>CM039678.1:424816056-427316056 GCA_022496015.1 Hordeum marinum
GCATATCTTTTTCAGACCTTTACAAAGCAGTTCACCAATGATTACCTCTCAGACCACCTGCATGGTCAAGACACGAATAAGGTATTCATTCAACACCCATGGTACACTATTGAAATCGTGCTCAAGAGGACGATGGTTGGGCGGGAAATCATCCACAACCACTGGCCTAAAGTTGCACCGACATTCGACAACACTAAAGTCTCAATATTCACCTTCAGATTTAGCAGTTTTCCATATGAGATTCATCTGTCTACTTACCGAATATGATGCTACTTTGTACAGGTTTGTTTCATGTGAAACTTCCTACTGTTGAGTAATGTCGTAGCTCGATATTGCCTATATGATGTAACTGATTGTGTAACATCCCAAAATTCCATTTTGGAATGTTATGAATATAGCTATGCATCTATTATCATCATTGCTTGATTGTATGAACTAGTTGAAATGCCTCTTCTGGTTTTCAGAAAGTCCCCTTCTACTTTTCCCTATGTTGCTTCCTCTATTTAAAATTTTTGGTTAAAAGTTCAAATAAGAGAGGAGGAACATGACACTCCACACCAGGGTCTAATTGGTGAATTATTTGAACAAAAATAACCAGGAGTTATTTTGAAAATATTTGCAAAAAGGGTTTAAAAACAATTAGGACATTTCTGAAATAATATTTTTTTCAAAGTGTTCAAATGACAGAATAGAAATGTTCATTAAATAGCATTTATTATTCTGTTAATTTTGATATATAATACCCCTATATTTACAAACGATTTGAATGCTTTAAAAGCTTTTGAATGTCTCCGGAAATTATTAAAAAGAAACGGTAACCGTTTCCGGTATTAAACGGGCCGGCCCACCGGCTTTAAAAGCCGAAACCGTTACCGGTCGGCCGACCGAGCGCAGTAATGCTCCCGCTCTCTCACTGACACCGGGTCCCACCCCGTCCGACCGTTGCCCCGGAACGGTCATCGTCTTCACTCCCCGCGCTCGCCGGATCCGACGCCGGCCGTTACTCCCCCTCACCGGATCTCTCCCCTCTCTCCTCCCCGCACCCCCCCGAGCGCCTATATAAGAGCCCCACGGCCCCGCATCCATTCCCCCCCCGAGCCCCCTTCTCTCTCTCGCCGAGACGCCGTCGATTGCTCGTCGGAGTTCCACCACCACCGGAAGTCGCCGTCGATCGTAGCCACCACCTCCGACCATCATTCGCCACGCCGTCGCCACCAATCGCCTCCGGAGGACCGTCCCCGTCGCCAGGACCACTTCCCCGTCCTCCCCGACCACCGGAACACCTCGCCGTCGCAATCGCCGCTACCGGACTCGCCGGAGTACCCCGACGCCGGCAACCTCCCTCCGTAAGCCCCCTCGACCGTCCGATCCAAATCCCACGGTCCAGATTAGAACGAACTTAAGTCCGAACCGTTTTCTTCTACCGAACGGTCGCCCGCTCTAATTCACCTACCGAACGCCCCCCTTAGCCAATCGGATCGCGCCACGTAGCCCCCTGACCGACGCAAACTTTTTTTCATTTTCTGTTTTGTTTTAATTAACAGAATGTTTTCCAATTTTGTTTTGCTTATATCTTTTAATCTGTTTAGAGTTTTGAGTTGATTCTTTTTGCAATAGCTCACAATTTTCATGTAGTTTCACCCTGTACTTTTAAATTTCAAATTTGAACTATGAAATTTGAATTGAATCAAATTTGCTTAAAATCTTCAAATCTGAATAACTAGAGTTTGAAAATAGATTTTGATATGAATCTTTTTGCTACTGTTTGGTATTAGTTAGGACTATCTTCAGGTATAGTTTGAGGATTTTCATGATATATTTGATTACTGTTTTACCCAAAAAACAGAATCTGCTTATTATTATAATATAGTTTTATAAACTTAATTTTGATTAGTTTGATTTAGAATTTGGTTTTATTTGTTTATTAGGTTCTGTTAGTAAACATTTAGTGTTTTCACTTACTGTTAATAAAAATATAAATTTGCCTAGTTTAATTTTATTTAACATAGGAATCAAAATTTCTTTTCAATTAGGCTTAATTTGACTAAAACAACTAACTAGTAATAGTTTGTTTTCAAACAAAGTTTTCTATATTTTGTTTCTGTTTTCTAAGACAGATTTAATAGTAAATTATTATTTTTCTGTCAAGAACATGTTTTGTTAACAAATTATAAGTTTAGTTTTACATTCTTTTGTTAATATAACTATAGTTGATTCATATAGTGTTTATCAAAACTTGTATAAACTTCACTAAACTTTTCCCAACAAGCTTAAATTGATTATTCTGTTTATTAATAAAATATTCTATTGTTTTCCTTGTTGTCAACAATTGTTTTGCTAATTCAAAATAGTTTTATTATGTAGTAGTGTTTTCATCATCCCCTTTGGAAAAAACAAAACTTTGTGTGTTTTACTTGCTAGAGACTTTTGTGCATTGTTTGCCTTGTTTGTTTAGTACTTCTTTGCTGAATGTTATGAGTACTTATTTTGGTTGTATGCTTATTTAAGTGCATTGTTTGTTTCGTTAGATTATCCGGAGTGCGAAACTTGTTACCTAGAGTTACTCAAGTACGAAGATCATCAATCAGGCAAGTCACTTTGATCATGTTTTACCCATGTTTTATATGCATTAGTTCTACCATCTCCCCAGTTGCATGCAAGATAGGTTAGTTGGAAACTTGGTTACATAGTAGTAGTATCATGTGGTAGATACCCCTCTCAACCCCTTTGACAACATTGGCCCCGGGAAACGTTGTTTTACCTTTTGCTATGCTATTAGTAGACGGGGTTGGTTGTGTGATTCATGAGAGTTGAGAGAGTTAATAATTTCAAGACCTACATAATGATCAAGATTTCAATACTCCAAGTTTTCAACATACCTCTGGGTGGATGATGGTTGAACGGCGCCCTGGAGAAACCAGTGGTTAGCCTAGGTGATGCTGGAGGTGGCCAGTATTCACGCGGAAAGGTCCACCCAGGCACAAAGGGATGGATGGGTGCTTCAAGACCCAAGGCTTACCTGCACAGCCACAAGTCATTATGGGCTCTGGCTTGGTTGGATATCGTGGTGACCCTGGACAGGCGGTGCTACGAGAGGTAGAAGAACGGTAGGAAAGGATGGGCATCGTCAGAGTCGCAGGGAAACCCTTTGGAAGACCATGTTTTGGTCATCCGTTTCTCAAACACCCTGAAGTGCGAGAAATCAAACGGAGGCGACCAAATCTTGTGGGGAACGTGTGCAAAAACTCTGCAGAGTACTTAAACCTAATCGATTAGCCGTGTCCACGGTTATGGACGACTTGAGCCAAAGGGATTGGAACTTCCGGAACTCTCAACACAAATAATATGATGATGTGGGAATTTAATAATTTTGGGTATGAGAATTGGTTGATGGAACCATCTCATTAATCAACCAACTTAGTAATGCTTTGCTTAGCCCTTTTTCTAGATGTAGGAAAAATTGGCTTTACGCAAAACTTACCACCCCACCTGCCATATAAGCATATAGACTAGCTGATTATTTTCACCCCTCTCTTGTGACTTTGCCGGCATACTCCATATGCTGACCTACACGGCTGCAACGTATCATGTTGCAGAGTATTTTTCCGACCAGGAGTGAGGACACGTTCTATGCTCAGTGAGATGCCCTTGGAGTCGGATGGACTCATCTACCTTCGACGCTTCCGCAAGATTTAGATATTCTCATGAGTTGGCCTTTGGCCACTTTATTGTAATTTTTATCGTAATAAAGAACTCGATATGAGATTTCGATTAATATAATGCTGTGTGATTTACCTTTGATATATACATTGATGTACCGTGTGTGTACCAGCATGATCTTGGGATGGTACGGAAACACCGGAGACTTGACCTTCCGGGTCGGGTCGTTACAGAAATGGTATCAGAGCACACGCTGACCGTAGGACGTAACCTCTAGGATTGGAAAGCCTTAGGATTGTTTCTCTTTGTCTTTAAATATCTTATACTCTCATCTATTCGTTTCTGACTCCTCTCCGATTATTTCAAAATTTATAGATGGCCACCTTCATCCCAGTGTTGATCACAGAGTTTTGCCAGCCTGACGCAACGATGCCCTTTGGTAAGGAGCTGATGAGGATCGTCAAGGACATAAGGATTGCTTTGCCGAGCATCACCGGGATTCCTATCATGTCATTTCCCCAAGATGGACGCTACAGGATCGAGGTGCATATTCCAGGGAAGACCTTTGGGAATCGGAAGGAACCCATAGATCTCAAGTTCGTGGCACCCAGTTGGATACTTGGAAGAGACATGGCCATTCATCGTGCCCTTGGACGTATCCAGGAGGAATACAGAGGTGGAACCATTTCACCAGGACTCAGCATGGTTTGCCGCAGAGATGCCCATGGCAACATCATCACCAATCCCACTGCAGACACCAATATCTCCTATATCCAGACCTTGGAGACTCACATCAGGACTCTGGAGCTTCGAGTTCGTGCTGACACGAAGACTATCAAGAATCTGATGAATCGTGAGCTGGACCTTGAAGCTGATCTGCGAGAGGCCAACTATGAACACGAGCATGAAGTGAAGGACTTCTTAGAGAGGATTGATGAGCAGAATGCACGCATCGCCACTCTGGAGGAGCATCTAGACATGGGAGAAAACCTTCACCCCGAAGGAGACATGGCACCCTTCATCAGCGACGATGAAGACTATGAGGAAAGCACCACCGGAGGACCTACGACTATGCACTTTTGAGGAGAACATTAGTTATGCCCTCCAATGTATCTTTATTTTAGTCGTTAAAGCGTAGGTCGATGTTTAGTTGTCTGAGATTTGTATTTTCCGATGTTTGACATTGATTGAATAAATGAATGAGTGTTTCGTGTGATATGTTTGTTGCATTGCATATGGGTAGTGAATTTCTTCCAGACCCTTGTTCTATTCTAATTCTCATCCCTCTGAAAACAGCAAGATGCCTCCACGACGTGAGACCGATTTCACTTTTCCACCGGAACTCACCCAACTCCTTCAGCAACAAAATGCACTGATGCAACTATTGATTCAGAATCAGACCAACAACCAGAACAACAACAACAACCACCATCCACCCCAGACTGACAATCTCACCCGTTTTCTGAGGTTGAACCCTCCAACTTTCTCCAGCAGCACTGAGCCCATTGTGGCAGATGACTGGCTCCGCAAGATGGAGAGAGAACTTGTCACCGCTGGATGCACTGACGCTGAGAAAGTGCGATTTGCCGCACATCAACTGGAAGGACCAGCAGCATCATGGTGGGAGAATTATACCACCACTTATCCTATTGCAGATGTGACTTGGGAGCAGTTCAAGCTTGCTTTCCGCACCGCTCATGTTTCAGCTGGAGCCATGAGTTTAAAGAAGCGCGAGTTTCGCAACTTGCGCCAGGGTAATCGTTCCGTGGCCCAATATGTGGACGACTTCAACACATTGTCACGTTATGCCCCAGGAGATGTGGCCGATGATGCGGCCAAGCAAGAAAAGTTTCTGGAAGGACTCAATGATGAGTTGAGCATACAGCTGGTAGTGGCTAATTTCAACAACTACCAAGAGCTGGTGGATAAGGCACTTATTCTGGAAGGTAAACAGCAGCAGATTGAGAACCGCAAGCGGAAGTACACTCAGGGGAAGTTCAACTCTGGAGCTCATCAGAAGCCTCGTTACTCCCCGTACTCCGGGAATACCGGATCAGGAAATGGTAAGTTTGGAAAGCACACTCATACTGTGCACAACCATGGAGGTCACCATCATGGAGGAAATGGGAATAACCGTCTCAACCATGGTAACTTCAAGAGTGACAATGGGAATGGGAACAACAACCAGCACCGTCAAGTTCCTGCTCAGAAGGATCTGAGTCACATTACCTGTTTCAAGTGCCAGAAGACAGGGCACTATGCTACTGAGTGTCCCCAGAGTAAGCAAGGCACTGGAAACGGCACTAACAACGGCAACTCCACAGCCAAGAAGCCCAATCCGTTTCCCCGTGCTCACGTGAATCACATCAACGTGGAAGAAGTCTATGATCAGCCCGAGACTGTGGTTGGTAAGTTTTTATTGCATTCACGTCCTGTTACAGTACTTTTTGATTCGGGTGCAACTCATTCATTCATATCAAGGGTAGTTGTGGATAAGTATGGTTTGCCCACCAAAACCCTTAGTCAGCCAATTCAGGTTAGTTCTCCAGGAGGTATGATGATGGCAGGGATAGGATGCCATGCCTTGAAACTCAATATAGGGAACCATGTTTTTTCCACCGACCTCATCGTCTTAGAGTCACACGGATTGGATGTAATCCTAGGCATGGATTGGATGACCAAGTATGAAGGAAATCTTGATTGCCCTAGCAAGTCTGTTTCACTCACCACCCCGGAGAACAAGAGGATTAAGTATGTATCCCGACGCACACGTATGAGTGCTCGGTTAAATTCTCTCACAGGAGTTGTTCAGGAGGAAGTACCTGTGGTAAAAGAATTTCCAGATGTATTTCCGGAAGAATTACCAGGAATGCCACCAGATAGGGAGATTGAGTTCTTAATAGAGCTACAGCCAGGGACAGCCCCAATTTCCAAGAGACCCTATCGGATGCCCGCAAATGATCTGTTGGAAATCAAGAAGCAAATTAAGGAGTTATTGGACAAAGGTTATATTCGCCCAAGTTCTTCACCTTGGGGAGCCCCAGTTCTTTTGGTGGAGAAGAAGGATAAATCTTTGAGAATGGTAGTGGACTATCGTGCCTTGAACGAGGTGACTATCAAGAACAAGTACCCTCTACCGATGATTAATGATTTGTTTGATCAGCTCGTAGGAGCCAAAGTATTCTCCAAGATCGATCTTCGATCAGGGTATCACCAGTTGAAAATTCGTGAACAGGATATACCCAAAACAGCTTTCACCACGAGGTATGGCTTGTATGAGTATACGGTCATGTCTTTTGGATTGACTAATGCTCCTGCCTACTTCATGAATTTGATGAACAAAGTATTCATGGAATACCTAGACAAGTTTGTTGTGGTGTTCATCGATGACATTCTGATATTCTCCAAGAACGAGGAAGAGCATAAGCAACATTTGCGTTTAGTTCTGGAAAAGCTAAGAGAGCATCAGTTATATGCCAAGTTCAGCAAATGTGAATTTTGGTTGACGGAAGTCGGATTCCTTGGACATGTTATTTCCGGAGAAGGAATAGCCGTAGACCCCGCTAAGGTTGAAGCCGTCACCGAGTGGAAGTCACCCACCTCAGTTAAGGAGATCCGCAGTTTCCTTGGACTTGCTGGATATTACCGGAGGTTCATTGAAAATTTCTCCAAGGTTGCCAAGCCCATGACAGAGTTGTTGAAGAAAGAATCCAAGTATGTTTGGACTGTGGAATGTGAAGCCAGTTTCCGGGAGTTGAAGGAACGTTTGGTCACAGCCCCAGTGTTGATCTTGCCCGATATTCGGAAGGATTTCCAGGTTTATTGTGATGCTTCACGTCAAGGACTTGGAGGAGTACTTATGCAGGATGGAAAAGTTGTAGCCTATGCTTCCAGACAGCTACGACCTCATGAGTTGAATTATGCCACGCATGACTTGGAGCTAGCAGCCGTAGTGCACGCACTCAAGACTTGGAGACATTTCCTTATCGGAAATAGTTGTGATGTTTACACCGACCATAAGAGCCTGAAGTATATCTTCACGCAGAAAGAGTTGAACCTCAGACAGAGGAGATGGTTAGAGTTAATCAAGGACTATGACATGAGATTACACTACCATTCAGGTAAGGCTAATGTTGTAGCCGATGCCTTGAGTCGGAAAACTTATGTGAACACACTCACAGCTGGAGGATTACCTCAAGAGTTAGTCGATGATCTCAGAGAGCTCAAGCTAGAGATAGTTCCAAGAGGATATGTTGCTACACTGGAAATTCAGTCCACCTTGACCGAAAGAATTCGAGAAGCCCAGAAATCGGACAAGGAGATAGCTGAGATTAAACAGAGAATGAAAGATGGTAAAGCTAAAGGTTTTCGTGAGGATGAACACGGAACTTTGTGGTTTGAGAACCGAATCTATGTGCCCAATGAACCAGAGCTCAGGAAGTTGATACTTCAGGAAGCCCACGATTCACCTTACTCGATACACCCAGGCAATACCAAGATGTATCTGGATTTAAAGGAAAGTTATTGGTGGACAGGTATGAAGAAAGATATTGCAGAGCATGTTGCGATATGTGATGTTTGTCAGCGAGTAAAGGCAGAACATCAGAAACCAGCAGGGTTACTCCAACCTTTGCCGATACCCGAGTGGAAATGGGAAAAACTTGGTATGGATTTCATCACAGGATTGCCCAGGACCCGTTCAGGTTATGATTCCATCTGGGTAGTGGTAGATCGCTTGACCAAGGTAGCACACTTCATTCCAGTAAAGACCACCTATACCAGTGCTAAGCTAGCCAAGATATACATGACCAGGATCGTATGTCTGCATGGAGTTCCGAGGAGTATAGTGTCAGATAGAGGAACACAATTCACTTCAAAGTTTTGGCATCAGTTACATGAGACTTTGGGTACGAGACTGGAGTTTAGTACAGCTTTTCATCCGCAGACAGATGGCCAGACTGAGAGAGTCAATCAGATTCTGGAAGACATGTTGAGAGCTTGTGCGCTAGATTATGGATCTAGTTGGGACGAAAACTTGCCTTACGCAGAATTCTCATACAACAACAGTTATCAGACCAGTCTAAAGATGGCCCCTTTCGAAGCTTTATACGGAAGAAGATGTAGAACACCACTGACGTGGGATGGTGTTGGAGACCGACAACTTTTTGGTCCCGACCTTATCCGAGATTCTGAAGAGAAAGTCAAGTTGATACGTGACAGACTCAAAATAGCTCAATCTCGACAGAAGAGCTATGCTGACAACAAGCGCAAGGAAGTGACGTATGAAGTGGGAGACCGAGCATATCTTCGTGTGTCCCCGCTTCGAGGAACCAAGAGATTTGGTGTTAAAGGAAAATTAGCACCCAGATTCATAGGCCCCTACAAAATTCTTGAACGTAGAGGTGAAGTTGCATACAAACTGGAATTGCCGGAAGGATTATCCGAAGTTCATGATGTGTTCCATGTTTCCCAGCTGAAGAAATGTCATGCTGAGATGGTTGACATCCCTTTGCGAGACACCGTGCCCCTAGAGGCCATACAGCTTGAAAGTGATCTGACTTATGAGGAGAAGCCTGTCAAGATCCTCGAGACATCCAACAGAGTTACCCGCAGCAAGATTATCAAGTTCTGCAAAGTTTTGTGGAGTCACCATACTGAGGAAGAAGCCACCTGGGAACGCGAAGAAGATCTTCGTAGAGACCATCCGCACCTATTTTCTAGCCAACCCGAATCTCGAGGGCGAGATTCATCTTAAGGTGGGTAGGTTTGTAACATCCCAAAATTCCATTTTGGAATGTTATGAATATAGCTATGCATCTATTATCATCATTGCTTGATTGTATGAACTAGTTGAAATGCCTCTTCTGGTTTTCAGAAAGTCCCCTTCTACTTTTCCCTATGTTGCTTCCTCTATTTAAAATTTTTGGTTAAAAGTTCAAATAAGAGAGGAGGAACATGACACTCCACACCAGGGTCTAATTGGTGAATTATTTGAACAAAAATAACCAGGAGTTATTTTGAAAATATTTGCAAAAAGGGTTTAAAAACAATTAGGACATTTCTGAAATAATATTTTTTTCAAAGTGTTCAAATGACAGAATAGAAATGTTCATTAAATAGCATTTATTATTCTGTTAATTTTGATATATAATACCCCTATATTTACAAACGATTTGAATGCTTTAAAAGCTTTTGAATGTCTCCGGAAATTATTAAAAAGAAACGGTAACCGTTTCCGGTATTAAACGGGCCGGCCCACCGGCTTTAAAAGCCGAAACCGTTACCGGTCGGCCGACCGAGCGCAGTAATGCTCCCGCTCTCTCACTGACACCGGGTCCCACCCCGTCCGACCGTTGCCCCGGAACGGTCATCGTCTTCACTCCCCGCGCTCGCCGGATCCGACGCCGGCCGTTACTCCCCCTCACCGGATCTCTCCCCTCTCTCCTCCCCGCACCCCCCCGAGCGCCTATATAAGAGCCCCACGGCCCCGCATCCATTCCCCCCCCGAGCCCCCTTCTCTCTCTCGCCGAGACGCCGTCGATTGCTCGTCGGAGTTCCACCACCACCGGAAGTCGCCGTCGATCGTAGCCACCACCTCCGACCATCATTCGCCACGCCGTCGCCACCAATCGCCTCCGGAGGACCGTCCCCGTCGCCAGGACCACTTCCCCGTCCTCCCCGACCACCGGAACACCTCGCCGTCGCAATCGCCGCTACCGGACTCGCCGGAGTACCCCGACGCCGGCAACCTCCCTCCGTAAGCCCCCTCGACCGTCCGATCCAAATCCCACGGTCCAGATTAGAACGAACTTAAGTCCGAACCGTTTTCTTCTACCGAACGGTCGCCCGCTCTAATTCACCTACCGAACGCCCCCCTTAGCCAATCGGATCGCGCCACGTAGCCCCCTGACCGACGCAAACTTTTTTTCATTTTCTGTTTTGTTTTAATTAACAGAATGTTTTCCAATTTTGTTTTGCTTATATCTTTTAATCTGTTTAGAGTTTTGAGTTGATTCTTTTTGCAATAGCTCACAATTTTCATGTAGTTTCACCCTGTACTTTTAAATTTCAAATTTGAACTATGAAATTTGAATTGAATCAAATTTGCTTAAAATCTTCAAATCTGAATAACTAGAGTTTGAAAATAGATTTTGATATGAATCTTTTTGCTACTGTTTGGTATTAGTTAGGACTATCTTCAGGTATAGTTTGAGGATTTTCATGATATATTTGATTACTGTTTTACCCAAAAAACAGAATCTGCTTATTATTATAATATAGTTTTATAAACTTAATTTTGATTAGTTTGATTTAGAATTTGGTTTTATTTGTTTATTAGGTTCTGTTAGTAAACATTTAGTGTTTTCACTTACTGTTAATAAAAATATAAATTTGCCTAGTTTAATTTTATTTAACATAGGAATCAAAATTTCTTTTCAATTAGGCTTAATTTGACTAAAACAACTAACTAGTAATAGTTTGTTTTCAAACAAAGTTTTCTATATTTTGTTTCTGTTTTCTAAGACAGATTTAATAGTAAATTATTATTTTTCTGTCAAGAACATGTTTTGTTAACAAATTATAAGTTTAGTTTTACATTCTTTTGTTAATATAACTATAGTTGATTCATATAGTGTTTATCAAAACTTGTATAAACTTCACTAAACTTTTCCCAACAAGCTTAAATTGATTATTCTGTTTATTAATAAAATATTCTATTGTTTTCCTTGTTGTCAACAATTGTTTTGCTAATTCAAAATAGTTTTATTATGTAGTAGTGTTTTCATCATCCCCTTTGGAAAAAACAAAACTTTGTGTGTTTTACTTGCTAGAGACTTTTGTGCATTGTTTGCCTTGTTTGTTTAGTACTTCTTTGCTGAATGTTATGAGTACTTATTTTGGTTGTATGCTTATTTAAGTGCATTGTTTGTTTCGTTAGATTATCCGGAGTGCGAAACTTGTTACCTAGAGTTACTCAAGTACGAAGATCATCAATCAGGCAAGTCACTTTGATCATGTTTTACCCATGTTTTATATGCATTAGTTCTACCATCTCCCCAGTTGCATGCAAGATAGGTTAGTTGGAAACTTGGTTACATAGTAGTAGTATCATGTGGTAGATACCCCTCTCAACCCCTTTGACAACATTGGCCCCGGGAAACGTTGTTTTACCTTTTGCTATGCTATTAGTAGACGGGGTTGGTTGTGTGATTCATGAGAGTTGAGAGAGTTAATAATTTCAAGACCTACATAATGATCAAGATTTCAATACTCCAAGTTTTCAACATACCTCTGGGTGGATGATGGTTGAACGGCGCCCTGGAGAAACCAGTGGTTAGCCTAGGTGATGCTGGAGGTGGCCAGTATTCACGCGGAAAGGTCCACCCAGGCACAAAGGGATGGATGGGTGCTTCAAGACCCAAGGCTTACCTGCACAGCCACAAGTCATTATGGGCTCTGGCTTGGTTGGATATCGTGGTGACCCTGGACAGGCGGTGCTACGAGAGGTAGAAGAACGGTAGGAAAGGATGGGCATCGTCAGAGTCGCAGGGAAACCCTTTGGAAGACCATGTTTTGGTCATCCGTTTCTCAAACACCCTGAAGTGCGAGAAATCAAACGGAGGCGACCAAATCTTGTGGGGAACGTGTGCAAAAACTCTGCAGAGTACTTAAACCTAATCGATTAGCCGTGTCCACGGTTATGGACGACTTGAGCCAAAGGGATTGGAACTTCCGGAACTCTCAACACAAATAATATGATGATGTGGGAATTTAATAATTTTGGGTATGAGAATTGGTTGATGGAACCATCTCATTAATCAACCAACTTAGTAATGCTTTGCTTAGCCCTTTTTCTAGATGTAGGAAAAATTGGCTTTACGCAAAACTTACCACCCCACCTGCCATATAAGCATATAGACTAGCTGATTATTTTCACCCCTCTCTTGTGACTTTGCCGGCATACTCCATATGCTGACCTACACGGCTGCAACGTATCATGTTGCAGAGTATTTTTCCGACCAGGAGTGAGGACACGTTCTATGCTCAGTGAGATGCCCTTGGAGTCGGATGGACTCATCTACCTTCGACGCTTCCGCAAGATTTAGATATTCTCATGAGTTGGCCTTTGGCCACTTTATTGTAATTTTTATCGTAATAAAGAACTCGATATGAGATTTCGATTAATATAATGCTGTGTGATTTACCTTTGATATATACATTGATGTACCGTGTGTGTACCAGCATGATCTTGGGATGGTACGGAAACACCGGAGACTTGACCTTCCGGGTCGGGTCGTTACAGATTGCTGAAGCTATCTGATGTAATTCAGTTGTGAAATCATGTTTTCCATATTATGAATATGAAATATATGGTGTGTTTGATTTGAAATGTCAATTTGATGACTACATGGAGTATCAATAAAAGGCCAATTAGGCCAACTCCAATGCACGACCCCATCCTCTCTGCCCGCGTCCGTTCGGGCCAAAACGCAGAGATGACACGGCCCAACGCGCGGCTATATCCTCAAATTTTGTTCGTTTTACATCCGTCCCACCCCATTTCCAGCGCAAACATCCGCTCGGTTTGCATCCACGCGGACGTCGAACGGACGGGAACTCGCTAGCGGCTCATCCGCCTCGGGGACGTCTGCGGCCGTCCACCTATCTCCACCGCCCAAACTTAGTGTGCACGCACCGCGGGCCCCGATTGTCAGTCACACATCCCGGGTCATCATCCTTCTTAAATTGGAAGCCGCGGACCAGCTAGTCCACAGCTACCACTTCTCGGTCGGCCTGCCTCCTTGAGACCTGACACGAGCCCCTTAAACCCTAGCCAGCGCCGCCGCACCCCCACTCTCCCACCTCCCCGCCAGCAGCATGGGCTAGCAATGGGTCCACGACAAGGGGAAGCATGACCACAGGGCCAGCTCCTCCTCTGGCCACCGCTCTAGCAGGTTCGCGCCATCCGCACCACCATCCCTGCCATCTCCACCCGCACCGCTGGTCTTTCACCTCTCGCCACCGATGGCCGGCCAGTGCAACCGGATATACGTCGATGTAGATGTATGCCGCCGGTACTGGGAGACGTCCACACCGCTCTCGTGGGGAGATGGCCATTTGCCAAACAACTGGCATTCCTCCGCGGACCGCGTGCCAGTCCTGACATTGCCAATGAGTGGTCGCGCTTGCGGCGAAGAGATCTACCATTTCCACTGACAGCTACCACGAGATCTACTACGGGACCACAGGTACGCCTAGAGTCACTGATTTGGGACACGTGGTTCCGCGATGAGCACGACCTGCGTCGGCGGTCATACGTTGTTGGCTAGTGCCCATAGCGTCCGGCTCGTTCAGACACCCCGCCCCAAGCCTGCCGCCATAGGCGTGTGCGCAGCATCTCGCCGACACCCTCTCCATCGCCATCTCCGTCCCCTCCACCGGAACCATGCATGACCGAGGAGGAGAAGGCTCGGCTCGTGAAGCATGTCACGAAGGATTCCATGAACACGCACGACAAGCGGCAATGGGAGTTGGCTTGGAAACGATGTTGGCCCTCTCTGCGGTCGGCAACGTGGCCATCCCGGAGTTGGCCATCGCCGTTAAGGAGGAGGTGTCGGAGGAGGAGCCCCTCGCCGCGTGGGACCCTCATCTGGTGGGCGAGCGGTGGAGGTGGTCCTGCACGGTGCCGAAAATGGCCGAAACGGTGGGAGTTGGCCCATGGTCAGCAACGCCACCGCGGTCGCCGGAGCAGGAGAAGGAGCCACGTGAGGAGGTGGTGCAGGCACCACCGGCGCCTCCGGTGTGGCAAGGGTCCCCAACCCATCTGTGGTAGGGGCCGCTAGCCCACCTATGGCAGCCACTTCCCTACATAGACCTCACCGGCGACGACGACAAACAGGACGACGACTCGTGAAGACGACGGCGGCCGACGGGCCTTTATCTATTTTTATGTCTTTTATTAGGTTTTTGTTTAATTAAGACTTTGGCATTATGGTCTTATGGGCGTATGGTCGTTTGATGTTTAAATTAATGTGTTTGCATTATTTTATATTTTTTGTTTTTGGGGGGGCAAAAAATTGAACTCCACGACCCTCGACGGTTTGGGTCGAGGCGTGCCCGTTGCGCGCACCGGTGCCCACACGACTGCAGGCGGACGGTAGTGTCCATTTTATTGCCCCAAACGGATGAAAAGCAGACGAACCGGATGTCTGTTTCGGGTCACTCATTGGAGTTGGCCTTAACGTCCTTATCATGGTTTTCTATTGCATACGGTTAAGGGTGGAAGGGTGAGAGTGCGTATAATCCGTGGACTCAACATTAGTCATAAAGAACTCACATACTTATGGAAAAAGTCTATTAGTTATCAAAACAAAGTGCTACATGCATGCTCATAAGGGAAGGGTTGGTAGGAGTTAACCATCGCGTGATCCTGACCTCCACACAAAGGAGAGCAATCAATAAATAAATCATGCTCCGACTTTGTCACATAATGATTCAACATACATGCATGATATGAAAATCACAACCTTTAACACAAGTATTTCTACAAATCCACCATTACTCACTAGCATGTCTTTAATATTACCATCTTTATATCTCAAAACAATCATAAGGAAAAAAACTTCTCATAGTATTCAATGAACTTTATATGAAAGTTTTTATTATATCCCTCTTGAATGCCCATTATATTAGGACTAAATTCATAACCTAAGCAAATTACCATGATGTTCATCAATTTCTATAAAATGAAACCACCGTCGTTCTCTACAAAGATATAAGTGAAGCACTAGAGCAAAAGATAAACTACTCCAAAAAGATATAAGTGAAGATCAATTAGTAGGCAACAATTAAATGACTGTGTGAAGACTCTCTCACCTAAGAATTTCAGATCTTAAGTATTTTATTCAAATATCAAACTAAATAAAAATAACACTCCAAGAATAACACATATCATGTGGACAAATAATCAAAATTTAGGCTCAACATAGGCTAACCGATAATTGTTCATGAAGAGAGGTGGGATGCGTAGCATCCCCAAGCTTGGTGTGCCTTGGGCATCCCCAAGCTTGAGCTCTTGTATCTATTTCAATCCTCTCATATCCCGATTTCACCTATTCTCAAAAACTTCATCCACACAAAACTTGAAAAGAACTCGTGAGATAGGTTAGTGCACATAATAATAAATCAACTCTTTATGTACTGCCAATAAAAGTTGCATAATAATTTCAAACATATTCTACTGTTTACTATTATTTCCACAATTCATATCTAATAATATAAGCTATGGAAACTATAGGAAAAGTAGATAACAAAACTATGTCAACCAAGGTTGTCAGAATCGCGATTCTGTTATACGATTCTACGATTTTACGATCCAAACTAACCCATCTGATTCTGTGATTTTAGTTCATAGAATCTACGTTTCTACGATACCGATAGTGAAGATTCTACGATTTGCAATCCTATCATCGTAGCTCCGATCCGATTCAAAATCTTGATTCTGACAACCTTGATGTCAACAATCTATCCAAACTGAACATTCTGTAGAAATATATTAAACCAGTGTATTTCTGTAACTCAAATAATTATGACAATATAGTACATTCCAAATAATTTATATGAAAACACTGTGCAAAAATTTCAGAAACTTTACTCGTTCCAGTAAAATATGAAAATTCAAACACTATAGAAAAAGTTTCTGCCTTTACACAACACATATCAAAACATGCAATGCAAGCATCCTAATGCAATTCTTGGAACTTTTTATTGGAAAACAAGATTATAAATAACATCTAACATAGAATAATAAATTCTAATGATGCTCCAAGCAGAACATATATCGTGTGAGGAATAAAAATTTAGCTCCAAGTAAGATGTACTGATAATGTTGGAGACGAAAGAGGGGATGCCTTTCGGGGCATCCCTAAGCTTAGACGCTCAAGTATTCCTTGGGTATTACCTTGGGGTGCCTTGGGAATCTCCAAGATTAGGTCCTTTCTGCTCCTAATTCACGTCATATCGGTATCTCAACCAAAACTTGAAATTTTCAATCACACAAAACTAAATGGAACTTCGTGAGATGGGTTAGTGTTGTAAATATCGATCATTCACTTAGGTACTGTCAAGACAAGATTAATAATTGTTATCACATAATACCTAATATATTCCATTATTCCCACAATTTATATTACCGCATATAAGCTATGGAAACACTTGAAACAAGCAAACTATGCATGCAAAATAGAATATGTTAAAATCAGAACAGTCAGTAAAGATCTGAATGATCACCATACTTACCTGACTCTAAAAATACTGAAAAATTAGAAAAGATCACAGAATTTTCATATAAATGTTGTGTAAAAATTTCAGAATTTTCACTCTCCAGTAAAATCAGATAATTGATATACTGGAGGCAAAACTTTCTATTTTTGCACATAATCAAACAAGCAAGTATCCACCCTATCCCAAAGGCTTTACTTGGCACTTTATTGAAATAAAAGACACAATCACATGATTACTACAGCAGCTTAAATCATGTGAACACATAAAAACATAAGGTAAAAGTGTTGGGTTGTCTTCCAACAAGCGCTTTTATTTAATGCCTTTTAGCTAGGCATGGTTATTTCAATGATGCTCGTATAGGAATAATAATTGAAGCATGCAAGAGAGCATGATGAATCACATGACAAGAACATTTAAGTCTAACCCACATCCTATGCATAGGGATTTTGTGAGCAAACAATTTATGGGAGCAAGAATCAACTAGCATAGGAAGGCAAGACAAGCATAACTTCTAAACTTTGAACACATAGAGAGGAAACTTAATATTATTGCAATTCCTACAAGCATAAGTTCCTCCCTCATAAAAGTTTTCAGTAGCATCACGAAGGAATTGATAAATATAACTATCACATAAATCATTCTCTTCATGATGCACATGGATAGAATTTATATCACTCTGCACATAAGCAAATTTGTTCTCATTCATAATAGTGGGAGCAAACTCAGCAAGATAACTATCATCAGACATTTGATAGACATAACCACTTTCAATATTAAAATCATGATGACAATTTTCATGGTTACTATCACTCTTTATATCATACATGTCATCATCATAATCATCATAGATAGGAGGCATGTCATCATCATAATAAATTTGCTCATCAAAACTTGGGGGACTAAAAATATCTTCTTCATCAAACATAGTATCCCCAAGCTCGTGGCTTTTCATATCATTAGCATCATGAAGATCTAGAGAATTCATGCAAGCAACATTGAAATCATGCTCATCATTCAAGGCATTCTCATTAAGTATTTTCATAGTTTCTTCGTCTACCAATTGAGCACAATTTTTTGAATCCTTATTTTCACGAAATACATTATAAAAATGAAACAAATGATGCAACCTAAACTCAATTTTTTTTAGTTTTCTTTTATAAAACCAAACTAGTGAAAAACAGGAAACTAAAATAATTAATTGCAAGATCTAAAGATATACCTTCAAGCAGTCACCTCCCCGGCAACGGCAACGGAAAAGAGCTTGATGTCTACTATGCAACTTTATTCTTGTAGACTTTGTTGGGCCTCCTAGTGCAGAGTTTTGTAGGACAGTAGCAAGTTTCCCTCAAGTGGATGACCTAAGGTTTATCAATACATGGGAGGTGTAGGATGAACATGGTCTCTCTCAAACCACCCTGCAATCAAATACAAGAAATCTCTTGTGTCCCCAACACACCCAATACAATGGCAAATTGTATAGGTGCACTAGTTCGGCGAAGAGATGGTGATACAAGTGCAATATGGGTGTTAGATATAAGTTTTTGTAATATGAAAATATAAAAACAGCAAGGTAGCAAGTAAAAAAGTGCGCACAAACTGTATTGCAATGCTTGAACACAAGGCCTAGGGTTCATACTTTCACTAGTGCAAGTTCTCTCAACAATACTGACATAGTTGAATCATATGTAAATCCCTCATGTGCGACAAAGAGTTCACTCCAAAGTCACAAATAGCGGAGAACAAACGAAGAAATTATTGTAGGGTACGAAACCACCTGGAAGTTATCTTTTCTGATCAATCGTATGAGCTATCAGTATAAGTGTCACGAACAGCCCTAGAGTTCGTACTTAAATAGCACTTAAGATACACATCAACCAAAACCTTAATGTCACCTAGATACTCCAGTGTCACCATGAGTACCCATGGGTTTGATTATACGATATGCATCACACATTTTAGATTCATTAGGTTCAATCCAACACAAAGAACTTCAAAGAGTGCCCCAAAGTTTCTACCGGAGAGTCAAGACAAAAACGTGTGCCAACCCCTATTCATAGATTCCCAAGGTCACAGAACCCGCAAGTTGGTCACCAAAACATACATCAAGTGGATCAATAGAACATCCCATTGTCATCACGGATATCCAATCGCAAGACATACATCAAGTGTTCTGAAATCCTTTAAAGACTCAATCCAATAAGAAAACTTCAAAGGGAAAACTCAATTCATCACAAGAAGATAGAGAGGGGAAATCCCATATGATTCATCTATATTAATAAAGCTCACGGTACATCAAGATCATGTCATCTCAAGAACACGAGAGAGAGAGAGAGAGATCAAACACATAGCTACTGGTACATAGCCTCATCCCCGAGGGTGAACTACTCCCTCCTCGTCATGGAGACCGTCGGGATGATGAAGATGGCCTCTAGTGATGGTTTCCCCCTGCGGCAGGGTGTCAGAACGGGCTCCCGATTAGTTTTTCGTGGCTACAGAGGCTTGCGGCAGCGGAACTCCCGATCTGGGGTTCTTTTTGTAGGTTTGGGTATTTATAAGAATTTTTGGCGTCAATCTCACGTCAAGAGGGTGCCCGAGGGGCCCAAAAGCCCGAAGCACCCTCCTTGGGGGTAGGGCGCGCCTAGGGCTTGTGGCCTCCTTGTCCACTTCCTGGCCCAGCTCTTGTGCTTCCGGGATCTCTTTTGGTCCATAAATAATCACCATAAATTTTCAGCCCATTCAGAGAACTTTTATTTCTGCACACAAAAATGACACCACGGTAGTTTTGGTGAAAACAGCGTCACTCCGGGTTAGTTCTAATGAAATCATACAAAAACCATATAAAATTATAGATACGTTGGAGATTTTATATTTAAGTTTCATGGTGAATTTATTATTGATCATTATATTTGCAATACTATTAAAAGTTGGTTTGGAAGAGTGCCAACTTTAGGTATTAATGACCCCACTAGTTTGGAGAATGATAAATCTTATGAATTATTTCATTAAAGTGGGTTTGGAGAGGTTATACTTGAGTTAATGTTAATTCCACTATCTTGGAAGATTGTAAAACTTTTGTGCATGATAATTATGGAGACAATATTTTATATGATAGTTATATTATTTAATTTGAATATGATCCTACATGTAATTACTATGAGAGAGGCAAATATGGTTATAGAAATCTTCATGTCACTAAATTACCTCTCTTTGTGTTGAAATTATTAATACTTTATTCTTCTTATTTGCATATCATAAATATTCTTGTCTTGATAATTTGTTTTACTATAAAATTATTATGCGCGGGAAGAGGTTAGACTTAAATGGGTTTGTTACATGCTATATGATGCTCTCTTTGTGTTTCAACTCTTATCATTTATGTGAGCATCATTAAAATCCCAAGCTTGTCTTAATGGCTATAAAGAAAAATCTAGTTGGGAGACAACCCTATAATTGTATTTCAATTCTTGTGTGATGACATGATCATTGTTGCTGTCATGATTGTGGTTATATCTTTTAATTAGTGTTTGTCTAAATTAAAGAATTTGGGATGATTTCGTTGATAGTTGAATTGATACTATGCAGAAACATAAACTTTTATGCCCAGTATTTGAATTTTTATTTTTTACCAAAATGTGGTAAAATGATGATTTTTTTACAATATTGAGATACAAATTTCCCAGGTTGTCCTAAGTTTTCATGTTTTTCGGAGTTACATAACTATGCTTTTATTACATATCATTACAAACTATTCTGTTTTTAACAAATTATGTTCTTTCTTGCATAATGTGCTTCATTTAATGATTCAATGGATTGTATCGGGGGATATAATTCATGGGAGAGTTAGAATATAGTAGGTATTATGTAAGGAAAATTATGAATCTATTTATTACAGTAATTAAACTGTTTGATCTTATTATTATACTAATGGATCTCATGAGGTTTCTGTTGAGTTTTGTGTACGTAAGTTTTCAAGTTGTGAGTGAGATCACTATGGATGAAGCAATAAGGAATGACAAGACCCTAAGCTTGGGGATTCCCAAGGCACTCTAAGGTAATATTCAAGGAAGATCCAAGTGTCTAAGCTTGACGATGCTCTAGATGGCATCCCCTCTTTCATTTACAATTCATCGGTATCTTACACTGAGCTATATTTTTATTCACCTCATGATATTAGTTTTGCTTGAAGGTCGTGTAGTATATTTATATTTTGTTTTCTTGTTAGTTTGCCACAATCATTGTTTTTCATACACACCTTTCGAGAGAGACACTCATTCATCATAATTTATTAGAATGCTCATTATGCTTCACTTATATCTTTTGTGTTCAGGAAATTATGATCATGTGCTTCACTTATATCTTTAGAGAACATCGTAAATTATCTTTTCTATAAATTATTATCACTCTCACACTTCACTTAAATATTTATGAGAGTCTCTGAAATAGGAAGTGGTAGGTTGCATGGCTTATATGTTTAGTGGGAAAATTATAGGTATACAAGAGGGATATAATAAAAACTTGCATGTAGATCACTAAATGTGAAACATATGATCAACGGTATTGAGGTTATAATATGGGGGTTTACTATCTTGTGAAAATTGACTAGTAAGAATAATAATATTAAGGTTTGTGATTCACTATTCATTAAAATGTCGGTCGTGGCATGACAAGGAAGTTGGAGTTTTGTATCCTTCATTGAAAACCTTGTGTGTTGTATGGCCAGGGGCACGCGGTGGTTAACTCCTCCCTAGATCAAGAGGCCATCCTGGTGTATTGCACTATCAGTCTTCTTGTGGACGGCGCCATTCTTCTCCATGGTGAAATTGGAGTACATTGGCTCACTGTTCATCTTATTATTTCCCTTGAGCTTCATGGTGGTGAAAGCGTCGATGCTGGGTGTACTTGAAGAATATGGTAGCTTAGAAGTATGTGCACCCGAGAGCCCACGCAAAGATGATCTTGAATACTTGCGATTGGGAAGCATTTCCATGAGTTTGTCCATCTTGGCGTTGAAGCGGTCCATCTTGGCGTTGGAATATTCAAACTTCACAGTGAAGTGTTTCTTGCAGGCATAGACAGGATGTGATGTGACCTCCCTATCCATATTGACACTCGATCAAGGTGTGAGTACAGAAGGTAAATATCGATACCAGAGTTACTTCTTTCGATGTTGGTGAAGGATCAAGTGGTGTCAAGATTGACAATGACAATGCGTGCAACTAGTAATGAATATTATCCAATCCCACACATACACAAAATGCTTATGGTGTAGCTTGGTAGGTAATTAGTGGCACGATTTAAGAAATATGAAGTTCAAATTATGCAAACAATTGAAGCAGTCCCCAATTTACTCAAATTTTATGTAAATGTTCACAAAAGTATGGATATAAAAATAGAAAGGAAACTTATACACAAAGAATGGGCTTGTGCAACCAAGAAATTGAGCTTACAAAATTGCCATATCGAAGATTAACCTTGTGTTACACAAACGGAAGGAGAAATTTTCTCTCTTGCCATGGCGGGGTGTGGATGTCATCTGAGTCGAGTTGTGTTTTGTGGCATGAGTTGTAATGTTTCTTTGACTCCTATTGGTCATGATCTTTACTCTGTAATTTGGACAAAAATGGAGTTGTTAGGTTGGGATCCTGGGTAGGAACTGGTGATATTTAAGTAGGTAAATTAGCGCCTCACATAGCGATCGGATCAACATATATCGCAGGAGTTGGATTATTACGGGCCATATCCGACCTTGAGGTTTCCACTTCAAATGAAACTTCTCTAAAATTACACATAGGTGTTAAAGGGCGCATTATCGATGTGAAATTTATCCAAAGATCCCCCTAACATAATGGTTAGTGTATATATTTTTTGGTCTTGAGTTTTTGGTTGTTTGGCTTGAGGGCATCTCCAAGGCGGACCCGCAAACTGCCCACATCCGTCTAGACAGCGAAAGCCATCCAACGCAGTCCTGTATCGATCCGTGGCGCGGTGCAGACATGATTTCTCTCGCAAACCGGACACAAACATGGGAGGGGCTTTGCGGCAGTCCAAACCGCTCCCAAGCCGGATTCTGAACGCCCTGGCCCACCCAAACCCCACCCTCCCTTCCCGAGGTTTCCATACCACGCACCGTATTCATGACAGCACATAGCATGCAACGACTACCATGAAGCTTTGATATGACCGGGCGTGAAGGCAGGTAGAAAGACGTGACATCTTGGGCTTCCTCGCTTCCCAAGAAACCAACTATGGCAGCTAAACCGCAATTAAGCGGGCTGATCGCCCCACCGCCTCGCCCAGCCACGACTATTTAAGCCGCTCTCCGGTGCCGTCTAGAGCACCTCACAATCCTCCTCCCCCTCACCGACTCTTTCCTTCTCTCTGGCCTCTACATTCTCTCCAAGCCTAGCCAGCAGTGATACAGAAGTCCTGGTTCTTCGCGTCGGCAGGTGGCATTGATGGGAGCTCGTCGTTTCGCGGATCATGGTGTCGCCGCCCGTCACTCATTGAGGCCATCGGCATCCACGGCAGGATCCTTCGGCGACGAGGAGGAGCATCCGCCACAACGGCCACGTTTGCTGTCGGAGGCGACTCTGATGCACGAATTCTTCGTCCGTTAGATAGAGATTATGAGGGAGCGGTCGCTCTTTCACATGGGACCAGCGCCAACATCACCGGCACGTGTGAAATAGGAGTCATCGTCCCCATCGTAGGTCTGTGTCAAACACGAGCCGACATTCCCGCTCTGATAGGTGAAGGACAAGTGGGCGTCCCCTCTGCAGAACCGTGACCTCCACATCAGCGCCCACGTGAAGCAGGAGCCCGTGTCCCTGCCCGTGTCCCCCAACTCCTCCGCCGCCTGGAGATGGAGCCAGTGTCACCCTGCCGCACACCCGCTATGTGCGGATCGACGGTCCATCCTTACTACCTCGTCGCCATCGCCCGCGGTAGCAGGAGGTTGACGTGGCTTGATGTTGCGTCGGTATTTCCCTAAAGAGGAAGGTTTCATGCATCACAACGACGGTAAGTATTTCACTCAATTAGGAAACCAAGTAACAATCCATAGAGGAAGATCAAGCATTCACGTAGACAGACCGACGCGAAAGAGATGTTGTCAAGCTCTCTATGGTAAAAAGATAGATTAGGTCATGATAGTTTTGGCAAATAGATCTCGCAAGAATACAAAATAAAATAAGTAAACAAAAAGTGCAGCAAGGTATTTTTGTGTTTTTGGATTAATAGATCTGAAAACAAAAAGGCAAAATAGTAGATCGAAAAGCAATATGTTGGAAAAGTAGACCCGAGGGTCGTAGGTTTCACTAGTGGCTTCTCTCATGAGTATAGCGCACGATGGGTGAACAAATTACTCTTGGGCAATTGATAGAAGATTAAATAATCATGAAGATATCCATGCAATGGTTATTATATAGTCATCACGTCCAAGATAAGTAGACCGAAACGATTTTGCATCTACTTCTATTACTCCACACATCGTCCGCTATCCAGCATGCATCTAGTGTATTAAGTTTATGGAGAAATGTAGACCCGAGGACCGTCGATCGGAAAGCAGTATGTTGGAAAAGTAGATCCGAGGGCCATAGGTTTCACTAGTGGCTTCTCTCATGAGTATAGCGCACGATGGGTGAACAAATTACTATTAGAAAATTGATAGAAGATTAGATAATCATGAAGATATCCATGCAATGGTTATTATATAGTCATCATGTCCAAGATAAGTAGACCGAAACGATTTTGCATCTACTTTTATTACTCCACACATCGTCCGCTATCCAGCATGCATCTAGTGTATTAAGTTCATGGAGAAATGGAGTAATGCAATAAGAACGGTGACATGATGTAGACAAGATCTATTCATGTAGGAATAGACCCCATCTTGTTATCCTTAATGGCAATGATACATGTGTGTCTTGCTGCCCCTTCTATCACTGGGAAAGAATACCACAAGATCGAGCCCATCACAAAGCACCTCTTCTCATGGAAAGAAATCGATCTAGTTGGCCTAACTAAACCAAAGATTCGAAGAATAAATACAAGGCTATAAGTAATCATGCACATAAGAGATCAAAGAATAATCAAATCATATTCATAGATAGAAATTGATCATGAACTCAAAATTCATCGGATCCCAACAAACACACCGCAAAAGTCGTTACATCAAATAGATCTCCAAGAGACCATTGTATTGAGAATCATAGAGAGAGAAGAAGCTATCTAGCTACTACCTACGGACCCGTAGATCTATGGTGGACTATTCACGCATCATCGAAGAGGCACCTATGATGAAGATGAACCCCTTCGTGTTGGTGTTTAGATTGGATCTCGAGGTTCTGGAACTTGCGGCGGATGGAATTGTGTTTCGTCGACTCCCCTAGGATTTTCTGAATATTTGAGAGTTTGTAGAGATTATAGTTGGTGGAGGGGAGTCCCGAGGTGGGCACGTCCCACCAGGCCGCGCGAGGCTCCTCTGGCACGGTTTAGTGTCTCGTGCCCTACTCGGCCTTCCTCCCCCACACTTCTTTGGCCCACTAGATGTCTTCTGGCCCAAAAAAATCTTCAAAACTTTTGACAGTGTTGGGCTTCGTTTGGTACTGATATTCTGCAAAGTAAAAAACAAGCAAAAACATGAACTAGCACTTTGGCACTATGTTAGTAGGTTAGTCCCAAAAATGACATAAAATTGCTATAAAATGGTTGTAAAACATCCAAGATTGATAATATAACAGCATGAAACAAGCAAAAATTATAGATATGTTGGTGACATATCAGAGGTGCCGCCCGCGATTGCCAAGGCGCGTGGCCGCATCCTCCACAACCTTGGAGGCGGCGGTTACGGAGGTGCCTTCGACTCTCGGGCTATGCTGTCACAGGCCGAGCGCACGGCACGGTAGCACGCGAGGTACGACCGGTGTAATGGTGGTCGCCGCTCAGCGTTTGCCAAGACAGACGTGGGGCCGGAATGGGTCTGCAATGACTCGGACCTCACTGCGGCGTGGGCGCTCGACCGCTCCATGACCACCATGGAGATGACCGCCTGGCGTCGCCACCGCCTTGACGATGAGCTTGCCAAGATCGGCGAGAAGTGATCACTTAGTGATTGCTCTGTCAACGCCGGTCGCGGCAACGGCGCCGCCAGGACTCCAAATGTCACGTTAGTAGTGGCCGCGGCGGCACTGCGTAGCAAGAGGCATGGTGACTCCTTCGCGAGCAGCAGGCAACTGCCAGACAAGGCGGTCGTGCCCCTCCGGCGACGAAGCCGCCGCCGACGACGATGGCACCGACGACGACGATGGCACCGACAGAGACAACGATGTGGTAGGGTAGGAGGCCACGCGTACGAGGTGGTTGTCCAATATTGGGTTTATATTTTTTTTCTAGTTTTTTTATTTAAATGTTTGGAATATCAACCTTTTTATGTTTATTATATCCGAACTTGAATCAAATCCGTCCGGTTTGACCAAATTTCCTGAGGTTGGTTTGAGATATTGTCAAAATGTACGTGGCTACGGTTCGATGACGTTCTTCCACATCTATGTTCGTGAACTAATCTCTCTGTCCGCGGAAGGATGCTAGAGAAAATTTGCAGGTTATCGATGCTCCAAACTTATACGGTTGTAGTTCTGTTCCCACCGCCAAAAAATCAAGGCGAAAGATTTGCATCTTTACAAGATGATCACATCCTCCAATGAACGATCGAGAGTTTTCGACTCAACAAACCTTACCAAAGGTTATGTACTACATCTTCAAAAAGTCTTTGGCGGGACCCCTCCAACTAAGTACATATTTTCACCAATCTCCGAGGCAAAGCACAAACCATTTCACACCATTGAGATTGGAGAGTTAAAAAGGAAAATAAAACTTGATCCACATTCGGAGTAGTACTTTTACAAGATTAACACAAAGCCGTCGTCATCCTTATAAAACCCCATGCACTCAGCTCTGGCTCCGGCACTCTGCACCCCTGCACAGGGTGTCCCCGACCAAGTACACCACCAAGCTTTAAACTCTGCTCTGCAACTAGTCTCGCCTACTCTTCTTCTCTATCTCTAAGCTGCAGCCTGCAGCAGGCAAACGGCGGACTGATGTGCACCACCACCCCTGCGCCGTCGGCGCCAGCGGTGGCAGTCTCCGGCAGCAACGGTCTCCACCACGTCTATGTGACACTGGCCCAGTGCGCCGACGTTCACGGGCCAGGGGGTGACGCGGCAGGCGCTCATTGTCACCCCCAGCTCAAGTGCCACGGGGTTGACGGCCACGCCGTGCTCGTGACGGTGACTGGCGGCGAGACTTTCTGCGAGGCGGCGGCACTGTGCCGGCTGGCGTGCCCGATCGCGCTGACGGCGCTGCTGCTCTACTCCCGCACCGCACTGTCCATGCTGTTCCTCGGCTCCCTCGGCGACCTCCAGCTAGCCGCGGGTTCGCTCGCCATCGCCTTCGCCAACATCACCGGCTACTCAGTTATATCCGGGCTCTCCCTCGGAATGGACCCGCTTTGCTCTCAGGCATTTGGCGCCAACCAGCCGAGGCTCCTGGGCCTCACCCTCTACCGCTCTGTTCTCTTCTTGCTCTGCTGCTCGCTGCCGCTCTCTGCGCTGTGGCTCAACATGTCAAAGATCCTCTTCTTCCTCGGCCAGGACCACGAGATCACGGAGCTCGCGCAGCAGTACCTCCTGTTCTCCCTCCCTGACCTCTTCACCTTCTCCTTGATCCACCCGATACGCGTCTACCTCCGTTCGCAAGGTATCACGCAGCCGCTCACCACCGCCGCCGGCGCAGCCGTGTTGTTCCACGTGCTGGCCAACTACGTGCTGGTGAGGCGACTCGGGCTCGGCGCCGAGGGGGTTGCCGCCGCGGCGTCGTCTTCCAACTTCGTGCTACTTGGCGTGCTGCTCGCGTACATCAACCGGCGCGACACAGCGTTGCGGGAGGCATGGGGTCCCACGGTAGAGTGGCTCGCCGGATGGGGCCCGCTCGCGAGGCTGGCCGCTCCTAGCTGCGTCTCGGTGTGCCTGGAGTGGTGGTGGTACGAGGTGATGATCTTGCTGTGCGGGCTACTGCCGGAGCCAAAGCCGGCGGTGGCGTCCATGGGCGTGCTTATGCAGACGACGGCGCTTGTGTATGTCTTCCCGTCGTCCCTGGGTCTCGGCGTGTCGACGCGGGTCGGAAACGAGCTGGGCGCGAATCGCCCAGTCCGCGCGCGCGCTGCCGCCCGCGTGGCCGTGGTCGGCGCCGGCGTGATGGGACTCGTTGCCATGTCGTTCGCAGCGGGGATGCGCCACGCATGGGGTCGACTCTTCACCGCCGACGCCGACATCCTCCGCCTGACTGCCGCCGCGCTGCCGGTCGTAGGGCTGTGCGAGCTCGGCAATTGCCCACAGACCGTCGGCTGTGGAGTGCTCCGCGGCAGCGCGCGGCCGTCGCGAGCCGCGCACGTCAACCTCGGCGCTTTCTATCTTGTGGGCATGCCCGTCGCCGTCGTGCTTGCGTTCTGGTTCGGCTTGGGCTTCGTTGGGCTCTGGGTGGGGCTTCTCGCCGCCCAGGTGTGCTGCGCCGGGCTCATGCTGTGCGCCGTGGGATCCACCGACTGGGAGGCGCAGGCACGGCGGGCTCAGGCGCTGACATCGTCGCCCTCTCCAGACGTGGAGATGTCCGACGTTGGGAAGGGCGGGGGCCACACGTCGGCGGCGGCCGCGGCAGGGGGAGCCGGGCCCGAGAAAGGGGAGCACGATGAGGAATGGGCGGACAGTAGGCGCTACGAGCCGTTGATCTCGAACGAGAAGGCCGACCCAGGGTCAGTTCAGGGTCTTTGAGATTGGAGGAAAGCACGATGCCATCGTATAATTTTCATTTCTTATTCTTACCCCTGATTAATTGGACTGCTACTGCAATTATTGTAGTATAAGTACTGTGCTGATATGTTCATTTCTTTGTAAGATGTTATCCGGTTCTTATCACTGGCTTTGTGTATTATTGGTGGTACCTATAGCGTTAAAGACTCTTGGATGTATTAATAACTAAATGCAGTATTTTCGTCTCTCCTAAATCTAATTAGCTAAGCTCTTGTATTAGGTTTGTCCCGAGGTTTGTTATTTCACGAGTTTTACATTTTTGATGAAACATGATAGCACACAATTGACTCGACGCGGTGGTGGTTGCACGTTGGTGGTCTTCATCTCCTTGTACTGTAGTGGCTTGACCGGCATGCTCATGGCTTCGGCGGTCATGGTCTGCCACTACCAGTGGTCTACTCCGACAATGGTTGAACCCCTTCCCGGGTGCTCGTTGAGGTGGAGGACGAAGGACTCTAGGCGAAAGCCTTGCTTCGATGGGGATCGGTTAGCGACAATGATGGCATGATGATGTCTTTTTATTTGGAGTCGTCGTCGAAGGGTTCCTTCTTGTCTGCTAGGTTGTGGCTGTTCATACTTTGGATTATCGTGGTAGTTGTTGGTGTGGCCTGACCCTTCCCCAAGTTTCGACGGGGAGTGTGGAGCAATTTCTGGGCGAAAGCTTTATTGATTGACGGGGGTCGACGCCGGCGACGGTGGCACTTGAGGGCGTCGTGTTTCGTTTTTGAAGGCGTCTTCGAAGAACTCGTTCACTTCTCTTCGGGTAGCGAACAAGTAGGCGGTGGAGTTTTTGTTGGCCTGTTGTGGCTTGGTCAACATTCATTTGATTGCCCCTTAATCAATCAAGCAATTGTGTGGTTTTCGACCTAGTTTTCCTTATAATCCGGGTCAACTCTATTCTTCTTTATGAAATTGCAAAAGCACCCTTCCCTCTTGACGAGGTTCAGGTACATGGGCGGCAGCCGTAGCTTCGGCTACTGCGGATCATCCAGGTGCTCCCCCTCCGTGTCGAGTTTGGCGAAAAGAGCGTCGGTCATTGTCCACTCCTGTTGGATTAAGCACCGGTTGGCATCCACATAGGCCTTATCCTGGATAGCCTCTAGGATGGCCTGCTGATCCGCCACCTCATCCGCTTGGGCGACCACGAACCCCGCCTCCACGTCCTCCATGTTAAAGCCCGAAACTGGAGTCAGATCCTCCCTCTACTCCTGCTCCGAATGTTCCTCCTCCTCCTCCTCCCCCTTCTCCATCGGAACCAGATAGTGCTGCTCCTTCTCCGGTTCCTCCTCCTCCTACACCGGCTCCGGCTAGTCCGGAGGCAGGCCGGCAGCGATGCAGGCGGCAGGCCTCGCCTGGATATGCTCCTCGGCCTGGAGCGGCACTCTGGAATGAGCATGGCGAAGCCGGACAGCATGGAATGAACGACGGAGTGGAGGAGAGGAGGTGGATAGGCTCGGGCTTGTGACACTGAGAGGGAGAAAGTGGATTTGGCTAGGGTTAGGGGACGCCGGTCGGCTTAAATAGCCGGATATTTCCTAGGCCGGCAAGCCAGACCGGTGCCACGTGGCGTTCACACCCTCACCAGAGGAGGTGTACATCGGACCGCCGGGTTTCTAAACGATTCTACGTGGGACCCATCATCAGTCTGACGTGGCGGCGGACACACCTGAGGGCCCTCATATCCACCCTAGATTTAGGATACATATGAGGGGTGTCGGTCATCTATGAACTCTGAAGCCCATTTGAAGATCCCGTGTGGGTCGTATTTTCATGTCCATGCAGTGACTGGACCGTCTGCTGGGGCATTTTAGGGGGGTTTGGGGTCTCCGGCTATATATGCTCGGAATACCTATTGTCATCCAATGTGAATCTGGATCTCGAAGTGTTTAGCTAGTGATTGGCTCGAAAATCACTCTAATGGACATGTAAAATGCACACCACATCACTATAAAATTATGTAGATCATGTCTGGTTCACAACTAAACATTGGCAATCTATTAAGATTGCTAATATCAAACTAAAGAGGATTGTATTTTTGGTTCATGGGTGCACATGCACCTAGATAACCACTTACATCGGAAAATAGGGGGGGAATTATAAATTTTAGAAATTCTTTTGGCGTTTGTTCTACTCATATCTGAAGTTTCATGGAGAAATGAACTTATGCCATCTCAAACCGGCAAATTCTCTTCCCCATCCATTCGTGGATCGGGGGTGGGGACCAGCCCATGGACACTGATGCGGGAGATGGCTAGCCAACGCTATCCACATAAATTTCAATTTGGGTTTCTACTAAGCGGACGAAATTCGTGCAAACCGGCTGATTTTCATATAAAACAGACGATATTCATTATATATTGGACATTATTTAACTAAATCCCACTCTAAACCTAATCTAACTTATGGTCGGTGATCATGCCCCATGTTCTGCCGTGATCTTGAGTACTGAAGCTTTGTCTCTTGCATTCGTCTTCTCTAGTTCTACCTCGGCGCTCTCTAACTCTGTCTTTGCCTTTGCTACATGAGAAGCTAATTGCTCGACGATGATAAACCCGCCAAGATTAGCTTCGGCGTGAGGGAAGGAGTGGTGGACTTCTTGGACCTTAGCAAAGGTGACCTACTATACACTACTCTTGCTTGCTCTCGATGGCGCCCAAGGACGTGCCGACTTCATGGTTGTGGGGGCGGGGCACGGCCGTGGCGGAGCTGGCGTTGCTCTCCTCATGGTCTCTCTAGCCACACAACTCATCTGGCGCTTCGTCCATCTCCCTATACACATCTTCTAACTCCTCCTGGCGTTGGTGGTACTGCCACCGGCCGAGGTGAGTCGCTCAGGCAGAGTGGCGGGACTCGAGAAACGCCACCTACTGCCAGGACTAGATTTCTAGGATATTATTTTCCTAGTAAATGGTCCTTGTGCTCACCAGCCCCAGGATTACTGTTAGCTGATGAGACACAATCTTGATACAGAAATTCCAAGAAAAATACAAAATCTGAAGTACAAGACCATTGTGGTCTATGAGTACAACAAAAGTTTCTATTGGTTGATGGCCGAAGCAGTTTTGCGGATCATCAGCGTCTATGGGACTCCATTTCCCACAAGAACAGCTGACCTGGATAATTCCTATCTTCGCGTGGCTGCGGTATCCGTTGCCTGGGTTCTGGGGTTGTCGTCAATGTGCTCCTCTCCAAGCAAGAAATGTGGCCAGTATAATAGTCAAGGACAAGCCAGTGAGTACTTTGAATGTACTCGCAAACATCATGAAGACAGATATAATATAGCACGTGATAATCAAGCACTAAATTAATTCATGGTCATCCTGTCAGTCACAAAATAGAATTCACGATGTAATCAAGTGGGTCATTCATATTAAATAAGCATTCATGGAATAAAGATAATTTATACCAATCGGGTGTCTAAAGCGACGCCTCGAAAGGTTAAGAATATGAAACATGCCTCAGTCGGGCGTCTGAGCGACGCCACAGAAAGGGCTTATGAAGGAAATAAATAACAGGCATGCCGCAGTCGGGCGTATGAGCGACACCACATAAAGGGCTTATATATAAATTAAACAACATGCATGCCACAGTCGGGCGTTTGAGAGACACCACATAAGGGGCTTATATGAAAAAATAATATCATGAGTATCCAGGAGGTAGAACCATCCCTGGGATACTCAACCATTCACATAAATAGAGTGGTTAGTCCATAATAATATTAATCATCAATGTCACTTATCGCACTCATGATCAATATTCAGGTTTTGAAAAATTTCTCCGAAGACCGACACTAAGACCGACAGTCGACCCATCCCAGACTGTAGTCCTTAACCACGGACATGGCTATTCGAATAGATGTAAACTTTGCAAAGCGTGTACTATTTACCCACGAGTAATAGATTCCTTTAGTCCACCGGGACTAATTCCGCTTACGGTCTTTTAGTTGAAAACACACCTGACCCGCATACACCAGCTTAACTTACCGGTGCTTGGAATCACCCACGACACTCGTTAAGCGAAAATCTAAGTTTGGAGGCCACAACCTCGATTAGCATGGGATCAAATTTATACCGCACGCTACTAAGGGGTGCCCCCTCTCGGCCCCAACCGGAAACACCCATGCCCCCGGACCAGGTGGCATGCCTACCGAATGCACCCGGTATCTTCCACCATGGCCTCTCTGTACGGTGTGTGCCAAGAAAGGGGTTGACAACTTATTGAATTGTACCCTACTTGCGGCAGGGACAAGTGGTAGTACGAAACAAGAATGGGGGTTACCGAAACAAGACTCAATCTATGGTCGACTCAGAAGGTTACGTATTCTCTGCATGATTAGCACAACAAATATTTCCCGACATCAGACAAGATCACCACTCATCATAGCCCTTCATGCCTCACTGACCATTCTTGCTCCAACGAGATGTCAGTACCGAGCTCATGTCTACCCGAGACAGAGGCTTATCCCAGATTCCTTCCGGCAGGCATGAAAGGCATACTAGGGTGAATACTGTCACAAGCATATCAGTTCCAACAGCAAGGGATTTTTATCATGCACTTGTAAATATGATCACACCATCACATGAAATAATGCTCATTTCATTTTTAACATAATGGTGAGGTTCCACTTATCGCATCAAACAACACACAACATATATTATACCGAGGTTCAGAATGCTTGCCTTCCATGTGTAGAGAGGTGAGGTACACTTCAAAATTGTTGAAAGTTTGATCTCCTATCCCTTTCATATTTTTGAAAAAATTTGAATCAATGCGCAAATCAAAAACAATACAAAAAGTTGTCTTAGATTTTTTTTAAATAATTCTAAAAATAAACTAGGTGGAATTTGAGAAACAACATAAAAAGAACCATATCCATTTGAGTTTTAGTTTAACAGATAGAAGCAGTCAAAGAGGGGTCAAACTTCTGATTTTAAATAAAACAAGAAAAAGAAAACAGTTCGCATTGGATACGTTTTCCCTAAGAGAAAGTGTACTTACCGGTCTATGCTTCCTTTCAGGGAAGACGCACTTGCTGGTCTGCGTGAGCGGTGAGGCGCTTATGACTCACCGACAGCTGGGTCGGTAGGTCCCACGTGTAGGGTTCGTCTCTTTCCTCCCGCGTTCTTGGCCACGAAGCAGAGGCGACTCCGGCGATGATTCCCGGCGGTACATGCCACCATTTGGTGCGCTCTTGATACGGGGATGATCGAGAGGGAATTATGCATCTGCCCGCGGTGGTTAGGGTCGCGAGGGAGCTTGAGAGTGAGAAAGCCTTCATCCATGGTGGAGAAGGGCTCCCGTGAAAAGGGGCTTCCGTTCACAGGCTTTCTTAGATACAAATGGGGTGCGGAATGGTGTTGCGGGGTCAAGCTGGAGCTAGTGGTGGTGATAGAGTAGAGGGAGGGTCTCTAGTGGCGTCTAATTGGAGTGGGGAGCGGCGGCGGTTAGCTCGACCGGAGACGAGGAAGACGACCTCGTCCGACCGTTCTGGCTGCTGCGGGGACTAGCTAAGGATGTGAGGATGATCCTACCGCGTGCTGCATCTCGATGCAGGGCTATTTATAGCATCGGGAGTTCGGTTCGACGGCGGCAACGGATAAGGTTGGCGAACCGCCGTTCTATAGCAAGGGGGCACGTGGCGAGGTCTGGCGCTAGAGGACGGGCTGCAGATGAGGTCGCACTGTGCACGGGGCTAGCTGGCGCAATGTTGTGGCTTGGGCGGCGCTGCCATAGCAGAGACAAGCTCTGCCACCCACGTGGCCAGAGTTTAGTCCCTGGTCATAGCCAACCGGGACTAAAGACTTACACCCTTTAGTCTCTACACTTTAGTTCCAGTTGGGGAAGCGGGACTAAAGGCCCTTCCCAACCGGGACTAATGGCCTATTTTCTACTAGTGGTGGGATCGTATACAAGAGCAAGTTCTAGCAGACCGAAACACCACTCGGCCACACGACCCTACCACCACCCAGACGGAAGGATTTCGATCCATACTGGTGAAACACCGATTCACGAGACAACAGAGTGCTCGCAGGCAGCAACCTTTCCACATGGGTATATTAAAAGACTCTAAGACTCCTGCTGACTGCCACAGTCGACAACACTCTCAGGGGCTACATACAGTGGGTGCGCTCAGAGGTAGCATGCTCCCAATGGGTATGCCCCGTGCAAACCCACTCAGGACCAGAAGCAAAAAAAACTACTCTACATGCAAGTCATACTTCCCGACTGAAATTGTTACTTACAAAGGTACTTAATCGGGCGTTCTTCTTCAAACCTTCATTGGCGCCGTACGCCTCCTTCAGTCAGTCATTCATCAGCTCCACCTGGATCAAGGCTTCCTTGCTCACGCTGACCTGACCCTCTGGGACGTGGTGCGGCGTGAAGAGGTTGGTACCAGCAGAGACTAGCAAAGGGGTCGATGGGCCAGCTCCGAGTGCCGCTCCGGCCCTTGGAGTAGCTCCCTGATCAATGATCTGGGCTATAGTCCTGGCTTGAGAGTCCATGGTCACTCGGGAAGGGGAGGTGTCCTGCATCACGACGTCCGTGTCGACTGGAGGGTTCGGCAGGTCAACCTTGTCGTCCCTGTCGAGCTCGATTACCTCACGCGGTCCTTCAAAATATCAAGATCCACGAATTAAAGAGACATGTCACTCGGACATTGAAAACATGGAAGAAACACGATAGTTAAACGAAATCAAGCCGAGTGTGAAGATACCTTTGTAAGATGTGGCATCAGCTTCCGCTTGGCCCTTCTTCGAAGCCTTAGGGTCGAGTGAGGCGGTCGAAGTGTCGACACTACAGCAAAAGTCACTCAGAAAGGAATCAGTCGGGCATCATTCCAAACTCAACACTTGAAAGGAAAGAGCAAACGACAAGGATGCTTATGTTAATTCCACGGGCACGTTCACCTTGATCCGCGGCAAAGCCTCTTTTCCGAGGTTTGTCTACCAGGACCTTGGGGTGCTTCACCGCCCTCTCGGGCGACTCGCTGACTCGCCCCGTCTATGCTTCAAGCAGCGGGTCAGAAGGGTCTGTGCAGTCGGTTTGGAGGCACTCGGCCCTTTGGCATCTCCGATGCAGACCCCTAGGTCTTGGCACGCTTCGGAGCGGGTCTCACTCGGGATTTCCTCCGACAAAGAGGACTTGGCCTCGTCTCCCTCCTTAGGGTCATTGTTGCCCCCTCTGTCATTTCGTCTTCATCATCATCGCCACCCTCACCTCCTAAGCCATCCCGATGCTCAGTGTCGCTCTCCACATCAACAGGCGTGTGGCTCACAACCAGACCACACTCACTACGTTCGTGAATCTTTATCGAGTGAAAAGATAGTAGACACCCGAGTCAGAGAACAGTCAAGCAGTGCAGTAATAACTCGGGCAAGACAGTGATGTCTACTATGCAACTTTATTCTTGTAGACTCGTGTTGGGCCCCCAAGTGTAGAGTTTTGTAGGACGGTAGCAACTTTCCCTCAAGTGGATGACCTAAGATTTATCAATCCGTGGGAGGTATAGGATGAATATGGTCTCTTTCAAACAACCCTCCAATCAAATCAAGAAATCTCTTGTGTTCCCAACACACCTAGTACAATGGCAAATTGTATAGGTGCACTAGTTCGGCGAAGAGATGGTGATACACGTGCAATATGGCTGATAGATAAAGGTTTTTGTAATCTGAAAATATAAAAACAGCAAGGTAGCAAGTGTAAAACAGCGAGCAAAACGGTGTGTAAATGCTTGGAAATAAGGGCTAGGGTTCATACTTTCGCTAGTGCAATATCCCAACAATGCTAACATAGTTGAATCATATGATCATCCCTCAATGTGTAACAAAGAATCACTCCAAAGTTCCTATCTAGCGGAGAACAAATAGATTAAATTGGTGTTGGTAGTAGAACCACCTCAAAGTTATCCTTTCTGATCAATCGTTTGGGATATTACTATAAGTGTCACAAACAACCCTAGAGTTCGTAGCAAAATAACACCAATGATACATATCAATCAACCCTAATGTCACCTAGATACTCCAATGCCACCTCAAGTATCCGTGGGTAAATTATGCTACATGCATCAAACAATTTCAGATCTATCATATTCAACCCAACACAAAGAACTTCAAGGAGCACCCCGAGATTTCTATCAGAAAACATGGTATGAAAACATGCAATCAACCCCTATGCATAGATTCCCAAGGTCACCGGAATCCGCAAGTTGGTGCCTTAACATATATCAAGTCAATCAATAGAATACTCCAATGTCACTACGGCTATCCCACGCAAGACCTACATCAAGTGTTCTCAAATCCAATATTCAATCCAAGATAACAAGATTTCAAAGGGACATATTCAATTCATCACAACAAGATAGCAGGGGAAAGACCTCATATGATCCAACTATATTAACAAAGCCCATGATACATCAAGATTGTCCATCTCGAGAACACAAGGGAGAGAGATTGAACACATAGCTACTGGTACAAACCGTCAGCCCTGAGGGTGGACTACTCCCTCCTCGTCATGGCTTTCGCCGGGATGATGAAGATGGCCACCGGAGATGATCTACCCTCTCCTGCGGGGTACTGGAATGCCTCGAGATTGGGTTTTTTGATACATTAAGTTGTCGCGACAGAATGAGGAGTTTCTCTTTATTTGTGGGGTTTCTAGGATTTATAAGATTTTTCAGCGTTGGAATCACGCCAAACGGAGCCACGAGGGGACCACCACATATCAGGGCGCACCACTAGGGGTCTTCCTATTGTGTGGTGGCCCACTTGCACACCCCCTCCGGCAGGTCTTCGCTCCAATGTTGCTTATTTCCTCCAGAAAAAAACACAAAAAAGTTTCGGGTGATTCTGAGAACTTCCATTTTCTGCACAAAAACAACACCATAGTAATTCTGCTGAAAATAGCGTCACTCCGGGTTAGTTCTAAATAAATCATATAAAGTGCATCAAAACCAAATAAAAGTATTGTAAACATAGGTGAATACGGCATGAATACTTCATAAATTATTGATACATTGGAGACGTATTAGCATCCCCAAGCTTAATTCCTGTTAGTCCTTGATTAGGTAAATGATAAAAGAAATAATTTATGAATTGTGAATGCTAGCATAGTTAATAGTTTTTATCATTGATAATTTCAGTTACTCTTCTAGCATCATTACCACCAACTTTTTCTCATAAAAATCACCATGATAGAGTAGCAATCAATTTACATGTCATGGTTCAAACAATGCATTATATTGAAACTTAACAATCTATGTTCTTGGTCACCAAACAATTTGAATACATCATCAAGTCTTAGTAAGATCTCCACATACTCGATTATCATACAGTCTTTTATGATTGCTAATACTCAGGGCATATTTTTGGTACAAACAATGTCCATCAAACACATGGAAAGATAGGGGCTTAATGTTTCGCCTCCCAACATACTTATCATAAAGATAATTGTTAACAGTAATGAATCATGATCAAAAATATTTGAGTGGATATATATGTTTGGGTATTTCCCCACCACATGGTGCTTGCCAACTAATATATTGAGGTTGGAATAAGAAGTTGACTCAACATGAAAGTAAGTAACATGAAAGTAAATAGCTTGTCCCTTAGTAGAGGGAAGCGGGGATTTGCATATCTAAGAGAGCTCATTGTTTAAAACAAAGATGAATATGTAATTTTGAGTGATGTGCCTTCCCTATCAATGTCACAACAGAGTATTCAATATCTTCCATCCTAATCACATTATTCGCGGTTCCCAAACAGAATTTAAATTTTTACTCCCCCTCCACCATTTAAACACATTCCATGGCTGGTCGAATCCACGGTTGTCCTCCAAACAATCAACTTTCTAGAGGGAGTTTTTGCTTATTTATTTTTGTGTTATGCAGGACTGGGAATCCTTTTTGCTAGCCTCTCTCATGCAATGACAGGTGAATAAACACTCATCTTTAGAATAACTCGCTTAGCATGGAAGATAATGACCGCCCCATCACTCCATGAGCAGTACAAGCACACAAAATGGATGTTTATTTGAATGTTTAGAGGTGGCACATGCAAATTTACTTGGAATGGTAGTGAAATACCATATATAGGTAGGTGAAAGGGACGTGGATGTCGCCTAGAGGGGGGTGAAAAGGCGCTTTAAAATAATTACAGTTTAGGCTTGAACAAATGCGGAATAAAACCATCATTTAATTAGTCAAGCACAAAACCTAAAACAACTAGGCTCACCTATGTGCACCAACAACTTATGCTAAGCAAGATATACAACTAAGTGATAGCAAGATATATAACAAGAAACAATATGGCTATCACAAAGTAAAGTGCATAAATAAAGGGGCTCAGGTAAGAGATAACTGAGGCACGCGGAGACGACGATTTATCCCGAAGTTCACACCCTTGCGGATGCTAATCTCCGTTCAAAGCGGTGTGGAGGCACAATTATCCCCAAAAATCCACTAGAGCCACCGTAATCTCCTCACGCCCTCGCACAATGCAAGATGCCATGATTCCACTAAGGGACCCTTGAGGGTGGTCACCGAACCCGTACAAACAAGGTTGGGGCAATCTCCACAACTTGATTGGAGGCTCCCAACGACACCATGAAGCTTCACCACAATGGATTGTGGCTCTGAGGTGACCTCAAATGCTCGGGGAAATCTCCACAACCTAATTGGAGACCCCGAAGCTTGCCCGGAGCTTTGCACCACAATGATTGAGCTCTGAGGCACCACCAACCGTATAGGTCACCAAATCACCCAAGAGGAACAAGCTCTAGGGTGCTCAAACACCCAAGAGTAATAGCTTCTCAACTTCTCACTTCCACGTATCACCATGGAGAACTCAAACCTATGCACCAAATGCAATGGCAAGGGCACACGGAGTGCCCAAGTCCTTCTCTCTCAACTCCCACCAAAGCAACTAATGCTAGGGAGGAAATGAGAAGAAGAACGAAGAAGAACACAAAGAACTCCAAGATCTAGATCCAAGGGGTTCCCCTCACTTAGAGGAGAAAGTGATTGGTGGAAATGTGGATCTAGATCTCCTCTCTCTTTTCCCTCAAGAACTAGCAAGAAGCATTGGAGAGATTGAGAGTTAGCAAGCTCAAAGAAGGTCAACAATGGGGGAAGAACACGAGCTCAAGAGATAAGGTTCAATGGGGAAGAAGACCCCCTTTTATAGGTGGGGAAAATCCAACCGTTATGCGCACAGAGCGGTACTACCGCTCCAAGGAGCAGTACTACCGCTAGGGCGGTAGTACCCCTTTGAAAAACAACATCGAGGAGGCAAAAGGCCAGTAGAACCGCCGGAGCGGTACTACCGCTTGTCCTCATGGTACTACCGCTATGGATAGTGGTACTACCGCTATGGGTAGTGGTACTACTGCTTGCGGGCGGTACTAAAAAATTACATCTGTGCCTACCACGGCTGGACTTAACACGAGATTTTGAGCCGCGTTAGTACTGCTCTCGAGCGGTAGTAAAAAATTACATCCGCTCTAGCCGCGGTAGTACCGTTGCAGCCTTTTAAGAACACCAAAACTGCGACAACTTTTGCAAACGGACTCCGAATTCAATGAAACAAAGTTTGTTGGAAAGATAACGACATGGGCTAACACAATATTGATTGAAATATCAATAAGAAGTCAATGAGAAAAGGCCCATAAGAAAATGGTGAGAGCCCTTCCTCGAATAAGACTGGTAAAACTTCCAACACCGAAAATGCAATAGACGAAGCATATGAAATCCGTTTTCGATGAACTAGAGCTTTTCACGAAGATAACCACAAGCTCAAGAACCCACATAGAGAAAATACAACCAAGAAACAAGAAATATGATGATGCCAAGAATGCAATGGTTTGACCTCTCAATGAACGATACGATCAAGCTACTCACATGAGAGCCCCCCTTGATAGTACGGCAATCGATCCTATAACCGGTCGCTCAACTACCACCATGAGACCGGTAAAATAGAAAACCCTATCAAGGTCAAACCTTAGCCTTGCGCATAGTCCACTTGAGCTAGATGATGATGATCTTGACTTACTCAAGATGGACCACCTTTCTTGATTGTGTTGGCTTGATGAAGACTAGATGATTTCTCCCCCATACTCCACTATGGATGAGCCACTCTTCGGCACATCTTCACAAGTCCATTGTCACCACAATGAATGGCGAGCCTCAAGCATGATCTCTCTGTGATGCTTCACTTGATCTTGCACATCGCGACCTTGATGACTATCTCCACTTGATGTCATCTTCCATGGGATGTATGGGATCTGCCTCTTGATGCAGGCCCATGGAAATATACCTAACCCCACAAAGAACTCTCACGTAGACCATGGATTAGTACATAAAGCGCAATGGACAATGCTTACCACACCATTGGATCACTTGATCCCTCTCGGTACATCTTGTACACTTTATGTGTTGATCAACTTGATTCACTTTTTTGACTTAGTAAATATCAACCTTGTATCTTAGCTTCTCTCTTCATAAAGATGATGTCTTGAAGGTAAAAATGAATATTACACATTGTTTTTCTTCAAGACATGCTTGCAATAAGCTCAACTCCCACATAACCAATCTTTGGATAAACCTTGAATACCACCTTGGTCATCATATAAACTCCTTGAAACCCAACAGATGGACTTTAGGAAGTGTTTATGGACAAATCCTTCGAATATAACTCAAGGCAACCATTATTCAATAGGGGTGTCAGCAATTACGCAAAACCACACATGGAGAAATGTGTTATTACAATCTCCCCCATTTTGGTAATTGATGACAACCACTTTCAAGAGAGTTTATATAAGGAAATAAGCACAACCAAGCACACACAAATGCAATGCATGAATGTGAGACGTAAATGCTTAAACAACAAAAGAAAAATTCTTAAAGCATTCCAAAATAAACTCTCTAAACTTCTCCCCCATTGGCATTGATTGCCAAAATGGACGAAAAGTTTAGAAGGCAAATATAATAGGTGTTCCTCCAAATTTTTTGTATATCTCAAAATACATGTGCAAAGAAATCCACATATCTAATGATAAGTAGTTAGAGGAATACAAACTATATTGAGAACCCAAAGATTGCACAAAGAATCATATGGCACAAAGACATACACCAGAGTGAAGCAAGCAATCAAAAGATACTATTTGGAACAATCAATCACATGGATCTAGGAGCCACATGAATAAAAGATATTATGATATGGGCAAAAGAGTGTTTATAAAGAAACTATAGGAGCTCCCCATGATTTGTGCACAAATAACAATTTTTTTTGTATTTGAATACAAGTGCACAAAATAGGATCATGACTCCCCCAAAAATCAATATAAACACACAACAAGTGCAAGCAAGTAGATAAGGCAATGAGCATAGTACTTGCACTAAACATATGGTTGATCAGCATGTAGAAGAGGCAATCTTAAGAATGGGCTCAACCAAAATGATGTGTGTGAGTCATGGCAAAGCACTTGAGAAGACTTAGTATAAGGATGAGCATTAAGCATCTAATAGTCTTGATGAAATGAGACACAAAGTGCAAACCATATCCTTCCCACTCACAAACCACTAGCAACTGGGTTCACAAGCTTACTAATAATAAAATTAAAAACCAAGGCTTGGGACAACACCTGGTGAATATAGTAAATAATAGCCTTGTCAAGAGGAGGGATACCAATCGAGATGGCAAAACCCTTGTGAGGAAAAGCATGAGGAAAATAATCTTCACCACCAAGGAGTGCATCAAAATGCAAGGATATAAGATCCACACTCAAGAAAGATTCTTTCATGAAACCACCAAGTAAATAAAAAGGAAATGCAACGGTGGACGTGAAATAAAAGAGGATATCAACTAGAGATGTAACTTCTTTCATGTGTATAAGATTTTAGGTAGAGGGCAATCATGATGATATATCCACAAAGAATAATGTACACACGAAATACTTACAAGAAGTAACAAACAAAATATCCAAAAGGAAGTCATAAATATACCAATAAGATCTTTGCTTGAAAGCATATGACATAGCCTAATATTCTCTAATTGTACATAAATGAACTCCCAATACACAAACATCAAAGACATCACAACTAGCAATATGACATCATCGTTGAGATGCTTTGAGAAAGGAAACAAGTACCACAAGAATGAATCAAAAAATTCATGACATGATGCAACCTATACAAGGTTGAATGCGAGAAATTTATGCATGAAGAAGATACTTGTTACCGGGATAGCATTGGATTGATGTAGAAGACAGTGGTTCTTTGATCATCCTAGCATGGTCCAATAAGCACATGGTGTCAACACCTTCCTGGTATGTGAGCCGAGTGTCCAATGTATCTCCAATTTTTCCTAGAACAACACCACAAACAAAGTGGTACCCAAACTTATAGGGACCAAAAAGTTAGTGGACCAACAATATATATAGGACAGTCTCCACATAAATATGTGCATATAGATATGAAATTGAATTTCATGCACACTTTTGCCAATTTATGTCATAGTGGAGTTTCCCCTATATATAGGGTCAAGGAAAGAGAACATGCCAACGAAAGTACATGTAGTAAATATGCATTCTCAAAGCTTTCAAGAATCAACTCAACACACAGTTGATAAGACCGAAAGAAAAGGTATCAAGTGAAAATAAGATACCAAACGAAAAAATATCACTTGACGAATACCAACTAAAAGATACATCAACGAATGAGATATCCATTGACACATGCCAAATAGAAGGAAAGAAGATAAATTGAAGGAAAACAAGATGTATCAAGTTCCCAAAAGAGAGCTAGGTTCCAAACAAACAAAATCCTTCGCAAATTTTCATGGCACAAAGCACCATAGAGAGAACGCTTGCCTCCCACCAACACACACTTAATCAAGATCAAAAGACTTTATGATGAACACATAAAGAGAGTGTTCTACAGAAAATAGGATAGCTCCCCCAAGAAATGTGCATTATATAGAATTTGAATTTGAATACAAAATGCACACAATGGGATCATCACTTTCCCTATATCTATAGAAACACTAGGCATGCTCAAAAAGATCCACAAGAGGGAAGGAAGACAAACAATAAATAAAATTCTATGTAAAGATGATTAGCAATCTCTACCACTTAAAAGGAATACCAATTGTCAAGGACAAGAAGTATTTGGAAATAATTCCCATTGGTAGATTGCAAATAGATCCAACATCATCTTTACACCTCAATCATAAGCAAGTGACACTTGTAGAACTAGCATGCCACCTAGGAACAAGATAAATTGTAATATCAAATCTAAGTGGCAATATCTCAAATGTACACATTCTCTGGGCTTGTAATATGCATATAGCATATTACTCCCCCATAATGTGGTAACCCAATGTTAATAACAAGTGGAAAATGAAATCCAACAAGAGATAATTAATTTACAGTTTAGAATTTGAATTTCTCATGAGAAGACATACCAAATAGAAGCTAGATAAGCTTGTAATATCAATACTAAGTGGTATTCCTCATGAACACACATTTTTAGGGTCGTGAAGTGCATAAGGCACATCACTCCCCCCAAATGGGATAATCCATTAATCTCTCACAAAGAGCCAACTAATATACAAACATGATGCAAAAAAGGCTCTACACAAGACTCGCACATACATGATGTGCAACCCATCATACATGCTTGATTTCTCAAGATAAAAAATAGGAAGCACAACATATACAAACACATGCAAGGTATAAAACCACAACATGCAAAGGGGCAAGTAACTAACAATGTATTCAATTTAAGTACAAGTTACCGCAAGGAGGAACATTGGTATATGATAGACACTTGATGATCCACATGACATGGCTTGAGACAATATGAATGATGAAGAACCCTCAATTCTTCATAATGTAGCCACGTCACCAATGCCCTCCAATAATACCTATTGATCAAGTTTGAGCTTGTTGGTCCCCAACCAAGTTGGGTCCTAAGAGGTTAGTCACAATAGGCTTGGCTACCCAAATGGTTCTTTTCTTGACACCACTTTGAGTACCAACAAACTTGGCAAACACATTGCCAACCTTATCCTTCCCAAGAGAATAGATATCATCAATAATGATTGGGTTGGATAAGTTACCATTAGTGCATGAAGAAGCAAAGTGGCCCTTCTCACAACACAAGTAGCAACATTTACCCTTTACTTTCTTCTCAATTGATTTCTCAACTTGAGGAGTGTTGACTTGGGTATTCTTGGGAAGTGGCCTTTCTTCAACTTGACGTTGAGCATGAGATTGAACTTGTGGCCACTTACCTTGTTTCTTGTCACTATGGGGCTTCTTCTTCAATGGACAAGATCTAACATGGTGCCCTTCTATTTTGCACTTGAAGCAAACAATCTTGGCCTCTTGACTTGTTCTTGGCCCTTCTTCTTGTAGATCGTGGACATCTTCTTCTTCTTCTTCTTAGAGTTGAAACCAAGTCCACCTTTGTCATTTGGGAGTTTTTGCAAACTCAAGATATTGTTTAGTGTGGACATCCCTTCATGACTCTTTTCCAAGTCTTTCTTCAATGAAGTGACTTGGTCCTTGAGCTCATTGATTTCCTCTACATGGTTAGAATCAACACAAGTGATAGAGGAAGTATAAGCTTCAGCATTAGGGCAACAAGGCAAGGAAAGTAATTCATCACAAGATGTACCAACATTATGAGTAGATGAACTACGAGGACTAGCACATGTAATAAAGCATTTCTACTAGATGTAGTGCTAATTTCCGCACGAGGCTCACTAGATGTTACCTTAGTAGTACTAGCCTCATGAGCTATCTTTAGAACATTATGAGATACTAGAAGATCGCCATGAGAGCTAGAAAGCTTTTCATGACTTTCTTCCAATTTCCCGTAATTGCTAGATAGCAACTCAAGTTGAGCCCTTAGCTCAACATTCTCCTTTAATATGGATGCTTCACAAGAAATAGAGTTAGTAGCACAAGCATCATCATTAACAACAAGAGGAGAAGGCAACATGACAAGCTCTTTAGCGTATGAAACTTTAAGTTGAGCATGAGACTCTGTGAGTTCAATGAGCGAACTCTTAACGACCCTTGAGCCATTTTCGAGGTGCTCAAAGTCCACAAGGAGTTTAGCATGTGCAACTTCAAGCTTATCATTTTTAGTTCTAAAATCATTAGCCACCTCGAGAGCTCTTTCATGGGATTCCTTTAATCTAGATAATTCTAGATCAAAGGTCTCCTCAAGAGATTCCTTGGTGGTTTGTTCATTTTCAAGAGCTTGAGATAGCTCCACAATCTCATTAGCGTAATCATGTTCATGACCTTCCATTTTCTCAATGGTGGCCTCATGCTCCTCGAGATGAGCTTCCAACTCCTCAATATATTTCTTGACCTCAATGGCAATAGACATGATTTCCATGAAGTTGGAACGAGCAATATTATTCTTATGAAGAGCTTTAAAAACCATTTCTCCCTTAAGTTTTAAGGAAGCAATATTATCACTCTGTTCATCATTATCATCAACATCATCATCGTGAGATATATTGGGATTCAAAGTAGGAGATACCTTTGAAGCCTTAGCCATAAGGCAAAAGTGAGAAACAATAGTTAATGATGTAGGATCCCTTGAAGCACCATTAAAGACCACATCTTGTTCCGTGGAGTGTTGGGTATCCTCTACATTGTTAGCACAACAACTCGAGGACATAGATACATTTTTATCATGGCAACAAGATATAGCACGCATATCATCATGAGATTTCATCAAGCAATTTGTACATGATATGCAAGGACTACCAACACAATCATGTGAAACATTTAAAGTGCTCGAGGTGTTAAAGTTCAAAGATGAAGCATTTCAATAAGATAGTGAAGAAGAATTATCAACAATAAGCCCACTATCATCATTACAATGATCATCACTTCTCACCATATAATTACCTTGTGGCAATCCACATGTAGGTGAAGTAGATGAAGTTGAGAAGAAAACACGACCGGAGGTGGAGGGAGAATAATCATCCCTACAAATCTTGGACTCACCAAATTTATCTTGAAGCTTTGTCAACAACTCATGAGCATCCTGGAACGGCATGAGTTCGAATATAACTGCATTGCTCAAAGCATCAAAAAGCACATTAGAAGCTTGAGCATTGAGATAAGAGTTTTTCTCACCCTGTAAAGATATCTTTTGAGAATCCTTTGGAGGAGAAAAACCCATATCTACAATTCGCTCTAAATTTGGGTCCATGACCCTAGAGAAATTAAGCATGTGACTTACCCAAACATCAAAATTTGTGCCATTGAAACTAAGAGTGTTAGAGAATCCTAATCCCTTAGTCAACATCCTTACTCTCTAGGTTGTTAAACCTAATAATGAGAGACCTAGCTCTGATACCAATTGAAAGGGACGTGGATGTTGCCTAGAGGGGGTGAATAGGCGCTTTAAAATAATTACGGTTTAGGCTTGAACAAATGCGAAATAAAACTATTGTTTAATTAGTCAAGCACAAAACCTAAAACAACTAGGCTCACCTATGTGTACCAACAACTTATGCTAAGCAAGATATACAACTAAGTGATAGAAAGATATATAAAAAGAAACAATATGGCTATCACAAAGTAAAGTGCATAAGTAAAGGGGCTTGGGTAAGAGATAACCGAAGCACGCGGAGACGACGATGTATCCTGAAGTTCACACCCTTGCGGATGCTAATCTCCGTTCGGAGTGGTGTGGAGGCACAATGCTCCCAAAGAAACCACTAGGGCCACCGTAATCTCCTCACGCCCTCGCACAATGCAAGATGCCGTGATTCCACTAAGGAACCCTTGAGGGTGGTCACCGAACCCGTACAAACAAGGTTGGGGCAATCTCCACAACTTGATTGGAGGCTCCCAACGACACCATGAAGCTTCACCACAATGGATTGTGGCTCTGAGGTGACCTCAAATGCTCGGGGCAATCTCCACAACCTAATTGGAGACCCCGAAGCTTGCCCAGAGCTTTGTACCATAATGATTGAGCTCCGGGGCACCACCAACCATCTAGGGCGCCAAAGCACCCAAGAGGAACAAGCTCTAGGGTTCTCAAACACCCAAGAGTAATAGCTTCTCAACTTCTCACTTCCACGTATCACCGTGGAGAACTCAAACCTATGCACCAAATGCAATGGCAAGGGCACACGAAGTGCCCAAGTACTTCTCTCCCAACTCCCACCAAAGCAACTAATGCTAGGGAGGAAATGAGAACAGGAACAAAGAAGAAAACGAAGAACTCCAAGATCTAGATCCAAGGGGTTCCCCTCACTTAGAGGAGAAAGTGATTGGTTGAAATGTGGATCTACATCTCCTCTATCTTTTCCCTCAAGAACTAGCAAGAATCATTGAAGGGATTGAGAGTTAGCAAGCTCGAAGAAAGTCAACAATGGGGGAAGAACACGAGCTCAAGATATAATGTTCAATGGGGAAGAAGACCCCCTTTTATGGGTGGGGAAAAATCCAACCGTTATGCTCACAGCCCGCACAGAGTGGTACTACCGCTCCAAGGAGTGGTAGTACCGCTAGGGCGGTAGTACCCCTTTGAAAAACAACACCGAGGAGGCAAAAGGCTAGTAGAGCCGCCGAAGTAGTACTACCGCTCCTCCTCACAGTACTACCGCTATGGATAGCGGTACTACCGCTACGGGTAGCGGTACTACTGCTTGCGAGCGGTACTAAAAAATTACATCCGTGCCTACCACAGCTGGACTTAACACGAGATTTTGGTACGGAGCGGTAGTATCGCTCTTGGAGCCATGGTAGTACCGCTTCGGAGTGGTAGTAAAAAATTACATTCGCTCCAGCCGTGGTAGCACCGCTGCAGCCTGTTAAGAACACCAAAACCGCCACAACTTTTGCAAACGGACTCTGAATTCAATGAAACAAAGTTTGTTGGAAAGCTAACGACATGGGCTAACACAATCTTGATTTAAATATCAATAAGAAGTGAATGAGAAAAGTCCCATAAGAAAATGGTGAGAACCCTTCCTCGAATAAGACCGGTAAAACTTCCAACACCGAAATGCAATAGACGAAGCATATGAAATCTGTTTTCGATGAACTAGAGCTTTTCACGAAGATAACCACAAGCTCAAGTAGCCACATAGAGAAAATAAAACCAAGAACCAAGAAATATTATGATGCCAAGAATGCAATGGTTTGAGCTCTCAACGAACGATATGATCAAGCTACTCACTTGAGAGCCCCCCTTGATAGTACGGCAATCGATCCTATAACCCGGTCTCTCAACTACCACCATGAGACCGGTAAAATAGAAAACCCTATCAAGGTCAAACCTTAGCCTTGAGCATATCCCACTTGAGCTAGATGATGACGATCTTGACTTCCTCAAGGTGGACCACCTTTCTTGATTGTGTTGGCTTGATGAAGACTAGATGATTGCTCCCCCATACTCCACTATGGGTAAGCCACTCTTAGGCACATCTTCACAAGTCCATTGTCACCACAATGAACGGCGAGCCTCAAGCATGATCTCTTCGTGATGCTTCACTTGATCTTGCACATTGCAACCTTGATAACTATCTCCACTTGATGTCATCTTCCATGGGATGTATGGGATCTGCCTCTTGATGCAAGCCCATGGAAATATACCTAACCCCACAAAGAACTCTCACGTAGACCATAGGTTGGTACATAAAGCGCAATTGACAATGCTTACCACACCATGGGATCACTTGATCCCTCTCAGTTCATCTTGTACGCTTTTTGTGTTGATCAACTTGATTCACTTTTTTGACTTAGTATTGATCAACCTTGTATCTTAGCTTCTGTCTTCATAAAGATGATGTCTTGAAGGTAAAAATGAATCTTACACAATCTTATTCTTCAAGACATGCTTGCAATAAGCTCAACTCCCACATGACCAATCTTTGGATAAACCTTGAATACCACCTTGGTCATCATATAAACTCCTTGAAACCCAACAGATGGACTTCAGGAAGTGCCTATGGACAAATCCTTCGAATATAACTCAAGGCAACCATTAGAGCATAGGGGTGTCATCAATTACCCAAAACCACACATGGAGAAATGTGTTCTTATAGTAGGTATGGTGGACTCTCATGGAAGAAACCTGGCTCAAGGATTTGGATGCACAGGTAGTATATCTACTTAGTACGAAGTTTTGGCTAGCAAAAGGTTTTAAACAAGCACCACATGTTAGAGGATCCATAACAATATAACTTCCATGCAAATATACCCAAACATAACCATTACATTGTATTCCTTGTCCAACTTCAACTATTTGATCAAGGTTAGAAATAATTGATGGGTACTCACAATGATAAAAGATGTCCAAGATAATATATTTGTATGTGAAAGTTCTCTTTCTTATACTAATCATTCATGAATTGCTTGTATGACCAATTTGATGATTGTCAAACTTCAATAGATTTTACTTTATAAAGCATATGTGAAGCTACTACTTATCATAAAGCACATTGATAAATTCAGATTTATGATATTCAATTCATTCACAATTTACTCCCCGGACCTAAGTGAAGCACAAGAGTAAACATCAAACTACTCTCAAATTAAAGACATAAGTGAAGATCAATGAGTATTCAATTAATTAAGTAGCTATGTGAGGGCTCTATCTCTCAATAAATATTTTCAGATCTGAGTATTTTATTTAAGGGTGTTTTACATATGTGCCCCTGGTTCCTTAGCTCTACTCATTCATCCCTGTGCTCTTAACTTTTGCTCAGTTTCCCCGATTTCCTTGTCCAAAACCTCAGAATAGGTCACAATGAACGCTGTCGTCGGGTCAATGGCTTGACCGTTAACTCTGGCGAGTGGGGCCGCGCTAGACTGTATCGCTCGTTGGACCTGACAAGTGGGCATGCGTTGGGCGGTGTCGCTGTTCGACCGTTGAGCCGTGGTTTTGTTTGTCCGTCCCTTGCATTAAACGCCTATGCACTCCGCCATGATAGAAGCCTTCTATGCATGCACCCAGCAAGCATGCATGTATGGGTCTATGTGCGCCTCCACGATGCGCCGACCGAGCCTGCATGCGCTGACACGTGCCGCCACGATGCATTGACCGAGCCGCTTTCGTGCACACCATCCGCAACGGATGCAACGACGGTCGCTGTCACTGGTTCCTCTCTTTTCACATGTTTGTCTCCTCGATTTAGAGCATCATTTTTTTACGTTCAGTTTTAGCCTTTTCGATCCACTCGCATCTGCACCCATTTTGCAATGACAAATAAATTGACCTATATGTTTTATATTTTTGTGGCTGCATGCACTAACTAGGTGGCTAGATATTTGTGGCTTGTGTAAAAAAAGAGAAGGGTTCGTTGTGGCTGCATGCACTAGGTGGTTACTAACAAGGCGAGCTCTCTAAGAAAACAATACACAAATATGTAGATAGGTCCACTAAGCCCATAGCACGATCACATAGTTGAAACTAGCAAGAACTTAATAATGGAATAGATAGAAAACTTAATAAAAGGGCCAACAAGCCCACATCATCTCCAACATAGTTCAATTACAACTTAATTAACTTAACATAGATTAAAAAAGAAAAATAGATATATGCTTTAGAACCCTAGCCGCTGCCTTCTCCACCTCGCTCCTTGATATGTCACCAATGTATCTATATTTTTTTATTGTGTCATGCTATTATATTATCTGTTTTGGATGTTTTATATGCACTAATATGCTATTTTATATTATTTTTGGGACTAACTTACTAATCTAGAGCCTAGTGCCAGTTTCTGTTTTTTCCTTGTTTTTGAGTATTGCAGATATGGAATATTAAACAAAGTCCAAACTAAATAAAATCTTCATGCTAATTTTTTCTGGAACAAAAGAGATCTACCAGGATTGGAGTGCAAGGCAAGGACCTTGCTAGGAAGTCACAAGCCAGGGGGCGCGACCACCCCCCTGGTCGCGCTTGGCAAGCTTGTGACTCCTTGGCAGGAGTCCTAGCCGTATTCTTCGTCCTATAAATACCCAAATAATCCCCCAATACCAAAAATAGCGACGCAAATAATTTGCTGCCGCCAGTGCCTCCGTTCCTGAGAGATCCAATCTTGGAGCCCTTTTCGATAATCTGTCGGAGGGGGATTCGATCACGAAGGGCATCTACATCAACTCCATTGCCCCTCCGATGATGCGTGAGTAGTCCACAACAGACCTACGGGTCCTTAGCTAGTATCTAGATGGCTTCTTCTCTCTCTCTATGCTTCAATACCATGATCTTCATGGAGATCTATCCGATGTAATACTCTTTTGCGGTGTGTTTGTCGAGATCCCATGAATTGTGGGTTTATGTTTAGATTATCCATGAATATTATTTGAGTCTTTTCTTAATTCTTATATGCATGATTTCATATCTCTACAAGTCTCTTCGAGTTATTGGTTTGGTTTCGCCAACTAGATTGGTAATTCTTGAAATGGGAGAAGTGCTTAGTTTTGGGTTCAATCTTGCGGTGTCCTCACCCAGTGACAAAGTAGGGGTAGCGAGGCACCTATTGTATTGTTGCCATCAAGGGTAACAAGATGGGGTTTTCATCATATTGCTTGAGTTTATCCCTCTACATCATGTCATCTTACCTAATGTGTTACTCTATTCTTCACGAACTTAATACTCTAGATGCAGGTAGGAGTCGGTCGATGTGTGGAGTAATAGTAGTAGATGTAGAATTGTTTAGGTCTACTTGACATGGATGTGATGCCTATATGCATAATCATTGCCTTGGATATCTTCATAATTATTCGCTTTTCTATCAATTGCTCGACAGTAATTTGTTCACCCACTGTGATACTTTACTTCAAGAGAGAAGCCTCTAGTGAAACCTATGGCCATCGGGTCTACTTTCCATAATATATTTTCAGATCTATAAACCAAAAATACCTTGCTGCAATTTATTTACCTTTTTACTCTCCACAATCTATTACATCTATCTCTATCGGATCTAATCTTTGCAAATAACTGTGAAGGGATTGACAACCCCTTTATAGCGTTGGGTGCAAGAGTTTGATTGTTTGTGTAGGTGCATCCATTGGTGACTTTCTTGTTCCTCCTACCGGATTGATACCTTGGTTCTCAACAACTGAGGGAAATGCTTATCTACTTCGCTACATCACCATTTCCTCTTCAAGGGAAAACCAACGCATGCTCAAGAGGTAGCACTCCTCCTCCAGGCGCCCTTCACTGCTCCTCCGGGGCATTATCGATGGGGTGCAGAAGAGTCTGCATGCGCGACGCGATGGAGAAGATGTTGGTGTACTCCATGAACCTGTTGTGGGTGGTGAAAGCGATGAACTCACAGCCACACCAAAACACCCGGCCGAGGAGGTAGAAGGCGTCGAATGTGTTGGTGAAGTGGGCAAGGAGAACAACCACCAGCCCGTTTTGGATGACCTCCTTGATGCGAAACATCATTGGAGATCCCCGCGGGAGGTGGAGGTAGCCGACCACGAGGAAGAACTCGGTGAAGTTCCGAGCGATCCTCCACCTTGATATCGCCCACACAGGTCGTGTGCACACAACGTACACGCCAGTAGGGTAGAGCCTCTCCGGCATGGTGGGTGGGAAGCGGTAGGTTGGTCTAGTGTACAGAAGGATAAGGGATGTGCAGAAGAAGGAGAAGGGGCCAAAGAGCAAGAAGGGCAGATGGCCGAGGGATGGGAGATGGATGAGGGATGGCAGAGGCAGGCGTGGGTTAAATAGCCATAGTGCTACGTGTTATTTCACTATGGCAATAACGGGGTCAAATGTGAAGTAGCCCATTTTCACAACCACTGCGGCGTCGGGAATGTACACGCGTGGGAAACTATGGTTTGAAAAGAAGAAGAAAAATAAGCTAATTATACGCGTGGGAATCCATGGTCATATATATTATATGAACTAAAAGAGACAATTTTTGAATAGTTTCATGCCATTTTGTATGATAAAAATAAATTTGGCGCTTATAAATTTGGCCATTTTGCATTTGTATTGAACAAAAAGAACTAAATTTTCTAGGCAATATCAATTGTTGTGTAATTTCAAATGATGCAAAAAAAATAGAGCCAGCACGTTCACTAAAAACAGAGCAAACGATGCAAACAAACGACGCAATTCGAATGCCCAACTAGAGCTTGGTTTCCTTTTGGGCCCAATAACTATGTTTTTTTCGCGAAGTCAATGGTGGGCGATCAGCCGAGCACAACCAACAAGATAGCCTCTCGCGGATCGGCCCACGATCTAACGATGCGGAGCCGTCCATATGATCGGACGGCTAACGTTCGGAGCTAGGGTTAGGCGAAACCCCGCGGAGTTTAGAGGGGTTTTGAGCTGTTCAACGAGGTTTCCAAGGCTTTGACCAAGCATAACTAATTTAAAAAAATCGAAAAATATGAAACCTTCGCCGTTCGTCGTTTTATAAGACACACTAACGAGCAAACATACTAAACTTGGTATACAGACATTTTCAAAAAAAAACTAGCTGGCACGATCAAGGTCAAATGGGCATCATTAATTTAAAAAAGTCAAAAAAATATAAAACCTGCGCACATGTTGTCTTATGTGACATGTTACCAACCAAAAATCATAAACTTGGTCTATGGTCATTTTCATAAAAAAACATCACACATATGAGCTATGACATACAACATTTCATAGAGTTCAAGGAGAGGAGGTAGGGTTACATTGTGTTTTTGAAAAAAAATGTCCAAAGCTTTATTTCAAAGTGAATAAGAAGGATCTGAACTTAGTTTTCCATTTTCATATTTTAAACGTGTATTTAATAGTTTTTATGTCAAAGAATATATTTTCAAAAGAAAATGTAAAAATATGAAGATTAATTCAAAAAATAGCGAGAGTTCGAATCTACACTATATAAATTGAATATGTGTTAATAAAAAACATTTGGATCATTTAGAGTAGGTCCAAAAAAACTTGATTACAAATGGAGCTGTTTACCCTAGCCTAGGAACTCATTTGGAGCACATTTCTCAAATTTATATTTCTTTGACCTCCTCGAAATCACCTCATTTTTTGCATTTTTTGAATTTATACTGTCCTGTTGAATGTCAGTTCAAAAAAAATAATTAGGATAATGCTCCTTTATAACGAAAAATCATTAGATCTTCATTCAAATGTTTTTTTGTTCTCTTATTGGAATATTTGATAAAATGATGGACTATATAGATAGTCATACCATCATAGCATGTGTGATCATTGCAGCACCTAAACTCAAAAAATAAACACTGAAACAAATCATAGGAGACAAATTTAAAACCACACAAATACCCAATGTAGATAGTCATACCATAATAGTACCATACCATCCATAGATAGTTCACACACAAAGTTCACCAAACAACTAGAAGTAAGCAAAACACATCATGACATCATCATAGCACTTGGGAAGGGGAATCAGGACTTTCGCGAGGGCGCCATGCTGCCCCCTGATCTTGTAGTCCTCTCCGTGGATGGCTACATCTTCTACATGAGCTAGAAGGTGATTGAAGCGGCCGAACTTTGGCTGTGGCTTGGTGGTGTAGTAGGGGCAGTGCCAAGTGTTAGTCTTGCTTTTGTAGTAGTAATCATCTTCCTTGGCCCTGATCTTCTCCTCTTCCTTTGCTTTGAAGGACGTGAAGTTGTCGTCGTCCACATCCACATCTTCTCCAGAGACATATTGCACACATGAATGAATTACATTAATACATTATGGATTCATATACACCATGTCAAAGGAACTAAATGAACAATCTAAATTTCAAGTAGGCTTACCTCATACTCTTCATTGTCACTATACCCTGGATCGTAGGGTTCTTGAACCCAGTTAGGTCCAGCTTCCTCTTTCCCCCCCCCCCCCAACCATCATCCTCCCGAATATACAATTACATCCATCACTAGTAAATATAGAAGCCAATTGAAAATTTAGATTTGCACACATGACACATTGATCATAGGGCTAATATAGTATGATCATATTTGCATTTTCTATTGCCATGGACACACATTGAACAACAGAGCTAATATGACTACATATTGTGGACAAATTTATTTACTAGTGAATCGGCTAACTTCTTAATCAATGGATTCCATTTGGGCATATGACATTCAAAACCCCAATCTGCGTAGCATTCAAAAGCAAATCTAATAGGGACCCAATCTAATAAGCATACATATCTGTAGCATTAAAAAACCCAATCTGAGTAGCATTAAAAACAAATCTAATAAGCATACATCTGTGTAGCATTGAAGCACAGAGATCCCTATCTCTCATACAGATCTATCTAGCATTTTTGCAAAGAATGTAATCCAAAAAACCCTAGTACAAAAATCCCAATCCCCCTCCATACAGAAAACCCCGGCCCATCCATCAAATCAACTACCCTAACCATCTGTACTATCGTATGAATCACAATCTAACCAATGCAACTAACTCTACAAGCTAAATATTGGAACTAATAAGCAAGTGCAAATACCTCCTACTCCTCGCCACACTGCGCATCGGGATGGACTGCGCCACTCGACGCTGTCACCTTCAGCTCCAACTGCACTGAGGCGGAGCCCGCCACCTCCTTCTCCACATGCGCAACGGTTGCGAGTTTCCCCACACTGCCATAGATGCCACCAACGTCCTTCACTTCATTCGCGGTCACCATGCCCTGCAGCTCCATTACTAGATCTTCGACCACTGCTCCAGCGTCGCCACGAGCGTCCGCCATCGGACAAATGAAGGCAATGAAGGTGAAGCAGAGGATGTGATGGGGGGAGAGCGAGACGGTGCAGGCAGTGGAGGAAAGAGAAGCGATGCAGTGGGGGAGAGGAAGACGATGCGACAGAGAGGGGATTTGGGGGAAATGGTAGGGGCGATGCGTTGGGAGGTGGTTCCCCCTCTTTATACGATGGGCCGTTTCAGGCATGTCCTGTGGACATGTGCTACCCCACGACCGCGGTCAGTTGCATGCCCGGGAGCGGCCTCACTCGTCGAAGTTAATGGTTAGAGGCATTGACCCGACGACAACATCCGTTGTAACCTGTTCTGAGGGTTTCGAGCAAATGAGTGGGAAAAAGTGAGAAAAAGTTAAGAGCGTGGGGATGAATGAGTACCACTAACGAACCAGGGGCACAGAAATAAAAATCCAAAATTCCTTCATTAAAATAGCAACAAAAAAATGGCACTCCAAGAATAGCACATACCATGTGGACAAATAAAAAGTTAGGCTCAACATAGGCTAACCAACATTTGTTTCATAAAGAGAGGTGGGATGCGTAGCATCCCCAAGCTTAGATGCTTGAGATTCTTGAAATATTTACTTGGGGTGAATTGGGAAACCCCAAGCTTGAGCTTTTTTATCTCGTTCAATCCTCTTTTATACCGGTTTCACCTAAGTCTAAAAAAACTTCATCCACAAAAAACTTGAAAAGAACTCGTGAGATAGGTTAGTACAAATAAAACCAAATCAACACTTCATGTACTGCCAAGAAATGTTGCACAATATTTTTATAACATCATCTACTGTTTACTATCGTTTTCACAGTTTATATCTACCAATATGGGCTATGGAAACTATATGATAACTAGATAACAACACTATGACAGCAATCTATCCAAACAGAATAGTCTGTAGCAATTTATGAAAACAATGTACTTCTTTAACTCAAAAAATTATGAACATTTCGGAAGGGATAAAGAATTTATATGATAACACTATGTAAAAATTTCGGAAACTTTAAATATTCCGATAAAATATGAAAATTCAAATACTACCGTAAAAGTTTCTGTTTTTACACAACAAATATCAAACATGTCACTCAAGCATCCTAAGAGGAAATTCTTGGAACTTAGATTATAAATATCATCTAACATATAAAAAATATAATAAAGCTCCAAGCAAAACACATATCATGTGAGGAATAAAAATATAGCTCCAAGTAAGATGTACCGATAATGTTAGAGACAAAAGAGGAGATGCCTTCCGGGGCATGCCCAATCTTAGATGCTTGAGTCTTCCTTGTATATTACATTGGGGGTGCCTTAGGCATCCCCAATATTAGGTCCTTGCTGACACTTGTTCACCTCATATCGGTATCACTCCCAAAACTTGAAAACTTCAATAACACAAAACTTAATGGAACTTCATGAGATGGGTTAGTATAGTAAATATAGATCACTACTTAGGTACTGTTAAAACAAGATTCATAATTATTCCGACATGATACTTACTATATTCTATCATTCTCGTAATTTATATTACTCAATATAAGCTATGGGAATACTAAAACAAGCAAACTATGCATCCAAAACAGAATCTGTCAAAAACAGAATAGTCTATGCAGACCTGAATGATCACCATACTTCCCTAAGACTGAAAATTCTGTAAAACTAGTAAAAAGCAAAGAATTTGCATTGAAAGAATGTGTAAAATTTTCAGAATTTTTTGACACTCTAGTAAAATTATAGAAATTCTTTACTGGAGGCAAAAGTTTCTGTTTTTGCACATAATCAAACTAACAAGTATCCACACTATCCCAAAGGCTTTACTTGGCACTTTATTGAAATAAAATACACACAACATGATTAATACAGTATCTTAATCATGTGAACTCACAAAAACATAAAGTAAAAGTGTTGGGTTGTCTCCCAACAAGCGCTTTTCTTTAGTGCCCAAAACGATTTTCAATATTATAAGGTGTATCATTATCTTCCTAATCATCCTCATCACAGCAAGTAGTAGGCATAAAATAATAATCATCAAGTGTATCATCATCCACACTACTTTTTTATTCATTCTTAATGATTATATGAGTAACATTATTTGGGAGAGATACCATTTTACCTTTACCTTTTCTTCTCTTCTTCTTCTTCTTCTTTACCACCACTTGTGTGGGTTCAAGTAATTTTTCTGGGCTTCTTATTGAAGAGATTGGTTCGATGGAAAGCTCTTCCTTGCAACCTGATTTATCACGAGAAAAAATAGGAGGGTATTGGGAGACCTTTATCCTTCCATTAGTATTCCTTTTATATTCTATTGGTTTCTCATTATTTCCGTAGTTGGCAATATAAGCATTCTCATTGCAATTCACTACGCAAAACATATAGATTTCTTGTAGATTAGTTTCATTACCATTTTGACAATCAATATATCAAAACAATCATTTTTATGTGATGATTCTTCATTCCCCCAAAATAAGAAAATTTCATTGTAGAGTTCACGGGAGATCAAATTATCACAATATTTGGAGACGGTTCGGTCACGAAAAAGCATGCATTGGAAATTAAGATGACCAACCCGATAGCAAACTTCACAAGTAATGGGATGAAGAGAGCATAATACTGGGGCACAGTCATCTATCACTTTAAGCCACCAATTAGTTTGATCATGTTTATGCTTCTTACAAAATCTATTGCCTTTGCAAACTTTATTCACTCCACAAAAATTGACACGCTTATAGGAAATCTTTTTATCATGACTAGTGCAATCATTAATAGCATCATGGATATTCAGAGATTCATACTAACAATATTATTATCATGCTCATCATTAAAGGAATTCAGATTAAGCATTTTCATAAATTCTTCCTCTAACTATTGAGCACAATTTTCCAAACCTTCATTCTCATGAAAGATATTATAAAGACGAAGCAAATGAGGCAATATAACTCCATATTTTTTGTAGTTTTCCTTTCTAAAACCAAACTAGTGAAAAACAAGAAACTAAAAGATTTAATGGCAAGATCTAAAGATATCCCTTAAAGCACTCACCTCCTGGCAACGGCGCCAGAAAGAGCTTGATGTCTACTGCGCAATTTTGTTCTTGTAGACTCGTGTTGGGTCTCCAAGTGCAGAGTTTTGTAGGACAGTAGCAATTTTCCCTCAAGTGGATGAACTAAGGTTTCTCAATCTGTGGGAGGTGTAGGATGAATATGGTCTCTCTCAAATAACCATTCAATCAAATACAAGAAATCTCTTGTGTCCCCAACACACCCAATAAAACGGCAAATTATATAGGTGCACTAGTTCAGCGAAGAGATGGTGATACAAGTTCAATATGGAGGATAGATATAGGTTTTTGTAACCTGAAAATATAATCATAGAAAGATAGCAAGTGTAAAACAGCAAGCAAAATGGTGTATAAATGCTTGGAAATAAGGCCTGGGGTTCATACTTTTGCTATTGTAATCTCCCAACAATGCTAACATAGTTGAATCATATGATCATCCCTCAACATGTAACAAAGAATCACTCCAAAGTTCCTATCTAGCGGAGAACAAATACATGAAATTGGTGTAGGTAGTAGAACCACCTCAAAGTTATCTTTTCTTATCAAAATTTTGGGCTATTCCTATAAGTGTCACAAACAGCCCTAGACTTTGTAGTAAAATAACACCAATGATACATATCAATCAACCCTAGTGTCACCTAGATACTCCTATGTCACCTCAAGTATCCATGGGTAACCTATGCGACATGCATCAAACAATGTCATATCTATCATACTCAATCCAACACAAATAACTTCAAGGTGCACCTCAAGATTTCTATCAAAGAACGTGGTATGAAAACGTGCAATCAACCCCTATGCATAGATTCCCAAGGTCAGCGGAATTCGCAAGTTGATGCCTTAGCATATATCAAGTGAATCAATAGAATACCCCAATGTCACTATGGGCACTCCACGCAAGATGTACGTCAAGTGTTCTCAAATCCAATATTCAAACCGCCATAACAAGATCTCAAAGGAAAGGATTCAATTCATCACAACAAGATAGCAAGGGAAACATCTCATATGATCCAACTATATTAACAAAGCCCGTGATACATCAGGATCATGCCATCTCAAGAACATGAGAGAGAGATTGAACTCATAGCTACTTGTACAAACCGTTAGCCCCGAGGGTGGACTACTCCCTACTCGTCATGGCTTCCGTCGGGATGATGAACCTGGCCACCAGTGATAATCTACCCTCTCCGACAGTGTACTGGAACGCCTAGAGATTGGTTTTTCATCGACATAGAGAGTTGTGGCGGTGGAACGAGGAGTATCTCTTTATTTCTGGGGTTTCTAGGATTTATAGGATTTTTCAGTGTTGGAATCACGCGAAACGGAGCCATGAGGGGCCCACCACATATCAGGGCGCACCACTAGGGGGCGCCCTGTTGTGTGGTGGTGGTGCACTGGCACACCCCCTCTAGCAGGTCTTCTCTCCAATGTTGCTTATTTCCTTCAGAAAAAATCTCAAAAAAGTTTCGGGCGATTCCGAGAACTTCCATTTTCTACACAAAAACAACACCATGGTAATTCTGCTGAAAACAGCATCAGTCGGGGTTTGTTCTAAATAAATCTTATAAAGTGCATAAAAACCATATAATAGTATTGTAAACATAGGTGAATATGGCATGAATACTTCATATATTATTGATACATCGGAGACGTATCAGACACACTCAAGGTTACCTCAATCGACGGGTTCTCCTTGGTGAAGGGGGACATCAGCCTGGTCCCCCTAGGGTTGTCCCGCGTCGAGGTGACAGCCATGAGCTTCGCCTCCAGCTCCTTCACAATGAGCTCCTTCGGTTGGTTTCTCGTATGGTTACTCGGCCCCTCGTACATCCACATGGGGTGGGCCCTTGCCTGTAGAGGGTGGATCCTCTGCTGGAATAAGACCTCCAACAGGTCCATCTCATTGATGCCTTTCCTTACTATGGCGACCACCACAATCACCAAGATATCTATGTCTGTCTTGTCATCCTTGGACACAGTCAGGGACGGAAGCGACTGCACTTATTCTGCCGAGTATGGCGGGAGGTCCGGCTTACCAACGCTGACTGGAACATCCTTGCATAAAACCAAGAATCCTGCTAGCCCTTCACTGAGTCGGGAAACGACATCTGTGGGAAACTACCCCCCCCCCCCCGTAAGTTGTATGCCTAAACCACCGCACAACTGGACTACATTAGTATTCTCCCCTTTCGGAGAGGACTTTTTCATAGTCATGGCTCGGCAGGTAAAGAGATGTTTGAACAGCCCCCAACGGGTAGGACAACCAATGAAGTTTTTTTAGAGGGAGACAAAAGTGGCTAGATAAGAAATGACATTGGGGGAGATGGTGGAGTTGCGCCCCAAAGATTTCAAGGAAAGCACGGAAGAATGGATGCGGGGGCAGAGAGAAACCTCCCTCGATATGGGTCACCACGAGGACTCGCTCGTCTCCATGTGGCGACGGCTTGAGCTCACCCGCCTCTGACAACCGCCAGCTCCCGAGCCTTGATCCTTTGGTTCTCCAGCTCCAGCAGGGGGCCTTCAGTGACAGGCAATACCAGCTAGTCGCCTTGGATTCGCCCCGTCAACGGGCCAGCGCTCGAGGAGGACCCACGCGAGCCCTTCTTTGCCCGCTCAGCCTTCATGGTCGTGCTCCTCGTCATCTTCTGCTGTCAGGTCGGCCTTGGAGGACGAGTGGCTAGTGGGAGAGTGGTGTTGGGATTTGGCAGAGTGGAGGTGGAGTCGACGGGGTAGAAAATGAGATCTGATGCTCCATCTCTCTCTCTCTCTCCGATCGCCGCTCTTATACCCCGGATAATCGTTTCTTCAGCCGTCAACCAGTGGACGCGGCGGAGATCCCGTGGACAGCTCCTCTGGGCATGTGGCTGAATTTTTGGTACAGTAATTGAGGCGCCGCACCCACTTTCCCCGCAACCGCAACCCAACCGCTTCCACGTGCATGCCCGCGTCGCCTATGTTTCAAATCCGTGAAATTTCCGCAGCGAATTGACCCGAGCGATCTCCGCGTCCACTTTCCCAAAACAGCGTGTTTTGGTCCTCCGAATACCCCATGCGGGTCCTTTTTCACTCAGGTGTTCACGAGCTTGAGCAAAGGAGTTCCCTAGGGACACAAGGAGGTTCGCCCCTCACTCTTGCACGATCACTCAAAATTCCTAGCAGACGCACACATGAGTCACTGGACTGTCTCTCCCGAGATACAACTGAGTGCCATCCTATTGCGTATAGCAGTCAAACCAATCCGATCATTCGGAAACATTCGGTCCTGAATCCGTTGTGGTTCCATGTTGGAACCAAGTGAAGGAAGCCCTGAGCTACTTTCCAGGCACCCCTAAGGCATCAGCGACACTCCTAAGTGTCATTCACACGATCAATTAAACCTGAACCAATTTTGGGGTTAATGATGGGGTCACCTACTAGTGGTAGGGTCATGGACCAGACATCTAGGGCCCACCTAGGGCCCCACACGGTCATTGAAATCTCAGGACTATGGATCCATTCAGATGCATGCATCGGGTCCACTCGGATCCATGGAGTCACTCGGATGCCCTCTAGTCAGTCGGCCAGACACGATCACTCGGTAGTGAAGAGGCGTGGACCACATTGGAGCTGCGACAGCCGATGGACTTAACACCAGACATGAAGTGCAGTCATGGCTACCATTACCTTTAACTGATGTAGTTAGGTTGAGGCACGGCGGGTCCTGGCGAAGTCTATATAAGCCATCCCGAGCTCCGTGACAAGGGTTCAGCACCTTTGTAATCATAAACCCCCAGAGAAAACACAAGCCTCCGGGCACGAGACATAGGGTCTTTACATCTCCGAGAGGGGCCCAAACTCGCTAAATCCGAGTGAGACACTTATGCCATAGCTAGGCTCTGTCCCTCATTTTTACCCCTAGTACTGATTTTCAGGTTCATTCCCACGACAAGCGGCGCGTAGGAGGTGCATCTACCGTTGTTCTTCTCCGCGATCGCCTGCAGCTGTGACTCCGCAATGGTTGCTTCCTGGCGAGCAGTGGCTTGAGCGCTGATGGCATCGTAGATGGCACACTGCTCCGCGTCGAAGTTTGGGTTCGCTACAGCCATGGCTGCCAGGGCCTCTTGGCTCGCGTGCTCGCCGTTGATCTGACCCAACGCAAGTCGAGGTTCTTCCAACACCCGCTTTAACACCGACATACACGCCAATGCAGGCTGCCGTTCCGCCATGGCGGCATTGTAGTGCGCCTGCACCTGCGCCATGGTGTAGCCGGAGTGCACAGGTAGCGCGGGAGTTGGAGTGGTGTCATCGGAGCGGGTCTTCATCATGGTATTGTCCTCGTCGTCAGGGACCTCCGGCGAGCTGGACGGCAAGCTGGTCTCGATACACCTAGCATGGCGGCTCTGCCAGGCGGCGATAAGGACGGCCACCGCATGCTTGATCTCCCGGGAAAGGTTGTCCCACAGAACATCCCTGTCTGCAGTGATGGTGAATGTGGTGCAAGGGTGGAGGATGTGGAAAGGATGTCGAGCGGATGCGTTGTGATGTGGAGATAACCGGGTGTGGCCACCCTTAAATAAGGAATTCTGGTGAGGCCAAGCATCATTGCGGGATGTCGGAGTGAGTTTCTCGGCCAGTAATCCTGCTTAATGGTGGCATACGGACGGATAGAGCATTGAACGCTCGTGGAAGATATCCGTTTCGTTGAGTCATGCATCTCCGACATTGAATAGACGCCATTGCGGACGAGCCACTTCAATGCTAGTACGCCAGTGAGAGGCGCGTCCGTTCTTTAATGTGCAACATCCGCTCTACAACGGCATGAATGCAGACAGCTGGCGTCGTTTCTTTAATGTTTCCACTCTTTCTCAATTTAATAATGTTTTTTCTTGCAGGTTCTAGGTTCATTAGAACAATGTGTCAATGTTCACTTTCGCAACTTCGAAACAAGATATAATCAGATGTAATTTCTTTGGTCTCAAATGGTTAGTCTTCTTTTACTTTTCGATAAATTTGTTAATGCTTGAAAAATGAAGTGATTATGCCCATGTTTTGTTTACATGAACATTTTGGCCTTGCTGGTTCATGAATATGGGCGTACATTTGCCCCCTCCCAAAAAAATTCTTGGTCCGTCCCTGATGAAGAGCAATACCTGGTCTTTGCATAAATAAGACGCACATAACCTTAACTAATATATTTTTCTAGGATATGTTGACCTATATGCTTGGGCCTATGTTTTCGAAAGAAACATCAACTTTATTTATTAGAAATAATGTTTACATAGTCAGTAAGCAAAGGTACAATATCATCATGGGCTCCTCAAACCAATCCCTTGTTACGGAAAATTCCGCTAACCTAACAAGTTCATGAACAACCTTATTTGCTTCTTTATTATCGTGTTCAAACCTAGTAAAAGGAAAATCACATGCTATATAATAACAATCATCAAACACAGCCGCCCCCGCCACTCCCGTAGAGTGTCCTCCATTCTTCACTGTGTAAATCACTTCAATATTGTCAGAGTTAATAACAAGGCGATCGCATCCCGACTTATGTGCAAGAGATAAACCAAACCTTAGAGGCAAAATTTCTGATGTCAATACATCATCACACCAATCAATCTTTCAATTTTTGCCGACAATGAATCTTCCTTTCTCATCTATGAGGACAGCCCCAGTTATGCTCCTAAGCAGATCATGATAAAAAAAAGACATCAACATTCAGCTTAATAGAACCCATAAAAGATCTGCGCCACCCCCTGTTTACTAAATGCTTTAGGAGAATGGGCATTATCAATATAGTTTGTCATTATAGAACGAGCCCCGTCAAAGTTTGGTACCGGATGATTCTTCTGGTCTGGTCTGTTCGTCTAAATGAATATCTTAGGTTACAACGTTAGAGAAAGCACCCTTCACAGTCCTGTACGTGCAGGATTTTGATTAGAGCTTAAGTACTACTGCGAAAAAACGACAGTACATCCAGTAATGGGTACAGACTTGTCATTTGGAAATGATATGGCGTGCTGGCATTTTTCTGAACATGGATGGCTGGCTGGCAGGCTAGAGATGTGTCCAAATATCCATTATTATTCGCTGTCAATAATAATTTGACACTGTGCGTGCGTGTGTTAAGTACGATTCTATCATCAGCGCCATGCATGATTACGTTGGTGCGTGTCTGGTTGCTCGCATTCATATGACGGCCCTGCATCAATAATTAAAAAAAGCGTGCGTACGTTAGCTTAGGCTAATAAGTGTCGGTGCTCGAGCTACTCCAGGGTACTGCATTTGTGCATGGTCCACGTACGGCTTGCATGCCTTGGCAGGTGGATCTTGTATATCATTGCACTCGCATGTTCCAAACAGATCGACCGGCTGATGTTAACGTTAGGCTATCTCTCCGCCCTTCGACTGCGTACCGTCCGGAAGCATCCGTGAATTTGTCGCATGCTGCGGCATTTGACATTGATGTAATCCTGAGGTGACATTTTTTCGCATAGATGCAAACCAACTTGTGGTTGAATGGTTAGGAGGACTGTGATACCACCTGTTCATCAGAATTCAAGTCTCAGACTTAATGTTGATGCTTGCATTTTTTTGGATTTATTTCAGATCTTCCGACGATATGCTTTTAGTGGGAGAAGACGGTCCCGTCGACAACGAAGACGTCTGTGACGACTTCCTCGATTTTAAAATAATGTGCCGACTTAGTCTTTCGAAGATGCTCATAGTGATAGGATGTGCGTGCGTGTGTTCATAAAGATGAATCGTATGCTTATATATGTGAGCGACTTCGATTGTACTCTGTTAAAAAAATCTTGCACAGATCAGAGGCCGATCACGTACCATGCATAATAATGCTAATCGTGGCCGGTAGTCGGGCAAACAGTGACATTGTGCTTGCGTAAAATTATCAGGCTTGGGTTACAAGTTACAACAGAAAAAAATAGCACAAACTGTGTGCGCCGCAACACCGCCAAACGACGATGGTCCATGATCAACTCACCAGCAAGATCAGCCTGCAGCCATGCACGCACGTCGGCATGCCGTGGCTCCACGTATGCAGCCTTTTTGACGTACATACGTGTCTGCAGTCTTAGACTCTCAATTGGCATTACCACCTTGCGCGTGATCGAAAAGGATAGCACATGGTTGGTCTCGCCTTTTTGATGTACGTACGTACGTACGTAGGATACGCGTGCATGCCTTGACGTGACGCGATCGAGGATCCGGATGTCACGCGCCACGTGTGTCTCTGCCGGCATATACTCTTGAAGTCTTGATCATTGGTCCGTGGGAGCAGATAACTCGGGTAGTACTGGCAGATAGCTTGCGGACGTGCGTGCGTGCAGGAGCCGGCGTGCGATCTTACCTGTGCGCATGCAAGCTGTCAGGGGCCTGACCATTCGATTCGAATCGGCAGGACGACGCCTGATGATCGAGGAGGATCCATACGTGTCGATCCATGCATACAGCAGTATACAACTTTTTAAGTGCTTGGTTAGTCTGTCTGATGATCATGTCGCGCCCATCGTGGTGTGCATATATGATCATGTGTCCACCTAATGATCCAGGAATAGTCGTTTTCCTTGGATTATATGGCTGCATCGATGTACCAGGCATTTGCTGAGATTAGTTAGGGCAGATGATAGATCGATCTCGATCGTGTCGGAGATTGATTAACATGTTCACGCAAAGCGTACTCCTATTGGCATGTCACGTCCATCTTCATGTCATGGGTGACAGGGCACGTGCAGTAGGTCTCGCTGACAAACAAATGGCTAGCTAATTAATCTGGTTTCTGCCCTACTTACACCGGGAATGCACAAAAGTGCATGCGCGCCCGCTGGACGAATCAAGCGGCCGGGGCTGCGATTTTATTGTCTGCTAGTGCATTTTGTTAGTAGTATTAAATGTATTCATACTGGTTAGTTTAGTTTGCAAGAAACAGCTTCGCATGTATTTATTTTGTTTTTTAAAATTTTGAAAAAGTCATATCTTTCAAACCGTTCATCGGAATTTACATCCGTCTTCGTTGTTGGATTCTTTACAAGGAAATCTTTGAAACTAGAACTCCCATGGGTATGTTTCGATGAAAAAAAATCATGTCAACTTTGATGTTATATGGTGCAACTTCAATACTACATTGTGCAATTTTAATACTACATGATGCATTTTTTTTTGCAAAATCAGTTTTTGGAGCTGCATGATCTAACTTCGTCTGAGGTTGCAACCCAGCAACCATAAAAACTTGATATGCAACTAGTCTATTGTCTTGACCAACCATCTAGTAATCGATGTGCAACCCTTGTCCCTACTCGGGGATGTGTATTTTTTTACAATGGACACACCCTACCCTACCTCCCCTACTAGTGATTTGTGTAACTTAGTCTGTTGTTCGAGCCAAGTTCCTATTACTCGATGTGCAACTCCTTCCCCTAACTACTTGTGGATATGTAGTTTCGGTTGGCAGGGGCAACACAAGGAGTTGCACAAAGTCTGCTAGACAGTTGGCCGAAGCAACAAATAAAGTTGCACGTCTCACACCCAAAAATAGTTGGATGGTGAAAATTTCACATTCATGGGATAGTGAAAAGTTACATATTCATGAGGGTAGTAAAAGTTGCATATAAACAGGACACCAAAGTTGCACATCCCACTAGAGGGGTGGTTCGGAGTGCTAGTACGGAAATTACACATCCATGAGGTGCGAGTGATAGTTACACATCACTAGTAGACAGTTGGCGGTGACAGTATCTAAAGTTGCACATCCACTGCTAGATAGTTGGCCGATACAGCAAACAGTGAAAGTACAACAACGGGCAGGAGAAAAGTTGCACAGGAACTACTAGCCACTTGGCCTGGGCAAAACACGAATTTGAACATCTCACTAGGAGGAGGTAGTTTGAGGGTGGATGTGTCATTAGTGAAAACTACACTTCCACGGGGTAGGCAGGAAGTTGCATATCCATTGTCAGGTAGTTGTAGATACACTGCCAGGAAGTTGCACAAAACGGAGGTTAAATTGCACATAAAAAATTTCATCGTAACATACCTATATAGGATCTAGTTTTGAAGATCTCGTCACAAAGAATCCAATGGTGAAAACGAATCTGAATTCCGACGCGCGATTTGAAAAATATTGCTTTTTTTAAATTAGGAAAGCCCCAATTAAATGCATTCACACATGTTCACGTGGGTGATCTGCATTTATTTTGTACTTTCTTTGTTCACGTTTGTTCACACTTGTTCACTTTTCTTAATATGAATTTAGGAAAGAAATTGTTTCCTTTTTGATTGGCCGCTCGTTAGCCATCCCAAGGCGGCTGGGCGGCCGCTAGATGCATCTTACTTACACAAAGTGCATACGAGGATCTTCGACCACATGCACATGTATGCATCATCAGCCCGCCTAATTAATTAAACTCTTCGTTCGTAATTACTTATGGCAAAAATGAGTGTATCTAATCGTATTTTAATTTTAGATACATTCACTTCTATTCATTTCTGTGACATGTAATTGAAAATGGCAAGAGAGTACCAAATAGATATGTGTGGATACAGGTGTAGCATTTGTAGTTTTTCAACTTGTTACAATGCATGTTGCTTAGGGAGTTAGCTGCTTCTAGCACAAAGTAGCTAACTCGGAAAGAAAAAAAGGCATAACGCATAAACTACCGTGATGTAAGTGGACGTTCTGCCACGTACGTATTGTTTTACTGATATGGAGGATGGGGAAAGAAAATGTCTTTCCACAAAAAAGGCATGAGAAGAGAACAATGGTAGCCCTTGAGAAAAACTAAGAACATTTGCTATACTCAAGCTCGATGATTTGTTTGTTTGAATATATGGGAAATTATTACGGTCAAGTCAAGTTAATAAAAATCGAAGCAGCACATAGTCATGGTCAACGAACTCATATCACGGCATCCGTGTCGTCCTGTTGGCGCTGGCGGTGGGCGACGGGCCGGCGAGCCGCTGGGAGTGCTGCGGTGGGCGTCTCCAGGTGGGTGCCGGCTGGATCTGGCCGCACATGGCTGGATCTGGTCTCCCCCGTCCTCGGAGGCTGGCGTTTCCTTTGGAGCGCTGGTGGCGGAGGTCGTGATGCGGGAGCAATGGTGCTGGGGCTGTGTGGGTTGCGGCTGGCCTGGCCTCCTAATTTTACCTTCCCATCTCCGGCAGTTGCAATGGCAAGGCGTGCGTCCTGACGGCATAGGAGGGCGGCTCTCGGCTGGATCATAGCGTGTTTTAGTAAACGTGCTACTGCTAACTATTAGTAGCGCATTTTCTTAACATGCGCTAGTACTAATGATGCATATTTCTTTTTTTATATTTATATTGCATTGTCACGTGGTTAAACACATTAAGATATAATATCAATACAAATTATGGAAGAACAACATTCAACATCAGTACAAATTAGATGGATGCAAAAGATCAAGTTGAATTAGAAGAAAATCGCAACATCGTATTTTCTTCTAATTCAATTTGGTCTCTTGCATCCATCTAATTTTTACTAGTATATGTCATATAACAACTCCCACGGCAACAGTCAATATTCCTCCATCAAAAACATACTGAAAGTTACACAAGGAGTTCCAACAGATCGAAAGTCACCCAAATCATAAGTCCAATAGCATTACATAAAAGATGGCCATTGCTAGAATAGAACATATCGAGCACCTGAAATTTGCGAGAACGGAAATGGATCGACATTTCGGCAAAACATCGACACTAGGAGGCGCTCCCTGTAAAATGATACAAGTAGCACCAACAAAGTGAAAGACAACCCAAACCATCATTGTTTAAGATCGTAAGATCTACATATATCTAAATGCATCCATCCATCCATCTAACCATCGATTCATCTAAATGCATCCATTCATCTAAATGCATCAATCCATCAATCTAATCATCTAAATGCATCCATTCATAACCATCTAAATGCATCAATTCATAACCATCTAAATGCATCAATTCATCCATCCATTCATCTTATCTAGCAGTGCAAAAATAGAGGGAGGAGGGAGAAGGGGGAGAGTGGGAGAGAGGAGGGAGGGAGAGCTACCGCTGCGTGGATGGCTGGGACGCGGAGGGTCGCCGTGCGGGGAGGGCCGGGACGGGGAGGGCCGCCGGTATGCGGGAGCGGCGCCGACGCGAGGGAGATAGTGGATAGCGAGAGAGTGAGGAGCGAGGAGTGAGGGCGCGGGGAAGAAGAAAACGGATAAGGTATGACTTAGCAGTAGCGTGTGTAGGGGATATGCACTACTACTAAGTTGGAGGAGGAGAGGTGGGCCTGGCTAGCCACAGTAGTAGCGCCGGCCCACGAACTGCGGTACTACTAACCCCATTAGCAGTAGCGCGGGGCGCTGGCCAGCGTTACTATTGTGGCTAGCCCATGTGCGAACAATGTGATGCACCTATTAATAGCGCCCCCTACCATTGCCTGTGCTACCGCTACCGATTACCAGTAGCGCGTTTTTAGGCCGGTGATACTACTAATTAATAGTAGCGCATGTATTGTACCCAACGCTACTGGTAATATTCTACCTAAAAGCTTTTCCCTAGTAGTGGGTGGTGGTGCCGGCGTTGTTATAGGCAGCCATGTTCAAGGTCTTGTGGAGGCTATGGCATTCTTCTTCCTTTGGTTTGGTTCGCCGATGTTGATATTCGCAATGGCCTGGCTTCTCCCCTGGGCTAGCGGTGGTGAGGCATAAGGCCTTGGGCGAAAGTCTTCTTCTTCAACGGGGGTCGTTGTTTCTGATGATGTTGGCATCCTTGGGCGTCCTCCTCCTCTCGGGGGTATCGTTGAAGAGTATTTCTTCACACTGAACCGTGGCCGGTCGGCGAGGAGTAGCGTTGGAGGTTGTTGACTCAGCCGGACCTTTTCCCAATGTTCGGCGGGGCAGTCGTACGCAGATCTGGGTGAAAGCTTATTGATCGACGGTGGTTGATGCTGGTGACGGAGGCGTCCTCGGGCATCGTTTTTCCTTCTCGAAGGCGTCTCCGAAGATCTTGCTTATAATCGCTCCGCATCGTGGCCGTGTTAGGTGATGTTTGGTTGTTTGCATTGTTGTTGGTGTTAGTTCATGTTGATTTTCGGCCTCGTTTTCCTTATAAACCGGTCAATTCTGTATTTGTTTCCTCTCTTAATGAAAGCGGCAGAACTCTTGCCTTGCTCGTCAAAAGAAAAATACTCATGGTCAACAAGTAAAGAGAACTATAGTAAAAACTCAACTGAAGAAGGCCCAAGACAAATAAGCCCATTGGGTGAAGGGGTACATTTACTAGTCCACCATGAACCATGCACCACCCCGTCTTCTCCGGTTCACCGTGGACTAGTGGACAAAAATAATTCAGCGTCAGTATCCTATTGACTCTCACTTGATTGAATCAAAACAAGAGGGGAAAGGCACTAGAGCTCCAAATTCACTCAGCTTAGGGTCGAGTCCGAGGAGTCTTCAATGGCTTGGATTGGTGTTCAAATGAAGAAGTCTGGAGTTAGCCTCGAGGAGTCTCATACTAACTCGAGTCAATGATAGTCTCTCACAACTCTCCTAACATAGCATTAAGCCACGCTCTAATGAGACGACCGAACCTGTTCAGCAAACATCGAGGTGTCATTTTATCATTGTGCATGACCTTGGATAAGCACTAACATTTAGTGTGAATACTTAACTTGAGATACCCTTTAAGTACATTACGAAATTCACCAAATAAAGTAGGCCAATGTGCAGCTCACATATGTATTGTATATATTTTTGGTTGTGTAGGTTCACTGGAACAGATATTTTGTTGTTTTTGGTGAGAGCTCCTCAGATGTTATGTTTGGATGAAAATTTCCAAGAGCATCAAACACTTGATAGAGTTTGACGTCACAAAATTTGAAAAACAAATTGAAAGTTGTTTGATAAAGTTTTTTCAACTTTTTGACAACTCGGGTGTACTACACCCGAGAGTACGAAATCCACTCTCTGATTTTCTTCAACTAGGTGGCATGTTAACCTGACCATATCTATCTTACTTAAATCTCTACTACTTGAAAAGATGTAAGGTTCTGTCATTCACTTTCTCTTTCGTCCGATTTTACATATGTTCCCTCGTTCCTTTCTTTGTTTTGATTTTTTTTCTTTTCCAGCTGTTTTCGTCCATATACATTCTTCCTTGCCACTCTACAATGAGAATAATTTGTATATATTGATCCACACTTTGAATAATTATTGAATTCCGCTCCTGGCCAGCTCCCACCAAATTAATGCCATTTGTGCCAACTAACAAAAACTCATTAAATAAGCTAGCATGCACTGTTCTTGAGTTAAAAAAAAAAACTTGTGTCTTATGGTTTTGTGGCGTAGCAACTTGCTAGTATATATACATGGATCGGGATAGCTAAAATAGACTAGACAAAGCTCAGAATTTGGTAGCCATACAAAAGGGGTCAGGAGAGGAGCAGTCTATACCGGCTATGGTGGGTGATCAGAGAAATTGTCAAGGTGTCCAAGGAGCACCGGACCTAAAGTTCCAGTCCGGTTCATCAAACTTCATCTCACCATCTATTTCCTGGACGGATTCAGTCTGTAAAATCCTAATAAAAATCATCACATATGGTAACAACTAAAAAATGCTTGATAATACTTTCTCTGACTCATAATATAAGAACTCTTTTACACTATTATAACATAGAAAACGTTCTTATATTATGGGACGTAGGGAGCAACGGACAAGGATGTAAAGTAGGGATGGGATCGATCATGAGCATGTCAAACAGCTTTACAGGGCACGTTGGTGCATTGCATGAGGACGCAAAAAGGACGCATAAGAGCAACTCTAGCAGACCACGTAAAAAGCCCCGACCCGTAAAATAACCGCTAAAATGTGGGTCGACGCGGAAAATCCCGCCAGAACAGAACCCACAAAAACGGCCGGCCCGTAATTTTTTTTGAGGGGCGTAGCAAAATCTCGGCCCCAACCCGCGAATATGCAGGTTTCCCCCTCGCCCCTGTGGTGTCCCGCATCCTAGTGAAGCGGTTGGCGGGAGGGACATTTCAGCCCGTGCGTCGCCCGCCCGCCTTTCCCCATCTCATTCCGCCGCCCACCCGCCTTTGGTTCCGCTTGTCCGCCGCCGGCGATTCCTGCCAAATCTGCGGGCGGAATCGCGCCGCGGGGCCATCCCCCACCCTCCAACGCACCAACCCCTCGGATCCAGCGAGAAGAGCCGCCCCTCATCGTTGCCGCCGCCGGGGATCGACCGCTGTCGAGCCCGCCCCTCGTCGCCGCTCGGGATCACCCGCCACACGAGCCGCCGGTTAGTGTCTCTTTTGTGATATTTGCCAGCGGTATGCCTAGTTGATTGACGCCACGTGCGATTCTTGTCCATGTAGATGGAATTGAGCCCGTGCGAGAAGTTCTTGCTCTCCGATTCGTCCGATTCGGACGACTCGGATGTTGAGACCATGCTTGCGACTTTTCGGCAGCAGACATTAGTGGTGGCACTTGCCGTGAAGGAGCACGAAGACGAGAACCGGAAGAGGCAGCAAGGATCGACTATCGAGCGTCTTTGCATTCCTCGGAATCGCCAACTTGGGAACGAGATGTTGATGCAAGACTACTTCGCGGAGAATCCAACATATCCACCGCACCTATTCCGGAGAAGGTACCGAATGCACTGATCCCTCTTTGTGAAAATTGTTCAAGCTTGCGAGGCAAATTGTCGGTATTTTACTCAAAGAATAAATTTTGTGGGCTTAAAGGGATTTAGTTCATATCAAAAAATCTCCGCATCTATCCGGGTGATTGCATATGGCGTTCCGACTGACTATGCCGATGAGTACCTTCGCATTGGTGAAGATATCACAATTGAGTCAGTGCGTAGATTTGCAAAAGTGATCATCCGTGTCTTTGGTCCTGAGTATCTTCGGGCATCCAACGAGGATGACACAAAGAAATTGCTGGCCTCTAATGAGAGGAGAGGTTGGCCTGGCATGCTAGGTAGCATTGATTGTATGCATTGGACTTGAAAAAACCCAAAGGCATGGCAAGGAATGTATTGTGGCAAGTCTCGATCGTGATGCAACAATTGTGTTAGAGGTCGTGGTATTCGAGGATTTATGGATTTGGCGTTGCTTCTTTGGTATGCCGGGCACTCTCAATGATATCAATGTGTTGCAACGGTCTCATTTGTTTGCTAGGCTTACTAGTGGTGATGCTTTTGCTTGCAACTACACTATCAATGGGCATGAATACAAAAAAAGGTACTATTTTGCATATGGTATATACGTGCACATTTGTCAAGAGCATAAAAAAACCCCAAAATAGAAAAGAATGTGAAATCGCAAGGGTGCAAGAGGCCGCGCGAAAAGACATTGAAAGAGCATTCGGGGTTTTGCAATCTAGGTTTGCCATTGTTCGTGGTCCTGCTGGTTTTTTGGGATAAGAGAACCTTAAAAAAATATCATGACATGCTCTGTTAGCCTTCACAGTATGATTCTCGAAGATGAGAGAGGAATGAACTTAGAGTTCTTCTACGACAATGTGGGTAACCGTGTCAAACCAGCTAGAGACCCTAACCGCATTAGAGCTTTTCTGAATACCTACAAAAAGATTAAAAATGCAAACTCCCACTTTCAACTTCAAGAGGATCTCATTAAGCACCAATGGCAAAGGGCTGGACAGTAACTCATCTTTGTATTCATTTGTATTTGTATTCGTGATAAGTTTTGTATTGCATTATTTAAGTTTGCTTCCATGATTTGAATAATTTTTTGTAATGTGGATGATTGTTCTATTATGTTGGTATTGAATAATTATTTAGTTTATTTTCGTGATTTGAATAATTATTCTGTAGTGTGAATGTTTGTTTTTATTTTTGGGTTGTGGATTTGATATTTGCGGGTCGGTGGGATGCAAGATGCAACGGCACAAGAACAGACTCCGCAAAGCCGACCCATAAAAAAACATATTTCACTAATATATTTTTAGGGGTCTGTATCTGCAGTCATCCACGCCGGTCCGTAAAGACCGTTTTTTGCGAACTGTAAACGCGTTTTGCGGGCCGACAAGATACGGGTCTGCTAGAGTTGCTTTAATGCCTATGTGTTTGGATAAGAAGAGAGTGAAGTCGAGCGCGCCTGCGCATTGCATGCATGCACACATGTTTCCTTGATCATTGCTTCGTGATACCTATTATCACATCCTGTCTTCATTTCTAAATATAAACATTTTAAAATACTTTACAACAAACTACATACGGATGTCTCTCTATAAATAACATTTTAGAGTATGAATTCATCTAGTTTAATCCATATGTAGTCTGTAGTGGAATTTCTGAAAAGATTTATATTTAAGAACAAAAGGAATATGCTTCATGCATGCTCAGCTATTGGAAGAACCGAGAGCCGCCAACTGAAAACAGCTATATATATATATATATATGTAACATTTTAGAGTATGGATTCATCTAGTTTAATCCATATAGTTTGTAGTCAAATTTCTAAAATGATTTATATTTAAGAACAAAAAGAATATGCTTCATGCATGCTCAGCTATTGGAAGAAACAAGAGCCGCCAACTGAAAACAGCTTCCGCATATAAGACACTAACCGCAAGATAGATAGATTGATGAGCCATGGTATGCAAGGAGATAGCTAGGTAAACAAATATCCACGCAGCAGGCGTTACGAACTGATTATGACTGTTAAAGCAACTTCAACGTGTCGATCCATTTCGTCTGTCCGTATCTGTTTGGGTTGCTGCGGACGAAAACAGACGGCCAACGCGCCGATCCAGTCTTAAATCCCGTCTGCTTCGCGTCCGCGCCGACCCATTTCAGGATCAAATTTGGGTCGGATTTGTGTCGGCACGGACGCCAAGCGGATGCGCCGCGCGTCCCCTCGTGTCCTGCTTGGCCCCACTTGTCGGCCGGCCAACCGTCCCCCGGCCATATTAAATGCGACCAGTTAACTTCGGGGCCCGCCTGGCAGTGGGTGGAAGGTGGACGCGGGTTGTCTTTTTAATGGAAGCGTGCGGCGGGGCGGCCTCATCTGCTTTCGTCCATATCTAGCCACGCTTGCTCCCACGTCGGTGACCAGGCAAACCCTAGCCAGCCAGCGCGCCATGGGGTTTTTCGGCCGGAAGGGGGGAGGGCAAGTTTAGCGCCGACGTGAGCTCTTCGCGCGGGCCCGCTGCGCTGCCGCCGCCACCGCCATGTCGCAGCTCGCCACCGGAATGGGACCGGCTGTACATCCCAGTCCACCAAACATGGTGGCACTGGTAGTATCGCCGACCGTTGCAATATCCAGATGTTAAACTGCCACACGGTTGGCATCTGGATCCGCAGCGGATCCCCATTCCGGCGATGCCGCGCACGCCACGAGCGCACGCCGAGGAGGTTCGCCGGCAGCGTGAGGCCCTCACGCCGGAGCAGTGCACCATGCGTGCCCACGCGCCGGACTCCCCCAACTGGGAGCGCTGGTTCACGCTAAAGCACAAGAAGGAGCGACGCGGGGGCGTGCCGGCCGACCATGTCGTCCCTCCGTCGCCACCCGAGGTGCTACCGGAGGAGGAGCAGACGTACCAGGCCACTCTCGAGCTAGCCCTCCAGAACGCGCTGGAGGCTAGCCGTATCGAGGAGGACGCTCACTGGGATGCCCTGGACCAGTCCCTCGCCCTCTCGGCTGCGGGGGACTCCGTCCACAGCCCGATCTTCGTCCCGCCGCTGCCGCCTCCTCCCCCGCAGTTGATGCCGCTGTTGCCCGTGGCCGAGCCAAAGGTCGAGGCAGAGCCGGAGCCCATGCCGACGCGGAAGCGCTCACCACCTCCTCCCTCTTGGACGGAGGAGTCGTACAGGTGGACCAGCGTTGTCCGCAAGTGGGTCAGCGCGCCTCCGGTCGGGTATGCCTCGACGCCGGAGGAGGAGCTGGCCCATCTCGAACGCTGGAAGATGCACTGGCTCGCCCAGGAGGCGGAGGACGGCCAGCGGCAGATCGAGTGGGAGAAAGACGAGGAGGCGCTGCGACTGAAGGAGGAGGAGGAGGAGCGCACCCGGCTCGTCGCAATGCCGCCGCCGCAGCAGACGCCGGAGGAGGCTGCCCTCGCGGCCTACCAAACGACGTTCGGCTGGGCTGGGCCGCCTCCTATCTTCGTCGACCTCACCGACGGCGATGGCGATGGCGACGACAAGGGCAAGGGCAATGTGCACGACTAGGCGGCAACGGGCGCGTAGTTTTTTTTAGTTTTTTATGTTTAATTATGTTTTAAGTGGACTTTGCCCGACGGTTGACGGGCCACTTATGTTTAATTAATGTTTAATTTATGCCACATGTTATTTTTTTTATCGGTGGCAAATTTGGGTTGACCTCCTGTTGGACGCACGTGCCGACTCATTTCGCAAAGTAGACACGGACGTCCGCTTTGCCAATCCAAACGGACAAAAACCAGACAAAAACCGCGTCTGTTTGGGATGGGCCGGTTGGAGTTGCTCTTAGAAAGTTCGCATGAGACCAATATACATGAACTATTACGTTTGCAAGATGCATAATCTTCCATTTGATCCCTTGCTAACTAAATACGTTTCTGATACTATACTAATGTAAAAGAATATTTTTATATTACTAGACGGATGGAGTAATTAAGATCCTAAACCGTAGGAGTATGTTGCTAGCGCGCTAGCTATATATACTCCTAGAGTTGAGCCACACATTATCGAGCTAACTGAATTGTAGCTCGCCTCAACACATATGCATATGCTGGTGTGCACCTATAGCTAGCCCGTGCGCTATATTGGTGTGGTCCGACAGGCTCGATCCAGACATCCGGTGAGGTGTGAACTGTTTAAGTTGCGTTCAACCACCTGTGCATCAAGTCGACCGTGCTCGGTAGCTACTATCTTCGTTTTGGTTTATTGATCCTTTTTATAGTTTGGATTAAATTTTGACATTTGATTAAATTATTAAATAATAAGTTATATATCCTATAAAATAGTATCATTGAAAACCTTTTTCAAATATGAATCAAACAAGATGAATTTTGTGGAATATAATTTTATAATTTATTAGTCAAATCTACGGTCAAAGTTAGGCTTAAAATATGAAAAAATCAATAATAAACCCAAATGAAGATAGTACATAGTAAGGCTGGTCGTAATGGAGAGTATCATATACTAGTATTATGCATATAATATTATCTTTCTAATGCATAGTATTATAGGTTAGTACTCCATGTAGTAATTTTATAGTATGCATTAGAAAGGTAATGGAGAGTATCATGTAGTAATTTATTTATTGACATGCATGACACATAATAGTATAGCATTTATTATGATATGGTATCATTGATATGATACTCAATCTCTTTTTTTTATTTGATTGTATATCATATCATCAAAGTTGTCTAGTTAGCATGCGTGATACTAGTTATGATATTCTCATTGCGACCAGCCTAAGAGGAGCAGCAAATTAAGGATTGAAGAGACCACCCTGCCCTGGAACAAGTAGAAGTGGACCACGAAAAAGATATCTAGGAGGGGCCAAAAGGACGCTGCATATAAATGCCCTCATGCAATGTCAGATCCATGCAAAAGTCGATCTTGACTTTGGTGCATGCAAATTGTGCCAATGACTGACTCACTGACACACAAACATCGCGTGCATGGATGCTAGCATGCATTATCATTAGCATTAATTAGGGTTTGTTACACTCAATGGGGAAAAATCTTCCATTCTTTTTACACGTTAAAGAGCTTTTTAACAATATAATTTTTACGACTTGTACTTTGTATTTTGTTAGTTAAATTTATATGTTAAACTTTAACCCAAAATAAAAGCGGCCTAATAAACCCGGTTGGAGAGGGTACTTGTAATTGTACATTAACACTGATGCCTAACGCCATGATCAGTCGGTGAAGCAGCCATGGATGCCATGGATTCAGGGCCGGCCCCGCGCCATGGCGAAGATTGCGACTACCTAGGGTCCATTCCGAGCAAAGGCCCATATCTACTAGTAGGTTTATAAAGGATAGAAGGAAAAAGAAGAAGGAAGATGGCAATAGGCCCAACCCATTATGAATATGTGCAACCAATCAATCCGTTATGCACAATGTTCTCTTCCCAAGAACGCTGCCGTCACCTCCTCATTTCTTGTTCCAGTCTCCTTTCTTCAATAGTTCAACTTCTGTCCAATTAATTGACCCAATTCCCCAAAGGCAAAGCGCTCCAAACAATGCTAGTCAATGGATCATCTCATTGTATAAATCCCTTCATCACCATGGATTTGGTAACCTAGGTTCTTCCATCTTTGAAGTACTCCACGGCGACAAAGCCCCAACGAGCATCGACAAGGACCAACACGGTGAACCAATACACACCACCCCCGATGCTTGAGGCGTTTGAGGGCATCACCTGAGGATGAGAGTCGCAGGCCGCAACATGTTCCCTCGACCGACGAGGAGTCGGGCGTGGCCGTTAGGGCCGCCGCGAAGCTAGGGCCTAGACCATGGAATTTCTGAGCTTTTAGTGTGAAACGTAAGTCATTTGTGTGATTTTTTGAGCAAGTACTTTGACGCTTGTGTATGCCTATCTGTTATGTGTAGCGATGTTTAACTTTCTCTCTTTATACACGACTCTTGCTGGTCGCCAGGCAGTTCATATGCCGATTGCTTGAAGCACTGCTCGCATGAGGACTCAAGAAATCAGGTGCTTTCCTTCCTTTTCTTGTTAAATTGTTGCCTAAAAGGCATTTATCTGGTTGTGAGAAAAGAAAATAAAAACAAATTGTAAATCAGTCAAGTGAACCTCAAAATGGGTGATATGTATTAATTCATTTTCACAAATGCCACTGCTAAGAATTCTGAGCAGTTTGATGTTCACAATTTTGAGAAATGCCACTCTTGAGAATCATGAGGAGCTATGTGATCGTAGTGTTGGAGAATAAAAACATTTTCTTTTGGGGAAAATAACAACATATAGTGTAAGAGTAGAAGTAATTTAGTTTTCTCTACGTTAGCCATTGGGCCCATTTTACCTTGCTCGCGCAAGGGCCTCTACAATATTAGGGCCGACCTGCATGGATTCAATCGTTGGAGGACAAGCGTTGAGCAACCTGTGGGAATATGCTATTCCCCGCATTCTGCGCCAGGGAGTCGAGGCTCCGCACACCACCTCAGGCAATATTTGGGCCAGCCCAGTACGCTTAGCAACTGGTTTTGGAAACCTTCTAGGAGGTTCACTGAATCGGTTTTCTTTCCTTTTTACCGGTTTTCTTTCTTTTTTTGTTTTATGTTTATGTTTATTTTTTTATTTTCTGTTTTTATATTTTTTTCAAGGTTATTTTAACTTTTTTAAATAAGTTAATGTTCTAAAATTGTTCTTTAAATTCGAAAAATTCTTTTCCTTTCAAAAAATTGTTCTAAATTTCAAATAGTTGCCGTTTTTCAAAAAAAATCATCACTTCAAAATATGTTCACAATTTTCAAAAAAATATTAGGTATTTAAAAAAAATGTTCAGCATTTCAAGAAAATGTACGATATTTTCCAAAAATGTTCCCAATATCAAAATTTTGTTCAATTTGTAAACTCAGCTCGTGTTCGAAAATTGTTCTTAAATTTGGAAAAATGTTCTTTCTTTTAGAAAATGTTCCAAATTGCAGAAAATTGTCAGTTTTCAAACATTGTTCATAAATTCAAAAAATGTTCTGGATTAAAAAAAATGATTTTGAAAATTGGTTCTTCAAATTCGAAAAACGTTTTTGATTTTTTTAAATGTTCTAAACTTCAAATAATTGCAGTTTTTCAAAAACATTCATAACTTCAAAAACTGTTCAGGATTTTCAAAGAATGTTCGGTATTTTAGGAAAATGTTTGATATTTTGAAAAAATGTTTCTTATATTGAAAAGTGTTCGAAATATCAAAATTGTGTTCAATTTTTAAACTAAGTTCGTGTTCGAAAATTGTTCTTGCTTTTAAAAATGTTCCAATTTTCAAAAATTGTCGTTATTCAAACTTAGTTCATAAATTCAAAAAATGTTTTGAATTTCGAAAAAATGTTTTGGATGTTCACAAATTGTTCTACGAACTCAAAAAATATTTTTGCTTCAAACATGAAAAGAAAAGGAAAAAATAAATAAAAAACGATCCAAAAGGGAAAAAGGAAATAAGCAGAAAAAGGGAAAAAAGAAACAGAAAAAATATCAGATTTTTCTGAGACTAAACAAAGTTGGTCCGGCCGATTCGGGTGACCCCCCTGTTTGTGTGAGCGACTCCCTGCCGCGGAGAGCGGCAGGTGGGAGGTCCTCACCCTGTGCTCGGGCGGCGATGAAAGGTGCAAAGAGATCTAGGAGGCGACCACACACGAACAAAACTCTAGGAAGGAAAGTGTCTACTCCACTGATGGTTGCACGTATATACTATAGCACTAATCTTTCTAGAATTGGAGTGTCTACATTTGATTGAGGTCTCCAATTGACATTCTAACACCTGATTTTGATATGGTCAACAATTTCTAAAAGCTCTCTCATTTAATTATTTTATTTTATATCTTTATAACACTATACTTCTTAGTTTTAAAGAGCCCTCATTTAATTGAGGTCTCCAAGACTCCAATTAAAATTGAGTCACCGATTTTGATCGGGTCAATAATTTCTAAAAACTCACTCCTTCAACTATTTAGACAAATACACTATGCTTTCTAATAATTTTGGTTTATGATTTTGACCGAAACAACAGTTTTCAAATCAATCAACATCAATCGACCTATAAAAACATATCAGCCATGCCTATTCTACCCTCGACGTAGAAATTTCCCCACATAAATAAGGTTGGTTAGCATATAATATAGAATCATATCAGAAAAGGCCCATCAAATTTTCGAATTATAAATACAAATAAAACACACTATGTCATCATGTGCGCACATCAAACAAAATATTTCATTATTTTCAAAATATAAGGTGTATTAGCTTTTTTAAATTTAAAATTTTCAACTTTGAACAAGTTAAGAGAAAAAATATAGGCATCCAAAACATTAAATAAAAACTATGAAAATTCATTTAACGATGAATCTAATCAAAGCAATTTGATATTATGAATTTTGATATATTTATTTGCAATTTTAAAAGATTTGACATTTGAAAAAAGCAACACACATTTTATTTTGAAACAGAATGATTATGTTTTTTTAATCTAACAATGTAGCAAAGCACGCCCAGTCCTTCTAGTGTTTTATTAATGCGTACAACTTAGTACACACTAGCAATTAATATCGGGCCTCTGGCTGGATTATTGGGCCATTAGCTTCAAGCGGGAAAATTAAGTAGTACGTGAGTTATGTTTATCTATAAGTATATTAGGAGTCTGTTCGGAATCTCTCTGCTCCGTAACTCAGCTGCGGAGCAGAACGACATGTAGTTATGTTTCGATGAGCGGCTAACAGGTTGGTCTGTGCGCTCCGCTCCGTAGCGAAGGAGAGGGTTGACGAACACATCTTAGATTAGGTTAACACTTAGCAATCATTTATAGGGGGGGGGGGCTAGATGATGGGGGTGCTTGACCCTTGCTCGCACCCCTAAAAGCACAATATGCTCCCTTGGTGATTTTGATAATTCACGACAACATACATTGTCTTTTGGACATATATTTCTATCTAGTGCATTTCAGATAAATGTCCATAGAGAGAGAAGGTTGGCTAAGGAGTGTGGAGAGTATCCCCAACAAGAAGAAGGAGAAGGAATAGCATTGGCAAAGCTTCAAGGAAGAGGATTCTACATTTTACTTTGTGAAAAATCACTTTGAGTCCATAGGAAAACCAATACTATTAAAAGGAGGTAAGGTAATGTTGGTGAACAAGTTGCTCAAACGTGCACAAGTGATAGTAACCCAAAACACCCACAACTCTTCCACATATTCTGTCTAAGCCAAATATCCAAAATCGGTGCAACCAACATTTCTCACTCGGTCCCACCGCTTCATAAACTCAGACAGACCCATGCCAAACACTAGCCATTTGATGCAACCGATTCTGCATCGGTGCCACCGAGTTCACGCTGCCAACTTTCGGTTGCCTCGATTCATAAAATCGGAATTTCCGAGTTTTTGTATCGGTGTCATCGAGATGCTGATTCTGACCGTTGGACACCTGATCGGTACCACCGAGAATTATATATCGGTCTCACCGAGATTCAAAAGTTGCTATCTTTGGAGCAACTCGGTACCATCGAGCTTCACACATCGGTGTCACCGAGTTGGTCACTTAAGGTGTAACGATTAGATTTTTGGAGATGCCTATAGATACCCCTCCACCATCACTGACTCGCAAGTGAAGCACTCAGAACAGATCCCCATCTATCCTATCAGATTTTCTGAGAGAGACACCTACGCATGTGTTGAGATCATGCCATTCCATTCCAACCATATGAATCTTGATCTCTAGCCTCCCAAAGTTACTTTCCACCCAGTCAATCTCTTCCACCAAAGCCAAATCTGTGAGAGAGTGATTGAGTGTTGAGATATCATCTTGAAGCACAAGAGGAATGAGTTCATCGACATTATCGAGCCTATTACCTTTTGGAGGGTGGTGCCTCCTAGATTGGTTAGGTTTCACTTGGGAGCCTCCTACTTCATGTTGTGGAGTGAACCAAGAAGTTTGTAAGGGCAAGGAGATCGCCTACTTCGTGAAGATCTACCCTGAGTTAGGCTAGTCCTTCATGGACGTAGTCCATCATGGTATAGTCAAGGTTGCTTCTTCGTGGAACCCTCTATGGGTAGATCCCTCCATGGACTCTCACGACCGTTACCCTCTGTGGGTTGAAGACTCCATAAACATGGACGTATGATAGCACGACCTATCGAAACCACGGGAAAAATCTTCGTGTCCTTCATGCATTTGATCTCCCTATCTTAACTCCTTATTTCCATGTGCAATGTCTTTACTTTCCGCCGCTATACTTGATGACTTGCATGTGTAGGGTGTGCTAGACTTGCTATAATTGCTAAAATCTGCCAACACTTAACTTTGGATATTGTGTAGATTTTAATTTGTGCTAGTAGTCTATTCACCCCCTCTAGACATACTCTTCTAGTGATCCCTCAATTGGTATTAGAGCATTGGTCTCCATTGCTTTGGTTTCATCACCGTGAAGGAAGATTGATGTGTCGAGTTTGGAAAGTTTGAGTTGTAGAGTGCCCATTCTTGATGGAGAGTACTATAGTCAATGAAAGAATGCTACGATTGATCTATTTGACAAATTCCATTTGAGAAAACATATTGAAAATCCCTATGTGTTCCCCATTGATGAATTGCATCCGACACACGAAGAGGAAATTTACATGATTGGTAACCTTAGAACTGTCAATCTTATTGTTAGAGGTTTACCAAGATTTGTGCATTCTCAATTGAAGAACTTCAAATGTGCTTATACTTTGTGGAATGATTTGGAGCAACGATATCCAAATCTCTTATTAAGTAATCTTGATGAAATTATTCATAAAATTGTTGATTTTCACAAAATGAATCCTAGTGATCCAAACTTTGATAAATGCTTATTTGAGCTTCGTGATCTTATGCGTGCTAAAGGAGATGTCACAACTATCAACAACATTATTGTTGAAGCCATTCACATTCATAAGCTTGAACATTGTAATGGTTACGATTCTAACGAATCTCTTGGTTTCTATGACGAGGAGATTCTACCAAATGATGACAATGAAGAACATGGCTACTATGATTAAGATGAGTTGTTTGACATCGCAGATGAAAATATCATGAAGAATAAAAGTCTCATGGCAAACTTCAAGGATTACATGTCCGGTGGAAAAGAGTGGATTCTCGATAGTGGATGCACAGATCATATGACGGGTGATAAAGACATGTCCCAAGAGATCACACCTAAAGGACTTTGGAGGTACGTGACCTTTGGAGACAACTCTAAGGGTAAGGTACTTGTCCTTGTTAAGGTGGCCATATGTCATGATAGCTCTATTCAAAATGTCATGCTCGTTGAATCCCTTGGCTACAATCTTCTTTTCGTATCTAGACTAGCGGATTTCGGTTTCAGTGTGCTATTTACTAAAGTAGATTGCCAAGTGTTTCATCATGATAATCATAAAACCGTCTTTATTGATATTCGTAAAGGTGATCTATACATCATCGATTTCACTAAAAAGGACCAACCTCGTACCTGTCTTATTGTAAAATCATCTAAAGATTGGCTATGGCATAGAAGGCTAGGACATGTAGGCATACACAATCTTGATAAGCTTATCAAGGGCGATCACATTCTTGGTGTTAAGGATGCTATCTTTGACAAAGATATGCTTTGTAGCGCTTGTCAAGCAGGAAATCAAGTAGGTGGAAGTCATCCGATAAAAAACATCACAACTACTAGGAGACCACTTGAGTTACTTCATATGGATCTTTTTGGTCCCAACGCTTACAAGAGTCTCGGTGGAAACTCTTATGGTGTAGCTGTAGTTGATGATTTTTCGAGATTTACGTGGGCATTCTTTCTTGATGATAAGTCGCAGGTACAAAAGATATTCAAGAACTTTGCACACAAAGGGCAAAATCTATTTGAAGTGAAGATCAAGAAGATTTGAAGCGATAACAGATCGGAGTTCAAGAACACCCATGTGGATAACTTTCTTGACAAAGAGGGTATTTCACATGAGTTCTCAGCTACGTACATGCCTCAACAAAATGGAGTTGTTGAGAGGAAGAACTGAACACTCATTGAGATGGCAAGAACTATGCTTGACGAATACAAGACGCCAAGACACTTTTGGGCAAAAGTCATGGAAACAGCATGTCATGCCACAAACCGACTCTACTTGCACAAGCTTCTCGGTAAAACGATATACGAGATTCTAACCGGTAACAAACCCAAGTTGGATACTTTCGGGTATTCGGCTCTAAGTGCCACATTCTCGATAAGCATCGTCGCGCTAAATTTCCTCCCAAATCTCATGAAGGTTTCCTACTTGGTTATGGATCAAACTCTCACACCTACCATGTGTACAACAACTTCACTTGAAAAGTTGAAGAGACGGTAGATGTGAAGTTTGATGAATCTAATGGTTTGCAAGTCGAAAAATTGCCAAATGATGTAGGTGATAAAGATACTTAGGAAGCTATCCAAGATTTGTCCATCGGCAAGATTCGTCCCATGGAGGTGAAGGAAAGTACTTCATCAACTCAAATGGATGATCCTACTTTGGTTCAAGGCTACCGACAAAACAACATGGAAGCATCCACAAGCAGTACATGGCAAGATGAAGATGAGGAGGAAGTACATCATGAAGATCCACCACAACCTCCTTCACCACCACCTCAAGGAGATGACCACTTTGACAACAACGAAGATGATGGAGATGATGAAGAAGAAGCTCCACCATCCAACAAGCCAAAGCTACCCCGAGTTCGAGCAGAAGTGACCAAGAACCATCCCCTAAACCAAATCTTTGGTGACATACAAACAGGGAGAATTACTCGCTCTAAAACTCGCCTAGCTAACTTTTGTGAGCATTATTCTTTCATCTCTAGCATTGTACAATTGAAGGTTGAACAATCTCTTGAAGACGCGGATTGGGTGAATGCTATGCATGAAGAGATTCACAACTTTGAGAGGAACGAAGTGTGGACACTCGTGGAGAAGCCCAAGGACGAGCACAACGTCATCGATACAAAATGTGTGTTTCGGAACAAACAAGATGAAGACGGTCAAGTTGTACGCAACAAGTCTCCTCCCATAGCCCAAGGATACACGCAAGTCGAAGGTATGGACTACAGTGAGACCTACGCCCTTATCACTAGAGTCGAAGCTATTTGAATTATTCTTGCTTATGCCAATCACCATGACATCACTCTTTACCAAATGGATATAAAAATTGTCTTTTTAAATGGAGAAATAGAGGAGGAAGTGTATGTTAAACAACCTCCCAGATTTGTGAATCCTAAGAAACCTAACCACGTTTACAAATTTCGCAAAGCTTTATATGGTCTTAAGCAAGCTTCTCGTGCTTGGTATAAATGCCTAACGAAGTTTCTTATTGAAAAAGGTTTTGAAGTTGGTAAAATTGACGCAACTTTATTCACAAATAGAGTTAATGGTGAATTATTTGTGTGCCAAATTTATGTGGATGATATTATCTTTGGATCTACTAACCCACAATTTAGTGAGAAATTTGGAAGGTTGATGCGAGAGAAGTATGAGATGTCTATGATGTGTGAGCTGAAATTATTCATTGGTCTACAAATCAAGCAAACGAGAGAAGGTACTTTCATCTCTCAAACCAAGGACACCAAGGACTTGATAAAGAAGTTCAATATGCAAGAGTGCAAAGGTATGAAAACTCCCGTGCCCACTAGCGGACACGATGATCTCACTAAGGAGTGTGAACCGGTTGATCAAAAGGTTTATCAATCAATGATTGGTTCATTGCTATATCTATGTGCCTCCCGTCCCGATATTATGATTAGTGTGTGCATGTGTGCCCGATATGAAGCTGCGCCTAAAGAACATCATCTTAAGGTTGTTAAACGCATTGTGAGATACTTGATACATACACCAAACTTTGGCATTTAGTATCCAAAGGGTTCTTCTTTTAATCTTGTTGGCTACTCCGACTCGGACTATGTCGGTGACAAGGTTGATAGAAAATGCACCTCGGGTACATGTCAATTTCTTGGCAGATCTCTTGTGTCTTGGTCCTCCAAGAAACAAAACTCGGTATCTCTATCTACCGTCGAAGGTGAATATATTGCTGCCAGATCATGTTGTGCGCAATTATTATGGATGACACAAACGCTTAAGGATTATGGAATCTATGTGAAAAATGTGCCATTACTTGTGACAATGAGAGTGCTATTAAGATTGGTCATAATCCCGTGCAACATTCTCGAACCAAACATATTCAAATTCGACATCATTTCATTCATGATCATGTTGCCAAAGGAGACATTAATCTTAAGCATGTTCCTACTAACAAGCAGTTGGCCGATATCTTTACTAAGCCACTTGATGAAAAAGTGTTTTGTCATTTGAGGAGTGAGTTGAACATCATTGATGCTTCAAACTTGATCTAAGCTCACTCGGATTCATGCAAGGGGATGAGCTTTCTTAACCATTCCATGCTACTATTATCATGAATATCATGTATCTTGGAATTCTATGCCCCCTTGTCTTGCATTAACCCCTTTTGTAGGTACTCGAAAGAACAACACTCCACAAAATTGCCACCAACTCATATCATAATGAATCTTGTCATGACCAAGTATCCACAACCTCTCTTTGATGATGAAAGGAAGAAGACAAAAAAACATATCCTTGACATATATTTTTCAATTGGTATCAACTCACAATTGGTATCATGTCATTTGGATATATCATGTTCTTCCTTGCGTGACTAACCTATGTAGGTGAAGAGTGAATGGAAACAACAGGGATTGCTCCCAACTCAAGATGAACTTCATCAACTTCGAGCATCCTCATGAAGTTCACCTACAAACTACGTCATCAAACATCACTCAAAGGTATGTACTCATATCTTTGATATAGATATACTCCAGGGCATGATATAAAGCAACTCCAATGATACGAAGACATTAAAATGCTTAATTGAAAAATGGTAAGCCCATTTTGATCTTAACGATGAGTATGACCTATGATCAAGTATTCTTGCTTGACTCCTTAAGTCAATATACTCTAATATAGGTGACCTAGTCACCGCCCAACATCTAGTCATAAGAATTGAATGGAGAACCTTTCTTGTGTTGCATTTTGACATTTCCATTCAACTCTAGCCTAGATGAAAATTCATTGCAAATCTTTTTGAAAATTCATTGCAAATCTTTGAGACACGTTTGAGACATTATGGAAAATTCCATTTGAAAGTTGCCAAGTTTCTGTTTTCCAACTCAAAGCCTCCGATCAAAACTTCTCGGTCTTAGTGATATTGCAGTTCTACTGCAGAAACACATATCGATGCTACTGAATCCTTTTGCCTCAGAGTCACCGACTTCTGTGAACTTTGTATGTTTTGCTTTATGACCATCTCAATGAGTCCAATGATGTATGGGGAGAAAACATCAAAAGATATAATCTCAAATAATCAAGGATCCCTACATCAAAGGAGGAGAAATCTTAAAGGTTTTCAGATCTAAAGGGGGAGAAAAACAGTTTTCAAGGGACCCTTGTCTCAATACTCTCAAAGACCCCATATCTCTAGGATCCCTTCCCATTCAATGATTCCTTTTATCTGTCCCTTATGTGACCTTTTTGGAAATTAATGCCAAAAGGGGAGAAATATCAAAGCTCATACCAAAGGGGGAGATACTCATACCAAAGGGGGTAGATATCTAAGCATTATTGCTTTAGGAGGAGAGATGATCATGAAAATAAGAAGTGTAACCTTATCATATAAAGGGGGAGAAAACATATCAAGGATCTCTTATCACACAAACACTTCTTAAGGAGAAGAGAGTAGAATGAATTTGAAACTCAATTCTCATATGCTTTAGATTTTTCTCAGCGCTACCTACTCTCAATATCTATATATTATGATTCAAGGAGGAGGAAAACTTTCACAATTGGTGTCACAATTGGTGTCTAGGGGAGAAAACTCTAAACTTATTTGGAGACATATCATTCTCAAGAAACATTTCTTATATGTTCTCCATATCTTGGTACTCTTGATTCCATTTGCATTTGCATTATCCAATACACTTGTGTTTACTAACATTGTTTTCTCAAGTGTGTTCCTACTGTTAAATGCTCAAGGACCTCAAGGTAAGTATATGCATCATATTCTTGTTCAAGATGACCTCTTGCTTCTTGCACATATTGTTTGCAAGAGTAAGTCTTGAACATGACTTCATTTAATTCTCATATATTTGATTCATATTGCCAAGATATACTTGACTTCTCATGTCCTTCCTATCATGTGTGTGTTCATGCATTCAAAAGCAACTATCCTTAATATGGATTGCACACATCTAGGGGGAGCTTGTATTAGTCATGTATCCTTAAAAGTCTTCATACATCCTTGCATATATCAAATTCAAGATTTGATTGTATGTTATCATCAATTACCAAAAATGGGGAGATTGAAAGCATAACATGCTCCCTTGGTGGTTTTGATAATTCATGACAACATACATTGTCTCTTGGATTGATATTAATCCCTAGTGCATTTCAGGTAAAAGTCCATAGAGAGAGAAGGTTGGCTAAGGAGTGTGAAGAGTATCCTCAAGAATAAGAAGGAGAAGGAATAGCATTGGCAAAGCTTCAAGGAGGAGGACTCTACATTTTACTTTGTGAGAAATCACTTTGAGTCCATAGGAAAGCCAATACTATTAAAAGGGGGGTAAGGTGCTGTTGGTGAACAAGATGCTCGAACGTGCACAAGTGATAGTCACCAAAAACACCCACAACTCTTCCACATATTTTGTCTAAGCCAAATATTCAAAATCGATGCAACCAACATTTCCCACTCGGTCCCACCAATTCATAAACTCAGATAGATCCATGCCAAACCCTAGCCATTCGGTGCAACCGATTCTGCATTGGTGCCATCGAGTTCAGGCTACAAACTTTTGGTTGCCTCGATTCATAAAATCGGAATTTCCGATCTTTTGGATCGGTGTCACCGAGATGCAGATTCTGACCATTGGACACCTGATTGGTACCACTAAGAATTATATATCGGCCTCACCGAGATTCAAAAGTTGCTACCTTTGGAGCTACTCGGTACCACCGAGATCAACACATGGCGTCACCGAGTTGGTCAGTTAAGCTGTAACGGTTGGATTTTTAGAGATGCCTACATATAACACTCCACCACCAGTCACTCGCAAGTGAAGCACTCAGAACAGATCCCCACCTATCCTATCAGATTTTTTGAGAGAGCTCCACCTAGTCATGTGTTGAGATCATGCCATTCCATTCCAACCATATGAATCTTGATCTCTAGCCTCCCCAAGTTGCTTTCCACCCAATCAATCTCTTCCACCAAAGCCAAATGTATGAGAGAGTCACTGATTGTTGAGGAGTCTATCATCTTGAAGCACAAGAGCAAGGAGTTCATCGACATTGTCGAGCCTATTACCTTTTGGAGGGTGGTGCCTCCTAGATTGGTTAGGTGTTGCTTGGGAGCCTCCTACTTCGTGTTGTGGAGTGAACCAAGAAGTTTGTAAGGGCAAGGAGATCGCCTACTTCGTGAAGATCTACCCTGAGTTAGGCTAGTCCTCCGTGGACTTAGGCCATCGTGCTATAGTCAAGGTTGCTTCTTCATGGAACCCTATATGGGTAGAGCCCTTAGTGGAATCTCATGACCGTTACCCTCCGTGGGTTGAAGACTCCATAAACATGGACGTACGATAGCACCACCTATGGGAACCATGGGAATAATCTTCGTGTCCTTCATCCGTTTGATCTCCCTATCTCAACTGCTTATTTCCATGTGCAATGTCTTTACTTTCCGCTGCTATACTTGATAAATTGCATGTGTAGGGTGTGCTAGACTTGCTATAATTTCTAAAATCTGCCAACACTTAACTTTGGATATTGTTGTTGGGGAACGTTGCATTGGAAACAAAAAATTTCCTATGCTTCACCAAGATCAATCTAGGAGATGAGCATCTACGAGAGGGGAGAGTGGATCTACATACCCTTGTAGATCGCTAAGCGGGAAGCGTTAAGAAACGCGGTTGATGTAGTCGAACGTCTTCGCAATCCAAATCGCCAAGCATCCCGCGATCCAATCACGATCCGTCCCGATCTAGCGCCGAACGGACGGCACCTCTACGTTCAGCACACGTACGACTTGATGACGATCTCCGCCTTCTTGATCCAGCAAGAGGGAGCAGAGAGGTAGATGAGTTCTCTGGCAGCGTGACAGCGTTGCGAAGATGGTGGTGGAGCAATTCCAGCAGGGCTTCGCCTAAGCACCGCTGAAAACCGATCTAGACGAGAAAACAATCTAGAGGAAGAAGAGGGCAGCACGTGGCAATTAGGGTTGGGGATGCCCTCAAAACCTCTAGTATATATAGGAGGATGGGAGGGAGGAGACTTGGCTCCCAAGGAGCCAAATCTGGTTCGGCCGAAGTGGAGGGAGGAGTCCTCCTCCTCCACTCCTAGTAGGATTAGGACTCCTTCCTTATTTTTCCATTTTTGCCTTTCTTTCCACCTTGGGTTTCTTCCCTAGCCGCATGGGCTTCCTGTAGGACTTCATCCAGCCCACTAAGGGCTGGTATTTCTTCTCCCATAGCCCATGTAGCCTCTTGGGTCGAAATACCCCTCCCGCTGGTCCCCCCGTACCCTCCCGACACTCCCGGTACACTACCGATGAACCCGAAACTTTTCCGGTGACCAAAACAGGACTTCCTATATATATCAATATTTACCTCCGGACCATTACGGAGCTCCTCGTGATGTCCGGGATCTCATCCGGGGCTCCTAACAACCTTCGGTCACCACCATGCATAATTCTATACTACCGAAACATCACCAAACCTTAAGTGTGCAGACCCTGCGGGTTCGAGAACTATGTAGACATGACCGAGACACCTCTACGGTCAATAACCAATAGCGGGACCTAGATGCCCATATTGATTCCTACATATTCTATGAAGATCTTTATCGGTCGAACCTCTATGTCAAGGATTTAGTTAATCCCGTATGATGTTCCCTTTGTTCTTCGGTATGTTACTTGCCCGAGATTCGATCGTCAATATCTCCATACCTAGTTCAACCTTGTTACCGGCAAGTCTCTTTACTCATTTCCGTAACACAAGATCCCGTGACTAAAACTTAGTCACATTGCTTGCAAGGCTTGTTGTGATGTTGCATTACCCAGTGGGCCCTAAGATACCTCTTTGTCACACGGAGTAACAAATCCCAGTGTTGATCCATGCCAACCCAACAGACACCCTCAGAGATACCTGTAGAGCACCTTTATAGTCACCCAGTTACATTATGACATTTGATACACACAAGGCACTCCTCCGATGTCCGTGAGTTGTATGATCTCATGGTCATAGGAGCATATACTTGACATGCAGAAAACTATAGCAATAAGACACGATCATATGCTACGTTTATAGTTTGGGTCTTGTCCATCACATCATTATCCTAATGACGTGATCTCGTTATCAAATGACATCTCATGTCAATGGCTAGGAAACCTTGACCATCTTTGATCAACGAGCTAGTTTACTAGAGGCACACTAGGGACAAAGTGTTGTCTATATATCCACACATGCAATGTGTTTCCAGTCAATACAATTATAGAATGGATAATAAACAATTATCATGAACAAGGAAATATAATAATAACCATTTTATCATTGCCTCTAGGGAATATTTCCAACAGTCTCCCACTTGCACTAGAGTCAATAATCTAGCTCACATCACTATGTGATTTACATTGTAATGAATCGAACACCCATACAATTCTGGTGTTGATCATGTCTAGCCCTTGGAAGAGGTTTAGTCAACGGGTCTGCAACATTCAGACCCGTGTGCACTTTGCAAATATTTATGTCCTTCTCCTTGATGTAATCGCGGATGGAATTGAAGCATCGCCTTATGTGTTTGGTCCTCTTGTGAAACCTTGGTTCCTTGGCCAGAGCAATGACACCAGTGTTGTCATAGAACAAAGTCATCGGATTTAGTGCACTGGGCACTACTCCAAGATCTGTCATGAAATGCTTCATCCAAACACCTTCCTTCGCTGCCTCCGAGGCTGCGATGTACTCCACTTCGCATGTAGAATCGGCTACCACGCTTTGCTTGGAACTGCACCAGCTTACCGCTCCCCTGTTGAGAATAAATACGTATCCGGTTTGCGACTTAGAGTCATCCGGATCAGTGTCAAAGCTTGCATCGACGTAACCCTTTACGACGAGCTCCTAATCACCTCCATAAACGAGAAACATTTCCTTAGTCCTTTTTAGGTGCTTAAGGATATTCTTGACCGCCGTCCAGTGCTCCATTCCAGGATCACTTTGAATCCTTCCGGCCATACTTATGGCAAGGCTGACATCAGGTCTTGTGCAAAGCATTGCATACATGATAGAGCTTATGGATGAAGCATAGGGGATGACACTCATCTTCTCTCTATCTTCTACAGTCACTGGGCATTGAGTCTTACTCAACTTCACACCTTGCAACACAGGCAAGAACCCCTTCTTGGACTGATCCATTTTGAACTTCTTCCAAACTTTATCAAGGTATGTGCTTTGTGAAAGTGATGTCAAGCGTCTCGATCTATCTGTATAGATCTTAATGCCTAATATGAAAGCAGCTTCTCCCAGGTCCTTCATTGAAAAACTCTTGTTCAAATATTCCTCCACGTTTTCCAGCATTTCTGTATTGTTTCCAATTAGCAATATGTCATCCACATATAATATTAGAAACGCTATAGAGCTCCCACTCACTTTCTTGTAAATACAAGCTTCTCCATAAACTTGTATAAACCCAAACGCTTTGATCACCTCATTAAAGCGCTTATTCCAACTCCGAGATGCTTGCACTAGTCCATAAATGGATTGCTGGAGTTTGCAAATTTTGTCAGCATTCTTTGGATCAAAACCGTTGAGGAACGTTGTTTTGACATCCATCTGCCAAATTTCATAGTCAAAATATGCAGCTATTGCTAACATGATTCTAACGGACTTAAGCATCACTACGGGTGAGAAGGTCTCATCGTAGTCAACTCCTTGAACTTGTGAAAAACCCTTCCTCGAGGGAACCGTTGAGGAATGTTGTTTTGACATCCATATGCCAAATTTCATAGTCGAAATAAGCAGCTATTGCTAACATGATTCTGACGGACTTAAGCATCGCTACGGGTGAGAAGGTCTCATCGCAGTCAACTTCTTGAACTTGTGAAAAACCCTTTGCCACAAGTCGAGCTTTATAGACGATGTCTTCTTAAAGATCCATTTGTTTTGAATGGCCTTTCGCCCTTCAGGTAATACTTTCAAAGTCCATACTTTGTTTTTTCATACATGGATCCCATCTTGGATTTCATGGCCTCTAACCATTTCTCGGAATCCGGGAACATCATCTTTCCTCCATAGCTCGTAGGTTCATTGTTGTCCAACAACATGACCTCCAAGACAGGGTTGCCGTAACACTCAGGAGCAGTACGCGCCCTTGTCGACCTACGAGGTTCAATAGTAACTTGATCCGAAGCTTCATGATCATTATCATTAACTTCCTCTACAACTGTCGTAGGCTCCACAGAAACATCTTTCTGCGCTGCGCTACTCTCTGGTTGAAGTAAAGGTTCAATAACCTCATCAAGCTCTATTTTTCTCCCACTCAATTCTTTCGAGAGAAACTATTTCTCAAGAAATGTTCTGTTCTTAGAGACAAACACTTTGCCTTTGGATCTGAGATAGAAGGCATACCCAACTATCTCTTTTGGGTATCCTATGAAGACACATTTCTTCGCTTTTGGTTCCGGCTTTTCAGGCTGAAGCTTTTTGACATAAGCATCACATCCCCAAACTTTAAGAAATGACAACTTTCGCTTCTTGCCAAACCACAGTTCGTATGGCGTCGTCTCAATGGATTTCGATGGTGCCCTATTTAAAGTGAATGCAATTGTCTCTAATGTATAACCCCAAAATGATAGTGGCAAATCGGCAAGAGACATCCTAGAACACACCATATCTAATAAGGTTCGATTACGACGTTCGGACACACCATTACGCTGTGGTGTTCCAAGCGGTGTCAATTGTGAAACAATTCCACACTGTCTTAAGTGACTGCCAAACTCATAACTCAGATATTCACCTCCTCGATCAGATCACATGTATTTAATCTTCTTGTTACGATGATTCTCAACCTCACTCTGAAATTGTTTGAACTTTTCAAATGTTTCAGAGTTGTGTTTCATTAATTAAATATACCCATATATACTTAAGTCATCAGCGAAGGTGAGAAAATAGCGATATCCACCGCGCGCCGGAACATTCATTGGACCACACACATCAGTATGTATGATCTCCAACAAGTCACTTGCCTGTTCCATTGTTCTGGAGAACGACGTTTTAGTCATCTTGCCCATGAGGCATGGTTCACATGTGTCAAGTGATTCAAAACCAAGTGACTCCAAAATTCCATCAGCATGGAGCTTCTTCATGCGTTTTACGCCAATATGATCTAAACAACAGTGCCATAAGAAAGTTGTACTATCACTATCAACTCTACATCTTTTGGCATAAATGTTATGAACATGTGTATCATCACTATCAAGATTCAATATGAATAAACTCCTCACATGGGGTGCATGACCATAAAAGATATTACTCATATAAATAAAACAACCATTATTCTCTGATTTAAATGAGTAACCGTCTCACAATAAACAAGATCCAGATATAATGTTCATGCTTAATGCATGCACTAAATAACAATTATTCAGGTTCATCACTAATCTCGATGGTAATCGAAGAGAGAGCGTGCCGACGGTGATCACATCAACCTTGGAACCATTTCCCACGCGCATCGTCACTTTGTCCTTCGCCAGCCTTCGTCTATTCCGTAGTTCCTGTTTTGAGTTGCAAATGTGAGCAACCAAACTGGTATCAAATACCCAGGCACTACAACGAGAGCTAGTAAGGTACACATCAATAACATGTATATCATATATACCTTGTTTTTTGTTGGCCGCCTTCTTATCAGTGAAATACTTGGGGCAGTTCTGCTTCCAGTGACCAGTTCCCATGCAATGAAAGCATTCAGTTTCTGGCTTGGGTCCAGCCTTGGGTTTCTTCACTTGAGGATCAACTGCTTTGCCACCCTTCTTGGAGTTACCCTTCTTGCCCTTGCCATTCTTCTTGAAACTAGTGGTTTTATTGACCATCAACACTTGATGTTCTTTCTAGATTTCAGACTCAGCAACTTTTAGCATCGCAAACAGCTCGATGATTGACTTGTTCGTCCCGTGCATGTTATAGTTCAGCATGAAGCTCTTGTAGCTTGGTGGCAATGATTGAAGAACTCTGTCAGTGATCACCTCTGGTGGAAGGGGCATCCCTAACTCCTCCAGACGAGTCGAATACCCAGACATTCTGAGTATATGTTCACTGATAGACCCGTTCTCCTCCATTTTGCAGGTGTAGAACTTATCGGAGGTCTCATACCTCTCGATTCGGGCATTCTTCTTAAAGGTAAACTCCAACTCCTGGAACATCTCATGTGCTCCATGACGTTCAAAACATCTTTGAAGTCTCAATTATAAGACATACAATATTGCACACTGAACTATTGAGTAATCTCCAGAACGTGCCTCCCAAGCGTTCTTAACGTCTTCGGATGACAAGTCTGTGGGTTGGTTACCAAGCGGTGCATCAAGGACATATGCCTTCTGGGAAGCCGTGAGGACAATCCTCAGATTACGGTCCCATTTCACAAAGTTACTTCCACCGTCTTTCAACTTAGCTTTCTCTAGGAACACATTAAAATTCACGGGTGCTACTGCGCGAGCCATTAATCTACAACATAAATATGCAAAGGTTACTGATACGTCTCCAACGTATCTATAATTTATGAATTATTCATGTTGTTATTTTATCATTCTTGGATGTTTTACAATCATTTTATATCATTTTTTGGGACTAACCTATTGACCTAGTGCCCAGTGCAGTTGCTGTTTTTTGCTTGTTTTTTACATCGCGGGAAATCAATCAAACGGAGTCCAAACACCACGAAACTTTTTGGAGATTTTTTTGGACCAGAAGGAACCCAATGGGCAAGATCTGCACCTGGGGGGTGCCCCTAGGGGTGCACAACCCACCAGCGCACGCTAGGGCCCCCTGGCGTGCCCAGGTGGGTTGTGCCCACCTCGGTGGCCTCCCGCACCCCCTGTTTGCACTATAAATTCCCAAATATTCCGAAACCCTTGGGGTATCCCTAGACCAGAAGTTCCACCGCTGCAAGCCTTTGTAGCCACCGAAAACCAATCGGGAGCCCGTTTCGGTACCCTACCGGTGGGGGAGATCATCACTGGTGGCCATCTTCATCATCCCGACAGCCACCACGATGAGGAGGGAGTAGTCCACCCTCGGGGCCGAGGGTTTGTACTAGTAGCTATGTGTTTAATCTCTCTCTCTCTCTCTCGTGATCTTGAGATGTCACGATCTTGATATATCACGGGCTTTGTTAACATAGATGGATCCTTTGATGTTTCTCCCCTCTACTCTTCTTGTGATGAATTGAGTTTTCCCTTTGAGATTTCGTTATTATCGGATTGAATACTTTAATGGATTTGAGAACACTTGATATATGTCTTGCAATGGAATACTCATGGTGACAATGGGGTATCGTATTGATTCACTTGATATGTATTTTGGCATTCAACTTGCGGGTTCCCGCGGTGACATTGGGGTAATCTATGCATAGGGGTTGATGCACGTTCTTGTCTTTGTTTCTCCGGTAGAAATCTTGGGGCACTCCTTGAAGTTATTTGTGTTGGATTGAGTATTATGAATCTGAAATTATTTGGTGTTGTTTTAGTATGAACTCTTGATTAGATCGATTGGAAAGAATAGCTTTTGTTATTTTAGTACGAACTCTAGGATAGATCGAACGGAAAGAATAGCTTTGAGGTGGTTTCGTACCCTAAAAACAATTTCTTCTTATGTTCTCTTCTAGATAGGAACTTTGGAGTGATTCTTCCTTGCATGTTGAGGGATGGTTATTTGATCCAACTATGTTAGCATTGTTGAGACATTGCACTAGCGAAAGTATGAACCCTAGGCCTCATTTTTAGTCATTGCAATATCGTTTGTGCTCACTTTTCTTATTTGCTACCTTGATGTTTTTATTTATTCAGATTATAAAAATATATTTCTACCATCCATATTACACTTTGCCGAACTAGTGCACCTATACAATTTGCCATCGTATTGGGTGTGTTGGGGACACAAGAGATTTCTTGTATTTGGTTGTAGGGTCGTTTGAGAGAGACCATCTTCATCCTACACCTCTCAAGGATTGATCGACCTTAGGTCATCCACTTGAGGGAAAATTGCTATTGTCCTACAAAACTGCGTGCTTGGAGGCCCAACACGTGTCTACGAGAATAAAGTTGCGTAGTAGGCATCAAGCTCTTTTCTGGCGCCATTGCCGGGGAGGTGAGTACATGAAGGTATATCTTTAGATCTTGCAATCTAATCTTTTAGTTTCTCGTTTTATCACTAGTTTGGTTTATTAAAGAAAACCAAAAAAAATGGAATTGAGGTTGCATCATATGATTGATCATCTTTACAATATCTTTCTTGAAAATGATGGATTGGAAAATTGTGCTCAATTGTTAGAAGAAGAAGTCAATAAAATGTTTGGCACAAAATATTTGAATGATGAGCATGATTGCAATGTTGTTAGTATGAATTCTTTGATTATCCAAAATGTTAATGATGATTGCACAAGTCATGACAAAAATGTTTCTTATAAGCATGTCAATTTTTGCGGAGTGAATTGGGAGTGCAAATGCATACCAAAAAGGGAAGATAGATTTTGTAAGAATCATAAATATTTAGAAACAAAAAGGTTGCAAGAGAGGCTAGATGATTGTGCTAAAAATGTAATTTCTTTCGCCATCCTTGTGAACTTTGCAATGAACGTGGTCATCTAAATCTCCAATGCAAATTATTTCATGATCAAATCGTGTCCAAAAATTGTGACAACTTGATTACCCTTGAGTATCATAAAGAGCTTAGTCTTATTTTGGGGTATGAAGAAATGAAACGTATAACTAAGGGTTTTCCAAATCCCGAGAGATTTCTTAATTTTGATCTAGAGGAAATTTATGTTTTTGTGTGGTATATTGCATTGAGAATCCTTATATTGCAAACTATCTAAAGACAAGAAAACAAATAGAATATGAAGAGAGTACTAATGAAAGGGAAAATATTTCCCAATACCCTCCTAATGTTTATTATGATGAATCAGGTAACGAGGAGGAGCTTCCTATCCAATCAATCTCTTCAACAAGAAGCTTGAAAAAATTAATTAAACCCACACATGATGTGGTGAAGAAGAAAAGAATAAAGAATATAGTAAAAAGGGTATCTCTCCCAAATAATGTTGCTCCTATCACCATTGTGCCTCATGAAAGTGAATCAAATATGTTGATGGAGGATGATGATATTGAGTATGATTTTGTGATACCTACTACTTGTTGTAATGATTATGATTGGTAAGGAAATGATGTCCCTTATGATCTTGAGAATCTTTTTAGCACTTGCTTGGAAGAATATGATATTAATGTTTTCTATATTATTGGTGCCATTTATGCTATCGATAAGAATGATTGTGATGATATGCAAAACCACAAGCTTGGGGATGCTATGTTTAATGAGTATGATATATTTGAAGATTTATTTGCTGGAAATAATGCTTGTACTAAGCTTGGGAATGATTTTATTAATTAATATGATCCTTTGATTCCTTCTACTTTCGATAAGAAAATTTATTATTATGATAGCATGCCTCCTATTTATGATGATTACATTGATGAAAGTGGGTTTGGAAGAGTGTCAACTCTAGGTAGTGATCCAACTATTTTGGAGGATGTTGAATCTTATTACAATATTGGTGAAAGTGGATTTGGAGAGGTCGTGACTTTATTTAGTGATACATCCACTATTTTGGAAGAGGGTTCAATTGACTCTGACAATAAAGTTGCTATCTATGATGATTATTACGATGACATGTATGCCATAACGAGTAATAAGTTTTGTATGCTTGTGCATCATGAAAAGAGTGTTGTATGTGATAGTTATATTGTTGAATCCATTCATGATGCCTCTGTAAATTATTATGAGAGAGGAACTTATGCTCTTACATATCTCAATAATATCAAGTTTCTTCTCTATGTGTTGATTGTTTTGAAGTTGTACTTGTTTTGCCTTCCTATGTAGTTGGTTCTTGTTTTCATGGGTTGCTTTCTCAGAAAATCCCTATGCATAGGAAGTGGGTTAAAATTAAATGTTCTTGACATGTGTTTCATGATGCTCTCTTCATGATTCAATTCTTTTTCTTTTATGCGAGCATCATTGAAATCATCATGCCTAGCTTAAAGGCATTAAAGAAAAGCACTTGTTGGGAGACAACACAACACTTTTACCTACTGTTTTTGTGTGTTCAAATGATTAGTATACTGTGGTAATCATGTTTTATAGTTTTTGTTTCAATAAAGTGCCAAGTAAAGCCTTTGGGATAGTGTGGATGATAGTTGACTTGATTCTGTCCTAAAACAGAAACTTTTGCACCTAGTCCAGGAATTTCTATAATTCACTAGATTGTGATTTTGACCTGAGATGTTTAAAGATGATTTATACACAAATTACCTACGCTTTCCTAATTTTTCAGAATCTTTAGAGCTGCAGAAGTATGAGAACAATTTAGATCTTTATAGACTGTTCTGTTTTTGACAGGTTTTGTTTTCAATGCATAGTTTGCTTGTTATCTAGTTTCTATGGCTTATATAACTCAATATAAATTGTGTAAATGATATTCTACAGTAGTCATTATGTGAGAAAAATTATGGATCTTGTCTTTACAGTACCAAAGTGAATGGTTTGCTCTTTATCATACTAACTCATCTCACTAAGTTCCGTTAAGTTTTGTGTGATTGAAGTTTTCAAGTTTTAGGTGAGATATCGATATGAGTAGAATAAGGAGGGACAAGGCCCTAAGATTGGGGATTAACAAGGAACCCCCAAGGTAACATTCAAGGAATATCCAAGAAACTAAGCTTGGGGATGCCCCGGAAGGCATCCCCTCTTTCGTCTCCAACATTATCGGTAACCTCACTTGGAGCTATATTTTCATTCGTCACATGATATGTGTTTTGCTTGGAGCATCATTTTAATTTACTAGTATTTTCTTTATGTTATTTATAATAGTTTTTTGAATCTTTATTTTCAATAAAAATGTCAAGGATAGCCTTTACCATACTTATTTTGCAAGTCTACATGTTGCTGTTTGAAAACAGAAAGTTTGTCATTGTTGCAAAAATTCCCTAGAAAAGTAAGAATGTGATAAATTGTTGAAACTTTTTGTAAAATAATCTATGATAAATTTTATACAGTGTGTTAAATTTTAAGAATTTGTAAAGTTGAATAAGTATGGATACTCTTGCATTCTTTACAAACTATACTGATTTGGCAGATTGCCGTTATGTTTGCATTGTTTGCATATGTTTGCTTGTTTAATGATTCTATTTAAGGATATGAGTATTAAATATGCATAGGAATTTAGTATGAAATATTGAATAATAATTTTAGTGATTTTCTACAGTAGGTAATGATAAGGTTTTTGCATTAGTTTATACTAACTTATCTCACGAGTTCTTGTTGAGTTTTGTGTGGATGAAGTTTTCCGTATTAGGTAAACCGTGATATGAAAGGAATTAAGGAGAAAGAAAAGCTCAAGCTTGGGGATGCCCAAGGCATCCCAAGATAATATTTTAAGAAGTATCAAGCATCTAATCTTGGGGATGCCCCAGTAGGCATCCCACCTTTCTTCATCAACAATTATCGGTTAGTATTGGTTGATCCTAAGTTTTTGCTACTTCACATTATGTGTGCTATTCTTGAAATGTTGTTTTGTTTTGTTTTGCTTGCTGTTTTAATAAAATAATTAGTTCTTAAAGTTTATAAACAAAATTGCGTCCTCAAGTAATTGCCAGGGAGGCTAAGTAAGCGGCATTCACATCCCGTCAACGAAGCTCTTTTCGATGTCATTTACTCTTGTGCTTCACTTATATCCTATGAGTAAATTGTTGAATAAATTGAATGTCATGAAGTTGAAAACATATCATTCCTAGTGGTAGCTTCACATTGGGTTTAGAAAGTGAAATCTTTTGAGTCTTGACAATCACAATATTGGTCATACAAGCAATTCACGAATAATTAGTATAAGGAAGAGAACTTTCACATGCAGATACACTATCCTGGAAATCTTTTGTGATTGTGAGGCCCCATCAAAATATTATATTCCAAAATTGTTGACGTTGGACAAGGAAGAAAATGTAATGATTTATGTTTGTTCATATTCACATAGAAGTTATATTGTCATAGATCCTTCAACATGTGGTGCTTGCCCCCATCTTTGCTAGCCAAAAATTCCGCACCAATAGAGATACTAATTGTGCATCCAAAAAACCTTAAACCCAAATATTATTTTCAAGAGTCCACCATACCTACGTAAGGATTGATCAAGATCCTTCAAGTAAGTTGTCATCGGTGCATTAAGGCAATAAAAATTGCTTCTAAAAGTGTTAGATCATTTAGTGTAATAGAAAATTGAGCGTTGTACGAACTTGTCATGGCAAAGTAATAAAAGCGACGGACTGCATAATAAAGGTTGCTATCATAAGGGAAATATAACGTGACGTTCTTTTGCACTAAGGGGTTGAGCATACAAACAAATAAGCGCATGGCAACCTCTGCTTCCCTCTGCGAAGGACCTATCTTTTACTTTTTAGTATTTAATTTATGCAAGGATTCAAAGTTTTCTCTATATTCCTTTTTATTTTTCTCCTTTGGCAAGCATCATGTGCTGAGGAAAGATCTAGGCACATATGTCTAGTTGAATATGGGTAGCATGAGTTATTATTGTTGACATCACCCTTGAGGTGAATATGTTGGGAGGCAAAACAATAAGCCCCTATCTTTCTATGTGTCCGGTTGAAACATTTTGCTCATGTGTACGCGATGAGTGTTAGCAATCATAAAATACTATATGATGGTTGAGTATGTGGATCTCTTACTTAAACTCTGTTGAATAAGTTGAATTGCAATTGCTTGGTGACTGAGAACATAGGTTGTTGAGTTTCAAGAGAATTCATGGTTTGAACCTTAACATGTGAATTGGTTGCTACTTTAACATGAGAAATTTTATAAGAAAGAATTGCTATTATGATGCTAGGAAAAGTGATTGAAATTATCATTGATCAAACTTATGCACTTTTCTAGCATTCACACTTCATGAATTATTTCTTTTATCATTTACCTACTCGAGGACGAGTAGGAATTAAGCTTGGGGATGCTGATACCTCTGCAATGTCTCTATAATTTATGAATTATTCATGCTGTTATTTTATCATTCTTGGATGTTTTACAATCATTTTATAACAACTTTACATCATTTTTTAGGACTAACCTATTGACCCAGTGCTTAGTGCCAGTTGCTATTTTTTCCTTGTTTTTACATCGCAGGAAATCGATATCAAACGGAGTCCAAACACCATGAAACTTTTTGGAGATTTTTTTTGGACCAGAAGGAGCCCAATGGGCCAAAGCTGCACCTCGGGGGTGCTCCGAGGGGGCACAACCCACCAGGGCGCGCCAGGGCCCCCTGGCGCGTCCAGGTGGGTTGTCCCCACCTTGATGGCTTCCCTCACCCCCTCTTTGCACTATAAATTCCCAAATATTCCGAAATCCTTGGGGTAGCCCTAGATCAGAAGTTCCGCCCCCGCAAGCCTCTGTAGCTACCGAAAACCAATCGGGAGCCCATTCCGGCACCCTGCCGGAGGGGAAATCAGTTACTAAGACTATTGTTAAAGGTAATGAGTTTAGTTAATCAAATTACTAAAGCTCCCACCCAAATTGACATCCCTCGGGTCATCTGAGTGACACATGATCCATATTCACCAACTCAAGTCCGATCATCACGTGAGTTAAGGTGGTTTCAATGGTGAACATCATCATGTTGATCATATCTACTATATGACTCATGCTCGACCTTTCGGTCTCCTGTGTTCCGAGGCCATGTCGGTACATGCTAGGCTCGTCAAGTTTAACCCGAGTGTTCTGCATGTGCAACACTGGCTTGCACCCGTTGTATGTGAACGTAGAGTCTATCACACCCGATCATCACGTGGTGTCTCGACACGATGAACTTTTGCAACGGTGCACACTCAGGGAGAACACAATTTTACCTTGAAATATAAGTGTGGGATCACCTTATAATGCTATTCTAGTGATCCCTCAACCCTTGTCTCCGCCTTCGCCAATGAGCGTATGACTATTGGATGCAACTAGTGGGAGACCGTCGCACGGAATAGTTACATCCGATTTGGATGACGATCCAATAGAGACTAGATGTTTAGTCATCTTGACCTGTTTTCGTCGGTTGATACGTCCCCAGTGTATCTAGTTTTTCAAACACTTTTCTCTGGTTTTGGACTCTAATTTGCATGATTTGAATGGAACTAACCCGGATTGACGTTGTTTTTAGAAAAACTACATTGGTTTTATTTTTGTGTAGAAATAAAAGTTCTTAGAATTGTACAAAACTTTTTGTGAATTATTTCTGGAATACATAATGAATTATGGAGTGAAGATCTACTGGAGGGAGCTGTCTGTGGGCCATAAGACAACAGGGTGCGCCCACCCCCCTAGCGGTGCCCTGACAGCTTGTGGGGCCCACATGGCTCCCCCGACCCTAATTCGAGTCCTATAAATTCACAATTACGAAGAAAAAGAATAAGAGAGAAGTTTTCATTCCGTTTCACCGTTGTCATGACCAACCCTTTTTCATCAACAACTCCATGATAATCACCATCGGGAGTGGGTAATTCCTTTGTAGGCTTGCTGGAAGATGGTGGGATAGGATGATATTGATCATGTAATCGAGCTAAGTTTGGTAGGGCTTGATCCCTATATTTGTTGGTGAACGTTGCATAGGAAACAAAAAAATTCCTATGCACACGCAAGATCTATCCATGGTTATGAGCATCTACCTAAGGGAGTGTGGATCTACATACCGATGTAGATCGCTAAGCGGGAAGCGTTAAGAAATGCGGTTGATGTAGTTGAACGTCTTCGCGATCCAAATCACAAGCCGTCCAGCGATCCATCACGATATGTCCCATGATACAATCACGGCCCTTCCGATCTAACGCCGAATGAACGGCACCTCCGCATTCAGCACACTTATAGCTCGATGACGATCTCTGCCTTCTTGATCCAACAAGAGTGAGCGGAGAGGTAGATGAGTTCTCCGACAGCACAACGGCCTGGTGGCAGTGGTGGTGAATTAATCCGGCAGGGTTCGCCGAGCTCTGCGGAACTAATCTAGAGGAGAAACTGATCTAGGGAGAGAGAGAGGCAGCCCATGGTTTTTTAGGTGGTGGCTGCCCTCAAACCTCTAGCATACATAGGAGGAAGGTGTCACACCCTGGTGTCAGTGCTATAGTGATGATGTAATTAAGCTACAGTAATGGCATGGTCAGCAACTAATTATTTTGCTAAGTGGAATATGATCAAGATGGAACTTCAAATTCCATCTCAAAATTCCATTCAAATCCTCTATAGTTTCAAGTGACAAATTTAAATCCTCAAACATCAAAGATAAAATGTTGCATGCTTGTGAAATATTCCAAAATAAATAATGTTAAGGAAAACAACATCACCAAGATTCTGGTGTGGCCCCCACCAGTAATAACAGTAGATAAAACTATTTTTAAATCAATTTAAATTCAAATTGAAAATACAAACACTTTCAAATAATCCCCAAAGTTGTTGTGGACCTTTGGAATAATGCATATTGTTTTGTGGGCCAGGTCCGACATTTTTGCTAAAACAAATGGTGACTAAAAATAAATGAAAAATAAAATGGAAAGAAGAAAATAGAAATAGAAAAGAAAAGAAAAAGGAAAAGGCCCATAGCTACAGTGTCGGCCCAGCCTGTCTCCCCCGTTGTCTCCTTCCTCTGTAGCGACCAGAATGGTCGCTACAGAGCGGCCATCCACGGCGTTGCCGACGCACCGTGTCATCCCCACCGGCGTCGAGGATAAGAACGGACCTACGACCCCTGCTCTCTCTCCCATGAAACCCTAGCCCCTCCAGATCTTGCTCTCTCCCTCTTGCTCGCCTGCTCGCACCTCACCCGAGCGCTACCTTCGCCATGGACGCCGGCTAGACGCGGCCGTCGTCCACCCCCTCCTTCTCCGACGTGTCCCGACGGACCGCCGTGGCCTCCTCGACCACCTCGACCACACGCTCGAGCACCGGAGCCCCTGCAACGCCGTCCGCGCTCGTCTTCTTCCTCAGATCGCCACCGCTCGCCGTCATTGATTGCGTCGCCGTCCAGCCCTTCCTGAGCCCACTGTGAACGGCAACACCCCGCTATGAGCTCCTGCTACCTCCCCCCTTGCTCCTCGTGACGAGACGAAGCTCCTAGCTGCAGATTCCACCGGTGCCCGCACATGACGCTGCCTGACCTCGTCGCCGGCACCTCTCCGGTGACCATTTGGTCCGGCCATCGCCATCATTCAACTACCCACGTCGCGTAGAACCTCGTAGCGCTCCTGGTTCGCTTGTTTGCGCCCTTGTTTGCCGTTTGCCATCGCCGCCCAAAAGCCCCTCTGCCGCCGGTGATGTCGCGCTCGCTACGGCCCGCCATTGCTCGCCCTGATGCCTCGGATTGATCGGTGGCTCCTCCAGCTTTCGAACGCGCCCGACCGCATGCCAAATGGTCCCCTGTACGCCATTTTCGAGCTCGCTGGAGTTTTCGGCCACGGCCGAAGCTCGTTAGCGACGCTCCGGCGCCGGCCACCGACGTGGCACACCTGGTGTCCACCCCTGGGTCACTGCTAGTGGGTCCCCTGGCCCCAGCTGACTGGTTGACCTAGTTAACTTGGCTGACTGGGTTGACCAGTCACTGACTGGTGGGACCGCATGCCCCTATGAGTATGACAGGTGGGTCCCCCTATCATCTGCCTAATTAAGAGATTAGATTAATTAAAATAATTAGGTTAACACTAATGTCTCACTAACATGTGGGGCCCTCCCCTAATTAAACTCTATTAACTTAATTTAAAATCCTGGAATTTGAATGAGTCCATGACAGGTGGGGCCCCCTGGTCAGGTTTGACCTGGCCAGCCCACTGTTGACTACTGATGTCACCGTGATGTCATGCTGATGTCATAAAACATTTTCCAAATTAATAATAATTTGTTAAATTCTAGAAATTTATAAAAACTTTAGAAAATCATATCTTTTAAACCGTAGCTTAGATGAAAATAATTCATATATGAAAGTTGGTCAGAAAAATCCCATGAATCCGAATATGCGATTCTTTCATCTGTCACATGATCCTAGAGTGATGAACATGGAACTTTCACCTTTGATTCGACTGTCCGATAAATCCACAGACCCGAGAAATATCGTCAGGTATTCTTCCGCTCCTTCAGATGCGTGTAGTATTGCGTTAGTGCATACCTAGCTCTGCATATTGCCATGTCATGCATCGTGTTGCACCTGTTTGCTTTATATTTATTGTTTCTCCTCCCTCTTCTTACCGGTAGAACCCGAGACTAACACTGCTGCCGAGTACGACTACGCTCCTAACGACTAGCCTTTTGCAGCAGAGCAGCAAGGCAAGCAAAAACCCCTTGAGCATTCCGATATCACCCACCTCTCTCCCTCTTATTCTTGCATTAGAATTTTGCTAGTGTTTTAGCTAGCTCCTATTCTGATGCATAACCTGTTTTTGATGAACTATTACTATTCTTGTAATCATACCAACTGCTTAGTATAGGTTGGTTAGTGAATTCCTAGTGACCCCTTAGTCCCAGTTGCCCCTGCTTCTTCATCGACTGCCCGACAACTCGACGACTCGAAGGCCAGAAGACCCGGTCAACCGACCGACAATGCCAGACCCCCCTCACATCATCGCACACCCCCTTAGTTGTGCGACTCTGCGGTGCTACTATATAGTACCAAGGGTGACACCTCGTGAAGTACTCATGATGCTAGCCCTGTAGTGTAGCTAGTCAGTCATGGTTTTCGAGGGTGATACCTCCTTCGCCATTCCCGATGATGTCTCTGTCGCGTAACCCCTCAAGTGTAGGGCCTTCGAGGGTGATTCCTCTAAGTCCACCTTGAAGGTTACATCGAGCGGGGACCATTGAGGGTGATTCCTCAGATTCCCGTCTTAATTATATCCACACAGTTACTATGACCTGGTTACAGAAACATGTTGAAGACGGGTCGGCCCCAAGGGTACCCGTGACAGATATTGGTGGGGTGCGTCGGTAAGGCACCCGAGTGTTATTGGCGGGGCGACGGCCTGCAATATGGTTCGAGCTTGCCCCGCACTAATAAAATGCTAATGGGTTGGGTATTTGATCCGAGTTGGTCATTGACCTTTTACACACTAAAGCTTCACGTGGGAGAAGTTATGGGTGCTCAGCGTCGTTGTATCAGCCGAAGCTCTTAGGACGTTAGCAATCGGAGTGGCGCATGCCGGATTGGTCTGGAACGCATGGCGCTTGCATTAAGGCATGCTAGGACTGTTTCCGGCCACCCACGCATCATGCAGGAGTGCAAGAGCAAGTGGGCCCACAAACCTGCGTGCTTAGGAGTAGATCGGCAGGCTGGCCTCTTCGTTGAGCCTACGTGGGGCGACGACGTTTTGGATCCCGAGGCCGGGCATTACCCCGGAAAGTGTGTCCGGACGGTGGTGATCAAGCGTGTTGGAAATGCGGTGCACCCCTGCAGGGAAGAACTTATCTATTCGAATAGCCATGTCCACGGTAACAGGACGACTTGGAGTTGTACTTGACCTTGTACAACTATAATTGTGAATTAGTTTAAATGAATGTGGCTCCGGGATTGCTTCCTTACAGGGTGTCGAGGAAGAATCTCTGGGCGTGGTTACTTAATAAAATTGTTATAATAATATGCTTATAAGTGATTACCGGGCTACTCTCTTCTCATGCTGCAAGATGCTGAAGATGCTAGTCTTTGATAGGACTAGGCCTTCCCCCTATTCTTGCTTTCTGGAGTAAGTCCAGATATAACCCCACCCCTTGATAATGATGCATACTTAGCATAGTTCTGATGTTAGTCTTGCGAGTATTTTGGATGAGTACTCACCGCTGCTTTCTCTTTCCCACTTGATACATTTCTGTGTTCAGACGATGGACCCCCGGAGATGGAGTACGCCGGAGACGACTAATACACTATCGTTGGAGCCTACTACTACGTGGAGAGTGCCGACGCTCGGGAGTAGTTAGGAGGTTCCCAGGCAGGAGGCCTCGCCTCTTTCGATCCGTGTTATGTTTGTGCTAGCCTTCTTAAGGCAAAACTTGTTTAACTTATGTCTGTACTTACATATTTTATTGCTTCCACCGACTCGTTCTTGTCGAGCTTTGTATTCGAGCCCTCGAGGCCCCTGGCTTGTAATATGAAGCCGTATGACCTTTAATTTGTGTCTAGAGTTGTGTTATGATATTGATTAGTGAGTCCCTGATCTTGGTTGTATGCATTGCGTGTATGTTTAGCGTATGGTCGAAATTGGAGGCGTCACAAGTTGGTATCAGAGCCAACTACCTGTAGGTAACCCACTTTCCAACTCCTTGGCCGAAGTTGAGTCTAGTCATTGAAAAACTTTTACTAACATTGTTTTGTGGCTTACGGGCCCACTTCTCAATCGGGTGGTATTAGGATCTTTTATTCCTCATCTATACTCTGGGTTCAGATATCTCTTCTCTTTTGGGTTAAATATTTTATTAACTCTAATTCTAGGTTCTTGTAACTACTTCTCCCAGAGAGCCCTCATACCAGGAGATCACCTGCTCCGTCAGAAGATTCTGAAGATACCCTTTTGATGTTTTCCAAGACTTGTGTTCATCGGCTTTGCAATTCCCTACCACCGATAAGTCCCTATGGATGACTAATTGCACTTGTCATTCATACAACCTTTTCTCGTTGCTCTTGTTGTTACAAGATGCCCCGAAATACTCTCCATTTCCCCGATAACCCTTCGAGTTTACTGCCTTATAGTTCCTTTCCGCATGGAAGCCTTACGGAAAATTCCTCACAATTGTCGAGGGTCCGTTCATCCCAGTTGTTCATGTGTTTCACAAAATTCTTTGAAATACTTTTCGATCTTCTGAAAATCCTCTACAACTTGTTGCTCTTGAAATTCTTGCCTGCTCGCATTAGGATTAATTCCATATGACTAGTAGTCTTCGTTGGCATCCCTTGTCTTTGCCATTTTGAGCCTATTAAATTCAATGTGTTCGTATGCACGCAGTCATCAGGTGATCCATTTAAATTATCTTTCCGGCTCAGACGTCCTTCCAAACATGAGTTGGTTCTCGACTATTGAAACCTTTATTGATTGTCCGACTAAGTCTTTTCAACTTATCCATCCTTGATCAGAGCGTCTGCTTCTGATCCTTAGTTTTGGAAATCATAATACCTTTGTATTTTAAGCATCAGACTATTTAGGTGTTTCTTGGATCTGATACCCCTGCATTCTTTTCTCCTCTGATTGAGTACCGATACTCACATCAACTTCGTTGTGGATCGCCCGATCCATTGTTGGATTATTATCCGACAGTGGCGTTCATATTCAATCACCTTGTGATTTCTTCCCCTGATACATATTGCCTTTGGTAAATTGTATCCTCTGTTTTGCTAACCATGCTCTACCTTCGAGCTTGTGTTAATTATCTTGAAGATCGTGGTATATGTTCCTAAGATACCCCGATGGGTTGAACCTATGCCCTCCCTAATCCGTGAGAATCTGAAAGTTTTCACGGGTCATACTCTTATGGAGTCTTCCCCGATAAATTATCAATGCTACAACATCGTCCAAAACAAGAAATGAATGAAATGTTATACATTGATGAAGTGTGAGTCGACATTAAACTTGTGATCATGCCCATGGAAATGATGTAGACCGTCTCGGAAGCTCCTTGCAAAATAATTATTCATCCGTATGATTCTTTTGGTATCCTTAATTTGATGGGTTGCAGTTATGGTTCCGACCATGCTACCCTTGTTAATTTATCTGAAAGTAATTCATTCTGGTACCTCATCAAATTTTTGACAATGTTAAAGTATCTGCTGTCGCGGGTCAATGACCCAGCTCTACTTCTATCATTTTTTACCTTCGAGTTTTCCCCTCTGGTATCTCGAGGATATCACGCCTTTGCACTAAATCTTATTAACTTTGATGAGGTAATAATTTTCCTTGTCTTAATCACTCCACGGGTTCTGGGATTGTTGTCAACCGAGAACACTGATTGGAAAATTTATTCCACACTGCAATTCAATACCCCTTGTAATTGTTACTGGGAATATCAAAGTCAATCTGGTCATTCCTAGACTACCGGCTACATCCTTGTCTTGCTATCTTCGACTGTGCTACCTCGTCCTTCTATGGTGTGCAAATTCTTCAGAGTGTGAGCATTGCTTACGTCGAGCTTTCAGCATCATGTTGTTTGTCTTGAAAAGCAACCCCGATATTGAGCTTGCATCTTATCTGTTGTTCCTATAACCTTCCACGTTGTCACCCCCTACTTGACGCCACTGCTGTTCGGTTGCATTCTCTTGAAAACTCTCAACAAAAGGTGTTGTGATCGTCGTCCACAATTTGACTTCTTTTGAGGCGTCAACTGAGCTCTTGATGAGAAATACCTTCCTTGCCCTCGATGATTTTTGTTATCATCAACAACCTCCTTGACTTCCTTTCATCGCAAATTTGTCCATGATATGGATGCAACTTGCTATCTAGCTTGTGTTATGTTCTACCCTGATGTATTACTACCCTTTGTGTCGAGAATGTTGTGAGGATTGCTCCACCTCTTAGAAATTCTTGGCATAGTGATACTTCTCACCATCAAACGATACTGCTTTGATTCTAACTTCTAGCAACCCTATTGCTTTGAATTTAGCGATCGACAGTTCGTTCTTAGGCTGCTGGTTATTGAATAGTCACTCTAATATTGATCTTGCTGCCTAAGGTCATATTTCGGACGCACTTATCAACCAATGATTAATGATGTATGTCTTCCATTGATCATACAACATTATATCATTTGAGCTGACAAATGTCATCTCCTTGTTCACAAAATTGTGGAAATCCATCCGTTTGGAATTCTCGATGAAATTGTCGTTGAGTCCATCAGCCACCTCCTCATCCTCTCCTTGGTTTAAGGATGAAATATTGTTTTGGGGACCCGCTTCCATAGTTCATTTTCTTAGAATCTTACTATGTCCTCTCGACGATTTGAATTGTACCTTCTCTTCTCGGGCATCCTGAGTCTGAGGTATCCTGACAACAATCAGATCTTTATCTCAGTCAGACATGATGGTGGGAACATATTTCCAGGAGTTATAATATTGGTCCTTTGATGACCCAGTAAGGTGATGCCATGCCTAACACACCTGGCTAGGGGAACTATCATTATAGTTTCCTTTTTGTGCAAGGTTAGCCATTCTTCCAGGAGGAAATTATAACACATTATTTATAAGTTGTTCCTACTGGACCTGTTGTGTATCCAAACTCCATCCTTTACTCGAAACACCATATCATTGCTACCCCAAAGCAGGGATGTGGTATATCGATCATCAAAAGGAATAATGTAAGCTAAATGCTAATTGTTTCTTGATCAATTATTCAAGCCCCATTGTATGGGCATGTCATGGATTTTCCTCGCCCCTTTTACCTAAATGGTTATCTACTTTCTATTCTTTCATGTATATCATGCTCTGTTTTTCCTTGGGAAAGTTATACTCCTAAAAACTTGAGTATAACCACATTTTACTTTCAATTGGTCTGTTTACCTCGGTCTTATAGTCTGACTTACTTGAACAGTGGTAATCCCCTGCTTAGGTAAACACCTCGGTGATCAACTCTATCAGTATGGCCCTGTTAGTATTGTTGATAACATTCCGGTAACAGCCGGTGGACGAGAACTTTGCCTATTGGCCTGCCTCGTTTCAACGAGCAGGAAAATGGTTCTATTTGTTCCCCACCCTTGGTATCGACATTGTTGCCAACTTAACTGACAGGCTCTCCTCTGGGAGCTCTTGCTACCATGTCCATGCAAGATGTCACCGCTATTCCTACTCTTAACCCGCATGGTGGGTCCATAACCCAAAGTTCCACAGGATCGAAACCTGACTCTCATGTACATCTTTAAATCCAAAGTTTTTGTTGCACTTGGCTTCGTATGTAAATGCCGATTCACCGTCCAAGGTAATGATATTATTCTTGTCGTCATTGACCGACTGTCCAAGGCTGCACACTTTCTGTCCGTCAAGGAAACTATCATTTCTACTCAGCTGGCAGATCTATATATGTCCAGAGTTGTCTCGCTCCATGGTATTCCATTGGTGATTAGTTTAGGCCGTGGCAGCTTATCCACTTTGAGAATTTGGGCAAGTTTCCAGGAAGCTATGGGAACTCATTTGTCATTCAACATCACTTTTCACGCTCAATCCCAGGGACAAGTTGAAAGAGTCAATCAGATTCTGGAAGACATGCTTCAAGCTTGTGTCATTTCTTCCGGCAAGAAATGGGAGGAATCTCTCCCGCATGCTGAGTTCTCCTACAACAATAGCTATCAAGCTAGTTTGAAGATGGCTCCCTTTGAAGTGTTATATGGACGTAAGTGTCGAACTCCTCTAAATTGGACAGAAACTGGAGAATGTACACTTATCGGTCTGGATATTATCCAACATGCCGAAGATGAAGTCCGCATTTTACATGCAAATCTAAAGGTTTCTCATTCTTGTCAAAAGAGTCAGTATGACCTTCATCACAAATACATGGTCTATCAATCTGGCGAAAAGGCTTATCTTTGAGTCACGCCAATGAGAGGTGCACACCGTTTTGGGATCAAGGGAAATGATGGCTCCTCGTTATATTGGTCCTTTCACTATTCTCAAAAGGCGTGGTAAAGTGGCATATCAATTGTAACTACCGCCAAACCTTTCTCAGGTTCACGATGTGTTCCATGTGTCACAGCTTCGTCGCTGCTTCAAGGATCCTATCCGAGCAGTGGACCATGATATGCTTGAACTGCCACAAGACCTTTCTTATGAAGAACAACCAGTCCGCATCCTTGATGAAACCAAACGTTAGACTCGTCAGAAGGTTACCAAGTTCTTCAAAGTGCAGTTGGCAAACCATTCTGAAGATGAAGCCACATGGGAACGCGAAGATCATCTTCGTGCAGAATACCCTGGGCTCTTTCCTTCTACTTCCTAATTCTCGGGACGAGAATTCTTGTTAGTAGGGGAGAGTTGTAACACCCTGGTGTCAGTGCTACAGCGGTGATGTAATTAAGCTACAGTAATGGCATGGTCAACAACTAATTATTTTGCTAAGTGGAATATGATCAAGATGGAACTTCAAATTCCATCTCAAAATTCCATTCAAATGCTCTATAGTTTCAAGTGACAAATTTAAATCCTCAAACATCAAAGATTAAATGTTGCATGCTTGTGAAATATTCCAAAATAAATAATGTTAAGGAAAACAACATCACAAAGATTCCGGTGTGGCCCCACCAGTAATAACAGTAGCTAAAAGTATTTTTAAATCAATTTAACTTCAAATTGAAAATACAAATAGTTTCAAATAATCCCCAAAGTTGTTGTGGACTTTGGAATAATGCATATTGTTTTGTGGGCCAGGTCCCACATTTTTGCTAAAGAAAATGGTGACTAAAAATAAATGAAAAAGAAAATGGAAAGAAGAAAACATAAACAGAAAAGAAAAGAAAAAGGAAAAGGCCCATAGCTACAGTGTCGGCCCAGCCTGTTTCCCCCATCGTCTCCTTCCTGTGTAGCGACTAGAACGGTCGCTACAGAGCGGCCGACCATGGCGTTGCCGATGCATCGCGTCGTCCCCACTGATGTGGAGGATTAGAATGGCCCCACAACCCCTCCTCTCTCTCCCACGAAACCCTAGCCCCTCTAGATCTTGCTCTCTCCCTCTCCCTCGCCCGCTCGCACCTCACCCAAGTACTGCCGTTGCCATGGATGCCGACTAGACGCGACCGTCGTCCACCCCCTCCTTCTCCGACGTGTCCTGACGGACCACCGTGGCCTCCTTGACCCCCCTCGACCACATGCTCGAGCACCAGATCCCCTGTAACGCCGTTCGCACTCGTCTTCTTCCTCGGATCGCTGCAGCTCGCCGTCGTTGATTGCGTCGCCGTCTAGTCCTCCCCAAGCCCACTATGATTGGCAACACCCCGCTGTGAGCTCCTGCTACCTCCACTTGCTCCTCTCGACAAGCCGGAGCTCCTAGCTGTAGATTCCATCGGTGCCCGAATGTGCTGCTGCCTGACCTTGTCGCCGGCACCTCTCCGGTGACCATTTGGTCCTGCCATCGTCGTCATTCGACTCCCTGCGCCGCGTAGAACCCCGTAGCGCTCCTGGTTCGCTTGTTTGCGCCCCATTCGTCCTTCGCCATCACCGCCCGAAAGCCCCTCCGCCGCCCTTGACGCAGTGCTCGCTACGGCCCGCCGTAGCTCGCCCCGATGCGTGGGATAGATCGGCAGCTCCTCTAGCTTTCGAACGTGCCCGGCCGCGCGCCAAATGGTCCGTTGTACACCATTTCCGAGCTCGCCGGAGCTTTCGGCCGCGTCCGAAGATCGCCGGCGACGCTCCGGCGCCGGCCGCCGACATGGCACACCTAGGGTCCACCCCTGGGTCACTGCCAGTGGGGCCCCTGGCCCAGTTGACTGGGTTGACCCAGTCCACTAGGCTGACTGGGTTGACCAGTCACTGACTGGTGGGACCCCATGCCCCTGTGAGTTTGACAGGTGGGTCCCCCTGTCAGCTGCCTAATTAACAGATTAGATTAATTGAAATAATTAGGTTAACACTAATGTCTCACTGACATGTGGGGCCCTCACCTAATTAAACTCTGTTAACTTAATTTAAAATCCTGGAATTTGAATGAGTCCATGATAGGTGGGGCCCACTGGTCAGGTTTGACCTGGCCAACCCACTGTTGACTGCTGATACCACCCTGATGTCATGCTAACGTCATAAAGCATTTTTCGAATTAATAATAATTTGTTAAATTCTAGAAATTTGTACAAACTTTAGAAAATCATATCTTTAAACTGTAGCTCAGATGAAAATAATTTATATATGAATGTTGATTAGAAAAATCCCACGAATCCAAATATGCCATTCTTTCATATATCACATGCTCCTAGCATGATAAACATGGAATTTTTCCCTCCGATTCGACTGTTCGATAAATATGCAAACCTGGGAAATATCGTCAGTTATTCTTCCGCTCCGTCAGATGCGTGTAGTATTGCGCTAGTGCATACCTAGCTCTGCATATTGCCATGTCATGCATCGTGTTGCACCTGTTTGCTTTATATTTATTGTTTCTCCCCCCTCTTCTTACCGGTAGAACCCGAGACTGACGCTGCTGCCAAGTACGACTACGCCCCTGATGACCAGCCTTTTGCAGCAGAGTAGCAAGGCAAGCAAAACCCCCTTGAGCATTCTGATATCACCCACCTCTCTCCCTCTTATTCATGCGTTAGAATTTTGCTACTGTTTTAGCTAGGTCCTATTCTGATACATAGCATGTTTTTGATGAACTATTACTATTCCTACAATCATACCAACTACTTAGTATAGGTTGGTTAGTGAATCCCCAGTGGCCCCTTAGTCCCAGTTTCCCCTGCTTCTTCATCGACGGCCGGACAACTTGACGACTCAAAGGCCCGAAGACTCGATCAACCGGCCGACAATGCCAGACCCCCCCTCACATCACTGCACACCCCCTTAGTTGTGCTACTATCTAGTGCCGAGGGTGACACCTCGTGAAGTACTCATGATGATAGCCCTATAGTGTAGCTAGTCGGTCATGGTTATCGAGGGTGATACCTCCTTCATCATTCCCAATGATGTCTCTATCGCACAACCCCTCAAGTGTGGGGACTTCGAGGGTGATTCCTCTAAGTCCACCTTGACGGTTACATCGAGCGGGGACAATTGAGGGTGATTCCTCAGATTCCCGTCTTGATGTTATATCCACACAGTTACTATGACCTGGTTACAGAAACATGTTGAAGACGGGTCGGCCCCAAGGGTACCCATGAGAGATATTGGTGGGGTGCGTCGGTAAGGCACCCTAGTGTTATTGGCGGGGCGACGACCAACAACAAAATTCTAATGGGTTGGGTGTTTGATCCGAGTTGGTCATTGACCTTTTACACACTAAACCTTCACATGGGAGAAGTTATGGGTGCTCAGCATCGTTGTATCAGACGAAGCTCTTCGGACATCAGCAATCGGAGCGGCACGCGCCGGATTGGTCTGGAATGCATGGCGCTTGCATTAAGGCATGCTAGGACTGTTTCCTGCCGCCCATGCATCATGCAGGAGTGCAAGGGCAAGTGGGCCCATGAACCTGTGCGCTTAGGAGTAGATCGGCAGGCTGGCCTCTTCGTTGAGCCTAGGTGGGGCGACGATGTTTTGGATCCCGAGGCCGGGCATTACCCTGGAAAGTGTGTCCGACCGGAGGTGATCAAGCATGTTGGAAATGCGGTGCACCCTTGCAGGGAAGAACTTATCTATTCGAATAGCCGTGTCCACGGTAATAGGACGACTTGGAGTTGAACTTGACCTTATACAACTATAATTGTGAATTACTTTAAATGAATGTGGCTTCGGGATTGCTTCCTCGTAGGGATTCGAGGAAGAATCTCTAGGCATGGTTACTTAATAAAATTATTACAATAATATTCTTATAAGTGATTACCAGTCTACTCTCTTCTCATGCTGCAAGATGCTGGAGATGCTAGTCTTTGATAGGACCAGGCCTTCCCCCTATTCTTGCTTTCTGCAGTCAGTCCAGATATAACCCCACCCCTTGATAATGATGCATACTTAGCATAGTTCTGATGTCAGTCTTGCGAGTACTTTGGATGAGTACTCACCGCTGCTTTGCTATCTCTTTCCCCCTCGATACGTTTTTGCGTTCAGACAATGGAGCCTCGGAGATGGAATACGCCAGAGACGACTACTACACCATCGTTGGGGCCTACTACTACGTGGAGAGTGCCGACGCTCAGGAGTTGCTAGGAGGTTCCCAGGTAGGAGGCCTCGCCTCTTTCGATCCGTGTTATGTTTGTGCTAGCCTTCTTAAGGAAAAACTTGTTTAACTTATGTCTTTACTCATATATTATTTTTGCTTCCGCTGACTCGTGCTTGTTGAGCTTTGTATTCGAGCCCTCGAGGCCCCTGGCTTGTAATATGAAGCTGTATGACCTTTAATTTGTGTCTAGAGTTGTGTTGTGATATTGATTAGTGAGTCCCTGATCTTGGTCGTACGCATTGCGTGTATGTTTAGCGCACGGTCGAAATTGGGGGAGTCACAGATGGGGTGTGAGGAGGCGCCCTAGGGTTTCCCCTAGGACGCGGCCGCCGGCCAGGGTGGTGGAGTCCACCTCCTACAAGATGTGGGGCGCCGTGAGGAGTCCTAGTCCAATAGGGACTCCTCCTACCTCTGCCTTTTCCTCCTCTTTGGGTGCATGGGCCTCATGGGGCTGGCTTCCCAGCCCATCAAGGGCTGGTACGCCACCTCTTGGGCCCATGTGCCCCCCCGGGTGGGTGGACCCCTCCCAGTGGACCCACGGAACCCATTCGTCATTCCCGATACCCTACCGAAAATACCCGAAACCTTTCCAGAACCCCAAAAAACCTTTCCTATATATAAATATTATTTGCCTCCAGTCCATCCGGAGCCCCTCGTGACGTCCGGGATCTTATCTGGGACTCCGAACGACTTTCAGTCACCAACATACATAACTCAACTATACTAAAATGTCACCTAACCTTAAGTGTGCAGACCCTGTGGGTTCGAGAACTATGCAGACATGACCGAGGCACCTCTATGGTCAATAACCAATAGCGGATACCTGGATGACCATATTGGTTCCTACATATTCTACGAAGATCTTTATCGTTCAAACCTCTATGTCAAGGATTTAGTTAATCACGTATGATGTTCCCTTTGTTCTTCGGTATGTTACTTGCCCAAGATTCGATCATCGGTATCTCCATACCTAGTTCAATCTCGTTACCGGCAAGTCTCTTTGCTAGTTCCATAATACAAGATCTAGTGACTAACTCATTAATCACATTGCTTGCAAGGCTCATTGTGATGTTGTATTACCGAGTGGGCCCTGGGACACCTCTCCGCCACACGGAGTAACAAATCCCAGTCTTGATCCATGCCCACTCAACATACACCCTCGGAGATACCTGTAGAGCATATTTATAGTCACCCAGTTATGTTGCGATGTTTGATACACACAAGGTATTCCTCCGATGTTAGTGAGTTGCATGATCTCATGGTCATATCAACAGATACTTGACATGCAGAAAACTATAGCAATAAACTAACAAGAGCATATGCTATGTTTATAGTTTGGTTCTTGTCCATCACATCATTCTCCTAATGATGTGATCCCGTTATCAAATGACATCTCATGTCTATGGCTAGGAAACCTTGACCATCTTTGATCAATGGGCTAGTTTATTTGAGGCATAGTAGGGACATGGTGTTGTCTATGTACCCACACATGTATCTGAGTTTCCGATCAATACAATTCTAGAATGAATAATAAACGATTATCATAAACAATGAAATATGATAATAACTATTTAGTATTGCCTCTAGGGAATATTTCCAACAGTCTCCCACTTGCACTAGAGTCAATAATCTAGCTCACATCGCTATGTGATTTGTTATGAATCTCACACCCAATGAGTTCTGGGGTTCGATCATGTTTTGCATGTGAAAGAAGTTTTAGTCAATGGGTCTGCGATACTCAGATACATGTGTACTTTGCAAATCTCTATGTCATACTGTAGACACTGCTACCACGCTCCACTAGGAGCTATTTCAAATGGCTGCTCCACTATACGTATCCGGATTGCTACTGAGAGTCATTCATATTGGTGTTAAATCTTGCATCGACGTAACCCTTTATGACGAACTCTTTATCACCTCCATAATCGAGAAATATTTCCTTAGTCCTGTAGTTACTAATGATAATTTTGACCGTTGTCCAGTGATCCACTCCTGGATCACTCTTGTACCCCTTGATAAACTCATGGCAAGGCACACACAGGTGCGGTACACAACATGGCATACTATATAGAGCCTATGGCTAAGGCATAGGGGACGACCTTCATCCTTTCTCTTTATTATGTCGTGGTCGAGCTTTGAGTCTTACTCTACTTCACACCTTATAAATCAGGCAAGAACTCCTTCTTTGACTGATCTATTTTGTCAAGGTATGTCCTCATTAAAAGTCTCATCAAGCGTCTTGATCTATCTCTATATATCTTGATGCCCAACATTTAAGTAGCTTTATCCAGGTCTTCCCTTGAAAAACTCTTTTCAAACAACCGTTTATGCTTTCCAGAATTCTACATAATTTCCAATTAACAATATGTCAACCACATATACTTATCAGAAATTCTATAGTGCTCCCACTCACTTTCTTGTAAATACAAGTTTCTCATAAACTTTGTATAAACCCAAAAAGTTTGATCACCTCATCAAAGCGTATATTCCAACTCCAAGATGCTTGCTCTAGCCCATAGAAGGATTGATGGAGCTTGCAGACCTTTTAGCATCCTTAGGACTAAGAAAACATTCTGGTTGTATCACATACAACCTTTCCTCAGGGAAACCGTCAAGGAAACGATGTTTTGACATCCATCTACCAGATTTCATAGTTGAAAAATGTAGCAACTGCTAACGTAATTCCAACAGAATTTTGCATCGCTTCGGGTGAGAAAGTCTCATCGTAGTCAACTACCTGAACTTATCTGAAACTTCTTTGCGACAAGTCAATCTTCATAAATGGTGACATTCATCATCAGCGTCTGTCTTCTTTCTTAAAAGTCCATTTGTACTCAACGGCCTGCCGTCCAATGGGAAACTCTACCAAAGTCCATACTTGGTTTTCATACATGGATCCATTCTTGGATTACATGGCTCCTAGACACTTGTTGGAATCCGGGCCCACCATTGCTTCTTCATAGCATGTAGGTTCATTGTTGTCTAACAACATGACCTCCAAGATATGATTGACCTACCACTTAGGGGCGGTATGAGTCCTTGTCCACCTACGAGGTTTGGTAGTAACTTGATATGAAGCTTCACGATCATCATCATTTGCTTCCTCTTCACTTGGTGTAGGCGTTGTAGAAACATCTTTGCGCATCGTGCTACTATCCAACTGACGTGACGGTTCAACAACCTTATCAAGTTCTACTTTCCTCTCAGTCAATTCTGTCGAGAGAAACTCTTTCTCGAGAAATGACCCGTTTTAGCGACAAAACATTTTGCCTTCGGATCTGCGATAGAAGGTGTGACCAACCGTCTCTATTGGTATCCTATGAAGATGCACCTTTTCGCTTTGGGTTCGAGCTCATCAGACATAAGCGTCGCACTCCCAAACTCTGAGAAATGACAACTTATGTTTCTGCTAAACCATAATTCATACGGTGTCATCTCAACGGATTTAGATGGTGCCCTATTTAGAGTGAATGTAGTTGTCTCTAATGCGTAACACCAAAACGATAGTGCCAAAACTATAAGAAACATCATATTATGCATTATATCCAATAGAGCACGACTACGACGTTCAGACACACCATCACACTATGGTGTTCCAGGTGGCGTGAGTTGTGAAACAACTTCCACATTGTCTTAAGTTGTATACCAAACTCGTAACTCAATTATTCACCTCCATAATCATATCTTAGACATTTCATCTTAGGACTATGATACATAACAAACGTTAGGTATTTAGTAATAGATCTGAATGATTTTTTTATACTAGCTAATCCTGCATACAAATCATGTTTGCGTTTGTTGCGACTGATTCAGCTCATGAGTTGACGAATGATGACATGCATGCATGCAACTAAAAGACAAAAACAGATGATGTCAGCAAATATTCTTTCTAGTTTGAAACTTTAAAATATTTTATAGCTCAAACCGTCGCTCCAATTGAAAATCCGTTTTCACATGAAAAATTCGTCGCGACGAGACCTTCAAAACTATATCCCATGTTGATATCTTCCAACGACTTTTTTTCAGGACAAAAGTTATTAGGCCCATGCTAAGAAAGTTATCACGTATGTAATAACTAAGTTACCATCTTGTCTATATAAAAATTACCGGGGCATAAAAATGGTCCTCTAATCTTCTCCCCACCTGCAAATGAACTAGAGAACAAAAAAGTTGATGTCATCGTAGATTTCTCCCTATTTCAAAATTTCAAAACATGTTGTAGTTCAAACCATCGGCGAGATTGAAAAATTGTTTTGACATAAAAATCTGTCGTGACGAGAGCTTCAAAATGAGATCTCATGTTGATACGTTTTGATGACTTTTTTCGGATCAAAAGTGACCACATGTGAGCTACATAAGTTATCACACATATGCTACATATGTTACCATGTTGTTCACATAGATATTACCAGGCATAAAACTGATTTCTCCAATCTCCTTATCGAGCCGGGACGAAATTATCGTGGCGTTTGTGTGCAAGTTATAACGTATAAAATGTGTACTAATCCCCTCCCAGCCGAGTCAAAGTTACAGTGGTATTTGTGCGCAAGTTATCAGCTCTGTTGCGTGTATGTTACCATGTTATTTATACAGAATTACCATGGGTATGTTTAAACATTTTTTACCCGGTCAAAATTTACCATGGTGGTTGTGCTTAAGTAAGGTCAGTGATTTGTATAATACCATGTTATTTACATCGAAGTTACCAGGGCTTGTTTGCAACAACTTTTCCCCATGTTAAAAGTTATCATTGTGTGTGTAGCTGAGTTATCAGGTCTACGGTGTATATATTCTCATGCTATTTTCATAAAAGTTACCACTATATGGTTTCTACAAATATTTTTCGCCGGTTCAAGGTTACCATGATATTCGCGTGTAAGTTACCAGGTCCATGGTGTGTATATAATCATCTATTTAAATAGAAGTGATCGGGGGTATGTTTTCAATCAAAAAAATTCCCGTGTCAAAGTTACGGCGGTGTTTGTAGCTAAGTCATTAGGTCAGGTCTTCGATGCATAAATTTACAAAGAACTTACCAGGTTATGTCTCAACAACTATTTCTTTAGATTGAAGTTATTGCGGTGTTTGTACCCAAGTTATAAGGTATGCGACGTATAAGCTACCATGCTATTTACACGGAAGTTAATGGAGTATGTATCACATGCACATAAGATATCCGGGTTACTTCCTAGAGTATGTTTTTTTTGGGTTAAAGTTCAGGTACTGGTCAATAAGAAAAAAATTGTTTTTTCTTCACGTTAGATTATTGTAGATATAGAAATAGTTCCTAACCTCAATCGAGCCACAAAACTCAATGTAGCCTAAGTGGTTAAAGGCTGGTGTGATGCACCACGAGTTACTAGGTTCAAATCCCCACCTCCTCATTCTTTTTAACACGACAAAAGTCATCAGGAAAAATAGAATCAGTGGGGGCGCTGCCAACTTGATCACATCCCGACAAAATCAGATCCAACCGACCACTAAAGAAAATCACGGCACGATCAAGAGCTAGAGAAAATCACGCGAGAAAAAAATCGTCAATGTGCGCCTTGATTAAAGGATTAAATCAGTTATAGCCTTAGATGCGAGCGAACGCACGATCTGGAGATGGACGGAATATGAGGCATTCGGATCTCATGACAAAATGCGAACATTCAGAAATTACAAAATTCGTTTATCTTATTGTCATGATGATCTCTTCACTCTGAATTTGCTTGAACTTTTCAAACGTTTTAGACTTGTGTTTCATCAAGTAAATATACCCATATCTACTCAAAGCATTAGTGAAGGTAAGAAAATAACGATATCCACCGCATGATACAAGACTCATTGGACCGCATAAATCAACATGTATCATTTCCAATAAGTCACTTGCCCGCTCCATCATACCGAAAAATGGGGTTTCAGTCATCTTGTCCAAGAGGCATGGTCTGCACGTTTCAACCGATTAAAAATCGAGTGAGTCCAAAGATCCATCAGCATGGAATTTCTTCATGCGTTTTACACCAATATGACTTTAGCGACAGTGCCATAAGTATGTGGTACTATCATTATTAACTTTGCATCTTTTGGCATCAAAATTATGAACATGTGTATAACTACGATCAAGATTCAATAACCATTCTCATTGGGTGCATGACCATTGAAGGTATTATTCATGTAAACAGAATAACCATTATTCTCTAACTTAATTGAATAACCATATTGCAATAAACACGATCTAATCACGTTCATGCTCAACGCAAGCACCAAATAAAATTTATTTAGGTTGATCACTAATCCCGAAGGTAGAAAGAGCATGCGATGGTGATCACATCAACCTTGGAAACACTTCCAACACACATCGTCACCTCACCCTTATCTAGTCTCTGTTTATTCCATAGCTATTACTTCGAGTTACTAACATTTAGCAACTGAACCGGTATCTAACACCCAAGTGCTACTAGGAGTACTAGTAAGCTACACATCAATAACACATATATCAAATATACTTCTGTTGGCGCTGCCAGCCTTCTTATCTACAAAATATCTAGGGTTGTTCCACTTCAGCGACCGCTCTCCTAATAATAGAAGCACTTAGTCTCGGGTTTGGGTTCAACCTTGGGTTTCTTCACTGGAGCAACAACTGGCTTGCCATCCATGAAGTTTCCCTCCTTGCCCTTGCCCTTCTCGAAACTAGTGGTTGTACTAACCATCAACACTTGATGCTCTTTCTTGATTTCTACCTTCGCGGTGTCAAACATCACGAACAGCTCAAGGATCATTATTTCCATCCATGGCATGTTTATAGTTCATCATGAATATCTAGTAGTTTGGTGAAAGTGACTTGGAGAACTATATCAATCACTATCTTATCTGGAAGATCAACTCCCAATCAATTATGGCGATTGAAGTACCCAGACAATCTGCGCAAATGCTCACCGATTGGGCTATTCTCCTTCATCTTGCAGACAAGAATCTTGTTGGAGGTCTCATACCTCTCAACACAAGCACGAGCCTGAAATCTCAATTCCAGCTCTTGGAACATCTCATATGCTCTGTGACGATCAAAACATCATTGGAGCCTCAATTCTAAGCTGAATGCATGACACACTAAACTGTCAAGTAGTCATCACAACGTGCCTGTCAGATGTTCACAACATCCTCATACGACGCTAGAGGGGGTGGCGCACTAATCGGTGCATGAAGGACATAAGCCTTCTGTGCAGCAATGAGGACAATCCTCAGTTTACGGACCAGCCCGCATAATTGCTACCATCATTTTTCAACTCTATTTTCTCTAGGAACGTATCAAAAACACAGGGGAGCTACAATGCAAGCTATTGAACTACAACATAATTTAGTAAAGACAACTTTAGACTATGTTCATGACAACGAATTCAATTATTCATATTACTTAAAAACTCCCACTCAAATTGACTTCTCCCCGGTCATCTGAGTGCTACATGATCCAAATTCACCAACCCAAGTCTAATCATCACGTGAGATGAGGTGGTTTCAATGGTGAACATCTCCATGTTGATCATATCTACTATATGACTCATGTTCGACCGTTCGGTCTCTTATGTTTTGAGGCCATGTTTGTACATGCTAGGCTCGTCAGGTTTAACCCGAGTGTTCCGCACACGCAACACTGGCTTGCACCCATTGTATGCGAACGTAGAGTCTATCACACCCGATCATCACGTGGTTCTTTGAAACGACGACCCTTCGCAACGGTTACACTCGGGGAGAACACAATTTTATCTTGAAATTTTAGTGAGGGATCACCTTATAATGCTACAGTCGTCCTAAGCATAATAAGATGCATAAAAGGATTAACATCACATGCAAATCATAAGTGACATGATATGGCCATGAACTTGTGCTTTTAATCTCCATCTCAAAAGCACCAACATGATCTCCATCGTTACCGGCACGACACCATGATCTCCATCATCTTGATCTCCATCAATGTGTAGCCATCGGGGTTGTCGCGCCCGCCATTCTTCTACTACTATTGCTACCGCTTAGCGATAAAGTAAAGCATTACATAGCGCTGAATGATTGACACGCATGTCATACAATAGTTAAAGACAACCCTATGGATCCTGTCGGTTGCCATACTCATCGACATGCAAGTCTTGATATTCTATACAAAACATGATCATCTCATACATCACATATATCTCATCATGTAATTGGCCATATCATATCGCAACATACCGTGCAAAAACAAGTTAGACGTCCTCTAATTGTTTTTGCATCTTTTACGTGGCTGCTACGGGTATCTAGCAAGAATGATTCTTAACTACACAAAACCACAACGGTGATACACAAATTGCAATTCAACCTTCTCAAGGACCGCGTTTGTCGAATCCGATCCAACTAAAGTAGGAGATACAGACACCCGGCAGCCATCTTTATGCAACAAAGTCACATGTAAATCGATGGAACCGGTCTCTCGTAAGCGTACGAGTAAGGTTTGTCTGGGCCGGTTCATCCCACAATACCGCTGAATCAAGAAAATACCAAGGGAGGAAGCAATCTGAGCATCAACGCCCACAAACTCCTTTGTGTTCTACTCATGATCTCATCTACACATAGACCTAGCTCATGATTCCACTATTGGGGAACGTTGCATGGGAAGCAAAAAATTTCCTACGCACACGCAAGATCTATCCATGGTGATGAGAATCTACGAGAGGGAGAGTGGATGTACCTACCCTTGTAGATCGGTAAGCGGGAAGCGTCAAGAAACGCGGTTGATGTAGTTGAACATCTTCACGATCCAAATCACAAGCCGCCCCGCAATCCCATCATGATCCATCTCGCGATTCGATCACGATCCGTCCTACAATCCAATCATGGTCCTTCTGATGTAGCGCCGAACGGACGACAACTCCGCGTTCAGCACACGTACAGCTTGATGATGATATCCGCCTTCTTGATCCAGCAAGAGGGAGCAGAGAGGTAGATGAGTTCTCCGGCAGCACAATGGCATGGTGGCGGTGGTGGTGAATTAATCCGGCAAGGCTTTGCCGAGCTCTGCCGAACTAATCTAGAGGAGAAACTGATCTAGGGAGAGAGAGAGAGGCATCTCATGGCTTTTTAGGTGGTGGGATGCCCCCAAACCTCTTGTATATATAGGAGGAAGGGGTGTGAGGAGGTGCCCTATGGTTTCCCCTAGGAGTTGATCAGCGGCCAGGGTGATGGAGTCTACCTTCTACAAGAGGTGGGGCACCGAGAGGAGTCCTAGTCCAATAGGGACTCCTCCCACCTCCACCTTTTCCTCCTCTTTGGGTGCAAGGGCCTCATGGGGCTGGCTGCCCAGCCCATAAGGCGCTAGTGCTCCACTCTTGGGCCCATGTGGCCACTTGGGGTGGTTGGGCCCCTCCCGGTGGACCCCCGGAACCTATTCATACTTCCCTGTACCCTATCGGAAATACCTGAAACCTTTCTGGATCCCCAATGCACCTTTCCTATATAAAAATATTTACCTCCAGGCCATTCTGGAGCTCCTCGTGACGTCCGCGATCTCAAACGGGACTTTGAACAACCTTCGGTCACCAACATACATAACTCAACTTTACCGAAACGTCACCTAATCTTAAGTGTGCAGACCATACGGGTTCGAGAAGTATACAGACATGACCGAGACACCTTTGTGTTCAATAACCAATAGAGGGACCTGGATGCCCATATTGGTTCCTACATATTCTACGAAGATCTTGATCGGTTGAACTTCTATGTCAAGGATTTAGTTAATCCCGTATGATGTTCCCTTTGTTCTTTGGTATGTTATTTTCCCGAGATTCGGTCATCGGTATCTCCATTCCTAGTTCAATCTCGTTACCGACAAGTCTGTTTACTAGTTCTGTAATACAAGATCCCATGACTAACTCATTAGTCACATTGCTTGCAAGGCTCATTGTGATGTTGTACTACCGAGTGGGCCCTGGCATACCTCTCCGTCACACGGAGTAACAAATCCCAGTCTTGATCCATGCCCACTCAACAGACATCCTCGGAGATACCTATAGAGCATATTTATAGTCACCCTGTTACGTTGTGACGTTTGATACACACAAGGTATTCCTCTGGTGTCAGTGAGTTGCATGATCTCATGTTCATAGGAACATATACTTGACATGCAGAAAACTATAGCAATAAAATGACACGATCATATGCTATGTTTATAGTTTGGGTATTGTCCATCACATCATTCTCCTAATGATGTGATCCCGTTATCAAATGACATCTCATGTCTATGGCTAGGAAACCTTGACCATCTTTGATCAACGAGCTAGTCTATTAGAGGCATACTAGGGACATGGTGTTGTCTATGTACCCACACATATATCTGAGTTTCCGATCAATACAATTCTAGCATGGATAATAAACGATTATCATGAACAAGGAAATGTGATAATAACTAATTTATTACTGCCTCTAGGGCATATTTCCAACAATATTGACACGGCTTGAGACTGCATCGGTAGTTCCCCAAAGAGGAAGGGATGATGCCACACAGCGACAGTAAGTATTTCCCTCGGTTATGAAACCAAGGTATCAATCCGTAGAGGAAGATTAGGCACCCACGTTAACAACACCCGCGCACAAACAACAAATACTTGCGACCCGACATGAAAGAGAGGTTGTAACACTCTCTACCTTAATAAGATATATTAGGTAATGTTAGTTTTGGAAAATAGATCTCGCAAGAACACAAAGTAAAAAAAAGTGCAGCAAGGTATTTTGGATTTTATGGATTAATATATCTAAAAACAAAAGATGCAAATAGTAGATTGGAAAGCAATATGTTGGAAAAGTAGACACGGGGGTCGTAGGTTTCACTAGTGGCTTCTCTCATGAGTATAGCACATGGTGGGCGAACAAAATATTGTTGGGCAATTGATAGAAGATCAAATAATCATGATGATATCTAGGCAATGATCATTATATAGGCATCACGTCCAAGACAGGTAGATCGAAACGATTCTGCATCTACTTATATTACTCCACACATCGACCGCTATCCAGCATGCATCTAGTGTATTAAGTTCATGGGAAAACGGAGTAATGCAATACGAATGGTGACATGATGTAGAAAATTTCTATTCATGTAGGAATACACCATATCTTGTTATCCTTAATGGCAACGATACATGTGTGTCTTGCTGCCCTTTCTGTCAGTGGGATAGAACACCGCAAGATCGAACCCATCACAAAGCATCTCTTCCCATGGCAATAAAAATCGATCTAGTTGGCCTAACTAAACCAAAGATTCGAACAAGAAATACGAGGCTAAAAATAATCATGCAAATAAGAGATCAAAGAAGAATCAAATCATATTCATGGATAGAAATTGATCATGAACTCAAAATTCATTGGATCCCAACAAACACACCGCAAAAGTCATTACACCAAATAGATCTCCAAGAGACAATTGTATTGAGAAACATAGAGAGAGAAAGCCATCTAGCTACTGCCTACAGACCCATAGGTCTATGGTGGACTACTCACGCATCATCGGAGAGGCATGTATGAAGAAGATGAACCCCTCTGTGATGGTGTTAGATTGGATCTCGAGGTTCTAGAACTTGCGGCGGCTGGAATTGTGTGTCGTGGACTCCCCTGGGGTTTTATGAATATTTGGTAATTTATAGGCTCGATAGTCGATTGAGGGGGTCCCTGAGGTGCCCACCCTCTACCAGGCCACGCTAGGGGCCTCTGGTGCGCCCTGGTGGAGGGTGGCCACCCTAGGCCCCCTCTTTTGGTGATCTTTGGCCCATCAGCTTCCTTCTGGTCCATAAAAATTCCACAAAAATCCCCGCAACATTTGGTCTCCGTTTGGTACTAATTTTCCGCGAAGTAAAAAAACAAGCAAAAACAACAACTGGCACTTTGGCACTATGTCAATAGGTTAGTCCCAAAAAATGATATAAAGTTGCTATAAAATGATTGTAAAACATCCAAGATTGATAATATAATAGCATGGAACAAGCAAAAATTATAGATACGTTGGAGACGTATCAACATCCCCAAGCTTAATTCCTACTCGTCCTCGAGTAGGTAAATGATAAAAACAGAATTTTTGATGTGGAATGCTACCTAACATATTCATCATATATTCTTTTCTTTATAGCATGGACATATGGACTTTTCATATGGTTCACAACAATAGTCTAGTTTTGACATGAAAACTTTAATACTCAAGCATATCAACAAGCAACCATGTCTTTTAAAATATCAACGGTAACGCAAGTTATCCCTAGCCGATCATGCTCAATCATTGATCCATTTACAATACACACTCAAATATTAGCTACACCTAATGCTCAAGTACGATCATTGTGCCCCCTAGTTGGTGCTTTATAAGAGAAGATGGAGACTCAATTTGAAAAAAATGCATAAAGTAAATAGATAGGCCCTTCACAGAAGCAAGTAGGGATTTGTAGAGGTTCCATAGCTCAAGTGTTTAAATTGATAGAGAAAAAAATGTTTTTAGTGGCATGCCTTTCTTGTCAACGAAAACAACTAAGAGATTTCAATATCTTTCCACACTAGATGCATCATAGGCGGTTACCAAACAGAAAATAAAGTTTACTCCTTTCTCCACCATACTTTCACTTCCCATTGCTAGCCGAATCCACGGTTGCCTTCCATACCAACACTTTCCAAGGAATTTATTATTTGACAACAAAAAGTAAATTTATATTCTTTTTCGTTTCATTTCAGGGATAGACATGCCTATTACCGCCATACTCTCGTGCAATGACAAGTGAATAAACACTCATCTTGAGAATAACACATCTAGCATGGAAAAATATTGGCCACTCCCTACCGTTTCATGAGCGGTACGAGCACACAAAAATGAAAATGTATTTTGAAAGTTTAGATATGGCACATACAAATTTGCTTGGAATGTCATGGAAACACACTATATAGGTAGGTATAGTTGACTCATCTGGCAAAACTTGGTTTAATGATTTTGCATGCACAAGTAGTATTTCTACTTAGTAAAAGTGAAGGCTAGCAAGAGATTGACAACCATCCATCCAATAAACGAAAAATCACATAAGTGAGCATTAAGCATAACTAACACTGAATAATGCACCATAAGTAGGATGTAATTTTGTAGCACAACTATTGACTTTCGTGCTTGCATTGGGAATAACAAACATCAACACCAATATTCTTACTAAGCATAATTACTCATCAACATAACTCACATATCACTATTGTCATGTCTCAAAACTATTACAAATAATCAAGTTTAATTTGTCCAATGATATTCATGAAAGTTTTTATTATACCCCTCTTGAATATCTATCACTTTGGGACTAGTTTCATATATTGCAATTGCTTTTGACAAGCTCGCATGGATATGAGTGAAGAACATGATCATACAAGTTTCATCTAAGTGAAGCATGAGAGGATTTCTTCAAAATTACTAACTCTCAAATTAATGCAAGTGAAGCATGAGAGCATTTCTTCAAACATGTGAAAGCAAGCCGTGCTCTAAAAGATATAAGTGAAGCATAAGAGCAATTCCTTTGCTCAATAGATTTAAGTGAAGCATAAAGAGAAATTCTAACAAATCTAGCATAATTTTGGCTCTCTCAAATAGGTGTGTCCAGAAAGGATACTAATGAAAATGCAAAAAGCAAAACAAGCAAAGATACAAGACGCTCCAAGCAAAACTCATGATATGTGATGAACAAAAATATAGTTCCAAGTAGTATACCAATGGTTGTTAGAAGACAGAGGGGATGCCACTCGGGGCATCCCCAAGCTTAGTTGCTTGTTACTCTTTGGATATTATCTTGGGGTGCTGTAGCATACACAAGATTTGGCTTTTCTAACTCCTTATTCCTTCATCCATCGTGATCTCACCCAAAACTTGAAAACTTCAATCACACAAAACATAAAATAATTCTTATGAGATCCGTTAGTATAATAAATAAAATTACCACATTAGGTACTGTCGTAAACCCATTCATATTTTATTATTGCATTATACCTATTGTATTATAACTTTACCATGACTTATACCCCCGATACAAGCCATAGATTCATCAAAACAAGCATACAATGCAATGAAAACAGAATCTATTTCAGACAGAACAGTATGTAGTAAACTGTACTCTACCCATACTTGTGGAACTCTAAAATTCTGAAAAAATTGTAAAACGTAAATAATTTGTATAAAAATATTGTGTTAAAATTTCATCTCAATATGAAGTTTCAGTAAAAAATGACAGTTCGTGCACTGGGAAAAAAGTTTCTGTTTTAGATTCAGCATTGTTTCTACTCATCTTATGGATCATCCTAAAGGCATTACTTGGCACAAATACTAAATAAAACATAAAAACACAATCATAAAAGAATCATAATTGTGAAAAAAACTCAAAAATAGAAAGCAAACGATAAAGATAATTTATTCATTGGGTTGCCTCCCAACAAGCGCTATCGTTTTACGCCCCTAGCTAGGCATAACGCATAGATTCAAGTATTGTCATCCTTAGTTCGCACTCCATAGAAGGCCCTCATGATTGATTAATATGGTGGAATAATTCATTTTCTAGGGAAGTGTTCCATACCCTTTCTAAGGGGAAACTGAAACTTAATATTGCCTTCTTTCATATCAATCAAGATAGCTATAGTGCATTAAAACAGTCTACCAAGTATGATAGGACAAGACGGATTCCAATCAATATCAAGAACAATAAAAAAATGGGAACGTAATTCCTATTTGCAAGAATAAGAACATCAGTAATTGTTCCCAAAGGATTTTTAATAGTAGAATCCGCCAAGTGCAAATTAAGAGAACATTCTTCAATATTGGTAAGACCAAGCACATCACATAAAGATTTCAGAATTGTGGAAAAACTAGCACCCAAATCACACAAAGCAAAGCATTCATAATTTTTTATCTTGACTTTAATGGAGGGTTCCCACTCATCATGTAATTTTCTAGGAATTGAAATCTCTAATTCCAACTTTTCTTCTAAGGATTTCATCATGGCATCAACAATATGTTTAGTAAAAGCTTTATTTAGTTCGTAAGCATGGGGTGAATTTATCATAGATTGCAACAAAGAAATACAATCAACCAATGATAAATTATAATAATTAAGGTCTTTGTAATCAAAGATATTGGGCACATCACTAGTTAAAGTTTTGACCTCTCCGAGACTACTTTTATCAAAATATTCATCAAGATTTCCACCCTCCAAATCATTGGGATGCCCTCTAGCTGAAGTTGACTCCTCTTCAGTCCCTTTATCATAAATTATAACATTACTAAATAAGGAATAAATATATAAAACACCAATCAATTTAAGATCTTCATCATTGATATGAAAGTAATTTCTATAAAACACTTGTTCTAAAAATTCCCTTTTAGCTCTAAGCATAGCGGTTCTTTTTTATTTTCATCCATAGAAACATATAAAGCCTTAATTGATTCATTGATCTTAGGTGTAAAAGCTTGCAACTTGAAATTTTGTACATGATTAGAAATTCTATCAATGCTTCTAGACATATCATCAATTTTAATCAACTTTTCTTCTATTGTAGTATTGAAAGACTTTTGAGCATTGATAAATTATTTCAAATTATTCTCAAGATCAGAGGTGCTCCTATTATTATTATTGTGATAATTACCATATGAATTACCATAATTATTAGAGGAATTTCTGGGAAAAGGCCTAGGACTAAAAATTACCTCTATAAGAATTGTTATTGAAATTGTTTCACGAGATGAAATTCATATCTACAGAATCACTATTTTGCTCAGTCAAAGTAGACAAAGGCAGATAATTAAGATCAATGGGAGCATTTTCACTAGCAACCAACTTCATAAGAGCATCAACTTTTTAACTCAAAGTACTAATTTCTAACCGAATTAACATTTTTAGTAGTAGGTGCTCTTTCGGTATGCCATTGTGAATAATTTGCCATAATATTATCAAGCAATTTGGTAGCTTCACCCAAAGTAATTTCCATAAAAGTACCACCCGCGGTAGAATCTAACAGATTTCTAGAGACAAAATTCAATCCCTCATAAAAAAATTGTATGATCATCCAAATATTTAAACCATGAGTAGGATATTTTGTTAGCTTCAATTTCATTCTTTCCCAAGATTGTCCAACATGGTCAAGCTCAAGTTGCTTAAAATTCATGATTTGAGTTCTAAGGGAAATAAATTTCGTAGGCGGAAAATACTTAGTAATAAAAGCCTCCTTGCAATTATCCCAAGAATCGATACTATTGCGAGGCAAAGAAGAAAACCAAAATTTTACACTATCACGCAAGGAGAAAGGAAATAATTTCAACTTTACAATATCATTGCCCAAATCTGTTTTCTTTTACATATCGCATAATTCCATGAAGGTATTTAGATGGGACGCGACATCCTCATTAGGAGTACCAGAAAATTGATCTTTCATGAAAAGATTCAACAAAGCGACATTAATATCACAAAACTCCACACTAGTGGCGGGAGGAGCAATAGGAGTGCTGATAGAATCATTATTATTGGTATTGGAAAAATCACACAACTTGGTATTCTCTTGATTCATCATGACTATGCAAACAAGATTGTAAGCAAACAAGAGATCTTGCAAGAAAAAGGCAAACTAAAAAGAGAGGGCGAATAAAACGGCAAATTTGTGAAGTGGGGGAGAGAAAAACGAGAGGCAAATGACAAATAATCTAAATTGCAAGGAGATGAGAGTTGTGATTAGGAACCTCGTAGATGAGATTGTTTCTTCCCCGGCAATGGCGCCATAAATACCTTTGACGTGGCTTGAGACTGCATTGGTAGTTCCCCAAAGAGGAAGGGAGGATGCAGCACAATGACAATAAGCATTTCCCTCAGTTATTAAACCAAGGTATCAATCCGTAGAGGAAGATTACGCACCCACGTGAACAACACCTGCACACAAACAACAAATATTTGCATCCCGATGCAAAAGAGAGGTTGTCACACTCTCTACGATAATAAGATAGATTAGGTAATGATAGTTTTGGCAAATAGATCTCGCAAGAACACAAAGTAAAATAAATAAACAAAAAGTGCAGCAAGGTATTTTTGGTTTTTTTGGATTAATAGACCTGAAGACAAAAGAAGACCCGGGGGCTGTAGGTTTCACTAGTGGCTTCTCTCATGAGTATAGCACACAGTGGGTGAACAAATTACTGTTGGGCAATTGATAGAAGATCAAATAATCATGACGATATCCAGGCAATGATCATTATATGGGCATCACGTCCAAGACAAGTAGACCAAAAGGATTATGTATCTACTTCTATTACTCCACACATCGAGCACTATCCAACATGCATCTAGTGTATTATGTTCATGGGAAAACAGAGTAGTGCAATAAGAATGGTGACATGATGTAGACAATATCTATTCATGTAGGAATAGACCCTATCTTGTTATCCTTAATGGAAATGATACATGCGTGTCTTGTTGCCCCTTCTGTCACTGGGAAAGAACACCGCAAGATCGAACCCATCACAAAGCACCTCTCCCCATGGCAAGAAAAATCAATCTAGTTGGCCTAACTAAACCAAAGATTCAAAGAAGAAATATGAGGCTATAAGTAATCATGCAAATAAGAAATCAAAGAAGACTCAAATCATATTCATGGATAGAAACTGATCATGAACTCAAAATTCATCGGATCCCAACAAACACACCGCAAAAGTCATTACATCAAATAGATCTCCAAGAGACCATTGTATTGAGAAACATAGAGGGAGAGGAAGCCATCTAGATACTGCCTACGGACCAGTAGGTCTATGGTGGACTACTCACACATCATCGGAGAGGCACCTATGAAGAGGATGAACCCCTCCGTGATGGTGTTAGATTGGATCTCGACGTTCTGGAACTTGCGATGACTGGAATTGTGTTTCATCGACTCCGGGTTTTCTAAATATTTGGGAATTTATAGGCTCAATAGTGGGTTGAGGTGGGTGACCGAGGTGCCCACCCTCTACCAGGGTGCGCTAGGGGCCCTTGGCATGCCCTGGTGGAGGGTGGCCACATTGGCCCCCCTCTTGTAGTGATCCTTGCCCCATCTGCTTCCTCTGGTCCATAAAAATTCCACAAAAATCCCCTTAGCATTTGGGCTCCGTTTCGTACTGATTTTGTATGAAGTAAAAAAACGAGCAAAAATAGCAACTAGCACTTTGGCATATGTCAATAGGTTAGTCCCAAAAAATGATATAAAGTTGCTATAAAATGATTGTAAAACATCCAAGATTGATAATGTAACAACATGGAACAAGCAAAAATTATAGATACGTTGGAGATGTATAAAGTATCCACTATGTTTTGAGATTGATGTTGGTATGACTTTTCTATGCTTAATGCTTGTCACTAGGGCCCGAGTGCCGTGGTTTTAGATTTGAAACTATTATTTTCTCATGAATATAAGTGTAATTTGGATCCTAGCTTGCAAGTTGTATGCACCTACTATGTGTCTTGATCTGCATACCCCCAAGGTGACAATAATTGGGATTCATTTTGGTGATTGCCGTAGTTTGAGGAGTTCATGTATTCACCATGTGTTAGAGCATCTCTAGCCACACCCCCAACAGCCCCCAAGGTCCTTTTTTATTGCCGATGGGCGAAAATCGGCCCAATCGAGCCCACGAAGCCCAATTTTCGCCGGTTAAGGCCGAATTTGGTGTCGGCGTACCCAGGTCGAACCCGGTGCGCTAGGGGTGCCTGGGTGCGCCGGGCAAAACATTTTTTGGCATGAAAATGGGTGGATCCACTAAGTCAGCTCATGGGGCGATGCAGTCACTATGGGGCAACGCGCGTCCACACCTCGCCCCCCACACGCCCGCACGGTGCTGCCCGCTCACCCCTATAAAATCTGACCCTTGTCGGTGTCTGCCACACCTCGCCACCAGCGCCTGCCTTAAGTCCCGCCGCCGACGCCCCTCTCTCTCCCCGATGTGATCTTCTCTCCCCCTCTCTTTCCCGTAGGCAAAGCGATACCCAGGCGACAGTGTAGCCCGCAACGGCTTCATCCTCGGGCATCCACGAGGACGCGGCCCGCATTTTGAGGTGGAGTACCCGACGCCGCCTGACATACGGGCGTCGAGCGCGTGGAGGCTCAGCGCCGGCGGGGTCCCCGTGCCATCGGTGCCCACTAGAGCCGATCGGTGCACCGAGATTGCCAGGATCTGGTCATCCCTATCTGAGGAGGTGCGCTGGCAGCCGAGGTATGCCCCAGACAGCGTCAACATCTAGACGGCCTACTTCGAGCGCCACCGCGAGGAGCAACTCGCCTCCACCAACGACACCCCTCCGCGAGCGCTTCAATAGTGAGGGCCGCTATCTATGGTGGGGCTCCCCCGGCCGCACGCTCGAGGCCGTCCTCGAGCACATCGAGGGCGGCAACAAGCCACGCCTCGAGTACCCGCTGGAGTCGATGTCCATCTCCCGCCGAAGGGGCTCCTCATGGAAACCAAGGCGCATGGACGCGCCATCGTCATCATCATCCCACTCCTCCCACTCCTCCGGCGCACCGCACATGCTGCTGGTCGCATTGAAGAACAAGCCCGGCGAGATGCCGCTCCGCTGCTGCAGGCACAACAGGGGGCGGCATCACCATCAATGAGGGCCGCCGCCGCGAGCCCTCACCTCCCCGCGGGAACCTCCGCCTTGTGAGGCCGAAGATGGATCCTTGCATGTTGGCGGTGGTCAAACAGGAGGCATCTCTCCATGGCCTCCGCCGACGAGACCTCCCTGAACTAGGCGCGGGACGACTATGCTCGGGAGGAGATGGAATGGCAATGTCGGACCCTCGAGGAGATTGAGGCTCTTCACCGTGCCCGCCGCGAGGAGGAGCTCGTCGGCCTCTGTTGGAAATATGCCCTAGAGGCAATAATAAATTAGTTATTATCATATTTCCTTGTTCATGATAATTCTTTATTATCCACACTATAATTTTGTTGATCGGAAACTCAGATACATGTGTGGATACATAGACAACACCATGTCCCTAGTATGCCTCTAATAGACTAGCTCGTTGATCAAAGATGGCTATGGTTTCCTAGTCATGGACATGAGATGTCATTTGGTAATGGGATCACATCATTAGGAGAATGATGTGATGGACAAGACCCAAACTACAAACGTAGCATATGATCGTGTCAGTTTATTGCTACTATTTTCTGCATGTCAAGTATCTATTCCTATGACCATGAGATCATGCAACTCACTAACACCGGAGGAGTGCCTTGTGTGTATCGAACGTCGCAACGTAACAGGGTGACTATAAAGGTGCTCTATAGGTATCTCCAAGGATGTCTGTTGGGTTGGCATGGATCAAGACTGGGATTTGTTACTCCGTGTGATAGATAGGTATCTCAGGGCACGCATAGCAGAACTACAACTACCACAACTTTCAGTGACGAGGGGAATAACTGAATAGCATAGCATAATATAACAATATTCCTATACATTCATAAATTCATAGTGTGACATATACTACATGCATAGAAAAAAATAGGTGAAGGATGATCAACATGTAACTTGCCTTGGTACTGGTTCAAAAGGTCACACTCCTGACAATAGTTTTTGTCGCACTCTGGGCAATCTACACGTTTCAAACAATCACAAAAAATAAATCACCACACTCTAATATCATCAAATAAAACCAACAGCAAGAAATAATTTTTAAAACCACAATGCAGTGGCATAACAGTAGGTATAAAATACCTACAAATCAGTAGAAACACAACACAAAAAGAATCATTAAATTTTAATAAACAGTTTGCAAAATATGGCCTCCGGAAGGTTTAAATTGAATTTGAACAAATTCAAATTTAAACATTGCAAACATGCATAATTTTGGTTCTGTCATATTCTACTAGTCATTATGAGTGCACAGGAGAAAGAATTAATTAAATTGAGTATATAGATTAAAAGATATAGCAATTTGAAATTTTGGTGCGAATCTGTCCAAAAAATAAACAAATCAAACAAGTTTTTTGTGGTTACTGTAGCAGTTGCCACATGGCGCCATGTGATTGGCCGGGGGGGTGAAAGCTATGCGTGCATGCTCACCACGAGCGAAACAGACGACAGGGGCCTCGGGTGTGGATGGCGACGCTCCACCGGCGGTTCTCCGACGAAGCCGTGGTGGCGGATGGATACGACGTTCGACGAGGATGGCGACGGTGGTTCTATAGGCGGCGGTGGTCTCCTGTGCGGGCAACGATAGCTACGTGAACTGCGGTTGCTCCGGCGACTCGTTCCCCTCGCTCCGCTCTGTTTTCGGCCAGGGAGGGATGTTAGGTAGGTGCAGCATGGAGAGGGGGTTCCAACAAAGCGAACGGAGCAGTGGGAGGTGTCCTTAGGGCGAAGGAATCATCCGGCAAAGGCGGCGGCCACCCGAGCTCCATGATGAGATGCGTTTCGCTGGGGTGGCAGCATGCGGTAGTTGGGGAGATCGGGAAGGAGGTCAGGGTTCCCTAGGGGCTCCTCCTTGCTCTAGACGTCCTGGGCTCGCACATAATTGACTCGGGCTCGATCTCCTTGGCGCGTGCGTGTGTGCGAGTGTAGCTCAGGGTGGAATAAAAGGTGTGGGGCCCTCTGTCAGCGGCACCGCGGCTGCGTACTGATTCGCTAGCTGGGCCGTGGCAGGCTTGCGTGCGTGCCAACACCCTGTTGGGCCACTGTGCGGCCCAACTGCACAGTGCGATCCATTTTTTAAATATAAAACTGCTACTAAAACAAAAACAAATATAAATATTCTGGATAAATAAATACCAAAATAAATCCTAGAAAAATATATAATCCTACACTTATATATATGCTACTAATAGAAAATATAGGAACACTAGTTCCAACCCTAATGCAATTTTGAGAAATATTTTTTATGCAAAAAGCCACACAATAAGAATTGCAAAATAAATTCAAAAGGAATATTAGGTTTATAAAATTGCAAAAACACAATAGATTAAACCCAGATATTATTATGGACATTATGAAGTTTTATTTGACCGGGGAGAGGTTATGTTATCTCCACTCCAATAATTTGCCATGAGTTGCATGATGAATAGAATTTTCAGAAAATTTAAATAATGCATAGGAAAATATTATATGCATATGAAGGATCTATTAACATCCTAATTGAGGAAAATTGGGATGTCACAAACCTACCCCCCTTAAGATGAATCTCGCCCTCGAGATTCGGGTTGGCTAGCAAATAGCTGTGGGTGATCCTGCGTGAGGTCTTCTTCTCGTTCCCATGTAGCCTCCTCCTCTGTATGATGATCCCACTGAACTTTGCATAACCTGATTGTCTTGGTGCGAGTAACTCTCTCTATTATCTCCAGAATCTTAACAAGCTTCTCCTCATATGTCAAGTCAGTCTCCAACTGAATTGCCTCAAGTGGCACTGTATCTCTCAAAGGAACAACTGCCATCTCTGCATGGCACTTCTTCAACTGTGATACATGAAACACATTATGAAGTCCTAACAAGGATTCTAGCAACTCCAGCTGATAAGCTACCTCTCCTCGGCGTCCAAGATCTTGTAAGGCCCCACGAAGCTTGGTGCTAACTTACCATTGATTCCAAACCTCTTAATTCCACGAAGCGGTGAAACTCTAAGGTATGCACGATCTCCTACCTCATATGTCACCTACTTATGCTTTGCATCAGCATAACTCTTCTGTCTGGACTATGCTATCTTCAACCTATCACGAACCAACTTGACTTTCTCCTCAGCTTCTCTGATCAAGTCTGGTACAAAGAATTGACGCTCTCCAACCTCATCCCACATCAATGGTGTCCTGCACTTCCTACCATACAAAAATCAAACGGTGCCATCTTCAGACTAGCCTGATAACTATTATTATATGAGAACACTACATATGGTAAATTATCATCCCAACTGGACCCGTAGTCCAAAGCACAAGCTCTCAACATATCCTCCAAAATTTGATTCACCCTCTCTGTCTGCCCAACTATCCGTGGATGGAATGTTGTACTGAACTCCAGCATAGTGCCCAAGGACTCATGCAATTGATGCCAAAACTTAGATGTGAACTGAGTACCTCTATTAGACACTACCTTCCTTGGAACTCCATGCAGACAAACAATTCTGGACATAGAAATCTTTGCTCGCTTAGCACTTGTATAGGTAGTGTCATGGTTTTATCATGGCATATGTCCAGGTGAACGGACTTGGATTCGAGGCCATCGCTTAACGGGGTGGACTCAAAGGGGTTAGTTGGGACGAAAGACACAGATTTACCCAGGTTCGGCCCCTCGAGTCGAGGTAATAGCCTACGTCCTGCTTGTGTTTGTATTGCTTGTGTATCGATTACAAGCAACTAGAAGCTTGACCTAGTTCTCGATTACCTACCTCTAAGTCGCCCCGGGTCTGCCTTTATATAAGAGGTCAGGACCACCGGGTCGTTACAATTGCTAACTGAGTCTCTTTCTATCTTCCTATCCAAGCCGTCTATGAGTCGGCTTGCACGCCCGGGTCTTCTCCGTTCGGGCCGTTTGTATGACCCACACCACGAGCCGCCTATCTTCTTGGGCCACCAGTCTTACGGCTCACCTTTGGGCCGACTCACAAGCCAGCAACATGACCCGGAGCCTCCAAAGCGGGTCATATCGTGGGGTCAAATCCCCAACATTAGGCCCCAGGTTGAATTGAGCTCGCTCACTTCATCCTTCTCTTCCGTTTTTTGGCGAGTCGCCCGGAAATGACCCGGCGTGACGTCATGATATCTGGTGACGTACCACCAAATCTTTCATTAACTATCATCCTGAGAATCGAGGCGTCCGCCTCGGTCCAAAGGTGTCATTGCCTGGATTTTTGCGCCTTCCTTAACCCCCTTTTAAATATGACCCGTGCGGGTCGGAGTTTCCCATCCTCCCGCTCGTGCCTCTTCTTCTTCGTCTTCTTCCTGTTGCCGCCCCAGCGTCTTCGAGCTTCGCTTTGGCACCGTCCGTATGTCATCCGCAATTTGGCCGCTACATCACCCTGAACGTACCAGAGATTCGTCCGCCTCTGTTGTGCCATCTCCGGTGAGTTCTCCTGCCCCTTAGATTGCCGCTGCCGTAGTAGGGTTTTCATCGGGGGCTCCGCCGCCGCCGCTCGGGATCCGGCACCGCCATCGTGAGTGTATCTCGACGCCGCTAACGTCTTTAGAATGCGCTCTTGCTTCGCCGCCGCGCGCGGGCCGGTCGCACGTAATGCGCGGAGCACGATGGCTCCAGTCCATTTCCTTTTTCTTCCGTTGTTCATCGCTAGGTCAGGATAGAATTTATTTTCTCTGCTTTTGTAGATCCGTAGACATAGCAATATTTTGTGGAATCTGTTTTTTAGGACTTAGCCAATTTTCAATCTTCCTTCCCCTATATGAGTCGCTAAGCCTCGTCCGACTCTTGTCACCCGCATAGAAGCATGATATCATAGAGTCCTTAAAATTGTAAGCCGCCGCAGATTGCTTGTTCTTGATTTGCCGTCTTTATCTCCTTTGTACAGTAGTTTAAGCTGCCGTCATGTCTCGTGCATCCAACTCATGCAACTGGGTTGGCTCCTGCGTCACGGAAGAATATTTAGCAGATCTTGTCGAAGTGGGCACTCTCCATCCCAAAGAGGTTCTTCACTGGCGGGTTCCGGGTAATGAGACCCGGCCTGCACCCAAAAAAGGAGAAGTAGTCTTTTTCACCGACCACATTGAGCGAGGGTTCATGCCGCCCGGCTCTAAATTTTTCTGGGACATTCTTCATTTGTATAAGCTGCACCCTCAAGACTTGGCCCCCAACTCTGTTTCAAATATATGCAACTTCCAAGTGCTCTGCGAGGCTTATCTGCAGTCCAGGCCATTTGTGGGGTTCTTTCGGGAGTTCTTTTATGCCAACCGCCAAACCAAGATGAAGGGCGGTCAAAGTCTGGCGCTTGGAGGGATCTCTATTCAGCGTCGTAGAGACATCATTTTTCCGGCTACGCAAATGCCGAGTCACCCAAAAGACTGGAATAAAACCTGGTTCTACTGCAAGGATACCTCTCCTGAGGGTGAACGCCCCTTGTCAAGCTATCGTCCTTCCCGACTCAAGACAGATTCAGAGCTTCCGGGCCGGCTCACAGCCTCGGAGCGTGCCAGATTTGAACTGGCTCATACCAAGCTCAAGGCGCTCATGGCCAACGGACTAACAGGAATAGACTTGATCCGCTGTTGGGTTTCTTGGCGGGTCATGCCCTTAAGCCACAGGGGCCGGCTTATGTGTGAATACGAAGGCAAGTACGACAGTTCCTTGTGCTTCAGTAAATCAATTTTGACTGAAGATGACATTACTATGACCATCCGGAGCCTTGTCCATGAAGCTTCCGGCTCTTGTAGCGCCATCGGGCTGGCGCCTTTCTGCGTCAATCATCCGGCTCCGGACGTAAGTTAATATCTTCCCATCCGTCTCTTGGATGTTGCTTGTACTTTGCTGATTTATTACTCCTTCCCCGGGTCACTCCTGTAGGCCGACTCAGACTTCTGGAAGAAGGAATATGTTGCCCCTCTGAAGAAATCCAGGAAGAAGGCCGCAACTAAGAAGGCTAAAAAAGATGCCCCGCAAGATAATTTGTTTGACCCGCCACCGTCATCCAGCTCAAAGGTAAAGTTTTAACTGCCTTGTTTGATCTTTTACCGTCGTGCTTTATTAACGCTTGTTTTACTCGCAGGATGTGGAAACTAGCCGTGCCAATGCTTCTGAGGTAAATTACGTCTCTTCCGGCTCAGAATGTTTCATCCCTCGAAAGCTGCGGCGGGTTATCAGAAAAGTTCCTCTTTCTCACCCTCTTGCTTATCTGGCTCCCGATTTTCTCTTAAAAAATCAACAGCAAGTCGAGCGTCGGCAAACTCGAAGCATTGGCTCTACTGAGCTCATGTCCGTGCTACCAAACTCTCCGGCTCCAAAGAAATGCCCTGCCGAGGTTTAAGTCTCTACTTTTCCTTTGACTTTCCTTTGTAATCTTGACACTTTCTCCTCTTTCCTATTTTGCTCTTTGTAGAAATCCCCTTCCTTCGGCGACTATTCGATGTCAATTCTACCACCGCCCAAGATCAATCCGCTGTAAGCATTCCTTACCATGATATGTGGATATCCGGCTGCTAATATGATAGCAACGTTTTCAACTACTGATCCTTCTTTTTTGCAGTGCTCAACCTAAACGTCGCAAAACCAACAAGCCCTCCTCCGGCCCAGTTATCGAAGAGCCGGAGCCCGAACAACCGGAGGAGACTCAACCAGAAGAAAACCCGCCGTCTGCCTCCACAGAGCCGTCCGCTGAAGATGTCATCATGGAGAGCCCTCCAAGGGCTCCTTCAAAGCCGGCGACTCCTGTCAAGACCCCTGAAACTCCAGATGTTGTTATCAATGGGTCTGGTCATCAAACGCCTCCGGCTCACGTGTTGACCAAACATACAAAGCCGACTGAAGCCTCGAAGAAGCTGAATTTTGATTCTTCATACGAAAAGATGACAGTCGAAGAGCTCCACGCCGGGTATATAAACCGGGTTACCACCAGCCGGTATATGGAACTTCAGTTGGTCTCTTCAATGAAGACAAAATATGAGGTACCTTTCCTTCTTACCATATCCTTACTTAGCCCCCAAGAGCCGGTTTAACGTACTCAATCGTTGAGCCGGGTCTTTCTGTGACCTCTGTAGATATAGTCATGCCAAATTCCCTTAGAATTGCTTTAGCTTAGTACTGTAGATAAGGTGAACCGCCAATCGTAGCCCCGAAGGGCCATCTCAGATTATATTTGAGTCGGGTCTTTAATGTAGACAGCTTGACGATCTAATCGTAGCCCCCAAGGGCCGGCTCAAACTTGATCAAATTGAGTCGGTGGTTCCATTATTAGTACATTTAAGAGCCATAGTGTAGCCCCCAAGTTCCAGATTAGCTTCAAAGGAGATGAACCGGAACTACATTGCATCCTCTTTGAAAGATCAAATATAGATTAGCCCCCAAGTGTCAAATATATTGCTTGCAATCTGTTTGAGACTTGCATAAATTTTCTTTTAACACTTGTACTGTATTTTGATGTATTATAGGAAGCTTTAAATGAAGTCGGCTCTCAGTTGACGGATCTGAAGGCCAATCTGGCGGCTCAGCAAGAAGCCTGAAGCATTGCTGACGAAAAGTGACGACTTCTCTCTGAGGAGCTGGCCAATGTCACTGCTGAGCTTACCTCCTTGAAAGAGACGGCAGAATCTGAAAAGGCCACTCTGACCAAACGGGCGGACGACGCCGAGCAGCGGCTTACAGCTATGGCGGAAGAACTCCAAGGCCTGAAGCATCACATAGCGAAGATGTCAGCCACCCTATTTGGTAAGTTTTCTATTTTACTTTGTATTTTAACTTTGCTATTGAAAATTGGCGACTCATTAGCTTTATCCGGCTTATCCAGGTCCCAGGAGCCGGCAGTTGGCTTCTGATAGCCTTCTGCCACTGAAGGCCATCTACACTTTTGCGGAACAACTGTACTGCGGCACCATCTTCACAATCAAAAGTGTTCAATATAAGGAGAAGATCCCCACCGCTCTGAAAGGGGTCTTGGAACTCTTCTCCACCATGCCAAAACAGATTGAAGAACTAAAGAAGTCCGCCTTCCGCCAAGGAGCCGTCGCTGGATTGAGCCGGGCTCTGGCCTTCGCCCCGAGCTAACGCCGGCTGAAAGGATGGATGGTTACCCGTCCAAAAGAGATGATGGCTCTGAATTCACCGAAGAAGATTACATCCAGTGTGTCAAAGAGTCGCGTTATGTGGCCTCTTTACTGGCGGATGAAGCTGACTTGAGCACTTATCAGGCGGCTTATGACGTAGAGGAGAAGAGGATCCGCGGGCCTCTCTACGAGTGGAAGGATCTAACACCCGCCCGCAGTAAGGACCTCTTCCCTTGTGAGCTTGACGCGTCCCCGTTCCTTGAAGGGTCTTTCGCTGCCCTGGCTGACTGTAATTGGGAATTGGGAAACCTCCAGATAAAGCCAGCAGAAGAACCGGAGCGGGATGAGTCGGCCAATAGCTGAAAGTTGTTCTTTTAATCTTTCTGAGCACCGATTAATGTACCTACTCATGTAATGATCCGCCGTGAGTGGTTGAAACTTGGCAATGCCTTTTGCTCCTTTTGAGAGTAGTTTTTCTAAAGCATGACCCTGCCGTTTGGCGGCTGTATAAATTTTTCACCTCTCTGTGTGCACTTTCCTTCTCTTTGTGTTTCAATCTTAATGTGTTGTCGGATCTCCATGGATATACCTTGAGCTTTTCTGATGAGGGGTGTCTGTCTTTTTCATCATCTGGTATAAGGGAATGGCTTTCTCCCCAAGCCGGCTTATGAAGCGGCTCAACGCAGCAATCCGTCCTGCAATGCGCTGAACGTCATTAATGCATGTCGACTCCCCTAAAGAAGTGATAGCCTTAATATTATCCGGGTTAGCCTCGATACCCCGCTCAGAGACCAAGAAACCCAAAGGCTTTCCTGCTGGAATACCAAAGACACACTTCGTCGGGTTAAGCATCATCTTGTAGACCCGGAGATTGTCAAAGGTTTCTTTCAAATCCTATAGGAGAGTTTCCTTCTTTCTGGATTTAACCACGATGTCATCTACGTAAGCATGAACATTTCGGCCGATCTGACTGTGGAGGCAGTTCTGCACACATCGTTGGTAAGTCGCCTGGGCACTCTTGAGCCCGAAAGGGATGGAAACGTAACAGAACGCCCCAAAAGGTGTAATAAATACCGTCTTCTCCTGATCTTTCGTGGCCATCCTAATCTGATGATATCCTGAATATGCATCCAGGAAGCATAAACTTTCACATCCGGCTGTAGCATCAATAAGTTGATCAATACGAGGGAGCGCAAAAGGTTAGCCAGGCAAGCCTTGTTAAGGTCTGTGTAATCTACAGACATGCGCCAAGTGCCGTTCTTTTTTAGCACTAGCATCGGGTTAGCCAACCACTCCGGGTGAAAAACTTCCACTATAAAGCCTGCAGCCAAGAGCCGGGCAACTTCCTTCCCAATAGCTTTACGTCTCTCTTCGTTGAACTGTCGTAGAAACCGTTTGAACGGCTTAAACTTTGGATCCATATTAAGATTGTGCTCAGCGAACTCTCTCGGTACACCCGGCATGTCAGAAGGTTTCCATGCAAATATGTCCCGATTCTCATGGATGAATTCGATGAGCGTGCTTTTCTATTTGGGATCCATGTGGGCCCCAATGATGAACTGCTTGGATGAGTCGCCCGGATTGAAATCTACTTCCTTGGTATCATCCGCTGAAAACTTGAGTGGCGGCTCAACCTCTATTGTAGGCTTTGTTCAGCGGGGTCATATCCTCCGGGTCAACGTTCTCCTTGTAGAATTTCAGCTCCTCCTGAGCCCAACTAGACTCTGCATACGCCGCATCTCCTTCCTCGCACTCAAGAGCCGTTTTGCTATTACCGTGAACGGTAATTGTACCATTTAAGCCGGGCATTTTGAGTTGCAGATAAACATAGCAAGGCCTAGCCATAAATTTGGCATAAGCCAACCTCCCAAATAGTGCATTATAGGGACTTTTGATTTTGACCACCTTGAACCACAAGGACTCCACCCTATAATTATGCTCATCGACAAAGGCTACTTCCAATGAAAGACGGCCCACCGGGTATGCTGATTTACCAAAGACCACATCATGAAAGATGGTGGAGGAAGGTTTAAGATCTTTGTCACGCAACTTCATCCGCCAGAAAGTGTCATAGTAAAGGATGTTGATGCTGCTACCTCCGTCCATAAGCACTTTATTCACCATATAGCCATTCACCTGAGGGGCCACAACTAGAGCCAGCTGGCTCGGGTAATCTACCCGCGGCGGGTGATCCTCCCGGCTCCACATTATGTCATACTCAGACCACGGTAAATATCGTGGGAGGGCCGGAGCAACCGCATTAACCGCTCGCCTCCGCAACTTCTCGTCTCGTTTATTGTGACCGGTCGTGAATACATGATATTGTCCAGAGTTGAGCTGCTTCGGATTACTCTGAAACCCGGACTGATTGCGCTGCTGCTGATTGTTGTTATTGTGTTGTTGCCAGGATGCTGTTGGTGCCCCCCTTGGTTACTATGACCCGGATGCCCGTTTCCTGAACCGCCGGCGCCGAATCCAGCCCCTGACCCGCCGTGCCCTGAGCCGCCAGGCGGGCCACCGCCCTGATTATTACGCGGTTGGGAGTGCTGGTTTTTGAATCTCTACATGATAAAACAATCACCCCACGCATGCAACGCTGGCTTCTCAGGCGTGCTGTGCTCCGGACAAGGCTTCCTAAGCGCTTCTTCTAAATTAAAAGGGCCTCTGTTCCCTTGCCTGAACTTTCCACCCCCTTGGGATGATTCTATCCTGTGTTGGTATTTGCCACAAGCTCTGACCCGCTATCAGCGCTCTTCTGCTTATTCTGATTCCCATTGTTAACAAAACCTTTTCCTTGATTGTTTTTCTTCCCTTGATTTGCTTTCTCATCATCCGAGCCTGGATCCTTGGTGTTATCTGAGTCGGCATACTTCGTCAAGGCCGTCATGAGCTCTCCCATATCCTGACACGTGAGCTTGAGCCGGCCAAGCTTCTGCTTCAATGGAACAAAATGACAGTTCTTCTCTAAAATAAGCATCGCTTGAGCCGTCGTGATCTGCTCTGAAGAGTGAATAATGGTCGACACCCGCCGGACCCAATGATGGGCCGACTCATTCTCCTGTTGAACACAGTGGTCCAAATCGACAATAGTCATAGGCTGCTTACAGGTCCCTTGGAAATTCTTAATAAACTTCGCTCTCAGCTCCGCCCATGAGCTTATCGTGTTAGGCGGCAGACCTTTCAGCCATGTACGAGCCGGACCCTCAAGCATCATGATGAAATATTTTGTGCATACCACCTCACTGACATCCAGCATCTCCATGGCCAGCTCATAACTTTCAACCCACGCCTCACGGGGTAGATCAGCTGTGTAATTCAGAACCTTTCGAGGCTCCTTGAAATCTTTTGGTAGTCGTTTGCTTCTCAGAGTCGGAGTTAAACATGGCACTCCTACGGCTCTGGTACTAACTACTCCCATTGAGACGGAAACGCCGGCTCTGGACGGGTTGCCGCTATTTCCGCTTCTCGCCTGTCTCTCACCTGGTCCGCGTGGGCTTGTGCATCAGGAGCCGCCCGCTCAGCCTCAGGTGCTCCATGACGTGGATGACTGCTGGAACCCGCTGGCGACTCGTAGCGCTGGCTGAAGCTTCGACTGGGGAGGGGTGGAGTGAACCCGGCTCCGGCTGCGATCATACTTCTCTTGCTGGGCCATGGCCGTTTGTAAATATCCAATGGCGTTTCGCACATCCTCCGCAAAGGGTGCTTCATCTGGGATGGGAATTGTCTCGAGCCGGGAGGCCGCTGCTACCATGTCCTCGGCCGGGTTAGAGTAATGAGCCGCATGTGTTGGAAAAGCCCTAGCTGAAATTTGGTTATGCTGGGGTGGATGAGCCACCGGGCGTTCCATCGGGCGGCTTTCTAGTGCGTCCGTAACCCGCCCTGCTCCGGGGGTGTTAAAAAGATCCTCGCTTCGTAACGTTCTGGAAGACGGGACTGATGTCTCCTCTGGTGCACCGCGGCCGCTGACCTTTGCTCCAGCTCCAGACGGAAAGCATCGGCCTTGATACGTTCCGCTTCCTCCTCCATCCGGTTTTTTAGCTCGGCCATCCTTTGTCGTTCCTCTGCCATCCAGCCCTTGACCCGTGCCACCTCTAGATTCCTTGCTGCATGATTATCCGGTGTTACTTTTGTGGCCATGAGAGCTGTAAGTTTGTCCATCAATTCCACTAGAACCTGAGCCGACGGCGGCGGGCTATCACCCGCTGCGGCGGCTCCTGCCGCTGTGTCACCGGCGGCTGAAGCCGATCCTGCCAGGAACACCGCCTCATGAACCGGGGGTCTCAGATCATCCGACTCAAAACCCTCTTCCTCAGAATAGGTGTCGTAGTAGCCCCCAAGGCCACCGTTACTGAGCCGATACACTGATTTTGTCTCCCCACTAGAGGACTCATCTTCCGAGCAAATGAGAGTTCCTTGTGACCCGGACGCTTCCAGGTCCATGCCTTGAGTGAAGCCCACGAGAACATGCTTTTGACCTGGGTGGGCACGGGCAGGCCGCACAACACCCGTAGATTGGAGACGCCGAGCCAGCTCGATGATGTTAGTGCAGATGTCCGGCCCGGGTGTAGATCCATCAACCTTTCCGATGAAAACCTGGACCCCACTGAACGGAACCCGGAATCCATACTCTACTGAGCCAGCATCAAGCCCCCAACCGGCGTTGTCGATGTAGAGCCGGCTGCAGCGACTCTTGCTCATCCTTCCAACCACGTATCCTTCGAGCCCTGGGAGAGAGCCCTTTGAGAACTCAACACCACCAAGCGTTAGCCCCACGGTGGGCGCCAACTGTCGTGGTTTTATCACGGCAGATGTCCGGGTGAACGGACTTGGATTCGAGGCCATCGCTTAACGGGGTGGACTCAAAGGGGTTAGTTGGGACGAAAGACACGGATTTACCCAGGTTCGGCCCCTCGAGTCGAGGTAATAGCCTATGTCCTGCTTGTGTTTGTATTGCTTGTGTATCGATTACAAGGAGCTAGAAGCTTGACCTAGTTCTTGATTACCTACCTCTAAGTCGCCCCAGGTCTGCCTTTATATAAGAGGGCAGGACCACTGGGTCGTTACAATTGCTAACCGAGTCTCTTTCTATCTTCCTATCCAAGCCGTCTATGAGTCGGCTTGCACGCCCAGGTCTTCTCCGTTCGGGCCGTTTGTACGGCCCACACCACGAGCCGCCTATCTTCTTGGGCCACCAGTCTTATGGCTCACCTTTGGGCCGGCTCACGAGCCAGCAACATGACGCGGAGCCTCCAGAGCGGGTCATATCGTGGGGTCATATCCCCAACAGGTAGTCTTTACCGGGATGAAGTGAGCAACTTTAGTGAAACGATCAACAACTACCCAAATAGAATCATAACCTGATCGAGTCCTGGGTAACCCTGTAATGAAATCCATACCAATCTCATCCCACTTCCAATCAGGTATAGGCAATGGTTGTAACAAACCTGCTGGTTTCTGGTGCTTTGCCTTAACTCTCTAGCACACATCACATATTGCAATATACTCAACAATTTCCCTCTTTAGGCTAGGCCATTAAAATCTCTCCCTCAAATAAAAATACATCTTACTATTACCTGGGTGGATAGAATAAGGTTCTGAATTATACTTGTTACTATTTTTGTACTTCCTCTTGCAGTTCTCTATGGCCTGATGCTTTCCCTCAAGCACAATAGCCTTATCAATAAGCTCCTGGCAATTACCAAAAGTGGCCACTGTTAGCTGAACACCCAAATCATCATTCAGGTCCTCCAAGAATTTCTCGTGCCTCGCTGCATCAATATTAATATCATTAGGAGCATATCATGCAAGTTTATTAAATTCCTCCACATATTCAGTAACCGTGAGACATCACGGACGCAAGCTGCGGAACTCCTTCTTTTTAATACTCATAGCACCAGCTGACACATGTGCGGCGCGAAAAGCTGCCTGAAACTATGCCCAGGTGATAGTATCAATGGGGTAAGTGACCAAGTAGTTGGCCCACCAAGCTGCGGTAGGACCCTCCAACAGATGTAAGGCAAACCTCACCCTCTCTGCATCTGTGCATCCAACGACCTGCAGGTTCCTACCGATTGCATGGAGCCAATCATCAGCCACAATAGGTTTAGGGCTGCTGGAGAACCTCGGAGGATTCAACCTCAAGAACCTGGGAAGCATATCCATAGGTGACGGAGGCGGTGGATTGTTATTGTTGTTGTTGTTTTTGTTGTTGTTTCCCATGTTCTGAACAAGCAACTGGATCAACTGGCCTTGTCCCTGAAGCAACTGCTGCACATATGGCAGTACGTCATCATCATTTTTGCCTCCTCGTGAACCACTACCCCTAGTCTCACGTCTCGGCGGCATCTGGTGGGAAAGAATTAGATGAATAATAGATATAATAGGTCTAAAGGAATATATATATATTCTACCCATATGCATAATATGATCAAGGCAATATATATGAGGCAAAGAAAACACAATAACGAATAACACCAACAGAAACAAGAATCAACAACATAGCATTATTTCTATAGTCGAATAGTTTTTGACAAGATCCTAGTTTATCCAACAAGCAAACTAACAATCAAGCAAGCAACCTAGTATCGTCATACCATAAATGTGGCATAAACAGATACGCTAACATGCTAATATCGCCAAATAAAACAAAGATAAGTGGAGGTCTCAGCACTAGTTCCTACTTAAACTGGTCAAGATACTTGAGGGGTTGACTAATAAAAGAGTAAGAAGTGTTCAAAGTTTATAAAATAATTTTCACTCCTATGGCTTTTCTAAACCATTTTCTAGGGTCACGACCTACAGTCAACACACTGCTCTGATACCATCTGTAACGACCAAACCTCGAAGGGTTTGAGTCTCTGTGCTTACCGTGCTAGTCCCTGGATCGATTTGCTAGCACACACATCATAGATGAATACCAAAATAGCAAGTGCATCATTTATTACAATGTATGATCCAAAATTTATAAAGTATAACAATTTGCATAGCACTTGGCTAGCTTTATTCAATCAAACAACGGAAAAATAGCAGAAAATAACAATGAGTCCCATCATAGCCCACTGGCGATGCTGAATGTAGACTCGCGAACCTAACGGTACCTTACTCTTCGTCTGAAAATCCTACAACATGAGACATTGTAGCCGTATAGGTCGATACTTTGAATGTATTGGCAAGTTACATAGGAGAAATAATAAGCAGACCTACATGTACATGCATAGTATATCAAAGGAAGGTTTGATGGTTATTTTGCAGAAAGCTAACTTTATCCTCATAACTACATAATAGTCAAATTTTAATTTAATTGCTACAATTAAATACACATGGTGAATTGGCATCTCCAAGTCCAACCTAAACCATTATTAAGTTTCCCACCAAGTTTTATTAAGGGTAACATCTGTCAAGATCATCCAACAACTATAATGGCCTAGCTGCTGAAAGTTGTCCATAACTGGGAACACGGCTAATCACGATTAGTTTTAATACTCCGCAGACTTTTGCACACCTTACCCACTAGACTCAACCTGAAGATTGAGACGAAGTCTTTCAGAGGCAGTCACCTCCACCCAACGGCAGCCGGTACACCTACTCATATCTACAGCTGCTAGCTTTGCCCAGGTGAGGTTCCCACAACCTACTCAACTAAGCCAAAGCCCATATTAGCTAGTGGTTGCACATGGAAGCTACTAGTCACTAGGTCTGTCTGATCTTTTTGAACGTGGGCAACATTCCACTTACATTCAGAGGGTCAAAACCATGATGTTCTTAAAAGCACCTAGCAATCCAATTCCGCCCAGAGGTGATTATATCCCTAGTTACTACTCAATTTATTTAATAATTTTCACATAATCTCAATGAATACAAGAACCAACCCCGTCTACATAGCATAGCAGAACTACAACTACCACGACCTTCATTGACGAGGGGAATAACTGAATAGCATAGCATAATATAACAATATTCCTATACATGCATAAATTCATAGTATGACATATACTACATGCATAGAAAAACAATAGGTGAAGGATGATCAACATGTAACTTGCCTTGGTTCTGGTTCAAAAGGTCACACTCCTGACAATAGTTTGCGTCGCACTACGGGCAATCTACACGTTTCAAACAATCACAACAAAGAAATCACCACACTCAAATATCATCAAATAAAACCAACAGCAAGAAATCATTTTTAAAACCACAAAACAGTAGCATAACAGTAGGTATAAAACACCTACAAATCAGTAGAAACACAACACAAAAAGAATCATTAAATTTTAATAAATGTTTTGCAAAATATGGTCTCTGGAAGGTTTTAATTGAATTTGAACAAATTCAAATTTAAACATTGCAAACATGCAAAATTTTGGTTCTATCATATTCTACTGGTCATTATGAGTGCACAGGAGAAAGAATTAATTAAATTGAGTATATAGATTAAAAGATATAGCAATTTGAAATTTTGGTGCAAATCTGTCCAAAAAATAAACAAATCAAAAACAGATTTTTTTCGGTAATATAGCATTTGCCACGTGGCGCCATGTAATTGGCCAAGGGGTGGAAGCTGTGCGTGCGTGTTCACCGGGAGCAAAATAGACGATCGCGGCCTCGGGTGTGGATGGTGGTGCTCCTCCGGCGAAGCTGCGGTGGCGGGTGGATGCGGCGTTCGACGGGGGTGGCGACGGTGGTTCTACAGGCGGCGGTGGTCTCCTGTGCGGGTAACTGCGGCGACATGAACTGCGGTTGCTCCGGTGACTTGTTCCCCTCGCTCCGCTCTGTTTTTGGCCAGGGAGGGATGTCAGGTAGGTGCAGCGCGGACAGGGGGTTCCAACAAAGCAGACGGAGCGGTGGGAGGTGTCCTTACGGCGACGGAATCGTCCGGCAAAGGTGGCGGCGACCCCAGCTCCACGATGAGATGCGTTTCGTTGGGGTGGCGGCATGCGGTGGTTGAGGTGATCGAGAAGGAGGTGTGGGGTTCCCTGGGGCTCCTCCTTGCTCTAGACGTCCTGGGCTCGCACGGAATCGACCTAAGCGCCGATGGACTAGGGCTCGATCTCCATGGCGCGTGCATGTGTGCGAGTCTGGCTCGGGGTGGAAGAAAAGGTGCGGGGCCCCACAGCAGCTATGTACCGCTTTGCTAGTTGGGCTGTGGCTGGCTTGCGCGCGTGCGAAGACCCTGTTGGGCCACTGTGCAGTCCACCTGCACAGTGTGTTCCGATTTTTTAAATATAAAACTGCTACTAAAACAAAAACAAATATAAATATTCTCGATAAATAAATACCAAAATAAATCCTAGAAAAATATATAATCCTACACTAATATATATGCTACTAATATAAAATATAGGAACACTAGTTCCAACCATAATGCAATTTTGAAAAATAATTTTTATGCAAAAAGCCACACAATAAGCCTTGCAACATAAATTCAAAAGGAATATGAAGTTTATAAAATTGCAAAAACACAACAGATGAAACCTATATATTATTCTGGACATTATGAAGTTTTATTGACCGGGGAGAAGTCATGTTATCTCCACTCCAATAATTTGCCATGAGTTGCATGATGAATAGAATTTTCAGAAAATTTAAATAATGCATAGGAAAATATGAGATGCATATGAATGATCTATTAACATCCTAATTGAGGAAAATTGGGATGTTACATTAATGGGATTGACAACCCTCTTAACAGTGTTGGGTGCAAGTTGTATGCTCTTTTGTGTGCATCCGCTTAAGATGGTTGAGGATTGGTATTCCTATTGGTTTGATAAACCTTGGTTTCACAACTGAGGGAAATACTTACCCACATTGTGCTGCGATAACCCGTTCCTCTTCACAGAAAACGCAACGTAGATCACAAGTATCCATATATTTCTTAGACAAACACCTATTCTTAAATACAACTTACTAGTTGATATATTAGGGGATCCTCATCCACCCCAGGGAGATCCCGTGTTTGAGCTAAAGACAGTGCCTGATACTTTATAATATGCTTATTTCGATGAAAAGAAGATATATCCTATTATCATCACATTCGAAGCATGAAGAAAAGAGATTACTCAAAACTCTAAAGAAGCACATGGATGCTATTGGATATACTCTTGATGATCTTAAGGGCATCGGACCCATGCTATGTCAGCACAAGATTAATATGGAACCAGATGCTAAACCTATTGTTGATCGTCAACGTCGTCTCAATACTAAGATGAAGGAGGTGGTAAGAACCGAGATACTAAAACTTCTGGATGCAAGTATAATTTTTCCTATTGCTGATAGTAGATGGTTAAGCCACGTTCATTGTGTTCCTAAGAAATATGGTATAACTGTCATTCCTAATGATAAAAATGAGCTTATTCCACAAATAATAGTAAATGCCTATAGGATGGTGATTGATTTCAGGAAACTAAATAAAACTACTAGGAAAGATCATTACCCTCTTCCTTTTATTTATCAAATGTTAAAAGGCTTCCTAAGCACACTCATTTTTGTTTTATTGATGGTTACACTGGTTTTCTCAAATACCCGTGTTAAAAGAGGACCAATAGAAAACTACCTTTACTTACCCTTTTGGAACGTACGCTTATAGCTGTATGCATTTCAGTTTATGCAATGCACCTGCTACCTTTGAAAGATGTATGACTGCTATATTCTCTGACTTTTGTGAAAACATTGTTGAGGTTTTCATGGATGATTTTTCCTTTTATGGGACTTCTTTTGATGATTGCTTGAGCAACCTTGATCGAGTTTTGTAGAGATGTGAAGAAACTAATCTTGTATTGAATTGGGAGAAGTGGCACTTTATGGTGAATGAAGGTATAGTGCTTGGGTATAAAATTTGTGAACGAAGCATTGAAGTGGACAAAGCTAAAGTTGATATGATAGAGAAAATGACATGCCCAAGGATATCAAATGTACAAGAAGTTTCCTTGGTCATGCGGGTTTCTATAGGCATTTTATTAAGGATTTCTCAAAGATTTCTAGGCCACTAACTAATCTTCTTTAAAAATATGTCCCCTTTGTTTTTGATGATGATTGTGTACAAGCTTTTGAGAGATTTAAGAAAGCTTTGATTTCTGCACCTGTTGTCCAACCACCTGATTGGAACCTACCTTTTGAAGTTATGTGTGATGCTAGTGATTATGCTATTGGTGTTGTTCTATGGAAAAGAATAAACAAGAAATTGAATGTTAGTCATTATGCCAGTAAGACGCTACACACTGCTCAAAAAATTATGCTACTACTGAAAAAGAATTTTTAGCAGTTGTTTTTGCATGTGATAAGTTTAGACCTTATATCGTTGATTCCAAGGAAACTATTCACACTAGTCATGCTACTATTCAATACCTTATGAACAAGAAAGATGCTAAACCTAGACTTATTAGATGGGTTCTTCTACTACAAGAATTTGATTTGCATATTGTTGATACAAAGGGAGCTAAAAATCCCGTAGAAGATAACTTTTCTAGGATGGAAAATGTTCTTGATGACCTACTGCATATTGATGATAGTTTTCCTGATGAGCAACTAGATGTTATTAATTCTTCACGTAGTACTCCTTGGTATCCTGATTATGCTAACTATATTGTTGCTAAGTGATACGTCCATTTTGCATCATGATTTTATATTGATATTTATTGCACTATGGGTTGTTATTAGACATTTTGGTACAACACTTATGCCTTTTCTCTCTTATTTTACAAGGTTTACATGAAGAGGGAGAATGCCGGCAGCTGGAGTTCTGACTAGAAAAGGAGAAAATCTGAGATACCTATTCTGCACAACTCCCAAAGTCCTAAAAATCTACAAAGAATTATTTTGGAATATATAAAAAATATTGTGCGAAAGAAATACATCAGGGGGCCCACCAGACAGCCACAAGCCTGTAGGGCACGCCCCACCCCCTGGGCGCGCCCCTAGGGCTTGTGGCCCACCTGGTAGCCCTCCGATGCCCATCTTCTGCTATATTGAGGGTTTCAAACTGAAAAAATCAGAACAGAGCTTTCGGGACGAAGCACCGAAATCTCGAGGCGAAACTTGGGCAGAACCAATCTAGAGCTTCGACAGGGCGATCCTGCCAGGGAAACTTCCTTCCAGGAGGGGGAAACCGAAGCCATCGTCATCACCAACGATCCTCCCATCGAGAGGGGGTCAATCTCCATTAACATCTTCATCAGCACCATCTCCTCTCCGAACCCTAGTTCATTTCTTGTATCCAGTCTTTGTCTCAAAACCTTAGATTGGTACCTGTGGGAAGCTAGTAGTGTTGATTACTCCTTGTAGTTGATGCTAGTTGGTTTACTTGGTGGAAGATCATATGTTTAGATCCTTGATCATCATTAATACTCCTCTGATTATCAACATGAATATCCAAGTAAGGGCAGCACCCAAGCACCGGTCCACCCACATATCAAATTATCAAAGTAACGAGCGCGAATCATATATGCATGATGAAAACCAGCTTGACAAAAATTCCCATGTGTCCTTGGGAGATCCTTGCTTTATATAATAATTTGTCCAGGCTTGTCCTTTGCTATAAAAGGGATTGGGCCACCTTGCCGCAACTTTGTTACAATTGTTACTTGCTACCCGTTTTAGATTATCTTATCACAAAACTATCTATTACCGATAATTTCAGTGCTTGCAGAGAATACCTTGCTGAGAACCGCTTGTCATTTCCTTCTGTTCCTCGTTGGGTTTGACACTCCTACTTATCAAAAGGACTATGATAGACCCCCTATACTTGTGGGTCATCAAGACTCTTTTCTAGCGTCGTTGCCGGGGAGTGAAGCTCCTTTGGTGAGTGGAACTTGGTAAGGAAAATATTATATAGTGTGCTGAAATTTACTGTCACTTGTTACTATGGAAAGTAAGCCTTTGAGGGGTTTGTTCGGGGTATCTTCACCTAAACTAGAAACACAAAGAGTTGTCCCTCAACCTACTGAGCCTACTAAAAATATTCATTATGAAATTCCTTCAGGTATGATAGAGAAACTGCTAGCTAATCCTTATGGAGGAGATGGAACACTACATCTAGATTTGCATCTAATCTACATGGATGAAGTTTGTAGATTATTTAAGATTGCAGGTTTGCCTGAGGATGTTGTCAAGAAGAAGGTCTTTCCTTTATCTTCGAAGGAGAAGGCATTGGCATGGTACACGCTATGTGATGATATTGGATCATGGAACTACAACCGACTGAAAATAGAATTTCATCAGAAGTTCTATCGTATGCATCTGGTTCATCGTGATCGGAATTATATTTACAATTTTTGGCCTTTTGAAGTAGAAAGAACCGCTTAGTCTTGGGGGAGGCTTAAGTCAATGTTATATTCATGCCCAAACTATGAGCTCTCAAGAGGAATTATTATTCAGAATTTTTATGCTCGACTTTCTCATAATGATCAATCCATGCTCGATACTTCTTGTGCTGGTTTTTTTATGAAGAAAGATATTGAATTGAAATGGGATTTATTGTAAATAATTAAACGCAACTCTAAAGATTGGGAACTCGACGAAGGTAAGGAGTCAGGTATGAACCTTAAGTTTGATTGTGTTAAATCCTTCGTAGACACTGATGCTTTTCGTGAATTTAGCACTAAATATGGACTTGACTTTGAGATACTAGCTTCTTTCTGTGAATCTTTTGCTACTCATGTTGATCTCCCTAGGGAGAAGTGGTTTAAATATCATCCTCCCATTGAAGTGAAAGTAGTTGAACCTATTAAAGTTGATAAGGAAATTCTTACTTATAATGTTGATCTTGTTACCCCTACTACTTACATTGAGAAACCACCCTTCCCTGTTAGGATAAAGGATCATGCTAAAGATTCAACTCTAGTTCGTAAGAGTTGTATAAGAACATCTACACCCCCTGAACAAATTAAAATTGAACCTAGTATTGCTATAGTTAAAGATCTCTTGGTTGATAATATTGATGGGCATGTTATTCATTTATGTAATGAAGCACCTAGAATTGCTCGACCTGATACTAAGCATAAACATAGACCAATTGTTGGCGTGCCTATTTTTTTTGTTAAAATAGGAGATCATTGTTATCATGGCTTGTGTGATATGGGTGCTAGCGTAAGTTCAATCCCCTATTCCTTATACAAAGAAATCATGCATGATATTGCACCAATTGAACTAGAGGAAATTGATGTTACTATTAAGCTTGCTAAGAGAGACACTATTGCACCGATGGGGATTGTTAGAGATGTTGAAGTCTTGTGTGGGAAAACAAAATATCCTACTGATTTTCTTGTTCTTGGTTCCCCACAAGATAATTTTTGTCCCAATATATTTGGCAGACCCTTCTTGAACACTTTTAATGCTAGGTTTGATTGTGAGAAAGAAATGGTTACTGTGAGTTTTGGGGATGTGTCTCATGAGTATAATTTCTCAAAATTTAGTAGACAACCCCATGACAAAGAATTGCCTAGTAAAGATGAAATTATTGGTCTTGCTTCTATTGCTGTGCCTCCTACTGATCCTTTAGAACAATATTTGCAAGACCATGAAAATGATATGCATATGAATGAGAGGAATGAAATAGATGAAATTTTCTTTGATCAGCAACCTATTTTGAAACACAACTTACCTATTGAAATACTTGGGGATCATCCTCCACCCAAGGGTGATCCCGTGTTTGAGCTCAATCAATTACCCGATACGTTGAAATATGCTTATATTGATGAAAAGGAGATATATCATGTTATTATTAGTGCTAACCATTCAGAGCATGAAGAAAAGAGATTATTAAAAACTCTGAGAAATCATTGTGCTGCTATTGGTTACACTCTTGATGATCTTAAGGGCATTAGTCCCACTCTATGTCAGCATAAAATTAATATGGAGCCTGATGCCAAACCAGTTATTGATCACCAACGATGATTGAACCCTAAGATGAAAGAAGTGGTAAGAAAAGAAATACTGAAGCTTCTGGAGGTAGGTATAATTTATCTTGTTGCTGATAGTAGATGGGTTAGTCCCGTCCATTGTGTCCCTAAGAAGGGAGGTATTACCGTTGTTCCTAATGATAAAAATGAATTAATCCCGCAAAGAATTGTTACAGGTTATAGAATGGTAATTGATTTTAGGAAATTGAATAAAGCTACTAAGAAAGATCATTACCCTTTACCTTTTATTGATCAAATGCTAGAAAGACTATCCAAACATACTCATTTTTGCTTTCTAGATGGTTACTCTGGTTTCTCTCAAATACGTGTATCAAGCCAGGATCAAGAAAAAAACACTTTTACTTGCCCTTTCAGTACCTTTGCTTATAGACGTATGCCTATTGGTTTATGCAATGCACCTGCTACTTTTCAAAGATGTATGATGGATATATTCTCTGACTTTTGTGAAAAGATTCTTGAGGTTTTTATGGATGATTCTTCTATTTATAGGACTTCATTTGATGATTGTTGGAGCAACCTTGACTGAGTTTTGCAGAGATGTGAAGAAACTAATCTTGTCTTAAATTGGGAAAAGTGTCACTTTATGGTTAATGAAGGTATTGTCTTGGGGCACAAGGTCTCCGAAAGAGGTATTGAAGTTGATAAGGCTAAAGTTGATGCTATTGAAAATATGTCATGCCCTACGGATATCAAAGGTATAAGAAGTTTCCTTGGTCATGTTGGTTTCTATAGGAGGTTTATCAAAGATTTCTCTAAGATTTCTAGGCCTCTCACAAATCTTTTGTAAAAAGATGTCCCATTTGTTTTTCATGATGATTGTGTGGAAGCATTTGAAATTCTTAAGAATGCTCTGATTACTGCATCTGTTGTTTAACCACCTAACTGGAACCTACCCTTTGAAATTATGTGTGATGCTAGTGACTATGTTGTTGGTGTTGTTCTAGGACAAAGAGTCGATAAGAAATTAAATGTTATCCATTATGCCAGTAAAACTCTAGATAGTGCTCAAAGAAACTATGCTACTACTAAAAAAGATTTTTAGCAGTCGTGTTTGCTTGTGCTAAGTTTAGACCTTATATTGTTGATTCCAAAGTAACTGTTCACAATGATCATGCTGCTATTAAGTACCTTATGGAGAAGAAAGGTACTAAACCTAGACTTATTAGGTGGGTCCTTCTGCTACAAGAATTCGGTTTGCATATAATTGATAGAAAGGATGCTGATAACCCTGTGGCAGATAACTTGTCTAGATTAGAAAATGTTCTTGATGACCCACTACCTATTGATGATAGCTTTCTGGATGAGCAATTAGCTGTCATAAATGCTTCACACAATGCTCCATGGTATGCTGATTATGCCAACTATATTGTTGCTAAATTTTTACCGCCTACTTTCACATACCAAAAACAGAAAAATTCTTCTATGATTTAAGGCATTACTTTTGGGATGACCCACACCTTTATAAAGAATGAGTAGATGGTATTATTAGACATTGTGTACCTGAGCATGAACAAGAACCGATCTTACGCAAGTGCCACTCCGAAGCCTACAGAGGACACCACGCTGGAGATAGAACTGCACACAAGGTACTACAATCTGGGTTTTATTGGCCTATTCTCTTCAAGGATGCTCGCAAGTTTGTCTTTTCTTGTGATGAATGTCAAAGAACTGGTAACATTAGTAGACGTCAGGAAATGCCTATGAATTAGTCTCTTGTTATTGAACCATTTGATGTTTGGGGCTTTGATTATATGGGTCCTTTGCCGCAATCTAACGGGTATACTCATATTCTAGTTGTTGTTGAGTATGTTACTAAGTGGATAGAAGCTATCCCAACTAGTAGCGTTGATCATAACACTTCTATTAAAATGCTTAAATAAGTTATTTTCCCTAGATTTGGAGTCCCTAGTTATTTGATGACTGATGGTGGTTCACACTTTATTCATGGTGCTTTCCGTAAATTGCTCGCTAAATATGATGTTAATCATAGAATTGCATCTCCTTATCATCCTCAGTCTAGTGGTCAAGTAGAATTGAGCAATAGTGAAATTAAATTGATTTTGCAGAGGACTGTTAATAGATCTAGGAAGAATTGGTCTAAGAAACTTGACGATGCATTGTGGGCTTATAGAACTGCTTACAAAAACCCTATGGGTATGTCTCCGTATAAGATGGTTTATGGTAAAGCATGTCACTTACCGCTAGAACTAGAACATAAAGCTTATTGGGCAATCAAAGAGCTCAATTATGATTTCAAACTTGCTGGTGAGAAGAGGTTATTTGACATTAGCTCACTTGACGAATGGAGAACCCATGCCTATGAGAATGTCAAGTTGTTTAAAGAAAAGGTCAAGAGATGGCATGATAGAAGGATATAAAAGCTTGAATTTAATGTAGGTGATCATGTATTGCTATACAATTCTCATTTGAGATTTTTTATAGGAAAACTTCTCTCTAAACGGGAAGGTCCTTACATTATCTAGGAGGTATACCGTTCTGGTGCCATCAAGATTAACAACACCGAAGGCACAAACCCGAAGGTGGTTAATGGTCAAAGAATCAAACATTATATCGCAGGTACTCCCATAAATGTTGAAACCAATATCATCAATACCATAACTCCGGAGGAGTACATTAGGGAGACTTACCAGAATGTTGCAGACACCGAAAAGGAATAGGTATGTGGTACGGTAAGTAAAAAAGACTCCAAGGCTTTTTCAATGGCAATTTTTATCTGTTTTGGAATATTTAAAAAATTAGGAAAATTCAAAGTAGTCCGAATAGTGCACGAGGAGGCGACAAGCCTGCAGGGCGTGCCCTATCCCCCTGACGCGCCACTAGGGCTTGTGGCCACCTCGTGCACCTTCCGAACTCCGTTTTCTTGTGGAATACCCCTTCGGGTCGGCAAAAGTTCATTATATAATCTCCCGAAGGTTTTGACTCTCGTATCACGCTAATACCTCTTGTTTTCTCTTTGAGCTGTTTTTGCAGCAAATTTAGAGCAATATGTCATCCCAAGATTCTGATGGGGAGAGCTATATATCGCATTATCTTGCCAATCCCAAGCGCTACAGGGACTTATATCCTTATGGATTGTTCTCATAGGAAGAACAAGAAAGCAAGTACAAGGAAGAAAGCTCGAATGAAGAAGAGGCCCCCTGCCTCAGCCATGAGATATGCACATGGAGTTCAAGAAATCAAGCCTTCCCAACACCCGGCAAAAACCCAAGGTTCTATTTATCCCTTCTTGTTTCCTACAGGAGAGCAAGGAAGAATTATGTCAAAAGATATTGAAGCTCGACCAGGAGGTGGACGACTTGAGGGAACAGAATTTTATGCTTAGGAGGAAACAAGACAAGCTTCCAGCCTCATCGCCAAGTATATAACATCGCCACCTTCGAAGCAAGACAACTAAACACATGGGTACGGGAACTCCCCTTGGTTTGTGCCAAGCTTGGGGGGGTCCCCCGGTATCGTACCACCATCACATCTTTTATTTTTATTTTTGTTTTTATCATCTTTCCTTAGTTCGATTCTTTTGGTTATATCTTGATCTAGTAGAATAAAGTTTTCGTGTGATCTAGTTTTGAGTCTTTACTTTATGATTCCTCCTATGTAAGCAAGTCCGTGAGTTATATAATAAAAATTGCTTTTGAGTTGAGGGCTTTTGCTTATTTGGCATGATCTTGATCTTGAGAAAGATGAAGTAGAAAGAAGTATAGAATAAAATCAAAGAGTACATATGACAAGCTTATGGGGATTGATGACTTCTCATACAGGAAGTATGTCGATTGAAAGCTGTTGTGGGTTGACAAACATAGTTGTTGGTCATTGGGGCAACTAAAAGGAAGTAATAAAGAAAGAGATGTTCACATATAAATATATTATCTTGGACATCTTTTATGATTGTGAGCACTCATTAAAATATTATATGTTAAGAAGTTGATGTCGGACAAGGAAGACAACATAATGGTTTGTGTTTTCTTATTTCTGAAAATAAGTTATATTGTTATAGATCCCTCAACATGTGTCGCTTGCCTCCACCTCATATTAGCCAAAACTTCCGCACCAAGTAGAGATACTACTTGTGCATCCAAACACCCTTAACCCTGTTTTGCCATGCTAGTCCACCATACCTACCTAAGGATAGAATAAGATTCTTCAAGTAAGTTGTCATCGGTGCAAGCAATAAAAATTGCTCTCTAAATATGTGTGATTTGTTAATGTGAGGAAAATAAAATTTATACGAACTTGTGATAGGGAAGCAATAAAAGCGGCAGACTCCATAATAAAGTTCATTATCACAAGGGGCAATATAAATTGATGTTCTTTTGCATTAAGGGATTGTGCATCCAGCTATAAAAACGCATGACAATCACTGCTTCCCTCTATGAAGGGCCTATCTATTACTTTTATTTTCTAGTACTTACCTTTATGCAAGAGTCACGGTGATCTCCATCACTTCCTCTATTTTCGCCTTTATTTTCGGGCAAGCATCACATGTTGGGGAATGATCTAGGCACATATCTCAACTCGGAAGTGGACAAGCATGAGTTATTACTGTTGACATTACCCTTTTAGGTAAATAGTTGGGAGGCAACACTATAAGCCCCTATCTTTCTCTGTGTCCGATTGAAACTTTGAACTCATAGGTGCCTCATGAGTTAGCAATTGTGGAGGACTAACAGATGATTCAGTATGTGGGTTTTCTTTACAAGCTCTTATATTGACTCTTTCCTACGTTATGATAAATTGGAATTGCTGCAATGACCGAGGTCATAGTTTGTCGGTTCTCAATAGAGTTCTTGATTCATACTTTGCCATTGTGAATGGATTGTTACTTTAGCATAAGAAATTATATGTCAATATAATTTGTTGTTCTAAAGATGATCATGATGCCTTCATGTCCATATTTTATTTTATCGACACCTCTATCTCTAAACATGTGGGCATATTTATCGATTTTGACTTTCGCTTGAGGAAAAGTGAGGTCTAAGCTTGGGGGAGTTGATACGTTCATTTTGCATCATGATTTTATATTGATATTTACTGCATCATGGCCTGTTATTACACATTTTGGTACAACACTTATGCCTTTTCTCTCTTATTTTCCAAGGTTTACATGAAGAGGGACAATGCCGGCAGCTGGACTTCTGGACTGGAAATGGAGCAAATCTGAGATACCTATTCTACACAACTCCAAAAGTCCTGACAATCTACAGAGAATTATTTTGGAATATATAAAAAATATTGGGCAAAAGAAATACATCAGGGGGCCACCAGGCAGCCACAAGCCTGCAGGGCGCGCCCTACCCCCTAGGCGCGCCCCTGGGGCTTGTGGCCCACCTGGCAACCCTCCAATTCCCATCTTCTGATATATTGAGGGTTTCGACCTGGAAAAAATCAAAACATAGCTTTCGGGACGAAGAGACGCTGTCTCGAGGCAGAACTTGGGCAGAACCAATCTAGAGCTCCGGCAGGGTGATCCTGCCAGGGAAACTTCCCTCCGGGAGGGGGAAATCGAAGCCATCATCATCACCAACGATCCTCTCATCGAGAGGGGGTCAATCTCCATCAACATCTTCATCAGCACTATATCCTCTCCGAACCCTAGTTCATCTCTTGTATTCGATCTTTATCTCAAAACCTCAGATTGGTACTTGTGGGTTGCTAGTGGTGTTGATTACACCTTGTAGTTGATGCTAGTTGGTTTACTTGGTGGAAGATCATATGTTCACATCCTTGATCAACATTAATACTCCTCTGGTTATGAACATGAATATGCTTTGTGAGTAGTTACGTTTGTTCCCGAGGACATGGGATAAGTCTTGTTACAAGTAATCATGTGAATTTGGTATTCGTTCGATATTTTGATGAGATGTATGTTGTCTCTCCTCTAGTGGTGTTATGTGAACGCCAACTACATAACACTTCACCATTGTTTGGGCCTAGAGGAAGGCATTAGGAAGTAATAAGTAGATAATGGGTTGCTAGAGTGACAGAAGCTTAAACCCTAGTCTAGGCGTTGCGTTGTAAGGGGCTGATTTGGATGCACATGTTTCATGCTATGGTTAGATTTATCTTAATTCTTCTTTCGTAGTTGTGGATGCTTGTGGGAGGGGTTAATCATAAGTGGGAGGCTTGTCCAAGTAAGGGCAACACCCAAGCACCGGTCCACCCACATAAAAAATTATCAAAGTAACAAATGTGAGTCATACATGCATGATGAAAACTAGCTTGACAGAAATTCCCGTGTGTCCTTGGGAGCTCCTTGCTTTATATAAGAATTTGTCAAGGCTTGTCCTTTGCTATAAAAGGGATTTGTCCACCTTGCTGCACCTTTGTTACAATTGTTACTTGCTACCCGTTACGAATTATCTTATCACAAAACTATCTGTTACCGATAATTTCAGTGCTTGCAGAGAATACCTTACTAAGAACCGCTTGTCATTTCCTTCTGCTCCTTGTTGGGTTCGACACTCTTACTTATCGAAAGGACTACAGTAGATCCCCTATACTTGTGGGTCATCACTAAGTATATTCCACCTAGCTTCACCTATTAACAAAAGAAAAAAAATCTTTTATGATTTGCGCGTTACATTTGGGATAACCCACATCTTTATAAAGAACGAGTATATAGTGTTATCAGACATTGTGTACCTGAGCATGAACAGTAACACATTCTAAGGAAGTGCCACTCCAAGGCTTACAGTGGACACCATGCTATTGATAGAACTACACACAAGGTATTACAATCCAGTTTCTATTGGCCTACTCTGTTTACAGATACCCGTAAGTATGTCCTTTCATATGATGGATTTTAAAGAGTTGGTAACATTGGTAAATGTCAGCAAGTGCCTATGAATTATTCACTTGCAATTGAACCATTTGATGTTTGGGGTTTTGAATTTATGGGACCTTTTCCATCCTCCAATGGGTATACACATATTTTAGTTGTTGTTGATCATGTTACTAAGTGGGTAGAGGCTATTCCAACTAGTAGTGTTGATCATAACATTTCTATTAAAATGCTTAAGGACATTATCTTTCTAAGGTTTGGGGTCCCCAGATATTTAATGACTGATGGTGGTTCACATTTTCTTCATGGTGCTTTCCGTAAACTTCTAGCTAAATAAGATATTAACCATAGAATGGAATCACCTTATCATCCTCAGTCAAGTGGCCAAGTTGAATTGAGCAATCGAGAAATAAAATTAATTTTGCAAAAGACTGTCAATAGATCCAGGAAAAATTGGTCTACGAAACTAGATGATGTCGTATGGGCTTATAGAACTGCTTATAAGAATCCCATGGGGATGTCCCCATATAAAATGGTCTATGGAAAGGATTGGCATTTACCCCTTGAGTTAGAACATAAATCTCATTAGGCAATTAAACAACTTTATTATGATTTTAAACTTGCCGGTGAAATAGGTTATTTGATATTAGCTCACGAGATGAATGGAGGACACAAGCCTATGAAAATGCTAGGCTGTGTAAATAAAAAGTTAAAAGATAGCACGACAAGAGGATTCAAAAACGAGAAATAGGAGACCTAGTTCTTTTGTACAATTCTCGTTTTAGTTTTTTTGCAAGAAAACACCTCTCCAAATGGGAAGGCCCATATATATGTTGTCGAGGAGGTCTATCGCTCCAGTGCCATAAAATTTAGTAACTTTGAAGGCAAAAACACGAGAGTGGTGAATGGGAAAGGATCAAACACTATATCTCAGGTACACCCATTAATGAGGAAACTAATACCATCCAAGTTATAACATCGGAAGAGAACATAAAAGAGGCCTTCCGAAACACTCTAAAAACTGAAAAAGGGGTAGGCACATGGTACGGTAAGTAAACCGACTCCAAAAATTCCAAAAATAATAATTCCTGTTGGTTTTGGTATTTTATAAAAAAAATAAAATTAACAATGAGTTGTTGGTGTACTAAGGATCGGGTCTATTAGTACCCCTTACTTGTGCACGGGCAGTTGTAGCCACACCCGCGGCAAGGCCACTGGAGGACTACTGGAAGCAAGTGCAAAGTCATCAAACGAACACTCAAGTCAACAAACACAAGGCCAAAGGCCGAAGGCTGGAACCCCGGCAAGATCTTGTCGGAGGTGACCTGCGGAGCCCGGCAAGGAGGGCACCTGGCAAGGCCTCGCCACCCTGCCAGCGCAGAGGCCAGGTGTCGACCCCTAGGATACGTGTCAAGATGCTAGCGATGGAGAGGCTAAGCAGTGCAGATGGGATGGGCTCCTGTCCCGTCCTGCAGAAGGTCAGGGACACCTGACGTAGCATTAAATGCATTTGTCTTACTCCATCAGTGTAAGGTATGATAACACTGTAGCACTATGCACCCCGTGCGCGCACTGTACGCCACTGTTGGGATCCCCTTGGTCGTATAAAAGGAGGGCCAAGGCATTACGATAGAGGACTTTCGGCTCTCAGCTTCCAGCTCACGCGAGTTGCAGCTTCTCATAGCTCTCCTGTAGATGGAACCTCAAAAAGACCCATAATACATCAAAGCAGGAGTAGGGTTTTACACTCCACAACGGCCCAAACCTGGGTAAAAACCTCCCCTCGCGTCGTTCGTTTGATCTGCTCTTTGTACCTACCTTCTCCCCGCCGAACCACGAAGGGATCCTCGCGGTCCCATAGGTGTCATGCATCAACATCTTTGGCGCACCAGGTAGGGGGAAGTTTGTGCGAACCTGATCACATGATCTGTATGCCAGTTCATCCATCGCCATGGCCCCCAACAAGAAGGGTTTCACGACGGTCGACCCGTCCACTTCCTGCGTGCCCGTAGCCACTCAGGCAGGCGGCGATGTGGATGTGGGTGGAGGCCTCAAGCCTCCACGACGTTCTGGAGATCAAGGCCAAGCCAGCGGTGCCGTTCGCAGTGATGGTGGCAATCCACACGCCGCTGGGTCTCAAGACGAAGTTGTGTGGCTTGCAGGCGGCACCGCGAACACCAGAGATGGTGGGTGCCTTCAAAGACACCTACACTAACGCCTACGCCATGGCCTTCTCAAGTCACGCCTGACAAGCAGCGCCGCAATATCAGTGGTTCCAGGCACACCCATGCAAAGGCCCCTGCACATCACCCCTGAGATGCATGGGACCAACATGTATGCCAAAATGCTGACAGAGGTGGCGCGCGGTCGCAGGACCGTGATGGAGCTCCTTCTAACATAGTTAGGAGTCAAAGCACCTCACTCATGTCTACTGCACAACTTTATTCTTTTAGACACGTGTTGGGCCTCCAAGCGTAGAGTTTTGTATGACAGTAGTGATTTTCCCTCAAGTGGATGACCTAAGGTTTATCAATCTTTGAGAGGTGTAGGATGAAGATGGTCTCTCTCAAACGACCCTGCAACCAAATACAAGAAATTTATTGTGTCCCCAACACACCCAATACATGGCAAATTGTATAGGTGCACTAGTTCGGCGAAGAGATAGTGATAAAAGTGTAATATTGATGGTAGAAATAAATTTTTATAATCTTAATAAATAAAAACAGTAAGGTTTCTAATAGTAAACAGGCACACAAACGGTATTGCAATGCTTGAAAATGAGGCCTAGGGTCCGTACTTTCGCTAGTGCAATTTCTCAACAGTGCTAACATAGTTGGATCATATGACCACCCCTCAAAGTGTGATAAAGAATCACTCTCGAGTTCCTATTTGCAGAGAAAAAAAGATAGAAATAGTTTGTAGGGTACGAAACCACCTCAAAGCTACTCTTTCTGTTCAGTCTATCCTAGAGTTCGTACTAAAATAACGCAAGCTATTCTTTCGGATCGATCTACTCAAGAGTTCGTACTAGAATAACACCAAAGAAAATTCATATTCATAATACTCAATCCACACAAAGAACTACAAGGGGTCCCCAAAGTTTCTGTCGGAGAAAATATAATAAAAATGTGCATCAACCCCTATGCATAGAATACCCCAATATCACTGCGGGAATCCGCAAGTTGAGTGCCATAACGTATATCAAGTGAACCAATAAGATACCCCAATGTCACCTCAAGTATTCATACTGCAAGACATACATCATGTGTTCCCAAATCTAAACATTCAATCCGACATAAAAAACTTCATAGGGTAAAGATTCAATTCATCACAATAAGAGTATAGAGGGGAGAAACATCATATGATCCATCTATATTAACAAACCCCATGATATGATCACGAGAGAGAGAGAGAGAGATTAAACACATAGCTACTAGTACAAACCCTCAGCTTCGAGGGTGGACTACTCCCTCCTCATCATGGTGGCCGCCGGTATGATGAAGATGACCACCAGAGATGATTCCCCCCTCCGGTAGGGTGCCGGAACAGGGTCTAGATTGGTTTTCGATGGCTACAGAGCCTTGCGGCGGCGGAACTTCTGATCCAGGGCTACCCCAATGGGTTTCAGAATATTTGGGAATTTATAGTCAAAGAGGGCGTGTGGGAGGCCCCCGAGGTGGGCACAACCCAAGTGCAGCTCTGGCCCATTGGGTTCCTTCTGGTCCAAAAAAAATCTCCAAAATGTTTCGTGGTGTTTGGCTCCGATTGATATTGATTTCCAGCCATGTAAAAAAACTAGCGAAAAACAACAACTTGCACTAGGCACTGTGTCAATAGGTTAGTCCCAAAAAATGATATAAAGTTGCTATAAAACGATTTTAAAACATCCAAGAATGATAAAATAACAGCATGAATACTTCATAAATTATAGATACGTTGGAGACGTATCAGCATCCCCAAGCTTAATTCCTACTCGTCCTCGAGTAGGTAAATGATAAAAGAAATAATTTATGAATTGTGAATGCTAGAAAAGTGCATAAGTTTGGTCAATGATAATTTCAATCACTTTTCCTAACATCATTACAACAATTCTTGTCTCATAAAGTTTTCTCATGTTAAAGTAGCAACCAATTCACATGTTAAGGTTCAAACAATGAATTCTCTTGAAACCCAACAACCTATGTTCTCAGTCACCAAGCAATTGCAATTCAACTTATTCAACAGAGTTTAAGTAAGAGCTCCACATACTCAACCATCATATAATCTCCTATGATTGCTAACACTCACCGCATACACATGGGCAAAACGTTTCAACCGGACACATAGAAAGATAGGGGCTTATTGCTTTGCCTCCCAACATATTCACCTCAAGGGTGATGTCAACAATAGTAACTCATGCTACCCATATTCAACTGGGCATATGTGCCTAGATCTTTCCTCACCACATGATGCTTGCCAAAGGAGAAAAATAAAAAGGAATAGTGAGAAAAACTTTGACTCTTGCATAAAAGTAAATACATAAATTAAAAGATAGGCCCTTCGCAGAGGGAAGCAGAGGTTGCCATGCGCTTATTTGTTTGTATGCTCAACCCCTTAGTGCAAAAGAATGTCACGTTATATTGCCCCTTATGATAGCAACCTTTATTATGCAGTCCGTCGCTTTTATTACTTTGCCATCACAAGTTCGTACAACGCTCAATTTTCTCTTACACTAAATGATCTAACACTTTTAGAAGCAATTTTTATTGCCTTATTGCACCGATGACAACTTAGTTGAAGGATCTTGCTCAATCCTTAGGTAGGTATGGTGGACTCTTGAAAATAAGATTTGGGTTTAAGGGTTTTTGGATGCACAAGTAGTATATCTACTTGGTGCAGAATTTTTGGCTAGCAAAGATGGGGGCCAAGCACCACATGTTGAAGGATCTATGACAATATAACTTCTATGTGAATATGAACAAACATAAATCATTACATTGTCTTCCTTGTCCAACGTCAACAATTTTGTCATATAATATTTTGATGGGGGCTCACAATCACAAAATATTTCCAGGATAGTGTATCTGCATGTGAAAGTTCTCTTCCTTATACTAATTATTCGTGAATTGCTTGTATGACCAATATTGTGATTGTCAAGCCTCAAAAGAATTCACTTTCTAAACCCAATGTGAATATACCACTAGGCATGATATGGTTTCAACTTCATGACATTCAATTTATTCAACAATTTACTCATAGGATATAAGTGAAGCACAAGAGTAAATGACAAGCTAGTCTCAAAAGACATAAGTGAAGATTAATGAGTAGTCGAAAATTAAGTAGCTATGTGACGGCTCTCTCCCTCAATAAATATTTTCAGATCTTAAGTACTTCATTGAAACAGCAAGCAAAAGAAAAATAGCACTCCAAGAATAGCACACATCATGTGAACGAATAAAAATTTAGGCTCAACATAGGCTAACCGATAATTGTTGATGAAGAGAGGTGGGATGCATAGCATCCCCAACCTTAGATGCTTGAGAGTTCTTGAAATGTTTACTTGGGGTGCCTCGTGCATCCCCAGTCTTGAGCTTTTGTATCTCGTTCAATCCTCTCATACCACGGTTTCACCTATTCTCAAAAACTTCATCCACACAAAACTCAAAAAGAATTCGTGAGATAGGTTAGTACACATAATAATAAATCAACTTTTTATGTACTGACAAGACAAGTTGCATAATAATTTTCAAACATTAGATATTGTATACTATCATTTCCACAATTTATATCTACCAATATAGGCTATGGAAACTATCGGATAAGTAGATAATGAAACTATGACAGCAATCTGTCTAAACAGAACAGTCTGTAGACATTTATGAAAACAGTGTACTTCTATAACTCATAAAATTATGAATATTTAGGACATGATATAAACTTTATATGACCATACTGTGTAAAAATTTTAGAAACTTTCCACGTTCCAGTAAAATATGAAAATTCAAATGCTACAACAGAAGTTCCTGTTTTCACACAGCACACATCAAAACATGCAATGCAAGCATCCTAAAGGCAATTCTTGGTAATTTTTATTGAAAAACAAGATTATCAATAACACCTAACATAAAGTAACAAAATAAAATGGTGCTCCAAGAAAAACTCATATTATGTGATGAATAAAAATATAGCTCCAAGTAAGATATACCGATAGTGTTGAAGACGAAAGAGGGGATGCCTTCTGGGGCATCCCAAAGCTTAGACGCTTGAGTATTCCTTAGATATTAACTTGGGGGTACCTTGGGAATCCCCAAGCTTAGGTTATTGTCACTCCTTTTTCTCCTCATATCGGTGTCTCACCCAAAACTTGAAAACTTCAATCACACAAAACTTAACAGAACTTTGTGAGAAAGGTTAGTGTAGTAAAGATAAATCATTCACTTAGGTACTGTCAAGACAAGATTCATAATTATTACCACATGATACCTATTGTATTCCATCATTACCACAACTTATATTACTCAATATAAGATATAGGAACACTTGAAACAAGCAAACTATGCATGCAAAACAGAATCTATCAAAAACAGAAACGTCTGTAAAGATCTGAATGATCACCAAACTTCGGTGACTCTAAAAATTCTGAAACATTAGGATAACGCAAGGAATTTACATATAATTTTTTTGTAAAAATATCATAATTTTTCGACTCTCCAGTAAAATCAGATAATTCATATACTGGACACAAACTTTTTGTTTTTGCACGGAATCAAACAAGCAAGTATCCACACTATCCCAAAGGATTTACTTGGCACTTTATTGAAATAGAAGACACAAAACATGATTACTACAGTACCTTAATCATGTGAACACACAAAAACAGAAAGTACAAGTGTTGGGTTGTCTCCCAACAAGCGCTTTTCTTTAATACCTTTTAGCTAGGCATGATGATTTCAATGATGCTCGCATAGAAGAAAAGAATTGAAACATGAAGAGAGCATCATGAAACACATGTCAAGCACATTTAAGATCAACCCACTTCCTATGCATAGGGATTTTGTGAGCAAGCAACCCATGAAAACAAAAAACAACTAGCATAGGAAGGCAAAACAAGTACAACTTCAAAACAATCAACACATAGAGAAGGAACTTGATATTATTCAGATATGTAAGAGAATAAGTTCCTCTCTCATAATAATTTTTAGAGGCATCATGAATGTATTCAACAATATAACTATGAGATACAACACTCTTCTCATGATGCACAAGCATAGCAAATTTGTTACTCTTTATGGCATACATGTCATCATAATAATCATCATATATAGCAACTTTGTTGTCATAGTCAATTGAAACCTCTTCCAAAATAGTGGATGTATCACTAAATAAAGTCATGACCTCTACAAACCACTTTCATCAATATAATCATCCAAACCCACTTTCATCAATGTAATCATCATAAATAGGAGGCATGCTATCATCATAATAAATTTTCTTATCGAAAGTAGAAGGAATCAAAGGATCATATTCATTAAGGAAATCATCCCCAAGTTAGGACAAGCATTATTTCCAGCAAATAAATCTTCAAACATATCATACTCATTAAACATAGCATCCCCAAGCTTGTGGTTTTGCATATCATCAGAATCATTCTTATCAATAGCATGAATGGAACCAATAGTATAGAAAACATTATTATCATATTCTTCCAACAAAATGCTAAAAATATTCTCAAGATCATAAGGGGCATCATTGCCTTCACAATCATAATCATTACAACAAGTAGTAGGTATCACAAAATCATACTCAATATCATCATCCTCCATCAACATATTTGATTCACTTTCATGAGGCACAATGGTGATAGGAGCAACATTATTTGGGAGAGATACCTTTTTACCTCTATTCTTTCTTCTTTTCTTCTTCACCACATCATGTGTGGGTTTAATTAATTTTTTCAAGCTTCTTGTTGAAGAGTTTGATTGGATAGGAAGCTCCTCCTCGTTACCTGATTCATCATAATAAACACTAGGAGGGTATTGGGAAATATTTTCCCTTTCATTAGTACTCTCTTCATATTCTATTTGTTTTCTTGTCTTTAGATAGTTGGCAATATAAGGATTATCAATGCAATACACAAAACATATAAATTTCCTCTAGATAAAAATTAAGAATCTCTCGGGATTTGGAAAACCCTTAGTTATACGTTTCATTTCTTCATACCCCAAAAGAAGACTAAGCTCTTTATGATGCTCAAGGGTAATCAAGTTGTCACAATTTTCGGACATGATTTGATCCTGAAATAATTTGCATTGGAGGTTTAAATGACCACGTTCATTGGAAAGTTCACAAGGATGGCAAAAGAAATTACATCTTTCAGCACAATCATCTAGCCTCTCTTGCAACTTTTTTGTTTCTAAATATGTATGCTCCTTACAAAATCTATCTTCCCCTTTTGGTGTGCATTTGCACTCCCAATTCACTCTACAAAAATTCACATGCTTATAAGAAACATTTTTGTCATGACTTGTGCAATCATCATTAACATTTTGGATAATCAAAGAATTCATACTAACAATATTGCAATCATGCTTATCATTCAAATATTTTGTGCCAAACATTTTATTGACTTCTTCTTCTAACAATTTAGCACAATTTTCCGATCCATCATTTTCAAGAAAGATATTATAAAGATGATCAATAATATGATGCAACCTCAATTCCTTTTTTTGTAGTTTTCTTTAATAAACCAAACTAGTGATAAAACAAGAAACTAAAAGAGTCAATGGCAAGATCTAAAGATATACCTTCATGCACTCACCTCCCCGGCAACGGCGCCAAAAAAGAGCTTGATGTCTACCATGCAACTTTATTCTTGTAGACACGTGTTGGGCCTCCAAGCGCAGAGTTTTGTAGGACAATAGCAATTTTCCCTCAAGTGGATAACCTAAGGTTTATCAATCCGTGAGAGGTGTAGGATGAAGATGGTCTCTCTCAACCGACTCTGCAACCAAATACAAGAAATCTCTTGTGTCCCCAACACACCCAATACAATGGCAAATTGTATAGGTGCACTAGTTCGGTGAAGAGATGGTGATAAAAGTGTAATATTGATGGTAGAAATATATTTTTATAATATGAATAAATAAAAACAGCAAGGTTGCAAATAGTAAACGGGTACAAAAACAGTATTGCAATGCTTGAAAATGAGGCCTAGGGTCTGTACTTTCACTAGTGCAATTTCTCAATAGTGCTAACATAGTTGGATGATATGACCACCTCTCAAAGTGCAATAAAGAATCACTCCCAAGTACCTATTAGCGGAGAACAAAATATAGAAATTGTTTTTAGGGTACAAAACCACCATAGAGCTATTCTTTCCAATCGATCTACTCAAGTGTTCGTACTAGAATAACACCAAAGAAAATTCATATTCATAATACTCAATCCACACAAAGAACTAAAAGGGGTACCCAAATTTTCTATCTGAGAAAAGATAATAAAAACATGCATCAACCCCTATGCATAGATTACCCCAATATCACCACGGGAATTCGCAAGTTGAGTGTCATAACGTATATCAAGTGAACCAATAAGATACCCCAATGTCACCTCAAGTATTCATACCGCAAGACATACATCATGTGTTCCAAAATCTGAACATTCAATCCGACATCACAAAACTTCAAAGGGTAAAGATTCAATTCATCAAAATAAGAGTATAGATGGGAGAAACATCATATGATCCATCTATATTAACAAATCCCATGATATAGATCACGAGAGAGAGAGAGAGAGAGATTAAAAATATAGCTACTGGTACAAGCCCTCAGCCCCAAGGGTGTACTACTCCCTCCTCATCGTGGTGGCCGCCAGGATGATGAAGATGGCCACCGGAGATGATTCCCCCTCCGGCAGCGGGCCGAAACAGGGTCTAGATTGGTTTTCGGTGGCTACAGAGCCTTGCGGCGGCGGAACTTCTGATCTAGGGCTACCCCGAAGGGTTTCGGAATATTTGGGAATTTATAGTGCAAAGAGGGGGTGCGGGAGGCCACCAAGGTGGGCACAACCCACATGGGTGTGCCAAGGGGCCCTGGCGCACCCTGGTGGGTTGTGCCCCCCTCGGGGCACCCCCCAGGTGCAGCTCTAGCCCATTGGGTTCCTTCTGGTCCAAAAAAGCTCCAAAAAGTTTCGTGGTGCTTGGATTCTGTTTGATATTGATTTCCTGCGATGTAAAAAAAGCAAAAAAAGCAACTGACACTAGGCACTGGGTCAATAGGTTAGTCCCAAAAAATGATATAAAGTTGCTATAAAATGATTGTAAAACATCCAAGAATGATAAAATAACAACATGAATACTTCATAAATTATAGATACGTTGGAGACATATCACTCACGTTCATCGCACCTTCCACTGCCAACCTTGTCAGCAGAAGCATTGGTGCGAGCTACTATCTAGAGCCTCGTCAGCTTCACCGACAGGGTTGGACCACAGCGGGCGGAGCCCTCACAGCAACGGCCTGTCGAGTCAGCATGCGCTAATGGCAATGAGGCCGGAGGTGGCACGACCACGGTGCACTCTCCCCCACGGTGACAGCGGTGGTCGCCGACTCGGCGGTAGGCGCTGGCTATGATGACTCCACTACGTTATCTGATCCGCGAACTTGCCTTGATCAACGTCAAGTTCTTCGGGAGCCTACCAAGGAGGATGCCCAAACCACCATCGAGCGGCGGTGGGAAATGCGCCATCAATCTGATAAGCGCGCGGGGCCCATTGTAGACAAGCATGCGCCAGGGTATCCTGTCGACCTGCCTTATGAGGTGGGTTGTCCAGTGTTTACCTGTGAGCTACGGCGAGTCCAGTGGCCCAATTCCCGAACGTTCAAACCAGAGGTCCCGGAGAAGTACGACAGCTAGACCCATCCATCGGAGTTCTTGAGCATCTACACCATTGTGGTGTAGGCTGTCGGGGCTCGCGACGAAAAGATACTCGCTAACTACTTCTCGTTGGTGCTCAAGCCCAACGTCAGGTCATGGTTGATGCACCTGCCGAAGGATTCCATTTCATCCTGGGCAGGCCTGTGCTACGAGTTTGTTGGCGCCTTTACGGGGGACCACCAAGCTCCTAGGCAAGCAAGCTATTTGCATCTCATCCCCCAGAAGGAAGGTGAAACCTTGCGCAAGTACATTCAAAGATTCAATCGCATACACCACAACATCCCAAATATTCATCCTGCCGTTGTTGTCAGCACTTTTCATCAAAACGTGCGTAACCGCAGGATGTGCGAAGACCTAGCGATGAATAAGGTCAAGGATGTCGCTGAGCTTTATGCCATGGCTGATAGGTGTGCTCGAGCTGAAGAAGAGAGGAGACTCTCCGGGGAGGATGCTGGTTGGGGTCAACTTTGAGAAGACACTACCGCCCCGGCAAGGAAAGACCGTCGGAAGAACAAGAAGCGCAAGGACAAGGCCGTGCTTGCCATCGAGGAGTCCGGCAACCTCAGCACCGCCAAGAAGACAAAGGTTGACAATCCCGGCAAGGAAGTAGCCGCGTGCACCTCTTGTCAGGAATTGGCGGATGCCGACAAGCCGGAGGGCTCCGACAAGCAGTATTGCAAGATCCATCACACCAAGGCCATGACCTCCAAAACTGCCGGCAAGTCGAGCAGCTTTCCGAAAGGCAGAAAGCTGAGTACGTAAGGCGAGATAAGGAGAAGGCCCAAGAAGGTGCAGAGGGGTCCGGCAAGAAGCACGGTGGCCAAGGACGTCGCCACGGCAAGGCCTAGAAGTAGGAGAGGCCCGCTCGAGGCCCCGACAAGGAAGAGGAGGATGATGATGGCAATGAAGAGGACGATGAGTCCAACAAGCACGAGTTTTAGAGAGCTACATATGTCATGTGCGTCGACGGAGGCGCCTTGTTGCATTCTTCCTGCCGCCAACTCAAACAGTGGGCGTGCGAGATTAATGCGACGGAACCATCTGTTGAAGCCCATAAACCCCTGAGATGGTCCCACGCGCCTATCATTTTCGACACTAAGTATCACTCTGATCGCACAACAGCGGTCGGGTGTCTACCATTGTTGGTCTCGCAAATGATTTCAACCTCAAGGTGACGGAAATGCTAGTTGACGATGGGGCCGGTTTGACTCTGATCTCGCCTGATGTGGTCAAGAGATTGCAAATTCCTGACAGGGATCTTGAGGAGACAAGCACTTTTCAATGAATCAATCCTGGAAGGACTTAGCCAAAGGGCAAGATTACATTGCCGGTAACATTTGGCAGTGATATGAACTTTAGAACAGAGAAGATTGTTTTTGATGTTGCCAAGATACCCTTGTCGTACAATGGGATACTTTGACGCCCGACACTAGCCAAGTTCATGGCGGCGTCACACTATGCTTACAATGTGTTGAAGATGCCCGGGCCGATCAGTGTCATCACAATCAACTCCTGCAAGAAGGACGCACTTGTCTGTGCCGACCAACTTTACCAGGAAGCAGTTGCATCACCTACCATCAAGGCACCTACTCCTATCGTCGAAGCTCCAGGGGGGAGAATACTGACAAGGCCTCTAGTGCACACTCCTACAAGCGCGCCTCTTTGGAGTGTTGCACTCCCGTCAACAATGTGCCAGAGAGCTCCACCGACAAGAACAAGAAATCCAAGGCAGCTCCACTAGAACCCAAGAAGGTGCCCATCAAGGAGGATGGCACAGGGGGAACTTTCACCATAAGTTCCACCCTCGATAACAAATAGGAAAGCACACTCATTGCCTTCCTACAGGCGAACGTCGATGTGTTTGCATGTCAACCATCTAATGTCCTAGGTGTTCCCAAGGAGGTAATTGAGCACCACCTTGCCGTCTGTCCCCACACACGGCCCATTAGGCAGAAGGTCAGGAAGCAAGCCTTGGAGCAGCAAGAATTCATGGCCGAGGAAATCAGGAAATTGGAAGCGGCATGCTTGGTCAGGGAAGTGCTTCATCCAACATGGTTGGCCAATCCAGTTGTGGTGCGCAAGGAGAATGGAAAATGGAGGTTGTGCATTGATTATACAGATCTTAACAAAGCCTGTCCAAAAGATCCTTTCCCCTTTCTGCACATCAACCAGATTGTGGAATCCACTGCAGGCTGTGATTTGCTGTCATTCCTCGATGCTTATTCAGGATACCACCAGATCTTCATGTCCAAGGAAGATGAAGAGAAGACCGCATTTATCACCCCATGTGGTAAGTATTGCTTTATGTGTATGCCTTTCGGGTTGCAAAGTGTTGGTTCGACATTTGCAAGAGCAGTCCAGATTGGTTTTGAGCCCCAACTACATAGAAATATGGAAGCCTATATGGATGACATGGTGGTTAAAACCAAGGACAAAGCAATGCTCGTGCAGGACCTAGAAGAGACGTTTGCAAATCTACGCAAGATCAACTCGAAGCTCAATCCTGAGAAATGTGTGTTCGGTGTTCCATTCCGCAAGCTTCTCGAGTTCTATGTATCTCAGCGCGGGATCGAGGCGAACCCCAACAAGATCAAAGGAATTGAGCAGATTGAAGCACCAAAACGCGTCTTGCCGGCTATGTCGTGGCTCTAAGTAGGTTCATCTCGAAGTCTGCTGAGTGCGCCCTGCCATTTTTCAAAATCTTGAAGAAGGCAGGTCCAATGAAGTGGACTATGGAAGCGGAGGTAGCACTACATGATTTGAAGAAATACCTCTCCTCTCCGCTAATACTAGTCATGCCTAGACCACAAGAGTCTCTGTTGCTGTACTTGGCAGCAACAAATAAAGTGGCTAGTGATGCATTGGTATCGCAGAGAGAAGCCGACGAAGAAGCAGCTACAGAAGCAGGACCGCCAAGCAACAAACTAGGGGCTTCCCTGACAAGGTCTGGTGCTGGGAAGTCAGGACTTGCGTAGATAAATGAAGCCGCACAGAATAAGAAGGTGGTGCAGCGCCCGGTGTACTTCGTCAGCTCCCTTTTGAAAGTGGCCAGATCAAGGTACTTTGGTGTGCAAAAGTTACATTTTGGCCTCCTCATGGCCTCAAGGAAACTGTGCTGCTACTTCCAAGCCCATGAAATTACCACCGTCACTTGCTTTCCGCTACAACGGATTTTGCGAAACCCAGACGCTACCGGCGGGATCGTGGAGTGGGATTTGGAGTTGTCAAGCTTTGGCCTCAAAACAAGCCAAGAATGGGTTATGTACTTTGACAGAGCTTTCTCCCTGCAGGGAGCTGGTGCTCGCATGCTGCTTGTCGCACCCACCAGAGATCACCTCAAGTATGTAATTCAGATGCACTTTCCCCGGGAGGAGTCGACAAACAACACTGCGGAGTATGAGGGGCTGCTTGCCGGCCTCAGAATCACGGAGGACCTTGGGATCAAGAAGCTCATTGTCAGAGGAGATTCACAGCTTATCGTCAAGTAGGTCAACAAGGATTATCAGAGCCCGTTGATGGAAGCTTACATAGATGAAGTAAGGAAGTTGGAGGAGCACTTTGATGGTTTGTAAGTAGAGCACATTCCTCATGCAGAGAATAGTGTTGCTGACGAGTTGTCGTAGCGTGCTGCCCTTAAATTACCTATGGAACCAGGGACCTCTGTACACCAACTAAGTCAGCCATCCATATCGCCACCGGCAAAGCAGAACAAGAGGAGGAAGTTGAATTCTAGCCAGTACTTCCCGGCAGAGCTTACAGAAGCCGTTGGCAAGGAAGTTGTTGGGATCAACGCCAATCTTGCCAGGGGCAACAGGCTCCGACAGAGCCTCAGGCCCTTGCCATAGAGACAAGCGCTCCCGTGGCAGAAGACATGCATTTTGTCCTTGTCGTCGAGCCTCAGGCTCCAGCATGGGCACAACTCATAGTTTAGTTCCTTCAAACATGAGAACTCCCGGAGGAACAAGAAGAAGCGGAGAAAGTAGATGTAGGACCGAAAGTATTCTAGAGGGGGGTGATTAGACTACTTGACCAAATACAAGTTTTGCCTATACCAATTTTTAGGGTTGACAATTTTTAGCATTTCATGGCAAGTCAAGTACACCCTACACATGCAAGTCTAAGAGTATATAGCAGCGGAAAGTAACAACAAGCATGTATAGAAGGGATAGGGTAGGAAGATCAAACGCAATTGTAAACATGATGATTTTTCCCGTGGTTCCGATAGGTGGCACTATTGTACATCCATGTTTATGGAGTCTTCAACCCATGAAGGGTAACGGTCGCGAGAGTCCACGAAGGGCTCCACCCAAAAGGGTCCACGAAGTAGCAACCTTGACTATTCCATAACGGCTTCCATCCACGAAGGACTAGCCTCACTATGGGTAGATATTCACGAAGTAGGCGATCTCCTTGCCCTTACAAACTTCTTGGTTCACTCCACAACACGAAGTAGGAGGCTCCCAAGCGACACCTAACCAATCTAGGAGGCACCACCCTCCAAAAGGTAATAGGCTCAGTAATGATGATGAAATCCTTGCTCTTGTGCTTCAAGATGATAGACTCTTCAGCACCCAATCACTCTCTCACAGATTTGGCATGGTGGAAGATATGGGATTGGTGGAAAGCTACTTGGGGAGGCTAGAAATCAAAATCCATATGATTGGAGTGGAAGATCTTGACCTCAACACAAGGGTAGGTGGTTCTCTCTCAGAAAATCTGATAGGATAGGTATGGAATAGTCCTGAGTGCTTCATTTTCGAGTAGGTGGTGGTGAAGGGGTATATATAGGCATCCCCAAAAATCCAACTGTTACACACAAAATGACCAACTCGGTGACACCGATGTGTTAATCTCGGTGGTACCAAAGTGACCAAAAGGTGGCAACTTTTGAATCTTGGTAAAGTCGATATATAGGAAACTCAGTTGCACCGATAAGGTGACCAACGGTCAGATTTCCAATCTCGGTGACGCCGATCCAACATTCTCGGTAGGACCGAAAATGTGAATTTGCGTAACAGAAAGTTGGCAACCTAAACTCGGTGGCACCGGTATGGAATCAGTTGCACCAAAGTGGCTAGGGTTTGGCTTGAGTGTGCCTAGGTTCTGGAATCGGTGGCACCGGTATGGGGGTTGCACCGATTTTGAGTGTTAGGTATACAACAGACTTTGGTGGGAGAGTTTGTGGATGTTTTTGGTGACTATCACTTGTGCACGTTTGAGCATATTGTTCACCAACAAAACCTTACCCCCTTTGAATAGTATTGGCTTTCCTATGGAATCAAAGTGATTTCTCACAAATATAAAATGTAGAGTCCTTTTGCTTGAAGCTTGACCAAACTATTTCCTTGCATCTTGGGGTTTCTCCACAATCTCCTTTTGCCAATCCCAACATTGAACATTTTATGAAATGTACTTGGTGGAAATATTATTTCAATGACTTATATGTTGTTATTAATTACCAAAACCACCAAGGGAGCAAATGTGCTTTCAATCTCCCCCTTTTTGGTAATTGATGACAACATATAGATCAAAGCTTCGACATATGATAAAATCAATGAATATAATCGTCGCTTTGAGAGGTATGTGATAAGCAAGAGCTGCCCCTAAATTTGTGCATTATTTTGAATTTGTGTTTGAATGCAAATGCACAATCGATTAGGTATATGGGGGTACTTCTTCCATGTCACATACAACTTGGTGGTGTGTGAGAATAGTTTAGAATGAATAACAACGCACAACACAATCAAGCAAAGGTGAATGATCATCTCATAAGCATTAAGATGATAGGAAATAGTTGCATCACACATAACATAGTAGCATAACACACATGATCACAAAAATACTCACATTAAGCCAAAAGAAACAAATGTTTTGAAAAGCAATAAACACCAAAACGCTCTCTCGCTCGATGCCTAAAGATCTATATACACTTCTCCCCCCTTGGCAACAAGTTACCAAAAAGTTCAAAGGCATACATCTAAGTGTTCTTGGGCATATCTACTCCGATTGTTGATGAAGGAGTCGAGATGACAGCGTCGGTGAAGATCTCTGCAGATGTCGTGGATGGAGCTGGAGTGGTCACTGATGGAGCAGAAGCTGATGGAGCTGATGGAGCTAATGGAGCTGGCACATTGGCTGATCTGGCCTGAGTGGTGAACTAAGTGCCTGGCCCTAGAGGTGATTCATCCTCATCATTATCATCATCATCATCGCCGTTATCTGAAGTAGAAGAGACCCGAGGGATGTGCACGGAGTCAACTTCCTTCTAAAGCTCTGTGATGGTCTTAGTCAGCCTATCCACCTTATCAGTAAGGGTCTTCATTCTGGTCTCAAAGATCCTGACAAGACTGTTCTGGTTGTCCAGAATCCCCTTAATGTCCTTCTGCATGCCCTGAATAGATGATATCAATAGATCCATTTGCGCGTTCCTGGATCTAGGGACCTGAGCACTAGTGGCTCTGATTGCCTCTGCTTCCTCCCGAGCTGCAGCTGAAGTGGGATGATCAGCATCCATCACCACAACATTGTCCTCGAGATCTGGCTGTAGGGGCAAATGTGGGTGATCTAGGGCAAAGATGTGCTTCTCCAGTCTTGAGTTGATGAGCATCTGGATGTAGGGTGCATAACAGCAGGAGCACTTCTGGTCAGCAACAACCCTCTTGATTGTCTCAACAATCATATCCATGACTCTGATCCTGGTGTGTTTGTCAAGGTGGATCAACATGTTGATGGAGTGGCCTCGGATCATCTTGTCATCTCCTGACTTGGGCATCAAAGTATGCTTCAGAATGGTGTTCATCATGCGGAGGCCAGCCTAGAGAAAGTAGATGGATCCTAGCATGTGAGACTTCACATTTGCAGCAGGGATCTCCTTGTACATGTTAGCCATAGCGTTGTGGCTAGCCTTGGATTCTGAGTAAACATCCAAGTCACCATCCTATGGTTCAGGAACTCCTAAGATATCGTCCCATTCCTCAATAGTTGATTTGTACCTTGCGCCTTTAGTCATCCACACAATTCTACCATCTCTATAGAAGTGTGCAGTGGAGTAGAATTGCATGATCATTTCGTCATTCCAAGTAGTGAATTCTCTGCCAACAAACTCATCCAGACCTATGCAGTGGAAGTTGTCCTGGACAGTTGGAAAGTAGTCCTCATTCTCCTTGATGAACTTCCAATCGACGTAACGCATGTCACTAACAGCTGGACTCTTGTCAAAGAGCACAGTCTCATAGAAGTCATGTTGCTCCTTGGTATAGAACATGTAGTCCACAGCTGTTTTCTTCCTCTGGGCATATGGATCTATAGCTCTCCATGCCCTCAATCCAGAATCCTTCCTCTTCTTCATGTCCTCAGCTAGGGGTAGCTGGCATTGTGTACTAGAAGGTGTGGTCTGAGCTTCATCAATGTTGTCAAGTCATCCACATCTTCAACTCTGGAAGCAGTTCCTTTGTTCTTCTCAGAAGCTGGAATCTGCCTAGTTGTCCTCTTAGGCTTCTCAGCAGCCTTCTTGGATGTGCTGGTCTTAGGCATAGCATCAGACATCAGTTTCTTTGCCTTCTTCTTGGGAGGAGACTTTGTAGCTGACTCATCCTCCTCTTCCTCAGCAACAGCAGTAGTTGCTTCCTCTGGATCTTCATACATGGAAGTAGGCCTGCCAGTCACATGAATGATCCTCTTCCTAGACTTTTTCTTCCCTGCCTTCTTAGGCATAGCTCTCTTGGGGACCTCAACAGAAATTCTTGCTCTGGCAGTCTCTTGAGCTTTGAAGGTAGAAGCAGGAGCATATATCTTGCTGACAACTCTTCGAGAGGAAGTAGCTTTAGTTGCTGACTTCTTGGCAGCCTTCTCTTGGTTCTTAGCAAGAATCTCTTCTGGAACGAAGTCTGAATCTTCTTCATTTGAGTTCAACTTCTTCCTGGTTCTGGTGGCAGCCTTGGGCAACCCATGAGAGATGGGGGTGCCTGGGTCTAAGAAAGAACTGGCTTATGGGCTTGTTCCAGAACTCATATCAACTCCCTGCTCTGGCACATTCTCACTATCTTCTGAGCCTGACATACCGACCCTATGAATAGAGTGTAGATGAGAAGAAGTAGATGAGTTATCACAAAATGAGTCTGGTTTTTGAAATTTAAGCAATGAGTTTTCAAAAAGTTTTGCAATCTGTCAAATACATATCGGTGCAGCCAAAAAGAATTTTTCAGTGAGACCGAGACAAAGTAACTCCTTAACAGGAACTTGGCAGCCTTTTCGGTCGGACCGAAAAGAGCTACTCGGTTCCACCGAGTCAGTTATCACCCTCACTGAAAAGCATATCGGTGAGACCGATATTTTTGTTTCGGTTTCACCGAGATATATCGGGCGAATAGCAAAACCCTAGAAAATCCATCTAACTCGAGATTTTGCTGTTTTATGTGGATGGATATATGAGCAAAGGGTGCAAAGATGGTAATCATGTTGGAAATATTCCCTAGAGGCAATAATACAATGGTTATTATTGTATTTCCTAGTTCATGATAATTTTCTATTGTTCATGCTATAATTGTGTTAACCGAAAACCGTAATACATGTGTGAATACATAGACCACAACATGTCCCTAGTGAGCCTCTAGTTGACTAGCTCGTTGATCAATAGATGGTCATGGTTTCATGACCATGGACATTGGATGTCGTTGATAACGGGATCACATCACTAGGAGAATGATGTGATGGACAAGACCCAATCCTAAGCATAGCACAAGATCGTAGTTCGTTTGCTAAAGCTTTTCAATGTCAAGTATCGTTTCCTTAGACCATGAGATTGTGCAACTCCTGGATATCGTAGAAATGCTTTGGGTGTGCCAAATGTCACAACGTAACTTGGTGGCTATAAAGGTGCACTACGGGTATCTCCGAAAGTGTCTGTTGGGTTGGCACGAATCAAGACTGGGATTTGTCACTCCGTGTGACGGAGAGGTATCTCTAGGCCCACTCGGTAAGACATCATCATAATGAGCTCAATGTGACTAAGGAGTTAGACACGGGATGATGTATTACGGAACGAGTAAAGAGACTTGTCGGTAACGAGATTGAACAAGGTATAGAGATACCAACGATCGAATCTCGGGCAAGTATCATACCGATAGACAAAGGGAATTGTATACAGGATTGATTGAATCCCCGACATCGTGGTTCATCCGATGAGATCATCATGGAGCATGTGGGAGCCAACATGGGTATCCAGATCCCGCTATTGGTTATTGGCCGGAGAAGTGTCTCGGTCATGTCCATGTGTCTCCCGAACCCGTAGGGTCTACACACTTAAGGTTCGATGATGCTAGGGTTATAGGGAAATGGTATACGTGATTACCGAAAGTTGTTTGGAGTCCCGGATGAGATCCCAGACGTCACAAGGAGCTCCGGAATGGTTCGGAGGTAAAGATTGACATATAGGAAGTCCAGTTTTGGTCATAGGAAAGTTTTCGGGCTCATCGGTATTGTACCGGGAGTGCCGGGAGGGTGTCGGAGGACCCCCAGGAGGGGTGTGACGACCATAGGACTTTGTGGACCCTTAGAGGAGGTGTGTCGTCCCTTATTGGGCTGGCCAAGACCTTCTAGAAAGGCCCATGTGGCTAGAGGAGTAGAGATAAGGGCAAAGGAGTTTGAAAAGGAGGAGATCCACCTCCCTTGTGGGAGGTGGACTCTCCCTTTGATTCGGCCGAAGCTCTCCTCCTTGGAGAAGAGTCCAAGCCAGCCCTCCCTCTCCCTCCTCCTATATATACTTGAGGTTTTGGCCTTTTGAGAACTGAACTCTATCTCTCACGGCAAAGCCCTACCTCTCTTCTTCCTCCTCGGCGGCGCTTAGGCGAAGCCCTGCCGGAATACCTTGCTACTCCACCACCACCATGTCATCGTGCTGTTGTTGGAGCCCTTCCCCAATCTCTCCTTCCTCCTTGCTGGAACAAGGCGTAGGAGACGTCACCGGGCTGCACGTGTGTTGAACGCGGAGGCGCCGTTGTTCGGCGCTTAGATCAGAACCATCGCGATCTGAATCGCGGCGAGTACGACTCAATCAACCGCGTTCTTGTAACGCTTCCTCTTAGTGATCTTCAAAGGTATGAAGATGCAATCTCTCCCCACTCGTTGCTGGTTTCTCCATAGATAGATCTTGGTGACACGTAGGAAAATTTTGATTTACTACTACATTTCCCAACAAATCAAGTATCTAATGCGCAAGAATTGGATGGGGAGCGCACTAGAGATCGAATATGTACCCTAGCTTGGCGCGGATCCTCTATGGCGGCGATGATGGAGTAGATTTCGTCAACAGCGGCGATTCCCAGCGGCGGAGGAGCATGGGAGGGCAAGAGCGACGACCAGGGGTCTCGAGGTGGCAACTTAGGGTTCTGAGGCACGACGTTGAAGATTGCATTTCACAGCATCGAGGTCCACAACATATATACCCTTCACTGTCAATGATACTGATTTTATGTTTTTGGTGTCACCGAGTTCCACAACTGTCAGCTGACAGGGAAACTCGATGTAACCGAGAATATGAAATCGGCAGTACCGAGATTGAAAACCAGATCAACCCTAGGCAATCGGTGAGACCGAGATTTTGGGATTGGTTCCATCGAGTTGCACTTGGAAGATTTTAATGGCCAGTCCTTGTCGATACGGAACTCCGAGTGCTCCACACACACAGGGATCGAAAGGCACCTGTTCAAATTTTTTGATGCAGCATGAATGGAATATGAGGTGAGAAAGCATAGATAGCTAAAGAGTGGTCCTAGGCATTCTTGTCCATCCAATTGGGAAAAGATAAATCAAAAGCCAAATAGCAACAATTGGATGTCCTTGAATGAGAAAATAAATGCAAACCAACATGCTCACACAATAAGATGTCAAAAGAAAGCATGACAAACATGCACAAATACTCTAGCATCTAACAAGCACTTGGGCGATGACGAAGTCATCTATATATGAGTATTTGACTTAGGAGCCAAGTAAGAGTACTTGATCATAGGTCATACTCATCGTTTAAGCACAAGTGGGGTTACCACTTTTACATAAAGCATTTAATGTTGTCACACACTAAGAGATGCTTTGACTCAAGTCTTAGAGTAAAGCTCCCCCTTAATGTAACATCCCCCCATAAGAGGGATAGACTAACCTTGGGTTTTGTCGATGAAGACTTCGTGTTGGTGAGGTAGTTGTGGATGCTCACTGTTGATGAAGATCACCAAGAGTTGGGAGCATCCTTGTTGTTTCTTTACTCTTCTCACCTACATGGGTTAGTCCCAACACACAAGAGACAAATACAAGGATATCTATGGACATGGTGTGCAAAGCAAATGTTATGATGTCCATTGATTAGTTGACTACCTTGTACCTTGCTTACCTTTGAGGGAATGTGTGACTCCTTGAACTATTGCATTGAGTTGTTGTTGAGTGCAAAAAGTTCTTGGCAACAATGAATGTGAGTGAATTTCATTGGCGGAGTCACCCCTCAAGAACTTACTAGTTCTTCTTCTTGGGGACCCACATCAAGTTGATGGGGATCCTTGGTGTTGAAGTAGCCTTTGTAGTAGTTGAGCTTGAAGTAGCCTTGGGAACCCACTCCACCAAATCTAGGGGTTCATCTTCATATGAGTAAATGTCCTCTTGAAGCTTGTTCTTGCCCTTGAGCTTGTGGTCTTGTGGTGGAAGGTCATCTTGAGTGTTTGTCCCCTTGGGAAGAGTATTTTCATACTTCTCCTTTTGAGGAACAAACTTGGGCTTGTGATATTGACCTTCTTCCCACTCAACTCCATTAGCGTTGAAGTAGCCAACACCACGATTCTTCTGGTATCCTCCGTGCTTGCGTACAATTTCCTCAAATTGCTTACATCTGGCAAGACTCTTGTAGATACCCTTTTCTATAATTCCTTTCAATAAAGCATTTTCTTTCTCAAGTGTAACTTGGCTAAGAGAATCATCATTGGTGGAATCAATAGAACTACTAGAAGCAATGTCATTGGGTTTAGCATTTTTATTGTTGCTACTAGATGAAGAACCTTTCTTGCCTTTGTTACTAGATTGCTTAGTTTTAACTTGAGGCATGAAGGTAGACAAGAGTAGTCGTTTGGCTAGATAAGATGAATTCTTCTTTCAGAGATCGTCGCTGATAGCTTTGAGAAACTCATGCTCTTGCTCCAAGTTAAGCTTCTCGAACCGTAGCTTCTCATGAGTTCTCACAAGCTCTCTATGATCTTCAAGAGTAGATTCATGAGCTAACTTAAGAGTGTTTAGTTCTTTAGTTAGGTGTTCTATTTTCATCTTATCATCATCAAATGACTTATCGTGACTAGCATGAGAATTATCAAGTTCATTTTGATCAACACCACTAGTTTTATCACAAAGCAAGTCATCATCACAAAGCAAATCATCTTCATCACTATCAAAATCAAGATACTCGGGGTGTGATACCTTCGGGCCTTTAGACATGAAGCAACTTCCACTCTCTTTGTTTGGTGAATCAAATAGATCGTAGGAGTTGGTAGTCACTAGAGCAATTCCGGCAACACCATCATCTTGACTATGGTCAGAGTCGGAGTGATAGCTTCTCTTAGAGTTGTTGTCGGAGTCGGAGCCAGAAACCCATTCACCAACATGAGCTTGATGTTATCTTCTTGTGTAGCTCTTGGTGTACTTGTCCTTTTTCTCCGAATCTCTACTTCTCCTTGAGTGTCTTCGTTCATAACGATCATCTCTACTCCTTCTCTCTCTCATTTCTTGAGCTTCGTATTCGAGGTGACTCTTCTCTTCTTTTGTAGGGAGCCATGCACTCATTTGAGTAGTGTCCAGGCTTCACACAATTGAAACAATTGCGGTCATGACTTGATGAACACTTCTCTTCATATCTTGAGTTGGAGTTTTTTTCTTTGCCTCTATTCTTGTAGAACTTGTTGAATTTCTTGACCATGAGGCTTATCTCTTCATTGGTAACAAGGTTGTTTCTTGAAGTTACGGGAGCATCACTTGTGGATTTCTAAGCACTGCTAGACTTGTGATGAAGTTCTTCTTTATCTTTGAGTGTCATCTCATGAGCAACAATCCTTCCAATGACTTCCGTAGGCTTGAGATCTTTGTAGTTTGGCATCATTTGGATTAATGTGCACACGGTGTCGTATCTCTCATCCAAAGCTCTAAGTATCTTCTTGATGATGAATTTGTCGGTCATTTCTTCACTTCCTAAGCCAGCAATCTCATTGGTGATGAGAGCTAGCCTAGAGTACATCTCTGCGACTCCTTCACCATCCTTAATCTTGAACTTGTCAAGGTGACCTTGAAGAACATCTAACTTGGATTCTCTCACGGATTCAGTTCCTTCGTGCATATCAACCAAAGTATCCCAAATCTCTTTTGCATTCTCAAGACGGCTGATTTTGTTGAATTCTTCGGGGCATAAGCAGTTGAAGAGAATGTCGCATGCTTGAGCATTGAGTTGTAACATCTTCAATTCATCAGCGGTCGCTTCACGATCTGGTTCCTATCCATCCGCAAAGAACTCACCTTACAAGCCAACACGAACAACAGCCCAAACGGCGGGGTTATGTTGGGACCCCGATCCTAATCGATATGAATCCAAACTGTAACATATCACATCACTTTGCGGCCTCACGCCCGGTAAGTTCCACGGCTGCAGCCTTACCTTAGCCGAGACCGTTTGCGTCTTTTGGCTCACGTGTGTGAACATGTCACTGGCAATCAGACGACAGAGAACCCGGGCCGACATGACTAGTCATAGAACCCAAGTGGCACATCCGTACGGAAACAGACATACGTAACCTAGCAATGCAGGTGTCGGCCTCAAGCGTGTGTAGACGAGTCATAGCAAGCTACAAGGACTCCATTATGCCGTGAGACATAAATGCCATCACTGCACGTAGACAAGTCGTAGCAGGCTATAGGGACTCCATTACACTGCGAGACATTTCCTCGAAGGGACAGACACAACAGCAAAGAAGGATACATGCCAGTCAATCAATGTGTCCGGAGCAGTAGCAAGCTACCATGGCTCGATGGAAGCACAAAGAGGCAGTTTCTCGTAAAGAGTACTACTAAAGGCACACAACTAGGTGTCGGATCCCATCCATACTGTTGCACATCACACGTATGCACGACATGCCCGATATGCATAGATACAACCATGGCATCACAACATAACCATACAACAACTTTTATTTAAGAGGCTCAGACGAGCCTTGCATAATATGTTCTTACAGATAGGGGTCACATGACCCGACACTCAAGCCATACAAACAAGTTCATACAAACCAAGCGGAAGCATAAGATGTCTGAGTACAAACAGATGAAAGGGTAAAAAGGCACATGGCCTGACTATCTACAGCCCGCCATAGGGCATAGGTCGTAGCTGGGACACCGGCTATTCGGCATCGTCGACATCTAGAAAGAACCTGTGTCTCATCTGCAACATTTATTAAGAAAACATGAGTACAAACATACTCAGCAAGTCTTTAAAGTAGACCTAGTCTATTCATGCTCATGTATCAACAAGGGTGGGTGGAGTTTATGCAGCAATGCCATCTTTGACTCATGGCTAACCTACACTACACAATTTTAACTCTTTGTTTAAATTTTAGATATCACACACGAGTCCAGTAACTCCATGACAATACACCACCATGGATTCACTTCCCTCTCCTGGGAGAGTGCCATCCACGATACTCACACTTGTCTTGATATTTTTAAGAGTATCCATTTGATTATCTATGAACATCATAAGTTTTCCAAGTAGTCCATATCCGAGGACACGACTATTCGAATAGTTTCATACCCTACAGGGGTCTACTTCTTCACACACGCTCTCACCATTTATCGTTGTGTGTTCATAAAACCATGCACCTCGGCAACCTTCAAGCGGAAGCCCAGCGAGGGAGTCGGCCATGACCGTCAATCAAATAAGACCTCTAGTCCAGGCTATCGCCTATTTGAGACTGAACCCGCACGGAAGTCCGGACAAAGTTTCCGCTACGGCCCCAAACGATGTACGCAGGGTTCCCAAGCCCACCATTTGGGTGCCCCTTGGTACACCATGCCACTGCCTACCGTGTCATAACCCATGCCTAGGGTCAGCGCTACGCACGGCCTCCAGCATGCTATAAACACCAAAAACTACTTGCAACTCCTGGACTAAGGACTAAGTGACTGATAAGTCGAGAGAGTCAATTAAGTATCCCAACGTGTGGTAGTAACTAGTCTTGGATCACAAACACGGAACTCGGTTCCTAAGAACGGTCCCAATGAGACAACCCACTATGTACTCCTACATAGCCTCTCATCGCTACCTTAACCAAATCGGGTTCACCATGAGCTTATCACACCAGAACAACAATGTTTCACTCCAGTTCATCACCCAGATGAATCAGACCTGACACAACTCTAAGCATAGCAAGCATAGCAGGCAAAGGAAGCTAAGCACATCATGGCACAAGCATCTACCAGGTATGCTAGGTTGCAAGGTTTAGCTATTTACTGTGACAATGACAGGTCATGCAGAAGAATAGGTTCATCCACCGTGTATGAAAGACATGTGAATGGTTGTCCTAATGCAACAAACAAGAGCGGGAGCGAGAGAGTGGGATGATATCGGAATTATCAGGGGGATTTGCTTGCCTTGCTGGGTAGCGGGAAGGTTCTCTCCTTCGTTGGAATACACGGGGGTATCCTCAGAAGTAGGGCCTACCGCAATGCAGATAAGAAGCAATCAATACACGCAAGTGCAACAATATGATGCATGATCATGGCATGGTAGCATGTTTGGATGAGCTGATGCAACTAATGTTCAAGTTAAGTTGAAATGAGTTTGAACATAGGTTCAAAATTGTTCTTCATTTCAAATTCCATATACTAACCTATTAGCAAATGTCAATGTTCTTCTACATAGGTTGCCCTAACATGCATCATAATAGAACCATTGGATTCATTGGATTTTTCTGGTAAATTTTCATATCTAAATTATTTTCATCTGATTTACACATTAATTTATATGAATTTTGAATGTTTGAAACAATTTTTGGAATTATTTTAAAAATGGAAATTCCTTTTATTACATCAGCCTGACGTCATCATGGCGTCAGCAGGTCAGCTGACCAGGCGAGGTCAAATGTGACATGCGGGACCCGCACGTCAGTGACACAGGCTTAATTCCCGCGCTGACCAGGGTTTGACCCACATTTGGGGCCCACTGGTCAGTGGGTGGAGCCTAATTAATCAGGGGGATTAGCCCCTGATGATGGCCACGTCGGCAACCACCGAAGCGGGGCCGGCGGCGACCATCCGCATGGTGGGGACTTGCCGGAATCGTGCCTCTGGCGACGAGGAGGCGGCCAGGCAGGCAAGGAGGAGGTGGCCAGCACGTGGCAGCTGCTTCTCCTCCTGGCAGGAGGAAGAAGACGTTGTTGCCCCTATGGGCTGGGCCTCTTCTTTAGGTAAGCCCGGGTGGGCTTTCTTCCCCCTTTTTCAATTCTTTTCTAACTTCTAACATTTGTTTTATTTTAATTTCAAACACATATGCTATTTTAAAATATCCCCAAATATTTTATATGTTGAAGTTTGAATATTTCAAACTTATCCAAAAAGTTTCAGGATATTTTGAAAACTAAACTAATGATATTTCTTTATTTTATATTTTCAGCAGCTTTACCATTTATTTTTAAATTGCTTCAGTTGTTCAAATATTTAAAATGACCCCTGTTATAATCATGTCCATATTTATCAGACATAGGGAACATTTTTAAAGGGCATTTTGGATTTGTTGAATTTTCACCAACTTTGAATTATTTTGATTCAATGTGAGCTTGGGGTTTCTTTTAGTCCCCATTTCATGTTGATGGAAAATAGAAACATGATGCAACACCCATGTTGTCCTATGACATCTAGCTAGGGATGTGACAACTCACCCCCACTCAAAAGAATCTCGTCCTGAGATTTTGAAGTCGTCAGGAAGAGCGCGGGGTACTCTAGTCGAAGATGATCTTCTCCTTCCCATGTGGCCTCCTTTTCAGAATGATGTGACCACTGAACCTTGAGAAACTTGATGTTCCGTCGTCGAGTGGTACGATTAGCTTGATCAAGAATACGAACAGGGTATTCTCGATATGTAAGGTTATCTTGGAGATCAAGCGCTTCGTGGTCTACTTCACGGACAGGGTCCAAGAAGCAATGCCTGAGTTGCAAGACATGGAAGACATCATGAACCTTGAAAAGATGTGGTGGAAGTTCCAATTGGTAGGCAACCTCTCCTCGTTTAGCAAGAATGCGAAAAGGTCCAATGTAACGAGGAGCCAACTTACCCTTGATACCGAATCGATGGGTACCCTTTAGACGTGTAACCCGAAGGTAAGCCTTCTCGTCAACTTCATAGGTCATTGCCTTATGATGGCGATCATATTGGCTCTTTTGACGAGATTGGGATGTTTTCAAATTTTCACGAATAATGCGAACTTGATCCTCTGCATCCTGGATCATATCCGGGCCAAAGAGTTTCCTCTCACCGGTTTCTGGCCAGTTAAGAGGTTTTCGACACCTTCGTCCATAGAGAACTTTAAAAGGGGCTTTGCCCAAGCTTGATTAATAACTATTGTTATAAGCAAATTCGGCAAATGGAAGATATTTCTCCCAATTCATACTGAAGGATATAACACAAGCTCAGAGCATGTCTTCGAGAATTTGATTGACTCACTCAACTTGACCACTTGATTGCGAGTGGAAAGCAGTGCTAAAGGATAGATGAGTCCCCATAGCGGTTTGAAAAGTTTTCCAAAATCAAGAAGTAAAGATACTTCCGCGGTCTGAGTTAATCTCCAATGGAACACCATGAAGAGAAACTATTCGAGAAACATATAACTCCGCTAGCTGGTTAGCATTTATACTCTTCCGAACAGGAAGAAAATGAGCCACTTTGGAAAGGCGGTCAATGACCACAAAGATAGCATTATTCCCTCTCTTGGTCCTGGGAAATCCGGTAATGAAATCCATACCGACCTTATCCCATTTCCATTCGGGAATAGCTAAAGGTTGAAGGGTGTCAGCAGGCCTTTGATGTTCTGCTTTCACGCGACGACAAATGTCACAATTAGCAACAAACTGGGCAATTTCTCTCTTCATCCTAGTCCACCAGAACCTCTGGCGTAGGTCCTGATACATCTTGGTACTACCTGGATGAATTGTGAGAGGAGAATTATGAGCCTCCTTAAGGATCAGCTGTCTTAAGCGTGTGCTCTTGGGAACTACCAACCGGTTCTGGAAGAACACAACACCTTCATCGTCCTTGGAGAAATCTTTAGCGTTTCCGCTAGCAATATTCTCCTTGATCCGGGATATACCCTTATCATATTTGTGGACAGCTACTATTTGGTCCTTAAGATTAGGTTTCACCAACAAGTTGGATAGGAATCCTTGAGGAACAATGTGGAGGTTTAACTTCCAAAATTCCTCATGGAGAAGTGGTTGACCTTGTTGTAACAGCAGGTTGTTACAATAAGACTTACGACTTAGTGCATCGGCCATAACATTGGCTTTCCCCGGGATGTAAGTTATCCCTAATTCATAATCTGTAATCAACTCAACCCATCGTCTTTGCTTGAGATTCAAATCCAGCTAGGTGAAAATATATTTCAGACTTTGGTGATCAGTGTAAATTTCGCAACGATTACCCAGAACGTAATGTCGCCAGGTTTTCAGTGCATGGACCATAGCTGCAAGCTCAAGATCATGTGTTGGATAATTATCCTCATGTGGACGCAACTGTCGGGATGCCTATGCAATCACATGACGATCTTGCATGAGAATGCAACCTAATCCTTGTCGTGAGGCGTCGCAATAGATAACAAAGTCCTTAGAGAAGTCTGGTGGCACCAGAATGGGAGCAGAGGTTAGTCGTCTTTTAAACTCCTGAAAACTGTGCTCGCATTGTGGAGTCCACTCGAACTCCTTATCTTTCTTGAGGAGTTCAGTCACAGGTTTCGCAACCTTGGAGAAATTCTCCACAAAGCGGCGACAATAGCTCGCTAAGCCAAGGAAACTCCAAACTTGCTTAACCGATTCCGGTTGAGTCCAATCAAGGATGGCCTGAACTCTCTCGAGATTGACAGCAATACCTTTACCAAAGATCACGTGGCCTAGATAGGTCACTTCTGGCAACCAAAATTCACACTTGGAGAATTTGGCGTACAGACGGTGCCCTCAAAGTTTTATCAATACCAGCCTTAGATGCTCAGCATGTTCCTGTTCGTTCTTCGAGTAGATGAGTATATCGTCGAGGTAAACCATGACAAATTTATCCAAATACTCCATGAAGATCGAATTCATCAAGCGATAGAAGGTGGCTAGGGCATTGGTTAAACCAAAGGACATGACGGTGTACTCGTATTGGCCATAGCGAGTAACAAAAGCCGTTTTTGGAATGTCCTCGTTTCTAATTCTAATTTGATGGTATCCCAACCTCAAATCCATTTAGTAAAAGACAGAGGATCTAGCGAGTTGATCATACAAATTGTTGATCCTGGGGAGCGGATACTTGTTCTTAATGGTGACCAGATTCACTGGCCGATAATCCACAACCATCTGATCTGATCCATCCTTCTTATTGACGAAGAGAACGGGACAAGCCCAAGGAGAAGAACTAGGACGGATGAAACCTTTCTTGAAAGCCTCATCGAGTTGAATCTTAAGCTCGGCTAGTTCTAAGGGTGCCATCTTATAGGGTCTTCTGGCTATTGGAACAGTCCCTGGAATAAGCTCTATCACAAACTCAACATCTCTGACCGAAGGAATTCTGGGCAATTCTTTTGGAAAGTCATCTGGAAAGTCACGGACTATCGGAATATCTTCTAACTCTAGAAGAGGGCTAGCATTGAGGGAATAGAGTTGGCGCTTGGCTGTTCGAGTGGAGACATTAACTATCTCACCCGATGGATGTGTAAGTTGAACATTCCTAGTATGAGTATCAATCTTAGCATAGTGGGCTTTCATCCAATCCATGCCTAGAATGATATTGATGTCCGAAGACCTGAGGGCTATCAAAGATGCTAGGAAGACTAGCCTATCCACCAGAATCTCATTATCATGGCTCACTCTAGAAGTTTGCCACTTTGAACCAGGAGTCTGAACTAATAAAGGAGTAGGCATATCACAAAAAGACATGTTATGCAACAGTACATAACTTTCTGAGATGAAAAATGAGATGCCCCAGTATCAAATAGAACAGATGTTGGATGACTATTGACAAGGAGCATACCTAGGATAACATCAGGATCCTCAATGGCTTCCTCAGCAAAGACATAATTCACTCGTCCACGAGCAGGAGCTGGCTTCACATAGAAGGCTTTTCCCGGCTTCCCACGTCCAGCCGGCTTGGCATTGATCTGAGGACAATCACGAGAGTAGTGTCCTGGTTCCCCACATTTGTAGCAGACCACAGTGGCACGGGGAGCAACATTGGCAGGCGGTCCTCCAAATGGCCTGGCTGGAGGGTTGGTCTAACTGGGCGAAGCGCCTCGAAGGATGGCCTCGCGATGTATCTTGGCGGCAGAGCTGCGTTGGGCACCCAGACCCGGCGTTTGTTGGAGCCCGAGCCAGATGCGGGGCTGAAGTCACGGTTCTGCTTTCTCGTGGCCTCATAGTCAGTCTGTCCAGACTCGACATTGATAGCCTTGTTGACATGAGCCTGGAAGGTTGTGCACTCATGCAGGCGCAAATCTCGACGGAGCTCAGGGTTAAGTCCCTTGCGGAACCTAGCTTGTTTCTTGGCATCGGTTGAAACTTCCTCCGAAGCATAGCAAGCAAGATTGCCGAACTCACGGCTATAGACATCCATGGACAGTCTGCCCTGGGTGAAAACACAGAATTCCTCTCTCTTGCGATCCATCAGCCCTTTCGGGATGTGATGGGTACGAAATGTTGCACTAAATTCTGCCCAAGTTGGTGCGGGGCCTGTGGGACGCATGGCTTCATAATTTTCCCACCACAGATTGGCGGGTCCTTCCAGAAAGTAGGTTGCAAAGGTCACCTTGTTGGCCTCGGACCCATTGGCAGCCCGGATCTTGCGGAACATGTTGGTCAGCTAGTCATCCGCGTTGAGTGGGTCGACCGAATGATGATACTTAGGTGGGCACAGGCTAACGAAATCACCGAGTGACACGCCATCATTGAGATCATTGCGGGGAGCACATGCTGTGTTCTGCTCAATGTGTTCCAATAGCCTGTTGGTCTCTCTCTTGTTCCTTTCGGCTTCAAGCATAACTTCTGCCAAAGAAGGAGCATGTGGCAGATCCTCTTGCCTTGGCTGGCTTCCCTCGCCCTGCTCGGCGGCAGGCACGGGGTTATTCCTAGCTGCCACCATCCTGGGAAAACAAATCCACAGCTTAAACATAGAGGACATCAACTCTAATACACGAGATAAGGAATATACTGGACAACATGGTATGCAGGGTAAACACCCAACAACATGGAAATAAAAACTACCATATGAACACCATGATTCATACACACCATGACATAGTTCAGTACAAGCCCAAGATGAAAGCAAACTACAGAGAGATGACACAACTCACCGGAGACATTACAAGCTTCCTATACATTATCTATCTACACCTCCAGAACTCAACTCTCAACCTTGGTCATATCCCACAAGACACGCAGGACTGTGGCGATACGACTACTACCATACTAGTACTAACATCTACGTACTCATGCATCGCCGTAGAATGCCTCATACAGGTTACCCCTGTGACCCGGGAGCTGAACCTGAGGATCTGGAAACACTCTAGCCTATGATCCCTAGAAACCGTAAGGACATGGATGTGGCCTTGGTCCCCTTGCTGGCGGCAATAGCGGTCCTCGAAGAGGGGTGATGCCTCCAACATCGGACCATTCTACGTGTGCTGGCAGATGAGTCCGTGATGGGTTCAGCATCTTCAAATCTCCATAGCCTATCTGCACGATAGGTGCCAACTGCGTCAGGGCTGTCCAAAGACGTGCACGGGTAGCATAAAGCTCCATGCGAAGGGCACGTGCACTAAGATAACCATCCTCTCCTCCCATGGAAGCAGGAACATAACAGAACTCTGTGTTCTGAAGCAGACCATGGTGAAACCTCATGATAGTCAGCATGGTGTAGGCGGCCTCCTGAACTGCCATGTCTATAGTGACACCTAGTCCATAAGTCAAGTGAAGCGGCTCGGCAGCTCTAGGATATGAAGGATATATCTTAATAGTACACAGATACTGACTCTGGTTCAAATCTCGATATTGTTCCTCCACTGTGTACTCTGGGTACCAACGGTAGCCAGCCTCCATCATAACTCTAAGCAACATGGCCGTGTGACCCGGTACATCGATGCACCTGGTCAGACGGACCACCTGATGGGAAGGACGAGGGGGCATCTAAAACAGAGAATGATGCAAAGACATTAGAGACTCAAGCAGAAATTGGACAGCATAACGGCTATAATTGCTCAAAAAGGATTTTGATACAACTACAAAAGATTGGAAAGGCATAACCACTCGACTTCCTAGACTCAAATCTCTTCTCCATCTGTTTGTCACACCAATAATACTTGAGTATCGACATGCACTTACAAACAAGCTAGCTAGTAGTCCATGGTTAGTAACTCGTCATCCTAAGCAATAGATGAGAAGCCTAGTTCTTATCCCCGTAGAAAAGATAAGAATGACTCAACAAAGAATAACTTGGGAAGAGGAGTAAAAAGAGCCTTACGTTCCCTTCCACAATCAATTCTCCAACTTTCCTATAGTGTTTCTAGACTCAACTTCGGCCGGTTTGGCTTGGTAATCCTATAGTCAGTCAGGCTCTGATACCAATGCTGTCGGGACCCCGATCCTAAGTCATATGAATCCAGACTATCACATATCACATCACTTTGTGGCCTCACGCATGGTAGGTTCCACGGCTACAGCCTTACCTTAGCTGGGACCGTTTGCGTCTTTTGGCTCACGTATGTGAACATGTCGCAGGCAATCAGACGACAGAGAACCCGGGCCAACATGACTAGTCATAGAACCCAAGTGGCACATCCGTACGGAAACAGGCATATGTAACCCAGCAATGCAGGTGTCGGCCTCAAGCGTGTGTAGACGAGTCATAGAAAGCTACAAGGACTCCATTACGTCGTGAGACATAAATGCTATCACTGCACGTAGACGAGTCGTAGCAGGCTACAGGGACTCCATTACACTGTGAGACATTTCCCCGAAGGGACAGACACAACAGCAAAGAAGGATACATGCTAGTCAATCAATGTGTCCGGAGCAGTAGCAAGCTACCATGGCTCGGTGGAAGCACAAAGAGGCAGTTTCCCGTAAAGAGTACTACTACAGGAACACAACTAGGTGTCGGATCCCATACATACTGTTGCATGTCACATGTACGCACGGCATGCCCGAAATGCATAGATATAACCATGGCATCACAACATAACCATACAACAACTTTTATTTAAGAGGCTCAGACGAGCCTTGAATAATATGTTCTTACACATAGGGGTCACATGACCCGACACTCAAGTCATACAAGCAAGTTCATACAAACCAAGCAGAAGCATAAGCTGTCTGACTACAGACAGATGAAAGGGTAAAAAGGCACATGGCCTGACTATCTACATCCCGCCACAGGGCATAGGTCGTAGCTGGGACACCAGCTACTCGGCATCGTCGACATCTACAAAGAACCCACCCGATGGGTCCTGGGTCTCATCTGCAACATTTATTAAGCAAATATTTGTACAAACGTACTCAGCAAGTCTTTAAAGCAGACCTAATCTATTCATGCTCATGTATCAACAAGGGGGGGTGGTGGAGTTTATGCAGCAATGCCAACTTTGACTCATGGCTAACCTACACTACACAATTTTAACTCTTTGTTTAAATTTTAGATATTGCACACGAGTCCACTAACTCCATGACAATACACCACCATGGATTCACTTCCCTCTCCTGGGAGAGTGCCATCCACGATACTCACACTTGTGTTGATATTTTTATGAGTATCCATTTGATTATTTATGAACAGCATAAGTTTTCCAAGTAGTCCATATCCGAGGACGCGACTATTCGAATAGTTTCATACCCTGCAGGGGTGTACTTCTTCACAAATGTTCTCGCCACTTATCGCTATGTGTTCACAAAACCATGCACCTTGGCAAACTTCAAGCGGAAGCACAGCGAGGGAGTCGACCACGACCGTCAATCACATAAGACCTCTTGTCTAGGCTATTGCCTATTTGAGACTAAACCCGCACGGAAGTCTGGCCGAAGTTTCTGCTACGGCCCCAAACGATGTGCATAGGGTTCCCAAGCCCACCATTCGGGTGACCCTTGGTACACCGTGCCACTGCCTACCGTGTTGTAACCCACCCCTAGGGTCAGCGCTATGCACGGCCTCCAGCATGCTATAAACACCAGAAACTACTTGCAACTCCTAGACTAAGGACTAAGCGACTGATAAGTCGAGAGGGTCAATTAAGTATCCCAATGTGTGGTAGTAACTAGTCTTGGATCACAAACACAAAACTCAGTTCCTAAGAACGGTCCCAATGAGACAACCCGCTATGTACTCCTACATAGCCTCTCATCGCTACCTTAACCAAATCGGGTTCATCATAAGCTTATCACATCGGAACAACAATGTTTCACTCCAGTTCATCACCCAGATGAATCAGACCTGACACAACTCTAAGCATAGCAAGCATAGTAGGCAAAGTAAGCTAAGCACATCATGGCACAAGCATCTACCAGGTATGCTAGGTTGCAAGGTTTATCTATTTACTGTGCCAATGATAGGTCATGCAGAAGAATAGGTTCATCCACCGTGTATGACAGACATGTGAACGGTTGTCCTAATGCAACAAACAAGAGCGGGAGCGAGAGAGTGGGATGATATCAGAATGATCAAGGGGGTTGCTTGCCTTTCTGGGTAGCGGGAAGGTTCTCTCCTTCATTGGAATACTCAAGGGTATCCTCGGAAGTAGGGCCTACCGCAATGCAGATAAGAAGCAATCAATACATGCAAGTGCAACAATATGATGCATGATCATGGCATGGTAGCATGTTTGGATGAGCTGATGCAACTAATGTTCAAGTTAAGTTGAAATGAGTTTGAACATAGGTTCAAAATTGTTCTTCATTTCAAATTCCATATACTAACCTATTAGCAAATGTCAATGTTCTTCTAGGTTTCCCTAACATGCATGATAATAGCACCATTGGATTCATTGGGTTTTTCTGATAAATTTTCATATATAAATTATTTTCATCTGATTTACAGATTAATTTATATGAATTCTTAAAGTTTTAAACAATTTCTGGAATTATTTTAAAACTGGAAATTCCTTTTATTACCTCAGCCTGACGTCATCATGGCGTCAGCAGGTCAGCTGACCAGGCCAGGTCAAACCTGACGTGCAGGGCCCACACGTTAGTGACACAGGCTTAATTCCTGCGACGACCAGGGTTTGACCCACATTTGGGGCCCACTGGTCAGCGACTGGAGCCTAATTAATCAGGGGTATTAGCCCCTGATGATGGCCACGTCAGCGCCCACCGGAGCGGGGCTGGCGGCGACCATCCGCATGGCGGTGACTCGCCGGAATCGCGCCTGTGGCAACCATTTGGCGTGCGGAGGGCACCGGGAGATAGCCTGTGCACGCGCGCGTCTAGCAGGGTAGCGGAGAGGGCTCGGGACTGTCGAGAAGGAATGGCTACCGCGCTAAAGGCCGCGGGAGGAGGAGCTGAGGGCGGCTACGAGCTCCTGGAGGCGCTACGAGCACGAGCCCATGGCCAGGAGCGAGCTTTGGCCGCTGTGTCCATGGCTACGCCATGGACGGCGCAAGCTCCGCTCAGCTCTGGCTACCGACGGGGGTTAGAGAAGGGGAACGGCGTCGGGACTAGGGGGAAACGGTCCGGGGCCTCAGCGGAGGGGCTTCTGGCACCGCAGCATGGTCGGGGACGCAGGGAGGAGGCGAATCACCGGCGTCTTCAGTTTGGCGAGAGGGGAGCAGAGGGGAGGGAGAGGGGGGAAATGGTGAGGGGGAAACTGGATCGGCGGCGGCCGAGCCTATCCTCTCACCAGCGCGATGAGGAGGCGGCCAGGCAGGCAAGGAGGAGGTGGCCAGCGCGTGGCCACCGCCGGCTACGGGGGCAGCACGCAACTGCTTCTCCTCCTAGCAGGAGGAAGAAGACGTTGCTGCCCCTGTGGGCTAGGCCTCTTCTTTAGGTAAGCCTAGGTGGGCTTTCTTCCCTTTTTTCAATTCTTTTCTAACTTCTGACATTTGTTTTATTTTAATTTCAGGCACATATGCTATTTTAAAATATCCCCAAATAGTGTATATGTTGAAGTTTGAATATTTCAAACTTATCCAAAAAGTTTCAAGATATTTTGAAAACTAAACTAATGATAATTCTTTATTTGATATTTTTAGTAGCTTTACCATTTATTTTTAAATTGCTTCAGTTGCTCAAATATTTAAAATGACCCCTGTTATAATCATGTCCATATTTATCAGACATAGGGAACTTTTTTAAAGGGAATTTTGGATTTGTTGAATTTTCACCAACTTTGAATTATTTTGATTCAATGTGAGCTTGGGGTTTCTTTTAGTCCCCATTTCATGTTGATGCAAAATTGAAACATGATGCAACACCCATGCTGTCCTATGACATCTATCTAGGGATGTGACAGGTTATGACCAAGAATATGCATTTTCATTTTGTTCTTCCAACTAGCAAAATTAGTGCCATCAAAGTACGGACCTCTACGGTGATAACTTCCCTCACTAGACGCCATACTTATCCTAGGTTGTGAGACCTAAGCAATGGAGACCAATGCTCTAATACCTCTTGTAGGACCGAAAGTATGTCTAGAGGAGGGTGATTAGACTACTGGACCAAATAAAAGTTTTGCCTATATCAATTTTTAGGGTTGACAGTTTTTAGAATTTCATGGCAAGTCAAGTACACCCTACACATGCAAGTCTAAGAGTATATAGCAGCGGAAAGTAACAACAAGCATGTATAGAAGGGATAGGGTAGGAAGATCGATGATTTTCCCGTGGTTCCGATAGGTGGCGCTATCGTACATCCATGTTTATGGAGTCTTCAACCCACAGAGGGTAACGGTCACGAGACTCCACGAAGGGCTCCACCCAAAAGGGTCCACAAAGTAGCAACCTTGACTATTCCATAACGGCTTCCATCCACGAAGGACTAGCCTCACTATGGGTAGATCTTCACGAAGTAGGCGATCTCCTTGCCCTTAAAAACTTCGTTCACTCCACAACACGAAGTAGGAGGCTCCCAAGCGACACCTAACCAATCTAGGAGGCACCACCCTCCAAAAGGTAATAGGCTCGGTAATGACGATGAACTCCTTGCTCTTGTGCTTCAAGATGATAGTCTGCTCAACACCCAATCACTCTCTCATAGATTTGGCAAGGTGTAAGAGATGGGATTGGTGGAAAGCTACTTGGGGAGGCTAGAAATCAAAATCCATATGATTGGAGTGGAAGCTCTTGACCTCAACGCAAGGGTAGGTGGTTCTCTCTCAGAAAATCTGATAGGATAGGTATGGAATAGTCCTGAGTGCTTCATTTTCGAGTAGGTGGTGGTGAAGGGGTATATATAGGCATCCCCAAAAATCCAACCGTTACACACAAAATGACCAACTCGATGACACCGATGTGTTAATCTCAGTGGTACCGAAGTGACCAAAAGGTGGCAACTTTTGAATCTCGGTAAAGCCGATATAGGAAACTCGGTTGCACCAATAAGGTGACCAAATGTCAGATTTCCAATCTCGGTGACGCCGATCCAACATTCTTGGTAGGACCGAAAATGTGAATTTTCATAACAGAAAGTTGGCAACCTAAACTCGGTGGCACCAGTATGGAATCGGTTGCACCAAAGTGGCTAGGGTTTGGCTTGAGTCTGTCTAGGTTCTAGAATCGGTGGCGCCGGTATGGGAAAGTTGGTTGCACCGATTTTGAGTGTTAGGTATAGAACAAACTTTGGTGAGAGAGTTTGTGGATGTTTTTGGCGATATCACTTGTGCAAGTTTGAGCATATTGTTCACCAAAAAAACCTTACCCCCTTTTAATAGTATTGGCTTTCCTATGGACTCAAAGTGATTTCTCACAAATATAAAATGTAGAGTCCTTTTGCTTGAAGCTTGGCCAACCTATTTCCTGAAATATACTTGGTGGAACTATTAGTTCAATGACTTATATGTTGTTATTAATTACCAAAACCACCAAGGGAGCAAATGTGCTTTTAGTAACCCGTCGGTCTAGTATGTACCAGTTTGTGGATGATGTCCTATACAGAAAGAGACCAAATGGTGTGAAATTGAAGTGCATTCCCCGAGAGGATGGACTAGAGCTGTTGGCAGAGATTCATGGAGGCATATGTGGCTCCCACGTAGGATCAAGAGCTCTTTTCGGGAAGGCCTTCCGGCAAGGTTTCTTTTGGCCCACTCCTCTCCAGGATGCAACTGCACTAGTAAACAAGTGTGAAGCGTGCCAGTTCCATTCGAAGAAGCTACATCAACCAGCTCAAGTTCTTTAGACAATCCCTCTTTCCTGGCCATTTTCGGTTTAGGGGCTCAACATCTTGGGCCCCTTTCCCCATGCTACCAGGAGCTTTGAGTACTTGTACGTCGCAATAGACAAGTTCACAAAGTGGCAGGGAGTGGAAGTAGTGAGAAAGGTGACAACACAATCTGTCCTCCAGTTCTTCAGATGACTAGTTTGCCATTTTCGTGTACCAAGCAGGGTCATCACCGATAACGGCACATAGTTCACAAGCCACGCCTTCATGCAGTACGTCTAAGACCTTGGCGGCAAGGTTTGCTTTGCTTCCTTCGCTCATCCAAGGAGCAACGGCCAAGATGAAAGGGAAAATGCTGAAGTGTTGCGAGGGCTTAAGACAAGAACTTTCGACAGGCTGTAGAAGTGCGGAAGATGCTGGATTGATGAGTTGTCGGCGGTTCTTTGGTCGATCAGAACGATGCAAAATTGAGCCACCGGCTAGACACCCTTCTCCCTAGTGTACGGGGCGGAGGCAGTTCTCCCCACAGAACTCATATACGGCTCACCTTGAGTGCTTGCCTATGATGAGGTTGAGCAAGAGCAGTCGCGCCAAGACGACATGACATTCCTTTAGGAAGATCGTCTTCGGGATGCTGTGCGAGCTGCACGCTACCAGTAAGCTTTGTGCCGCTATCATAGCCGCAAAGTTCATGCCGGGAGTCTTGAGGAAGGCGACCTTGTTCTTCGGCGTGTTCAGTTGGCCAAGAATTCAAACAAGTTGACACCAAAGTGGGAAGGCCCTTATCGGGTAGTATGAGTCACCAAGCCTGGAGGAGTCCGCCTGGAGACCGAAGATGGCGTCCCAGTGAGCAACTCCTGGAACATCGAACATCTTCGTAAGTTCTATCCATAAGGCGCAATTGCTGCCCCCCGACAGCCACCTTTTGTACAAGTCTTGTCGGTAGGGCATGCCATCCTCTGTACAAAGCCAGGCGCAGACCCTATACATAGTTGAATAAGATCAGGCGTCTTGCAACTCTTGTCGATTCCCATGTTTTCTTTACATGCATGTTTATCTGAGATGTTGCATTATGCTTATTCCTGGCAGGTGCTAACCACCAAGGTTCCATACCTCTATTTTCTCTTCTTTCTTTTTCATAAGGGATAGAAGCTTCCCTCGCGCACAAGTTTGCCAGGGGGAGAGGTGGTGTGGACATCTACGGGCGACATTCGAAGTTGGCACCTTTACTATGAGGTTATGTCTGTCCTTGGACGATTTTAAACTCTTGTATGGAAAACCTACACGCAAGGGAACCTTGCCATGATCGGTTGCGCCCTTGTTCTGTTTCGAGTCCGCTCAACAATTTAAGTGGCTGCACTGAAAATGTCATGGTAACTTGTCACAATTGGTCGCGCCCTTGTTCTATTTAGAGTTCGCTCAACAGTCCAAGAGGTTGTACTAAAAGTGTCAAGACATCTTGCCGGCAGCGACACTGATGTCTACTACACAACCTACTTCTTGTAGACTCGTGTTGGGCCTCCAAGCGCAGAGTTTTGTAGGACAATGGCAATTTTCCCTCAAGTGGATGACCTAAGGTTTATCAATCCGCAGGAGGTGTAGGATGAAGATGGTCTCTCTCAAACAACCCTGCAATCAAATAGCAAAGAGTCTCTTGTGTCCCCAACACACCCAATACAATGGTAAATTGTATAGGTGCACTAGTTCGGCGAAGAGATGGTGATACAAGTGTAATATGGATGGTAGGTATAGGTTTTTGTAATATGAAAATATAAAAATAGCAAAGTAACAAATAGTAAACAGTGAGCAAAACGTTATATAAATGCTTGGAAACAAGGCCTAGGGTCCATACTTTCACTACTGCAATTTCTCTCAACAATATTGGCATAGTTGAATCATATGTAAATCCCTCTCGTGCGACAAAGAGTTCAATCCAAAGTCACAAATAGCAGGGAACTAATGAAGAAATTATTGTAGGGTACGAAACGACCTCAAAGTTAACTTTTCTGATCAATCTTATGAGCTATCCCTATAAGTGTCACAAACAGCCCTAGAGTTCATACTAGAATAACACCTTAAGATACACATCAACCAAAACTCTAATGTCACCTAGATACTCCATTGTCACCACAAGTACCCATGGGCTTTATTATACGATATGCATCACATAATTTCAGATTCATCATGTTCAATCCAACACAAAGAACTTCAAAGAGTGCCCCAAAGTTTCTACCGGAAAGTCAAGACAAAAACGTGTGCCAACCCCTATGCATAGATTCCCAAGGTCACGGAACCCGCAAGTTTATCACCAAAACATGCATCAAGTGGATGAATAGAACATCCCATTGTCACCATGGATATCCCATCGCAAGACATACATCAAGTGTTCTTAAATCCTTAAAGACTCAATTCGATAAGTAAACTTCAAAGGGAAAACTCAATTCATCAAACCTAAATAGCAAGGGGAAAACTCCATAGGATTCAATCTATATCAATAAAGCTCGCGATACATCAAGATCATGCCATCTCAAGAACATGAGAGAGAGAGAGATCAAACACATAGCTACTGGTATATACCCTTAGCCCCGAGGGTGAACTACTCCCTCCTCGTCATGGAGAGTGTCTGGATGATGAAGATGGCCTCCGGTGATGGTTTCCCCCTCCGGCAGGGTGCCGGAATGGGCTCTCCATTTGTTATTCGTCGCTCCGGAGGTTTGCGGCGGCAGAACTCCCCATCTAGGTTCTGCGCTGGGGTTTTGGTATTTATAGGAATTTATGGCGGTAGAAATAAGTAAAGATGGGCCACGAGGGAGTCACAAGCCTGGAGGGCGCGACCAGGGGAGCTGGTCGCGCCCCTAAGGCTTGTGACTACCTAGTGGGTCTTTTGGACCAACTCCGATGCTCCGTGGGTCTCTTCTGGTCCAAAGAAAATCATCGTAAATTTTTATTCCGTTTGGAATCCATTTGATATTCCTTTTCTGTAAAACTCAAAAACACAAAAAAAACAAGAACTGGCACTGGGCTCTAGGTTAATACAAAAATAATATAAAGTTGTGGTAAAATGATTGTAAAACATCCAAGAATGATAAAATAACAACATGGAACAAGCAAAAATTATAGACACGTTGGAGATGTATCAGCATCCCCAAGCTTAATTCCTGCTCGTCCTCGAGTAGGTAAATGATAAAAACAGAATCTTTGATGTGGAATGCTGCCTAACATATTTATCCATGTAAAATTCTTTATTATGGCATGAATATTCACATCCGTAAGATTCAAAACAATAGTCTAATATTGACATAAAAACGGTAATACTTTGAGCACACCAACAAGGTAGTCGAGTCCTTTCAAAATAACATGGTCTTAGAAAGTTATCCCTACAAAATCATATGGTCTGGCTATGCTCCATCTTCCCCACACAAAGTATCTAAATCATGCACAAGCCTGATGAACAAGTCAAGCAATTGTTTCACACTTTTGGTGTTCTCAAACCTTTTTAACTCTCACGCCATACATGAGCGTGAGCCATGGATATAGCATTATAGGCGGAATAGAACATGGAGGAGGTGCAAGGAAAAAAGGAGAAGATAGCCTCACATCAACTAGGCGTATCAACGGGTTATGGAGATGCCCGTCAATAGATATCAATGTGAGTGAGTAGGGATTGCCATGCAACAAATGGACTTAGAGATATAAGTGTGTTAAAGATCAAAAAGAAAACTAAGTGGTCGTGCAAAATGAATATTCACTAGTTATAAGAAAGTGACAAAATAGGAGACTCTCTATTATGAAGATCATGGTGCTACTTTGAAGCACAAGTGTGGAAAAAGGTAGTAGAAATTGTCCCTTCTCTCTTTCTCTCATTTTTTCTTTTTTTCGTTTTTCTCTTTTTTTATTTTGGTGGGCTTCTTTGGCCTCTTATATTTTTTTTGTTTGGGCTTCGCTGGCCTCTTTTATTTTTTATAAAGTCTGGATACTCATCCCAACTTGTGAGGGAGTCATAGCCTCCATCATCCTTTTCTCTCATGGCACAATGCTCTATTAATGAAAAAACTTCACACTTTTATTTACTTATAACTCAAAAAAGAAAAATTACAACTCGATACCTATGAGAAAGTATGACTCTATATGCAATATGAAGTGATGATGCAAGTCATGAAAAACTACATGGTGGAAGTTGCATGGCAATATATCTAGGAATGGCTATTGAAATGCCATAATAGGTAGGTATGATGGCTGTTTTTAGGAATATATGGTGGCTATTTTGAGGAAGGAGGGTTTGGTGTACCGGCAAAAGTTGCGCGGTAGTAAAGAGGCTAGCAAAGATGGAAGAGTGAGAGTGCATATAATACATGGACTCAAGATTAGTCATAAAGAACTCACATACTTATTGCAACAGTCTATTAGTTATCAAACAAAGCATTAGATGCATGCTCCTAAGGGAGAGGTTGGTAGGAGTTAACCACCGCGCGCTCCTGACCCTCACACAAAGGTCGACAATCATTAAACAAATCATGCTCCGACTTCGTTACATAACGGTTCACCATACGTGCATGCTACGGGAATCACAAGCTTTAACACAACTATCTCTTCCAATTCACAAATACTCACTAGCATGACTCTCATATTACCATCTCTATTATCTCAAAACTAAATGCAAGGAATCAAACTTCTCATAGTTTTTAATGCACTTAATATGAAAGTTTTTATTATATCCCTCTTGGATGCCCATTATATTAGGACTAAATTCATAACCTAAACAAATTACCATGATATTTTAAGAAACTCTCAAAATAATATAAGTGGGGTACGAGAGTTCCATAATTTATATAAAATATAACACCACCATGCTCTATAAAGATATAAGTGAAGCACTAGAGCAAATGACCAGCTACTCTCAAAGGATATGAGTAGTCAAACAACTAAGGAGATATGTGAGGACTATCTCTCCCTCAATAAATATTTTCAGATCTTAAGTAATTTATTCAAACAAAAAGCAAAAAAATAGCACTCCAAGAATAGCACGCATCATGTGAACGAATAAAAATTTAGGCTCAACATAGGCTAACCGATAACTGTTGATGAAGAGAGGTGGGATGCGTAGCATCCCAGAGCTTAGATGCTTGAGAGTTCTTGAAATATTTAATTGGGGTTCCTTGGGCATCCCCAAGCTTGAGATTTTGTAACTCTTTCAATCCTCTCATACCACGGTTTCACCTATTCTCAAAAACTTCATTCACACAAAACTTAAAAAGAACTTGTGAGATAGGTTAGTACATATAATAATGGATCAACTCTTTATGTACTTCCAAGATAAGTTGCATAATAATTTTCAAACATTAGGTACTATATACTATAATTTACACAATTTATATCTACCAATATAGGCTATGGAAACAATAGGATAAGTAGATAACGAAACTATGACAGCAATCTGTCTAAACAAAACAGTTTGTAGCAATTTATGAAAATAGTGTACTTATGTAACTCCAAAAATTATGAAAATTTAGTACATTGTATAAAATTTATATGGAAATACTTTTTAAAATTTCAGAAACTTTCCATGTCCCCGTAAAATATGAAAATTCAAACACTACAGCAGAAGTTTCTGTTTTTACACAGCACACATCAAACATGCAATTCAAGCATCCTAAAGGTAAGTATTGGAACTTTTTATTGAAAACCAATATTATAAATAACACCTAACATAAAGTAACAAAATATAATGACACTCCAAGCAAAACTCATATTATGTGATGAATAAAAATATAGCTCCAAGTAAGATATACCGATAGTGTTGAGGATGAAAGAGGGGATGCCTTCTAGGGCATCCCCAAGCTTAGACGCTTGAGTCTTCCTTGAATATTACCTTGGTATTCCTTGGGCATCCCCAAGCTTAGGTTATTGTAACTTCTTATTCTTCCCATATCGGTATCTCACCCAAAACTCGAAAACTTCAATCACACAAAACTTAACGGAACTTCATGAGATGGATTAGTATAGTAAAAATAGATCGTTCACTTAGGTACTCTCAAGACAAGATTCATAATTGTTCCCACATGATACCTACTGTATTACATCATTCACACAATTTATATTACTCAATATAAGCTATAGGAACACCTGAAACAAGCAAACTATGCATGCAAACCAGAATCTGTCAAAAACAAAACTGTCTATAAAGATCTGAATGATCACCAAACTTCCCTGACTCTAAAAACTCGGAGCAATTAAGACAACTCATGGAATTTGCATATAAATTTTGTGTAAAATTTCAGAATTTTTTGAAGCTCCAGTAAAATCAGATAATTCATTGGACGCAAAACTTTTTGTTTTTGCACAGAATCAAACAATCAAGTATCCACACTATCCCAAAGGATTTACTTGGCACTTTATTGAAATAAAAGACACAAAACATGATTAATAAAGTAGCTTAATCATGTGAACACACAAAAACGGAAGGTAAAAGTGTTGGGTTGTGTCCCAACAAGCGCTTTTCTTTAATGACTTCTATCTAGGCATGATGATTTCCATGATGCTCACATAGGAATAGGAATTGAAACATGCAAAAGAGCATCATGAATCTCATGACAGGCACATTTAAGTCTAACCCACTTCCTATGCATAAGTATTTTGTGAGCAAACAATTTATGGGAGCAAGAATCATCTAGCATTGGAAGGGAAAACAAGCATATCTTCAAGAATTTGAACACATAGAGAGGAAACTTGATATTATTGCAATTCCTATAAGCATATGTTCCTCCTTCATAATAATTTTCAGTAGCATCATGAAGCAATTCCACAATATAACCAGAACATAAAGCATTCTTTTCATGATCTACAAGCATAGAAATTTTAGTACTCTCCTCATAAGCAATTTTCATCTCATTCATAATAGTGGGAGCAAACTCAACAAAATAACTGTCATGAGATACTTGATTGACATAACGACTTTCAATATTAAAATCATGATGACAAGTTTCATGGTTGTCATTACTCTTTATAGCATACATGTCATCACAATAATCATCATAGATAGGAGGCATGTCATAATCATAATAGTTTTTCTCAGCAAAACTTGGGGGACTAAAAATATCTTCTTCATCAAACAAAGCATCCCTAAGCTTGTGGATTTGCATATAATTAGCATCATGAATATTCATATAATTCATACTAATAATATCATTATTATACTCATCATTCAAAGATTTAGTGCCAAACATTTTAATAACTTCCTCTTCTAGCACTTGAGCACAATTTTCCTTTCCATCATTTTCACGAAAGACATTAAAAAGATGAAGCATATGAGGCAACCTCAATTCCATTTTTTTGTAGTTTTATTTTATAAAACCAAACTAGTGAAAATCAAGAAACTAAAATATTCAATTAAAAGATCTAGAGATATACCTTCAAGCACTCACCTCCCCAGCAACGGCGCCAAAAAAGAGCTTGATGTCTACTACACAACCTTCTTCTTGTAGACACGTGTTGGGCCTCCAAGCGTAGAGTTTTGTAGGACAATGACAATTTTCCCTCAAGTGGATGACCTAAGGTTTGTCAATCCGCAGGAGGTGTAGGATGAATATGGTCTCTCTCAAACAACCATGCAATCAAATAGCAAAGAGTCTCTTGTGTCCCCAACACACCCAATACAATGGTAAATTGTATAGGTGCACTAGTTCGGTGAAGAGATGGTGATACAAGTATAATATGGATGGTAGGTATAGGTTTTTTTAATCTGAAAATATAAAAACAGCAAGGTAACAAATAGTAAATGGTGAGCAAAATGTTGTATAAATGCTTGGAAACAAGGCCTAGGGTCCATACTTTCACTAGTGCAATTTCTGTCAACAATAGTGGCATAGTTGAATCATATGTAAATACCTCTCGTGCGACAAAGAGTTAAATTCAAAGTCACAAATAGCAGAGAACTAATGAAGAAATTATTGTAGGGTACGAAACCACCTCAAAGTTATCTTTTCTGATCAATCTTATGAGCTATCCCTATAAGTGTCACAAACAGCCCTAGAGTTCATACTAAAATAACACCTTAAGATACACATCAACCAAAACCCTAATGTCACCTAGATACTCCATTGTCACCACAAGTACCCATGGGCTTGATTATATGATATGCATCACATAATTTCAGATTCATCATGTTCAATCCAACACAAAGAACTTCAAGGAGTGCCCCACAGTTTCTACCAGAAAGTCAAGACAAAAACGTTTGTCAACCCCTATGCATAGGTTCCCAAGGTCACGGAACCCGCAAGTTGATCGCCAAAACATACATCAGGTGGATAAATGGAAGATCCCATTGTCACCACAGATATCCCATCGCTAGAAATACATCAAGTGTTCTTAAATCCTTAAAAACTCAATCCCATAAGTAAACTTCAAAGGGAAAAATCAATTCATCAAAACTAGATAGAGAGGGGAAAACTCCATAGGATTCAATGTATATCAATAAAGCTCGCGGTACATCAGGATCATGCCATCTCAAGAACATGAGAGAGAGATCAAACACATAGCTACTAGTACATACCCTCGGCCCCGAGGGTGAACTACTCCCTCCTCGTCATGGAGAGCGCCAGGATGATGAAGATGGCCTCCGATGATGGTTTCCCCCTCCGGCCGGGTGCCGGAACAGGCTCCCAATTGGTTTTTCGTGCCTCTAGAAGTTTGCGGCGGCAGAACTCCTGATCTGGGTTCTGCGTTGGGGTTTTTAGTATTTATAGGAATTTATGGAGGTGGAAATAAGTCAAGATGGGCCACAAGGGAGTCACAAGCCTGCAGGGTGCGGACGGGGGGTGGCCACGCCCCTAAGACGTGTGACTGCCTCGTGGGTCTTCTGGCCCAACTCCGATGCTCCGTGGGTCTCTTCTGGTCCAAAAAAAATCACCGTAAATTTTTATTCCATTTGGACTCCATTTGATATTCCTTTTCTATAAAAACTCAAAAACACGAAAAAAAATAGGAACTAGCACTGGGCTCTAGGTTAATAGGTTAGTCCCAAAAATAATATAAAGTTGTGGTAAAATGATTGTAAAACATCCAACAATTATAAAATAATAGCATGGAACAAGCAAAAAATTATAGATACGTTGGAGACGTATCAGGCATTGCCAGCAGGCTGCTAAGGATCCGCTCCTCAAAGCGCTAGCGGCAGTGTTGCATACGTCGACCGGTTTTCTGATAAAGCGTAGGGAATACACCATATAGAGGGAAATCAACAGGAGGAGTAACATGCATTCATTTAAAGGGAATAAAATTTACACGGGACAGTGCCTTTTCCTAAGTGCATCTTTATTTGACTTTCTCCCCTAGGGGCAGATTACAAGAATAAAAGGATAGGGAGATTCCCCTGAAGAAACCCAGCCTAACCCTTCTGGATCAGCACTGCGCGGAGGGCAGGGCATCCAGAAGGGAGGATGAAGCCGAAGTTCACGGGGCTGCGAAAGGATCCAGCTAGAAGATGAGGCAGCGCCCAGGACAAGGACCCCCGACAAGGTCGCTCCATCGGGAGAGGGAGAGGCGTGAGCTGGCGATGATGGTACGGTCGGCAGCTAGTCAGATCTTAGGTCATCATATTCCGACTTGACGACCTCAAGCTCGGACTCGTCATCGTCGTCTTCACCACTGTCCTCCTCATCACTGCTGCTCGAGGAGGAGCTCCCAACACCGCTCGAGCTTTCTTCACAGCAGCTGAGGAAGACACCTGAGCGCCCATAAATCTTGACAGAGAGCAGACTAGCCTCTGTCGTCTTGAAGCGAAGGACGTGCCCATCTTGGAGGTTGTGGGCACGGGCGAAGGTTTCCCAACCACGCCTGAGGAACATGACGCGATGCTCCGGGTACTCGACATCCACCCACGTGGCGCCATTGCAGCAACCATGTGCCCACAACCATAGGGTGGGTGGCTTGCCAACCTTCATCACCCTGGCAAAAGGGTGAGGGAGGCACGGATCGCTTCAAAGGGGACCACGTAGTTCAAGGACGAACTCCAGAGCCGTCACCTTAGTGTGGGTCTATTCAAGGCGGGGTTGCGGCCTCGAAGGAAGAGGTGGAACGGCGCTCTGCCTCCCCCGGCCTCGGCCTCCACGCCATCCACGACCCCTCATGCCCCTTCCGCCACGCGCGCTCGAGCCCCCCTCCGCCTCCGCGGCTGAGGCGGTGGCATGATCCTGACGGAAACTCCCCGCTGAATGGGAAGAGGACGGAGGTCATCCTCGCCGCCCAGTCATGGCGAAGGGCGGGTACAACTCAAGATCGAGAAGGTGTTGAAGGACAGGCTTTCGAGGTCTTCGCTCAATGAGGAAGAAAGATGGGTGAGCCTTGCCTATGCTCCCCCCCCAATTTATAGGGAGAAGCGTGCGGGCTGGCTTTCCCTCGCTCCAAGGGTTGCCGCCCATCTCCACCAATAGAGCCGCCCGTGATCACGGGGCGAACAGGCAGCCGCCCCGTTCCCCCAATCCATGGCGCTACGGTTTCTGCCACGACCAGGACTTTAAGTCACGGGCGCCCATTGTTGATTCCCTGCTATGCATGCCGTGCCTGTGCACGCCTCCCATGTCGTGCACTCAACGCACATCGTGGGGAGGCGTAGTGAGCGGAATGATTGCAACTACAGACTCTTGCCCCGTTTGCCCGTGCACAGTTTGGGCCTAGCAAAACAATGCCTCGCACCGTGTGTGGCCCAAGCCCGGGGGCTCATGTCGATGTACTAAGGATCAGGTCTATTAGTACCCCTTACTTGTGCACGGGCAGTTGTAGCCACACCCGCAGCAAGGCCGCCGGAGGACTACTGGAAGCAAGCACGAAGTCATCAAAGGAACACTCAAGTCAACAAACACAAGGCTGAAGGCCGAAGGCTGGACCCCCAGTAAGATCTTGTCGGGGTGACCTATGGAGCCCCGGCAAGTAGGGCACCTGGCAAGGCCTCGCCACCCTGCCAGCACAGAGGCCAGGTGTCGACCCCCATGATACGTGTCAAGACGCTGGCGATGGAGAGGCTAAGCGGTGTAGATGGGACGGGCTCCTGTCCCATCCCATAGAAGGTCAGGGACACCTGACGGAGCATTAAATGCATTTGTCTCACTCCATCAGTGTTAGGTATGATAGCACTGTAGCACTGTGCACCCCGTGCACGCACTGTATGCCACTGTTTGGATCCCCTTCGTCGTATAAAAGGAAGCCCAAGGTGTTACGAGAGAGGACTTTTGGCTCTCACCTTCCAGCTCGCGCGCGTAGCAGCTCCTCATAGCGCTCCTATAGCTGGAACCTCAAAAACACCCATAATACATTGAAGAAGGAGTAGGGTTTTATGCTCCATAGTGGCCCGAACCTGGGTAATACATCGAAGAAGGAGTAGGTACACCCATAATACATCGAAGAAGGAGTAGGGTTTTACGCTCCACAGTGGCCCGAACCTGGGTAAAAATCTCCCCTCGTGCCATTTGTTTGATCTACTCTTTGTACCTACCTTCTCTCCGCCGAACCACGAGGGGACCCTCACGGTCCCAAAGGTGTTGTGCATTGACATGAGTCAAGGGGACCCACGAGGGAGGCACAATCCAACATGGCGCCCCCAGGTCATGCCCTGATGGCTTGTGGGGCCCTCGTGTGCCTCCTGGACTTCGATTTACTCCTGGCCTTGTATCCTGACCTAGAAAAATCATTATATATACTCCTGTATATTTTGACCACCACATCCCGAGTTTCTCTTATGTTCCTGTTTTGAGTTGTTTTTCTGGCAGATCTGAAAATATGTCGTCATAAGATTCAGATGGAGAGATCTATGTTTCCCACTATGTTGCAGATCCAAAGATCTTGGGGGATATTTACCCTTACCTATGGGCCACAGATGAGGAGGATGATACCGATTTGGAGGAAACGGTGGATGCTCATCCAGACGTCAGTTCAGATGAATATGAAGTTCCACTACCTTAGCCTGGAGATATGCTCGTGGAATTCAAGAAGTCAAGCCTTCCAAACGCAGCTAACAAATCTAAGATCCAATTTATCCTGTCTCGTTTTCTGCCGGAAAGCAAGGAATCATTATGCAAAAGGATATTGAACCTTGAACAAGAAAATGATGACCTGAGGGAGGAGAATTTTATCCTCAAGCGTAAGCTGGAGAAGATAAATGGTACTATATAAACACCCCCATATCCCAAGAAGGACGCTTGAGTACACGGGTATACGCACCAACTTAGCTTGTTACAATCTTGGGGGAGGTGCCATGGTATCATATCAACATCACTTTTTGTTGGAAATATGCCCTAGAGGCAATAATAAATTGGTTATTATCATATTTCCTTGTTCATGGTAATCGTTTATTATCCATGCTATAATTGTGTTGATCGGAAACTCAAATACATGTGTGGATACATAGACAACACCATGTCCCTAGTATGCCTCTAATAGACTATCTCGTTGATCAAAGATGGCTATGCTTTCCTAGTCATGGACATGAGATGTCATTTGGTAACGGGATCACGTCATTAGGAGAATGATGTGATGGACAAGACCCAAACTATAAACGTAGCATATGATCGTGTCAGTTTATTGCTATTGTTTTCTGCATGTCAAGTATATGTTCCTATGGCCATGAGATCATGCAACTCACGGACACCGGAAGAGTGCCTTGTGTGTATCAAACGTCGCAACGTAACTGGGTGACTATAAAGGTGCTCTACAGGTATCTCCGAGGGAGTCTGTTGGGTTGGCATGGATCAAGACTGGGATTGGTTACTCCGTGTGACGAAGAGGTTAATCAGGGCCCACTCGGTAATACAACAACACAATAAGCCTTGCAAGCAATGTGACTAAGTGTTACTCATGGGATCTTGTATTACAGAACGAGTAAAGAGACTTGCTGGTAACGAGGTTGGACTAGGTATAGAGATACGAACGATCGAATCTCGGGCAAGTAACATACCGAAGAACAAAGGGAACATCATACGGGATTAACTGAATCCTTGACATAGAGGTTCGACCAATAAAGATCTTTGTAGAATATGTAGGAACCAATATGGGCATCCAGGTCCTGCTATTGGTTATTGACCGTAGAGGTCTCTCGGTCATGTCTACATAGTTCTCGAACCCGCAGGGCCTGCACACTTAAGGTTCAGTGACGTCTCGGTAGTATAGAGTTATGTATGGTTGTGACCGAAGGTTGTTCAGAGTCCCGGATGAGATCCCGTACATCACGAGGAGCTCAGGAATGGTTCGGAGGTAAAGATTGATATATAGGAAGTCCTGTTTTGGTCACCGAAAAAGTTTCGGGCTCATCGGTAGTGTACCGGGAGTGTCGGTAGTGTATCCGGGGACCATCGGGAGAGGTATTTTGACCCAAGAGGCTACATGTGCTGTGGGAGGAGGTAAACCAGCCCCTAGTGGGCTGGCTGAAGCCTCCTATAAGGGCCCATGCGGCTGGAGTGGTTTGAGAAGGAAAAAATCCAAAGGTGGAGAGGTGGAAAAAGTTTCCAAGTGGAAAGGACGAATCCTACTCATAATAGGATTGGAGTAGGACTCCTCCACCTCCAATTTCGACCAAACCTTGAGGGTTTGAGGCTGCCTCATCCCCTCCCTCCCTCCTATATGTACTAGAGGATTTAGAGGAAAAAGCTAACCCTAATAGCCACGTGCTACCTCTCCTCTAGATCGCAGTTTCTCCTCTAGATTGGTTTTCTGCAGTGCTTACGCGAAGCCCTGTCGGAATAGCTCCACCACCATCACCGCAACACCGTCGCTCTGCTGGAGAACTCGTCTACCTCTCCGCTCCCTCTTGCTGGATCAAGTAGGTGGAGATCATCATCGAGCTGTACATGTTCTGAACGCGGAGGTGTCGTCCGTTCGGCGCTAGATCGGAAGGACCGTGATCAAGATCGCGAGACGGATCGTGATGAGTTCGCGGGACGGATCATGATGAGTTCGCGGGGAAGATCGTGATTGGATCAAGGGACGGATCGTGATGAGATCGCGGGATGCTCAGCGATTTGGATCGCGAAGAGGTTCGACTACACCAACCGCGTTTCTTAACGCTTCCCGCTTAGCGATCTACAAGGGTATGTAGATCCATTCTCCCTCTCGTAGATGCTCATCACCATGGATAGATCTTGCATGTGCATAGGAAAAAAAATCCCATGCAACGTTCCCCTTTAGTGGCATCATGAGCTAGGTTTATGTGTAGATGAGATCTTGAGTAGAACACAAAGAGTTTGTGGGCGTTGATGCTTAGATTGCTTCCTCCCTTGGTCGTGTTTTGGTTCAGTGGTATTGTGGGACGAAACAGCCCGGACCAACCTTACTCGTACTCTTACGAGAGACTGGTTCCATCGACTGACGTGTAACCTCGTTGCACAAAGATGGTTGGCGGGTGTCTGTTTCTCCTACTTAGTTGGATCGGATTCGACTAAGGCGGTCCTTGAGAAGGTTGAAAAGCAACTTATGTATCACCGTTGTGGTTTATGCGTAGGTGAGAATTTTTCTTGCTAGATACCCTAGATACACATAGCAGCCACGTAAAACATGCAACAACAATTAGAGGACGTCTAACTTGTTTTTGCAGGGTACGTTGTGATATGATATGGCCAATTACATGATGAGATATATGTGATGTATGAGATGATCATGTGTTGTATAGAATATCATGACTTGCATGTCGATGAGTACCGCAACCGGCAGGAGACATAGGGTTGTCTTTAATTATAGTATGACCTGCGTGTCAATCATTAAGCGCTATGTAATGCTTTACTTTATCGCTAAACAGTAGTAATAGTAGTAGAAGCATGGTGGGCGCGACAACCCCGATGACGACACGTTGATAGAGATCAAGATGATGGAGATCATGGTGTCATGTCGATGACGATGGAGATCATGCTGGTGCTTTCAGGATGGATATCAAAAGCACAAGTTCATGGCCATATCATGTCACTTATGATTTGCATGTGATGTTAATCCTTTTATGCACCTTGTTTTGCTTAGGACGACGGTAGCATTATAAGGTGATTCCTCACTTAATTTCAAGATAAATTGTGTTCTCCCCGAGTGTGCACCGTTGCGAAAGTTCGTCATGTCGAGACACCACGTGATGATCAGGTGTGATAGACTCTACTTTCACATGCAAGCCAGTGTTGCACATGCAGAACACTCGGGTTAAACTTGACGAGCCTAGCATCTACAGACATGGCCTCGGAACACAAGAGACCGAAAGGTCGAACATGAGTCATATAGCAGATATGATCAACATGATGATGTTCACCATTGTAACCACCTCAACTCACGTGATGATCGGACTTGAGTTGGTGAATTTGGATCATGTATCACTCGAATGACCGAAGGGATGTCAATGTGAGTGGGAGTTCTTAAGTAATATGATTAATTGAACTCATTATCATGAACATAGTCAGTAGTGTCTTTGCAAACTGTGTTGTAGATTACTAACTCACGTTGTAGCTCCCTTGAATTTTTATATGTTACTAGAGAAATAGAGTTGAAAGATGATGGTAGCAATATTGCAGACTGGCTCCGTGATCTAAGGATTGTCCTTGTTGCTGCACAGAAGGCTTATGTCCTTAATGCACCGCTCGGTGCGCCAACCCCTCTAGCGTCGTCTGTAGATGTTGTGAACATCTGACAGGCACGTTCTGATGACTACTTGATAGTTTAGTGCATCATGCATTACGGCTTAGAATTGAGGCTCCAAAATGTTTTGAACATCATGGAACATATGAGATGTTCTAAGAGCTGAAATTGGGATCTCAGGCTCGTGCCCATGTTGTGAGATATGAGATCTCCAACAAGATTCTTTGCCTGCAAGATGAAGGAGAATAGCTCAATCGTCAAGCATGTGCTTAGATTGTCTGGGTGCCACAATTGCTTGAATCGAGTGGGAGTTGATCTTCCAGATAAGATAGTGATTGATATAGTTCTCCAAGTCACTGTCACTAAGCTATTAGAACATGGTGATGAACTATAAAATGCTAGGGATAGAAATAATGATCCCTGAGCTATTCGCAATGTTTGAGACCGCGAAGGTAGAAATCAAGAAGGAGCATCAAGTGTTGATGGTTAGTAAAACCACTAGTTTAAAGAAGGGCAAGGGCAAGGAGGGAAACTTCATGGATGGCAAGTCAGTTGCTGCTCCAGTGAAGCAACCCAAAGTTGAACCCAAACCCGAGACTAAGTGCTTCTATTATGAGGTGAGCGGTCGCTGAAGCGAAAGAACCCTAGATACTTGGTAGATAAGAAGGCTGGCAACATCGACACAAGTGTATTTGATATATGTGTTATTGATGTGTACCTTGCCAGTACTCCTAATAGCACCTGGGTATTAGATACCGGTTCGGTTGCTAAATGTTAGTAACTCGAAGTAAAAGCTACGGAATAAATGGAGACTAGCTAAGGGTGAGGTGACGATGTGTGTTGGAAATGTTTCCAAGGTTGATGTGATCGACATCGCACGCTCTCTCTACCTTCGGGATTAGTGACGAACCTAAATAAATGTTATTTGGTGTTTTGCGTTGAGCATGAACATGATTAGATCATGTTTATTGCAACACGGTTATTCATTTAAGTTAGAGAATAATTGTTATTCCGTTTACATGAATAATACCTTCAATGGTCATGCACCCAATGAGAATGGTTTGTTGAATCTTGATCATAGTAATACACATGTTCATAACATTGATGCCAAAAGATACAAAGTTAATAATGATAGTACCACATACTTATGGCACTACCGCTAAATGTCATATTGGTATAAGGCGCATGAAGAAACTCCATGTTGATGGATCTTTGGACTCATTCGATTTCGAATCGGTTGAGACATGTGAACCATGCCTCTTGGGCAAGATGACTAAGGACCACGTTTTCCGGATTGATGGAGCGGGCATGTGATTTGTTGGAAATGATACATGTTGATGTATGCGATCCAATGAGTCTTGTAGCCTGCGGTGGATATCGTTATTTTCTTACCTTCACTGATGATTTGAGTAGATATAGTGTATATTTACTTAATGAACACAAGTCTGAATTGTTTGAAAAGTTCAAGCAAATTCAGAGTGAAGTTTAAGATCATCATGAAGATAAAAATGTCTGCGATATGATGGTGGAGGTGAATATCTGAGTTACGAGTTTGGCATACAACTTTAGACAATGTGAAAGTCATTTCACAATTCACCCCACCTGGAACACCATAGTGTGATGGTGTGTCCGAACGTAATAGTCGTGCTCTATTGGATATGGTGCGGGCTATGGTGTCTCTTATCATTTTGCTACTATAGTTTTGGGATTATGCATTAGAGATAACTGCATTCACTTTAAATAGGGCACCATCTAAATCTGTTGAGATGACACCGTGTGAATTATGGTTTGATAGAAACCTAAGCTATCATTTCTTAATGTTTGGGGTTGCGACGCTTGTGTGGAAAAATGTTTTCACCTAATGAGCTCGAACCCAAAGCGGACAAATGCATCTTCATAGATTACCCTAAGAACAGTTGGGTGAACCTTCTATATCAGATCCAAGCATAAAGTGTTTGTTGCTAAAACGGGTCCTTTCCCGAGAAAAAGTTTCTCCCGAAAGAATTGAGTGGGAGGAAGATAGAACTTGATGAGGTTGTTGAACCTTTGTTCAACCAGAGAGTAGCGCAGCGCAGGAATTTGTTTATGTGAAGCCTACGTTAGTTGAAGAGGAAGTTAATGATGATGATCATGAAGCTCCGGATCAAGTTACTATCGAACCTCGTAGGTCGACAATGATGTGTACTGCTCCTGAGCGGTACGACAACCCTGTCTTGGAGGTCATGTTGTTGGACAATGATGAACCTACGAGCTGTGGACAAGCGATGATGGGCCCGGATTCTGACAAATGGTTAGAGGCCATGAAATCCAAGAAAGGATCCATTTATGAAAACCAAGTATAGACTTTGGTAGGCTTGATCATTGGATGGCAGGTCATTGAGTACAAATGGATGTTTAAGATGAAGACAGACGCTGATGGTGAATGTCACCATTTATAAAGCTCGACTTGTCGCAAAGAAGTTTCTGCCAAGTTCAAGGAGTTGACTATGATGAGACTTTCTCACTCGTAGCGATGCTAAAGTCTGTTGGAATTATGTTAGCAGTTGCTGCATTTTTCAATTATGAAATCTGGCAGATGGATGTCAAAACTTTGCTTCCTTAACGGTTTACTTGAGGAAAGGTTGTATGTGATACAACCAGAAGATTTTGTCAGTCCTAAGGATGCTAAAAGGTGAGCAAGCTTCAGTGACCCTTCTAAGGACTGAAGCAAGCATCTCGGAGTTGGAATATACACTTTGATGAGGTGATCAAAGTTTTAGAGTCTATACAAATTTTATGAGAAACTTGTATTTGCAATAAAGTGAGTGGGAGCACTATAGAGTTCCTGATAAAGTATATGTGGATGACATATTGTTGATCGGAAATAATGTAGAATTTCTGGAAAGCATAAACGGTTGTTTGAAAGGTGATTTTCAAAGGAAGACCTGGATAAAGCTACCTAATTGTTGATCATCAAGATCTATAGAGATAGATCAAGATGTTTGATGAGACTTTCAATGAGTACATACCTTGACAAGATTTTGAAAGAGTTCAAAATGGATTAGTCAGAGAAAGAGTTCTCGCCTGATTTGTAAGGTGTGAAGTTGAGTGTGACTCAAAGCTCGACAACGGCAGAAGAAAGAGAAAGGACGAACGTCGTCCTCTATGCCTTAGCCATAGGCTCTATATTATGCCATGTTGTGTACCGCACCTGGTGTGTGCCTTGCCATGAGTATGTCAAGGGGTACAAAAGTGATCCAGGAGAAGATCACTGGACAGTGGTCAAGATTATCCTTAGTGACTAAAAGACTAAGGAGATGTTTCTTGATTATGTAGGCGATAAAGAGTTCGTCATAAAGAGTTACGTCGATGCAAGCTTTAACACCAATCCGGATGACTCGTAGTAGCAATCTAGATATGTATAGTGGAGCAGCCATTTGGAATAGTACCAAGTGGAGTGTGGTAGCAGTGTTTACGGTTTGACATAGAGATTTGCAAAGTACACACGGGTCTGAATGATGCAGACCTGTTGATTATAAGACCTCTCTCACATGCAAAGCATGATCGAACCCCAGAACTCATTGGGTGTTAGATTCATAACAATACGAATCACATGGTGATGTGAACTAGATTATTGACTCTAGTGCAAGTGGGAGACTGTTGGAAATATGCCCTAGAGGCAATAATAAATTGGTTATTATCATATTTCCTTGTTCATGATAATCGTTTATTATCCATTCTATAATTGTGTTGATCAGAAACTCAAATACATGTGTGGATACATAGACAACACCATGTCCCTAGTATGCCTCTAATAGACTAGCTCGTTGATCAAAGATGGCTATGGTTTCCTAGTCATGGACATGAGATGTCATTTGGTAATGGGATCACATCATTAGGAGAATGATGTGATGGACAAGACCCAAACTATAAACATAGCATATGATCGTGTCAGTTTATTGCTACTGTTTTCTGCATGTCAAGTATATGTTCCTATGACCATGAGATCATGCAACTCACGGACACCGAAAGAGTGCCTTGTGTGTATAAAACGTCGCAACGTAACTAGGTTACTATAAAGGTGCTCTACAGGTATCTTCGAGGGTGTCTGTTGGGTTGGCATGGATCAAGACTGGCATTTGTTACTCCGTGTGACGAACAGGTATCTCAGGGCCCACTCGGTAATACAACATCACAATAAGCCTTGCAAGCAATGTGACTAAGTGTTAGTCACGGGATCTTGTATTACGGAACGAGTAAAGAGACTTTCCGGTAACGAGGTTGAACTAGGTATAGAGATACCGACGATCGAATCTCGGGCAAGTAACATACCGAAGAACAAAGGGAACATCATACGGGATTAACTGAATTCTTGACATAGAGGTTCGACCGATAAAGATCTTCATAGAATATGTAGGAACCAATATGGGCATCCAGGTCCCGCTATTGATTATTGACCGTAGAGGTCTCTCGGTCATGTCTACATAGTTCTCGAACCCGTAGGGTCTGCACACTTAAGGTTCGTTGACGTTTCGATAGTATAGAGTTATGTATGGTGGCGACCGAAGGTTGTTCGGAGTCCCGTATGAGATCCCGGACGTCATGAGGAGCTCCGGAATGGTTCGGAGGTAAAGATTGATAGTCCTGTTTTGGTCACCGGAAAAGTTTCGGGCTCATCGGTAGTGTATCGGGAGTGTCGGTAGTGTACCGAGGGACCATCGGGAGAGGTATTTTGACCCAAGAGGCTACATGTGCTGTGGGAGGAGGTAAACCAGCCCCTGGTGGGCTGGCTGAAGCCTCCTATAAGGACCCATGCGGCTGGAGTGGTTTGAGAAGGAAAAAATCCAAAGGTGGAGAGGTGGAAAGAGTTTCCAAGTGGAAAGGAGGAATCCTACTCATAATAGGATTGGAGTAGGACTCCTCCACCTCCAATTTCGACCAAACCTTGAGGGTTTGAGGATGCCTCCTCCCCTCCCTCCCTCGTATATATACTAGAGGATTTAGAGGAAAAAGCTAAACCTAATAGCCACATGCTACCTCTCCTCTAGATCGCAGTTTCTCCTCTAGATCGGTTTTCTATAGTGCTTAGGCGAAGCCCTGCCGGAATAGCTCCACCACCATCACCGCAACGCCGTCCCGCTGCCAGAGAACTCGTCTACCTCTCCGCTCCCTCTTGCTGGATCAAGAAGGCGGAGATCATCATCGAGCTGTACATGTTCTGAACGCGGAGGTGTCGTCCGTTTGGTGCTAGATCGGAAGGACCGTGATCAAGATCGCGAGACGGATCGTGATGAGTTCACGTGACGGATCGTGATGAGTTCGCGGGAAAGATCGTGATTGGATCACGGGATAGATCGTGATGAGATCGCGGGATGCTCAGCGATTTGGATCGCGAAGACGTTCGACTACACCAACCGCGTTTCTTAACGCTTCCCGCTTAGCGATCTACAAGGGTATGTAGATCCACTCTCCCTCTCGTAGATGCTCATCACCATGGATAGATCTTGCATGTGCGTAGGAAAATTTTTGTTTCCCATGCAACGTTCCCCTACACTTTTACCACTACTATCTATTTTAGTTCGATCCTTAGTTTTTCATTATTTAGAGGAATAAAATTTCAGACTTGCTTTGCTTAGAATTTTTGCATTGAGATCTATCTATCCTTGTAATCGAGTGTCAGAGTAATATAATTAAGATTATTTGAGCTTGTGTGCTTTACTTTCATGCACCTATCATCATAGCATGGCAATAAAATAAATATAAAAGATCACATGCTTATCTCAAGAGGAGTAATGACTTCACATAGAAAAAGGTATAAGTAATAAAAGATGTTGAGAACTAACAAACATAGCATTAGTAACTAATATAATCTATGCAATATTATGATAGAGAAGAGGAGATCCACATATAAATAAACTATCTTGGACACCTTTTATGATTGTGAGCCCCCATCAAATATTATATAATGACCAAGTGTTGATATTGGACAGGGAAGACAACATAATGATCATGATTTTTTACATTTGCATATAAGTTATATTATCATGGATACCTTAACATGTGATGCTTGCTTTAGATCTTTTGCTAGCCTAAATTTTCCACACCGAGTAGAGATACTACTTGTACATCCATAATCCCTCCAACCTAGTTTCTTCCCATGAGAGTCCACCATATCTACCTATGGATTGAATAAGATCCTTCAAGTAAGTTGTCATCGGTGCATACAACAATAAAATTGCTCCTAATATGTATGATCTTTTATTATAAGGGAAAATAAGCTTTGCACGATCTTGTGATAGTGAAGAAATAAAAGTGGCATAGTGCAAAATAAAGTTCACTATCACAAGGGGCAATGCAATGTGACGTTTCGCTGCATTAAGAGTTTGCACATTCCAAACAAATAAAAGCGCATGACAACCTTTGCTTCCCTCTGCGAAGGGCCTATATTTTATCTTCTTACAAGACATTATTTTCATGCAAGAGTTAATAATATTTACCCTTGTTCCTACCTATTAACTCTCTAGTTGGCAAGTATTATGTGTTGAGCAAAGATTCAGAAAAATATATCCAGTTAAATGTAGGTGATCATGATTCATTATTATTGACATTATCCTTGAGGTAAATAAGTTGGGTGGCAAAGACAATGAAACCCCCATCTTCCTGCGTGTCTGATGGAAATATTAGCTCCAAAAATATGCAATGTGTGTCAATAATCATAGAAGGCTACATCATAGTTGAGTATGTGAACTTGCTAGAAATAAAAATCTCTTACATAGACTCTTGTATTGAATATAACAGACTGTGATTGTCTCAATGACTAATGGTACTGCCTGTCGGTTTTCAATAAAAGTTTATGCTTAATACTATTACATTTGTCAATGGATTGTTACTTGTTTATGAAAAGTTATATGACAAAAAAATGTTGCTATGTCAATAATCATGATGCTCTCATGTCTATATTTCACTTTATTGACTTCTATCTCTCTAATCATGTCGCCATTATTTTTGATCTCGGCTTTTGCTTGAGGACAAATGAGGTCTAAGCTTGGGGGAGTTGATACGTCCATTTTGCATCATAATTTCTTATTAATATTTGTGTCATCTTTGTCCATTGTTCCCTATTATCATAAAATTATTATGTCCTATCCATCTGAATATGCCAAGTACATCATAAAGAGGGAAATGTCTGGAAATTGAAATTCTGGACCGAAAAACCGATAAAAAGGCAGAAAAATCACCAGACTACAAATGACCTAAAACTTCATGAGGAATTTTTATGGAATATTTAAGAATTTTTGGGCCAAAAATATACCAGAGGGGGGCCAACTGCTGGCCACAAGCCAACAGTGCACCCCCCAGGTCGTGCCTTGATGGCTTGTGGGGCCCTTGGAGACCTCCCGATCCCCTCTTTTCCTATATGGTGTGTTCTACCCTAGAAAACATCAGAAACAACCTTTTAAAATGAAGAGCCGCCATCTCGAGGTGGGAACCTGGCCTGAGGCCCTTTTGCACTCCGGCAATCACATTCCACCGGGGAAATTTCTCTCCGGGAGGGGAGATCGAAGCCATCGTCATCACCAACGCTTCCTCCTTCATGGCTGGACCAATCCTCATCAACATCTTCACTCGTACCATCACATCTCCAACCCTAGTTCATCTCTTGTATTCAATCTTTGTCCCAAAATCTCAGATTGGTACATGTGGTTCACTAGTTGTGTTGATTACATCTTGTAGTTGATGCTTGTTGGATTACTTGGTAGAAGATATTATTTTCAAATCCTTAATCATTATTATTATACCTCCGATCTTGAACATGTTGACGAGGTGTGAGTAGTTACTATTGTTCCTGGGTACATGTGAGAAGTCTTATTATAAGTAATCGTGTGAAGTTGGTATTAGTTCAATATTTTGATGATATGTATGTTGTTACTTCTCTTAGTGGTGTCATGTGAACGTTGACTACATGACACTTCACCTTGTTATGGCCCTAAGGGAAGTCATTGTGGAGTAACAAGTAGATGATGGGTTGCTAGAGTGACAGAAGCTCAAACCGCAATTTATGCATTGTTCGTAAGGGACTGATTTGGATCCACATGTTTCCTTCTATGGTTAGATTTGTCTTAATTCTTCTTTCGTAGTTACAGATGCTTGTGAGAGGGGTTAATCATAAGTAGGTTTCTAGTTCAAGTAATAATAACAACTTAGCACCGGTCCACCCACATTTCAAATTATCAAACTAGCGAATGTGAATCAACACAACATGATGAACATGACTAGACGAAAATTCCCATGTGTCCTCGGGAGCGCTTGCTTACTATAAGAGTACTTTCAGGCCAGTCCTTTGCTACAAAAAGGATTGGGCTACCTATCTGCACCTTTGTTACTATTGTCACTTGTTATTTGTTATGGATTATCTTGCTACAAAACTATCTATTATCGTTACTCACAGCACTTGCGGAGAATACCTTGCTGAAAACTTCTTGTCATTTCCTTCTGCTCCTCGTTGGGTTTGACACTCTTACTTATTTAAAGGACAACGATTGATCCCCTATACTTGTGGGCCATAAAAGGTGTGTCATGGACGTATGATAATAAGATGGAAGGAAACCGAAATGTGGAAGTGCAGCTTCACCGAGCGGTGGCATGCCCTCAATGGTCCGCTATGTATCATCAGTGCATGGTCTCACATATTTTATCATCCAGGTCAGACTATTGTCCACTGTATATTCAATTGTTGGGTAATCGGCTTGATGTTTCCTTTAACAAGCAATTGAGGTATGAATCATACTCGGAGAGGGAGAGTATGGCATTGGATGATCATGTTAGAACTTGTTGGAATAAAAATACGCAAGTAAGGAATCTGCAGGATGTGGCAAATAATTTGGATAAATTAATGAAATCTTTGCATTCTTGGAGTTGGGTTATATTGGTTATCTCCCAAGGAAACTTCAAATTTCTCGCAAAAGATTTAATATTCTTTTCAAAAGAAGCCATAAGGTGGCTATTATGGAGAGAAAGAAAATTCTTGTGGATATGGATGAGCTTCTTCTTAAGTAAGAAATCATTTGGAAGCAGAGGTCTTGTATTGACAATATGATTTTGCAGGGTCGTAATAAAATTATTTCAGAGGAATTCTTCATGGAGAGCGAAGAAAACTAATATTGCGGCTCTCAAGAGGAGTGATGGGTCTCTTACGGGGAATATGGAAGAAATCAAAGGTATCACAAAATCATTTTTGTAGCAACTTTATACATGTGACTCTAATGTTGATCCTTGTTATATTATCCCAATTGTGAAACCTCTCATCAATGATGGTATGAATGTGGAGATCTACAAGCCTTTTTCTAAGAAACGGATTAGGGATGCTCTTTGTGACGCCCCCGTCTTAATCGTGCGCTAATCATACACGCAAATGCACATGATCAAGATCGGAGACTCACGGAAAGATATCACAAAACAACTCCAGACACAAATTCAAACATAAAGCTTTATATTACAAGTAGGGCCACGAAGGCTCGAATACATATGTCAGCGAAAGCAACTATATCTGAGTACAAACATAATGGGGTGTGAGGTGATGTGTAGGGCTCAAGATGTCGATCACTTCGATCGATTCATCGATGATGAAGAGGGGCAATGGGGACAAGATGAGGTGTCACCGGTGCATCACTAACCAACCTATACTAAGAATATAGGATAACAAGTAAGGTACAAGAGGAGGTTACAAAAGCAGGCCATGCATCAGAATAGGAGCTATCAACAACAGTAGAAAAATCTAATGCAAGAATGTGAGAGAAGGAATGGGCGATATAGGAATGACCAAGGTGATTTTGCTTGCCTGGAAACTTTGAGGAAAGGGGTTGGGCGTCAGAAGCATAGTCGTAACTGGGAGCAACACCGGCCTCGGGGTCTACCGGAGAGAAGAGGGGGAAGAAACAATAAATATAAAGAAAACAAATGCATCACGATGCATGACATGGCAATATGTTGTGTTAGGGGTGATCTAGTGCAGTGCTACACGTTACAAACGGAGCGGGAAAATATTTGTGGATATTACTCGGGTTTTAGGCATTTATCGGACAAATGATCCTGAGGGGAAGGTTCTATGTTTGCAGTGTTGTCGGCATGTGACACGTATGTGGATGGCATATTTGGATTCATTTCATTTTTCTGAGCAACTTTCATATATAAATTATTTCCATCCGAGTTACAGATTATTTTATATGTTTTTTCAAAGTTTTAAAACATTTCTAGAATTTAAGATTTGCATACAATGAATTTTCATAGTTAAATTGAATTAACAAGACTAATAAGATTTTCCTTGAATGATATGATCATGGTTCAAATGAATTTAGTTGAATTGGATTTTATACTTTTCTTATTCTAACACAATTTCCCTAAAAAAACATTGCTATCGTCGGTGTTCAGCAAATACGAAGGCAAAGAAAGTCACTAACAGAAAGATATGTTGCTTACATGGCAATGCGTACACTGAATATGAGTAGGGTTGGAAGTTCAGAACCGACAAGAAGGATGTTGCTCGGATTTTCCAAGATGATATTCAACTTATTCAGAGAATTTGGAGGCTAGCAGAGCGACAAATCGTGATTGGTATGAGGGTGGATGTTTCCAACAAAAATAAGGATGTTGTCCTTTCCCAAATTCCCACTGTTCCATTGAATAGAAGGTCAACTCTTAGGTCACTTGCTCGCGCATTAGGTGTCAGCCATACTGCACTCTACCAGAAACCCAAGCTTCGCAAGGTTAGGAGGCACTCCAATCGTTTGAAGCCAACCTTGAAAGAAAAGAATAAAATAGAAAGGATTAAAATTTTCATGTCAATGCTCGATGAGACAACTTTAGCAACTACAAGACCTAGATTCATCAGTATGCACAACTTTGTGCATATTGACGAAAGATGGTTCTATATGACAAAAATGAATGGTGTACTACTACCTCCTCCCTGAGGGAGATAATCCGGTCAGAACAATTCAGAATAAGAACTGTATTGTCAAAGTAATGTTCTTGACCGTTATTGCTCGACCCAGATATGATGTTGAAGGCAATGTGACATTCTCAGGGAAATTTGGTGTCTGGCCTTTAGTGCAAGAGATTCCAACTACTAGAAGTGAATATAGGCAAGACGGATGATACCTCTCAAATGTATCTACTTTTCTAAACACTTCTGCTCTGGTTTTGTCCTCTAATTTGCATGATTTGAACGAAACTAACCTGGACTGACGTTGTTTTCAGCATAACTACCTTGGTGTTATTTTTGTGTAGAAATAAAAGTTCTCAAAATTGGATGAAATTTTTTGTGGATTTTTCCGGAATATATAAGTAATTTTGGACCGAAGAACTGCCGGAGGTGGTGGACCCGAAGGCGACCACGCAACCGGTCGTCCCCCTAGGGGCGCGGCCAGATAGATTGTGGGACCTCCGACCCTAATTCCAACTCCATAATTCATATCTGCGGTGGAAAAAATTAGAGAGAAGATTTCATCGTGTTGCACGAGATGGAGCCGCCGCCACCTCCCATTCTTCCTCCGAAGGGCTGATCTGGAGCCTGTTTTGGGCTCCGTAGAGGGCAAATCGTCGTCGTCGTCGTCACCAACCCTTCTCCATCAATACCGCCATGATGCTCACCAACAATAGTGAGTATTTCCTTTGTAGGCTTGCTGGACGGTGGTGGGGTTGGATGGAATTGATCATGTAATCAAGTTAAGTTTGATAGCGCTTGATCCCTAGTATCCACTATGTTCTGAGATTGATGTTACTATGACTTTGCTATGCTTAATGCTTGTCACTAGGGAACGAGTGCCATGATTTCAGATCTTGACCTATTATGTTTTTATCAATATAAGACTGATTTTGATCATATCTTGCAAGTGATATGTACCTATTACCCCAAGGTGACAATAATTGGGATTCTTCCCAATGATTCTTGTAGTTTGAGGAGTTCATGTATTCACCATGTGTTAATGCTTTGTTTCGGTTCTCTATTAAAAGGAGGCATTAATATTCCTTACTTTCCAATACGACCCCGCTGCCGCGGGAGGGTAGGACAAAAGATGCCATGCAAGTTCTTATTGCAAGCATCTATGACTATGTACGGAATACATGCCTACATTACATTTATGAATTGGAGCTAATTCTGTGTTGCCCTAGTGTGTAACTGTTATATGATCAATGTAATCTAAATCATTATACATCAGCGATCCACGTGCCTACGTGTTACATATACTGAATCTTGCCAAGTTACTAATGCTATTGTTACTGTCACACTTGCTACAAAACTAGTACTGTCACTATTACTGTTTCTTTTGCTACTATTCGCTGTGGTACTATATGTTTGTTGCAGAGAGATATCCTTGGTGTGGTTGAATTGACAACTCAACTATCAAGGCCAATAAATATTACTTGGCTCCCCTTATGTGGAATCAATAAATTAGGGTGAAATACTACCCGTGAAGACTGTTTCGATCCCCTACACTTGTGGGTTATCAAGACCTTTTTCTGGCGCCGTTGTTAGGGAGCATAGCTTTGTTTATTGTGTTAACTGAAGGATATCCAATTGCTACTATGATAAATCTGAAAGACAACCAAACTAAGATCATCCCCTCTCGCACGATAGGAGGTAAGGAACTGCCATCTAGCTCTGCTTTAGATTCACCTATTGTTTTGGATCAACATGCTACACCACCACCTATTAATCATTCTGATATGTCACATGAACTCGAGGATGCTACTTCTGAAATTAATGATGAAACTATTGCTACACATTTTGAAACTGAACCTATTCCACTGAATGAATTAGTCGATGCTCATATTGCTAAAGCTATAGAACTTGAGAATGTTGAGATTGAGGAAGACCTTGAATCACCAATTACCCCTAACTCAACTAATAGATATGAATTGCCTTTTGTACCTGAAGGTTATGTTATGGATGGTGAGGTAGCTAGGGACATTCTTGCTTGTGAAAATCGAGATGATGTGAAGAAACTATTATGCAAACTACAAGGAAAATCTATGATGGAGAAAATGAAACGTTGTCCTAAATTTGCTACTTCTCCTATATTTGTCACTGATAGGGATTATGAGTTCCAAGTAGACCCTGAGTTAATTCCTATAGTAGATTCTGATACTCTCCATGGTTTTTAAAATCAAAATGTTGTCGAACACCTTATGAAACTGAATGATATTGTTGCTCTGTTTACCAATGAAGAAAAGATTCGCTACTATTATATCTTTAAGATTTTTCCTTTCTTCCTAAAAGGCGAGGCCAAGGAATGGTTCTTATCACTTACTCCTGGTTGCATACATAGTCCCCAAGATATGCTTCAACACTTTTCTGCAAAATATTTTCTTGCTCATAAGAAACAAGTTGCCTTACAGGAAATATTTAACTTTTCTCAAATTGAAGAAGAGAATCTCCCTCAATCTTGGGGGAGGATTCTCCGGTTACTATGAGCTTTGCCTAATTATCCACTTGAGAGGAATGAAATATTTGATATTTTATATAATGGACTAACTGATGCTTCTAGAGATTTCCTAGATAGTTGTGCTGGTTGTGTTTTCAAGGAAAGAACTGTTGGACAAGATGAAGAATTATTGAACAACATAATGCAAAATGCCGATGATTGGATACTCCGTGAACCACCTTCAGAACCTATTCAAAAGAAGAGAGGTATTCTATTTCTCGGTCCCGGAGATACACAAGAAGCAAAAAGATCTATGAAAGAAAAAGGTATTAAAATTGAGGATGTCAAGAAATTACCACCCATTGAAGAAATACATGGACTTGATACCCCGACACAGGTAGTAAAGGTAAACTCTCTCTATTCCTTTAATAAAAGTGATATAACTTACACTAACACTCCTGAACAATGCTTGGATGAATTTGATAATTAAGTTGTTAAGAAACACTTCAACAATTATGTTAAGAATCAATTGCAACATAATGCTATGATGATAGATCTCTTAAGTGACTTTATGTTTAGAATTGCAAATGATGTGAAATGTTTAGGAAAACATGCTTCTATGGTTCACACTCAACTAGACCAAGTCTCTAAATCAAAAAATGATTTGCTTGTTGAAATGAATAATATAAATGATCATGCTATTAGAGTAGTGACTAGAGGAGGTAGAATGACCCAAGAACCTCTTTATCATGAAGGTTATCCTAAAAGAATTGAACAAGATTCTCAGAAAATTAATGAAGATACACCTAGTTCATCTAAGAAGAAGAAGAAAAAGAAACATGATAAGAACTTGCATGCTTCTAGAGAACCTGTTATAGAAAAACCCGTTGAGAAAAACAATGAAGTTTCTGTTTCTGATGTTGAGACTCAGTCTGGTAGTGAGCATACACCTAGTGATAATGAAAATGATAATAATGATGACGATGCTCATATATATGCTCAACCATATAATAACAAACAAAATGGTAATGATGTAGAAATTGAACTTGCTGAGGATCTTGATAACTCACCTTCTAAAATTAAACGTTATGATAAGGGAGACTTTGTTGCTAGGAAACATGGAAGGGAAAGAGAAACATGGGTTCAAAACCTATGCCATTCCCTCATAAAGCCACTAAAAGTAATGATGAGGAAGATTTTGAGCGCTTTGCTGAAATGATTAGACATGTTCATTTACACACTCGCTTGACTAATATATTGAAAATGCCTCCATATGCTAAGTATATGAAAGATATTATCACTATTGAAAGAAAGATACCTGAAACTAAAATTGCCACCATGCTTGCTAATTATTCTGTTGATGGTGGAGTACCTAAGAAGTTGGGGATCTGGGTATACCCACAATACCTTGCTCTATTAAAAGGAATTATGTTAAAACTACTTTATGTGATTTATGGGCCGGTGTTAGTGTTATGCCTTTCTCCCTTTATAAAAGACTTGAATTGAGTAAACTCACACCTACTGAGATATCTTTACAAATGGCCGATCAATACACTTCTTTACCTATTGGAATTTGCAAGAACGTTCCCGTCGTGGTTGCAAATGTTACCATCTTAAGAAACTTTGTTATTCTTGATATGCCGGAGGATGACAATATGTCGATCATCCTTGGTAGACTTTTTCTAAATATCGCAGGGGCTGTTATAGATTGTAATAAAGCAAGGTCAACTTTCATATCAATGGCAAGCAACATACCATGCATTTTTCGAGGAAGCAAACTTTGGTTAATAATATTACTTTCATTGATCCTATTCCCACGATTATCATTGGAGATATTACAATTCCTCTCCCTACTACCAAGAAAACAAATTGAGGAGATACAAATACCAATTGAGGTAACCTAGTGACATATGAAGATTCTTCGGTTTCATGTTAATCGAAAACATTTATTAATAAGACTTGATCAACCTCATTAATGAATTCTTTTCGAAATGCATAAGATTGATAAATTGAATATTCAAAAATCTCTATATCACAAGTTTACATTATGTTTTGTTAGTAAAAATAAAAATAAAATTCCATGAAATTCCTGTTTTCTGTTTTTCCCGTGCATGAAAAATACGTCAAAAATAAAAAGTCTCAGATTTCCACAAAAAATTAACATGAATTTTTCTGGAATAAAAAAATTGGTGTAAAAATTATTGCAGGGGGGCATGCTAGTGGAAAACCACGCAACGGGTCGCCCCCCATAGGGGGCGGTCGGTTGGCTTGTGGGGCCCATAGGGGCCCCCTGCCTTATCTCTTCCACCCACTCCTTCTCCAACCTTTGGAAAAAATTCTCTAGCCCTCTCTCTCTCTCTCGTGTTCTTCACCTATAAAGTGCAATTTTTGATCTCTTTGCTCGAAACTCTGTTTCCGAAATTGTTTTGAGGAATTGTTCCTTGGTATGTGACTTTGCCATTCCTCCCATTAGTTTTTGCTCTAGTTGTTTATATTTTGCTTAAGTTGTTGCACCTGGTGCTACACAAAATAAGCTTTTATGTCTAATTCTTTGAGTTCCAAGTGGTGGGAATGCTTGATATGTCCTCTAGGAATCCATATGAGTAGTTTCATCAATCTTGCAAAGTTTTATTGACATAATTTTGTGGCCCAAAAATGTCAGAATTTTTTGTTCAGGAAAGATGAGTTTCATTAGGAGGAGCGCTTCAAGGAGGTGTTCTTCAGGAGAGTCGGCGAGTGGAAGCTCAATTTGACAGGGCTACGTAGAGCCCAGAGCTAATCAAATAGTCATCGTAGATGCAAAATATTGTTAGTGGCCAAGCGATGAGTTCATGATAAAATCAGGAATCAAAGAGGAATTTGATCATTTCAGTGAATATATCGGCCTCATCGACTTCCTTGCATATAAGTTTGTCCAACGTTATAACCTTACCAATACTTTCATAGATGATTTCTCTTTCAAGAGAGTAACTCAAGGGTTTTATTTAAATTATATGATGAAACTTATAGCATGGACCTAGAAGAGTTCTCGATTGCTTGCAAACTGCCACTTTGGGGTTCAATTGAGAAACCATCAACAATTTCTTATAATATGTTTCTCAAAAGTCTTTGAATGGGAAGACAAGGAAGTATCACGGGCTAGAACTAAGAGTATATAATTTCCCTCTATCCATTACTTTGCATTATTCAGTGGGAGATGCATAGTAGGAAAAACGGTAGTGCAGTGCACCGTGTGCCCATGATCTAAGCCTTATACATACTACTGTGATGGGTGAGTGACATTTTAACCTCGGTGCAATTGTTTCCCAGAGGTTGGACTCCAACTCTAGTAATGGAGAACTATATGGAGGCATTTATGCATCCCACGTAGCTACAAATTTGAGAGTGGAACCCCAACCTAATGATCCCATTTTGCCCGAACGATATTTCGATTATGAAGCTATGTGTTCCCACGAATTTCTCGTGGAATGTCCTAGAGGCTATGAGTACAAGCTAATATTTAGAAAATACATGCCCATGCCTGTCTTTTTTCCTTCACCTGCCCTTTTTGACTTTTTGGATTGACAAAGATATTACGTTCTTGAGGACGAGGTGCAAGAGCACAATGCTATGATGGAGGCTCCTCGTGTAGCAGAGGAGGAGGCCACGAATGCCTCCACGAGTTACCACTTCAACTATTACTCAGATCGCCGGTGGTGATTACAATCAAGGCAAATGCCTAAGCTTGGGGGAGTACGTATTTCTCACCGACATTACATTCATGTTCTCACACCTCATAAAAATTGTAGGTGTTCATCCTCTTTCTTTGTATATCCATGTTAGCTTTATTTTCCTCTTTCTTCTTGTGTGTTTGAAAAACTTTGAAAATCCAAAAATATTTCTCGCTTATTTTCAGTTCTTTTCTTTTCCTCATTTCTTTAGTTGTAGTACTAAAAAGAAAACCCAAAAATATTTCCTTTGCTTGTTGGGAGCTTTCTCGTGTAAATAATCTTTCTCGTTCTTGTTTTTTCCATTAGTTCCTTTGCTTGCTTAAGAAAAAGCAAAAACTCCAAAAATATTATAGTGTGTTTCTTTGGATTTCTTTTCTTTTGCTGAGTTGTCGAAAGGAGAAGACCACGATGAAAATGTTGAGTGACTCTCATGTGATTTATTGATGATCTAACAAACATCCAATTTTGCCTTGTCTTCTCCTTTGTCTTAAATTGCTCTACAGATTCCAGCTTAGTCCACAACATTCTTGCACTATTATTATTATCACACCGTTCGATCATGCAAGTGAAAGGCAATAATGACGATATTTGATGAATTGACTCTGGCAAAGGAAGTTGGTATGAACTCTTCTTGTTTTCTGTTTTTGTAAATATGTTTAGCCAGTTTGATCCTAATTCAATATATCATGAGTAAACATGTTTATGATGACAATTAGAGATTATAGCTTCTCATGACATGCCTAAATATCTAGGAGTTAGTAAGGATTTATCTTATGTGTCAACATGCATTAAAATGGTTATAATATGGTATGGTAGTATGGTATTTCCCTATGAGAAATTCAAGCGGTTTGACTTGGCCCATGTGCAAACATGTAATTGAATCAAAACCAATATAGCCTTCGTGATGTTTAAATTCAGAGTGTTCATATCCTACTCATACTACATCGAATGTTAAATATTCAAAATGCATGTTGATGACAGTTGTTGCTCTCTAGCTGGTCGCTTCTCAACCTATTGCTAGCCTTCACCTATACTAAGTGGAAATGCTGCTTGTGCATCCAAATAATTAAACCAAGTTATTCCACATGAATCCACCATACCTACATATATGCGGTATTACCCTGCCATTCTAAGTAAATTTGCATGTGGCATCTCTAAATATTCAAATAAACATCCCTTTTTGTGCACTCGTCTCGCTCATGGAGCGACGGGGCGGTCAATATTTTCCATGCTAAGCAATTTATTCTCAGGATTGTCGTTTATTCGGCGTCATTGCACGAGAGAGGCTGGTAAGAGGGATGCCCAGTCCCACATAATCAAAATAAATTACACCAACTCCTTTTGATAGTGATTGTTTGGAAGGAAACCATGGATTCGGCCAGCCATGGAATGTGTTTGGATGGTGGATAGGAGTAAACTTTACTATTCTGTTTGGGAACCGCCAATAATGAGTTTAGCATGGAAAATGCTGAAAACCTTTGTCGTAACATTGACAAGAAAAGTGCATCGCTCAAAAAATTATACTTTCGCCCTTGTTTTAAGCTTTGAGCTCTGGCACCTCTCCAAATCAATTCTTCCCTCTCTGAAGGGCCTATCTATTTAATTTATGCTGAGTCACCATACACTTACTAAAAGCACCAGACCCGAGAGCACTATTGTCATTCTTCTCCATTTAGTTTAGTTAATATTGGATATGAACATGGTTGGATCTTTTGTGCCCTCAATTATAATGTTTAGTCGTTGCTTGGACCTCAGAGGTGCTCTGCATTTATGTTTTGCGGTCTCAAAAAGGGCTAGCAAAATACCATGTCACCATATTATATTATGAGCGTTTTGACAAATTGTTGTCATAGGAGATGTTTTATTATTGCTTTATGGCTGGTTATGTTTTGCCATAAGTTAACATAATATCTATTTGTCGTCATGGATGTGTCTAACTATGATTTATGCTAAAAACTTGAGGACTAGTGATGACCCACAAGTATAGGGGATCTATCGTAGTCCTTTCGATAAGTAAGAGTGCCGAACCCAACGAGGAGCAGAAGGAAATGACAAGCGGTTTTCAGTAAGGTATTCTCTGCAAGCACTGAAATTATCGGTAACAGATAGTTTTGTTATAGAGTAATTTGTAACGGGTAACAAGTAAAAAGTGTAGAAAAGGTGCAGCAAGGTAGCCAAATCCTTTTTGTAGCAAAGGACAGGCCTGGACAAACTCTTATATAAAGTGAAGCGCTCCTGAGGACACATGGGTCTGTCAAGCTAGTTTTCATCATGCTCATTTGATTCGCGTTCGTTACTTTGATAATTTGATATGTGGGTGGACCGGTGCTTGGGTGCTTCCCTTACTTGGACAAACCTCCCACTTATGATTACCTCTCTAGTAAGCATCCGCAACTACGAAAGAAGAATTAAGATAAATCTAACCATAGCATGAAACATATGGATCCAAATCAGCCCCTTACGAAGCAACGCATAAACTAGGGTTTAAGCTTCTGTCACTCTAGCAACCCATCATCTACTTATTAATTCCCAATGCCTTCCCCTAGGCCCAAATAATGCTGAAGCGTTATGTAGTCGACATCCACATAACACCACTAGAGGAGAGACAACATACATCTCATCAAAATATTGAACGAATACCAAATTCACATGATTACTTATAACAAGTCTTATCCCATGTCCTCAGGAACGAACGTAACTACTCAGAAATCATGTTCATGTTCATAATCAGGGGAGTATTAATTATCATTAAGGATCTTAACATATGATATCCACGAAGTAAACCAACTAGCATCAACTACAAGGACTAATCAACACTACTAGCAACCCACAGGTACCAATCTGAGGTGTTGAGACAAAGATCGGATACAAGAGATGAACTAGGGTTTGGAGAGGAGGTGGTGCTGGTGAAGATGTTGATGGAGATTGGTCCCTTCTCGATGAGAGGATCGTTGGTGATGATGATGTCCTCGATTTCCCCCTCCGGAAGGGAGGTTTCCCCGGCAAAACAGCTCCGCCAGAGCTCTAGATTGGTTCTGCCCAAGTTCTGCCTCGAGACGGCGGCGCTTCGTCCCTAAAGCTCTTTTCTGATTTTTCCAGGTCAAAACCCTTCATATAGCAGAAGATGGGCGTCGGAGGCCTGCGAGGGGGCCCACAAGCCACTAGGGCACGGCTAGGGGGTAGGCCGCGCCTAGAAGGTTGTGACCTCCTGGTGAGTCCCCTCTAGTATTTGTTTTGCCCAATATGTTTTATATATTCCAAAATAATTCTCTATATCTTTTCAGGACTTTTGGAGTTGTGCAGAATAGGTCTCTCATATTTGCTCCTTTTCCAGTCCACAATTCCAGTTGTCGGCATTCCCCCTCTTCATGTAAACCTTGTAAAATAAGAGAGAAAAGGCATAAATATTGTACCATAACATTTAATAACATCCCATAATGCAATAAATATCAATATAAAAGCATGACGCAAAATGGACGTATCAACTCCCCCAAGCTTAGACCTCGCTTGCCCTCAAGCGAAAGCCGAGATCGATAAATATGTCCACAAGTTTAGAGATAGAGGTGTCAATAAAATAGAATACGGACATGAGGGCATCATGATCATCTTTAGAACAGCAATACTTATTGATATATAATTTGTTATACTAGAGTATCAATTCATTCACAGGACATAGAGAAAGATAGGGTTTAGAGTTTTGCCTCCCAACTCTTTACCTCAAGGGTAATGTCAACAGAAATAACTCATGATCACCCACATTCGAGTGGATTTGTGCGTCTAGATCATTCCCCAACACATGACGCTTGCCAAGAGAAAAAGGAAAAATATAGGAAGTGTTGAAGATCACCATGACTCTTGCATAAAGGTAAGTACTAGAAAGTAAAAGTAACAGATAGGCCCTTCACAGAGGAAAGCAGAGGTTGTCATGCTCTTTTTGTTTTTGGATGTGCAAACCCTTAATGCAAAGGAACGCCGAGTTGTATTGCCCTTTGTGATATCAACCTTTATTATGCAGTCCATCACTTTTATTTATTTACCATCACAAGTTCGTGCAATGCTTATTTTCCCTTACAATAAAAGAGCATACATATTTAGGAGCAAAGCTTATTGCTTTTTGCACCGATGACAACTTACTTGAAGGATCTTACTCAATCCATATGTAGGTATGGTGAACTCTCATGGCAAAACTGGGTTGAGGGTGTTTGGATGCACAAGTAGTATCTCTACTTGGTGTGGAAGTTTTGGCTAGTATGAGGTGGAATCAAGCACTACATGTTGGAGGATCTATAACCATATAGCTTCTATTCGGAAATAAGCAAACATAACCCATTATGTTGTCTTCCTTGTCCAACATCAACTTCTTAGCATATAATATTTTAATGAGTGATCACAATCATAAAAGATGTACAAGATAATATATTTATAAGTGAACCTCTCTTTCTTTATTACTTCCTTTTAATTGCACCAATGACCAATCGCTATGTTTGTTAACTCTCAACAAATTTTGATTGACATACTTCTTATATGTTAAGTCATCAGTCCCATAAGATCATCATATATACTCTTTGCTTTTATTATATTCCTCTTTTATTCCTTATTCTCAAGATCATAGCAAGCAAGCAACGCCCTCACATCAAAACTACTTTTTATTATATAACTATCGGACTCGCTTACATAAGGGGCACATAAAGCAAAACTCAAAACTAGATCATACTAAAACTTTATTCTAGTAGATCAAGATAAAACCAAAAGGATCAAACTAGGAAAATGAGAAAAGTAAAAGATGTGATGGTGATATGATACCGAGGCACCTCCCCCAAGCATGGCAAAAGCCCATACCCATGTGTTTAGTTGTCTTTCTTCAGAGGTGGTGATGTTGGAGTTGTTGATGAAGTTGGAGGCATGTCCTCCGTCTTCCAAGGCATAGGCTCGCCATCGTAAAAAGATGAGCGAGTCTCCGGGATCCTCAAATCTACAGCCAAACTCATTCTCTTAAATCGGTATTCATACTCACAGTTTTGGTTTTGCAGGTCATATGTTTGGGCTTGGAGGTGCTCGATTTTCTTGTAAAGCTTGAAGATGTCCTCCCCGATGTCCTTGGCGTCCATCTTGTGCTTATGGGTAAACTCCACAATCATCATATGATTGGCATTGAGTCCATGTTCCACCATCCCTTGACACTTGAAGACTTGCTGCTCCATTGCTTCGAGCCTTGTTTCCACACTTCCGGTCTTCTTTGGCCCCTCAACATCACGGATGTGCAGTACCCCCTCACGCATCTCAATGGTTTGAGGGTGTTGAAGCACCTTCACAAGATAGGGGTTGATGACCTTCTCTAAGAACTTGTCCTTCGAAGCACTTGGGGACGTCATGGTGATCTAGATCTACTACAGAAACAGCTCAAAAACGAACACAGAAGGTATTGTCGTGATACAAAGATACAAACCTTCGAGAGAGTAGATAATGAATTTTTACTGACCTAAAGGAGTGTACCACAAGAAAACGGAGTCCGGGGAGTGCATGGGGTGGTTACAAGCCACAGGGGCACGGCCAGGGGGTAGGCCGCGCCCTACAGGCTTGTCGCCTCCTCGTGCACTATTCGGACTGCTTTAAATTTTCCTAATTTAATAAATAATTCAAAACGGAGAAAAAATTCTATTGGAAAACCTTTGGAGTCGGTTTGCTTACCGTACCACATACCTATTCCTTTTCAGAGTCTAAAACGTTCTGGTAGGTCTCCCTAATGTACTCCTCCGGAGTTATGGTATTGATAATATTGGTTTCAATATTTATGGGAGTACCTGAGATAAAATGTTTGATTCTTTGCCCATTTACCACCTTCAGGTTAGTGCCCTCGGCATTGTTGATCTTGATGGCACCGGAACGATATACTTCCTCGACAATGTAAAGTCCTTCCCATTTAGAGAGAAGTTTTCCTACAAAAAATCTTAAACAAGAATTGTATAGCAAGACATGGTCACCTATATTGAATTCACGCTTTTGTATCCTTTTATCATGCCATCTCTTAACCTTTTCTTTAAACAACTTGGCATTCTCATAGGCCTAGGTTCTCCATTCATCAAGTGAGCTAATGTCAAATAACCTCTTCTCACCAGCAAGTTTGAAATTATAGTTGAGCTCTTTAATTACCCAATAAGCTTTATGTTTTAGTTCAAGAGGTAAGAGACATGCTTTATCGTAAACCATTTTATACGGAGACATACCCATAGGGTTTTTATAAGCAGTTCTATAAGCCCATAATGCATCATCAAGTTTCTTAGACCAATTCTTTCTAGATCTATTAACAATCTTTTGCAAGATCAATTTAATTTCTCTATTGCTTAATTCTACTTGACCAATAGACTGAGGATGATATGGAGATGCGATTCTATGAATAACATCATACTTAGCAAGCAATTTACGGAAAGCACCATGAATAACGTGTGAACCGCCATCCGTCATTAAAAATCTAGGGACTCCAAATCTAGGGAAAATAACTTCTTTAAGCATTTTAATAGAAGTGTTATGATCAGCACAACTAGTTGGAATAGCTTCTAACCACTTAGTAACGTAATCAACAGCAACTAGAATATGAGTACACCCGTTGGACTTTGGAAAAGGTCCCATATAATCAAAACCCCAAACATCAAATGGTTCAATAACAAGTGAGTAGTTCATAGGCATTTCCTGACATCTACTAATATTACCGATTCTTTGACATTCATCACAAGACAATACATACTTACAAGCATCCTTGAAGAGAGTAGGCCAATAAAAACCTGATTGTAATACCTTGTGTGTAGTTCTATCTCCAGCATGGTGTCCTCCGTAGGCCTCGGAATGACACTTGTGTAGGATCCATTCCTGTTCATGCTCAGGTACACAACGTCTAATAACACCATCTACCCCTTCTTTATAAAGGTGTGGGTCATCCCAAAAGTAATGTCTTAAATCATAGAAGAACTTTTTCATTTGTTGTTATGTGAAACTAGGCAATATAAATTTAGCCACAATGTAATTAGCGTAATCAGCATACCATGGAGCATTACGCGAAGCATTTATGGCAGCTAATTGTTCATCAGGAAAGCTATCATCAATGGGTAGTGGGTCATCAAGAACATTCTCTAACCTAGACAAGTTAGCCGCTACGGGGTTCTCAACACCCTTTCTATCAATAATATGCAAATCAAATTCTTGTAGCGGAAGAACCCATCTAATAAGTCTTGGTTTAGCATCTTTATTTTCCATAATATATTTAATAGAAGCATGATTAGTGTGAATAGTTACTTTGGAATCAACAATATAAGGTCTAAACTTGTCACAAGCAAACACAACTGCTAAAAAATCCTTTTCAATGGTAGCATAGTTTCTTTTATCAATGTCTAGAGTTTTACTAGCATAATGGATAATATTTAATTTCTTATCAACTCTTTGTCCTAGAATAGCACCAACGGCATAATCACTAGCATCGCCCATAATTTCAAAGGGTAGGTCCCAATCAAGTGGTTGAACAATAGGTGCAGAAATCAAGGCTTTCTTAAGAATTTCAAAGGCTTCTACACAATCATAATAAAAAAGGAACATATTTTTGCAAGAGATTAGTGAGAGGCCAAGAAATTTTAGATAAGTCTTTAATAAATCTCCTATATAAACCAGCATGACCAAGGAAACTTCTTATACCTCTCACATCCGTGGGACGCGGCATTTTTTCAATAGCATCTACTTTAGCTTTATCCACCTCAATACCTCTTTGGAGAATTTTTTGTCCCAAGACAATGCCCTCATTAACCATAAAGTGGCACTTCTCCCAACTCAAAACAAGATTAGTTTCTTCACATCTCTGCATAACTCGATCAAGGTTGCTCAAGCAATCATCAAAAGAAGTTCTGTAAACAGAGAAGTCATCCATGAAAACCTCAACAATCTTTTCACAAAAGTTAGAGAATATAGCGGTCATACATCTTTGAAAGGTAGCAGGTGCATTGCATAAACCAAAAGGCATACGTCTATAGGCAAAGGTATCGAAAGGGCAAGTAAAAGTTGTCTTTTTCTTGATCCTCTTTTGACACAGGTATTTGATAGAAACCAGAGTAACCATCCAGAAAGCAGAAGTGTGTGTGTTTAGATAGTCTTTCTAGCATTTGATCAATAAAAGAAAGAGGGTAATGATCTTTCCTAGTAACTTTATTTAATTTCCTAAAATCAATTACCATTCTATATCATTTAACAATTGTTTGCGGGATCAATTCATTTTTATCATTAGGAACAACAGTAATACCTCCCTTCTTAGGGACATAATGAACGGGACTAACCCATCTACTATCAGCAATAGGATAAATTATACCTGCCTCCAGAAGCTTTAATATTTCATTTATTACCACTTCTTTCATTTTAGGATTTAACCGTCGTTGGTGATCGACAACTGGTTTAGCATCAGGTTCCATATTAATTTTATGCTGACATAGAGTGGGACTTATGCCCTTAAGATCAACAAGAGTATATCCAATAGCAACATGGTGCTTCTTCAGATTTTTCAATAATCTCATTTCTTCTTGCTCTGAAAGGTTAGCACTAATAATAACAGGATATATCTTCTTTTCATTAAGATAAGCATACTTCAGAGTATCCGGTAATTGTTGAAGCTCAAACATGGGATCACCCTTGGGTGGAGGAGGATCCCCAAGTATTTCAACAGGAAAGTTGTGTTTCAAAATAGGATGTTGATCAAAGAAAATCCTATCTATTTCATTCCTTTCATTCATATGCATATTGTTTTCATGGTCTAGCAAATATTGTTCTAAAGGATCAGTAGGAGGCACAGCAATAGAAGCAAGACCAATAATTTCATCCTTACTAGGCAATTCTTTATCATGGTGTTGTCTACGAATTTAGAGAAATTAAACTCATGAGACACATCCCCAAAACTTACAGTAATAGTTTCTTTCTCACAGTCTATCCTGGCATTAACAGTATTCAACAAAGGCCTACCAAATATAATGGGACAAAAATCATCTTGTGGGGAACCAAGAACAAGAAAATTAGTAGGATATTTTATTTTTCCACACAAGACTTCAACATCTCTAATAATCCCAACCGGTGCTATAGTATCTCTATTAACAAGCTTGATGGTAACATCAATTTCTTCCAATTCAGTTGGTGCAATATCATTCATAATTTCTTTATATAAGGTAAAGGGAATTGCACTCACACAAGCACCCACATCACATAGGCCATGATAATAATGATCTCCTATTTTAACAGAAACAACAGGCATGCCAACAATAGGTATATGTTTATCTTTAGCATTAGGTCTAGCAATTCTAGCAGCTTCATCACAGAAATGAATAACATGCCCATAAATATTATCAATCGAGAGATCTTTAACCATAGAAATACTAGGTTCAACTTTAATTTTCTCAGGGGGTGTAGGTGTTCTAACATAGCTCTTACGAACCATAGTTGAAGCTTTAGCATGTTCCTTTATTCTAATAGGGAAAGGTGGTTTCTCAATATAAGCAGCAGGAATAACAGGATCAAAATTATAAGTAATAGTTTCTTCTTCAATTTTAATAGGTTCAACTACTTTCACTTCAGTGGGAGGATGATATTTTAACCACTTCTCCTTAGGGAGATCAACATGAGCAGCAAAAGATTCACAGAAAGAAGCTACTATCTCAGAGTCATGTCCATATTTAGTGTTGAATTCACGAAAAGCATTGGTGTCTACAAAGGATTTAACACAATCAAACTTAAGGTTTATACATGACTCCTTACCTTCGTCGAGTTCCCAATCTTCAGAGTTGTGTTTAATTCTTTCCAATAAATCCCATTTGAAGGCAATATCTTTCATCATATAGGAACCAGTACAAGAAGTATCAAGCCTCGATTGATCATTACGAGAAAGCCGAGCATAAAAATTCTAAATAATTATTTCTCTTGAGAGCTCATGATTGGGGAATGAATATAACGTTGACTTAAGCCTCCCCCAAGCTTGAGAGATTCTTTCTCCTTCACGAGGCCAAAAATTATAGATATAGTTCCGATCACGATGAACTAGATGCATAGGATAAAACTTCTGATGGAATTCCAATTTCAATCGGTTGTAGTTCCATGATCTAATATCATCACATAGCCTATACCATGTCAATGCATTATACTTCAAAGATAAAGGAAAGACCTTCTTATTGACATCATCCTCGGGCAAACCTGCATGTTTAAATAATCCACAAACTTCATCCACATAGATTAGATGCAAATCAGGATGTAGTGTTCCATCTCCTGCATAAGGATTAGCTAGCAGTTTCTCTATCATACCCGAAGGAATTTCATAATAAATATTTTCAGTAGGTTTAGTAGGTTGAGGAGCAACTCTTTGCGCTTCCAGTCGAGGGGAAGATACCCAAAACAAGCCCCTCAAAAGATTATTTTCCATAGTAACAAGTGTGAGTAAATTTCAGCACACTATAAATTTTTACCTTACCAGATTCCACTTACCAAAGGCGCTTCAGTCCCCGGCAACAGCGTAAGAAAAGAGTCATGATGACCCACAAGTATAGGGGATCTATCGTAGTCCTTTTGGTAAGTAAGAGTGTCGAACCCAACGACGAGCAGAAGGAAATGACAAGCGGTTTTCAGTAAGGTGTTCTCTACAAGCACTGAAATTATCGATAACAGATAGTTTAGTTATAGAGTAATTTGTAACGATAACAAGTAAAAAATGTAGAAAAGGTGCATCAAGGTAGCCCAATCCTTTTTGTAGCAAAGGACAGGCCTGGACAAACTCTTATCTAAAGTGAAGTGCTCCTGAGGACACATGGGAATTTCTGTCAAGCTAGTTTTCATCATGCTCATTTGATTCGCGTTCGTTACACTGATAATTTGATATGTGGGTGGACCGGTGCTTGGGTGCTGCCATTACTTGGACAAACCTCCCAATTATGATTAACCTCTCTCGCAAGAATCTGCAACTATGAAATAAGAATTAAGATAAATCTAACCATAGCATGAAACATATGGATCCAAATCAGCCCCTTACAAAGCAATGCATAAACTAGGGTTCAAGCTTCTGTCCCTCTAGCAACCCATCATCTACTTATTACTTCTCAATGCCTTCCCCTAGGCCCAAATAATGGTGAAGTGTTATGTAGTCGACGTTCACATAACACCACTAGAGGAGAGACAACATATATCTCATCAAAATATCGAATGAATACCAAATTCACATGATTACTTATAACAAGACTTATCCCATGTCCTTAGGAACAAACGTCACTACTCACAAAGAATGTTCATGTTCATAATCATAGGAGTATTAATTATCATTAAGGATCATAACATATGATCTTCCACCAAGTAAACCAACTAGCATCAACTACAAGGACTAATCAACTCTACTAGCAACCCACAGGTACCAATCTGAGGTGTTGAGATAAAGATCCGATACAAGAGATGAACTAGGGTTTGGAGAGGAGGTGGTGTTGGTGAAGATGTTGATGGAGATTGACCCCTTCTCGATGAGAGGATCGTTGGTGATGACGATGGCTTCGATTTTCCCCTTCGGAAGGGGGTTTTCCCCGATAGAACAACTCCGTCGGAGCTCTAGATTGGTTCTGCCCAAGTTCTGCCTCGAGATGGCAACGCTTCGTCCTGAAAGCTCTTTCTGATTTTTTTCTAGGTCAAAACCCTTCACATAGCAGAACATGGGCGCCGAAGGCCTGCGAGGGGGGCCACAAGCCACTAGGGCGCGGCCAGGGGGTAGGCTGCGCCTAGAAGGTTGTGACCTCCTGGTGAGTCCCCTCTAGTATTTTTTTCACCCAATATTTTTTATATATTCCAAAATAATTCTCCGTAACTTTTTAGGACTTTTGGAGTTGTGAAGAATAGGTCTCTCATATTTGCTCCTTTTCTAGTCCAGAATTCCATCTGCCGGCATTCTCCCTCTTCATGTAAACCTTGTAAAATAAGAAGAGAGAAAAGGCATAAGTATTTTACCATAACATGTAATAACATCCCATAATGCAATAGATATCAATATAAAAGCATGATGCAAAATGGGCATATCAACAAGCTAAGCATGTGTATAATAACGAGAACAAAAGAGTTTGTAAAAGTTTGTTTTATCACTTTCAGTTTATCGACTGAATTGCTTGAGGACAAGCAATGATTTAAGCTTGGGAGAGTTTATATGTCTCAAATGTATATACTTTTCCAAACACTTTTGCTTTGGTTTTTTCATCTAATTTGCATGATTTGAGTGAAACTAACCTGGACTAATGGTGTTTTTAGCAAAACTACCTTGGTGTTATTTTTGTGCAGAAATAAAAGTTCTTGGAATCGAAGGAAACTTTTTGTGGTTTTTTTGGAATATATAAGGAATTTTGGGGCGAAGAATTGCCGGAGGGGGTGGACAGAAGGCCACCACGCAGTCGGTCGTGCCCCCCTAGGGGTGCGGCCAGATGGCTTGTGGGGCCCTCGTGGCCCCTCCGGTCCTAATTCCAACTCCATAAATTCACATTCGCGGTGAAAGAAATTAGAGAGAAGATTTCATCGCATTTCACGAGAGGGAGCCGCAGCCACCTCCTATTCTTACTTCGGAGGGCTAATCTGGAGCCTGTTTTGGGCTCCGGAGAGGGGAAATCGTCGTCGTCATCATCACCAACCCTTCTCCATCAACACTGCCATGATGCTCACCACCGGGAGTGAGTAATTCCTATGTAGGTTTGCTGGAAAGTGGTGGGATTGGATGGAATTGATAATTTAATAGAGTTAAGTTTGATAGGGCTTGATCGCTAGTATCCACTATGTTCTGAGATTGATGTTACTATGACTTTGCTATGCTTAATGCTTGTCACTAGGGCCCGAGTTCCTTGATTTCAGATCTGAACCTATTATGTTTTCATGAATATAAGAGTTATTTGGATCCTATATTGCAAGTTACATGTACCTATTACGTGTCATGATCCGCATATCCCAAGGTGACAATAATTGGGATTCTTTTCGGTGATTGTCGTAGTTTGAGGAGTTCATGTATTCACCATGTGTGAATGCTTTGTTCTGGTTCTCTATTAAAAGGAGGCCTTAATATCCCTTAGTTTTCGATAGGACCCTGCTGCCATGGGAGGGTAGGACAAAAGATATCATGCAAGTTCTTATTGCAAGCACGTATGACTATATAAGGAATACATGCCTACATTACATTGATGAATTGGAGCTAGTTCTATGTCTCCCTAATGTGCAACCGTTATATGATCAATCACAAATAAATCATTATCCATCACCGATCCACGTGCCTACGTGTTACATATATTGAACCTTGTCAAGTTACTATTGCTATTTTTTACTGTCACACTTCCTACAAAACTGCTATTGTCACTATTACTGTTACTTTTGGTACTACTATTTGTCGTGCTACTAAATCTTTGCTGCAGAGAGATATCCTTGGTGTGGTTGAATTGGCAACTCAACTTTCTAGGCCAATAAATATTATTTGGTTCTCCTTGTGTCGAATCAATAAATTAGGGTGAAATACTACCCGTGAAGACTGTTGCAATCCCCTACACTTGTGGGTTATCAAGGGACCATGGAATTCAAGAACATCACTGTGAACCGACACATAATGAGGCAGTATATGATAGCGAAAGTGGTTCTGGGAATAAAGGAAGTGTAGCCCGCTGATGATGTTGATCTAACAAGACAACACGAGGACACGCATTCTTCCATGTGATGCAGATTTTGCAGAAGTTGTGGCTACAACTGGTCTGGACATTAGAATAATACAACAACCTCCAAATTCTCCTGATCTGGATGCACTTGATCTTGGATATTTCAGATCCCTTGAGTCTTTGACCGACTGCTGAGCCCCTACGACTATCAAACAACTGATTCAAGGTGTGCAGGAAGAGTTTGGTGAGTATGATGTGTGCAAACTCAACCGAATATTTCTAACACTTCAGACCAGCATGGTTGAAGTTATGAACTATGGAGGAGTAAATTCATATAGCCACATTTGCATAAGGAGAGATTGGAAAGCCAAGGAATGCTAACACTTAGGATTCATTTCCCTCGTGATGTTATGATAATGCCATGGAGATTCTAGAACAAGATGTCCAGTGAGCATGTAGTGGGATTATGTTGAGACTCGTAGTGCTATGATAAGACTTGTTTGTGAAAATGCATCCATGGGGTCTTGTTGTTTGAAATGGATTATCTTGTTTTAAAGTTGTTTGTGGAAATGGATTATACTCCATATGTGTTGTAAGAATGTATGAAATTTTTATATTGTGTTGTTTGAAATGATGTAATCCATATGTGTTGTTAGAAATGGAGTGTGAAAGTTTTCGGAATTTTATGCAAGTTCCCGAAATTATATGCAAGTTTATAAATCTTCATATGAATTCTATAATTTCTGAGAGTTTTTGAATAATTTCTGGAAGTTTTTTGTTTTGGAATATGCAAGGAGATGATAGGCAAGGAAAGTTTGTGTCTGTGTGTATGTGTGTGTGTGTGTGCGTGTGCGCATGTGTGTCTGTGTGTGTCTGTGTATTTTTCAGTTAACCATGTGTAGCAGTGTTTGATTCCTATCACAAGGAGTATTTTAAATTAATAGTATTTAAAATAATGCAAAGGATCAGAGCACTACTCCATGTTCCTACAAGTACCCGAAGAAAAATCTAAGAAAAATACTCTAAGCAACAATACTCCTAGAACTATGATTTTCTTACAGCAGCATGCGATCAACGGCCACATGATCGACATATTCACGAGGTTCAACCACATCAAGAATCTTGATGACCCACATGATCAACAGCCGCATCTTCAATAAATCTGCAACATTTACACCCGCTGAAGCTTAGGATTATGCACTTGTTAACCCAACACAAGTTTCTACCTTAAAGACACAAGTTTCAGCTAAACACGTCTACTACAATTAGGTATGCACTAATTTTATTTCTAGAATGACACATGGTTAATTTAGGAGTAACGATCCTCACACTATCTTTGCACTAACTACTCTAGCAACTTCATTTAGGAGTACTGCTCCTGAAAGTTTAGATAAATAAACAACAACATCATATGTACACTTGCTAAGGTGATATCTCTTGGTGAATTACACAATCAACAATGGCAATAGAGTAATTAGACAACCAAGAAATTTCAGTTTTGATATTCACATGATAGCATAACATGTCAGCACTCAACCAACCAGTAGAGTGCACTAGAATGCATTTCCCAACTTAGTGACTATTTCATCCTTATTCATGTTGACAAAATGTGGTACTCTTAATACACAGAGGTCACAATGTATTTACCATGTTACGCAATATGTAGAAGCAATAATCTGGTAGGTTGGCCTTCAAAGTTGACTGATCTTGCCCATCCTTCTCTCGATAGCGGTCATCTCGGTGGCGGCACCTAGTCCAAAGCTAGAGGAAGAGGAGCATGGGACGGAGAATCCACCAGTGTCGCCATGTGGCAGAGACAAGGCCCTCTAAGCAGCCTGAGAAGTACCGCCGCCACCGCCGCTCATGACTGCCAGCCTCGACGTCCCTCTGCTTGCATTCCTCACGACGCTATCATGCAGTAGTCCTCGTAGTCGTACTCCGCCCCACCGCAAAGATCCAACACATAACACAGCTCCTCCTGCTGCTTCAGACCTAGCCGTCGGTAAACCAAAAATTCCATCTTGAAGAAGGAGAGCCGTCCAGGATGACACAGGCAAGGGAGAGCAGGCGACGACGACGCAGACAGCGAAGACGCGGGCGACGATGATGCCAAGGCGAGCTAGGGATTTGGAGGCGTGGGCAAGTGGGGGGAGGGGAATGGGGAAGTTTTCCAAGGAGAGAGCGTAAGACAGTGAGTGGGAGAATAGGGGCAAAATGGGAAACACAAAAAAATTGTAGCGTCTCGAGAAATGAACTACAAATTCTTTAACGCCTTGTAAATCTTTCTAGAGGGAGTAAGTGTTTTGATGACATCACTAATCGGTCGGGCCCATTCGTGAGGCTAACTTGGCAGAAAAAATTGTCACATAGACAATTAGACTTAGTCTTCATCTTGCTCCTTCCTCGGATCTAGATGTCGAGCATCCCAACCCCTTGAGTTGTCGTCTGAATTGATCTCGTCGATCGCACCCTCGTTAATTTTGCCATGACTTTGAGCCTGACAAGTCGACTCCCATTGGCGACAGCCTCAATCGTGCCACAACCGTACTTGGTAGCGAGCATGGCTTCGGGGCTTGCTACAATTGAGAGTAGTCGGTCTTGTCATGGTCCAGCAAAGCATGCGTTCTTGATTCAATCAGTGGCCATGCTTTCTAGCTCATGCACATCTCTGCATTCTAGAACAACACCCGTGAATCACCTTGCTAGCTCATGTGTTCCTGCCTAGTGACCAACAAGTTGTCATGTGTCGTGCATGAGAAATGGGAGGATCCCAGCAACAACAAGCCGACAAGAGATGGGAGCAGCAAGAACCAGCACCGACAGGCAAGATGGGAGCAGCCTCGTAGCACCAATGCGGGCTGGGGAGAGGTTGCAGCAATAAGCGAGAGTCCCCTGGCCAGACTGTGCTAGTGGTTGAGCAGTGAGGCAAAAGGTTCTAGATGCACCATGGGGGAGCCAATTTTTTGTTACTACCCTTTGCATACGAAGGCAGGGGATTGGGTGATGGGCCGAGCTCGTCGTCTGATTCACTCACCTGCCACTCTACTCATGCTGCTACCACTTAAGCCGCACATGAGGTGCTTGATGCAATTTCATAGAGAAAAAAGGGAGGGGGAGAAGAAGACCAAATCAATTGGCCCTCATGGCAAAATTTGTTTGCCAAATCAGCCTGACCGGGGGCCCGATCGGTTTTTGTGACATCATCAAAGTAGTTAGCATTTATCATCAGTGTTTTATCACTATCAGAAATTCGGTGCGGTGCAAAATGTCATGAGTTGTAACATGGTGGTTTTCTGCTAATCGTGACACGAATGTGGTAGGTTTGTGCATTTAACTCAAGTTGCAATAACAAGTCATCTATTTTTTGTGTTTTCCGGAATCGCTTTTATCCCAACATTTTACTATTTGTCCTTCTTTTCTTTGTGCACAGAAGCAAAAGAAGTGAACATGAATGGTCCATGAGATGTGCACTGAAATGTCACATGTTAACAGGAAGCTGGTACTCGAAATAGGTAAACTTGATGAGGGTGAAGCTGGCACAAGAGAAAACATGGAAAACACAATGCAGGCAAGTTCTCATCACACAAGTCGGGGAAGCAAGCAACCCCCCCCCCCCCGAGTGAGTTACAGATCAACTGAGGATGAAGAGTCATTCAAGTTAGACAAAGAGAGGGAATATGAGGACAAGAATGAAGATAATGAATTTGATTCGGACATTGGAGGCTCAGGAAATGACAACGAAGAGGAGGACAATGATGATGATAGCCAATAGGGACATAATGCCAGCCACAATATTGTTGAGGAAGAGGAGGTTGCTCGGGATAGTGAGAAAACACGAGGAGCAACAAAAAATACGAAGAACCCAGGAAAGGAGGGTGACGACATGCATGGAGGTAATGACAGCGGGCCTCAAGCTGAAGAGGAGGAGGAGGCAAACAAGCTCGATGCATGGGGAAAGGGGGAGCTGAAGAGGATGAAATAGAGAAAGATGATGAAGATGAAGGAGAATATGAAGACCAAGATGAGGATGACATGGACCGGGGTGAGAAGGGAAGTGGCAAGAGAAATGGAGTTGTAAATGGAGATGATGAGAACCGGGGTGGAGGTGGCAATGCCGGAAGCTGCAATAGGGTCGACAATTCCGATGGAGATGAAGGAGTAGCAAGATCAAGTAGCAACAAGGACGATGGTAGCACGTTGAACTTCTTCATCAAGCCAAATGATAGAAAGTAAAAAAGGGTGGATGATGCATGAACTTTTCCCCACATAGACGTTGTCAAGATGGAGTTCAAGAAACAGTGAAACCCCCTTGAGAAGCAGCTTGATGTGCCAGAAGTTTTGGATGGGCAAAAAATTGCTTCATATACTAGGATGTTATTACGACATGTGTTGGATGAGAAGGACATGCAAACTGACATCAATTTTAATATTGAGGAGTTATGCCCATCTCAAATGATGAATGAGATTATGCAAGCAATTTGCAGAATGCAAGACCCAGAAGCAAAATCAAAAGAAGTTACCGATAAAGCTTTGTCCCCACTACCACCAAGGAAGAAAAAGAGAGTATCAGTCAACTTGGGCCACAACCTAAGTGCAGTTACGAAACAAAGGCTCAAAACCAAGCTACTAACTTGACCACTCAAACATAAGGGAAAACTTTAAAAAGTACGTCACGCAATTGGGAAGACAAGTGAGGCAAGTCAATTCAAAGTGGGGGAACCTTGTATGGCCGTTCAGGAAGTACAAAGAATAACCAAAGTAGAAATTGTTGGTGATTTAGTACTACAAGGGAATGAAGCAGTACACCCTTTTGTGCACATCTAGAAACTCGCGAAGTAAGGCAACCACTTGGTACTTTGAATGGAACTTCATCCGCATGTTGACAAGGATCACCAAATCATTTGGACAAGCTCACCAAATCACCACATCCAATGACCATGGGAGATAATAGTAACCAATAAAGCTCATTTGGGAAGTTGCCCAGCACTAAAGTCAAGTTACCTGCAAGGAGCCCCCAACTTGCCAACCTGTCAAACACTAATGAAAAACAAGCAATCCTAGTTGGGAAGTTGCCCAACACTGAATTCAACTTGATTGCAAGTAGCCCCCAACCTACCTACCTACAAAGCACTAGTGGAAAACAATTAGGCTCAGTGGGATAGTTGCCCAACAATACTATCAAGTTGCCAACAGGGAGCCCCCAACTTGTTGACCTGTCAAGCACTCGTGGAAAGCAAGCAGACTCGGTGGGGAAGTTGCCCAACACCGTTGTCAAGTTGCCAGCAAGTATCCTGCAACTTGCCACCCTACCAAGTACTGGTGCAAAACAAGTAGGCCCAGCTGCAAATTGCTTAAGTTAATCTCATGTTGCCTTCAATAAGCCACCAAGGTGATGCACTGCCAAACAATTATTTCAAACAAACAAGTTCGGTCCCACAGTTGCTTAGTTCTGGTGTCAAGTTGCTTGACACAAAAGTATCATTGCGTAAACATGCCAATGAATGATCTAAACAAGGAGAATTATCCAACGTTGCCACACAAGGAGGAAATTATTAATATAGTCAAGATAAATGAGATTTTAGCAAAGTGTGTTGCTCCAAGAAATGCAAAAGGAAATCTAGAGTCCAAGGGTGTCAGGGATGTGGGATGAGTATTGTCCATCACCAAGTTTTGGACTAATCTTAGATGAGTTGGATCCATGTTTCGAGGAAGGAAACAAGGACAGCAACCAATTCTAGATTGTTTATAACATGCAAGCATAACCTGCATGCACAACAAAGCACAACTAAAGTAATAAACCTTGAAGATGATGACTGGGAACTAGAAAGAATAGAGGCATCATGTGCAGAAGCAGAGCGAAGGACAAAATAATATGTTGGTGTACATGCCAATGGTAGCTTGTCACCAAATGACCTCCATAGCGAGATTTTTTCCACTAAAATAGAAGTAGGATCGGGTATTAAGTATTCTAGTAGTAGCAGTTTAGGGGAGGCAATTACCAATCAATTTGAGAGGAGGCTCATCAAGCCACCAACATGCTGCTTGAGATCACCTTTCATGGACCTTGATAACAAAAAGGAATTCTATTGCAAACCCGAAGTCCATCACTTATATCTATCTGTGATTTTGCATACAAGGCTTAGTGTAGAAGAATCAGAAGAAGTGGACATTACGTACAAACTACAGTGTTGGCAATTTCCACTTGTTTTTCAAGCAAATAGAATACTCATGCACATGCAACTTCATTTTACTTTCTTGTTTTCTCCCCTGCATTTTTCTCCTATAGCCCAAAAGTTATCGACTATAATGGCTACTATGTCACTATGAGGGAGATTGTGTACACAATGGAGTATGGTGGGTTCATCCTTTCCCACGTTTATGAAGTTGGTATCGAGTCTATAATGCAGAACTTGCCACCACACACAAGGAAGGTTGTCATACCTCATAGATTTTCTATAAGAGAGGCAACCATATATGAATTTGTGAATTTCCCCTTTCTTTGTATTTTACATTTCATTATAGTTAGAATATTCCATCTTTTTTCTATTGATTATTGCATACCAGGTTAGAACGAATGATTTGGAATACACAAGAGGTTAACTCCAAATTCGATAAGTCCAAACAATTGGACCGAAAAGACATGGCGAGTCCTTTGCTTGTTGTCCACACAACCCTTTCTTAAGATTATAAAATAATTGAGAGAAATATATAGATGTCGGGGTGGGGACATATACAAGTTTTAAGTATCTGTCACTAAACTGGGGTGGTGGGGACACAACAAGTAGCCTCCATTTTTTGAAGTACTTGCAAGAAGTGTGGTTTCAAGTTGCCTACCAACCAAACCATTTTAATTCAGCTTTTTGGTATACATATACATTCTGTTTATAGGAAGTTTTATATTTTTTTGTGATTTTATGTAATGGAATTTTTTCATACGCCACATGAAACGGTGACTATAACTCAGGCCCCAATGCTTTCTTGCTCTAATTAAGTTGCAACAATTGCATGTTGCAAGTTGCTCATATTTATACAGAATTTTATGCTTTATCCCAAAGGTGCTTCCAAAATAGCATGTATGAGTATCCACTTTTTGTTTGTTGTTATAAATTAGGGAGCATGGAACCACAAGTTGCCTCCTTCTTTGAAACTACTTGCTTCTCCCAAAACAAGTTTTTGAAAAACAAATGTTGGGTTCCTCTATTTAGTATCTCACTTTTTTGAAACTATTTCTTTCCAAACCAGATTATGTTTCCTATCTTAGAGAACCTTGATCCAACAAAACCAAAAAAAGGAATTCATTATTGGGTCTTCAATCTAAACATAAGAGACCGGAGGTTCGAGGTTCTTGACTCATGGAGGACACTAAAAGACGATGTATTGAACAAGAATGCAAGGTCGATAGCAGCAACTGTCCATAACTTTTGGGAGCACCACTATCCTGATCAGGCAACTCATTTAGGTCATTCACTTCGAACATGCGAAAAAACCAAGAAAAACAATGAATCCAAAGCAACTAACAAAAACCATCAAGGCAACTCTAGATCCAAAGTGCAACAGTGTCACCAAGTTAGTTATTTTTGTATTGCATCCTTTTCTTTTCTCCTAAACACTTCTTTATATTTTTGGTATTTTATCCTGTTTTTTTTCCATGAACATGAAGATGAAAGATGTGGCTGTATTTTCATTTCTATTGGAGTGTCGACTGCAAAAATATCTCCCATCAAATGTCCATTATGAAGAAGGCAGAAAAAACTATAGAAAAGTGGTGTCTTTTTTAATAGTTTGTACATGTGTTCTAGACATGATCCGCATTTCGAATGTGTTTTAAGACATGGTCCTCAAAGTGTTTTTATCCTTCATGACGTATTTGTAGAACATGTTCTACTATATATTGTGTTGCCTAATGTCTCATAGCCTCTTGCTTTGTTGTTCTTATATATATATATATATATATATTGCCTAATAACTACCAGTTCTTTTGGCATATGTTTTGTCTAATCATCGAATCAAACCTCTCGTATGCATACTCAACTGCATAAAGTTTTCTGTTAACAGGTAACAACACCATTTTCAATTACAAAAGCTTTTTTTGCATAAAAGTTTTCAAAGTCCTAAACAACATCATATTTGCTTTGTTATCAATTTCCTAAATCAGCAGGCACACGAAGAAAAAATAAGGCAACTTACTAGGTATGTCTACTATTTTTTTACCTATAGTAATCCTTTCATTTTTCCCTACTTTTGTTTCATTTTGCACATAGTCAATATGTTCTTTTTTGCCTACAATGCAACATCTACTCGCCTTCAGCATAGGCAAAGCTAGCCTTATATTTTTTCATGAAAAAATAACATGGTGGAAACATGTTTTTGCTTGTCATTTCTAAATGTACTTGCCTGTAGTATAGGAAAAACTTCCATGTTTTAAGCATGTACAAATTTGTGCTTACATATCTGAATCAACTTTGCCTAAACCTAATAAACAATGTTCCCAACAAATCATGCATTCGTCATTTTTTGTACTGATTTTTTTATGCGACCACCTTTTTGGGTGTTGTTCTTTCACATGGTCTTTGCGCTGCAATAAACACGCTTCTTGCTTGTAGTTAAAACAAATACTTTCCTATATCACAAAGATCCCAACCTTATATGCATGATAACTCATGGGAAAATGTGTTATTGCTTGGAGTTTTAATATGCAATTGCCTACATGTTAGCGAAACATGCCTGGCGAGGCCAAACAAAATATACTTGCCTACAGATACAGCATCTACTTGCGCACTAAAACATGTTTTCTTGGCCAACAAATGCAATATCTTTCCTACAACATAGCAAAGCCCGTCTGATAATTCATGAACATTAACATAGTAGAAAACATGTTTAGTGCCTGCCAATTTTACAGTACTTGTGTATAGTATATCTAAATCAACATTTTGTATATAACTCGTAAGTACTTGCCTAAGAAATCATGCATTCATCCTTTTCATAATCATTTTTTGGGTGTCATTGTTAACACGTTTTTTGTTCACATCAATATGGTTTTACTTGCATTGCAACATCCACTTTCCCGGAGCACAAACCCCCAAACTTTTTCGCCTGGAAACTAATGGGAAACTAGCATAGGAGGGACATTGTAACACACTATTATGCCTGGTGGAATCTAGACTACCAGCACAGACCAACACTAGTCGTTCCTACGCACTTTATCCTCACTCGTGCGCATCCAGGACCAACTTCCCGGTCGGTCACCCATCCTAGAGTTACTCCAAGCCAAGCACGCTTAACTTTGGAGTTCTTCTCGAATGGGCTCCGGAAAAAGAAGGAATTCCTTATTTATATGAGTAGTTTATCATTCCTATTAAGCCAAATGCCTGTAAATTATTATGTAATTACATACATCTTAACAAAACTTGCATGTTAAGGCCAAACAAAATCTTCTTACAGATCTAATCCACTTTCCTACCACTCTGGACTTGCCTATGTGTACCCTCTTTCCTGTGTTTTTATCCTAAAGGAATCATACATACACTTTTATGACTGAAAAAAATCATGTTTTTCCTACAAAAGTGAGGCGGAGGAGGAAGATTTTTACCTTCTAGGTGAAGGAGGATGGGGCAGAGCTGGGAGGAGTAGATTTGGAGGTGCTTCTATGGTTGTTGGGGCTGGGTCAAACATCGGTTGAAACCACAGAGCTCCAGATCCAGGAACAATGGCTACTTGGAGCCAGGTGAGGAGGATGAGGAAGAAGGATCTGTCGCGTGAGAGTTTAGCGTAGGGTTGATGCTGGTATGGTGGGGAAGGGGCAGCAGTTTTGATTCGGTGGGGACAGAATCTTTTTTCTGTTGGGGGCATGTGCGAGTAGAAAAAATTCTCCTTCCTTTTTCATACGACAGCTGGCAGAGGGATAATTTGACTTCCCTTTTTGGGTGTGTTCCCTGGAAAGCAATCGGCCCAACGGGTGTTGGCGAGTCGCTTCCATTCTTATATATTTACGGAAAAGCTAACCTGTGAATGTAATTTTTTGCAAATCTAGGTGAACGTGCTAGTTGTCATTGGATGAGCACATGAGTCTTGAAGCAGACTATAGGAGACATGTTAGCTATTGGGAATGGTTCACTAGAAAACTACATGAATGCGAGCACGATCCCCTCACCACTCTCACTCACTCGTCTGCCACCACCACCACCACACACACACCAAAGATATAGGAGACATGTTAGCTATTGGGAATGGTTCACTAGAAAACTACATGAATGCGAGCACGATACCCTCACCACTCTCACTCACTCGTCTGCCACCCCCACCACCACACACGCACCAAAGAAATAATCACATGTGGGTGCATCATCACCGCCGCTTCCGGAGGAGGAGGAGGAGGAGGTGGTCAAGGCAAACAATGGTGGTCATATGCTTTGATTCATCAGCGGATGGAGTAAAGATATGGAGTTGGGTGAAGCTCGTCAGAGAGGAGGAGGGGCATCCCACAATCTTCCCTCGATCCGAGAGGGGCATCCCACACTCTTCCCTCGATCCGAGAGGGGCATCCCATGCCCTCTCGAGTGCTGCCCCCCCCCCCCCCCATCCCGTTGTGATGCGCGAGCAAGGGGCAAGTCAGAACATTTGATGGTGTGGCTCGATAGCAGGATGCGCTGACAACGATGGAGGTTGGGCCGTGTGGGCTTGCGGTGAGGAGGTACACGCCAGCGTAGGTCGGTGGCGGTGTGGTACAGTGCTTGCTCGTCATTCGGGGATGAAAAGCTCCATGGTTGTGGTAAGTGTCAGCGGTCTGCTGGAGCAGATTATCCACCATCAGCTGGAGGAGGTCAAGGCTAATCTTTCATAGCACTAACACCATCGGGCACATCAAAATCGAACATCCACTGTGAGCTGGGTTTGCCTCGTCCGAGTAGCGCTTGTCCCTTGGCGGAAAGGTGGAGGAGGATGGGTGCATCCTGATGTCCTATGGTGTCAGTGTACTCGATGTGTGCCCTCTTTCGCCTCACCAACGACGTGGCACTCTTCTCTATCCTCTCTTTTTTGTTGGTCTATTGGGCCCATACTTGTGACATACACCCTCCATACAGAAATAGGAGAGCGTTAATATCACCTCATACTTATGACATACTCCCTCCATAAAGAAATATAAGAGCATTTAGATCGCCAAAGTAGTGATCTAAATGCTCTTATACTTTTTCTACAGAGGGAGTACTATCTAGTGATACTCGTCGGGGAAGAAACTGGCATGCTTGGTGCTAGATGTGTAGATAGTTTGCTCACTTGGAAATTCAGATTAGGAGTGTAGATAGTTTTTGCACAAGCTTAGGCATGGAAAATTCACACTAGGTGTGTAGGTAGTTTTGCCCTTGGGTACGCATCCCCACATGGCTTTTCACCAATCCTCTACTATGTGTATAGAAAAACACTCTCCTTTTGCATTACAATGTGAGGTTTCTCAAATTTTGGAGTAGTATGCAAGTTAGTTCACTTGGCAAATTCACATTAGATGTGTAGATAGTGGTTTACTCCCCAACTCCCAACAAATTTCCATGGAAAATTCAGAGAAGGCATGTAGATAGCTTTATCGGGAAATTCACAATCAATAAACTGTCATGGCATCTTGCATATATTTTTGCCATGTTACATAGTCGCGACTTGTGGAGGCATTTTCCACACCAATTTTACAATATGTAAACTACCATGGCAATTAGGTTTTTATACCATGACACCTTACATATTTTTTTCCATTTTATATAGTTGTTATTGTTGTTGTAAATGCAATGTCTGCCCAATTCAGTCCATAAAATTGCCATGGCAATTAATATGATTTTTTACCATGAGCCCATGACAACTTACATATTCTTTTTGAACGGGATTTTCATGAAATGCTTATCTAACATATGACAATATTTTTCTAAAAATGTTTTTATCCTTCGCATTTTTTTAATAAAAAATGTGCTATATAACATGGCAAGTTTGAATTATGTTTCAAATGGTCAAAGGACACATTAGAACATTGTGTTTACCATGGAAAATATCATGGCAACTTTTACGTTGGCATTTTTCTTACAAACAAACAGGATGGCAAGTTTTCTAGGTGTTACAAAAGGGTCCCATGGCATGTGTAGTTTTTCACGGATGGCAAATTTGCCATGTTTTAATGCGTTCATAGGGATGAGTGCATGCTTGTGCATATGAGCGACTTCGATTACTGTGTTTAATTTTTCTGCCATGTTTGTATGGGATTTTTATATTGCTTGTCATGCATAATGATAATTTTTATTTCTTGCATGTCCTTAACATGGCAAGTTTTATTTTTAATGGCATAATATTTTGTTATTTTGACCATGGTGAAATTTTGATGTGTGGTTTTTTATGTTATGACAAAAAGGTATAGAGCATGGCAAATTTATTAATTATTTTATTAAAGGAACCATACATTTTTAGTTTTAGAGCACGCCATTTTTATCATCTAGACCATGCCAAATTTGTTAATTATGCCGTGGCAGTTTTATTGTAGGTCGCATGGCAACTTTATTATTTTGGGCCATGGCATTTTTAATTAGACCATGGCAATTTTCGTTGTCTTTACAATAAATTTTTTATTTTTTCACCATTTCAAATTATTTTGTGGACCATGACAAACTTATTTTTTTGTACCATAAAAACTTATTTTTTGGACCATGGTTAATTACTGTTAGAGCATGGGAAAATTTGACAAACAAACCATGGTAAATTCATTTTGTACACCCCAGGAAATTTTATTCTGAACATCCGATTTTGAAAACAAGCATGAGACTATTTCACAATATCTCTTTCATTTTTGTTGCCATCATCTTATGAAACAATGACAAATTAGGTTCAAACTTTTTTCTAAGTTTTCTTGTATATTTTAAAGATATACATATTTAGTTTCTCATGCATGGCAATTGTACAATTTCATGTATGGCATTTTAGGTACAAACATCACGGCTAACTTTTCGTGTGCATAACATATTTTTAATTTAGATATGGAAAATTTTGAATCCACTTCCTCTACGAAAATATTAAGATATGTCGTCGATATAATTGTCAAGTTACGTTCAAACAAATTACCAAGATATGTTTTGCAGTTATGCATTGATAATAGGGTCGTGCAAATACATAACGGAGCATGGACTCGGGAAATAAAGTCCATTAATATGCACATAATTAGTTGGAATATGTCTTCTTCAGGTTAGTATTTTCTAAGACTTTCTTTTTCTAGAAAAATGTATATTAGTCAAAATATGCGTCAAGGATTAATAAATTTGTTATGTTTCTTATGAACATGATTCTCGTGTTTTTGAGAAGACATATAACCTAAAAAAGGAAACATGTATAAAAAAAATTGGGAGCCGGCGGATAGTTCGGCCGGCCTGCCGGCTGGCGGCTCCAAACGTTTTCCTATCACTTTAGCTCAATTAATTATGTCGACGCCGACGTGTAGAGAAGATATTTTTACCGCGTGCGCTAGTTTGATTCTAGACCTCTACAGAAATGTTACGAGCAGAGTTTGGACGACGGGCTTGATTGCTACCGAAACAGACACTAAACCACGCATAGAACTGCCCATCAGACGGCCGATTGGACGGACGACAGTAGAGGCTAGATCCAAAGCAGCTTGACTGACTCTATCGAGATCTCAAGCAGTCGCCGTTGCGTTCTCCACCTCACGCACGTTAATTTCTCCAATCAGTTTCTTCGGTTCGTGAGGGCCACCGGATTTGTGTCCTAGTGCTGTGCCGGCCAAACCATCCACACTTCGAAAGAAGACGCCAATCCATGTCACAGTCATAGCGGATCATCACAAACACAATTCTTTTTTAGAATCACAAACACAATTTTGGCTGCCGTGTTACGCATGGTACTATCACACCACAGCCTTTCCAAGGAGCCACCTCCCTCTTTTCCTGAAGCTAGCTCCCAAAAATGGCCCAAAATTTCAGACGTCTCGGATGCAACTCTGAATTTTGTACCTACCGTTAACATCTGCTCGAGCAGTGTTGGATGATTGCAGAATTTGGCTGTAGTCGGCGTGAATCGTGATCACTTCACGCTCAGACCTGCTGGATTCACGTGACACTACAGGCGTGCGGCCAAACAAGATACATGCATCGGCGCTCAGTTGGCGAACTGTAGTTGCGCGGCCAACTCGAGCGGGGACCCATGTAGACGCGGTTTTGGTTCGTTTGTCAGAGCATCTACAGTCGAGCCTAGTAAATCTTATTCCTTAAACGTTTCTATACGTGTCTGTTTTGAGCTCCTATAATTTGGTCTACGTAGCTATACTTCTTATTTTTCTTCTCATATGTCCGGTCATTTGCACGTGATTGATGAAGAAAAAAGAGAGAGAAAAATAATGAATAAGAAAAGAGAAAAGGTGATCTGCAGTGGGGTCACGTCCTACGTGGCGAACTGCCCGGACGTGACCGGGCACGTCCGCGAGCCCTCGTATCGTCCTCCTTTTTAAAATGGATATCAGAGATGTCGATCAGTCCGGACGTTTGAGACGGATATGACCAATCAGATTGAGTCGCATTTTTATGACCGGTCAATGACCGAAAAGACGTTCTAGACGTTTGAGGAGCATACAGGGGATTCGGCTGTAGATGCTCTTATCTATTTGGGTCGGCTAAACGGTTAAACTGGCGATGTCCGACCTTTGACCGGTGTATCTAACCGGCCAACACATTGTGTACGTGAGTCCGATTGAATCTGATCGGTGCATCCAACGGACTTCGTTTACGCGTTTGAATCTATATCTATATCTATATCTATTAATAAAGCAAGGTGATATTTTTAGTTTCGTTTCGTATTAAATGTTTTTTTATCACATACAGCAGTCCTTTATCACGTACAGCAGTCCACATCCGACCGTCCTAATTTGGCTCACGTTGGGCTGGATCACATACGGTATGGATTGCCTGTGTTTTCAAGTTAATTTGAACTATTGGATTGATATTGCTTACATCGGCCCAAATATACATCTCCAGCCAACCAGTACACACATTGTCATATTATTTTTCTTTACTCGTGCGTGTACGAGAACAACAAGTCACCGGTGTCCAACTCCAATACGGAGTCGTGAGTATTCCGACCAGGATTTCACACAAATTTGAATGCTATAAGATGAAAGGCTCAATCGACAATCCACCTAAATTACGGCACGATCGCAAGTTCGCCACAAGTCCATCCAATGTCACCTCCACCAACTTCGTTGGAAAGCAAGACATCGTCCAACAGAATCTGTCCACATTTGCCGGTAGTCTGCCCACTGTCGCTTCCGCCAACTTCGCCCGGAAAACAAGATGTTGTTCGACAAAATCTGTCCAATGTTGTCTCCACCTACTTTGCCAGAAGACAAGCTGGCATCCGACAGCGCTCCACTGTTCATCGGAAATTCGTCGGCTGATTCTACGTTTGAGGTATGTGCACAAAGTGTCTTCCCCGCGGTGCCCACCTGCCGCCGTGACGCTTGACCACCAGGTGTTTTTCTCGCCACCCTGCCTTGCCCTAGCACCACCACCACCGGCGAGCATAGCCGTCACCGCTCCTCGCCGCCGCAGCAGCACCACCACCACCGGCACGCGTAGCCGTCACCCCTTCGCCACGCCGCCTACTAGAGCTGCTCTTTTGCGCCTGCCTTCACTCTGCTGCTCGCTCCCGCAGCTGTATGTCTTGTCCTGGCCTCCGCCACAAGCCCAGGTTCCTGTTCGACGGCGTCCTGGCAGCCACACCATGCTCTGTCTGTCCTGAATATGAGGGCCTACCAATTAGAGATTCATGCATGTATATGATTTTTGTTATTATTATAACTGCAGCCCATGCCAAGCAACATATCTTCCAGGACAAAGATTAAAGGTCCTGAATTATAGTGCTATGCGTTACAGGTACATGTATGTATACTGTACATTGGTAGGCAAAATATGCAACACCTGACAGTGATGTGGATAGTTTGATAGACTCAGCTTGCTGGTTACCTATATACATAGTTCTATGCCCGTATCTTGCTGGAAATCCAAAAATCCAGTCGCTTATGCAGCTTCTAATTAGCTTTTCAATATAGTTAGATGATTTCAAAATTGGAGGTTTAACTTTTTTTTTTGTTATTGCAGAAAATTGATGGCATCACTAAATTGACCATTGAAGACGAGTTTGATAACTTTGATAACCGTCCTTCAAAAAAAGCAAAAAATTCTGAATCAGATGTTGAGGAGCCATCACCTATGTCAACATCTACTACAGTTTCTGAATGTTTTGAATCAATTGTGTCGGAATCAGATAATCAGATAGATCGTGATCCATTCCCATCACCTCCATCCCCAAATAGCTCGACTTTATCTCCGGTTTTATATGATTATCTCGCACAAGGTATTTATTTGATTTATTATGTGTACTTTCATATTCAATATATTCTTAAATTATTTGACTTTTTTGCAGACTATGCATTGACCGAGCATGATCTATGTGCTCATATAGCAATAGAATCATCTTTGAGGAAAATAATTACTGGTTAAGATAGATGGAAGTTCTGTCTTACAAAATCAATTGATGTGCCTGCTAGCTGAAAAAGAGTGGGTAAATGATGATGTAAGTACCCATACTCAAACAGGAAAAATTTCTAATCATTAATATTTATTAGTAATATATTATTTGAATCTCAATTATATTATAGGTGATCAGCGCGTAAAGGACCAAATACAAGTCCAGAATTACAGCAAAGTATATTTTCAGAGTCCTATTGTTACCTCACTATTAAGACGGGATGGTAACCTTGGAATACAAGAAGATAGTAAGTTTATGACAGAGATTGTCAAAATATATATGAAGCATGACATGGTAATATCGATGTCCATAATTTTCATGTTCTACGTTTCATACATTTTTTTTATTTTCCTAATTATCTTTATTACATATTGAACTTCCAATAAATACGAGAACCACACATTGGTATTTAGCTGTTGTGAATACAAATAAGCATGAGATTGAAGTTCTGGACTATTCTGCTGGAAGTTTGACCAAGATGATCTCTTTATTACAGTTAGTTACTAAATCAATTGTAATCCTACATGTAAATGACATAAATTCATACTTCGTTAATGGGTATCATTTCTGGTCACTAATTGTTTTTTAGTTACGAGGGCTACAATTTCAGGGGATGCTCACTTCAGGTATAAAGGTTAATTTGCAAACCTGTAGCTGGGGAAAGGCGCTCAACAATGTTTCCAATGTCTGTAGATGGTATTCGTCTGGAAAGACTTGGATTATGCAGTACATCAGGTAGAACTGGTCAAGATCGCCCTTACAATTAACTACCTGCCAAAATATTCCATCATAGATAGAAAACTGTGTGGAATGAGTGCTAACTAACACATTCAGGCAAAAAATCCTAACGACACTACCATGCCAACCCAATATTATTAGTATCAGGTACAAAAGTAAAAAAAAATGTCACATAACACAATGAAGATTAGGAGCTATCTAAATGGATCTGGAACTAAATGAAGTGTATATGTTTCTGAGTAAGATTAACTGCTCAGAAGTGAATTCTACTCACATGCCGCAAGAGACCTGAGCGGAAACAAGGACTAACCTGTCAAAAATTGTAGCCGTTGCCGCAGTGCGCCCCTAATCCCAGCACCAGCCGGCCTGCCACAGGCGCAAACGAGGGAGCACCGCATCACCCAAAGGGCAGTGGCTCGCCGGTGTCGGGACTTGCTGGCGCGGAGGCGGCGTGATGGGAGCAGGGCGAGGCGGAGGGCAGCCAGGAGCAGGAGAGAATGGAGGGGCCAGCGGCGACTGACGGGAGGCTCACCGGGACGGCAGCAAGGTGGCGGTGCTGATGTGCGAAGCGGCGGGCGGCGCACACGCGAGGTCGTCCAGGCGGAGGCGCTCTGTAGAGATCTGTGAGGAGAGGAGGTCTGCAGGAGGAGAGCGAGCGGCGTCGTGGTGGTCTCGCCACTGAGCGACGACAGGATAACGGCGAGCTGAGGCGGATCGGGGACATAGTGCGAACACAAGGACTGAGTTCTGCTAATTTATCGCCCGCGGCAACGCACGGCCATTTATACAGGTTATCTATAAACAAAATAAATCTGAATTAAAGGTCATGGGTCAAAGTTTATGCCGGCTTCCTGTGTATGTCTCGAACGTCACAATTCATATCGGCGCAATTGCTAGCACACAAAGGATCATAGTTCATGCATCTTATTCGTTAGGTCAGCATAAATGTTGGCATACAAAAATAATGACGCTCTCGGTTCTAATTACACATCTTGCTCGAGCGACGTCTTTTGCTTCTTCTCAAGTCAAACTCTTTTCTTTGGGGACACCTTACTCAACTCGACCCTCGTGATCTTCATTTCCCTCGTCATGAGCGTGAGCTTCACCTCGTTTGCTTTTGTCTTCACAATGTCCGTCTCGATCTCGATCTTCTTCTTTTGTATCTTATGTAGGCCTCCATTTGCTATTTGTCTCCTTCCTTGGCATTTCCTCTCCTCCCTTTCATCCTTTTGGTGAAGAACCCTTGTGAAGTTTCTTGCAATGCGTCTGTAGCTGCATCATGCTTGTCGTCCACCTTGGAGTTGGTCTTCCCCCTCGTTCGCTTCTCTCCTTCATGCTCAACAACAGTCACGGGCCCTCCATATCTTCTTTAGGGAGGCATATTGCTCCTAGAACTTAGGGCAATTGCAAATGGTTGCCAACAATGGGTGAGGGTGAATGACTTATTTCCATGTTGGGCCTTAAAGGATTCCAACTTTTGAAATGACTACAAATAAAAAAAGAAGGGCACAATGTACATTCATACGCAACCAACAACAAAGCATCAATCAAACAAGACACATGCATATGAAGAACGAGAAGAAATTGTATACTATGTGTTTGATGCCTAGGCCACTCATGGGACGGCCTTCAATGCACTCAAGGGATGCACAAAACTTGTTGCATTATTGTTGGATGAACCCCCACCTCTTTTGGATAGGGGCCGACACCATGCTTTCTCTCAAACTTGTAGCGCGGGGACTTCTTACGTTTATGGAAGTATGCATGCACTCTCTCCCAAAATGATGCTCCTTTTTGCTCGGCGACGGTCTTGGGATCTTGCCCAATTTCCTTCCACCCTTCACAAACCAACTAGTCTTCATCTTTGGTGTATGCTCCTGTCCGAATGCTTATGAGCCTCCTCTCGTGTGCATTGGCTTGATGAGAGAGATCATTCGCAAACAATGGCTCCTCCTCAATGTCTACACCATCCTCTTCCTCTTCAGAGTACATGTCTTCTTGTTTTCATTGGTCACCTTGGTCGTCGGTCTCTTCTTGGTTTTCATGACCGACCATGTCCTCGTCATCTTGGCTACCCTCAACGCGGTCACGAACGTCTTGGCTTTGGGCCTCCTCGCTATCATAACCTTCGCCACCACCTTTCAAGATGATATTGTCCATGAAATCCTGGTAGTAGGTCGGGTCATCATGCGGCGGTGGCGGGTTCGGCGTTTCAGCGAATGGGTTGCAGACGCTGGGAAGGTTGGTTGTTGGAATCACCCTCTGCCGCTTCTTTTGCATCTCGGCAGACAACTAGCTGGAGACAAACATAGGGGTGGCGTTGAGGTCGATGGACGCAGGCATAGGGGTGGCTTGCACGACCACACTCACTTCCGACGAGTTCTCCCCAAGTGAGATGTTGTTGCGGGTCACTGGCTTTCGTGTAGGTGTTGGGGCTTAGCATTCGTGACATTGTGGACATGTGACATGATGAACGCTCATGCTCGTCGTGGTCATGGTGCCGGAGGTAACAAAGCCGGCGAGGGGCGGCTGAACCCTAGCATGAGGAGGGCCTTCTACATGGCTTTGGTGATCAGGGTCTCGTTCTCCTCAACGGTGGCCTTTTTTTGCACGACTGCTGCTAGGATGGCGGCGGCTTTCTCTCCACATATTTGGCCCTCCGGCTAACCCACTTCCCAGATTACTGGGACCTCTCCTCTAGCGTGAGAGGGCAAGGGAGGGGGTTGGGAGATAATGTTGGGGAACGTAGTAATAATTCAAAAAATTCCTACGTGTCACCAAGATCAATCTAGGAGATGCTAGCAACGAGAGAGAGGGAGTGCATCTTCATACCCTTGAAGATTGCTAAGCGGAAGTGTTGCAAAGAACGTGGTTGATGGAGTCGTACTCGCGGCGATTCAAATCGTGAAAGATCCGATCCAAGCATCGAACGGACGGCTCCTTCATGTTCAACACACGTACAAACGTCTCCTTCTTCTTGATCCAGAAAGGGGGGAGGAGAAGTTGAGGGAGAGCTCTAGCAGCACGACGGCGTGGTGGCGGTGGAGCTCGTGGTTCTCCGGCAGAGCTTTGCTAAGCACTACGGAGGAGGAGGAGGTATAGGAGGGGGGAGGGTTGCGCCAAGGGCAAGGGGCGTGGCTGCCCTCCCACCTCCACTCTATTTATAGCCTGAAGGGGAGAGGGGACCGCCCCCCCTAGATCCATCTAGAGGGGGGGCGGCGGCCAAGGGGGGCAAGTTGGTGGGAGGCGCCCCCACCCCTTAGGGTTCCCAACCCTAGGCACCTTGGGCCCTTGGGGGGAGCACCAGCCCACTAGGAGGCTGGTTCCCACCCATATTCAGCCCACGTGGTCCTTCGGGGCAGGTGGCACCTCCCGGTGGACCCTCGGAACCCTTTTGGTGGTCCCGGTGCAATACCGATAAACCACAAAACCTTTCCGGTGACTGAAACTGGACTTCCCATGTATAAATCTTCACCTCCGGACTATTTCAAAACTCCTCGTGACGTCTGCGATCTCATCCGGGACTCCGAACAACTTTTAGTAACCACATAAAATTTCAATTACAACTCTAGCGTCACCGAACCTTATGTGTGTAGACCCTACGGGTTCGGGAACTATGCAGACATGACCGAGACACCTCTCCGACCAATAACCAATAGCGGGATCTCGATACCCATATTGGCTCCCACATGTTCCATGATGATCTCATCGGATGAACCACGATGTCGGGGATTCAGTTAACCCCATATACAATTCCCTTTGTCCATCGGTATGTTACTTGCCGGAGATTCGATCGTCGGTATTCCTATACCTTGTTCAATCTCGTTACCGGCAAGTCTCTTTACTCGTTCCGTAACACATGATCCCGTGACTAACTCCTTAGTCACATTGAGCTCATTATGATGATGTATTACCGAGTGGGCCTAGAGATACCTCTCCGTCATACGGAGTGACAAATCCTAGTCTCGATTCGCGCCAACCCAACCGTCACTTTCGGAGACACCTGTAGTGCACCTTTATAGTCACCCAGTTACGTTGTGATGTTTGATACACCCAAAGTATTCCTACGGTATCTGGGAGTTGCACAGTCTTATGGTCTAAGGAAATGATACTTGACATTAGAAAAGCTCTAGCAGACGAACTACACGATCTTGTGCTATGCTTAGGATTGGGTCTTGTCCATCACATCATTATCCTAATGATGTGATCCTGTTATCAACGACATCCAATGTCCATGGTCAGGAAACCATGAACATCTATTGCTCAATGAGCTAGTCAACTAGAGGCTCACTAGGGACATGGTGTGGTCTATGTATTCACACATGTATTACGGTTTCCGATTAATACAATTATAGCATGAACAGTAGACAATTATCATGAACAAGGAAATGTAATAATAACCATTTTATTATTGCCTCTAGGGCATATTTCCACAGTCTCCCACTTGCACTAGAGTCAATAATCTAGTTACATTGTGATGAATCGAACACCCATAGAGTTCTGGTGCTGATCATGTTTCGCTCGTGAAAGAGGTTTAGTCAACGGATCTACGACATTCAGATCCATATGTACTTTACAAATATCTGTTGGGGAACGTTGCATGGGAAACAAAAAAATTCCTACGTTCACGCAAGACCTATCCATGGTGATGAGCATCTACGAGAGGGAGACTGGATCTACATACCCTTGTAGATTGCTAAGCGGGAAGCGTTAAGAAACGCGGTTGGTGTAGTCGAACGTCTTCGCGATCCAAATCGCCGAGCGTCCCGCGATCCAATCGCGATCTGTCCTGCAAACACGATCACGATCCGTCCCGCGATCCAATCACGATCCGTCCCGCGAACACAATCACGGTCCTTCCGATCTAGCGCCGAACGGACGGCACCTCCGCGTTCAGCACACGTACAGCTTGATGACGATCTCCGCCTTCTTGATCCAACAAGAGGGAGCGGAGAGGAAGAAGAGTTCTCCGGCAGCTTGACGGCGCTCCGGTGATGGTGGTGGAGCTATTCCGGCAGGGCTTCGCCTAAGCACTGCAGAAATCCGATCTAGAGGAGAAACTATGCACAGGAGGAACGGGTAGCACGTGGCTGAAAATTCTGTGCAAAAACCCTAAAACCTCCAGTATATATAAGAGGGAGGGAGGAGAGGCCTTGGTGCAAGGGCCAATCCCTCCTTGGTTTGGCCGAAGTGGGAGGAGAGGAGGATTCCTCCTCCAATCCTAGTAGGACTAGGATTCCTCCCTTTTTGGCCCTTTTCCACCTTTTTCCCTTTGGGCTTTTCTTCCCTAGCCGCATGGGCCTTATGTGGGATCTCCACCAGCCCACAAAGCTCTGGTATTCACTCTCCCACAGCCCATGAAGCCTCTTGGGTCGAAATACCCCTCCCGGTGGTCGCCCGGTACATTACCGGCACTCCCGGTACACTACCGATTAGCCCAAAACTTTTCCGACGACCAAAACAGGACTTCCCATGTATGAATCTTTACCTCCGGACCATTCCGGAGCTCCTCGTGATGTCTGTGATCTCATCCAAGACTCCGAACAACCTTCGGTCACCACCAAACATAACTCTATACTACCGAAACGTCACCAAACCTTAAGTGTGAAGACCCTGCGGGTTCGAGAACTATGTAGACATGACCGAGACACCTCTGCGGTCAATAACCAATAGCGGGACCTGGATGCCCATATTGTTTCCTACATATCTACGAAGATCTTTATCGGTCGAACCTCTATGTCAAGGATTCAGTTAATCCCGTATAATGTTCCATTTGTTCTTCGGTATGTACTTGCCCGAGATTCGATCGTCGGTATCTCCATACCTAGTTCAACCTCGTTACCGGCAAGTCTCTTTAGTCATTCCGTAATACAAGATACCGTGACTAACACTTAGTCACATTGCTTGCAAGGCTTATTGTGATGTTGTATTACCGAGTGGGCCCTGAGATACCTCTCCGTTACACGGAGTAACAAATCCCGGTCTTGATCCATGCCAACTCAACAGACACCCTCGGAGATACCTGTAGAGCACCTTTATAGTCACCCAGTTACGTTGCGACATTTGATACACACAAGGCACTCCTCCGGTGTCCGTGAGTTGCATGATCTCATGGTCATAGGAACATATACTTGACATGCAGAAAATAGTAGCAATAAACTGACACGATCATATGCTACGTTTGTAGTTTGGGTCTTGTCCATCACATCATTCTTCTAATGATGTGATCCCATTATCAAATGACATCACATGTCAATGGCTAGGAAACATTGACCATCTTTGATCAACGAGCTAGTTCACTAGAGGCATAATAGGGACAAAGTGTTGTCTATTTACCCACACATGTAATGTGTTTCCAGTCAATACAATTATAGCATGGATAATAAACGATTATCATGAACAAGGAAATATAATAATAAACACTTTATTTATTGCCTCTAGGGCATATTTCCAACAAGCTCCCACTTGCACTAGAGTCAATAATCTAGTTCACATCACTATGTGATTTACATTGTAATGAATCGAACACCCATGCAGTTCTGGTGTTGATCATGTTTAGCACTTGGAAGAGGTTTAGTCAATGGGTCTGTGACATTCAGATCTGTGTGCACTTTGCAAATATTTATGTCCTTCTCCTCGATGTAATTGCGGATGGAGTTGAAGCGTCGCTTTATGTGTCTGGTCCTCTTGTGAAACCTTGGTTCCTTGGCCAGAGCAATGGCACCAGTGTTGTCACAGAACAGGTTCATTAGATTCAGTGCACTGGGCACTACTCCAAGATCTGTCATGAACTGCTTCATCCAGACACCTTCCTTTGCCGCCTCTGAGGCTGCAATGTACTCTGCTTCACATGTAGAATCGGCTGCCACGCTTTGCTTGGAACTGCACCAGCTTACCGCTCCCCCGTTAAGAATAAATACGTATCCGGTTTGTGACTTAGAGTCATCCGGATCAGTGTCAAAGCTTGCATCGACGTAACCCTTTACGACGAGCTCTTCATCACCTCCATAAAAGAGAAACATTTCCTTAGTCCTTTTCAGATACTTAAGGATATTCTTGACCGCTGCCGAGTGCTCCATTCCAGGATCACTTTGAAACCTTCCGGACATACTTATGGCAAGGCTGACATCGGGTCTTGTGCACAGCATTGCATACATGATAGAGCCTATGGCTGAGGCATAGGGGATGACACTCATCTTTTCTCTATCTTCTACAGTCACTGGGCATTGAGTCTTACTCAACTTCACACCTTGTAACATAGGCAAGAACCCCTTCTTGGACTGATCCATTTTGAACTTCTTCAAAAGTTTATCAAGGTATGTGCTTTGTGAAAGTGCTATTAAGCGTCTCGATCTATCTCTATAGATCCTAATGCCTAATATGAAAGCAGCTTCTCCTAGGTCCTTCATTGAAAAACTCTTGTTCAAATATTCCTTCACACTTTCCAGCATTCCTATATTGTTTCCAATCAACAATATGTCATCCACATATAATATTAGAAACGCTATAGAGCTCCCACTCACTTTATTGTAAATACAAGCTTCTCCATAAACTTGTATAAACTCAAACGCTTTGATCACCTCATCAAAGCGCTTATTCCAACTCCGAGATGCTTGCACCAGCCCATAAATGGATCGCTGGAGTTTACAAACTTTGTCAGCATTTTTTGGATCGACAAAACCTTCTGGTTGCATCATATACAACTCTTCCTCAAGGAAACCATTGAGAAACGCCGTTTTGACATCCATCTGCCAAATTTCATAATCGAAATAAGCAGCTATTGCCAACATGATTCTGACAGACTTAAGCATCGCTACGAGTGAGAACGTCTCATCATAGTCAACTCCTTGAACTTGTGAAAAACCCTTTGCCACAAGTCGAGCTTTATAGACGGTGACATCACCGTCCGCGTCTGTCTTCTTCTTAAAGATCCATTTGTTCTGAATGGCCTTTCGCCCTTCAGGTAATACTTCCAAAGTCCATACTTTGTTTTCATACATGGATCCCATCTCGGATTTCATGGCCTCTAACCATTTCTCGGAATCCAGGCCCATCACTGCTCCTCCATAGCTCGTAGGTTCATTGTTGTCCAACAACATGACCTCCAAGACAGGGTTGCCGTACCACTCAGGAGTAGTACGCGCCCTCGTCGACCTATGAGGTTCAATAGTAGATCGATCTGAAGCTTCATGATCATCATCATTAACTACCTCTTCTACCGTCATAGGTTCCACAAAAACATCTTTCTGCGTTGCGCTACTTTCTGGTTGAAGTAAAGGTTCAATAACCTCATCAAGCTCTATTTTCCTCCCACTCAATTCTTTCGAGAGAAACTCTTTCTCAAGAAATGTTCCGTTCTTAGCGACAAACACTTTGCCTTCGGATCTGAGATAGAAGGTATACCTGACTGTCTCTTTCGGGTATCCTATGAAGACGCATTTCTCCGCTTTGGGTTCCAACTTTTCAGGCTGAAGCCTTTTGACATAAGCATCACATCCCCAAACTTTAAGAAACGACAACTTTGGCCTCTTGCCAAACCATAGTTCATATGGCGTCGTCTCAATGGATTTTGATGGTGCCCTATTTAAAGTGAATGCAGTTGTCTCTAATGCATAACCCCAAAACGATAGTGGCAAATCAGCAAGAGACATCATAGAACGCACCATATCTAATAAGGTTCAATTACGACGTTCAGACACACCATTACGCTGTGGTGTTCCAAGCGGTGTCAACTGTGAAACAATTCCACACTGTCTTAAGTGACTGCCAAACTCATAACTCAGATATTCACCTCCTCGATCAGATCGCAGGAATTTAATCTTCTTGTTACGATGATTCTCAACTTCACTCTGAAATTGCTTGAACTTTTCAAACGTTTCAGACTTGTGTTTCATTAAGTAAATATACCCATATCTACTTAAGTCATCAGTGAAGGTGAGAAAATAACGATATCCACCACGCGCTGTAACATTCATTGGACCGCACACATCAGTATGTATGATTTCCAATAAGTCACTCGCCCGTTCCATTGTTCCAGAGAACGGGGTTTTAGTCATCTTGCCCATGAGGCATGGTTCACATGTATCAAGTGATTCAAAATCAAGTGACTCCAAAAGTCCATCAGCATGGAGCTTCCTCATGCGTTTTACACCAATATGACCTAAACGGCAGTGCCACAAGAAAGTGGTACTATCATTATCAACTCTACATCTTTTGGCATCAATGTTATGAACATGTGTGTCATCACTATCAAGATTCAATATGAATAAACCCCTCACATTGGGTGCATGACCATAAAAGATATTACTCATATAAATAGAACAACCTTTATTCTCTGATTTAAATGAGTAACCGTCTCGCAATAAACAAGAACCAGATATAATGTTCATGCTTAACGCATGCACTAAATAACTATTATTCAGGTCCATCACTAATCCCGATGGTAATCGAAGAAAGAGCGTGCCGACGGAGATCACATCAACCTTGGAACCATTTCCCACACGCATCGTCACTTCATCCTTTGCCAGCCTTCGTCTATTCCGTAGTTCCTGTTTTGAGTTGCAAATGTTAGCAACCGAACCGGTATCAAATACCCAGGCACTACAACGAGAGCTAGTAAGGTACACATCAATAACATGTATATCACATATACCTTGTTTGTCGTTGGCCGCCTTCTTGTCAGCCAGGTACTTGGGGCAGTTCCGCTTTCAGTGACCAGTTCCCTTCCAATGAAAACACTCAGTTTCTGGCTTAGGTCCATGCTTAGGCTTCTTTACAGGAGTAGCAACTGCTTTGCCATCCTTCTTGGTTTTACCCTTCTTGCCCTTGCCCTTGCCTTTATTCTTGAAACTAGTGGTTTTATTGACCATCAACACTTGATGTTCTTTCTGGATTTCAGACTCAGCGACTTTTAGCATCACCAACAGCTCAACGACTGACTTGTTCATCCCGTGCATGTTATAGTTCATCACAAAGCTCTTGTAACTAGGTGGCAGTGATTGAAGAACTCTGTCAGTGATCGCCTCTGGCGGAAGGGCAATTTCCAACTCCGCTAGACGAGTTGAATACCCAGACATTCTGAGTATATGCTCACCGATAGACCCGTTCTCCTCCATTTTGCAAGCATAGAACTTATCGGAGGTCTCATACCTCTCGATCCGGGCATTCTTCTGAAAGATAAACTTCAACTCCTGGAACATCTCATATGCTCCATGATGTTCAAAACGTCTTTGAAGTCCCGTTTCTGGGAAGTCATGAGGATAATCCTCAGATTACAGGCCCAGTCAACAAAGTTACTTCCATCATCTTTCAACTTAGCTTTCTCTAGGAATTCATTAAAATTCAGGGGTGCTACTACACGAGCCATTTATCTACAACATAAATATGCAAAGGTTACTTAGACTATTGTTCAAGATAATGAGTTTAGTTAATCAAATTACTAAAGCTCCCACTCAAATTGACATCCCTCAGGTCATCTGAGTGTCACATGATCCAAATTCACCAACTCAAGTCCGATCATCACGTGAGTTGAGGTGGCTTCAATGGTGATCATCATGTTGATCATATCTACTATATGACTCATGTTCGACCTTTCGGTCTCTTGTGTTCCGAGGCCATGTCTGTACATGCTAGGCTCGTCAAGTTTAACCCGAGTGTTCTGCACATACCACTGGCTTGCACCCGTTGTATGTGAACGTAGAGTCTATCACACCCGATCATCACGTGGTGTCTCGACACGACAAGCTTTCGCAACAGTGCACACTCGGGGAGAACACAATTCATCTTGAAATTTAAGTGAGGGATCACCTTATAATGTTACCGTCGTCCTAAGCAAAACAAGGTGCATAAAAGGATTAAAATCACATGCAAATCATAAGTGACATGATATGGCCATGAACTTGTGCTTTTGATCTCCATCTAGAAAGCACCGGCAAGATCTCCATCGTCACTGGCACGACACCATGATCTCCATCATCTTGATCTCCATCAACGTGTCGCCATCGGGGTTGTCGCTCCAACATGATACTACTACTATTGCTACCGTTTAGCGATAAAGTAAAGCATTACATAGCGCTTAATGATTGACACGCAGGTCATACAATAATTAAAGACAACCCTATGGCTCCTGCCGGTTGCCGTACTCATCGACATGCAAGTCGCGATAATCTATACATCACATGATCATCGCATACATCACATATATCACAACATGTAATTGGCCATATCACATCACAGCATACCCTGCAAAAACAAGTTAGACGTCCTCTAATTGTTGTTGCATGTTTTTCGTGGCTGCTACGGGTATCTAGCAAGAACAATTCTCATCTACGCAAAAACCACAACGGTGATACACTAGTTGCTTTTCAACCTTCTCAAGGACCTCCTTTGTTGAATCCGATCCAACTAAAGTGAGAGAAACTAGCACCCGCAAGCCATCTATGCAACAATTTGCGGTTGAGGGAACCGGTCTCTCGTAAGCGTACGAGTAATGTTGGTCTGGGACGCTTCATCTCACAATACCGCTAAACCAAAACACGACCAAGGGAGGAAGAAATCTAAGCAACACCCACAAACTCTTTGTGTTCTACTTGAGATCTCATCTACAGATAGACCTAGCTCATGATGCCACTGTTGGGGAATGTTGCATGGGAAACAAAAAAATTCCTATGTTCACGCAAGACCTATCCATGGTGATGAGCATCTACGAGAGGGAGAGTTGATCTACATACCCTTGTAGATCGCTAAGCGGGAAGCGTTAAGAAACGCGGTTGGTGTAGTCGAACGTCTTCGCGATCCAAATCGCCGAGCGTCCCGTGATCTAATCACGATCCGTCCTATAATCCAATCACGATCCGTCCGGTGAACACAATCATGATCCATCCCGCGATCCAATCACGATCCGTCCCGCGAACACGATCATGGTCCTTCCGATCTAGCGTCGAACGGACAGCACCTCCGCGTTCAGCACACGTACAGCTTGATGACGATCTCTGCCTTCTTGATCCGGCAAGAGGGAGCGGAGAGGAATAAGAGTTCTCCAGCAGTGTGACGGCGCTCCGGCGATGGTGGTGTAGCTATTTCGGCAGGGCTTTGCCTAAGCACTGCAGAAATCCGATCTAGAGGAGAAACTATGCACTGGAGGAACGGGTAGCACGTGGCTGAAAATTCTGTGCAAAAACCCTAAAACCTCTAGTATATATAAGAGGGAGGGAGGAGAGTCCTTGGCGCAAGGTCCAAGCCCTCCTTGGTTCGGCTGAAGTGGGAGGAGAGGAGGATTCCTCCTCCAATCCTAGTAGGACTAGGATTCCTTCCTTTTTGGCCTTTTTCCACCTTTTTCCCTTTGGGCTTTTCTTCCCTAGCCGCATGGGCCTTGTGTGGGATTTCCACCATCCCACAAAGGGCTGGTATTCACTCTCCCACAGACCATGAAGCCTCTTGGGTCGAAATACCCCTCCCGGTGGTCGCCCGGTACATTACCGACACTCCTGGTACACTACCGATTAGTCCGAAACTTTTCTGGCGACCAAAACAGGACTTCCCATATATGAATATTTACCTCCAGACCATTCCGGAGATCCTCGTGACATCCGAGATCTTATCCGAGACTCCGAACAACCTTCGGTCACCACCATACATAACTCTATACTACCGAAACGTCACCAAACCTTAAGTGTGCAGACCCTGCGGGTTCGAGAACTATGTAGACATGACCGAGACACCTCTACGGTCAATAACCAATAGCGGGACCTGGATGCCCATATTGTTTCCTACATATTCTACGAAGATCTTTATCGGTCAAACCTCTATGTCAAGGATTCAGTTAATCCTATATAATGTTCCCTTTGTTCTTCGGTATGTTACTTGCCCGAGATTCGATCATCGGTATCTCCATACCTAGTTCAACCTCATTACCGGCAAGTCTCTTTACTCGTTCCGTAATACAAGATCCCGTGACTAACACTTAGTCACATTGCTTGCAAGGCTTATTGTGATGTTGTATTACCGAGTGGGCTCTGAGATACCTCTCCGTTACACGGAGTAACAAATCCCAGTCTTGATCCATGCCAACTCAACAGACACCCTCGGAGATACCTGTAGAGCACCTTTATAGTCACCCAGTTACGTTGCAACGTTTGATACACACAAGGCACTCCTCCGGTGTCCGTGAGTTGCATGATCTCATGGTCATAGGAACATATACTTGACATGCAAAAAATAGTAGCAATAAACTGACACGATCATATGCTACGTTTGTAGTTTGGGTCTTGTCCATCACATCATTCTTCTAGTGATGTGATCCCATTATCAAATGACATCACATGTCAATGGCTAGGAAACCTTGACCATCTTTGATCAACGAGCTAGTTCACTAGAGGCATACTAGGGACAAAGTGTTGTCTATTTACCCACACATGTAATGTGTTTCCAATCAATACAATTATAGCATGGATAATAAACGATTATCATGAACAAGGAAATATAATAATAAACACTTTATTTATTGCCTCTAGGGCATATTTCCAACAATATCTATATCTCCATCCTGAGTGTAACCACGAATGGAGTTGAAGCGGTGCTTGATGTGCTTGGTCTTCTTGTGAAACCTGGGCTCCTTGGTAATGGCAATAGCTCCAGTGTTGTCATAGAAGAGAGTCATCGGGCCCGACGCATTGGGAATCACTCCTAGGTCGGTGATGAAATCCTTCATCCAGACTCCTTCATGTGCTGCTTCCGAAGTAGCTATGTACTCCGCTTCACATGTAGATGCCGCCATGACGCTTTTCTTGCAACTGCCCCAGCTGACTGCCCCACCATTCAAAATATACACGTATCCGGTTTGTGATTTGGACTCATCCGGATCTATGCTAAAGCTAGCATCTATGTAACCCTTTACGATGAGCTCTTCGGCACCTCCATAAATGAGAAACGTATCCTTGGTCCTTTTCAGGTACTTAAGGATATTCTTGATCGCTGTCCAGTGTTCCATTCCGGGATCACTTTGGTACCTCCCTACCAAACTTATGGCAAGGTTCACATTAGGTCTGGTACACAGCATGGCATACATAATAGAGCCTATGGCTGAGGCATAGGGGACGACACTCATCTTTTCTCTATCTTCTGTCGAGGTTGGGCATTGAGCTGTGCGCAATCTCACACCTTGCAATACAGGCAAGAACCCCTTGTTGGACTGATCCATATTAAACTTCTTCAATATCTTGTCAAGGTATGTGCTTTATGGAAGACCAATGAGGCGTCTCGATATATCTCTATAGATCTTGATGCCTAATATTTAAGCAGCTTCTCCAAGGTCCTTCATTGAAAAAAAAATTTATTCAAGTAGGCCTTTATGATTTCCAAAAGTTTGTATCATTTCCCATCAACAATATGTCATCCACATATAAAATGAGAAATGCTACAGAGCTCCCAATCACTTTCTTGTAAATACATGCTTCTCCATAAGCATGTATAAACCCAAATGCTTTGATCACCTCATCAAAGCGAATGTTCCAACTCCGAGATGTTTGCACCAGCCCATAGATGGAGCGCTGGAGCTTGCATACCTTGTCAGCATTCTTAGGATCGACAAAACCTTCCGGCTGCATCATATACAATTCTTCCTTAAGGAAACCATAAGGAATGCCGTTTTGACGTCCATTTGCGAGATCTCATAAATCATAAAATGTGGCAACTGCTAACATGATTCAGACTGACTTCGACATCGCTACGGGTGAGAAAGTCTCATCGTAGTCAACTCCTTGAACTTGTCGATAACCCTTAGCGACAAGCCAGGCCTTATAGACAGTCACATTACCATCCATGTCAGTCTTATTCTTAAAGATCCATTTATTTTATATGGCTTGCCGATCATCGGGCAAGTCCGCCAAAGTCCATACTTTGTTCTCATACATGGATCCTTGATACGTCTCCAACGTATCTATAACTTTTTATGATGGCATGCTATTATATTATCTATTTTGGATGTTTTATATGCATTAATATGCTATTTTATATTATTTTTGGGACTAACCTATTAATCTAGAGCCAAGTGTCAGTTTCTATTTTTTCCTTGTTTGTGAGTTTTGCAGATATGGAATATTAAACGGAGTCCAAACGGAATAAAACCTTCGGAAGGAATTTTTCTGGAAGGAAACAAGTCATCCAAGCTTGGAGTGCACGTCAGGGGAGGTGCCAGGGCGCCACAAGCCTGCTAGGCACGAGCCCCCCTGGCCGAGCCTAGCAGGCTTGTCGCCTCCTGGCAGGTCTCCTAACTCTAATTCTTGGCCTATAAATACCCAAATATTCCCCCAACATCAGAAAGAACCATGCAAATACTTTTCCGTCACCGGAATCCTCCATTCCTGAGAGATCCAATCTTGGAGCCTTTTCTGATAATCTGCCGGAGGGGGTTTCGATCACGGAGGGCATCTACATCAACTCCATTGCCCCTCCGATGATGCGTGAGTAGTCCACCGCAGACCTATGGGTCCATAGCTAGTAGCTAGGGCTTGTTCTCTCTCTTTGATCTTCAATACCATGTTCTTCATGATCTTCATGGAGATGTATCCGATGTAATCCTCTTTTGTAGTGTGTTTGTCAAGATCCGATGAATTGTGAGTTTATGTTCAGATTATCCATGAATCTTATTTGAATCTCCTATGATTTCTTATATGCATGATTTTGATATCCTTGCAAGTCTCTTTGAGTTATTGGTTTGGTTTGGCCAACTAGATTGGTAATTCTTCCAATAGGAGAAGTGCTTGGTTTTGGGTTCAATCTTGTGGTGTCCTCACCCAGTAACAAAGTAGGGGTAGCGAGGCACGTATTGTATTGTTGCCATCAAGGGTAACAAGATGGGGCTTTCATCATATTGCTTGAGTTTATCCCTCTACATCATGTCATCTTTCTTAATGCGTTACTCTGTTCTTCATGAACTTAATACTCTAGATGGAGGTAGGAGTCGGTCGATGTGTGGAGTAATAGTAGTAGATGAAGAATCGTTTCGGTCTACTTGTCACGGACGTGATGCCTATATGCATGATCATTGCCTTGGATAACTACATGATTATTCGCTTTTCTATCAATTACTTGACACTAATTTGTTTACCCACCATGATATTTGCCTTCAAGAGAGAAGCCTCTAGTGAAACCTATGCCCCCTGGGTCTATTTTCCATCATATTTTTTCAGATCTATACTTGCTGCAATTTATTTACCTTTTACTTTCCGCACTCGTTACATCTATCTCTATCGGATCTAATCCTTGCAAATAACCGTCAAGGGATTGACAACCCCTTTATAGCGTTGGGTGCAAGAGTTTGATTATTTGTGTGGGTGCATCCATTGGTGACTTGCTTGTTCCTCCTACTGGATTGATATCTTGGTTCTCAAAAACTGAGGGAAATACTTATCTACTTTGCCGCATCACCCTTTCCTCTTCAAGGGAAAACCAACGCATGCTCAAGAGGTAGCAATACTATCTCGGATTTCATGGCTTCAAGCCATTTGTTGGAATCTGGGCCCGCCATGGCTTCTTCATAGTTTGAAGGTCCATCGTTCTCTAACAATATGATTTCCAAGACAGGGTTGTCGTACCACTCTGGTGCGGAACGTGTCCTCATGGACCTATGAAGTTCAGTAGTAACTTGATCCGAAGTTTCATGATCATCATCATTAACTTCCTCTCTAGTCGGTGCAGGCACCACAGAAACATTTTCCTACACTGTGTTATTCTCTGGTTCGAGAGGGGGTACAATTACCTCATCAAGTTCTACTTTCCTCCCACTTACTTCTTTTGAGAGAAACTCTTTCTCTAGAAAGGATCCAGTCTTGGCAACAAAGATCTTGCCTTTGGATCAAGGTATACCCAATAGTTTCCTTACGGTATCCTATGAAGACGCACCTTTCCGATTTGGGTTCGAGCTTTTCAGGTTGAAGTTTCTTGACATAAGCATCACATCCCCAAACTTTCAGAAACGGCAGCTTAGGTTTCTTCCCAAACCATAATTCATACGGTGTCGTCTCAACGGATTTAGACGATGGCCTATTTAAAGTGAATGCGGCAGTCTCTAATGCATATCCCCAAAATGATAGCGGTAAATCAGTAAGAGATATCATAGATCGCACCATATCCAATAGAGTGTGATTATGACGTTCGAACACACCATTACACTGAGGTGTGCCAGGCGGCATGAGTTGTGAAACAATTCCACATTTCCTTAAGTGCGTGCCAAACTCGTGACTCAAATATTCTCCTCCATGATCAGATCGTAAGAACTTTCTTTTCTTGTCACGTTGATTCTCTACCTCACTCTGAAATTCCTTGAGCTTTTCAAAGGTCTCAGACTTGTGTTTCATTAAGTAGACATACCCATATCTGCTTAAGTCATCAGTGAGCGTGAGAACATAACGATAGCCACCGCGAGCCTCAAAACTCATTGGACCGCATACATCGGTATGTATTATTTCCAACAAGCTGGTTGCTCGCTCCATTGTTCCGGAGAACTGAGTCTTAGTCATCTTGCCCATGAGGCATGGTTCGCACGTGTCAAATGATTCATAATCAAGAGACTCCAAAAGTCCATCTGCATGGAGTTTCTTCATGCGTTTGACACCAATATGACCAAGGCGGCAGTGCCACAAGTATGTGGGACTATCATTATCAACCTTACATTGTTTGGTATTCACACTATGAATATGTGTAACATCACGTTCGAGATTCAATAAAAATAAACCATTGACCAGCGGGGCATGACCATAAAACATCTCCCATATAAATAGAACAACCATTATTCTAGGATTTAAATGAGTAGCCATCTCGCATCAAACGAGATCTAGATACAATGTTCATGCTCAAAGCTGGTACTAAATAATTATTGAGGTTTAAAACTAATCCCGAAGGTAGATGTACAGGTAGCGTGCCGACGGCAATCACATCAACCTTGGAACCATTCCCGACATGCATCATCACCCCGTCCTTCACCAGTCTCCGCTTATTTTGCAGCTCCTGTTTTGAGTTACAAATGTGAGCAACTGCACCGGTATCAAATACCCAGGAGCTACTATGAGCGCTGGTAAGGTACACATCAATAACATGTATATCATATATACCTTTGACGTTGCCGTCCTTCTTATCTGCTAAGTACTTGGGGCAGTTCCGCTTCCAGTGACCGGTTCCCTTGCAATAAAAGCACTCAGTCTCAGGCTTGGACCCATTCTTAGGCTTCTTCCTAGCAACTGATTTACCGTGCGCGGAAATTTCTTTTCCGTCCTTCTTGAAGTTATTCTTACCCTTGCGTTTCTTGAAACTGGTGGTCTTATTCACCATCAACACTTGATGTTCCTTTTTGATCTCCACCTTCGCTGATTTCAGCATCGAATATAACTCAGGAATGGACTTCTCCATCCCTTGCATATTGAAGTTCGTCACAAAGCTCTTGTATCTAGGTGGAAGAGACTAGAGGATTCTGTCAATAATCGAGTCATCCGGAAGATTAACTCCCAGCTGAGATAAGCGGTTGTGCAACCCGGACATTTTGAGTATGTGCTCGCTGACAGAACTATTTTCCTCCATCTTACAACTGAAGAACTTGTCGGAGACTTTATTGTTGGGAGACGTAGTAGTAAATCAAATTTTTCCTACGTTCACCAAGATCTATCTATGGAGAAACCAGCAACGAGAGGGGAGAGATTGCATCTTCATACCTTTGAAGATCGCTAAGCGGAAGCGTTACAAGAACGCGGTTGATGGAGTCGTACTCGCAGCGATTCAGATCGCGGTAGATCCGATCAAGTGCCGAACGGACGGCACCTCCGCGTTCAACACACGTGCAGCCCGGTGACGTCTCCAACACCTTGATCCAGCAAGGAGGAAGGAGAGGTTGGGGAAGGGCTCCAACAGCAGCACGACGGCGTGGTGGTGGTGGAGTAGCAAGGTATTCCGACAGGGCTTCGCCTAAGCGCTGCGGAGGAGGAAGAAGAGAGGTAGGGCTTCGCCGTGAGAGAGAGAGATCAAATCTTGTCTCAAGAAGGCCAAAACCTCAGGTATATATAGGGGGAGGGACGTGGAGGGCTGGCTTGGCCTCTACTCCAAAGAGGAGATGGCCGGCCGAATTAAAGGGAGAGTCCACCTCCCACAAGGGAGGTGGATCTCCTCCTTTTAAATCCTTTTTGCCTTATCTCCTTATCTCCAGCCACATGGGCCTTTAGCAAAAGTCTTGCCCAGCCCAATAAGGGCTGGCACACTTTATCTAACAGCCCATGTGGTCCTTTGGTCGTCACACCCCTCCCGGGGGTCCTCCGGCACCCTCCTGGCACTCCCGGTACACTACCGATGAGCCCGAAAACTTTCCGGTGACCAAAACTGGACTTCCTATATATCAATCTTTACCTCCGGACCATTCCGGAGCTCCTCGTGACGTCCGGGATCTCATCCGGGACTCCGAACAACCTTCGGTAATCACGTATACCTTTTCCCTATAACCCTAGCGTCATCGAACCTTAAGTGTGTAGACCCTACGGGTTCGGGAGACACGTAGACATGACCGAGACACCTCTCCGGCCAATAACCAACAGCGGGATCTGGATACCCATGTTGGCTCCCACGTACTCCACGATGATCTCATCGGATGAACCACGATGTCAGGGATTCAATCAATCCCGTATACAATTCCCTTTGTCTATCGGTATGGTACTTGCCCGAGATTCGATCGTCGGTATCCCCATACCTTGTTCAATCTCGTTACCGGCAAGTCTCTTTACTCGTTCCGTAATACATCATCCCGTGACTAACCCCTTAGTCACATTGAGCTCATAATGATGATGTCTTACCGAGTGGGCCCAGAGATACCTCTCCGTCACACGGAGTGACAAATCCCAGTCTCGATTCGTGTCAACCCAACAGACACTTTCGGAGATACCCGTAGCGTACCTTTATAGCCACCCAGTTACGTTGTGACGTTTGGCACACCCAAAGCATTCCTACGGTATCCGGGAGTTACACAATCTCATGGTCTAAGGAAATGACACTTGACATTGAAAAGCTTTAGCAAACGAACTACACGATCTTGTGCTATGCTTAGGATTGGGTCTTGTCCATCACATCATTCTCCTAATGATGTGATCCCGTTATCAACGACATACAATGTCCATGGTCATGAAACCGAGACCATCTATTGATCAACGAGCTAGCCAACTAGAGGCTCACTAGGGACACGTTGTGGTCTATGTATTCACACATGTATTACGGTTTCTGGTTAATACAATTATAGCATGAACAATAGACAATTATCATGAACCAGGAAATACAATAATAACCATTTTATTATTGCCTCTAGGGCATATTTCCAACAGTCTCCCACTTGCACTAGAGTCAATAATCTAGTTCACATCACCATGTGATTAACACTTACATCACCATGTGATCATATCATCATGTGATTAACACCCAATAAGTTCTGGGGTTTGTTCATGTCCTGCTCGTGAAAGAGGTTTTAGTCAACGGGTCTGCGACATTCAGATCCGTGTGTACCTTACAAACTTTCCATGTCATATTTGTAGATACTACTCCCATGCTCCACTTGGAGCTATTCCAAATGGCTGCTCCACTATACGTAGCTGGATTTCTACTAAGAGTCATCCGGATTGGTTTTAAAGCTTGCATCATCGTAACACTTTACGATGAACTCTTTATCACCTCCATAATCGAGAAATATTTCCTTAGTTCTCAAGTTACTAAGGCTAACTTTGACCGCTGTCTAGTGATCCACTCTTGGATTACTCTTGTACCCCTTGATAGACTCATGGCAAGGCACACACAGGTGCGGTACACAGCATGGCATACTATATAGAGCCTATGGCTAAAGCATAGGAGATGACACTCATCTCTTCTTTATCTTCTGCCGTGGTCGGGTATTGAGTCTTACTCAATTTCACACCTTACAATACAGTCAAGAACTCCTTCTTTGACCCATCTATTTTGAACTCCTTCAAAAACTTGTCAAGGTATGTCTTCGTCGAAAAAACTTATCAAGCGAATAGATCTATCCCTATAGATCTTGATGCTCAATAAAATAGTAGCTTTATCTGGGTCTTCCTTTGAAAAACAAAACTTTTCAAACAACCCTTCATGCTCTTCCAGAAATTCTACATCATTTCCGATCAATAATATGTCAACTACATATTCTTATAAGAAATTCCATAGTGCTCCCACTCACTTTCTTGCAAATACAAGTTTCTCATAAACTTTGTATAAACTTAAACACTTTGATCACCTCATCAAAGCATATATTCCAACTCCGAGATGCTTGCTCCAGTCCATAGAAGGATCGCTGGAGTTTGCATATTATTAGCATCCTTAGGATTGACCAAACCTTCTGGTTGTATCACATACAACTCTTCCTCACAGAAACCATTACGGAAACCTTGTTTTGTCATCCATCTGCCAGATTTCATAATCGAAAAATGCAGCAACTGCTAACAAAATTTTAATAGACTTTTAGCATCGCTACAGATGAGACAATCTCATTGCAGTCAACTCCTTGAACTTGGCGGAAACTTCTTTGCGACAAGTCGAGCTTTATAAACGGTGACATTTCACCATTAGCGTCTATGTTTATCTCAAAGGTCCATTTGTACTCAATGACCCGCCATTCAACAGGCAAGTCTACCAAAGTCCATACTTGGTTTTCATACATGGATCCTTTCTCGGATTTCATGGCTCCTAGCCATTTGTTGGAATCCGGGCCCACCATCGCTTCTCCATAGTTCGTAGGTTCATCGTTGTCCAACAACATGATTTCCAAGACAGGGTTGTCGTACTACTCAGGAGCAGTACGCGTCCTTGTCGACCTACGAGGTTCGATAGTGACTTGATCCGAAGCTTCATGATCATCATCATTAACTTCCTTTTCAACTAAGTAGGCTCTACAGAAACATCTTTCTGTGTTGCGCTATTCTCTGGTTGAAACAAAGGTTCAACAACCTTATCAAGTTCTATCTTCCTCCCACTCAATTCTTTCGAGAGAAACTCTTTCTCAAAAAGGACCCGTTCTTAGCAACAAACACCTTTTGCGCTTGGATCTGAGATAGAAGGTATACCCAATGTCTCATTAGGGTATTCTATGAAGATGCATTTGTCTGCTTTGAGTTCGAGCTCGCTAGGTGAAAAACCCATTTTCACATAAGCGTCGCAGCCCCAAACATTAAGAAATGACAGCTTAGGCTTCTGTCAAACCATAATTCTCACGGTGTCATCTCAACAGACTTAGATGGTGCCCTGTTAAAGTGAATGGATTTGTCTTTAATGCATAACCCCATAACGATAGTGGTAAAACGATAAGAGACATCATAGTACTCACTATATCCAATAGAGCACGACTACGACGTTCGAACACACCATCACACTATGGTGTTCCAGGAGGCGTGAGCTGTGAAACAATTTCCACATTGTCTAAAATTGCATACCAAACTCGTAACTTAGATATTCACCTCCATGATCATATCATAGACATTTATCTTCTTGTCACGATGATCTTTAACTTCACTCTGAAACTCCTTGAACCTTTCAAACATTTCAGATTCGTGTTTCATTAAGTAAATATCCCCATATTTACTCAAATCATCAGTGAAGGTAAAGAAAAACAACGATATTCACTGTGTGTTTCAACACTCATTGGACCACATACATCAACATGTATTAATTCCAATAAGCCACTTGCCCGCTCCATCATATTGGATGACGGGGTCTCAGTCATCTTGCCCAAGAGGCATGGCTCGCATGTCTCAACCGATTCGAAATCGAGTGAGTCAAAAAACATCCATCATCATGGAGTTTCTTCATGCGATTTATACCAATATGACATTACGTGGCAGTGCCACAAGCATGTGGTACTATCATTATTAACTTTGTATCTTTTGGTACCAATGTTATGAATATGTGTACTACTACGATCATGATTCGATAAACCATTTCGAGTGGGTGCATGACCATTGAAGGCATTATCCATGTAAACAGAATAACCATTATTCTCTAACTTATATGAATAACCGTATCGCACTAATCATGATCTAATCACGTTTATGCTCAACGCAAACACCAAATAACATTTATTTAGGTTTATCACAAATCCTGAAGGTAGAGAGAGCGTGCGATGGTGATCACATCAATCTTGGAAATACTTCCAACACACATCGTCACCTTTCACCTAGCTAGTCTCCATTTACTCCGTAGCTTTTATTTCGAGTTGCTAACACTTAGCAACCGAACCGGTATCTAATACCCAGGTGCTACTAGGAGTACCAGCAAGGTACACATCACTAACACGTATATCAAATATACTTCCATTGACATTACCAGCCTTCTTATCTACCAATCATCTAGGGTTTTTCCGCTTCAGCGAACATTCTCCTCATAACAGAAGCACTTAGTCTCGGGTTCGGGCTCAACCTTGGGTTTCTTCACTAGAGCAACAACTGGCTTGCCATTCCTGAAGTTTTTCCCTTCTTGCCCTTGCCCCTTTTGAAACTAGTGGTTTTCACTTAACCATCAACACTTGATGCTCCTTATTGATTTCTACCTTCGTGGTGTCAAACATCACGAACAACTCAGGGATCATCTTATCCATCCCTGGCATGTTATAGTTCATCACGAAGCTCTAGTAGCTTGGTGGCAGTGACTTGGAGAACTGCATTAATCACTATCTCTTGATTCAAGTGATTGTAGCACCCAGACAATCTGAGAACACGCTCACCGATTAAGCTATTCTCCTTTATCTTGCAGGCAAAGAATCTTGTTGGAGGTCTCATACCTCTCAACATAGGCACGAGCTTGAGATCACAATCTCAGCTCCTAGAACATCTCATATGTTCTGTGACGTTCAAAACATTTTGAAGCCTCAATTCTAAGCCGTAATGCATGACGCACTGAACTATCACGTAGTCATCAAAAAGTGCCTGTCATATGTTCACAACATCTACAGACAACGCTTGAGGGAGTGATGCAGTTAGCGGTACATCAAAAACATAAGCTTTCTGTGCAGCAATGAGGACAATCCTCAGATCACGGACCCAGTCCGCATTATTGCTACCATCAACTTTCAACTTACTTTTCTCTAGGATTGTATCAATAAAACTGGGGAGCTACAGCGCGAGCTATCTACGACATAATTTGCAAGGACATTTTTAGACTAAGTTCATGATAATTAAGTTCATTTAATCAAATTATTAATGAACTCCCACTTAGATAGACATCTCTCTAGTCTTCCAAGTGATACATGATCCATGTCAACTAGCCCGTGTCCGATCATCACGTGAGACGGACTAGTCATCCATGGTGAACATCTCTATGTTGATCGTATCTTCTATACGACTCATGTTCGACCTTTCGGTCTTCCGTGTTCCGAGGCCATGTCTGTACATGCTAGGCTCGTCAAGTCAACCTAAGTGTTTCGCATGTGTAAATCTGGCTTACACCCGTTGTATGCGAACGTTAGAACCTATCACACCCGATCATCACGTGGTGCTTCGGAACGACGATCCTTAGCAACGGTGCACAGTTAGGGTGAACACCTTTCTTGAAATTTTATTGAGAGATCATCTTATTTACTACCGTCGTTCTATGCAAATAAGATGTAAACATGATAAACATCACATGCAATCAATATAGTGACATGATATGGCCAATATCATTTTGCTCCTATGATCTCCATCTTCGGGGCACCATGATCATCACTGTCACCGGCACGACACCATGATCTCCATCATCATGATCTCCATCATTGTGTCTTCATGAAGTTGTCTCGCCAACTATTACTTCTACTACTATGGCTAACGCTTAGCAATAAAGTAAAGTAATTACATGGCGTTTATGATTGACACGCAGGTCATACAATAAATAAGACAACTCCTATGGCTCCTGCCGGTTGTCATAATCATCGACATGCAAGTCGTGAATCCTATTACAAGAACATGATCTATTCATACATCACAATGCATCACATCACATCCTTTGGCCATATCACATCACAAGGCACATGCTGCAAAAACAAGTTAGACGTCCTCTAATTTGTAGTTGCAAGTTTTTACGTGGCTGCTATAGGTTACTAGCAAGAACGTTTCTTACCTACGTCAACACCACAACGTGATTTGCCAATTGCTATTTACCCTTCATAAGGACCCTTTTCATCGAATCCGATCCGACTAAGGTAGGAGAGACAGACACCCGCTAGCCACCTTATGCATCTAGTGCATGTCAGGCGGTGGAACCGGTCTCACGTAAGCGTACGTGTAAAGTTGGTCCGGGCCGCTTCATCCCACAATACCGCCGAATCAAGATAAGACTAGTAGCGGCAAGCAAATTAACAAACTCGACGCCCACAACTGCTTTGTGTTCTACTCGTGCATAGATTCTACGCATAGACCTAGCTCATGATGCCACTGTTGGGAGACGTAGTAGTAAATCAAAATTTTCCTACGTTCACCAAGATCTATCTATGGAGAAACCAGCAACGAGAGGGGAGAGATTGCATCTTCATACCTTTGAAGATCGCTAAGCGGAAGCGTTACAAGAACGCGGTTGATGGAGTCGTACTCGCAGCGATTCAGATCGCGGTAGATCCGATCAAGTGCCGAACGGACGGCACCTCCGCGTTCAACACACGTGCAGCCCGGTGACGTCTCCAACACCTTGATCCAGCAAGGAGGAAGGAGAGGTTGGGGAAGGGCTCCAACAGCAGCACGACGGCGTGGTGGTGGTGGAGTAGCAAGGTATTCCGACAGGGCTTCGCCTAAGCGCTGCGGAGGAGGAAGAAGAGAGGTAGGGCTTCGCCGTGAGAGAGAGAGATCAAATCTTGTCTCAAGAAGGCCAAAACCTCAGGTATATATAGGGGGAGGGACGTGGAGGGCTGGCTTGGCCTCTACTCCAAAGAGGAGATGGCCGGCCGAATTAAAGGGAGAGTCCACCTCCCACAAGGGAGGTGGATCTCCTCCTTTTAAATCCTTTTTGCCTTATCTCCTTATCTCCAGCCACATGGGCCTTTAGCAAAAGTCTTGCCCAGCCCAATAAGGGCTGGCACACTTTATCTAACAGCCCATGTGGTCCTTTGGTCGTCACACCCCTCCCGGGGGTCCTCCGGCACCCTCCCGGCACTCCCGGTACACTACCGATGAGCCCGAAAACTTTCCGGTGACCAAAACTGGACTTCCTATATATCAATCTTTACCTCCGGACCATTCCGGAGCTCCTCGTGACATCCGGGATCTCATCCGGGACTCCGAACAACCTTCGTTAATCACGTATACCTTTTCCCTATAACCCTAGCGTCATCGAACCTTAAGTGTGTAGACCCTACGGGTTCGGGAGACACGTAGACATGACCGAGACACCTCTCCGGCCAATAACCAACAGCGGGATCTGGATACCCATGTTGGCTCCCACGTACTCCACGATGATCTCATCGGATGAACCACGATGTCAGGGATTCAATCAATCCCGTATACAATTCCCTTTGTCTATCGGTATGGTACTTGCCCGAGATTCGATCGTCGGTATCCCCATACCTTGTTCAATCTCGTTACCGGCAAGTCTCTTTACTCGTTCCGTAATACATCATCCCGTGACTAACTCCTTAGTCACATTGAGCTCATAATGATGATGTCTTACCGAGTGGGCCCAGAGATACCTCTCCGTCACACGGAGTGACAAATCCCAGTCTCGATTCGTGTCAACCCAACAGACACTTTCGGAGATACCCGTAGCGTACCTTTATAGCCACCCAGTTACGTTGTGACGTTTGGCACACCCAAAGCATTCCTACGGTATCCGGGAGTTACACAATCTCATGGTCTAAGGAAATGACACTTGACATTGAAAAGCTTTAGCAAACGAACTACACGATCTTGTGCTATGCTTAGGATTGGGTCTTGTCCATCACATCATTCTCCTAATGATGTGATCCCGTTATCAACGACATACAATGTCCATGGTCATGAAACCGAGACCATCTATTGATCAACGAGCTAGCCAACTAGAGGCTCACTAGGGACACGTTGTGGTCTATGTATTCACACATGTATTACGGTTTCCGGTTAATACAATTATAGCATGAACAATAGACAATTATCATGAACCAGGAAATACAATAATAACCATTTTATTATTGCCTCTAGGGCATATTTCCAACATTTATATCTCTCGACTCGGGCATGAGCTTGGAAAACCATTCTCATCTCTTGGAACATTTCATATGCTCTTTGATGCTCAAAACGCTTTTGGAGCCCCGGTTCTAAGCTGTAGAATGCCACGCCGAACCAGGGAGTAATCATCACTATGCGACTGTCAAGCGTTCATAACGTCTTGAGTTGCTGGGAAAATGGGTGCATCACCTAGTGGTGCATCAAGGACATATGCTTTCTTGGAAGCTATGAGGATGATCCTCAAGTTACGGACCCAGTCCGTATAGTTGCATCCATCGTCTTTCAGCTTGGTTTTCTCTAGAAACACATTGAAGTTGAGGGCAACATTAGCGTGGGCCATTGGATCTACAAGATAGATTGTAAAGACAATTTTAGACTAAGTTCATGATAATTAAGTTCATCTAATCAAATTATTTAATGAACTCCCACTCGGATAGACATCCCTCTAGTCATCTAAGTGATACATGATCCATATCGACTAGGTTGTGTCCGATCATCACGTGAGATGGACTAGTCATCAATGGTGAACATCTCCATGTTGATCGCATCTACTATACGACTCATTTTCGACCTTTCGGTCTCTCGTGTTCCGAGGCCATGTCTGTACATGCTAGGCTCGTCAAGTCAACCTAAGTGTTTCGCGTGTGTAAATATGGCTTACACCCGTTGTATGCGAACATTATAATCTATCACACCTGATCATCACGTGGTGCTTCGAAACAAGGATCCTTCGTAATGGTGCACACTTAGGGGAAACACATTTCTTGAAATTTTAGTGAGGGGTCATCTTCTTTATGCTACCGTCGTTCTAAGCAAATAAGATGTAAAAACATGATAAACATCATATGCAAATCATAAAGTGACATGATATGACCAATATCATCTTACGCCTTTGATCTCCATCTTCGGGGCGCGGCATGATCACCATCGTCACCGGCACGACAGCATGATCTCTATCATCATGTCTTCATGAAGTTGGCTCGCCAACTATTACTTCTACTACTATGGCTAACGGTTAGCAATAAAGTAAAGTAATTACATGGCGTTTTTTATTGACACACAGGTCATACAATAAATTAAGACAACTCCTATGGCTCCTACCGGTTGTCATACTCATTGACATGCAACTCATGATTCCCATTACAAGAACATGATCAATCTCATACATCACATATATTTCATCACATCCTTTTGGCCATATCACATCACATAGCATACCCTGCAAAAACAAGTTAGACGTCCTCTAATTGTTGTTGCAAGTTTTACGTGGCTGCCATGGGTTTCTAGCAGGAACGTTTCTTACCTACGCAAAAGCCACAACGGTGATATGCCAATTGCTTTTTGCCCTTCATAAGGACCCTCTTCATCGAATCCGATCCGACTAAAGTGGGAGAGACAGACACCCGCTAGCCACCTCATGCAACAAGTGCATGTCAGGGGGTGGAACCAGTCTCACGTCAGCGTACATGTAAAGTCGGTCCAGGCCACTTCATCCCACACTGCTGCCGAATCAAGATAGGACTAGTAACGGCAAGCAAATTGACCAAATCATCGCCCACAACTACGTGTGTTCTACTCGTGCATAAAATATACGCATAGACCTAGCTCATGATGCCACTATTGGGGAACGTAGTAATAATTCAAAAAACTCCTACGCGTCACCAAGATCAATCTAGGAGATGCTAGCAACGAGAGAGAGGGAGTGCATCTTCATACCCTTGAAGATCGCTAAGCGGAAGCGTTGCAAAGAACGCGATTGATGGAGTCGTACTCGTGGCGATTCAAATCGCGGAAGATCCGATCCAAGCACCGAATGGACGGTGCCTTCGCATTCAACACACGTACAGCCTAGGGATGTATCCTTCTTCTTGATCTAGCAAGGGGGAAGGAGAAGTTGAGGGAGAGCTCCGGCAGCACGACGCCGTGGTGGCGGTGGAGCTCGTGGTTCTCTAACAGAGTTTCGCTAAGCACTACGGAGGAACAGGAGGTGTAGGAGTGGGGAGGGGTGTGGCTTCCCTCCCACCTCCCCTCTATTTATAGGCTGAAGGGGAGAGGGGGCGGTGGCCAAGGGGGGAGCTTGCCCCCCAAGTTGGTGGGAGGCGCCTCCACCCCTTAGGGTTCCCAACCCTAGGCGTCTTGGCCCTTGGGGGGCGCACCAGCCCACTAAGAGGCTGGTTCCCACCCATATTCATCCCATGTGGTCCTCCGGGGCAGGTGGCCCCTCCCGGTGGAACCCCGGAACCGTTTTGGTGGTCCCAGTTCAATACCGATAAACCACGAAACCTTTCCGGTAACTGAAACTGGACTTCCCATGTATAAATCTTCCCATGTATTGGAACTCCTCATGATGTCCGGGATCTCATCCGGGACTCCGAACAACTTTTGGTAACCACATACAATTCCCATTACAACTCTAGTATCACCGAACCTTAAATGTGTAGACCCTACGGGTTCGAGAACTATGCAGACATGACCGAGACACCTCTCCGGCCAATAAACAATAGTCGGATCTGGATACCAATATTGGCTCCCACATGTTCCATGATGATTTCATCGTATGGACCACGATGTCGGGGATTCTAGTAATCCCATATAAAATTCCCTTTGTCCATCGGTATGTTACTTGCTCGAGATTCGATCCTTGGTATCCCTATACCTTGTTCAATATCATTACCGGCAAGTCTCTTTAATCATTCCGTAAGACATGATCCCGTGACTAACTCCTTAGTCACATTGATCTCATTATTATGATGTATTACCGAGTGGGCCCAGAGATACCTCTCCGTCACACGGAGTGACAAATCCCACTCTTGATTTGTGCCAACCCAACAGACACTTTCGGAGACACCTGTAGTGCACCTTTATAGTTACTCAGTTACGTTGTGACGTTTGATATACCCAAAGTATTCCTACGGTATCCGGGAGTTGCACAATCTCATGGTGTAAGGAAATTATACTTGGCATTAGAAAAGCTCTAGCAGACAAACTACACGATCTTATGCTATGCTTAGGATTGGGTCTTGTCCATCACATCATTCTCCTAATGTTGTGATCCCATTATCAATGACATCCAATGTCCATGGTCAGGAAACCATGACCATCTATTGATCAATGAGGTAGTCAACTAGAGGCTCACTAGGGACATGGTGTGGTCTATGTATTCACACATGTATTACGGTTTTTGGTTGATACAATTATAGCATGAATAGTAGACAATTATCATGAACAAGGAAATATAATAATCATTTTATTATTGCCTCTAGGGCATATTTCCAACAGATAAGCGGGAAACAAGCAGGACGTGTCATCGATGTGTAGGCAAGGGGAGGACAAGGGAGGGTGTCACGCGTGTTCGTGTCGTGTCCGCGCCGACACAAACCCCGCCCAAATTTGAGCCAGAAATTGGTCGTGGGCGGACGAGAAATAGGCACACGTCTATTTGGGTCACCGCGTTGGGCCGCAGTTTGTGTCTATTTCAACCCAAATGGGCACGGACGCACCAAATGCGATCATACGTTGGAGTTGTCTTATGGGCTCAACGTCATGCATTAAAACGTCGCTAAACATCCAGAAAATTTATGTCATCCAACACCGTGCATCAAACATTCGTGCACCGGTCCACATGTCCGATTTCCAACAAACCTGTAGAAGATTTGATGGGGCCCTAACGTCCTCCACATAAGCTTCCAACGGTGCGGTCCTGCCCACAACCCTCACCGTGTGTTTTGCTCCAGAAGCCTCATCATGCATTCATTGCCGCTCATAGCAGATGTGATCAGATAGTTGCCTGCCTGCATTCATTTTAGCAAATCGTCATGACTGGACGGCTGGCCGACATCGCTTCAATGCCAATGAAAGAAGCATGTACAAATTATGGGACCCTTGAATAATTTTGTTGTGTTGTATTAATTTAATCCTCGTAGGGTATATATAGGGTACATGTGACGGAGATAGGCCTGGAGTACATGGTAAATCACACATGACTTAACATATTCTATCTTCAACTCTTATCTCTATCCTAAATAGTAAATACAATGTACTTCTAACATTCACCCTCAGTCGTAATGGGATTGAAGAAAATGATTGCAACTGAATTGAAGTCTTGTACTTCTGTCGTCTTCTCCGTTGTGCCATCATCAGTTGAGTCTTGGATGGGTTGATACCTAGGGTAGTGAATGCATAATGTTATGGTGTCTTCTTTGTCTCTACTTTAATTCCTCCCATGGTCACAATGGCCGTAGACGCTAGTGATGACGTGGAAGATTAGGACTGAATTTGAAATCTTGCGCTTTTGTTGTCGTCTTCACTGCGCTATCATCAACTGCACCTTTGATGGGTCGGTACCTAGGGCGGTGAATGCATCCCCTATTAGTGTGTTCCTTGTCTCTGCTCTATTTTACTTCTAACAAAGTCTACTTCAATCAATGCGCCCGCATTGAAGCGGTATCGGTCTGCTTAGCCTAGGTATTTAAGCAGGCTGGCCTCGCTGGCAAACCCCATCTTTGCTTCATGTGGAGCTGCCTATCTTCTCCTCCTCTCCACTCCACCGCACACTGCAGAGATGGAAAATTTCTACAAAGGATGGGACTGGTTCTAGGCATCGGCTGGTGGATCCCAAGGTCGACCAGATCATGCCGAAGTAGCCCACGCTCTTCGGGTATGTCGGCGGCCACCATTCTATTGTCACCTATGATCAAGGGGGGGTCATCTCCGACGACAATGAGAAGTAGCAACATCCATGCCCCCTCTCTAGGGCCATGCGGATGGACGACGGGTATGTGAGTGACGTGGCTTGAGACTGCGTCGGTATTTTCCCAGAGAGGAAGGGATGATGTAGCACAACTACAGTAAGTATTTCCCTTAGTTATGAAACCAAGGTATCAATCAAGGGAGGAAGATCATGCAATGCTATGTAAACGGTACCTGCACACAAAGAACAAATACTTGCAACCCGACGCGTAAGAGAGGTTGTCAATCTCTCAACGATAAAAAGATAGATTAGATTGTAATAGGTTGGGAAAATAGATCTCACAAGAACACAAAAATGCAAAAAGTAAATAAAAAGTATAGCAAGGTATTTTTGGGTTTTTGGATTAATAGATCTGAAACAAAAGCGGCAAAAAGATATATCGGAAAGCAATATGTTTGAAAAGTAGACCCAGGGGCCGTAGGTTTCACTGGTGGCTTCTCTCATGAGTATACCACACGGTGGGTAAACAAATTATTGTCGGGAAATTGATAGAAGAGCAAATAATCATGATGATATCCAAGGAAATGATCATTATATAGGCATCACGTCCAAGATAAGTAGACCGGAACAATTCTGCATCTACTACTATTACTCCTCACATCGACCGCTATCTAGCATGAATCTAGTGTCTTAAGTTCATGGAAAAACAGAGTAATGCAATAAGAACGGTGACATGATGTAGACAAAATCTATTTACATAGGAATAGAACCATCTTGTTATCCTTAATAGCAACGGTACATGTGTGCTTCGCTGCCCCTTGTGGCACTGGGAGAGGACACCGCAAGATCGAACCCATCAAAAGGCACCTCTTCCCATGGCAAGAAAAATCGATCTAGTTGGCCTAACTAAACCAAAGATTCAAAAAAGAAATATGAGGCTATAAGTAATCATGCATATAAGAGATCAAAGAAGAATCAAATAATATTCATGGATAGAAATTGATCGTGAACTCAAAAATCATCGGATCCCAACAAACACGCCGCAAAAAGTCATTACATCGAATAGATCTCCAAGAGACCACTGTATTGAGAATCAAAAGAGAGAGACAAAGCCATCTAGGTACTGCCTATGGATCCGTAGGTCTATGGTGGACTACTCATGCATCATCGAAGAGGCACCCATGAAGACGATGCACAACTCTGTGATTGTGTTAGATTGGATCTCGCGGTTCTGGAACTTACGGCAGCTGGAACTGTTTTTCGTTGACTCCCCTAGGGTTTTGGAATATTTGGGTATTTATAGAGCTGATAGGCGGTGGAGAGGCGTCCCGAGGTGGGCACGATACACCAAGCCGTGCCAGGGGCCTCTAGCGTGCCCTGGTGTCTTGTGCCCTCCTCGACCTTCCTCTCTAGCACTTATTTGACCCACTGGATGTCTTCTGGTCCAAAAAAAATCTTCAAAAAGTTTCATGATGTTTGGGCTTCATTTAGTACTGATATTCTACGAAATAAAAAAATAGTAACTGGCACTTGGCATTATGTCAATAGGTTAGTCCCAAAAAATGATATAAAGTTACTATAAAATGATTCTAAAACATTCAAGATTGATAATATAACAGTATGAAACAACAAAAATTATAGATACATTATAGACGTATCAATGACGCAGATCGAGTTGCTCCTCCAGCGGTCGCTCCTCGACCGCGGCCCGACACCCCCATCGTCGCTGAATGACCGTCACGTCAAGGAGGAGCCACTCTTCATGCAGCACCACCATGTTAAGGAGGAGTCAGTCCCCATTGTGGCACCGTGCCAAGACAGACCCGTTTTGCCTACCACACAACCAGTGTGGGCGCCTCCATCGGTTGTTGCGCCATTTTGGGCATGACAAAGAGATCGTGTGGGAGTTCTAGAGCCAGTGCGCCCCGTGAAAAAGGATGAGGAGGCTCCTACCCTGATGATCACAAAGCATGTGATCGCCTCCTATACTACCTCGGACGTGGCGGGAGTGCCTCCTCCTCGTGCAACAAAACAACAGATAGCTGGGCAACATCCGAGGAGAAGCAGCGGGAGCAGCGCACGCGGCGCATCATTCAGTCTTCACGATGTCGAACGTGGTACCCGACTTGGCGTGCATCAAAACGGACATGCGTTGGTCTGGTCCAGGATCTGTCCAGCACCACCGCATGGACATCCTTCGACTGTCGACATAGGATCAACACCCAAATCTACATGATCGGGTCGTTTAGTACAGCGTGTCGCCCGTGTCGTAGTCTTCGTCCGACTGCCATTGCGAGCCGGATGCAACCGATCTTCTGCGTGTGGTAGTGTGGCTGCACCGCGAGCGTGCGACGCCGGCAGATCATGGATGCCATGTCTCTTGGGTGGTCGTCCGCCGCTAGAAGGACAACGAGGATGGAGCATATACCGATGTATATGACGGGGGCATCGGAGTCCACGCCTATGTGGTCACCGTTCTATACCTCGCAGTGACACCCCTATAATTAAACTACAGTGATCAACCCCTATTTATGATAAGTCTCCATGTTTTGCTAAGAGTAAACACCATTTGATTCATACCACATTTCAAATTCCACTTCAAATTCAATTCAAATTCAATACAAATTGCAAGTCAAAATAAAAGGTTATCAAACATAAAAAAACTAAATTGTCCATAATTTAGTAAATATTCAAAAACCAATTATGTTAAAACAACTTCACCAAAAGTCTATAAGTGACCCTAGCATCATTACAACGAAACCACCAACATTTATTAAAACTACTAGCAAAATGGCCCGTGCGTTGCAACAGAAAAAAAAAATCATAATCTTCAATGGTGATGATCACATTATGTTCACATCTCATCGCATGATTTTGAAATTTCGTGCACAAAACCAAGAAAATGTTTCTTATTTTAAATTTATTCACAATTTGAAGCAACGTTCACATTTTCGAAAAAATATCATGGTTGTCAAAAAACTTGGCATTTTAAAGAATTATTATGAATTTCAAGAAACTTCTTTTTGAAAACATACTATAATATTCCGATCCACACCGGCAGTTAAGTCTTCAAAATTCACACGGGTATATTGTCACAAAGACTAAGAGGCATTATTGTTTAACTACATACCTTCCATCATTCGTATACATTTGTACATATTTTGCAACATTTTTAAAATCAAGAACACCTTTCACAATTTACAAACATTTTAAAAAAAATTGAACATTTTTATATTGCGAACGGTTTTAAAATATTTTGTTTTGAATTGGCGCACAATTCTAGAATAGACGAACATATATTTCAATTTTTTTTGATTTTTTGTAAATTCACAAATATATTTTTAAACATGCATATTTCTGTATCAATAAATACTTTTGTCATTCATAAACTGTTTTTAAAATTTTAGGACATTTATTAAAATGCATGAACATTTTTTGAATTATCAATTTTTTTGTTCAATTACATTAAAAAATAGTACACGGACTTTTTTTAAAAATCATGGATTTTTTTTTCACAAACGTTGTTTTCAAAATTGCGAACATTGTTTTGTATATGCAAACATTTTTACAAAAATCCCAAGTATGTTTTGAATTCACAAACATTTTATGTTTTCTTCGACATTTTTTTCAAAATTCTCAGTTTTTTAAATTGCAAAAGTTTTTGAAGTTCTAAATTATTTAAAGTAGAAAAAACAACAGAAACGGAACTGAAAATGAAAAATGAAACTAAAAAACAGACACGAACTATGTTTAAACTTTTAAAATGTAAGAACACATTTTGACTTAGGAAACATTTTGTTAAATTTCATTAATAATTTTTAATACACAGTTTTTTGTTTAAAATCATGCATTTATTTTATTTTATGAACCTTTTTTCAAAATTGCAAACATTTTTTCGTATATGTGAACATTTTACAAAAATGTCAAGAAGTTTTTGAATTCACGAACATTTCATGTTATTTTTGAAATTTCATTTCAAAATTCTCAATTTCTTCAAAATTGAATATTTTTTTAAAATTTCTAACGGAATTGAAAATAAAATAAAAAAGAAACTAAAAAGACAGGCGCCTGTGCATGGGCCGGCCCAAAAGGTTGTGCTGCATTTGCTCCGAGTGGTCAGAGCGTGATATAGGAGGTCCCTGTATGGGCCGACCCAGTTTGAAGATTTTCCTGTGTGAAACGTTTTTTATGACTTACAGGTGGCATAGTAGGTAATTTAACCCAACTTTGAGGGCAATCTCATGAAGGACGACCAGAAGCACTATTTGCTTTATTATTAGGGAGAGATTTGTATTAAAACAAAATTCAGATTCTTCAAAATATATTGGAACTTTGTATGCAGCATCATGTCACTGCATTATAAATTTTGAGCCAAGTCTCACGAGTAACAAAAATCGTGCATTAAATAAATACAAAACAGTAGCGAACTTAAATACATAAAAAGAAAAAGAAAAAATGTTAAACGCCACTGTACACTGGGCTCTATGTCCATGTTTTTGCCGCTGCAATGGGAGGCTGGGGAACCATGGCAGCCATCCCCCCTGGCCGCTGATAAAACCGTCGCACTGCCCCCGGGACGAACCCTAGCTCCATACCCCTCCTTTCCTCGCACCTCCATCGACCTCTCCCCTACGCACACCCAAGCATAGCCGCCATGGCCTCGCTGACCACATAGCCACCGGCCTCCCCTCGCATCCCCGCCGACTCCAGAAGGACCACCACTGTCCACTATGTCGGTTACGCCCTCGAAATCGAGTCGGGAGCCCCTACCTTGCCAGATCCCTTCGTCTTCCACCTCCAACATCACGACGATCTTCTTCGATTTCGGCGCCGCTGCTGCTACTAACCTATCACCGAGCCCCCGTGTGCTTTCTCGATGAGCTATCTCACCTTTCTCCCTTGTTTCCCCCTTGATTCGTCGCCTCTGGCCGTTGTTGCCATGATTGGCCGGAGCGTAGCTCCGCCTCCGCGCCCCTGCCTTGCCTGGTCGCGCTCGTCCCGAGCCACTAGTCGTGCCCGCCAGCACGTGTTGCACCCCCACGCGCGACCAGGCCACACCTCGCGCGCAGCTGCTGCTCCTGTCGCTGCACTGTTGCCTGCTACCATGCACGCAAGCCCATCGCCACGCCCAGGGCCATGTTCCTATCGGTCTGCGTTTGCATGCACGCGCCGCATCGCCAACCACATCAATTTGTGCCCTTGCCCGCTAGCTCGCACGTCCGCCGCGCATGCCACCGCTCGCGCCGCCCGCTACTGTGGCCCCCTGCTGCTCCCGTCGCTGCTTGTTGTTGTGATGCCGATGCTGCTGCTAGTACTGCTGTCGCTATCACCCGCGCCCGCTTCCGCCCGACCGCACCAGTGCCACTCGTGCGGCTACCGCCCCTCTCTCGCCACGGCCAGGAGAAAGCAACTCTGCCTGTGTGTGCGCGCGCGCACGCACGGCTAGAGGGGCCGACCCAATTTAATTAAGGGGCTAATCCCATGTTTGTTTATTTTTAAAGTTTATTTGTAGTTTTAAGTTGCCCCTGTGACATGTGGCCCCCTCTGAATAAATTAGACTAGGCTAAATAATATGCCCCTCTGACACTTACATATGGGTCCACTCACCCTGTTGACCCGTCAATGTTGACTAGTCAACTACTGCTGACTAGACACCCTAGCCCCACTATCATACACCCTGCTAGCACTGCTCCATGTGACAAAAGTAGTTAAATACTAAATTTCAAACTAAGATAATTCAAAAAATCCTTTAAACTTTGAAAAATCAGATAAAATAATATATAAGTAAGATGCAAATAATTTATATACAAAAACTGATCAAAAAATTATGAAGAATATAAATGTTCCATCCACATGCCCGTTAGACCCCCCCCCCCTATCATAATGAACATGGATTTTTTTTCATAAGGATCATCTAACTGAATTATACCTGGAGGTGGGAAAATATTGCCAGATATTTCCCCTCTTCTTTTAAAAAGCTTAGTGATGCATTAGAGCATATCATCAACACATATTGACATGACATTCATTTGTGTTGAATTTGTATGCCCGTTATTTATTTGTTTGCCCTCTCCTCTATTCTTCCAGTAGACCCTGAGACTGCCACTGCCCCCAAGTATGACTACGTCGACGACGAAGCATCCCTCCCGACAGAGCTTCCAGGCAAGCAAAAAACCCTTGATCATCCAGATATCGCCCATTCTTTCTCTTATTCTTGCATTAGATTTTTTGCTACTATTGTTATTCCAGTAGCTCCTTTTCTGATGCATAGCATGTTTTTGATAACCTGATATTGATACTTTATTTGTTAACCTATATGCCTAGCATAGGAGATTTAGTGTCCCATCAGTGGTCCTACACCCTTGTCTGTGTTTCCATGCCATTCTATTTGGGTTGTCCGAGATGATGGATCATCTTATATATCAGTCACAGGAACCTAAGCATGAGACTTTTTGGTAGTACCGGTGAACCAGATGGCCGCGGCGAGGGAATCTGGGACGGAGGACTCGTAATATCTCTACAGATCTGGCAAAAGAGAAAGACCCCTAACGTCAGGGGCTGACCACTAAGCTCACTCAGGCCTCGCTAGGCGGGCCAGAGTCCGAGAGTTGTCAGTATTTAGCAAAGTTGTTCCTATCTAACGGATAAAAACTGGATCAAATGACAAAGACATTGTTTGTGGAGAAAGAGGTGGCTCTTCCCGGATGAAATGAAACATTTGATTTGTGTAACAGGAGAAAGATTTCCCGGTACGATAGCGTCTGAACTAAAGAAAGGGAATATGGAAAGTGAATGTGGTCATGCCCTTCATTCATCTGTTTTCAAACTAGGAATACATCGTGGAATAGAATTGATCATTTATTTATCATTTTATTATAGAGGCTATTAGCGGAATTGCATTCGAAGTCAAATAACTTGCTATAATGATACTAGTACCTAGACCTGAACACCCCAAAAGGCCCTTACAATTGTACGGCTCTACAAAGCCGCACCAAGTGTGATCTACCAAGGGTGATTCCTTGTATTTCACTCTCGATGACGACTCTGTAGTGTAGCACATCTAGTGTGATCTGTCGAGGGTGATTCCTCATATTTCACTCTAGGTGATGATTCTGCCGAGCAGGGCGGCAGTAGGCCGCCGAAGATAGAGTGAAAGAAAAAGGGGAAGGTCGTCGCCGTCAGCTCCCCGGTTGGCTTTGAGTTGGGCCAGCTAGGAGTAGCCCCATGCTCGTTGTGAGCAGCAGACGTCAAGAGTATGAGCTTGTCACCCCCTCCTGGATCTTGATGGTGGAGGGCAGCAAGGTGAGCACCATCTACGCTCTAGCGGCGGTGGCGCTTCTCTTCTTTGGAGCCATGATGATGGCGGCATGGAGTGGAGGCGAAGAAGGAGAGCAACGGGCGGTGCATGTGCAAGGAAGGAGAAGCAATGGTGCGTAGAGGAGGCGTCTGAGGAAAGGAAGGCAATGATGATGTCGGTTCGGCGCGCAAGGTAGTCTTAAGGCGGACGTGCAGTTACTAAGGCGTCATGGGGGAAATGGGTGTGTCTCGTCCCGTCATGACCTCCACGGGTCGCCACCTAGGCCTTGAAGTTTGTCAGCCCCTATAGTGTTTCGACCCGTGCCGTTTGGCGCTCACCGGGCAGAACATGCGCGCCGCAAGTCCCGGGGCTATTGTCGGTCTTGTGGAACCAGGGTACTACGTCCCATCCACTGTCGGTCCAGTCAGTGTTGGGGAACGTTGCATGGGAAACAAAAAATTTCCTACGCACACGCAAGATCTATCCATGGTGATGAGCATCTATGAGAGGGAGAGTGGATCTACATACCCTTGTAGATCGCTAAGCGGGAAGCGTTAAGAAACGCGGTTGGTGTAGTCGAACGTCTTCGCGATCCAAATCGCCGAGCGTCCCGCGATCTCATCACGATCCGGCTCGCGATCCAATCACGATCCGTCCCACGAGCTCATCACGATCCGTCTCGCGATCTTGATCACGGTCCTTCCGATCTAGCGCCGAACGGACGACACCTCTGCGTTCAGCACACGTACAGCTTGATGACGATCTCCGCCTGCTTGATCCAGCAAGAGGGAGCGGAGAGGTAGACGAGTTCTTCGGCAGCGTGACGGCGCCACGGTGATGGTGGTGGAGCCATTCCGGCAGGGCTTCGCCTAAGCACTGCAGAAAACCAATCTAGAGGAGAAACTATGCACTAGAGGAACGGGTAGCACGTGGCTGAAAATCTTGTGCCAAAACCCTAAAACCCTCTAGTATATATAGGAGGAGAGGAGGAGGAGGCTTGTCTCCCAAGGAGCCAGCCCTTGGGTCGGCCGAACCAGGAGGGAGGATTCCTCCTCCTCCTCCACTCCTAATAGGATTAGGACTCCTTCCTAATTTAGCCCTTTTGCGTTTTTCCACCTTTTTCCTTTTGGGATTTTTCTTCCCAACCGCATGGTCCCTTTGTGGGACTTCCTCTAGCCCACAAAGGGCTGGTATTCATCCTCCCACAGTCCATGTAGCCTCTTATGTCGAAATACCCCTCCCGATGGTCTCCCGGTACACTACCCGCACTCCCGGTACATTACCGATGAGCCCGAAACTTTTTCGGCGACCAAAATAGGACTTCCTATATATAAATATTTACCTCCGGACCATTACAGAGCTCCTCGTAACATCCGGGATCTCATCTGAGACTCCGAACAACCTTCGGTCACCACCATACATAACTCTATACTACCGAAACGTCACCCAACCTTAAGTATGCAGACCCTGCGGGTTCGAGAACTATGTAGACATGACCGAGACACCTCTATGGTCAATAACCAATAGCAGGACCTGGATGTCCATATTGGTTCCTACATATTCTACGAAGATCTTTATCGGTCGACCCTCTATGTCAAGGATTCAGTTAATTCCGTATGATGTTCCATTTGTTCTTCGGTATGTTACTTGCCCGAGATTCGATCGTCGATATCTCCATACCTAGTTCAACCTCGTTATCGGCAAGTCTTGTTACTTGTTTCGTAATACAAGATCCCGTGACTAACACTTAGTCACATTGCTTGCAAGGCTTATTGTGATGTTGTATTACCGAGTGGGCCCTGAGATACCTCTCCGTCATACGAAGTAACAAATCCCAGTCTTGATCCATGCCAACTCAACAGACACCTTCGGAGATACTTGTAGAGCACCTTTATAGTCACCCAGTTACGTTGCGACGTTTGATACACACAAGGTACTCCTCCGGTGTTAGTGAGTTGCATGATCTCATGGTCATAGGAACATATACTTGACATACAGAAAACAGTAGCAATAAACTGACACGATCATATGTTATGTTTGTAGTTTGGGTCTTGTCCATCACATCATTCTCCTAATGATGTGATCCCATTACCAAATGACATCTCATGTCCATGACTAGGAAACCATAGCCATCTTTGATCAACGAGCTAGTCTATTAGAGGCATACTAGGGACATGGTGTTGTCTATGTATCCACACATGTATCTGAGTTTTTGATCAACACAATTATAGCATGGATAATAAACGATTATCATGAACAAGGAAATATGATAATAACTAATTTATTATTGCCTCTAGGGCATATTTCCAATAGTCAGCTACACGAAGAAGGCCCAGCCTGGCAAGCGTCCCACTTCCTGACTCCAGAATCACCCCGCGAGGATCCGTCCCTGATACGTCTCCAACGTGTCGATAATTTATGAAGTGTTCATGCCATATTTGTCTATGTTTAAAATAGTTTTATATGGTTTTGATGCACTTTATATGATTTATTTAGAACTAACCTGGTCTGACGTTGTTTTCAGCAGAATTACTGTGGTGGTGTTTTTTGTGCAGAAAATGAAAGTTCTTGGAATCGTCCGATTTTTTTGTGATTTTTTCTAGAGGAAATACACAATATTGGATCGAAGAACCACTGGAGGGGAGCCATCCTTGGGCCACAAGCCATCAGGGCGTGGCCGTGGGGGCACCCTAATATGTGATGAGGCCCACGTGGCTCTGTTTGGCGTGATTCCAATGCTGAAAAATCCTATAAATCCCAGAAACCCCCAAAATAAAGAGAGACTCCTCGTTCCGTTGTCACAACTCTCTATATCGATGAAAAAACAATCTAGAGGCATTCCAGTACCCTGCCGGAGAGGGAAAACCATCACTGACGGCCATCTTCATCATCCCGGTAGAGTCCATGACGGGGAGGGAGTAGTTCACCATTGGGGTTAAGGGTATGTACCAGTAGCTAAGTATTCAATCTCTCTCTCCCTCTCGTATTCTTGAGATGACACGATCTTGATGTATCACGGGCTTTGTTAATATAGTTGGATCATATGATGCTCTTCCCTCTCTATCTTTTTGTGATGAATTGAATCTTTCCTTTGAGATCTCGTTATGTTGGATTGAATATTATGGTTTGAGAACACTTGATGTACGTCTTGCGTGGGATACCCGTAGTGACATTGGGGTATTCTAGTGATTCAATTGATATATGTTAAGGCATCAACTTGCGGATTACGGTGTCCTTAGGGATCTATGCATAGGGGTTGATTGCACGTTTTCATACCACGTTCTCCATAGAAATCTTGGGGTGCTCCGTGAAGTTCTTTGTGTTGGATTGAATATGGTAGATCTGAAATTATTTGATGCATGTCGCATAATTTACCCATGGATACTTGAGATGACATTGGAGTATCTAGGTGACATTAGGGTTTATTGATATGTATCATTGGTGTTATTTTACTACGAACTCTAGGGTTGTTTGTGACACTTATAGGAATAGCCCAAAAGATTGATCGGAAAGGATAACTTTGAGGTGGTTCTACTACCTACACCAATTTCATCTATTTGTTCTCCGCTAGATAGGAAATTTGGAGTGATTCTTTGTTGCGCGTTGAGGGATGATCATATGATTTAACTATGTTAGCATTGTTGGTAGATTGCACTAGTGAAAGTATGAACCCTAGGCCTTCTTTCCAAGCATTTATACAACGTTTTGCTCGCGGTTTTACACTTGCTACCTTGCTATTTTTATATTTTCATATTACAAAAACGTATATCTACCATCCATATTGCACTTCTATCACCATCTCTTGGCCGAACTAGTGGACCTATACAATTTGCCATTGTATTGGGTGTGTTGGGGACACAAGAGATTTCTTGTATTTGATTGCAGGGTTGTTTGAGAGAGACCATATTCATCCTACACCTCCCACAAATTGATAAACCTTAGGTCGTATACTTGAGGAAAAATTGCTATTGTCCTATAAAACTCGGCGCTTGGAGGGCCAACATAGCCTACAAGAATATAGTTGCGTAGTAGACATCAGGCTCCCCGAGGCTCTTTCTCTCTCTGAGAGGGACCCTAGGACACCTGTCCACAAGTTGCGAGTGGTCTCGCGAGGCCTTCCCTGCAAGACAGCTTTCCACGAAGCCCTTTTCCTGGAGGGGCCATGCGGTGCTGATCGCACAGTCACGCGCCCGCCACATGGGTGGCGTCGAAGGACGACAGATGCTGCAAGGATGACGCCAGTGGGCGCAGGCAAATAATCTTTGCCATTTGTGATAAAAGGGCAGCGAGCACATGTCCTCCTCCGAGATGAGTCCCAAGGAATACCCTTTTGATGCAAGGAGACCAACATGACACTGGTCACCAGGACGGGCGTCATTGACAATCCCACGAGCACGCCTTGGACAACGCCTTTGCAAGATGAAGACCAACTTTGTCAGGGAAGACCTGGCGCTTGCCTTCCTTCGAATTGTCGTTTTGTGGTCGCCCTTTTCCCGCCAATGTTTTGGAGAAAGAGCCCCAAGGCAAGGATAAGAGGGACAAGTTGCCACCGTAGAAAGGGGTCAGATGATTGAGCTTTCATTCTCCCTCAAGAGCTCTTCTTCTTCCCCAAGCTTTCTAGCCCTTGTTCAAGCCAGAGAGCACTTCATCCAACAGGAGTAGGGTTTTACACAACAAGATGATCCAAATCTGGATAAATCCGTGTGTCTGTTTCATGCTCTGCGCGCGTAGCTTCATCTTGATCGAGGGATAGATTGTACTAAGCTCCCTAGTGTTCGAACCGGGTTCTTGAGAGGTTTCTCACACGCATAAAACAGATTTCTGGCACTTACATTTGAGATGAATATAAGGGCTGCCGGTCAGTCCGGACGTTTAAGAAGGAAGTGGGGTCGGTTAGGTCAATTTTTTTGACCGTACACTTGCCGAAAGGATGTTTCGGACGTTTGACAAGGATAGAAGAAACCGGCCGTAGATGCTTTTGGGCACGTACAATGGTTGATAAAATATTTTAATCTTAAATTTTACATTATTCATTCCCTTTTTACGTCTGACACTTATTGCTACACATTTTTACTGCACTAGTGCAGTCAGTGCAGGAGTGCTACGAGCTCTACATCTCCACGGATGAGCTCCAGCTAGCTATGTACTCTGCAGTGTTAGTGGACACGTGACCTGCTCTCGTGGACCGGCGTACGCCTATGCTAGACCGCGTGCACCACGAAGTTGCCGCTGTCCTCGTCGTCGTCGTCCCACCTGCCGGAGTCCGACACGTTCCTCCTCCGGCTGCCTTTCTTCGCCTCCAGCAGCGGCGCGCCGCCGTCGACGTAGTCCAGCTGGCACGCCTCTGCCGGGGCGGACATCCTGTCGCACCGGATGAGGTGCTGCAGGACCTCCTTCATGGACGGCCGCGCCGGAGGGTTCTCCCCCGTGCAGATCACGCCGAGGGTGAACACGGCCAGGATGTCCTGCATGTTGGCCGGGTCACGGATGTGCTCGTCGACCACGTCGCTGAACGGAGGGCCTTTCTGGTACCGCCGCCACGCCCACTCTGCCAGGCACAAATCGGCACCGCCGTCGTTGGCGACCTTGCCGGTGATCAGCTCCAGCAGAACCACGCCAAAGCTGTAGACGTCGACCTTCTCGTTCACCCTCAGCCTGGATGCATACTCTGCCCAATTTCACCCCAGTTAGCACCACAATCAATAACGAATTTTCGCAAGTTGCGATGGCAACTTAATGAATTTGAGCTTCTCACCTGGGGCCATGTAACCAAACGTGCCGCCGATGGCTGACACGGACTCCAGCTCGCCGGACTTGACAAGCATCCGGGCGAGCCCAAAGTCGGCGATCTTGGCATGGAACTCCGGGTCAAGCAAGATGTTGCTGGACTTGACGTCCCGGTGCACGATCGACTGCGCGGAGTCGTGGTGCATGTAGCTGAGCCCCTTGGCCGAGTCGATGGCGATGGCCAGCCTCGTCGGCCAGTCCAGCGGCGCCGGCGCGCCCTCGCGGTCGAGGTGGTGCAGCCACCGGTCGAGGCTGCCGTTCTCCATGTACTCGTAGACGAGCAGCTTCACGTCCTGGCTGGAGATGCAGCAGAGCAGCTTCACGATGTTGTTGTGCCGGATGTTGCCCAGCACCTTCACCTCCGACTCGAACTCCTTGTCGAGCTTCGCATCCAGCTTCCTTCCGTTCCAGATCTTCTTCACGGCCACCATCCTGCTACCGCCGCCGTGCTCCTCGTCGCCGCCGCCGGCGGCACGGGCAGGTAGGTGGATGCGGTACACCTTCCCGGACCCGCCGCTGCCGATCACGTTCTCCTCGCGGATGTTGTTGAGCACATCAGACTCGGTGAAGCGCAGATGGGTGAACTGCGTCATCTTCCAGTCGGTCACCTCTTGCTGCTCCTTCCGCCGCCGGAAGAGCAGGCACGCGATGCCCACGCTGCCGACGAGAACAATGCCGGCGAGCATGGAGAAGAGGATGATCAAGCCCCTCGAGAGCTCGTCGCGGGCAGTGCCGCATTTCGGGAGGTCTACCCCCGAGTCCTTCCTAGCACAGAGCCCGTGGTTGCCGAGGAAGCTGGTCTCGTATGCCGCGCTCTGCAGCGAGAGCGGCACCTCGCCGGTGAGCTGGTTTGAAGACATGTTGAGCCAGTTGAGTTTCAGGTTGCTGAAGTCCGGCGGTATGACACCGGTGATTTCATTGCCGGACAAATCAAGGATATTCAGCGATGGAAGCAACCCGATACTGGAAGGTGGAATTGTGCCGGACATCCGGTTGTGGCTCAAGTTGAGAGAGTTGAGCTTCTGCAACAAGTTGACTGATGCTGGTATGGAACCAGCCAGCTGGTTGCCTGACATCGACAGATCAGTAAGGTTGGCAAACTTGCTCATGTCGTCCGGTAGATTGCCGGAGAGCTGGTTGTTCTCCGCCTTGAACACGCTAAGCTCGGTTGCCGACGTTGGGAAGGAGCCAGAGAATTTGTTGTTCCCCATCTCAATCCGCGAGATGTTCTCAGATAGCTCCGTCGGTAGAGCCCCGGTGAAACCGTTGTTATGTATCATCAGAGTGGTCAACTTCGGAAATGACCAGATCTTCGCCGGGAACTCGCCAGAGAAGCGGTTGTTGTAGAGCATGATGTTGTTCAGCTTGACGCAATCGCCGAGGTTCTTCGGGAGCTCGCCGGAGAAGCTGTTGTTGAAGACAACGATGTCGTAGAGACTCCCGTTGGCGCAGAGTGACTCCGGGAGCCGGCCGGAGAGGTTGTTGTTGCAGACCTCGAGGTTGCCGAGCGGCGAGTGCTTCCCGAGCTCCGGCGGGAGCTCGCCGGAGAGCTTGTTTTCGAATAACCGGATGTCACGCAGTTTGGGGAGCGTCGCCATGCTTGTCGGAATGGGGCCGGTGAGCTGGTTGGTGTACATGAACAATATGCTCAGGTTCTTGAGGTTACCAATGTCTTCCGGTATTTCTCCGGTGAGCTTGTTCGTCGATACATCAAGCTCCATCAAATTCACGGCCGTGATATCCCGCGGAAGCTCGCCGGTGAGTCCGTTGGTGAACAGGTACAACTTCTCGAGCTTTGGGTGCTGCCAGACCCACGCCGGGATCTCGCCGGTGAGATTGTTCTCCGTCATAGCGAGCACTTGGAGCTTCGCTAGGCTCGAGTAGGCCTTCGGGATCTCGCCGGTCATGTTCATGTCGGACATCCAGAGGTATGTCAGATTAGTTAGCTTGGCAAACTCGTGCGGCGCCGGCGCCGGCGCGAAAGGGTTCGAGGCAAGCGTCAGCTGCTCAAGGCCGGTGAGCTTGCTTATCTCGGCCGCCGGGTACGCCCCGGTGAACTGGTTCGTGTCAAGAATCAGCGACTTCAGCACCGGTAGCACCGCTACCGCCGCTGGCACGGCGCCGGAGAAATGGTTAGCCGACAGATTGAGGCGCTCCATCGTGGGCGACAGACGGCCGATGTCATCCGGGAGGACCCCGTCGAATCCGTTGTTGGAGAGGTCGAGGAACCGGAGCCGGGCGCAGCGGTAGAGCGTGGCGCCGGGGAAGGCGCCGGTGAGGTTGTTGTAGGAGAGGTCGAGGCGGGTCAGGTTCGCCAGGTCGCACACGGACGCCGGCACCTCGCCGCTAATCTTCAGCTTCGGCAAGGATAGCCCCGTGACCACGCGCGGTCCGGCGCCGGCGCCCTCGCAGGCGACGCCGGTCCAGTTGCAGTGGTCGGCGTGGGCGGCGGGGTCCCACGACGCGAGCTGCGCGGGGTTTCCCCAGCCGTTCTTGATGGCTAGGAGAGCGTCCTGGTCGCCGGAGGCGGGCTGCGAGCTCGACTCGCCGGCCAGCAGGAGGACGGCGAGGAGCAGAAGGGGGAGGGGATAGGTGGTCGGCATTATTTTAATCGGTGGAAGTTGCTTAGACGGCCGGCGAGGTGAGGTGAGGTGATGACGGACGGAGTGGTGAGCTGAGGTGGTGGAGTGAGTGACGAGTGGCGATGCGCTCATATACGTGTGAAAAGGCTGGGCGGCGCGAGTCAACGAGTCGTCGGTCGCCGGCAACGTGGGGCATGCGGTGGGGACGGAATGATTTGATTAGTGGCCACTTACTGAACGCTCATCGGCTTTGGTTCTGTCTGTCGATCTGCTAGCGATGAACGGGATGCTGCATGTTGCTATTGCATTATTATTATTATTATTATTATTATTATTATTATTATTATTATTATTATTATTATTATTATTATTAGGTTTTTCTTTTTTTTGTATCTGAGACGATGATTGGCCGGATGGCATGCGTGATGGATTGTGTAGGGTGCGGAGCACTTGAACTAGTCACGTGATGTCAGTCGACAAATGTTTGGTTAGTCGTGGGTGTATCCACAGGGTGCGTAGTACCGCCTCCGTTCTCGCTTTGTTGTTTCCTCCAAATCTTGTGTCATATTTTGTCCATAGATTGACTAATAAAATATAAATTATATGTCACATAAAATTATATTGTTGGATTCATATTTAAAAGAGGTTTCAATGATACTATTTTGTGATATATAAATTATTTTTTACATTTTTTTAAAGCACGTCTAGATGTGATATAGATATTACACATCTAAGTCCTATGCCATTGATGTTACGTAAAGATTCATGTGGGTACTTTTTTTCTTCTTTTTTATGCTTGATTGAGTCATTAAAATGTGCAATAACTAAGTTTACTAAAAAAATCAAAATTTGACCCAAAACAAAAGAGAGACTAACAAATCAGGATGGAGGTAGTAGATTACCAAAGAACCTTCTTTTTTTTCGAAAGACCAAAGAACCTTCTTTTGGCAAGTTGACATAAGTAAGTTTGTAGGTGTAGCATCTCTTGCGAGGCAAAAAACACCAATCCCCTTGTCCCCGTGTCGTTCTCCTTGATGACGACGGAGGAACCCTAGATCGTGTCATTGCCGCCCTCCCCACCTCGCCATCACAGGAAGAGCGGTCGGCGAAGCCAGCGCCGGCTCCTAGGATGGTTGCGGGATTGCGACGGGGCGCTTCGATTGGCTCAGGCACCCTCCCATGAGGTTGTGGCGTCTTTACTCCCTTGTGTTGCGGTGATACCTTCTAGATGGCAACGGGGACCCTAACAAAGGCTCCTAGCGGCGGCTACACCCCTTATGTGTGGTGCTGATGGCCTTGGTTATGAGGGTCCTGGCGGCGCGACAATGCCTACACGGGCCTCGGTAGCCCCTGGTACCATCTTCACCATCGATCCAAACGACTTTCAATTTTCAATGAAGATTATTTGAAAACACATAACAGTGACACATTAAGTTTGAATTGTTCCAAGTAGAAAATTATGGCAGATTTTATAACAAAGGTTAAGTATAACGCCACATTGGAAGCTACAGTGAAGGGTTTTTGAACTAAAGAAGTTCGTCACCGAGCTTGGTATGGTTTCAAGTGCTCTAGATACGAAATAAAAATAGCGGTGACATAGTTCAGGCAAAGAAGTCAAGGTCCTGCAAGGAGTTCAAACATATAAAAAAAGTCGATTACACATAGTTTATGAAATTTTGTGGAGCGAGGAGACACAAAGATATGCAATATAAAGATGGATCTGAAAATATGAGATCTATTTGATGAAGTAAATAAAGCATGAGCAACACCGAAATGTCATTGGTGTTGGGAAAGTTATGTAACTAGATTCTTGATTCTAGTGCAAGTGAGAGACTATTAAAAATATGACTAGAGGCAATAATAAAATGTTATTACATTATTTCCATGTTTGTAATTAAGTTTATATTTATATAGTAAAATTACATTAGTTCTTGAATATAAGATTCGGTGGAAAAGCCAATTGCACGTGTGGAAACATAAGCACCAATATGATCCTTAGTCATGCCTCAAGACTAGCTCATATATTGATGACGATCTTATTTTTCTGATCATGAGCATTGCTATAGTAACGTGAATGCTATTAATACTGTAAACACTTTGTTACCAGAACAATGGTGTTGGATAGACCCAACTTATGTATTACTAAGAGAAAGTTTTGTTGTTAAGTTGTCATTATTTTCATATAATATGTTAATGTTTACTAAGTTTCTTAGATCATGAAAATATCGTATGCCAACATACCGGATGGTTATTTTGGGGTTACTAAATGTCTCTATAATTCGATGTGAATAAAAGTAACTTAAGGGTATACCGGAAACGCATGTCTTGGTGGCCATAGTTCAAGACTAAGATTTTCTCCTCCAACAATGAAGAGATACTCTTTGAACTAACTGGGTGTTCCGGTATTATTATTGTCTGGCCAGGCACATGTTATGAAGATCATATGGATACTGAAACTCGGACAGAGAATATAACCGGTAACAAGAATAGCCGGTATAATGATGAAGGAGTTGATCATGGGGATACCGATAATATCCCACCTCAGATTATATAATGTATCATCCGGATTTGCACACTAACCGAATGACATAGTTAGAAACTAAAATCCTTATCCAATGGTATACAAGGAATATAGGGTTTCTTGGATTGATGCTAATATTTGATGTTGCCAATGTTTGGACAAGTCTGTAAATAGTCTAACAATGGTTGGCTAGCAAATTTTCCTGCTTACCTATGAACAAATAGTCAAAGGTTAGCGAGTTTGGGGTTTGCCAAGTATCGACTAGTTTGGTTTAGAACCAATTTTTTTTATCATTTTAAAGCTTATAGGTCAGGCATGCTCTAAGGCATTTGGTCATGTTATAAGGTGATCTCCAACATTAATCCCTAAAGAGAGATACTATTTGTCCGCAGACTTGTTCGGATCAGTCCGCTAACACTTATGCGGGAGCCGACCATCCAATCATGTTTCCTAAATGTACGCCCCTTTTTTTTGTTCTAAGACCTCAATAGTCAAAATAATTATAGAAAATAGCTCAATTCATCTATAAATAACATGAAAATATCCCTGATACACAGATAGTTCAAATGTAAATATTACATTCAAGATAATTAGATGTTCAATAAGTTTTTCGAATTCTTTAATTCCAAATTCAGCGATACAAGAGTCAGAGACGGCACATGTCGTTCCACACATACTATCCTCTGAGTTTCATCCAATAATGTGTGTGCGTGAATGGTCGACCCTCGTTCATGTAGTACATCACAGCAACACGTGGAGGCTATATAGCATGCAGAGCAACATTGAGTGGTTGAATGAATTAACCCACATGTAGATCAACAGGAAGCAAAACTTACGATGTCCATGATTCGACGAGCCCAAGTGCCACATTGTCTCTACTCGGTGAATCGCACTGCCAAACTTCACGATGAACTTGCAGATGGTGTACCATCGATTCGCTATGGACTTTACATTGCATTCATGGATTACGTGCATGTCGTAGGGCGTGAAGTTCTTTTGCTCATGAAAGGAAGCGTGCATGCGCTGGAAAAATATCGAGCCCCTTGAGTTCCTTCCTACAAGGTCTATATATACAACAAACCACACATGAGGCAACAACTCATCCTCCTTCACGCATACCCCACCATCAAATTTACTCTTAAAAACAACTACAAGTTCAACAAAAGAGCTCAATAGCATTTAACCGAACACTTGTCAAGCGTAGTGTTCATCATGGATATTGTCGGCAGGGGGACAAAGGGTACATGGTTGCGGAGGTATCCTGGATGGACGACGTCATAGTCCAAGGCACACAGAGGCATTGGTGGGGGCTACAGACGTCCTACAGTGCATGAGTAGCGGTCGGAGAGGTACGTCAACAACGTCGAATGAGGAGGGTGTGGATGCAAAACAATGGAGGGGGAAGGGGGCAGGTATTGAATGGAAAAAATGTGGACCGGGAGGGGATTTGACTGGGACAAAGGTGTCGGAGTCCTGCGTGGCAATGGCCAGGACTCTCGTACCCCCCCCCCCCCACACACACACGCACACCGCACATTTCGCTTCTCTTTGTGAGAAAATAGATGTTCGGGCCGCTCGAATGGATGCGGGTGGTTTGAGATTTCACGGTGGAGATGCCCTACGCTGTGAAAGAACATTTGTGTTCTTGTTGCTGCTGTAAAACAGACAACATGAACAGAACTACTTCCTCTGTTCGAAAACATTTGTCGAAGGAATGAATGTATCTAGACGTATTTTCGGACGGAAAGAGTATGTACGAGTTGCACATACAGAGTTCTCCCAAAATGCATATGAATACCAACTAAAAAAAAGTTTACCGAAGTGCAAAAACATAATAGCACTCAGTACTGGTATTTTCCAAATTAGTGTCCATTCGTGCAAGGGCCATAGAGAAACACGTAGGCTCGTAGGGATATCTTGATACATAATTCCAATCGTATGGAATTCCTGTCGTATGACCAAGCCAGATTCTAGATTCCGAATGGTGGCTGGACCACCCAGCGAAAATCGAACTGAAGCTTAACTATCACCTACCGGCAAGCTCAGTTGTGTCGTGGAGCAGGTGATCGCCCCGAGAAGAAAAAGAAGGTTCCTTAATTTTGCTCGCCTTTGGCAGCTCGTCTCCTTGCCGTACCGATCTTACCTTTCTTGATGTCGATCAAATATGTATTTTCTCCATCTTATGATATAAAAATGTTTTTTTGTGAATGACATAAGAGCATTTTGACACTGCAGTAATATTGAAAAATGCTTTTATATTATTAGACGAAAGGAGTAGATCCTGGTGCTTGCATTATTTCTGAATTTATTTCAAGATTTCCGACGATACGCATTCAGTTGGAGGAGACGTTTTCGTCGACGACGAGACGCCTGTGATGACTTCGTAAATCTCAAGATGGTATACCGGTTTAGTATTTCGAAGATGTTCATAGAAATAAGATATGCATGTATGCGTTCATAGAGATGAGTGTATGCGTGTATATACGAGCGTTTGCGTCTTAAAAAAAAATAGATCCCTACCTCCGTGTTGCTAACTGCTGCAACTACCGTCGGTGGTTTTCTTTCCTTAATGCAAACAACTTTTGGGTTGTTTGTCAATTATTATCATAATAAAGTCCTAATACTAACTGACAAATGTCAGATATTTGGTGATCTACAACGAAGGCCCCAGCAACCTTTCGATCTTGTTCACGAATCAAGAAGAGGAGGTGACATGTCAGATGCAAAAATACGTTTGCTATAGCCTATAATCATGTTCTTGCCTCTTGGTGAACGTCCCTCTTTTATTTTCTTCCCACAAAAGAATATAGTTCTTGTGTGGCTCGAACTATCGACTTAATGAAGGAATGAGGTTGTGAGCATCTACGGTCAAACTTGATATGTGTTTTGACGCTAAAATTAATTCGACTTTATTTTTCTGAAATTTAAAAAAATAAACAGAAATTCTGAAAGAAAAAATCCATATAAAATCCCTAAATTTTGCCTTGTGCCCATTACAAATCCACTAAGCGGCCATGTTTTTCAGAGAACACAATTTTCAAAACTTGCCATGTGTATTTTTTTTTGTTATGTACACATTCACAAATTCCCAAAGTTGCCATGTTTTTCAGAGGAGATAGTTTCTAAGCTTGTCATGTGCAATTTTATTATAGGTAGCATGAAAATTTCATTACCACACTATGACAAATTTTCCATTGGTCGATGACAATTTTTATATTTACACCATGGTAGTTCTATCGTAAGTACCATGGCAATTTAACTATTTAGACCGTGGTAGTTTTTTGTAACCAACATGGCCATGCCAATTTTTTTAATTAGCCTATAGAATTCTATTTTTACACCATGTAATTTTTAGGTAGACCATGGCAATTTTATGTTTACATCATGGACATATTATTAATTCGACCATGACAATTTTTTCAATTGGACCATACCAATTTTATTAATTACACCATGGTAATTTTATTAATTAGACTTTTGGCAATTTTCCATGTCTTTTACGACTCTTTTTTTTATCATGGGAGCATGGCAAATTTATTGCACTTAACTATAAAAACATTTTTTTTCTTTTGAAGTTACCATCAGAAAAAATCTGCTGTTTTTACAAATTAGAGCATGCCATTTTTTTTGTAGATACCATGCCACCTTTTGTTTTGAATATACTATGGTTAAAATTCTAAATTGGAGGATGGTATTTTTCATTTTTTTAGAGCATTGTCAATTTGAAATTTATGTTCTCGACCCTGCAAAAAAAAAAGTTCTGTCATTTTATGTATGAGCAATTTTCTTTCTGATGTAAGTATTTTTTTTGTGAAAACGGTTAAAAAAAAATCTTGCCTTTCACAAGCTCTTTTTATCTGGGCCAACTGTGCGGCAAGGGTTGGGGGGGGGGGGGGGGAGGGTCACACTGGAGCAAACGTTACACATAGGGAGATTGGTTGGCTAGAATGAACCCTGCTAGCGAACGAAACGTTCGCTAGAGCCTGTCCAAAGGATGACTGTCGTCCTGAACCAATCTGTGGTTTGGTGCTTAGAGTTACAGTGATATCCCTAGCCATTAGATTTCAGGTCCTAGACTTGACATCGATGCTCGTCTTTTCTTGAATTTATTTAAGGTGACGAGTTCAGTGGAAGGAGACGTTTCCGTCGACTATGAAGACGTCTATGACGACTCATTTATATCGAGATGATTTGTTGGCTCACTCTCTCCAAAGTGCTCATAGGGGTAGCGTGTCTGCATTCATAGGAGTGAGTGTACATGCATATGTATAAGTGTGTGTATATGTACTCCCTCATTTCCAGCTTATAAGGCTTATCTAAAAAAAATAGGTTTCCCATTTTATTATAAGTCTCAGTTTGATTGTTCTTCATCACATGTTCAGATTTCGAGATGCATTAAATCATTACTTGGAAGGATTAAAAGAAAATTGATCAATGCATGCACTTCATGCATGCATGTATTGCAATTAACACATTGGTACTCATCATCTTCCTTGTTGGTGAGATTTTTGAATTGACTCTTATAAACCGAAAAGAAGGTAGTACCGTGTTAAAAGAAAATGACGGTCGCCACACATTGGCATTCTACCTCGCGATAAGAATTTTTCTTAACACCGATAAGATTTTATCTGGTTTGTGGTTCATATTTAAACGGAGATATTGTTTCCTCTGTTGTCACGCTGCCTTTTCTGTGACAGAGAGATTTCTGCAAAACCCTGCCGGTTCACGGGGAAAATGCAGCCAGCCTTTCTTCCGTGCATAGTTTAGGCCTTGAGATACCTGAAAAGGATATAGATCACGAACTCTATCAACAAAAATGATGCAGATCACGATGGGCTCTCCCTTTCCACGGTGGTTTTAATGCGATATTTCACATGGCAGTTGAGACGTAGCGGTTCACGAAATGCAGTATCACAATTCACGCGGCGATCCTGAGAAAGCATTCGTCCTATCGGTCTCGCACGCGCCCGTGTGAAGAAATAGAAAAGCAGTCCTATCATGTTCTTCTCGTGAATACGGTTCAAATAGAATCCAAACTCTGCAGAACCTTCAGGGCTAGTTCGGTTAATCCCCACCACAGGAGGATTGAAGAGGATTGGAAGGGTTTGAGGTGAATTTTGACTTGCTGCAGATTTAATCCCTTCCAATCTCCTTTAAACCTCTTGAAATCTTAAGCAACCGAACAAGGCCTCAGTGGTTCGAAATTGAAGTGAAAAACCAGCTACGCGATAGTGGAACTGGGACTGGGGACTGGCGATAAATCTATCTATTTGCAACGTTCGGTCCTGTGCACGTTGCCTGCTCATGCGCGTCGACGCTTCCAAGGAAGATGAGGCGTGGGTCGTTATTGTTAGTCGTTTTCACCACGTTGAGTGCACGGGTGATCATGTCGATGGCGAGCGTGCAGACTGCACTAGCCACGGGGAGAAGCTGGCGTTGGCGACGCCATCTGTTTGAGTGCGCCGTATCTATTCTATCCGCTAGCTAGCAGGCCACCTCTAATTTTCTAAAGCAATACAACGCATGTACTTTCAACTTTGAAGATCGTTCACGGCGACGACGTACGCAAGACGGCGGACACACCGGCAGTCCGGGCATCATCATCGTCTTCTTCGCCCGCCAGATTCTTCCGGCCCATCCTCAGAGCTTGCCGCCGCCGGCAAAGGGGCGGGTGGGTGCGCCGCACTGTCAAACTTTGGTTGGAAAATAATTCTCTACTAGTGAAGGTTTTCCATCCTTTCTCGTGGGACTAGCCCAACATGAATTGTCTACGGGTAGGGCTAATTAAGCATCGAAGCAGGTCGTTGATGGAAGATTAGTATTGACTCAACCGATTGATGCTCTGCGTCGATCCTAATCTACCTCTGTTTCCTCCCTTTTTGAACTCTGTGCTCTTCTGATGCCAATTAGCACTAACCATGGATTCTTTCTTTAGCTCGATTACCAACCCATATTGTGAGATACGCATGGATACGGTCTTCGGTGTCTAGCGTAGATTAGCCACTAGTTGCGATTAATTTGACTCATAATCGGCGGCCAAGACTCGTTGAACAATCCCTGGTGGCTAGGGCCTCAACTTTTTTCCTTTAGCGAAATAGCAAAAGTTGGTCGCCATTTTTGTGAGAGCATGTATCTGGTTGTTACCCGAATCAACACTGCTAAGCTTTTGCGAGGCATCTAGGAAAAGATTACAAGCAAGATATTGGCTCCTTGTTGAAAAATAAAGCAAAATGTTGGCTCCTTGTTGGAAAAAAATTGGCTAATTATTTAAGAATTTTGATCATCCAAATTTGACTAAAGACAGACAAAACTTATATATAGAAAATAGAAGTAGTATATTTTGTCTTCTACCTAACGCAGTAGTGTTTTTTTGTCCCTCGACTATTCTTTTTGTTGAAACCTTATCCTCATCTGCTAACGAAGACGTGAGGACGTTTATCGCTTCTTGAAAGCATTGTTGTAAAAGAAGTTGACTTAGTGGTACGTGTTTTACATATCTTATAGTGGTTTGATTGTAGTTTTCTTTATTTTGTACTATGCTTAATAATTAATAAAAAGGATGATTGTGTGTATCGCAATGATACAAATATCGATGGTTTAATCTCCTTTTAAAGAAAACCGCTACTAATAAGTAACTTCGGTCGACGGATGGACGAACTGGCAAGAATAATGTTGATCTCTCTTCTGAAGATGGGTCAGCGGTCCGATGATGATGGCGGCGTCTAAAACATGTGCATGTCGTGTATGCTTTAGGTCCGGTACACCGGCTGTGGGTTCCGATACATTATGTGGATGATGTTGGAAATATGCCCTAGAGGCAATAATAAAGTGGTTATTATTATATTTCCTTGTTCATGATAATCGTTTATTATCTATGCTATAATTGTATTGATTGGAAACACAAATACATGTATGGATACATAAACAACATTGTATCCCTAGTATGCCTCTAGTAGACTAGCTCGTTGATCAAAGATGGTCAAGATTTTCTAGCCATAGACATGAGATGTCATTTGATAACAGGATCACATCATTAGGAGAATGATGTGATGGACAAGACCCAAACTATGAATGTAGCATATGACCGTGTCAGTTTATTGCTATAGTTTTCTGCATGTCAAGTATATGTTCCTATGACCATGACATCATGCAACTCACTGACACCGGAGGAATACGGCGGTTCTCCTTCCGAGATTCTACTTCCTCCTGTGAGTAATCATTATCAATGAGTTGCATAACTAGAATACCAAGGGAGTCAAGTTCTACCTCCGAGTCATCAAGTTCGAGCAGTTCAACAGTGAATGGTTTTCTCTTACGACCCGGAACACGGGCCTTGGTCGCTTTCACCTTCTTCTTGGGAGCGGGGGTGTATTTCTTTTTCCAAAAGGGGGATTTTGCCTACACATGATGTTGGAAATATGCCCTAGAGGCAATAATAAAATGGTTATTATTGTATTTCCTAGTTCATGATAATCGTCTATTGTTCATGCTATAATTGTGTTAACCGGAAACCGTAATACATGTGTGAATACATAGACCACAACATGTCCCTAGTGAGCCTCTAGTTGACTAGCTCGTTTATCAATAGATGGTCACGCTTTCATGACCATGGACATTGGATGTCGTTGATAACGGGATCACATCATTAGGAGAATGATGTGATGGACAAGACCCAATCCTAAACATAGCACAAGATCGTGTAGTTCGTTTGCTAAAGATTTTCAATGTCAAGTATCGTTTCCTTAGACCATGAGATTGTGCAACTCCCGGATACCGTAGGAATGCTTTGGGTGTGCCAAACGTCACAACGTAACTGGGTGGCTATAAAGGTGCACTACGGGTATCTCCGAAAGTGTCTGTTGGGTTGGCACGAATCGAGACTGGGATTTGTCACTCCGTGTGACGAAGAGGTATCTCTGGGCCCACTCGGTAAGACATCATCATAATGAGCTCAATGTGACTAAGGAGTTAGCCACAGGATGATGTATTACGGAACGAGTAAAGAGACTTGCCGGTAACGAGATTGAACAAGGTATAGAGATACCGACGATCGAATCTCGGGCAAGTATCATACCGATAGACAAAGGGAATTGTATACGGGATTGATTGACTCCCCGACATCATGGTACGATGAGATCATCGTGGAGCATGTGTGAGCCAACATGGGTATCCAGATCCCGCTGTTGGTTATTGGCCGGAGAATTGTCTTGGTCATGTCCACGTGTCTCCCGAACCCGTAGGGTCTACACACTTAAGGTTCGATGACGCTAGGGTTATAGGGAAATGGTATACGTGATTACCGAAAGTTTTTCGGAGTCTTGGATGAGATCCCGGACGTCACGAGGAGCTCCGGAATGATCCGGAGGTAAAGATTGATATATAGGAAGTCCAGTTTTGGTCACCAGAAAGTTTTTGGGCTCATCGGTATTGTACCGGGAGTGCCGAGAGGGTGCCGGAGGACCCCCGGGAGGGGTGTGACGACCATAGGACCTTGTGGTCCCTTAGAGGAGGTGTGCTAGACCTTATTGGGATGGCCAAGACCTTCTAGAAAGGCCCATGCGGCTGGAGATCTAGAGATAAAGGGCAAAGGGTTTTTAAAAGAGGAGATCCACCTCCCTTGTGGGAGGTGGACTCTATCCCCACTTCGGCCGAAGCCCTCCTCTCTGGAGGAGGGGCCAAGGCAGCCCTCCCTCTCCCTCCTCCTATATATACTTGAGGTTTTGGCCTTTGAGAATAGTTCTGAACTCTCTCTTTCACGGCAAAGCCCTACCTCTCTTCTTCCTCCTCCGCAGCGCTTAGGCGAAGCCCTGCCGGAATACCTTGCTACTCCACCACCACCACGCCGTCGTGCTGCTGTTGGAGCCCTTCCCCAACCTCTCCTTCCTCCTTGCTGGATCAAGGCGTAGGAGACTTCACCGGGCTGCACGTGTGTTGAACGCGGAGGTGCCATTGTTCGCCCCTTAGATCGGAATCCACCGTGATCTGAATCGCTGCGAGTACGACTCCATCAACCGCGTTCTTGTAACGCTTCCGCTTAGCGATCTTCAAAGGTATGAAGATGCAATATCTCCCCACTCGTTGCTGGTTTCTCCATAGATAGATCTTGGTGACACGTAGGAAAATTTTGATTTACTACTACGTCTCCCAACAGTGGCATCATGAGCTAGGTCTATGCGTAGAATCTATGCACGAGTAGAACACAAAGCAGTTGTGGGCGTCGATTTTGTTAATTTGCTTACCACTACTAGTCTTATCTTGATTCGGCGGTATTGTGGGATGAAGCAGCCCGGACCGACTTTACACGTACGCTTACGTGAGACTGGTTCCACCGCCTGACATGCACTTGTTGCATAAGGTGGCTAGCGGGTGTCTGTCTCTCCCACCTTAGTCGGATTGGATTTGATGAAAAGGGTACTTATGAAGGGTAAATAGCAATTGGCATATCACGTTGTGGTTTTGGCGTAGGTAAGAAACGTTCTTGCTAGTAACCTATAGCAGCCACGTAAAAACTTGCAACTACAAATTAGAGGACGTCTAACTTATTTTTGCAGCATATGCCTTGTGATGTGATATGGCCAAAGGATGTGATGTGATGCATTGTGATGTATGAGATTGATCATGTTCTTGTAATAGGATTCACGACTTGCATGTCGATGAGTATGACAACCGGCAGGAGCCATAGGAGTTGTCTTATTTTATTGTATGACCTGCGTGTCAATCATAAACGCCATGTAATTACTTTACTTTATTGCTAAACGTTAGCCATAGTAGTAGAAGTAATAGTTGGCGAGACAACTTCATAAAGACACAGTGATGGAGATCATGGTGATGGAGATCATGGTGTCGTGCCGGTGACAGTGATGATCATGGTGCCCCGAAGATGGAGATCAAAGGAGCAAGATGATAATGGCCATATCATGTCACTAATATTGATTGCATGTGATGTTTATCATGTTTACATCTTATTTTCCTAGAACGACGGTAGTAAATAAGATGATCTCTCACTAAAATTTCAAGAAAAGTGTTCACCCTAACTGTGCACCGTTGCTAAGGATCGTTGTTTCGAAGCACCACGTGATGATCGGGTGTGATAGGTTCTAACGTTCGCATACAACGGGTGTAGGCCAGATTTACACACGCGAAACACTTAGGTTGACTTGACGAGCCTAGCATGTACAGACATGGCCTCAGAACACGGAAGACTGAAAGGTCGAACATGAGTCGTATGGAAGATACGATCAACATGGAGATGTTCACCATGGATGACTAGTTCGTCTCACGTGATGATCGGACACGGGCTAGTTGACATGGATCATGTGTCACTTGGATGACTAGAGAGATGTCTATCTAAGTGGGAGTTCATTAAATAATTTGATTATGTAAACTTAATTATCATGAACTTAGTCTAAAATTATCTTTACAATCTATATTGTAGATCCAATGGCCAACGCGAATGTCACCCTCAATTTCAACGCGTTCCTAGAGAAAATTAAGCTAAAACATGATGGAAGCAACTATGCGGACTGGGTCTGTGGCTTGAGGATCATCCTCATAGCTTCCAAGAAATTGTATGTCCTTGATGCACCACTAGGTGACCCACCCCTTTTCCCAGCAGAGCAAGACGTTGCGAACGCTTGGCATTCTCGCTGCGATGATTACTCCATTGTTCAGTGTGGCATGCTTTACAGTTTAGAACTGGGGCTCCAAAAGCGTTTTGAGCAACACGGAGCATATGAGATGTTCCAAGAGCTGAAACTGGTTTCCAAGCTCATGCCCGGGTCGACAGATATGATGTCTCCGACAAGTTCTTCAGCTGTAAGATGGAGGAGAATAGTTCTGTCAGTGAGCACATCCTCAAGATGTCTGGGCTACACAACCGCTTGACTCAGCTAGGAGTTAATCTCCCGGGATGACTCGGTCATTGACAGAATCCTCCAGTCGCTTCCACCTAGCTACAAGAGCTTTGTGATGAACTACAACATGCAAGGGATGGAGAAGTCCATTCCTGAGTTGTACTCGATGCTGAAATCAGCAGAGGTCGAGATCAGAAAGGAGCATCAAGTGTTGATGGTAAATAAGACCACTGGTTTCAAGAAAGGCAAGGGTAAGAAGAACTTCAAGAAGGACGGCAAAGTTGTTGCCGCGCCCGGTAAACAAGTTTCCGGGAAGAAGAAGAACAAGCATGGATCCAAGCCTGAGACTGAGTGCTTTTACTGCAAGGGTACCGGTCACTGGAAGCGGAACTGGCCCAAGTACTTAGCGGATAAGAAGGATGGCAACCTTAAAGGTATATGTGATATACTTGTTATTGATGTGTACCTAACCAGCGCTTGTAGTAGCTCCTGGGTATTTGATACCGGTGCAGTTGCTCACATTTGTAACTCCAAGTAGGAGCTGCGGAATAAGCGGAGGCTGACAAAGGACGAGGTGACGATGCGCGTCGGGAATGGTTCCAAGGTCGATGTGATCGCCGTCGGCACGCTACCTCTACATCTACCTTCGGGATTAGTGTTAAACCTTAATAATTGTTATTTAGTACCAGCTTTGAGCATGAACATTGTATCTGGATCTCGCTTGATGCGAAATGGCTACTCATTTAAATCTGAGAATAATGGTTGTTCTATTTATATGAGAGAAATGTTTTATGGTCATGCCCTGCTGGTCAATGGTTTATTTTTGATGAATCTCGAACATGATGTTACACATGTCCATAGTGTGAGTACCAAAAAGTGTAAGGTTGATAACGATAGTCCCACTTACATGTGGCACTGCCGCCTTGGTCATATTGGTGTCAAACGCATGAAGAAGCTCCATACTGATGGACTTTTGGAATCTCTTGATTTCAAATCATTTGACACGTGCGACCCATGCCTCATGGGCAAGATGACCAAGACTCCGTTCTCCGAAACAATGGAGCGAGCAACTGACTTGTTGGAAATAATACATACCGATGGATGCGGTCCAATGAGTGTCGAGGCTCGTGGAGGCTACCGCTATGTTCTCACCCTCACTGATGACTTGAGTAGATATGGGTATGTCTACTTAATGAAACATAAGTCTGAAACTTTTGAAAGGTTCAAGGAATTTCAGAGTGAGGTAGAGAATCAACGTGACAGGAAAATAAAGTGCCTACGATCTGATCGTGGCGGAGAATATTTAAGTCACGAGTTTGGCACACACCTAAGGAAATGTGGAATTGTTTCACAACTCACGCCGCCTGGCACACCTTAGCGAAATGGTGTGTCTGAACGTCGTAATCGCACTCTATTAGATATGGTACGATCTATGATGTCTCTTACCGACTTACCGCTATCATTTTGGGGATATGCATTAGAGACTGCCGCATTCACTTTAAATAGGGCACCGTCAAAATCCGTTGAGACGACACCGTATGAATTATGGTTTGGAAAGAAACCTAAGTTGTCGTTTCTAAAAGTTTGGGGATGCGATGCTTATGTGAAGAAACTTCAACCTGAGAAGCTCGAACCCAAAGCGGAAAAGTGTGTCTTCATAGGATATCCCAAAGAGACTATTGGGTATACCTTCTACCTACGATCCGTGGGCAAAGTCTTTGTTGCCAAGAATGGATCCTTTCTCGAGAAAGAGTTTCTCTCGAAAGAAGTAAGTGGGAGGAAAATAGAACTTGATGAGGTAATTGTACCTCCACTCGAACCGAAGAGTAGCGCAGCACAGGAAGTTATTTCTGTGGAGCCTACACCGGCTGGAGAGTAAGTTAATGATGATGATCATGAAACTTCAGATCAAGTTACTATTGAACGTCAAAGGTCCACTAGGACACGTTCCGCACCAAAGTGATACGGCAACCCTGTCCTAGAGATCATGTTGTTAGACAACGGTGAACCTTCGAACTATGAAGAAGCGATGGCGGGCCCGGATTCCAACAAATGGCTTGAAGCCATGAAATTCGAGATAGGATCCATGTATGAGAACAAAGTATGGACTTTCGTGGACTTGCCTGATGATAAGCGAGCCATTGAAAATAAATGGATATTTAAGAAGAAGACTGACGCGGGTGGTAATGTGACCGTATATAAGGCTCGGCTTGTCGCTAAGGGTTATCGACAAGTTCAAGGAGTTGACTACGATGAGACTTTCTCACCCATAGCGATGCTGAAGTCTGTCTGAATCATGTTAGCAATTGCCGCATTTTATGATTATGAGATCTGGCAAATGGACATCAAAATGGCATTCCTTAATGGCTTCCTCAAGGAAGAACTGTATATGATGCAGCCGGAAGGTTTTGTCGATCCTAAAGATGCTAACAAGGTATGCAAGCTCCAGCGCTCCATCTATGGGCTGGTGCAAGCATCTCGTAGTTGGAACATTTGCTTTAATGAAGTGATTAAAGCGTTTGGGTTTGTACAGGTTTATGGAGAACCCTGTATTTACAAGAAAGTGAGTGGGAGCTCTGTAGCATTTCTCGTATTATATGTGGATGACATACTGATAATGGGAAATGATATAGAACTCTTGGAAAGTGTGAAGGCCTTCTTGAATAAGTGTTTTTCAATGAAGGACCTTGGAGAAACTACTTACACATTAGGTATTAAGATCTATAGAGATAGATCGAAACGCCTCATAGGTCTTTCACAAAGCACATACCTTGAAAAGATATTGAAGAAGTTCAATATGGATCAGTCCAAGAAGGGGTTCTTGCCTATGTTACAAGGTGTGAGATTGAGTACGACTCAATGCCCGACCACGGCAAAGGATAGAGAAGAGATGAGTGTCATCCCCTATGCTTCAGCCATAGGCTCTATTATGTATGCCATGTTGTGTACCAGACCTGATGTGAACCTTGCCATAAGTTTGGTAGGGAGGTACCAAAGTGATCCCGGAGCGGAACACTGGACAACGGTCAAGAATATCCTAAAGTACCTGAAAAGGACAAAGGACACGTTTCTCGTATATGGAGGTGCCGAACAGCTCGTCGTAAAGGGTTACGTCGATGCTAGCTTGGACACATATCCGGACGACTCCAAGTCGCAAACCAGATACGTGTATATTTTGAATGGAGGGGCAGTGAGTTGGTGCAGCAGCAAGCAAAGCATCGTGGTGGCATCTACATGTGAAGCAGAGTACATAGCTGCTTCGGAAGCAACAAAGGAAGGAGTCTGGATGAAGGAGTTCATCACCGACCTAGGAGTAATTCCAAGTGCATCGGGCCCAATGACTCTATTCTGTGACAACACTGGAGCTATTGCCCTTGCGAAGGAGCCCAGGTTTCACAAGAAGACAAGACACATCAAGCGCCGCTTCAACTCCATCCGTGATTACATTCAGGAGGGAGATATAGATATTTGTAAAGTGCATACGGATCTGAATGTCGCAGATCCGTTGACTAAACCTCTCTCATGAGCAAAACATGATCAACACCAATATGCTATGGGTGTACGATTCATCACAATGTAACTAGATTATTGACTCTAGTGCAAGTGGGAGACTGTTGGAAATATGCCCTAGAGGCAATAATAAAATGGTTATTATTATATTTCCTAGTTCATGATAATCGTCTATTGTTCATGCTATAATTGTGTTAACCGGAAACCGTAATACATGTGTGAATACATAGACCACAACATGTCCCTAGTGATCCTCTAGTTGACTAGCTCGTTGATCAATAGATGGTCACGGTTTCATGACCATGGACATTGGATGTCATTGATAACGGGATCACATCATTAGGAGAATGATGTGATGGACAAGACCCAATCTTAAGCATGGCACAAGATCGTGTAGTTCGTTTGCTAAAGCTTTTCAATGTCAAGTATCGTTTCCTTAGACCATGAGATTGTGCAACTCCCGGATACCGGAGGAATGCTTTGGGTGTGCCAAACGTCACAACGTAACTGGGTGGCTATAAAGGTGCACTACGGGTATCTCTGAAAGTGTCTGTTGGGTTGGCACGAATCGAGACTGGGATTTGTCACTCTGTGTGACGGAGAGGTATCTCTAGGCCCACTCGGTAAGACATCATCATAATGAGCTCAATGTGACTAAGGAGTTAGCCACGGGATGATGTATTATGGAACAAGTAAAGAGACTTGTCGGTAACGAGATTGAACAAGGTATAGAGATACCGATGATCGAATCTCGGGCAAGTATCATACCGATAAACAAAGGGAATTGTATACGGGATTGATTGAGTCCCCGACATCGTGGTTCATCCGATGAGATCATCATGGAGCATGTGGGAGCCAACATGGGTATCCAGATCCCGCTGTTGGTTATTGGCCGGAGAAGTGTCTCGGTCATGTCCACGTGTCTCCCGAACCCGTAGGGTCTACACACTTAAGGTTCGATGATGCTAGGGTTATAGGGAAATGGTATACGTGATTACCGAAAGTTGTTCGGAGTCTCGTATGAGATCCCGGACGTCACGAGGAGCTCCGGAATGGTCCGGAGGTAAAGATTGATATATAGGAAGTCCAGTTTTGGTCACCAGAAAGTTTTCGGGCTCATCGGTATTGTACCGGGAGTGGCGGGAGGGTGCCGGAGGACCCCCGGGAGGGGTGTGACGACCATAGGACCTTGTGGGCCCTTAGAGGAGGTGTGCCAACCCTTATTTGGTTGGCCAAGACCTTCTAGAAAGGCTCATGCGGCTAGAGATCTAGAGATAAAGGGCAAAGGGTTTTTAAAAGAGGAGATCCACCTCCCTTGTGGGAGGTGGACTCTATCCCCACTTCGGCCGAAGCCCTCCTCTTTGGAGGAGGGGCCAAGGCAGCCCTCCCTCTCCCTCCTCCTATATATACTTGAGGTTTTGGCCTTTGAGAATAGTTCTGAACTCTCTCTCTCACGACAAAGCCCTACCTCTCTTCTTCCTCCTCCGCAGCGCTTAGGCGAAGCCCTGCCGGAATACCTTGCTACTCCACCACCACCACGCCGTCGTGCTGTTGTTGGAGCCCTTCCCCAACCTCTCCTTCCTCCTTGCTGGATCAAGGCGTAGGAGACGTCACCGGGCTGCACGTGTGTTGAACGCGGAGGTGTCGTTGTTCGGCGCTTAGATCGGAATCCACCGCGATCTGCATTGCTGCGAGTATGACTCCATCAACCGCGTTCTTGTAACGCTTCCGCTTAGCGATCTTCAAAGGTATGAAGATGCAATCTCTCCCCACTCGTTGCTGGTTTCTCCATAGATAGATCTTGGTGACACGTAGGAAATTTTTGATTTACTACTACGTCTCCCAACAGTGGCATCATGAGCTAGGTCTATGCGTAGAATCTATGCACAAGTAGAACACAAAGCAGTTGTGGGCGTCGATTTTGTTAATTTGCTTACCACTACTAGTCTTATCTTGATTCGGCGGTATTGTGGGATGAAGCGGCCCGGACCGACTTTACACGTACGCTTACGTGAGACTGGTGCCATCGCCTGACATGCACTTGTTCCATAAGGTGGCTAGCGGGTGTCTGTCTCTCCCACCTTAGTCGAATTGGATTCGATGAAAAGGGTCCTTATGAAGGGTAAATAGCAATTGGCATATCACATTGTGGTTTTGGCGTAGGTAAGAAATGTTCTTGCTAGTAACCTATAGCAGCCACGTGAAAACTTGCAACTACAAATTAGAGGACGTCTAACTTGTTTTTGCAGCATATGCCTTGTGATGTGATATGGCCAAAGGATGTGATGTGATGCATTATGATGTATGAGGTTGATCATGTTCTTGTAATAGGATTCACGACTTGCATGTCGATGAGTATGACAACCGGCAGGAGCCATAGGAGTTGTCTTATTTTATTGTATGACCTGCGTGTCAATCATAAACGCCATGTAATTACTTTACTTTATTGCTAAACGGTGAGGTAATGTAGTCAAGGAGGAGAAGAAAAGAACCTGAAGGGTGCCGAAGAGGTGGATGAACGCCGGCCTACTCTGGTCAGATCAGGTTGATGCAGCGGCCTCTGTTAGTGAAGACGGAGAAATCCTGCGACGGCGGCGGAGCTTCGAGCGAGCGTCGGAGGAGGAAGAAGAAGATGGACAATGACAGCGAGGGAAATTAAAAAATAAATGGGACCCTTCCCCCATCTATTTATGAGAAGGGGCAGCAACAGTCCATGCGAGAATCGAGGAGACGCGATGATGATCGACCAAGGAAGACGCCTCGATTTTCGGATTGACCGTTTAATGAGATGATCCGTTGTGACGTCACAAAATATTTTTGGACATATCCAAGATGACATCATCCTTTTTATATGGCGGGTTACGAAGTTTTACTTTCAGGTAACAAAGGAATGAGACGCGCCGCCAAATGGATTTGAAGATTGACATGAACAGGTTCAAATCAATCTGGCCTAATGTTGGGGATACAACCCCGTTGTGTGACCCGCCCATGTCGGTGCACTAGAGTTTTGGGCTCTCCAGTGCCCCTTACTCGTGCATGGGTAGTAGTAGCCTCCCTGAGAACGAGGCCCGGCAGGGAGCTGCCAAGTACAAGCAGATGAGAATCAAGACTCCTGGCAAGACCTCGCTGGGACGGCCATCAAACCCTCAGGCAAAGACAAAGCCCCGGCAAGACCTGGCAAGGCGAAGCCCCGACAAAGCCTCGCCAGTGCACATGCCATGTATCGTTCCGCCTAGACACGTGTCGCGGCGTCAGCACTGGAGGGGGCTAAGCGGTGCTGATGGGACGGGCTCCTGTCCTGTCCCGCAGACAGACAGAGATGCTTGACGGTGCATTAAATGCACCTGTCCTACTCCGTTAGTGTTAGGTATGATAGCACTGTAGCTCTCTACACCCCGTGTATGCACTATACGCCACTGTTGGGATCCCCTTTAGAATATAAAAGGAGGCCCAGGGCGATACGGTGGAGGACATTTGGACTTTTAGTCTTCTAGACTTTTGGAATTGGGACTTTCTAGCTAGCACAGGCAACAACTGCTCAGAGAGCTCTTATAGCTAGAACCCTAAGAACATCCACAATACAACCATGCAGGAGTAGGGTTTTACGCATCTTTGCGGCCCGAACCTAGGTAAAATCCCCGTGTGTTGTTCACCTGACCTGCTCTTTGTGCGAGCCTTCTCCCCCGCTGACCCGAAAGGGGTCCCTCAGATCCCATAGGTGCTCGTTCCCCATGACATCTTTGGCGCGCCAGGTAGGGGGAGTAGGTCGTGTGAACCTGTTCTGGTGATCAGCGTGGCGGTTCCTTCATACTCATCATCGCCATGGACCCCAAGAAGAAGGGTCTGACGACGGTTGGCCCATCTACGTCCGTTGTCCCTGTATCTACACAGACAGGCAACGGCGTAGACACGGGTGGAGGAGGAGGCAGAGGTTCAGAACTTCTGCGACGCTCCGGTGATCAAGGCCAAGCAAGCGGCGATGCCCGCTGCAGAGATGCCCATGGCGGCGGCGAGACCTCCCGCATCGCTGGGTCTCAAGATGGAGTCGTACCGCCTACGGGTGGTACGGTGAACTCCGAGGGCGGAAGGGTATCTTCCAGGATGCCCACGCCGGCGCCTACGCCGTGACCTTCCTAGGACGTGCGCGAAGAGCCACGCCATAGCACCCACGATTCTCAACGTCCGCACGGAAAAGCTCCCGCGCATCACTCCCAAGGTGCGCGAGACTAGCATGCTCGCCAGCATGCTAGTGGGAGTGGTGTGCCATCACGGGACCACACAGAGCTCCTTCTAACACAGTTAGAAGTTAGAGCACCCCACGTTCCTCGCGTCGTTCGCTCCCGACCACGTCGGAAGAAGCAATGGCGCGAGCACAACTACTCCTAAACTTCCCTCCTGCTGTAGAGAAGCTTGAAGAATGGGGGGCCACCATTCAGAGCCTCCTCAACCTCGCAGATAAGTTTTGGTCCATCGAGTCGGCTCATGCCAGTGGTGAGAAGGCCGGAGGTGGTGCGGCCATGGTGCACTCTCCTCCACAGCAACAATGCCGGTCACCGACTCGACGGACCAACGCTTACGATGGTTACTCGACGACGTCATCTGATCCACGGACTCATCGCGACCAGCATCAAATTCTTCGGTAACGGGGCAAGGAAGACGCCTGAACTGCAATCGAGCGGCGGCGGGAAGCGCGCCTTCAATCTGATAGGCGCGTGGGGCCCACTATAGACAAGTTTGTGCCAGTGTATCCTGTCAGCCTACCTTATGAGGTGGGTTGTCCAGCGTTTACCCGTGAGCTGCGACAAGTCCAGTGGCCCAATTCCCGCACGTTCATGCCAGAGGTCCCGAAGAAGTATGATAGCAAAACTCACCCGTTAGAGTTCTTGAGCATCTACACCATTGCAGTGCAGGCTGCCGGGGCTCGGGACGACAAGATACTAGCCAACCACTTCCCGTTGGTGCTTAAGCCCAACGTCAGGTCATGGTTGATGCACCTGCCGGAAGGATCCATCACCTCCTGGGCAGACCTGTGCCACGAGTTTGTTGGCGCCTTTACTGGAGGCCACCAAGCTCCTGGTCAACAAAGCGATTTGCACATCATCCTTTAGAAGGAGGGCGAGACTTTGCACAAGTAGATCCAAAGGTTAAGCTGTGTGCTCCACAACATACCAGATGTTCATCCTGCCGCTGTTATCAACACGTTCCATCAGAACGTGCGCAACTGCAGGATGCGGGAAGAGCTGGCGATGAACAAGTTCAGGAGTGTTGACGAGCTTTATGCTCTGGCAGACAAGTGTGTTCGGGCTGAAGAAGGGAGGAGGCTCCCCGGCGAAGATGCTGGTGCAGGGGTTGATTCTGAGGATGAAGACACCGCCGCCCTGACAAAGAAGGTCCGGTGACGCAACAAGAAGCGCAAGGGCAAGGCCGTGCTTGCCTCGAGGGATCCGGTAACCCTGGTACCGCCAAGAAGGTCAAGGTTGATGACCCTGACAAGGATGTTGCTAGGTTCGTCTCCTGCCAGGCGATGGCGGCTGCCGACAAGCCGGAAGGCTCCGGCAAGCAGTATTGCAAGATCCATCGCACCAAGGGCCACGATCTCCAAGACTGTCGGCAAGTTGAGCAGCTTGCCGAGAATAAAAAAGCCGAGTATGAGAGGCGAGATAAGGAGAAGGGTCAAGATGGTGCTGAGGGGTCCGACAAGAAGCGCGTTGGCTGAGGAAGTCGTCGTGGCAAGCCCTAGCAATAAAGAGATCGGCCAGCTCGTGGCTGCGACAAGCAAGAGGGTGACGATGATGGCGTCGAAGAGGATGACGAGTCCAGCGAGCATGAGTTTCAAAAGGCTATAGAGATGATGTGCATCGAGGTATGTGCCTCGTCGCATTCCTCTCACCGCCAACTTAAACAGTGGGTGCGCGAGGTTAACGCGACAGAGCCCTCTATCGGTGCCCCGAAACCTCTGAAGTGGTCCAACACTCCTATCATTTTCGACGCCGAGGATCACCCTGATCGCACGACTGTGGTCGGATGCCTGTTGTTTTTGGTTTCGCCAACAATTCACAACCTCAAGGTGACGAAGATGCTAGTCGACAGTGGGGCCAGCCTGAACCTGATCTCACTTGATGTCATCCAAAGGTTGCAAATTCCTGATGAAGATCTCAAGCCCACAGGCGCTTTCCAAGGGGTCAATTCAGGAAGGACTCAGCCGAAGGGCAAGATCGCGCTACCGGTGACATTTGGCGGTGATATCAATTTCGGAACATAGAAGATCATCTTTGACGTCGCCAATATCTCGTTACCGTACAACGGTATCCTTGGTTGCCCAGTGCTGGCCAAGTTCATGGCGGCCACCCACTTCGCTTACAATGTGCTGAAGATGCCCGGGCCAATGAGCGTCATCATGATCAACTCCGACAAGAAGGGCGCACTTATCTGCACTGACCAACTCTACCGGGAGACAGTTGCAGCACCTACCGCCAAGGCACTTGCTCCTGCCGCTGAAGCTCCCGAGGAGAAGAAGACCAACAAGGCCTCTGGTGCACATTCCGGCAAGCACACCCCCTCGGGGTGCTGCGCTCCCGTTGACGATGTGCCAAAGAGCTCCACCGGCAAGAGCAAGAAGTCCAAGGCAACTCCACAAGAGACTAAGAAGGTGCCCGCCAAGGAGGATGGATCGAGAGGAACTTTCACCATAAGTTCCACCCTTGACGATAAATATGAAAGCGTGCTCGTCGCCTTCTTGCGGGCGAATGTCGATGTGTTTGCATGGCAACCATCTAATATCGCCGGTGTTCCTAGGAAGGTGATTGAGCACCACCTTGCCGTCTGCCCACACGCGCGGCCCGTAAAGCAGAAGGTCCGGAAGCAAGCTTTGGAGCGGCAACAGTTTATTGCCAAGGAGATGAAGAAATTAGAAGCAGCTGGCTTGATCAGAGGAGTACTTCATCCAACTTGGTTGGCCAATCTAGTTGTAGTGCGGAAGGCAAATGGAAAATGGAGTCTCTGCATTGACTTCACAGACATTAACAAAGCATGCCCCCAAAGATTCTTTTCCTTGGACGCGCATCGACCAGATTGTGGACTCCACCGCCGACTGCGACTTGTTGTCTCTCCTTAAGGCCTATTCAGGCTATCATCAGATTTTCATGGCCAAGGAAGACAAGGAGAAGACCGCATTTATCACCCCATGTGGTATGTATTGCTTTTTGCGTATGCCTTTCGGGTTGAAAAGTGTTGGTTCTACATTTGCAAGAGCAGTCCAAATTGGTTTTGAGCCACAACTACGTAGAAATGTGGAGGCTTATATGGATGACATAGTGGTCAAAAGCAAGGACAAGGCTACGCTCATATCAAACCTAGAAGAAACATTTGCAAATTTGCGCAAGATCAACATGAAGCTTAACCCTGAGAAGTGTGTGTTTGGCGTCCCATCCGGCAAGCTCCTCAGGTTCTTTATCTCTCAACGTGGAATTGAAGCAAATCCCGATAAGATCAAAGCAATTGAGCAAATTGAAGCACCAACACGTGTCAAGGATGTGCGTCGTCTTGCCGGTTGCGTCGTTGCTCTAGTAGGTTCATCTCAAAGTCTGTCGAGCGCACCATACCCTTTTTCAAAATCTTGAAGAAGGCAGGTCCAATGAAATGGATTCCAAAAGCGGAGGTAGCGCTGCAGGATTTGAAGGAGTACCTCTCCTCTCTGCCAGTCCTAGTCGCGCCAAAACCACAAGAGCCGTTGCTGCTATATCTAGCGGCAACAAATCAAGTGGTGAGTGTTGCACTGGTGGCTAAAAGAGAAGTCGATGAAGAGGCAGCGATAGCGGCAAGACCGCCAACCGACAAGCCAGGACATTCCCCGACGGTGTCTGGTGCCAACAAGGAAGGATCTGCGCAGTTATGGGACAATTCAGAAGAAGAAGGTGGTACAGCGCCCAGTCTATTTTGTCAGCTCCCTTTTGCAGGGGGTCAGGTCAAGATATTCTGGCATGCAAAAGTTGCTCTTTGGCCTTCTTATGGCCTCGAGGAAGCTGCGCCATTACTTCCAAGCACATGAGATCACCGTAGTCACCCGCTTCCCCGCTTTAGCGGATCTTGCGGAACCCAGAAGCTACTGGCAGGATTGTAGAGTGGGCTTTGGAACTATCAAGCTTTGGTCTCAAGTTTGAAAGCACTTCGACCATCCAGAGCAGAGCCCTGGCGGAGTTCATTGCAAAATGGACCCCAACACCGGATGAAGAAGTTCCAGAGTCAACTCTCCCCGGTAAGGAAACCGATCAAGAGTGGGTCATGTATTTTGATTGGGCTTTCTCGCTGCAAGGCGCCGGTGCCGGAGTGCTGCTTGTCGCACCCACTAGAAAGCACCTCAAATATGTGGTTCAGATGCACTTTCCCCGGGAGATATCAACGAACAATATTGCCAAGTACGAAGGACTGCTTGCCGGTCTCAGGATTGCAACAGACCTGGGGATCAAGAAACTTATTGTCGGGGGTGATTCTGAGCTTGTTGTCAGGCAAGTGAACAAAGATTACCAGAGTCCATTGATGGAAGCTTATGTAGATGATGTGAGGAAGTTGGAAGAACGTTTTGACGGCCTGCAAATGGAGCACATTCCGCATGCGGAGAACGGCGTTGCCGATGGCCTACCAAATGTGTTGCTCTTAAGTTGCCTGTGGAACCAGGAACTTTCATGCTTCGACTGACTCAACCCTCCATGACACCATCAACTGGACAAGAGAAATGAAGGAAGTTGAGCTCCGGCAAGTATTTCCCGGTAGAGCTCCCAGGAGCCGCCGATGAGGAGATTGCTGGGGACGACGCCAAGCTTGCCGGTGAGCGCCATGCTCTGGCAGAGCCTCAGGCTCTTGACATGGAAGCACGTGCTCCCGTCAGGCTTGCCGGGGGCAATAGGCTCTGGCGGGGCCTCAAGCCCCTGCTGTTGAGACAAATGCCCCCCCCGGCAGAGGATATGCTTTGGTCCTTGTTGACGAGCCCCAGGCTCCAGCATGGGCACATCACATCGTCTGTTTCCTTCAAACAGGAGAACTTCCCGAGGAACAAGAGGAAGCAGAGAAAGTAGCCTGCCGGTCTAGTATGTATCAGCTCGTGGACAATGTCTTGTACAAAAAGAGGCCAATGGTGTGAAACTCAAGTGCATTTCTCGGGAGGATGGACTGGAGCTGTTGGCAGAGGTACATGGAGGCATATGTGGCTCTCACATAGGATCAAGAGCACTTATCGGGAAGGCATTCCGGCAAGGTTTCTTTTGTCCCACTGCCCTCCAGGATGCAATTGCGTTAGTAACCAAGTGTGAAGCATGCCAGTTTCATTCGAAGAAATTACGTCAACCAGCTCAAGCCCTTCAAACAATCCCTCTCTCTCCTGGCCATTTTCAGTCTCGGGCTTGACATCTTGGGCCCCTTTCCCCACGTTGCCGGGGGCTTTGACTACTTGTAAGTTGCAATTGACAAGTTCACAAAGTGGCCGAAAGTGGAAGCAGTGAGAAAAGTGACAGCACAGTCAGCCGTCAAGTTCTTCAAAGGACTAGTTACCGCTTTGGTGTTCCCAACAGGATCATCACTGACAATGGCACACAGTTCACGAGCCGCACCTTCATGCAATATGTCCAAGACCTTGGCAGCAGAACCTGTTTTGCTTCAGTTGCCCACCCAAGGAGCAACGGCCAAGCGGAAAGGGCTAATGCTGAAGTGTTGTGAGGTCTCAAGACAAGAACTTTCGACAAGCTGCACAAGTGCGGAAGGCACTGGATTGATGAGTTGCCGGTGGTTCTTTGGTCAATCAGGACGACACCAAATCGAGCTACCGGACAGACACCCTACTCCCTCGTCTATCGGGTGGAGGCAGTTCTCCCCACAAAACTCATATACGGGTCACCTCGCGTGTTCTCTTATGACGAGCTTGAGCAAGAGCAGTTGCAGCAAGATGACGTGACGCTCCTTGAGGAAGACCGTCTTCAGGCTGTTGTGAGAGCTGCATGCTACCAGCAAGCTTTGCGCTTCTACCATCGCCGCAAAGTTAATGCCAGAAGTCTTGAGGAAGGCGACTTTGTTCTTTGGCAAGTTTAGTCTGCGAAGAATTCCAACAAGTTGACGCCAAAGTGGGAAGGCCCATCTCGGGTAGTACGAGTCACCAGGCCTAGCACAGTCCACCTAGAGACCGAAGATGGCATCCCAGTGAGCAACTCCTAGAATATCGAACATCTTCGCAAGTTCTACCCATGAGGCACGGTTTTTGGGCCTCCCGGCAGCCACCTTTTGTACAAGTCTTGCCGCTAAAGCATGTAATCCTTGGTACAAAGCCAGGCTCACACCCTGTGCGTAGTTGAATAAAGATAAGTGTTCTGTAAATCTTGATTGATTCTCATGTTTACTTATGTGCATGTTTGTCTGAGATATTACATTACACTTACTCCCAGCAAGAGCTAACGGACTGCCAAGGTTCCACATCCATATTTTATCTTCTTTCTTTTTCTCAAAGGACAGAAGGTTGTTGGGGAAAGTTGCATGGGAAACAAAAAATTTCCTATGCACACACAAGATCCATCCATGGTGATGAGCATCTATGAGAGGGAGAGTGGATCTACGTACCCTTGTAGATCGCTAAGCGGGAATCGTTAAGAAACGCGGTTGGTGTAGTCGAACGTCTTCGCGATCCAAATCGCCGAGCGTCCCGCGATCCAATCACGATCCATCCCGTGAACTCATCACGATCCGTCCCGCGATCTCGTCGTGATCCGTCCCGCGAACTCATCACGATCCGTCTCGCGATCCTGATCACGGTCCTTCCGATCTAGTGCCGAACGGACGACACCTCCGTGTTCAGCACACGTACAGCTCGATGACGATCTCTGCCTTCTTGATCTAGCAAGAGGGAGTGGAGAGGTAGAAGAGTTCTACGGCAGCGTGACGGCACTCCGGAGATGGTGGTGGAGCTATTCCGGCAGGGTTTCGCCTAAGCACTACAGAAATCCGATCTAGAGGAGAAATTGTGCACTAGAGGAACGGGTAGCACGTGGCTGAAAATTCTGTGCCAAAACCCTAAATCCTCTAGTATATATAGGAGGAGAGGAGGAGGAGGCTTGGCTTGTCTGCCAAAGAGGCAGCCCTTGGGTCGGCCGAACCTAGTGGGATTGGAGGATTCCTCCTCCAATCCTAGTAGGACTAGGACTCCTCCTTATTTTTGCCTTTTTCCACCTTTTTCTCTTTAGGCTTTTATTCCCAGCCGCATGGGCCTTGTGTGGGACTTCCACCAGACCACTAAGTATTTACTCTCCCACTGCCCATGTAGCCTCTTGGGTCGAAATACCCCTCCCGATGGTCTCCCGGTACACTACCGATAAGCCCGAAACTTTTCCTGCGACCAAAATAGAACTTCCTATATATCAATCTTTACCTCCGGACCATTCCAGAGATCCTCGTGACATCCGGGATCTCATCCGGGACTCCGTACAACCTTTTGTCACCACCATACTTAACTTTATACTACCAAAATGTCACTGAACCTTAAGTGTGCAGACCCTGCGGGTTCGAGAACTATGTAGACATGAACGAGACACCTCTACGGTCAATAACCAATAGTGGGACTTGGATGCCCATACTGGTTCCTACATATTCTACGAAGATCTTTATCGGTCGAACCTCTATGTCAAGGATTCAGTTAATCCCGTATGATGTTCCCTTTGTTCTTCGGTATGTTACTTGCCCGAGATTCGATCGTCGGTATCTCCATACCTAGTTCAACCTCGTTATCGGCAAGTATCTTTACTCGTTTCGTAATACAAGATCCCACAACTAAAAATTAGTCACATTACTTGCAAGGCTTATCATGTTGTTGTATTACCGAGTGGTCCCTGAGATACATCTCCGTCACACGGAGTAACAAATCCCAGTCTTGATCCATGCCAACTCAACAGACACCCTCGGAGATACCTATAGAGCACCTTTATAGTCACCCAGTTACGTTGTGACATTTGATACACACAAGGCACTCCTCCGGTATCCGTGAGTTGCATGATCTCATGGTCATAGGAACATATACTTGACATGCAGAAAACAGTAGCAATAAACTGACACGATCATATGCTACATTCGTAGTTTGGGTCTTGTCCATCACATCATTCTCCTAATGATGTGATCCCGCTATGAAATGACATCTCATGTCCATGACTAGGAAACCATAGCCATCTTTGATCAACGAGCTAGTCTATTAGAGGCATACTAGGGACATGGTGTTGTCTCTGTATCCACACATATATCTGAGTTTCCGATTAATACAATTATAGCATGGATAATAAACGATTATCATGAACAAGGAAATATGATAATAATCAATTTATTATTGCCTCTAGGGCATATTTCCAACAGTCTCCCACTTGCACTAGAGTCAATAATCTAGTTCACATCACCATGTGATTCGCATTGTTATGAATCTAACACCCAATGGGTTCTGGGGTTCGATCATGCTTCGCATGTGATGGAGGTCTTATAGTCAACGGGTCTCTGACATTCAGATCCGTGTGTATTTTGCAAATCTCTATGTCAAACCGTAAACACTTCTACTACACTCCACTTGGAGCTATTCCAAATGGCTGCTCTACTATATGTATCCGGATTGCTACTAAGAGTCATCCGGATTAGTGTTAAAGCTTGCATCGACGTAACTCTTTACGACGAACCCTTTATCACCTCCATAATCGAGGAACGTTTCCTTAGTCTTTTAGTCACTAAGGATAATATTGACTGCTGTCCAGTGATCCACTCCTGCGTCACTCTTATACCCCTTGACGGACTCATGGCAAGGCACACACAGGTGCGGTACACAGCATGGCATACTATACAGAGCCTATGGCTAAGGCATAGGGGACGACGTTCATCCTTTCTCTTTCTTCTGCCGTTGTCGATCTTTGAGTCTCACTCAACTTCACACCTTACAAATCAGGCAAGAACTCTTTCTCCGACTGATCCATTTTGAACTCTTTCAAAATCTTCTCAAGGTATGTACTCATTGAAAGTCTCATCTAGCATCTTGATCTATCTCTATAGATCTTGATGTTCAACAATTAGGTAGCTTTATCCAGGTCTTCCTTTGAAAAACTCTTTTCAAACAACCGTTTATGCTTTCCAGAAATTCTACATCATTTCCGATCAATAATATGTCAACCACATATGCTTATCAGAAACTCTATAGTGCTCCCACTCACTTTATCATAAATACAAGTTTCTCATAAACTTTATATAGATTTAAAAACTTTGATCACCTCATCAAAGTGTATATTCCAACTCTGAGATGCTTGCTTCAGTTCATAGAAGAATCACTGAAGCTTGCACACCTTTTATCATCCTTAGGTCTGACAAAACCTTCTGGTTGTATCACATACAACCTTTCCTCAAGTAAACCGTTAAGGAAATGACGTTTTGATATCCATCTGCCAGATTTCATAATTGAAAAATGCAGCAACTGCTAACATAATTCCAACAGACTTTAGCATCGCTACGAGTGAGAAAGTCTCATCGCAGTCAACTCCTTGAACTTGTTGTGAACTTCTATGCAACAAGTCGAGCTTTACAAATGGTGACATTTACCATCAGCGCGTGTCTTCATTTCAAAGACCCATTTGTACTTAATGACCTACCGTCCAACAAGCAAGTCCACCAAAGTCTATACTTCGTTTTCATACATGGATCATTTCTCGGATTTCATGGCCTCTAACCAGTTGTTGGTTTCCGAGCCCATCATCGCTTCTCCATAGTTCGTAGGTTCATCGTTGTCCAACAACTTGACCTCTAAGACAGGGTTGCCACACCACTCAGGAGCAGTACATGTCCTTGTCGACGTACGAGGTTTGATAGTAACTTGATCCTAAGCTTCATGATCATCATCATTAACTTCCTCTTCAACTAACGTAGGCTTCACAGAAACAACTTCCTGCGCTGCGCTACTCTCTGGTTGAAACAGAGGTTCAATAACCTCATCAAGTTCTATCCTCCTCCCACTCAATTCTTTCAAGAGAAACTTTTTCTCGAGAAGGGACCCAGTTTTAGCAACAAACATTTTATGCTTGGATCTGAGATAGAAGGTTTTCCCAACTGTTCTTAGGGTATTCTATGAAGATGCATTTGTTCGCTTTGGATTCGAGCTCAATAGGTGAAAACATTTTCCACACAAGCGTCGCAGCCCCAAACATTAAGAAATGACAACTTAGGTTTCTATCAAACCATAATTCACACGGTGTCATCTCAACGGATTTAGACGGTGCCCTATTTAAAGTGAATGTAGTTGTCTCTAATGCATAACCCCAAAATTATAGTAAAAAACGATAAGAGACATCATAGCATGCACCATATCCAATAGAGCACGACTATGACGTTTATACACACCATCACACTATGGTGTTCCAGGTGGCGTGAGTTGTGAAACAACTTTCACATTGTCTAAAGTTGTATGCCAAACTCGTAACTCAGATATTCACCTCCACGATCATATTGCAAACATTTTTATCTTCTTGTCACGATGATCTTAAACTTCACTCCGAATTTGCTTGAACCTTTCAAACGATTCAGACTTGTGTTTCATTAAGTTAATATACACTATATCTACTCAAATCATTAGTGAAGGTAAGAAAATAACGATATCCACTGCACGCTACAAGACTCATTGGATTGCATACATCAACATGTATCATTTCCAAAAAATCACTTGCCCGCTTCATCAAAACAGAAAACGGGGTCCTTAGTCATCTTGACCAAGAGGCATGGTTCGCATGTCTCAACCGATTCGAAATCGAAAGAGTCCAAAGATCCATCAACATGGAGTTTCTTCATGCATTTTATACCAATATGACATTTAGCGGCAGTGCCACAAGTATGTGGTACTATTATTATTAACTTTGTATCTTTTTGGCATCAATGTTATGAACATGTGTATTACTACGATCAAGATTCAACAAACCATTCTCACTGGGTGCTTGACCATTGAAGGTATTATTATTTCTATCCCTGGCGTTTTATAGTTCATCACCAAGTTCTAGTAGCTTAGTGATAGTGACATGGAGAACTATATCAATCACTATCCTATCTGGAAGATCAACTCCCACTCGATTCAAGCGATTGTAGCACCCAGACAATCTGAGCACATGCTCAACGATTGAGCTATTCTCCTTCATCTTGCAGGCAAAGAATCTTGTTGGAGATCTCATATCTCGCAACACGGGCATGAGCCTGAGATCCTAATTTCAGCTCTTAGAACATCTCATATGTTCCGTGACGTTCAAAACGTTTCGGAGCCTCAATTCTAAGCCGTAATGCATGATGCACTAAACTATCAAGTAGTCATCAGAACGTGCCTGTCAGATGTTCACAACATCTACAAACGACGTTTGAGGGGTTGGCGCACCGAGCGGTGCATTAAGGACATAAGCCTTCTGTGCAGCAATGAGGACAATCCTCAGATCACAGAGCCAGTCCGCAATATTGCTACCATCATCTTTCAACTCTATTTCTCTAGGAACATATAAAAATTCAAGGGAGCTACAGCGTGAGCAAGTAATCTATAACATAATTATGCAAAGACACTACTGACTATGTTCATGATAATGAGTTCAATTAATCATATTACTTAAGAACTCCCACTCAAATTGACATCCCTCCGGTCATCCGAGTGATACATGATCCAAATTCACCAACTCAAGTCTGATCATCACGTGAGTTGAGGTGGTTACAATGGTGAACATCATCATGTTGATCATATCTACTATATAACTCATGTTCGACCTTTCGGTCTCTTGTGTTCCGAGGCCATGTCTGTACATGCTAGGCTCGTCAAGTTTAACCCGAATGTTCTGCATGTGCAACACTCGCTTGCACCCGTTGTATGTGAACGTAGAGTCTATCACACCCGATCATCACGTGGTGTCTCGACACGAAGAACTTTTGCAACGGTGCACACTCGGGGAGCACACAATTTATCTTGAAATTAAGTGAGGGATCACCTTATAATGCTACCGTCGTCCTAAGCAAAACAAGGTGCATAAAAGGATTAACATCACATGCAAATCATAAGTGACATGATATGGCCATGAACTTGTGCTTTTGATCTCCGTCATGAAAGAACCGGCATGATCTCCATCGTCACCGGCATGACACCATGATCTCCATCATCTTGATCTCCATCAACGTGTCGCCATCGGGGTTGTCGCGCCCACCATGCTTCTACTACTATTGCTACCGTTTAGCGATAAAGTAAAGCATTACATAGCGCTTAATGATTGACACGCAGGTCATACAATAATTAAAGACAACCCTATGGCTCCTGCCGGTTGCCGTACTCATCGACATGCAAGTCATGATAATCTATACATCACATGATCATCCCATACATCACATATATCACATCATGTAATTGGCCATATCACATCACAACATACCCTGCAAAAAAAGGTTAGACGTCCTCTAATTATTGTTGCATGTTTTACGTGGCTGCTATGGGTATCTAGCAAGAACAATTCTCATCTACGCAAAAACCACAACGGTGATACATAAGTTGCTTTTCAACCTTCTCAAGGACCGCCTTTGTCGAATCCGATCCAACTAAAGTGAGAGAAACTGGCACCTGCAAGCCATCTATGCAACAAGTTGCGGTCGAGGGAACCGGTCTCTCGTAAGCGTACGAGTAATATTGGTCCAGGACGCTTCATCTCACAATACCGCTGAACCAAAATCCGACCAAGGGAGGAAGCAATCTAAGCATCAACGCCCACAAACTCTTTGTTTTCTACTCGAGATCTCATCTACACATAGACCTAGCTCATGATGCCACTGTTGGGGAACGTTGCATGGGAAACAAAAAAATTCCTAAGCACACACAAGATCTATCCATGGTGATGAGCATCTACGAGAGGGAGAGTGGATCTACGTACCCTTGTAGATTGCTAAGCGGGAAGCGTTAAGAAACGCGGTTGGTGTAGTCGAACGTCTTCGCGATCCAAATCGCCGAGCGTCCGGCGATCTCATCACGATCCGTCCCGCGATCCAATCACGATCCGTCCCGCGATCTTGTCGCGATCCATCCTGCAAAGTCATCACGATCTGTCCCGCGAACTCATCACGATCCGTCTCACGATCTTGATCACAGTCCTTCCGATCTAGCGCCGAACGGACGACACCTCCGCGTTCAGCACATGTACAGCTCGATGACGATCTCTGCCTTCTTGATCTAGCAAGAGGGAGCGGAGAGGTAGAGGAGTTCTCTGGCAGCGTGACGGCGCTCCGAAGATGGTCGTGGAGCTATTCCGACAGGGCTTCGCCTAAGCACTGCAGAAATCCGATCTAGAGGAGAAACTATGCACTAGAGGAACGGGTAGCACGTGGCTGAAAATTCTGTGCCAAAACCCTAAAATCCTCTATTATATATAGGAGGAGAGGAGGAGGAGGCTTGTCTTGGCTGCCAAAGAGGCAGCCCTTGGGTCGGCCGAACCTAGTAGGATTGGAGGATTCCTCCTCCAATCCTAGTAGGACTAGGACTCCTTATTTTTACCTTTTTTTGGTCTTTTTCCACCTTTTTCTCTTTAGGTTTTTATTCCCAGCCGCATGGGCCTTGTGTGGGACTTCCACCAGCCCACTAAGGGCTGGTATTTATTCTCCCACAGCCCTTGTAGCCTCTTGGGTCGAAATACCCCTCCCGATGGTCTCCCGGTACATTATCGATAAGCCCGAAACTTTTCCGGCGACCAAAATAGGACTTCCTATATATCAATCTTTACCTCTAGGCCATTCTGGAGCTCCTCGTGATGTCCGGGATCTCATCCGGGACTCTGAACAACCTTCTGTCACCACCATACATAACTCTATACTACCAAAACGTCACCGAACCTTAAGTGTGCAGACCCTGCGGGTTCGAGAACTATGTAGACATGAACGAGACACCTCTACGGTCAATAAGAAATAGCGGGACCTGGATGCCCATATTGGTTCCTACATATTCTACGAAGATCTTTATCGGTCGAACCTCTATGTCAAGGATTCAGTTAATCCCGTATGATGTTCCCTTTGTTCTTCGGTATGTTACTTGCCCGAGATTCGATCGTCGGTATCTCCATACCTAGTTCAACCTCATTATCGGCAAGTATCTTTACTCGTTTCATAATACAATATCCCACAACTAACAATTAGTCGCATTACTTGCAAGTCTTATCATGATGTTGTATTACCGAGTGGGCCCTGAGATACCTCTCCGTCACATGGAGTAACAAATCCCAGTCTTGATCCATGCCAACCCAACAGACACCCTCGTAGATACCTGTAGAGCAACTTTATAGTCACCCAATTACGTTGCGATGTTTGATACACACAAGGCACTCCTCCAGTATCCGTGAGTTGCATGATCTCATGGTCATAGGAACATATACTTGACATGCAGAAAACAGTAGCAATAAACTGACACGATCATATGCTACATTCATAGTTTGGGTCTTGTCCATCACATCATTCTCCTAATGATGTGATCCCACTATCAAATGACATCTCATGTCCATGACTAGGAAACCATAGCTATCTTTGATCAACGAGCTAGTCTATTAGAGGCATGCTAGGGACATGGTGTTGTCTATGTATCCACACATGTATGTGAGTTTCCGATTAATACAATTGTAGCATGGATAATAAACGATTATCATGAACAAGGAAATATGATAATAACCAATTTATTATTGCCTCTAGGGCATATTTCCATCAAAGGTTACCTCGCGTGCAGCTTTACCGGGGGAGGAATAAAGGTATGGATACCTACGGGCGACGTTCAAAAAAAATCTTGCCGGAAGGAGTACGGCAAAGAAAAGATAAGTTGCAAAACCCCAAGTGAATTCTAGGCTTATGTATGGAAAACCTACATGCACGGGAACCTTGCCGCGATTGGCTATGCCCTTATTCTGTTTCGAGTCCGCTCAACGGCTTAAGTGGCCATGTCCGCGCTCCTTGCTTCGTTTCGAGTCTGCTCAACAACTCAAGTGACAGCGCTCGCGCCCTTATTCTCTTTCGAGCATGACCAACACCTTGAGCGGCTGCGCCAAGAACGCCAATGTGATAGCCTGGCTTATTAGGGATGATAGACTACTCATATCAATAAGGAATTCCTTCTTTTCTAGGAGCCCATTCGAACAGAACTCCCAGCTTAAGCGTGCTTGGCTTGGAGTAGTTCTAGGATGGGTGACCGACCAGGAAGTTGGTCCCGGGTGTGCATGAGTGAGGACAAAGTGCGCAGAAAAGACTAGTATTGATCTGTGAGGCCAGTCTAGATCCCGCCAGGAGTAACGACTACCGGCGGGTGTGTCCGGGGTGTTACAGCCAAGGCATCTTGCCGGCAGTGGCACCGCCAGCAGGCCGCTAAGGACCCATTCCTCAAAATGCTCGTGGTAGGGCTACGCACGCTGGCAAGATTCTTTCGAGAGGGCGTAGGGAAAGTTCCATGCAAAGAAATAGTCTAACAAGGAAGATAATACACAGTTATTCAAAATAGGGTGAAATTTACATAAGATGTCGCTTTTTCCTAAGTACATCTTTATTTGACTTTCTCCCCCAAGGGAGATTACAAGAAGAAAAAGATGGAAAGGGAAGGGGGGCTACAAGAAGAAAAAGATGGCAAGAAGCCCCTGACAGAAGCCCGACCAGACCCCTCTGGACCAGCACTGTGCGGAGGGGCAGGGCATCCAGATGGGCAGACAAGAACCTGGCCCCTCCTGGACCAGCATTGTGCGGAGGAGAGGGCCAGCACGGGGGGAAAAGGGGGATGGACCCCAGAAGCCGAAGTCCACAGGCCTGCCGGAAGATCCAGCTGGAAGATGAGGCAGCACCCGGGGCAAAGGCCCCAGCAAGGTCATCCTGCCAAGAGGAGGAGAGGTGTGAGGCTGGCAGTGATGGTGCGACCAGCGGTCAGTCCGAGCTCGAGTCGTCGGGCTCCGACTTGACTGCCCAAAGACCGGACTCATTCTTGTCGTCTTCGCCGCTGTCCTCCTCATCACTCTCGCTCGAGGAGGAGCTTCCGGTGCCGCTCGAGCTCTCTTCACAATAGCTAAGATGGACGCCTGGGCACCCATAAATCTTGACGAGGAGCAGATTGGCCTCCGCCATTTTAAAACGAAGGACATGCCTGTTGGGAAACGTTGCATGGGAAACAAAAAAATTCCTACGCACACACAAGACCTATCCATGGTGATGAGCATCTATGAGAGGGAGAGTGGATCTACGTACCCTTGTAGATCGCTAAGCGGTAAGCATTAAGAAACGTGGTTGGTGTAGTCAAACGTCTTCGCGCTCCAAATCACCGAGCGTCCCGCGATCCAATCACGATCTGTCCCGATCAAGCACCGAACAGACGACACCTCCACGTTCAACACACGTACAGCTTGATGACGATCTCTGCCTTCTTGATCCAGCAAGAGGGAGCAGAGAGGTAGACGAGTTCTCTGGCAGTGTGATGGCGCCGCATCGATGGTGGTGGAGCAATTCCGGCAGGGCTTCGCCTAAGCATTGCAGAAAACCGATCTAGAGGAGAAACTATGCACTAGAGGAACGGGTAGCACGTGGCTGAAAATCAAGTGCAAAAAACCCTAAAACCTCTAGTATATATAGGAGGAAGAGAGGAGGAGGCTTGGCCCAAGGGCCAAGCCATCTAGGCTTCGGCCGAACCAAGGAGGAGAAGAGGAATCCCCCTCCAATCCTAGTAGGACTAGGACTCCTCCTTATTTTGGTCTTTTTGCCTTTTTCCACCTTTTTCTCTTTAGGCTTTTCCTCCCAGACGCATGGGCCTTGTGTGGGACTTCCACCAGCCCACTAAGGGCTTGTATTCACTCTAACATATCCCATGTAGCCTCTTGGGTCGAAATACCCCTCCCGATGGTCTCCCGGTACACTACCGGCACACCCGGTACACTACCGATGAGCCCAAAACTTTTCCGGCGACCAAAATAGGACTTCCTATATATAAATATTTACCTCCGGACCATTCTCGAGCTCCTCGTGATGTCTGGGATCTCATCCAGGACTCCTAACAACCTTAGGTCACCACCATCCATAACTCTATACTACTGAAACGTCACCAAACCTTAAGTGTGCAGACCCTGCAGGTTCGAGAACTATGTAGACATGACCGAGACACCTCTACGGTCAATAACCAATAGCGGGACCTGGATGCCCATATTGGTTCCTACATATTCTACGAAGATCTTTATCGGTCGAACCTCTATGTCAAGGATTCAGTTAATCCCGTATGATGTTCCCTTTGTTCTTCGATATGTTACTTGCCCGAGATTCGATCGTCGGTATCTCCATACCTAGTTCAACCTCGTTACCGGCAAGTCTCTTTACTCGTTCCGTAATACAAGATCCCGTGACTAACACTTAGTCACATTGCTTGCAAGGCTTATTGTGATGTTGTATTACCGAGTGGGCCCTGAGATACCTCTCCGTCACACGGAGTAACAAATCCCAGTCTTGATCCATGCCAACCCAACAGACACCCTCGGAGATACCTGCAGAGCACCTTTATAGTCACCCAGTTACGTTTCGATGTTTGATACACACAAGGCACTCCTCTAGTGTCCGTGAGTTGCATGATCTCATGGTCATAGGAACATATACTTGACATGTAGAAAACAGTAGCACTAAACTGACACGATCATATGCTAAGTTTGTAGTTTGGGTCTTGTCCATCACATCATTCTCCTAATGATGTGATCCCGTTATCAAATAACATCACATGTCAATGGCTAGGAAACCTTGACCATCTTTGATTAACGAGCTAGTTCACTAGAGGCATACTAGGGACAAAGTGTTGTCTATTTATCCACACATGTAATGTGTTTTCAATCAATACAATTATAGCATGGACAATAAACTATTATTATGAACAAGGAAATATAATAATAAACACTTTATTTATTGCCTCTAGGGCATATTTCCAATAGTCTCCCACTTGCACTAGAGTCAATAATCTAGTTCACATCACTATGTGATTTACATTGTAATGAATCGAACACCCATGCAGTTCTGGTGTTGATCATGTTTAGCCCTTGGAAGACATTTAGTCAACGGGTCTACAACATTCAGATCCGTGTGCACTTTGCAAATATTTATGTCCTTCTCCTCTCTGTAATCGCGGATGGAGTTGAAGCGTCACTTTATGTGTCTGGTCCTCTTTTGAAACCTTGGTTCTTTGGCCAGAGTAATGGCACCGGTGTTGTCACAGAACAGAGTCATTGGATTCAGTGCACTGGGCACTACTCCAAGATCTGTCATGAACTGTTTCATCCAGACACCTTCCTTTGCCGCCTCCAAGGCTGCGATGTACTCCGCTTCGCATGTAGAATCGGCTACCACGCTTTGCTTGGAACTACACCAGCTTACCGCTCCCCCGTTGAGAATAAATACGTATCCGGTTTGTGACTTAGAGTCATCCGGATTAGTGTCAAAGTTTGCATCGACGTAACCCTTTACGACGAGCTCTTCATCACCTCCATAAACGAGAAAGTTTTCCGTAGTCCTTTTCAGGTACTTAACGATATTCTTGACCGCCGCCCAGTGCTCCATTACAGGATCACTTTGAAACCTTTCGGACATACTTATGGCAAGGCTGACATCGGGTCTTGTGCACAGCATTGCATACATGATAGAGCCTATGGCCGAAGCATAGGGGATGACACTCATCTTTTCTCTATCTTCTGCAGTCACTGGGCACTGAGTCTTACTCAACTTCACACCTTGTAACACAGGCAAGAACCCCTTCTTGGACTGATCCATTTTGAACTTCTTCAAAACTTTATCAAGGTATGTGCTATGTGAAAGTGCTATTAAGCATCTCGATCTATCTCTATAGATCTTAATGTCTAATATGAAAGCAGCTTCTCCTAGGTCCTTCATTGAAAAACTCTTGTTCAAATATTCCTTCATGATTTCCAGCATTTCTATATTGTTTCCAATCAGCAATATGTCATCCACATATAATATTAGAAACGCTATAGAGCTCCCACTCACTTTCTTGTAAATACAAGCTTCTCCATAAACTTGTATAAGCCCAAACGCTTTGATCACCTCATCAAAGCGCTTATTCCAACTCCGAGATGCTTGCACCAGCCCATAAATGGATCACTGGATTTTACAAACTTTGTCAGCATTCTCTGGATCGACAAAACCTTCTGGTTGTATCATATACAACTCTTCCTCAAGGAAACCGTTGAGGAACACTGTTTTGACGTCCATTGCCAAATTTCATAGTCGAAATAAGCAGCTATTGCCAACATGATTCTGACAGACTTAAGCATCGCTACGGGAGAGAAGGTCTCATCGTAGTCAACTCCTTGAACTTGTGAAAAACCCTTTGCCACAAGTCAAGCTTTATAGACGGTGACATTATCGTCTGGGTCTGTCTTCTTCTTAAAGATCCATTTGTTCTGAATGGCCTTTCGCCCTTCAGGTAATACTCCCAAAGTCCATACTTTGTTTTCATACATGGATACCATCTCGGATTTCATGGCCTCTAACCATTTCTCGGAATCCGGGCCCATCATCGCTCCTCCATAGCTCGTAGGTTCATCGTTGTCCAACAACATGACCTCCAAGACAGGGTTGTCATACCACTCAAGAGTAGTACGCGCCCTTGTCGACCTACGAGGTTCAATAGTAACTTGATATGAAGCTTCATGATCATCATCATTAACTTCCTCTTCAACCGTCGTAGGTTCCATAGAAATGTCTTTCTGCGCTGCGCTACTCTCTAGTTGAAGTAAAGGTTCAATAACCTCATCAAGCTCTATTTTCCTCCCACTCAATTCTTTCGAGAGAAACTCTTTCTCAAGTAATGTTCCGTTCTTAGCGACAAACACTTTGCCTTCGGATCTGAGATAGAAGGTATACCCGACCGTCTCTTTCGGGTATCCTATGAAGACGCATTTCTCCGCTTTGGGTTCCAGCTTTTCAGGCTGGAGCTTTTTGACATAAGCATCACATCCCCAAACTTTAAGAAACGACAACTTTGGCCTCTTGACAAACCATAGTTTATATGGCGTCGTCTCAACGAATTTCGATGGTGCCCTATTTAAAGCGAATGTAGCTGTCTCTAATGCATAACCCCCAAACCGATAGTGGCAAATCAGCAAGAGACATCATAGAACGCACCATATCTAATAAGGTTCGATTACGACGTTCGGACACACCATTACGCTATGGTGTTCCATGCGGTGTCAACTGTGAAACAATTCCACACTGTCTTAAGTGACTGCCAAACTCATAACTCAGATATTCACCTCCTCGATCAGATCGTAGGAATTTAATCTTCTTGTTATGATGATTCTCAACTTCACTCTGAAATCGCTTGAAGTTTTCAAACGTTTCAGACTTGTGTTTCATTAAGTAAATATACCCATATCTACTTAAGTCATCAGTGAAGGTGAGAAAAAAACGATATCCACCGCACGCTGTAACATTCATTGGACCGCACACATCAGTATGTATGATTTCCAATAAGTCACTTGCCCGTTCCATTGTTCCACAGAACGGCGTTTTAGTCATCTTGTCCATGAGGCATGGTTCACATGTGTCAAGTGATTCAAAATCAAGTGACTCCAAAAGTCCATCAGCATGGAGCTTCCTCATGCGTTTTACACCAATATGACCTAAACGGCAGTGCCACAAGAAAGTGGTACTATCATTATCAACTCTATATCTTTTGGCATCAATGTTATGAACATGTGTATCATCACTATCAAGATTCAATATGAATAAACCCCTCACATTGGGTGCATGACCATAAAAGATATTACTCATATAAATAGAACAACCATTATTATCTATTTAAATGAGTAACCGTCTCGCAATAAACAAGATCCAGATATAATGTTCATGCTAAACACAGGCACTAAATAACAATTATTCAGGTTCATCACTACTCCCGATGGTAACCGAAGAGAGAGCGTGCCGATGGCGATCACTTCAACCTTGGAACCATTTCCCACGTGCATCGTCACTTCGTCCTTTGCCAGCCTCCATCTATTCCATAGTTCTTGCTTTGAGTTGCAAATGTGAGCAACCGAACCGGTATCAAATACCCAGGCACTACAACGAGAGCTAGTAAGGTACACATCAATAACATGTATATCATATATACCTTGTTTGTTGTTGTCCACCTTCTTGTCAGCCAGGTACTTGGAGCAGTTCCGCTTCCAGTGACCAGTTCCCTTGCAATGAAAGCACTCAGTTTCTGGCTTGGGTCCATGCTTGCGCTTCTTTACAGGAGTAGCAACCGCTTTGCCATCCTTCCTGGTTTTACCCTTCTTGCCCCTGCCCTTGCCATTCTTCTTGAAACTAGTGGTTTTATTGACCATCAACACTTGATGTTATTTCTGGATTTCAGACTCGGCGACTTTTAGCATCGCAAACAGCTCAGCGACTGACTTGTTCATCCCATGCATGTTATAGTTCATCACAAAGCTCTTGTAACTAGGTGGCAGTGATTGAAGAACTCTGTCAGTGATCGCCTCTGGCAAAAGGGCAATTCCCAACTTCGCTATACGAGTCGAATACCCAGACATTCTAAGTATATGCTCACTGATAGACCTGTTCTCCTCCATTTTGCAAGCATAGAACTTATCAGAGGTCTCATACCTCTCGAGCCGGGCATTCTTATGAAAGATGAACTTCAACTCCTAGAACATCTCATATGCTCCGTGACGTTCAAAACGTCTTTGAAGTCCCGGTTCTAAGCCATACAACATTGCACACTGAACTATTGAGTAATCTCCAGAACGTGCCTCCCAAGCGTTCTTAACGTCTTCGGATGACATGTCTTCTAGTTGGTCACCAAGCGGTGCATCAAGGACATATGATTTCTGGGAAGCCGTGAGGATAATCCTTAGATTACGGGCCTAGTCAACAAAGTTACTTCCATCATCTTTTAGATTTGCTTTCTCTAGGAACGCATTAAAATTCAGGGGTGCTACCGCGTGAGCCATTGATCTAGAACATAAATATGCAAAGGTTACTTAGACTATTCTTCAAGATAATGAGTTTAGTTAATCAAATTACTAAAGCTCCCACTCAAATTGACATCCCTCAGGTCATATGAGTGTCACATGATCCAAATTCACCAACTCAAGTCCGATCATCACGTGAGTTGACGTGGTTTCAATGGTGAACATCATCATGTTGATCATATCTACTATATGACTCATGTTCGACCTTTCGGTCTCTTGTGTTCCGAGGCCACGACTGTACATGCTAGGCTCGTCAAGTTTAACCCGAGTGTTCTGCACATGCAACACTGGCTTGCACCCGTTGTATGTGAACGTAGAGTCTATCACACCCGATCATCACGTGGTGTCTCGACATGACGAACTTTCGCAACGGTGCACACTCGAGGAGAACACAATTCATCTTGAAATTTAAGTGAGGGATCACCTTATAATGATACCGTCGTCCTAAGCAAAACAAGGTGCATAAAAGGATTAACATCACATGCAAATCATAAGTGACATGATATGGCCATGAACTTGTGCTTTTGATCTCCATATAGAAAGCACCAGCATGATCTCCATCGTCACCGGCATGAAACCATGATCTCCATCATCTTGATCTCCATCAACGTGTCTCCATCGGGGTTGTCACGCCCACCATGCTTCTACTACTATTGCTACCGTTTAGCGATAAAGTAAAGCATTACACAATGCTTAAAGATTGACACGTAGGTCATACAATAATTAAAGACAACCCTATGGCTCCTACCGGTTGCCGTACTCATCGACATGCAAGTCGTGATATTCTATACAACACATGATCATCTCATACATCACATATATCTCATCATGTAATTGGCCATATCACATCACTATATACCCTGCAAAAACAAGTTAGACGTCCTCTAGTTGTTGTTGCAAGTTTTACGTGGCTGCTACGGGTATTTAGCAAGAACAATTCTCACCTACGCAAAACCACAAGGTGATACATAAGTTGCTTTTCAACCTTCTCAAGGACCGCCTTTGTCGAATCCGATCCAATGGAAGTAGGAGAAACAGACACCCGCCAGCCATCTTGTGCAACGAAGTTACACGTCAGTCGATGGAACCGGTCTCTCGTAAGCGTACGAGTAAGGTTGGTCCAGGCCGCTTCATCCCACAATACCGCTGAACCAAAATATGACCAAGGGAGGAAGCAATCTAAGCATCAACACCCACAAACTCTTTGTGTTCTACTCGAGATCTCATCTACACATAGACCTAGCTCATGATGCCACTGTTGGGAAACGTTGCATGGGAAACAAAAAAAATCCTACGCACACGCAAGACCTATCCATGGTGATGAGCATCTACGAGAGGGAGAGTGGATCTACGTACCCTTGTAGATCGCTAAGCGGGAAGCGTTAAGAAACGTGATTGGTGTAGTTGTACATCTTTGCGATCCAAATCGTCGAGCGTCCCGCGATCCAATCACGATCCGTCCCGATCAAGCACCGAACGGACGACACCTCCGCGTTCAGCACACATATAGCTTGATGACGATCTCCGCCTTCTTGATCCAGCAAGAGGGAGTGGAGAGGTAGACGAGTTCTCCGGCAGCGCGACGGCGCCGCGGCGATGGTGGTGGAGCAATTCCGATAGGGCTTTGCCTAAGCACTATAGAAAACCGATCTAGAGGAGAAACTATGCACTAGAGGAACAGGTAGCAGGTGGCTGAAAATCAAGTGCAAAAAACCCTAAAACCTCTAGTATATATAGGAGGAAGAGAGGAGGAGGCCCCTCCCGATGGTCTCCCGGTACACTACCGGCACTCCCAGTACACTACCAATGAGCCCAAAACTTTTCCGGTGATCAAAATAGGACTTCCTATATATAAATCTTTACCTACGGACCATTCTGGAGCTCCTCGTGACATCCGGGATCTCAACCAGGACTCCGAACAACCTTCGGTCACCACCATGCATAACTCTATACTACTGAAACGTCGCCAAACCTTAAGTGTGCAGACCCTGTGGGTTCAAGAACTATGTAGACATGACCGAGACACCTCTACGGTCAATAACCAATAGCGGGACCTGGATGCCCATATTGGTTCCTACATATTCTACGAAGATCTTTATCGATCGAACCTTTGTGTCAAGGATTCAGTTAATCCCATATGATGTTCCCTTTGTTCTTCGGTATGTTACTTGCCCGAGATTCGATCGTCGGTATCTCCATACCTAGTTCAACCTCATTACCGGCAAGTCTCTTTACTTGTTCCGTAATACAAGATCCCATGACTAACACTTAGTCACATTGCTTGCAAGGCTTATTGTGATGTTGTATTACCGAGTGGGCCCTGAGATACCTCTCCGTCACACGGAGTAACAAATCCCAGTCTTGATCCATGCCAACCCAACAGACACCCTCGAAGATACCTGTAGAGCACCTTTATAGTCACCCAGTTACGTTGCGACGTTTGATACACACAAGGCACTCCTTCGGTGTCCGTGAGTTGCATGATTTCATGGTCATAGGAACATATACTTGACATGCAGAAAACAATAGCAATAAACTAACACGATCATATGCTACGTTTGTAGTTTGGGTCTTGTCCATCACATCATTCTCCTAATGATGTGATCCCGTTATCAAATGACATCACATGTCAATGGCTAGGAAACCTTGACCATCTTTGATTAACGAGCTAGTTCACTAGAGGCATACTAGGGACAAAGTGTTGTCTATTTATCCACACATGTAATGTTTTCCAATCAATACAATTATAGCATGGACAATAAACTATTATCATGAACAAGGAAATATAATAATAAACACTTTATTTATTGCCTATAGGGCATATTTCCAACAATGCCCTTCTTGGAGGTTGTGGGCGCGGGCGAAGGTCTTCCAGCCATGCCTGAGGAACATGATGTGACTCGCTGGGTACTCGACGTCCACCCGCGTCGCGCCATTACAGCAACCATGCCCCCATAACCACAGAACGGGCAGCTCGTCAGCTTCCATCGCCCTAGAGAAAGGGCAAGGGAGGCGTAGATGGCTCTGGACGGGACCGGGCAGCTTGAGGACAAACTCTAGCGTCGTCCCCTCGGCATGGGTCTCCTCAAGGAAGGGGGCCGGCGTCGGAGGAGGAGGCGGGGCAGCGCTCCGCCTCCCCCGACCTCGGTCTCCACGACGGCCATGACCCCTCGTGCCTCTTCCACCACATGCACTCGGGCCACCCTCCGCCTTTGTGGCTGAAGCGGTGGCATGATCCCGATGAGAACTCCTCCTCGGATTGGTGGACGGTGGCCGCCCTCGCCCCCTGTTCATGGCTGAGGGCGAGCCCCACTCGAAGGTTGGGAAGACGTGGGAGGGCAAACTATGGAGGTTCTCACTTGGAGGAGGGATGAAGGACGGATGAGCACCGCCCTCGCTAACCCCCCAATTTATAGGGAGAAGCGCGGGGGCTGTCTCTCCCCCGCTCCAAGGGTCGCCGCCCACCTCCTCCAATAGCTGTGCCCTCGAGGCGAATAGCAACCACCCCGTTGCTCCAATCCATGGCACTGCAGTTACTGCCTTTCCCAGGGACTTTAAGTCACGGGCGCCCATTGCTGGCTCCCCGCTATGCATGTGGCGCGCGTGGCGGAAACGACCTGACGCAGTAATTGAAAATTTGACGGTCGCGCCACGCATGTATCCCATGTCCCGCATTCAATGAGCGTCGTGGGGAGGCGTAGTAAGCGCAATGATCACAACCACAAGGCCATGCCACGCATCCCCATGCACTGTTTGGGCCTAGCCCAACAACGCCTCGCACCGTGGGTGTCCCAGGCCCGAGGGCTCCTGTCGGTGCACTAGGGTTTTGGGCTCTCTAGTGCCCCTTACTCGTGCATGGGTAGTAGTAGCCTCCCTTACAACGAGACCCGACAGGGAGTTGCCAAGTACAAGCACAGGAGCATCAAGACTCCCGGCAAGACCTCACCGGGACGACCATCAAACCCTCACGCAAAGGCAAAGCACCAGCAAGATCCGGCAAGGTAAGGTACGACAAGGTGAAGCCCTAGAAAGGCCCCTCCAGCACACAGGCCAGGTGTCGTTCCGCCTAGACACGTGTCGCGGTGTCAGCACTGGAGGGGGTTAAACGGTGCCAATGGGATGGGCTCCTGTCCCATCCTGCAGACGGACAGAGATGCCTGGCGGTGCATTAAATGCGCCTATCCTACTCTGTTAGTGTTAGGTATGATAGCACTGTAGCTCTATACACCCCGTGTACGCACTGTATGCCACTGTTGGCATCCCCTTTAGAATATAAAAGGAGGCCCAGGGCGATACGGTGGAGGACTTTTGGACTTTTGGACTTTTAGTCTTCTAGACTTTTGGAATTGGGACCTTCTAGCTAGCACAGGTAGCAACTGCTCAGAGAGCTCCTGTAGCTAGAACCTAACTAGGGGTAGATCTTCACGAAGTAGGCGATCTCCTTGCCCTTCCAAAATTCTTGGTTCTCTCCACAACACAAAGTAGGAGGCTCCCAAGCGACACCTAACCAATCTAGAAGGCACCACCCTCCAAAAGGTAATAGGCTCGATAAAGTTGATGAACTCATTGCTCTTGTGCTTCAAGATGATAGACTCCTCAACACACAATCACTCTCTCACAGATTTGGCTTGGTGGAAGAGATTGATTGGGTGGAAAGCAACTTGGGGAGGCTAGAGATCAAGATTGGAGGCTAGAGATCAAGATTCATATGATAGGAATGGAATGGCATGATCTCAACACATGAGTTGGTGGCTCTCTCTCAAAAAATCAGTGGGTATGAGTGGGGAACTGTTCTAAGTGCTTCTCTTGCGAATGAGTGGTGGTGGAGCGGTATATATAGGCATCTCCAAAAATCCAACCATTACACCTAATAAGCCAGACTCGGTGACAAAAGTATGATCAAACACGAACAAAAAGTATCTCACATCCAAACCAAAAGGCCAAATGTTTTAAAACAGCAATAAAAACATACGCTCTCTCACTCGAAGCCTAGATCTATATATAACTTCTCCCCCTTTGGCAACAAGTTATCAAAAAGCTCGAAGAGATATAGCTAATCGTTCTTCTACGTCTGATCTCTTCTGGTAGTCGATGTCGGAGTCGAGAGAACTGCATCGGCAAAGACTTCTGCTGATGTCCTGGACGGAGTTGGAGTAGACACTGGAGGCACTGAAGGTGCTGATGGAGCTGAAGTCACACTAGCTGGAGCAGAAGATGAAGGTCTCGTCTCCGGAGTTGGCACTGTAGGTGTCCTAGCCTGTCTCCTGTATTGGGCAGTCGTCTTGACAGGTGCACTATCCTCATCATCATCAGAAGACTCGGACTCTGAAGAGGTGTGATGGATAGGAGCTTCATCTACTTCCTTCTTAAGCTCGTTAACGGTCTTAGTCAGCCCATCTACCTTGTCATTTAGAGTTTTCACTCTATCCTCAATAATGTTCACAAGGCTCTCCTGACTATCCATAATGGTTTGATGTCCTTCTTCATGTCCATGACAGTAGAGATCAAGAGATCCATCTGCTCGTTCCTGGATCTGGGGACCTGAGCACTAGTGGTTGTAGCTGCCTCTACCTCTTCCTCTTCCTGTGCCTGAGCTGCAGCTAATGTGAGATGGTCTGGGTCCATAACCACAACATTGTCCTCAAAATTTGGCTGAAGTGGCAAGTGGGGTCTATCCAGAGCAAAGATGTGCTTCTCAAGTTTGGAGTTGATTAGCATCTGAATGTAGGGTGCATAGCAGCATGAGCGCTTTTGGTCAGCAATAACCCTCTTCACTGTTTCAACAATCAAGTCCATCTCTCGAATCCTAGTGTGATTGTCAAGATGGATAAGCATGTTTATGGAGTAGCCACGAATCATCTTATCATCTCCAGACTTGGGCATCAAGGTATGCCTCAAGATGGTGTTCATGGTACGGAGGCCAGCCTGCAGGAAGTAAATAGATCCTAACTTGTGTGATTGCAAGTTAGCAGCAGGGACAACATTTTACATATCCTTCATGGCATTGTGGCTCTATTTGGATTCAGAGTAGACATCCAAGTCACCATCCAGTACCCCTGGGATGGTAGCCCACTCATCTAGGATGGTATCCCACTCATCAACTGTAGACTCATATCTAGCTCCTTCAATCATCCACACTATCCTACCATCTCCATAGAAGTGAGCAGTGGAGTAGAACTGTATAATCATCTCATCATTACAAGCAGTGAACTCTCTGCCAACAAACTGATCAAGACCAATGCAGTGAAAGTTGTCTTGCACACATGGGAAATAGTTCTCATTTGCCTTGATATACTTCCAGTTAGCGTATCTCATATCACTGACTGTTGGACTCTTGTCAAGCAAGATTGTCTCATAGAAGTCTTGTTGTTCCTGGTGTAGAACATGTAGTCCACATCAGTTTTTCTCCTCTAGGCATATGGATCAATAGCTCTCCATGCCCTCAAACCAGAATCCTTCCTCTTCTTCATATCCTCAGCAACTGGATGGCTGGCAGTGTGTTCAGGAAGGTGAGGTCTAAGCTTCATAAAAGTTGTCATAGCATCATCATCATCTGCTTCTCTGAAATTTGATCTTTTGTTCTTCTTGGCAGCATGAATATCTCTGGTAGTCCTTTTGGACTTCCCTGCAGCAACCTTCTTGGGTGCAGCCTTGGTGCTCTTGGAGGGACCTGGCTTTGGAATAGAATCTGCCAACAGCTTCTTTTGTTTCTACTTGGGAGGGGCCTTGACCACTTGTTCCTCCTCCTCCTCCTCCTCAGCAGCAACACCAGCAGCCTCCTCTAGATCCTCAAACATAGAGGTAGGCCTGCCAAGAACACGGATGATTCTCTTCCTGGTTGTCTTCTTCTCTCCTGCCTTCTTAGGCAAATATTTCCTTGGGAGCTCAATAGACATTGTAGATCTAGCACTCTCAGGTTCTCTCATAGTCTCTGGAGGTGCACATATCTTGCTGACTACCCTCCTGGATGAGGTGGCCTCATTGGCAGACTTCTTTGCAGCCTTATCTTGCTTCTTAGCAAGAACCTCCTCTGGCACAAAGTGAGAATCCTCCTCATTAGAATTTTGTCTCTTCCTAGTCCTAGTTGCAGCTTTAGGCAACCCATGAGAACTAGGGGGGTGCCTGGATCTAAGAAAGAGCTGGACTTAGGACTAGTGCCTCAACTCACATCAACAGTCTGCTCCTGCAGATTCTGGCTATCCTCTGAACCTGACATGTCTGACCCTATGAATAGAGTTGAGAAGAGTGGAATAGGATAAGTCATCACAAAATACAAGGATTTTTAATTTTTTTAACAGAAAAATCATAGATGTAGTTCACTGCAAAACTGGATTTCGGTGTCACCGAGTCAAACATTTCGGTGCTGTCGAGACTCACAATACCCTTAACAGAAACTTGGCAGCAATTTCGGTCTAACCGAAAACTGCCACTCGGTTTCACCGAGTACTGTCCTCAGTAGCACAAAAACGAAATCGGTGGAACTGATTTTTCTGACTCGGTATCACTGAGATGCGCTTTTGCGGGCAACTAAACCTAAAAAAATTCGGTTCTCTAATCTAATGAGATTTCCAATGGGTGGATTGGTTTGCAAATGGTGGATTATCGATGGAATAAACTTCAACGCACAAGATTTGTTCGGGGAGCACAAGAAGGGATGAATCCATACCCTAGCTCGGTGATGGATCCTCTACAGCGTGGATGGCGGTGAAGATTCCCGTCGACGGCGAAGATCCCAACGGTGGAGGAGCGTGGGGAGACAAGGGCGATGACCAGGGGGGTCCTTTGCAGCAGCTTAGGGTTTTGGAGCGCGATGTTTGAAGATTGAATTTGAAAGCGTCGGGGTCCACAACTTATATACCCATGGCTATCGGTGACACCGATTCTAAATTTTCGGTGTCATCGAGTTTCTCAACTGTCAGCTGACAAGGAAACTCGATGCAACCGAGAACATGGAATCGGAAGTATCGAGAATGAAAAGCCAGATCAACCCTGGGCATTCGTTGAGACCAAGTTTTTTGAGTTGGTTCCACCGAGTTGCACTTAGGAGGTTTTAATGGTCACTCCTTTGTCGATTCGGAACTCCGAGTGCTCCTCACACAGAGAAATCGAAAAGTACTTGTTCAAATTTTGTGATGCGGCATGAATAGAATATGCGGTGAGAAATCATAGATAGCTATAGGAGTGGTCCTAGGCATTCTTGTATATCCAATTGGCAAATCAAAAATCAAAAGCCAAATAGCAACAGTTGGATATCCTGGAATGAGTAAATAAATGCAGACCAACATGCTCACACAATAAGATGTAAAATGAAAATATGGCAAACATGCACAAACATACTAGCATCTAACAAGCACTTTGGCGATGATGGATTCATCTATATATGAGTATATTGACTTAGGAGACAAGTAAGAATACTTGATCATAGGTCATACTCATCGTTTAAGCACAAGTGGGGTTACCACTTTTACATAGAGCATTTAATGTTCTCACATACTATGAGATTCTTTGACTCAAGTAAAGCTCCCCCTTTATGTCACATCCGCCCATAGGAGGGATAAACTAACCTTGGGTTTTGTCGATGAAGACTTCATGTAAGTGAAGTAGTGTTGGATGCTCAAAGTTGATGAAGATCACCAAGAGTTGGGAGCATCCTTGTTGTTTCATTACTCTTCTCACCTACATGGGTTAGTCCCAACACACAAGAGACAAATACAAGGATATCTGTGGACATGTAGTGCAAAGCATATATGATGATGTCCATTGATTTGTTGAATACCTTGTCCCTTGTTTACTTTTGAGGGAATGTGTGACTCCTTGAACTATTGCATGATGTTGATGTTGATCGCAACTAGTTATTGCCAATAATGAATGTGAGTGGATTTCATTGGTGGAGTCACCCCTCAAGAACTTCTCTAGTTCTTCTTCTTGGAGACCCACATCAAGTTGATGGGGATCCTTGGTGTTGAAGTAGCACTTGTAGAAGTTGAGCTTGTAGTAGCCTTGGGAGCCCACTTTACCAAAGCTCGGAATTCATCTTCATATGAGTCAATGTCCTCTTGAAGCTTGTTCTTGCCCTTGAGCTTTGGGTCTTGTGGTGGAAGGTCATCTTGAGCTTTTGTTCCCTTGGGGAAAGTATTTTCATACTTATCCTTTTGAGGAACAAACTTGGGATTGGGGTATTTACCTTATTCCCATTCGACTCCATTAGCGTTGAAGTAGACAACACCACGATTCTTCCGGTATCCTCCGTGCTTGCATACAATCTCCTCAAATTATTTGCACCCTTCAAGACTCTTGTAGATACCTTTCTCTATAATCCCTTTCAAAAGTTCATTTTCTTGCTCCTGTGTAACTTGGCTAAGAGAAGAGTTACTAGGATCAAGAGAACTACTAGAAGCAATATCATTGGATTTATCATTTTTATTGCTACTAGTTGAAGTAACTTTCTTTCCTTTGTTACTAGATTGCTTAGTCTTAACTTGTGGCATGAATGCAGACAAGAGAAATCGCTTGGCTAGATAAGAGGAAGTCTTTTTTCGAAGTTTGTCATTGATAGCTTTAAGGAACTCATGCTCTTGATCTAAATTGAGCTCCTCGAAGCGGAGCTTCTCATGTGTCCTTACAAGCTCTCTATGATCTTCTAGAGTTGACTCGTGAGCTAACTTAAGAGTTTTTAGTTCTTTAGTTAGTCGTTCTATTTACAACTTATCATCATCGCATGACTTATGTAGACTAGAGTGAGTACTAACAAGTTCATTTTGACCAACATTACTAGATTTGTCAAATATCAAGTCATCTTCAATTAACATGTCATCTTTAATTAACAAGTCATCTTCGTCACTATTGAACTCAAGATACTCGGGGTGTGATACCTTGGGGCCTTTAGCCATGAAGCAACGTCCACTCCCTTCATTTGGTGAATCAAATATGTCGTAGGAGTCGGTTGTCACTAGTGCAAGTCCGGTAACACCTTAATCTTGACTATAGTCGGAGTTGGAGTGATAGCTTCTCTCGGAGTGGTTGTTGAATTCAGAGCCGGAAACCCATTCACCAACATGAGCTTGATGTCTTCTTATTGAGTATCTCTTGGTGTACTTGTCCTTCTTCTCCAAGTCCCTAATTCTCCTTGAGGGTCTTCGTTCATAACGATCATCCCTACTCCTTCTCTCTCTTCGAGGTGACTCGTCTCTTGAGCTTCGTCTTCTTGGTTACTCTTTTTTCCTTTTGTAAGGAGCCATGCACTCATTGGGGTAGTGTCCGGGCTTCCCACAATTGTAGCAGTTTCGGTCATGACTTGACGAACACTTCTCTTCATATCTTGAGTTGGAGCTTCAATCTTTGCTTCTGTTCTTGTAGAACTTGTTGAATCTCTTGACCATGAGGCTTATATCTTTGTTTTTGACAAGGTTGTCACTTGAGGTAGCAGGAGCATCACTTGTGGCTTTGTAAGCATTGCTAGACTTGTGGTGAATCTCTTCCTTGTCCTTGAGTTGGCTTGAGATATTTGTAGTTGGGCATCATTTGGATCAATGTGCATACGGTGTCATATAGATCATCCAAGGCACGAAGTATCTTCTTGATGATGAATTTGTCTGTCATTTCTTCGCCTCCTAAGCCGACAATCTCATTAGTGATGAGAGCTAGCCTAGAGTACATCTCAGTGACTCCTTCACCATCCTTCATCTTGAACTTGTCAAGCTGACTTTGAAGAACATCCAACTTGGATTCTCTCATAGATTCGGTACCTTCATGCATATCAACCAAAGTATCCCAAATCTCTTTTGCATTCTCAAGACGGTTGATTTTGTTGAATTCTTCGGGGCATAGGAAGTTGAAGAGAATCTCATATGCTTGAGCATTGAGTTACAACATCTTCAATTCTTCTGCAGTTGCTTCGCGATCCGGTTCCTTCCATCCGCAAAGAATTCACCATGCAATCCAACATGAACAATTGCCCAAACGGCGGGGTTATGAACAAGTAAATGCATCTTCATTTTGTGCTTCCAACTAGCAAAATTAGTGCCATCAAAGTACGGACCTCTACGGTGATAATTTACCTCACTAGACACCATACTCTCCTAGGTTGTGAAACCAATGCAATGGAGGCCAAAGCTCTGATACCACTTGTAGGTGAAATTAGTGCTAGAGGGGGGTGATTAGACTACTTGACCAACTACTTTTTCCCAATTTTAAGTCTTGGCAGATTTTAGCATTCATAGTATGTCAAGTACACCCTACACACGCATGTCTATGAGTATTGCAGCGGAAAAATAAAGACAAGCATGTAAGTAAAGGAAGGGTAGAAAGATCAAACGCAATTGGTGACATGATGATTTTTCCCGTGGTTCCGATAGGTGGTGCTATCGTACATCCACGTTTATGGAGTCTTCAACCCACGAAGGGTAACGGTCGCGAGAGTGCACGGAGGGCTCTACCCATGGAGGGTTCCATGAAGAAGCAACCTTGACTATACCATGATGGCCTACGTCCACGGAGGACTAGCCTAACTAGGGGTAGATCTTCACGAAGTAGGCAATCTCCTTGCCCTTACAAACTTCTTGGTTCACTCCACAACACAAAGTAGGAGGCTCCCAAGCGACACCTAACCAATCTAGGAGGCACCACCCTCCAAAAGGTAATAGGCTCGATAATGTCGATGAACTCCTTGCTCTTGTGCTTCAAGATGATAGACTCCTCAACACACAATCACTCTCTCACAGATTTGGCTTGGTGGAAGAGATTGATTGGTGGAAAGCAACTTGGGGAGGCTAGAGATCAAGATTTATATGATAGGAATGGAATGGCATGATCTCAACACATGAGTAGGTGGCTCTCTCTCAGAAAATCAGTAGGTATGAGTGGGGAACTGTTCTGAGTCGTTCTCTTGCGAGTGAGTGGTGGTGGAGGGGTATATATAGGCATCTCCAAAAATCCAACCGTTACACCTAATAAGTCAGACTCGGTGACACCGATGTGTAAATCTCGGTGGTACCGAGTTGACTCAAAGGTAGCAACTTCAGAATCTCGGTGAGACCGATACATACAACTCGGTTGCACCGACAAGGTGACCAACGGTCAGATTGGCAAACTCGGTGATGCCGATTCACAAAACTCGACGGGACCGATTTTGTGAACTTGCGTAACAGGAAGTTGGCAACCCAAACTCGGTGGCACCAAAATGGAATTGGTGGCACCAAAATGCTAGGGTTTGGTTGAGTCTGTCTGAGGCTGAGAATCGGTGGCACCGACTGGAAAGTGTTGGTTGCACCGATTTTGGATATTTGGCTTTGGACAGACTTTTGTGGAAGAGCTTGTGGGTGTATGTGGTGACTATCAATTGTGCACGTATGAGCATTTTGTTCACCAACAAAACCTTACCCCCTTTTGATAGTATTGGCTTTCCTATGGACTCAAAGTGATTTCTCACAAAAGGTAAAATGTAGAGTCCTCTTGCTTGAAGCTTTGCTAATCTATTTCCTTGCATCTTGGGGTATTCCACAACCCTTTTGCCAACCCATCATTGAACTTTTCCTGAAACATGCTTAGTGGAAACATTAGTTCAATGATATATATGTTGTTATTAATTACCAAAACCAGCAAGGGAGCAAATGTGCTTTCACTTTGCACCGCTCCTAACGGAGATTAGCATCCGCAAGGGTGTGAACTTAGCGATACATCATCGTCTCCATGTGGCTCGCCTCTTACCCGAGCCCTTTATTTATGCACTTTACTTTGTGATAGCCATATTGTTTCTTGTTATATATCTTGCTATCACTTAGTTGTCTATATTGCTTAGCATAAGTTGTTGCTGCACATAGGTGAGCCTAGTTGTTTTAGGTTTTGTGCTTGACTAATTAAACGATAGTTTTATTCCACATTTGTTCAAGCCTAAAACGTAATTATTTTAAAGCGCCTATTCACCCCCCCCTCTAGGTGGCATCCACACCCTTTCACTTGGAGTCTCTCCAACCATAGATGAACGATCCCTCAAACCGAAGACCGAAAGCATGACCTCTCTACTTGCTTGCAAGCATACGATCTTCACGATCCAGTAGCGCTCCGCCATCTGGAGCTTATCGTCGTCGAAGAATTAGAGGGAGGACATTAGAACCACATTGGGCTTATAATTATTAGGATTAGAGGAACTATATCTAACTCAAATTAGGCAACTAGGATCAACTTGAACTAGAACTAGAAGAACTCGAGCAAGCTCCAAAACTTATGTATAGAAAAGGGTCAATACCTCAAGTATATATAGGTGGGAGGAGACGACGGGTGAAACAAGGGGGTCTCTCCCCTTGGCCGGCCAAGGAAGAGGAGGGCTCCCACTCCAATTCGGCCTCCCTCTCCCCTTTCCATGGGGAGAAGGGGCGCCACCCCTATTAGGCCCAAGTGGCCCAAGTGGTCTTCCACCACTTGGCCTTATTAGGCCCGTTGATATTTTCTTAAATATAAAATAGTTTTAAATACTTTTAGAGAATTTATATATAATTTAACATCTCCGGAAATATTTTCCTCCTATATATATTAATCAATATTACTCGGTATTACCAGATATTCACCGAAACCCTTCCGGTGACCCTGAAACGCTTCCGGATCCTCTCGGAACTATTTCGAATATCAATGAAACAATTCGACAAATAAATCCTCGATACTATTGACCTACTAATACCCAGAAAATCATGATTACCTTAAGCTTGTGACCCCGTAGATTTGGTAACTCATAGACATGAAGGAAACTCATTTGTTCAATGACCAATAGCGAAACCATGGACGTCCATATCGATCCCTATGAGTACATGGACGATATTCGAGCGAACCATCGGTTACCATGTGAAATTACCTTTGCTTTGCGATAGTTCACAATACCAAAGATTCATCGGTATTGTCTTGAGTCATCTGCATGCTCGTTATACCGTTATTCTCGTTATCAGTTTTTGTTCTTCTTTTCTCATTGATGCGTTCCAGCATTCCCATGACATAGTCACCTGTGTCTGGCTAGACGATGAAGGATGTTGTCACACCAAGAGGTACCTAATAATATATCTCCATCATCGGAGGAGCAAATCCCACTTTTGAGCTATCTAGTCCCTTGTCAAACTTTCTGATCAACCTGTAAGTTGTCGTTATGATCACCTAGTTACAAATGACGTTTGAGCGGCCCCAAATCACATCGTATGGTAATAAGTGACTAAGATGCTCTCATGGTCTAAGTATCATAAAACACATGATAACACTCCGCGTTATAACAATTGATCTTAGACGATATTATCTCAAAGTTTAACAAATAAGTTTGGGTCGATTCAATACAATCTATCTTCTAACGTCATATTCTCAATGTTGTTTTTGGAATATCATTACACTTAACAATATCCTAATATCCAGAAAACATGATCACTAACAACACTTGAGCTGGTCTTAGAGGAAAGACTAGGAACCTTTGTTTTACCGTTTATCATTCCACACGTGCATATGAGTATTCCTCTGAATCACATATTCCAGAATTATAGCAGTTATAGCATAGAATATAAACTCTTAGTTATGAATGTGGAAACATAAAAATGCAATATTATTGCCTCTAGGGTGTACTTCCAACAAGCGGCTCCAAAGAAAAACAACAAACTGACCGATGATAGTGGATTATTGAACATTCCACTTCCATGAATACCTTGTGGGTGTTGCCCTACATTAGCTTGGCATACTTCTAGTAGCTTGAAGGGGCTCCTGTATGTGTTTGCTTATGATGGTAGCTTGATGGAGCTATTGGATGTAGTTATAAACTTAATGGAGTCTCTGCATGCAGCTGTTGGTAACTATATGGAGATCCTAGTGGGAAGCTCGATTGAGCTCCTGAAGGAAAAAAAAAGTTTGTGGATAGAAAGAATGATAGCCATATGGTTGGAGAGGATAATTCATGGAAAGACAAGATGCGTAGTGTTTGTGTGTTTGGGTACATGACATGTTATTTTGTGAATTAGAATTGAGTAAATTTCTCACAAGGTAGTTCTCCATGACTGAAGATATATTTTTTAGATGTGTGAACACATATCTAGTCGTCACACAAAGAAAGGAGCAACAATTTTTTGAGCCCATGGCTTCCTTGTTATATCTTCTTTTTTACGTCGAGTATATTTTAACTAGTTTAAGCTGAACCAAGATGTTGGTTCGCTTTTCACGTGACAAGTAGCATCGAATAAATTGCATTGACCGAGTCGATTTGAATGAGGCTTTCAATCACTTTAGCCCATGCCACGAGCGGTGCCGTGATATCTTCTATATAACGGGTGTACCGGAACATTTACTTACCGTGGACAATGTTGTTATATGGTTTTTACAAAATCTCCATGCACATGGAAGTACTCATGAACAGATGTGAGGAGCGTATCATGTAAATGCAAAGGCAATAACACGATTGATTTGATGCCAACATTTGGCAAAATCATAGGAAAACTCTCTAATGTTAGAGTAAATATGAGGTACGCGATCATCCACTGAGGATCAAGAAATCACAACACAATGACGACACGGATATTTGTTAACGTGGTTCGGCGAACTAGCCTACTCCCCAGGCAATGACTACGGACGCACCTCCCCAAGATACTGCAACACCGGTCATTCGGATGCTGGCACAAGCCGCCGGCTCCCCGTTGCGTGCCTGTCGCTATCTAGTCGTCATAGGTAACAACATGGAGTGCCTCCTCATATGTAAGAGGCATAAAACGTGTCCGACTACGAAACTACACGTATCCTACCCACACTACAACACCAAGTCCAAACGTAACCAACCCATACACAATATTCGACACAAAATCAAGAAGCTCCATCTTGGCGAATATTCTCCACTACCATGAATTTGTCCATGCGTCAAACTTCCATGCACTCCAGACTTGTGTTGTCTTCATCGTAGCTTACCGAGATCTACTCGACGAGTCTACCCCAGACCCGCCGCCACCGATGGGATCCTGCTGTTACTCTCGTAACTCTAGTCTCCGTGACTCCACTTGCAATAGTGCTTCCTTGCAACTTGTAAAGATGTGAAAGTCATCCTCGCTCCAATCATCATAGTCACCTCATCTTCCATGATTTTCATGGTCTTCTTATCTCGATCACAAAGGAATACCATACTATCATGAAGGACCCCCACGAAATTAAATTCCTCCTTAGCCCCAGCACATGCCTAACTCCCCAAAGCATCCGTTCAACTCCGTCAAACATCTTGATTTTGATGTCACCTACTCTGGCAACACGGCAACCTGTGTCATCGCCAATGTAGGCTAAACCAAACTCACAAGACTTGTACGAAGAGAACCAATCCTTGTTGGGTGTCGCATGAAAAGAGCAAGCTGAATCTAACATCCATGCTTCACCTTTGGTTGACCGCTTCTTTGATACGACGAGGGAATCACTACTATTTTCTGAGTCATCACCATGAGTTGCCATATTAGCACTTGCCTCACCATTGAGTTTTGGACAATCCTTTCTCATATGTCCCCACTGCTTACACTTGTGACATTGTATTTTCTTTTTCTTTTTCTTGTTCTTCCCTACCTCGTATCCCTTCCGCCACTCCTCACCCTTGACTAGCAAACCTTCACCATGAGAGACTTCCACCACGTTACTCTTTCTCATATGATAAGATAGAAATACCGTAGTAATATCCTCATTCTTGACCATCTCCTTACCATGTGTCAAAGGAGTGATGAAATGATCATAAGACGATAGCAATGAACAAAGAAGTCGAATTTCCCTATCCTCGTCAGGAACCGTCACACCCAAGCGTGCTAGATCCATCACGACTTGATTAAAGGCGTTCATATTGTTGGGGAACGTTGCATGGGAAACAAAAAAATTCCTACGCACACGCAAGATCTATCTACGGTGATGAGCATATACGATAGGGAGAGTGGATCTACATACCCTTGTAGATCGCTAAGCGGGAAGCGTTAAGAAACGCGGTTGGTGTAGTCGAACGTCTTCGGGATCCAAATCGCCGAGCATCCTGCGATCTCATCACGATCTGTCCCGCGATCCAATCATGATCCGTCTCGCGAACTCATAACAATCCGTCCCACGATCTCATCACGATCCGTCTCGCGATCTTGATCACGGTCCTTCCGATCTAGCGCCAAATGGACGGCACCTCCGCGTTCAGCACACGTACAGCTCGATGACGATCTCCGCCTTCTTGATCCGGCAAGAGGGAGCGGAGAGGTAGATGACTTCTCTGGCAGCGCGACGGTGTTGTGGTGATGGTGGTGGAGCTATTCCAGCAGGGCTTCGCCTAAGCACCACTGGAAACCGATCTAGAGGAGAAACTACGATCTAGAGGAGAGGTAGCACGTGGCTATTAGGGTTAGCTTTTTACTCTAAATCATCTAGTATATATAGAAGGGAGGGAGGGGAGTAGGCAGCCTCAAACCCTCAAGGTTTGTTCGAAATTGGAGGTGGAGGAGTCCTACTCCAATCCTATTAGGAGTAGGATTCCTCCTTTCCACTTGGAAACTCTTTCCACCTCTCCACCTTTGGATTTTTCCTTCTCAAACCACTCTAGCCGCATGGGCCCTTCGAGGAGGCTTTGGCCAGCCCACCAGGGGCTGGTTTACCTCCTCCCACAGCCCATGTAGCCTCTTGGGTCGAAATACCTCTCCCTATGGTCCCCCGGTACACTACCGGCACTCCCGGTACACTACCAATGAGCCCGAAACTTTTCCGACGACCAAAACAGGACGCCGTGTATATCAATCTTTACCTCCGGACCATTCCGGAGCTCCTCGTGATATCCGGGATCTCATCCGGGACTCCAAACAACCTTCGATCACCATCATACATAACTATATACTACCAAAACGTCACCGAACCTTAAGTGTGTAGACCCTGCGGGTTCGAGAACTATGTAAACATGACCGAGACACCTCTACGGTCAATAACCAATAGCGGGACCTGGATGCCCATATTGGTTCCTACATATTTTACGAAGATCTTTATCGGTCGAACCTCTGTGTCAACGATTCAGTTAATCCCGTATGATGTTCCCTTTATTCTTCGGTATGTTACTTGCCCGAGATTCGATCATCGGTATCTCCATACCTAGTTCAACCTCGTTATCGGCAAGTCTCTTTACTCGTTCTATAATGCAAGATCTTGTGGCTAACACTTAGTCACATTGCTTGCAAGGCTTCTTGTGATGTTGTATTACCGAGTGGGCCCTGAGATACCTCTTCGTCACACGGAGTAACAAATCCAAGTCTTGATCCATGCCAACTCAACAGACACCCTCGAAGATACCTGTAGAGCACCTTTATAGTCACCCTGTTACGTTGTGACGTTTGATACACACAAGGTACTCCTCCGGTGTCAGTGAGTTGCATGATCTCATGGTCATAGGAACAAATACTTGACATGCAGAAAACAGTAGCAATAAACTGACATGATCATATGCTATGTTTGTAGTTTGGGTCTTGTCCATCGCATCATTCTCCTAATGATGTGATCCCGTTATCAAATGACATATCATGTCCATGACCAGGAAACTATAGCCATCTTTGATCAACGAGCTAGTCTATTAGAGGCATACTAGGGACATGGTGTTGTCTATGTATCCACACATGTATCTGGTTTTCCGATCAACACAATTATAGCATAGATAATAAACGATTATCATGAACAAGGAAATATGATAATAACTAATTTATTATTGCCTCTAGGGCACATTTCCAACAGTCTCCCACTTGCACTAGAGTCAATAATCTAGTTCACATCACCATGCGATTCGCATTGTTATGAATCTAACACCCAATGAGTTCTGGGGCTCGATCATACTTTGCATGTGAGAGAGGTCTTATAGTCAACGGGTCTGCGACATTCAGATCCGTGTGTACTTTGCAAATCTCTATGCCCAACTGTAAACACTGCTACCACACTCCCCTTGGTACTATTCCAAATGGTTTCTCCACTATACGTATCCAGATTGCTACTACGAGTCATCCGGATTGGTGTTAAAGCTTGCATCGACGTAACTCTTTACGACGAACTCTTTATCACCTCCATAACCGAGAAACATCTCCTTAGTCCTCTGGTTACTAAGGATAATTTTGACCGCTGTCCAATGATCCACTCCTGGATCACTCTTGTACCCCTTGACAGACTCATGGCAAGGCACACACCAGGTGCGGTACACAGCATGACATAATATAGAGCCTATGGCTAAGGCATAGGGGACGACACTCGTCCTTTCTCTTTCTTCTGCCGTGTTCGAGCTTTGAGTCTTACTCAACTTCACACCTTACAAATCAGGCAAGAACTCTTTCTCTGACTAATCTATTTTGAACTCTTTCAAAATCTTGTAAAGGTATGTACTCATTGAAAGTCTCATCAAGTATCTTGATCTATCGCTATAGATCTTGATGCTCAACAATTAGGTAGCTTTATCCAGGTCTTCCTTTGAAAAACTCCTTTCAAACAACCCTTCATGCTTTCCAGAAATTCTATATCATTTCCGATCAACAATATGTCAACCACATATGCTTATCAGAAACTCTATAGTGCTCCCACTCACTTTATTGTAAATACAAGTTTCTCATAAACTTTGTATAGACTCAAAAACTTTGGTCACCTCATCAAAGTGTATATTCCAACTCCGAGATGCTTGCTTTAGTCCATAGAAGGATCACTGAAGCTTGCACACCTTTTAGCATCCTTAGGACTGACAAAACCTTCTAGTTGTATCACATACAACCTTTCCTCAAGTAAACCGTTAAGGAAACGATGTTTTGACATCCATCTGCCAGATTTCATAATTGAAAAATGCAGCAACTGCTAACATAATTCCAACAGACTTTAGCATTTCTACGAGTGAGAAAGTCTCATTGCAGTCAACTCCTTGAACTTGTCGTAAACTTCTTTGCAACTAGTTGAGCTTTACTAATGGTGACATTTACCATCAGCGTTTGTCTTCATATTAAAGGTTCATTTGTACTCGACGGCCTACCGTCCAACGAGCAAGTCTACCAAAGTCTACACTTGGTTTTCATACTTGGATCCTTTCTCGGATTTCATGGCCTCTAACCATTTGTCGGAATCCGGGCCTATCATCGCTTCTCCATAGCTCGTAGGTTCATCGTTGTCCAACAACATGATCTCTAAGACAGGGTTGTCATACCATTCATGAGCAGTACGCATCCTTGTCGACCTACGAGGTTCGATAGTAACTTGATCCAAAGCTTCATGATCATGATCATTAACTTCCTCTTCAACTGACGTAGGCTCCACAGAAACATCTTTCTGCACTGTGCTACTCTCTAGTTGAAACAAAGGTTTAACAACCTCAACAAGTTCTATCTTCCTCCCACTCAATTCTTTCGAGAGAAACTTTTTCTCGAGAAAGGACCCAGTTTTAGCAACAAACACTTTATGCTTGGATCTCAGATAGAAGGTTCACCCAACTGTTCTTAGGGTATTCTATGAAGATGCATTTGTCCGCTTTGGGTTTGAGCTCATTAGGTGAAAACATTTTTCACACAAGCGTCGCAGCCCCAACCATAATTCACACGGTGTCATCTCAACGGATTTAGATGGTGCCCTATTAAAAGTGAATGTTGTTGTCAACCCCAAAACTATAGTAGCAAAACGATAAGAGACATCATAGCACGCACCATATCCAATAGAGCACGACTATGATGTTCGGATACACCATCACACTATGGTGTTCCAGGTGGCGTGGGTTGTCAAAAAAACTTTTCACATTGTCTTAAGTTGTATACCAAACTCGTAACTCAGATATTCACCTGCACGATCATATCGTAGATATTTTTATCTTCTTGTCACGATGATCTTAAACTTCACTCTGAATCTGTTTGAACTTTTCAAACAATTTAGACTTGTGTTTCATTAAGTAAATATACACTATATCTACTCAAATCATCAGTGAAGATAAGAAAATAACGATATCCACCGCACGCTACAACACTCATTGGACCGTATACATAAATATGTATCATTTACAATAAGTCACTTGCCCGCTCCATCAAACCGGAAAACGGGGTCCTTCGTCATCTTACCCAAGAGGCATGGTTCACATGTCTCAACCGATTCGAAATTGAATGAGTCGAAAGATCCATCAGCATGGAGTTTCTTCATGCGATTTATACCAATATGACAGTTAGCGATAGTGCCACAAGTATGTGGTACTATCATTATTAATTTTTTATCTTTTGGCATCAATGTTATGAACATGTGTATTACTACGATCAAGATACAACAAACCATTCTCACTAGATGCATGACCATTGAAGGTATTATTCATGTAAACAGAATAACCATTATTCTATAACTTAAATGAATAACTGCGTTGCAATAAACATGATCTAATAATGTCATGCTTAACGCAAACACCAAATAGCATTTAATTAGGTTTGTCACTAATCCCGAAGGTAGAAAGAGCGTGCGATGTTGATCACATCAACCTTGGAAACACTTCCAACACACATCGTCACCTCACACTTAGCTAGCCTCTGTTTATTTCGTAGCTTTTACTTTGAGTTACTAACATTTACCAACCGAACCGGTATCCAATACCCAGGTGCTACTAGGAGTACTAGCAAGGTACACAACAATAACACGTATATCAAATATACTTCTGTCGACATTGCCAACCTTCTTATCTACCAAGTATCTAGGGTTGTTCCGCTTCAGCGACTGCTCTCCTCATAATAGAAGCACTTAGTCTCAGGTTTGGGTTCAACTTTGGGTTGCTTCACTAGAGCAGCAACTGACTTGCTATCCATGAAGTTTCCCTCCTTGCCTTTGCCCTTCTTGAAACTAGTGGTTTTACTAACCATCAACACTTGATGCTTCTTCTTGATTTCTACCTTCACGGTGTCAAACATGGCGAACAGCTCAGGGATCATCATTTCCATCCCTGGTATAGTTATAGTTCATCACGAAGTTCTAGTAGCTTAGTGATAGTGACTCAGAGAACTATATCAATCACTTTCTTATCCGGAAGATCAACTCCCACTCGATTCAAGCGATTGTATCACCCAGACAATCTGACCACATGATCAACGATTGAGCTATTCTCCTTCATCTTCCAGGCAAAGAATCTTGTTGGAGATCTCATATCTCACAACACGGGCACAAGCCCGAGATCCCAATTTCAGCTCTTAGAACATCTCATATGTTCTGTGACGTTCAAAACGTTTTTGGAGCCTCAATAGTCGTAATGCATAATGCACTAAACTATCAAGTAGTCATCGAAACGTGCCTGTCAGATGTTCACAACATCTACAAACGACGCTAGAGGGGGTGGCGCACCGAGCGGTGCATTAAGTGCATAAGCCTTTTGTGCAACAATGAGGACAATCCTCAGATCACGGACCCAGTCCGCAATATTGCTACCATCATCTTTCAACTCTATTTCTCTAGGAACATATAAAAATTCAAGGGAGCTACAACGTGAGCTAGTAATCTACAACATAATTTGCAAAGACACTACTGACTATGTTCATGATAATGAGTTTAATTAATCATATTACTTAAGAACTCCCTCTCAAATTGACCTCCCTCCGGTCATTCGAGTGATACATGATCCAAATTCACCAACTCAAGTCCGATCATCACGTGAGTTGAGGTGGTTTCAATGGTGAACATCATCATGTTGATCATATCTACTATAGACTCATGTTTGACCTTTGGGTCTCTTGTGTTTCGAGGCCATGTTTGTACATGCTAGGCTCGTCAAGTTTAACCCTAGTGTTCTTCATGTGCAACACTGGCTTGCACCCGTTGTATGTGAACGTAGAGTCTATCACACCCGATCATTTTGTGGTGTCTCGACACGATGAACTTTCGCAACGGTGCACACTCAGGGAGAACACAATTCATCTTGAAATTTAAGTGAGGGATCACCTTATAATGCTACCGTCGTCCTAAGCAAAACAAGGTGCATAAAAGGATTAACATCACATGCAAATCATAAGTGACATGATATGGCCATGAACTTGTGCTTTTGATCTCCATCTTGAAAGCACCGGCATGATCTCCATCATCACCGGCATGACACCATGATCTCCATCATATTGATCTCCATCAACATGTCGCCATCGGGGTTGTCGCGCCCACCATGCTTCTACTACTATTGCTACCGTTTAGCGATAAAGTAAAGCATTACATAGCGCTTAATGATTGACACGCAGGTCATACAATAATTAAAGACAACCCTATGGCTCCTGCCGGTTGCCATACTCATCGACATGCAAGTCGTGATATTCTATACAACACATGATCATCTCATACATCACATATATCTCATCATGTAATTCGCCATATCACATCACAACATACCCTGCAAAAACAAGTTAGACGTCCTCTAATCGTTGTTGCAAGTTTTACGTGGCTACTACGGGTATCTAGCAAGAACAATTCTCACCTACGCAAAACCACAACGGTGATACATAAATTGCTCTTCAACCTTCTCAAGGACCGCCTTTGTCGAATCCGATCCAACTAAAGTAGGAGAAACAGACATCCGCCAGCCATCTTTGTGCAACGAAGTTACACGTGAGTCGATGGAACCGGTCTCTCGTAAGCGTACGAGTAAGGTTGGTCCGGGCCGCTTCATCCCACAATACCGCTGAACCAAAACACGACCAAGGGAGGAAGCAATCTAAGCATCAACGCCCACAAACTCCTTTGTGTTCTACTCGAGATCTCATTTACACATAGACCTAGCTCTGATACCACTGTTAGGGAATGTTGAATGCAAAACAAAAAAATTCCTACGCACACGTAAGATCTATCTATGGTGATGAGCATCTACGAGAGGGAGAGTGGATCTACATACCCTTGTAGATCGCTAAGCGGGAAGCGTTAAGAAACGCGGTTGGTGTAGTCGAACGTCTTCGCGATCCAAATCGCCGAGCATCCCGCGATCTCATCACGATCCTTCTTGCAATCCAATCACGATCCGTCCCGCGAACTCATCATGATCCGTCCCGCGATCTTGATCATGGTCCTTCCGATCTAGCGCCGAACGGACGACACATCCGCGTTCAGCACACGTACATCTTGTTAACGATCTCCGCCTTCTTGATCCAGCAAGAGGGAGCGGAGAGGTAGATGAGTTCTCCGGCAGCGTGACAGCTTTGCGGCGACGGTGGTGGAGCTATTCCAGCAGGGCTTCGCCTAAGCACCGCTGGAAACCGATCTAGAGGAGAAACTACGATCTAGAGGAGAGGTAGTACGTGGCTATTAGGGTTAGCTTTTTACTCTAAATCCTCTAGTATATATAGAAGGGAGGGAGGGGAGGAGGCAGACTCAAACCCTCAAGGTTTGGTCCAAATTGGAGGTGGAGGAGTCCTACTCCAATCCTATTAGGAGTAGGATTCCTCCTTTCCACTTCGAAACTCTTTCCACCTCTCCACCTTTGGATTTTTCCTTCTCAAACCACTCTAGCCGCATGGGCCCTTAGAGGAGGCTCCGGCCAGCCCACCAGGGGCTGGTTTACCTCCTCCCACAGCCAATGTAGCCTCTTGGGTCGAAATACCTCTCCCTATGGTCCCCCGGTATACAACCGGCACTCCCGGTACACTACCAATGAGCCCGAAACTTTTCCGACGACCAAAACAGGACGCCTGTATATCAATCTTTACCTCCGGACCATTCCGGAGCTCCTCGTGACGTCCGGGATCTCATCCGGGACTCCAAACAACCTTCGGTCACCATCATACATAACTATATACTACCGAAACGTCACCAAACCTTTAGTGTGTAGACCCTGCGGGTTCGAGAACTATGTAGACATGACCGAGACACCTGTACGGTCAATAACCAATAGCGAGACCTAGATGCCCATATTGGTTCCTACATATTCTACGAAGATCTTTATCGGTCGAACCTCTGTGTCAACGATTCAGTTATTCCCGTATGATGTTCCCTTTGTTCTTCGGTATGTTACTTGCCTGAGATTTGATCGTCGGTATCTCCATACCTAGTTCAACCTCATTACCAGCAAGTCTCTTTACTCGTTCTGTAATACAAGATCTTGTGGCTAACACTTAGTCACATTGCTTGCAAGGCTTCTTGTGATGTTGTATTATCGAGTGGGCCCTAAGATACCTCTCCGTTACACGGAGTAACAAATCCCAGTCTTGATCCATGCCAACCCAATAGACACCCTCGGAGATACCTGTAGAGCACCTTTATAGTCACCATGTTACGTTGTGACGTTTGATACACACAAGGTACTCCTCCGGTGTCAGTGAGTTGCATGATCTCATGGTCATAGGAACAGATACTTGACATGCAGAAAACAGTAGCAATAAACTGACACGATCATATGCTACGTTTGTAGTTTGGGTCTTGTCCATCACATCATTCTCCTAATGACGTGATCCCGTTATCAAATGACATCTCATGTCCATGACCAGGAAACTATAGCTATCTTTGATCAACGAGCTAGTCTATTAGAGGCATACTAGGGACATGGTGTTGTCTATGTATCCACACATGTATCTGAGTTTCTGATCAACACAATTATATCATGGATAATAAACGATTATAATGAACAAGGAAATATGATGATAACTAATTTATTATTGCCTCTAGGGCACATTTCCAACACATATACTCCACAAGATCCGACCCTTCCTGCATCTTCATCCCATACAATTTTTCTTGCAGATACACCTTGGTCGTCGCATTCTTGGACATAAATTGACTTTCTAGCTTCTCCCAAATCTTCTTCGATGAATTCTCATCCATCACATGACAAATAACCTGGCCCGACAGACACAACCATATAGTTCTGGTTGTTCTCAACTGTAACTCCTCCCAATCCTTAGCCTCCATCTTAGCTGGCTTGGCTGTCTGCAACAACGCCTTCAAACATCCATGTTATGTCAAAAAATCTTTCACCTTTGTCTGTCATAACCCAAAGCTTCCAATTCCGTCAAACCTGGCACCTGTTGATGCCATGGTTCTTTGTATGGCTAATTGTGTGAAAAAAATACGTGATCTATCCCTGCGATGCCAAAGTACATGAGCAATACCCAACATAGTCTCGCCTTCGTGCACTAATAGCAAGCCACACAAAAATGGCCTTCATGTTGCTCCCTTGGACAGCTCCAATGCTGGCTAATTGCTTTGCCTATGCCTCGCTTTTCCGATGGATGTGTTTCGTACGGTGACAAGACCTACCTTTTTTTAACATAGTACAGATGCAAGCACTCATATAAATGCGCATACACTCACCCCTATGAACACACACACACACCCTAACCCTATGAGCACCTCCGAGAGACTGAGCCGACATATCATCTTGAGATTTATGAAGTTATCGTAGGTGCCTCGTTGTCGACGGGAACATCTCCTCCCACTGTATGCACATCACCGGGAAATCCTGAAATAAATCCAGGAATAATGCGAGCACCAGGACTTGAACCCTGATAGGTTGGGGATACCACTATCCTTCTAACCATCTAACCACATGTTGGTTCGCCGACACTGCCCAACTGCTATTTATAATAGCACACTAGCACGAGTCCCTGTAGAACACGAGGACTTCCTTCCGGACTCGGTCTAGTTTTGTTTCCGGACAAACTCGGTTGTATGATTGATCCCTGGCTTCCTTTGGTCTGTACGCCCCAGCACTTACAACGCGTCACACTAGCTAGCCCCACCTGGACCAGCCCGTGTGGTGCATTCGCTTGGACACCAGCCGTCCTCCTGGCTGCAGCCCCGCACTCGGCCTCTTATGCGTTGTGACTCGTCAAGATCGAATCAATCTAACCAGCTTTGCCGCCTGCCATCCGCATCTCGTCGAGAACAATCATTGATGCCTTTGATTACTTCTTCATCCTATAAAACAACGTGGTCCACCTCGATCTCAAACCTTGTTCATGATATCACTTGTTAGAATAAATCTTAGGTACTCAATCAATCCACCGAGAAACAAGCAATCATAGCACAATGAAGACATCAAGATTTGTTAACGAGGTTTGTAAAACTCGCCTACTCCCTGGGGCAATGACTAGGGTGCTCCTTCCCGAGATACCGCATACCGGCCACCCGGGCGCCGGCACAAGCCGTCGGCTCCCCTTGCGTGCTTGTCGCTATCTAGTCGTCATATGTTACAACATGGAGTGCCTCCTCATATATAAGAGGCCAAGGGTACAACGTGTCTGATTATGACACTACATGTATCCTACCCACAATGCAACACCAAGTCGAAATCTAACCTAACCCGTACACAATATTCGACACAAACGCAACATCTAATCCAACCGACTGATTTTTCCTCTTGTAAACCTCCTTCTAAGGATGCCACGTGCCCCTGCGTCAGGTTGTACATCGCTGCCCCCAACCTTATCTCTACCAAAGTTGCCTCCTCCACACATTTCTTTCTTCCCTTTTCATCTCAATCATCATGACAACCATGGGAGAGGATCCATAGCGAGCGCCACCACAACAGCTGGTAAATCGAAACGGGGTGTCGCCGGCCCTCGGCACTAGCAGCTGGTGCTCCTCCGATGCATCGTTGGAGGCAGCATAGCTGCAAACTAGCATCCATGGAGGGGATCCATGGCAAGCACCTCCATAGCAGCTGGGAAATCAGGAGGTGCCACCGGAGTTGCAATACGCGTGCTCGTCGACACTGTAGCATGTTTCACGGTCGCTGGGCTGCAACACATCAACGAGCGCCATGGCCGCCATGCTCCGATGCAACCTCATTGATGTTGTGATGCAACTTCATCGATGTTGCAACCTGTGATGCAACCTTGTCATCTACTGATGCTGCAATGGAACGCTCGTCGATGGCTCCCCGTGCTCAGATGCAGCACTCAAGTGACGGTTCCCGGTGCTGCATCCTAGCGCTCGATGACGACTCTTGGGAAGGTCGGTGTTGCATCTTAGCGCTCTCACTACTAGGGAAAACCTTATACACAGAACCTTAACAGTAGCACTGGATAGACATCGGCGCTACTACTACATAGCAGTAGCGCGCGTCCAGAACAGGCGCTACTGCTAATAGCTTAGCAGTAGCGCGACATTGAAAAAAGTGCTACTACTAATAGTACCCCACCGTTGCCGCCAGGCTAGGTTTAGCAGTAGCGCTGGTTCCTGAAACATGTTATAGGTACGTCAGGTAGTAGTAGCACTCGTTCCTAAAAAGTGCTACTGCTATATTGCCATAACCCCGGCCCACACGGTCTCTTCTTCCTCCTCCACTGCTTTCCTATCCATCCCCATTCCCCCATTGGATCTCTCTCCTTCGTCGCTCTCTCTCCATTTGACCGCCGTCGCCGCCGCCATCGCCACTTCCCCCGACCGCCATCGTCGCCATCGTGCCATCCCCACTTCCCTCGACCGCCATCGTCGCCATCGCCTCGATGCCGCCACCGTCATGCCTCCTCACTCATTGTCGCGCTTCATCCCTCGTCGTCACCTACGCCCGAGCCCCGACCCGGACGCCACCACCGTCATGCCCCCTCCCTCACCGCTGCTCCCCCTCCTTCCGCAGGTAGACACCACTCCCCCCTTCCTCCCTCTTCCCTCTCCCCTCACTCCCTTCATTAGCAGAGCAGTTTGATTCTTGGGTTTGGGGGTTAGGTTGATTCTATGGTTAGGTTTTGAAATATTAGGAAAAATCTCTCTAGGGACCCAATATAGTTAGTTCGTGGTGGTGAAAAAAATTAGTTTAGAGCAAAAAATCAATATAGAAATAAGCTTGCTTTGGACCAAATGTAGTTTTCTTCATCTTCACGCTTGAATTGGTGATTTTTTCTTGATGGTTGTAGTGGGAAAAATTAGTTTAGAGCAAAAAGTTAGTTTAGTGATTTTTTCTTCATCTTCACTTTGAATTGTTCGATAATTGTGCCCAAGTGCCCTATATATGAATGTGCCCAAGTGGCCTTTTGATGTTTGCAGGGTAAACTATTCGAGTGGCCTATGTTTCACCGGAATGTTGATTCATTTCCGTTCGATGAATTTCAGGCGCTCAATATGTCAACTTTTTAGCAAAGGTCATGTCGAATTTTTGGCATGTCTTGTGCTAGAAAGTAGGCATATCGAGTGCTAGTATTTGCTGGGAAACTACATTCTGGAAAACCGACTCTAAAATGAGTTTAAAAAATTAGTGATTAAATGCTAAGAAAATGTTGTCATAGGAATTTGTCTCGACGTTGACGATGCCTGGCCCGCATCCTCATCATTGTCGAGTCGTCAGCGACATCCTTGAGAGGCGCAATGTCCAGGACTGGGCTCCGCCGGGCTGGCACTGGGAGGTGTGGGATCACTACAAGAGTATGTCTAGAGGGGGGGTGAATAGACTACTAGCAGGAAGTTAAAATCTACACAAGGTGCAAAGTTAAGTGTTGGCAGATTTTAGCAAATAGAGCAAGTCTAGCACACCTTACGCATGCAAGTCATCAAGTATAACAGCGGAATATAAAGACATTGCACATGAAAGTAAAGAGTAGAGATAGGGAGATCAAACACATGAAGGACACGAAGATTTTTCCCGTGGTTCCGATAGGTGGTGCTATCGTACGTCCATGTTTAAGGAGTCTTCAACCCACGGAGGGAAACGATCGTGAGAGTCCATGAAGGTCTCCACCCATAAGGGTCCACGAAGGAGCAACCTTGACTATTCCATAACGGCTTCCATCCACGAAGGACTAGCCTCGCTCAGGTTAGATCTTCACAAAGTAGGCGATCTCCTTGCCCTTATAAACTTCTTGGTTCACTCCACAACACGAAGTAGGAGGCTCCCAAGCGACACCCAACCAATCTAGGAGGCACCACCCTCCAAAAGGTAATAGGCACGATAATGTCGATGAACTTCTTGCTCTCGTGCTTCAAGATGATAGAATCCTCAACACACAATCACTCTCTCAGAGATTTGGCTTGGTGGAAGAGATTGATTGGGTGGAAAGCAACTTGGGGAGTCTAGAGATCAAGATTCATATGGTTGGAATGGAATGACATGATCTCAACACATGAGTAGGTGGCTCTCTCTTAGAAAATCAGTTGGTATGAGTGGGGATCTGTTCTGAGTGCTTCTCTTGCGAGTGAGTGGTGGTGGAGGGTATATATAGGCATCTCCAAAAATTCAACCGTTACACCTGATAAGTTCAACTTGGTGACACCAATGTGTTAATCTTGGTGGTACTGAGTTGCCTAAAAGGTAGTAACTTTTGAATCTCGGTGAGACCGATACATAAAACTCGGTTGCACCAATAAGGTGACCAATGATCAGATTGCCAGACTCGGCGACGCCGATTCAACAAACTCGGTCGGAACGATTTTGTGAATTTGCGTAACAGAATGTTGGCAACCCAAACTCGGTGGCACCAAATCAGAATCGGTTGCACCGAAGGGCTAGGGTTTGGCTTGAGTCTGTCTGAGGTTGAAAATCGGTGGCACCGAGTGGGGACTGTTGTTTGCACCAATTTTGGATATTTGACTTTGGACAGACTTTTGTGGAAGATCTTGTGGGTATATGTGGTGACTATCACTTGTGCACGTATGAGCATTTTGTTCACCAACAGTACCTTTCCCCCTTTTGATAGTATTGGATTTCCTATGGACTCAAAGTGATTCCACAAAGTAAAATGTATAGTGCTCTTGCTTGAAGCTTTTCCAATGCTATTCCTTCTCCTTCTTCTTGGGGATACTCTCCACACTCCTTTTTGCCAACCCATCTCTCTCTATGGACTTTATCTGAAATACACTAGATACAAGTATTAGTCCAAGAGACAATGTATGTTGTCATTAATTATCAAAACCACCAAGGGAGCACATTGTGCTTTCAATCTCCCCCTTTTTGGTAATTGATGACAACATAAAATCAAAGCTTCAAATAAAGATATGCATGGATATATTAAAGACTTTGAGAGACACATGACTTAGACTTGCTCCCCCTAAATGTGTGCAATCCCTTTTAAAAGATAGTTGCTTTGGAATGCATGGACACACATTTGGTAGAAAGGATATAGTGAGTCATGTGTATCTTGGTTATATGCATCAAATATATACGAATGAGGTGTATACTTGTTCAAGACTTCACTCTTACAAACAATATGTTCAAGAAGCAAGAGATCATCTTAATCAAGGATATGATGCATACACTTACCTTGAGTTCTGAGCGTTCTAGTAGTAGAAATACACTTGAGAAAACAATGTTAGGAAACACAAGAGTGTTCTACCAATCAAAAGCAACAGAACTCAAAAGTACCAAGATATGGAGAACATATAGAAGATGGTATTCCTTAGGATTGACATGTCTCCAAGATCATTTAGAACTTTCTCCCATAGATATGAAATAATATGTCATCCTCTCCCCCTGAATATTGGCATGTAGATATTGGGATTGGATAGCGTGAGAAAAGTCTAACATGAAAAATCAAATATAATAAACACATATTTCTCCAAAACATATTTTCTCCCCTACTTTGGTATTCTCCCCTTGTTTATATAAGTGTAAACTTTTATATTCTCCTCTCCCCCTAAACTATATCTCCCCTTTGCATAAGCATGTATCTCCCCCTTTAGCTTTGAAGCTTTGGTATTTCTCCCCCTTTGGCATTATTCCAAAAAGGTCATACATACGGCCAGATACAGGGATCATTGAATAGGAAGGGATCCTTGAGAGCAAGGGTCACAAAATGTAGGATTCATAGAATATGAAAATCATGAGAGAAGTCAGGGAATCATTGAAAATAATTTCTCGCCCTTTGGCTAGATTGAGAATTTGTAGAACTTCTCCTCCTTTGAGTTTAGGATCCTTGAATGTATTTCTCCCCCCCCCCCCCCGTTTTTTTAAATAAAAGGGATCATCCAGGAATTGAAAATATCATAGAAGGATTACAAAGATTTACAGATACAAACACAGACTGAAATATGATAGTAAGTCGGTGGCTCCGAGCCAAATTTTTCGGTGGTACCGGTATGATGTTATGCAACTCATCTGCTGAATCGGTGTAACTGAGTCCTTTGTATCAGAGGTTCCGAGGCTAAAACAGAAACTTGGCAAAGTTTGAGAAACTTGCAAATTTATGAAAATTTCTAACAAAGTGTCAAAAACGATTTGTAGAAGAAATGCAAAGAAGAATTTACAAAAGGATATCAGCTAGTGAAGATTTGAATGGTTCCAAGAAATCTTGCAAAATAGAGAATAAACGAAACAAGATTCTAAACTAGATGATGGGCGGTGACTAGGTCGCCTATATTAGAGTATATTGACTTAGGAGCGAAGCAAGAATACTTGATCATAGGTCATACTCATCGTTAAGCTCAAAATGGGGTTACCATTTTTCGATTAAGCATTTAATGTCTTCATATCAGTTGAGTTGCTTTATCTCATGACTTGGAGTAAAGCTATATCAAGGATATGAGTACATACCTTTGAGTGATGTTGTTGACGTAGCTTGTAGGTGAACTTGATGAAGATGCTCGAAGTTGATGAAGTTCATCTTGAGTTGGGAGCAATCCTTGTGTTTTCGTTCTCTTTTCACCTACATAGGTTAGTCATGCAAGGAAGAACATGATTTATCCAAATGGCTAGATACCAATTGTGAGTTGATACCAATTGTGAAATATATGTCAAGGATATGTTTTGTTGTCTTCTTCTTTCATCATCAAAGCGAGGTGTGGATACTTGGTCATGACAAGATTGCTTAAGATGCGAGTTGGTTGCGATCTTGTGGAGTGTTTTTCTTCCAAGTACCTACAAAAGGGTTATATGGAAGACAAGGGAGCATATAATTCCAAGATATATGATATTCAAGATAATAGCATGGAATAAACAATGAAGCTCATCCCCTTGCATGCATCTGAGTGAGCTTAGCTCAAGTTTGAAGCATCAATGATGTTCAACTCACTCCTCAAATGACAAAACACTTTTTCATTAAGTGGCTTAGTAAATATATTGACCAATTGCTTGTTAGAACGAACATGCTTAAGATTAATATCTCCTTTGGCAATATGATCATGAATGAAATGATGTTGAACTTGAATATGCTTGGTTCGAGCATCTTGCACAGGATTATGACCAATCTTAATAGCCCTCTCATTGTCACATAGTAATGGCACATTTTTTAACATAGATTCCATAATCTTTAAGCGTTTGTGTCATCCATAATAATTGCGCACAGCATGATCCAGCAACAATATATTCAGCTTCGACAGTAGATAGAGATACCGAGTTTTGTTTCTTGGAGGACCAAGACACAAGAGATCTACCAAGAAGTACCCAAGGTGGATTATCTATCAACCTTGTCACCGTCATAGTCCGAGTCGGAGTAGCTAACGAGATTAAAAGAAGATCCCTTGGGATACCAAATGCCAAAGTTTGGTGTATGAATCAAGTATCTCACAATGCGTTTCACAGCCTTAAGATGACACTCTTTAGGTGCAGCTCGATATCGGACACACATGCACACACTAAGCATAATATCGGGACGAGAGGCACATAGATATAGCAATGAACCAATCATTGATCGATAAACCTTTTGATCACCGGTTCACCCTCCTTAGTGAGATCATCGTGTCCGCTAGTGGGCATGGGAGTTTTCATACCTTTGCACTCTTGCATGTTGAACTTCTTGACCAAGTCCTTGGTGTATTTGGTTTGAGATATGAATGTACCTTATCTTGTTTGCTTGATTTGTAGACCAAGGAAGAATTTTAGCTCACACATCATAGACATTTCATACTTCTCTGACATCAACCTTCCAAATTTCTCACTAAATTATGGGTTAGTAGATCCAAAGATAATATCATCCATATAAATTTGGCCCACAAATAATTCACCATTAACTCTCTTTGTGAATAAGGTTGCATCAATTTTACCAATTTCAAATCCTTTTTCAACGAGAAACTTCGTTAGGCATTTATACCAAGCACGAGGATCTTGCTTAAGACCATATAAAACTTTGCGAAGTTTTGTAAACGTGGTCAGGTTTCTTAGGATTTACAAAACCAGGTGGTTGCTTAACATAGACCTCTTCTTCAATCTCACCATTTAAGATTGCGCTTTTAATGTCCATTTGGTAAAGCGTGATATCATGGTGATTGGCATAAGCAAGAAGAATTCGAATAGCTTCTAGTCTAGAAACGGGGGTGTAGGTCTCACCACAGTCCATACCTTTGACCCGTATATCCTTGGGCTACGAGACGAGCCTTGTTGCGAACAACTTGACCGTCTTCATCTTGCCTGTTCTGAAATACCCATTTCGTGCCGATGATGTTTTGTTCGTCCTTGGGCTTCTCCATGAGTGTCAACACTCCGTTCCTCTCAAAGTTGTGAAGCTCTTCATGCATAGAGTTCACCCAATCCGCGTCCTCAAGAGCTTGTTCAACCTTCAGGGGTTCAATGCTAGAGATGAAAGAATAATGCTCGCAAAAGTTAGCCAAGCAAGTGATCCTCCCTGTTTGTATATCACCAAATATTTGGTTTAGGGGTGGTTCTTGGTCACTTGTTCTCGAACTCGGGGTAGCTTTGGCTTGTTAGTTGGAGGAGCTTCTTATCCTTCACCATCTCCTTCATCTCCATTGTTGTCGACGTGGTCATCTCCTTGAGGTGGTGGTGAAGGAGGTTGTGGTGGATCATCATGATGTATTTCCTCCTCCTCTTCATCTTGTCATGTACCACTTGTGGATGCTTCCAATTCGTTTTGTCGGTAGCCTTGATCCGAAGTAGGAGCTTCCACTTGGGTCGATGAAGTACTTTCCTTCACCTCCATGGGACAAATCTTGCTGATGGGCAAATCTTGGATAGCTTCCGAAGGATCTTTATCACCTACATCATTTGGCAATTGTTCGACTTGCGAACCATTAGACTCATCAAACTTCACATCTACCGTCTCTTCAACTTTTTGAGTGAAGTTGTTGTAGACACGGTAGGTGTGAGAGTTCGATCCATAACCAAGTAGGAAACCTTCATGAGATTTGGGAGCAAATTTAGCACGGCGATGCTTATCAAGAATGTAACACTTGGAGCCGAATACCTGAAAGTATCCAACTTGGGGTTTGTTACCGGTGAGAAGCTCGTATGCCGTTTTACCGAGAAGCTTGTGCAAGTAATGTTGGTTTGTGGAATGACATGTTGTTTCCGTGGCTTCTGCCCAAAAGTGTCTTGGCATCTTGTATTCGTCAAGCATCGTTCTTGCCATCTCAATGAGGGTTCGGTTCTTTCTCTCAACAACTCCATTTTGTTGAAGCATGTACGTAGCCGAGAACTCATGTGAGATACCCTCTTCGTCAAGAAAGGTATCCACATGGGTGATCTTGAACTCCGATTAGTTATCGCTTCGAACCTTCTTGATCTTCACTTCAAATTAATTTTATGCTTTGTGTGTAAAGTTCTTGAAGACCTTTTGTACCCGCGACTTATCATCAAGAAAGAATACCCACGTAAATTTGGAAAAATCATCAACTATAACTAGACCATAAGGGTTTTCACTGGGACTCTTGTAAGCATTGGGACCAAAGAGATCCATATGAAGTAAATCGAGTGGTCTCTTAGTGGTCATGATGTTCTTGACCGGATGACTTCCACCTACTTGCTTGACAAGCGCTACAAAGCCTATCTTTGTTAAAGATAATATCTTTTACACTGAGAATGTGATCACCCTTGATAAGCTTATCTAGAGTATGCATGCCTACGTGTCATAGCTTTCTATGCCATAGCCAACCTTTAGAAGATTTTGTAACAAGACAAGTATGAGGTTGGGCCTTTTTAGTGAAATCGACAATGTATAGAACAGCTCTACGAATATAGTTCCGAGTAGAGCCGGTTTTTCGGCGCTATTGCTACAACTTAGCTGTAGCGCCTTAGCAGTAACACTGCCATCATCGCTACTAGTATGGGTAATTCTAGCGCTACTACTAGGCTTTCTCCTAGTAGTGTCTCCAGCGGCTCGAAGCAGCGTTTGGTGCTGCTATGGAGCCATCGACGACGGCTCTCTGGTGCTGTGATGGACGGTTGCCGGTGACACACGAATGTTGCAAGATTGAAGCAAATGGGGATGGTTGGACGCGATGCATGCGGATGTGCGTGTGTTGACGTATGTAATTGTTGGGAAGAACATATCCAACGACTAATACTATTCCCTCCGTTCCTAAATACAAGAATATTTTATAGATTTTACTATAGACTAGATACGGATGTACATGAAAATATTTTAGAGTGTAGATTCACTTACTTTGCTCCGTATGTAGTCCATGGTTAAATCCCCTCATGAGGTGACTTAGATTTTAAACTAATCATCTGGCTGATTTGTAGCACTGGCTAAATCAAAACTTGCCAAATTGCTGATTTTTCATGAGATTGGTAGAAAAAACTGATAACCAACCAATCACTAGACAATTCAATTGCCATCCCAACTTTTGGCATCAAATCAATGATGTTCATAAATTGTTTATAGGAAAGGGGTGCCTGCCTCAAGATTCGTGCTTGACATGTGTTCTCATCTCTGCGGGTCTCCTCCCGGCTGTTGCTAGTTTGCGCACGGTCGAAGGCGACCGGCGACCTCCCGGATCTCTCCCTCTCTGTTGCTGGGACGGCTGGCTGAAGGCAAGGAGGGGTCAGGGGAGCTCCGGAGCAGCCGCCTCAGATCCGGCCGAAACATTCGTTTCTGTTCGCCCCCCCCCCCCCCCCCCCCCCTAGCCGGCGGCAGCTGCGCTCGTCGGCGAGACCCCAGACGTTTGGCTTGCCTAGTGCCTTCCTTTCACCCCGTGGGCGGTTTCTCCCCTGTTCAGGTGGAGATCCGGGCTGTTGCTTCCCGGTAAGCCACCGGGGCACCGGCTCTGGCTGGGAGAGCGGCGAGATCCCGCTCCGCTCTAACCTGTGCTCGTCCGTTTCTGGATTGCTCGCGGTTTCCGCTGCATGTTGCTGATCACTTGCGATTAATCTATGCGTACGCAGGGTTCCTGCGGAGGCGCAGGCGCCGCGCCTGCGCGCGCAGAGGCCCGGGATCGGCGGCGAGATGAAGGGCGCGGCCGTCCCCGCGGTTGTGGGCATGCCCTCGCCGCTCTTTCTTTGGCGGTTTAAGGTGGGTTAGCCTTTCAGCCACTACTTTTTCCCTACTGTGCTGTGGAATGTATTAGCTCTAACTGTAAGTTTCACACACCTGAGCTCTGATTTCGGATGGTCTGTGCTTGCCATACCCATTGCATACATTTTTCTGCAAATACCGTAGTACTGTAATGTACCCGCTCCTGAAAATGGGTCAATTAATAATACCCTCTCTTTTCATGAGTTATACAGTATATATGTCGTGTTCATCATGGTTTGTACTTGCAATGCAAAGTTGAGAAAAGAGAAGGGATAAGCCCATCACACCTGACGCTTCTCTCTTTTCACTGCCTTAAAATTTCCAAGCTTTGTAAATGGGGCTCAAACTCGTGCCATGCCTAGCTCTCTGCTAGTCTAAGATGCGCCTTTGTGCATTAAGAACAGTAACACTATGATGATACAGCTGTTGGAGCTCTGTATCGTGCCTTGTAAATGGTCTTTCAGGATTGCATTGTCCTGTTTGAGCTGCTGCTTGTTTTCCCCAATGATTTATTGTCGAATTTCCTCTTAGAGACTCAAATACATTTACATGTCCTTGTAAAATTATATGTATATATATTAACCTGCTCCATTGTATAAATTAATCCAATGTACCCAAAATATCCTGTTTTATTGATTTCACATCTACCTGGACTTTATCTGTCAAATTTCTTATCAACCTGTCTTTTCCAGGCTATATTGTTTCTTCTATGGGGTTTATGCTGTTGCAAGGTCAGTCTTTCTGTGATCGGTCCGTGACCTTATTTTCATGCATGAATTGATCGTGCGGCAATTGCTAATACTCTTGGGATTACAGATAGGGTGGGACTCGGTTATGAGGATGAGTGCTGATCTGCGAGATTTATTTCTGTATGAGGTTTTCTTATACTATAATCCTCTCTTCCTTGTGGTGAGTTTTATTTATTACTGTATTTGTGTTATCCTCAAGGTAAAATACCTGTTAAGACAGAAAATCAAACACCTACCTGTGCATTTATGTAACTGTGCTTAGTGTTCTCACTGTAGGCACTTATGATTTGGTTATGGGGAGTGAATTTGTGGGTCTTTGCACAATCATCAGTGAATTATGTAAAAGTGTTTGATCTTGCGCAAACACATTTGTCTCACCGAGAAATTTGGAGGGTATGTCTATTGATCTCTCCTGATTGCATTTGCATTTTAAAATGTTGCTTGCGTCTGGACTTTCTGAAGTTAATATTCATGTTGGGTGCAATTGAACTGACATAGTTATCCATAGGCAACATGTTCTAGTCATTCCATAGGACATTTGCTGTATACATTTCTTTAATAATTTATGTGCCGTACAGTTATTGTGACTGTTGACAGTGTCTTGAGTTTGCCAAATGTTTCCTTACTACATCTGTGCTGATTTTAACTTCCAAGACCACAACATTTCACGTAGTTGCCAATCCATCTTTTTGGCAGTGCAACTACACTCATAGATAATACCTACTGTAGTTTCCCAAAGAACATATGTCATTCGGATGATTATTCTTGAGAATAATATGTGCCTGTTGTATTTTCTAATGTGAGTGCTGAGTGCCCCTCCTTTTGAACCTGGATCTCTTTTCTTCAACGTGTATCGTGACCTTTGTGTTAGATGTGTTTTATTTTGTTGTTTGTGCATTCTCCATGTTCTTTATTTTCATATTATGCTGTATAAATTCTCATATTACTTGTATCTGACGTATTATTCTGCCAAAGTAACCTTTTCATGTCTTATTGACAGTGTGCTACTTGGCTTACTTTAATTGTTCCCACAAGTATGACAGCTTATCTATACCTGTACTCACATGGGGAAGTGTCACTTGCTGCTTCTCAACCAGTGTAATATCCAGCCCGTTGAATCTTTTCATTTCATGTTTTCTTCTTCTGTACCGGAGTTCATTAGGTTTTTTGGCCTCTACAGTGCGCACGAATATTATCCACGGAGCTATAGTATTATTGACGTACTAAAATTATTCTCCCACTGAGTGTGTCCGACTGGATGATGCTAATTGATAAATTGGAACTTACATCCTTTCATAGCAGAAGATCTGAGGGGTAGTTTGTCCATTGTATGTTTCTTTAGCACAGCACTTCACTGCACATAGCCTACTTTTCTAAAAGTTAAATCTATTTCCCTGAATCATATCAAGAAAAAGGTCCATTTAGTACGGTTTATGTGCAAGAACAGAAATTAATGTACATCTACCCTTAAAAACAATTGATATACATGCATACATATTGCTGTCTGCTTGTAATAGTAAAGTCAACGTGAAGTTCTGCTTGATGCAAGGTCTACTTGTTCCTCCCTCAACTTGGAAACGGAAAAATCCTGCCGTGCATTCTTCGTATTCTGTAGCAATGCGTTACTTCTCAAATCTGGGGTTGTTAAATTGACATATCTTTGTGATTCTTTGCAGGTTCTGTTGTATGCTATCCTTTTGATAGTCCTCCTTTCTCCGTTTGATATGTTTTATTTATCATCGCGCTTTTACTTCCTGAGGACAATGTTGCGCATAATACTTCCAATGCAAGTAAGTTGTTGAAAATGTTAGTAATGCATAGGTTTTGGTTTGAGCCATCCTAGAAACAGACCATTATGTTATGGTTCATCGTAGCATTAATCTGTCTGATTGTGCTTGTGGAACCAGCAGCCGTATCAAATGAAATTTAATTATTCCACATGCCTTTATTTTGCAGGCAATTACATTCCCCGACTTCTTTTTGGCTGATATTTTTACATCCATGTCAAAGGTATCCACTTATTTATATGAAATACTGATTGTGGATTATTTTGTTTAGCTTATCACTATTAGAAATACTCTGACAAAAATGTCAGTTGGATAGTTCCACATAAGTTTAGTTTATATTGTATGATTATATGTTTCGGGAGAAAATGCTATCTACGCGAAAATGTGGTACGTGCTATTGCTAAGTTTTGTAGAGTGTTGTTTATAGCTTCTTGTTGTCCCACGTTGACATTGCTAGCATTTTTTGCTTAATTCTTGCATTTTCTTGACAGGTGTTCTCAGATTTGGAACGTTCAGTTTGTCGCATGGTCAATCGTCAGGTTAGTTTCTTTATTTCCTTATTGTTATGCTCATAGTGCTGTTACCCGTTAGCATTCTCCATACTATTGGCAAATGATATGCTAATGCAATAATGCTTTATTTTGTAAATTATGTCTAGAATTCATCTTGTTCCTCTTTAATGTCTGTTATTTGGTATTTTACAGGTGGCGACAATCGCTTGGTTTGAAGCTGATTCAATTTGTGGTAGCCACTCTATAGCTATTCCTCTGGTTCTCGTGCTCCCTTATTTGTGCCGTTTCTTCCAATGCCTTCGACAGTACAAGGATACAAAGGAGAAGAGTTGTCTTCTGAACGGTATTTACTCAGCATAAATCAGCTTTGATCATTCATTTATTTTATTTTACTAGGTGAACTTGGATGTTTAAAATGTAACATAAAGATTTGGGATTGTATGTGTCTATACCTGTTTATGGAAATCATTTAACAGTATTTTTGTCCAAAATCCAGCACTGAAGTACTCGACAGCATTCCCTGTGATTTTTTTATCGGCGCTCAAGTATCATGTATTCCCTGACCAGTGGGTTAGCTTTTACCGGCCCCTCTGGCTTATTTCGGGTGTTATAAATTCGCTGTATTCCTTCTACTGGGATATAAAGCGTGATTGGGATTTGAGGTGCCTGTCTTCACAAGAATATTTTCCTACTCCTTGAGCATATAAGTGTACACTGCTGTTAATAAGTTTTTTTCTCTACCCTGCAGCATTTTAACCAGGATTTTCATGTTCAAAAGCCCAAGCACATGGACAAGTCTTCTTTATGGGCGGAACTGGGTATAGCCTTGAATATATGTACATGGTTTGCAGTACCCTACCTTGATATTTTTTCATTTGTCTTGATGTGATTGCTCTACAGGTGTATTACTGGGTGTTAGGCAGCAACCTTGTTCTGCGCTGCACATGGACATACAAGCTGTCGGCGCATCTTCGTCACAACTACCTCACAGTGTTTGCCATAACAGCTTTGGAAATGCTGAGGCGGTTTCAGTGGGTTTTCTTCCGTGTGGAGAATGAGTGGAACAAGATGACAGCCAAGCAAAATTTCGAAATGTCATCCGATATGCCCTCGGAATCAGACAGACTACTCGAGTCTAGTAGTCACACAGTATGAACTCCGGAGCACCATGTTTTGTGTCTCATCTCATTCATCACATTCTTTTCATGCGACCCTTTACAGGCTTTGTAGCCGACTCTAGGTCATACGGTTCTGTTTTTGTTTGTAGGGCTCAGAAGGTCAGGGATACACAATAGTAGGTTTGTAGAAAAGGCTGAAACCGTTGCCGCGAAGCATGTAATCAATCCTCTTGAGAGGCGTCTGTTGACACATGAAGTAATAAATAGCAATACTGAAATTTTTAAGATTTTGCATCATTATTTAGGGGTATCTGTTTGTGGCACTACCATGAACTTGCCGCTGTTTGGGTGTGTTTATTTTCTCATTGCATCGCAGCTATGCAACAGAACTGCAATATGTTTCTTTTGTTTTTGTTTTTGTTTTGCACGTAGTTGGCAGTTCTTTTTTTCAAACTGAAAATTTGCAATTTCACTGTCCAGATCCAAGAAAATGTGCCATTTGCATGATGTACACGATGATCTAGCTGCACCGAATTAATCCATGGCTCCCTGGTCTTGTGTTCAGTAAACAATCAGCAGTGTAGAGCATTCTCAAGTGCCAGTTGAAAAGTTGGGAGTATGTCACTGAGAGATGCATTGGTATTGCCCTAAACTGTTTTTAATTTCCCCAAAGTGAAAGGCACCCCTACGGTTGGACTATAGCCAACAAACAATTCGGCAATGCCTAGCAGGGTAAGAGTACTACTACTCCAGGTCTCCAAGTCGCCAAGGTGAAGACGAAATACTCGTCAAACGATTCTTGACCTAGCGTAGACGCTTGGCCAAAGCACTGAAGTGATCGATAATCTATCGCCGTGGTGCCACTCGGAGCCTGTCCAATGAGCGGCGTCGATCTGGAAGACTTTTGGACCTGCCGGTCGGACGCGACACCATTGCATCCTTCTACAGTTCCAGTTGCTCTCGTGAGTCAGCATAGGCGGCCGGTGCCAAATCTGCATGCAACTTGCCGCTGCAGTCCGCAGATCCTGCCACGCTAGCTGTCGCGTTGCTGCAAGTGCCAATTTCCCCCATCCCCATCCGTTTAAGCGACAAGTAACTCTGGAGTCTGGACCAAGGAAATGTTCATGATTTTCCCCGGAGCTTTACTGGTGCGCACCTGGTACATCATCCACCTAGGAACGAGTGCTAGGGGATATATACTTATTCGAAGGAGCAGCGTGCATTTGAAGTGTGGAATTATTACTACCAGGTTGGCAACTTGGCATCTTTCTCGTACTCGGAGGTTGATATCTTAAGTTACACGTATTATTATAGGAGCATATAAGTAATCAAGTATTCAACCTTTCTTTCTTTTCTATAGGGAGCTAGGGTACCAACCTAAGCTTTATTATAAGAAAAGCTTGGCTTAGGCCCTTCCCAATGCTTCATTGTGTATAGGTGCTAAGGATGCCACATGTGCAAAAAAGTGATGTGGCAATGCATTTAAAGAGGAAAGAGAGCACTATGATGACCCAGAAAGAAACGGTGCTAAGCACGTGAACCTATGCAAAATGACTATCAACCAATGCATGAAGGAATTTAATAGTTAAACAAATGAATGATGGAGCTTAGCAACAAAAGCTAAGCACCTATGCATTGGGGAGATTGGTTGGTAAGCTTTTTAATGCACTTAACATCTCACCTAAGCACCAATGCACTGGAAGAGGCTTTATAATGTTTGAAAGTCTCCATGAGAATAATTAGCACGCGTTTCTTTTTGTGGGTGAATGGAGAGAAATGAAGCTGATCACCTACAACCAGAACTAGACCACTTTATCCTCGATTAGTTAGTTTCTTAACAAAAAATGGATTCTTCGAGAGGTCCGATGAATTTTACATCTTATCGTCGACTTTTCGTTACGAATGTAATGAAGAATAATGTTGGACACAAAAGATGAATCGCCATACCCGTTCTACCGTTGTAAGCAAATCTTAGCAGATATTTTCTTCTTCGAGAAAATGCAAAAAAATGCATCTCGTGGGTGCATTAATAGAGAAGAATGCTTAGTATAGACCCAAAAAGAACCACACCCAGGAGTACAAGGCCACACCCCCGAGTGTTGATATCAAAAGGTAGGATCCAAGCCCCATGGTACCTGCCCACTCCCACGACCTGGCCTCCAACCAGACCGTGTCGAGAAGGCTATGCGATGCTCAGGTACACACATTCAAAGACAACTACAATGCAATGCTTTCAAATCCACCAGGCCATCAACATGATCATCGTGGACATTTTTGAGCGAAAAGGTAGATTGCCTAACTTTATAGACAAAGCCCAACGAGCCAAATCACATAGTGCGATACAGGTTACGTGCGTAGGTTTCAGTACAACCGAGTAGGCAAAAGGCACGCAGGCCAACAACAGATAAAAGGATAACTAGGAGTCACTCTCCAGAGGTAGGGCTCATTGCGGAGACATGACAAAGATTGAAGACGAACACTTTGACTTGGGCGATAGAGATGCGAGCACGTCCTCATCAGCTGCTTTAGCCAGTGGCTTCCATTGCTGTAAAAGAACAACCATTTTGAAGAGACAATCAACCGAATGGTTAGGGAAAATGTGTTCAATGGTAAACTTGTTTTACTAGTCCGAAAACACCAAGCAAAAGCGGCAAAGGCTGACCAGAAAACACGAAGGGACTATCCCGTAAGATTTTCACTGCTGTCTAAGAGGTTACCAAAGCTCGAAGGGTTCCAATTACACTTCATCCACGATCGGACACAACTGCAGCCAAATATGGCAAGGGTGTGGTTAATTAAAATGTGTTATGTGTCTTCCCTCTCTCCACAAAGAGAGCAAGTTGCGTTAGTATTACCATTGCGCTTAAGTATTTGGTCACTACCCAGAAGTTTATGCTTGATGACCTCGCATAGAAAAATCCTAACTAGGAATACGAGCACGTCAAACAACCATGAAGCGAGAGTCCTGTCTCTCAACGATGATATTAGAGTACAAGGATTTAATCCAGAAGCGATTGGAAGAAGAGTGAGTTCAAGTAATTAGATTAGGTGAATCCAAGAGCACGGGGAAAAAGGTAGTGAGATCATGCCATCTTTCCAACCCTCCAGGAGGAAAAACCCGTCTAAACCCAAAATCCCAGTTGTGTGCTGCTAGCTCCGCGATGGAGCATGACAGATTGGAGACATAAGAAAAAAAGGGTAGGAAAAGAAACAACTAGCAGGCCATCGCCGACCCACCATTCCACTAGTCTAGACAAAATCTGGTGGACGCCCCATCACCAACCACAAGTTTCACCAGGCCTTTGAACTCATCTCGAACCTTGATAAGGGTTCTCCAGAACTGAGATCAGTTACGGGCATTGGCCATGAAGTGAGGGCAGGTAGGAAAATATTTGACTTTTAGAATTCGGATCCACATGGCATTCGTGGGATCAGAGTAGAGTCTTCACCACCATTTCATGATAAGTCACTTGTTCATAACTGAGGTGTTAGTGATGCCTAAGCCCCCCAAAATTTTGGGTTTACACATATATTTCCACTTAACAAGCCTACATTTCTTTTTTATTTTCAACCGAATTCTTTCTATTGTCCACTTAATAATCGTGGACATGCCTTTGTGTGTACCGGTAGGGGTGAGGTGGGTGGCCTCATGCCACTAATCCGCAAACCTAACTCCACATCCCGGGGCGATCGAATCCAGGGAGGGACCTCTTACCAAAGTGTAAGAGCACATTTCTCCATGTGTGGTTTTGCGTAATTGATGACAATCCCTATGGACTAATGGTTGCCTTAAGTTATATTCGAAGGATTTGTCCATAGGCACTTCTTGAAGTCCATCTATTGGTTTCAAGGAGTTTATATGGTGACCAAGTGGTATTCAATGTTTTATCCAAAGACTGGTCATAGAGAAGATAAGATACAAGGTTGATCAAGACTAAGTCAAAGAGTGAATCAAGTTGATCAACACACAAAGCGTACAAGATGTACCGAGAGGGATCAAGTGACCCATGGTATGGTAAGCATTGTCCATTACGCTTTGTGTACTAACCCATCTTCCTTGTGAGTGTTCTTTGTGGGATTAGGTATGTTTCCATGGGTTAGCATCAATAAGAAGATCCATACAATCCATGGAGGATGACATCAAGTGGTGATCGTCATCAAGGTTGCGGTGTGCAAGCTCAAGTGAAGCATCACGGAGAGATCATGCTTGAAGCTAGCCGTTCATTGTGGTGACAATGGACTCGTGAAGATGTGCCGAAGAGTGGCTCACCCATAGTGGACTATAGATGATGGGTTGCGAGAGTGACAAAAGCTTAAACACTAGTTTATGTGTTATTCTGTAAGGGGCTAATTTGGATCCATATGTTTCATGCTATGGTTAGATTTATGTTAATTCTTCTTTCGTAGTTGAGAATGCTTGCGATAGGGGGTAATCATGAGAGGTTTGTTTGTTCAAGTAAGAACAATACCCTAGCACCGGTCCACCCATATATGAAATTATCATAGTACCGAACGCGAATTAACTAAACATGATGAAACGTGACTAGACAAAATTCCCATTTTTCCTTGAGAGCTCTTTACTTCCTAAAAGAGTACTTTATCACTTGTCATTTGCTATAAAAAGGATTGGGCCACCTTCTGCACCTTTTCTACTATTGTTACTTGTTACTTGTTATGAAATTGCCTCGCTACAAAACTATTTGTTATCACCACTTTTAGTGCTTGCAAAGAATACCTTGTTGAATACCGCTTGTCATTTCCTTCTGCTCCTTGTTGGGTTCGAAACTCTTACTTATCGAAAGGACTATGATTGATTCCCTATACTCGTGGGTCATTTGTTACCCTTAGTTTACATTAGTACTCTGCTGCCACGAGATGGTAGGACAAAAGATGTTATGCAAGTTCTTATCGCAAGCACTTATGACCATATATGGAATACATGCCTACATATGATTTATGAATTGGAGCTATTATGTGTCGTTCTAGGTTGTGACAGTTATATACTGAATCTCATCTAAATATCCGACGCTATTCCATGCATACGCTTTAATATTATTGTCTTTGCTCATGTTACTACTACCTTGCCTGTTACAAATTTCCTACTACTGTCATTACTGCTACTATTACTTTGCTATCACTACTATCATATTATTTAAATTGCTGCAAGGAAGTAATTCTCAGGTGTCATTGAATTGGCAACTCAACTGTTAAGACCTATAAATATTCTTTGGCTTACCTTGTGTTGAATAAATAAATTTGGTTGAAATACTACTCTCGAAGACTGTTACGACCCCCTATCTTGGTGTCAAAACCAGCAGACCTCGGATAGGGGCCCCGAGCTATGAGATAGGATCGATGGGTACCAGGAGACAAGGAACACATGGTAGTTACACAGGTCCAGGCCCTCTCTATGGAGGGAAAACCCTACATCCTCCTCTTGTTGTATTCTTGGTGTAGCAAGTACATAGTTGATCTACCTCGAGATCCTATGTTTGTGGTCTAAACCCTAGGGGTGATGATGATATGTATGGGTATTCTCTACAGGCTAAACCCTCCGCCTTATATAGGCATCAGGGGTATCTATCGATGCATGAATGTTAGTTACCATCTAGAATTACATGATGAACGAATCATCCCTTCTTGGAGTAGATGACAAGTCTTCGGTAGAGTCTGATGTGCTCACGCTGTGTCCTAGAGTCTCCGAAGCCCTTCCTCCTTGATGCCCCCCAGCACAACCCATGGACTAGACCGGCTCGGTTGGGACCCCCTAATCCAGGACACTGCCAGTAGCCCCCGAACTAGTCTTTGACCCCAAGGACGGCAATCTTCTTCGCATGTGTAAATTTGTATTGACACGCGAGTTACTATCACCACTTCAGAGCATTTCAGTTTTTGAATGTGGAGGTTCACTTCGGCCCTAACCCCATCACGTGCCGCCTCGAGCATCTCGCCGCCTGGGGAGTCGAGCCACCTTTATGACCAGACGTTAAAGTCTCGGTTTCTCCCTTCTTTATTTTACCAATTCCAAACCCTGGGACTACATCCAAATGCATCCTGGTCCTCCTCTTTCCGTCTCGCGACATTCTCTCCAAAGATTTAGCCTCAAAAAGCCTCTAGCCATGGCCAATGGTACCGGGTCTTCCAAGCATCCCCACGACCCCCTCAAAGGCGACTGGGGGAGTTGTGACGTGATTTGGCTCCGACTCACGCAGACTTGATATCTGTCGACGGGAAAACGCATGCCGACAACCATCCCACCACTCATAGAGATGCGAGAGTATGTGTCGTCCCTTTTCTCCTTCATGGTCCGGGGTTCCCCATCCATCCATTTCTTTGGGATTTGCTCGAATTTTATGGGATCCACCTCCACCATTTTACCCCCAATTCCATATTACATATCGTGGGGTTCGTTGCTTTTAGCGAGATGTATCTCGTATGAGAAGCACACTTCGGATTGTGGAGGAAGTACTTCTACGTTATGCCCTATTCTCGAGATGGGAAGCTGCTTGAGGTTGGGGTCGTTGAGGTATGCAGAATAGCTGGGACCAGTTATCCCCTCGGTACCCCCCAAGAGGATGACACATGGGCATCCGGGTGGTTCTACATGGACGACGTCCCTTTGCATGACCCAGTTCGGCACGGTATTCTTACCTTCTCCTCGGACATGTCAAAGAAATGCTTCAGCTAGAGACCACGAAGCACTGCTTAAAAATACAATCCGGACGTGGCCTGCCTCATAAATAAAGTGAAGTGCCTGACCATCACCGATCTGACCATCATAGATGTGATGGCGACCGCTATCATCTGAAGAGTCCGGCCACTTTGGCAACACCATCATCTGTTGTGCATGTACAATGGCTCCGACAACACTGCCAGGTGGATCAAAAAGGACTTCAAGAACGATGCAGCCTTCGGACTGGCCCTAGACGGCATATACAAAGGAGAGGCCGCAGATTTTGCCAACAGAAGATCTATCGACGACATGTCTCATAGTCATCCAAGCAACATAGTAAGCTCTTTCTAAACCTCATCTTATTGACTTGAAGTGACCATTGTATTAATCTAGAGATGAAGGCTCTAGGTTGAGACACTCAAGTGTACGGCTCCTGAGCCGGGGGCATATCATCATGACAATGGCCCCATCTTCCATGCGGATGAGGATATATACACAATATACGAAGGGGGGGGGGGGATTCTACAAAGAGATCCTTGATGGCTCCAGAGTGGCAATCACTCCGGACCTACCGGGCTGCTACCTTCCTCACCGGTAAATCATACTTATGTTATCTCTCAAAATAGACCTCCAACTCAAGAAACCTCGAGCATCCTGACTCCTCTTCCAGAGGGTTGACGCTCGAAGCATTCACGCGGTGATGTGCCCCCTCCTGGCTGCCCTTCTATTGCCGCAAAGCCTGCCCCTCGGCAGGGGGTGGCCAGGAGTGCGGAATGCGAGGTTCAACCCTCAGGTAGGTACCTATCTCTATCCGCATGTTCATGTCCAAAAACATGGGATGATATGCCTAATCATTTAGTTTTGTGCAGGTCGGCTGCCGAAGCAGCAACAATCGGGGGTGGAGAACAATCCTCCCCCAAGGGTTAGCATCCAACCGACTTTTACCTTGGGAAATGCCCCTGGGGGGCCAGAACCAGCCACCTCGGGGACGTGTTCGACTATACCGTCTGAGGTGGACCGTGCGATCAAACATTGGCACCATCAAAATGCCCTACAAAGCTTAGCATTTACCAACGAAGAGTTCAATGCTCTCGGCTCGGTGGATGCCTACCTCGGCACTACCCGTTGTACCTTCACAATGGAAGTGGACGTCCTGGCCAAGGGATTGCATGTATACATGTATTTTGATTTTGTGCCCTGCTAGGCAGTAGCCTCCAAGACACATGTACCAATCTGAGGTTTTGGGATAAAGATTGAATACAAGAGATGAACTAGGGTTGGAGATGAGATGGTGCTGGTGAAGGTGTTGATGAAGATTGGTCCTCCCATGAACATCCAGCGAGTTAGAGAGCTGCACAAGATGAACGATTATCAAAATACAGATGTACTGCTACAACACAATGGGTTAAACGCCCCACATATATTTTTGACCCACCTCCTACATCGATGGCCACATGGACGATATGACGTTTCCAGATGCGCCCCGAGACTAGAAGAAGTAGCTTTGGTGCAATCATGAAGAGCGACCTATCCTCGATCCATCTGTCCTCCCAGAAGACAACAGAGGTTCTGTCACCTACCACCATCTTGGTGGAAGCAACGAATATCTTGTGATCATCCTCGAAAGCCACCAGACTCGGAGACTCGATACCCATACCGCCAAGCTTGAGGGGGCAGAAAATCCTTGACCTATTGACGTGGCAGTGGTTGCCTAAAGCGGTCGCTTGAGTACCGGTCCAAAGGAACGCTGGAAGGATGTTCTCAAGTCTTAAATGAAAGGACTTGGTTGAAATCTTAAAGTGTGGTAGAAAGAACCACATATCGTTTTTTCTACGACTCTTCAAAGTCTTTCTGTTATATTATCTTTGAATCTTCATAGAATGGATTAGTGGATGGAAAAAGTTAAGTAGTCTAATTCAATTTATTTTTTCATTGCATCCACTTAATTCAATCATATCAAAATAAAATAACGAAGAAAATTCTTGACCAAAGAATCCATAGAAGGAAAGAAATGTAATATAATATAAGAATAGATTATAGTAAAAAAGTAAAAGGGAAAACCATCAACTTTCATGCTCAAATATCCGGCGAGATGCTCAGAAGAGCATACAAATTATTCTAAGAATAAGTAATAAAGTGTATAAAACAAATAGAAAATGGGTGATATGACGTGAATAGTTCCATGGAAGAAAGTCTAATTTTTCATGTATAGATTTTTTAAACCATTCTTCATTTCTAGTAGAAATTCTCAGGGCTAATTGTGACGCAAAGTATTAAAAAGAGAGAAAAAAAGAAGGAAAAAGAGGATAGTGAGTTGGTGGAGAGGATGGCCGCCAAGGCCGACTTGACCATCATGGCCGGGTTCCACTGGGAAGCCAGTCCGTGATCGGATCGATGCGGAACTGGAGGGCACTTTGATTTCTGAATTAGAAGTAAGGAAATACTATAATACATCACTTTTTTTGTTGGGGTTTCAAACTAGGGAGTCTGCCATGATCAGTGTGCTAACTCGCTCATTTGGGTTGGAGCGGTAGCGCGTACCAAACTAAGCTAGATGACGGGACATCTGGGCCTGTTTTTAGGGTTGGGCCGCGCAGCCCGTGAGTGCGTGTGGGCAGAAAACCACGTCCAGCCACTAGAGATGGTAATAAGTGCTGATTGCCCGCCTCCAGTCCAATCCATCCATGCGCGCGCCTGATCGCGTTGCAGCGTAGGATAGCTTTCAGCTGTTTCAGAGTTCAGATTCCACCATCACCAGCTTCTTCTCTCATCATGAGATGCGGTCTTACAGCCAGCCAGGGCCCGCCAATAACGAGCGATTACTCGAGCCATCAGTTTATACATGTTATGCATATAATCCCGTTAAGCCCAGTAGTTTAGCTAGCTATTTTTTGTCTTTACAAATAAAGCTGCCATGTAACGTGTGTTTGTGCACGTCTTGGTGTAGGCTCAGGGTAGTTAGTTCAGGCCGTTGTGTGCGCTTCGTGAGATGGCACGAATTCAACGCATGCAGCGGTAACTCAGTCAGGATCAGGTGGACGTGGGATGGCGCGTCCGGCATATACCCGTTCCTTTCTAGTTTTTCGTTCCTTCAGTTGTAACTAAACGGCAGATTAGCTGGCCGTACAAATAAGATGAGATAACTGAAAATGCTGATCAGTTTGACGCAGCGCAAACCATTGTCTTTCTCTGTATTGTCTTCCTGTTCGTGCTAAGTGAGCCGTGAGTGAGATCCTGCAACTACAATACATACCCGAGATCTCAGGGCTATTGGTAGCACCCAATGATCTAGGGACTGAAATCATGTCAGGTAGGAGTTGATGCAGCGTATTTTTATTCAAGAACAAAGACATCTAGTTAGATACCAGGATCACCGGGGTCTTCTCCATTCACTCGTCGGCGTCAGACTCTGCGTGTTGCAGAGAGACAGCAGAAGCCCTTCACTTTTGAGAAGGAAATTTCTATAAAACATTTGAATAAACTTCTAAAAAAAAGTGCATGTTTTAGCAAATGATGTAACTTTATGGCTGATGAATAAACTTGCATGATTGCTTTCCCTAAAAAGACTAAGTGCAATCTAGTGAAGGTGTATTTTTAAACAATCTAGTGAAGATTTTCATATGCCTTATGTTAAGGTTAGCACTCCACTACGTCAATGAATGCTTTCGTAAAGAGAGTAGAAGGATGACGATATTTATTAACAAGTTTATTAACCCCTACCACCTCACGAATATTGTAAGAGCGAGATAGTTGCCGAAAAGGTGTGTCCCAACTAACCATGCTTTCAATGGTTATAGGTTATCATTTTTAAATTAGTCTCATGGATCTCTATTAAACATTTGAGGTTGGTCCAAATTATGCGTTTTCTTAAAAGTTTATCTTTTCACCTAAGACAGAGAAACATCGTGCTGCCAAGGATGAAGCTAAAAACAACTTTCAAATTTCCTATGTAACTTGAATTTTGGTAGGAGTTTCGTTGTTCATGTCAGTTTCAGTTTATTGGGTTTGTTGCACTACCTTTAATATTCAAAACAGGGGAGGGAAGTGTCTAGGGTGCAGGTGACATTCAAAAGCTCCAATCTTCCTTTTGTGCCCCACTATTGAAGTGCAATTTTATGAATAAGGAGTTTAAAAATTGCAGTTGCACAAGAGAGTGCTATTACAGGAAAAAATAAATAAGAAAACATAAAAAAACGAAACATTGAAAGTGTGTTACAACCAAAAAATGCAATTGCACAACTAAATGTCTAACTACTGACAAGTGCAACTAAAATAGATGTAGAAAAAAAAAGTAAAATGAAAAAAAATCAAACCATAAAAAATTCATTTCAGCAATTCCGCATCAATAAAGATGTATCTTAGTAATGTAACATAGCAAGTGTGTGTATCGTCCATGATCTGCACCGCTGTTTGTATTTATTTTCTAGAAAGCCCACGTCAAACTTGTAGGAGAAGTGAGCCTAGTCATATTACGCATTACATCCCTTGAAAACACAAAGTGGGAAGATCCTATACATCGCTCATAGCGGCCGCTGGGAGACCAACATGAAACAGTTGTGGGCTTGCTATGGAACAACCCATTGTTGAAAATATGCCCTAGAACCAATAATAAATTGATTATTATCATATTTCTTGTTCATGATACGTACTTATCATTCATACTGGAATTGTATTGACCGGAAACTCAAATACATGTGTGGATACATAAACGACATCATGTCCCTAGTAAGCGTCTACTAGAGCAGCTCGTTGATCAAAGATGGTTAAGATTTCCTAACCATAGACATGAATTTTCATTTGATAACGGGATCTCATCATCAGGAGAATGATGTGATGGACAAGACCCAATTATAAGCTTAGCATTCATTAAAGTTTAACTGTTACATCTTTCTTCATGTCAAGTATTTGTTCCTTAGACCATGAGATCGTGCATCACCCTCACACCGAAGGCATACCTTGTGAGCTATCAAACGTCACTTTATAACTGGGTGATCATAAAGGTGCTTTTCGGGTATCTCCGAAGGCGTCTATTGGGTTGGCATGGATCGAGAATCGGATTTTGTCATTCCGTGTGACGGAGAGATATCTCTGGGCCCACTCGTTGATACAAGATCACAAGAAGCTTCCAAGCATGTGAATAATGAGTTTAGTTACGTGATATTGTATTACGGAACGAGTAAAGATACTTGCCAGTAACGAGATTGAAGTAGGCATGAAGATACCGACGATTGAATCTCGGGCAAGTAACATATCGCTGGACAAAGAGAATTGCATACAGGATTAACCGAATCCTCGACATCGTGGATCAACCGATAAAGATCTTTTTGGAATATGTAGGAACCAATATGTGCATCTAGGTCGCGCTATTGGTTACTGACCAGAGAGAATTCTCGGTCATGTCTACATGATTCTCGAACTCGTAGGGTTCGGACTAACATTCGATGACGTTAGAGTAGCATTTGGATTTATACATTGGTGACTGAATGTTATTTGGAGTCCCGAATGAGATCACAGATGTCACGAGAAGTTCCGGAATGGTTCGAAGATAACGATTAACATATGTGAATTCCTATTTGGTTGCCGAAAAGGGCTTGGGAATTTTTGATATTGTACAGGAAGTCCGAAAGGGTCTCGAGGGTCCTCCCGCCCCCTAGGGCCACATGGGTTGGGTGGGTTGGGTGTGTGTGTGTGGCTTAGTTGGGCTAGGGACACCAGCCTGTACAAGGCCCATGCGGTTGGGCCAAGGCAAAACCCTAGGGGTGGAGGCGTCCCCCCTTACTTGGGAGGCAAGCCTCTCCTTAGGGCGCCGCCCCCTCCTTTGGAGGAAGGGCAAAGGGCTGGCAGGTCCCTCCCCCCTATATAAAGGGTTGAGGCGAGAGGGAGGGACACCAATTCTCCCTCCCTTGAGGTAGCCCTCTCTCCCGTCTCTCCCGTTTCTTCGTCGGTGTCGTCGTGCCAGTGCTTGACGAAGCCTTGCAGGCACTACACCAAGGTGTCGTCCGTTCGATGCTAGATCAGATTGGATCGTGGTTGGATCACGAAGAGTAAGACTACTTCAACCGCATTTGCTTAACGGTATATAAGGGTACATAGACACACTCTCCCCTCTCGTTGCTATGCATCTCGATAGATAGGTCTTAGGTGTACGTAGGATTTTTTTTCTTTTTCGTACTTCGTTCCCAACGCATATTTAAAAACAATCCTTAAAAATACGTTTAATAACTTCTTAAATAGTTAATGATAGTGAAAAATTATATGTGAAAAACAAAAAAATATCTACCTAAAAAATAAACAAGATATGTTTGAAAAATGTATACATCATATTGTAAACTATTTACTGCATACACAAAATATATTAACGTGCGCTCGTGTGCACACACACACATTTAAGTTCTTACATTTGAGAAAAACATATTTACATGTTGTAGAATATAATCAAATCTAATATACTAAAAACGGTTACATACCGCCCCCACCCCATGCACAAAATCAAAAGCAAAAAGGAAAACAATAAATATATAATAAAAAATCAAAGGAAAAAAGAAGAAATATGGAAAAACAAATAACACAAAAATAATTTCAACAATTCCACATCAATAAATAGGTATCTTAGTATGTAACATGGCAAACAAGTATATCGTTCATGATCTTCATTGCAATTTGTCTTTATTTTTCAAGAATGTCCACATCAAACTTGTGGGAGGATGCGGTCACTGTATGCGTCAAGGAGAAGTGAACCTAGAATGCGGGGCCATATTACCAATTACATCTCCTGGAGAAAAATATCAAGTTGGAATGTCCACCGCTAGGACTAAAACCGGTCGGCCCAATATTGTAGATACTATAGCGGTTTTAGTAAGGTTCTATGGACAGGGTTCGGACCGGTTTTACAACGCTCCGTATGTTTTTTCTTCTTCTTTCGTTTCTATGTGTTTTCTGTCGGTTTTTCCATGTTTCTTTCTAAATACATGTATAATTTTTCAAACAACATGTTGTACATTTTTTGTGTACATTTCAAGTATTTTGTGTATACATTGAACATCTATATGATGAATTTTTTTCCTGAAATACATGTTTTGAACATTAATTTGAACATGTGCTCATTTTATATACACGTCGACACCTTTTCCTGAAAGACCCAATATATATTTTTAAACTACACAGACATTTTTATGTTTTATATAACCATTTTTAGAATGTACTCCCTCCGTTTCTAAATATATGCCTTTTTAGATATTCTAATATATACTTCATACGGAGAAAAATGAGTGAATCTAAACTCTAAATATGTTTATATACACCCATATGTAGTCCCTATTGAAATCTCTAAAAATGATTATATTTAAAAATGGAGGTAGTATCAAACATTTTTTGAAACGAGCGAACATTTCTTAACATGTAACATACACCTTTTTGAATGTTAAATTTTTTGAACATTGTATAAACATTTTATAAAATGTCATGTACAATTCTTTTTTACAAACCGGTGGATATTTTTAAATGTCACATTTTTTCTGAATGTCATCGGCATTATTGAAAACCTACTCTAACAAGTTTTTACAAAGCATTAACATTTTTCAAACTCATGGTTTTGAATTTTTGAAGTAATTCCATGTTTGGGATATATGTTTTTTTTAGAATCATGTGTTTTTCTAAACTATGAGCAAAGAAGAAAGAAAGTGAAAAACAAACTAACCTGCATGAAGATAATTGAGCAGGCCCAGTAGTAGCGAGTGGAGGGCGTCCTTGAGGCAAGACCTCCTTCGGTATTGAAACAGGTGACAAGGGTTTAGGGCCTGCCCTGTAACCAGGTGACCGGCCATGTTGATGTCACGATGATGCCATGCGCGTTTAATTTTTTATTCACATTGTTTTTGAATTTATTTTTTGTATTTAGAAATATTCGAAATATTAATTTAAAAATATATTACAGAAAAGTTTACATATAAATTTAAATTTTTTCTTGCATTTAAAAATTGTTAAATATGTATAAAAAATGTTTCTGATGTATATGAAGAATGTATAAATGTGAATGTGAAAAATAGAAATGTTAATTTTGAATACAAAATTATTAATCAGACGTGTGAAAAATATTTTTTTCTCTTAATAAAATGTCGCACATATATAAAAATGTCGATGAAATTTCAGGAAAATGTTTATACAAATATAAAAAAATGTTCTTGTAATTCACTAAAATGATTGATACATTCGAAAAAAAGGTACGTCCCATTTAAAAAAAATCTTAAAATGTTTCCAAAATATGTTATGGTCATTCAAAAAATGTTTGTGTAATTTTTAAAATGTTTTCGTAATTCAGTTGTATAATTTGAAAAATGTTTTAGCATTTATTTATTAAAAATGTTTAACACGTTTTTTACAGAATATTCAAATATCTTTTTATATTTTTTAAATGTGAAAATTTTAAATGTGTATAATAAATGTTTTACATATATTATATAATTTGTACACCAAATATGAAAATGTTGACATGTGTTGGAAAAACAAGAAAACAGACAATGAAACAAAAAGAAAAGTGAATAAACAAAAAAACCCTGAATACCCCAATATAGAAACGAAAAAAGAAAGTAGAAATAAAAATAAAAAGGGACAACAAAGAAATTGAAAATCAGAGAAGTCGATGAATGTTTATTAAAAACCAGAGGAATAAAGACGAAAAAGAAAAAGAAAAATAGAAACAAAATGGGCAGAAGTGATCGATGTTGCGACTCGCCGTAGGCGTGTGAAAGCATTGACGCCCAGCTAAATGGGTCGACCCGTAAGAGTCCGCCCGTTGGCGATTCCTAATAGGAATTGTTATGGGCGAGGCATAGCCCTCAAGCATAGTCGCCCCCTATACAACACTCAAAGAAGAGGTTAGGAGAGGAGACCACCCATAGACGATCCAGACGGGACATAGCCCTCGTAGCGGAGGTTAAGTCACCACTATGAAATAGTATTGGGCTTGCCAGTGCAGCGTATTAGCGTATTTTTTTAAAAACAATCCTGGGAAAATATGTTTAATGATTTCTGAAAATAGTGTTAGATATTCAGTTTAATAATAGTGGAGATTATATGTGAAAAAGTATTCGTATAATTCAAAATAAATAATGTATGACCAAAAACAATATTCATCTCATATTCTAAAATATTTACTATATACACAAAAATATGTTGACGCACGCATGCACATACACATATAAAGTGCATACATTTGAGAAAACTATTTATGTGTTGTAAAATACATGTAATTTCAAAAGTGTGTACGTACCACTGCCCCCCCCCCCCCGCCCCCACCACACGCACTTACACACACAAATCAAAAGCAAACAAAGGAAAAAAAGTGAAAATATCAAATAATTAAGAAGAAAGATAAAAGAAAAATAAGCAACGAAACACATTTTTTAGAAACGGCAAGCTTTAGCTTCAGTGTTTGATGGCTGATAACCCACAAGTATAGAAAATCACAACAGTTTTTCAAAAAATATTTAAGAGTATTAGCAGTTGAGTTATCAATTTAACCATATATGGAGATAAATATGTACAACAAAGTGATCAATAACACAATAATATGATAGTTTGATAACAGTGGTAATAGTAATAGTAGCGGTAACAATAACAGTAGTGATTTTGTATCAAGTGCAACAGTAACAACAATAGTAGTAACTTAGCAAGAACAATATATGAAAAACTCGTAGGCACTGGATTGCTGTATTCGTTGGATGATATTCATCATATAACAGTCATAACCTAGGGCGACACAAGACTAACTCCAGTTCATCAATTAATGTAGGCATGTATTTCATAAATAGTTATATGTGCTTATGGAAAAGAACTTGCATGACATCTTTTGTCCTACCCTTCTGTGACAACGGGTTCATATTGAAACTAAGGGATATTAAGGCTTCTTTTTAATAGAAAACCGGAACAAAGCATTAACACATAGTGAATATATGAACTCCTCAAACTACGGTCATCACCTGAAAGTATCCCGATTTCTGTCACCCCGGAGTTACGGATCATAACACGTAATAGGTGCAGATGACTAGGCAAGATCGGATCAAGACCATAGATATAATGATGATAACATAAACGGTTCAGATCTGAAATCATGACACTCGGGCCCTAGTGACAAGCATTAAGCATGGCAAGTCATAGCGACATCAATCTTAGAACATAGTGGATACTAGGGATCAAGCCCTAACAAAACTAACTCGATTACATGATGAATCTCATCCAACTCCACACGACCGACAAGCCTATGAAGGAATTAATCACTCCCGGTGGGGAGCATCATGGAATTGGCGATGAAGAAGGATTGATGATGACGAAGACCGAAGATTCCCTTAGTATGACTCAATAAAATGGAAGAGAATTTTAGAGAAACACACTGAAATATTTTTGGAGTTTTTAGTTTTTTCGTGAAGAAAGCAAATTAAAGAAACAAAAACAAAAATGAGAAGAACTATTTACACGGGAGAACTCCCAACAAGCAAAAGAAGAAATGAGAAACCTTTTTGAGTTTTCTTTTAATACTTCAACTAACTAAACTAAAAAGAAAAACCAAAAAAAGAAATATTTTTGGATTTTCTCAAAGTTTTTCAAACACACAAAAAGAAAGTAAGAAAATAAATCTAGCATGGATAATACAATGAAAAAGTGTGAACACCGACAACTGGAATGAAATGTGTGAACATGAATATAATGTCGATGGAAATACGTACTCCCCCAAGCTTAGGCTTTTGGCGTAGCTTGGTAATCACCATCCGGTCCTAGGTTGAAGTGCGGTGGCGACGACATATGAGTGTCCCACTCCTAGGGCTCCTCCTCTGCCGCTGCCTGGTTATTCCGGTAGGCAATAATGTCATCTGGCATGATCCTGTATCCATTCCTGGCAATAGAATCAAACAGAGCAGGTGCAGGCAACGGGATAACATCACAGGTTTTGATGCCGAATACTAAGTTGTAGCATATGTTATAAAAAGAATTAGTTGCATCAATAAATTGGTGATCCCGCGATGACTTATGATCTAGATAATCCTTGGACAGAGGATAATCATGGGGGAGGGGGTATCTGAACATTAAAACGACTCGCTAAATGAGTAGCATAAATACCACCGTGTATCTTGCCCTTACACCTGTTGAGGCATAGGCGACATGCAACAATAGCCCCTATGCTAAAAGTATGATCATTATGAGCACGACGTAAAATAGCGAGATCAGCGCACCGACCTTCTCCCTAGCAGTTAAACAAATCGCGAGAAATAAAGCAAAGTAGCGCACTGAAGGAAACTATAGACTAGTTGGAGTGGCGCTTGACACGCCTCTTTCATCACCCACTGTCAAAGTGAGGAGAAAGTCCTCAAATTCCATTGGTCTAGGGTTTCTTAATTCCCCGTCAGCGGGAATCAGACATATGTCACAAAAGTCAGTAAGCGGTATCTGGTAGGGTTCAACATATAGATTAAACTGCATCTCAGGAGGATTATTCTTACTTAGATAATGAAAACTTTGCACAAAGGAATTTGTAAGGATGTGGTGCTGGTCATGCTTATGTGCGAGGAAGTTGGTCAGCCCAACATTTTCAACAAATTGGGTAAACTCTTGATGGAATCCGGCCTCCTCCATAAAGGGGTTATGTGGCCATTCACATGGTCGCACTTCCGCCTTCCTCGGAGTGTTGAGGTCACTGTACAACAATTCCCCAATGACTCCCTTGGCATTCCTCTTGGAGGAGTACTTCCTAAAGAAATTCATCTTATTTCTATAAAAACAATTCTGAAAATTTTAGTCCACAATTTTTTTGTCAATGAAACTTAATAAGATTGTCGACGACTACTCATAGGGATGCCTAGAGGCCATATCAGGCATTCAAACTACTCAGAACTTTAAAAATTCAACATGCAAGCTCATCTACAATAGTACCAAGAGTGGATAATTATTCTGAAAATAAACCACTATCAAAAACTAATTGGAGCAATGAGGGAGTCACATACCAAGAACCAACCCCCAAACATTTTCGAAAATGAAGCTTCGAGCAAAGAGATTGAAATCCACGGGTTTGTGAGCAAGAACACGAGAGTGCGAGCTATGGTGATTTTTTTTCTGGAGGTAGGGGATGACATGGGCTAAAGAGGTAAGTGAGGGGACCCACATGGGGGCCACAACCCAGGAGGGCATGCCTAGGGTTGCTGGCGCGACTTGGTGTCTTGTGGGCACCAGGTGCACCCCCTCTGATGTTATTTGTACCAAAAATTCAGAAATATTCAGAAAAAAATTGTGTTAAATTTTCAGGAGATTCTGAGAACTTTTATTTTTGGGTCATTTTTTTATTGCACGGAAAATTTATAAAACAGGATAAACATGGCATTTTATTTTATTAACTAAGAAAAACAAAAAACAAAAAGTGGATACAAAGAGTTGTGTCTACTAAATCCATCAACTTCATACCTCTTAAAAATGATCCATTAATAAGGTTGATCAAGTCTTATTAATAACCACCTTCGATTACCATGAAACAGAAGAACTTTCGTAAAACACTAAGTTACCTCAATGGGATATGCATATCCCAAACCACAATTATATCATATTTGCTTTTAGCAGTGGGTAGAGGTAGATGAAAGCTTCCAATAGTGAGTGTTGGAGAATTTTAAATAACATTCACACCATTCATTTGAATTGTTTCTTCGGAAAGTACACCGTATGCTCATTACCATTGATATGAAAAGTGATCTTACTTTTATTGCAATCAATAACATCCCCTGCAGTATTCTAAAAGGAGACAATTGCAAATTTGCCCATAGTTGGTACTCACCCATGGGGTTTGCCCCTAGTTTTCCATCCTGCTCAGTTTTGTTCTTAGATTTGTCCCGAGGCTCGCTCGAATGCCCTTCCGTGACTGCTCCCTGTGGTCAACGCCGTTTGACCACGGTTTTGCACCGTTTTGGACAACATATGCCCCTGCCCTTTACTTACAGGTGGGACCCGCGTACGTATCGCATCTCATTCCCCCCTATGTAAGACCCGTGTGTTACTTAAGAATAATTAAATTAATTAATTGCTACAATTACATTTTTGCGTAATTATCATTTTTTTAAAGAAGTCAGGCATGCTAGTATTTATTAAATAAACTTTGTTCTCTTAATATCTTATGCATGCAAAATTGCTAACACACTCTCTTTGCATAAACTCACTTAAGAAACGTTGGAGTCGTACAATTGCCAGGAGTAGTCACTCGTACTTTTACATGCAGGCATCAACGCATGGCATGCACAGCATCCATAAGATGTACTTGATTGTATCAATGCATGTAGCTATTCGTCTTGTCAACCGGTCGATTAAATGCATGTCCATAGCTTGCTCACTGGTTCTTGCGTAGCTGCGTTTTCTTTTCACCGAAGGACAGCCAGCTCTTGTGATGCACAGTACCATTGTCTAGGGCAGTAGATATTTTTGCATGCAGTGATGAGAAGGCCTGTTGCATGGCTACGTGCCTTATTCTTCGGGATTTAGAGTGTACGTGTCATTTAAGGAGAAAACGTATGCATGCATGAGTTAGCAGATGCACTGAACCAGCCGTTGGATGAAGCAAAAGGGTACTGGCCTATCCTTTGGAGTGAGCAGGAGTTACAACCCTAGAAATTGCGGTTGGCAGGGGTTAATACATTCACCAGGAGTTGGCTACTCTTCGCCGCTATATAAGGTGACCAGGTGCTGTAGAGTAGGACCCCAGATAGAATCACATACCTGAAGCAAAAGCATAGAGTTTCGCTGGTGTCGTTCGTGTTGGTAGCAGTCGTGCGGTGGTCCGAAGCTGCTGGTCAGGCAAGTAGCAGTTTCTTTATCCATACTTCGTTGTTGTGTTTAGTCCTGCGACTTGCACACCGATTTATTGATCTACAAATATACTGTTATTAGTATATCTTTGCTAGCCACTATAACGTGATATATTTGTTCTTCTGTAAATGTTATTTGTTCATTGGCCACGGTATTGTTGAGAAGAAATATGTTCCGGTAAGCAAGTAATTGTCATGAATATTTGGGCTTACGCGGAGACGTGAGAATTGCTACATGAGCTTCATCATATCATTGACCTCATTATTTTCTATTACATATGTGTATATATTGGTGTCATGACCGCAAATTTCTTGAATTCATAGGATGGATCGAGAGCGTGCATATTCTCTGTCCATTAGAATGGAAATGACTATTTTATTTCCGCTTGTGATTGATGCTACAAGCACATACAACTCTTTTAGGGATGCAATATACACAAAATATCCATGGGGTTTGTACGATGCTGTTAAGTTTAGATTTTGGGACCAGGATAAATTTGCTTGGATCCCTCTCCAGTGTGATGATGAGCTAGCCCAGATGTTTGCATCAAATGCACTATCAAAAACTGACAAAATTGAAGCTACTGTCATACAGAGAGCTAGACCAGCTGCAACTCCTAGTACATCAAAATCCCTTGTCCCAGTAAAGAAATCAAAATCAGCTGGTACTAGGTCAAGGAGCAGCACCACAACTCCAAGTAGTAACTGTCATCCACCAGGAACTCCTAGTGAAAATGTGCCATCTCAACCTGGTTCTCCTGACAATCATATTGTTAATACTGCCAGTCAGATACCCACAGATCCTATAATTTAGGAGGGAGAGCCCGACGACGTGCTACGTTCAGATGAAGAAGATGAGATAATGTTTCCTGATCTAGTTCCCAGGAGGAATGTGGAGCAACAGGGTGAGGACTACACTCCAGCAGAGTTTTCAGATACAGATGAAGAAGAGAAACAGGAGAACATTGACATGGGATGTTTTGAGAATGATGACGAGGACAGACCTGAGATGTTGTATGCCAGAGCTAATCCAAGTCTAGCTAAAGCGGTTGTCTTTCCTTCTGCTTTGGACTGTAGAAATGCCGTAGCTACATTCTCCATTAAAAAGGAAGTAGAGTACAAAATAGAGCATAGTGATACAACAATGTTCACTTTGTATTGTGCTTTTCCAAGAAGTAGGTGGAGGCTACATGCCTCTCTAAAGAGAAACAACACTTTGTTTCAGGTACAAACAAGGTTCACTATGTATTAGTACTGACTATTTTTGCAATTCATGTTGTAAGATAGTAATTATGATTAAATTTCCTATTGAGTATCTAACTTAATTTGTATGTGCAAATCAAAGTAAATCCTTATGAGTACCATTGTCCTAGTGTCAACAGAATAGAAAGATTGAGAGCAGCCAAGAGGAGATGGATTGCTGATGCTGTGCAGAACTAGGCAAGAGAAAAATTCAAACATTGGTCCTACTGAATCGCAAACCAACTTGAAGAAAAAATATGGTCTAGAATTGTTTTACATGAGAGTTTATTATGGTAAACAAATGGCTATTGACAACATTTATGGTAAGTATGGGGACAGGTTTCAGCTTTTGTACACATTCAAAGCTGAAGTAGAGAGAGCTTCTCTTGGTAGTGTTGTAGAAATAGATAGGCACACTATTCCCTTCTAGTTGAAGGTAAATACTTATTAAAAGGAGTGTTTTAGAAGAGTTTTTGTTAGTTTCAAAGCTTGCTGGAGTGGCTTTTTAGCTGGATGCAGGCCCTACCTTGCCGTGGATGCAACAACTCTTAATGGTAGATTCAGAGGGCAATTGGTAGCAACATGTGCAGTTGATACACATAACTAGATTTTTCCAGTGTCCTATGGTGTACTGGAGACAGAGTCCCAAGAGAGGTGGTCTTGGTTTTTTCAAAATCTGAAGAAGGTTATAAGACACCCTGAAGGACTTGTTTCATACCGATGCCTGCAAAGGCCTAGAGTCAGCAATGGACGTAGTCTTTCCAGGAGTAGAGCATGGAGAGTGCATGAGACATCTAGCTGCAAATTTATCCAAGAAATTCAAGGATTTTTTTATGATGAGCATTTGTGGCCATGTTCACTCACTTATAGCATCAAAAAGCACAATTACCACTTCAGACAACTATGCACAAAACCCAAAGTCCAGGCTTAGTTTGAAGAGCACCATAACAAAATCTGGGCTAGAGCAAAGTTTAATGATATATGCAAGGTTGATTATGTAACCAACAACCTTGCAGAATCATTTATATCCAAAATTAAAAAACTGAAGGGCCTCCACATTGTAGACTTGCTTGATAAGATTAGACACTACATATTGGAGAAGTTTGGTCTTAGGAGCAGCATAGAACCACAAAAATTCATGGGCCACATCATCATTCCTAGAGTTATGAAGATCTTGATGGCAAAGAGCAAAGGGTTGGATATGACTATAGTAAGGAGAAGTCCAACTAAAGGAGAAACAACTGTAGTAGACAAGGAGAAGAGAGAGTGGAGATACCATGTTGATCTTCAAAAGGGTCAATGTAGTTGCAGGAAGTGGCAGATCACAGGTCAGCCATGCATACATGCATTGTTCTTCATTACATCTTTGAGAGGAGATGCAAATGTCATAAATCAGTATGTGCGTCACTATTTCTCAGTTGAGATGTTCAAGAAAACATTGTTGGAAATATGCCCTAGAGGCAATATATAAAGTGTTTATTATTATATTTCCTTGTTCGTGATAATTGTTTATTATGCATGCTATAATTGTATTGATTGGAAACACATTGCATGTGTGGATATATAGACAACACTTTGTCACTAGTGTGCCTCTAGTAAACTAGCTTGTTGATCAAAGATGGTCAAGGTTTCCTAGCCATTGACATGAGCTGTCATTTGATAACGGGATCACATCATTAGGAGAATGATGGGGTGGACAAGACCCAAACTATAAACGTAGCATATGATCGTGTCAGTTTATTGCTACAGTTTTATGCATGTCAAGTATATGTTCCTATGACCATGAGATCATGCAACTCACTGACACCGGAGGAGTGCCTTGTGTGTATCAAACGTCGCAACGTAACTGGGTGACTATAAAGGTGCTCTATAGGTATCTCCGAGGGTGTCAGCTGGGTTGGCATGGATCAACACTGGGATTTGTTACTCTGTGTGATGGAGAGGTATCTCAGGGACCACTCGGTAATACAACATCACAATAAGCCTTGCAAGCAATGTGACTAAGTGTTAGCCACGGGATCTTGTATTACGGAATGAGTAAAGAGACTTGCCGGTAACGAGGTTGAACTAGGTATGGAGATACCGACGATCGAATCTCAGGAAAGTAACATACAGAAGAACAAAGGGAACATCATACGGGATTAACTGAATCCTTGACATAGAGGTTCGATTGATAAACATCTTCATACAATACGTAGGAATCAATATGGGCATCTAGATCCCGCTATTGGTTATTGACCGTAGAGGTGTCTCGGTCATGTCTAGATAGTTCTCAAACCCGCATGGTCTGCACACTTAAGATTCGGTGACGTTTTGGTAGTATAGAGTTATGTATGGTGGCGATCGAAGGTTGTCCGGAGTCCCGGATGAGACCCTGGACGTCACGAGGAGAATGGTCCGGAGGTAAAGATTGATATATAGGAAAGTGGTGTTTGAAATCCGGAAAAGTTTCGGGCATTTTCGGCAGTGTACCGGGAGTGACGAATGGGTCCCGGGGACCACAAGTGGGGCCCACATACCCCAAGGGGCCACATGGGCCTTAGAGGTGGCACACCAGCCCCTGGTGGGCTGGGTAGCCAGACCAAAAGGGCCCTATGCGCATGGGAAAGGAGGAAGAGTAGGGGCCAAGTTAGGGAAGAGTCCCACTAGGAATCCACCTCCCTTGTGGGAGGTGGATTCCTTCCCTTGGCTTCGGCCGAACCTCTCCTTGGAGGAGAGGCTAGGGCTGCCTCCTCTCCCCTCCCTCCTATATATACTAGAGGATTTTGAGGGCAGCCCCAACCCTAATTGCCACGTGCTGCCCTCTTCTTCCTCTAGATCGTTTTCTCCTCTAGATTGGTTTTTAGGAGTGCTTAGGCGAAGCCCTGCTGGAATAGCTCCACCACCATCGCCGCAACACCGTCGCGCTGTCGGAGTACTCGTCAACCTCTCCTCTCCCTCTTGCTGGATCAAGAAGGTGGAGATCTTCACTGAGCTGCACGTGTGCTGAACACGGAGGTGCCGTCCGTTCGGTACTTGATCGGGAGTTCATGGGACCGCTTGCGATTTGGATCGCGGAGGGGTACCACTACATCAACCAAGTTCTTTAACGCTCCGCTTAGCGATCTACAAGGGTACGTAGATCCAGTCTCTCCTCTCATAGATGCTCATCCCCTAGACTGATCTTGGTGAAGCGTAGGAAATTTTTTGTTTCCCATGCAATGTTCCCCAACAAACATATGCTGAAAAAATACGACGCTGACCACATGGAGCAGTCATGGAAGGGCATTCGAGTGAGCCCTGGGACAAATCTAAGGGCGAAACTGAGCAAGGTAGAAAACTAGGGGAAACCCCGTGGGTGGGTTCCAACTAGGGGTAAAAATGTATTTGGCCCTTCAAAAAGGGTCTACGAAGGATAATCGAGATGTTGTCGTCCTCGGGCATCTCAAGTATAACGAAGTCTGTTAAGATAGTAATATTTGCAACAACAACGGGCACATCCTAAAAGATACCGATAGGTATGGCAGTTGATTTTTCAGCCATTTGCAAAGATATTTTAGTAGGTGTGAGTATATTCAAACCAAGTCTTTTATATAAAGAGAAAGGCATAACACTAACACTAGCTCCCAAATCACACAAAGTAGTTTTGACATAATTTCTTTTAATGGAGCAAGGTATAGTTGGTATTCGAGGATCTCCAAGTTTCTTAGGTACTCCATCCTTAAAAGAATAATTAGAAAGCATGGTGGAGATTTCAACTTCAGGTATCTTTCTTTTATTAGTGATGATGCCTTTCATGTATTTAGCATACTGAGGCATCTTTAAGATACCAGTTAAGTGGGTACGCAAAAAGACTGGCCTAATCATTTCAACAAAGCATTCAAATTCTTCATCATCCTTTTTCTTAGATGGTTTAGGTGGAGAAGGCATGGGTTTCTGAACCAATGGCTGTCTTTCTCTACCATGTTTTCAAGCCACATAGTCTTTTTTACCATATCGTTTATTTTAGGTTGTGGGTTATAAAGATCAACATCAGGTTCTATTTCTACATCTTTATCTGGTTCTTTATCATTACTAGGTTGAGTATCCTCATGAACATCACTATCATTATCATTATCACTAGGTGCATGTTCATTACCCGATTGCGTTTCAACATCAGAAATAGAAACATTATTATTATCATCAGGAGGTTTTTCTATCTCAAGTTAACTAGAAGCATGCAAAGTCCTATCGTTTTTATTTTTATTTTTCTTCTTAGAAGGACTAGCTGTATCATCATTAATTCCTTGAGAGTCTTGTTCAATTCTTTTAGGATGACCTTCAGGATGAAGAGGTTCTTGGGTCATTCTACCTCCTCTAGTCATTATTCTAATAGCATGATCATTCATATTATTATTCATCTCATTAAGCAATTTTCTTTGGGATATAGCAACTTGTTCTAACCGAGTTTTAACCATAGAGGCATGTTTTCCTACACCTCTAACATCATTACTTATTCTAAATAACAAGCCACTCAAGCGAGGAAGCATATTAGAATTATATTTCAACTGTTTCAGAACATTTGCATTGAAGTGATCTTGTTTCCTAATGTAGTTGTCAAACTCATATACACATTGACTAGGATGTTTATTGTAAGGGATGTCACCTTCATCAAACTTTAATAAATAATTTACCTCTACCACCTGTGGAGGTGGTGGTTGTTACTTCTTGAGCTTGCATTGGTTTTCCCTCAAAAAGGAAAGGGTGATGCAGCAAAGTAGATAAGTATTTCCCTCAATTGTTGAGAACCAAGGTATCAATCCAGTAGGAGGTACAAGCAAGACCCTAATTTATGCACCTACACAAAAAATCAAACACTTGCACCCAACGCTATAAATGGGTTGTCAATCCCTTCACGGTTACTTGCAAGGATGAGATCTGATAGAGATAGATATGAAAGATTAATAAAAGTAAAACTAAATAAAAGTAAATAAAATTGCAGCAAGGTATTTTGGGTATTTTTGGATTATATATCTGAAAATATAATATGGAAAATAGACCCTCGGGCCATAGGTTTCAGTAGAGGCTTCTCTCTTGAAGGAAAATAATACGATGGGTGAAAAGATTACTGTCGAGCAACTGATAGAAAAGCGCATAGTTATGACAATATCGAAGGCAATGATTATGCATATAGGCACCACGTTCGTGTCAAGTAGACCGAAACAATTTTTGCATCTACTACTATTACTCCACACATCGACCGACTCCTGCCTGCATCTAGAGTATTAAGTTCATGAAGAACACAGTAACGCATTAAGTAAGCTGACATGATGTAGAGGGATAAACTCAAGCAATATGATGAAAACCCCATCTTTTTATCCTTGATGACAACAATACAAATATGTGCCTCGCTACCCCTACTTTGTCACTGGGTGAGGACACCGCAAGATTGAACCCAAAACTAAGCACTTCTCCCATTGCAAGAATTACCAATCTAGTTGGCCAAACCAAACCAATAACTCTAAGAGACTTGCAAAGATATGAAATCATGCATATAAGAATTCGAAGAAGATTCAAATAATATTCATAGATAATCTGATCATAAACCCACAATTCATTGGATCTCGACAAACACACCACAAAAGATTATTACATCAGATAGATCTCCATGAAGATCATGGAGAACATGGTATTGAAGAACATAGAGAGAGAAGAAGCTATCTAGCTACTAGCTATGGACCCGAAGGTCCGTGGTGAACTACTCACGCATCATCAGAAGGGCAATGGAGTTGATGTAGATGCCCTCCGTGATCGAATCCCCCTTCGGTGGATTACCGGAAAAGGCTCGAAGATGGGATCTGACGGGAACAGAGGCTTACGGCAGCGGAACAGTATTATCGTGGCTCTCTTTGGTATTGGGGGAATATTCCTGAATTTATAGGCGAGGAATTATGGTTCGAGGAGTTATGGGGGGCCCACAAGCCAGGGGGCTCCCCCCTAGGGTGCGCCCAGGTGGCTTGTGGCCCACCCGTGGGTCTTCTTGCCTCTTCTCCAAGTCTACTAGGTTCCTTCTGGTCCAAAAAAACCATCGTAGAATTTTATTCTGTTTGGACTCTGTTTGATATTTCTTTTCTGCAATACTCAAAAATAAGGAAAAAACAGAAACTGGCACTCGACACTAGGTTAATAGGTTACTCCCAAAAATAATATAAAATAACATATTAATGCATATAAAACATCCAAAACAGATAATATAATATCATGGAACAATCAAAAATTATAGATACGTTGGAGACATATCAGCATCCCCAAGCTTAATTCCTGCTCGTCCTCGAGTAGGTAAATGATAAAAACAGAATTTTTGATGTGGAACACTACCTAACATATTTATTCATGTAATATTATTTATTGTGGCATGAATGTTCAGATCCATAAAACTCAAAACAAAAGCTTAATGTTGACATAAAAACAATAACACTTCAAGCATACTAACAAAGCAATCACGTCTCTTCAAAATAACATGGCAAAAGAAAGTTATCTCTACAAAATCACATGGTCTGGTAATGCTCCATCTTCCCCACACAAAGTATTTAGATCATGCACAAGCCCGATGACAAGTCTAGCAATTGTTTCACACCTTTTATGTTCTCAAACCTTTTCAACTTTCACGCAATACATGAGCATGAGCCATGGATATAGCACTATAGGTGGAATAGAATATGGTGGAGGTTGTGAGGAAACGGAGAAGATAGTCTCATATCAACTAGGCGTATCAACGGACTATGGAGATTCCCATTAATTGATATCAATGTGACTGAGTAGGGTTTGCCATGCAACGGACGCACTAGAACTATAAGTGTATGAAAGCTCAAAAAGAAACTAAGTGGGTGTGCATCCAACTCGCTTGCTCAACAAGACCTAGGGCAATTTGAGGAAGCGCATCATTGTAATATACAAGCCAAGTTATATAATTAAAAATTCCCACTAGTATATGAAATTGACAAAATAGGAGATTCTTTATCATGAAGATCATGGTGCTACTTTGAAGCACAAGTGTGGAAAAAAGATAGTAGCATTGTCCCTTCTCTCTTTTCTCTCATTTTTTTATTTTTTATTTTTGGTGGGTATCTTTGGCCTATTATTTATTTATTTGGGCTTCATTGGACTCTTTTATTATTTTTAAAGTCCGGAGTCTCATCCCAACTTGTGAGGGAATCATATCTTCCATCATCCTTTCCTCACATGGGACAATGCTCTAATAATGATGATCATCACACTTTTATTTACTTACAACTCAAGAATTACAACTCGATACCTGGAACAAAATATGACTCTATATGAATGCCTCCGGTAGTGTACCGGGATGTGCAACGATCTAGCATAGCAAATGACATCAAAAAACGGACAAGCCATGAAAACATCATGCTAGCTATCTTACGATCATGCAAAGCAATGTGCAAATGATGGTGCGTGTCATAATAAACGGAATGGTGGAAGTTACATGGCAATATATCTCGGAATGGCTATGGAAATGCCATAATAGTTAGGTATGGTGGATGTTTTGAGGGAGGATATATGGTGGGTTTAATGCACCGGTGAAAGTTGCGCAGTACTAGAGAGGCTAGCAAAGGTGAAAGGGTGAGAGTGCGTATAATCCATGGACTCAACATTAGTCATAAAGAACTCACATACATATTGTAAAAGTCTATTGGTTATTGAAGCAAAGTATTAGATGCATGCTCCTAGGGGATAGGTTGGTAGGAGTTAACCATCGCGCTCTCCCGACCCTCACACAAAGGATGACAATTAATAAACAAATCATGCTTCGACTTCGTTACATAACGGTTCACCATACATGCATGCTACGAGAATCACAAACGTTTAACACAAGTATTTCTACCAATCCACAATTAATCACTAGCATGAATCTAATATCACCATCTTTATATCTCAAAACTTTATGCAAGGAATCAAACTTCTCATAGTATTCAATGCACTTTATATGAAAGTTTTTATTATATCCCTCTTGGATGCCCATTATATTAGGACTAAATTCATAACCTGAACCAATTACCATTATGTTTAAATAATCTCAAAATAATATAAGTGAGGTACGAGAGTTCAATTATTTCTATAAAATAAAACACCACCGTGCTCTAAAAAGATATAAGTGAAGCACTACAGCAAAATTGCCTAGCTCAAAAGATATACGTGAGGCACATAGAGTATTCTAATAAATTCATGAATCGTCCGTGTCTCTCTAAAAATATGTGTGTAGAAGGGATGATTGTGGAAAACTAAAAAGCAAAGACTCATATCATACAAGACACTCCAAGCAAAACACATATCATGTGGTGAATAAAAATATATCCTCAAGTAAATTTACCGATGGATTGAAGACGAAAGAGGGGATGCCTTCTGGGATATACCCAAGTTTAGGATCTTTGGTATCCTTGAATATTCCTTGGTGTGCCTTGGACACCCCCAAGCTTAGTCTATTGCCACTTCTTATTCCATACTCCATCAAATCTTTACCCAAAACTTGAAAACTTCACAACACAAAAATCAACAGAAAACTCGTGAGATCCGTTAGAATAAGAAAAATAAATCACCACTTTAGGTACTGTTGTGAACTCATTATTTATTTATATTTGTGTTATATATACTGTATTCCAACTTCTCCATGGTTCATACCCCCCGATACAACCCATAGATACATTAAAATAAGCAAACAACACAAAGAAAACAGAATCTATCAAAAACAGAACAATCTGTAGCAATCTGTAAACTTTGAATACTTATGTGACTCAAAAAATTCTTAAAAATTAGTATAATCTGTAAAATTTGTATATCAATCTTGTGTCAAAATTTCAGACTCATTAGTCGATCTGCTGAATTTATAAAATTGCTGCACTGAGTGCAAAAGTTTCTGTTTTTCAGCAAGATCAAATCAACAATCACCGTAGACCATCCCAAAGGTCTTACTTGGATCAAACACTAATTCAAACACCAAAACACAATTACTACATAGGTAATAATATCTAAATAAATCTATAACATAAGCAAAAACAAAATCATAAAAATAAAATTGGGTTGCCTCCCAACAAGCGCTATTGTTTAACGCCCCTAGCTAGGCATAACACAATAGATCTAGGTATTGTCATCTTTGGTATGCAATCCGTAAATAGCTCTCATAATAGATTAATAATGTAATTTTAATTTATTTTTAGTAAAGTGTTCCATGCCTTTCCTTAACAGAAATTGGAATCTAATGTTTCCTTCTTTCATATCAATAATTGCACCGATCGTTCCAAGGAAAGGTCTACCAAGAATAGTAGGACATGTAGGATTGCAATCTATATCAAGAACAATGAAATATATGGGCACATAATTCATATTTGTAACAATAAGAACATCATTAATCTTTCCCATAGGTTTCTTAATAGTGGAATCCGCTAGATGCAGATTTAAGGAGCAATCATCAAGTTCATGGAAACCTAGCACATCACATAAAGTTTTCGGAATCGTGGAAACATTAGCACCCAAATCACACAAAGCATGGCACCTAATAATATTTAATTTTAATCTTAATAGTAGGTTCCCACTCATCATAAATCTTTCTAGGTATAGAAACTTCCAACTCAAGTTTTTCTTCAAAAGATTTCATCATAGTATCAATGATATGTTTAGTAAAAGCCTTATTTTGATTATAAGCATGCGAAGAATTCAACATGTATTGCAACAAGGAAATGCAATCAATCAAAGAATAGCTATCATAATTCAAGTCCATGAAATCCAAAAGAGTGGGTTCATTGCTATTTAGAGTTTTGACCTCTTCAATCCCACTTTTTATCAATTTTAGCATTAAGATCTATAAACTCCGAATCATTGGGACGACTTTTAACTAAAGTTGAATTATCTCCAGTCACATATTTATCAAGATTTATATTGGAAAAAAAGATTCAATAGGAGTCGTATCAATCACTTTAAGATCTTCATCATCATTATCACGGGAACACACTTTTTCAAGCCATTCACGCTTAGCACGCATTCTAGCGGTTCTTTCCCTACACTCATCAATAGAAGTTCTCATAGATTTTAAAGACTAATTATTATCAAGCTTGGGTGGAGTAGATCTAATTTTCAAAGAATCAATCTCATGCAAAATTCCATCAATGTTCCTAGCCAAATCATCAACCTTGAGCAATTTTTCTTCAATCGAAGCATTGAAAATCTTTTGCGAACTAATAAATTCTTTAATATTATTCTCAAGACCAGAGGGCTTATTATTATAATTTCCATAAGGATTTTTTAGGATTTAACATAATTATTAGAGGAATTACTAGGAAACGACCTAGGGTTGAAATTACCTCTATACGCGTTATTACCAAAATTGTTCCTACCCACAAAATTCACATTCATAGATTCATTATTATTCCCAATCAAAGAAGACAAAGGCATATCATTAGGATCAATAGGAGCACTCTTACTAGCAAACAATGTCATTAATTCATCCACCTTTTCACTCAAAGTATTTACTTCTTCAATAGCATGCACTTTTTTACTAGTGGGAGATCTTTTGGTATGCCATTGAGAGTAATTTGCCATAATATTATCTACGAGTTTAGTAGCTTCTACTAATGTGATTTCCATAAAAGTGCCACCCACGGCAGAATCTATTAGATTTCTAGATGCAAAATTCAATCCCACATAAAAAAATTGTATAATCATCCATAAACTCAAACCATGTATGGGGTAATTTCTAATCATTAATTTCATCCTCTCCCAAGATTGTGCAACATGCTCGTGATCAAGTTGCTTAAAATTCATATAGCATTCCTAAGGGAGAAGATCTTAGAGGGCAGAAAGTACTTGGAAATAAAAGCATCTTTACACTTATTCCATGAATCAATACTATTTTTAGGCAAAGATGAAAACCAAGTTTTAGCACGATCTCGTAGTGAGAACAGAAATAGCTTCAATTTAACAATATCATTATACACATATTTCTTATTTTGCATGTCACACAACTCAATGAAAGTATTTAGATGGGATGCGGCATCTTCACTAGGAAGGCCGGAAAATTGTTCTTTCATAAAAAGATTAAGCAAAGCGGCATTAATTTCATAAGATTTCGCACTAGTGGCGGGAGCAATCGGAGTACTAATAAAATCATTATTATTAGTATTGGAGAAGTCACACAATTTGGTATTCTCAGACATCGTGACAAAGCAAGCAATCTAGCACACAAGCAAACAAAAATCAAACGAAAAGAAGAATGGAAGAAGGGCGGATAAAATGGCAAATCTTTTTGGTTTTTTCTGAAAATTGTTTTAGAAGTGGGGGAGAGGAAAACGAGAGGCAAATGTCAAATAATGTAAATGCAAGAGATGATTTTGTGATGGGTACTTGGTAGGCTTGATATAGACTTGCTATGTATCCTCCGTGGCAACGGCGCCAGAAATCCTTCTTGCTACTTGTTGAGCTTGCGTTGGTTTTCCCTAGAAGAGGGAAGGGTGATGCAGCAAACTAGATAAGTATTTCCCTCAGTTGTTGAGAACCAAGGTATCAATACAGTAGGAGGTACAAGCAAGGCCCCAATTTATGCACCTACACAAAGAATCAAACACTTGCACCCAACACTATAAAGGGGTTGTCAATCCGTTGACGGTTACTTGCAAGGATGAGATCTGATAGAGATATATATAAAATATTACTAAAAGAAAAACTAAATAAAATTTCAGCAAGGTATTTTGGTATTTTGGATTATAGATCTGAAAATATAATATGGAAAATAGACCCGGGGGCCATAGGTTTCACTAGAGGCTTCTCTCTTGAAGGAAAATAATACGGTGGGTGAACAAATTACTGTCGAGCAATTGGTAGAAAAGCGCATAGTTATGATGATATCCAAGGCAATGATTATGCATATAGGCATCACGTCCGTTTCAAGTGGACAGAAATGATTCTACATCTGCTACTATTACTCCACACATCGACCAACTCCTGCCTGCATGTAGAGTATTAAGTTCATGAAGAACAGAGTAACACATTAAGTAAGATGACATGCTGTAGAGGGATAAACTCAAGAAATATGATGAAAACCCCATCTTTTTATCCTTGATGGCAACAATACAAATACGTGCCTCACTACCCCTACTTTGTCACTTGGTGAGGACACCACAAGATTGAACCCAAAACTAAGCACTTCTCCCATTGCAAGAATTACCAATCTAGTTGGCCAAACCAAACCAATAACTCTAAGAGACTTGCAAAGATATGGAATCATGCATATAAGAATTTAGAGAATATTAAAATAATATTCATAGATAATCTGATCATAAACCCACAATTCATCGGATCTCGACAAACACACCGCAAAAGAGTATTACATCGGATAGATCTCCATGAAGATCATGGAGAAAATGGTATTGAAGAACATAGAGAGAGAAGAAGCCATCTAGATACTAGCTATGGACCTGAAGTTCTGTGGTGAACTACTCACGCATCATCAGAAGGGCAATGGAGTTGATGTAGATGCCCTCCGTGATCGAATCCCACTCCAGCAAATTACCGGAAAAGGCTCCAAGATGGGATCTGACGGGAACAGAGGCTTGCAGCGACGTAAAAGTATTATCGTGGCTCTCTTTGGTATTGGGGGAATATTCCTGAATTTATAGGCGAGGAATTAGGGTTAGAGGAGCTATAGGGGGCCCACAAGGCAGCACCCCCTAGGGCGTGTCTAGGTGGCTTTGGCCCACCCATGGGTCTTCTTGCCTCTTCTCCAAGTCTCTTGGGTTCCTTCTGGTCCAAGAAAAATCATCGTAGAATTTTATTCCGTTTGGACTCCATTCGATACTCCTTTTCTACAATACTCAAAAACAAGGAAAAACAGAAACTGGCACTGGGCACTAGGTTAATAGGTTAGTCCCAAAAATAATATAAAATAGCATATTAATGCATATAAAACATCCAAAACAGATAATATAATAGCATGGAACAATCAAAAATTATAGATATGTTGGAGACGTATCAGTGGTGTGTCAAGACCATGTATTTCTTCAATAGGTGGTAAATTCTTAACATCCTCGGCTTTAATACCTTTGTTCCTTCATACATTTCTTTGCCTCTTGCATATCTTCAGGACTGAGAAATAAGTTACCCCTCTTCTTCGGAGTGTGTTCAAGTGGTGGTTCAGGGAGAGTGCAATCATCATAATTCTTCAATATATTATTCAATAGTTCCTCAGCTTCTTCAACAGTTTGTTCCCTGAAAACACAACTAGCACAACTATCTAGGAAGTCCCTAGAAGCATTAGTTAGTCCACTATAGAAGATATCAAGTATTTCATTTTTCTTAAGAGGACGATCAGGCAAAGCATTAAGAAATTGGAGAAGCCTCCCCCAAGCTTGTGGGAGACTCTCTTATTCAATTTGCATAAAGTTAAATATTTCCTGTAAGGCGGCTTGTTTCTTATGAGCAAGAAAATATTTTTCAGAGAAGTAGTAAATCATATCCTGGGGACCACACACAACCAGGAGTAAGAGTATTGTACCATATCTTAGCATCACCCTTTAATGAGAACGGAAATAATTTGAGAAAATAGTAATAGCGAATCTTCTCATCATGAGCAAAAAGGGTTGATATGTCATACAACTTAGTAAGGTGTGTCACTATAGTTTCAATTTCATAACCATGGAAAGGATCAGATTCAAACAAAGTAATTAACTCTGGGTTGACAGAGAATTCATATTCCTTATCAGTAAAAAAGATAGGTGAAGTAGCAAACTTAGGATCACATTTCATTCTAGCATTCAAATTCTTTTCTTTATACTTGCATGGTAATTTCTTAAGATCTTTTCTATCCTTACATGCAAGAATATATCTATCTAGTTCTCCATCCATAACATAATCCTCAGGTATCTTGGTCATTTCAAATCTAGGAGAGCTAGGTCCAATAGGTGTTTCATAATTTTTAGTTTCAAAGACTTCATCAGTTTCAGTAGTTTCATCAGTTTCAATAATTTCATTCTCTCTAGCTCTAGCAATTTGGTCATCAAGAAATTTACATAGTGGCACGATATCATCAAGCAAGGTACTAGCATCATTATAAGAATCATTCATAGCAGAAGTAGAATCATCAATATCAAGATTAATAGTAGGTGGCGATGTTGCAAGTTTACTCATAACAGAACGTGAATCAAGTGCAGAGTGTGATGGCAAATCCGTACCTCCCCTCGTCTTAGAGGGAACGGTCTTGGTTCTTGTATCCTTCAGATTCTTCATAGTGATAAATTGATATAAATCCCAAGTGACTCAGCAAATATATCTATGTTCCCCGGCAATGGCGCTAGAAAAAGGTCTTGATAACCCACAAATATAGCGAATCGAACAGTTTTCGAGGGTAGAGTATTCAACCCAAATTTATAGATTCGACACAAGGGGAGCCAAATAATATTTGAGATTATTAGCAGTTGAGTTGTCAATTCAACCACAGCTGGAGATAAATATCTACAGCAAAGTGATCAGTAGCACAGTAATATGATAGTTTGATAGCAGTGGTAACAGTAATAGTAGCGGTAACAATAGCAGTAGTGATTTTGTAGCAAGTGCAACAGTAATAGCAATAGTAGTAACTTAGCAAGAACAATATATAGAAAACTCATAGGCACTGGATCGGTGTATTCATTCGATGATATTCATCATATAACAATCATAACCTAGGGCGACATAGAACTAGGTCTAGTTCGTCAATGTAATGTAGGCATGTATTCCGTAAATAGTCATACATGCTTATGGAAAAGAACTTACATGTCATCTTTTGTCCTAGCCTCCCATGGAAGCGAGGTCCATAAGGAAACTAAGGAATATTAAGGCCTCCTTTTAATAGAGAACCGGAACAAAGCATTAACACATAGTGAATACATGAACTCCTCATACTATGGTCATCACCGAAAAGTATCCCGATTTCTCTCACCCCGGGGTTTACGGATCATAACACGTAATAGGTGCAGATGACTAGGCAAGATCGGATAAAGAACATAGATATAATGACAATAACATAAACGGTTTAAATCTGAAATCATGGCACTCGGGCCCTAGTGACAAGCATTAAGCATGGCAAAGTCATAGCAACATCAATCTTAGAACATAGCGGATACTAGGGATCAAGACCTAACAAAAATAACTCGATTACATGATGAATCTCATCCAACTCATCATGACCAGCAAGCCTACGAAGGAATTACTCACTCCAGGTGGGGAGCATAATGGAATTGGCTATGAAGGAGGGTCGATGATGACGAAGACCGGAGATTCCCCTATCCGGAGCCCCAAACGGACTCCAGATCTGACCTCCCAATGAAGAACAGGTGGTGGCGGCGGCTCCGTATAGTGAAACACGATGAAACTTCCTCTCTCACTTTTCTCTCCAAAACAGGATTTTATAGCGCTGGAATTAGGGTCAGGGGCCCACCAGGTGAGCACAACCCACCAAGCCGCGCCCAGGGGGGCTGGCACGCCCTAGTGGGTGCTACCTACCTCGCCCCCTTATCTGGTGTTTTTTGGCTCCAATAATTCTTAAATATTCTGAAATAATTCTGCAAAAAGTTTTGTTCCGTTCCGAGAACTTTTATTTCTGCACAAAAACAACCCCATGGCAGTTTTGGTGAAAATAGCGTCAGTCCGGGTTAGTTTCATTCAAATCTATCAAATTAGAGTCCAAAACACGAGAAAAAGGGTTAGGAAAAGTAGATATGATGGAGATGTATCATTGCCCAACTCTCTAAACACAAAGAAACATATCAAAAAAATAGAAATGGAATGCGTTGCACATACTAGATGGTCAGGAGTGGAAATTGGTGTCTATTGAGTTTATTGGCTCTACTAAATATGGGCTGACCTACATGTCTGTAGTGGAGCCCTCAAAAGAAAACGGGATACCTTTGTGACCGGGTAACTGGCTGAAGCTTGGGCCGGTCGCGTGCGAGTCGTACGATCACCCAACATCCAATGTCCCATGTTGCTTCCCAACATGGCCATGTCATGGGGGCCCATCCTCCGGGTTATTTCTGCAACACGCAACAGTGAAAGCTAACACCGACACCCAGGTTTGCTACAACCAGGAGATGATGAAGTGTGGCCGGTTGAAAGATTAGTATAAGGAAGAGAAATATCACATAAAAATGTATTATGTTGGGCATATTTTATGATTGTGAATAACCATTCATTATTTTCAAAATTGATCAAGTAATTGATGTTGGACAAGGAAGAAAACATATGGTTTATGTTTGGGTATATTTGCATAGAAGTTATATTGTTGTGGATCCTCCAACATGTGAAGCTTGCTCATAACCTTTTGCTAGCCAAAACTTCATACTAAGTAGAGATACTACTTGTGCACCAAAAAGCCCTTAAACCTAGTTTCTTATCATGAGAATCCAACATATCTACCTATATATGGTATTTCACTGCCATTCCAAGTAAATTTGCATCTGCCATCTCTAAATCATTCAAATAAACATATGTCTTGTGTGCCCGTACTTCTCATGGAGCGATGGGGGCAGTCAGTGTCTTCCATGCTAAGTGTGTTTAACTCATGACGAGAGTTTATTCACTCGTACTACATGAGAGATATTGGTAAAAAGGATGCCCAGTCCTGCATACTATTAAAATAAATAAACGAACCCTCTCCCTAGAAATTTGATTGTTTTGAGGGCACCCAAGGATTCAGCTAGCCATGGAATTTGTTTGTATGGTGGAAGGGGAGTAATTTTTTATTCCGTTTGGGAACCACCATTAATGCGTTTAGCATGGAAGATATTTAAATCGTTTCTCCTGACATTGAAAGGAAAGGCGCACCACCCGAAATATATTCATATCTATTTTAAACTCTGATCTCTAGCACCTCTGCAAATCTCTGCTTCCCTCTGCGAAGGGACATTCTATCTACTTTCTTGTTATTTAAATTTCATGTTTGAGTCAAATTCTTATTTTAACCTCAATTATTCTCTACTTGGCAAGAATCATGTGGTGGGGAAAGATCCAGACACACATATCTAGTCAAATATATTTGATCATGAATTATTATTGCTGACAATTATCTCTATGATAAGTAAGTTGGGAGGTGAAACATTAATCCCTATCTTCCTTTGTGTATGATGGGTGTTGCTTGTTCTAAAAATATGCTTTGAGTACTAGCAATCATAAAAGACTATCCAACTCTTACTTAGAATTTTCCCAAAATAATATGATTTGTACTTGTTTGGTGACTAAGAACATGTGTTGTTAAGTTTCAAGAGAATACATTGTTTGAACCATAACATGTGATTTGGTTGCTACTTTATCGTGATAAGTTTTATGAGAAAGAGTTGATGATTATGATGCTAGGAAAAGTGACTGAAATTATCATTGATTAAACTATGCTAGAAATCAAACTTTACAAAAAATTTCTTTTATCATTTAGCTACTCAAGGACGAGTAGGAATTAAGCTTGGGGATGTTGTTACGTCTCTAACGTATCGATAATTTATAATGTATTCATGCCATGTTTACAATGATTTTTTTATGGTTTTGGTGCACTTTTATATGATTTTTGGGAGTAACCTATCAACCTACTGCCCACTGCCAGTTTCTGTTTTTGGCTACTTTTTGTACCGTGAAAAAATCATACTAAACAAAGTCCAAACATGATAAAAATTTTGGTGAATTTTTCTGGACAAGAAGAGACCCAAAAAGCATCGGGGAAGGACCAGACGATACCCAGGGGAGTGCAAGGCTGAGTGCCCCCCTAGGGAGCACCACCTAAGCTTGTGGGTCCGTCGGCAACCTTTTGGCATGGATCCAACAAAGAAAATTTTATATATTCCAAACCCTCTGAAAGTTAAGCTAGATGAGTTTTTCCGCGGTCGCAAGCCTCTATTCCGAAGCGGTCTCATCTGGAGCTCTGTTACAAAACCCCATCGGAGGGGGGAGTCATCACCGGAGGCCGTCTTCATAATCCTCACTGCCTCCATGACGAGGAGGGAGTAGGTCACCCTCGGGGTTGATGGTATGTACTAGTATCTATGTGCTTGATATCTCTCTCCCCCTCTCTCTCTCTCTCTGTGTGCGCGCATGTGTGTGTCTCGTTATCTTGATAGGGCACGATCCTGATGTACCATGACCTTTGGTAATGTAGTGGAATCATACGATGTTCTTCCCTTTGTTGTGGTCAATTGAGTCTCGCCCTTTGAGGTTTCATTATTATCAGATTGAATAATTGAGGATTTAAGATCACTTGATATATTACTTGCATGTGGATACCTGTGATGATAATGGGGTATTCTATTGACTCACTTGATATATGCTTTGGTAATCAACTTGTGGATCCCCGTGGTGACATTGGGGTAATTTAGGCACATAGGTTGATGCACGTTTTCATCCTACTTTCCCCGATAAAAACTTTGAGGCAACTCTTTGTAGTTCTTTGTGTTCGACTGAATATTATAAAAAAAATGAAATTGTTTGATGCATATCGATAATTAACTCATGGATACTTGCGGTGACATTGGAGTATCTAGGTGACATTAGAGTTGATTTATAAGTATCATATGATGGTATTGTAGTATGAACTCTAGGGTTGTTTGTGACACTGAATGGCTCAATAGATTGATCGGAACGATAACTTTAAGGTGGTTTGCTGCCTACAACAATTTCATATTTTTTTCTCCGCTATTGATAAGAACTTTGGAGTGATTCTTTCTCACATATTGAAGGACCGATAAATACTTCAATTATGTTAGCGTTGTTGAGAGATTGCACTAGTGAAAGTATGAACCCTGGGCATTATTTCCAAACATTGATATATCATTTTGCTTGTTGTTTGCTACTTGCTACCTTGCTGTTTTTATTTAATTAGATTATAGATGCCTATTTCTACTATCCACACTACACTTGTATCATCATCTCTTCGCCGAACCACTTGTAACACCCCGTTACGCTTGACGGGATCTAGACTGGCCCCACAGACCAACACTAGTCTTTTCTATGCACTTTGTCCTCACTCATGCGCACCCGTGACGAACTTCCCGGTCGGTCATCCATCCTAGAATTGCTCCAAGCCAAGCATGCTTAACTTTGGAGTTCTTTTCGAATGAACTCCCGGAAAAGAAGGAATTCCTTGTTGATATGAGTAGCCTATCATTCCTATTAAGCGAGGCTCTCAAATACACCCCCACTCAAAGGAACTGACGTCCTTGTCGGCCCATCAGGAACGTTCCCTCTTGGCACACGTATGCGCATCCAGTCTGGCACATGTGCCATGCCGTGTGCCACAATGGGCTAGACAGGCCATGCATCACATGCACGCGCACCTGACCCACGCATGCCCGTCTAACCGCAAGGGCTGGCTCTGATACTAATTGTAACACCCCGTTACGCCTGGCGGGATCTAGTCTGGCCCCACAGACCAACACTAGTATTTTCTACGCACTTTATCCTCACTCGTGCACACTCGGGACCAACTTCCTGGTCGGTCACCCATCCTAGAATTGCTCCAAGCCAAGCATGCTTAACTTTCGAGTTCTTTTCGAACGAGCTCCCGGAAAAGAAGGAATTCCTTGTTGATTGAGTAGTCTATCATTCCTATTAAGCCAGGCTCCCACATACACCCACGTTGTCGGGGCTCCGATCCCAAGCCATACAACTCTAGCATGTAACACATCATATTACTTTGCAGCCTCCTGCACGGTAATCCCGACGGCTCCCACCTTACACTGGCCGTGACCGTTTGCGCCTTTTGGCTCACGTATATGAATATGTCACTAGCAATCATATGTCAAAGAACCTAGGTCGACATGACTAGTTATAGACCCAAGTGGCACAACCGTATAGGGACATACATACATAACCCATCAGTGCAGGTGTCAGTCATCAACGTGTGTAGATGAGTCGTAGCAAGCTACATGGACTCCATTACACCGTGTGACATTTCCCCGTAGGGACAAACACATCAGCAAAGAAGGATACATGCCAGTCAATCAATGTGTCCGGAGCAGTAGCAAGCTATCAGGGCTCAACAGAAGCACAATGAGGCATTTCCCTATAAACAAGGCTATAAACTAGGTGTCGAATCTCACACATACCAATGCATTTCAAACATACACACAATATGCACGATATGCGTAGATACAACATGGCATCACAATATAACTCTATGACTCAAGTATTTATTAAAGACTTATAAGAGCCAACATAGTGTGATATTACAAACAGGGGTCACATGACCCAACACTCAAGTCATACAAGCATCAAGAGGGAGCAAAACATGTCTGAGTACAGACATCTACTAAAGTGACTAGAGGAGCCTGAAAAGCTACAACAACCCTACCAAAGGAGCCAGACCTTTGTCTAGGATTCCCAAGCTAATCCGGTCAACGTCGAACTTCATGTCGTAAGAATCACTAATGAGACTGATGTCTCATCTACAAAAACATACATTAAGCAACCGTGAGTACAAAGGTACTCAGCAAGACTTACATCAGAACTATCTACATATGCATCATTGTCAACAAGGGGGTTATGGATTTTATTGCAGCAAGCCAACTTTGACTCTTGGCTAAACTGTACTACGACTATGAGTAGTATCTTTGAGGTGGGATAGTGCACACCAGTCCACATGTTCACTACACAAATACACCACTATGGATCCTCTCCCGTCTTCCTACGAGACGGCCATCCATAGCACTCACACTTATCTTTCACACTTTAAAGTATCCATTTCATTTGTCTATGAACCATATAAATGTCCAAGTAATACATATCCGAGGACGCGGCTATTCGAATAGATCATTCACCCTTGTAGACGTATACTTCTTCACACACGCTCCCGCCAGTTATCGCCATGTGCACGTAAAAGGCACCTCCGCAACCTTCAAGCGGAAGCCTAGCGAGGGAGTCGGCCATGGACGTTAATTTACTATGACTCACGCCCAAGGTAGTCACATGTCTGAGTTCGAACCCATAATGGAAGTTCAACCTAGTTTTCCATTATGGCCTCAAACATTGTGTGTAGGGCCCCAACCCGGTCCCAACTACGACGTTCATCCACTTCGCAGGCCCAGACACATCTATCAACATTTCGAACTGCTGCAACCCCTGGACTAAGAACAGGGAAGTTAATAGGCCGAGAGGGTCCATTGGTTTCAGACCCAATGTGCGGTAGTATTTTGTCTTGGAACACAAACACAAGATCTCAGGTCCTAAGAGCCGTCTCAATGAGACAACCCACCATGTACTCCTACATTGTTGGGGAACATTGAATGGGAAACAAAAATTTATCTACGCACACGCAGATCTATCCATAGTGATGAGCATCTATGAGAGGGAGAGTGGATCTACATACCCTTGTAGATCGCTAAGCGGGAAGCATTAAGAAACGCGGTTGGTGTAGTTGAACGTCTTCGCGATCCAAATCGCCGAGCGTCCCGCGATCCAATCATGATCCATCCCGCGATCCAATCACGATCCGTCCCACGAACTTCATCACGATCTGTCCCACGAACTTGATCATGATCCTTCCGATCTAGCGCCGAACGGACGGCACCTCCGCGTTCAGCACACGTACAACTTGATGACGATCTCCACCATCTCGATCCAGCAAGAAGGAGCGGATAGGAAGAAGAGTTCTCCGGCAGTGTGAGGGCGCTCTGGCGATGGTGGTGGAGCTATTCCGGCAGGGCTTCGCCTAAGCGCTGCAGAAAACCGATCTAGAGGAGAAACTATGCACTGGAGGAACAGGCACCACGTGGCTGAAAATTATGTGCAAAACCCCTAAAACCTCCAGTATATATAAGTGGAAGAGAGGAGGAGTCTTGGCCTAAGGGCCAAGCCTCTAGGAGTCGGCCGAACCAGGTGGGAGAGGTGGAATCCACCTCCAACCCTAGTAGGACTAGGATTCACCCTATTTTTGCCTTTTTCCACTTTTTCTCTTTGGGTTTTTTCTCCCTAGCCGCATGGGCTTTGTGTGGGACTTCCACAAGCCCACTAAGGGATGGTATTCACTCTCCCATAGACCATGTTGCCTCTTGGGTCGAAATACCCCTCATGATGGTCTCCCGGTACACTACTGCCACTCCCGGTACACTATCGATGAGTCCGAAACTTTTCCGGCGACCAAAATAGGACTTCCTATATATCAATCTTTACCTCCGGACCATTCCGGAGCTCCTCATGACGTACGGGATCTCATCCGGGACTCCTAACAACCTTCAGTCACCACCAAACCTTAAGTGTGCAGACCCTGCGGGTTCGAGAACTATGCAGACATGACCGAGACACCTCTATGATCAATAACCAATAGCGGGACCTGGATGCCCATATTGGTTCCTACATATTCTACGAAGATCTTTATCGGTCGAATCTCTATGTCAAGGATTCAGTTAATCCCGTATGATGTTCCCTTTGTTCTTCGGTATGTTACTTGCCCGAGATTCGATCGTCGGTATCTCCATACCTAGTTCAACCTCGTTACTGGCAAGTCTCTTCACTCGTTCCGTAATACAAGATCCCGTGACTAACACTTAGTCACATTGCTTGCAAGGCTTATTGTGATGTTTGTATTACCGAGTGGGCCCTGAGATACCTCTCCGTTAAATGGAGTAACAAATCCCAGTCTTGATCCATGCCAACTCAACAGACACCCTCAGAGATACCTGTAGAGCACCTTTATAGTCACCCAGTTATGTTGCGAAGTTTGATACACACAAGGCAATCCTCCGATGTCCGTGAGTTGCATGATCTCATCGTCATAGGAACACATACTTGACATGCAGAAAACAGTAGCAATAAACTGACACGATCATATGCTACGTTTGTAGTTTGGGTCTTGTCCATCACATCATTCTCCTAATGATGTGATCCCGTTATCAAATGACATCTCATGTCAATGGCTAGGAAACCTTGACAATGTTTGATCAACGAGCTAGTTTACTAGAGGCATAGTAGGGACAGTGTGTTGTCTATTTACCCACACATGTAATGTGTTTCCAACCAATACAATTATAGCATGGATAATAAACGATTATCATGAACAAGGAAATATAATAATAAACATTTTATTCATTGCCTCTAGGGCATATTTCCAACAGTCTCCCACTTGCACTAGAGTCAATAATCTAGTTCACATCACTATGTGATTTACATGGTAATGAATCAAACACCCATGCAGTTCTAGTGTTGATCATGTTTAGCCCTTGGAAGAGGTTTAGTCAACGGGTCTACACATTCAGATCCGTGTGCACTTTGCAAATATTTATGTCCTTCTCCTCAATGTAATCGTGGATGGAGTTGAAGCGTCGCTTTATGTGTCTGGTCCTCTTGTGAAACCTTGGTTCCTTGGCCAGAGCAATAGCACCAGTGTTGTCACAGAACATGTTCATTGGATTCAGTGCACTGGGCACTACTCCAAGATCTGTCATGAACTGCTTCATCTAGACACCTTCCTTTGCCACCTCCGAGGCTACGATGTACTCCGCTTCACATGTAGAATCGGCTAGCACGCTTTGCTTGGAACTGCACCAGCTTACCGCTCCCCCGTTGAGAATAAATACGCATCTAGTTTGCGACTTAGAGTCGTCCGGATGAGTGTCAAAGCTTGCATCGACGTAACCCTTTACAACGAGCTCTTCATCACCTCCATAAACGAGAAATATTTCCTTAGTCCTTTTCAGGTACTTAAGGATATTCTTGACCGCTGCCCAGTGTTCCATTCCAGGATCACTTTGAAACCTTCCGGCCATACTTATGGCAAGGCTGACATCCGGTATTGTGCACAACATTGCATACATGATAGAGCCTATGGCTGAAGCATAGGGGATGACACTCATCTTTTCTCTATCTTCTGCAGTCACTGGGCATTGAGTCTTACTCAACTTCACACCTTGTAACACAGGCAAGAACCCCTTCTTGGACTGATCCATTTTGAACTTCTTCAAAACTTTATCAAGGTATGTGCTCTGTGAAAGTGCTATTAAGCGTCTCGATCTATCTCTATAGATCTTAATGCCTAATATGAAAGCAGCTTCTCCTAGGTCCTTCATTGAAAAACTCTTGTTCAAATATTCCTTCACGCTTTCCAGCATTTCTATATTGTTTCCAATCAGCAATATGTCATCCACATATAATATTAGAAATGCTATAGAGCTCCCACTCACTTTCTTGTAAATACAAGCTTCTCCATAAACTTGTATAAAACCAAACACTTTGATCACCTCATCAAAGCGCTTATTCCAACTCCGAGATGCTTGCACCATCCCATAAATGGATTGCTGGAGTTTGCAAACTTTGTCAGCATTCTCTGGATTGACAAAACCTTCCGGTTGCATCATATACAACTCTTCCTCAAGGAAACCGTTGAGGAACGCTGTTTTGACATCCATCTGCCAAATTTCATAGTCGAAATATGCAGCTATTGTTGGAAATATGCCCTAGAGGCAATAATAAATTAGTTATTATCATATTTCCTTGTTCATGATAATCGTTTATTATCCATGCTATAATTGTATTGATCGGAGACTTAGATGCATGTGTGGATACATAGACAAAACCATGTCCCTAGTATGCCTCTAATAGACTAGCTCGTTGATCAAAAGATGCTTAAGGTTTCCTAGCCATGGACATGAGATGTAATTTGATAATGGGGTCACATCATTAGGAGAATGATGTGATGGACAAGACCCAAACTGCAAACGTAGCATATGATCGTGTCAGTTTATTGCTACTGTTTTCCGCATGTCAAGTATGTGTTCCTATGACCATGAGATCATGCAACTCACAGATATCGAAGGAGTGCCTTGTGTGTATCAAACGTCGCAACGTAACTGGGTGACTATAAAGGTGCTCTACAGGTATCTTCGATGGTGTCTGTTGAGTTGGCATGGATCGAGACTGGGATTTGTTACTCCGTGTGACGGAGAGGTATCTCGGGGCCCACTCGGTAATGCAACATCACAATAAGCCTTGCAAGCAATGTGACTAATTGTTAGTTGCGGGATCTTTTATTACGGAACGAGTAAAGAGACTTGACAGTAACGAGGTTGAACTAGGTATGGAGATACCAACGATCGAATCTCGGGCAAGTAACATACCGAAGAACAAAGGGAATGTTATACGGGATTAACTGAATCCTTGACATAGAGGTTCGACCGATAAAGATCTTCGTAGAATATGTAGGAACCAATGTGGACGTCCAGGTCCCGCCATTGGTTATTGACCGTAGAGGTGTCTCGGTCATGTCTACATATTTGTCGAACCCGCAGGGTCTGCACACTTAAGGTTCGATGACGTTTCGGTAGTGTAGAGTTATGTATGGTGGTGACTGAAGTTTGTTTGGAGTCCCAGATGAGATCCTGGACGTCACGAGGAGCTCCGGAATGGTCCGGAGGTAAAGATTCATATATAGGAAGTCCTAGTTTGGTTTCCGGAAAAGTTTCGGGCTCATTGGTAGTGTACCGGGAGTGCCGGTAGTGTACCGGGAGTGCCGGTAGTGTACCGGGAGGCCTCCGGGAGGGGTATTTCGACCCCAAGAGGTCCATGGGCTGTGGGAGAATAATAACCAGCCCTTAGTGGTCTGGTAAAACAGCCACAAAGGCCCATGGCGCAGGAGAGAAAGTCCTAAAGCAAAAAGTGGAAAATCAGCCAATAGGAGGCAATCCTACTCCAACTAGGATTGGAGGTGAAGTAGGATTGCTTCCCACCTCCTATTTAGGCCGACCCAAAGGCCTTGGATGCCTCTCCTCTCCTCTCCTCCTATATATACTAGTGTATTGGGTGGTGTTTGGACAGAATTTCCGGCCACGTGCTACCCGTTTCACCGGTGCACAGTTTCTCCTCTAGATCGGTTTTCCGCAGCTCTTAGGCGAAGCCCTGCCGGAATCACTCCACCACCATCACCAGAGCGCCGTCATGCTGCCGGTGAACTCTCTCTCCTCTCCACCTCCTCTTGCTGGATCAAGACGGTGGAGATCGTCATCAAGCTGCATGTGTCCTGAATGCGGAGGTGCCGTCCGTTCGGCGCTAGATCGGAAGGACCGTGATCGAGATCGCGAGACAGTTCGTGATGAGATCGCGGAACGGATCGTGATGAGTTCGCGGGACAGATCATGATCAAGATCGTGAGACGAATCGTGATGAGATCGCGGGACGGATCATGATGAGTTCACGGGACGGATCGTGATTGGATCGCGGGACGGATCGTGATGAGATCGCGGGACGCTCGGCGATTTGGATCGCGAAGATGTTCGACTACACCAACCGCGTTTCTTAACGCTTCCCGCTTAGCGATCTACAAGGGTATGTATATCCACTCTCCCTCTCATAGATGCTCATCACCATGGATAGGTTTGCATGTGCGTAGGAAATTTTTTGTTTCCCATGCGACGTTCCCCAACAGTGGCATCATGAGCTAGGTTGATGGTTCGATGGGATCTCGAGTAGAACACAAAAGGTTTGTGGGCGTTGATGCTTAGATTGCTTCCTCCCTTGGTCGGATTTTGGTTCACCGGGATTGTGAGATGAAGCGGCCCAGACCAACATTACTCGTACGCTTACGAGAGACCGGTTCCCTCGACGCAACTTGTTGCTTAGATGGCTTGCGGGTGACAGCTTCTCTCACTTTAGTTGGATCGGATCCGACAAAGGCGGTCCTTGAGAAGGTTGAAAAGCAATCTATGTATCACTGTTGTGGTTTATGCGTAGGTGAGAATCGTTCTTGCTAGATACCCGTAGCAGCCATGTAAAACATGCAACAACAATTAGAGGACGTCTAACTTGTTTTTGCAGGGTATGTTGTGATGTGATATGGCCAATTACATGATGAGATATATGTGATGTATGAGATGATCATGTGATGTATAGAATTTCACGACTTGCATGTCGTTGAGTACGGCAACCGGCAGGAGCCATAGGGTTGTCTTTAATTATTGTATGACCTGCGTGTCAATCATTAAGCACTATGTAATGCTTTATTTTCTCGCTAAGCGGTAGCAATAGAAGTAGAAGCAAGGCTGGCGCCACAACCCCAATGGCAACACATTGATGGAGATCAAGATGATGGAGATCATGGTGTTGTGCCGGTGACGATGGAGATCATGCCGGTGTTTCGAAGATGGAGATCTTAAACACAAGTTCATGGCCATATCATGTCACTTATGAATTGCATGAGATGTTAATCCTTTTATGCACCTTGTTTTGCTTAGTACGGCGGTAGCATTATAAGGTGACCTCTCACTTGAATTTCAAGATGAACCGTGTTCTCCCCGAGTGTGCACCGTTGCGAAAGTTCGTCGTGTTGAGACACCACGTGATGATCAGGTGTGATAGACTCTACGTTCACATACAACGGGTGCAAGCCAGATTTGCACGCGCAGAACACTCGGGTTAAACTTGACGAGCCTAGCATGTACAGACATGGCCTCGAAACATAAGAGACCGAAAGGTCGAGCATGAGTCATATAGTGGATATGATCAACATAATGATGTTCACCATTGAAGCCACCTTAACTCACATGATGATCGGACTTGAGTTGGTGAATTTGGATCATGTATCACTCGAATGACCCGAGGGATGTCAATTTGAGTGGGAGTTCTTAAGTAATATGATTAATTGAACTCATTATCATGAACATAGTCAAAGTGTCTTTGCAATTATGTTGTAGATTACTAGCTCGCGCTGTAGCTCCCTTGTATTTTTATATGTTCCTAGAGAAATAGAATTGAAAGATGTTGGTAGCAAAATTGCGGACTGGGTCCATGATCTGAGGATTGTCCTCATTGCTGCACAGAAGGCTTATGTCCTTAATGCACCGCTCGGTGCGCCACCCCATCTAACGTCGTCTGTAGATGTTGTGAACATCTGACAAGCACGTTTTGATGACTACTTGATAGTTTAGTGCGTCATGCATTACGACTTAGAATTGAGGCTCCGAAACGTTTTGAACGTCACAGAACATATGAGATGTTCTAAGAGCTGAGATTGTGATCTCAGGCTCGTGCCCGAGTTGCGAGATATAGGATCTCCAACGAGATTCTTTGCCTGCAAGATGAAAGAGAATAGCTCAATCGTTGAGCATGTGCTCAGACTGTTTGGGTACTACAATCGCTTGAATCGAGTGGGAGTTGATCTTCCAGATAAGATAGTGATTGATGTAGTTCTCCAAGTCACTGTCACTGAGCTACTAGAACTTGGTGATGAACTATAATACACCAGGGATAGAAGTATTGATCCCTGAGCTGTTCGCGATGTTTGACACCGCGAAGGTAGAAATCAAGAAGGAGCGTCAAGTGTTGATGGTTAATCAAACCACTAGTTTCGAAAAGGGCAAGAGCAAGGAGGGAAACTTCATGGATAGCAAGTCAGTTGCTGCTCCAGTGAAGCAACCCAAAGTTGAACTCAAACTTGAGACTAAGTGCTTCTATTATGAGGTGAGAGGTCGCTGAAGCGGAACAACCCTAGATACTTGGTAGATAAGAAGGCTGGCAACATCGACAGAAGTATATTTGATATACGAGTTATTGATGTGTACCTTGCTAGTACTCCTAGTAGCACCTGGGTATTGGATTCCGGTTTGGTTGCTAAATGTTAGTAACTCGAAATAAAAGCTGCGGAATAAACGGAGAACTAGCTAAGGGTGAGGTGACGATGTGTGTTGGAAATGTTTCCAAGGTTGATGTGATCAACATCGCACGCTCTCTCTACCTTCAGGATTAGTGACGAACCTAAATAAATGTTATTTGGTGTTTTGCGTTGAGCATGAACATGATTAGATCATGTTTATTGCAATACGGTTATTCATTTAAGTTAGAGAATAATGGTTATTCTGTTTACATGAATAATACCTTCAATGGTCATGCACCCAGTGAGAATGGTTTGTTGAAATCTTGGTCGTAGTATTACACATGCTCATAACATTGATGTCAAAAGATACAAAGTTAATAATGATAGTACCACATACTTGTGGCACTGCCGCTAAATGTCATATTGGTATAAAGCGCATGTAGAAACTCCATGCTGATGGATATTTGGACTCATTCGATTTCGAATCGGTTGAGACATGCGAACCATGCCTCTTGGGCAAGATGAATAAAGGACCCCGTTGGATGGAGCGGGCAAGTGATTCATTGGAAATGATACATGTTGATGTATGCAATCTAGTGAGTCTTGTAGCGTGCAGTGGATATTGTTATTTTCTTACCTTCACTGATGATTTGAGTAGATATAGTGTATATTTACTTAATGAAACACAAGTCTGAATCATTTGAAAGGTTCAAGCAAATTCAGAGTGAAGTTTAAAGATCATCGTGACAAGAAGATAAAAATGACTGCGATATGATCGTGGAGGTGAATATCTGAGTCACGAGTTTGGCATACAACTTAAGACAATGTGAAAGTTGTTTCACAACTAAACGCCACCTGGAACACCATAGTGTGATGGTGTGTCCGAACATCATAGTTATGCTCTATTGGACATGGTGCGTAATATGATGTCTCTTGTCGTTTTACTACTATAATTTTGGGGTCATGCATTAGAGACAACTACATTCACTTTAAAAAGGGCACCATCTAAATCCGTTGAGATGACACCGCGTGAATTATGGTTTGATAGAAACCTAAGCTGACATTTCTTAATATTTTGGGATGTGACACTTGTGTGGAAAATGTTTTCACCTAATGAGGTCGAACCCAAGGCGGACAAATTGCATCTTCATAGAATACCCTAAGATCAGTTGGGTGAACCTTCAATCTCAGATCCTAGTGCAAAATGTTTGTTGCTTAAACGGATCCTTTCTCGAGGAAATGTTTCTCTCGAAAGAATTGAGTGGGAGGAAGATAGAACTTGATGAGGTTGTTAAACCTTTGTTCAACTAGAGAGTAGCGCAGCGCAGAAAGATGTTTCTGTGAAGCCTACGTTAGTTGAAGAGGAAGTTAATGATGATGATCATGAAGCTTCAGAATCAAGTTACTATCGAACTTCGTAGGTCGACAAGGATGTGTACTGCTCCTAAGTGGTGCGACAACTCTGTCTTGGAGATCATGTTGTTGGACAACGATGAACCTACGAGCTATGGAGAAGAGATGATGGGCCCGGATTCCGACAAATGGTTAGAGGCCATGAAATCCGAGATAGGATCCATGTATGAAAACCAAGTGTAGACTTTGGTAGACTTACTCGTTGGATGGCAGGTCGTTGAGTACAAATGGATCTTTAAAATGAAGACAGACACTGATGGTGAATGTCACTATTTGTAAAGCTCGACTTGTTGCAAAGATGTTTGTGACAAGTTCAAGGAGTTGACTACGATGAGACTTTCTCACTCGTAGTGGTGCTAAAGTCTGTTGGAATTGTGTTAGCAGTTGCTGCATTTTCAATTATGAAATGTGGCAGATGGATGTCAAAACATCGTTTCCTTAACAGTTAACTTGAGGAAAGGTTGTATGTGATACAACCGGATGGTTTTGTTAGTCCTAAGGATGCTAAAAGGTTTGCAAGCTTTAGTGATCCTTCTATGGACTGAAGCAAGCATCTCGGAGTTGGAATATACACTTTGATGAGGTGATCAAAGTTTTAATGTTTATACAAAGTTTACGAGAAACTTGTATTTAGAATAAAGTGAGTGGGAGCACTATAGAATTTCTGATAAGTATATGTGGATGACATATTGTTGATCGGAAATAATGTAGAATTTTTGGAAAGCATAAATGGTTGTTTGAAAAGTGATTTTCAAAGGAAGACCTGGATAAAGCTACCTAATTGTTGAGCGTCAAAATCTATGGAGATAGATCAAGATGCTTGATGAGACTTTCAATAAGTGCATACCTTGACAAGATTTTGAAAGAGTTCAAAATGGATCAGCCAGAGAAATAGTTCTCGTCTGATTTGTAAGGTGTGAAGTTGAGTGAGACTCAAAGCTCGACAACGGCAGAAGAAAGAGAAAGGACGAACGTCGTCCCCTATGCCTTTGCCATAGGCTCTATATTATGCCATGCTATGTACCGCACCTGTGTGTGCCTTGCCATGAGTCCGTCAGGGGGTACAAGAGTGAACAAGGAGTGGATCACTAGACAACGGTCAAGATTATCCTCAGTAACTAAGAGACTGAGGAGATGTTTCTCGATTATGGAGGTGATAAAGAGTTCGTCGTAAGGATTTACGTCGATACAAGCTTTAACACTAATCCGGATGACTCGTAGTAGCAATCTGGATACGTATAGTGGAGCAGCAATTTGGAATAGTACCGAGCGCAGTGTGGTAGCAGTGTTTACGGTTTGACATAGAGATTTGCAAAGTACACATGGATCTGAATATCGCAGACTCGCTGACTATAAGACCTCTCTCACATGCAAAGCATGATCGAGCCCCAGAACTCATTGGGTGTTAGATTCATAACAATGCGAATCACATGGTGATGTGAACTAGATTATTGACTCTAGTGCAAGTGGGAGACTGTTGGAAATATGCCCTAGAGGCAATAATAAATTAGTTATTATCATATTTCCTTGTTCATGATAATCGTTTATTATCCATGCTATAATTGTATTGATCGGAGACTTAGATGCATGTGTGGATACATAGACAAAACCATGTCCCTAGTATGCCTCTAATAGACTAGCTCGTTGATCAAAAGATGGTTAAGGTTTCCTAGCCATGGACATGAGATGTCATTTGATAACGGGGTCACATCATTAGGAGAATGATGTGATGGACAAGACCCAAACTGCAAACGTAGCATATGATCGTGTCAGTTTATTGCTACTGTTTTCCGCATGTCAAGTATGTGTTCCTATGACCATGAGATCATGCAACTCATAGATATCGGAGGAGTGCCTTGTGTGTATCAAACGTCGCAACGTAACTGGGTGACTATAAAGGTGCTCTACAGGTATCTCTGATGGTGTCTGTTGAGTTGGCATGGATCGATACTGGGATTTGTTACTCCGTGTGACGGAGAGGTATCTCGGGGCCCACTCGGTAATGCAACATCACAATAAGCCTTGCGAGCAATGTGACTAATTGTTAGTTGCGGGATCTTGTATTACGGAACGAGTAAAGAGACTTGCCGGTAACGAGGTTGAACTAGGTATGGAGATACCGACGATCGAATCTCGGGCAAGTAACATACCGAAGAACAAAGGGAACGTTATACGGGATTAACTGAATCCTTGACATAGAGGTTTGACCGATAAAGATCTTCGTAGAATATGTAGGAACCAATGTGGACGTCCAGGTCCCACCATTGGTTATTGACCGTAGAGGTGTATCGGTCATGTCTACATAGTTCTCGAACCCGCAGGGTCTGCACACTTAAGGTTCGGTGACGTTTCGGTAGTGTAGAGTTATGTATGGTGGTGACCGAAGTTTGTTCGGAGTCCTGGATGAGATCCCGAATGTCACGAGGAGCTCCGGAATGGTCCGAAGGTAAAGATTCATATATAGGAAGTCCCAGTTTGGTTTCCGAAAAAGTTTCGGGCTCATTGGTAGTGTACCGGGAGTGCCGGTAGTGTACCGGGAGTGCCGGTAGTGTACCGGGAGGCCTCCGGGAGGGGTATTTCGACCCCAAGAGGTCCATGGGCTGTGGGAGAATAATAACCAGCCCTTAGTGGGCTGGGAAAACAGCCACAAAGGCCCATGGCGCAGGAGAGAAAGTTGTAAAGCAAAAAGTGGAAAATCAGCCAATAGGAGGCAATCCTACTCCAACTAGGATTGGAGGTGAAGTAGGATTGCTTCCCACCTCCTATTTCGGCTGACCCAAAGGCCTTGGATGCCTCTCCTCTCCGCTCCTCCTATATATACTAGTGGATTGGGTGGTTTTTGGACAGAATTTCCGGCCACGTGCTACCCGTTTCACCGGTGCACAGTTTCTCCTCTAGATCGGTTTTCCGCAGCGCTTAGGCGAAGCCCTGCCGGAATCACTCCACCACCATCACTGGACCGCCGTCACTCTGCCGGTGAACTCTCTCTCCTCTCCACCTCCTCTTGCTGGATCAAGACGATGGAGATCGTCATCAAGCTGCACGTGTGCTGAACGCGGAGGTGCCGTCCGTTCGGCGCTAGATCGGAAGGACCGTGATCGAGATCGCGAGACGGTTCGTGATGAGATCGCGGAAAGGATCATGATGAGTTCGTGGGATAGATCATGATCAAGATCGTGAGACGGATCGTGATGAGATCGCGGGATGGATCGTGATGAGTTCACGGGACAGATCGTGATTGGATCGCGGGACGGATCGTGATGAGATCGCGGGACGCTCGGTGATTTGGATCGCGAAGATGTTCGACTACACCAACCGCGTTTCTTAACGCTTCCCGCTTAGCGATCTACAAGGGTATGTAGATCCACTCTCCCTCTCGTAGATGCTCATCACCATGGATAGGTTTGCGTGTGCGCAGGAATTTTTTTGTTTCCCATGCGACGTTCCCCAACAACTATTGCTAACATGATTCTGACGGACTTAAGCATCACTACGGGTGAGAAGGTCTCATCGTAGTCAACTCCTTGAACTTGTGAAAAACCCTTTGCCACAAGTCGAGCTTTATAGACAGTGACATTACCGTCCACGTCTGTCTTCTTCTTAAAGATCCATTTGTTCTGAATGGCCTTTCGCCCTTCAGGTAATACTTCCAAAGTCCATACTTTGTTTTCATACATGGATCCCATCTCGGATTTCATGGCCTCTAACCATTTTTCAGAATCCGGGCCCATCACTGCTCCTCCATAGCTCGTAGGTTCATTGTTGTCCAACAACATGACCTCCAAGACAGGGTTGCCGTACCACTCAGGAGTAGTACGTGACCTTGTCGACCTACGAGGTTCAATAGTAGCTTGATCCGAAGCTTCATGATCATCATCATTAACTTCCTCTTCTACCATCGTAGGTTCCACAGAAACATCTTTCTGCGCTGCGCTACTTTCTGGTTGAAGTAAGGTTCAATAACCTCATCAAGCTCTATTTTCCTCCCACTCAATTCTTTCGAGAGAAACTCTTTCTCAAGAAATGTTCCGTTCTTAGCGACAAACATTTTGCCTTCGGATCTGAGATAGAAGGTATAACCGACTGTCTCTTTTGGGTATCCTATGAAGACACATTTCTCCGCTTTGGGTTCCAGCTTTTCAGGCTGAAGCTCTTTGACATAAGCATCACATCCCCAAACTTTAAGAAACGACAACTTTGGCCTCTTGCCAAACCACAGTTCATATGGCGTCGTCTCAACGGATTTTGATGGTGCCCTATTTAAAGTGAATGCATCTGTCTCTAATGCATAACCCCAAAATGATAGTGGCGAATCAGCAAGAGACATCATAGAACGCACCATATCTAATAAGGTTCGATTACGACGTTCGGACACACCATTACGCTATGGTGTTCCGGGCGGTGTGAACTATGAAACAATTCCACACTGTCTTAAGTGATTTCCAAACTCATAACTCAGATATTCACCTCCTCGATCAGATCGCATGAACTTAATCTTCTTGTTACGATGATTCTCAACTTCACTCTGAAATTGCTTGAACTTTTCAAACGTTTCAGACTTGTGTTTCATTAAGTAAATATACCCATATCTACTTAAGTCATCAGTGAAGGTGAGAAAATAACGATATCCACCACGCGCTGTAACATTCATTGGACCACACACATCAGTATGTATGATTTCCAATAAGTCACTTGCCCGTTCCATTGTTCCAGAGAACGGTGTTTTAGTCATCTTGCCCATGAGGCATGGTTCACATGTGTCAAGTGATTCAAAATCAAGTGACTCCAAAAGTCCATCAGCATGGATCTTCCTCATGCGTTTTACACCAATATGACCTAAACGGCAGTGCCACAAGAAAGTGGTACTATCATTATCAACTCTACATCTTTTGGCATCAATGTTATGAACATGTGTGTCATCACTATCAAGATTCAATATGAATAAACCCCTAACATTGGGTGCATGACCATAAAAGATATTACTCATATAAATAGAACAACCTTTATTCTCTGATTTAAATGAGTAACCGGCTCGCAATAAACAAGATCCAGATATAATGTTCATGCTTAACGCAGGCACAAAATAACAATTATTCAGGTTCATCACTAATCCCGATGGTAATCGAAGAGAGAGCATGCCGATAGTGATCACATCAACCTTGGAACCATTTCCCACGCGCATTGTCACTTCATCCTTCGCCATCCTTTGTTTATTCCGTAGTTCCTGCTTTGAGTTGCAAATGTGAGCAACCGAACCGGTATCAAATACCCATGCACTACTACGAGAGCTAGTAAGGTACACATCAATAACATGTATATCATATATACCTTGTTTGTCGTTGGACGCCTTCTTGTCAGCCAGGTACTTGGGGAAGTTCCGTTTTCAGTGACCAGTTCCCTTACAATGAAAGCACTCAGTTTCTGGCTTGGGTCCATGCTTGGGCTTCTTTAAGAGTAGCAACTGCTTTGCCATCCTTCTTGTTTTTACCCTTCTTGCCCTTGCCCTTGACCTTGCCATTTTTCTTGAAACTAGTGGTTTTATTGACCATCAACACTTGATGTTCTTTCCGGGTCTCACACTCAGCGACTTTTAGCATCGCAAATAGCTCGGCGACTGACTTGTTCATCCCGTGCATGTTATAGTTCATCACAAAGCTCTTGTAACTAGGTGGCAGTGATTGAAGAACTCTGTCAGTGATCGCCTCTGGCGGAAGGGCAATTCCCAACTCCGCTAGACGAGTTGAATACCCAGACATTCCGAGTATATGTTCACTGATAGACCCGTTCTCCTCCATCTTGCAAGCATAGAACTTATCGGAGGTTTCATACCTCTCGATCCGGGCATTCTTCTGAAAGATAAACTTCAACTCCTGGAACATCTCATATGCTCCATGACATTCAAAACGTCTTTGAAGTCCCGGTTCTAAGCCATACAATATTGCACACTGAACTATTGAGTAATGTCCAGTACGTGCCTCCCAAGCGTTCTTAACATCTTCGGAGGTCATGTCTTCTGGTTGGTCACCAAGCGGTGCATCAAGGACATATGATTTCTGGGAAGCCATGAGGATAATTCTCAGATTACGGGCCCAGTCAACAAAGTTACTTCCATCATCTTTCAACTTAGCTTTCTGTAGGAAAGCACTAAAATTCAGAGGTGCTACTGCGCGAGCCATTGATCTACAACATAAATATGAAAAGTTTAATTAGACTATTGTTCAAGATAATGAGTTTAGTTAATCAAATTACTAAAGCTCCCACTCAAATCGACATCCCTCAGGTCATCTGAGTGTCACATGATCCAAATTCACCAACTCAAGTCCGATCATCACGTGAGTTGAGGTGGCTTCAGTGGTGAACATCTCATGTTGATCATATCTACTATATGACTCATGTTCGACCTTTCGGTCTCTTGTGTTCCGAGGCCATGTCTGTACATGCTAGGCTCGTCAAGTTTAACCCGAGTGTTCTACGTGTGCAACACTGGCTTGCACCCGTTGTATGTGAACGTAGAGTCTATCACACCCGATCATCACGTGGTCTCTCGACACGACGAACTTTCGCAACGGTGCACACTTGGGGAGAACACAATTCATCTTGAAATTTAAGTGAGGGATCACCTTATAATGCTACCATCGTCCTAAGCAAACCAAGGTGCATAAAAGGATTAACATCACATGCAATTCATAAGTGACATGATATGGCCATGAAGTTGTGCTTTTGATCTCCATCTAGAAAGCACCGGCATGATCTCCATCGTCACCGGCATGACACCATGATCTTCATCATCTTGAACTCCATCAACATGTCGCCATCGGGGTTGTCGCGCCCAACATGCTTCTACTACTATTGCTACCGTTTAGCGATAAAGTAAAGCATTACATAGCGCTTAATGATTGACACGCAGGTCATACAATAATAAAAGACAACCCTATGGCTCCTGCCGGTTGCCGTACTCATCGACATGCAAGTCGTGATAATCTATATATCACATGATCATCTCATACATCACATATATCACATCATGTAATTGGCCATATCACATCACAACATACCCTGCAAAAACAAATTAGACGTCCTCTAATTGTTGTTGCATGTTTTACGTGGCTGCTACGGGTATCTAGCAAGAACAATTCTCATCTACGCAAAAGCCATAACAATGATACACTAGTTGCTTTTCAACCTTCTCAAGGACCGCCTTTGTCAAATCCGATCCAACTAAAGTGAGAGAAACTAGCACCCACAAGCCATATATGCAACAAGTTGCGGTCTAGGGAACCGGTCTCTCGTAAGCGTACGAGTAATGTTGGTCCGGGCCGCTTCACAATACCGCTGAACCAAAATCCGACCAAGGAAGGAAGTAATCTAAGCATCAATGCCCACAAACCTTTTGTGTTCTACTCAAGATCTCATCTACACATAGACCTAGCTCATGATGCCACTATTGGGGAATGTTGCATGGGAAACAAAATTTTTCCTGCGCACACGCAGAACTATCCATGGTGATGAGCATCTACGAGAGGGAGAGTGGATCTACGTACCCTTGTAGATCGCTAAGCGGGAAGCGTTAAGAAACGCGGTTGGTGTAGTCGAACGTCTTCGTGATCCAATCGCCGAGCGTCCCGGAATCCAATCACGATCTGTCCCATGATCCAATCATGATCCGTCCTGCAAACTTGATCACGATCCGTCCCACGAACTTGATCACGATCCTTCCGATCTAGCGTCGAACTTACGACACCTCCGCGTTTAGCACACGTACAACTTGATGACGATCTCCACCGTCTTGATCCAGCAAGAAGGAGCAGAGAGGGAGAAGAGTTCTCCAGCAGCGTGATGACGCTCCGGCGATGGTGGTGGAGCTATTCCGGCAGGGCTTCGCCTAAGCGCTGCAGAAAACCGATCTAGAGGAGAAACTATGCACTGGAGGAATAGGCAGCACATGGCTGAAAATTCTGTGCAAAAACCCTAAGACCTCTAGTATATATAAGAGGAAGAGAGGAGGAGGCAAGGGCCAAGCCTCTAGGAGTCGGCCGAACCAGGTGGGAGAGGTGGAATCCACGTCCAATCCTAGTAGGACTAGGATTCACCCTATTTTTGCCTTTTTCCACTTTTTCTCTTTGGTTTTTTTCTCTCTAGCCGCATGGGCTTTGTGTGGGACTTCCACCAGCCCACTAAGGGCTTGTATTCACTCTCCCACAGCCCATGTTGCCTATTGGGTCGAAATACCCCTCCGATGTTCTCCCGGTACACTACCGACACTCCCGGTACACTATCGATGAGCCCGAAACTTTTTCGGCGACCAAAATAGGACTTCTTATATATAAATCTTTACCTCCGGACCATTCCGGAGATCCTCAGGACGTCCAAGATCTTATCCAGGACTACGAACAACCTTCGGTCACCACCATACATAACTCTATACCACCTACATATTATACAAAGATCTTTATCGGTCAAACCTCTATGTCAAGGATTCATTTAATCACGTATGATGTTCCCTTTGTTCTTCGGTATGTTACTTGCCCGAGATTTGATCGTCGGTATCTCCATACCTAGTTCAACCTCTTTACTGGCAAGTCTCTTTACTCGTTCTGTAATACAAGATCCCGCGACTAACACTTAGTCACATTGCTTGCCAGGCTTATTGTGATGTTTGTATTACCGAGTGGGCCCTAAGATACCTCTCCGTCAGACGGAGTAACAAATCCCAGTCTTGATCCATGCCAACTCAACAGACACCCTCGGAGATACCTGTAGAGCACCTTTATATTCACCCAGTTATGTTGCGCCGTTTGATACACACAAGGCAATCCTCCGATGTCCGTGAGTTGCATGATCTCATGGTCATAGGAACACATACTTGACATGCAGAAAACAGTAGCAGTAAACTGACACGATCATATGCTACATTTGTAGTTTGGGTCTTGTCCATCACATCGTTCTCCTAATGATGTGATGCCATTATCAAAAGACATCTCATGTCAATGGCTAGGAAACCTTGACCATCTTTGATCAACGAGCTAGTTCACTAGAGGCATACTAGGGACAGTGTGTTGTCTATTTACCCACACATGTAATGGGTTTCCAACCAATACAATTATAGCATGGATAATAAATGATTATCATGAACAAGGAAATATAATAATAGACACTTTATTCATTGCCTCTAGGGCATATTTCCAACATACATGCCCTCTCGTTGCTACCTTTACCAAATTGTATTCACACACTTAGCTCTCACACAGCAGGACATGAACACATTCATTCCAATTCATCGCCCAAATGGATCAGACCTGACATGACTCTAAGCAGAGCAGGCACAGTAAGCAATCATGGATTAGTAAGCACATCAAGGCTCAAGCAGTTGCTACTCATACTAAGTGGTTTCAACTATTTACTGTGTCAAAGACAGGTCATGCAGAGGAATGGGTTCAACTACCAAAACATGTGACACTTGAATCGTTGTTGTCCTATTGCAGTAAAAGAGAGCAGGAGCAAGAAAGTGGGATTGTGTCGGAATGCTCAATGGGGGGGGGGGGTTGCTTGCCTGACACTTCTAAAGATAGCGACGAGTCTTCACCGGTGGCATCGATCTCAACATCGCAATAACATCTACCGAGAGGGAACTAACAGCGACAACAACAAGAAAGAACACATTCAATGTGATGCAACAAACATGATGTATGTTATGGCATGTTAAGGTACTAAATTGACCTAGTACAATATTTAGTCATATTAATTGAAGTGATATTCAAATGGACAACAAATTCCAACTCCAAACTATTTGTCAACTTTGTCCTAATCATCATTTGTCCTATTTGGTGATGATAACTTGTCCAAACATGCATGAACATGGCATAAACAGTTTCATTGGATTTTTTTTGATAATTTTTCATATATAAATTATTCTCACCCGAGTTACAGATTAATTTCCATGAATTTTAGAAATTTTAAACCTTTTCCAGAATTTCCTGATTATTTAAATACCAGAAAAGGTTTACTGCGTCAGTATTGCGTTAGGGTGACGTCAGCAGGTCAACATGGTCGTCCAAAGTCAAACAAGACCAGTGGGACCCACTGGTCTATGACCCATCTAGTTAACAGGGTTAATTAGCATTATTTTAACACTAAACTAATTATGTCAGTGGTCGGGCCCACATGTTAGTTTCAAGGTATTAAGTTAATAGGATCATTAGCCTCTATTCTAATCCCTAACCGGCCGGTACCACATGGCAGTGGCCTAGGCTGGCGAGGTAGATGCCTGCGAGCGCAGAGGATGGCGGTGTCCTTGGGTTTCACCTGTGGTGGTCCGTTTGGTGTGTGGCTAGGCGCATTGGAAATCTCTTGTTGGAGGGCATTGAGTGGTGGAGGTTGCTATGCCGTAGGTGGCCTGAGGCGACTATAGCAAGGAGCTAGGCAGCGACCGGAGAAGGGTCCGATGGCAATGATGCTAGGACGCACTAGAGTGCTCACCGAAGGGACCTACGATCTACTAGGCTCACCAGGAGCACGCGAGGCTCATTATTTCAGAGCATGGGAACCAGGTTCTCGACAGCCATGGCGGACGGCGGTGCGGAGCTCACGGGGTACTGTGCTATGACACGGGAGCGAGCAAAACAGGGAGGTAAAACGCTGAGGGGCTCACTACGAGTCGGACGAGCGACTCAGTTGGATCGAGGAGGCTTCTGCGGTGGCGAATCGGGGATGACGATATACAGTGGCCGAGGTTGGGGACGACGACCTTGTCGACAATGCAGGGCATCCGGCGTTGAGTGTCTCAGCGTGGAGATGCTTTGCTTCATTGCGGAGCTCATTGGCATGACTCCAGGGCTCCTTGATGGCTCTGGCTACGAAGACGATGGCGACAAGGCCATGGCTGCTTCGGCCATGATTGTGAGAGAGAGGGAGAAAGCGAGGGGGATGGCGAGATGGTCAGCAGGATGAGGATGACAACGGAGTTTGTTATCTACTACACAACCTTCTTCTTGTAGACTTGTGTTGGGACTCCAAGCGTAGTGTTTTGTAGGACAGCAGCAATTTTCCCTCAAGTGGATGACCTAAGGTTTATCAATCCGTAGGAGGTGTAGGATGAAGATGGTCTCTCTCAAACAACCCTGCAACCAAATAACAAAGAGTCTCTTGTGTCCCCAACACACCCAATACAATGGTAAATTGTATAGGTGCACTAGTTCGGCGAAGAGATGGTGATACAAGTGTAATATGGATGGTAGATATAGGTTTTTGTAATATGAAAATATAAAAACAGAAAGGTAACAAATAGTAAACAGCGAGAAATACATTGTATAAATGCTTGGAAACAAGGCCTAGGGTCCATGCTTTCACTAGTGCAATTTCTCTCAACAATATTGACATAGTTGAATCATATGTGAATACCTCTCGTGCGACAAAGAGTTCACTCCAAAGTCACAAATAGCGGAGAACTAACGAGGAAATTATTGTAGGGTATGAAACCACCTCAAAGTTATCCTTTCCGATCAATCTTATGAGCTATCCCTATAAGTGTCACAAACAGCCCTAGAGTTCATACTAAAATAACACCTTAAGATACACATCAACCAAAACCCTAATGTCACCTAGATACTCCAATGTCACCACAAGTACCCATGGGATTGATTATACAATATGCATCACATAATTTCAGATTCATCATGTTCAATCCAACACAAAGAACTTCAAAGAGTGCCCCAAAGTTTCTACCAGAAAATGAAGACAAAAACATGTGCCAACCCTTATGCATACATTCCTAAGGTCACGGAACCCGCAAGTTGATCACCAAAACATACATCAAGTGGATCAATAGAACATCCCATTGTCAGCACAGATATTCCATCACAAGACATACATCAAGTGTTCTGAAATTCTTAAAGTCTCAATCTGATAAGAAAACTTCAAAGGAAAACTCAATTCATCACAACAAGATAGAGAGGGGAAAACTCCATATGATTCATCTATATCAATAAAGCTCACGGTATATCAAGATTGTACCATCTCAAAAACACGAGAGATAGAGAGATCAAACACATAGCTACTGGTACATACCCTCAGCCCCGAGGGTGAAATACTCCCTCCTCGCCATGGAGAGCGCCGGGATGATGAAGATGCCCTCCGGTGATGGTTTCCTCCTCTGACAGGGTGCCAAAATGGGCTCCCAATTGGTTTTTGTGGCTCTGGAGGCTTGCGGTGGTGGAACTCCCGATCTAGCTTTCTTTCTGGGTTTTTTAGTATTTCTAGGAATTTTTGGCGTCGGTCCCACGTCTAGAAGGTTCCCGAGGAAGTCACAAGCCAGGAGGACGCGCCCCTGTGGCTTGTGGCTTCCTCAGCCTTCCTCTTCGGTGACTCTTCGCTCGAGTATTTTTTATATTTTCCAAAAATATTCTCTGTAAATTTTTAGCTCATTCCGAGAACTTTTATTTCTACACAAAAACACCACCACGGTAGTTCTGCTGAAAACAACGTCAGTCCGGGTTAGTTCTAATAAAATCATACCAAAATCATATAGAATTATTGTAAACATGGCATGAATACTTCATAAATTATAGATACGTTGGAGACGTATCAGCATCCGCAAGCTTAATTCCTCCTCGTCCTCGAGTAGGTAAATGATAAAAGAAATAATTTATGAAGTGTGAATGCTAGCAAGCGCACAAGTTTGATCAATGGTAATTCCAATCACTTTTTCTAGCATCATTATATATCATAAACAGTAGCTCATCTCATAAACCTTCTCATGATGAAATAACAAGCTATCCACATTGTCGTGGGGAACGAACACCTATGGGATCTGAGTGACCCCTTTTGGTTCAGAGGGGGAGAGGGATCGCACGAAGATCAGGTCTGAAGAACAACACACGGAGATTTTACCCAGGTCGAGGCCGCAAAAGATGCGTAAAACCCTACTCCTACATGGTTGTATTGTGGATGTTCTTAGCGTTCTAGCTACAGGAGCTCTCTGACCTGTTGCTACCCATGTGAGCTCGGAGGTCCCCAAATCCAAAAGTCTAGAAATGCTAGCCTCCAAAAGTCCTCTACCGTATCGCCCTAGGCCTCCTTCTATACTCTAAAGGGGATCCCAACAGTGGTGTACACTGTGTACATGGGGTGTACAGAGCTATAGTGCTATCATACCTAACACTAACGGAGTAGGACACGTGCATTTAATGCATCGTCAGGCATCTCTGTCCGTCTACGGGATGGGACAGGAGCCCGTCCCATCGGCACCGCTTAGCCCCCTCTAGCACCGTCGCGGCGACGCGTGTCCAGGAGGAACGACACCTGTCCTATGCGCTGGCGAGGCCTTGCTGGGGCTTCGCCTCGCCGGGTCTTGCTGAGGACTTGGCCTTGCTTGTGGGTTTGATGGTCATCCTAGCAAGGTCTTGCCGAGGGTCTTGATTCTTCTGTGCTTGTACCTGGCAGCTCCCTGCTGGGCCTCGTCGCTAGGGTGGCTTCTACTGCCCATGCACGAGTAAGGGGCATCGGAGAGCCCCAAAACTCTAGTGCACCAACATGAGCTCCCGGGCCTAGGCCACACACGTCATGAGGCAGTGTTGGGCTAGGCCAAAACAATGCATGTGCACACGTGGCATGAGCTTGCAGTTGCGATCATCGCATTTACTGCACCTCCCCACGATGTCCATTGAATGCGGGATGTGGGATATGTGTGCAGCGCAGCCGTTGCAACAGTGCGCCTGCGAAGCGTCCTCATATTAATTCAGTAAAGGGGCTGCCCCGCGCCTTCCGCGTAAAAAGGAAAACACAGAGGCGCTGCTCATTTACCTGTTGTCCTACCCAATCTGAGAACTGCCGCCATCTTCTTCCTCGAGCCCGAAACAGAGCTCCCCCCATTCATCCGTGCCTCCACGCCTTCCCCCCCTTCAGCCTCTGCCTCCATAGCCGCCATGCCGCCCAAGGCCAGCAAGGGCAAGGACGCGCAGACCGTCTCGAAGAACAAAGTGGCGAAGATGCGGAAGGAGCACGTCGTCTTTCCGCCCGGGCTCGATGTGGACGTTCTGAAGAAGCGGTACCGGAGCATGTGGGCAATAGCGATGATGGCGCATCCCGCCACCTGCATGAGTCTAGGTCCTTCCGAGAGGCCACAGATAAATATCCCTTCTTTGCCAATTATTTTTACTGCGGGCTCTGCCCCCCTTTCTAAGATTTCTTCAATAATATCATGTTCACTTACGGCTTCCGACTCTTGGATTTTATGCCGAATGCTATGACATGTATGTCAGTTTTCGCTCACCTTTGCGAAAACTTTGCCGGAGTAGTTCCTAGCACCGCTCTTTTTCACCATTACTTTACTCCACGCATCCAACCAGACGGAGCCCTTTCTGGTGCCGTTACTTGGATCCCACGGCCAGGAACCAAGGAGGTCTACTCAGACAGGGCCTACTGCGAGAGGTGGGATGAGTGGCGAGGCAACTGGTGCTGGATTCGGGAGGAGAAATTCCAGCCCTTCTGCCTGTCGCGGTAAACCAAGATGGTGCGCGACAAGGACTGAAGTACCTTCGACCCCGAGGATGGGAAGCTCGCAGTCACGACCACCAGGATTCACCGCCTCAGGAACGCCAGCCTCACCATAGAGATGATAGGGTCTGTTTTCCTTCGCCGACGCATTGCTCCCCTTCAGAATAAGGGGAGGCCAGCTTGGGAATTCCGGAACGCGGCGAACATCATGAGGCTGTGCCCCAGGCCGAACCACAATCTGACAGTCATGCAGCACGGAGCTCTCTGCCAGAAACTGTTGAGGAATGCCAAGGTACATGAGCTGCCGGTAGGCGTAGTCCCCTTGTGCAACAACTCTGCCTTAGGTAGAATCGTCGCCATGATGCCGATGTTCGGCTCCCACAGTCTCGATGCATCCTGGATCGAGCTGCCTGCAGAGTAGGCACAAGAATTCTTTGACAACTTGGTGGAGATGGTCGTCCGCAAGGAAGAGGGCCTTGTCTGCGACACTACTGAGGAAGAAATGGCGTACATCGCCAGCGGGGCGGAGGAAGCAGATATTGCCACGGAGGCCGACAGCGCTGGCTTCTTGGAAGATGAAGCCGACGAAGGGGAAACATTGCCGGACGAAAATCTTGTCGGGCAGAGCGGGACCGCCGATAAGCAAGGCGACACATCTGCCCGGGGCCATCCTGCCGAAGACACAATTGAGGAGGAGATGCTCGAGGAGGCCTCGTCCCTTGTGCCAAGGAAGAGGCGCGTCCTTCAGAGTGCCGCTTCTGGGCTTCCAGACCATCAAGCTCTTTCGAGCTGCGCGACCCCCGACAAGGGGGTGACCGGCAAGGCCACCCGACGACAAGAAGCTCACCAGCAACCCGTGCCCATCGCAGCCAAGCGATCCAGGAGCACCCCTCCGCCTCCTCCCATGGGCGCCACGGTAGAGGTCGCCTTCGACCTTTCCGCCCTTAGCTTAGGAGAAGAAGATGAGGAGTAAGGATCTTGCCATATCTTTTGCTTTTCTAATTTATGGTTTTACTTTACTCATTTGCTTTGCCTTGGCTTGCCTTCACAGGGATGCAGAAACACTAGCGCAATGGGTAGCGAAGAGGGCAAGGATCTCAACGGTCGAGGATTCGTTGGCAAGCGCCTCAGGCGCGCCAAGGATGACCATCATCAACCCGGAGGCTAGCCCGCGACGCAGCACTTGATTCAGCCCCTGACAGAGCCCCCCGTGTGAGCCCATCACTCACTTCCCACTGGCAAGTGCTGGGGTGTGCATCTTTAGTGCTGACATCACCAGATGTGCAGGAGGAGGGCGGCGACAAGGAGAACCATCAGCGGCCATCCCTGGTATGCCGCCTCCATCATCTATGCCGCACAAAGATGGATCCTTGGTGATGACTTCCTCCAGCGTGCTTTATCGCGACGAGGGAGTGCCAGCAAGCACGGGCACCGGCAGGTCTTCGCCGACAACCGTCATTGGTGCAGGTACTCTTTATTATGTTCGTCATTTTTGTCTTCTTGAACTTCCAGTTCAGCTTCGCTTGGTCTATTTTCTTGGCCTTCAAACATTCCCTTGATGGAGCTCATGGATGTCGACATCTTCATCGAGGAGACCGTTAGGGATGCTACCGCCGAGGCTGTCGGGATCGCTGCCGAGGAGTCCTCCAAGAGCACCGCTGTTGAAGCCACCAAGAACGCTGCCGCCGAGGCCGCCAGCACCGAGGCCGCCAAGGCTGCACAGGAGGAGGCCGCCAAGAGGTCTACCGAGAGGGACGGTGAGGAGTCAAGTGGTCGTACTGACGACATTCCTGCCGCAGGAGCGCCAGGTGCTACGCCGCCCACTGAGCCCCCAGCTGCTGGGGAGGCGGCCGTTGAGGACTAGCCGCCTACGTTTGAAGCCCCTTAATCGACCAGGTACTTCAAGGTCGGCGACAACTTGTTCGTCAGTATCCCCGGCACGGCAAGCACTGGGGTCCCGCCTGAAGGGGTGTAAGTGCATCTAGTGCCCCTTAGTGATTTGGTGTATTGAAGACTTATAGGTTAAGGAACTAATGCGGTTGTGAGTGTACACAGGCTCTATAAGTCAATGAGGAGTTTGATATATTCGGAGATTACCGACACCTAAAAATGTATGTCTTCAACTGAAGACTTTGGTGAAGATTTTGCTGAAGTCTTTGGTATTCCCTGAAGATTTTGAAGATGAAGAAGTTGGTGTGACCTTGAAGATATGAACGAGGACTATGAAGCATGAAGACTTTTGTTTTCGTAGTTTCATTTCCTTTCTTTGAGTCATAGGAAACACCGTACTGTTAAAGGGGCCAAGGTAATACTAAGAAAAATTTCCAACTGATGCTCAACTCAAAATCCTCAACCTATCCAATCCTTCGAGTGAATCCTTTTGGAAGTCTCTTACAGTTCAGTCAAGTTCTTTAGTGACAGAGACGAAGTTCTTCTCGTCTCTGAGGAAATTGATCTGACTGAGGAGTTAGGATTTCGCGAGTGCAAATTGCCTACAAGTGAGGAATATGATAAGCCTAAGGACTTTCATAGTGCGAAATTCTGACCCTTGCTGTGCTTAGCGCCAGCTGTCCCCAATCATCTCATCCACATAACAGTCATATCATTGGGGGCATTTATGTCTTATCATGTTAGGTTGCACCCTGCCTATAAATAGCCACCCCAAAAACCACTAGTTGGTTGGCTGCTCCGAGAGAGAACTGACACTTGTCATTTGAGAGCAACCCATCCTCCGAGGACTTTGAGAGAAAATCATCAGTGAGGAAAAACCCAAATCCAAACCACCAAACCCAAAGTGATTGAGCATCACTGAAGAGATTGTTCATGTGTGGAACTGACGCTTGTTACCTTGAAGACTGTGTATCTTCCAGAAGGTTAGGCGTCATGGTCTAGTGCATCCTGCAGTCAATTGGGGATCACGGAATGACCTTGGTCGAGAGCATCCAACAGTCTATTGTGGATCACTGGGTGACCAGTTTGTGAGTGGTTTGGAAGTCTACCCTGAAGACTTACCACGAGTGTTGGGCGAGGACTTTGTGAACTTAGCTCAAGGAGAATACGGTAAGGATTGTGTGTCCTCTGGTTTAAATACCAGGCCGCTCCAAACTAGACGTACGACTGTCATAGCAGTTGGAACTAGGTCATCAAACCATTGTCTTCATCGAGCTATCTTGTTCTATTTCCTCAACCTTTTCATTTCCTCATATACTTGTTGATGAAATTGATCTTTATTGTTTGAATAATTTGACTGAAAACTTTCACAATTTCCTCACCTCAAATTCTTCAAGTTACCTTGTTCCTCACCAGCTTATCCTGTATCACGCTACCTGTAATCTGTGCATGTTTTATTTCATCACGATGACTATGCTATTGCTATGTTTATCATGCACTTGAGTACTTATTCTGCAACTAGTTATTCATCAAATTTCAAATTCCTCAAGTTGAAATTCCTCAAGTGATGAATTTGTAAAAATCGCCTATTCACCCCCCTCCAGTCGATATAACGCACTTCCAATTTGTATCAGAGCAAGGTACTCCCTTGTTCTGTGTGATTTTGGTTTAACCACCTGGAGTTCTAGTTATGACGACTACAGGTATGATCAAGGTTTCCGCACGTTGTCCTACCTTTGATGGGTCGGACTATCCCTACTGGAAGAATGGGATGCGTATGCATCTTGAGGAAATTGACAATGATCTCTGGTACGTTGTGGAAAATGGTGCTCCCTTTGTTACTCCCACGATCAACGCTGCTGATGTGAAGAGATTCAAGCAACTCGATTCTCAAGCGAAGAATATCATCATTGGCCATCTAAGCAAAGGTTAGTATGGCAGAGTGAGTGCTTTGGAGTATGCTAAGCTTATCTAGGATAGACTGTCCAAAGTCAATGAAGGTGTTTCCACTCAACGTGATTCTCGTGTTGATGTTCTTCGCAATCTTTTCGACCGCTTCAAGAGACTCAACAATGAGAATGTTTAGCAAACTTTTAATCGTCTCACTGATATCTCCAACGAGCTTCAAGCACTAGGTGCCACTGACATCACTGACCATGAAGTGGTGAAGACACTGCTGAGATCTCTTGATTCCTCATTCGATACTCTGGCTTTGATGATGCAAGAGCATGGAGACTACAAGTCACTTGATCTTGCTGATATTCTTGAGAGACTCAATACTCATGAATTCCAACAAGCTGAGAAGAGACACCTCTACGGGCTAAGCTATGGAAGATCTCATGCTCTGAAGGCAAAAGCAATTTCCTCATCCAAAGGCAAAGATTCTGATAGTAGCCTTGGTGATCCTGAAGAACTGAGTCAGGAGCTGGCAATGTTTGTGAGGAAATTTCAGAATTTCTCAAGGAGAGGTGGATTTGGAAAGTCATCAAAAAGTAGCTTGACGAAATCAGATTCCTCAGGTGACTACAAGAAGAGAACCTGACACAAATGCAAGAAATCTAGTCACTTTATCTCTCACTGTCCTCTCTGGGAAAAAGAATCAAAGAAGAAGAAGAAGTAAAAGGATGACAATTTTGATGACTCGAAGAAAAAGAAGAAACCTTCAAAGTCCTCATCTGCAAAGTCTTCATCTTCAAAGTCCACAATGCACAAGAAGAATGGTTCTAGAAAAGGCTCGGGCTTTCATTGACAAGGAAATGGACTCAGAAGAAGAGTCTAAAGAATATGAAGAAGAGGAAGAATCTGAGGTGGAATCTGAATCTGGTGTCGCTAGCCTTGCTCTCGCTATAGCTTTCGTCAACAAGTCTATCTTCAATGATGAAGAAAATGACTACTCCAACGACTTTGACGTCAGCAATGGTGATTACGCTCCCACCTATTGCTTCATGGCTAAAGGTTCCAAGGTACATAAGCATCAATCCTCCTCTGAATCAAGTGATGGTGAATCTGATGAATATGTGAAACTTAGCTATGCCAAACTTACTAATATTGCCACTAGGCAACAAAGTGCACTTAAAAAGCTTTAGAAAATGCTAGAAAAAAGCGATGATCTGTTGAATGAGGAAGTGGATCGAACTCAAACACTGTCTCACGATCTCAAAAGTCTTCAGATAAAAGTATGATAACCTTCAGAGTCATCATAATGCTCTCTTAGCCGATCATGAGAAGCTTTCTTATGAATTTATTCAAAGAAAGCAAGATCTCGAGAAACTAAGAGTGTCACATGAGGATCTCCAAAGGGAAAACGATTCCTTACTGGCTCAACAGACCAGTACCGCCCAGGAAGAATTTGTTCCACCCTATTTGAAATGCATCGAACGTGAAACTACTAATTCTTCACCTGAATGTTCAAATGTTTCTATTGATGCAAATTCTTCAACTATTCCCATGGTCACAAATTCCTCATCTGAGGATACTAGAAGTATCACTAACAAAAATGTAGGGTTGAAGGAATTGTATGTGACAGGCATGTACAAAAGTTTCAAAGGGCATCAAACCCTTTGAGATGTCGTCAAAAAGCAGATTCTGAACAAGAACCCTAGAAAAGAGGGTATTGCATCTGAAAGGAAAGTCAATGCTGATGGATCCTACTGGACACCTGAGCAGTACCCCAAAACCTCATGGGTTGCTGCAAAAGGACCTCTTGTAGATCCATCCAGTTTATCTGGCTTTACTGGTGAAACTTCATATTCCTCTGATGAGTCACTTGACTCCAACTACAAATTCTTCAAAAATCAGAAAGGTGAAGTATTTGCCAGATTTGTTGGAACTAACTGCAGGAACAGTTCACCTATGAAGAAAATCTGGGTTCCCAAGAGCTGCTTACAAAATCTTCAAGTGAATGTTCTCATGACACCACTCATGAAGAACAAGAACCCCAGATCAAATTCCTCATATGCACCAAAGTCTTCACATAGACCAAATTCCTCAAATGGTAAAAAATATCATTCTCGTGCTAATGCATCTATTTTGCACGGAAAATCTAAGAGTTCTGGATATGTGCATTATTCTTCAAATCAATATGTTCATAAGTCCTCGAAGAATTTCTCTGCTTATTCATATGAGTACTCTAACCCTCATCATGTGAAACGAAGCGCACTAGCTTCAATGCCTTCCTTCTCATATGGTGCTCGTAGAATGATGAACTCTTTGCCACCCCTACAGATGTGGGTGGTGAAGAAATTGAAGTAATCTCTTGTGCAGGGTCAGGTCTCCAGATGAACTTGAACATCTGATGAATTTGCTGGAGATCCGAGGAAATGCTTGAAAGGACGCAAGCTAATGATGTACAAATGAATTCCTCATTTCTCACATCCTCACACTACTTGCTTACTATGTTGTGTGATGAAATTCCGTCTGATGAAATTGATGTCATATCCTTCACTCTGAAGCATATGAGTTTGTAAGTTGTACTAATTCCTATGCAGGATGAAACTCCAAAAGCTACTGAATGGGTCCTTGATAGTGGATGCACAAACCACATGACTGGTGAAAAGAATCTATTAATGAATTTGCCACTTGCACCATCTCATCTGAAGCATATCACCTATGCTGACAAAGGAAAAAAGCAAGGTATTGGGTCTAGGTAAGGTTTCAATCTCAAAGGATTGTCACATGGACAAGGTGATGCTTGTCGAATCCCTCGGGTTCAACCTTATGTCTGTGTCAATGCTTTGTGATCTTCATATGGTTGTCGTATTTGGAAAATATCATTGTGTTTTCATCATGGAATCTGACAATTCCAAAGTCTTCGAAGGCTTTAGGAGAGGAGACTTGTACATTGTTGATTTCTCTACAGGTCCTCAGCCTGGCACATGCCTACTTGCAAAGTCCTGAGAAGGTTGGCCGTGGCATCGATGACTTGGACATGCAGGTATGAGGAACTTGCACACGCTCGTGAGGAAAAAGCACGTCATTGGCATTGAAGGTGTCAAATTCCTCAAGGACCACCTCTGTGGTGCATGTGAGTTTGGGAAGATGACGAGATCCAAGCATCCCTTGAAGACAATCATGACCATGGCTCGACCCTTTGAATTGCTTCACATGGACCTCTTTGGCCCCACTCATTATTCCACACTAACAAATTCTTCAAGTTTGTATGGGTTTGGTCATTGTTGATGATTACTCTCGTTACACTTGGGTGCATATTATTCTTTACAAGTCTGAAGTGCAGGATGTCTTCAAAGAATTTGCTTCAAGGGACTCAACAAACTTCGGCGTCAAGATCAAGCATATCAGGACTGATAATGGGACTGAGTTCAAGAAAACCAATCTTTATGAATATCTTGATGAACTTGGTATTAATCATGAGCTATCTGCCCCATATACTCCTCAGCAGAATGACATCGTGGAGCACAAGAACATGACTCTTGTTGAGATGGCTCGCACCATGCTTGATGAATACAAGACTCCTCGTCGCTTCTGGCCTGAGGCAATTGATACAACATGCCGCATCATCAATAGGGTATATCTTCACAAATTCTTCAAGAAGACTTCATATGAACTCATGACTGGCAAGAAACCCAATGTAAGTTATCTCAAAGTCTTTGGTGCAAAATGCTGGATTAGAGATCCTCACCATAGTTCTAAATTTGCACCAAAAGCACATGAAGGTTTTATGCTTGCTTACGAAAATGACTCGCACACCTACAGAGTCTTCAACACCTACCATCACAAGGTTGTTGAAACTGTAGATGTGCAGTTCGATGAAACTGATGGCTCGCAAAGAGAGCACCTGCCTTCTATCCTAGATGAAAAGTCTCCTAAGGAATCCATTAAGCTGAAGGCTACTCAATATGTCATACCCACGGAAGAACCTCAATCCACTAAAGAAGTCTTTCCAACCAATGAAGACATTCATGCTGATACACCTGAAGAAAATGGTGCTGAAGAAAATCCTCAGCCGCGTCAACCTACTCATCCAAGAGTTGCAACTGAAGTGCAGATTGACAAAATCATCGACGACATCAATGCACCAGGTCCCCTCACTCGCTCAAGAGCTTCACATTTGACTAACTTTTGTGGGCACTTTGCTTTTGTCTTTATCATAGAGCCCACCAAAATTGATGAAGCATTCAAGGAGCCTGAGTGGATTCAAGCTATGCAAGAGGAATTGCATCTATTATAGCTCAACAACATGTGGGAACTTGTTAAGCGGCCAGATCCTCGCAAGCACAACATCATAGGTACCAAGTGGATCTACCGCAACAAGCAAGATGAAAATGGCCCTGTGGTAAGAAATAAGGCTCGTCTTGTACCTCAAGGCTACACACAGGTTGAAGGAATTAACTTTGATGAAACTTTTGCACCTGTTGCTAGACTCGAAGCTATTCACATATTGCTTGCTTATGCTAACCATCATGATATCATATTATACCAAATGGATGTGAAAAGTGCATTCCTCAATGGTAAGCTTGAGGAAGAAGTATATGTTGCTCAACCCCCAGGTTTTGAAGACCCTAAGCATCCTGACAAAGTCTTCAGACTCAACAAGGCTCTCTATGGACTCAACCAGGCCCCTCGGGCGTGGTACGACACTCTGAAGGAATTCCTCATGAAGAAAGGCTTCAAATCCGGTTCACTCGACCCAACTCTTTTCACTAAATCCTATGACAATGAACTGTTCATATGCCAAATATACGTAGACGATATTATCTTTGGTTGTACTAACAAATGATACAATGATGAATTTTGCCTATATGATGAGTGAAGAATATCAAATGTCTATGATGGGAGAGTTGAAATTCTTCTTAGGTCTTGAAATTTGACAACAAGACAATGGCATCTTCATCTCTCAAGATAAATACCTCAAGGATGTTCTGAGGAAATTCGACATGCAACACTACAAAGGCGTCAAAACTCCAATGCCTTCAAAAGGCCACCTCTGCACTGACGAAAATGGTAAAGATTTAGATCAGAAGGTATACCACTCCATGATTGGCTCTTTATTGCATCTATGTGCATCTAGGCCTGATATTATGTTGAGTGTTTGCATGTGTGCCCAATTCCAAGAAACACCGAAGGAATCACACCATAAGGCTGTGAAACATATTTTTCGATACTTAGCTCACACACCAACGCTTGGATTATGGTATCCCAAGGGCTCAAATCTTCACCTCGTCAGATACTCTGATGCTGACTACGCTGGAGATCGTGTGGATCTCAAGTCAACCTCAGGCACATGTCATTTCCTCGGACGATCCTTAGTCTGTTGTTCCTCGAAGAAGCAGAACTGCGTGTCACTATCTACTGCTAAAGCTGAGTACATTGCTTCTGGTTCATGTTGTGCTCAGTTGCTATGGATGAAGCAAACCCTCAAGGATTATGGCATCAAGGTGAAGAATGTGCCTCTCTACTGCGACAACGAGAGCGCCATCAAGATTGCTTACAACCCAGGTCAGCATTCCAAGACCAAGCACATCCATATTCGTCATCATTTTCTTCGAGATCACGTACTCAAGGGCGACATCTTCATTGACCACATCAACACTAAAGAACAACTAGATGATAAATTTACTAAGCCCTTGGATGAAAAGAGATTTTGCAAGTTGCATTGTGAGCTAAATATCTTAGAATCTTCGAATGTTCTTTGGAAGGACACACATCCTAACACTTATGCAAAATTGATGACTTAGATGAGTAACACACGAAGTAACGTTTTTCTTCAATCAATGAAGAATAACCCTCTAAGTGTGAAGAAATTAATGAAGAATTTGATTCTCAGAACCCTCCGACAATTGTATGCGGTGTCTGAAATCGTCATTCTTATACGGTGGGTCATGCCACCAACCATAGTTGAAATTCTTCAAAGTTGAGTTTTTTGTCATTTTGCAAATTCTTCAAATTTTCAAATTCCTCAAGTTTGCAAATCCCTAAACTTTTCAAATTCTTCAAACTATGAAACCCATGTTCTTCATTGACTATATATATATATTTGAGTTTTCAATGTCCTCAACAGCATTAACTTGTTGCTAATTCTTCAAATTGATTTTCATCTAAGTGAATGTGATCGGACCCTTTCCCCCTCTATGCTAAACTCAACCGAGTCTGTTCACAAATTCTTCATATGCGTTCTACTTTGAAACTTGTTCAAAGTCTTCACCGTGTCCTTGACAGTTGAAGAATTTGCGAACGGAAACTTCAAAATTTTCACTATCTAGATTTTTGGCGTTTCCCGCTCAAACCGTTCCTATTCCCACGACTGGATAACCCACGATCCCCCACTATCGCCACAACTCAGAACATGGGTGATACATGTCGCATGGAGATCAAGGGTTAGGGCAATCTGGTCCAAAATCCCTGGACAGATTGATTTTCACCTTCGCTATAAATACCCCTTCCACTGTGCTCAGTTACTCCTCACTCCTACTCTCTCCTGAGCTCCGACCTAGCGCCAAAGCTAAAAACATCGCCGCCGGTGTGGAAGAGCTTCACTGCCTCAACCTCGCCGTCGTCATACTCGCATCGGATGCGGAAATCTTTACTTCGCCGTCACTGTAGCTTTCTCCCTCTGCCAAGCTAGGGCGTGGGAGATCTCGACGGACAAACATCTTCGATTTCATCTCACTGTTTGTTGTTTTCTTCATCAGGGTAAATAAAATCTGTTTTACTGCCCTTGTTTGATCTTCAAGTTGTCCACAATTTCCTCAAAGGTGTTTATTCTTCAAGAATCTCATTCTAAAGCACCTTACATGTTCATACACTTGATGTTTTTTCCTAAGTTATGATTTTCTTCAAGATTCCTCAATTGTGTGGATCCTCAAAATTTGCACAACTCGGGAACCTAAGACAAAGAACACTTAGTGAAAATCCTCAAGACAGCCATGGTCAAATTCCTCACACTTGATGTTTTTGAAAAACTTCTGAGAATGCATATGACCTCTTCAAATTCCTTGCACCTATACTCTGTTCATAGGTACAAACATGTCCACTGATGAATCACTAGGTTCTCATCAACTTAACTCATTTGCAGCGTTTCTTGAGGAAAAACTATGTACATCTTCAGAATCTTCAAGAGTTCAGAATCCCTAGCCGAAGAAAATGGCTGATGGGAAGAAGCCACAGAAAGGTGGAAAGAACCCTAAAGTGCAGACTGCATTTGAGATACCCGATGAACTGTATGCGGAATATTGCACTCCAGATGAAGAAACTCATGGCAAGGAAACAACAAAGCAATGAAAGATTTGCATACAGAAAATTGAGAGGAGATGGGCACGGGAGTGGAAAGAATATCGCTATGTCACTCCCAAGTACATGAACAAATTCATAGTTAAACCCCTGTGCAACAGGGCACCCTTGGATCCAAATCAAATAGTTGATCCCACTAGTCCAAAGACTGGTAATGAATTTCCTCAAGAATGGGAAAGACATCAAGCCAAGCCGGCGAAGAAGGCAAAAGAGGCTATGAAGAAATTCAACAAAGACTCTGCTGCTCCTGCCACTGCCAGAGCCTCTGCTAGTGCTCCAAAGAAAACTATTGTGGATAAATCTGCTGTGAAGTCAAAGTCTTCAAGTTCAAAATGATTACATCAGATTCCTCAAGCAAAACCTTCAAAGGCATCATCTGCTGGTTCAGTAGCTGCTTAGTCCTCTGCTGCTACCGCAAAGTCCTCAACACCTGTACATCTTGCAACATGTCAGAGGACCGAGGGCTTCTCAATTACTTCAGGGGCATCAACAAGTTCTTCAGCCCAAGAACTTTCCTCAACCAGTGCCTCTCTGATGAAAATGAAAGCTAGTGCTCGGCGAGGCACTCGACCAAGTCCTCAACCGAAGAAGGTGGTGTTCAAAATACCATCAGATTCTTCAGATAATGAAGTTGATGATGAGGAATTGGAGGCAATCATCAGAAACAAGTAAGAACGAGTGGCTCAAGCAAAGGGCACTCAAATTCCTCTCTGGCTAGATCCTAAGATGGTGCTGAACTTCATTGACATCTGGCACACGGATCCCAACATGCCAATTGATGTTTTGAATCTGCCTCCTGGTCCAGATCATGTCCTCACTACCTTCATAGCTGAAGAAAAGTGGAAATATGAGAAGGCCAGACAAAACAAGAAGGATCAGCACAAGAAAGAGCACTACTTGAAGAACAATGTTCTGAGGCTTTCTCCTGAGGAACTTGTGAAGATCCAGTCTGAGATCAAAGACGTCAGCGATAACTTCAACAAATACTATGTTGATTGGCAAGGCGCCAAAGTTCGTTTTGTCAAAGTGTCTGATAAAGCCATCAAGGGCCATAACTCAAGGGTTGCAGCTCGATCGCAACCACAAATTCCTCAGGCTAAAGAATCTGCTTAGCCTACTGAAGAAACTGCAAGTGCAGCTAAAGAAATTCAGACTGCTAAAGAACCTACCAGGGCAACCTCCACTGTTGCGCCTGAAGAAATTGCCAGGACAGCTGAAACTTTTGATGTGCCTGATGAAATTGAGACTATAAGGGCGGCTGCATCAGTCGTGCCTGAAGAAAATGCTCCTCTTTCACCCTCTGCTAAAACTGCTAAATCCTCAAGGGTGAAGAACAACAACCTTCCTTCTGCATTTGAAGCGAAGAAAACCAAGGCTGCGGAGACGAAGGCACTGAAGAGAAAAGCATCAACTTCATATTCCTCAACAATGAAGAAATTGAAGACACTGCCCAGTTCTTCACCAAAACCGATTGATGCAACTCCTATCAACTCGGTGCCAACCTATGAAATTGTACCATTTGGTGTTGACTATGCCATCCCAAATGACGATCAATAAGAAAAGGATCAGTCTGTTGCTACCTCAGAGCAGATTGATGAAGAAATTGAAGTGGAAGCAAATGCTTCAACTACACAGGTATCATCGCCCCAGTCTCAGTTGACTGCTGAAGAGGCCGGCATTGAAGAAATTGATGAGGACGTGGACATTGAACACAATACCTGTTATCAATGATGAATATTGGTAAGCTGCTCACCCAAATTCCCCAATGACCACTCCTCTGTCACAGATTCCTTAGTCTCCGCTCCAGACTGAAGAAATTCATACATGATCTGATGACTTGGCTGCAACTGGCACTTAAGATATTCTAGCTGCATCAGATGAGGAAACTGTTGCTCCAACTGCCACTGAGGTGCATGCAGAGCAAATTCCTCACTCTGAATAAATTCCTCCAATGCCTAAAGAAATTGTGGGTCGCTTCAAGCCAAACCTTCAGTCGAAGCCTAGGATGCCATTCAAAGGCTCAAAGCGCCCGAAATTCATCAAGACCAATTTCTTCAATGAGCACATTTTGTTCACCGGACCCAATCCATATGACTCTGCAAGAGCCGGTCGCACCAGATTCTGGACTCCTACACAGATGAACTATTATGCATCAGTGATGTTTGACAAGAAGAAAGACTTCGAGCACCATCAAATTCCTCATGCGGATATGGAAACAATCCCATCCTTCACACCGGTTCTCACAGTTCTTCCCGACGCTGGCATTCTTCCATTCTGTGTGGACATCTGTGATTCGAATGAAGAGCTGATTCTTCAATATTATGCCACCTTACACATCATAGGTGATGCTTCTGACATCAACTCCTGGATTTTGGACTAGATGATTGGATCTACCCATAGCACTGCACCAGCCTCTGAATTGCTTCGGTCGGTCCCAGTTCCAATTCCATCAAAAGGAGCAAGATGCCTCTTTGACGAACCTGCTCTGCCCAACCACATGATGCAAGTACGGATGAAGCCATTGTCTCTTGGAAAACCTCAAAGGACCACCTTCCTTGTGAAGGATTTGCTCTATGTGCCCAGGACGGTTTATTGCATCCTCACCAACACCCTTTGTCCTTAGAAGGGTCACAACTCTGGAGAAGAAGTTGAGGGAGTCATGAAGAACATTCTATTCAACATCATTCATGGGATTCCCATCAACTACCATGATTTCTTCATGAGGACTTTGGCCAATGCATCATTAGCCCCATTTAAATTGAAGCCTTATGCTCCCTGGATCATGAAATTCATCAGATCAAGGTATTCAATTCCCTTCAAAGCTGACTTCCAAAATCACTTTGGCTTCCTGCCTCCGATTGAAGTCCTCAAGAACACAATTTCCTCAGTTGAAGGAAAAGGCAAAGCTGTCATTGATGAAGGTACTCGTCCATTGGATGGCCAATTTCTCAAAGCTACATCTTACTCCACCAATGATGACACTGCTACCCAGGACTTTGCTGCAAAAGCCTCGGCGCAAAAGCCTCGAGAGTCTGCCCCTCGTGTGATGACTGATCGTGAGCTTCTCATAAGTCTTCATCAGAAGGTTGATCGCAATCACAAGTGGGTGAAGCGTCAGTATGCTTCAATTCTTCAGAACATGATTGTGACGCAGAACTCTGCGAGGAAAAATCATTACTATGTGCATGAAATCTTCGATCGCACGTGGGCCATTCTCGCACATCTCAAGACTCTTGAGGAACTCAAGGACATGGACTTTCAGCAGAACTTTGACTGGTCTCATCCTCCTCGGAAGAAATTCAGAAAGGTTCAAGTTCCTCAGATGGTTACAAGTTCATATTCTTCATCACGCGAGACCGATGAAGCCGAGGACATTGACGACACAGTAGTGGGACCTGCATCGACAAACGACCCCGACAACTCTGGCGCTCCTCCATCACCATCAAGATGAAATTCTTCAAGGGGCATTAGTCCTTAGTTTTTCGTCCCTTTTGGCCTTCAATGACAAAGGGGGAGAAAATTTGAGTTAGTCTTCAAGCGGGTCTCTTTATATGGGCTGTTTTTGATTAAGTTACAACTCTCGCTCTTCTAAAACTTTTGTTGGTTGAGTTGTAAACTTAAGTCTGATGGTGGTCTGACGCTTTTAAACTGTTTTCTCGTATGCTTATTTCCTCAAGTACCTTAATGCACGCATGTTGAATCTTGTCAGGCACCATTTTCATCATGCATTTCAAATTCTTCATATCATATGTTAAGTGTGTGTATGAATTCCAAGATATAGGGGGAGTTCTCCATGTTTTTAACCTACCATGTGCATCTGCAGTCCAAAGAAAATTCCTCAAATATGCACATCTTCAGGGGGAGTTCTTCTATATCTTGCAATCAAATTCCTCAAACTTAGTACTTACACTTCATATTATTATCCCCGTTGAAAACTTAACCTATTTGTCATCAATCACCAAAAAAGGGGGAGATTATAAGTGCATCTAGTGCCCCTTAGTGATTTTGGTGTATTGAAGACTTATAGGTGAAGGAACTAATGCGTTTGTGAGTGTACAGAGGCTCTATAAGTCGATGAGGAGTTTGATATATTCAGAGATTACCGACCCCTAAAAATGTATGTCTTCAATTGAAGACTTTGGTGGAGACTTTGGTGAAGACTTTGTTGAAGACTTTGATATTCCTTAAAGACTTTGAAGATGAATAACTTGGTCTGACCTTGAAGATATGAACAAGGACTATGAAGCGTGAAGACTTTTGTTTTCGTAGTTTCATTTCCTTTCTTTGAGTCATAGGAAACACCGTACTGTTAAAGGGGCCGAGGTAATACTAAGAAAAAATTCCAACTGATGCTCAACTCAAAATCCTCAACCTATCCAATCCTTCGAGTGAATCCTTTTGGAAATCTCTTACAGTTCAGTCAAGTTCTTCAGTGACAGAGACGAAGTTCTTCTGGTCTCTAAGGAAATTGATTTGACTGAGGAGTTAGGATTTTGCCAGTGCGAATTGCCTACAAGTGAGGAATATGATAAGCCCGAGGACTTTCATTGTTCGAAATTCCGACCATTGCTGTGCTTAGCCCCAATTGTCCCCAATCATCTTATCCACATAACGGTCATATCATTGGGGGCATTTAAGTCTTATCATGACAGGTTACACCTTGGCCATAAATAGCCACCCCCCCACAACCACTAGTTGGTTGGCTGCTCCGAGAGAGAACTGACACTTGTCATTTGAGAACAACCCATCCTCCGAGGACTTTGAGAGAAAATCATTAGTGAGGAAAAACCCAAATCCAAACCACCAAACCCAAAGTGATTGAGCATCACTGAAGAGATTGTTCCTGTGTGGAACCGATGCTTGTTAGCTTTGAAGACTGTGTATCTTCCAGAAGGTTAGGCATCATGGTCTAGTGCATCCTGCAGTCAATTGGGGATCACAGAGTGACCTTAGTCTAGAGCATCCAGCAGTCAATTGTGGATCACCGGGTGACCAGCTTGTGAGGGTTTTGGAAGTCTACCCTGAAGACTTACCACGAGTGTTGGGGAGGACTTTGTGACCTTAGCTCAAGGAGAATACAGTAAGGACTGTGTGTCTTGGGACTGTGTATCCTCATGTTTAAATACCAGGCCGTTCCAAACCAGACGTACGACTGTCACAGCAGTTGGAACTGGGTCATCAAACCATTGTCTTCATTGAGCTATCTGGTTCTATTTCCTCAACCTTTTCATTTCCTCATATACTTGATGAAATTGATCTTTACTGTTTGAAGAATTTGACTGAAGACTTTCGCAATTTCCTCACCTCAAATTCTTCAAGTTACCTCGTTCCTCACCTGCTTATCCTGCATCACGCTACCTATAATCTGTGCATGTTTTATTTCATCATGGTGACTATGCTATTGCTATGTTTATCATGCACTCGAGTACTTATTCCGCTGCTAGTTATTCATCACATTTCAAATTCCTAAAGTTGAAATTCCTCAAGTGATGAATTTGTAAAAATCGCCTATTCACACCCCCTCTAGTCGATATAACGCACTTTCAATGGGAAGCCTTTCTTGAGGAGGTCATCACTGTTGTCGGTCTTGATATCATAGAGGAACCAAGTGCCAGCAATAAATCCCAAGAAGAGCAACTCCTCCAGACCATGGGCGACAGCTTCCAAAAGCTTCAAGCGCTTCATTGTGCCCGAAAGGAGAAACTGGACTTCGGGGCAGCAGTTATGGAAGCGGCCGAGGTCAACTTTCAGGAGTGCATCGAAGAAACTCGGGCCTGGTTCGCCCAAGCTTCCCAAGATCTGAAGTTTGGTCAGACGCAACTGAGTCAGGGTTGGAGCCAACTCTTCGTGCAGCAATCTGATGTCGAGCAGGCGTAGGAAGAGGCCAAACAACGGGCTGCTGCAGAGGATACTCTCTTGATGGAGCGCCGCATCTTGCTCGATGATCAAGAGGAGGACCTTGCCGACAAGCTTTGCGGCAAGGAATTGGAGGTCGAGGAGCTTGTCGCGCGGCGGACCCAAGAGCTGGAGCAGGAACACAAGGAGACTCTCGAAGCTCTAACTGCAGACCACGCCACCAAGCTGAAGGAGGCCGACGATGCTGCCAAAGCTGCGGAGGCCGCCAAGAACTTGCTGGAGGAGAGGGTGAAGAAGCTGGAAGCGGACCTTGAAGATCTCGGCAAGGAGGTATCGTCACTCAAGTCTGAAAGAGACAAAGCCCTCGACAACTTGACAAAAAAGCTTTCTTAAGCCCGTAGATCCATTGATGACCTGAGCACTAAGCTGGCTATGCTGACTGAGACTCTCAAGACCGCCAAGACCCGTGAGAAGGCTCTGGCCAAGGAACTCCAGGATGAGAAGGAGCTGGTCAAGAGTGCTGCCACCGTCCACAATGACTACGTGCATGGAGTAGAAGGTTGGACTCAGAAGCTTGTCGACGTCACGGAGAAGCTTGCCACATAACTGTCCGCCATGGGCCTGGAAGGTTTTGGGTATTCTTCTAACGACAGAGTATCCACAGACATCAAGGTGGCCATGTTCTTCGACGGCATGCTTGGAGCCTTGGAGCAGCTTCGCTCCGACCGAGCATCGTTCCTGGCCAGCGAATCGCGCAAACTCTGCCAGACCGTCCTTCACAAGGTGCTCGTCAAGGTGGCACACAAGAACCCCGGCCTCAACCTCACCAACGTCCCTGACGGCTTGCCGAAGGATGTAGACGTCAAGGCGCTTGAGGAACTCGTCATGCCCATTGTCAATAGGGTGAGCCATGTCAAGCGGGTTGAAGGTGATCGCCGGGATTAGCTGCCTTATTCCTCTCCGCTGCACATGCCAAGAACAATTTATCTTATGTCAAAATCGTGGAAAGATTTATGTAATATGACTTGGTGTGCTTTGAACAGATGTTATATTATCCCCCTTGCTCAATTTCTTTATGTATGTATTCACCCTACGCTTGATTGGAAGCTTGCCAGCATGCACACCCTTGCTGCAAGCGCTAGATGCGGGACTTTAGCCGCCTGCTGGCGGGGCCGCTACCAGCAAGAGACCCTGGTGTTTTCAGTGCGTCCACATAGACTGTTAAGTGGGCTCGAAACAGAATAAGGGTGCAACCAATTGCCACAAGGTTCCTTAGCGTGCAGGTTTTCCATACACAGGTCGAAATCGTCGAAGGAAAATAACTTCACAGCAAGAATTCACTTGGGGTTTTGCAACTTATCTTTTCGTTGCCGTACTCCTTCCGGCAAGATTTTTCTTGAACGTCACCCGTAAGTATCCATACCATTATATCCTCCCGGCAAAGCTGCACGCTAGGTAACCTTCTGTCCTCTTTATTCAACTAAGCACAGGGTCTAAGCCTAGCTTTGTACCAAGGATTACACACTTCAGTGGCAAGACTTGTACGAAAGGTGGTTGCCGAGAGGCCCGGCAACCGCGCCTCATGGGTAGAACTTGCGAAGATGTTCGATATTCCAGGAGTTGCTCACTGGGATGCCATCTTCGGTCTCCAAGCGGACTGCGCCAAGCCTGGTGACTCGTACTACCCGATAAGGGCCTTCCCACTTGAGCGTCAACTTGTTGGAATTCTTGGCGGACTGAACTCGCCGAAGAACAAGGTTGGCTTCCTCAAGACTTATGTCATTAACCTTGAGGCTATGGTAGCAACACGAAGCTTGCTGGTAGCGTGCAACTCTCACAACAGCCCGAAGACAGTCTTCCTCAAGGAGCGTCGTGTCATCTTGCTGCAACTGCTCTTGCTCAAGCTCATCATAAGCGAGCACTCGAGGTGACCCGTATATGAGTTCCGTGGGGATAACTGCCTCTGCTCCATAGACGAGGGAGAAGGGTGTCTGGCTGGTGGCTCAATTTGGTGTCGTCCTAATTGACCAAAGAACCACCGACAACTCATCAATCCAATGCCTTCCGCACTTGTGCAGCTTGTTGAAAGTTCCTATCTTGAGGCCTCGTAGCACTTTAGCATTAGCCCTTTCCGCTTGGCCGTTGCTCCTTGGGTGGGCAACGGAAGTAAAACAGATTCTGCTGCCAAGGTCTTGGACATACTGCATGAAGGTGCGGCTCATGAACTGTGTGCCAATGTTAGTGATGATCCTGTTGGGGACACCAAAGCGGCAGACTAGTCCCTTGAAGAACTTGACGGCTGACTGTTCTATCACCTTTCTCACCACTTCCACTTTTGTCCACTTTGTGAACTTCTCGATTGCAACGTAGAAGTACTCAAAGCCCCCGACAGCGCGGGTGAAGGGGCCCAAGATGTCGAGCCCCCAGATCGAAAATGGCCAGGAGAGAGGGATCGTTTGAAGGGCTTGAGCTAGTTGATGTAATTTCTTCGAATGAAACTAGCATGCTTAACACTTGGTTACTAATGCAGTTGCATCCTGGAGGGCGGTGGGCCAAAAGAAACCATGTCGGAATGCCTTTTCGGCAAGTGCTCTTGATCCTATTTGGGAGCCACATATGCCTCCATGTATCTTTGCCAACAGCTCCAGTCCATCCTCCCAAGAAATGCACTTGAGTTTCACACCGTTCGACCTTTTTCTGTACATGACATTGTCCACGAATTGATACATACTAGACCAACGGGCTACTTTCTCTGCTTCCTCATGTTCCTCAGGAAGTTCCCCTGTTTGAAGGAAACAGACGATGTGTTGTGCCAATGCCAGAGCCTGGGGCTCGACAACAAGGACTAAAGGCAGATCCTCTACCGGGGAAGCATTTTTCTCAACGGAAAGAGATTGAGGCCCCGCCGGAGTCTGTCGTTCCCCGCCAAGCCTGGCAGGAGCGCATGCTTCTACAGCAAGAGCCGGGGGGCCCGCCGGAGCACGGCGCTCACCGGCAAGCCTGACGTTTTCCCCGGCAACCTCCTCGCCGACTGCTTTCGGGAGCTCCGCTGGGAAATACTTGCTGGAACCCAACTTCCTTGTTTTCTCTTGCCCAGTTGATGGTGTCACGGAGGGTTGAGTCAGTCGGAGCTCAAAAGTTCATGGTTCCATAGGCAACTTCAGGGCAGCACACTTCGACAGGCCATCGGCAACGCTGTTCTCCGCACGAGGAACATGCTCCATTTGGAGGCCGTCAAAACGTTCTTCCAACCTCCTCACCTCATCTACATAAGCTTCCATCAATGGGCTCTAGTAATATTTGTCCACTTGCCTGACGACAAGCTGAGAATCACCCCTAACAATAAGTTTCTTGATCCCCAGGTCTGCCGCGACCCCGAGACCGGCAAGCAGCCCTTCATACTCAGCAGTGTTGTTCGTTGATCTCTCCCAAGGAAAGTGCATCTGAATCACATATTTGAGGTGCTCTCTGGTGGGTGCGACAAGCAGCACTCCGGCACTGGCGCCTTGTAGCGAGAAAGCCCCATCAAAATACGTGACCCACTCTTGATCGGTTTCCTTGCCGGGGAGAGTTGACTCTGGAACTTCTTCATTTGGCGTTGGGGTCCATTCTGCAATGAACTCCGCCAAGGCTCTGCTTTAGATGGTCGAAGTGCTTTCAAACTTGAGACCAAAGATTGACAGTTCCAAACCCACTCCACAATCCCGTCGGTAGCTTCTGGGTTCCGCAAGATCCGCTGTAGCGGGAAGTGAGTGACAACGGTGATCTCATGTGCTTGGAAGTAATGGTGCAGCTTCCTCGAGGCCTTAAGAATGCCGAAGAGCAACTTTTGCACACCAGAATATCTTGACCTAGCCCCCCTGCAACAGCGAGCTGGCAAAATAGACTAGGCACTACAACACCTTCTTCTTCTAAATTGTCTCATTCAACTGCGCATATCCTTCCTTGCTAGCACTAGACCCTGTTGGGGGATGCCCTGGCTCGTCGCTTGGTGGCCCTGTTGTTGCCTTTGTTTCTTCATCAACTTCTCTTTTAGCCACTAGTGCAGCACTCACCACTTGATTTGTTGCCGCTAGATATAGCAGCGACGACTCTTGCGGTTTTGGCGCGACTAGGACTAGCGGAGAGGAGAGGTACTTCTTCAAATCCTGCAGCACTACCTCCACTTCCGGAGTCCATTTCATTGGACCTGCCTTCTTCAAGACTTTGAAAAAGGGCAGGGCATGCTCGGCAGATTTTGAGATGGACCTACTCAGAGAAACAACGCATCCGACAAGATGACGCACATCTTTGACATGTCTTGGTGCTTCAATTTGCTCAATTTCTTTGATCTTGTCAGGGTTTGCTTCAATTCCATGTTGAGATATAAAGAACCCGAGAAGCTTGCCGGATGAGACGCCGAACACACACTTCTCAGGATTGAGCTTCATGTTAATCTTGTGCAGGTTTGCAAATGTTTCTTCTAGATCTGATATGACATTGGCCTTGTCCTTGGTTTTGACCACTATGTCATCCATATAAGCCTCCACATTTCTATGTAGCTGGGTCTCAAAACCAATCTGGAATGCTCTTGCAAATGTAGAACCAACACTTTTCAACCCGAAGGGCATACGCAAAAAGCAATACGTACCACATGGGGTGATAAATGCGGTATTCTCTTCGTCTTCCTCGTCCATGAAGATATGATGATAGCCGGAATAGGCATCAAGGGAAGACAACAAGTCGCAGCCGGCGGTGGAGTCCACAATCTGGACAATGCGCGGCAAGGGAAAAGGATCTTTGGGGAAAGCTTTGTTAATGTCTGTGAAGTCAATGCACAACCTCAATTTTCCATTCACCTTGCGCACTACAACTGGGTTGGGCAACGAAGTTGGATGAAGTACTCCTCTGATCAAGCTGGCCGCTTCTAATTTCTTGATCTCTTCAGCAATAAACTGTTGCCGCTCCAAAGCTTGCTTTCGGACCTTCTGCTTGACGGGCCGCGCATGTGGGCAGACGACAAGGTGGTGCTCAATCACCTTCCCGGGAACATCGGGGATATCATATGGTTGCCATGCAAACACATCAACATTCGCCCGCAGGAAGGCGATGAGCGCGCTTTCCTATTTGTCGTCAAAGGTGGAATGTATAGTCAAAGTTCCTCCCGTGCCACCCTCCTTGGCGGGAACCTTCTTAGTCACTCGTGGAGCTGCCTTGGACTTCTTGCTCTTGCCGGTGGAGCTCTCTGGCACATCGTCAATGGGAGCGAGCACTCCGAGAAGGCGTGCTTGCCGGAATGTGCGCTAGAGGCCTTGCCGGTCTTCTCCCCCCCGGGAGCTTCAGTGGCAGGAGCAAGTGCCTTGGCGGAATGTGCTGCAACTACCTCCTGGTAGAGTAGATTGGCGTAGACAAGTGCGCCCTTCTTGTCCGAGTTGATCGTGATGACACTCATTGTCCTGAGTATCTTCAGCACATTGTAAGTGAAGTGGGTGGCCGCCATGAACTTGGCCAGCGCCGGGCGACCAAGGATGCTGTTATACGGTAACGAGATCTTGGCGACGTCAAATATGATCTTCTCTGTCAAAAAATTTATATCACTGCCAAACATCACCGGCAGCATGATCTTGCCCTTCGGTTGAGTCCTCCCTGAGTTGACCCCTTGGAAAGTGCCCGTGGGCTCGAGATCTTCATCAGGAATTTGCAGCCTCTGGATGATATCTGGCGAGATCAGGTTCAGGCTGGCCCCAGTGTCGACTAGCATCCTCATCACCTTGAGGTTGCGAATTGTTGGCGAAACCAACAATGGCAGGCACCCAACCACAGTTATGCGATTAGGGTGATCCTCGTCGTTAAAAATGATAGGAGTGTTGGACCACTTCAGAGGTTTCTAGGCACCAATAGAGGGCTCTGCCGCGTTAACCTCGCGCGCCCACTGTTTAAGTTGGTGGCAAGAGGAATGCAACGAGGCACCTCCCTTGGTGCACATTATCTCTATAGCCTTCTGGAACTCATGCTCGCTGGACTCGTCATCCTCTGCAATGTCATCATTGTCACCCTCTTGCTTATCGCGGCCACGAGCGGGCCGGTCTTTTTGTTGTGTGGGCTTGCTGCGGCGACCTCCTCGGCCAACGCACTTCTTGCCGGACCCCTCAGCACCATCATGACCCTTTTCCTTGTCTCGCCTTTCATATCTGGCTTTTTACTTCTCAGCAAACTGCTCAACTTGCCGACAGTCTTGGAGATAGTGGCCCTTGGTGCGATGAATCTTGCAATACTACTTATTGGAGCCTTTCGGCTTGTCGGCAGCCGCCATCGCCTGGTAGTAGACGCACCCGGCAACATCCTTGTCGGGGTCATAAACCTTGCCCTTCTTGGAGGTATCGTGGTTGCCGAATCCCTCGACGGCAAGCATGGCTTTGCCCTTGCGCTTCTTGTTGCACCACCGTCCCTTCTTTGCCGGGGTGGTAGTGCCTTCATCCTCAGAGTCGACCCTTGCGCCATCGTCTTTGCCGGGGAGTCTCCTCCCTTCTTCAGCCCGAGCACATTTGTCTGCCAGAGCATAAAGCTCGGTGACATCCCTGACTCTGTTCATCACCAGCTCTTCCCGCATCCTGCGGTTGCACACATTCTGATGGAACGCGTTGATAATAGCGACATGATGAACATCTTGTATGTTGTGGTGCACGCGGCTGAACCTTTGGATGTACTTGTGCAAAGTCTCGCCCTCCTTCTGAGGGATGATGTGCAAATCGCTTGCTTGACCAGGAGCTTGGTGACCTCCAGTAAATGTGCCCACAAACTCGTGGCACAGGTCTGCCCAGAAGGAGATGGATCCCTCCGGCAGGTGCATCAACCACGACCTGACGTTGGGCTTGAGCACCAACGGGAAGTAGTTGGCTAATATCTTGTCATCATGGGCCCCGAAAGACTGCACTGCAATGGTGTAGATGCTCAAGAACTCGGACGGGTGAGTCTTGCCGTCATACTTCTCTGGGACCTCTAGCTTGAACGTGCAGGAAATGGGCCACTGGACTTGCCGCAGCTCACGGGTAAATGCTGGACAACCCACCTCGTAAGGTAGGCCGACAGGATACCCTGGCGCAAACTTGTCTATAGTGGGCCCCGCGTGCCTATCAGACTGAAGGCACGTTTCCCGCCGCCGCTCGATTGCAGTTCAAGTATCTTCCTTGCTTCATTCGCAAATAACTTGACGTTGGTCGCAGCATGTCCGTGGGTCAAACGACACCGTCGAGTAACCGTTGTAAGCGTCGGTCTGTCAAGCCGGTGACTGGTGTTGTTGCTATGGAGGAGAGTGCACCATGGTCGCCCCGCCTCCATCCTTCTCACCGCTGATGCGAGCCGGCTCGGTGGACCAGAACTTATCTGTGAGGCTGAGGAGGCTCTGAATGGTGGCTCTCCATTCGTCGAGCTTCTCCACAACAGGAGAGAAGTTTAGGAGTAGTTGTGCTCGCGCCATCTCTTCTTCCGATGTGGTCGGGAGCGAATGGCGCGAGTAACGCGAGGTGCTTTGACTTCTAACGGCATTAGAAGGAGCTCCGCTGCGGTCCTATGATGGCACGCCACTCCCGCTAGCATGCTGGCGAGCATGCTGGTCCCGCGCACCTTGGGAGTGATGCGCAGGAGCTTTCCGTGGGAACGTTGGGAACCATGGGCGCCGTGGCGCGACTCCTCGCGCGCGTCCTGAGAGGGTCGTGTTTGAAATATGCCCTAGAGGCAATAATAAATTGGTTATTATCATATTTACTTGTTCATGATAATCGTTTATTATCCATGCTATAATTGTATTGATCGGAGACTTAGATGCATGTGTGGATACATAGACAAAACCATGTCCCTCGTATGCCTCTAATAGACTAGCTCGTTGATCAAAGATGGTTAAGGTTTCCTAGCCATTGACATGAGATGTCATTTGATAACGGGATCACATCATTAGGAGAATGATGGGATGGACAAGACCCAAAATACAAACGTTGCATATGATCATGTCAGTTTAATGCTACTGTTTTCTGCATGTTAAGTATTTGTTCCTATGACCATGAGATCATGCAACTCACTAACACCGAAACAGTGCCTTGTGTGTATCAAACGTTGCAACGTAACTGGGTGACTATAAAGGTACTCTACAGGTATCTCTGAGGTTGTCTATTGGGTTGGCATGGATCAAGACTGGGATTTGTTACTCCGTGTGATGGAGAGGTATCTCAGGGCCCACTCGGTAATACAACATCACAACAAGCCTTGCAAGCAATGTGACTAAGTGTTAGTCACGGGATCTTGTATTATGGAACGAGTAAAGAGACTTTCCGGTAACGAGGTTGAATTAGGTGTGGAGATACCGACGATCGAATCTCGGGGAAGTAAACATACCGAAGAACAAAGGGAAGATCATACGGGATTAACTGAATCCTTGACATAGAGGTTCGACCGATAAAGATCTTTGTAGAATATGTAGGAACCAATATGGGAATCTAGGTCCCGCTATTGGTTATTGACCATAGAGGTGTCTCGGTCATGTCTACATAGTTCTCGAACCCGCAGGGTCTGCACACTTAAGGTTCGGTGACGTTTCGGTAGTATAGAGTTATGTATGGTGGTGACCGAAGGTTGTTCGAAGTCCCGGATGAGATCCTGGACGTCACGAGGAGCTCCAGAATGGTCCGAAGGTAAATATTGATATATAGGGAGTCCCATTTTGGTCGCCGAAAAAGTTTCGGGCTAATCGGTAATGTACCGGGAGTGTCGGTAGTGTACCGGGAGACCATCGGGAGGGGTATTTCGACCCAAGAGGCTTAATGGGCTGTGGGATAGTAAATACCAGCCTTTTGTGGGCTTGTGGAAGTCCCACACAAGGCCCATGCGGCTGGGAGAAAAATCCCAAAGGGAAAAAGGTGGAAAAAGGCCAAAAAAAGGAGGAATCCTAGTCCTACTAGGATTGGAGTTGGAGTCCTCCTCTCCTCCCCACTTTGGTCGACCCAAGGGCTGGATTTTTGGCAGCCAAGACTCCTCCTCCTCTCCTCCTATATATACTAGAGGATTTTAGGGTTTTGGCACAGAATTTTCAGCCACGTGCTACCCGTTCCTCTAGTGCATAGTTTCTCCTCTAGATCGTTTTTCTGAAGTGCTTAGGAAAAGCCCTGCCGGAATAGCTCCACCACCATCACCGCAGCACCGTCACCCTGCCGGAGAACTCTTCTACCTCTCCGCTCCCTCTTGCTGGATCAATAAGGCGGAGATCATCATCAAGCTGTACGTGTGCTGAACGCGGAGGTGCCGTCCGTTCGGCGCTAGATCGGAAGGACTGTGATCAAGATTGCGAGAAGGATCGTGACGAGATCGCGGGACGGATCGCGATGAGATCGCGGGACGGATCATAATGAGTTCGCAGGACGGATCATGATTGGATCGCGGGATGGATCGTGATAAGATTGCGGGACGCTCAGTGATTTGGATCGCGAAGACGTTCGACTACACCAACCGCGTTTCTTAACGCTTCCCTCTTAGCGATCTACAAGGGTATGTAGATCCACTCTCCCTCTTGTAGATGCTCATCACCATGGATAGATCTTGCATGTGCGTAGGATTTTTTTTTGTTTCCGATGCAACGTTCCCCTATAGTGGCATCATGAGCTAGGTCTATGTGTAGATGAGATCTCGAGTAGAACACAAAGAGTTTATGGGCGTTGATGCTTAGATTGCTTCCTCCCTTGGTCGTGTTTTGGTTCAACGGTATTGTGAGATGAAGCGGCACGGACCAACATTACTCGTACACTTATGACAGACCGGTTCCCTCAAACGCGACTTGTAGCATAGATGGCTTGCGGGTGCCAGTTTCTCTCACTTTAGTTTGATCGGATTCGACGAAGGCGGTCCTTGAGAAGGTTGAAAATCAACTAATGTATCACCGTTGTGGTTTATGCGTAGGTGAGAATTATTCTTGCTAGATACCCGTAGCAGCCACATAAAACATGCAACAACAATTAGAGGATGTCTAACTTGTTTTTGCAGGGTATGTTGTGATGTGATATGGCCAATTACATGATGTGATATATGTGATGTATGAGATGATCATGTGTTGTACAGAATATCATGACTTGCATGTCGATGAGTACGGCAACCGGCAGGAGCCATAGGGTTGTCTTTAATTATTGTATGACCTGCGTGTCAATCATTAAGCGCAATGTAATGCTTTACTTTATCGCTAAACGGTAGCAATAGTAGTAGAAGCATGGTGGGCGTGACAACCCCAATGGTGACACGTTGATGGAGATCAAGATGATGGAGATCATGGTGTCATGCCGGTGACGATGGAGATCATGCCGGTGCTTTCATGATGGAGATCAAAAGCACAAGTTCATGGCCATATCATGTCACTTATGATTTGCATGTGATGTTAATCCTTTTATGCACCTTGTTTTACTTAGGACGACGGTAGCATTATAAGGTGATCCCTCACTTAATTTCAAGATAAATTGTGTTCTCCCCGAGTGTGCACCGTTGTGAAAGTTCTTCATGTCGAGACACCACGTGATGATCGGGTGTGATAGACTCTACGTTCACATACAATGGGTGCAAGCCAGTGTTGCACATGTAGAACACTCGGGTTAAACTTGACGAACCTAGCATATATAGACATGGCCTCGGAACACAAGAGACCGAAAGGTCGAACATGAGTCATATAGTAGATATGATCAACATGATGATGTTCACCATTGAAACCACCTCAACTCACGTGATGGTCGGACTTGAGTTGGTGAATTTGGATCATGTATAACTCGAATGACTGGAGGGATGTCAATTTGAGTGGGAGTTCTTAAGTAATATGATTAATTGAACTCATTATCATGAACATAGTCAATATTGTCTGTGCAAATTATGTTGTAGATCACTTGCTCGCGCTATAGCTCCCTTGAATTTTTATATGTTCCTAGAGAAATAGAGTTGAAAGATGTTGGTAGCAATATTGCGGACTAGGTCCGTGATCTGAGGATTGTCCTCATTGCTGCACAGAAGACTTATGTCCTTAATGCACCGCTCGGTGCGCCAACCCCTCTAGCATGGTTTGTAGATGTTGTGAACATCTGACAGGCACGTTCAGATGACTACTTGATATATTAGTGCATCATGCATTACGGCTTAGAATTGAGGCTCCGAAATGTTTTGAACATCACAGAACATATGCGATGTTCTACGTGCTGAAATTAGGATCTCAGGCTCGTGCCCATGTTGCGAGATATGAGATCTCCAACAAGATTCTTTGCCTGCAAGATGAAGGAGAATAGCTCAATCATTGAGCATGTGCTCAGATTGTCTGGGTGCTACAATCGCTTGAATCGAGTGGGAGTTGATCTTCCAGATAAGATAGTGATTGATATAGTTCTCCAAGTCACTGTCACTAAGCTACTAGAACTTGGTGATGAAACATAAAACACCAGGGATAGAAATAATGATCCCTGAGCTGTTCACGATGTTTGACACCGCGAAGGTAGAAATCAAGAAGGAGCGTCAAGTTTTGATGGTTAGTCAAACCACTAGTTTCGAGAAGGGCAAGAGCAAGGAGGGAAACTTCATGGATAGCAAGTCAGTTGCTGCTCCATTGAAGCAACCCAAAGTTGAACTCAAACCCGAGACTAAGTGCTTCGATTATGAGGAGAGCAGTCGCTGAAGCGGAACAACCCTAGATACTTGGTAGATAAGAAGGCTGGCAACGTCAACAGAAGTATATTTGATATGCGTGTTATTGATGTGTACCTTGCTAGTTCTCCTAGTAGCACATGGGTATTGGATACTGGTTTGGTTGCTAAATGTTAGTAACTCAAAATAAAAGCTACGGAATAAACGGAGAACTAGCTAAGGGTGAGGTGACGATGTGTGTTGGAAGTGTTTCCAAGGTTGATGTGATCGACATCGCACGCTCTCTCTACCTTCGGGATTAGTAACAAACCTAAATAAGTGTTATTTGGTGTTTTGCATTGAGAATGAACGTGATTAGATCGTGTTTATTCCAACACGGTTATTCGTTTAAGTTAGAAATAATGGTTATTCTGTTTACAAGAATAATACCTTCAATGGTCATGCACCCAGTGAGAATGGTTTGTTGAATCTTGATCGTAGTAATACACATGTTCATAACATTGATGCCAAAAGATGCAAAGTTAATAATGATAGTACCACATACTTGTCGCACTGCCGCTAAATGTCATATTGGTATAAAACGCATGAAGAAACTCCATGCTGATGGATCTTTGGACTCTTTCGATTTCGAATCGGTTGAGACATGCGAACCATGCCTCTTGGTCAATGATGACTGAGGACCCCGTTTTCTGGTTTGACGGAGTGGGCAAGTGATTTATTGGAAATGATACATGTTGATGTATGCAATCCAATGAGTCTTGTGGCGTGCGGTGGATATCGTTATTTTCTTACCTTCACTGATGATTTGGGTAGATATAGTGTATGTTTACTTAATGAAACACAAGTCTGAATCGTTTGAAAAGTTCAAGCGAATTCAGTGTGAAGTTTAAGATCATCGTGACAAGAAGATAAAAATATCTGCGATATGATCGTGGAGGTGAATATCTAAGTTACGAGTTTGTCATACAACTTTAGACAATGTGAAAGTTGTTTCACAACACACGCCACCTGGAACACCATAGTGTGATGGTATGTCCGAACGTCATAGTTGTGCTCTATTGGATATGGTGCATGTTATGATGTCTCTTATCGTTTTGCTACTATAATTTTGGGGTTGTGCATTAGAGACAACTACATTCACTTTAAATAGGGCACCATCTAAATCCGTTGAGATGACACCGTGTGAATTATGGTTTGATAGGAACCTAAGCTGTCATTTCTTGATGTTTGGGGCTGCGACGCTTGTGTGGAAAATGTTTTCACCTAATGAGCTCGAACCCAAAGCGAACAAATGCATCTTCATAGAATACCCTAAGAACAGTTGGGTGAACCTTCTATCTTAGATCCAAGCATAAAGTGTTTGTTGCTAAAACAAGTCCTTTCCCGAGAAAATGTTTCTCTCAAAAGAATTGAGTGGGAGGAAGATAGAACTTGATGAGGTTGTTGAACCTTTGTTTCAACCAGAGAGTAGCGCAGCGCAGAAAGATGTTTCTGTGGAACCTACGTCAGTTGAAGAGGAAGTAAATGATGATGATCATGAAGCTTCGGATCAAGTTACTATCAAACCTCGTAGGTTGACAAGGATGTGTACTGCTCCTGAGCGGTATGACAACCCTGTCTTGGAGGTCATGTTGTTGGATAACAATGAACCTACGAGCTGTGGAGAAGCGATGATGGGCCCGGATTCTGACAAATGGTTAGAGGCCATGAAATCCGAGAAAGGATCCATATATGAAAACCAAGTATAGACTTTGGTAGACTTGCTCGTTGGACGGCAGGTCGTTGAGTACAAATGGATCTTTAAATTGAAGACAAACGCTAATGGTGAATGTCACCATTTATAAAGCTCGACTTGCCGCAAAGAACTTTCCAGCAAGTTCAAGGAGTTGACTGCGATGAGACTTTCTCACTTGTAGCGATGCTAAATTCTATTAGAATTATGTTAGCAGTTGCTGCATTTTTCAATTATGAAATCTGGCAGATTGATGCCAAAACATCGTTTCCTTTCATGAGGAAAGGTTGTATGTGATAGAACCAGAAGGTTTTGTCAGTCCTAAGGATGCTAAAAGGTGTGCAAGCTTCAGTGATCCTTCTATGAACTGAAGGAAGCATCTCGGAGTTGGAATATACACTTTGATGAGGTGATTAAAGTTTTTGAGTCTATACAAAGTTTACGAGAAACTTGTATTTACAATAAAGTGAGTGGGAGCACTGTAGAGTTTCTGATAAGCATATGTGGTTGACATCTAGTTGATCGGAAATGATATAGAATTTCTGGAAAGCATAAAAGGTTGTTTGAAAAGAGTTTTGCAAAGGAAGACCTGGATAAAGCTACCTAATTGTTGAGCACCAAGATCTATAGAGATAGATCAAGATACTTGATGAGACTTTGAATGAGTACATACCTTGACAAGATTTTGAAAGAGTTCAAAATGGATTAGTCAGAGAGAAGTGTTCTTGCCTGCTTTGTAAGGTGTGAAGTTGAGTGAGACTCAAAGCTCGACCACGGCAGAAGAAAGAGAAAGGACGAATGTCGTACCCTATGCCTTAGCCATAGGCTCTGTATAGTATGCCATGCTATGTACCGCACCTGTGTGTGCCTTGCCATGAGCCCGTCAAAATGGATCAGTCAGAGAAAGAGTTCTCGCCTAATTTGTAAGGTATAAAGTTGAGTAAGACTCAATGCCCAGTGACTACAGAAGATAGAGAAAAGATGAGTGTCATCCCCTATGCTTCAGCCATAGGCTCTATCATGTATGCAATGCTGTGCACAAGACCCGATGTTAGCCTTGCCATAAGTATGGCCAGAAGGTTTCAAAGTGATTCTGGAATGGAGCACTGGACAGCGGTCAAGATTATCCTTAGTAACTAAAAGACTAAGGAGATGTTTCTCGATTATGTAGGTGATAAAGAGTTCGTCGTAAAAAGTCACGTCGATGCAAGCTTTAACACCAATCTGGATGACTCGTAGTAGCAATCTGGATACGTATAGTGGAGCAGCCATTTGGAATAGTACCAAGTGGAGTGTGGTAGCAGTGTTTATGCTTTGACATAGAAATTTGCAAAGTACACACGAATCTGAATGTCGCACACCCGTTGACTATAAGACCTCTCTCACATGCAAAGCATGATCGAGCCCCAGAACTCATTGGGTGTTAGATTCATAATAATGCAAATTAGATGGTGATGTGAACTAAATTATTGACTAGTGCAAGTGGGAGACTGTTGGAAATATGCCCTAGAGGCAATAATAAATTAGTTATTATCATATTTCCTTGTTCATGATAATCGTTTATTATCCATGCTATAATTGTATTGATCGGAGACTTAGATGCATGTGTGGATACATAGACAAAACCATGTCCCTAGTATGCCTCTAATAGACTAGCTCGTTGATCAAAGATGGTTAAGGTTTCCTAGACATTGACATGAGATGTCATTTGATAACGGGATCACATCATTAGGAGAATGATGGGATGGACAAGACCCAAACTATAAATGTAGCATATGATCGTGTTAGTTTAATGCTACTGTTTTCCGCATGTCAAGTATCTGTTCCTATGACCATGAGATCATGCAACTCACTGACACCGGAGGAGTGCCTTGTGTGTATCAAACGTCACAACGTAACTGGGTGACTATAAAGGTACTCTACAGGTATCTCCGAGGGTGTCTGTTGGGTTGGCATGGATCAAGATTGGGATTTGTTACTCCGTGTGATGGAGAGGTATCTCAGGGCCCACTCGGTAATACAACATCACAACAAGCCTTGCAAGCAATGTGACTAAGTGTCAGTCACGGGATCTTGTATTATGGAACAAGTAAATAGACTTGCCGGTAACGAGATTGAACTAGGTATGGAGATACCGACGATCGAATCTCGGGCAAGTAAACATACCGAAGAACAAAGGGAACAGCATACAGGATTAACTGAATCCTTGACATAGAGGTTCGACCAATAAAGATCTTTGTATAATATGTAGGAACCAATATGGGCATCCAGGTCCCGCTATTGGTTATTGACCGTAGAGGTGTCTCGGTCATGTCTACATAGTTCTCGAACCCGCAGGGTCTGCACACTTAAGGTTCAGTGACGTTTTGGTAGTATAGAGTTATGTATGGTGGTGACCGAAGGTTGTTCGGAGTCCCGGATGATATCCCGGACGTCACGAGGAGCTCCAGGATGGTCCGGAGGTAAAGATTGATATATAGTAAGTCCCATTTTGGTCGCTGGAAAAGTTTCGGGCTAATCGGTAATGTACCGGGAGTGCCGGTAGTGTACCAGGAGACCACCGGGAGGGGTATTTCGACCCAAGAGGTTTCATGGGCTGTGGGAGATTAAATGCCAGCCTTTGTGGGCTGGTGGAAGTCCCACACAAGGCCCATGCGACTGGGAGAAAAAGCCCAAAGGGAAAAAGGTGGAAAAGGGCCAAAAAAGGGAGGAATCCTAGTCCTACTAGGATTGGAGGAGGAGTCTTCCTCTCCTCCCCACTTTGGTCGACCCAAGGGCTGGCTTTTTGGCATCCAAGACTCCTCCTCCTCTACTCCTATATATACTAGAGGATTTTAGGGTTTTGGCACATAATTTTCAGCCACGTGCTACCCGTTCCTCTAGTGCATGGTGTCTCCTCTAGATCGGTTTTCTGTAGTGCTTAGGCGAAGCCCTGCTAGAATAGCTCCACCACCATCACCGCAGTGCCGTCACGCTGCCGGAGAACTCTTCTACCTCTCCGCTCCCTCTTGCTGGATCAAGAAGGCGGAGATCGTCATCAAGCTGTACGTGTGCTGAACGCGGAGGTGTCGTCCGTTCGGCGCTAGATCGGAAGGACCGTGATCAAGATTGCGAGACGGGTCGTGACGGGATCGCGGGACGGATCGTGATGAGATCGCGGGATGGATCGTAATGAGTTCGCAGGACGGATCATGATTGGATCGCGGGATGGATCGTGATGAGATTGCGGGACGCTCGGTGATTTGGATCGCGAAGACGTTCGACTACACCAACCGCGTTTCTTAACGCTTCCCGCTTAGCGATCTACAATGGTATGTAGATCCACTCTCCCTCTCGTAGATGCTCATCACCATGGATAGATCTTGCGTGTGCGTAGGAAATTTTTGTTTGCCATGCAACGTTCCCCTACAGGTCGCAGCGTAGGCGCCTGGGTGGGCGTCCTGGAAGATGCCCTTCTGCCCCCGAAGTTCACCGTACCACCCGCAGGCGGTATAGCTCTGTCCTAAGAACTAGCGGTCCGGGGGTTCCCACCGCCGCCATGGATGTCTCTACGGTAGTCATCGCCGCTTGCTTGGCCTTGATCGTCGGAGGGTCACGGAAGTTCCAAACCTCGGCCTCCTCCTCCACCCGCGTCCACGTCGTCGCCTGTCTGTGCAGATACAGGGACAACAGACTCAGAAGGGCAAACCGCCGTTAGGCCCTTCTTCTTGGGGGGGCCATGGCGATGATGAGTATGAAGGAACTGGCGTGCTGATTACCAATTCACACGACCTATTTCCCCCTACCTAGCACACCAAATATGTAGTGTGGAACAAACACCTATGGGATCTGAGTGATCCCTTTCGGTTTGGCGGGGGAGAGGGCTCGCACGAAGAGCAGGTCTGAAGAACAGCATGCGGGGATTTTACCTAGGTTCGGGCCGCAAAGATGCGTAAAACCCTACTCCTGCATGGTTGTATTGTGGATGCTCTTAGGGTTCTAGCTGCATGAGCTCTCTAAGCTGTTGCTACCCATGTGAGCTCGGAGGTCCCCAAATCCAAAAGTCTAGAAGTGCTAGCCTCCAAAAGTCCTCTACCATATCGCCCTGGGCCTCCTTTTATACTCTAAAGGGGATCCCAATAGTGGCATACAGTGCATACACGTGGTGTACAGAGCTACAGTGCTATCATATCTAACACTGACGGAGTAGGACGGGTGCATTTAATGTACCGCCAGGCATCTCTGTCCGTCTGCAGACGAGACTGGAGCCCGTCCCATGGGCGCCGCTTAGCACCCTTCTGCACCGTCGTGGCAACGTGTGTCTAGGCGGAATGACACCTGGCTTGTGTGCTGGCGAGGCTTTGTTGGGGCTTCGCGTCGTCGGGTATTGCCAGGGCCTTGGCCTTGCTTGTGGGTTTGATGGTCATCTCGGCAAGGTCTTGCCGGTGGTCTTGATTCTTCTATGCTTGTACCTGGCAGCTCCCTGTTGGGCCTCGTCGCCAGGGTGGCTTCTACTGCCCGTGCACGACTAAGGGGCACTAGAGAGCCCCAAAACTCTAGTGCACCAACACACATGTTAAAGTATAGACAAACAAACTATGCTTTTAGTCACCAAACAATTGCAATTCATCTTATTTTCAGGAAGGGTCTATGTAAGAGCTTTGATTCAGCAAATTCCACATAGTCAACTATCATATAGTCTTCCATGATTGCTAACACTCAAAGCATATTTTTAGAACAAATAGCATCCATCGAACACAGACAAAGATAGGGGCTTAAAGTTTTGCTTCCCAACTTATTTATCATATAGATAATTGTCAACAATAATAATTCATGATCAAATATATTTGAATGGCCATATATGCTTGGATCATTCCCCAGCACATGACGCTTGCCAAGAGAAAAAGGCAAAATATAGGGAGTGGTGAAGATCACCATGACTCTTGCATAAGGGTAAGTACTAGAAAGTAAAAGATAGGCCCTTCACAGAGGGAAGCATTGATTTGCAAAGGTGCCAGAGCTCGAGCTTTTAAAATAGAGATGAATAATAATTTTGAGCGGTATGCTTTCATTGTCACCATAACAACCGAGAGATCCCGGTATATTCCATGATAGATACATTATAGGCGGTTCCCAAATAGAATGGTAAAGTTTTTACTCCCCCTCCACCAATAAATCACACTCCATGGTGAGCCAAATCCACGGGTACCGTCCATACCAACAACATTCCTGGGAGAGTTTTGTTTAATTATTTGCATTTTTTCTTTGATTTCGGGACTGGTAATCCCTATTACCAGCCACTTTCTCGTGAATGATAGTGAATCAACACATATCATGAGAATAACCCACCTAGCATGGAAGATACTGACAACCCCTAGTTACTATATCAGCAATTCGGGCATACAAAACGAAATATTATTTGAAGGTTTAGAGTTTGGCACATGCAAATTTACTTGGAATGGCAGGTAAATACCGCATATAGATAGGTATGGTGGACTCATATGGAACAACTTTGGGTTTGAGTGTGTTTGGATGCACAAGTAGTATTTCTACTTGGTGCGGAAGTTTTGGCTAATATGAGGTGGAAGCAAGCACCACATGTTGGAGGATTCATAACAATATAACTTATATACAAATATACCCAAGCATAACTCATTACGTTGTCTTCCTTGTCCAACTTCAATAATTTGCTCAAGTTTGAAAATAATTAATGGGTATTCACAATCGTAGAAGATTTCCAAGATAGTATATTTATATGTGAAATCTCTCTTCCTTCAATATTCTTTCATGAATGGTTCAAGTGACCAATGCGGTGTTTGCTAATTTTCTATAAATTTTACCACCTATACGTCTTATATGTGAAGTCATTACTCCCCATGGGATAAGCATATAAAACATATATAATGTCAGATTTATGATATTCTATTGATTCAACCATTTACTCATAGGATATAAGTGAAGCACGAGAGCAAATGACAAAACTACTCCAAAGCATATAAGTGAAGATCAATGAGTACTCAAACAATTTAGCTATACGAGGAATTTCTCTCTCTCTCTCAATAAATATTTTTAGATATGATTATTTTATATAAACATCCAGCAAACAAAAATAGCACTCCAAGAATAGCACATATCATGTGAACGAATACAAATTTAGGCTCAACATAGGCTAACCGATAATTGTTGATGAAGAGAGATGGGATGTGTAGCATCCCCAAGCTTAGATGCTTGAGAACTCTTCAAATATTTACATGGGGGGCCTTGGGCATCCCCAAGCTTGAGATTTTGTATCTCTTTCATTCCTCTCATATCGTGGTTTCACCTATTCTCAAAAACTTCATCCACACAAAAGTCAAAAAGGAACTCGTGAGATAGGTTAGTACACATAATAATAAATCAACTCTTTATGTACTGCCAAGACAAGTTTCACATAATTTGAAACATTAGGTACTGTATACTATCATTCCCACAATTTATATCTACCAATATAGGCTATGGAAACTATAGGATAAGTAGATAACAAAACTATGACAACAATCTGTCCAAAAGAACAGTCTGTAGCAATTTATGAAAATAGTGTACTTCTGTAACTCAAAAAATTATGAAAATTTTAGGACATGCTATAAAATTTATACAACACCGTGTAAAAATTTGAGAAAATTTCCACGTTCCAATAAAATATGAAAATTCAAACACTACAACAGAAGTTTCTGTTTTTACCTAACACACATCAAACATGCAATTCAAGCATCCTAAAGGAAATTCTTGGAACTTTTTATTGAAAAACAAGATTAGAAATAACACCCAACAGAGGACAACAAAATAAAATGACACTCCAAGAATAACTCATATTATGTGACGAATAAAAATATAGCTCCAAGTAAGATATACGGATAGTGTTAAAGACGAAAGAGGGGATGCCTTCCGGGGCATCCCCAAGCTTAGATGCTTGAGTCTTCCTTGAATATTACCTAGGGGTGCCTTGGTCATACCCAATCTTAGGTTCTTTTCACTCCTTATTCTCCCCATATCGGTGTCTCACCCAAAACTTGAAAACTTCAATCACACAAAACTTAATGGAACTTCGTGAGAAGGGTTAGTGTAGTAAAGATAAATCATTCACTTACGTACTGTTAATACAAGATTCATAATTATTCCCACATGACAACTACTATATTCCATCATTCCGACAATTTATATTACTCAATATAAGCTATAGGAACACTTGAAACAAGCACACTATGCACGCAAAACAGAATCTGTCAAAAATAGAACAGTCTGTAAAGATCTGCATGATCACCATACTTCCCTGACTCTAAAAATTCGGAAACATTATGAAAAATCAAGGAATTTGCATATAAATTTTGTGTTGAAGTTTCAGAATTTTTTTACGCTTCAGTAAAATCAGGTAATTCATATACTGGACGCAAAACTTTCCGTTTTAGCAAAAAATCAAACAAGCAAGTATCCACACTATCCCAAAGGATCTACTTGTCACTTTATTGAAATAAAAGACACAAAACATGATTAATACAGTATATTAATCATGTTAACACATCAAAACAGAAGGTAAAAGTGTTGGGTTGTCTTCCAACAAGCGCTTTTCTTTAATGCCGTTTAGCTAGGCATGATGATTTCAATTATGCTTGTATAGGAATAATAGTTGAAACATGCAAAAGAGCATCATGAATATCATGAAAATCACATTTAGGTCTAACCCACTTCCTATGCATAGGGATTTTGTGAGCAAACAATTTATGGGAACAAGAATCATCTAGCATAGGAACGCAAAACAAACATAGCTTCAAAATTTTCAACACATAGAGAGGAAACTTGATATTATTGCAATTCCTACAAGCATATGTTCCTCCCTCATAATAATTTTCATTAGCATCATGAATAAATTCAACAATACAACCTGCACATAAAGCATTCTTTTCATGACCTACAAGCATACAATTTTTATCACTCTCCACATAAGCAAATTTCTTCTCATTCATAGTAGTGGGAGAAAACTCAACAAAATAACTATCATGTGACACTTGATTGACATAACCACATTGAATATTAAAATCACGATAATAGGTTTCTTTTGGAAATATACCCTAGAGGCAATAATAAATTTGTTATTATTATATTTCCTTATTCATGATAATCGTTTATTATCCATGCTATAATTGTATTGCTTGGAAACTCAAATACATGTGTGGGTACATAGACAACACTGTGTCCCTAGTATGCCTCTAGTTAACTAGTTCGTTGATCAAAGATGGTTAAGGTATCCTAGCCATGGACATGGGATGTCATTTGATAACAGGATCACATCATTAGGAGAATGATGTGATGGAGAAGACCCAAACTACAAACATAGCATATGATCGTGTCAGTTTATTGCTACAGTTTTCTGCATGTCAAGTATGTGTTCCTATGACCATGAGATCATGCAACTCACTGACACCGGAGGAGGACCTTGTGTGTATCAGACGTCACAACGTAAATGGGTGACTATAAAGGTGCTCTATACGTATCTCCGAGGGTGTCTGTTTGGTTGGCATGGATCAAGACTAGGATTTGTTACTCCATGTGACGGAGAGGTATCTCGGGGCCCACTCGGTAATACAACATCACAACAAGCCTTGTAAGCAAAGTGACTAATGTGTTAGCCACGGGATCTTGTATTACGGAACGAGTAAAGAGACTTGCCGGTAACGAGATTGAACTAGGTATAGAGATACCGACGATCGAATCGCGGCCAAGTAACATACCGAAGAACAAAGGGAACATTATACGGGATTAACTGTATCCTTAACATAGAGATTCAACTGATAAAGATCTTCATAGAATATGTAGGAACCAATATGGGCATCCAGGTCCCGCTATTGGTTATTGACCATATAGGTGTCTCGGTCATGTCTACATAGTTCTCGAACCCGCAGGGTCTACACACTTAACGTTTGATGACGATATAAGTATAGTTGAGTTATTATGTTGGTGACCGAAAGTTGTTCAGAGTCCTGGATGAGATCCCACACATGACAAGGAGCTCCGGAATAGTCTGGAGGTAAATATTGATACATGGGATAATAGCATTTGGTCTCCAGAAGAGTTCCGGAATTCACCGGAATAGTTTCGGATGTTTCCCGAAATGTTCGGGGTACAAGAACACTTTATTTGGACCAAGGGGTAAAGCCCATGAGGCTTTAGTAAGGTGCAAAAGGTGTTTTGCGGAGGCCAGGGGCCAGACGCCAGGGACCCTAGCGTCTGGGGCCAGACATCGAGGACCTTGGCATCCGAGGAGGAATCTTGCCTTGCGGGCAAACCGACCTTGAGGAGGTTTTTTCTCCAAGTTTCGACCACAGGGCTCACCATATAAATAAAGGGGCAGGTCTAGCGCCTGGATATCATCGAGAATTCCTCAAGCCGTGTACCGGCAACCCCGTCCCTCTAGTTTATCCTCCGTCATAGTTTCCATTGTGCTTGGCGAAGCCCTGCGGAGATTATTCTTCACCACCATGTCGTTTTGCTGCCGGAACTCATCTACTATTTCACCATCGCTCGCTGGATCGAGGAGGTGAAGGCGTCATCAAGCCCTACGTGAGTTGAACGTGGAGGTGACGTCCGTTCGGTGCTAGATTGGAAGGACCGTGATCAAGATCGCAAGACGGATCATGATGGGACCGCGGGACGGATCGTGATTGGATCGTGAGACGGATCGTGATGGGATCGCGGGACGCTCGACAATTTGGATCGCAAAGACATTCAACTACATCAACTGTGTTTATTAACGCTTCCGTTTAGCAATCTACAAGGGTATGTAGATCCACTCTTCCTCTCGTAGATGCTCATCACCATGGATAGATCTTGCGTGTTCTTAGGAATTTTTTTGTTTCCCATGCAACGTTCCCCAACAGTGGTATCAGAGCTAGGTCTATGTGTAGATGAGATCTAGAGTAGCACACAAAGGAGTTTGTGGGTGTTGATGCTTAGATTGCTTCCTCCCTTGGTCGTGTTTTGTTCAGCGGTATTGTGGGATGAAGCGGCCCGGACCAACCTTACTCGTACGCGTACGAGAGACCGGTTCCATCGACTAACGTGTAATTTCATTACACAAAGATGGTTGGCGGGTGTCTATTTCTCCTACTTTAGTTGGATCGGATTCGACAAAGGCAGTCCTTGAGAAGGTTGAAAAGCAACTTATGTATCACCGTTGTGGTTTTTGCGTAGGTGAGCATTGTTCTTGCTAGATACCTGATACGTCTCCAACGTATCTACTTTTCCAAACACTTTTGCCCTTGTTTTAGACTCTAATTTGCATGATTTGAATGGAACTAACCCGGACTGACGCTGTTTTCACCAGAATTGCCTTGGTGTTATTTTTGTGCAGAAATAAAAGTTCTCAGATTGACCTGAAAATTTACGGAGAATATTTTTGGAATTAATAAAAAATATAGAGAAAGAGTCAACTACAGGGGGGCCACCACCTGGCCACAAGCCTGGTGGGCGCGCCCACCCCCCTAGGGCGCGCCGGGCAGACATGTGGGCCCCCTGCTCCTCCTCTGACCTTGTTTCCACTTCTATATATTCCTATTCGGGGAGAAAAAAATAAGAAGAAGAGTTCATCGCGTTTCATGATACAGAGCCGCCGCCACCTCCTGTTCTTCCTCGGGAGACCAGATCCGAAGCCCGTTTTGGGCTTCAGAGAGGAGAAATCGACGCCTTCGTCATCACCAACCATCCTTCATCATCAATTCCATGATACTCTCTACCGTTCGTGAGTAATCTCATCGTAGTCTTGCTGGACGGTGATGGTTTGGATGAGATTTATCATGTAATCGAGTTAGTTTTGTTAGGGTTTGATCCCTAGGATCCACTATGTTCTGAGATTGATGTTTCTATGACTTTGCTATGCTTAATGCTTGTCACTAGGGCTCGAGTGCCATGATCACATCTGAACCTATTATGTTTTCATGAATATATGTGTGTTCTTGATTCTATCTTGCAAGTTGTAGACACCTATTACGAGTTATGATCCGCATCCCCCAGGGTGACAATAACTGGGATTCTTTCCGGTGATTACCGTAGTTTGAGGAGTTCATGTATTCAGTAAGTGCTAAGGCTTTGGTATGGTTCTATATTAAAAGGAGGCCTTAATATACCTTAGTTTCCAATAGGACCCCGTTTCCACGGGAGGATAGGACAAAAGATGGCATGCAAATTCTTTTCCATAAGCACGTATGACTATATATGGAATACATGCCTACATTACGTTGATGGATTGGAGCTAGTTCTGTGTCACCCTATGTTGTAACTACTGCATGATGAATGCCATCCGACATAATTATCCATCACTGATCCATTGCCTATGAGCTTTTCATATATTGATCTTTGCTAAGTTACTTTTCCGTTGCTACTGTCACAATCACTACAAACTGCTACTATCACCTTGCCACAGTTACCGTTACTACTATATTACTTTACTACTGAATACTTTGCTGCAGATATTAGTCTTTCAGGTGTAGTTGAATTGACAACTCAGCTGCTAATACTCGAGAATATTATTTGGCTCCCCTTGTGTCGAATCAATAAATTTGGGTTGAATAATCTACCCTCGAAAACTGTTGCGATCCCCTATACTTGTGGGTTATCAAGACCTTTTTCTAGCACCGTTGCCAAGGAGCATAGCTTTATTCTCTGAGTCACTTGGGATATATATCTGTTGATCACTATGAGGAATCTTAAAGATCCAAAAACCAAGATCCATCCCTCAACCACGAGGACAGGTAAGGAACTACCTTCTAGCTCTGCACTTGATTCACCTTCTGTTATGAGTAAGTTTGCGACACCACCACCTACTAGTAATTCTGATATGTCGCAAGTAATTGATGATGCTACTTATGCTATGCATGATGCTTATGATGATACTTTGCTTGATGATATTGTGCCACTGGGTGAATTTCTTGATGAACAAATTGCTAGAGCCAATGCTGAAACTGATAATATTTCTGAATCTAATGAAATTATTGAAATTAAACACTGTGATACACCTGCTAGACCTAGCTCTCCTAGATATGAATTGCCTGATATACCTGAGGGTTATGTTATGGAAGGAGAGGTAGCTAGGGACTTTCTTGCTTGTGAAGATATACATGATCTTAAGAAATTGCTTCGCAAGTGGAAGGAAAAATCTTTGAATGCTAGAATGTAATATGGTCCTAAGTTTGCTACTTCACCTATATTTATTATTGATAAGGATTATGAATTCTCCGTCGATCCTGAGTTAATTACTTTGGTTGAATCTGATCCTTTCCATGGTTATGAATCTGAAACTGTTGTGGCACACCTTACCAAATTGAATGATATAGCCACTCTATTTACTCATGAGGAATTTTTTTGCTATTACTATATTCTTAAGTTGTTTCCTTTCTCATTAAAGGGTGATGCTAAGATATGGTTTAATTCTCTTGCTCCTGGTTGTGTGCGTAGTCCCCAGGCTATGATTTATTACTTCTCTGAAAAATATTTTCCTTCCCATAAGAAACAAGCTGCCTTGTAGGAAATATTTAACTTTGTGCAAATTGAAGAAGAGAGTCTCCCACAAGCTTGGGGGAGGATTCTCCAATTACTTAATGCTTTGCCTGATCATCCTCTCAAGAAAAATGGAATACTTGATATCTTTTATAATGGACTAACCGATGCTTCTAGGGACAACATAGATAGTTGTGCTGGTTGTGTTTTCAGGGAACGAACTGTTGAACAAGCTGAATTACTATTGAACAATATATTGAGCAATGATAATGATTGGACCATTCCCGAACCACCTCCAAAGCCAATTCCGAAGAAAATATGTATTCCATTCCTCTGTCCTAAAGATATGTAGGAGGCAAAGAAATCTATGAAAGAAAAGGGTATTAAAACTAAGGATGTTAAGAATCTACCACCTATTGAAGAAATACATGGTCTTGATAACCCGACATAGGTAGTAGAGGTAAATTCTCTCAGTAGATTTGATGAAAGAGATATTCCTTATAATAAGTCTACTAGCCAATGCTTGGATGAATTTGATAATTTTATTGTGAAGCAAGAAAATTTCAATGCTTATGTTAGTAGACAATTTAAACATAATGCTTATATGCTTGATCGCTTGGGTGATTATCTGAGCAGAACTGTCAATGATCTTAAGCTTATTAGTAAACATGCTTCCATGGTAACCACTCAAGTAGAACATGTACTTAAGGCTCAGAATGATTTGCTTAATGAGATGAATAGTAAAGACAATGATCATTCTGTTAAAGTTGAGACTAGAGGAGGTAGAATGACTCAAGAACCTTTGTATCCTGAGGGTCATCCTAAGAGAATTGAGCAAGATTCTCAGAGAGTTAATATTGATGCACCTATCTGTTCCAATAAGAGTGGGAAAAACAATGATGATAGTACTTTGCATACTGCTAGTGAACATGTTATAGATACATCTGAGAATCCAATTGATATTTCTATTTCTAATGCTGAGACACAATCTGATGATGAACATGATCCTAGTGATAACATTAATAATGATGTTCATGTTGATGCTCAACCTAGTAATGATAATGATGTGGAGATTGAACCTCCTGATGATCTTGGTAACCCACAATCTAAGAATAAAATATACGATAAAAGAGACTTCATTGCTAGGAAACATGGTAGATAAAGAGAACCATGGGTTCAGAAACCCATGCCCTTTCCTCCCAAACCATCCAAGAAAAAGGATGATGAGGACTTTGAGCGCTTTGCTGAAATGCTTAGACCTGTCTTTTTACGTATGCGCTTGACTGATGTTTTGAAAATGTCTCCTTATGCTAAGTATATGAAACATATTGTGACAAATAAAAGAAAGATACAGGAAGCTGAGATTTCCACCATGCTTGCTAATTATACTTTTAAAGGTGGAATACCTAAGAAATCAGGAGATCCCGGAGTACCTACTATACCATGCTCTATTAAAGGAAATTATGTTAAAACCGCTTTATGTGATCTTGGAGCTGGTGTTAGTGTTATGCCTTTCTCTTTATACCGTAGACTTGATTTGAATAAGTTGACACCTACTGAGATCTCTTTGCAAATAGCTGATAAATCAACTGCTTTACCTATCGGTATTTGTGAGAATGTACCTGTCGTAGTTGCAAATGCTACTATCTTGACGGACTTTGTTATTCCTGATATTCCCAAGGACGACAGTATGTCGATCATCCTTGGTAGACCCTTTTTGAATACTACAGGGGCTGTTATTGATTGCAACAAGGGAAATGTAACATTTCATATTAATGGTAATGAGCATATGGTACACTTTCCGAAGAAACAACCTCAAGTTCATAGTATCAACTCTATTGACAAATTCCAACGATTATTATTGGAGACTTTGAGTTCCCTCTTCCTACTGTCAAGAAGAAATATGATATACTCATTGTTGGGGAAATGCATATCCCCATTGAGGTAACTTAGTGTTACTCAAAAATTCTTCGGTTTCATGTTATTCAAAAGAAGTTTGTTAATAAGACTTGATCAACCTTATTGATGGATTCCTTTTGATGAGCATGATATGGATGAGTTTAGATAGCACAACTTCCTGTATCTAACTTTTACTTTCTATTACCTAGATGAAATTAAGTAAAAAATGTCATTATTTTTCTGTTTTTTGAGTTTCCCGTGCAATACAAAAGTGACCTGAAAACAAAAGTTTTTCAAATGTCCTGAAATTGGAGTATGATTTTTTCTGGAATATTTAAGAATTTTTGGCACTGAGTATCCATCAGGGGGCTGCACCAGTGGGCCACAAGCCTGCAGGGTGAGCCCACCCCCCTGGGCACGCCCTCGTGGCTTGTGGATCCCACGTGGCCCTCCTCCACTTATTCCAGCACCCATTCACTTCATCTTCCTCCAGAAAAAATCCCACCATTGCTCAAACCCGTGTTATAGCTCATCTTGCTGCCATTTTCGATCTCCTTGCTCAAAGCTCCATTCGCAAAACTGTTTTAGGGGATTGCTCATCGGTATGTGACTCCTCCAATGGTCCAATTAGTTTTTGTTCTAGTGCCTTATATATTGCATATTTTTGTTGTCGTGGTAACTGTGTTTTTGAGCTTGCATGTCAAATTTATATGGTCCCAAGTAGTTTTGATGCATGATATAGTCTCTAGGCACTTGAGGGAGTAGTTGCTATGAGTTTTGTTGAGTTTTGTTCACCCTTATTCTAGTTCACTAAAAATTTCAGAAATTTTTAGAACTGTTGAGAAGATTATTAAGAGGTTCTTCAAGCCGGGGTTCTAAGGAAGATGAAAATGGAATGAAGGAGAAACCCAAATATAATCTTCCTCGTGTCACAGAAATTTGACCATGTGAATGGCCGTGTGACACATTCTTGAGGGCGGCCGTGATTTATGAAGATTTCTATTATTTGGCCGAGAATGCAGGCATCACCGACTTCCTCAACGATAAGTGTGACCAGTACCTCTTGCTCACTAATACCTTTGTGCAAAAATTTCACTTTCATCCTAGGGAAGACCCTCCTATAGTAGAATTTCACTTATATTATGTGCCTAAGAAAATGAACCTTTATGATTTCTGCAAAATTTGCAAGATACCCTATGAGGGAAGCATCAGGGAACCACGTCCTTGAGACATGGAAGATTTTATTGCCACGGTCACTGTAGGAGAAGGGAGAGGCGTGTCAAAGGCAAGAGCAGCTAGTTTACATTTTCATGTGCTACTCTATTATTCATTATTTGCGGGAAGATGTTTAGTTGGTCGCTGGGAGAGTGGAAGCCTTAGTGCTCCTGACCTAGCTATTTTGCGCCATGCTTTATTTGCTGATAGAACCTTTAGTCTGGGCTCTATGGTGGCCCAACAGTTGAACACCAACCGTTCGAAGGGGCCCATATTCGAAGGTATGTATGCATCTCGTTTAGCTAAAAATTTTGAGATACCCATTAGGCTTCACAAGAAAGATGAGAGGCTGATACCCGCGAAGTTTCTAGATTATGACCGTATGGTAGCCCATGATGTTATTAAGAAGAATGACGAGAGGAGGCTGCTTTACAATTTAGTATTTAGTTAGGGTACTTGTGAGATTATTACTCTGCCTGCTTATTCTCTATTTGATATTCATTCAAGCAGGTACATTGTCATGCCCAATGAATCTAGCGACATTGGGGTTTGTCGCAACCTCCAGCACCTAAGCAGGCACCGGCCCTTGATCTATTTCAGGCCCCGATCTTTCAGTGAGAGCCACAGGAGATCGCTAATCAATGGAACCCTTAGTGTCCTCCGGAGTATCCTGGAGAAGGTTATTTCCAACCATGGCTCTAGACCAACTTAGGCCAAAAGCCTAAGCTTGGGGGAGTACGTATTTCTCACCAACATTACATTCATGTTCACACATTTATTTTAGTTGTCAGTGTTCATACTTTTTCATTGTACTATCCATGGTAGTTTATTCCTTGTTTTGCTTTCCTCGTGTGTATTTAATTAACTTTGAGAAGAATACAAAAAAATTAGTTCTAGCTTTATTTCCTAGTTGCTTAGTTGTAGCATTAAAGAGAAAACCCAAAAAGATTTCTCGGTCTTCTTTTTCTTGTTGGGAGCTTTCCTGTGTAAATAGTTTTCCTTTCTTTTCTTTGGGTCGTAAGGAGAAGACCACGATGACGTGTTGAGTGGCTCTCTTATGCATTATTGTTTATCTTACAAAGATCCCATATTTCCTTGTCTTCTCTTTTGGTTTATTGGTTGATGATTCCAGCTTAGTCCAATGCACGTGCACTCTTATTATTATCCACATCATTCAGTCACGCAAGTGAAAGGAAATAATGATGATATTTGATGAAAAGATTGAGATGGAGAAAAGCTGGTATGAACTCGACCTATCTTGCTTTTGTAAATATGATTAGCTCATCGTCCGAACTCAGTACATTATGGGTTGAACGTGTTTGCAATGACAATTAGAGATTATAGTTATTCATGTCATGCTTAATTAGCTAAGAGTGGATAATGGTTCGACTTGAGTGCCAACATGCACATTAAAATGGTTGTGATGTGGTATGATAGAATGGTATCCTCCTCTGAATGATTCAAGTGGCTTGACTTGGCACATGTTCACGCATGTAGTTGAAACAAATCAACATAGCATCCACGATGTTTATGTTCATGGTGAATTATATCCTACTCATGCTTGCATTCAATGTTGGTTAATCTCAAAGCATGTTGATGACTATGTCGCCCTCTAGTTGGTCGCTCCCCAATCTTTTGCTAGCCTTCACTTGTACTAAGCGGGAATACTGCTTGTGCATCCATCTCAATAAACCCAAAGTTGTTCCATATGAGTCCACCATATCTACCTATATGCGGTATTTACTTGCCGTTCCAAGTAAATTTGCATGTGCTTAACTTTAAACCTTCAAATAAATATTCTGTTTCATATGCCCAAATCGCTTATGTGGCGACTAGGGGCTGTGAGTATCTTCCATGCTAGGTGGGTTATTCCCATGATATATGTTGATTCACTATCATTCACGAGAAAGTGGTTGGTAATCGGGATGCCCAGTCCCATGCTCGAAATAAAAGGCAAAATATAATTAAACAAAACTCCCCCAGAACTGTGTTTGTATGGACAATACCCATGAATTCGGCCTGCCGTGGAGTGTGACTGATTTGGTGGAGGGGGGTAAAAACTTTACCATTCTGTTTAGGAATCGCCTATAATGTATCTAGCATGGAAGATATTGAAAACCTCTTGGTAGTTATGTGATCAATGAAAGAATACCGCTCTAAAAACTATTACTTATCTCTGTTTTAAAATCTCGAGCTCTGGCACCATTGCAAATCAATGCTTCCCTCTACGAAGGGTCTTTCCATTGACTTTATTGTTGAGTCATCATGCTCTTATAAAAAGCACCAGTTAGAGAGTGCCATCATCATTTGTATGCCTTGCTATTAATTGGTATTGAGTATGAGCATGACTAGATCTCTCTCACCGTGAATTACAATGTTTAGTCAGTACTTGTTCTCTAGAGGTGCTCTGCATTTATGTTTTGTGGTCTCACAAAGGGCTAGCGAGATACCATTATGTCATATTGTATCATGATTGTTTTGATAGAATTGTTGTCATGCGAGACTTATCATTTTTGCTCGCTAGTTGATTATGTCATTGATATGAATAAATGTGAGACCTAAATGTTATTGTGAATATGGTTAGTCTATAATCCTTGCTGAAAATCTGAACATAAGTTAGACATATTTACAACAGCAATATCAAACGGAGTTTGTAAATTTTTTTCATTATCACTTTTAGTTTATCAACTGAATTGCTTGAGAACAAGCAAAGGTCTAAGCTTGGGGGAGTTGATACGTCTCCAACGTATCTACTTTTCCAAACTCTTTTGCCCTTGTTTTGGACTCTAATTTGCATGATTTGAATGGAACTAATCCGGACTGACGTTGTTTTCAGCAGAATTGCCTTGGTGTTATTTTTGTGCAGAAACAAAGTTCTCGGATTGACCTAAAAATTTATGGAGAATATTTTTGGAATTAATAAAAAATACTGGCAAAAGAATCAACTATAGGGGGCCCACCACCTGGACACAAGCCTGGTGGGCGCGCCCACCCCCCTAGGGTGCGCCGGGCAGGTTTGTGGGCCCCCTCCTGTTCTTGTTTCCACTTCTATATATTCCTATTCGGGGAGAAAAAATAAGAAGAAGAGTTCATCGCATTTCACGATAAGGAGCCGCCGCCACCTCCTGTTCTTCCTCGGGAGACTAGATCTGGAGTCTGTTTTGGTCTCCGGAGAGGGGAAATCGACGCCTTCATCATCACCAAGCATCCTTCATCACCAATTCCATGATGCTCTCCACCGTTCATGAGTAATCTCATCATAGACTTGCTGGACGGTGATGGGTTGGATGAGATTTATCATGTAATCGAGTTAGTTTTGTTAGGTTTTGATCCCTAGTATCCACTATGTTCTGAGATTGATGTTGCTATGACTTTGCTATGCTTAATGCTTGTCACTAGGGCCCGAGTGCCATGATTTCAGATCTGAACCTATTATGTTTTCATGAATATATGTGTGTTCTTGATCCTATCTTGCAAGTTGTAGACACCTATTATGAGTTATGATCCGCATCCCCCAGGGTGACAATAACTGGGATTCTTTCCGGTGATTACCGTAGTTTGAGGAGTTCATGTATTCAGTAAGTGCTAAGGCTTTGGTCTAGTTCTCTATTAAAAGGAGGCCTTAATATCCCTTAGTTTCCAATAGGACCCCGCTGCCACGGGAGGGTAGGACAAAAGATGTCATCCAAGTTCTTTTCCATAAGCACGTATGACTATATATGGAATACATGCCTACATTACATTGATGAATTGGAGCTAGTTCTGTGTCACCCTATGTTATAACTGTTGCATGATGAATGCCATCCGACATAATTATCCATCATTGGTCCATTGCCTATGAGCTTTTCATATATTGATCTTTGCTAAGTTACTTTTCCGTTGCTACTGTCACAATCACTATAAACTTCTACTATCACCTTGCCACAGTTATCGTTACTACTATATTAATTCGCTACTAAATACTTTGTTGAAGATATTAAGTCTTTCAGGTGTGGTTGAATTGACAACTCAACTGCTAATACTCGAGAATATTCTTTGGCTCCCCTTGTGTCGAATCAATAAATTTGGGTTGAATACTCTACCCTCGAAAATTGTTGCGATCCCCTATACATGTGGGTTATCAATACCCGTAGCAGCCACGTAAAACTTGCAACAACAATTAGAGGACGTCTAACTTCTTTTTGCAGGTTATGTTGTGATGTGATATGGTCAATTACATGATGAGATATATGTGATGTATGAGATGATCATGTATTGTATAGAATATCACGACTTGCACATCAATGAGTACGGCAACTGGCAGGAGCCATAAGGTTGTCTTTAATTATTGTATGACCTGCGTGTCAATAATTAAGCGCTATGTAATGCTTTACTTTATCGCTAAGCGGTAGCAATAGTAGTAGAAGCATGTTGGGTGCGACAACCCCGATGGCGACACGTTGATGGAGATCAAGATGATGGAGATCATGGTGTCATGCCGGTGACGATGGAGAGCATGGTGGTGCGTTAAGGATGGAAATCAAAAGCACAAGTTCATGGCCATATTATGTCACTTATGATTTGCATGCGATGTTAATCCTTTTATGCACCTTGTTTTGCTTAGGACGACGGTAGCATTATAAGGTGACTCCTCACTAAAATTTCAAGATAAATTGTGTTCTCCCCGAGTGTGCACCGTTGGGAAAGTTCGTCGTGTCGAGACACCACGTGATGATCAGGTGTGATAGACTCTACGTTCACATACAATAGGTGCAAGCCAGTGTTGCACATGCGGAACACTCGGGTTAAACTTGACGAGCCTAACATGTACAGACATGGCCTTGGAACACAAGAGATTGAAAGGTCGAACATGAGTCATATAGTAGATATGATCAACATGATGATGTTCACCATTGAAACCACCTCAACTCACGTGATGATCGGACTTGAGTTGGTGGATATTGATCATGTGACACTCGAATGACTAGAGGGGTGTCAATTTCACTGGGAGTTCTTAAGTAATATGATTAGTTGAACTCAATATCATGAACATAGTCAGTACTGTCTTTGCAAATTATGTTGTAAATTACTAGCTCATGTAGTAGCTCCCTTGAATTTTTATATGTTCCTAGAGAAATAGAGTTGAAAGATGATGGTAGAAATATTGTGGACTCGGTCTGTGATCTAAGGATTGTCCTCATTGCTGCACAGAAGGCTCATGTCCTTAATGCACCACTCGGTGCACCACCCCCTCTAGCGTCGTCTGTAGATGTTGTGAACATCTGACAGGCACGTTCCGATGACTACTTGATAGTTCAGTGTGTCATGCATTACTGCTTAGAATTGAGGCTCCAAAATGTTTTGAACGTCGCGGAACATATGAGATGTTCTAAAAGCTGAAATTGGGATCTCAGGCTTGTGCCCATGTTGTGAGATATGAGATCTCCAACAAGATTCTTTGCCTGCAAGATGAAGGAGAATAGCTCAATCGTTGAGCATGTGCTTGGATTGTCTGGGTGCTACAATCGCTTGAATCGAGTGGGAGTTGATCTTCCAGATAGGATAGTGATTGATATAGTTATCCAAGTCACTATCACTAAGCTACTAGAACTTGGTGATGAACTATAATTATTCCAGGAATGGAAATGATGATCCCTGAGCTATTCGCGATGTTTGATGGTTAGTAAAAAAACTAGTTTCAAAAAGGGAAAGGGTAAGGAGGGAAACTTCATGGATGGCAAGTCAGTTTTTGCTCTAGTGAAGCAACCCGAAGTTGAACCCAAACCCCAGACTAAGTGCATCTATTATGAGGAGAGCGGTCGCTGAAGGGGAACAACCCTAGATACTTGGTAGTTAAGAAGGTTAGCAACGTCGATAGAAGTATATTTGATATACGTGTTATTGATGTGTACCTTGCTAGTACTCCTAGTAGCACCTTGGTACTGGATACCGGTTCGGTTGCTAAATTTTAGTAACTTGGAATAAAAGCTACGGAATAAACAGAGACTAGCTAAGGGTGAGGTGACGATGGGTGGTTGAAATGTTTCCAAGGTTGAGGTGATCAACATCGTACGCTCTCTCTACCTTAGGGATTAGTGACGAACCTAAATAAAATGTTATTTGGTGTTTGCGTTAAGCGTGAACATGATTAGATCGTGTTTATTGTAATACGGTTATTCATTTAAGTTAGAGAATAATGGTTATTCTGTTTACATGAATAAATACCTTCAATGGCCATGCACCCAATGAGAATGGTTTCTTAAATCTTGATCATAGTAATACACATGTTCATAACATAGATGCCAAAGGATACAAAGTTAATAATGATAATACCACATACTTGTGGCACTGCCGCTAAATGTCATATTGGTGTTAAGCGCAGGAAGATACTCCATGCTAATGTATCTTTGGACTCATTTGATTTTGAATCGGTTGAGACATGCGGACCATGCCTCATGGGCAAGATGACTAAAGATCCCGTTTTTGGTATGATGGAGCAGGCTAGTAACTTATTGGAAATAATACATGTTGATGATGCGGTCTAATGAGTATTGTAGCACACAGTGGATATCATTATTTTCTTACCTTCGCTGATGATTTCAGTATATATGAGTATATTTACTTAATGAAACACAAGTCTGAAACGTTTGAGAAGTACAAACAAATTCAGAGTGAAGTTTAAGATCATTGTGACAAGATGATAAAAATGTCTACAATATGATCGTGGAGGTGAATATATGAGTTACGAGGTTCGTATACAACTTTAGACAATGTGAAAGTTGTTTCACAACTCATGCCACCTGGAACACGATATGTGATGGTGTGTCCGAATGTCTTAGTCGTGCTCTATTGGATATGGTGCGAACTATGATGTCTCTTATCGTTTTGCCACTATCGATTTGGGGTTATGCATTAGAGACAACTACATTCACTTTAAATAGGGCACCATCTAAATCCATTGAGATGACACCATATGGTTTGGCAAAAACCTAAGTTATCATTTCTTAGAGTTTGGGAATGCGACACTTATGTCTAATAAGCTCGAACCCAAAGCGGAAAAATGCATCTTCATAAGATACCTTAAGAACAGTTGGATATACCTTCTATCTAAGATCCGAGTACAAAGTGTTTGTTGCTAAAACTGGGTCCTTTCTCAAGAAAGAGTTTCTCTCGAAAGAATTGAGTGGGAGGATGATAGAAATTGATGAGGTTGTTGAACCTTTGTTTCAACCAGAGAGTAGCGCAACGCAGAAAGATGTTTTTGTAGAGCCTACGTCCGTTGAAGAGGAAGTTAATGATGATGATCATGAAGCTTCGGATCAAGTTATTGTCGAACCACGTAGGTTGATAAGGATATGTACTTCACCTGAGTGGTGCGGTGATCATGTCTTGGAAATCATGTTGTTAGACAATGATGAGCCTACGAACTATGAAGAAGAGATGATGGGCTCGGATTCCAACAAATGGTTAGAGGCCATGAAATCCGAGAAAGGATCCATGTATGAAAACCAAGTATGGACTTTGGTATACTTTCCCGTTGAATGGTAGGTCGTGGAGTACAAATGGACCTTTGAGATGAAGACATACGTTGATGGTAAATGTCACCATCTATAAAGCTCGACTTGTCGCAAGAAAATTACGACAAGTTCAAGGAGTTGACTGTGATGAAACTTTCTCACCCGTAGTGATGCTAAAAGTCTGTTGGAATTATGTTAGCAGTTGCTACATTTTTCAATTATGAAATCTGGCAGATGGATGTCAAAACATCATTTCCTTTACAGTTTACTTGATGAAAGGTTTTATGTGATACAACCAACAGGTTTTGTCAGTCCTAAGGATGCTAAAAGGTGTGCAAGCTCTAGCAATCCTTCTATGAGCTAGAGCAAGCATCTCGGAGTTGGAATATATGCTTTCATGAGGTGATCAAAGTTTTCGGGTTTATACAAAGATTACGAGAAACTTGTATTTACAAGAAAGTGAGTGGGAGCACTATAGAATTTCTGATAAGTATATGTGGTTGACATATTGTTGATCGGAAATGATGTAGAATTTCTGGAAAGCATAAAGGGTTGTTTGAAAGGAGTTTTTCAAAGGAAGACCAAGATAAAGCTACTTAATTGTTGGGTGTCGAGATCTATAGAGAAAGATCAAGACGTCTGATGAGACTTTCAATGAGTACATACCTTGACAAGATTTTGAAAGACTTCAATGGATCAGTCAAAGAAAGAGTTCTTGCCTGATTTGTAAGGTGTGAAGTTGAGTGAGACTCAAAGCTCGAACACAGCAGAAGAAAGAGAAAGGACGAACGCCGTCCCCTATGCCTTAGCCATAGGCTCTATATAGTATGCCATGCTGTGTACCGCACCTGTGCGCCTTGCCATAAGTCTGTCAAGGGGTACAAGAGTGATCCAGGAGTCGATCACTAGATAGCGGTCAAGATTATCCTTAGTAACTAGAGGACTAAGGAAATACTTCTCGATTATGGAGGTGGTAAAGAGTTTGTCGTAAAGGGTTACGTCGATGCAAACTTCAACACCAATTCGAATGACTCTGAGTAGTAATCCGGATACTTATAATGGAGCAGTCATTTGGAATATCTCCAAGTGGAGTGTGGTAGTAGTGTCTATAGTATGACATAGATATTTGCAAAGTACACATGGATCTGAATGTCGTAGACCCATTTACTAAAGACCACTCTCACATGGAAAGCATGATCGAACCCCAGAACTCATTGGGTGTTAGATTCATAACAACGTAAATCACATGGTGATGTGAACTAGATTATTGACTCTAGTGCAAGTGAGAGACTGTTGGAAATATGCCCTAGAGGCAATAATAAATCGTTTATTATTATATTTCCTTGTTCGTGATAATCGTTTATTATCCATGCTATAATTGTATTGATTGGAAATTCAAATACATGTGTGGGTACCTAGACAACACTGTGTCCCTAGTATGCCTCTAGTTAACTAGTTCGTTGATCAAAGATGGTTAAGGTTTCCTAGCCATGGACATGAGATGTCATTTGATAACGAGATCACATCATTAGGAGAATGATGTGATGGACAAGACCCAAACAACAAACGTAGCATATGATCATGTCAGTTTATTGCTATAGTTTTCTGCATGTCAAGTATCTATTCCTATGACCATGAGATCATGCTACTCACTAGCACTGGAAGAGAACCTTGTGTGTATCGAACATCGTAATGTAACTGGGTGACTATAAAGGTGCTCTACAGGTATCTCCGAGCGTGTCTGTTGGGTTGGCATGGATCAAGACTGGATTTGTTACTCCGTGTGACGGAGAGGTATCTCGGGGCCCACTCGGTAATACAACATCACAACAAGCCTTGCAAGCAAAGTGACTAATGTGTTAGCCACAGGATCTTGTATTATGGAACGAGTAAAGAGACTTGCCGGTAACGATATTGAACTAGGTATAGAGATACCGACGATCGAATCTCGAGCAAGTAACATACAGAAGAACAAAGGGAACATTATATGGGATTAACTGAATCCTTGACATAGAGGTTCAACCGATAAAGATCTTTGTAGAATATGTAGGAACCAATATGGTCGTCTAGGTCCCGCTATTGGTTATTGACCATAGAGGTGTCTCGGTCATGTCTGCATAGTTCTCGAACCCGCAGGGTCTACACACTTTACGTTTGATGACGATATAAGTATAGTTGAGTTATTATGTTGGTGACCGAAAGTTGTTCGGAGTCCCGGATGAGATCCCTGACATGACGAGGAGCTCCGAAATAGTCCGCAGTAAAGATTGATAAATGGGATGATAGTGTTTGGTCTCCAGAAGAGTTCCGGAATTCACCGGAATAGTTTCGGATGTTTCCCGAAATGTTCGGGGTACAAGAACACTTTATTTGGGCCAAGGGGTAAAGCCCATGAGGCTTTAGGAAGGTGCAAAAGGTGTTTCGCGGAGGCCAGGGGCCAAACGCCAGGGACCCTGGCGTATGGGGCCAGACGTCGAGGACCTTGGCGTCCGAGGAGGACTCTTGCCTTGCGAGCAAACCGACCTTGAGGAGGATTTTTCTCCAAGTTTTGACCCCAGGGCTCAGCATATAAATAAAGGGGCGGGGCTAGCACCTGGATATCATCGAGAATTCCCGAAGCCGTGTGCTGGCAACCCCGTCCCTCTAGTTTATCCTCCGTCATAGTTTCCGTTGTGCTTGGCGAAGCCTTGCGGAGATTGTTCTTCACCACCACCGTCACCATGCCGTTGTGCTGCCGGAACTCATCTACTACTTCACCATCGCTCGCTGGGTCGAGGAGGTGAAGGCGTCATCAAGCCGCACGTGTGTTGAACACGGAGGTGACGTCCGTTCGGCGCTATATCGGAAGGACTGTGATCAAGATAGCGACACGGATCATGATGGGATCGCGGGACGGATCGTGATTGGATCGCCAGATGGATCGTGATGGGATCACGGGACGCTCGGCGATTTGGATCGCGAAGACGTTCAACTACATCAACCGCATTTCTTAACACTTCCGCTTAGCGATCTACAAGGGTATGTAGATCCACTCTCCCTCTCGTAGATGCTCATCACCATGGATAGATCTTGAGTGTGAGTAGGAATTTTTTTGTTTCCCATGCAAGTGAAAAACAAGAAACTAAAAGATTTGATTGCAAGATCTAAAGATATACCTTCAAGCACTCACCTCCCCGACAACGGCGCCAGAAAAGAGCTTGATGCCTACTACACAACCTTCTTCTTGTAGACTCGTGTTGGGCCTCCAAGTGCAGAGTTTTGTAGGACATCAGCAATTTTCCCTCATGTGGATAACCTAAGGTTTATCAATCTGAGGGAGGTGTAGGATGAAGATGGTCTCTCTCAAACAACCCTGCAACCAAATAACAAAGAGTCTCTTGTGTCCCCAACACACCCAATACTATGGTAAATTGTATAGGTGCACTAGTTCGGCGAAGAGATGGTGATAAAAGTGTAATATGGATGGTAGATATAGGTTTTTGTAATCTGAAAATATAAAAACAGCAAGGTAACAAATAGTAAACAGCGAGCAAAACGTTGTATAAATTCTTGGAAACGAGGCCTAGGGTCCATACTTTCACTAGTGCAATTTCTCTCAACAATATTGACATAGTTGAATCATATGTGAATACCTCTCATGCGACAAAGAGTTCACTCCAAAGTCACAAACAGCAGAGAACTAACGAGGAAATTATTGTAGGGTACGAAACCACCTCAAAGTTATCCTTTCCGGTCAATCTTATGAGCTATCCCTATAAGTGTCACAAACAGCCCTAGAGTTCGTACTAAAATAACAGCTTAAGATACACATCAGCCAAAACCCTAATGTCACCTAGATACTCCAATGTCACCACAAGTACCCATGGGCTTGACTATACGATATGCATCACATAATTTAAGATTCATCATGTTCAATCCAACACAAAGAACTTCAAAGAGTGCCCCAAAGTTTCTACCGAAAAGTCAAGACAAAAACGTGTGCCAACCCTTCTGCATAGATTCCCAAGGTCACGAAATCCGCAAGTTGATCACCAAAATGTACATCAAGTGGATCAATAGAACATCCCATTGTCACCACGGATATCTCATCGCAAGACATACATCAAGTGTTCTCAAATCCTTAAAGACTCAATCCGATAAGAAAACTTCAAAGGAAAACTCAATTCATCACAACAAGATAGAGAGGGGAAAACTTCATATGATTCATCTATATCAATAAAGCTCACGGTACATCAAGATCGTGCCATCTCAAGAACACAAGAGAGAGAGAGAGAGAGATCAGACACATAGCTACTAGTACATACCCTCAGCCCCGAGGGTGAACTACTACCTTCTCGTCATGGAGAGCGCCGGGATGATGAAGATGGCCTTCGGTGATGGTTTCCCCCTCTCGCAGGGTGTCGGAACGGGCTCCTAATTGGTTTTTCGTGGCTCTGGAGCTTGCATCGGTGGAACTCCCGATCTAGGTTTATTTCTAGGGTTTTAGTATTTATAGGAATTTTTGGCGTCAGTCCCACGTCCAGAAGGTTCCCAAGGAAGTCACAAGCCAGGAGGACGCACCCTAGGGGGTCACGCCCCTGTGGCTTGTGGCTTCCTCGGCCTTCCTCTTCGGCAACTCTCGCTCCAGTATTTTTTATATTTTCCAACAATATTCTTCGTAAATTTTCATCTCATTCTGAGAACTTTTATTTCTGCACAAAAACAACACCACGGTAGTTTTGCTGAAAACATCGTCAGTCCTGGTTAGTTCTAATAAAATCATACCAAAATCATATAGAATTATTGTAAACATGACATGAATACTTGATAAATTATAGATACGTTGGAGACGTATCAGCGTTTCATACGTGTCATCTCGCTGGCGGACGAGGCAGGCAGGCAGCTTGCGTCCCCGCGCGAAGTGAGCACCATGCGTTGTCTCTCCTCTACCGGTAGGCGCGAGGAAGACGACGAGCGAGGAGGTGGGCTGGGCTGGTTGCTGGGCCGCCAGGTAAGCACTAGGTAAGTTCTCTCTCTGGTCTTTCTAATTTTGTTTCAATTCCTAATTGTTTTCACTCTGTTTTGATTTAGATAAAATACCAAATCATATAAAAACCTTCTAAAATTATTACATGGCATGTTAGAATATGTTGAGAGCCACTTACCAACTTTCAGAATTATTGGATCTATAAAATTATTTATAGGATTTATGAATCCAATGCAAATACTTATTGGATTATCTCAAATGCCCAAAAAATATTTTTCTGTGATTCCAAAAATATTAGTTTAGGTTTTTCCTCTTTCCAATATTTTCACAGAACAACAGGAACATTTTCTTGGACTTTTTGAGGCAATTTTTATGTTGATCATTTTGTCAAAATGTTTCACGAGGGTGGCTAATTACTCATTTCAATTCAACTGAATTAAAAATGCATGCATGAAATGTCATGACAAGGCAAGCTACAACTAGGGTTGCGACAACTCACCCCCACTAAACAAGAATCTCGTCCCGAGATTCAGGCATAGGATAAGAGGAGAACATGGAACACAAAACTAACACAATCTTGACGGTCCAATTGCCCTTCTTGAAGATGCTGATTATTGGCATCATCTTGGTTTTGTCTTCCTTGCTTTCGGGGTCTTCATCCAAATTCGATGACAAAGAAAGGGAAAACTCTAGGAGAATCGATCTTCTAAATGATCGAGCAACTCTCGATCAACTCATGGGGTGAGACGTAAGAACGTTTCTTGAGCTGAGACACAAACACATATCAGGGGTGACAGAACGAAGCAGATGACAAAAGTTCAATTGGTAGGCAACAATTCCTGCTTAAGCAGACGGTGACAAGGTTTCAAAGTAACGAGGAATTAATTTCCCTTGATACCATAAAGGGGCACCTTAGGGGAGGTGACTCATAGAGTTATTCCCTTAAGTGGCAAAGAGAATTACTTTTTATCCAAAGATCATTAAAACTCATCATAACAGCCTAAGGCAATTCACCCACGATCATTTGAAGGAATTCGAGCAAATGGCATACCCAGTTTGGAAAAGAAACTAGACTTATAGAACAACTCGGAAAACGGAAGGCACGTTCTGATTGATACCGAAGATATAACCCGGTGTCTGAGCGTGCTCTCAAGAACTTGAGCATTTCCGTATTCATCAAGGTTTTTCCAATATCCATGCCTAGATCTTAGTGACACCCCATACAACCATGATGAACAATGACAGAGGATGCAGATGCAAAGGAAGAAAAAGACTTTCTCAAATTTCCCCTTAGATATGCCAAGGAAACAAAATCTGGATGATAGACCAAGAGACATTTAGCACTCTGCTTCGAATGTTCTCCTTGATGTACTAGTGTAACCCAATTATAGATATTGATTGGTATCTAGAACATCAAGTAAAGGTCAGACTTCGGGGCTCCAAGGGTCCATGAGGAACAACTTCTAGAACAAGTCATGCAGAGTCCTCATGGGGAAGTGGATAATGTTGCTGATACAAGATACTATAATATCAGGTCCTCCAACTAGGTGTGTTAGCCACGACAACACTTTATCAGGTTACATGGGGACCAATATTATAATTCTTGGGAAATGTCCCAGCCATCATATATGTCTGAGATTCAGATCTTGTTGGTAATAGGATATTCTAGACTCAACATGTATGAAAAGGAAGGTTTGCAACACAAATCGACGAGATAATATTGTGATATTCTCGGGACATGAACTACATAAAAGTCCCATGAGATGGATTGCAAGACTCATGTGAACGCACTGTCAAAAACAACCATGACTACATAAAAGTCTCACAACAAAACACTATCGAGTATTTGTTAGGAACATCATTGGAGGATAGAGAACTCCTTGCATAAGTCATGATCTTAGGAATAAACTTATTTTCCTTGAACAACTCAATTAGTTGCTTAGTGTGCTGGGAATACATATGGGATGGAGGTTACAAATCTACCAGACCACAGAATACTTCGCACGTGCATGACTGACTTGGGATGATTCCAAAGGAAGCAAAATAACTCTTCTAAGATTCATGATGACAACTTGCACCACATGCGCGTGAACTGAGAGGGAGTCACTTCTTACACCTAACATATACTTCATGTATGGAACACGAGGATATTGCCTAAATTTTTTGAATCACTAACTATATGTTCATCATGAATCATGGAGAGGATAAACAATGTTGTCGATGGGTTCAACAACAGTTCACGAAAATATCCATATAGATGGAAGTGTTGGAAATATGCCCTAGAGGAAATAATAAATTAGTTATTATCATATTTACTTGTTCATGATAATCGTTTATTATCCATGCTAGAATTGTATTGATCGGAAACTCAGATACATGTGTGGATACATAGACAACACCATGTCCCTAGTATGCCTCTAATAGACTAGCTCGTTGATCAAAGATGGTTAAGGTTTCCTAGCCATGGACACGAGATGTTGTTTGATAACAGGATCACATCATTAGGAGAATGATGTGATGGACAAGACCCAAACTATAAACCTAGCATATGATCATGTCGGTTTATTGCTACAGTTTTCTGCATGTCGAGTATCTGTTCCTATGACCATGAGATCATGCAACTCCCTGACGTCAGAGGAGTACCTTCTGTGTATCAAACTTCGCAATGTAACTGGGTGACTATAAAGGTGCTCTACAGGTATCTCCGAGGGTGTTTGTTGGGTTGGCATGGAACAAGATTGGGATTTGTTACTCCGTCTGACGGAGAGGTATCTCAGGGCCCACTCGGTAATACAACATTATAACAAGCCTTGCAAGCAATGTGACTAAAGTGTTAGCCACGGGATCTTGTATTCCAGAATGAGTAAAGAGACTTGCCAGTAACGAGATTGAACTAGGTATAGAGATACCGATGATCGAACCTCGGGCAAGTAACATACCGAAGAACAAAGGGAACAGCATACAGGATTAACTGAATCCTTGACATAGAGGTTCAACCAATAAAGATCTTCATAGAATATGTAGGAACCAATATGGGAATCCAGGTCCCACTATTGGTTATTGACCGTAGATGTGTCTCGGTCATGTCTACATAGTTCTCGAACCCGCAGGGTCTGCACACTTACGGTTCGGTGACGTTTCGTAGTATAGAGTTATGTATGGTGGTGACAGAAGGTTGTTCGGAGTCTCAGATGAGATCCCAGACGTCACGAGGAGCTATGGAATGGTCCGGAGGTAAAGATTCATATATAGAAAGACCCGTTTTGTTCATCAGAAAAGTTTTGGGCTCATCGGTAGTGTACCGGGAGTGCCGGGAGGGTGTCGGGGGACCATCAGGAGGGGCGTCTCGACCCAAAGGACCTCATGGGCTGTGGGAGGAGTCAAACCAGACCCTGGTGGGCTGGTCTAAGCCCCCACTAAGGCCCATGCGGCTAGGGGTGGGAAAAAACAAAAGGTGGAGAGGTGGAAAGAGTTTCCAAGTGGAAAGAAGGAATCCTACTCCTAATAGGATTGGTGTAGGACTCCTCCACCTCCAATTTTGACCAAACCTTGAGAGTTTGAGGCTGCCTCCTCCCCTCCCTCCCTCCTATATATAATAGAGGATTTAGAGGGGAAAGCTAACCCTAATTGCCACGAGCTGCCCTGTTCTTCCTCTAGATCTGTTTCTCCTCTAGATTAGTTCTGCAGTGCTTAGGCGAAGCCCTACAGGATTAGTTCCACCACCATCACCGCCATGCCGTCGTGCTGCCAGAGAACTCATCTACCTCTCCACTTCCTCTTGTTGGATCAAGAAGGCGGAGATTGTTATCAAGCTATACGTGTGCTGAACGCGGAGGTGTCGTCCGTTCGGCGCTAGATCGGAAGGACCGTGATCAAGATCGCGAGACGATTCATGATTGGATCATGGGACGGATCGTGACGAGATCGTGGGACGGATCGTGATTGTATTGTAGGACGGATCATGATGGGATCGCGGGACGCTCGGCGATTTGGATCGCGAAGACGTTCGACTACATCAACCGCATTTCTTAACGCTTCCCGCTTAGCAATCTACAAGGGTATGTAGATCCACTCTCCCTCTCGTAAATGCTCATCACCATGGATAGATCTTGCGTGTGCGTAGGAAATTTTTTGTTTCCCATGCAATGTTCCCCAACAGTGGCATCTCGAGCTAGGTCTATGTGTAGATGAGATCTCGAGAAGAACACAAAGGAGTTTGTGGGCGTTGATGCTTAGATTGCTTCCTCCCTTGGTCGTGTTTTGGTTCAGCGGTATTGGGGGATGAAGCGACCCGGACCAACCTTACTTGTACGCTTACGAGAGACCGGTTCCATCGACTGATGTGTAACTTCGTTGCACAAGATGGCTGGCGGGTGTCTGTTTCTCCTACTTTAGTTGGATCGGATTCGACAAAGACGGTCCTTGAGAAGGTTGAAAAGCAACTTATGTATCACCTTTGTGGTTTTGCGTAGGTGAGAATTGTTCTTGCTAGATACCCATAGCAGCCACGTAAAACTTGCAACAACAATTAGAGGACGTCTAACTTGTTTTTGCAGGGTATGTTGTGATGTGATATGGCCAATTACATGATGAGATATATGTGATGTATGAGATGATCATGTGTTGTATAGAATATCACGACTTGCATGCCGATAAGTACGACAACCGGCAAGAGCCATAGGGTTGTCTTTAATTATTGTATGACCTGCGTGTCAATCATTAAGCGCTATGTAATGCTTTACTTTATCGCTAAATGGTAGCTATAGTAGTATGAGCATGGTGGGCGTGACAACCCCGATGGCGACACAATGATGGAGATCATGATGATGGAGATCATGGTGTTATGTCGGTGATGATGGAGATCATGTCGGTGCATTCATGATGGACATCAAAAGCACAAGTTCATGGCCATATCATGTCACTTATGATTTGCATGTGATGTTAATCCTTTTGTGCACCTTGTTTTGGCTTAGGATGACTGTAGCATTATAAGGTGATCCCTCACTTAAATTTCAAGGTAAAATTATGTTCTCCCCGAGTGTGCACCATTGTGAAAGTTTGTCGTGTCGAGAAACCACATGATGATCGGGTGTGATAGACTCTACGTTCACATACAACGGATGCAAGCCAGTGTTGCACTCGCAGAATACTCGGGTTAAACTTGACAAGCCTAGCATGTACAGACATGGCCTCGGAACACAAGAGACCGAAAGGTCAAACATGAGTCATATAGTAGATATGATCAACATGATGATGTTCACCATTGAAACCACCTCAACTCATGTGATGATCGGACTTGAGTTGGTGAATTTGGATCATGTATAACTCGGATGACTGAAGGGATGTCAATTTGAGTGGGAGTTCTTACGTAATATGATTAATTGAACTCATTATCATGAACATAGTCAAAGTGTCTTTGCAAATTATGTTGTAGATAGCTCGCGATGTAGCTCCCTTGAATTTTATATGTTCCTAGAGAAATATAGTTGAAAGATGATGGTAGCAATATTGCGGACTGGGTCCCTGATGTGAGGATTTCCCTCATTGCTACACAGAAGTCTTATGTCCTTAGTGCACCGCTCAGTGCGCCACCCCCTCTAGCGTCGTCTGTAGATGTTGTGAACATCTGACAGGCACGATCTGATGACTACTTGATAGTTCAGTGTGTCATGCATTACTGCTTAGAATTGAGGCTCCAAAACGTTTTGAACGTCATGGAACATATGAGATGTTCTAAGAGCTGAAATTGGGATCTCAAGCTCGTGCCCGTGTTGTGAGATATGAGATCTCCAACAACATTCTTTTCCTGCAAGATGAAGGAGAATAGCTCAATCGTTGAGCATGTGCTTAGATTGTCTGGGTGCTTTAATCGCTTGAATCGAGTGGGAGTAGATCTTTCAGATAAGAAAGTGATTGATATAGTTTTCCAAGTCACTGTCACTAAGCTACTAGAGCTTCGTGATGAACTATAAAATGCCAGGGATGGAAATAATGATCCCTGAGCTGTTTGCGATATTTGATGCCGCGAAGGTAAAAATCAAGAAGGAGCATCAAGTGTTGATGGTTAGTAAAACCACTAGTTTCGAGAAGGGCAAAGGCAAGGAGGGAAACTTCATGGATGGCAAGTTAGTTGCTTCTCCAGTGAAGCAACCCAAAGTTTAACCCCAAGTAGAGACTAAGTGCTTCTATTATGAGGAGAGCGGTCGCTGAAGCGGAACAACCCAAGATACTTGGTAGATAAGAAGGATGTCAACATTGACAGAAGTATATTTTTGTATGCGTGTTATTGATGTGTACCTTGCTAGATCTCCTAGTAGCACCTGGGTATAGGATACCGGTTCGGTTGGTAAATGTTAGTAACTCAAAATAAAAGCTATGGAATAAACGGAGACTAGCTAGGTATGAGGTGACGATGTATGTTGGAAATGTTTCCAAGGTTGATGTGATCAACATCACATGCTCTCTCTACCTTCGGGATTAGTGACAAACCTAAATAAATGTTATTTGGTGTTTGCATTAAGCATGAACATGATTGCATCATGTTTATTGCAACACGGTTATTCATTTAAGTTAGAGAATAATGGTTATTCTGTTTACACAAATAATACCTTCAATGGTCATGCACCCAGTGAGAATGGTTTGTTGAATCTTGATCGTAGTAATACACATGTTCACAACGTTGATGCCAAAAGATACAAAGTTAATAACGATAGTACCACATACTTGTGGCACTGCCTCTAAATTTCATATTGGTATAAATCGCATGAAGAAACTCCATGTTGATGGATCTTTGGACTCATTCGGTTTCGAATTGGTTGTGACATGCGGACCATGCCTTTTGGGCAAGATGGCTATAGAACCCGTTTTCAGTATGATGGAGTGGGATAGTAACTTATTGGAAATGATACATATTGATGTATACGATCCAATGAGTGTTGTAGCGTGCAGTGGATATCGTTATTTTCTTACCTTCACTAATGATTTGAGTAGATATAGTGTATATTTAGTTAATGAAACACAAGTCTGAAGCGTTTGAAAAGTTCAAGCAGAATCAGAGTGAAGTTTGAGATCATCATGACGAGAAGATAAAATGTCTACGATATGATCGTGGAGGTGAATATCTGAGTTACGAGTTTGGTATACAACTTAAGACAATGTGAAAGTTGTTTCACAACTCACGCCACCTGGAACACCATAGTGTGATGGTGTGTACATACGTCGCAGTCGTGCTCTATTGGATATGGTGCGAATTATGATGTCTCTTATCGTTTAGCCACTATCATTTTGGGGTTATGCATTAGAGACAACCACATTCACTTTAAATAGGACACCATCTAAATCCGTTGAGATGACACCATATGGTTTGGCAGAAACCTAAGTTGTCATTTCTTAGAGTTTGGGAATGCGGCACTTATGTCTGATAAGCTCGAACCCAAAGCGGAAAAATGCATATTCATAAGATACCCTAAGAACAGTTGGGTATACCTTCTATCTCAGATCCGAGTACAAAGTGTTTTTTTGCTAAAACTGGGTCCTTTCTTGAGAAAAGTTTCTCTCGAAAGAATTGAGTGGGAGGAAGATAGAACTTGATGAGGTTGTTGAACCTGTGTTTCAACCAGAGAGTAGCGCAGCGCAGAAAGATGTTTCTGTGGAACCTTCATCGGTTGAAGAGGAAGTAAATGATGATGATCATGAAGCTTCGGATCAAGTTACTATCGAACCTCGTAGGTCGACAAGGACGCATACTGCTCCTGAGTGGTACGACAAACCTGTCTTGGAGGTCATGTTGTTGGACAACGATGAACCTACAAGCTATGGAGAAGCGATGATGGGTCCGGATTCTGACAAATGGTTAGAGGCCATGAAATCCGAGAAAGGAACCATGTATGAAAACCAAGTATAGACTTTGGTAGAATTGCTTGTTGGACGGCAGGTCGTCGAGTACAAATGGACCTTTAAGATGAAGACAGACGCTGATAGTATATGTCACCATTTATAAAGCTCGACTTGTCGCAAAGAAGTTTCCAACAAGTTCAAGGACTTGACTGCGATGAAACTTTCTCACTCGTAGAGATGCTAAAGTCTGTTGGAATTATGTTAGCAGTTGCTGCATTTTTTAAATATGAAATCTGGCAGATGGATGTCAAAACATCGTTTCCTTAACGGTTTACTTGAGGAAAGGTTGTATGTGATACAACCAGAAGGTTTTGTCAGTCCTAAGGATGCTAAAAGGCGTGCGAGGTCTAGCAATCCTTTATGGGCTGGAGCAAGCATCTCAGAGTTTGAATATACACTTTGATGAGGTGATCAAAGTTTTTCATTCTATACAAAGTTTATGAGAAACTTGTATTTACAATAAAGTGTGTGGGAGCACTATAGTTTTTGATAAGCATATGTGGTTGACATATTATTGATTGAAAATTATGTAGAATTTCTGGAAAGCATAAATGGTTTTTGAAAAGAGTTTTTCAAAGGAAGACCTAGATAAAGCTACCTAATTGTTGAGCATCAAGATCTATAGAGATAGATCGAGATGCTTGATGAGACTTTCAGTGAGTACATACCTTGACAAGATTTTTAAAGAGTTCAAAATGGATCAGTTAGAGAAAGAGTTCTTGCCTCATTTGTAAGGTGTGAAGTTGAGTAAGACTCAAAGCTCGACCACAACAGAAGAAAGAGAAAGGACGAAGGCCGTCCCCTATGCTCTAGCCATAGGATCTATATAGTATGCCATGCTGTGTATCGCACCTGTATGTGCCTTACCATGAGTCCATCCAAGGGTACAAGAGTGATCCAGGAGTGGATCACTGGACAGCGGTAAAGATTATCCTTAGTAACTAAAAGACTAAGGAAATGTTTCTCGATTATGGAGGTGATAAAGAGTTCGTCGTAAAGAGTTACGTCGATGCAAGCTTTAACACCAATCCAGATGACTCTTAGTAGCAATCTAGATACGCATAGTGGTGTAGCCATTTGGAATAGCTCCAAGTGGAGCGTGGTAGCAGTGTTTACACTATGGCATAGAGATTTGCAAAGTACACACGGATCTGAATGTCTCACACCCGTTGACTAAAACCTCTTTCACATGCAAAGCATGATCGAACCCCAAAACTCTTTGGGTGTGAGATTCATACCAAATCACATGGCGATGTGAGCTAGATTATTGACTCTAGTGCAAGTGGGAGACTGTTGGAAATATGCCTAGAGGCAATAATAAATTAGTTATTATCATATTTCCTTGTTCATGATAATCGTTTATTATCCATGCTAGAATTGTATTGATCGGAAACTCAGATACAAGTGTGGATACATAGACAACACCATGTCCCTAGTATGCCTGTAATAGACTAGCTCGTTGATCAAAGATGGTTATGGTTTCCTAGCCATGGACATGAGATGTTGTTTGATAACAGGATCACATCATTAGGAGAATGATGTGATGGACAAGACCCAAACTATAAACGTAGCATATGATCATGTGAGTTTATTGCTATAGTTTTTTGCATGTCAAGTATCTGCTCCTATGACCATGAGATCATGCAACTCCCTGACACCGGAGGATTACCTTCTGGGTATCAAACGTCGCAACGTAACTGGGTGACTATAAAGGTGCTCTACAGGTATCTCCGAGGGTGTCTGTTGGGTGTGCATGGATCAAGATTGGGATTTGTTACTCCGTGTGACGGAGAGGTATATCACGACCCACTCGATAATACAACATTATAACAATCCTTGCAAGCAATGTGACTAAAGTGTTAGCCACGGGATCTTGTATTACGAAACGAGTAAAGAGACTTGCCGGTAACGAGATTGAACTAGGTATAGAGATATCGACGATCGAACCTCGGACAAGTAACATACCGAAGAACAAAGGGAACAACATACGGGATTAACTGAATTCTTGACATAGAGGTTCAACCGATAAATATATTCATAGAATATGTTGGAACAAGTATGGGCATCCAGGTCCCGCTATTGATTATTGACCATAGAGGTGTCCCGGTCATGTCTACATAGTTCTCGAACCCGTAGGGGCTGCACACTTAAGGTTCGGTGACGTTTCGGTAGTATAGAGTTATGTATGGTGGTGACCGAAGGTTTCTCGGTGTCCTGGATGAGATCCCGGACGTCACGAGGAGCTTCAAAATGGTCTGGAGGTAAAGATTGATATATAGGAAGTCATGTTTTGTTCATCGGAAAAGTTTCAGGCTCATCGGTAGTGTACCGGGAGTGCCGGGAGGGTGCCGGGGGACCATCGGGAGGGGTGTCTCGACCCAAAGGACCTCATGGGCTATGGGAGGAGTCAAACCAGCCCCTGGTGGGATGGTCTAAGCCCCCACTAAGGCCCATGCGGCTAGGGGTGGGAAAACCCCAAAAGTTGGAGAGGTGGAAAGAGTTTCCAAGTGGAAAGGAGGAATCCTACTCCTAATAGGATTGGAGTAGGACTCCTCCACCTCCAATTTCGACCAAACCTTGAGAGTTTGAGGCTACCTCCTCCCCTCCCTCCCTTCTATATATACTACAGGATTTAGAGGGGAAAGCTAACCCTAATTGCCATGTGTTGCCCTCTTCTTCCTCTAGATCTGTTTCTCCTCTAGATTAGTTCTGCGGTGCTTAGGCGAAGCCCTACAGGATTAGTTCCAGCACCATCGCCGCCATGCCATCGCGCTGCCAGAGAACTCATCTACCTCCCCGCTCCCTCTTGTTGGATCAAGAAGACGGAGATCGTCATCAAGCTATACGTGTGATGAACGCGGAGGTGCCGTCCGTTCGGTGCTAGATTGGAAGGACCATGATCAAGATCGCGAGATGATTCATGATTGGATCGCAGGACGGATCGTGATGAGATCGTGGGACGGATCATGATTGGATCGCGGGACGCTCGGCGATTTGGATCGCGAAGACGTTCGACTACATCAACTGCGTTTCTTAACTCTTCCCGCTTAGCGATCTACAAGGGTATGTAGATCCACTCCCCCTCTCGTAGATGCTTATCACCACGGATAGATCTTGCGTCTGCATAGGAAATTTTTTGTTTCCCATGCAACGTTCCCCAACAGGAAGCCCATAACTATGTGAATAAGGTGATAGTATTGGTCAGGCCGAAAGATATAATGGTGCATGCTCGAGGAAAAAAACCACAAGTGAAACAACATGATGAGAATCGTTGGTTCTGATTTTGATTTGATGATAACCCACACTCAAATCAAAGATTGGACAAGACAATAAATGCAACAATTGATCACATGGTTCAATCAATGGGAATATTATCTTTCTTCAATGCACACAACACAAAAGATATCCCTTTGGCATGAACTAAGTTAGACAAGCTTTTATCTTCCATCTCTCCAAGTTGTTACTTAGCTTAACCAACTAGCTCAGAGGTATCTAACACGGATTCTTGGAGAAGGAGGTGGTTTGTAAGAAACCAACTTGATCATGAACTCAACATAACGGTTAGGAGACAACCTGGTGATACTTCCGACAAGATATTCGGCAAATCACGAACCACCGATATGTTATTAATTTGGAGAAAAATCTTGCTTTTCAGGGCGAGACGATATGATCAACAGAGCAAAGGATTGACACAGTCCTAACTCATCAATCGAAGAGTGCACCATGGAAGATGGACTAGGTAGCATGATCAATCTTGGAATTGTGATTTAATAACCAACACACCAAGAATGAAATTAGTGTCATTAACTACCAAGCAACAGAGTTGCTAGAAGTATTGATTTCACACATCATGGTTCACTTATTGGCATTCCGACTACAACCAACACGGAGACCAAGGAATGAATAATGATGGCGAGAAGTATTAATGTATCAAGAATTCATGAGAGGTGGTGCAATTCTCATGGAAATCTTGACATGAAGAGGGTAATACCCCTAGGTAGAACAGAACAAATGCTGGATTGACATTTTAATGTGCGGAATAGAACTGCTTTGACTCAATCCTGGATATGGATGAGGTACTGGAGTTTGTTTCTCCAAGGCATTCTGAAATAGAATGACTCGACAGACCACAAGAATAATATGTGTCGATGAACACGAATGCACAACTACTCTTAACTATCCACTGATAGATGAAGGTCAGGATACAATTGAAGAGGGGCAACTCAAGAGCACATGATTTTTCTGAGTTGTAGATGCATAAATTAACATGCCGAACAGGTTCAACACAATTCTTCCAGATAACCCATGCAGAATGAAGGAATTCGTAGGGTCACAACTATGAAATAGAAAACTCATCAAGAGCACTCTTGTCGTGATCTTTAGTTCGCGAGGAACTCCTGTCGATGATAGTTCATGGTATTGGAAGATTGATAACCCACGAACCTTGAAGACCATGACAAGGTTACTAAACATCCTGAAGGAACGAGCAAACACTATAAACAGGAGTGAGCAGAATGATCATTGGGTTCAGGAACACAGAAATAGAATACGTACTGACTAAGTAGCATCATAGGATGCTTTCGATAACGATAGCCAGAATTATCACACTAGGAACACAAAACACAACTAGAATGTTGTGTGTTTCACTAGAATAACCTGGTTTCCTATCACTTCAACAATACGTCGAGGTACTAGAGTACCTCAACATAATAATTAGTGTGCTTTGCCTGGCCCAAAATACATCAGGAACAGGATAAAAGAATTTGCAGTTGCATCAAATTATTTGGAGATCTTGGACAACTCGGATAACATACCGGTTGTACACGCATGAAATATGAGGCAACCTGCATGAAACTGACAACATAACCACTGAATTCTTATGGAGACACCGATCCAAGAAGACAACAACTTTTCTATAGGTCTCCAACATAATAACTTGTCATCCCGATAGATAGATGAGAAAGCCTAGTCCTTAATCCCCGCAAAATAAAGAAGAGGGTGAATCAGAATTAGAGTGACACGAGGAAAGGAGTAAAAAGAATCTTATGTTCCCTTCCACAATCAATTCTCTAATTTAACTAAAGCAACTCTAGACTGAACATCGGCCAGTTTGGCTTGGTAATCCTACATACAGTAAAGCTCTAATACTAACGTTGTCGGGCACCGATCCTAAGCCATACAACTCTAGCATGTAATACATCATATTACTTTGCGGCCTCAGGAATGGTAATCCTTACGGCTGCCACCTTACCTTGGCCGGGATCGTTTGCACCTTTGGGCTCACAATGAATATGTCGCTAGCAATCATATGTTCAAGAACCCGGGTCGACATGACTAGTTATAGACCCAATTGGCAAAACCATACAAGAACATGCATACATAACTCAACAGTGCAAGTGTCAGTCATCAACGTGTGTAGACGAGTCATAGCATAGACACAACAACAAAGAAGGATACATGTCAGTCAATCAATGTGTCCGGAGCAGTAGCAAGCTATCAGGGCTCAACGGAAGCACAAAGAGGCATTTCCGTGTAAATAAGGCTACCATAGGCATACGACTAGGTGTCGAATCCCACACATACCAATGCATTTCAAACATACACACAATATGCGCAGATAGAACATGGCATCACAACATAACTCTATGACTCAAGTATTTATTAAAGACTCATAAGAGCCAACATAGTGTGATATTACAAATAGGGGTCACATGACTCAACACTCAAGACGATGACGGCAAGGCAATGACTGCGAGAGAGAGGGAGAAGGTGAGGGGGGAATGGCGAGATGGTCAGCAGGATGAGGACGACATCGGTGTTTCATCTGCGTCATCGCGCTGGCGGACGAGGCAGGCAGGCAGCTTGTGTGCCCGCACGCAGCGAGCGCCTTGCGCTGTCTCTCCTCTGCTAGTAGGCGCGAGGAAGATGACGAGCGAGGAGCTTGGCTGGGCTGGTTGCTGGGCCGCCAGGTAAGCACCATGTAAGTTCTCTCTCTGTTTTTTTTTCTAATTTTGTTTCAATTCCTAATTGTTTTCACGCTGTTTTCATTTAGATAAAAATTCCAAATCATTTTAAAACCTTCTAAAATTATTTATATATTTTTTGTTAGAATATATTCAGAGCCACTTACCAACTTTCTGAATTGTTGGATCTATAAAATCATTTATATAGCATTTATAAATCCAATGAAAATACTTATTGGATTAACTCAAATGCCCAAAAAAATATTACTGTGATTTCAAAAATAATTGTTTAGGTTTTCCTCTTACCATATTTTCACAGAACAACAGGAACATTTTGTTGGACTTTTTTAGGTAATTTTTATGTTGATCATTTTGTCAAAAAAAAATCCTGAAGCTTGCTAATTCGTCATTTCAATTCAAAGAATGCATGCATGAAATGTCATGACAAGGCAAGCTACAGCTAGGGTTGTGACATCAGTGGACCTATATAATTTGTCATTGTATTGGGTGTGTTGAGGACAAAAGAACTTTCTTGTATTTGATTACGTGGTTGTTTGTGAGAAACCATGATTGGCCTACACCTGTCACGGATTGATAAACTTTAGGTCATTCACTTGAGGAAAATTTGATAATGTCCTACAAAACTCCACCCTTAGAGGCTCAACAAAGTGTGGTTAGATATCAGAACTCACGAGTCACGATGACGCAAAATGCACACGGCAATAATAAAGCGGGAACAACTTTGCACAAAGATTGCGACAAATAGATAAGACGAAACACAACTTGAATGAAACATTTTTGAAATCTTCCCTGGGTTAGATTTAGCAAATTTGATTTGAAATATTTTTAAAATGTTTTAGAAATATTGAGAAGAAATGACACAATTAAAAATTTATGAATTTTAATAAGCGTTCACACACTTCAAAAAGCATTCACTTGGTAAAAAGATCATGAACTAAATATTGGAAAAAAGAAGAATGAAAAAGAGAAGAATAATGAAAATAAAAATAAACATAAATATTTGCTCTACCGGATTAGAAAACAAGAAAATGGAAATTCTATCCTCACAATATTCCATCACTAGATTCATGCTACTTGAACATTCGTGTACAAAAACAAAATTATAATGAGCAGAAATATAAGTTGTCATTGTTTTGCAGCAGAAAGAACCAAGCCTTGCTTTTTTATATTTCATACAAAAAATAATTCTACTACTTAAATAGAATTCCCCAGCACTCGAAATACAACACTAACATGCATGGAATCTTCTATACACAAAGCATGCTTGAGAAATTTTTACTTTGCTTGTATAGACACATATGAAAACAAAAAGGATAAAGTATGCAGGTATGGACACATACTTGAACAAAAATTGCCCACCGCACTAGGCTAATTTGCATATATGGACACAGAAAAAAATAATCAAACGAGACAATGAAAAACATACAGGCAACCCGATCCATAAAAATGCATCAAAAGAAATTGTTTTCGCTATTGGGCCTGGCCCAAGAAAGACAACTCAGCACACACGATCGAGAAACCAAAAGCAGCGGACGGGACAACAACAAGCGACACCTCATCAGAAAATAAACTAGTGTTGTTGCGTTCAATCTCATAGTAAGTTTGATCATAAGTTTCTCAAAAGAAAAGTAAGTTTGATCATATGGTTCTGGACTTAGATGTGAATTAACTATTCCTTTCGCTCCTAAATATAAGTCTTTTTGAATTTTTTTCAAAAGTACTACCTAATTTGTATCAAATTTAAAAAACATATGTTCAAATTGAAAAAAAATCAAAAATAGCACCCCGTCAGCCTTCGGGAGGCCGAAAAGGGGCCCGTCAGCCTGCGAGGGGGCGAAGAGGGGCCCGTCGGCCTCCGGAGGGCCGAAGAGGGACCCGTCGGCCTCGTGGAGGCCGAAGAGTGTCAGGGGCACAAAACGTAATTAAGATGGCCTTAAATGAAAAAGTTCTAAACACGAAAAATCTTCGCCTCGTCCAATCGGCTGATTTTGATATAAAAATTGTCTTAATCCGAGGTCGTATGCAACGTGTAGAGCCAAAACAAGATCAGGGGCAGAAGAGTGTCAGGGGGCACAAAACGTAATTAAGATGGCCTCGAATGAAAAAGTTATCAACATGAAAAAAATTCACCTCATCGAATCGGTTCATTTTGATACAAAAATCGTCTTAATACGAGGTTGTATGCAAATTGTAGAGTCAAAACAAGATGTGAGGCAAAAGTTGCACAGTTACTTCGGACAGACCGAATGGATGTCAGAAAATTTGTCACGGGACACTCGGTGCATTCGGTGAGACCATCTATTTTTTTTTATCACGGGACACCACCCAGATCACACAATGACACCATCTAAAAAAAATCACACGCCCGACGGGCTCACCGTCGGCCGCCTCCTTTGTCTGCGTGAAGATAACGAATAAGCGATCACACGTACTACGAACATGTTACGTGATTTGGAACACTGAACACGCTGACTTGCCATGTTTTTCTTTTCTTCTTTGAGCACATTACAATTTAAGTCGCTCACATACATCAAGCATACAATCACCCCTATAAACAGATGCGTGCACGCTTTATTTCGATGAGCATTTTCGATAGACTGCATCGGCACAACATCTCTTATCTCTTATCTCTTATTTACTAATTGAAAGCAAAATAATGTAAGAGTGCTTATTTAGTAAAATAATAGTGTCCAAAAGGAGATATGCACAAAGGCCTTAGCCGGATACTAATATATATCATGAGTTATGATACCGACGAGTTAGACATCATTGGCTAACGAAAAATAGCATCACCATTTTTCCCAGTGGCTCATTTAGGATTTCACAAGGATCAATTAACTTAAAAGGGTACTCTCTCTGTTCCTAAATATAACTCTTTTTAAAGATTACATTACAGACTACATACATACAGATATATATAAACATACTTTTGATGTGCAGATTCATTTATTTTGCTTCATATGTGGTCTATAGTGGAATATCTAGATAGACTTATATTTAGGAACATAGGGAGTACAAAGTAACTTTCAAAATCGTATATGCATTCACCCAATAATTTAAGGGACTTTTGGGACAGTAGAAGTGTGAGCTTTTAGAATATTCGAGAAAGCAACCACATCTCAATGTTGAATTTAAAGATATTAAAATATTCGCCCAATAACTCTGCAGCTTTTGTCCCTAATCTTGTTTTGACTCTACAGGTTGCATACGAGCTCGTATTAAGACGATTTTTTTTATCAAAATCGACCGATTCGATGAGGTGAAGTTTTTTCGTGTTGATAACTTTTTCATTTGAGGCCATCTTAATTATGTTTTGTGCCCCTGACACTCTTCTGCCCTTAATCTTATTTTGGCCCTACAGGTTGCATACGACCTCGGATTAAGACGATTTTTATATCAAAATCAATCGATTCGATGAGGCGAAGATTTTTTGTGTTGACAACTTTTTCATTTAAGACCATCTTAATTACATTTTATGCCCCTGACACTCTTCGGCCTCCACGAGGCCGACGGGTCTCTCTTCGGCCCCCGGAGGCCGACGGGTACTATTTTTGACTTTTTTTTCAATTTGGACATATGCTTTTCGAATTTGGTACAAATTAGGTAGTACTTTTGAAAAAAAAATCTGTCTTTTTAGACATTCCGAAAAGGGATTACATACGAAGCAAAATGAATGAAATTACACTCTAAAATATGTTTATATACATCCGTATGTAGTCTAATAGTGAAATCTCTAAAAGACTTATATTTAGAAACGGAAAAGGTATTTCACATCTAGATGAGATGTGAAATAGCAATTTTGTAGAAAAAAAAGCAACGAAAGGAAACAAACAGGGTGTCCTTTTGTTTCTGCTCCGTGCTCTGTTTTCTGCTCAGACGAGACGGATACAGATTTGCCTACCAGTCATTTCCTATTCACCGCAACACAATTCGACCACACATCACATGTGACCTTTACCAGCAATAACAGTACTGTAATAAACCCATTGCAAACAATCTGAAATCTCTCCATGGAGCACCGTACTAGTACTACCATTATCACTATATCGAACTGTGTCTCGCTGTCTACGATCGAACCGCTCCGTACTCTAAGAGCATGGCTAATAGAAGAGTCCGCTGTCGGCTCTATGTTAGTGCCATATCTGTTAGTCTTTCTATAAAAGTACTTGTATAATAAGTGTCAGCCTTTAGCCTTGTCACGGGTTGTATACAGGCTAAATTTCCTTACGTATTGTGCTATAGTCAGGCGATTCATGGAGCGCCCGCTTCCTTTTTTCTCTTATCTTCTCTCAAGTCCAGCTATGATTTTGCTGATATGAAACATCTTATGGCCTTTTGAGTAGGATCTATTATACTTGCTCTGAGCCATCGCTGACTGGTGAGATAGCGCCGCATCATTCACTCAAATGCGGGAAAGAGCAGGCAGATACCACACGGACACGGCTAAAGTTATTCCTCATCCAATCGATCCCGAACTACTACAAGGCGAGAAAGATGAACACATTACTTGACAGACAGACAGACACGAGCATGCAGGCCTTCACGACTTGGTCCTGAACGGCGTGTAGGTCTTGAGCGCGTCGTGGACGCCCTGGATGGAGGCGGCGCAGGCGGCGACGGTGACGAGGAAGCAGACGAAGCTGAGGCTCTGCAGCGCCATCCACTTGGTGCCGAACCGCGGGATCTGCCGCTGCCGGATGTACATCTCCACGGGGAAGAAGACGGTGAGCGGCCAGAAGGCGATGCTGCCCAGGAACCCCAGGATGCTGTTGAAGAAGGGCATCAGCATGGCCAGCAGAGTGATGAGCGCCACGAACGCCGTCCGCCACACCAGCCGGAACACCGCCGCGTGCTCCCGGCCCAGCCCTGGGTACCTCCGCGCCGCGCCGCCCTCCACCGCCGCGAACAGCGGCTGGCAGAACACCTGGAACCCGCCCACCAGGTGGACCACGATGCACACGTTGGCGAAGTCCACCAGCCAGTAGGGCTCGTAGAAGCCGAACCCCGTCAGGATGTTGCCGTTGGCGTCGTTGCCGAACGCCGAGTAGCCCAGGCAGCCGCACAGCATGTAGAAGGCCGTCGTCGTCGAGATGCCCAACAGCGTCGCCTTCCGCATCGTCTTGTTCTCGCCCGGCGGTGACCGCAGCGTGTCCTGCGCGAGTTGGTCACAGGGTCATCACCTGCTCTGCTCTGAGTTGATTGATTGATTCTAGCAGGCAGCAGCGAGCTAGCTAGAGTTATATGTATACGTACCTGGATCTCGATGAGGATGATGGAGTAGGAGTAGGCGAAGGCGACGTTGCCGAGGGCCTGGAACGTCATCCAGACCTTCTGCGAGGCGTCGACGTCGACCCCGACCTCCGTGCCGGTCAGCGACGTCCTCCCCATGGGCGCCGTGATGGTCTGCGCCAGCGAGAGGCCGACCGCGATGATGGCGTAGGAGAAGGACATGATGGCGGCGACGATGGAGAGCCACGAGAGCTTGTGGAAGTTGGGCACCTGGCAGAAGATGGCCTGCACCACCCCGAAGGCGATGATGTAGGCGCTCAGGTACTGGCTGCAGTCCGCCTTGTGCCCGTGCCGGTGGAAGCAGTTGGACTTCTTCACAGCACTGCATCCATCCATGCATGCATGCAAAACCACACTGATCAGCCACACGTTACTGCTACTACGATCGATCGATCGACCGTGCATGTCCATGGTCGTGGAAAGAAAATTCGATCGACGGGGCTTACGCGGCGCTGATGGAGGCGGTGATGGTGTAGCCGATGCCGGTGCCGAACATGTTGACGTACTGGCAGAAGCCGCAGAACCAGACGTGCCACCCGCCTGCACACATGCACATCATCATCTCAGTTTGCACTTTTTTTTAGGGGAGCTCAGTTTGCATTTTGATGAGTGTAAAAACGGATGAGGTCGAGGCCAGCACGTACCTAGGTAGGACTGGACGGCCTCCGTGTAGGTGTAGTTGCGCTTGCCGGTGACGGGGTCGCCGACGCGGTAGCAGTCGGCGAGGAGGCCGCAGGTGTAGAAGGTGATGGCGGCGAAGAGCAGCAGCGAGAGCGGCCCGGCCACCCACCCCAGCTGCGCCATGGCCCAGGCCAGCGACAGCACGCCGGACCCGATCACCGCCGTTATGATGTGCGCCGTCGCCGTCCATACCGTCCCTGGCGGTACACACAAACATGCAACAATAATCAGCTGCGAATTCTGTCAAACCACCCATGCATGGACTCATATGCGGACAAAAATGTCGCTGCCGTTGACGCATGCAGCAAACCGATGCTAGAGAAACAAGGTAAGGAGATGAAAGAGCTTTCGGCGATCGCCATGCAGAAAGCAGAGTTGGCAACATATATTCGCACTCGGTGGCACTAGCATCTACGTACAGGGAAAGAAAGCTACGGGAAACCGTAGGAAAATATCGGACGCATGGCGCCGCTGCTGGATTTGGCAACATTCATTCAATTCAAGGGGCGTTCTCTCTACGTACCTCGGCGGCCTACGCTGCCATGGCAGCCGTTCTTTTCTCGGTGGCCTCTTTGACCTGTGCCTATCTCATCAGGGCGCGTCTAGGAAGACGTGCCGGTGTTATGGACAGAACCCCAACTGATTGGACCGCTCTTATGGCGCTACGTTGGTAGGGGAAAAGATACTACCACTGTAGTGCCACCGTGCTAGCTAGCTGCTACTAGGGCCGAAATATTTCAACTTGTCTTCCTGAAACGCAAAGCCTCCCAAAACCTCCACACGACCATATACCCCCGTTTAATAAAGGAAGGTTCAAGGCCAAGATTCTAGCACGAAGAGTATCTCAGAACTTGTTTGTAATTTATGATACTTCTGAAATAAATCATAGAGTAGTAAAAGAGACCCACCCCTTTCAGTCTGTCTGAAAAAAGGGCATGCTCAATATCGAGGAATATTTGCATTGAGGTGTACTTGCATTGTCATATTATCCATTTTAATCGTAGTATTGAACTCAACATGGTATCAAAGGTTTACTGGCGCAATAATAAAAGTACTAAAAGATCCCATGTTTAGCCTGAATAATAGGCATTGAAAAACTTTACGGCCCACCTTATCCTACTGGTTTGAGTTTTTGGAAGCACTTGACACTACTCTAAAGAATGTTGGGCAGTAGCGAATCAATGGAGTTGATTCTCCCATGTAAGTCAGGTTTGAGTTGCAGTGGCTGACAAGTTGGTCCACCAACAAGCTGGCCCACAGGTCATCGACCCAAACTCCGGCTGATGTGAAACTAGGCCCATTTTCAACACTAGAATTCAAATACCAGACCGTCACCAAAGTGCATTACTATTTACTTTTTGGTAGATATTTACGCATCACATCTGTTGATGGCACATAATGTGACAACCAAACTTCAAACTCCATGACACGACATACACTGTGTTTAGGATGCGTGCGTGAGTGCGTGCGTCCACGTGGTATACTTTGTACTTGGCGTTCCGGAAAATTGTGGATATGCATCATGATTCTTTTTTTTTTTGAAAGAAGCATCATGATTCAATTGCCCGCTTATACTATGACGAATTGATTGTTGCATCCTTAAAATGCAAAAAGTTACAGTCCATGGATAAAACATGAAATTATTAACTCACTCTGTAAAACAAATATAGGAAATAGTTAAGACACGCAAAAAGGAAATACGGATTTATAGTAACGACTACAAGAGCCAACCGATCGATTGCCAACCCAGCGATATATAACAACTCAAAGATTGGAAACTGGATACCAGAGGAATCTGCGTATATCTGGCTGGGATCTGCCGATCGAATTAAATCATAAATGGGAACCCTGGTAGAGTAGTAGGTTTAGTCACATGCACCACAGAGATTCCAGGGCGGTAATTAATGGTTTACAAAAACGGCAGGATATATATGCATGTCTGTGGCAAGCAGCAGCGGGGACGCCCCCGCCCGCGGTGGAAAGCAATCAATTTGATAGCCAGCCCGCCGTGAGAGATGCAGAGAACTTCGCCGGCAAGCATCCAAACAGCGTTGGCCTATGCGCTACGGGGGCGATGGTACTAGGATCCATATGCATTCATTGTACGTATGCTAGGAGTACGTCGGGATTTAATTCCGTGGGAATTCGCATCGGACATTAATGCCGTATACGCCGTCCAACTCTACGTACTACGTGGCCGGCTACGCCTATCCTCGACGCGCTTGCTCCCTCCCCGGTTCACGAAGCGCGCGCGTGACGGCCTCGGTTTCCCCTTCCTGCCTTCATTCAATTTAGGAATGCTGTAAAAATCCAACCACCGTCCGTCCGGAGAACGAATCGACCGATCGATCCACGGAGAGGCGGATTACGAAGCAAGAATGGTTGGATGCATGGATGGATGGGTCATGGGTGCGTGCGTACCTGTCCGCCTCTCCTTGCCGTCGTCGTCGACGTCGCCGTGGCTGCGGGGAAGGTGGGCCTGGCGGCCGCCGTCGACGTCCATGGCTCCGCCTCCGCCTCCGCTCCTCTCTCTTGCCGCCTCCCTCCGCCTCGATCTCCTCCTCCCTCGGCCTCTCTCCCTCTCTGTACAAGAGTGATCTGTACGTATCTCGTGCGTGTGAGGGTTGTGCGGGAGTGATAGAGAGATAATTGTTCGCGGCTCCCTCTCCCCCCTTGCAGCTTTGCTCCTCCGATGGTGGAAGGAAGGAGAAGTGGTGGTGGTGTGGTCAGGAGAGGGAATAGGAGAGGCCAATGAATTGCCATATATATAGGGGCGGGGGCGGGAGGGAGGGAGGGTCGGGCCGGCTGGCTAGCGAGCGAGCTCAACTGGGTGCCTCGCCTTGCTATACGTGGAAAGAAACGAAGCAACGCCCACTGGAAACGGTGGTTCGCGCCGGACAGGATAAGTTGACGCCCTTTTTTCCTGTTTTTATGTCAAAGCTCGCACTCTTCTTTTCTGAAAGAAAAGAAAAAAAACTCGCACTCCCCTGCACTTGCCTGGGTGTCCCTATGTCTCGCTTCCGACTCGCTGAAGGGACGACCAAGATGCACCGGCTCACGCGTATGGCAGGCCACAGGCTCCATTTCAGTTTTTCTTTATTATTGTATATTTGTTTATACTTTAACATATAATATATATATAAGTCTACTAAAGTATTCGATTTTTTTTGTAAAAATGTTTATCGGTATTTAAACAATACTTCAGAATATTAACCAAGTTTTTGAAAGATGTTGGACAACATTCGGACAATGTTGAAGGCGTATACAAAAATTGTTGATCATGTATTAAAAAATTATGAATTTTATTAATTATGTATATAAAAACATTAACCAAGAATTCGAAAAAATATATGAAACAGGTATTTGAAAAATGTTAATCAAGCATTTGGTAAAAGTTAAATGTGCAAGAAAAATGTTGACCATGTATTGAATAAGTAATACTTTTTTTATCATGTATATGAAAATGTTAATCAAGCATTTGAAAAATGTTAAATGTGTACTGAAGAAATGTTGACCATTTATTAGAAAATTATGCAAAATATTGGTCATGTATATCAAAATCTTAACAAGCATTTGGAAAAATAATGACCAAGTATTTGAAAAAAGTTAAATGTACATACAAAAAATGTTGAGCATGTCATAAATAATGTTAATCTTGTATTTGAAAAATGTTAATGTTGTATTTGAAAAATGTTAATCATAAATTTTAAAATATTTAAAAGTGTGTATAGAAAAAATGTTGACCATCTATTAAAAATTATTAATCTTGTTTTTGAAAAATTTGAAAATGCGTGCAGAAAAAATATTGACAATGTATTTAAAAATTTTAAACGTGTATTAGAAAAATGGTACTGAAGTATACGAAAAATGACGAGTGAAAAACAAAAGATACATAAGGAAAAAATGAGAAGAAATAAAAAACCAATTAAAAACAATAGAAATTAAAAAATAAAACATAGAAACCGATGAGAAACGAGAAAGAATACACAAAACCAAAGAAAAAAAAGCAAAACCTTGTGAAACGAAGAAAATAAAATAAAGAATACCAAAGAAAAAGGAAAGAAAACATAAAAACGATGAAAATAGAGGAAAACAAACGAAAACCATGGAAAACGGTGTAGGAACGGTGAAAACCACGACTCGTTTGGACTTAAGTTGCCTCATCGTACTACTCTGTCATGAAGCCAAGGCTTGCCTAGTGATCACACACAATTGCTCTAAAGCCGGAGACCAGTGTTTGGATCACTGTCGCACTCCATTTGCTCTTCGTGTTTTTCCTTTTACTGTACATCTGCGTGAATTAATCAAGACCCATTAGAAGTTTGAGGAGTTCATGTATTTACCATGTGTTAATGCTTTGTTTCGGTTCTCTATTAAAATGAGGCCTTAATATCCCTTAGTTTCGAATAGGACCCTGCTGTCACGGAGGGTAGGACAAAAAATGTCATGCAAGTTCTTATCGCAAGCATGTATAACTATATATGAAATACATGCCTACATTATATTGATGAATTGGAGCTAGTTCTTGTTGGAAATATGCCCTAGAGGCAATAATAAAGTGGTTATTATTATATTTCTTTTTTCATGATAATCGTTTATTATCCAATAGAATTTTATTGGTCAGAAACTCAAATACATCTGTGGATATATAGACAAACGTTGTGTCCCTAGTGAGTCTTTACTAGACTAGCTCGTTGATCACAGATGGTCAAGGTTTTCTCACCATAGACATGAGTTGTCATTTGATAATGGGATCACATCATTAGGAGAATGATGTGATGGACAAGACCCAACCGTAAGCATAGCATTTGATCGTGTTAGTTTATTGCTACTCCTTTATCCATGTCAAGTATTTGTTCCTATGACCATGAGATCATGCAACTCCCTGACACCAGAGGAATGACCTGTGTGTATCAAACATCACAACGTAACTCGACGGCTATAAAGGTGCTCTACAGGTATCTCCGAGGGTATCTGTTGGGTTGGCGTGGATCGAGACTGGGATTTGTCACTCCGTATAACGGAGAGGTATCTCTGGACCCACTTGGTAATACAACATCACAAGAAGCTTGCAAGGAATGTGACTAAGGAGTTAGTCATAGGATCTTGTATTACGGAATGAGTAAAGAGACTTGCGGGTAACGATGTTTAACTAGGTATGGAGATCTCGGGCAAGTAACATACCCATGGACAAAGGGAACTATATACGGGATTGTATGAATCCTTGACAACGTGCTTCGACCGATAAAGATCTTCGTGGAATATGTAAAAACCAATATGGGCATCTAGGTCCCGCTATTGTTTATTGGCCGGAAAGTGTCTCGGTCATGCATGCATGCATCTCCTTTGCCCACGGCCCTAACCCTAGGGGAAACCCTAGGGTGGGCGGCCTCCCCCTCCCCCTATATATGAGAGGAGAGGGAGGGCAGACGCATCCTAAGATACTTCGCATCCCTTCCTCTCTCTATAGATCTGTTTCTCCTCCAGTTTGTGTCGCAGTAGCGCTTGGCGAAGCCCTGCCGGGACAGCTCACCACCATCGCCACCATGTCGTCGTGCTGCCAGAGAACTCATCTACTACTCCAACCTCGCTCGCTGGATAGAGGAGGCGGAGACATCATCGAACTATGTGTGTGATGAATGAGGAGGTGTCGTCCGTTCAGCGCTAGATCGAGACGTATCGTGATTGGATCGTGGGACAGATCGTGATTGGATCGCGAAGACGTTCGTCTACATCAACCGCATTTCTTAACGCTTCCTGCTTAGTGATCTACAAGGGTATGTATATGCACTCCCCCTCTCGTAATTGTTGATCTCCATATATTGATCTTGGGTGTGCATAGGAAAGTTTTTGTTTCCAATGCAACGTTCCCCAACAATGGTATCAGAGCTAGGTCTATGCGTAGATAACATGCACGAGTAGAACACAAAAGAGTTTATGAGCATTGATGTTCAGATTGTTTACCTCCTTAGTCTTATCTTGAAACGGCGGTATTGTGGGATGAAGCGGCTCAGACCAACCTTACTCGTCCATGTATGAGAGACTGATTCCATTGACTGACATGTAACTCGTTGCATAAAGATGGCTGGCGGGTGTCTATCTCTCCCACTTTAGTTGAATCAGATTCGACTGAGGTAGTCCTCGTAGAAGGTTAAAAGGCAACTTGATTATCACCGTTGTGACTTTGCGTAGGTAAGAACGATTCTTATTAGTTGCCGATAGCAGCCACATAAAACATGCAACAACAAAGTAGAGGACGTCTAACTTGTTTTTGCAGGGCATGTTGTGATGTGATATGGCTAAAAACATGATGTGATATATGTGATGTATGACATGATCATGTTCTGTATAGATTATCACGACTTGCATGTCGATGAGTACAACAACCAGTAGGAACCATAGGGTTGTCTTTAATTATTTTTGCAATTTTGCTTTACTTTATTGCTATGAGTTAGCAATAGTTGTAAAAGGAAGAGTTGGCGCAACGACCACATGACAACATGATGATGGAGATCATGGTGTCATGCCGGTGACGATGGAGATCATGTCAGTGCTTTGAAGATGGAGATCAAAAGCACAAGATGATGATGGCCATATCATGTCACTTATATGATTTGCATGTGATGTTTATCCTTTTATGCGTCTTGTTTTTCTTAGGACGACTGTAGCATTGTAAGATGACCCCTCACTAAAATTTCAAGATAAAATTGTGTTCTCCCCAAGTGTGCACCATTGCGAAGGATCGTCGCTTCGAAGCACCACATGATGATCGGGTGTGATAGACTCTACGTTCGCATACAATGGGTCTAAGCCAGTTTTGCATATGTAGAACACTTGAGTTATACTTGACGAGCCTAGCATGTACAGACATGGCTTCAGAACACAGGAGAACGAAAGGTCAAAGATGAGTCATATAGTACATATGATCAACATGGAGATGTTCACCATTGAAACCACCTCATCTCACGTGATGATCAGACTTGAGTTAGTGGATTTGTATCATGTCACACATAGACAACCTAAGGGATGTTGATTTGAGTGGGAGTTCTAAAGTAATATGATTAATTGAACTCAATATCATGACCATAGTCTAAGTTGTCTTTGCAAAATTATGTTATAGATCAATGGCTCACGCGGTAGCTTCCCTGAATTTTAATGCGTTCCTAGAGAAAGCTAAGCTGTAAGATGATGGAAGTAACTATGCGGACTGGGTCCGTAATCTGAGGATTATCCTGACGGCTTCGCAAAATACGGATGTCCTTGATGCGCCGCTTGGTGTGCCGCCCCTCCATTGCCCTCTGTAGAAGTTGTGCACGTCTGGCAGGCGCGTGCTTATGACTACTTGATAGTTCAGTGTGACATTTGTATGGCTTAGAATCGGGACTTTAAAAGCGTTTTGAACGCGACGGAGCATATGAGATGTTCCAGAAGTTGGAGTTAGTATTTCAAGAAAATACCCAGATCGAGAGGTGTGAGACCTCCGATAAGTTCTTCGCCTGCAAGATGGAAGAGAATAGTTCTGTCAGTGAGCACCTGCTCAGAATTTTTGGGTACTACAACCGTTTGACTGATTTGGGAGTTCAGCTTCCACCCGAGACGGTCACTGACAGAATTATCCACTCACTACCAACTAGCTACAAAGGCTTCGTGATGAACTATAATATGCAAGGGATGAACAAGTCATTCTGTGAGCTATTCGCAATGCTGAAAATCGCGGAAGTAGAAATGAAAAAAGGAGCATCAAGTGTTGATGGTGAATAAAACCACTAGTTTCAAGAAAGGCAAGGGAAAGAAGGGAAACTTCAAGAAGGGTGGCAAGCCAGTTGCCTCTCCCGTGAAGAAACCCAAGGCTGGACCCAAACCTGAGACTGAGTGCTCCTATTGCAAGGGGACTGGCTACTGGAAGCGGAATTGCCCCAAGTACCTGGCTGATACGAAGGTTGGCAATGTCAAAAAAGGTATATTCGATATACATATTATTGATGTGTACCTCACTAGCTCTCGAAGTAGTGCATGGGTATTTGATACCGGTTCGGTTGCTCATATTTGTAACTCGAAACAGGAACTACAGAATAAACAGAGGCTGGCGAGAGATGAAGTGATGATGCGCATCGGAAATTGTTCCAAGGTTCACGTGATCTCCGTCGGCACGCTCGCTCTTCAATTACTTGCGGGATTAGTTTTAAACCTAAATAATTGTTATTTGGTGCCTGCGTTGAGCATGAACATTATATCTGGATCTTGTTTATTGCGAGACGGTTACTCATTCAAATTAGAGGATAATGGTTGTTCTATTTATATGAGTAATATATTTTATGGTCATGCACCCAATGTGAATTGTTTATTCTTGTTGAATCTCGATAGTAGCGATAGACGCATTTATAACATTGATGCCAAAGGATGCAAAGTTAATAATGATAGTACCAGTTTCTTGCGGCACTGCCTCTTAGATCATATTGGTGTAAAACGCATGACGAAGCTCCATGCTGATGGAGTTTTGGAATCACTCGATTTTGAATCGTTTGATACATGTGAACCATGCCTCTTAGGCAAGATGACTAAAACCCCATTCTCCGGTACAATGGAGTGGGCAAGTGACTTGTTGGAAATCATACATACTGATGTGTGCAGTTCGATGAGTGTTGAGACGCGCGGTGGATATTGTTATTTTCTTTCCTTCACTAATGATTTTAGTACATATGGGTATATTTACTTATGAAACAAAAGTCTGAAATGTTTGAAAAGTTCAAGCAATTTCAGAGTGAAGTAGAAAATCATTGTAACAACAAAATAAAATTTCTATGATCTGATTGTGGTGGAGAATATGTGAGTTATGAGTTTGGCATGCACTTGAAAAAGTGTGGAATTTTTTCAAAACTTACGCCACCTAGCACACCACAGCGTAATGGTGTGTCCAAGCATCATAATCATACTCTATTAGATATGGTGTGATCTATGATGTCTCTCATTGATCTGCCACTATCATTTTGGGATTTTGCATTAGAGACAGCTGCATTCGCTTTAAATAGGTCACCATCAATGTCCGTTGAGACGACATCGTATGAATTATGGTTTGGAAAGAAACCTAAGTTGTCATTTCTTAAAGTTTGGGTATTGATGCTTATGTGAAAAGGCTTCAACCTGGTAAGCTCGAACCCAAAGCGGATAAATGTGTCTTCATAGGATATCCTAAGGAAACAGTTTGGTATAACTTCTATCTTAGATCCGAGGGCAAAGTGTTTGTTGCTAAAAAATGGGTCCTTTCTCGAGAAAGAGTTTCTCTCGAAAGAATTGAGTGGGAGGAAAGTAGAACTTGATGAGGTCGTTGAACTGTCACTTCAGTTGGAGAGTAGCACGAGCAGAAAGATGTTTTTGCGGCGCCTAAACCAAGTGAAGAGGAGGCTAATGGTGATGACCATGAAGCTTAGGATCAAGTTATTACTGAACCTCGTAAGTCGACAAGGAATCGTACCGCCCCTGACTGGTACGGCAATGCTGTCTTGGAGGTCATGTTGTTGGACAACAATGAACCTACGAGTTATGAAGAAGTGATGGTGGGCCGATTCAAACAAAAGGCTAGAGGCCATGAAATCTGAGATAGGATCCATGTATGAGAAAAAGTGTGGACTTTGGAGGACTTACCATATGATCGTAAGGCCATACAAAATAAATGTATCTTTAAGAAAAAACGGACGCGGACGGTAATGTCACTATCTATAAAGCTCGACTTGTTGCAAAAGGATTTTCACAAATTCAAGGAGTTGACTATGATGAGACTTTCTCTCCTGTAGCGATGCTTAAGTCTGTTAGGATTATGTTAGCAATAGCAGCATTTTTTAATTACGAGATCTGGCATATTGATGTCAAAATAGTCTTCCTTAATGGTTTCCTTAGGGAAGAGTTGTATATGATGCAACCAAAAGGTTTTGTCGATCCTAAAAATGCTAATAAAGTGTGCAAGCTCCAGCGATCCATTTATGGACTGGTGCAGGCATTTCAAAGTTGGAATCTTCACATTGATGAGGTGATCAAAGCGTTTGGGTTCATACAAGTTTATGGAGAAGCTTGTATTTACAATAAAGTTAGTGGGAGCTCTATAGCCTTTCTAATACTATATGTGGATGGCATATTGCTGATTGTAAACAATATATAACTTTTAGAAAGCGTGAAGATATTTTTGAATAAGAGTTTTTCAATGAAAGACCTCGAAGAAGCTACTTACATATTGGGCATCAAAATATATAGGGATAGATCAAGATGCTTAATAGGACTTTCACAAAGCACATATCTTGATAAGGTTTTGAAGAAGTTCAAAATGGATCAGTCCAAGAAGGGGTTCTTGCATGTCTTACAAGGTGTGAATTTGAGTCAGACCCAATGGCGGTGACTACGGAAGATAGAGAAAAGATGAGTGTCATCCCCTATGCTTCAGTCATAGGCTCTGTCATGTATGCAATGCTGTGCATAATACCAGATGTGAGCCTTGCCATAAGTATGCCAGGGAGGTTTCAAAGTGATCCAGGAATGGAACACTGGACATCGGTCAAGAATATCCTTAAGTGCCTGAAAAGTACTAAGGACATGTTTCTCGTTTATGGAGGTGATCAAGAGCTCGTCGTAAAGGGTTATGTCGATGCAAGCTTTGACACAAATCCGGATGACTCTAAGTCTCAAACCTGATATGTATGTGTTCTGAATGGTGAAGCGGTAAGCTGGTGTAGTTCCAAGCAAAGCATGGTAGCAGATTCTGCACGTGAAGTGGAGTACATAGCTGCTTCGGAAGCAGCGAAGGAAGGTGTCTGGATGAAGCAGTTCATGATGGATCTTGGAGTTGTGCCCAGTGCACTAGACACAATGACCCTCTTCTGTGATAACACTGGCGCCATTGCTCTAGCCAAGGAGCCCAGGTTTCACAAAAGGACCAGAAACATAAAGCACCGTTTCAATTCCATCCGCGATTACATCAAGGAGGAGGACATAAACATTTGCAAAATACATACGGATCCGAATGTTGCAGAGGCGTACACTAAACCTCTTCCACGGGCAAAACATGATCAACACCAGAACTCTATGGGTGTTAGATTCATTACAACGTGAATCATATGGTGATGTGAACTATATTATTGACTCTAGTGCAAGTGGGAGACCATTGGAAATATGCCCTAGACGCAATAATAAAGTGGTTATTATTATATTTCTTTGTTCATGATAATCGTTTATTATCCATACTAGAATTGTATTGATCGGAAACTCAAATACATGTGTTGATATATAGACAAATGTTGTGTCCCTAGTGAGCCTCTACTAGAGTAGCTCGTTGATCAGAGATGGTCAAGGTTTCCTAACCATAGATATGAGTTGTCATCTTATAATGAGATCACATCATTAGGAGAATGATGTGATGGACAAGACCCAACCATAAGCATAGCATTTGATCGTGTTAGTTTATTGCTACTGCTTTATCCATGTCAAGTATCTGTTTCTGCGACCATGAGATCATGCAACTCCCAGACACCGGAGGAATGCCTTGTGTGTATCAAATGTCACAACATAACTGGACGACTATAAAGGTGCTCTATAGGTATATCCTAGGGTATCTGTTGGGTTGGCATGGACCGAGACTGTGATATGTCACTCTATATGATGGAGAGGTATCTCTGGGCCCACTCGGTAATACAACATCACAAGCAGCTTTTAAGCAATGTCACTAAGGAGTTAGTCACATGATCTACTATTACGAAATTACTAAAGAGACCTGGCGGTAACGGGATTGAACTAGGTATGGAGATATCAACGATTGAATCTGGGGCAAGTAACATATCGATGGACAAAGGGAACTATATACGGGATTGTCTGAATCCTTAACATCATGGTTCGCCCAATAAAGATCTTCGTGGAATAAGTAGGAACCAATATGGGCATCCAGGTCCTGCTATTGCTTATTGGCCGGAGAGTGTCTCGGTCATGTCTGTATCATTCTCGAACCCGTAGGGTCCGCACACTTAACGTTCGATGACGATTTGGTATTGTTGAGTTATATATGTTGGTGACCGAAAGTTGTTCGGAGTCCCAGATGAGATCTCCGACGTCACGAGGAGTTCCAGAATGGTCCGGAGGTAAGGACTGATATATCGAAAGTTGGTACTCGAGTTCCGAAAAGCTTCCGGGACTTACCGGTTTTGTGACAGGGATGCCGGAAGTGTTCCGGGGGTCCATCGGGTGGATCCACCTGCTCCGGAGGGACCCATGGGTTGTGAGAGATGGAGCACGAGCCTCTGGTGGGTTGGTCGCCCCTTCCACCTAGGGCCCATGCGGCCAAGGGCTGGGCTGGCCCAAAGGTGTCTATCGCCCCCTTTCCTTGGGGGCCAAGGCAACTCCTTGGCCAGAGCCACTAACCCTAGGGCAGCCAGCCTCCACCCCTCTCCCTATATATATATGAGAGGAGAGGAGGTCAGCCGCATCCCAATCCATGGCACAGCCCTCCCTGTCTCTCTCTCTCTAGATCAGTTTCTCCTCTAGTTTGTATCGCGGTAGCGCTTGGCGAAGCCCTGCCAGGACAACTCCACCACCACCACCACCATGTCGTCGTGCTACTTGAGAACTCATCTACTACTCCGCCCTCGCTCGCTGGATTGAGAAGGCAGAGACGTTATTGAGCTATACCTATGCTGAACACGGAGGTGTCGTCCGTTTGGCGCTAGATCGAGACGGATCGTGATTGGATCGCGGGACCGATCGTGATTGGATCGCAAAGACGTTCGACTACATCAACCGTGTTTCTTAACTCTTCTCGCTTAGCGATCTACAAGGGTATGTATATGCACTCCCCCTCTCGTAGTTGTGATCTCCATAGATTGATCATGGGCATGCGTAGGATTTTTTTGTTTCCCATGCAACGTTTGTAGGATCGAAAGTAGTGCTAAAGGGGGGGGGGGTGATTAGACTACTTGACCAAATAAAAATCTACTTTTTCCCAATTTTAATTCTTGGCAGATTTTAGCATTCATAGTATGTCCAGTACACCCTACACATGAATGTCTACGAGTATAGCAGCGGAAAGTAAAGACAAGCATGTAAGTAAAGGAAGGGTAGGAAGATCAAACGCAATTGGTGACACGATGATTTTTCTCATGGTTCCGATAGGTGGTGCTATCGTACGTCCATGTTCATGGAGTCTTCAAACCACGGAGGGTAACGGTCATGAGAGTCAACAAAGGGCTCTACCCATGGAGGGTTCCACGAAGAAGCAACCTTGACTATACAATGATGGCCTACGTCCATGGAGGACTAGCCTAACTCGGGGTAGATCTTCACAAAGCAGGCGATCTCCTTGCCCTTAAAAACTTGTTGGTTCACTCCACAACACGAAGTAGGAGGCTCCCAAGCAACACCTAACCAATCTAGGAGGCACCACCCTCCAAAAGGTAAAAGGCTCGATTGTGTCGATGAACTCCTTGCTCTTGTGCTTCAAGATGATAGACTCCTCAACACACAATCATTCTCTCATAGATTTGGCTTGGTAGAAGAGGTTGATTGGGTGGAAAGGAACTTGGGCAGGCTAGAGATCAAGATTCATATGGTAGGAATGGAATGGCATGATCTCAACACATGAGTAGGTGGCTCTCTCTCAGAAAATCCGTAGCTATGAGTGGGGAACTATTCTGAGTGCTTCTCTTGCGAGTGAGCGGTGGTGGAGGGGTATATATAGGCATCTCCAAAAATCCAACCGTAACACACAAAATGACCAACTCGGTGACACCGATGTGTTAATCTCGGTAGTACCAAAGTGACCAAAAATTGGCAACTTTTGAATCTCGGTGAGACCGATATAGGAAACTCGGTTGCACCGGTAAGGTGACCAACGGTCAGATTGCCCAATCTCGGTGACGCCGATCCAACAATCTCGCAGGGACCGATATTGTGAATTTGCATAACAGAAAGTTGGCAGCCTAACTCGGTGGCACTGAATGCCGAATCGGTTGCACCGAAGAGCTAGGGTTTGGCTGAGGCTATCTAGGGTTTGGAATCGGTGGCACCGAGTGTAGAGTGTTGGTTGCACCGATTTTGAGTATTTGGCTTTGGACAGACTTTTGTGGAAGAGCTTGTGGGTGTATGTGGTGACTATCACTTGTGCACGTATGAGCATTTTGTTCACCAACAAAACCTTACCCCCTTTTAATAGTATTGGCTTTCCTATGGACTCAAAGTGATTTCTCACAAATGTAAAATGTAGAGTCCTTTGCTTGAAGCTTGGCCAATGTTATTCCTTGCATCTTGGGGTATTCCACAATCCTTATGCCAACCCAACATTGAACTTTTCCTGAAACATACTTAGTGGAAACATTAGTTCAATGACATATATGTTGTTATTAATTACCAAAACCACCAAGGAGCAAATGTGCTTTCAACGTTCCCCAACAATTTTGTGTCGCTCTAGTGTGTAACTGTCACATGATTGATGTCATCCATATCTTTCCTTCGCTGCACGATGGCCTATGCTTTACATATACCGAATCTTGCTAACTTACTATTGTTGTTGTCACTGTCATCACTGTTATCAAATTGCTGCTACCACTACTATTACAAAATTGATGCTATCACTGTTACTACTACTACTATGATTTTCCGTGGTACTAAACCTTTGTTGCAGAGAAATATCCCAAGTGAGATTGAATTGACAACTAAACTGTCAAGGCCTATAAATATTCTTTGGCTCCCCTTGTGTCGAATCAATAAATTAGGATGAAATACTACCCATGAAGACTATCGCGATCCCCTATACTTGTGGGTTATCATTGTACAACACAACCACGATGAACGATGAGCCTCTGCATCGGTTATAGAATGCTTGAGGTGAGCTCTGTTTCTCGAACAAGCTAGATTGTGTGTCATTGCATTGATAATGGGAAGAGTACATGTGGTGCAACTCTCAGACTACGTACACTCAGAGGCGTAGTGGAGAGCTTAGTTTGAGCAGAGAAAGCAAGCAGGGTAGCTGATGTCTACTACACAATTTATTATTGTAGACTCGTGCTAGGCCTCCAAGCATAGAGGTTTTTAGGATAGTAGCGATTTTCCCTCAAATGAATTACCTAAGGTTTATAAATCTATGGGAGGTGTAGGATGACGACGGTCTCTCTCAGACAACCCTGCAATCAAATACAAGGAAACTCTTGTGTCCCCAACACACTCAATACAATGACAAATTGTATAGGTGCACTAACTCGGCGAAGATATGGTGATACAAGTACAATATGAATGGTAGAAATAGGTTATTCTAATAAGAAAATATATAAACAACAAGGTAAAAAATAGTAAACAACAAGCAAAATGGTATATTAATGCTTGGAAACAAGGCTTAGAGTTCATACTTTCACTAGTGCAATCTCTCAACGGTGCTAACATAATTGAATCATATAACCATCCCTCAACGTGCGAGAAAGAATCACTTCAAAGTTCATATCTAGTGGAGAAGATAAGACGAAATTGTTGTAGGTAGAAAAACCACCTCAAAGTTGTCCTTTCCGATCAATCGATTGAGCCATCTATAAGTCTCTCAAACAACCCTAGAGTTCGTACTAGAATAACACCAAAGATACGCGTCAATCAATCCTAATGTCACCTAGATACTCCAATGTCACCATAAGTATCTGTGGGTTAATTATTCGACATGCATCAAACAATTTCAGATTCATCACATTCAATCCAACACAAACAAGTTCAAAGAGTACGTACCCCAAGATTTCTATTAGAGAAAGTAGGACAAGAAAGTGTATCAACCCATATGCATAGATTACCCTAATGTCACTGCGGGAATCCACAAGTTGATTACCGAAACTTATATCAAGTGAATCAATAGTATACCCCATTGTCACCACGGGTATCCACATGCAATACATATATCAAGTGTTCTCAAATCCAAAGTACTCAATCCAACATAACGATATCTCAAAGGGAAAGACTCAATTCATCACATCATGATAGCAAGGGAAGAACACCATATGATCCAACTATATTAACAAATCTCGTGATACATCAAGATTGTGCCATCTCAAAAATGAGAGAGAGAGAGAGATATCAAACACATAACTACTGGTCCATACCGTCAGCTCCGGGGGTGAACTACTCCCTCCTTGACATGAAGACCGCCGGGATGATGAAGATGGCCTTCGGTGACGATTCCCCCCTCTAGTAGGACACTGAAAAATGGCTCCAGATGATTTTTCTTTAGTACATAGCCTTGCGACAGCGGAGCGGAAGTTCTAGGTTAACTTCTGGGGGTTTGGGGATTTATAGGATTCACGTTGGAATCACGAGGAGATATACCACAGGGGCCCCATAAGGCATCATGGCATGGCTACCCCCCTGGGCGTGCCATGTTGCCTTATCTCCTCCTTGTGAGTACCTTGGTACTCCCTCTAAGCTTCCTCGGTGCCTTTCCTTTCATAAAAAAATGTCAAAAAGTTTCGTTCAATTTCGAGAACTTTCATTTTCTGCACATAAACAATACCACGGTAATTCTGCTGAAAACAATGTCAATCTGGATTAGTTCTGATTAAATCATATAAAATGATTCAAAACCAAATAAAATATTGTAAATATGGGTAAATGTGGCATGAATACTTCATAATATCGATGTGTTGGAGATATATCAGCTGCTTAGCCCCAAGTACAAGCTAAACTGTAGGAAGGATCTCGTTAAGTCCTTTCACGCCGGACGAAGCCCACATGCGCACTTCCTCCTTGATGCTAGCTACCAGGATGGTGTGTGATGGTTGGAGCCCATCGAAGATGCCGGATTTTTAATGCTTCCATATGGGGGCTAGGTGACGAGGGCGGGCAGGGGAAGAAGACCCTTCCTAAGTCATGGCGGCATAGCATCGGTAGCCATGGTTAGCCAGCCAACGTAGCCTAGCTATCCATCAGGAACTGGAGTCGTGCCCTGCCCAGGACAAGATCTCGTGCTAGGTGATTCATGAGAACATGGAACCCATGAGAAGGTGGTTAAGCATTTTCGATTCCTGGGCATAGAGCTTGCACAAGGAGTCATGTGGCAGGCCGTGTCGAGCAAGTCGCTCCGCGGTCGGGGATGGTAATTCATGACGCTTATGGAACGATTGGTGGCTCTAGGGCCACTCCATACCTGAGATTGCCCCTGCCCTCTCGTCCCTTGTTCCTTGGTGCCGACGTCACATGCGGACGTCTGTGAGGGACTGACCAAAAGTGCCTGGATTCACGACATACCGAGAGCTTTCAGAGTGGCCGCCACGGTAGAGTATGTGGACCTCTGGTGCCTGCTATTAGACGTCAACCTATCTCCTCTCCAGCCAGACTCCCTCCACCAGTGTTGGACGACAAACGGCTCCTACTCTACCACCTTCGCCTACAAAACACTCCTCCTTTGTTCCACCACAACCCCTGACTAACGGGTGGTTTGGAAGTGTTGGGTGCCCTTGGGCATCAAATTCTTCCTTTGGGAGGCTCATCCCGAGGGGAGCTCTATCTTCATCCTCCTCGCGGATCCATGTTGAGTTGGACATGGCCGTGGCTATGTCGATGAACTGCTATTATTGGTGATGTGGTTTCTCGATGATTGTGGTTTTTGTTAGGTTGATCTCCACTTGGTAGAGCCCAACAATTTGACGAGCCCTTGACTTGCGCCCTGATCTGGGGCGCCCGACCGAACTTGGGTTGGTGGGCCCCTGTTGCCGCGCTACATAAAGAGGCGGGGGAGCCGGACGCACGCGGTACAAGGTTCACCATGCATTGCAGCGCCCCACTGATATCCCTACCGATCTAGGGTTAACGTAGGCCGACGAGAAGCACCACCGCCGCCACTGCTCACGCACACACACGACCATGTCATCACCCTCCCATCATGGCCTCCAGCTGGTTCTCCTCAAGCCAAGGAGAAGGTACACGTCCATATATTCTTCAACAACTACCGATAAACCTGGCCTACCCGATCCCAAGGGATCTCTCAATGGTATTAGAACAGGTTTGGTTTTGATTTTTCGGTAGAAAAGATACAATTTCCCCTCCTCCCCCTGCTACTTCTCGAGCATGCGTTGGTTTCCATGAAGAGGAACGGGTGATGCAGCAAAGTAGATAAGTATTTCCCTCAGTTGTTGAGAACCAAGGTATCAATCCAGCAGGAGATACAAGCAAGTCCCCAATAGGTGTACCTACACAAGGAATCAAACTCTTGCACCCAACGTTATAAAGGGGTTGTTAATTCCTTTTAGGTTACTTGCAAGGATGAGATCGGATAGAGATAGATTGCTTAAATGGAAAGTAAAACAAAAGGTACAAATAATATACCAAAGTATTTTTGGTATTTTTGGTTTTAGATCTCAAAGTATAAGATGCAAAATAGACACGGGGACCATAGGTTTCACTAGAGGCTTCTCTCATGATAGCAAGTATTACGGTGGGTAACCAAATTACTATCAAGCAACTAATAGAAAAGCGAATAATTATGATGATATCCAAGGCAATGATTATGCATATAGGCATCACATCCGTGTCAAGTAGACCGAAACGATTCTGCATCTACTACTATTACTCCACACATTGACCGACTCCTGCCTGCATCTAGAGTATTAAGTTCATGAAGAACGGAGTAACACATTAGGTAAGATGACATGATGTAGAGGGATAAACTCAAGCAATATGATGAAAACCCCATCTTGTTATCCTTGATGGCAACAATACAATACGTGCCTCGCTACCCCTACTTTGTCACTGGGTGAGGACACCGCAAGATTGAACCCAAAACTAAGCACTTCTCCCATTGCAAGAATTACCAATCTAGTTGGCCAAACCAAACCAATAACTCGAAAAGACATGCAAAGATATGAAATCATGCATATAAGAATTCAGGAAAGACTCAAATAATATTCATTAATAATCTGAACATAAACCCACAATTTATCGGATCTCGACAAACACACCGCAAAAGGGTGTTACACCGGATAGATATCCATGAAGATCATGAAGAACATGGTATTGAAGAGCAAAGAGAGAGAGAAGAAGCCATCTAGATACTAGCTATGGACCCGAAGGTCTGTGGTGAACTACTCACGCATCATCGCAGGGCAATGGAGTTGATGTAGATGCCCTCCGTGATCGAATCCCCCTCCGGCAGATTACCGGAAAAGGCTCCAAGAATGGATCTCTCGGGAACGGAGGCTTCTAGCGGTGGAAAAGTGTTTTTATGGCTAGTTCTGATAATGATGGAATATTTGGGAATTTATAGACCGAAGATTAGGGTTAGGAGAGCGGCCGTGGGTCCACAAGCCTGCCCACCGCGCCCTACCCCCCTAGGCGTGTCCCTAGGGCTTGTGGCCCCATGGTGGCTCTGCTACCTTGGTTCTCAAGTCTCCTGGTTTCCTTTTGTTCCAGAAAATTTCTTCTGAAGGTTTTATTCCGTTTGGACTCCTTTTAATATTCCTTATCTGCAAATGTCAAAAACAAGGAAAAACCATATATTGGCACTAGGTTCTAGATTAATAGGTTAGTCCCAAAAATAATATAGAATAGCATATTAATGCATATAAAACATCCAAAATAGATAATATAATAGCATGGAACAATCAAAAATATAGATACGTTGGACACGTATCACCCCCCGGAAGAACCCTAGAACAGGGCAGAGAAAGCACTCATTAGGGAAGGGCCTTGAGCTCACCGGAAAAAGCAACACCACCGCTAAGGCCGCACCGTTCCTTTCAATCTCGAGGCGCATCAGCAAGCCGAGGCTTCGGAAGAAGAACAAGCCCCAAGAGGGGCAAAATGGCATCACGAACAAACCGATCGACGGCGACACGCTCATCGCAAGGCGAACGCGCGACCGATGAAGGGGCGAGCAACGGTGCACGCCAGCAAGGGGGAGCAGAAGGGCCGCATCCACGCCGGCGAGGGGGAGCAGAGGGTCCACAACCACGTCTCTCTCTCTCTCTCTCTGTGTGCCACAGGACGAAAACTAAAACAAAAGGTAAAAATAATGCAACAAAGTATTTTTGGTTTTAGATCTGAAAGTATAAGATGTAAAATAGACCCGGGGTCCATAGGTTTCACTAGAGGCTTCTCTCATGATAGCAAGTATTACGGTGGGTAACCAAATTACTATCAAGAAACTAATATAAAAGCGAATAATTATGATGATATCCAAGGCAATGGTTATGCATATAGGCATCACATCCGTGTCAAGTAGACCGAAACGATTCTGCATCTACTACTATTACTCCACACATTGACCGACTCCTGCCTGCATCTAGAGTATTAAGTTCATGAAGAACGGAGTAACACACTAGGTAAGATGACATGATGTAGAGGGATAAACTCAAGCAATATGATGAAAACCCCATCTTGTTATCCTTGATGGCAACAATACAATACGTGCCTCGCTACCCCTACTTTGTCACTGGGTGAGGACACCGCAAGATTGAACCCAAAACTAAGCACTTCTCCCATTGCAAGAATTACCAATCTAGTTGGCCAAACCAAACCAATAACTCGAAAAGACTTGCAAAGATATGAAATCATGCATATAAGAATTCAGAAAAGACTCAAATAATATTCATTGATAATCTGAACATAAACCCACAATTTATCGGATCTCGACAAACACACCGCAAAAGAGTGTTACACCGGATAGATATCCATGAAGATCATGAAGAACATGGTATTGAAGAGCAAAGAGAGAGAGAGAAGAAGCCATCTAGATACTAGCTATGGACCCAAAGGTCTGTGGTGAACTACTCACGCATCATCGGAGGGCAATGGAGTTGATGTAGATGCCCTCCGTGATCGAATCCCCCTCCGGCAGATTACCGGAAAAGGCTCCAAGATTGGATCTCTCGGGAACGGAGGCTTCTAGCGGTGGAAAAGTGTTTTGATGGCTAGTTCTGATAATGATGGAATATTTGGGAATTTATAGACCAAATATTAGGGTTAGGAGAGTGGCCGTGGGTCCACAAGTCTGCCTACCGCGCCCTACCCCCCTAGGCGTGTCCCTAGGGCTTATGGCCCCATGGTGGCTCTGCTACCTTGGTTCTCAAGTCTCCTGGTTTCCTTTTGTTCCAGAAAAATTTCTTCTGAAGGTTTTATTCCGTTTGGACTCCTTTTAATATTCCTTATCTGCAAATGTCAAAAACAAGGAAAAACCATATATTGGCACTAGGTTCTAGATTAATAGGTCAGTCCCAAAAATAATATAGAATAGCATATTAATGCATATAAAACATCCAAAATAGATAATATAATAGCATGGAACAATCAAAAATATAGATACGTTGGAGACGTATCACCCCCCAGAAGAACCCTAGAACAGGCCAGAGAAAGCACTCACTAGGGAAGGGCCTTGAGCTTACCGGTAAAAGCAACACCACCGCTGAGGCCGCACCGTTCCTTTCAATCTCGAGGCGCATCAGCAAGCCGAGGCGTCGGAAGAAGAACAAGCCCCAAGAGGGGCAAAATGGCATCACGAACAAACCGATCGACGGCGACACACTCATCGCAAGGCGAACGCGCGACCGATGAAGGGGCAAGCAACGGTGCACGCCGGCAAGGGGGAGCAGAAGGGCCGCATCCACGCCGGCGAGGTGGAGCAGAGGGTCCACAACCACGTCTCTCTCTCTCTCTCTGTGTGTGTGTGCCATCGGACGGAAAGTAAAACAAAAGGTAAAAATAATGCAACAAAGTATTTTTGGTTTTAGATCTGAAAGTATAAGATGTAAAATAGACCCGGGGTCCATAGGTTTCACTAGAGGCTTCTCTCATGATAGCAAGTATTACGGTGGGTAACCAAATTACTATCAAGCAACTAATAGAAAAGCGAATAATTATGATGATATCCAAGGCAATGATTATGCATATAGGCATCACGTCCGTGTCAAGTAGACCGAAACGATTCTGCATCTACTACTATTACTCCACACATTGACCGACTCCTGCCTGCATCTAGAGTATTAAGTTCATGAAGAACGGAGTAACACATTAGGTAAGATGACATGATGTAGAGGGATAAACTCAAGCAATATGATGAAAACCCCATCTTGTTATCCTTGATGGCAACAATACAATACGTGCCTCGCTACCCCTACTTTGTCACTGGGTGAGGACACCGCAAGATTGAACCCAAAACTAAGCACTTCTCCCATTGCAAGAATTACCAATCTAGTTGGCCAAACCAAACCAATAACTCGAAGAGACTTGCAAAGATATGAAATCATGCATATAAGAATTCAGGAAAGACTCAAATAATATTCATGGATAATCTAAACGTAAACCCACAATTCATCGGATCTCGACAAACACACCGCAAAAGAGTATTACATCGGATAGATCTCCATGGAGATCATGAAGAACATGGTATTGAAGAGCAAAGAGAGAGAAAAAGCCATCTAGATACTAGCTATGGACCCGAAGGTCTGTGGTGAACTACTCACGCATCATCGGAGGGGTAATGGAGTTGATGTAGATGCCCTCCGTGATCGAATCCCCCTCCGGCAGATTACCGGAAAAGGCTCCAAGATTGGATCTCTCGAGAACGGAGGCTTGTGGTGGCGGAAAAGTGTTTTCGTAGATTGTTCTGATAATGATGGAATATTTGGAAATTTATAGGCTGAAGATTAGGGTTAGGAGAGTGGTCGTGGGCCCACAAGCCTGCCCGGCGCGCCCTGCCCCCTGGGCGCGCCCCTAGGGCTTGTGGCCCCACAGTGGCTCCCCTACCTTGGTTCTCAAGTCTCATGGTATCCTTTCGTTCTAGAAATATTCCTTCCAAAGGTTTTATTCTGTTTGGACTCCGTTTAATATTCCTTATCTACAAATCTCAAAAATACGGAAAAAACAGAAACTGGCACTAGGTTTAGGTTAGTCCCAAAAATAATATAAAATAGCATATTAATGCATATTAAACATCCAAAACAGATAATATAATAGCATGGAACAATCAAAAATTATAGATACGTTGGAGACGTATCAACATCCCCAAGCTTAATTCCTACTCGTCCTCAAGTAGGTAAATGATAAAAAAATTTGATGTGGAATGCTACCTAACATATTTATCCATGTAACATTCTTTATTGTGGCATGAATATTTAGATCCGTAAGATTCAAAACAATAGTCTAATATTGACATAAAAACAGTGATACTTTGAGCACACCAACAAGGTAGTCATGTCCTTTCGAAATAACATGGCCTTAGAAAGTTATCCCTACAAAATCATATGGTCTGGCTATGGTCCATCTTTCCCACACAAAGTATCTAAATCATGCACAACCCCGAGGAACAAGTCAAGCAATTGTTTCACACTTTTGGTGTTCTCAAACCTTTTCAACTCTCACGCAATACATGACATGAGCCATGGATATAGCATTATAGGTGGAATAGAATATGGAGGAGGTGCAAGGAGAAGGGAGAAGATAGTCTCACATCAACTAGGCGTATCAACAGGCTATGGAGATGCCCATCAATAGATATCAATGTGAGTGAGTAGGGATTGCCATGCAACAAATGCACTTAAAGTTATAAGTGTACGAAAGCTCAAAAAGAAAACTAAGTGGTCGTGCAAAATGAATATCCACTAGTTATATGAAAGTGACAAAATAGGAGTCTCTCTATCATGAAGATCATGGTGCTACTTTGAAGCACAAGTGTGGAAAGATGTAGTAGCAATTGTCCCTTCTCTCTTTCTCTCATTTTTTCTTTTTTTGGTGGGCTTCTTTGGCCTCTTTTATTTTTTTGTTTGGGCTTTGCTGGCCACTTTTATTTTTTGTAAAGTCCGGATACTCATCCCAACTTGTGAGGGAGTCATAGCTTCCATCGTCCTTTTCTCTCATGGGACAATGCTCTATTAATGAAAAATCATCACACTTTTATTTACTTATAACTCAAAAAATAAAAATTACAACTCGATACCTATGAAAAAGTATGACTCTATATGCAATATGAAGTGATGATGCAAGTCATGAAAAACTACATGGTGGAAGTTGCATGGCAATATATCTCGGAATGGCTATGGAAATGCCATAATAGGTAGGTATGGTGGCTGTTTTGAGGAATATATGGTGGCTGTTTTGAGGAAGGAGGGTTTGATGTTCCGGCGAAAGTTGCGTGGTACTAGAGAGGCCAGCAAAGATGGAAGGGTGAGAGTGTGTATAATCCATGGACTCAACATTAGTAATAAAGAACTCACATACTTATTGCAACAGTCTATTAGTTATCAAACAAAGCATTAGACGCATGCTCCTAGGGGAGAGGTTGGTAAGAGTTAACCATCGCGCGCTCCCAACCCTCACACAAAGATTGACAATCATTAAACAAATGATGCTCCGACTTCGTTACATAACGGTTCACCATACATGCATGCTATGGGAATCACAAGCTTTAACACACGTATCTCTTACAATTCACAAATACTCACTAGCATGACTCTCATAGTACCATCCATATTATCTCAAAACTATATGCAAGGAATCAAACTTCTCATAGTTTTTGATGCACTTAATATGAAAGTTTTTATTAGATCCCTCTTGGATGCCATTATATTAGGACTAAATTCATAACCTAAACAAATTACCATGTTGTTTTAATAAACTCTTAAAATAATATAAGTGAGGAATGAGAGTTCAATAATTTCTATAAAATATAACACCACCATGCTCTATAAAGATATAAGTGAAGCACTAGAGCAACATTGCCTAGCTCAAAAGATATAAGTGAAGCACATAGAGTATTCTAATAAATTCACGATTCAGCGCGTGTATCTCAAAAGGTGTGTGAATCAATGATGATTGTGGCAAAATAAAAATCAAAGACTCATATCATACAAGACGCTCCAAGGAAAACACATAGCATGTGGTGAATAAAAATATAGCCTCAAGTAAATTTATCGATGGATTGAAGACGAAAGAGGGGATGCCTTCCAGGGCATCCCCAAGCTTATGCTTTTTGGTATCCTTGAATATGTCTTGGGGTGCCTTGGTCATCTCCAAGCTTAGGCTCTTGCCACTCTTTATTCCATAGTCCATCAAATCTTCACCCAAAACTTGAAAACTTCACAACACAAAACTCAACAGAAAACTCATGAGATCCGTTAGTACAAGAAAAATAAATCACCACTTTAGGTACTGTTGTGAACTCATTATTTATTTTTATTTGTGTAATACCTACTGTATTCTAACTTCTCCATGACTCAGACCCCCCGATACGACCCATAGATACATAAAAATAAGACAACAACACAAAGAAAACAAAATCTGTCAAAAACAAAACAGCGTGTAGCAATCTGTAAACTTCGTGTACTTATGGAACTCTAAAAATTCTTAAAAATTAGGAAAATCAGGGAAATTTGTATATCAATCTTTTTTAAACGTTTCAGATCAATTTGACGCTCTGAAAAATTTGGAAAATTCCTGTACAGGGCACAAAAGTTTCTGTTTTTCAGCAAGATCAAATCAACAACTACCATAGATCACCCCAAAGGTTTTACTTGGCTCAGACACTAATTAAAACACAATTACTACATAAGTAATAATGTGCAAAACACACCAAAACAGAGGCAAAAAGAAGAAAGCAAAATAAAATTGTGTTGCCTCCCAACAAGCGCTATTGTTTAACGCCCCTAGCTAGGCAAAACACAATAGATCTAGGTATTGTCATCTTTGGTATGCAATCCATAAGTAGCTCTCATGATAGATTCATAAGGTAATTTTATTTTATTCCTAGGAAAGTGTTCCATTCCTTTCCTTAATGGAACTTGGAATCTAATATTCCCGTCCTTCATGTCAATAATTGCACCAATTGTTCTAAGGAAAGGTCTACCAAGAATAATAGGACTTGTACGATTGCAATCTATATCAAGAACAATGAAATCTACGTGCACATAATTCCTATTTGCAACAATAAGAACATCCTTAATTCTTCCCATAGGTTTCTTTATAGTGGAATCCGCAAGATGCAAATTTGAGGAGCAATCATCAAATTCACGGAAACCTAACACATCACATAAATTTTTTGGAATCGTGGAAACGCTAGCACCCAAATTAAACAAAGCATGACACTCATAATATTTAATCTTAATCTTAATAGTAGGTTCCCACTCATCATATAGCTTTCTATGTATAACTTCCAACTCAAGTTTTTCTTCAAAAGCTTTCATCATAGCATCAACAATATGTTTAGTAAAAGCTTTGTTTTGATTAAAAGCATGAGGAGAGTTCAACATGGATTGAAACAAGGAAATACAATAAATTAAGGAGCATATATCATGATTAAAGTCCTTGAAATTGAAAAGAGTGGGTTCATTGCTATTTAAAGTTTTGACCTATTCAATCCCACTTTTATCAATCTTAGCATCAAGATCTATAAACTCCGAATCATTGGGATGCCTTTTAACTAAAGTTGACTCATCTCTAGTCCCATCCTTATCAAGATTAACACTGGAAACCAAAGATTCAATAGGAGTCACATCAATCACTTTAAGATCTTCATCAATATTTAGAGATTCTGGTTTCGTGGCCATTTTATTAACTAAAGTACCTTGTTTATTAGAAGTTTGGCCCACTAAGTTTTCAAGGTGAGCAAATTGAGATTTTGAACCATAGAACTCTTTAGACATATCATCAAGTTCCTTATTCATGTACTCCCACATAGTTTTTTGTTCTTTAAGTTCATTCTTGAAGAAACTATTGTGATCATATTGAAGCGACATGAAAATTTTAACGTTATCCTCACTATCTTCCAACTTTCTAAGATAAGGATCAAGGCCGTTGGGTTGAGACATAAAGACGACCAACCAATTTAACACGCAAGCAAGTAAAAAAGCAAACGAAAACACGAACGAAAAATGGCAAATAAAAAGGCAAATATTTTTGGTATTTTCTGAAAATCATTTTAGAAGTGGGGGAGAGGAAAACGAGAGGAAAATGACAAATAACGTAAATGCAAGAGATGAGTTTGTAATAGGTACTTGGTAGGCTTGATGTAGATCTCCCCGGCAACGGCGCCAGAAATCCTTCTTGCTACTTCTTGAGCATGCGGTGGTTTCCGTGAAGAGGAACATGTGATGCAGCAAAGTAGATACGTATTTCTCTCCATTGTTGAGAACCAAGGTATCAATCTAGTAGGAGATACAAGAAAGTCCCCAATATGTGTTCCTACACAAGAAATCAAACTCTTGCACCCAACGCTATAAAGGGGTTGTCAATCCCTTTTAGGTTACTTGCAAGGATGAGATCTGATAGAGATAGGTTGCTTAAACGGAAAGTAAAACAAAAGGTAAAAATAATGCAACAAAGTATTTTTGGTTTTAGATCTGAAAGTATAAGATGTAAAATAGACCCGGGGTCCATAGGTTTCACTAGAGGCTTCTCTCATGATAGCAAGCATTACGGTGGGTAACCAAATTACTATCAAGCAACTAATAGAAAAGCGAATAATTATGATGATATCCAAGGCAATGATTATGCATATAGGCATCACATCCGTGTCAAGTAGGCCGAAACGATTCTGCATCTACTACTATTACTCCACACATTGACCGACTCCTGCCTGCATCTAGAGTATTAAGTTCATGAAGAACGGAGTAACACATTAGGTAAGATGACATGATGTAGAGGGATAAACTCAAGCAATATGATGAAAACCCCATCTTGTTATCCTTGATGGCAACAATACAATACGTGCCTCGCTACCCCTACTTTGTCACTGGGTGAGGACACCGCAAGATTGAACCCAAAACTAAGCACTTCTCCCGTTGCAAGAATTACCAATCTAGTTGGCCAAACCAAACCAATAACTCGCAAAGACTTGCAAAGATATGAAATCATGCATATAAGAATTCAGGAAAGACTCAAATAATTTTCATTGATAATCTGAACATAAACCCACAATTGATCGGATCTCGACAAACACACCGCAAAAGAGTGTTACACCGGATAGATATCCATGAAGATCATGAAGAACATGGTATTGAAGAGCAAAGAGAGAGAGAAGAAGCCATCTAGATACTAGCTATGGACCCGAAGGTCTATGGTGAACTACTCACGCATCATCGGAGGGCAATGGAGTTGATGTAGATGCCCTCCGTGATCGAATCCCCCTCCGGCAGATTACCGGAAAAGGCTCCAAGATTGGATCTCTCGGGAACGGAGGCTTCTAGCGGTGGAAAAGTGTTTTTATGGCTAGTTCTGATAATGATGGAATATTTGGGAATTTATAGACCGAAGATTAGGGTTAGGAGAGCGGCCGTGGGTCCACAAGCCTGCCTACCGCGCCCTACCCCCCTAGGCGTGTCCCTAGGGCTTGTGGCCCCATGGTGGCTCTGCTACCTTGGTTCTCAAGTCTCCTGGTTTCCTTTTGTTCCAGAAAAATTCCTTCTGAAGGTTTTATTCCGTTTGGACTCCTTTTAATATTCCTTATCTGCAAATGTCAAAAACAAGGAAAAACCATATATTGGCACTAGGTTCTAGATTAATAGGTTAGTCCCAAAAATAATATAGAATAGAATATTAATGCATATAAAACATCCAAAATAGATAATATAATAGCATGGAACAATCAAAAATATAGATACGTTGGAGACGTATCACCCCCCGGAAGAACCCTAGAACAGGGCAGAGAAAGCACTCACTAGGGAAGGGCCTTGAGCTCACCGGAAAAAGCAACACCACCGCTGAGGCCGCACCGTTCCTTTCAATCTCGAGGCGCATCAGCAAGCCGAGGCGTCGGAAGAAGAACAAGCCCCAAGAGGGGCAAAATGGCATCACGAACAAACCGATCGACGGCGACATGCTCATCGCAAGGCGAACGCGCGACCGATGAAGGGGCGAGCAACGGTGCACGCCGGCAAGGGGGAGCAGAAGGGCCGCATCCACGCCGGCGAGGGGGAGCAGAGGGTCCACAACCACGTCTCTCTCTCTCTCTGTGCCATAGGACGGAAAGCAAGGGGGGAAGGAAGGAGAGGCTCGCATGGCGCGGTGGTTTTCGACCCCATCACCGACGGCCGGACTAAGCATCGCCGGTGGCCTGGAGTCGCCGCTGCGAGAGCATAGACACAAAGCAGCGAGTGGTGCCTCGAGGGGGGGATTAATTAGGGTTCTCCCCGAAAGCGCCGAGCGCCAGTTTTGACCAAGCGATGCGCGCGTATGGCCGTCGGATCCCGTCGGACGACCAGGATCAACGGGAGCTCGCCAGAGCGGGCCATGGGCCGCGTGAGCGGCTCGCCGTAGGATGGGCCAATGCCGCGCTAGGCGGCTGGGCCGGTTTCGGCCCGAAGAGATGCGCATGGCGCGTGCTGGCCGTGGGCCGGGCAAAGCAAGCCACTCGCCGCGTTTTCATTTGTTTATTGTCCAATTTTTGGGCAAATTTCATTCAGTTTTTTCTATTCAAAATTATCCAACAAAAATTTTGTTTTAGAAAATAGAAAAGTAAAATAAAATCTTCTGAAAAGAATAAAGTCCATGATTTTTTTATTCATGTTTTTCGCTGCAAATAAATAAAATGCTCTTTTAAAAGTAAATAAAAGTTGAATGGGAAATAAATTTTAAGAGCATGTTAAAGAAATTATTGAAATAAATATGATTTTTTATTTTATGACCAATGTTGCTAATAACATAATCATGATTTATTGATGTTATATGTGCATTTATTTCTACTTTTACCCAGCGGTGACATAGTTTAAATTGCACAAAGAGTGGTGTGTTTTAATTTTGACCAACGTTGGATTAATGCATGCAATTGTTGTTATGATCTCACTTCATTGTGGTTTTCAGGAGGGTACTACTTGATGAGTTGCATCAAGGATGTTCCAACCCTCAGAGGTGACAACTACACTGAATGGAGAAACAAAGTAGACTTGGCTTTTGTTTGTGCTCAGGTGGACTGGGTTGTGGACACACCACGACCGGTCAAACCAACAGAGCCAGTCAGAGGTGCAAAAGAAGATGATGTTGTTTGGGAGAAAAAGAAGAGGGAACATGCTCTAGTGGAGGTGTCATATACCCTTGAATACCAAAAATGGCTCACCGCCAACAAAAAGTGCATGGCTTTCATAAAGAACACAATTGAGAATGCTATTATGGGCTCAATTGCAAAGTGTACTTGTGTAGGGGAGTTTCTTGAAAAGATAAAGAGCCAGTTCACTGGTTCTTCAAAGATATATGCTAGCGAGTTGCTAAAGCAGCTGGTGACAGAAAAGTACACATGCGGTGGACATGGCATAAGAGAGCATATCCTCAGGATGAGTAACATGGCAGCTAAGCTTAAACCCATGCATTCGGATTTGGAGCTCAAGCCTGCACTCCTTGTTCACCTGGTTATGTCTTCACTGCCAAAAGAGTTTGACACTTTTGTTGTCAACTACAACATGTCACCTGAAAAATGGGACATTGAAAAGACTATAGCCATGTGTGTGCAAGAAGTGGAAAGACTTAGAACATCACATGGCGGTTCTCTGAACTATGTGAAGGATAATAAGAAAAGGAACTACAATCAAAATGGTAAAGGCTCCCCTTCAAACTCACATGGAAAAGCTCACACTCAGTATCAACATTAGCAAAAGTCTCTTCTAGTGGACAAAGATACATGTCTCCATTGTAAGCAGACTCGGCACTACAAGAAAGATTGCCCTGTTTGGCTAAAGTCAATAATGGAAAAGAGAGGTAACAACATTATTTCCTTTATAAATGAATCCTTGTATACACAGTTATTGAAATCTACTTGGTGGATTGACTTAGGTGCAACTGTTCATGTTGCAAATTCATTACAGCGATTCCATTCGATGCGGACTACGCAAAGAAGCAAAAGATGCATTGAAGTTGCAAATGGAATTCAAGCAGAAGTTGAAGCTCTCGGTGACATCTCCCTGGAGTTAGCTGATGGATTCAAGCTTCTGCTTATAGATGTTTTATATGTTCCTTCATTACACAGAAACTTGATTAGTGTTTCATGTTTGGATAAAGATCATTATGGATGTCATTTTGGACATGGCAAGTGTGTCATATGGTTTAATAATACTCATGTGGGTGTTGCTTTCCTGCACAATGAGCTTTATTTATTATCACTAGATGAAAACGTGTATTCTATGTGTAATATGAATGAGCATCTTTCTACGCCGAATAAAGAACAAAAGAAAAGAAAGAGAACCATGACTCATCGAAATTATGACACTATCACTTGGGCCATATTTCGAAGGGGAGAATAGAAAGACTAGTTAAAATTGAAAATCTTCCTCCGTTAGAGTTCTCAGACTTAGAACAATGCATTGATTGCATCAAAGGAAAGTATGTAAAACAAATCAAAAAGGGTGCAAACCATAGGAGAGGAACAGTAGAAATCATTCACACTGACATTTGTGGACCATTTCTGGTGAAAAGTGTGGATGGCTATGACTCGTTCATAACATTCACAGATGATTACTCCCGATATGGTTATATTTACCCAATCAAAGAAAGATCTGAAGGGTTGGAGAAATTTAGGATATTCAAAGCTGAAGTCGAAAATCAGCATGATAAAAGAATAAAAATAGTAAGATTTGATCGGGGGGGGTACTATGGTCGGCACACTTCATATGGCCAAGTCCTTGGACCTTTTGCAAAGCTCTTACAGGAGAGTGGCATAGTGGCCCAGTATTCAATGTCGGGCGAGCCTTAGCAAAATGGAGTAGCTGAAAGGTGTAACCATACACTCATGGATATGGTGTGCAACATGATTAGTTACTCCACCTTGCCATTGGGATTATGGATGGAGGCGCTTCAAACCGCCATTCACATTCTCAATAGAGTACCAAGCAAGTCGGTGCCTAAAACACCGTACGAGCTGTGGACAGGAAGAGTGCCCTCCCTACAACACTTAAGAGTGTGGGGGAGCCGAACTGAGGCCAAAATGTTTAATCCAAATATTGCAAAGTTAAATCCCAAAATAGTAAGTTGCCACTTCATTGGCTATCCTGATAAATCAACGGGTTTCCGTTTCTACTGTCCAGATAGATACACAAAGTTTGTGGAAACAAGACATGTAATATTCTCACAGGACGAAATGATAAGCGGGGCATGGTAGCTTGAAAAATTGATGTTGAGGAGAAGAGGGTGCATGCACCTAATCCGATGATTCAGGAGCCATTTTTCTCTCTACCTGTTGTAACTCCACCCATGACAACTATGGGAGTAGACCCAGAACTTGTCCGTCAGGAGTCGATTAAACCCGATGTTGAGCATGAAAGGGAGGTGCAACAACCAATTTTAGAAGATGTGCCAGAAGTTGTGCGGGATCACTAGAAGAGTATGTCTAGAGGGGGGGGTGAATAGACTACTAGCAGGAATTTAAAATCTACACAAGGTGCAAAGTTATGTGTTGGCAAATTTTAGCAATTATAGCAAGTCTAGCACACCCTACACATGCAACTCATCTAGTATAGCAGAGTAAATAAAAGACATTGCACATGGAAGTAAAGAGTTGAGATAGGGAGATCAAACGCATGAAGGACACAAAGATTTTTCCCGTGGTTCCGATAGGTGGTGCTATCGTACGTCCACGTTTATGGAGTCTTCAACCACAGAGGGTAACGGCCGCGAGAGTCCATGGAGCGCTCCACCCATAAGGGTCCACGAAGTAGCAACCTTGACTATTCCATAACGGCTTCCGTCCACGAAGGACTAGCCTCACTATGGGTAGATCTTCACGAATTAGGCGATCTCCTTACCCTTACAAACTTCTTGGTTCACTCCACAACATGAAGTAGGAGGCTCCCAAGATACACCTAACCAATCTAGCAGGCACCACCCTCCAAAAGGTAATAGGCTCGATAATGTCAATGAACTCCTTGCTCTTGTGCTTCAAGATGATAGACTCCTCAACACACAATCACTCTCTCATAGATTTGGCTTTGGTGTGAGAGATTGATTTAGTAGAAAGCAACTTGGGGAGACTAGAGATCAAGATTCATATGGTTGGAATGGAATGCCATGATCTCAACACATGAGTAGGTGGCTTTCTCTCAGAAAATCTGATAGGATAGGTAGGGATTTGTTCTGAGTGCTTCTCTTACGAGTGAGTGGTGGTGGAGGGGTATATATAGGCATCTCCAAAAATACAACTGTTACACCTAATAAGTCAGACTCAGTGACACCGATGTGTTAATCTCGGTGGTACCGAGTTGCCTCAAATGTAGCAACTTTTGAATCTCGGTGAGACCGATACATAAAACTCGGTTGCACCGACAAGGTGACCAATGGTCAGATTGCCAAACTCGGTGACGCCAATTCAACAAACTCGTTGGGACCGATTTTGTGAATTTGCGTAACAGAAAGTTGCCAACACAAACTCGGTGGCACCAAGGCAGAATCGGTTGCACCGAAGGGCTAGGGTTTGGCTGAGTGTGTCTAAGGCTGAAAATCGGTGGCACCGAGTGGAAAGTGTTGGTTGCACCTGATACGTATCCAACGTATCTATAATTTATGAAGTATTCATGCCATGTTTACAATAATTCTATATGATTTTGGTATGATTTTATTAGAACTAACCCGGACTGATGTTGTTTTCAGCAAAACTACCGTGGTGGTGTTTTTGTGCAGAACTAAAAAAAATTCGGAATGGGCTGAAAATTTACGGAGAATATTTTTGGAAAATGTAAAAAATATTGGAGCGAAAAGATACCGGAGAAGAGTCCCGAGGGCATCACAAGCCACTAGGGCGTGGCCACCCCCTGGTAGCGCCTAGCTGGCTTGTGACCTCCTCGGGAACCTTCTGGACGTGAGGCCAACGCCAAATACTCCTATAAATATCAAAACCTCACAAAAGAAAGCTAGATCGGGAGTCCGCCGCCGCAAGCCTCGAGAGCCACGAAAAACCAATCGGGAGCCCGTTTCGGCACCCTGTCGGAAGGGGAAACCATCACCTGAGGCCATCTTCATCATCCCGGTGGTCTCCATGACGAGGAGGGAGTAGTTCACCCTCGGGGCTGAGGGTATGTACCAGTAGCTATGTGTTTGAAGTCTCTCTCTCTCTCGTGTTCTTGAGATGGCACGATCTTGATGTACCGCGAACTTTATGGATATAGATGAATCATATGGAGTTTTCCCCTCTCTATCTTCTTGTGATGAATTGAGTTTTCCCTTTGAAGTTTTCTTATCGGATTGAGTCTTTAAGGATTTGAGGACACTTGATGTATGTCTTGCGATGGGATATCTGTGGTGATAATGGGATGTTATAATGATCCACTTGGTGTATGTTTTGGTGATCAACTTGCGGGTTCCGTGACCTTGGGAATCTATGCATAGGGGTTGGCGCATGTTTTCGTCTTGAATCTCCGGTAGAAACTTTAGGGCACTCTTTGAAGTTCTTTATGTTGGATTGAACATGATGAATCTGAAATTGTGTGATGCATATCGGATAATAAAGTCCATGGGTACTTGTGGTGACATTGGAGTATCTAGGTGACATTAGGGTTTTGGTTGATGTGTATCTTAAGGTGTTATTTTAGTACGAACTCTAGGGTTGTTTGTGACGCTTATAGGGATAACTCATAAGATTGATCGGAAAAGATAACTTTGAGGTGGTTTCGTACCCTACAATAATTTCTTTGGTAGTTCTCCGATATTTGTGACTTTGGAGTGAACTCTTTGTCGTACGAGAGGTATTTACATATGATTCAACTATGTTAGTATTGTTGAGAGAAATTGCACTAGTGAAAGTATGAACCCTAGGCCTTGTTTCTAAACATTGCAATACCGTTTGTGATCACTTTCATCATTAGTTACCTTGCTGTTTTTATATTTTCAGATTACAAAAACCTATATCTACCATCCATATTACACTTGTATCACCATGTCTTTGCTTCTAGTGCACCTATACAATTTTCCATTGTATTGGGTGTGTTGGGGACACAAGAGATTTCTTGTATTTGATTGTAGGGTTGTTTGAGAGAGACCATATTCATCCTACACCTCCGCGGATTGATAAACCTTAGGTCACCCACTTGAGGGAAAATTACCACTGTCATACAAAACTCTGCGCTTGGAGGCCCAACACGAGTCTACAAGAAGAAGGTTGCGTAGTAGACATCAACACCGATTTTGGGAATTTGGATTTGGACAGACTTCTTGTGGAAGATCTTGTTGGTGTATGTGGTGACTATCACTTGTGCACGTATGAGCATTTTGTTCACCAACAGTACCTTACCCACTTTTAATAGTATTGGCTTTCCTATGGAGTCAAAGTGATTTCTCACAAAGTAAAATGTAGAATCCTCTTGTTTGAAGCTTTGCCAATCCATTCCTTCTCCTTCTTATTCATGGGGATACTCTCCACACTCCTTTTTGCCAACCCATCTCTCTCTATGGACTTTATCTGAAATATACTAGATGAAATTATTAGTCCAAGAGACAATGTATGTTTTCATGAATTATCAAAACCACCAAGGGAGCACATTGTGCTTTCAAGTTGAGGCACATAATGTGCCAGAGAATGAGGCCCTTAGAAGGTATAATAGAACTAGAAGATCAGCTATTTCTACTGATTATAAAGTTTATAACACATAAATGATATGGAAGGTGATCCCACTTCATATGAAGAAGCCATTAGAAGCCCTCACTTATCAAAGTGGTTGGAGGCAATGGAATACGAGATGAAATCGATGAGTTCTAAAGATGTTTGGGACTTAGAGAATATTCCTAAAGGAGCCAAAACAGTAGGCTGTATAAAGAACGACTTGTGGTAAAAGGATTTACACAAAGAGAAGGGATATATTACAATGAGACTTTTTCCCCAATCTCATGTAAGGACTCCTTGAGAATCATAATGGCATTAGTTGCCCATTTTGATTTAGAGTTACATCAAATGGATGTAAATATGGCATTTCTGAACGGTGATTTAAAAGAAAAAGTTTACATGAAACAACCCAAGGGTTTTATCATGGAAGGCAAGGAAGATATGGGATGCCGCGTGAAGAAACCTATTTTAATCAGACAACTAAAAGTTTTGGATTTAAAGAAAATATTGAGGATAACTGCATTTATGCAAGGTTTAAAAATGGGAAATATATTTTCCTAATCTTGTATGTGGATGATATGTTGCTTGCTAGCAGTGATGTTAGTCTGCTACACGAAACAAAGAAGTTCTTGTCCTCAAATTTTATATAACAGATCTTGGTGAAGCATCATATGTTTTGGGCATAGAAATTCACCGAGATAGGAAAAATGGAGTTTTAGGACTATCACAGAAGGCATATTTAGAAAAGGTTCTTTAAAAGTATAATATGCATGCAAGTAAAGCCACACCTGCTCCTATAGTCAAGGGCGACAATTTTGGGAAATTCCAATGTCCCAAGAACCACTACGAGATCGATCAAATGAAAGCAGTACCATATGCTTCGGCTGTTGGAAGATTACAGTATGCACAAGTGTGCACTCTCCCTGACTTAGCTTTTATGACTGGGGTACTTGGTAGATATCAAGAGAATCCAGGCTTAGAGCACTGGAAGATAGTAAAGAAAGCATTGTGTTATGCGCAAGGCATGAAGGACCACATGCTAACATACAGGATATCTGATTCCCTAGAGATAAGAGGGTACTCAGACACAAATTTTGCGGGAGACAGAGATGATAGAAAATCTACGTCAGGATACGTATTCATTCTCGCTGGAGGATCTATTTCGTGGAGAAGCTCCAAACAATCAATAGTTGCATAGTCCATGGTGTATGTGGAATTTATAGCATGTTATGAGGCCACGGGGCAGGCGGTATGGTTAAAGAAATTCATACGAACTTGAAAGTGTTAGATTGTATTAACAAACCACTAAAGATATACTGTGACAACCAGCCCGCGGTATTCTAGGCTCACAACAACAAGTCGAGTAATGCTGTCAAAACGATAGAGATAAAGTATTATGTTGTGAAAGATAAAATCTAGAATCACACTATAAGTATCGAGCATATAACGACAAAGGATATGCTTGCGGTTTCGCTTACGAAACGCTTACCACCCAATGTGTTGAAGGAACACTTAGCCAACATGGGTTTAAGGGAAAGCCTATGATTCCTAGACCATGGGAGGCCCAAAAGGAACAGAATTTGTTTCAAAACAGAGAGGTATGTTGTAGCTGTCAGATTTCATCGGCAATTGAGTTGTGACGTTGAAACATGCTCTATGTACTAATCGGTGATGAAACTAGTGAAATATAAAGTATAAAGTTAAAAGGAAAGTTGAGATCAAGGGGAAGAATGTTAGGTTGATCTCCTCCCGTTCGAGCCCAACGGTTTGACGGGCCCTGGACTCGCGCCCTGATCGGGGGCGCCCAACCGAACTCTGGTTGGTAGGCCCCTGTCGCCGCTCAACATAAAGAGGTGGGGGAGCCGGAGACACGCGGTACGAGGTTCACCGTGCGCTGCAACTCCCCGTTGATATCCCTACCGATCTAGGGTTAGCGTAGGCTGACGGGAAGCACCACCACCATCACTGCTCACGCACACACGACCATGCCGTCGCCCTCTCACCATGGCCTCCGGCTCGGGCTCCTCGAGGCAAGGAAAAGGTACTCGTGCATCTATTCTTCCACAACTACCGCTAAACCTAGCCTACCTGATCCCAAGGGATCTCTCAGTTTTATGCTCGACCCATTGACATGACTCCCATTTCCTAGTGATTTTAGGTTTTAAGAATTACACAAGGAATTATTCATGTCTTCAAACAACACAACTACTAGTATTCTTTTTTGAGCGGTAGCAACTACTAGTAACTCGAGCGTCTTGGCAAAATGTAGTAGTCCATCCGCACAACATGAGAAGTCGCTAGGCCACGTCTGGCCCAACAAAAAGCAACAAAACACACTAGGCCAGCCACACACACTCAAAAAACGAAGACAACCAGATCGTAGGGGAGCGAGAAACAAACTCAATAACAGGCCAGTTTTGTCTCAGCCAGATGAGTTCCATGTGCTCCCTTAAGCATATCCAACAGGCGTCTCCAAAAACGGCCCGCACTGTAAAATCGCGCGTTTTAGCGCGCGCGCAACGAAACTGCGCTCTCTAGCCGTTGCTTAAAAACCGCGCGTGCGGCAAAAGTGCTTTGCGTGCCATCGCGGACGGCTTATTTGGTGCGTCAGTTCTCGCGCGTGAAACCACTCGACGCTCGCACATCGTCTCCCAACTCCCTCCCACCAGCACTCGTGCCGCTGCCGTGCCATCCCTTTTCTCCGGCGACAGTCCCCGCGCCTCTGCAGCTTTCTTTCTCCTCCCACTAGTCACCGCCGGTCCTTGCGCGTGTCATTCCTCCGGCGAAAAGCGCTCGGCCGCCCGCGCCGCTCGGCGTCCACAAGATGTTCGACAGAACACCCACAAGGTATATATTGCTCCAAACTACACATTTTTTACATTAATTTGATGCTTGTTGTTCGTAGTTTTTATAGACTAGTTTAAATTCAATATTGTGGATGGGTTCATCATATAATTCTTCCGAACAAGAATGTTATATGGAAGAGGAAGAGGACCTTGCAATCATCATAGCTATGCACATCAATAAAAAAACGAAGCACGGTGGTTCAGTTATGGGTAGACAGAAAATTTGGAGGGACAAGATCGATGCCGACAATAGATTGACGAGGCACTATTTTATGGAGAATCCCACATACCTCGAGTCGTATTTCCGGTGCCGTTTTAGGATGAGCATTGGGTTATTCAGACGCATTGTAGAGAAACTAGTGAGCCCTGATCGTTTTTTTCAGCAGAGGGGGAATCCCGTCGGAGAACTAGGGCATAGCACCTTTCAAAAGGTGTCAGCCGCTTTGCATATGTTGGCATACGATATTCCGGCTGATCTAGTTGATGACCACTTGGCCATGGATGAGAGTCAAGCCATCATGTGTGTCAAGCGTTTTGCAGTCGGAATTGTGCAAGTGTTTGGCCCAGAGTATTTGAGAACTCCCAACGCTGAAGACGTCGCAAGGCTTTTGGAGATGAACAAAGCTCGCGGGTTCCCAGGTATGTTTGGCTCAATAGATTGCGTGCATTGAAATTGTAAGAACTATCCTAGGTTATGGCATGGACAATTCCACGGTCAGAAAAAGGGGTTCCACTATAATCCTTGAAGCGGTGGCCGATCAAGAGACTTGGATTTGGCATGCATTTTTTGGCATGCCAGGATCTTTGAATGACATCAATGTGGTTAATAGGTCATCACTCATCAGTAAGATTGCAAATGGTGAACTGCCACCGATACAGTTCGTAGCAAATGGCCATACATAGAACTATGGCTACTATCTTGCGGATGACATCTACCCAAGGTGGCAAACATTTGTGATGCCGTTGAAAAAACCGCAAGGTAAGAAAAATCTTGATTTCCACAACGCTCACGCGGAGGTTAGGAAAGATGTGGAGAGAGCATTTGGGATTTTGCAAGCCCAATTTGCTATTGTGAGAGGACCGGCTAGATTTTGGGATCAAAAGACCCTTTGATACATCATGCACGCTTGTGTGATCATGTATAACATGATCATCGAGAATGAACGTGGCCAAGATTTAGACTACTCTCGTTACGAGCTCTTGGAACATCCCGTACGAGTGCGGCGAAGTGCTGCGAGGATGGCCCGATTTGTTGCTTGGTATCATGCTATTCGGCAGCCCGAAGCGCATGACGATTTTCAGAACGATCTCATCGAGAAGTGGTGGGAATGAAATGGCCGACAAAACGCATGATGATTTGATTATTTGATGTTGTATGTTTGATGTTGTATGGTTAAATTATTTGTTGTATTAGATGATAAACTATTTGTTTGAGTTGTAATAATAAAATTCAACTATTTATTGTTGATTGTTTGATTTTTTGGTTTATTTTTGGAGTGCATATGTTGTTTATGTACGGCGCGCGCGCCGTGTATTTACGACGTCTGTTGGAACGCCGCGCGTGCTAAAATATGTTACGGGCGCTAGAGCCGGCGCTCGTCGACGCGCTAAAAAACACGCGTTGCAAATTCGTTTTTTAAACGGCAAGCGAAACGTATGCTCTAAACATTTCCAGTTTTTGTGAGAACTCAATTTTCTGTACATAAAGTGAGGATTGCAGCCTGTAGGATATGAAAGGATGATCTATAAACCTCTCCCTTCCTTGAGTTTCTGAGCAACAGAGCCGGGCCCGGGCGTAACACGGGATAAACCCCTCACCGACGCACCCAGCCGACGGCGATTTCTCATCATCATCACACACAAACAAGCATTGTTGACGACCAATTATTTCACAACACGCGAAAGCTCCCGTCCTCACGACTTGGTCTTGAACGGGACGTAGTTCTTGAGCGACTCCGTGACGCCCTCGATGGACGCCACCGCCGCGGCCAGCGACACCAGGAAGCAGAGGAAGCTGAGCGTTTGCAGCGCCACCCACCTCGTCGTGTACCTCTGTATCCCGCGCTGCCGGATGTACATCTCCACGGGGAAGTAGACGGTGAGCGGCCAGAAGCCGATGGCGCCCAGGAACCCCAGGATGTCGTTGAAGAAGGGCATGAGGATGGCGAGCAGCGTGCTCACGATCACGAACGCCGTCCTCCACGTCAGCCTGAAGAGGTTGAGGTTGAACCCGAGCCGCTTCCCGGCGGCGACGCGGTGCTCGCGGGTGATGAACCCGGCATTGGGCCAGGTCGCGGCGGCGAAGTTCTCGACGGCGGCGAAGATGGGCTGGCAGAACACCTGGTAGGCGCCCACCAGGTGCACCACGATGCAGACGTTGGCGAAGTCGATGAGCCAGTAGGGCTCGTAGAAGCCGAAGCCGGTGAGGATGTTCCCCTTGGCGCCGTTGCCGAACGCCGCGTAGCCGAGGCAGCCGCACAGCATGTAGAAGGCCGTCGTGGTGGAGACCCCCACCAGAGTCGCCTTCTTCATCGTCTTGTTCTCCGCCGGCGGAGACCTCACCGTGTCCTACAACAGGTTCATTCTTTCAGACTTACTACTACTGAAGACACAACACTGACTTCTTTCATGTCCATACATCGTCAAACTCGGGACTCTCTCTCATGCAGCGGTTGCTCACCTGGATTTCTATGAGGATCATGGAGTAGGAGTAGGCGAAGGCGATGTCGCCGAGCGCCTGGAACGCGAGCCAGATCTTCTGGGCCGAATCGACGTCCACTCCAACCTCGGTGCCGGTCAGGGTGGCCTTACCGGTAGGGCCCGATATGGTCTGCGCCAGGGAGAGGCCGACGGCGATGGAGGCGTAGGTGAAGGACATGACGGCGGCGAGGATGGAGAGCCACCACAGGTCGTGGAAGTTGGGCACCTGGGAGAAGAAGATCTGCACGACCCCGAACACCACCATGTACATGGAGTCGTACACGCCGCAGTCGGCCGCCCGGCCGTTCTTGTGGAAGCAGTTGGCCTTGTTTATCGCACTGTTCGTGGACGGATCATCCGGTCACTCAACACGCGAAAAATCTCGGACGAAAAACTTGAAAAATCTTGTCAGATGATGATGAATCGACTTACGCCGCGCTGATGGACGCTGTGATCGTGTACCCGATCGCAGTCCCGACCAAGTTGACGTACTGGAAAACGCCACAGGCCCACACTTGCCATCGACCTGCACACACACACACACACACACACAAAGTCGTGCACCAACATGGTTAGTCCTGACATGCATGCATCTGCAAATTTGAATTCAGAAAGAAGTTCATCGGTGGTCAGGTGGGTTACATGAGAGAGACACGAGACTTACTCAAGTAGGATGCGACGGCGTCCATGTAGGTGTAGTTTCTCTTCCCGGTGAGCGGATCGCCGGTGCGGTAGCAGTCGGCGAGGAGGCCGGAGGTGTAGTAGGTGATTGCTGCGAAGAGCATCAGGGTGACCGGCCCGACGACCCAGCCCAGCTGCGCCGTCGCCCAGGCGAGGGACAGCACGCCGGAGCCGATGACGGCCGTGATGATGTGAGCGCTCGCTGTCCATACCGTTCCTGCTCAACACGTACATTGCATAAGCGGCCAGTCAGTTCCTGGAAACCATCTTGGAAGTTGTAGTAGTAACAAATTGCTGTAGAAATGTTACGGCTTCACATACAAAACACTCCGCGTTTTGATAACATCTAGCACTAAAAAAATATACCAATTTTCGCAACGAAACTATAATGATGATTTGCATTACAGCGTGGAAATGTCAGTAAGAAGTCATGAAAAATTCATATGTATAGTACATTGTTGTAAGATATTTGAACCTAACAATTTTGACCTAAATCATTCCAGTTTTGCATGTTATACAAATAAGTAGTATGATAAAATATATTGCAAGTGTACATAACTTGTTTTCTAGGACAGCACAGGAGTGGACATAATTTTAGCCAAAATTTGCATGTTTATTCTTCATCTAGTAATTTACATGCTCAACATTTTCTGGAAGTTTCTCGAATAAAAGTATTTTGTGATGAATAATTCTCAAAAACATAGAGGTGGAAAAACTCCTGCAGGATATCACAAGCACTCCAACGCACCATCATTTAACAATAACAACAAAAATAGTAAATGCTATTTAAATTGTGCAGCCCTCGGCCCCGACAGAAAAATCATTTAGCTTGTGGCTGGATCAAACAATGAGCATAAACAAAGGGTCCAATGAGTAACACAATATGGTACTACACTATATTGTATATTGGTGTATTAAGTTTAAGACGAAAAATGATTCCGGCAAGATCCTTCATTTAATCTCCAGTAATAAAATAATAAAATCTTAATTAGAACTATTCAAGTAGCCTAAAAAGAAAAAAGAAAAAAGAAAACAGCCCTTAAATGGAAGAGTGTGATTTTATTTATTTTGCAACAAACTTGTAAGTTTAATGCTGAACTTAATAGAACAAGATTTGCTCACAATCATAAGATCTTAAAAGGAGGTAACATGAGTATATCTTTAACCCGTGTGTGTCTACATTTCAAAAGGTCTAACTCTTCAAGATTATCTTGTTAATGTCAAAAGAAAATCCTGACCTTGACAAGAATAATAAAAATGCTTAGGCCCCCTTTGCTTCGCAAGATTCCATAACGCAAGCAGTAAATATGTGGAACCGTAGTTTCATGTCATTTTGTATCGTACATGGTTGAAAGGATGTTTGATTGATCAATGGAAAAACAGGATAATCTTTCTAAGCCACTCGAGTCAATAAAAGTCTATGAAATGCAATACAAAAAATTGATTTTAAAGTATGAATTTCAGTAGTGCAAATAAAACAACCCAAGGATCACACCTCGAAATTCCTTTGAATAAAAAATGCATGTAGTTGAACCCTCACATTATACTACTGCCTCGAGTAAAATTGTGTGTAACTTTGCGTTGCAGTTTCATGCCTCCCAATTAATAGCATCATCGAAAAAAAAGAATTAAAACCATTAAACCATGGAGTCCGATCCCACTGTCACAACCAAAGGTAGCCAGGCAACGGGAAGGCCGTGGGCCTTCGTTAACTGTACATCATTGTACTAGCTATATGTCCTTTTTCATGGTTCAGCTACAAGGAGGTGTTGCTCAAAAAAAAAAAAGCTACAAGGGGGTTATCCCTCAAACAAACAAAAAAAAGGTACTCTCTCCGATCTTTTTTACTTCGCATATTAGATTTGTATCAAATCAAATTTTACAAATTTTGACCAAGTATACATTAAACTAAACCAAAAATATATTATGGAGTATCTACAATACCAAATATATATTTGATAAAACTAAATTTCATAATAAATCTAACAATATTGATTTAGCATTATGAATATTGTTTTTTATAAGTTTAATCAGAATAGAAATATTTTGACTTTAATCAAACTTGCATGCAGACTAAAAAGGATCAAAGGAAGTACAAGGAGGTAGAGCTGGAAGGTGGCTCGCTCATGGGCTCACAACACATGTCAACACAAGGCCTCATGAATGTCCCTCGACGACGGGCCCAATGATGTGTGTTTGCTTTCGGCCTCGCTAACTGACCCCTTTTTTTTCTCATGGTAGGAGAAGAGGATATTGACTTAGCTATGGATGGAGCCATGGTTTAGTTGCGGGGGCGCGTAGAGGCGCGCGCCCGAAGGTCAGAAACGGCTGCCGTACGGCGCATCGATCGCATCGGGTAAGCTCTCGGCCGGCCATATCTCCGAGCTCCTCGAGTCAAACGACAAAAGAAAGGCCATCTTTTTCCCGCTCCTAGCCTACTCCATGCTTGCCCATAGGAGTAGTATCCGCTGCGTTGAAGGGATCGAAAGGACATCCGCGCCTCCATGCTCAAGCCGTACTACGACGGGCTCCCAAACGCCATGGGTCAGATTTTGCGTCAAAGCTCATATCGCCTCTGTCTCTCTATGGTGCTCGCATGGTGTGCGTACAAGTAATAATACTCTTTTCCATTCCCAAATAAGTGACTGAAAGGGAAACATGGCCCGTGTGATACGACTTGACTCCGTTGTCAAGTATCATCGCGTGAGGGAAACAGATTCTTTTTTTTTTTTTGCGGGTGAGGGAAACATATTCTGCCGGGCAAGAAACCACCAGCTGCAAGAGTGCCAGCCCCGAAGAGTGCCTTTCAGACCGGAAATTTCGAGTTGGTGAGATTGACGGGTTAGCACACAGGATGAACAATCAGGAGTCAGTCGTGACCTCATTCGGTCATTCAGTCTGACCGTCGACGTCGATGGTTTCGAGGGCAGCGGCGCTATCCTGGCCTACCAGCATCTCTTGTCAAAAAGGCTAGCTAGGGTTGGATATACTCTACTCATTTTCTTCCAGCACGTGCAGGCCAAGGAATCTGTAAAGCGGCGGGAACGCACGCGCAGGACGGTCAGAGATGCGCGCCTGTAAAATTCCGTATGGTAAGGGAACCACGCTACCCTACCCAGACGCTGACAACGGCAAAGAGCCGACGTTTCTGCCCAGAGTATATATTACGGTATGACAGTCTAATAATTGGTAGAAAAATATTGGTGTCGAGACAAATCTAGCTGGGAAGTGCACGTCAGATGATATGCTTGTTCTCTTTTTCTTCTTCTTCCTCTCTACTATCCGATGGGTGTAGGAGTAGGTTGCAAGCGTCCGATTTGGAACGAAACCAGAGAGGCCGAGGAGAACCGTCCCCTGAGTAGGACAACCGTCCAACCCTTGCGAGCACTAGGGCATAGTAACCTTACGCAGATGCTCTCTTTTTATGAAACGGAGGCAATATGTAAATACATTTGACCTATCAAGTCCAGGAGACCATGGCCATGCGATGCGAGCATGATAGTTTCTTCCGCCCACCGCGAAAACAAACAAGAAAACAGCTCAACTTTCCGGTAGTATCCCTCCGCCTTCCGCCTTCGCTGAACATGTTTCCCAGCACGGCAGCGGCGGCCGCCGCCGCACAACACGACCGTGGCGGTAGCACAAGCACAGAAAAGCGGCCGGCCGACGGCAGGGTTTTGGCGTCATGAAAAGCTAGCGGAGCTAAACTGGACACATGATAATCAAGCGTGGCATGCCCTGGTGCAATTTCTGCAGCAGCGCGAGTTAGAGGAGGTGATTAGCTGAGCTGAGCTGAGCATGATGCTGCTCACCTGTTCGCCGCTGCTTGCCGTCGTCGTCCACGTCGACGTCGCCGCCCTGCCCCGGGGGAGTGGGGTAGTACGCCTCCCCGGCGACGGCGCCTTTGCTGCCGTTCCGCGCCGCCATCTCCACGTCCTTGGTCATCTCCCCGTCAGTGTTCGTGCTCTCTCCCCCTCCGTGTCTCTGGATGGGGGGATGGTTAGGTGTGGCTGTCCAGAACGAGTGAATGGCAATCAGAGAGAAGAGTCGCTCGGTTCAGAGTGGCATTTCTCCTCCCATCCCGGGCCGTCTATATATACCGGAGGTGAGGGGCACGGCCGTACACGCGCGTCTGCTATCCTAACAATTATTCCCCCTTTTGTTTATTTGTTCACATCGTAGGACGATGGAAATGCACGTACTACGCCTTTCCACGGTCGTTTTGGGGTTCCAACAAAGCTGCCAACTTACCTGGGAGAGGTCAAATATGTCGTTTTAGATTGGCTTGGTATACTAGTAGTTTCTTTTTTTTAAACAAAGGTAAATTTTATTGTCTCAACCATTAATTAAGAAGAGTAGAGTTGGGTTAATTAAAAAAAATGTAAACACCGTCACAAACTTGCTCTCATGCAAACTACTCCCAAACTATAGTCAGACAACCCATCAATAAACAGATCCAACACAAAATCAGCCCAAAACACTTGGGTCACACCGATGGAACCCCATCGACGCACAACAACTTGAGAAGGATATTAGAGCATCTACCGCTTTTATAGTCGGCCATCTCAGTTCTTGTCTCGTATTATGAAGGTTAAAGAAAAAATTTATAGGTTCTGTAAGCAAAAATTTAAAAGATTGTAGTAATACAAGATTCTGGAAAGATGTTTGGGTGGATGATAAGCTTTAAAAGATGCCTACCCCCGGATATATATGTCTGTTTTGACCACAATGTTTTTTTTTTCGAAATGATAGTTATCCTACATTCATTAAGAAGAAAAGAGTTGCTCGGTTAATTAGGAAAAACCGAGCTAAAACCAGATTTCCCAGTTAATTATGGAGAACATGGGCGAAAACCATCACAACTGTTGAGCGGCACGCATAAAAAAACACGCACACCACTCCAAAGAGGGCCTCGACAAGACAGCACGCATGCATCATCGTCATCACTCCTCCCATAGAGGCGTCATCGCCATTGTCGGTGTCAAAACCGGCGGATCTCGGATAGGGGGTCCCGAGCTGTGAGACTAGAATCGATGGTAACAGGAGATGAAGGGGATAAGAGTTCTGAACCAAGATAGGGTCTCTAGAGCACAACTACTCTACAATGGCTATTTTGCTCCCAACCCAACTTTACCTCGTGAACCTTGGTTCCATCGACGGTTTGTATACACAAACCATTGTTTTTGCATGTGGAGGAGGGAGTGGAGACACACAATCCTTACTTCAAGCTCACAAAGGATTATTGCGGACACCTATCATTCTCTGTTAAGCATAAATGCATAGCTGCTCTGAGAATGCTTGCACTTGGTACCACCACTGATGTCGTTGTTGAGATGCTTCGGATGGAGCAGAACACATGCCTAGAGACCACTGTCAAGTTTTTCTGTGTCGTGATGCATGTGTTTGTACCAAAGTATCTGAGAGAATCGAATGTGCAGGATACATAGGAGTTGTTGGCTCTTGGAGAGGAAAGAGGTTTACAGGTATCCTCGGTTCAATTGATTGCACGTGTTGGCAATGAAAGAACTGCCCCATAGGTTTTGCGCACGATGTATCAAGGTCACACCAAAGAGGACACCATAATATTGGAAGCTTCTTTGCAATGTATGGTTTTCACAACAACATCAATGTGCTTCAGCGATCTCCCGCGTTCAGAAGACTTTGTAGTGGGGAATCAGTGGCGTGCAACTAGATAGCCACCGGCCACGACTACAACATGGGGTACTATCTTGCCAATGCTATCTATCCTTAGTGGCCGGTGTTTGTGAAGACCATCCGAATACCAAGGAAACAAACAAATTTACTTTGCAACGATGCAAGAAGAAACTAAGAAGGATGTGGAGAAGGCATTCGAAGTTCTCTGAGCTTGTTGGAGAATTGTTCATGGTGCGCAGTGATGTGGGAATCCGAGACTCTATGGTAGCTGGTGACATGTTGTGTCATTTTGCATAATACGCTTGTCGAGGATCAGGGTGATGGGTAGCCCAAACCAATGAATTTGAGATGCCTGGAGAACAAGTCCACATCTCGGAACAACAAGGTGCAAATCAATGTATCAATTTTATGTAGATGCATCAGAATCTTTGAGATCATCAGGTGCACGAGTAGGTTATATGTGATCTTGTGAAGCATATGTGAAACCACAATGAAAACCAAGAGCTAATGTTTAAACTATGCACTTAAAATAAATTTTATGATCGAACTATGTATTTTTGCTACCAACAAATTTTATTTACGTGTGAAATTCACGTGTATGATGAACGTGCATGGATTTGCATGAATTTAAGAGTTTGGGTTTGAGGTGTGTGGCTGCCGGGAACGACATATTAGTGGTTGTCCTGTGCCGCCCGCGGCCTGCCCGGGCGTGTCAATGGGCGTCTTGGGGACTGATTTGTCAATTCTAGTTTTAGATTCTCTAACGGTAGGGAGAAGACACATTTGATCCCTTGTTTCTAGCGAAGACAACTATACATTGGAAGCACATTCGTCTCCCCCTTATCGCTCTTACCATTGCACTTCCTGGCTTTCTTCTTCTTGCTGATGCCCCATGGAGGGTGAGAGTCATTCTTCTTGAATTTGTCCCTCAATGCATCTTTCTCAAGAGACATCCAACCATTTTTTTAAAATTAGCATCGAAGTAAGATAGGTATTCAAAAAGCTTGATGACGAACATGTCCCCGAGGTTAGGAACCGGTGCAACATCATCACACTCAATATACTCCGATGAACATGTGGCATCAACGTCTAGAGCAACGTCCTCCTCATCGGCGTCCACCTAGCAAGGCTCCAAAGGAGGTGAAGTGGGCTCCCAAGCAACGATTGAGGGCAGAAGAGATTCCACCTTCTTGGTGTAGTTGTTGTCAACCACATGTATCAATATGTTAGACACAACCATATCATCAACCACAGTTACTACCTTAGGAGCCTCCATTTGCTCAAATGATAGAGGCAAATCATCTCCAGGACACGAGATCATCGGCGAGTCCACCTTCATATGCTCCACCGACAGAAGCGAAGTAGACTCAGACATAGCTCCCGAAGTTCGCCTACCACATCCTATTGATCGTCTAAATCACGCTGCTAGCATTTCCTCTCCAATCCCACACAACTGTCTCAATCCCTTGCACAACCCCGCTTGGCGCCAAGATATGCAAGATGAATATGACGCACTTCTTCATATGGCATGTGGAATCTCGTGCTTCCACCTCCCAGAGCCAACATTTTCGGTGGAAAGTGGATTTTTTGCTACAAATATAATTTTGATGGTTCTTTAATTCGTCAAAAAACATGTTGGGTTGTCCGGGGCTTCACAAAACAACATGACATTGACTTTTATGAGACATTTAGCCTAATTTTCATACCAGCAACTACATGCATTGTCCTCTCTCTTTTCTTATCTAATCATGGTCTATCCATCTGAAAGCACAATATGCTCCCTTGGTGGTTTTGATAATTCATGACAACGTACATTGTCTCTTGGACTAATACTGCTATCTAGTGTATTTAAGATAAAGTTCATAGAGAAGGAATGGCAAAAGGATTGTGGAGAGACCCCAAGAAGAAGATGGACAAGGAATAGGATTGGCAAAGCTTCAAGCAAGAAGACTCTTCACTTTACTTTGTGAAAAATCACTTTGAGTCAATAGGAAAGCCAATACTATTAAAAGGGGGTGAGGTATTGTTGGTGAACAAAATGCTCCACGTGCACAAGTGATAATCACCAAAAACACCCACAACCTCTTCCACAAAAGTCTGTCAAAGCCAAATATCCAAAATCGGTGCCACCAAATGTTCCCACTCGATCCTACCATTTTTCACCTTAGACAGATCCCAGCCAAACCCTAAGTTTTCGGTACAACCGATTCTGCATCGATGCAACCGAGTTTCAGTGGCAAACCTTTTATTGTCCCATTACACAAAATCGGAATTTCGGAGATTGTGCATCTATGCCACCGAGTTTTGCCATCTGACCTTGGCCACCTTTTCCTTACCACCGAGAACTATATACCGGCCTCACCGATATTCAAAAGATGCCCCATTTAGAGAAAATCGGTACCACCGAGTTTTATACTTCGATGTCACCGAGTTGGTCAATAATGCTGTAATGATTGGATTTTTGGAGATGACTATATATACCCCTCCACCACCACTCACTCGAAAGGGAAGCACTCAGAACAGTTCCCCACTTATCCCATCTCATTTTCTGAGAGAGAGCCACCTACTCATGTGTTGAGATCAAACCATTCCACTCCAACCATATGGATCTTGATTTCTAGCCTGCCCAAGTTGCTTTCCACCCAATCAATCTCTTCCACCAAAGCCAAATCTGTGAGAGAGTGATTGAGTGTTGATGAGCCTATCATCTTGAAGTAAAAGAGCAAGGAGTTCATTGCCATTATCAAGCCTATTACCTTTTGCAGGGTGGTGCCTCCTAGATTGGTAAGGTGTCGCTTGGGAGCCTCCTACTTCGTGTTGTGGAGTTGAACCAAGAAGTTTGTAAGGGCCAGGAGATCGCCCACTTCGTGAAGATCTACCCCTAGTAAGGCTAGTCCTCTATGGACGTAGGACATCATGGAATAGGCAAGTTTGCTTCTTCGTGGAACCCTCTGCGGGTAGAGCCTCTGTGGACTCTCACGTCCGTTACCCTCCGTGGGTTGAAGTCTCCATAAACGTGGATGTACAATAGCGCCACCTATCGGACCATGGGAAAATCTTCGTGTCTCCAATTGTGTTTGATCTCCTATCTCAACTCTATTACATGTGCAATGTCTTTACTTTCCGCTGCCATACTTGATGACTTGCATGTGTAGGGTGTGCTAGACTTGCTATAATTGCTAAAATCTTCCAACCATTAACTTTGGGAAAAGGCTAGGTTTTAATTTGTGCTTGTAGTCTATTCACCCCTCCCTCTAGATACCCCTTCTAGTGATCCCTCAATTGGTATCAGAGCCTCGTCTCTATTACCTAGGTTTAATCACCTGTGGAGGAAGATGGATGTATCTAGTTTGGAGAGTATTAGTTGTAGAGTGCCCGTTATCCATGGGGAGTACTGTAGTCAATGGAAATATGAGATGCTTGAGCTATTCCATGAATTCCATTTGAGCAAGTATGTTAAGAGCCCCTATGTACCTCCCATTGATCCCTTACATCCCACACATAAAGAGAAAATTGATATGCTTCGCAATCTTAGAACTGTTAATCTCATTATCAAAGGATTACCTAGATTTGTGTTTGATCAAATGAAGAATTTTGAATGGGCTTATACTTTGTGGAATGATTTGGAGAAACAATATCCATGTTATTCATTAAGTAATCTTGATTAAATTCTTCATAAATATATTGCCTTTCACTTAATGAAGCCTAGTGATCCTAACTTTGATAAATGCTTTTTTGAGCTTCGAGACCTTGTGCGAGCTAAAGGAGATGTCACTACCATCAATAACATTATCTTTGAAGCCATTCGCATTCATAAACTTGAACATTGTCATTATCTCAATCTTAACGAATCTCTTGTCTCTTATGACGAGGATATCCCACTTGATGATGACAACGTGGAACATGAGGAAGATGAGTTATTCGACATCGAGTGTGAGAAGACTATGAAGAGTCTAACTCTCATGGCAAAATTCAAGGATTACATGTTCGGTGGAAAAGAGTGGATTCTCGACAGTGGATGCATCGATCATATGAGTGGAGATAAAGACATGTTTCAAGAGATCACACCTAATCAAGGACCTCAGAGGTATGTTACCTTTGGAGAAAACTCCAAGGGTAAGGTACTTGGTCTTGGTAAGGTGGCCATATTGTTGGGGAACATTGCATGGGAAACAAAAAATTCCTACGCACACGCAAGATCTATCCATGGTGATGAGAATCTACGAGAGGGAGAGTAGATCTATATACCCTTGTAGATCGCTAAGAGGGAAGCGTTAAGAAACACATTTGATTTAGTCGAATGTCTTCGCGATCCAAATCGCTAGCCGTCCCGCGATCCAATCACGATCTAGTGCCGAATGAACGGAACCTCCGCGTTCAACACACGTACAGCTCGATGACGATCTCCGCCTTCTTGATCCAGCAAGAGGGAGCGGAGAGGTAGATGATTTTTTCGGAAGCACGAAGGCACGGCGGCGGCGGTGGTGGAACTATTTTGGTAGGGCTTCGCCTAAGCACCACCGAAAACTAGGGGAGACTATCTATTGGGCAGAGAGGGTTGCACCATGGCTTAGGAATCGGTGTAGCCGCCCTCTCTCCCCTCCAATATATATAGGAGGTAGGGGAGGGGTCGAAGCCCCTAGGGTTTCCCCTAGGAGTCGGCCGAATGAGAGGTGGAGGAGTCATCCTCCAATCCTACTCCAAGTAGGATTCCAATCCTACTTGGAATCCTTCCCCGCTTGGGGTTTTCTCCTTTTCCACCTTCCTAGCCGCATGGCCCCTTAGCGGCTGGCTTGCCCAACCCACTAAGGGATGGTACGCTACTCCTAAGGCCCATGTGGCCTCCCGGCGTGGGTGGCCCCTCCTGATGGCCCACGGAACCCTTCCGGCACTCCAAGTACACTACCGGAAGTACCCGAAACTTTTCCGGTGATCAAAATGGGACTGCATATATATCAATCTTTACCTTTGGACCTTTTCGGATCTCCTCGTGACGTCCGGGATCTCATCCAGGACTCCAAATGACCTTCGGTCACCACCATACATAACTCAATACTACCGAAATGTCATCGGACGTTAAGAATGTAGACCATGTGGGTTTGAGAACTATGTAAACATGAACGAGACACCTCTATGGTCAATAAACAATAGTGGGACCTGGATGCTCATATTGGTTCCTACATATTCTATGAAGATCTTTATTGGTTGAACCTTGATGTCTACTACACAACCTTCTTCTTGTAGACTTGTGTTGGGCCTCCAAGCGCAGAGTTTTGTAGGAAAGCGGCAATTTTCCCTCAAGTGGATGACCTAAGGTTTATCAATCTGTGGGAGGCGTAGGATGAAGATGCTCTCTCTCAAACAACCCTGCAACCAAATAACAAAGAGTCTCTTGTGTCCCCAACACACCCAATACAATGGTAAATTGTATAGGTGCACTAGTTCGGCGAAGAGATGGTGATACAAGTGCAATATTGATGCAGAGCATCCCATGAGCACCACCATGGACCCATCACCAACACCTCAAGCTCCAAGTGGACCATTGACGAGAGCCCGTGCACGTGTCATTACGAATGAGGTGACATCCCTCCTTTATGATTCTCCCTTTGATACCCTTGGAACATGGATGCTACCTCAAACAGAGACACTTTGTGTACTTAGGTGCCAAGAACGAGGAGGGACACCTAGAGCAAGGAGAAGCATCCACAACAGTTCAGGATTTAGCGGTACAACCAGGCAACCATTGCTCCTCCGGTCCAACCGGTCCACCACCGCCCCATGACTGGCCAAGGTTTTGTTTTGATGCGGTTGAAGGCCGGAGCTACCCCGGTTGTTCCACTTAGACCGGTACAACCGGTCTGCCTGCGCGCAGGAACAGGCCCAAAGCCCATGTATCTCCCCCTCACTTACCCTTTCGTGACTAGCACTATATAAACTCCTTCCCCTCCTCATTTTTAGGGTTATCTATGATTTGCTCTTAGATAGTTGAGCATAGCTCCTTCCACTACCTCTCCCGTAGAGATGCCTCTATAGGAGAAGATCCCAAGTGGATGCCAAGGCCCCATACGAGGGAAGACCCTTCGGGATATCAAGGCCCCTCCTTACGGAGTGGGAGATCACGTACCGCTACTTGTATCGTTGTTTGACTTGGGGATCTCGTCCCTCACGTGATTTCGTGGACCTAGTGTATGTGTAATCGTGTTTGCTTTCCTCTCGTTCTTCTCCGTGTTCTTCGTGTTCTTCGTGAATCCACCTCCAAATCGTGAAAGATCGACACACACAGGCTTGCCCCGTATCATATTGGTATCATGAGCCACGTTGATCACGAATATGGAGTCCCCCCCTCCGTTTTCTAGCCAATTTTTTCTTTTTTTTGACCTAATTCCAAAAATCCCCACAAAATAGCCCTACCAAATTTTCTTGGATTCGTTGGATTTGAGAAGATTTTGTTCTTTGTGATCCGTGGATTAAGCAGTGAACAAGTGGATCTAGCTTTCCCCCATCATCCCCACTAATCCCCTCCGCAAAATCGCCCAAATTTTTTGTTTTACTCGATTTCAGATCTGCAGTTGGGCTAGGAGCGGTACAACCGCCCGAGCAGCCAGTACAACCGGTAATCGTTAGGAGCGGTACAACCGCCCGCACCACCGGTACAACCGCTAATTCCCAGGTTTCCCAAGAGCGGTACAACCGGATGCCCCAAGCGGTACAACCGCAAATTCCCAGTTTTCCAACTTTGATCATTTGCTCTTTCGCCCATATTCTTCCGCAACCCATTTGCATTTGAGATTTTGAGTCGCGAGCCCGCCACTTCCTAAGGTGTTTCGGCTAATTAGGAGTGGTTCTTCATCAACATCCCTGCTCATCATCGCCCGCAACATCGCCAACCAACTCTTCATTGACAACTCACCGCAATCAAGGACGGGAACCGCGACGACACTCTTGACTCATATCCTTGCCACCACATTGTTGCTCCTAGCCTATTTGCGTTACCTGCCTATCGAGACTAGCTATTGAGTATTACCGGGCTACGCTACTTGTGCACATTAGTGTTACATACGTTGCATAGCTACCATTGCATGCATATACATCTTAGTATCATCTCTTGTGTTGCAAAGTACCCACATACATAATTGCTATCTTGGTGTGCACGTCCCGCATAGTGACAATCCAAATATCATTTCAAAAGGAAAGACAAGTGAAGCTTTTAAGAAAGGTCAAAAGAACAATAGCATCGCAACATTTGCATATCATACATCATCGCTTTGGATCACTTGAGTGAGTGACTCATGCCGCATACATAGCAAGTCAGGAATAGGAAGTCGAAGCATTTTTGTCTCTTATAGGTTGTGCATAAGTTTGTATCACGCCCATTTGAGAAATCATGCTACCATCTCTCTAGAGTTGTGCAACAAGAGCGTTTTCCGTGGGTTCCACATTTTGAGCTCACTTTTGGTTGCATGACCCCACTTTTCTCTTTTCGTGTGTGTTTCTGAGTTCACCCATTGCTTGATTCATGTTGTTTTACTTTCTTACTTGCAGATCTCTCTCAACTTTATTGCCTCTGTTGGGGAACGTTGCATGGGAAACAAAAAAATTCCTACGTTCATGCAAGACCTATCCATGGCGAAGCGTTAAGAAACGCGGTTGGTGTAGTCGAACGTCTTTGCGATCCAAATCACCGAGCGTCCCGCGATCCAATTATGATCCGTCCCGCGACCCAATCACGATCCGCCCTGCGAACTTGTCATGATCCGTCCCGCGAACTTGATCACGGTCCTTACGATCCGTCCCGCGACCTAATCACGATCCGTCGTCTTGATCCAGTAAGAGGGAGCAGAGAGGAAGAAGAGTTCTCCGGCAGCGTGATGGCGCTCCGGCGATGGTGGTGGAGCTATTCCGGCAGGGCTTCGCCTAAGCACTGCAGAAATCCGATCTAGAGGAGAAACTATGCATTGGAGGAACGGGCGGCATGTGGCTAAAATTCTGTGCAAAAAACCCTAAAACCTCCAGTATATATAAGAGGGAGGGAGGAGAGTAGTTGGCGCAAGGGACAAGCCTCCTTTGGTTCGGCCGAAGTGGGGAGGAGAGGAGGACTCCTCCTCCAATCCTAGTAGGACTAGGATTCCTCCTTTTTGGCCTTTTTTCCACCTTTTCCCTTTGGGCTTTTCTTCCCTAGCCGCATGGGCCTTGTGTGGGACTTCCTCCAGCTCACAAAAGGCTGGTAATTATTCTCCCACAGCCCATGAAGTCTCTTGGGTCGAAATACCCCTCCCGATGGTGTCCCGATACACTACCGGCACTCACGGTACAATACCGATTAGCCCGAAACTTTTCCGGCGACCAAAACAGGACTTCCTATATATGAATCTTTACCTCCGGACCATTCCGGAGCTCCTCGTGATGTCCGGGATCTTATCCGGGACTCCGAACAACCTTCAGTCACCACCATACATAACTTTATACTACCGAAACGTCACCAAACCTTAAGTGTGCAGACCCTGTGGGTTCGAGAACTATGTAGACATGACCGAGGCGCCTCTACGGTCAATAACCAATAGCAGGACCTGGATGCCCATATTGGTTCCTACATATTCTACGAAGATCTTTATCGGTCGAACCTCTATGTCAAGGATTCAGTTAATCCCGTATGATGTTCCCTTTGTTCTTCGGTATGTTACTTGCCCGAGATTCGATCGTCGGTATCTCCATACCTTGTTCAATATCGTTACCGGCAAGTATCTTTACTCATTCCGTAATACAAAATCCCGTGACTAACACTTAGTCACATTGCTTGCAAGGCTTATTGTGATGTTGTATTACTGAGTGGGCCCTGCGATACCTCTCCGTCACACGGAGTAACAAATCCCAGTCTTGTTCCATGCCAACTCAACAGACATCCTCGGAGATACCTGTAGAGCACCTTTATAGTCACCCAGTTACGTTGCAACGTTTGATACACACAAGGCACTCCTCCGATGTCCGTGAGTTGCATGATCTCATGGTCATAGGAACATATACTTGACATGCAGAAAACAGTAGCAATAAACTGACACGATCATATGCTACGTTTGTAGTTTGGGTCTTGTCCATCACATCATTCTACTAATGATGTGATCCCATTATCAAATGACATCACATGTCAATGGCTAGTAAACCTTGACCATCTTTGATCAACGAGCCAGTTCACTAGAGGCATACTAGGGACATAGTGTTGTCTATTTACCAACACATATAGTGTGTTTCCAATCAATACAATTATAGCATGGATAATAAAAGATTATCTTCTACAAGGAAATATAATAATAAACACTTTATTTATTTCCTATAGGGCATATTTCCAACAGCCTCATATTCTCGAATTGCTTGAAATTGTGTGCCACTATCCTAACCAAGCTACTCCAAAAGCAATATCTTTGTAGGTGTGACAAGGCAAACTCGGTACCAATTCTACTATTTCCACGATTTCACACTGAGTGATTGATCCTCATTTGAAGCTTCGAAACAATATTTGGTATTGTGTTTTCCCATTCTTCCACTTATATCTACTTGAGTACCATGGATAGGAACACTATGACGAACCCGGCGTTCGAGGAGCAAGGCGACGACGCGAACAACTACATCACCAAACTACAATTCTTCGCCGCACAAAAAGGGGATGCGATAAGCACAAGATGTCATCATGGACCGCATCGAGCACCTCGGCACCAACATATGTGAAGCCGAGGCGAGGATGCGGCACTTCATGACAACGCAAAGGGACGAGCTCCGCGCTTTGGTGGTGAATCACGCACCATCCACTTCTACATCTACTCGACGGCGAAAGCCCTCCTCCTCGAGCTCGAACACACCAACGTGACATGTGTCACCTCTCTCAAGATTCAAGCAACCCTTTCCACGATGAGCCGCAAGGTCGACATCGCGAGCGTGACAATCTTCGCCAACAAAAGCAAGACGACTACAAGCAAGATTGCCTACATCACCGTCGTGGAGAAGACCGACGCCATGAGGATCAAGCACGCGAGGCACAACGGGCGCTTTGTGACGCAAACTATGCCATGCAAGAATGCAACCGTCTAGCTCATGAGGAACAAGATGCTCTACGTCGAGCACGCCAAGATGAAGAAGCTTGACAAGAGGAGCACCAAGAAAGCCAACAACGGGTGCGACAACGACGTCCCCAACACCCAATGCAAGAGGAGCAACACGTTGATGAGCTCTCCCCAAAGCAAGATCAAGACCAACTTGAAAACAATGCACCTTTGCATCAAGACGCACGCCCTCGTGCAAATCCTGTTGACCACGTGGATGGCCACGCTCCAAGGCATGGCCAACGTTAACAAGACAACTATGCTCCTCCAAGACAAGGATATCGCAATAACACCAACAATGAAGAAAATCGCTTTGGCAAGCTCAAGTTCACCATGCCTAAGTTCTCCGGAAGCAACGATCCTGAAGATTACCTCTCTTGGGAACTCAAGGTCGACAAAATATTCCGGTTGCACAACTATGAAGAAGCCAAGAAGATTGCCATGACCTCCCTCAAGCTCCAAGATTACATGCTCATTTGGTGGGAACAAGTGATCAGGCGACGAAGAGAAAGAGGTGACCCTCCAATCACAACTTGGGAACAAATGAAAGAACTCATGCGAGCGCGATTCGTCCCAACACACTATAATCGCGACCTCTTCAAGAAACTCCAACTACTCAAGCAAGGCACCAAGTCAGTGGAAAAGTACTATCAAGAGATGGAGATGGCCATGATAAGAGCACACGTGAAGGAGGACGATGAGCAAACTATGGTACGTTTCCTGAATGGTCTCAATTACCAAGTCAAGAAAATTGTGGATTTCCAACCCTACTCCAACTTGCTCGAGTTAGTGCATCAAGCCTCCAAGGTGGAACGTCAACTTCAAGAAGAGTACAAGTACTCCAAGACCTCCTACAAGACCTACGGTGCAACTACTCAAGCTACTCCCACTACAACCCCTTCTACAAGAACCTCCACGACAAAATATGACAAGTCAAGCTACAAGGACAAGTCGTCTTCTACCTCACGAAACACACCCACAAGCAAGACAAGAGCATCATCCTCTAAACCAACACCGGATGATGTCAAACCAAGCTCCATCAAGTGTTTCACGTGCCAAGGCCGAGGCCACAATATGCATGAGTGCTTCACGAGGCGAACCATGATACTCCAAGAGCACGGATCCTATGAATCCATGAGTGATGATGAGATGGAAGCCTTGGAAAAAGTGGCCATACACTGACAAGTCAATGAAGATGAGGACTCTCAAGTCTTTTGCGACAAAGATCCGAGCCCCTCTCTCGTTGTCTCAAAGGTGTTGACTCTTCAACAACAACAACACGAGGACCAATGATGCCACATCTTCCACACCAAAGCCGGTATCCAAGGGAGATCCGTCAAGGTCATCATCGATGGAGGAAGTTTCCATAATTTGGCAAGTGAAGAACTTTGCTCCAAGTTGCATTTGACCAAGAAAAAGCATCCTCGCCCCTACAAGATCCAATGGCTAAGCGACTCTGGCACTATCCAAGTCGACCATGCCGTGCAAGTTTCCTTCAAGATCGACGTTTACGAAGATACCTTGGAGTGTCATGTTGTGCCCATGACCGTTTGCCACCTCCTCCTCAGGAGACCTTGGCAATTTGACCGAGGCGCCGTACACAACGAGCGCACCAATCAATATAGCTTCAAGATGAAGGGCACCAAATATGTGCTTCGCCCTATGTCTCCTAGTCAAGTGATCGCCGACAAGCAAGCTTCGTCCCATCATGGAGAGAAAAGTGAGAGGGTGATCCACCTCAAAGCAAGTGAGCGCCACAAGCCAAACTTGAGTGACTCCATGATGAGGGACATGAGTGACCTAGTTTTATTTGCCACCAAAAGAGAGTTGAGGGATGTGAGTGAGAGCTCATCGACCGTCCTTCACTACGTGATAGTGTGCAAGGATAATGTTACCCGGCCTAACCCTTCACAACATCTTCCTCTTGTGTTACCTGAATTATTGCAGGAATTCAAAGATGTGTTCCCCGATGAGCTACCTCCGGGACTACCGCCAAAACAAGCGATCGAACACCGCATCAACCTCATCCCCGGCGTGCCGCTTCCCAACAAGGCTCCCTACTGCATCAACCCTAACGAAACAAAGGAGATACAAAGGCAAGTCCGAAAACTCCTAGATAAAGGGCATGTTCGCGAGTGCTTGAGTCCTTGTGCGGTGCCCGTGATCCTAGTGCCTAAACATGCTAGTAGTATGCACATGTGTTCCGATTGCCGCCCCATAAATGCTATCACCATTCGCTACCGTCACCCTATACCACGCTTAGATGACATGCTAGATGAACTTAGTGGTACCACTATATTTTCCAAGATAGACTTGAAGACTGGTTACTACCAAATTCGCATACAAGAGGGTGACGAGTGGAAAACCGCTTTCAAAACCAAATTTGGTCTCTATGAATGGCTAGTGATGCCCATGGGCTTATCCGAAGCACCGGGTACGTTCATGCGCATGATGCATCATGTGTTGCGCCCCTACATTGGGTATTGTGTTGTGGTCTACTTTGATGACATCCTTTTGTTTAGAAAATATCTAGTGCAACATGCCACACATGTTAGAAACGTTTTGCAAACTCTCCGCAACGAAACACTTTATGCTAACATGGAAAATGCATTTTGGTGTGGACAAAGTTGTTTTCCTAGGATTTGTGATTTCCTCAAAGGGTGTCCATGTTGATGAATCTAAGATTGAGGCAATTAAAAATTGGCCTACACCCACCAATTTGCATCAACTGCGTAGCTTCTTGGGTCTAGCAGGTTTTTACGGCCGCTTTGTGAAAGATTTTAGCACTATTGCTACCCCTCTAATCGCTTTGAGCAAGAAAAATGCACCATTTGTTTGGGGACCTTCCCAAGACACCGCTTTCCATGAACTTAAGAATTTGCTTACTCATCCACCTTTGCTTGCCTTGCCTAATTTTGACAAAACTTTTGAAGTGCATTGTGACGCTAGTGGTAATGGCATCGGAGGTGTGCTTATGCAAGAAAAGCGCCCAATTGCATACTTTAGTGCGAAACTTTCCGGCGCTCAACTCAATTATCCTATCTATGACAAGGAATTGTATGCTTTGGTGAGAGCCTTACAAGCTTGGGAACATTATTTCAGTCCCCATGAATTTGTCATTCACACCGATCATGAAACTCTAAAGTACCTCAAGGGTCAAACTAAGTTGAACAAACGTCATGCTAAATGGAGTGAATTTATTGAGTCTTTTCCTTATGTTATCAAATACATTAAGGGTAAAGAAAATTTTGTGGCAGATGCTCTTTCTCGCAAATGCATGCTCATTACTCAACTTGAATTGAATGTTGTTGGCTTTGAGCATATAAAAGACTTGTATGAGCATGATGATTCTTTTGCTACTCCTTATGCCAATTGCAAAGTGAAAACTTGTTGGGAGAACTACTACATGAAAGATGTAAATCTTATGCGTGCTATAAAACTTTGCATTCCCAAGTTTTCTCTTTGTTTGTTGCTTTTGCAAGAGGCTCACGGTGGAGGACTAATGGGTCACTTTGGACGCGACAAGACATATGCCACACTCTCCGACAAGTTATATTGGTCAAAGATGCTTCGTTATGTTGCCCGCTTCACCAACCGATGCTCTACATGCCACAAAGCTAAGTCAAAAACACAATCCCATGGTCTTTACATGCCTCTTCCTATTCCATTCCAATCTTGGGAGGATATTAGCATGGACTTTGTGCATGGATGACCACGAACAAAATATGCCCACGATTCCACCTTTGTTGTTGTGGATCGTTTTTCCAAAATGGCTCATTTCATTCCTTGTCACAAGATCGACGATGCTTCACATATTGCAAATCTCTTTTGCAGGGACATCTTACGCCTACACGGAGTACCAAAGACCATTGTCTCCGATCGCGATGTCAAGTTCTTGAGGTACTTTTGGAAGACCCTTTGTGCCAAGCTCGGCATCAAGTTACTCTTCTCTTCGGCCTACCATCTGCAAACCAATGTCCAAACGGAAGTGATGAACCGGACCCTTGGAACTCTCCTATGCGTGTTGATCAAGAAGAACATTAAGGAATGGGAATATTGCCCCCCCCATCGCCGAGTACGCCTACAACCACGCAAGACACGTCACCACCAACAAGTCTCCCTTCAAAGTGGTCTATGACTTCAACCCATTGTCCCCATTGGACATTCTTCCACTTCCACTATAAGAACGGATCAATGTGGACGCAAGTGAAAGGGCGAGCTACATCAAGAAGATGCATAAAGATACAAGGAACACCATCGAGCGCCAAGTGGAACACACCACCGCCAAGCACAACATCAACAAACATCCCATGGTCTTCGAACCTGGCGACCTCGTGTGGCTACATTTAAGGAAGGGACGCTTTCCTAATGAGCGCAAGTCCAAGCTGCTACCTCGCGCCAACGGCCCATTCAAGGTGTTGGAGCGCTACAACAACAATGCTTACAAGGTCAACATTCCGCATGACAAATACAACATGAGCGACACCTTCAACGTCGCGGACCTCTCCCCTTACCATGGTGATGAAGATCTTGATCCGAGGTCGAATCCCTCACAAGGGGGGGGGGGGATATGATGCAGAGCACCCACGAGCACCACCATGGACCCATCACCAACACCTCATGCTCCAAGTGGACCATTGACGAGAGCCCGTGCACGTGCCATTACGAACGAGGTGACATCCCTCCTTTATGATTCTCCCTTTTATACCCTAGGAACATGGATGCTTCCTCAAACAGAGACAGTTTGTGTACTTAGGTGCCAAGAAGGAGGAAGGAAGAAAGAGGGACCCTAAGAGCAAGGAGAAGGATCCACAATAGTTCAGGATTTAGCGGTACAACTGGGCAACCACCGCTCCTCCGGTCCAACCAGTCCACCACCGCCCCACGGCCGGCCAATGTTCTGTTTTGATGCGGTTGAAGGATGGAGCTCCCCCGGTTCTTCCGCTTAGACCGGTACAACTGGTCCTCACACTGGTACAACCAGTCTGCGTGCGCGCAGGAACGGGCCAAAAGCCCATGTATCTCCCCCTCACTTACCCTTTCGTGACTAGCACTATATAAACTCCTTCCCCTCATCATTTTTAGGGTTAGCTTTGATTTGCTCGTAGATAGTTGAGCATAGCTCCTTCCACTACCTCTCCCGTAGATATGCTTCTATAGGAGAAGATCCCTAGTGGATGCCAAGGCCCCTTGCGAGGGAAGATCCTCCGGGATATCAAGGCCCCTCCTTATGGAGTGGAAGATCGCGTACCGCTACTTTTATTTTTGTTTGACTTGGGGATCTCGTCCCTCACATGATTTCGTGGACCTAGTGGATGTGTAATTGTGTTTGATTTCCTCTTGTTCTTCCCCATGTTCTTCGTGTTCTTCGTGAGTCCCCCTCCAAATCGTGAAAGATCGACACACACGGGCTTTCCCCGTATCAAATATGGATGGTGGATATGGTTTTTTGTAATCTGAAAATATAAAAACAGCAAGGTAACAAATAGTAAACAGCAAGAAAAATGTTGTATAAATGCTTGGAAACAACGCCCAGGGTCAATACTTTCACTAGTGCAATTTCTCTCAACAATATTGACATAGTTGAATCATATGTAAGTCCCTCTCACGCGACAAAGAGTTCACTCCAAAGTCACAAATAGCGGAGAACTAACAAAGAAATTATTGTAGGGTACGAAACCACCTCAAAGTTATATTTTCTGATCAATCTTATGAGCTATCCCTATAAGTGTCACGGACAGCCCTAGAATACGTACTAAAATAACACCTTGAGATACACATCAACCAAAACCCTAATGTCACCTAGATACTCCAATGTCATAACAAGTACCCATGGGCTTGATTATATGATGTGCATCACATAATTTCAGATTCATCATGTTCAATCCAACACAAAGAACTTCAAAGAGTGCCCCAAAGTTTCTACCGGAGATTCAAGATGAAAACATGTGCCAACCCCTATGCATAGATTCCCAAGGTCATGGAACCCGCAAGTTGATCACCAAAATATACATCAAGTGGATCAATAGAACACCCCATTGTCACCACGGATATCCCATCGCAAGACATAAATCAAGTGTTCTCAAATCCATACAGATTCAATCCGATAAGAAGACTTCAAAAGGAAATCTCAATTCATCACAAGAAGATAGAGAGGGGAAAATTCCATATGATTCATCTATATCAATAAAGCTTGTGGTACATCAAGACCATGCCATCTCAAGAACATGACAGAGAGAGATCAAACACATAGCTACTGGTACATACCCTCGGCCCTGAGGGTGAACTACTCCCTACTTGTCATGGAGGCCGCCGGGATGATGAAGATGGCCTCCGGTGATGGTTTCCCCCTCTGGCAGGGTGCCGAAATGGGCTCCCAATTGGTTTTTCATGGCTCTGGAGGCTTGCGGCAGGGGAACTCATGATATAGGTTTCTTTTCAGTGGTTTCTATATTTATAGGAATTTTTGGCGTCGATCTCACGTCAAGGGGGGGCCACGAGGTGTTGACAAGCCTGCTAGGCGCGACCAGGGGGGTGGCCGTGCCTGGCAGGCTTGTGACCTCCTCGTGGCTCTTCTGGCCCAACTCCAATTCTTCGGGGGTCTCTTTTGGTCCAGAAAAAATCATACTAATTTTTCATCCAATTCCGAGAATTTTTATTTCTGCACAAAAAATGACACCATGCTAGTTCTGCTGAAAACAATGTTAGTCCGGGTTAGTTCTAATAAAATCATACCAAAATCATATAGAATTATTGTAAACATGGCATGAATACTTCATAAATTATAGATACGTTCGAGACGTATCAGCCTCCCCAAGCTTAATTCCTGCTCGTCCTCGAGTAGGTAAATGATAAAAGAAATAATTTATGAAGTGTTAATGCTAGCATAGTGCATAAATTTGATCAATGATAGTTCCAAACACTTTTTCTATCACCATTATATATCATAAACAGTATCTCATCTCATAAAACCTCTCATCATAAAGTAACAATCTATCCACATGTTAAAGTATAGACTAACAAACTATGCTTTCAATTACCAAACAATTGCAATTCATCTTATTTTTAGGAAGGGTCTATGTAAGAGCTTTGATTTAGCAAATTCCACATACTCAACTATCATATAGTCTTCCATGATTGCTAGCACTAAAAGCATATTTTTAGAGCAAATGTCATCGGACGAACACAGTGAAAGATAGGGGCTTAATGTTTCGCCTCCCAACTCATTTATCACATAGATAATTGTCAACAATAATAATTCATGATCAAATATATTTGAATGGCCATATATGCTTGGATCTTTCCCCACCACATGATGCTTGCCAAGAGAAAAATGCAAAATATAGGAAGTGGTGAAGATCACCATGACTCTTGCATAAAGGTAAGTACTAGAAAGTAAAAGATAGGCCCTTCGCATAGGGAAGCATTGATTTGCAGAGGTGCCAGAGCTCAAGCTTTTAAAATAGAGATGAATAATAATTTTGGGTGGTATGCTTTCATTGTCACCATTAGAACCGAGAGATATTGGTATCTTCCATGCCAGATACATTATAGGCGGTTCCCGAACAAAAGAAAAAGTTTTTACTCCCCCTCCACCAATCAATCACACTCCATGGCGAGACAAATCCACGAGTATCGTCCATACCAACAACATTCCTGGGGAGTTCTGTTTAATTATTTGCATTTTTTTTCTTTCATTTCGGGACTGGGAATCCCTATTACCAGCCACTTTCTCGTGAATGGTAGTGAATCAACACATATCGTGAGAATAATCCACCTAGCATGGAAGATATTGACAACCCCTAGTCATTATATGAGTGATTCGGGCATACAAAACAAAATATTATTTGAAGGTTTAGAGTTTGGCACATGCAAATTTACTTGGAACGGCAGGTAAATACCGCATATAGGTAGGTATGGTGGACTCATATGGAACAACTTTGGGTTTAAGGGTGTTTGGATGCACAAGTAGTATTTCTACTTGGTGCGGAAGTTTTTGGCTAATATGAGGTGGAAGCAAGCACCACATGTTGGAGCATCCATAACAATATAACTTCTATACAAATATACCCAAGCATAACTCATTATGTTGTCTTCCTTGTCCAACTTCAACTAATTTCCTCAAATTTGAAAATAATTAATGGGTATTAACAATCATATAAGATGTCCAAGATAGTATATTTATATTTCAAATCTCTCTTCTTTCAATATTCTTTCATGAATGGTTCAATTGACCAACACGGTGTTTGCTAACTTTCAATAAATTTTACCACCTATACTTCTTATATGTGAAGTCATTACTCCCCATGGGATAATCATATAAAACATGTATAATTTCAGATTTATGATATTCAATTCATTCAACCACTTACTCATAGGATATACGTGAAGCACAAGAGTAAATGACAAAATTACTCCAAAACATATAAGTGAAAATCAATGAGTAGTCAAACAATTAAGTAGATATGTGAGGAATTTCTCTCTCTATCTCTCAATAAAGATTTTAAGATCTGAGTATTTTATTTAAAAAACAAGAAAAACAAAAATAGCACTCCAAGAATAGCATATATCATGTGGACGAATAATTTTTTTGGCTCAACATAGGCTAACCAATAATTGTTGATGAAGAGAGGCGGGATGCGTAGCATCCCCAAGCTTAGATGCTTGAGACTTTGTGAAATATTTACTCGGGGTGCCTTGGTCATCCCCAATCTTGAAATTTTGCATCTCGTTCAATCCTCTCATATCATGGTTTCACCCATTCTCAAAAACTTCATCCACACAAAACTCAAAAAGAACTCGTGAGATAGGTTAGTACATCTGAGAACAAATCAACAGTTCATGTACTGCCAAGTCAAGTTGCACAATATTTTTCAAACATTAGGTACTATATACTATCATTTCCACAATTTATATCTACAAATATAGGCCATGGAAACTATAGGAGAAGTAGATAACAAAACTATGACAGCAATCTGTCCAAACAGAACAGTCTGTAGAAATTTATGAAAACAATGTACTTCTATAACTCAAACAATTATGAAAATTTAGGACATGCTACAAATTTATATTACAACAGTGTGTACAAATTTCAGAAACTTTCTGCGTTCCAGTAAAATATGAAAATTCAAATCCTACAGAAGAAGTTTATGTTTTCACACAGCACACATCAAAACATGCAATGCAAGCATCCTAAGGAAATTCTTGGAACTTTTTATTGAAAAACAAGATTATAAATAACACCTAACATTGAACAACAACAAAAATGATGCTCCAAGAAAAACTCATATTATGTGACGAATAAAAATATAGCTCCAAGTAGGTTATACCGATAGTGTTGAAGACGAAAGAGGGGATGCCTTCCGGGGCATCCCCAAGCTTAGACGCTTGATTCTTCCTTGAATATTACCTTGGTGGTGCCTTGTGCACCCCTAAGCTTATGTTCTTGTCACTCCTTATTCTCCCCATATCGGTGTCTCACACAAAACTTGAAAACTTCAGTCACACATAACTTAACGGAACTTTGTGAGAAGGGTTAGTGTAATAAAGATAGATCATTCACTTAGGTACTCGCAAGATAAGATTCATAATTGTTATCACATTAACTACTGTATTCCATCATTCCCACAATTTATATTACTCAATATAAGCTATAGGAACACTTGAAACAAGAAAACTGTGCATGCAAAACAGAATCTGTCAAAAACAAAACAGTCTGTAAAGATCTGAATGATCACCATACTTACCTGAATCTAAAAATTCTTAAAAATTATGAAAACTCAAATAATTTTCTTAGAAATGTTTTATAAAAATTTCAGAACTTTTTTACTCTACAGTAAAATCAGATAATTCAAATACTGGACGCAAAACTTTGTGTTTTTGCACAGAATCAAACAAGCAAGTATCCACACTATCCCAAAGGATTTACTTGGCACTTTATTGAAATAAAAGACACAGAACATGATTACTACAGTATACTAATCATGTGAACACATCAAAACAGAAGGTAAAAGTGTTGGGTTGTCTCCCAACAAGCACTTTTCTTTAATGCCTTTTAGCTAGGCATGATGATTTCAATGATGCTCGCATAGGAATAATAGTTGAAACGTGCAAAAGAGCATGAATCTCATGACAAGCACATTTAAGTCTAACCCACTCCCTATGCATAGGGATTTTATGAGCAAAAAATTTATGGGAATAATAATAATCTAGCATATTAAGGAAAAACAAGCATAGCTTCAAAACTTTCAACACATAGAGAGGAAAGTTAATATTATTGCAATTCCTACAAGCATATATTCCTCCCTCATAATAATTTTCAGTAGCACAATGAAGGAATTACATAATATAACCAACACATAAAGCATTCTTTTAATGATCTAAAAGCATAGAAATTTTGTCACTCTCCCCATAAGATATTTTCTTTTCATTCATAATAGTGGGAGCAAACTCAGTAAAATAACTATCATGCGAAACTTGATTGACATAACCACATTGAATATTAAAATCATGATGAAAAATTTCATGGTTACTATCACTCTTCATGGAATACATGTCATCATCATAATCATCATATATAGGAGGCATGCCATAATCATAATAAATTTGCTCATCAAAACTTGGGGGACTAAAAATATCATATTCATCAAACATAGCATACCCGAGATTATGGCTTTGCATATCATTAGCATTATGAATATTCAGAGAATTCATACTAACAATATTTAAATCATTCTCATCATTCAAAGATTTAGTGCCAAACACTTTAATAAATTCTTCTTCTAACACTTGAGCATAGTTTTCCTTTCCATCATTTTCATGAAAGACATTAAAAAGATGAAGCATATGAGGCAACCTCAATTCCATTTTTTTGTAGTTTTCTTTTATAAAACAAAACTATTGAAAAACAAGAAACGAAAATATTTGATTGCAAGATCTAAAGATATACCATCAAGCACTCACCTGCCCGGCAATGGTGCCAGAAAAGAGCTTGATGTCTACTACGCAACCTTCTTCTTGTAGACTCGTATTGGGCCTCCAAGCGCAGAGTTTTGTAGGACAGTGGCAATTTTCCCTCAAGTGGATGAGCTAAGGTTTATCAATCCGTGGGAGGCATAGGATGAAGATGGTCTCTCTCCAACAACCCTGCAACCAAATAACAAAGAGTCTCTTGTGTCCCCAACACACCAATACAATGGTAAATTGTATAGGTGCACTAGTTCGGCAAAGAGATGGTGATACAAGTGCAATATGGATGGTAGATATAGGTTTTTGTAATCTGAAAATATAAAAACAGCAAGGTAACAAATACTAAACCGCGAGCAAAACATTGTATAAATGCTTGGAAACAAGGCCTAGGGTCCATACTTTCACTAGTGCAATTTCTCTCAACAATACTGACATAGTTGAATCATATGTAAGTCCCTCTCGTGTGACAAAGACTTCACTCAAAATTCACAAATAGCGGAGAACTAACAAAGAAATTATTGTAGGGTATGAAACTACCTCAAAGTTATCTTTTTGGATCAATCTTATGAGCTATCCCTATAAGTGCACGGACAGCCCTAGAGTTCGTACTAAAATAACACCTTAAGATACACATCAACCAAAACCCTAATGTCACCTAGATACTCCAATGTCACCACAAGTACCCATGGGCTTGATTATATGATGTGCATCATATAATTTTAGATTCATCATGTTCAATCCAACACAAAGAACTTCAAAGAGTGCCCCAAAGTTTCTACCGGAGATTCAAGACAAAAACATGTGCCAACCCCTATGCGTAGATTCCCTAGGTCACGGAACCCGCAAGTTTATCACCAAAACATACATCAAGTGGATCAATAGAACACCCCATTGTCACCACGGATATCCCATCGCAATACATACATCAAGTCTTATCAAATCCTTAAATATTCAATCTGATAAGAAAACTTCAAAAGGAAAACTCAATTCATCACAAGAAGATAGAGAGGGGAAAATTCCATACGATTCATCTATATCAATAAAGCTTGTGGTACATCAAGATCGTGTCATCTCAAGAACACGAGAGAGAGACAGATCACATAGCTACTGGTACATACCCTCATCCCCAAGGGTGAACTACTCCCTCCTCGTCATGGAGGTCGCTGGGATGATGAAGATGGTCTCCGGTGATGGTTTCCCCCTCCGATAGGGTGCCAAAACGGGCTCCTGATTTGTTTTTCGTGGCTCTGGAGGCTTTCGGTGGTGGAACTCCCGATCTAGGTTTCTTTTCGGTGGTTTCTATATTTATAGGAATTTTTGGCGTCGATCTCACGTGAAAGGGGACCACGAGGCGGTGACAAGCCTGCTAGGCGCGGCCAGGGGTGGCCACGCCTGTCAGGCTTGTGACCTCCTCGTGGCTCTTCTGGCCCAACTCCAATGCTTTGGGGGTCTCTTTTGGTCTAGAAAAAATCATATTAAATTTTCAGCCCATTCTGAGAACTTCTATTTCTACACAAAAAACGACACCATGCTAGTTTTGCTGAAAACAACGTCAGTCCGGGTTACTTTTAATGAAATCATACCAAAATCTTATAGAATTATTGTAAACATGGCATGAATACTTCATAAATTATAGATTTGTTTGAGACGTATCAAACCTCTATTTCAAGGATCCAGTTAATTCCGTATGTTATTCCCTTTGTTCTTCGGTATGTTACTTGCCCGAGATTCGATCGTCGGTATCTCTATACCTAGTTCAATCTCGTTACCAACAAGTCTCTTTACTCGTTCCGTAATACAAGATCCCGTGGCTAACACTTTAATAAATTTTCATGCAAGGCTTGTTGTGATGTTGTATTTCCGAATGGGCCCTGAGATACCTCTCTGTCACACGGAGTAACAAATCCCAGCCTTGATCCATGCCCACTCAACAGACACCTTCGGAGATACCTGTAGAGCATCTTTATAGTCATCCAATTACGATGCAACATTTGATACACACAAGGTATTCCTCCGGTGTCAGTGAGTTGCATGATCTCATGGTCATAGGAACAGATACTTGACATGCATAAAACTAGCAATAAACTGACATGAGCGTATGCTACATTCATAGTTTGGGTCTTGTCCATCACATCATTCTCCTAATGATGTGATCCCATTATAAAATGACATCTCATGTCTATGGCTAGGAAACCTTGACCATGTTTGATCAATAATCTAGACTATGAGAGGCATACTGGGACAGAGTGTTGTCTATGTATCCACACATGCATTTGAGTTTCCAATCAATACAATTATATTATGGATAATAAAATATTATCATGAACAAGGAAATATAATAATAACTACTTTATTATTTCCTCTAGGGCATATTTCCAACAGTCTCCCACTTGCACTAGAGTCAATAATCTAGCTCACATAACTATGTGATTTACATTGTAATGAATCTAACACCCATACAGTTCTGGTGTTCATCATGTTTAGCCCTTGGAGGAGGTTTAGTCAACGAGTCTGCAACATTCAGATCCATGTGCACTTCGCAAATATTTATGTCCTCCTCCTTGATATAATCGCGGATGGAATTGAAGCGTCTCTTTATGTGTCTGGTCCTCTTGCGAAACCTTGGTTCCTTGGCCAAGGCAGTGGCGCCAGTGTTGTCACATAACAGAGTCATTGGGTTTAGTGCACTGGGCACTACTCCAAGATTTTTCATGAACTCCTTCATCCGGACACCTTCCTTCGCCGCCTCCGAAGCAGCGATGTACTCCAATTCGCATGTAGAATCAGCTACCACGCTCTGCTTAGAACTGCACCAGCTTACTGCTCCCCCATTGATAATAAATATGTATCCGGTTTGAGACTTAGATTCATCTAGATCAGTGTCAAAGCTTGCATCAACGCAACCCTTTACAACGAGCTCTTCATCACCTCCATAAACGAGAAACATTTCCTTAGTCCTTTTCAGGTACTTCAGGATATTCTTGATCGCCATCCAGTGCTCCACTCCTCGATCACTTTGAACCTTCCGGCCATTCTTATGTAGGCTAACATCAGGTCTTGTGCACAACATTGCATACATGATAGAGCCTATGGTTGAAGCATAGGGGATGACACTCATCTTATCTCTATCTTCTACATTCACTGTGCATTGAGTCCTACTCAACTTCACACCTTCCAATATAGGCAAGAACCCCTTCTTGGACTGATCCATTATGAACTTCTTCAAAACTTTGTCAAGGTCTGTGCTGTGTGAAAGACCTATTAAGCATCTAGATTTATCTCTATAGATCTTGATGCCTCATATGAAAGCAGATTCTCCTAGGTCCTTGATTGAAAAACTCTTGTTCCATATTCCTTCATGCTTTCCAACATTTATATATTGTTTCCAATCAGCAATATGGCATCCACATATAATATTAGAAACGCTTTAGAGCTCCCACTCACTTTCTTGTAGATACAAGATTCTCTGTAAACTTGCATAAACCGGAACACTTTGATCATCTCATCAAAGCGAAGATTCCAACTCTGAGATGCTTGCACCAGCCCATAAATGGATTGTTGGAGTTTGCAAACTTGTTAGCATTCTCTGGATCTACAAAACCTTCTGGTTGCATCATATACAACTCTTCCTTAAGGAAACCGTTAAGGAATGCTATTTTGACATCCATCTGCCAAATTTCATAATCAAAAATGCAGCTATTGCTAACATGATTCTGACGGACTTAAGCATTGCTACGGGTGAGAAGGTCTCGTCGTAGTCAACTCCTTGAACTTGTGAAAAACCCTTTGCCACAAGTCGAGCTTTATAGATGGTGACATTACCGTCCATGTCCGTCTTCTTCTTAAAGATCCATTTGTTCTGAATGGCCTTTCGCCCTTCAGGTAATACTTCCGAAGTCCATACTTTGTTTTCATAAATGGATCCCATCCCGGATTTCACGGACTCTAACCATTTCTGGGAATCCGGGCCCATCACCGCTTCTCCATAGCTCGTAGGTTCATCGTTGTCCAACAACATGACCTCCAAGATAGGGTGGTCGTACCACTCGGGAGCAGTACGCGTCCTTGTCGATCATCATCATTAACTTCCTCTTCAACTGACGTGGGATCCATAGAAACATCTTTCAGCATTGTGCTACTCTCTGGTTGCAACAAAGGTTCAACTACCTCATCAAGTTTTATCTTCCTCCCACTCAATTCTTTCGAGATAAACTTTTTCTCAAGAAATATTTCATTTTTGGCGACAAACACTTTGCCTTCGGATCTGAGATAGAAGGTATACCCAACTGTCTCTTTTGGGTATCCTATGAAGACACATTTCTGCGCTTTGGGTTCTAGCTTTTCAGGCTGAAGCTTTTTTACATAAGCATCACATCCCCAAACTTTAAGAAACGACAACTTTGGCTTCTTGCCAAACCATAGTTCAAATGGCATCATCTCAACGGATTACGATGGTGCCCTATTTAAAGTGAATGCGGTTGTCTCTAATGCATAACCCTAAAACGATAGTGGCAAATCGGCAAGAGACATCATAGAACGCACCATATCCAATAAGGTTTGATTACGATGTTCGTACACACCATTACGTTGTGGTGTTCCACGCGGTGTCAATTGTGAAACAATTCCACACTATCGGTGTTGGCCGCCTTCTTGTCGGTTAGATACTTGGGGTAGTTCCGCTTCCAGGGACGAGTTCCCTTGCAATCAAAGCACTCGGTTTCTGGCTTTGGTCCAGCCTTGGGTTTCCTCATGGGAGGGGCAACTACTTTGCCACTCTTCTTGGAGTTACCCTTCTTGCCCTTGTCGTTCTTCTTGAAACTAGTGGTTTTATTGACCATCAACACTTGATGCTTTTGTGGATTTCGGACTCAGCGACTTTCAGTATCGCAGATAGCTCGGCCACTGACTTGTTCATCCCTTGCATGTTATAGTTCATCACGAATCTCTTGTAGCTAGGTGGAAATGATTGAAGAACTCTGTCAATGATCACCTCTGGCAGAAGGGGCATCCCTAACTCAGCTAGACAGTTCGAGTACCGATACATTCTGTGTATATGTTCACTGACTAGCTCGTTCTCCTCCATCTTGCAAGCATAGAACTAATCGGAGGTCTCATACCTCTCGATCCGGGCATTCTTCTCAAAGATAAACTTCAACTCCTGGAACATCTCATGTGCTCCATGACGTTCAAAATGTCTTTGAAGTCCCGGTTCTAAGCCATACAACATTGCACATTGAACTACTGAGTAATGCTACCTCTTGAGCTTGCGTTGGTTTTCTCTTGAAGATGAAATGGTGATGCAGCAAAGTAGATATGTATTTCCCTCAGTTCATGAGAACCAAGGTATCAATCCAGTAGGAGGAACAAGCAAGTCACCAATGGATGCACCTACACAAACAATCAAACTCTTGCACCCAACGCTATAAAGATGTTGTCAATCGCTTCATGGTTATTTGCAAGGATTAGATCTGATAGAGATAGATGTAAACGAAAACGGAAAGTAAAATATAAGTAAATTGCAGCAAGGTATTTTTGGTTTATAGATCTGAAAATATTTTATGGAAAGCAGACTCGGGGCCATAGATTTCACTAGAGGCTTCTCTCTTGAAGGAAAATATCATGGTGGGTAAAAAAATTACTGTCAATCAATTGATAGAAAAGAAAATAATCATGTAGATATCCAAGGCAATGATCATGCATATAGGCATCACGTCTGTGTCAAGTAGACCGAAACGATTCTACATCTACTACTATTACTCCACACATCGATCGACTCCTTCCTGCATCTAGAGTATTAAGTTCATGAAGAACAAAGTAACGCATTAAGTAAGATGAAATGATGTAGAGGGATAAACTCAAGCAATATGATGAAAACCCCATCTTGTTACCCTTGATGGCAACAATACAATACGTGCCTCGCTACTCCTACTATGTCACTGGGTGAGGACACCGCAAGATCGAACCCAAAATCAAGCACTTCTCACATTGCAAGAATTACCAATCTAGTTGGCCAAACCAAACCAATAACTCAAAGATACTTGCAAGGATATGAAATCATGCATATAAGAATTCAGAGAGGATTCAACTAAGATTCATGGATAATCTCAACTTAAACTCACAATTCATCGGATCTTAACAAACGCACCACAAAAGAGTATTACATCGAATAGATCTCCATGAAGATCATGAAGAACATGGTATTGAAGATAAAAGAGAGGGAAGAAGCCATCTAGGTACTAACTATGGACCCGTAGGTCTGTGGTGGACTACTCACGCATCATCGGAGGGGCAATGGAGTTGATGTAGATGCCCTCCGTGATCGAAACCCCCTCCGGCAGATTACCGGAAAAGGCTCCAAGATTGGATCTCTCGGGAACGGAGGCTTGTGTCGATGGAAAAGTATTTCTGTGGATCCCTTTGGTGTTGGGGGAATATTTGGGTATTTATTGGACGAAGAATAGGGTTAGGAGACCCGCCACGAGACGACAAGCCTGCCAAGCGCGACCTGGGGGCCTACCAGGCTTGTGATCTCCTGGTAGATCCCCTGGCGTGCACTCCAAGTCTTGTAGATCACTTTCCTTCCGAAAAAAATCATTTCGAAGATTTTATTCCGTTTGCACTCCATTTAATATTCCATATCTGCAAAACTCAAAAACAAGGAAAAAATAGAAGCTCGCACTAGGCTCTAGATTAATAGGTTAGTCCCAAAAATAATATAAAATAGCGCATTATTGCATATAAAACATCCAAAATAGATAATATAATAGCATGACATCATCAAAAATTATAGATACGTTGGAGATGTATCAAGTAATCTCTAGAACGTGCCTCCAAGGCATTCGCAACGTCTTTGGACGACACGAGAGCGGGTGGATCACCAAGCGGTGCATCAAGGACATAAGAGTTTTGGGAAGCCGTGAGGATAATCCTCAGATTAAATGCCCAATCTAAAAAGTTACTTCCATCATCTTTCAACTTGGCTTTCTCTAGGAATGCATTTAAATTCAGGGGAACTACTATTTTAGCCATTGATCTACAACATAAATTTGCAAAGGTTAGTAAGACTATTGTTCAAGATAATGAGTTTAGTTAATCAAATTACTTAAATAACTCCCACTCAAATTGACATCCCTCCGGTCATTCGAGTGATACATGATCCAAATTCACCAACCCAAGTCCGATCATCACGTGAGATGAGGTGGTTTCAATGGTGAAGATCTCCATGTTGATCATATCTACTATATGACTCATGTTCGACCTTTCCGTCTCTTCTGTTCCGAGGCCATGTCTGTACATGCTAGGCTCGTCAAGTTTAACCCGAGTGTTCTGCACGTGCAACGCTGGCTTCCACCCATTGTATGTGAACGTAGAGTCTATCACACCCGATCATCATGTGGTGTCTCTAAAGGACGAACTTTCACAATGGTGCACACTCGGAGAGAACACAAATTTATCTTGAAATTTTAGTGAGGTATCACCTTATAATGCTACCGTTTTCCTAAGCAAAACAAGGTGCATAAAAGGATTAACATCACATGCAAATCATAGGTGACATGATATGGCCATCAACTTGTGGTTTTGATCTCCATCTCCATAGCACCAGCATGATCTCCATCATCGCCGGCACAACACCATGATCTCCATCAACGTGTCGCCATGAGGTTGTCGCGCCAACTGTTGCTTCAACGACTATTGCTAACTCATAGGGATAAAGTAAAGCAAAACGGCAAAAATAATTAAAGTCAACCCTATGGCTCCTGCCAATTGTCATACTCATTGACATGCAAGTCGTGATATTCCATACAAAACATGATCATCTCATACATCACATATATCTCATCATGTAATTGGTCATATCACATCACAACATACCCTGCAAAAACAAGTTAGACGTCCTCTAACTATTGTTGCATGTTTTAAGTGGCTGCTAAGGGTATCTAGAAAGAACGGTTCTTACCTACGCAAAACCACAATGGTGATACACAAATTGATATTCAACCTTCTCAAGGGTCGCCTTTGTGAAATCCGATCCAACTAGAGTAGGAGAGACAAACACCCGACAACCATCTTTATGCAACAAAGTCACATGTCAGTCGATGGAACCGGTCCCTCATAAGTGTACGAGTAAGGTTGGTTCGGGCCACTTCATTCCACAATACCGCCAAATAAAGTAAAGACCAAGGAAGGAAGCAATCTGAGCATCAACGTCCATAGACTCCTTTGTGTTCTACTCGTGATCTCATCTACGCATAGACCTATCTCATGATGCCACTGTTGGGGAACATTGCATGGGAAACAAAAAAATCCTACACACACGCAATATCTATCCATGGTGATGAGCATATACGAGAGGGAGAGTGGATCTACATACCCTTGTAGATCGCTAAGCGGGAAGCATTAATAAATGCGAGTGATGTAGTCGAACATATTCGGGATCCAAATCACTAGCCGTCCCGCGATCCAATCACGATCTAGTGATGAACGGACTACACCTCCGCGTACAGCACACGTACAGCTCGATGATGATCTCCGCCTTCTTGAACCAGCAAGAGGGAGCGGAGAGGTAGATGAGTTCTCCGATAGCGCGACGGCGCAGCGGCGGTGGTGGTGGAACTATTCCAGCAGGGGTTTGCCTAAGCACCGCCGAAATCTAGGGGAGACTATCTATTGGGGAGAGAGGGTTGCACCGTGGCTTAGGGTTGGGTGTAGCCTCCCTCTCTCCCCTCCAATATATATAGGAGGGAGGGGAGGGGCCGGAGCCCCTAGGGTTTCCCCTAGGAGTCGGCTGAAGGAGAGGTGGAGGAGTCGTCCTCCAATCCTACTCCAAGTAGGATTCCAATCCTACTTGGAATCCTTCCCCACTTGGGTTTTTTCCTTTTCCGCCTTCCTAGCCACATGATCCCTTAGGGGACGGCTTGCTCATCCCACTAAGGAATGGTGCACCACTCCTAAGGCCCATGTGGCCTCCTTGCGTGGGTGGCCCCTCCCGATGGCCCCCCGAAACCCTTCCGGCACTCCCGGTACACTACGGGAAGTATCCGAAACTTTTCCGGTGACCAAAAGGACTTCTTATATATCAATCTTTACCTCTGAACATTCCGGAGCACCTCGTGACATCTGAGGTATCATCCGAGACTCCAAACAACCTTCAGTCACTACCATACATAACTCAATACTACTGAAACGTCACCAAACGCTAAGTGTGCAGACCCTGTGGGTTCGAGAACTATGTAGACATGACCAAGACACCTCTACGGTCAATAACCAATAGTGGGACCTGTATGTCCATATTGGTTCCTAGATGTTCTACGAAGATCTTTATCGGTTGAACCTCTATGTCAAGGATTTAGTTAATCCCGTATGATGTTCCCTTTGTTCTTCGGTATGTTACTTGCTCGAGATTCGTGGTATCTCTATACCTAGATGAATCTCGTTACAAGAAAGTCTCTTTACTCGTTCCATAATACAAGAACCCGTGGCTAACACTTTAGTCACTTTGCTATCAAGGCTTGTTGTGATGTTGTATTACCGAGTGGGCCCTGAGATACCTCTCCGTCACACGGAGTAACAAATCCAAGTCTTGATCCATGCCCACTCAACAGACACCTTCAGAAATACCTGTAGAGCATCTTTATAGTCACCCAGTTATGTTGCAACATTTGATACACACAAGGTATTCCTCTGGTGTCAGTGAGTTGCATGAACTCATGGTCATAGGAACAGATACTTGACATGCAGAAAACTATAGCAATAAACTGACCCGATCATATGCTACGTTCATAGTTTGGGTCTTGTCCATCACATCATTCTCCTAATGATGTGATCCCGTTATCAAATGACATCTCATGTCTATGGCTAGGAAACCTTGACCATCTTTGATCAACAAGCTAGTCTACTAGAGGCATACTAAGGACACCGTGTTGTCTATGTATCCACACATGCATTTGAGTTTCCAATCAATACAATTATAGCATGGATAATAAATGATTATGATGAACAAGGAAATATAATAATAACCACTTTATTGTTGCCTCTAGGGCATATTTCCAACACATATCTCATGATAGTTCTGTTCAAAATGTCATGCTTGTTGAATCCCTTGGCTACAATCTTCTTTCCGTATCTAGACTAGCAGACTTAGGTTTCAATGTGCTATTTACTAAAGTAGATTTCCAAGTGTTTCGTCATGACAATCATAACATTGCCTTTATCAGTATTCGTATAAGTGATCTATACATTGTCGATTTCACTAAAAAGGCCCAACCTCGCACTTGTCTTATTGCAAAATCACCTAAAGGTTGGCTAAGGCATAGAAGGATAGGACATGTAGGCATGCGCAATCTAGATAAGCTTATCAAGGGCTATCACATTCTTGGTGTTAAAGATGTTATGTTTGACAAAGATCGGCTTTGTAGCGCTTGTCAAGCTGGAAAGCAAGTAGGTGGAAGTCATCCGGTCAAAAATATCATGACTACTAGGAGACCACTTGAGTTACTTCATATGGATCTTTTTGGTCTCAATGCTTACAAGAGCCTTGGTGGAAATTCCTTTGGTCTAGTTATAGTTGATGATTTTTCCAGATTTTCGTGGGTATTATTTATTGATGATAAGTCGCAGGTACAAAAGATCTTCAAGAACTTCGCTTGGAAAGCGCAAAATCAGTTTGAAGTGAAGATCAAGAAGGTTCAAAGTGACAATGGATCAGAGTTCAAGAACACCCATGTGGGTACCTTTCTTGGTGAAGAACGGAGTTCACATGAGTTCTCGTCTACGTACACGCCTCAACAAAATGGAGTTGTTGAGAGGAGGAACCGAACTCTTATTGAGATGGCAAGAACGATGCTTGACGAATACAAGACGCCAAGACACTTTTGGGCAGAAGCTGTGGAACCAGTGTGTCATGCGACAAACTGACTTTACTTGCACAAGCTTCTCGGTAAAACGACATACAAGCTACTCACCGGTAACAAACCCCAAGTTGGATACTTTCGGGTAGTTGGCTCAAAGTGCTACATTCTTGATAAGCATCGTTGTTCTAAATTTGCTCCTAAGTCTCATGAAGGTTTCCTACTTGGATCAAACTCTCACACTTACCGTGTGTACAGAAATTTCACTTGAAAATTTGAAGAGACAGTATATGTGAAATTTGATGAATCTAATGGTTCGCAAGTCGAACAATTGCCAAATGATGTAGGCGATAAGGATCCTTCGGAAGCTATCCAAGACTTGTCCATAGGCAAGATTCGTCCCAAGGAGGTGAAGGAAAGTACTTCATCAACCCAAGTGGAAGATCCTACCTCAGGTCTAGGCGACCCACAAAATGACTGAAGGGTAATGCAGTAGAAAGCAAAGAAAATCCGACCTACGCACCAGCTCAGGACCACTATGAAGACTGTATACAAGGTTTGATCTTTTCGTTACCGACTCGTAGCACAGCGGAAGTAGAGTCGATGACGATCGGCGGTGCAGATCCCCGCAACTAGGATTTACAACCTCCCAACCGCGAGGATGTATACCCTCATCTGCCCCTCGGACAGCCCTCTGGGAGGCGGTCAAACAGTCCCCCAAACAGTGTCGCGGACAACCCTTCGGGAGGACCTGTCCTCCAAAACTTGGACTGTCACTCGAACAACCCTTCGGGAGGACCTTCGAAACTCGGACGGTCACACGGACATCCCTTCGGGAGGCACTCTCGAACTAAGACCAAAACTACGATCTCTCTATAGAGTTGCACACATACGGTGTCATCTATCCGGCAGGGCTTCACCGCCAGAACTAGTTCCTGTCGGAACCCAGACAACCTTTCGGCTCTACAAAACTATTATGCTGGGAGGGAGAGAAGAAGCCAGATCATTGCAATGGCACTTGTATGTGAGAAGGAGTGAGTTTTTGGGCTGCCTCCTCACCCCTATTTATAGGGTGAGAGACTATGGTAAAAATACCAAAATGCCCTCAGATATTTTCACTATTCATAAATAGTGATTCCACTATTCACAATAGTGACCCCACTATTCATAATAGTGTTTCCACTATTCACGAGATATTTCTCCCAAAAAGCACTTTCACTATTCACGACGACATTTTTCACCGTCTGGTCGAACTGAAAATATTTATGTGGGTTTAGAACATTTCCAGTACCCCACTAAAATAATTTTCAATGCGATTCGGAACAATTCCGGATTAGTGATTTTCATCTGCGAAAAGCATCTGAAGCGGTTCCGGCAGCTCCGGAACATTTCTCGTTTTTCTTCCGGAAAATTCCCAGAAGTTTCCAAAATGATTCTCGCACCCTCCAAGAATTATCAGGCATGTGCCGAAACCAATTTGAATTAATGGTATCCCTTGAAAGAACTTTTCAGTTTTACCAAAACTGTTCCGGTGTTCTCTCTGCGGAACTTTTCCGCTGTCCGAAACTTTTTCGGTGATTTTCTCTCAGACTCCCTATCTAGTATTCAGCACATAGATGACCCTTAAGCGTGTGACCCTATAGGTTCGGTGAAGCATAGACATGACCCGGAACCTCTTCCGATCAATGATCAACATCGGAGCCGTGGACACCCATATTGACCCCTATACCCACACGAATGAATATTCGAGTGAACCTCCAGTTGTCGTGTGCTATTCCTGTTGCTTCGCGATATGTTACAAATACCTGAGGTGAGACATGTTGGCATCCCCGTGGATCAACAACTTGTCCACTATGCCAGTTACCTCATTACCGTTATTGTTCTCTTTTCTCGTTCTTGTGTTCAGGCATCCCCGTGATCAAATCACAAAGGGTCTATCCAGACGATGATGGATGCCGTAACACCGAGAGGGCCCAGAGATATATCTCCATCGTCGGAGGAGCAAATCCCAATATTGAGCTATCAAGTTACTTGACATACTTTTCCATGAACCCGTAAGCCGCCGTAATAGCCACCCATTTACGGATGACGTTTAACAAACCCCAAAGTTCATGAAGCAAGCATGAAGAAACTCGATACTCTCATGGTCTAAGGAATTATGCAAATATTAACTTCTCTGTGTTATTAACCATTAACTTATGACGAATGTATCTCATAGCATAACATCAATTCAGGTCGATTCAAAACAAATGTTCTTCTAACATTGTGCCCTCAAAATTGTCGGCATAGCCATGCCCATGATCAAGAAAATAGGATCATCATGCAATACTTGAGCCACTCTTAGAGGCTAGACTAGGAATACAATTTACCGTTTATTATTCCACATGTGCATATGAGTCTTCCTTCAAGCCTCGTGGTTATTGTAGACTCGAGAACCATAGCAGTTATAGCATGGAACATAAACCTAATTATGAACAGGGAGATAATCAATAACATTTATTATTGCCTCTAGGGCATATCTCCTACAGACATGGAAGCATCCACAAGTGGTACACAACAAGATGAAGAGAAGTAGGAAGTACATCATGAAGATCCACCACAACCTCCTTCACCACCACCTCAAGGAGACAACCCCGACAACAACGAAGAAAAAGGATACAATGAGGAAGAAGCTCCACCATCCAACAAGCAAAAGCTACCCCGTGTTCAAACAAGAGTGACCAAGAACCATCCTCTAAACCAAATCTTTGGTGACATACAAACCGGAAGAATCACTCACTCTAAAACTCGCTTAGACAATCTTTGTGAGCATTGTTCTTTAATCTCTAGTACTGAACCCTTGAAGGTTGAACAAGCACTTGAAGACCCAGATTGGGTGAATGTTATGCATGAAGAGCATCAGAACTTTGAGAGGAACAAAGTGTGGACACTCGTGCCAAAGCCCAAGGACGAGCACAACATCATCGGCACAAAATGGGTGTTTCGAAACAAGCTGTTGGGTTTTTGCTATTGGACCTTTGGCCCAAAGCCCATCTGAAAATCTGAAATTCTCATGGTCCATATGAGTTGGCTGTGTGTGTGGTGTAAGTGGGACTAAAGTTTGGTCCCACCTCGCTAGTGGAGAGAGAGCTAAACGTCTTTATAAGGTGAGCTCTTCTAGCACTTGTAAGAGAGTGAGAAGAGAAGAGGCCCTCGCGCACACCTCCTCCTTGCTCGCCTCGCCACGCCACGCCTCGTCACGATGCGTTGCGAGTTGCGGGATTGAGCCGAGCCGAGCTCATACCTACGCGATTATTTTTGCCGGTCGGGAACGAAGAGTCCTTAACAGACGTGCCACGATCTGAGACGTCGGATCGTGCGATGTAACCGAATCGAACGTGGGTCTATTACACGTCTCTCCACCCTACCGCGCATATATATATATATATATATATATATATATATATATATATGCGAGGTCCCTGCCAACCCTAGCCGTTGTCACAACATATGGTCTCGCACTATTCTAGATCATTGTGTCGCCATCCAAGTCTTCTCCATCCCTCCTTCCGGCGTGCACCATGAGAAGGGACAGCGGGCCTCCGGAACCCCCCCTCTTGTGATCCTGTATGGGAGAGGGGCGATCAGGTTTTTGGGGAGCGCACTCACGCGACTGCTGGCAGCGACGACTTCCTCGACGACGACTTCTTCCTAGATCTCGTCAACCTATTCCTCAACGACATGGGCGACAACATCAACACTGCCTATTCTACTCCCACTGCACCGTATGCAATCTTCTCTTCTCTGTTTGAGATCATGCTAGAATTTATGTGTCTAGCTTCTATCGTAGATTCAATCTACTCGTTTACAATGTTAGTCTGCATGATTAGTTTAATCTATGCTATTGTTGTCATGATTTATTTTACGCTTATTTTGATTAAATATTGTAGTAATTTTCTCATATACTCAATAATCCAAAAACCTGATTATAGGCAATTTACTCCAAGTGGTTTTGTTGCGCATCTGAAGCCGCCTACCTTCAAGGGGGTGCAATATAAGAGGTGGCGCACGAGAGCAGTCTACTAGTTTCAAACCATGTACTGCTATGATGCCACCAAGGGTAAGCCCGAGGGCGTTCTTAATCCTGCACAGCAGGAAGCTTTTGAGAAGATCGATACCCTCTTCAAGGTCGCCCTTCTGAGTCTTCTTGACGATTCCATTGTGGATTTGCATATGTCGTTTGACAATGGCAAGGACATGTGGGCTGTGCTCGAGGCCAAGTTTGGGGCCTCGGATGCTGACCGTGAGTTGTACGTCATACAACAATTCTATGACTACAATATGACTGATGAGTGCGCTGTTGTTCAGCAAGCTCATGAGATACAGTCACTCGTGAAGGAACTTGAGTACTTCAAGTGTGTGTTGCCGGACAAGTTTGTGGCCAGAGGCATCATTGCCAAGCTTCCACCTTCGTGGAAAATTTTTGCTACTTCTCTCAAACACAAGAGACAAGAATTTTCCGTCTCAGATCTTTTGGATCGCTCGATGTTGAAGAGAAGGCGAGAGCAAAAGACACACGTGCTCGAGCAGTTGAGGGAGCTTCTAGTGCCCACGTGGTGTAGAAGAAGAACTTCCATCTCAACAAGCCCCAGAACAACAAGAACAAATGTCAGGGCAAAGGCAAGTTTGTTGCAAAGAACAAGCTATCACAATCCACCAACTTCAAGAAGAATTCTCATAAGAAGGGGAAGGGATTTTGCCATGTCTACGGTCATCCCAATCACTGGGCTCCGAGATGTCCCAACCACAATGAGGAGCGCGAACATGAGAAGAGTGGAAAGTCTGCTAATGTGGTCATCGGTGATACTGATATGAAGGATTCTGGGTATGGTGTTTTTCCTACCATCCTTTCAGTTTGTCATACTCGAGATTGGTTAATTGACATTGGTGCTAATGTACATGTTTGTGCTGATGCATCCATGTTTTCTTCTTATCAGGTCACAGGGACTTCCCCCCGTGCTGATGGGTAATGGGTCACATGCCATCGTTCAAGGTGTCGGTACGGTCGATCTGAAGTTTACTTCGGGGACGATCGTGCTCCTGAAGAACGTTCATCATGTTCCCTCCATCAATAAAAATCTCGTCAACGGTTCCCGTTTGTGTCGAGACGGTTTTAAGTTGGTTTTCCAGTTCAATAAAGTTGTAATTTCTAAGTATGGATAATTTGTTGGAAAAGGCTATGAGTGCGGAGGCTTGTTCCGCCTATCTTTGTTAGATATTTGCACTAAAGTTATTAATAATGTTTGCCACGATAATAAGTCTAATATTTGGCATTCGTGACTTTGTCATATTTTGCATGACGCGGCTAGCCAATATGAGTTTAATTCCGAAATTCACTACTGTCAAAGGCGCCAAGTGCCAAGTGTGTGTGCAAGCTAAGCAACCTCGCAAGTCCCATAAGACTGCAGAGGCGAGAGACTTGGCACCACTAGAGCTTATCCATTCTGATCTTTGTGAGATGAATGGCGTGTTGACAAAAGGTGGAAACAAATATTTCATGACATTGATTGATGACTCCACTAGATATTGTTATGTGTATCTTCTGAAATCAAAAGATGAGGCTTTAAACTTCTTCAAAAACTATAGAGCTGAAGCAGAGAACCAACTTGATCGGAAAATTAAACGGCTTAGGTCCGATCGCGGTGGAGAATATTTTTCCAATGAATTTTATTTGTTTTGTGCGGAACATGGTATAATCCATGAGAGGACGCCTCCCTACTCACCTCATTCTAATGGGGTGGCCGAAACAAAGAACCGAACTCTAACCGATTTGGTTAACGCCATGTTAGACACATCAGGTCTCTCCAAGGCATGGTGGGGGCAGGCAATAATGACTGCATGTCATGTCCTAAACCAAGTTCCCCCAAAGCATAAAACCATTACTCCATTTGAGGAATGGGAAAGGAAAAGGTTGAAACTCTCTTATCTACATACTTGGGGTTGTTCGGCGAAAGTCAATATACCAATTCCCAAGAAGCGCAAGCTTGGACAAAAAACCGTGGATTGTGTTCTTCTGGGCTATGATTTTCATAGCATTGGCTAAAGATTATTCATAATAAAATTTGAGGTATCCGACATGCATGTTGGTATGATTATGGAGTCGCATGATGTGACTTTCTTTGAGGACATATTTCCTATGAAGGATATGCCTAACTCATCAAATTAGGAGATACCTGATCTATCTACTCGAGAATTTTCTGTAATTCCTGAACCCACCATTGTGATGGAACACATTGAGAATCCTGAGGAGGAGGACAATGAAACTCCTATAAGGAGTAAGAGACGAAGGACTACAAAGTCCTTTAGTAATGATTTCATTGTGTACCTCATGGATGACACACCCAGGACTCTTTGAGAAGCCTATGCATCTTCTGATGCTGACTACTGAAAGGAAGTTGTGTGTAGCTAGATGGATTCTATCTTAGCTAATGGAACCTGGGAAGTCACTGATCGTCCTTATGGGTGCAAACCTATAGGATGTAAGTGGGTGTTCAAGAAAACGCTTAGACCTGATGGTACAATTGAAAAGTACAAGACACGGCTTGTGGGCAAGGGTTATACCTAGAAAGAAGGTCAAGACTTCTTCGATACTTACTCACATGTGGCTAGACTGACCACTATTCAGGTGCTACTATTGTTGGCTGCCTCACACGGTCTTCTTGTTCATCAAATGGACGTTACGGCGGCTTTCCTCAATGGAAAGTTGGATGAGGAAATTTGCATGGATCAAGCTGATGGTTATGTAGTACCCAGTCATGAAGGAAAGGTGTGCAAGTTATTGAAGTCTTTATATGACCATAAACAAGCTCCTAAGCAGTGGCATGAGAAGTTCGAAAGAACATTAACTGTTGCAGGCTTTGTTGTAAAGGAAGCTGATAAGTGTGTATACTATCGCCATGGTGGGAGCGAAGGAGTTATTCTCTGTTTGTATGTCGATGACATACTAATCTTTGGAACCAACATTGACTTATTCAAGGAGGTTAAGGATTTCTTATCTCGTTGTTTTGAGATGAAGGATCTAGGAGTAGCTGATGTTATACTGAACATCAAGCTACTGAGAGATGAGAATGGCGGGATTACACTGCTTCAATCTCACTCTATGGAAAAGGTCTTGAGCCGTTTTGGGTATAGCGACTGCAAGCCTTCTTCAACTCCATATGATGCTAGTGTGTTGCTTCGGAAGAATCAACGAATTGCTAGAGATCAACTGAGGTATTCTCAGATTATTGGCTCGCTGATGTATTTGGCAAGTGCCACGAGGCCTGACATCTCATTTGCTATGAGCAAACTGATTTGGTTTGTGTCAAACCCAAGAGATGATCATTGGCATGCGTTTGAAAGAGTTATGCGCTATTTGAAAGGCATTGCGAGCTATGGGATTCGCTATACTGGGTACCCGAGGGTACTAGAGGGTTATAGTGACTCAAACTGGATATCTGATGCTGATGAGATTGAGGCCACAAGTGGTTATGCTTTTACACTTGGTGGTGGCACTGTTTCCTGGAAGTCTTGCAAGCAAACCATCTTAATGAGGTCAACTATGGAAGCAGAACTCACAGCATTAGACACGGCCACTGTTGAAGCGGAGTGGCTTCATCAGCTCTTGATGGACTTACCTGTGGTTGAGAAACCAATACCCGCTATCATGATGAACTATGATAACCGTGATCATAAAGATAAAAAGTTCTAAGGATAATATGAAGTCCTCAAGGCATGTGAAGAGGAGATTAAAATCTGTCAGAAAAATGAAGAACTCCGGAGTTATTGCGCTGGATTATATACAAACGTCTAAAACCTTGGCATATCCCTCCACAAAGGGTTTATCACATAATGTGATAGATAATGCATCAATGGAGATGGGTTTGACACCCACTATATGAGTTTTCCATAGTGGTAACCCACTCTATGTGATCGGAGATCCCGTGAAGTAGAAGTGGGAGACAAGCTGTTGGACAACTAGAAGGAGAGTATCCCTATATTTGCTATCCCACTCCGGGAAGATGCAATACTCTCATAATCTGCATGTCAGGTTGATACTTATCTTAATGTGTTCCAACTGGCTTATTTGGGTAAGCAGAGATGTTGTCCTACAAAACATCTCCTGAGGAACACACGCATATGAATTTGACTGTAAACGTCGGAGTCTGTGAGAATTGGGTGTTCTCTAATAAATTCATGAAAGGCCTTGGAGTATGACGTATACACTCCACCCGCAGGGAAGCCTTGCGGCAGCCCAGTATCGATCAAGGATTTGTGTGAAACTAGACTCGCAGAAAACTTGTAGTTCAAGGCATAGTCCACTATTCAATTGTGATCTACTATATAATAAAATTCTAAATGGAAGTTCAACTTAACAGTCTCCATTAAGCACCGGTAAATAAACAATGTTTTGGAACTAAGAGATGAGATGTGCCAATGAGACTTTGTGGGGGATTTTTGGATTTTTGATATTGGACCTTTGGCCCAAAGCCCATCTGAAAATCTGAAATTCTCATGGCCCATATGAATTCGCTGTGTGTGTGGTGTGAGTGGGACTAAAGTTTAGTCCCGTCTCGCTAGTGGAGAGAGAGCTACACCTCTTTATAAGGTGAGCTCTTCTAGCACTTGTAAGAGGGTGAGAAGAGAAGAGGCCCTCGTGCACTCCTCCTCCTCGCTCGCCTCGCCATGCCACGCCTCGTCACGATGCGCCGCGGGTTGCGGGATTGAGCCGAGCCGAACTCATACCTACGCGCTTATTTTTGCCGGTCAGGAACGAAGAGTCCTTAACAGACGCGCCACGATCTGAGACGTCGGATTGTGGTCTATAACCATATCGAACGTGGGTCTACTCCATGTCTGTCCACCCTGTCGTGCATATATATATATATATATATATATATATATATATATATGTGTGTGTGTGTGTGTGTGTGTGTGTGTGTGTGTGTGTAGGAGAGGTCCCTGCCAACCCTAGCCGTCGTCACAACATATGGTTTCGCACCGTTCCATATCATTGCGCCGCCATCCAAGTCTTCTCCATCCCTCCTTCTGGCATGCACCACGAGAAGGGGCAGGAGGCCTCCGGAACCCCGTCTCTTGTGATCCATACGGGAGAGGGGCGATCAGGTTTTTGGGAGTGCACTCGCGCGACTGCTAGCAGTGACGACTTCCTCGACGACGACTTCTTCCCCAATATCGGCAACCTCTTCCTCAATGACATGGACGACAACATCAACGCTACCTGGTCTACTCCCGCTGTACCGTATGCAATCTTCTCTTCTCTGTTTGAGATCATGCTCTAATTTATGTGTCTAGTTTCTGCTGTAGATTCGATCTACTCGTTTACAATGTTAGTCTACATGATTAGTTTAATCTGTGATCTTGTTGTCATGATTTATTTGTTGGAAATATGCCCTAGAGGCAATAAATAAAGTGTTTATTATGATATTTCCTTGTTCATGATAATCATTTATTATCCATGCTATAATTGTATTGATTGGAAACACATTACATGTGTGGTTCATAGATAACACTCTGTCCCTAGTATGCCTCTAGTGAACTAGCTCGTTGATCAAAGATGGTCAAGGTTTCCTAGCCATTGACATGTGATGTCATTTGATAACGGGATCACATCATTAGGAGAATGATGTGATGGACAAGACTCAAACTACAAACGTAGCATATGATCATGTCAGTTTATTGCTACTGTTTTCTGCATGTCAAGTATATGTTCGTATAACCATGAGATCATGCAAATCACGGACATCAGAGGAGTGCCTTGTGTGTATCAAATGTCATAACGTAACTGGGTGACTATAAAGGTGCTCTACAGGTATCTCCGAGGATGTCTATTGAGTTGGCATGGATCAAGACTAGGATTTGTTACTCCGTGTGACGGGGAGGTATCTCAGGGCCCACTAGGTAATACAACATCACAATAATCCTTGCAAGCAATGTGACTAAGTGTTAGTTGCGGGATCTTGTATTATGGAATGAGTAAAGAGACTTGCCAGTAACGAGGTTGAACTAGGTATGTAGATAGCGACAACCGAATCTCGGGCAAGTAACATACCAAAGAACAAAGGGAACATCATACGAGATTAACTGAATCCTTGCCATAGAGGTTCGACCAATAAAGATATTCGTAGAATATGTAGGAACCAATATGGGCATCCAGGTCCCGCTATTGGTTGTTGATCGTAGAGGTTTCTCGCTCATGTCTACATAGTTCTCGAACCCGCAGGGTCTGCACACTTAAGGTTCGGTGATGTTTCGGTAGTATAGAGTTATGCATGGTGGTGACCGAAGGTTGTTCGGAGTCCCGGATGAGATCCCGTACGTCACGAGGATCTCCGGAATGGTCCAGAGGTAAATATTGATATATAAGAAGTCCTATTTTGGTCGCTAGAAAAGTTTTGGGCTCATCGATAGTGTACCGGGAGTGGCGGTAGTGTACCGGGAGACCACCGGGAGGGGTATTTCGACCCAAGAGGCTTCATAGGCTGTGGGAGAGTGAATACCAGCCCTTTGTGGGCTGGTGGAAGTCCCACACAAGGCCCATGTGGCTGGGAAGAAAAGCCCAAAAGGAAAAAGGTGGAAAAAGGCAAAAAAAGGCAAAATAAGGAAGGAGTCCTAATCCTACTAGGAGTGGAGGAGGTGGACTCCTTCCTCCTATTCGGCCGAACCAGCTTTGGCTTGGAAACCAAGGCTGCCTCCTCTCCTCCTCTCCTCCTATATATACTAGAGGGTTTTAGGGGTTTTATATATGATTTTCAGCCACGTGCAACCCTACCCTCTAGTGCATAGTTTCTCCTCTAGATCGGATTTTTGCAGTGCTTAGGCGAAGCCCTGCCGGAATAGCTCCACCACCATCGCCGGAGCACCGTCACGCTGCCGGAGAACTCTCCTTCCTCTCTGCTCCTTCTTGCTGGATCAAGACGGTGGAGATTGTCATCAAGCTGTATGTGTGCTGAACGCGGAGGTGTCGTCCGTTCGGCGCTAGATCGGAAGGATCGTGATCAAGTTCATCAGACGGATCATGATCAAGTTCGCGGGACGGATCGTGATTGGATCGCAGGACGGATCGTGATTGGATCGTGGGACGCACGGCGATTTGGATCGCGAAGACGTTCGACTACACCAACCGCGTTTCTTAACGCTTCCCGCTTAGCGATCTACAAGGGTACGTAGATCCACTCTCCCTCTCGTAGATGCTCATCACCATGGATAGACCTGCATGTGCGTAGGAATTTTTTTGTTTCCCATGCAACGTTCCCCAACATTACTTTCCTATTATTCAGATATAATATTGTAGTAATTTTCTCATATACTCAACACAAGCAAGATGAAGATGGTCAAGTTGTTCGCAACAAGGCGCGTCTCATAAACCAAGGATATACTCAAGTCGAAGGTATGGACTATGGTGAGACCAATGCCCCCGTTACTAGACTTGAAGCTATTCGAATTCTTCTTGCTTATGCCAAACACCATGATATCACTCTTTACCAAATGGATATCAAAAGTGCCTTTTTGAATGGAGAAAATAAAGGATGAGGTCTATGTTAAACAACCTCCTGGATTTGTGAATCCTAACAAACCTAACCACGTCTACAAACTTCGCAAAGCTTTATATGGTCTTAAGCAAGCTCCTCACGCTTGGTATAAATGCCTAACGAAGTTTCTTATTGAAAAAGCTTATGAAATTGGTAAAATTGATGTGACCTTATTCACAACGATAGTTAATGGTGAATTATTTGTGTGTCAAATTTATGTGGATGATATTATCTTTGGATCTACTAACCCATAATTTAGTGAGAAATTTCGAAGGTTGATGTCAGAGAAATATGAGATGTCTATGATGTGTGAGCTGAAATTCTTCCTTGGTCTACAAATCAAGCAAACGAGAGAAGGTACGTTTATCTCTCAAACCAAGTACACCAAGGACTTGATCAAGGAGTTCAACATATAGGAGTACAAAGGTATGAAAACTCCCATGCCTACTAGTGGACAGGTTGATCTCACTAAGGAGGACGAACCGGTTGATCAAAAGGTTTATCGATCAATGATTGGTTCATTGCTATATCTATGTGCCTCCCATCCCAATATTATGCTAAGTGTGTGCATGTGTGCCCGATATCAAGCTGCACCTAAAGAGTGTCATCTTTTTGTCGTGAAACGTATTGTGAGATACTTGATACATACACCAAACTTTGGCATTTGGTATCCCAAGGGGTCTTCTTCTAATCTTGTTGACTATTCCGACTCAGACTATGCCGCTGACAAGGTTGATAGAAAATTCACCTCGGGTACATGTAAATTTCTTGGTAGATCTCTTGTGTCTTGGTCATCCAAGAAACAAAACTCGATATCTCTATCTACCGCCGAAGCTAAGTATATTGCTGTCGGATCGTGTTGTGCGCAATTGCTATGGATGACACAAACGCTTAAGGATTATGGAATCCATGTGAAAAATGTTCCATTGCTTTGAGCCAATGAAAGTTGTATTAAGATTGGTCATAATCCCGTGCAATATTCTCGAACTAAGCATATTCAAGTTCGAAATCATTTCTTTCGTGATCATGTCGCCAAAGGGGATATTAATCTTAAGCATGTTCGTACTAACAAGCAATTGGCCTATATCTTCACCAAACCACTTGATGAGAAAGTGTTTTGTCACTTGATGAGTGAGTTGAACATCATTGATGCTTCAAACTTGAGCTAGACTCACTTGGATGATTGCAAGGGAATGAGCTTTCATGATTATTCCATGCTATCTTTACCATGAATATCATATATCTTGGAATTCTATGCTCCCTTGTATTGCATCTAATCCTTTTGTAGGTACTTGGAAGAACTACACTCCACAAGATTGCCATCAACTCATATCATAAGCAATCTTGTCTTGGCCAAGTATCCACAAACCTTTGTTGATGGAAGGAAGAAGACAACAAAACATATCCTTGACATATACTTATTATACTCAATTATCAATTGGTATCATGTCATTTGGATATATCATGTTCTTCCTTGCGTAACTAACTTTTTTAGGTGACAAGTGAACCAAAACAAGTAGGATTGCTTCCAACTCTAGATGAACTTCATCAACCTCGAGCATCCTCATCAATTTCACCTACAAGCCATGTCATCAACATCACTCAAAGGTATGTACTCATATTCTTGAAATAGCTTTACTCCAAGACGTGATATAAAGCAACACAAGCGATATGAAGACATTAAAACGTTTAAACAAAATGGTAACCCCATTTTGAGCTTAAACGATGAGTATGACCTATGATCAAGTATTCTTGCTTGACTCCTTAAATCAATATACTCTAATATAGGTGACCTAGTCACCGCCCACCATCAAGTATAAGGATTGAACGGAGAACTTTTCATGTGTTGCTCTTTGAAAATTCCGTTCAACTCTAACCTAGATGAAAATTCCTTGCAAACCACTTTTAAATTCATTGCAAGAATTTTCTACACTTTTGAGACTTTTTGAAAAATGTGTTTGATAAAATTTCCATGAACACTTTTGACAAGTTTCTATTTTACAACTCGGAGTCTCCGATATCAAAAACTCAGTCTCGCCGGTATTGTAGTCACACTGCAAAATCACATATCGGTGCTGCCGACACCTTTTGCCCCAGAGACACACAAAAGAAACTTCAATTCATTTTGTCTGTTTTGACCTTATGGTCAGAGCAATGATCCCACAATGATGTAGGGGGAGAAACATCCAAGAGGAATAATCTCAAATATTCAAGGATCCCTACATCAAAGGAGGAGAAATCTTAAAAGTTTTTAGATCTTAAGGGGGAGGAAACTGTCTTCAAGGAACCCTTGTCTCAAATGCTCTCAATGACCCGTATTCTCTAGGATCCCTTCCCACTCAATGATTCCTTTTTATCCGACCCTTTGTGTGACCCTTTTTGGAAATTAATGCCAAAGGGGGAGAAATATCAAAGCTTCAACGCTTATGCTCATATCAAAGGGGGAGATAATACCAAAGGAGGAGATATAATGCTAAAGGGGAGAAATATCTAAGCATTCATGCTTCAGGGGGAGAGATAATCATGAAAAGAAGAAGTGTATACTTAACAAGATAAAGAGGGAGAAATTTCAAGGATCTCTTCCACGTTAAGGGGGAGAAATATCAAGGATCCCTTATCTCAGAAACACTTCTTGAGGAGAAGAGAGAAGAATGAATCTGACTAAATTTGATTCTTATTTGATTAGACTTTTCTCAGCCCTACCTACTCCCAATATCTACATGCTATGATTCATGGGGAGAGGAAAATTTACAAATCCATATCTAGGGGAGAAAGCTCTAAGTATGTTTGGAGACATATCATTCTTAAGAAACCATTTCTCATATGTCTTATGTATCTTAGTACTCTTGGTTTCATTTGCATTTGCACAATTAGGATACACTTGTGTTTCCTAACATTTTTTTCTCAAGTGTGTTTCTACTATTAAATGCTCAAGGACCCCAAGGTAAGTATATGCATCATATCCTTGGTCAAGACGATCTCTTGCTTCTTGCACATATTGTTTGCAAGAGAGTAGTGTTGAACATGAAATCACCTAATTCATATATATTTGATGCATATAGCCAAGATATACATGACTTCTTATGTCCCTTCTACTATGTGTGGGTTCATGCATTCCAAAGCAACTATCCTTTAAAATGGATTGCACACATTTAGGGGGAGCTTGTATTAGTCATGTATCCTTCAAAGCTGTCATCAATTTCTGTTTATCTTAAATTGAAGCTTTGATTGTATGTTGTCATCAATTGCAAAAAGGGGGAGATTTAAAGAAAAATATGCTCCCTTGGTGGTTTTGATAATTCATGACAACATACAGTGTCACTTGGACTAATACTTTTATCTAGTGTATTTCAGATAAAGTTCATAGAGAAGGAATGGCAAAAGGATTGTGGAGAGACCCCAAGAAGAAGAAGGAGAAGGAATAGGATTGGCAAAGCTTCAAGCAAAAAGAATCTTCATTTTACTTTGTGAGAAATCACTTTGAGTCAATAGGAAAGCCAATACTATTAAAAGGGGGTGAGGCATTGTTGGTGAACAAAATGCTCCACATGCACAAGTGATAGTCACCAAAAACACCCACAAGATCTTACACAAAAGTCTATCAAAGACAAATATCCAAAATCGGTGCCACTAAATCTTCCCACTCGGCCCTACCGATTTCACCTCGGACAGATCCCTATCAAACCCTAAGTTTTCGGTACAATCAATTCTGCATCGGTGGAACCGAGTTTCAGTGGGAAACCTTCTGTTGTCCCATTACACAAAATCGGAATTTCCGATATTGTGCATCGGTGCCATCGAGTTTTTTCATCTGACCTTGGCCACCTTTTTAGGGACCATCGAGAACTATATATCGGTCTCACCGAGATTCAAAAGTTGCCCCATTTAGAGCAAACCGGTACCATCGAGTTTTATACTTCGGTGTTACCGAGTTGGTCAATAATGGTGCAACGGTTGGATTTTTGGAGATGTCTATATATACCCCTCCATCATCATTCACTCGAAAGAGAAGCACCCAGAATAGTTCCCCACTTATCCCATCTGTTTTTTCAGAGAGAGAGCCACCTACTCATGTGTTGAGATCAAGCGATTCCACTCCAACCATATGGATCTTGATTTCTAGCCTCCACAAGTTGCTTTCCACCCAATCAATCTCTTCCACCAAAGCCAAATCTGTGAGAGAGTGATTGAGTGTTGAGGAGTCTATCATCTTGAAGTACAAGAGCAAGGAGTTCATTGCCATTATCAAGCCTATTACCTTTTGGAGGGTGGTGCCTCCTAGATTGGTTAGGTGTCGCTTGGGAGCCTCCTACTTCGTGTTGTGGAGTTGAACCAAGAAGTTTGTCAGGGCAAGGATATCGCCTACTTCATGAAGATCTACCCCGAGTAAGGCTGGTACTCCGTGGACGTAAGCCATCATAGAATAGACAAGATTGCTTCTTCGTGGAACCCTCCGTGGGTAGATCCCTCCGTGGACTCTCGCGACCATTACCCTCCGTGGGTTGAAGTCTTCATAAACGTGGATGTACAATAGCGCCACCTATCGGAACCACGGGAAAAATCTTCGTGTCTCCAATTGTGTTTGATCTCCTATCTCAACTCTATTACATGTGCAATGTCCTTACTTTCCGCTTCCATACTCGATGACTTGCATGTGTAGGGTGTGCTAGACTTGGTATAATTGTTAAAATCTACCAACCATTAACTTTGGGAAAAGACTAGGTTTTAATTTGTGCTAGTAGTCTATTCACCCCTCCTCCCTCTAGACACCCTTTCTAGTGATCCCTCACCATCAACTTGACGTTAAGAATGCATTTCTGCACAACAATCTTGACGAGCAAGTATATAGTCAACAACCTTTTGGATTCATTGATGCCCGTTTTTCCCAAACTTGTATGAAGTCTTCAAAAGTCGTTTTATTGTCTTAAACAAGATCTATGTGCATGGTTTCAACGCTTTGCCAGATTTGTTGAATCTAAGTGTGATGCGTCTTTCTTTGTTTTTCATCACAGTGACCACACCGCATATTTACTTCTTTACGTTGATGATCACTCCTTCATCTTCTACTACTCTTACAACCATCATTCAAAAGCTTAGCATCGAATTCTGTATGAAAAACATCATCATTTCTTGGTATATCTGTTGCGTGTACACCTTCCACTCTTCATCTATCACAACGGCAATACATCATTGACATTCTTTCTTGTGCTCGCATACGTGATTGTAATCCTGCTTCTACTCCTACTGACACAAAATCCAAACTCTTCACCACTACGGTTCTCCAGTTTCGGATCATTTTCAATACCGTAGTATTGCTGACGCTCTACAATATATCACTCTCACGTGACCATAGATATCTTATGTCGTGCAACAGGTGTGCCTTCACATGCATGATCCAGGCGAGCCTCATTTTCTTCTTATCTCGCTATCTCAAAGGTACAATTGATCTCGATCTTACACTTCAGACCTCCTCTAATCATAATCTTGTTTCCTTTTTCGAATTCTGACTGGGTTGGATATGTTCGGATACTTGCCGCTCTACGTCCGGGTTGTGTATATGTATTGAAGATAATTTAATTTCATGACCGTCGCATCAACAACCGACAGCCTCTCACAACAGCGCCGAAGCTGAATACCGTGTTGTTGCTACTGCAATGGCCAAGACTTGTTGGATTCAGCATCTTCTACTCGAGTTACGCTGCCCTATTGCTAGTGCTACTCTTGTCTACCATGACAACGTTTTTGTAGTCTACATGTCAAATAATCTAGTGTAACACAGCGTATGAAACATATTGAGCTGGACATTAACTTTGTTCGGAAGAAAGTTTTCATTAGCGCCCTACGTGTTCTTCATGTTCCGTTCGGCACATAATTTGCAGATGTCTTCACGGAAGGACTACCGACGCCTTTTGTTTTTGGAGTTCCACTCCAATCTTCACATCCGGTGACGATCTGTCTCCTAGTTTAGACCGCGGGGGCGTGTTAGATGACGCTACGTATCATTGTCGAGCTCAAATACGACTAGCAGATCAACATACACATCGATTACCATGTTTAATTCAAACCTAGCTAGATTAACTTGTACCGTCGGTTACAAATGAATCACCCATCTCAGCATATAAATGTGATCACTCCACCACTATGTACTATAATGTAATCCACTTGTAAACTAATATATGATCGTTCAGATCATTATTTTTACGATCTAAAAGATCTTATATTAGTTTACGGAGGTAGTACAACCAGTAACACCAATCTCGATCGTACCAGCTGGGCGGACGTACACGGCGTTGTCGCCGCCGACCGATCTCCCCGGGCCCCGGGGAGGGACCAACCTGAAAGCAAGTTCGGACCCAAAATAGCTCTGTAGTACGATCCGTCACCACCACCATTTCGGAATGACGTGCCGCCCCGTCGCTGCATCTCGCCATCGCCACCCATGTCCAACGCTCCCCGACCGTACGACACTTCCTTCGTTTCTTGATCCGGCCTCGACGGCCGTACGTACACGCCATGCAAGCTGAGCACCGGCGGCAAAGAACCGCACGAAACGGAGGGCGGATGAGCCCGCTGGTTTTCATTTTTGTCCGTGGAGAACCCCGTACGCCTGCGGCACTTCAGCTTGCTACTATGAAATTCGAGGGAGAGAGCCTGTTTAGTCCATGAGCCCACACAAGAAAACATTGGAGTTCTGGAGACTGATCTCAGCATCCATCACCGGTGAGCCCTGTCCCGGGCTGGCGTGCTACGATGCTAAGGATTCGGCTGATTATTCAAGGATTTGGTGCATGTCACGCAAATAATTGAAGCAGCAGCATCTGTGCAACGCGAAGCATCTGTTCAGGTTCGGGGGCAACTGATTAATCGCCGGCCACGAGGGAATCTGCGGTACAGGACGCCGGACGCAACAAAGACAGGAGTCATCTCATCGTCCATGTTTTACGTGGTCAAGTTCACACCGCCGCAGGCCGCACGGCCAGTTAATCTGGCCCTTCTGGCGCCGTGATGTCACTCGTGTTGTGTCCCTCCGCATCACAAGGCCAGGTGTATTTGTTTTGCTAGATTGGTGATCAACTTATTTTTGACAGTTTTTTTTCTCTTAAGCACAGAACCGTAGAACTATTTAACACTCCCTCCGTCCCAAAATAAGTGCCACTTATTTTGGGATGGAAAAAGTATTATTCTATGGTAATTTTCATTCATGTAGAAGTATGATACAGCAAGGAGGAAGCAAAAGAAGAAAGAAAAGGCAAATGAGATCAGTCTCCAGAACCCCAAGGTTGCCCACATTTTAAACTAACTACTTTATCTGACGAGCATAGAAGGTGCCAAAACAAGACAACTTGCAAATGAGATGTACTTTGGTTTGATCGATCACGTCTGTCCCTTTTTTAGATTCGATCATGTCTGTCTTGGTTCTCATGCAGCTGGCCACCTGTAAGAATTGCACTTGAATACAGATTCAAGTCTTGAGATCTTTTACTAATCATCCGCAGCTTGATCGAAACATGGTAGCTTTGTTGCATGGCCCATTACAGACTAGAAACCGTAATAACAATTGGGAGAAAAAATTAACTTCACGTTCAGATCATTGACAGTTACTAGTAAGTATTCTAAAACAAATTGCAATAATATATATTCAGGAGATCGCTTATCATATTCCTTCAATATAAGAATTTTATTTTTTTGCGGGAATATATAAGAATTTTCTTTAGTACAACTAGCAAGGCCACTGTCACAAGTATTTTGAAATTCTGCCGTGTACTTTCAAAGACTTCACACGATAGATACCAACCCAACTTTCCTTCAGTCGTGGCCTCTTTGGTTTGCACACCCTTTTTGGGGGGGAATTCTTTTTGTACTCCTTAGTCTTCTAAAAGATACTTATGGATATAGTGCACAGGTCAGCAGAATGAAATTATTTTGACATTCAATACCTTGGTCAACATAGGCATATTTAGTTGGCTAGTTGCAACAAAGTGTGGCAAAATTTTAACCAAGGACAAAATGCAACGAGTATCATGTTTGCTGTTTTGGTGGGGTCGTGAAAGCTGCGTGGTGCTTCCAATGAAAATTAATATCTAGCCGGTCCTCTACGACCTGTCGACTTCAACAGGATTTGGTAACAAACAAAAAATGAACTGACATTGAGCAGAATCTGGCGGTGGTTCAAATCAATTGCTAAGGTGTGAGAAGCGGTGTAGCAATTCAATAAGCTGCACTGGCATCATCAGAATGAACTGAACATTTGCATATCGTGTGCGCCGAGTTGCTGGAACGAGAGGTTTTTTCAGAGGTTCGTTGAGATTCAGATGGATATTGACGAATAATGGATGCAAGTACGACATGATACTACAAGGACAGGGATAATCACATGGAAACGCACCAAATTTTGTGAAACAGACTGCTTACCGGCAAGCTCAAGGAGTGAGACAAGCTGACAATTTCACTGACAGCGAGTGAAGACTCAGGCGCTGTCTGTTTCCTGCTCGAAGTTAGATGCAGCAAGAATGCATGAGATGTTAACACCTCAGATGCAATGCGCATTGCTGACAGGAGGGTCACAGGTAATTTACAATCGGTGCCGTATTTTCTTGTGTATCAAGTTGTGAACGAAATTCAGACGAGTGTTTGAATACGTCAAAATATATTCAAAATGTATCTCATTTGGACTCTCTCGTCACCTGAAACATGAATATAAAAACAAAACTTAATTTGGACTTTTGGTTCAAAAGATATGAGAAATCGAAAATCGAAAGCCAAAAGAAAAAAAAAAGAGTCGCGTGCTCTGCACCTGCGTGCTACAAATCCCCTCCCCTGTTTTCACAAGTGAAACGGAAATTCTAGGGTTAACACTATGATCCTTAGAGTTGAGTTTTATTTATTTATTTATTGTAAAATGAGTTGTTAGAGTTCAACGCCACTATCACCGATGTTAGCCTCCTTCAGTTTGGCACTAACATTTTTGTGAGCCATTGACCTTCGAATTTTCGTTTCGCCTGAGCAAACGTCAAGTTTTTTTTTCAACACCAAGGTGTGCGATGCAAACAAAGACCAGTTTAGTACTAGAGAGGCTGACATCTGATAACTTTTTTGAAGGGGTTTACGCTGACCTTTAAACTTTAAGAGAAAATGTTGATTTTGTGAAAAAACAGATCTTAGTATTTTTGTCTCTGAGGGGCAGTAAATGACTCCAATTTCCGGTGGGCAAGTACAGAGCTTAGCCCAAAAAATTGGAAGTGCTAAAACCGTTGAAACATGTTTATTTTCCGTTTTCTCCATTTTGACGCGCCCTTATTGTTTTGCTATCCCTAAAGTATCGTGGTAGGACGTATAGGAGATGGAGAGACAAGTATGTGACAACACAACTGCTTCTTAAGATATGAACTTATGAGGCCGATAGTGTGTTTGACGAACCTGCACAACGGAAGGTGTGTAGGCTCATGGATGCAACTTCTGCTAGGTGGAAAGAAGATGTAGTTGGACCGACTTTCTTACCTATGGATGATAAGGGTATTATGGGGTATCCTTCCCTGCACTAGAGGTTACCTGAATTTTGGTCGTGGAATTTTGAAAAACCCGAATCTTCAACGGTTGGGACAGCACACCACATGTTGCCTTCCACCAAGGTTCAACGGGAAGTTTGGCTAAAGGATATAGTTGAACCTTCTTATTCTGTTGCTCGTGAGAACTGATGATGCAAACTTTGGAAAATCGTGGCCCCATCCAAGATAAAAGTTTTTTTTTCTGTGGAGGCTACCCAACAGTCGTTGCCGAGACAAGATATATGCATACATGACATCACCGGAATATGTTAACGAACTCAACTTGTGTGTATGGAGCAGAGGATTCATGGCGACATTCTGTACTAAAGTGGCCTATGTCTCGATGTGTGTGGCCTAGGCTAAGGAAGAAATGGTGGAGCATATAACTACAACGAATGAACCATGTGTGAAGCAATGGATCTTCTCCAAGATGAAATCGTTACTACATGTGGAGTTTACTTCGATGGGAGACCTTGTGGGTGATCTTGATAGCTAGGCACAAGGCGATTCATGATGAGGAGTTCCTTTTTGTCTAGAGATTTATTTATTTTTTTGAAAAATCACCGGGGGGGGGGGGGGAGTTCCCCACCTGAATATATTTCTCATGATTGTAACCCAACAAATGTTCGATTACAAGGTGAATTACATAAGCACGTGTAGTCGTGATAGGAGATAGGAACGCCATGAGGAGGCGGCCTGTTTCTGCTCTGTTTTCTTGATCCTATGCGTCCAGAGCATGAGGTCATCAATGATTCGCTTGAGGGTGAAAATGCTATGGTGATTTTGTTGCGTGAAGGCCATAACGTTCCTAGAGTCCCATATTTTCCATAGAACAATGAGGAGAATGGAGTGCCATATGATCACGTCGACCTATGGTGGCAAGCGGCAGCCCCAAAGATCAGCGATGCTCTCAGAGGGGGAAAGTCCAAGCCTTTGCCAAATGCGTTGAGCAAGCAGACAGTGGATAAAGATGTGAGAGGTGTCTTCGCCATCGAACCCGCATCTTGGACATAGTTCATTGGTGACGATATGTTTGTGAAGCAGATTGCTCTTAGAGTTGAGCTGATCCCGAAAGAGGAGCCATGCAAAGATCTTCACACGATTAGGAACGCATGAAGACCATATGAAAACGGCATGCATATCCTCATCGTGGTTGCCCATGGATAGCTGGTAGGCAGCCTTAGTTGAGAAGCATAGGCCGCCATCGAGGTAGCGCTCATCTGGTCCTGGTGATACCTGAAAGTCCTGCAGGAGAGACAACAAAGAGAACAACTCAGAAGCAGCATTAGATGTTAGGCGATTCCAAAGGATTGATTCTAAACCGCGATTCATAACAGCAGCCACACGAGCGAGAGGTGAAGTGATGCGCGAGTAGAGGCATGGGAAAAGTGCAGCGAGTGAATTTTGGTGTAGCCAGCAATCTAACCAAAAGTAAGTATTTGTACCTGAATTTGTTATTACAAAAGAGATGGCGTGCAAAGCTGGTAACTATTGGTTGATGGTACGGCAAAGCAAGGACCGGCTATTTTGTGGAGCGAGGAATGCATTTGGGTGTTGTAGGGCGATCCATTCTAGCCACGGTGTTTTTTCGGGGCGGAGGGCTTTGACAGCGAATTTCATAAGCAAACAATTGTTTGTTGGTGAAGATTTTTTAACCTTAAACCACCCAGATTTTTTGGTTTACAAACATTTTTCCAGGCAACTAAGCATTGCGCACCAGTGCAAGTTTCCTCCGTGGCCCAAAAGAAGGCTCTACGGCTGGAGTCTATTGTTTTGAGGACACTTTTTGGGATGAGGAAGATAGACATGAAGTATACCAAGATGGAGTCGAGTACTGCCGAGAGTAGGATTAGCCTGTCTCCCTTGGATAGAATTTTGGCTTTCCATCCTACTAAGAATTTTCGGCATCGTTCTATAATAGGCAGGAAGGCGTTTGGGGGGAGTCTTGTGGGTGCTAAGGGTAGGCCTAGGTAGATCTGAGGGAAGGATGAGGTGGAGCATTGCAATGTGGAGGCAATGGAGTCTGCCATTGCATTTTGGATGTGCATAGTTACAAACGTTGTTTTTGTGAAATTAATGGTGAGACCGGTTGCCATAGCAAAGTTGTGGAGGATGTTTTTAAGTTGTAGTGCGGCATCATTTGATGCTTTTTCTATGATTAGGGTGTCGTCGGCGTATTGTAGGACAGTTGGAGGAAGGTGTGAGAACAGCGGGTGGCAGAGGTGCAGTAAGTCACAGTCATGCAGGATCATTTTTTGTAGGAGATCGGCAACGATGATGAATAGATACGGAGATATGGGGTCGCCCTGCCGAAGGCCATTCTTGCAATTTATCCAATCTCCCTGAATCCCATTTAGCATGACAGCAGTTTTTCCGGTCGATAGGAGATCATGACCCATGCTGGGAATTTTGGCGGCAATCCACGACATTGAAGAATAGAAGAGAGGGAGTCCCAAGAGAGGGACTCGAAGGCTTTGCTGAAGTATAATTTGATGACCATGGTTGGGGCCTTTCTAGAGTTATAGGCCCCAACAAGGTTCGCGGCATATACGAAGTTTTCAGCAATGCAACGACCTGATATAAAACCAGTCTTGTTGGGGATATAAGCCCGTGGTAAGACCCGCCCAGGTTGGGCTGGGTCATACCTAGCGGCTCGTAATCAAGACCAAAGAAGCGGGCTGAAAGACATAGGCCTCACGGCTTACCAAGATGGGACAAGACGAAGGCCCAGACACAAGATGGTATGAGACCCGGCGGTTAAGCCGCCTGGAGACGGTTTTCCCAAGAAGGCAAGGCGACTTAGAGACGGGATTGTTTCCGTTGTAAGAGTCGGTGTATGACTTTTGAAACCCAGGGCCTCGACCTCCTATATAAAGGTGAGACCCCGAGGCGGCTTAGACAGAAACCAATCAATCGAGAACTAGGTTAAGCGAATCCGCTCCCTTGTAATCGATACTCCAATCAATACAATACAAGCAGGACGTAAGCTTTTACCTCTTCTTGAGGGGCCAAACCTGGGTAAGCTCGTGTCCCTCGTCTCAACCAACCCCTTTTAGTCCATCACCTTAGCGATGGCCTCGAACTTAAGTCTTCGGACATCTGCCGTGACAAAACCATGAAAGTTGGCGCCCACCGTGGGGCTAGCGCTCGGTGGTGTTGAGTTCTCAAAGGTCTCTCTCACAGGGATCGAGGGGTACGTTGTTGGCAGGTTGAACAAGAGTCGTCGTGGCCGGCTCTACATCGACGACGCCGGTTGGGGCCCCGAGGCCGACTCAATTGAGTACGGTTTCCGTATCCCCTTCGGCGGAATCCATGTCTTCGTCGGCAAGATCGGCGGATCTGAACCTGGGCCGGACATCTACGCCGATATCGTCGAGCCGGCCCGGCGCGTGCAACCGGCCCGACACACGCAATCCGCCCGTGCTGACCCGGCTGAGAAGCATGTCTTCATCGACTTTACTCAGGGCACGGATCTTGAAGGATCTATGTCGCAAGAAACTTTCATCTGTTCGGAGGATGGATCTTCGAGCGGAGAGACAGAATCAATTTATCAGCTGCACAATGGCGGGCTCAGGGGCAATGACAAGCTTTACCCCGAGTCAAGAATATCACGAGCCGGAGGATTATGAGCCGCCGAGCCGTGTTGCCGTCTTCATGGCAGGATCAGGTCCGGTCTCGAGCAGCACAGCCGCTGGCGCAACAGGATCGGGGGCTGGTAGGTTGTCGGCTCAAGTTCTTCTGGATCTGATGAATGAGCTTACAACCGTGATGGCCACGGAGGTCACAACTGAAAATCAAGTGGCCCGGAACACGAAGATCACGAGGCTGAAGGACCAGATGACCGAGGTTCAGCAGGAGATCAATGCGCTAAAAGATCAGATGGAGGCAGAGGCGAAGCGCCTTAAGGCGGATGCTTTCTGCCTGGACCTAGAGCAGCAGTCTGCAGCGGCGGTTCAGCGAATGAGGCATCAGTCCCGCTTGTCGGATCAGTACGAGGCCAGGAACCTTTTCAACATGCCGAGAACAGGACGGACCACGGAAGTACCTAGAAGTCGGTCGGCGGTTCAGCTTAACCAGCCCCGACGGAACCAGGCCTCACCAATATCTTTCCCAACGCTGGCATGTCATTATTCCAACCCGGCGGAGAACATGGTTGTGGTAGCGACCCAGCTTGGTACAATCCCTATCCCGAAGAGAAGCCTTTCGCAGAGGAGGTGCGGAACGCTATTGGATACCTACAGACGACAATGGCCCAGCAGGAGAAGTACACTTATAGCCGGAGTCGCGTGCATTCAACCCCCATCCCCAGCAGCAGCTACAGCCGGCGTTATGAGTCACCGGCGGTTTCTAGCAGTGACCAACACTGGAACCTACCGCGAGTTGATCGAGCGGCTCTGGATGCGCAGGCGCTTGTGGATCGGGCGAGAGCACAACGAGGGGCGGCGGCTCTGGCAGCGGCGGCAGCTCATCAAGAACCCACAGATACACCTTCCATCTTAGAAGGAGCGGGAGTACCTCCAGGGCTGTGGGGGTGCCGTGCTTAGTGTCGGCTTTGCGGAATGAGCGCCTGCCAAAGGATTTCAAGGGCCCACGCAAGGTCCCGAATTATAATGCGAACCTACCTCTGGAGGCTTGGATTGAAAGCTATGAGATGGCCATGGAGATGTTAGACGTTAGTGACATAGTATGTGCCAAATATTTCATCATGATGCTGGAAGGGCCGGCTCGCACGTGGTTGAAGGGTTTGCCACCCAACACCATTAATTCCTGGACGGATCTCAAGGCGAAGTTCAAAAATTTCCGAGGAACATGCAAGCAGCCCATGACAATTGTGGATTTAGATCACTGTGTGCAACAGGAGGACGAATCGGCTCATCATTGCGTCCGGCGGGTCTCAACTATCATCCACTCGTCTGAGCAGATCACGGTGGCTCAAGCAGTTTTGATTCTGGAAAAGAATTGTCATTTACGCCTTTAAAGTAGAATCTTGGCCGACTCAAGCGCTCGTGTCAAGACATGGGGGAGCTCATGGCGGCTCTCACCAAGTACGCCAACTCTAACAATACGAAAGACCCGGGCTCTGCTGAATAGAAGTCAGGTCAGGGTAAGAAGAATAACAATGGCAAGGGTGCGGTAGGCAGTGGCAGCCATAGTAAAAGGAAGAATCCAGATGACGGGTCAGAATTGGTGGCAAACACCAGCACTGGGAACAACCGTGCTAAGGGCCACGGGAACTTCAAGCAGCCCTTTAATAAGGGTAAAACTCCGTTCAATTTGGAGGAGATGCTTAACAAACCTTGTCCGGAGCACAACCGGCCCGACAAGCCGGCGGGTCATACATGGAGGAATTGCCACATCATGCGGCAGTTTTGGGATTACAGCCTGCGGCAGCATCATAACAATGATGGTGGCCCGCCAAGCGGCACAGGTCCAGGTGGGTCAGGAGCCGGTCTTGGCCCCGACGGCTCAGGATTTGGGTATCAGGGTTAGAGCAATCAAGGAGGTCATCATCAACAATCTGGTGGCGGTAATCAGCAGCAGAATAACCAATCTGGGTATCAAAGTAATCCGAAACAGCTCAGCACGGGCCAATATCATGTTTTTACAAGTTCTTCAGTGGCAAGCCGGCACTTCTCCTCTGCTTCACTTTGTGTGGCTTGTTGGCAGGCAAGATCGCTCTTTAAGCCGATCAGTTCAGACTCGGCATGGCTCAAAGTTTCCTGTGACATACAAAAGCGAATGAGGGGTAAGTCGCCAGGATAAAATATTACTAGATGGTCAGTTAAGGAAATATAATGCAAGTCTCAAGAATATTGCAATCAATATACTCAACACTTGGGGGCTAATGTGTGTTTGCTCTCCAAGATTACAAGTAAGTTCCAGCCCATCTTCACCAAGTTAAGCCGGCACTTGGGGGCTACAGTGATGCTTTCCAAATCTACAAGTAAGTCTCGGCTCATCTTCGTCAAGTTAAGCCGGCACTTGGGGGCTACATATGGCTCTTCATTCAATCTACGGGGAAGTTCCGTCCCACTATTTTTATACTGACCCGGACTTGGGGGCTACATTTGATCAACTCATCAACACTGAGTACCGGCTCAACATATACATATTAAGCCGATACTTGGGGGCTATAGGCTAAGTTGTTCTACTTATGACATGGATTGGAAGACCTGGTTTACCATTTGCAAATATTAAACCAGCTCTTGGGGGCTACATAAGGGTATAAGGAAAGGAAGAAGTACCTCATATTTTTGCTTCATTAAGCCGACGAGTTTGAGCTCCATATTCCGGCTTGTGGAGAGCCGGTTCAGATAACCAACATGTAATTCGTCAGCAGTTAACTTCTCCAACACGGGAAATTCAAAGTCCAGTTTGTCAGATGCTTCAGCCTTCTTAGTATGCTTTGTCAGTACATGGGGTTGAGGAGACTGGAAGCCAGTACCAGTGATGATGACATCCGGAAGAATTGGTTCTTCGAAGCCAGTACCAGTGATGATGATGACATTTCCTCAAAGACAGTTAAAGCAATATAAGGTAAAGTAAAGTTATAATACAAAGTTGGCAAAGCTGAACTTAGTTAAAAGATTACCTCAGTCGGCCGTTTTCGCAGAGCTGGAGAATTGGATAACTCGACCACAAGATCTTCAGAGCCGGTGCTCCGGGTTTGGCATCAGGAAGTGTGTTGTTGCTTTTTCAAAAGAAAATCGGGGTCTAAGTGAGCAAGAGGATGAGAAAGTGGGACTTTTCAGACGGCCCGCCGTATCTTCTTTGGTGGAAGGAGTTCTGAGTCAGATGAAATATAGGTTACCTCAGGAGCGTTGGCATGGCTTGTTTCTGATTCTTCATGTGAGTAATCATTGTCAGCAAGACGCATAAAAAGACGGCCAAGAGGGTCAAGTTCTACCTCCAAGTCATCAATGTCATGCTGCTCTGGGATAGCAGTCTTCTTCTTACGAGCGTCGGTCTTTTCCTTAGACTTCTCCGCAGGAGGAATATATTTCTTCTTCCAAAAGCTAGAGTTGGCCTAAAAGCGAGAGCCACCGGAAGAGGTTAAAGGTCATTACATACATAGTTAACCCGGAGATAAAGAGATTTGGAAGATATTCTTACATCTGGGGCCAGGTTAGAAGCACAGAAAGGCGGTAACCCGATGGAGCAGCAAGCTTCTTGGGACTCACGGACAAGTGCCTTGATGGCAGCCACAATATTCTCTTCTGTCAGGGTGGTATGATTGAAGCAGAGGGGGTCATTAGCGTCACCCACGTATTCACACATAAGCTGGTCCCGCCGGCTCAGAGGCATGACCTTCCAAGAGATCCAGCAGCGGGTCAGGTCGATTCCTGTCAGACCGTTGGCCAGGAGGGCTCTAATTTTGGCGAAGGCCGAAGCATACTTCGCTCGTGCAGAAGCTGACATCTGGTCCGGGAGCTCAGTTGTGGTGTGAAGCCGGGTAGGATGATAACCCAGCAGTGGATGTTCTCCCTTTGGAGACGTATCCTTGCAGTAAAACCAAATCTTATTCCAGTCCTTGGGGTGGCTTGGCATTTGAACGGCCGGAAAGGCCATATTCCGTCTTCTTTGAATGGAGACCCCGCCGAGCTCTAAGCTTCGGCCAGCTGCCACTTCCGTCTGGCGGTTTACATAGAAATACTCTCGGAAGAGGTCAACTGGCGGCTCTTCTTGTAAGTAAGCTTCGTAGAGGATTTGGAAGTTGCCCATATTTGAGACGGAGTTGGGTGCAATATCCTGAGGATGCAACTTCAAGAAATGGAGGACATCTTGGAAGAATTTAGAACCGGGCGGGCTAAAACCACGCGTAAGGTGGTCAGCAAATATGACTATCTCGCCCTCTTTAGGGATGGGTTTCTTCTCATTGCCCGGAACCCGCCAGTGAATGACATTCTTAGCCGACAAAGTTCATGTGTCTATGAAATCCTGCAAGAACTCTTCGGATACCGCAGAACCGACCCAGTTACAGGTTGAAGATGCTCGAGACATGACGGTGGGTTAAGGCTGTGAAAGGTAACGATACGCGGCGGATCAGAAAGTGACTCAACAACTAAGACGACTGAAGAAATTAAATATCATAATGCTAAGCTGCCGGCATAGTGTGTTGGGAGAGCCACCAAAGCAATGGCGGGTTAAGTTGACACAGCAGTGAGGGAAAATACAGCTAAGTATGGATAAACAGGTTTGATAGGTTGTCTTTATAACTACAGATCTACGGGCAGAGGAAAATCAAGTTTATTTCAGCCCTAGCAACAAACTGAGGGAGACTAATAAGACTAAGTGTAGTAAGAGGGAACAGCTACGGAACTACAGCTACGGAACTACACTGGGCCATTGAAGATTCTACAAAACCTACCGCAATGGGAGGATAAACACGGCAAGATCCACATGGTTGTTCATCATTTGGCATTACGGGGAAAACTCGCATTCTAATGTAGCCGATGAACTCGATGGATTTGAAGTGCTAGGCTATGGATCTAGTTAAGGAAGAAAGACTTACCAGAAATGACGCGACGGATGCAAGCAATATTCCGGTCCGTTCAGGTTGATGTAGCGGCCTGGGAGGACGACGGCGATGGAGCTTCACCGACGCGACAGAGCTCGGGGGCGATGGAGTCGAGAGGAAGAAGAAGGAAGCGCACGCGGTGGAGGAAATGAGAAGGACCCTTCACGGTCCTATTTAAGAGGCTGGAAGGTTGAAACGAGCGTAGGAATCAAGGTGGCAGAAACTGGCCGATCGAGACGGACGCCTCGATTTTCAGGCCGACGGTTTTAATGAAAAGATCCGTTGTGAACGTCATGGAATCTTTTTGGTATATCTGATGTGACGTCACGGCGGGTTATACATTTTCTTTTAGGTGATGGAGTGTGAGACTCGCCGCCAAGTGAGATTGAATATTGACCTGAGCAGGCTCAAATCAACCTGGGGCCTAATGTTGGGGATATAACCCTGTGGTAAGACCCGCCCAGGTGGGGCCGGGTCATACCTGGCAGCTCGTAATCAAGACCAGAGAAGCGGGCTGAAAGACATAGGCCTGACGGCTTACTAAGATGGGCCAAGATAGAGGCCCAGACAGAAGATGGTATGAGACCCGGGCGGTTAAGCTGCCCGGAGACGGTTTACCCAAGAAGGCAAGGCGACTTAGAGACAGGATTGTTTACGTTGTAAGAGTCGGTGTATGGTGAAACCCAGGGCCTCGACCTCCTATATAAAGGTGAGACCCCGGGGCGGCCTAGACAGAAACCAATCAGTCGAGAACTAGGTCAAGCAAATCTGCTCCCTTGTAATCGATACTCCAGTCAATACAACACAAGCAGGACGTAGGATTTTACCTCTTCTTGAGGGGCCGAACCTGGGTAAACTCATGTCCCTCGTCTCAACCAACCCCTTTGAGTCCATCACCTTAGTGATGGCCTCGAACTTAAGTCTTCGGACATCTGCCATGACAAACCCATGACAAGTCTGGTTTCCATGGACAAGCGGTGGGATTAAAGGATTTAGTCTGTTAGTGAGCACCTTTGCGATAGCTTTGATAGGACAATTTTGGAGAGAGATTGGTCGGTAGGCACCCGGGGTATTTGCATGTTCCTGTTTGGGGAGTAGAATCATATGGACTCTATTTAAGCATTATGTTTTGGCTTGGTGGTTTTGGAAGTCGCTCATGAAGGAGTTGATATGATTTTTAACAAGGTTCCGGTATTTTCTGTAAAACTGGGGGCCGAAGCCATCAGGTCCAGGACTCGCTAAAGGGTTCATTTGGATGAATGCCTCTTTTATTTCTCCATGGGTAAAGGGGGAGTCTAGGGTGGAGAGTTGGGGTAAGGGATGAGGGAAGTATTATTGTGGCTGAAATGTCCAGAAAGTGGTCAGGGTTCGGCCTATAATGTTCGTGAAGTGATCTTTTAGGATGGCTGCTTTTTTGTGGTGAGAGTGGAATTCTTTTCCATCATCTATGAGGGAAGTTATTTTATTTTTCGAACCCGCTCGGAGGCTGTCGCATGGAAGTATTGAGAGTTTTCCTTGCCGTTAATGGCAGCTCTAACTTTTCCTCTTTGTTTCCAGAAGGTCATTTTTTCAGAGATGGCCATGTGAAGAGTTTCTGTAAGAACAAGTCTAAGGGTTTTTTCCGCTTTTGAGTGGACCCTAGCTTCTTCTTTTCGATCGATGAGGTTGATAATTTGTTTAGTGTCTGTCTCGCGCTAGTGGGCATGCGAACGTATCGAGGCCCATTTTTTTAGTGATTGCCTTGTTGATTGTAGCACTTTTGATAAGGTCGTGGCAGAGTTTTGCCGATGATTTGGGCGGAAGTTGTTATCCCAATTTTTCTGTATTATTTCATGGCAGGCCGTGCTAGATATCCAGGAGTTTTCGAATCTAAAGTGTCTCGGTTTTGGGATAGATGTCTGAATATGTATGATTAGGGGAACGTGGTCAGACGTAAAGCGAGCGAGGGAAGATAGAGTACTGTTGGGGAAGTAGGAGTTCCAAGCTAGGTTAAAAGGCACTCGGTCTAGTCGTTCTAGTGTGGGTACGGATTAGTTGTTGGACCAGGTGAAGCGTCTGTTCAGGAGAGGTAGTTTGAGCAGTATTGTTAATGTTGGAAATATGACCTAGAGGCAATAATAAATTATTTATTATCATATTTCCTTGTTCATGATAATCGTTTATTATCCATGCTATCACCGTTGAGAAGGTTGTCCTTGAGAAGGTTGAAAAACAACCAGTGTATCACCGTTGTGGTTTTTGCGTAGATGAGAATTGTTCTTGCTAGATACACGTAGCTGCCACGTAAAACATGCAACAACAATTAGAGGACGTCTAACTTGTTTTTGTAGGGTATGTTGTGATGTGATATGTACATGGTGTGATATATGTGATGTATGAGATGATCATGTGTTGTATAAAATATCACGACTTGCATGTCGATGAGTACGGCAACCGGCAGGAGCCATAGGGTTGTCTTTAATTATTGTATGACCTGCGTGTCAATCATTAAGCGCTATGTAATGCTTTACTTTATCGCAAAACGGTAGAAATAGTAGTAGAAGCATGGTGGGCGCAACAACCCAGATGGCGACACATTGATGGAGATCAAGATGATGGAGATCATGGTGTCATGTCGGTGACGATGGAGATCATGTCGATGCTTTCATGATGGATATCAAAAGCACAAGTTCATGGCCATATCACGTCACTTATGATTTGCATGTGATGTTAATCCTTTTATGCACCTTGTTTTGCTTAGGACGACGGTAGCATTATAAGGTGATCCCTCACTGAATTTCAAGATAAATTGTGTTCTCCCCAAGTGTGCACCGTTGCGAAAGTTCGTCGTGTCGAGACACCACGTGATGATCAGGTGTGATAGACTCTACGTTCACATACAATGGGTGCAAGCCAGTGTTGCACATGCAGAACACTCGGGTTAAACTTCACGAGCCTAGCATGTACAGACATGGCCTCAGAACACAAGAGACCGAAAGGTCAAACATGAGTCATATAGTAGATATGATCAACATGATGATGTTCACCATTGAAACCACCACAACTCACGTGATGATCGGACTTGAGTTGGTGAATTTGGATCATGTGTCACTCGACTGACTGGAGGGATGTCAATTTGAGTGGGAGTTCTTAAGTAATATGATTAATTGAACTCATTATCATGAACAGAGTCAGTAGTGTCTTTGCAAATTATGTTGTAGATTACTTGCTCGCGCTGTAGCTCCCTTGAATTTTTATATGTTCCTAGAGAAATAAAGTTGAAAGATGATGGTAGCAATATTGCGGACTGGGTCCGTGATCTGAGGATTGTGCTCATTGCTGCACAGAAGGCTTATGTCCTTAATGCACCGCTCAGTGTGCCAACCCCTCTAGCATCGTTTGTAGATGTTGTGAACATCTGACAGGCACGTTCTGATGACTACTTTATAGTTTAGTGCGTCATGCATTACGGCTTAGAATTGAGGCTCTGATACGTTCTGAATGTCATGGAACATATGAGATGTTCTAAGAGCTGAAATTAGGATCTCAGGCTCATGCCCGTGTAGCGAGATATGAGATCTCCAACAAGATTCTTTGCCTGCAAGGTGAAGGAGAATAGCTCAATCGTTGAGCATGTGCTCAGATTGTCTGGGTGCTACAATCGCTTGAATCAAGTGGGAGTTGATCTTCCAGATAAGATAGTGATTGATATAGTTCTCCAAGTCACTGTCACTAAGCGAATAGAACTTGGTGATGAACTATAAAACGCCAGGGATAGAAATATTGATCCCTGAGCTGTTCGCGATGTTTGACACCGTGAAGGTAGAAATCAAGAAGGAGTGTCAAGTGTTGATGGTTAGTAAAAACCACTAGTTTCGAGAAGGGTAGGACCAAGGAGGGAAACTTCATGGATAGCAAGTCAGTTGCTGCTCCGGTGAAGCAACCCAAAGTTGAACCCAAACCCGAGACTAAGTGCTTCGATTATGAGGAGAGTGGTCGCTAAAGCGGAATAACCCTAGATACTTGGTAGATAAGAAGTTGGCAACGCCGACAGAGTTATATTTGATATACGTGTTATTGATGTGTACTTTGCTAGTACTCCTAGTAGCACCTGGGTATTGGATACCGGTTCGGTTGCTAAATGTTAGTAACTCAAAATAAAAGCTACGGAATAAACGGAGAACTAGCTAAGGGTGAGGTGACGATGTGTGTTGGAAATGTTTCCAAGGTTGATGTGATCAACATCGCACACTCTCTCTACCTTCGGGATTAGTGACAAACCTAAATAAATGTTATTTGGTGTTTTGCGTTGAGCATGAACGTGATTGGATCGTGTTTATTGCAACACGATTATTCATTTAAGTTAGAGTATAATGGTTATTCTATTTACATGAATAATACCTTCAATGGTCAAGCACCCAGTGAGAATGGTTTGTTGAATCTTGATCGTACTAATACACATGTTCATAACATTGATGCCAAAAGATACAAAGTTAATAATAATAGTACCACATACTTGTGGCATTGCCGCTAAATGTCATATTGGTATAAAACGCATGAAGAAACTCCATGCTAATGGATCTTTGGACTCATTCGATTTTGAATCGGTTGAGACATGCGAACCATGCCTCTTGGTCAAGATGACTAAGGACCCTGTTTTCTGGTTTGCTGGAGCGGGCAAGTGACTTATTGGAAATGATACATGTTGATGTATGCAATCCAATGAGTCTTATATCGTTCGGTGGATATCGTTATTTTCTTACCTTCACTGATGATTTGAGTAGATATAGTGTATATTTGCTTAATGAAACACAAGTCTGAATTGTTTGAAAGGTTCAAGCAAATTCAGAGTGAAGTTTAAGATCATCGTGACAAGAAGATAAAAATGTCTACGATATGATCATCGAGATGAATATCTAAGTTGCGAGTTTGGCATACAACTTTAGACAATGTGAAAATTGTTTCACAAGTCACGCCACCTGGAACACCATAGTGTGATGGTGTGTCCGAACATCATAGTCGTGCTCTATTGGATATGGTGCATGCTATGATGTCTCTTATCGTTTTGTTACTATAATTTTGGGGTTATGCATTAGAGACAACTACATTCACTTTAAATAGGGCACCATCTAAATCTGTTGAGATGACACCGTGTGAATTATGGTTTGATAGAAACCTAAGCTGTCATTTCTTAATGTTTGGGGTTGCGACGCTTGTGTGGAAAATGTTTTCACCTAATGAGCTCGAACCCAAAGCGGACAAATGCATCTTCATAGAATACCCTAAGAACAGTTGGGTGAACCTTCTATCTTAGATCCAAGCATAAAATGTTTGTTGCTAAAACTGGGTCCTTTCTCAAGAAAAAGTTTCTCTTGAAAGAATTGAGTGGGAGGAAGATAGAACTTGATGAGGTTATTGAACCTCTATTTCAACCAGATAGTAGCTCAACGCAGGAAGTTGTTTCTGTGAAGCCTACGTTAGTTGAAGAGGAAGTTAATGATGATGATCATGAAGCTATGGATCGAGTTACTATCAGACCTCATAGGTCGACAAGGACGTGTACTGCTCCTGAGTGGTGCGGCAACCTTGTCTTAGAGGTCAAGTTGTTGGACAACGATGAACCTACGAACTATGGAGAAGCGATGATGGGCCCGGATTCCGACAAATGGTTAGAGGCCATAAAATCCGAGAAAGGATCCATGTATAAAAACCAAGTATAGACTTTGGTAGACTTGCTGGTTGGGCGGCAGGTCGTCGAGTACAAATGGACCTTTAAGATGAAGACAGACAATAATGGTGAATGTCACCATTTATAAAGCTCGACTTGTCGCAAAGAAGTTTCAGCAAGTTCAAGGAGTTGACTGCGATGAGACTTTCTCACTCGTAGCGATACTAAAGTCTGTTGGAATTATGTTAGTAGTTGCTGCATTTTTCAATTATGAAATCTGGCGGATGGATGTCAAAACATCATTTCCTTCCTCAAGGAAAGGTTGTATGAGATACAACCAAAAGGTTTTTGTCAGTCCTAAGGATGCTAAAAGGTGTGCAAGCTTCAGTGATCCTTCTATGAACTGAAGCAAGCATCTTGGAGTTGGAATATACACTTTGATGAGGTGATCAAAGTTTTTGGGTCTATACAAAGTTTATGAGAAACTTGTATTTACAATAAAGTGAGTGGGAGCACTATAGAGTTTCTGGTAAGCATATGTGGTTGACATATTGTTGATCGAAAATGATGTAGAATTTTTGGAAAGCATGAACGGTCGTTTGAAACGAGTGTTTCAAAGGAAGACCTGGATAAAGCTACCTAATTGTTGAGCATCAAGATCTATAGAGATAGATCAAGAAGCTTGATGAGACTTTTCAAAAAGTACATACCTTGACAAAGTTTTTGAAAGAATTCACAATGGATCAGTCAGAGAAAGAGTTCTTGCCTGATTTGTAAGGTGTGAAGTTGAGTAAGACTCACTACCCAGTGACTGCAGAAGATAGAGAAAAGATGAGTGTCATCCCCTATGCTTTAGCCATAGGCTATATCATGTATGCAATGCTGTGCACAAGACCCGATGTCAGCCTTGCCATAAGTATGGCCGGAAGGTTTCAAAGTGATCCTGGAATGGAGCACTGGATAGCGGTCAAGATTATCCTTAGTAACTAAAAGACTAAGGAGATGTTTCTCGATTATGGAGGTGATAAAGAGTTCGCCGTAAAGAGTTACGTCGATGCAAGCTTTAACACCAATTCGGATGACTCGTAGTAGCAATCTGGATACGTATAGTGGAGCAGCCATTTGGAATAGTACCAAGTGGAGTGTGGTAGCAGTGTTTACGGTTTGACATAGAAATTTGCAAAGTACACATGGATCTGAATGTCACAGACCCGTTGACTATAAGACCTCTCTCACATGCAAAGCATGATCAAGCCCCAGAACTCATTGGGTGTTAGATTCATAACAATGCGAATCACATGGTGATGTGAACTAGATTATTGACTCTATTGCAAGTGGGAGACTGTTGGAAATATGCCTTAGAGGCAATAATAAATTATTTATTATCATATTTCCTTGTTCATGATAATCGTTTATTATCCATGCTATAATTGTATTGATCGGAGACTTAGATGCATGTGTGGATACATAGACAAAACCATGTCCCTAGTATGCCTCTAATAGACTAGCTCGTTGATCAAAGATGGTTAAGGTTTCCTAGCCATGGACATGAGATGTCATTTGATAACGGGATCACATCATTAGGAGAATGGTGTGATGGAAAAGACCCAAACTACAAACGTAGCATATAATCGTGTTAGTTTATTGCTACTGTTGTCTGCATGTCAAGTATATGTTCCTTTGACCATGAGATCATGCAACTCATAGACACCGGAGGAGTGCCTTGTGTGTATCAAACGTCGCAACGTAAATGGGTGACTATAAAGGTGCATTACAGGTATCTCCGAAGGTGTCTGTTGGGTTGGCATGGATCAAAACTGGGATTTGTTACTCCGTGTGATGGAGAGGTATCTCAGGGCCCACTCGGTAATACAACATCACAATAAGCCTTGCAAGCAATGTGACTAAGTGTTAGACACGGGATCTTGTATTACGAAACGAGTAAAGAAACTTTCCGGTAACAAGGTTGAACTAGGTATACAGATACCGACGATCGAATCTCGGGCAAGTAACATACCGAAGAACAAAGGGAAACATCATACGGGATTAACTGAATCCTTGACATACAGGTTCGAGCGATAAAGATCTTCATAGAATATGTAGGAACCAATATAGGCCATCCAGATCCCGCTATTGGTTATTGACCGTAGAGGTGTCTCGGTCATGTCTACATAGTTCTCGAACCCGCAGGGTCTACACACTTAAGGTTTGGTGACGTTTCGGTAGTATAGAATTATGCATGGTGGTGACCGAAGGTTGTTCGAAGTCCCAGATGAGATCCCGGACGTCACGAGGAGCTCCGGAATGGTCCGGAGGTAAAGATACATATATAGGAAGTCCTATTTTGGTCGCCGGAAAAGTTTCGGGCTCATCGGTAGTGTATCGGGAGTGTCGGTAGTGTACCGGGAGACCATCGGGAGGGGTATTTCGATCCAAGAGGATACATGGGCTGTGGGAGAGGGAATACCAGCCCTTGGTGGGCTGGTTTAAGCCCCACAAAGGGCCCATGCATCTGGGAAGAAAAGCCCAAGGAGAAAAAGGTGGAAAAAGGCAAAAAGTCTAAATAAGGAAGGAGTCCTAATCCTAATAGGATTGGAGTAGGACTCCTCCACCTCCAATTTCGGCCAGATCTTGAGGGTTTGAGGCTGCCTCCTCCCCTCCCTCCCTCCTATATATACTAGAGGATTTAGAGGGAAAAGAAAAAACCTAATAGCCACGTGCTACCTCTCCTCTAGATCGCAGTTTCTCCTCTAGATCGGTTTTCTGCAGTGCTTAGGCAAAGCCCTGCCGGAATAGCTCCACCACCATCGCCGCAGCGCCATCACGCTGCCAGAGAACTCTTCTACCTCTCTGCTCCCCCTTGCTGGATCAAGAAGGTGGAGTTCTTCATCAAGTTGTACGTGTGCTGAACGCGGAGGTGTCGTCCGTTCGGTGCTAGATCGGAAGGACCGTGATCAAGATCGCAAGACGGATCGTGATGAGTTCGCGGGACGGATCGTGATGAGTTCGCGAGACGGATCGTGATGAGATCGCGGGATGGATCGTGATGAGTTCGCGGGACGGATCGTGATGAGTTCGCGGGACGGATCGTGATTGGATCGCGGGACGAATCGTGACGAGATCGCGGGACACTCGGCGATTTGGATCACGAAGACGTTCGACTACACCAACCGCGTTTCTTAACGCTTCCCGCTTAGCGATCTACAATGGTACGTAGATCCACTCTCCCTCTCGTAGATGCTCATCACCATGGATAGATCTGCGTGTGCGTAGGAAAAATTTTGTTTCCCATGCAACGTTCCGCAACAATTAAATGCGTCTGCTTCTCTCTTCCAGAAGTTTTGATTATTTTTTCATGAGAGAAGCGACCGAGGTTAAAATCACCTATGATTATCCAGGGTGTACTGTCGTTTTCCTTTATCTAAACAAGTTCACTGAGGAAGGCATGTTTTTGGCTACGGTTTTATGGGGCATATACATTTGTGATGACGAACGAAAGTGGGTGAGCGAGTGGCGATAGCCTTATGGAGGAGGTAAAGTTGTGGTGAGAGTGAAAGATTAGGTTGAGGTGATTAGAGTTGAAAGCAGAAACGGTTCCACCGGCCGAGCCGTTGGACCGAAGGAAGATCTTCTAGTCAAGAAAAGTTGGGAGGAATGTTTTAAATTTTCGCTCATTTATTTCGTTTAGTTTTGATTCTTGAAGGAGGGCACAGTTCGGCTTGATATTAATTACCTCGGAAAGAATGTTGGCGCATTTGTTGTCATCACCGAGCCCTCTCACGTTCCAGGAGCATATAGATAGAGTAGTGTTACTCATGGGGATACATTCGGTGGCACCATGGCATGGTCTTGGTACTAGTAGTAGGTGGAGAGTACGGAAGATAGACTACAGGGTAGATAGAGCTGATTCGCAGATCAGACTTAGCACACATGCAAGGGAAGACATAGACTAGATAGGTAGGGATACAATAAGGACGTGTTGTTGCCGTCGGGGCGCCACAGGAGTGAGCGTGTAGTGATGTGTGCATCATGGCACGGATGCAGCATCGTCGACGTTGTCGACGTCGTCAGCGGCAGCCACGAGATCAGCAGTCGCGACATCTGCGCCACATATGGTGGCGATCAGCACGAGGCTGGCGGCAGAGGCTGCTGGCGCTTCTGGAACCTCTAGATGTGCGTCCTGGATGGCCTCCTTGAGGGCCTTGGCAACGTCAGCAGCAGAGAGGCGCGCTGCCTTAGCTCGGACGGCCTTAGTAGTCATGTTGGTTAACGTCTTTGGCTCTTTTGCAGCCAGTAGCAGCTTCGGCGGAGGCTCTTGTTTTCGTCAGCTGAGCGCTTTGCTGAGTGCCACAGTTTGCAGAGCGTACACTCATGGGTGCAGGTCCTATGATTTCCGACAAGTTGATATGCGGGGTTAGACCGGGATTATCATGAGCGGAAGAAGGAGTGGACGGGCATGATTTAGCAGGGACCATACCTTGTGAGGTTGCTCTCATCGAGAAGGCGATGGAGGAGTCATGGAAGTCGAATGCTAAAGATGAGGAGCTGTCGTACGGGCGGAATGCGGACGACAGCTGCATGGTTGAGGGCGAAGGGGAGCCATCTACGGTGCCGAGAGTGTCGTCGGCTGCCAGAGGAAGCGAGTTTAGCAAGGAGACTACGTCGGCATCTAAGGCAGGGCAGGGAGCAGGTCGCATCACGATGATAGGCGTGGAGGACAAGTCGACAACGGCCGTTGTAGAGAACGCAGAGGGAGGCGATGCTTGCTAAGAGGGGGGTGAGTCGCTATCGAAGGAGAGGACGATGACGTTGTTGGTCAGCCCTGGCTGGCCGTCGTCATGTGACGAGACAATTAGTGGCTTGTTGACAGAGTCACCCGCGTTGTTGGGCGGGTGAGGAGGTAGGGAGCAGGCCGGGGACGGCGGAGGCCCGCGAGGGAGCTCGTCGCCAGCCGCATCGGCCTCGTGGAAGCTGTTGTTTCCGCGTGCATGCACGTTTCCCTCGGATCCAAGTCGAAGTCGGAGGAAAGCGGCGACGAGTCTGCTGGTCCCATCTGATCGAGGACGGTATTGATAAGCCCTAGCTTCTTCTGTAAGAACAAGTCTAAGGGTTTTTTCCGCTTTTGAGTGGACCCTAGCTTCTTCTTTTCGATTGATGAGGTTGATAATTTGTTTAGTGGCTGTCTCGCGTTGGTGGGCATGCGAACGTCTCGAGGCCCATTTTTTTAGCGATTGCCTTGTTGATTGTAGCACTTTTGATAAGGTCGTGGCAGAGTTTTCCCGATGATTTGGGCGGCGGTTGTTGGCCCAATTTTTCTGTATTATTTCATGGCAGGCCATGCTAGATATCCAGGAGTTTTCGGATCTAAAGTGTCTTGGTTTTGGGATAGATGTCTGACTATGTATGATTAGGGGAACGTGGTCAGACCTAAAGCGAGTGAGGGAAGATAGAGTGGTGTTGGGGAAGCAGGAGTTCCAAGCTAGGTTAAAAAACACTCGGTCTAGTAGTTCTAGTGTGGGTACGAATTAGTTGTTGGACCAGGTGAATCATTTGTCCAGGAGAGGTAGTTCGAACAGTACTGTTAAATGCGTCTCCTTCTCTTTGCCGGAAGTTTTGATTATTTTTTTGCATGAGAGAAGCGAACGAGGTTAAAATCACCTATGATTATCCAGGGCATACTGTCGTTTTCCTTGATCTGAACAAGTTCATTGAGGAAGGCATGTTTTTGGCTAAGGTTTGATGGGTCATATGCGTTTGTGACGACGAACGGAAGTGGGTGAGCGAGAGGCGATAGCCTTATGGAGGAGGTAAACTTGTGGTGAGAGCGAGAGATTAGGTTGAGGTGATTAGAGTTGAAAGCAGAAACGGTTCCGCGGGCCGAGCCATCGGACGGAAGGAAGATCTTCTGGTCAAGAAAAGTTGGGAGGAATGTTTTAAATTTTTGCTCATTTATTTCGTTTAGTTCTGATTCTTGAAGGAGGGCACGGTTCGGCTTGATATTAATTAGCTCAGAAAGAATGTCGGCGCATTTATTGTCATCACCGAGCCCTCTCACGTTCTAGGAGCACATAGATAGAGTAGTGTTACTCTTGGGGATACATTCGGTGGCACCATGGCATGGTCTTGGTACTAGTAGTAGGTGGAGAGTACGGAAGATAGACTACAGGGTAGATAGAGTTAATTCGCAGATCAGACTTAGCACACATGCAAGGGAAGACATAGACTAGATAGGTAGGGATACAATAAGGACGTGTTGTTGCCGTCGGGGCGCCACAGGAGTGAGCATGCAGTGATGTGTGCATCATGGCACGGATGCAGCATCATCGACGTTGTTAACGTCGTCAGCGGCATCCACGAGAGCAGCAGTCGCGACATCTGTGCCACATATGGTGGCAATCAGCGCGAGGCTGGCGGCAGAGGCTGGTGGCGCTTCCAGAACCTCTAGATGTGCATCCTGGATGGCCTCCTTGAGGTCCTTGGCAACGTCAGCAGCAGAGAGGCACGTTGCCTTAGCTCGGACGGCCTTAGTAGTCATGTTGGTGAACGTCTTTGGCTCTTTTGCAGCCAGTAGCAGCTTCGGCGGAGGCTCTTGTTTTTGTCAGCTGAGCGCTTGGCTGAGTGCCACAATTTGCGGAGCGTACACTCATGGGGTGCAGGTCCTGTGATTTCCGGCAAGTTGATATGCAGGGTTAGACCGGGATTATCATGAGCGGAAGAAGGAGTGGACGGGCATGATTTAGCAGGGACCATACCGTCTGAGGTTGCTCTCGTCGAGAAGGCGATGGAGGAGTCATGGAAGTCGAATGCTGAAGATGAGGAGCTGTCGTACGGGCGGAATGCGGACGACAGCTGTCGGTTGAGGGCGAAGGGGAGCCATCTGTGGCGCCGAGAGTGTCGTCGACTGCCAGAGGAAGCGACTTTAGCAAGGAGACTGCGTCGGCATCTGAGGCAGGGTAGGGAGCAGGTCACGTGACGATGATAGGCGTGGAGGACAAGTCGACAACAGCCGTTGCAGAGAACGCAGAGGGAGGCGACGCTTGCTAAGAGGGGGGCGAGTCGCTATCGGAGGAGAGGACGATGATGTTATTGGTCAGCCCTGGCTGGCCGTCGTCGTCTGATGAGACGATTAGTGGCTTGTTGACAAAGTCACCCGCGCTGTTGGGCGGGTGAGGAGGCAGGGAGCAGGCCGGGGACGGCGGAGGCCCGCGAGGGAGCTCGTCGCCAGCTGCATCGGCCTCGTGGAAGCTGTTGTTTCCGCGTGCATGCATGTTTCCCTCGGATCCGAGTCGGAGTCGGAAGAAAGCGGCGACGGGTCTGCTGGTCCCATCTGATCGAGGACGGTTTGATAAGCCCTAGCTTCTTCTGTAAGAACAAGTCTAAGGGTTTTTTCCGCTTTTGAGTGGACCCTAGCTTCTTCTTTTCGATCGATGAGGATGATAATTTGTTTACTGGTTGTCTCGCGCTGGTGGGCATGCGAACGTCTCGAGGCCCATTTTTTTAGCGATTGCCTTGTTGATTGTAGCACTTTTGATAAGGTCGTGGTAGAGTTTTCCCGATGATTTGGGCGGCAGTTGTTGGCCCAATTTTTCTGTATTATTTCATGGCAGGCCGTGCTAGATATCCAGGAGTTTTCGAATCTAAAGTGTCTTTGTTTTGGGATAGATGTCTGAATATGTATGATTAGGGGAACGTGGTCAGACATAAAGCGAGTGAGGGAAGATAGAGTGGTGTTGGGGAAGCAGGAGTTCCAAGCTAGGTTAAAAAGCACTCGGTCTAGTCGTTCTAGTGTGGGTACAGATTAGTTGTTGGACCAGGTAAAGCGTCTGTCCAGGAGAGGTAGTTCGAGCAGTACTGTTAAATGCGTCTCCTTCTCTTTGCCGAAAGTTTTGATTATTTTTTTCATGAGAGAAGCGAACGAGGTTAAAATCACCTATGATTATCCAAGGCGTACTGTCGTTTTCCTTGATCTGAACAAGTTCATTAAGGAAGGCATGTTTTTGGCTATGGTTTGATGGGGCATATACGTTTGTGACGATGAACGGAAGTGGGTGAGCGAGAGGCGATAGCCTTATGGAGGAGGTAAAGTTATGGTGAGAGTGAGAGATTAGGTTGAGGTTATTAGAGTTGAAAGCAGAAACGGTTCCGCCGGCCGAGCCGTCGGACGGAAGGAAGATCTTCTGGTCAAGAAAAGTTGGGAGGAATGTTTTAAATTTTCGCTCATTTATTTCGTTTAGTTTTGATTCTTGAAGGAGGGCACGGTTTGGCTTGATATTAATTAGCTCAGAAAGAATGTCGGCACATTTGTTGTCATCATCGAGCCCTCTCACGTTCCAGGAGCACATAGATAGAGTAGTGTTTCTCATGGGGATACATCCGGTGGTACCATGGCATGGTCTTGGTACTAGTAGTAGGTGGAGAGTACGGAATATAGACTACAGGGTAGATAGAGTTGATTCGCAGATCAGACTTAGCACACATGCAAGGGAAGACATAGACTAGATAGATAGGGATACAATAAGGACGTGTTGTTGCCGTCGGGGCGCCATAGGAGTGAGCGTGTAGTGATGTGTGCATCATGGCACGGATGCAGCATCGTCGACGTTGTCGACGTCGTCAGCGGCAGCCACGAGAGCAGCAGTCGCGACATCTGTGCCACATATGGTGGCGATCAGCGTGAGGCTGGCGGCAGAGGCTGGTGGCGCTTCCGGAACCTCTAGATGTGCGTCCTGGATGGCCTCCTTGAGGGCCTTGGCAACGTCAGCAGCAGAGAGACGCGTTGCCTTAGCTCGGACGGCCTTAGTAGTCATGTTGGTGAACGTCTTTGGCTCTTTTGCAGCCAGTAGCAGCTTCGGCGGAGGCTCTTGTTTTTGTCAGCTGAGCGCTTGGCTGAGTGCCACAATTTGCGGAGCGTACACTCATGGGGTGCAGGTCCTGTGATTTCCGGCAAGTTGATATGCAGGGTTAGACCGGGATTATCATGAGCGGAAGAAGGAGTGGACGGGCATGATTTAGCAGGGACCATACCGTCTGAGGTTGCTCTCGTCGAGAAGGCGATGGAGGAGTCATGGAAGTCGAATGCTAAAGATGAGTAGCTGTCGTACGAGCGGAATGCGGATGACAGTTGTATGGTTGAGGGCGAAGGGGAGCCATCTGCGGCGCCGAAAATGTCGTCGGCTGCCAGAGGAAGCGACTTTAGCAAGGAGACTGCGTCGGCATCTGAGGCAAGGCGGGGAGCAGGCCACGTGATGATGATAGGCGTGGAGGACAAGTCGACAATGGCCGTTGCAGAGAACGCAGAGGGAGGCGACGCTTGCTAAGAGGGGGGCGAGTCGCTATCGGAGGAGAGGACGATGATGTTGTTGGTCAGCCCTGGCTGGCCGTCATCGTCTGACGAGACGATTAGTGGCTTGTTGACAGAGTCACCCGTGCCGTTGGGCGGGTGAGGAGGCAGGGAGCGGTCCGGGGACGGCGGAGGCCCGTGATGGATCTCGTCGCTGACCGCATCGGCCTCGTGGAAGTTGTTGTTTCCGCGTGCATGCATGTTTCCCTCGGATCCGAGTCGGAGTCGGAGGAAAGCGGCGACGGGTCTGCTGGTCCCATCTGATCGAGGACAATATTGATAAGCCACAAGTATAGGGGGTTAGTTGTATCCTCTTTCCATAAGTAAGAGTGTCGAACCCAATGAGGAGCTAAAGGTAGAACAAATAGTCCCTCAAGTTCTATCGACCACCGATACAACTCTACGCATGCTTAACATTCGCTTTACCTAGAACAAGTATGAAATTAGAAGTACTTTGTAGGTGTGATAGATAGGTTTGAAAGATAATAAAGAACATGTAAATAAAAACTATGGGCTGCTAAGATAGATAAACAACTAAGTTAGTTTAACGAGTGTGGAAAATTGGTGGTAGGAGTTGCGGAATTGTCCCTAGGCAATTGATAACTAGACCGGTAATCATTATTGCAATTTTATATGAGGGAGAGGCATAAGCTAACATACTTTCTCTAATTGGATCATATGCACTTATGATTGGAACTCTAGCAAGCATCCGCAACTACAAAAGATCATTAAGGTAAAACCCAGCCATAGCATTATAAGGTATCAAGTCCTCTTTATTCCCATACACAAACAACCTACTTACTCGGGTATGTGTTTCTATCACTCACGCCACCCACCATAAGCGAATCATAAGCATATTGAAAACCCTAAAGCAGGGATCCCTCATGCTTGCGCGACATGGAGAGCACCATAGGACAACACCAATAATAAAACATTTAACTCAAACCAATCATGATCACCAATCAACCAATAGGACAACAAAAATCTACTCAGACATCACCGGATGGCAACACATCATTGGATAATAATATGAAGCATAAAGCACAATGTTCAAGTCGAGGGTACAACGGGTTGCAGGAGAATGGACCGCTGTAGATAGATGGGGGAAGGTTATGGAGGTGTTGGCGAAGATGACGGAGTTGTTGGAGTAGATCGCCGTCATGATGATGGCCCTGGTGGCGTTCCGATGCCATCGGGAGAGAGGGGGAAAGATACCCCTCCTTCTTATTCTTCCTTGACCTTCCCCCTAGATGGGAGAAGGGTTTCCCCTCTGGTACATGGCCTCCATGGCGGCGGAGGGGCGAGAGCCCCTCTGAGATTGGATCTCTCTCTCTCTCTCTGTTTCCTTGTGTTTCTACGCTCCTAGATTCCGGCCTTTCACTGTTTCTTAAATATCCGGAGATCTGTTACTCCGATCGGGCTGAAATTTTGAGGGGATTTTCCTTATAAAAATATATTTCTTGCGGCTGAAGTACAGCTCCAACCGACCTAACGGGTAGCCACAAGCCCTCAGGGCGCACCTGGCAGGCTTGTGGGCCCCTTGGGCATTGCCTTTTGTTGGTTCCACTTCCCAAAATTCACATATATTTCAAAACAAATCTCCGTAAGTTTTTATCCCATTATGACTTTGTTTGATATGGATTTTCTGCGAAACAAAAAACATGCAACAAACAGGAACTGGCACTGGGCACTGGATCAATATGTTAGTCCCAAAAATAGTATAAAAAGTTGCCAAAAGTATATTAAAGTTGTAGAATATTGGCATGAAACAATCAAAAATAATGACGAAGACGTATCAGCATCCCCAAGCTTAATTCCTGCTCGTCCTCGAGTAGGTAAATGATGAAAAAGAAATTTTCGATGTGGAATGCTATCTAGCATAATCTTGATCATATAATCTAATCATGGCATGAATATTAAGACACGAGTGATTTGAAGCCATAGTCTATATTGACATAAAAACAGTAATACTTCAAGCACACCAACAAGGCAATCGTGTCCTTTCGAAATAACATGGCCTTAGAAAGCTATCCCTACAAAATCATATGGTCTGGCTATGCTCCATCTTCCCGACACAAAGTATCTAAATCATGCACAACCGCGATGATAAGCCAAGCAATTGTTTCACACTTTTTATGTTCTCAAAACCTTTCAACTCTCATGCAATACATGAGCATCAGCCATGGATATAGAACTATAGGTGGAATAGAATATGGTGGAGGTGATGAGAAAAAAGGAGAAGATAGTCTCACATCAACTAGGTGTATCAACGGGCTATGGAGATGCCCATCAATAGATATCAATGTGAGTGAGTAGGGATTTCCATGCAACGGGTAAACTAGAGCTATAAGTGTATGAAATCTAAAAATTAAAACTAAGTGGTCGCGCAAATGATGAAAATTCCACTAGCTATATGAAAGTGACAAAATAGAAGACTCTCTATCATGAAGATCATGGTGCTACTTTGAAGCACAAGTGTGGAAAAAGATAGTAGCATTGTCCCTTCTCTCTTTCTCTCATTTTTTTGGTGGGCATCTTTGGCCTCTTTTTTTATTTGGGCTTTGCTGGCCTCTTTTTTTTTGTAAAGTCCGAAGACTCCTCCCAACTTGTGAGGGAATCATAGCTTCCATCATCCTTTTCTCACATGGGACAATGCTCTAATAATGAAAATCATCACACTTTTATTTACTTACAACTCGATACCTAGAACAGAAATATGACTCTATATGAATGCTTCCGGTAGGATATCGGGATGTGCAACGATCTAGCCTAGCAAATGACATCAAAAAATGGACAAGCCATGAAAACATCATGCAAGCTGTCTTACGATCATCCAAAGCAATATGAAAATGATGGTGCATGTGATACTAAACGGAACAGTGGTAGTTGCATGGCAATATATCTCGGATTGGCTATGGAAATGTCATAATAGGTAGGTATGGTGGCTGTTTTGAGAAAAATATATGGTGGCTGTTTTGAGGAAGGTGGGTTTGATGCACCGGCGGAAGTTGTGCGGTACTATAGAGGCTAGCAAAGGTGGAAGGGTGAGAGTGCGTATAATCCATGGACTCAACATTAGTCATAAAGAACTCACATGCTTATTGCAAAAGTCTATTAGTTATCAAATAAAGCATTATACGCATGCTCCTAGGGGAGAGGTTGGTAGGAGTTAACCATCGCACGCTCCCGACCCTCACACAAAGGTTGACAATCATTAAACAAATCATGCTCCGACTTCGTTACATAACGGTTCACCATACGTGCATGCTATGGGAATGACAAACTTCAACACATGTATTTCTCCAATTCACAACTACTCACTAGCATGACTCTCATATTACCATCTTTATATCGCAAAACTATTGCAAGGAATCAAACATATCATACTTAGTGATCTACAAGTTTTATATAGGATTTTATGACTAACCATGTGAATGACCAACTCCTGTTAACTCTCTAAATAGATATAAGTGAAGCATGAGAGTTTAATTCTTTCTACAAAAGATATGCCCATGCTCTAAAAAATATAAGTGAAGCAAAAGAGCATTCTACAAATGGCGGTTTTCTATGTGTGAGAGACAGGCAATCCAAACTTTGAATGATATAAGTGAAGCACATGAAGCATTCTATAAAGACATACTCAAAAGATATAAGTGAAGTGCATGAAGCATTCTATAAAGCCATACTCAAAAGATATAAGTGATGTGCATGAAGTGTTCTATAAATCAACCAATGACTTTCTCATACCAGCATGGTGCATTATTAAAAGAAAAAGAAAAAGCACACGACAGTCCAAGGTTTACGCATATCATGTGACGAATAAAAATATAGCTCCAAGTAAAATTACCGATAGTTGTTAGAAGAAAGAGGGGATGCCTTCCGGGGCATCCCCAAGCTTAGTTTCTTGGGAGTCATTGAATATTACCTTGGGGTGCCTCGGGCATCCCCAAGCTTATTCTCTTTCAAGTCCTTATTCCTTCATCCATCGTGATCTCACCCAAAATTTGAAAACTTCAATCACACAAAACTTAACAAAACCCTCATGAGATTCGTTAGTATAATAAAGCAAATCACAACTTTATGTACTGTTGCCAACCAATTCATATTTTATTTTTGCATTGTAGCTACTGTATTATAATTTTTCCATGGCTTATGCCACCGATACAATCGATAGTTTCATCAAAACGAGCAAAACAATGCATCAAAAACAGTATCTGTCTTAAACAGGATAGTTTGTAGCAATATGAACATTCACCATACTTATGTAACTCTAATAATTCTGAAAAACTAGGAAAAAATAAAAAAAATTCATATAAGTACTGTGTAAAAATTTCAGAAACTTTTGGCATTCCATTAAAAAATGTAAATTCACGCACTACAGCCAAAGTTTCTGTTTTTACACTACACACACCAAACAAGCAATCTAATCATCCTAAAGGCAAATCCTGGCACATCATTTTTATAATACAATGTATTTATACAAGGGGATAATTATTATTTTTGAAAAGTTTCTATAATCAAGATTTGCAAAGTTTCCATGGGCATGAACAAAGTTCAAGGCTAGCTCCCACTTTCACAATGCTCGTCTCTCTCACTTTCACTTTTCTTTTTGAAAAAGTTTTAGGTTCGCCTCTTTATTATTTTGTTTTTAAAATAAATAAAAGCACATAACAGAATTAAATGACTCTCTAAAACTTTCGGGTTGTCTCCCTGGCAATGCTTTCTTTAAAGCCATTAAGCTAGGCATAAAGTGATCAAGTAATGGATCCACCCGGATCCCAAGGTATATCAAAGCCAATTTTAATTAACAATGATTTGTAATTTAGTATTGAACACAAAGTAACATATATCATGCAATAACGAAGTCTAACTCTCTTCCTATGCATCGGCATGTCATAAAAGAACAATTCATGCACACAAAGTAAAGGCCAATACATAGCATAAGCAGTTTCTTGCCATTTTATCATATTGGAAACATAGAGAGGTGGAGATGTAGTTCCTCTCTCATAATAATTGCAAGTAGGAGCATCAAGCACATGCATATTATATCTATCAAAATCATCATGTGTAATAGTAAAAGGCAACCGATCTATATAATCCTTAATAAGTGCAAACTTCTCCGATATAGTATAGTTGGGAGAATTCAAAAAGATAACAGGACTATCATGCGTGGGTGCAATAGCAACAATTTCATTCTTAACATAAGGACTATAGCAATTTCATCTCCATAAGCATCTTTCATATTGGCATCATGGCCACAAGCATAGCAAGCATCAAGTTCATCAAAAAGGATATTTCAAATGAATCCAAGGGATCATAGCAATCAACATAGCATTCATCCTTTGGTAAGCACAAAGGGAAATTAAACAATGTATGATTTGAAGAGTTACTCTCATTAGAAGTTGGGCATGGGTAGCTAATCTGCTCTTCCTCCTTTTGTTCTTCGCTCTTCTCCTCATCTTTTTCATCTAATGAGCTCACAGTTTCAGCAATTTCTTCTTCCATAGATTCCTGCAAAATATTAGTCTCCTCCTGGATAGTGGAGGAGTCCTCAATATATGGCTTAACATAAGCATTAGAAGCATAGTTTTCATAGCAATATTTAAGTATGGCAAAACTTCCGGATTTGTAAAGAGTAGCATCATACTTTTCGATCAAAGAAGCAATTTCATACGCACCCTTAAAAGCAACAAATTCTTCAATTTGCTCAATATCATAGTAATTATAAACACCCTTGGAATAAGAAGATACGATTCCATTATCCTTAAACTCACATTGATAGGGAAGGTCTTTTTAGGGTCTTCAAAACAACAAGTACAATCATAAATTTCGCATAGATTCCAAGCATAGCATTGCAAACTATTAATATCATGCCATAAAAGTTTCCATTTTTTAGATAAGCGGTGTTGCACATAATAAGCATGCTCATTTAATGATTTTCCCTCAACTAAGCTAGTCGGGGTTTCAGCACGAGCACAAACGAATCGAAGATGATCCAAATAATATTCTTCGGTAGTACGGAACACTAGTGATTCCTCAACTTTTGGGGCAGCAAGTACATCTATTTTTTTTGGTATTTTGCGTGTCCTACCCATATCTAAAGATATAAAACAACAAAGAACAGGAAATAAAATCTACTTAGTGATAAAGCAAACAAGCACACATGAGAATATTCACCCCACGCTAGTGCTCCCCGACAATGGCGCCAGAAAAAGGTCTTGATAAGCCACAAGTATAGGGGGATCAGTTGTAGCCTCTTTTAATAAGTAAGAGTGTTGAACCCAACGAGGAGCTAAAGGTAGAACAAATATTACCTCAAGTTCTATCGACCACTGATACAACTCTACGCACGCTTAACGTTCGCTTTACCTAGAACAAGTATGAAACTAGAAGTACTTTTTAGGTGTTATAGGATAGGTTTGCAAGATAATAAAGAACACGTAAATAAAAACTAGGGGCTGCTAAGATAGATAAACAACTAAGTTAGTTTAGCGACTATGGAAAAGTGATGGTAGGAGTTGCAGAATTGTCCCTAGGCAATTGATAACTAGACCGGTAATCATTGTTGCAATTTTATATGAGGGAGAGGCATAAGCTAACATACTTTCTCTACTTGGATCATATGCACTTATGATTGGAACTCTAGCAAGCATCCGCAACTACTAAAGATCATTAAGGTAAAACCCAACCATAGCATTATAAGGTATCAGGTCCTCTTTATTCCCATAAACAAACAACCTACTTACTCGGGTCTGTGTTTCTATCACTCACGCCACCCACCATAAGCGAATCATAAGCATATTGCAAACCCTACAACAGGGATCCCTCACGCTTGCGCGACACAGAGAGCACCATAGGAAAACACCAATAATAAAACATGCAACTCAAACTAATCATGATCATCAATCAACCAATAGGACAACAAAAATCTACTCAGACATCATAGGATGGCAACACATCATTGGATAATAATATGAAGCATAAAGCGCCATGTTCAAGTAGAGGGTACAACGGGTTGTGGGAGAGTGGACCGTTGTAGATAGATGGGGGAAGGTGATGGAGGTGTTGGTGAATATGACGGAGTTGTTGGAGTAAATCGCCGTCATGATGATGGCCCCGGCGGCGTTCCGGTGCCACCGGGAGAGAGGGGGAGAGATCCCCCCCTCCTTCTTCTTCTTCCTTGACCTTCCCCCTAGATGGGAGAAGGGTTTCCCCTCTGGTCCATGGCCTCCATGGTGGCGGAGGGGCGAGAGCCCCTCTGAGATTGGATCTCTCTCTCTCTCTGTTTCCTTGTGTTTCTGCGCTCCCAGATTCCGGCCTTTCACCGTTTCTTAAATATCCGGAGATCTGTAACTCCGATCAAGCTGAAATTTTGAGGGGATATTCCTTATAAAAGTATATTTCTTGCGGCCGAAGGAAAGATCCAACTGACCCAAGGGGTAGCCATAAGGACTCAGCGCGTGCCCTACCCCCAGGGCGCGCCTCACAGGCTTGTGGGCCCCTCGGGCACCGCCTTTTGTTGATTCCACTTCCCAAAATTCACATATATTCCAAAACAAATCTCCATAAGTTTTTATCCCGTTATGACTTCATTTGATATGGGTTTTTTGCAAAACAAAAAACATGCAACAAATAGGAACTGGCACTAGGCACTGGATCAATATGTTAGTCCCAAAAATAGTATAAAAACTTGCCAAAAGTATATGAAAGTTGTAGAATATTGGCATGAAACAATCAAAAATTATAGATACGATGGAGACGTATCAGACGGTGGTGATTTTTTTGATTTTGACGATCTTAATGTCATTTGAGGGGGGCAGCTGGATTGCCAGGGAGTCTGGCAAAGTCATGCGTCGGTCCACCATGAAGAGGGCACGGGCTGTTGTGAAGTCTCGCCCCTCGATGCAGTAGTGGTCAACGGAGCATACATCACCAGAGCTCGTGCGGGAACCCCCAGGCCTGGACCTCGATGAGTTGGTCGAAGACCGGAGCTGCACGGTCGGCCAACTCGACCGGCTCCTGCGTGATTTGGTTCTCGCGGAAGTCGAGTGGCCCGAGGCCAACGAGGCACTCCCGCACGCTGGGAGACTCAAAAGTGACGCAACCAGCCCCGCACCAAGAACCGACAACGGCAAAGCTGGGCGTGCCAGCATACGCGAAGATTGCGGCGTGGATGAGTGGCATTGGGTTGTGGATGGGCGTGCATAGGTGAGCGAACGCTATGTGGCTGACGTCGTTGACGAGGCAAGGAGGCGCTACAATGTGAGGTGATGGGTCAAAGGGAATGCCGAAATGGCGATGGTAGCGATTGGCGCTAGTATTTGATGGAGATGGGGCGAAGGTTATCGTAGCACGCGCCTCGACAAGGCATGCACGAAGAGTGTCAAGGTCAACTGGGGAGGAGAGTGGGTGTGTAGGCATTAAGGTTGGGTTGTTGTTTTGAGGCTGAGTGGGAGGGGTGACGAGACGAGCGATGATAATGCCAAGCAGCGGCGCGTCTGGTGCGTGTCTGGCGCGAGGCCATTGAGTTGGCATGCCAAGGCCAGCAGCCGAAGCAGGTTCGTTCGTGGAGGCCATGTAGATCATAGGCGTAGCTCTGAGATGGGGAAAGAAAGTTGAGTTAAGGTCGATCTTTTGTGGAAGGGACAGAAAGAACGGAAGTAGCCACACTGACCTGCACCGACGAGCCTTGTGGCCGGAGCACCAGCAGCGGGCACACCTGACCAGGTCCCGGCAGTGTTGAACCTGGTGGTCCAGAGCGAGGCACCAGAAGCAGCGACGTTTATGAGAGAGTGGAGATGTGAGACGAGGGACTGGTGGTGGTGGCTGTGGAGAGAATGAGGTATTTATAGGCGGGTTGGAGCTGACTCCATGCGCATGCGGGGGAGAGAGGAGGACGTCTCTGTACGTTCGCAGATTCTGGTGTCCCACGGGTGATGTTGTCATGCATGCAGTCAAAGGATGGGCCGAGCTGGGATGTCTAATACGTCTCCAACGTATCTATAATTTTTCATGATGGCATGCTATTATATTATCTGTTTTGGATGTTTTATATGCATTAATATGTTATTTTATAGTATTATTTTGGGACTAACCTATTAATCTAGAGCCAAGTGCCAGTTTCTATTTTTTCCTTGTTTTTGAGTTTTATAGATATGGAATATTAAACGGAGTCCAAATGGAATAAAACCTTCAGAAGGAATTTTTCTGGAAGGAAACAAGTCATCCAAGATTGGAGTGCATGTTAGGAGGTGCCAGAGCGCCACAAGCCTGCTAGGCGCCCCCCCTGGCCGTGCCTAGCAGGCTTGTCGCCTCCTGACAGGTCTCCTAACCCTAATTCTTGGCCTATAAATATCCAAATATTCCCCCAACATCAAAAAGAGCCACACAAATACTTTTCCGCCACCAGAAGCCTCCGTTCCCGAGAGATCCAATCTTGGAGCCTTTTCCGAGGAGGGGGTTTCGATCACGAAGGGCATCTACATCAACTCCATTGCCCCTCCGATGATGCATGAGTAGTCCACCACAGACCTACGGGTCCATAGCTAGTAGCTAGATGGCTTCTTCTCTCTCTTTGATCTTCAATACCATGTTCTTCATGATCTTAATGGATATCTATCCGATGTAATCCTCTTTTGTGGTGTGTTTGTCAAGATCCGATGAACTATGAGTTTATGTTCAGATTATCCATGAATCTTCTTTGAATCTCCTCTAATTTCTTATATGCATGATTTCATACCCTTGCAAGTCTCTTCGAGTTATTGGTTTGGTTTCGCCAACTAGATTGGTAATTCTTGCAATGGGAGAAGTGCTAGGTTTTGGGTTCAATCTTGCGGTGTCCTCACCCAGTGACATAGTAGGAGCAGCGAGGCACGTATTGTATTGTTGCCATCAAGGGTAACAAGATGGGGTTTTCATCATATTGCTTGAGTTTATCCCTCTACATCATGTCATCTTTCTTAATGTGTTACTCTGTTCTTCATGAACTTAATACTCTAGATGCAGGCAGGAGTCGGTCAATGTGTGGAGTAATAGTAGTAGATGCAGAATCGTTTCGGTCTACTTGATATGGACGTGATGCTTGTATGCATGATCATTGCCTTGGATAACTACATGATTATTCACTTTTCTATCAATTGCTTGACAGTAATTTGTTTACCCACCATGATATTTGCCTTCAAAGGAGAAGCCTCTATTTTCCATCATATATTTTCAGATCTATACTTGCTGCAATTTATTTACCTTTTACTTTCCACAATTGTTACATCTATCTCTATCGGATATATTCCTTGCAACTAACCGTGAAGGTACTGACAACCCCTTTATAGCGTTGGGTGCAAGAGTTTGATTATTTGTGTAGGTGCATAAATTGGTGACTTGCTTGGTCCTCCTACTGTATTGATACCTTGGTTCTCAACAACTGAGGGAAATACTTACCTACTTCACTGCATCACCTTTTCCTCTTCAAGGGAAAACCAACGCATGCTCAAGAGGTAGCAAGAAGGATTTCTGGCGCCGTTGTCGGGGAGGATACACATCAAGCCTACCAAGTACCCATCACAAACTCATCTCTTGAATTTGCTTTATTTGTCATTTGCCTCTCGTTTTCCTCTCCCCCACTTCTAAAATGATTTTCAGAAAATACCAAAAAGATTCGCCTCTCTATTCTTCCTCTTTTGGTTGCTTCTTCCTTGCTGGACCACTATGTCTAATATTACCACGTCCCCCTTGTCACCAGATTTTGAAGTTCTTTACTTCAAACAAAAACAAGGGGAAATTTTGAAATATGCTTGGTATAGGTTAATGAAATCTTATCCTATTTCCAATCTAAAAGGGAAAAGCTTTTCTTAGAAAATTTTACATTGGTTTACCTTTGCATCATAGGGAGCTTCTAGATTTCGCCTCAAAAGGAAATTTTATTGAGCTTGACACGAATGCCGCTTATGAAGTTTTAGAAGGGATTTTGGGGGTTCCTCCACCAACAAGGGGGTTTGCTTTATCACAAGAGGGAGCTCAAGTGCTGGACAAATTGAATAACTTACATAAGCACTTGGCCGAGTTACAACAATATCATGAACCCCTAAAACATATCAACGGGAACCTTAATCGTTTGAATACTTTGATTACCCTTTGCAATAAGAGTTTGGACATTTTGGACACCAAGATGGATCCTCCCCCTACAAATGGGGAAATAGAAAAGAACCCCCTGGATTCGAGAAGGTCCTCACAAAATTTGCCAATACCAAAGATGACAATACCTAGATCTATTGTGTTTTGCCTAGCTAGGGGCGTTAAACAATAGCGCTTGTTGGGAGGCAACCCAATTTTATTTTGTGTTATGTTTTTTGCTTCTATTTTTGAGTGTCTCCCACATTATTACATCTTTATTAATTGTTTTTTGGTATTTTAATTAGTGTTTGATCCAAGTAAAACCTTTGGGGTGATCTATGCTAGTTGTTGATTTGATCTTGCTGAAAAACAGAAACTTTTGCGCTCAGTCCAGGACTTTTCTATTTTTGTTAGAGCGTCTATTTGATCTGCAATTTTTACAAAAGATTTATATATAAATTTACAAGGTTGTCCTAAATGTTCAAAATATTTTGAGTTACATAAGTATACAAAATTTCTAGATTTCTACAGACTGATCTGTTTTTGACAGATTCTGTTTTCTTTGAGTTGTTTGCCTATTTTGCTAAATCAATGGGTTGTATCATGTGGTATGAGATATGGGGAAGTTATATTACAGTAGGTATAACACCAATATAAATAAAGAATGAGTTCACAACAGTACCTAAAGTGGTGATTTATTTTCTTATACTAACGGATCTCACGAGTTTTCTGTTAAGTTTTGTGTTGTGACGTTTTCAAGTTTTGGGTAAAGATTGGATGGACTATAGAATAAAGAGTGGTAAGAGCCTAAGCTTGGGGATTCCCAAGGCACCCCAAGTCATATTCAAGGATGTTAAAGAGCCTAAGCTTGACGATGCCCCGGAAGGCATCCCCTCTTTCGTCTTCAATCCATCGGTAAATTTACTTGAGGCTATATTTTTATTCACCACATGATATGTGTTTTGCTTGGAGCGTCTTGTATGATATGAGTCTTTTCTTGTTAGTTTGCCACAATCATTCTTGCTGCACATCTTTTGAGAGAGACACACTGAATCATGAATTTATTAGAATACTCTTTGTGCTTCACTTATATCTTTTGAGTTGGGAAATTTTGCTCTATATGCTTCACTTATATCTTTTAGATCATGGCGGTGTTTGCGTTTTATAGAAATACTCGAACTCTTGTACCTCTCTTATATTATTTTGAGAGTTTCTAAAACAGCATGGTAATTGTTCTAGGTTATGAATTTAGTCCTAATATGATACACATCCAAAAGGGATATAATAAAAACTTTCATATTTATTGAATTGAGTATTTATGAGAAGTTTGATTCCTTGCATAAAGTTTTGAGATATAAAGATGGTAATGTTTAGCGACATGTTAGGAAGTAAATTGTGATTTGGTAAAAATACTTGTGTAAAGTTTTGTGATTCCCGTAGCATGCACTTATGGTGAACCGTTATGTAAGGAAGTCGGAGCATGACTTGTTTATAGATTGTCGACCTTTGTGTGAGGGTGAGGGGCGCGCGATGGTTAACTCCTACCAACCTCCCCCCTAGGAGCATGCGTTTGATGCTTTTCTTCAATGACTAATAGAATTTTGCAATAAGTATGTGAGTTCTTTATGACTAATGTTGAGTCCATGGATTATACGCATTCTCACACTTCCACTTTTACTAGCCTTTCTAGTATCGCGCAACTTTCGCAGGTGCAACAAACACTTTCCTCAAAACAGCCACCATATACCTTCCTCAAAACAGCCACCATATATCTTTCCTCAAAACAGCCAACATACCTACCTAGTATGGCATTTCCATAGCCATTCCGAGATATATTGCCATGCAACTTCCATCGTTTACTTTTATGACATGCACCATCTCTTCCATATTGCATATAGAGTCATATTTTTTTCATAGGTATCGAGATGTAATTTTCTTTTGAGTTGTAAGTAAATAAAAGTGTGATGATCTTCATTATAGAGCATGTCCCATGTGAGGAAAGGATGATGGAAGCTATGATTCCCTCACAAGTGGGGATCAGATTCTGGACTTTATGAAAAATAAAAGAGGCTAGTGAATCCCAAATAAAAAATGAATAAAAGAGGCCTTAGATGCCCACCAAAAATGAGAGAAAAGAGAGAAGGGACATTGCTACTACCTTTTTCCAAACTTGTGCTTCAAAGTAGCACCATGATCTTCATGATAGAGAGTCTCCTATTTTGTCACTTTCATATAGCTAGTGGAATTTTTCTTCATGATGCACGTCCACTTAGTTTCCTTTTGAGATTTCATACACTTATAGCTCTAGTGCATTCGTTTCATGGCAATCCCTACTCACTCACATTGATATCTATTGATGGGCATCTCCATAGCCCGTTGATATGCCTAGTTCATGTGAGACTATCTTCTCCCTTTCCTTGACAACCTTCACCATATTCTATTCCACCTTTAGTGCTATATCCATGGCTTGTGCTCATGTATTGTGTGAGAGTTGAAAAAGTTTGACAAAATAAAGGTGTGAAAACAATTTCTTGAATTTTCATCGGGGTTGTGCATGATATAAATACTTTGTGTGGGGAAGATGGAGCATAGCCAGACCATATGATATTGTAGGGATAACTTTCTTTTGCCATTATATTTTGAAGAGATACAATTCCTTTGCTAGTATGCTTGAAATTTTATTGTTTCTATATCAATATTAAGCTTTTTTTGAGTCTTATGGATCTGAATATTCATGCCACAATAAAGAATATTACTTGGATAAATATGTTAGGTAGCACTCCACATCAAAAATTCTGTTTTTATCATTTACCTACTCGAGGACGAGCAAGAATTAAGCTTGGGGATGTTGATAAGTCTCCAACGTATCTATAATTTTTTATGATGGCATGCTATTATATTATTTGTTTTGGATGTTTTATATGCATTAATATGCTATTTTATATTATTTTTGGAACTAACCTATTAATCTAGAGCCAAGTGCCAGTTTCTGTTTTTCCTTGTTTTTGAGATTTGCAGATATGGAATATTAAACGGAGTCCAAATGGAATAAAACCTTCGGAAGTAATTTTTTTGGAAGGAAACAAGTCATCCAAGCTTGGAGTGCACGTCAGGGGAGGTGCCAGGGCGCCATAAGCCTACTAGGCGCGGCCAGGGGGTGGCCGCGCCTAGCAGGCTTGTCGCCTCCTGGCAGGTCTCCTAACCCTAATTCTTGGCCTGTAAATACCCAAATATTCCCCCAACATCAAAAAAAGCCACACAGATACTTTTCCGCCGCCGGAAGCCTCCATTCCCGAGAGATCCAATCTTGGAGCCTTTTCCGGTAATCTGACGGAGGGGGTTTTGATCACGGAGGGAATCTACATCAACTCCATTGCCCCTCTGATGATGCGTGAGTACTCCACCATAGACCTACGGGTCCATAGCTAGTAGCTAGATGGCTTCTTCTCTCTCTTTGATCTTCAATACCATGTTCTTCATGATCTTCATGGAGATCTATCCAATGTAATCCTCTTTTGTGGTGTGTTTGTCAAGATCCGATGAATTGTGAGTTTATGTTCAGACTATCCATGAATCTTATTTGAATCTCCTTTGATTTCTTATATGCATGATTTCATATCCTTGCGAGTCTCTTCGAGTTATTGGTTTGGTTTGGCCAACTAGATTGGTAATTCTTGCAATGGGAGAAGTGCTTGGTTTTGGGTTCAATCTTGCGGGGTCCTCACCCAATGACATAGTAGGGGCAGCGAGGTATGTATTGTATTGTTGCCATCAAGGGTAACAAGATGGGGTTTTCATCATATTGCTTGAGTTTATCCCTCTACATCATGTCATCTTTCTTAATGCGTTACTCTGTTCTTCATGAACTTAATACTCTAGATGTAGGCAGGAGTCGGTCGATGTGTGGAGTAATAGTAGTAGATGCAGAATCGTTTCGGTCTACTTGATACAAACGTGATGCCTATATGCATGATCATTGCCTTGGATAACTACATGATTATTCGCTTTTCTATCAATTGCTTGACAGTAATTTTTTTACCCACCATGATATTTGCCTTCAAGAGAGAAGCCTCTAGTGAAACCTATGGCCCCTGGGTCTATTTTCCATCATATATTTTCAGATCTATACTTGCTACAATTTATTTACCTTTTACTTTCCGCAATCGTTATATCTATCTCTATCGGATCTAATCCTTGCAAATAACCGTGAAGGGATTGACAACCCCTTTATAACGTTTGGTGCAAGAGTTTGATTATTTGTGTAGATGCGTCTATTGGTGACTTGCTTGTTCCTCCTACTGGATTGATACCTTGGTTCTCAACAACTGAGGGAAATACTTTCCTACTTCGCTGCATCACCCTTTCCTCTTCAAGGGGAAAACAACGCATGCTCAAGAGGTAGTAATGTCGGGCGTCGTGGGAGTCTAGGGTTGAGGGGCAGGGCATGGATCAGCAGTAGGTGATGCAGTCCGTTGGAAACCGGGGAGTGGGCGCGCATCGTCGAGCTGCATCATGCATGCGGGCGTAGTGGAGACGCCTGGCAGGGAGCTGTGGCCCCCAGATGCAGCGACATCGACCACCTGCACCGGGTCTGCAGTAGGGGAGCTTAGTGGTCAGGTGGGATGCGCTGCATGGGAGTGGGGCGTCATGGGAGGAAGCAAGCGCGGTGATGGGCAGCTCTTGTCCAAATTAGGTGCATGCAGATGGCCTATCTCCTCATTATCAGTCATGGTCAAAGGTACGAAGTCATTTTTGTTTGCGTTAGTGGGGTGACAAAGAGCAGGAGGAGACTTTTTTGAGTTGGGGTTTGCGTCCGGGCTAGAGCCGTTGGGTAGAGCAGCGTGGTTGTGTTTGGACTTTTTGCTCGTGGTTGTGGGTCTCATAGTCAGCTTGAAGGGGTGTGGCCCTAGGATCGAGCAAGCGAAAGTATGAGATTGTGTCGGCCTTTTTGTGATCGTGGACGGTGGGAGGTGCGGTATGAGCGACTGTGCATACGCAGTCGCTGTTGCCAGTTGGTCAAAAAAAGTGGAGGGAGAAACATTTGAATACTAGGGGCAGTCTCCTTAGAATTTCAAATCTAACCTCTTTGGACAGCACGGAGGAGCAGAACACGTAGTCGGATAGCTTAGTTGCTTGAGAAACTTGTTTAACCGAGAAGTGGTGGTCTAGAGCATGGGTAATGAGCATAGTATTTGGTTTAACAACTTTTGAAATGCAAACTACCTAGAAGTTAACCATTGGTTTATGTCGGGCTATGAAAATAGGTTGAGTGATCTCGGTGTGGTACATGTTAAGAACACGGTTGAAGAATTTAAATCCATGGCGGAAAGGCCTAACCTCTTTTGCGCGGTCGAGCGGCAATGGTGTCGTCTCCAGCAAGGCTTCCGGTGGTGGTTGGAGCAGAGGTGAGGCTATCCTCGTCTGATGATGAGAGTCTTGGGGCGAGATGGAGCCAGGTCGGGCAGGGGAGTCCGTCCTGACTGATGTAGCGTTTGGCGAGGCTTGGGGTGGGGCGGCGATGATTGTTGCATAAAAGAACGGCGTGGAGAGAGGCGAGCATGTAATGATCAAGGCTTGCGCGTCCGGTGAGGCTAGACGGAAGTGATAGGCAGATGGTGATGTTTGTATAATGTCAAAGTTCTTTGCCCTGTCCCCGAACCTTGTTTGCAGAAGAATTGCGACAAGGTAGCCGTCTAGTGGCGAGCGACAGGAGTGGAAGAAGATCGGCGTGTTGTGAGGTGGTGCAGATGCATGGCGAGGTGCAGAGACCATTGAGCGTTTTTCCCACCAGAGTGCAGTTTGAAATGCAAGGCCGATCGATGAGTCAAGGTTGAGGGAGAGACGGATGAATCGAAAGGCGTGTTCCGCGCGGTCACCAATGTCGATCGGCCAATCAACATCGGTAGCCGGCGTTGGGCACGGAGCAGCGAGTGATGGCGTTTGTGGTTGATGAACTGGGGACAATAGAAGGCGTGGTGCAATAGAAATGAGGGAGTCTTTTGCGGCGTCCTCTGGCGAGCAAGTAGAGAAGGAGATATGAATGCGAGGAGCAACAATATCTACCTCACGGAGTATGGCTTTGGCGACCGGAGTTGACAAGACCGTGAAGCGGAAGAGCGATGGAGCGAGCTGTAGGACCATGAACATGTCGGATTGACCTCCCAAACAGCCTTGGAGGTAACATGCCAGCATGGGGCAGTCAATCTCCATGACAGCAAACTCTATTGTTGCAGTGAGATGGATCCCCAAGCTTTTGTGGCGGAAGGGTGTTATTGACTGTAGAATGGCCGACCATATTTGGTCCTCGAAGTCAGCTCCCATGGCGTTTCCGACCCAAAGCGCGGCGCGGATGGCGCCCTAGACTGAAGAGTCATCTAGGCGGTGGTTTTGGGGTAGAGGAGGGGAGGTGAACATGGACACCGGCAGGCAGGCGATGGAGAGGCTCGAAGTTGACCGACGGCCGGTGGTTGATGGTGGCGAGGGAGCAGGAGGAGGTAGCGGAGGGAGCGGGGGAAGGGGGAGCGCCATCCGTTTCTAAGGAAGTTGATGGATCCGTCTAGAGATTTCTAGTTGATTTGCAAGTGATTCCAAAGAAAGTTAATCACATTATACTCAAAAGTAAAGCAAAGCAAGTGCAACCTAAGAATTATATTTGGCTGCCCCTATAGAGGACAAGGCAAAGGTAAATGTAGAAGCTGCATTTTCATTTTTCAAGGAACAGGGTGCATGGGGTTGGTGGGAGTAGTGTGCTGAAATTATCATCATGAATATTTATGTTCCTCGGAGGTTGTTCATATTGAACTATCAAAATGTCTTATACTCCCTCCGTCATAGTTTAGAAGTCATGCGCGTGTACCTAGATCGTCAATTTGACTTATATAAAATTTATTGTTTAACATAAAAAATTATATCATTAGAAAATAAAACATCTAAAGTTTCTAATGATATATTTTTTTGTAATATATGACTGTAATTAAGTTGATCAAATTGACGACCTAGGTACACGTGTCGGACTTGTAAACTGAGATAAAGGGAGTATTTAGAAAATGATGGAGTAATTCCTTTTTTCGGAGTGTAACAATTCATTTATAACTACCCAATTAATCAAGAATCAATAAAAAAACTTACTGAGTTTTCCTTAAAAATCCCAAGGTATCACGAATTTCTGTTTACTTCGGAAAACAAATCTCTCCCGGTCGGACTGCCTTTACCTTGCACTGTTTGGTTAGCTCACGGTGTACTAGGTCTGACGGTGGTACTACAACTGACGAAAGCCGCAATACTATGAAGGGGAAAGGGACGGCGACGTGTGCCTGACACAGACCAAACAGGTACCTCCGAGTCCGGGCCGCCACTCTGCTCCGGAACCAGAGCCCGCATCTCCTCCCCATGGCGGCGGCGGCGGAGCACGCGGCCGAGGAGGGGACTCTGAGCATCTACAAGGCGGCGAGGCGCATCAAGCGGCGGGAGAGCACCCTGTACAACGCGCTGCGGAGCGTGGCGGACGACGCGGCCTTCGTGGCCGAGATCGCGGCGCTGTGGCCGGCGCTGCCGCTGGTCGCCAACCTCCGCTGCGGCCTCTGGTACGCGCAGCCGCGCTCCCTCGCCGCCACCTGCTACTTCAAGTCCACCGACGGCCACGCCGGCAACTGGGGCTTCTCCACCACCCGCCTCAATCTCCACCTCGCCCTCCTCGCCGGTATACCATGCATCTCGCTCTCCATCTGTTCGTTGCACAACTTGTACTAGTAAGTAGTGCATGCCCAGAAGTAGGGGTTCGAAGAAAATTTGCCTCCCTGAATCATTAATGGTTCAATTTCGTTCGCTTGGGGTTAATTCAGATATCCATTGCCAAAAGTGTGAATAACTGACTATGAGTGCAGATATGATCATCATTTGAACTGTTAAACTACCGGGTATACAGGGCCATATGTTGAACATGTTCTTGGCGACGATGGAATGAAGAGTGCAATATGCCTGAACTTTTGAGGATTTAGCTTAAGTCGACCTTAATTTGTTTTGTTGGTACCCTTTGAGCAGGGGAAAGAGGAGGGTGCATAATAGTTGATTCGACAAGGAAAGGGAAACGGTTTCCTGATAGCATGGCAAAGACCATACCCATTTGGTGCTGTGTTCTCAATCGAGCCATTCAGAGGCATCGACTGCGGGCTATCAACCAAGGTAGCAGATTGAATTCTGAAATGGTTGGTATATGGATTGCTTTGACTTATTGGAATATGCATGTGTATCCAGCTAATTTCCACTTGTGCACATTTTCTTTACCCGAATGCTTTGCCATTGCTATATTTGAAATTTGTACGGTAGACCACATGTTTCGGTATGCCTATTTTAGCATTATCCTTATATTAAGTTAATGTCTAGGAGCAAGCTATTACTCCCTCCGAAAGAAATATAAGAGCGTTTAGATCACTTTGAGTGATCTAAATGCTCTTATATTTCTTTACAGAGGGAGTATTAGTTTATTACTCTAGAAAACTGCATGGCCAAATAAGAGCAGCAGTGATAATTTCATGATTTAACATGGCATCCACTTACTATCAACGTTGCTATTTGGGATGAACTCATAACCGTGCATTGTAGTTTAGTTAGAGTAGATCTTCCTTTTCTGTTATTTGAGCCTTTGCTTCCATGTTGCGGATTGTTCTTCGCAAGAAGAATATAATTATGTATACACTTGTTCTCACAATGTTCCATAATTTTGTCTGTTAGTCAGCTGTTGTATCAAACGGGGATTCTGAAGAGTATTCTGGTTCGTCAAACTGGGACAGCTCAGTTCATCTTCCTGTATGGGTTCTAGAAACCGAGAGAAATGTAATAGAGGGGCGTATTGAAGAATGGACGGACCTATTTGAATCTTGTGGTGCAGACATTCATTCTCTTGCATTAGGTTTGCAAAAACCACTCCGTCCACTGTGGATATCACAAAATACACGTATATGGTTGAATGAAGTACCAGATCATCAGTTATGGGACTTCACTCCCATCATATTAGTTTCAGCATCTGCATCTGGTACAGTAGCTACACAAAGGACCTCATCAGAATTCAGCTGGCGCTATATTCCTGGTGCAGGAGATGATGAAGAGAGTTGGGCACGTGGTCTAACTCCTACATTATTCTGGAAGCATTCGTATGATCTACTTGATGGTGGACCAGATCTTTGTAATCAGTTAGTTGCCGATATTGTTGAAAAGGATAGGGTTTACCGTGCACAGAGGGGTGAACATTCTCCACAAGTTATAGTTAAGCATGCAAAGTGCTCAAGCCATGGACTCGAACCCTACACGGGAGATCATACAATTATCACACAACCTATGAACTCAAACCCGTCTACTATTGCTCCAGCAAATACACAATACTCCAATGGTGGTCATGTAGTCTTCTGGATTGGAACATCAAACCTTGCAGTAGCATCTACCATGCAAGGTATACTGATTAACTGTGCACCATCTTTATACTGTTGTTCATTTAGGAAATAACAATTAGCTTACATAGCAAAGAACCTTAATGATAGTGTTTTTTATGTCCTTTTATGTAGTTGCCGATGGCTTGGCTGATATGGATTGCATACTGAACTGTGACAGCACATCAAGATTGCCTTCTAGTTCATCAGAAGATTCTTACCTTGAACTACCTATTGTGGTTAGTGATATTGTTTTCACCCTTTGTGTTTCCTTTTTATTCAGACATCAACTTCTATATTTCCGTTTTGCAGGGTTCCAAGGATGAGAGATTTTCTCTGTTGAAAAATCTTCCCAAAGCAGTTAGCTTTGCAAAGAAAAATCTAATCGCAAGGAGAAAAATGCTGATATGTTGTCAAAGTGGTGAGTTGACAAAGTTCACCTACCAAAAGAAAATATTACATGCACTTTCCTTGTACCGTGTAGAAAACTATACCATTTGTGAACACGTTATTATTATTATAAATAACCTCTTTAGAATTTAGAACTACCTTTTTCAAAAATCAGTCCTTGTGCCGTGTAGAAAACTATACCATTTGTGAACACGTTATTATTATTATAAATAACCTCTTTAGAATTTAGAACTACCTTTTTCAAAAATCAGCATCCTTATTTCAAAGGTTGACTGCACACAACACCACTAAGTGAGCTCTGCATCATCGCTAATGCTTTGACTATTTCAAAGTGTGTCATCCTTATTTCAAAGGTTGACTGCACACAACACCACTAAGTGAGCTCTGCATCATCGCTAATGCTTTGACTATTTCAAAGTGTGTCTAGATGTCTTAGCGCCTATTTTTCTTCCAAGTGAGCTCTGCATCATCGCTAACGTCTAGTGGAAATTTCAGGGAAACTAGTTTAGTCCCAAAAAAATTTAGATTGAAAACATTTGGTCATATTTATTGTTTTATTTTTTATTCTTTTGAACTTGGAAAATCAGGAGGAAATACATTTTTAACTTTGGAGGTTTGTTTTGAAAAGCTTAAAACTTATAAAAGACCTCACTCTCATATATTTTCAAGCTTTTTTTGAATGATCTGGAGATACTGTGGCAGACAGCATCGACAGCATGTCATATAGAACCACTCTGAAGTAGTCAAAACTGGTACTCTGCCTTATTTTCAGCGCTGAGGGTTATATTTATCCGGTTTTAGAGTTTAGGGTAGTCAGACAGTTTAGGGATGCAAAATACATCTCCCCCTCCCCCCCCCCCTTTTTTTTTTTACAAATAATCCTTTTTCGTTCTGTCGATGGAGAAAGTGCGGTAGAGTAGCTCCCTTTGCCGGCTGTTAAATGGTGAATGTTCATTGGCCATGCCAGAGACCATGATGTGGCCCCAATGAGTTTACTTTTGACTCCCATGGTGGCAAGTAAACGCCACATCACCAAGTAGAAACAACTGCAAATCATTTTTGGTAATAGGTTAGCGTGGGCATTATTTGATCAATATTTGTTCGAATAACGTTATTTAGCAAAAAGTTGATGTCCATGCCTGTTAGCTTAACTCTTTTTTGACCTGGCCTTTCAGGAGAAGATATAAGCATTTGTGTGGCCTTGGCAGTAATCACACGGTTATTCAGTGACACGGGTAAGAATAATCATGAATGTAATTATAATTATTGGTTTCAAGAGTGAATGGGAATTCCGTTCTTATTTGTATGCATAGCTGCATGACATACAAATGTATTTTTCTGCGCTAATTTCTAACCATGGATAACCATGATGCAATCATTTTTTTGTTGAATGCTAGCTAGGTGCTCTGTAGAACTATATATACTTTAACCAAGTCAAGTCTATTCATCTTGAACTAATCAGTACCTATTTATCTCAAGGGTGCTTCGACTGCGGCGAATCTTTTATGAGAAGAGACATCACCAAATTAGAGATGAGGAAGAGGCTAGTATTCATTTGCAAATATGCCGTTAGTGCGCGGCCATCTAGGGGAAACTTGAGGCAGGTCTATGGTTTTCTATGCAACGAAAAGGAACAGCTGCCCTGTTATGGCATCCAATGAGGCATTCGTTTTGATCAGTTGCCACAGAATAGACAGGTTTGGGCTTGTGCTTCTTCATTCTCCAGTGATCTTCTAGTGTCTGGAGAATTAATGATCACTAGTTGTCTTTTGAATAGCTCAAGCAACACCGTTGAGATGCACCCCATACTGATCAACATTTCTTCATTTGAATGAGAACCGTTTACGTACTGGCAACAGACAGATACCCAAGTAACCAATTTGAACTGACTTCTATATTGTGTGGTTTTTTGCAAGAGCACTGATTTTTTTTATATACTTTTGAGAGAGCTTGTAATGATGGAGCCACAGTTTTGGGTCGGTTTATCATGATGATTTGTAACATTATTATTTGTACCAACTCCTAATTCCTCAGACACCCATTTTATTTGTTCTTCGAGCCCTTGCTGCTGTTTTTTACCGTGTATAGTTGGGACACTGGGAACGGTGCGTCGACCCGTTAGCTGGGCAGCTGGGTTAGCTGCCAGCCCACAAGGGTTTGAGTCTCAACTCGAGCGTGTGGTGCTCACGGAGTTTCTCCTATAAAAAAAAGCCAACAAAGGTTAGCCCTGGGTTAGTCTCATTTTTTCTATAGTTGGGAAACTCGACCTAACGAATCAAGATGTGAAGTGCTCGTCTTGAATCATAATACTAGTAAGTTACTATACTAAAATGGGAAGCATTTGCTTTTTCTCCTTTTTTGACTTTTTTTTAATTTACTGTTCAACTATGTGGACCTATACTAAAGTGGGAAGCATTTGCCTTTTATCTATTTTTTTTCTATTTTTTTGGGGAGTTTGCTCTTCAACTATGTGGACAACATGGACACTGCTGGCGGAGAGTAATCGTGTGTGAACAGCACCATGTGAACAATAACGCGTGAACAGTACCTTCCATTTGAACAATGCTCCCGTGGAAAAAAATGCACACACCGTTATAAGAAGTTGGGATTCTTTTACTCATTATTGTAGTTTTTTTTACTTCTACACATTATTTCTCTCTGCTGGCATACTGATGCAGAGCCGTCACAATCGTCTCCCAACCCTTTCCAACGATGTTGCTATCGAGGCAAAACAGTAGACGATAAATTATATTTGCAAGAACAGTAACCCATAGGGAAAATAAATTCTTGATCGATTGATGTCCATCTTTACAGCACGACATCAATAAATAGTGCACCAACAATTACCCGAACAAGAGTTGGACCAGTATACGAATAAACCCAGAACTGCTAATCACAACAATAGCCCAAATAAACCGAAACAACAAACTCGAATAACCCGAATAGTTAAACGAGTGAACCAAGCGGCTAGCTTGGTAAGCTACTAACAAAAACTTGCACTCAATCAAAAAAAATGTTAAACAAGTGCAATGAAACATTAACCCACCCAAACCATAGACCGAAATAGTAACCAAATTGTAACCCAAAGCTACACACCCGAATAAATTAGGACAATAAAAACAATAAATTAACATTATGCGTTCAAGTAAACAGTAATCCAGAAGAAATGCCAAGAAAAATCCCTACAAAAAATAAGACTCCTTCTCTCGAGGAGTGTTCACTTACGCATGGTGAATAACCGATGTTGTTGTCCTCGTCGTCTACCTCATGTTCTCCTTCCCCATGGCCAAACAAATCGAGGCTTTAACCACAATGCGGTTACTAAACCTCGCCTTAACCACATATTGTTTGATGAACAAATACATATTACTACCCTGCCCACTACATTTTTTTCCAAAAAAATAATAATAGGCCGGCCAGTTTACTTAATTCATTAAATCATTTAATATTTGTGTCGTGCTCACACATATCACGGGATAAAGATAGAATTCATGTTCTCTTTTTCATTTTATTTTTTTATATAATGCTTATTTTGGTAAAATACAGAGGGAATTGATCACGGGCACGGCGTGCGCCGCACTACTTCGGCATTAGTGTGGAAAGAAAGCTTAGAGGAAGTACTATGCCGTAAGCAATACCTTGTGCAAAGGTTTGTTACTGTACGAATTGAGCTATTTAACACGTTGATGACGCGATGGTGTTGCACTGTAACTGGATCGTGATAGGATTTATAGTTTTTTAAATAAGTATGGGTTTCTCTTTTGTGTCATGTTAGGACAACTTTAACGGGTCAATCCAAACGGTCACGCAATGTGTCTATTTTCTGTCCGTTTAGGTTTGTTAGGAGAACTCTGCCACCTCATAGGTGCGCCTAGGGCATCAAGACTCATTTCAGATTTTGATCAATTTATGAATTAGAAATATATACATTGCCGCCATAAATCCATTCATACCTTAATTAAAAAGAAAACATAAGTTTGTACATTTATTAAAAACAAAAAAAACATAATTAAAACCTAGTTCTAGTGGCCCTCGGGTTGTCCTCGTCGGTGAATCGACCGAACCGGCCATGCAAATGGTCACGGTACTTGAGTTGGCGCATGCCGTGGCGCAGCGAAATCCTCCTGCTGCTCCGCATCCTGTGATTGCTTCGGTGGCCATGGTTCTACGCCCACCCACTCGGTCATGCACGGGACCATGGACGTCTACGACCACGAGTGACCCGCTGGTGGCACTAGTGGCCACGACTAGGGCCCGATACGCATCATGTCGTTGATTCGGTGGCCATGGTTCCGCGCCCACCCACTCAGATGTGCACGGGACCATGGACGTCCATGACCACGAGTGGCCCACTGGTGGTGCCAGTGGTCGTGGTGTGGGCGGGGCGGGGGCGCGACGGCCTGTATTCCAGTCGATTCGGCCAGCGCCACTCGTAGGCCAGGCCACACGGTGAGCTAGTTGAGCTGGGAGTCCTTGAGGGCCTTCTTGTAAGCCTTATCCTCCTCCTCCCTCACCTTCGGCCCGTGGGGTGGCTCGTGCGCTAGAGCACGCGCGTGTTGTGGACACGCTAGTGCACGGGGTGATGGAGCGTCGAAGCACAACCGTCACCGCTAGTCATGATCATCGGTGGACCAGGTGTCCAAGTGCGGGGAGTCGACAGTGAACACCCTGCACGGAGGTCATCGGGGTGTTGAGCCCAGTGGCATCTGGCATCAGATCTACACACCCCGCGCGCAGCCATAGGCCGGAGCTGGCGATGGAAGATTTCGTCAGCACCCTCGATCGGGTGCCTTGCATCTCAAATCAGAGGTCACACAAGCATTTTACCCAGGTTCGGGCCTCTGGTAGGGAGTAACACCCTAGGTCATGAACTCCTGATTGTTGTTCTTATTCATGGTGGGTATACATGGTGTGAGGGATTACAATAGATGTATGAGATACTACAGAGAGTTATTCTACAAGAGTAGATGGCCATGGGAGCCCTTCTGCCTCCACCTTACATACACGATGGAAGCAAGGGTTTTACAACGAGGAAAATGTGATATAGGTTGCCGCCGGCGTAGACTTGGGGACCAAGATGATCCGTGACACCGATTCGCTTCTCCGAGCTCAACCATGTTGTTAGGTATGCAATGGGCTTCCTGTGCCCTTGGCCAGGCCTGCTGTCGAGATCCCCATGTTGAGCCACCCCCGGTGTGGTACACCGTCAGTAGCCCCCAAGCATGTCGGAGGTTGAAGTAGTTGAGCTTCAGGATATTTGGCGGTCTTCTTATTTGCTTTAATGGCCCTTTGGGCACCTGTTTGGGATCTAGACTCTTTAGATATACTGCCCCTAGACGCTTCTTGTGAGGGTTCATCCATGAGGGTTGTGGCTCAGACGGAGCTCGCGGACAACGGGAACCCTGCCAGCAGAGTTGTGACACCTGGCTCTCTATGAACCGAAACGTCCCTATTGCCTCGTGTGGTCTTGTCAAATTAGATTAATGGGCCACCTGCCCTTCTTGGTCATGGTGAGGATGCCTGGAATCCCGTGCCCACATCTCGCGAGACGGTAACCGCAGTAATAGTGGGATGTGTGTCGTGCTGCGAGATCCAACCTCTCGGTTGTTACTTAGATGCCCATAAAGGGGGAAAAGAAGAGCAATTTCCGCATTCTGATTGATTGCAATTCTCGCTTCACTACCCAACCTCTGCTTCCGCCGTTGCTACATTCATGGTCCTTGCACCATCGGACTCTTCTTTTGATCCTAGGAAGATGACGACCGTGAAGACCGGCGTAGCCCGAGATCGTGGGTGGACAATGAGGGTCACCACCACCTCATTGTCCAGATAGATGCCTCAGCTCAGGCGCCCACTGCCGCTAAGTGAAAACAGAAGAGGGTCACCACCACCAAGGAGCCAAAGATGAAGGTGGACAATGAGACCACTGCAAGTGGTTTCCTTCGGCTGTCTCGAAGGAGGATCTCAAGCGGCTGGCAACAGAGAGGTCATTTCTGGTGGACCTCGAGCACCGGATTCCCGCCAAGGCAATGATATGAGACCGCGGATCCCAGGGACGATAGAAAGCACGAGGGGTAGAGGTCCTCTTAAGATATCGTAGTAAAAATATGATCAATCTTCTCGAGCGTCACATGCTATCGTTCGTTCGACCAGGTGTATTGTCGTCCGTTGAGGTAAACTTCTTTGATCTCCAAATTATACAGGTTTGCCCGAAGAGATCAAGCATGCGTCTATTAAGAGCATCTTCAACGCCAACCCTCAAACCGACCATATCCCTCCGGACGCAACTGTCCGGACCCCGCAAGCCATCCAACATCGACTCCCATTGGTCCGCATCGTAGTCCAGACCATAATTTTCCTACAGATTGGAACCAAACCGAGGGGCTTTGTGGGAGTCCGAACATGAGCCTCTTAGGACTCTGACACCTCCAGCCCACCCAAAACCGAGACGTAGCCCGTGTTTTGTAGCTGACCGCATTGTTTTCGTGCAAAAATCCCCCCACTTTCTTCTTTCATCCCGCCGCTCTTCACCCAATTCCTGCCCGTTTTGCCCACTCTCTTCTTCTCTCCCGCCGCCGACACATGAAACGAGAGGAGACCTTGTCGAAGACGGAGATGGTGGAGGATCTGAGCATCATGATCGCCCAAAAGATCAACTCGGTGACACGGTAAAATCGCCACGTCAAAGCTAAGATCGCAAAGATGGAAACAAGCAAGAAGTAGAAGGCTGACAGAGAGCATGGTGGTGGAGGACGTGGCGGTGGGCGTGCTGGACGCGGAGGTGGTGGAGGTCGGTCTCCATCGCCCTCCCTGACCATGCGGAGGCCGAAGTAGCCGGATCATTATAAGGTTTTGTACTACTATGCCGCCAAGCAGCTGCGTAGGCAGTCCTCGACATCCACGTCCAGACAAATGCCCTTCATCTTCGATGTCAACGTGATGTCGCTACCTTTCTCGGAGTGTTCATCATCACAGCTTGTCCAAATGTGGGCGTTGGGCGGGGAGCAGTTGGGTGCTCGCATGGTGTTCGCTGGTATGCCTAAAGCGGGCGAGCGGGTGTACGAAGTCACAGATAGGGAGACGTTTGACATCATCCATGAGAGAGTCAAAGGAGGCTGTGTGACAGCCCAAGTGTTGTCCCTACCTTATTTGGCATGTAACCCCATTGTATGAACTTGTGTCATGAGCTATGTATGAGTTGCACCTTGTTCCATGTGTTGAATTGCATTCATGCATCATTTCATCCATCATACCATTCTTTTTGCATGCTTTCTATTCTCATGTGTCTTGGCTTGATGTTGGTGTGAAATCTATGTGAGTGTGCCTTTGTGTGGTGTTGGTCTTGAGGGTGCTTGGATTCTTGTGTGCACTTCTCCTCCTTCCCCTCTCTTTTCTTTCTTCAACTAAACCCCACTATATGCCTTTTATTCCCATGTAACTTTCATAGCAGAATTAACTTGTTTCAAAATTAATTAAAAATGTTCAATAGGCAGCCCTAGTTATTTTTATGAATTTAGGATGTGGTGCTATTGTTGATTGGGGGTTGTTTGTATTTTGGCTATGTTAAAACAGGGGCTGTTATTTTAAAATTATTAAAATAATTTGTTCAATAAATTAATTTGATACTTTATTCAAATAGTGCACATTATTCACTTCTCAAATATATTTTTGTTTTGCTAGAAAACCTTTCTACATGCTCTGGGAATTTAATGTTGAGTGGCTGTTTTTGTAAATAGGAAAAAGCCCTTTTTTCTATTTTGTTCAGAGAGAGTGGGTGCGTGTGGGCTATGCCGTTCCCGGCCCACTCGGCCCAGCAAGTAGCCGACGGCTACCTGCCCCGTCTCCCTCCTCCGTCAGGTAAGCGTGTGCGTGCGAAAGAGAGCAAAGTGCGAGAGAGAGAGAGAGAGAGAGAGCCGACGCCGTCACCGTTAGGGGCTCACGGACGTCGAGGCCGGCCTATAAATAGACGCGGATCCCTAGGGTTCTCCCTTCCCCTCACCCCCGCAGCCTCCTTCTCCCTTCTCCTTCTCTTCCTCCTCCCTTCTTCCTCCCCTTTTCTGTCAGAGAGGGAGCCGAAGGTAAGTTCAGTCGAGAGGAGAGCCACGTCGTCGCCGCCGTCTCCCATCGCCGGTGGAGATGGAGTGGAGCAAGGCGTCGTCGCCCGCCTTCCATCCCCGTCGCTAGGAGGAGAGGAGCTCCTCCTCTGCGGTGTCGCGTCGCCATCGTCCAGAGCAACGGCTTGTCGTCGAAGCCCTTCTTCCCCTCCGTCATTGACGCGTCGTCGAGCCTCTGCCTCCCCTTCGTCGCTTCCAGTTCGCCGTCGCCCTCCTCCTCGGTGAGCGTCGTGCTCCCTTTTGTTTTCTGCCCGTCGCCGTAGCTGTGCGTCGCCGCCGCTGCCGTCGTTTGCTATCGTGCCGCGGCTGTGTCTTGTGCTGCAGCCCCCACGAATCGCCGCGCGAGCCGCGGGGATGAGTTCCCATGTAGATCCCGCGCCCCCGTCGGGGTTCTCCTCGCCTGAGACCTCCCCTGTGCTCGCCGGCCGCTGCCACCGTTGCTATGTCCCGATGGCTCGATGTTCAGTTCAGTTTCGTCAGAAACTGATGTGCGCACGTGTATTAGAGAGGCAGAGAACCCCCTTAGTTAACGTATTTGTGTGTGGTGTGGTGGCAACCGGCTCGGGGGAAGACCATCAGGTCTTGGGTTCCAACCCAGAGACCCCCCCTTTTTTTTGTTTTGTTTCTTTTCCTGTTTTGGCTTCTCTAGTTTTCTTTTCTACCTAGCATATGTATGATACATGTGTGTGTGTGTATTTACAACACGTATGTGTGTTTGTGTGTGTTTTGCCATGATCATTGTAGTGTGTGAGTGTATGTGTAGTGCATATGAACATGATGTGTTTGTGTGTGTATATACCTAAGGGTATATATATACATGAATGTGTATGTTGAGCTTGTGTGTGTAGGTGTGCATGTGTGATTGCACTTATGGGTGTGTGGTGCACCATGTATGGCAGATTGGTGTGAGTGTAGGTGCATGAGAGTGTGTGTGTGTATGTTATACATGCACACACACATGTGCATGTGTGGTGTGTGTATGTGTATATACATGAGAGTATATATGCATGTGTATGTATATGTTGGTGTGTGTAGAGTATGTGTAGTATGCCTATGCTATACATGCATGTTTTTGAATAGGTGAGTAAGATTGGAATTGTGTTATGTTCTGTGCTTGTAGTGTATGTGAGTAAAGGTAAAGATGGTGGAAGTGACTAGTGGTATCCCCACTTGACACACCCCTCTTGCTAGTATGCTTGCTAGCATGATTCTTTACTATTGCTTTGCTACCTTGTTTACCATGAGCATCACCCATATAAGTGCGAGAAGAGATGTTTAGTTGCATTCTTTAAGTTTCTTTTTCAGCATGCAAATATGACTAAGTCTGGAAATCTGCTGTTATTTTTATGCCATGTAGAGTGGATGGTATCTTGTAATGTGTTGGGTTTTTGCTCATGCTCAGTGTTAGTTATTTGGAGTAGATGTTGTCTACTACCATCCTGTTAATTTTCATGCCAATAGGATCTCTCTAGAATATTTAACTACTGCTGCCAACTTGCTACTTTATAATCTTAGATTCCAGAAAAACTGGAATTTTCACTAAGTCCCAGAAAACTGATTCATCATGTCAACTTGATAGCTTCTTGCTTATTGATGTGTGACTCCTTTGCTGTTTGTGTAGTTGGATAAGTTGATGTATATGTTTATTAGATTCTGTCAATATCTTGTTTGTGGATTTAGGGTTCCTTTAGCTCAAGTTGTGATCTATAGAATTTGCTATGTTGCTGTTTAGTGGCAGATTTGGTGCTTTATTGTTTTGTGGCTTGTGGGAGCTATACTCCATGGAATTGATTGATTCTTGAGCCTATTGTGATTGGTTTTTCATCACCTATCCAGTGGCTACCTTGGAATGCCAATAATTAGCACAGGTCTTGGTTGACTTATGTTTTGCCTCCATACCTTGTCGTGAGCGTATCGTGAGAACCGTAGCTCCGTTTCTTGCGTTCCTTATATGCATTTTTATCGATTTTGCATGATGCATCCATATTTTCCATGTTCATGCATGTCTAAATAACTTAACATAAGGTTCTTTCCAGATTCACTAATATACAAACTTTGCATGCGAAACTTGACTAGTTTTGGATTGCCATGTTAATTTCTTCATAAAATGAACCATGCATCATCTTGGTTGTGCATTGAACCTTGGTTGGATATTTATTTGCTGTTTATTTTGGGTAGACGTGAGTGTCGATACTGAGTTCGAGGACCCTAGAGAGTACCACTACGAGGATCCCGCTACTTGTTCCGTTGAAGAACCAACAGGCAAGATGATCATACCCGGATCCCGATACTATTTTTGCTTGCTAGTTTCTCGCTCTTATCGTTACAATTACGCTACCTACCACTTGATATCAGCCCCCATGTTGCCATGATAGCCTCTAACCTCCATATCCTAGCAAACCTTTGATTAGCTAAGTTACCGATGCTCAGCCCCTCTTATAGCATTGCAGCTGCAGGTGCAGGTTGTTCCATGTGATAACATGGATTTGGTTAACACAATATTATCTGTTATTTAATTTAATGCACATATATACCTTGGTATTGGTGGAAGGCTTGGCCTTTTGCTAAGTGATTTGTTCCGCTGTTACCGCCATTAGTTTCTTGTTACCGGTGTTATGTTTTCCATATTTTGCGCTCCTAACATGCTCGGGGTTGTTATGGGGACCCCCTGGTCTATTCGGGTGAGATTAAAACTTGTCTGGCAAGACCCAACTTTGGTACTACATTTGCTAATAACTTAATAAAACTTGCATAGGGCTTTACAACCCCATGGATAATTTAATCAACCCCCGGGCCAGTGCTCCGCATGAGTGTTGGTCCAAAAATGTCAACAGCCGGTGGCCACGAGGGGCAACTCTGTGTTTGGCCTACCGGAAGTTTGGACAATCCGTCGTGTCCTGAGACTGAGATACGCGGCTCTTATCGGGTTCGTCGACACGTCGGGAGGTCTTGCTGGACTTGTTTTACCTTTATCGAATATCTTGCGTGTGGACTCTGACTTTCTTCGGGTTTTCTCGAGGTGTTGGAATTCCTTTGGAATTGTCTATGATGATCGCGAGATCCGCGGTCGAGGCTATTCCCGCGAAGTGTGGTTAATTTGTGATGGATTAGTTGGAGCACCCCTACAGGGTTAAATCTTTCGGAAAGCCGTGCCCACGGTTATGTGGCAACTTGGATATTTGTTTAACACCCGGTTATAGTAAACTCTAATTAAAATACACCAACTGTGTGAGTAACCGTGATCGTCTCTGCTCGTGAACATGATCCGAGAGAGAACACGGTGGGGTTATGATTGACGTAAGTAAGTGTTCAGGATCTCTTAGAGATCAAACTAGATTCGATCGTTCATCGTAGGCCACTCATATTTATTTTCATGTTGCGTAAGTTAGCCACCATAAATGCTTAGTGCTGCTGCAAACTGAACACTACCACTTCCCAACCTTTAAGCTTAAATAGTCTCGGTACCTGAGCACATGATAGCTGAGTCCTCTGTGGCTCACAGTTTACTACAACAATCCAGGTACAGGTGCAGATGAAGATGTTCAGAATGATCTCACCCATCTTTAGTGGGAATATGATGAAAAAAGAGGCAGGATGTACGTAACATATCCGGATGAGTAGAGGATCTGGTCGTGATCTTTGAGATAGCTTGATAGTATCATTTGCATCTGTTTTATTGTTTGATTTCGTCTGTAGTCGGACCCTGTGTTCAACTTGATGATATGAATTGAGTGACATTGTAAGTTAGCATGTGGCGAGTGTAAGCCAATCTTGTATACTCATCTCTTTCAGTACTGTATGTTGTGATGATACTATTCTTGCTAACGGCAAGATGCGCATCTATCCCTTGCGAGGCCCTCGTGTCTTAAAATGGATAGGCGCGCATCTTGAGCGTGACAGGCTGCTATGAGGACGGACAGGTGGATGACTTAGAGGCCACCTAGGTCGGCTCGTACTCCTAGTCAGGATTGTAGTACACCCAGTCGGACACATAGCCGGCCTACACCCAGTCTAGTATGTTCAGGAGCAGGAGAAAGGCGAGCAAAACGATTTGGATGAATAGGTTGTCGATCGAAAGAAGAGGAGTAAAGGATAAAGCTTCAAAATGCGAAAGGCCGAGTTGTTATGCGATCCATGGTTGGTCACTAGCCTTGATTCGATCCATGGCATGAAGCAAAAGAGCACAACTTTTTGGGCCAACGTTCACACTTGGTTCCATGAACACAAGCATTCCGAGCCCTGCTCCGAAGCGGTCATCCGGAACCATGAATCAAAATCCCTCACCCATCGATGGTACACAATCCAAGAGGCCGTGTCCAAGTATTGGGGGCACTTGAGGTAACTCATCACACGATGACCAAGTGATGCGCAAATCACCGAGCAAGTAAATTATTAATATGTGTACATCAGTTGTAACCAGATAGTCATTGTTTTGTTCATGTTTTGTAGCCGGATATGCATTGTTGATAATGTTTTAATGTTTACCCTTCTCGTGTGTGTTGTGTGTTCTTGAAGTTGGAGAAGAAGAAATTTCATCATCATGCATTGTTGGTTAAAGTTAAATGGACAAACCACGTGGAACCTATACATTGTCAAGACCGTCGTCCATGGCACAGAGGAAAAAACAGGTGATCCAACCAACCCAACAAAAGAATCGTCAAAGAAGGTTAGAATAGGGCTTCAGATAAAGAAACGAGAGGAAAGGGCGAAGTGAGAAGGTGCGGCGGACATGATGAAGAAGTTCAAAGGAGGTATATGTCAAGCGCTCGGACATCAAAGAGGCAGGCATTCAAGGATGGGAGGTTTAACGACGGAGAAGAAGCTCAAACTCGAAAAGAAGAAAACTATGCTCGAAGAGAAGGTGAAGATCGCAGCTGCTTGAGAGGACACGAAGATGCTTGCATATGGAGGATTTACAAGACCCTCAGATGATAATTGTTAAGTTTAATTAACCCATGTGTTAATTATGGAAAATCTTCACTATCTCTAACCGCCATGCACAAGGGACGCGACTGTTCGCTCGTGTCTCTTCGAACCATCACGTCTGTTGGATACATCCCTTTGAAATCTATATATATATATGTGTAATCCCATTATTAATAAAGACAACCATTCACTTTACATCTTGTCTCTCGTTCTTTACTCGAAACAAACACGTTATCAGCCCGCTCCGCCGCAAGAGCAACTGCGGTCGCGATTGAGTCGTTCGGGTAACAGCAAACAAGGATGGCGCTTGTCATCACGGACTGTGGCGGCGGTTCCAGACGACCCAGACCTTCGATGGGCGGGTAGCCCGGCTGCGACCCCGATCCAGGCCATGGCGCCCTTGGCGCTGAATATGGCGATCTGATAGGCAATCTCCCGTCAACAGCAAGAAGGCGTACAAAGAATAATCAATCAAGAAAGTATCTTGCCTTCTTCTAATCAATTATCGATCTGATTGTTATTTTTCCTGTATGCCTATGCATACAAGCAAATTGCTCTCATCCGAGTGCGTAAAGGAGGAGCAAATTGTTCTCATCTGCTCGCTGCTGCCATGGCCGCACAAGGTAGAAGTGACGCTGGTTGCGGCCGACGGTGCCAGCGGTGATCTGCCGCACGGCTGCGTCGCCGGTGGCGGAGGCTCAACGCTCCAGCCCGGAGCGGCCAGAGGCGCGGTTCCCAGCCTTCATTGAGGAGCCCCTCGATGAGCGTGGTGGCACCCGTGACTGCTGACCCGCAACGCGGCTCCAGGCGGTGTACGACAAGGCTTCTATGGCCTCCCGCGCGCGGCTCCGGTGGAAATAGCAGCATCCGCAGTGCCCGCGTCCTCGGGGCAACCATGGCATGCATCCTCGCGATGCGGCGGCGTAGCGACCCCTAGCGTGTCCTGAGCGACGGCATCACGCTACTGCGCCTACCATCTCCGACCCCCGCGGTCGTCGAGGTCGCCGCCAGCCACTGGCCTTCGTCCCGGCGCCGACTGACGTGTCCCCCTTCGTATTTGGTTCGGGCACGGGCGGCTCCTACTACCACGCGGTTGTCGACGTCGATGCCGTCGTGCCGCGTCGGCCACCCCTCCGCTTCTTGGACCTCGGCGTCCCGCTGGCGAGTCCGCCGTCGATCAGTAGCTCCGGCCGCGCTGGCACATGGGGCCCAACGGGCCTCGAGCTCACGCATGGCGCCTCCAACGGCGTCTCACCTGGCACCCTTCTTCCTGGAGGCTCTTCCGACGAGGATGAGCGCGGCGGGATCTCATCTCGTTGCGGTGAAGCGGCCGACAGGCCATGGGCGTCTCCGCCTGTGTCGGTCACGGGATTCGGGATTGAGGCGTGGCTGGATTTGCATCTGGTCGCTCTTTCCCTTATCCGACAATTGACCATGCTGGTCCTTGCGATGGTTGCCAATCTGGCCCATTCGCATGTGTACCATGCTTAATTGCCAAAAAAAATCAGCATATTAGCAGTTCTAGCAGTGATTTCATTCCTGCTTTAGACATATTAAATTCAGTATTGTTATGTTGAGTATCAGATTTTTATATGAAAATAATGGCATGTTTTATGTGTTTACCACATATCAAGTTCTCTTGAATATGTTTTTGCGATTGAGATCATCTTCTCTCGCATATCAAACTTGTAATTTTTTGAATATTTCTCACTCGTTATATTTGGAATCGCAAGGTAATGAGTTGAGATCTACTGCTCATTTGCAGACTACCCCTTTTACTATGAGGTCTACACTTTTTAAACTCGACAAGCGATTACCTTCAACGTGTATTTCTTATATCTAAATTGTAGCATACGCAAGGTAATGGCCATGCAGCCTATTACTGTGAAATCTAAGTGATCTTCAATGTGTTATGTTCACACAATTGAGGTTGAGAATCTTTCAAGTTTACACTTGAGTATCAAATTTTTGCACTCTTATTACACAACCATGATGGTTTTTAATTTACCGTTCGTAAATTAATTATCTCTGGTAATCGATGGCTAGAGAATTTGAGGCATTCGCCCTCAATGGCCACCACTGCCCAATCTAGGTCATGGACATCATGATCGCTCTCGTCTCTCGTGGGATAAAGTGTGCAGACCAGGATTCACCTCTGGTCAGTATCCCATCGCTATCAGAAAAATGATGTTTTATATATCATAAGGCATTAGATTCAGATCTCAGCATCTGGTTATTTTGTATTAGCATTCTTTGGATACAATGAACTCAAGGACGAAGGTTTGAAGCTCACTTCAACCTTCAACCCGACATCACTAGTGATGACGGGATCCTATGGGCACAGAGGACGTGTGGTTGAATATGCCTCAACCAACATGTTTGGAGACTATGAATAGTCTCCTAGTCATGATATAAATTATGTCCATTCATGAATGGTCAATATAAATTATGTCCATTCATGATGTTGTAACAACAACATAAGTATTGTTGTCATCATATATTGTATATCACAATATGTTGTATCAGCACTTTGGTATAAATACATTTGTATGTATTCGATATATCTGACAGTCATTTTCATATTGAGAATCTTCATGTGTATATATATATATATATATATATATATAGAGAGAGAGAGAGAGAGAGAGAGATTTTTATGGGAGTCAATCCGATGAAAGATGATATGTGCCTTGTGGACATATGCATCACAAACTCTATACTCAGGGAAGTGAAATGTTTCCACTCTCGTTGAGAGAAAGGAGATATTTTAAAACCCCTAGACGCGATGAGATATTTGTTGGCTAAACTCGAGTCATATTTACTATCCCTGTGGGCACTCGAGTAATGTCAGGATGTTTTATTGCTTCCCGGTTTAACTCGTACCCTACTAAACTATAGAGGTATCCGTCAAAACAGTTTTCATAGCGAAACTTATGATGACAACAAAGAGGAATACATTCTCTTTACCATATGCAACGGATATGGCAAGCACATTCTTTATGTATCATCTGGATTATACTACACATACTACAAAGCCCGTAGCACATGTTGCGCCCAAGATAGTTTTCCAAAATGTCTTGTACATGACAAACTTAGCATGCTCGCCTTGGTCATCTAGACATTGGGTTGAAACCGAAACTATCAGCAATTTCATTGGTTTATGATTATTGATGCTAAATTCTAACAATATTTGGATTTTGTGTGCACTACATGTGACACTGGGAAGCTAATGTTAAGGCTCACGCACCTTAAAGTCTACACTGAACCACTCAGACTCCTTGAATGCATCAAGTTGAGGTAAGTGGCTCTTCCCATCCATTGACTAGACTATTCAGGTATTTCATGGTTCTAAAAGACATATCAACATGATTGTCTTAAGTGTGTGTTTTATTCGCACAAAACCATTGGCTCATTATCCTGACATCGATTTTAAGCAAATCGGATGGATAACATTGCAGAATTCTCCTTGAGTGTCTTCTCTATGGCCCTTGGATTGAAGTTTAGCAATTTGTCCTAATGTCTAGACTCAAGATGGTTTGGTAGAATCCTATATCCAAAGAATTAAGCTCATTGCATTATCTTTACTTTGGAATTGCAATTTACCAACTTTACGTTGGAGTCATGCAGTTTTACACGCTCATGACCAAACTGCATACTATTATTCCCCTCTGTCTTTGATACGTGGAAATCTACCAAGTATTTCCTATCTGCGGTAATTTGGTTGTATACCGATATCACCACCCGACATACATCATTGGCCCCTCAACATATAGTTGGTATCTATGTGAGGAATAGTTGATTTCCGTCAATACCTCAAGCCCCTCGCATGGGGAGTTATTCAAGGCCAGTATGCTGATTCATGAGGAATATTTCCAGGCATTAGGGGGAGATTTAAAGTACCATAAAGAATGCCAGGAAATTAGTGAAATGTTCAACACATTTCTCACTATTAGGAAAAGGCATGCTAGTGGCGCACCAGTTTTGCCTACTAATGGCGCACTGGTGGTGCGCCACTAGCACCAAGCCATTAGAATTAAATACTAATGGCGCACCTCTGGTGCGCCATTAGAATCTGGGGTACTAATGGCGCACCAGGCCGTGCGCCATTAGTATAGCCAACAGTGCGCCATTAGTATGCCTCACAGGGGGCCATATGTACCCGTGTGCTTTGGCATACTAATGGCGCACTAGTGGCTGATGCGCCATTAGAGTCTTTTTTACAGTGCGCCATTAGAGTCTTGTGTGGTGCGCCACTAGTATGAATATTAGGAATTATTTTTCTTTTCCTTTCTGATATTTTCACAGGTTACAAAATATATTATTGGACAGAATTTAGACAACACCACACAGCAACAGCAGATTCATTGAATACAATAGAAGATTAGTTTCCGAATACAAATCATCATATTAGTCTCCGAATTCAAAAGACCGAACAAAGATAGAAAATTACAAGTCTCGAGACCGCGAGTAGCGAGTTTGTCTTCACATTACAAGTCGATATCGATCATCTAAACTACCATCACATAGAAGAGAGTTGCGGTCATCACGATGAGCATAATCCCGATGAAACTGGTCTTCATCCGGTTCCTCCAACGCTCCCTCCTCTCTCCCGCTAGATAGCGCGCGTATCTAGATTCCGCCTCCTCCCTAGTGGTGTACCCTTTGTAACTGTTACCGTTGAAACGGTGAACCTGTCTCCGACACTCCTCCCAGTCGTCATAGACTCTGGGAACCTTACCCTTGTACACGACATAAGACGGCATCTCTATGCACTATCCAAAAAAACGTTAGTAGCAATTCACGGACAATACATAAGAAATATATAAGTATGCAACAAAAGGATCGGAAGAGAAAAGCAAGACATCAATAGCATCGATTACATCTAAGTTGAACGACTGTCCAAACCAAAGAGACATACAAGTTCATTAAAGTTTAATTACAACATGAGCCAATCGATGTTTCAGAACTACACATAGCATCACTACTTTGGACTCGACTCAAGGGACCGGAGCGTGGATGAAGCCGCCGTCTCTCGTGATGGTCATGAAATCACGGGCGTTGTCAGCCTGCATTTGTAGCGTTGTGTCTATCTCACTGTTGGACAGTTGATTTCTGAGGTTGAACTGCCCCGAGGTACGAAGGACATCTTGATGGATGATTTCCGCAAACTCCGACTGGATGCGAAAGAATTCTTGTCTGATGTCCGCGTCCTGGATTGCCGACAAGTTCTCGGCCCAATCTTTGAGATTATTTGGTAGCAGAAGGTGATTATGGTCCCGTACGACCGCCCGCATGTGATGGAGGGTGTAGTAGGCATCCTTCTGACCGCCAGGCGGCTGCTTGACGCAGAAGAACGTCGTATTGTGGGCGAACACGTGCTTGCCGTACTTACGAACTGCCCTGGTGAAGGTGCCTCCAGATTTGGCGTAGCCGGGGAGAACATCATCAAGAACTTTCTTGACATTTGTGTAGTCTTTCTTCGACTGACGGTCCGAGTCGAAATACTTGGCCATGGAATATTTCGGGCTTAAGAGGATGAGTGTGCAATGTGTGTCACTGCACAAAACACGGAATGTTAAAAAAACGATCGAAATCTAAGAAATCATATGTTACGGGGCGGTTGAGGGGACGACTTACTCGGGAAAGTAAGGCACGAGGAAGTTATCCTTATCTGGGTTTGCCAGAATGACGCCTTCGAGGTAAGAACTCGCGACTTGCCGGTCCCCAGCGCTGCCCAAGATCTTGGCACGCATGTAGAAGAGGTCGACTATCACGATGTCCGGGGTCTTGTCTCTAATGATCCGCATCTCCATACTCAGAGAAAATAGCCGAACGAAGGTGTAGTGCAGTGGATGAAGGTTAAACATAGCGAAGATGTCATCAAACCGCAGGACGATCGTACCCCCGACGGAGTTATCCACAAAGCCCTTGCCCTCTGGCACCTTGGCCACGAAAACCGGGTATGCCACGTCATTCTCTCTGAGACGCCGCTTCTCCAAAGAAAGAACACTGTCATGGAGACTCTGCATAGCACCGGTTGCAGCATTGAGCATATTCGGTGGTAGCATCGGCCTACCCGCCACATGCACCCTCCTCGAGATATCCTTAGGTGAAGGTGGCCCGTCCTGAGCACGGATCGTACTCGGTGCCGGCTGATGGCGTCGAGCTCAGCTAATGTCGCGGCACCGCCAACGGCGGGTGTGCAATTGACGGAGGGGCCACTTGCTGCCGAGGTGCCGGCCGGCGTACACCCGGGTGCATTAAGCTCCAATGCCCGTGCCGGTGTTGGAGACACCAATACCGCCGCTGCCGGAGACACCAATGGCGCCACCGCCGGAGACACCAATGGCACTGCCTGCGCGTTGTGCGAGTTGCTGGCCGTGAAGCTGGGAATCGGGGGCGGCCCCTGTTGGCCGCCCGCAATCCACCCCCGCAGCCCCTCAACCAAGGTAGGCATAATGGCGGTGATCGTCGCTCCCAGTTGGTCTCGCACTTGCTCTGAGACTATCTCCGGAATCCGCACCACTTGTGCCTTGAGTTCTTGAACCTCGCGCGACTGGCTTTCCGAGCTGGTCTTTCTCTCCTTTCGCCCACCAGAGTTATAGTATGACGATCATTTTGTGGACAAGCCTTTGCCGGCCACACGACCAGCTGACGACGGCTTAGTGAGCTTATCCTTGTTTTTCATTACGTTCAACGCCCTATTTAGAGTGTTGTCCCAAGGGGTGCTCTGAGACGACCCCGCGCTACTGCTTTCAGTCTCCTTCGCCAGAACAAGCTCAAGCGCCCTGGTCTTCGGATCCGTGGTAAGCTCCTTTGTTACCGGGTCCTCCTTGTATCGGGCCCTGACATAGTTCCTGGTCTGCTTGTCACTGTATTTCTCGAAGCGGGGCGGTAGGCCTTGCTCGGCACGATCCACGTCCTCCTTGTCCCATATAGGCTCCGCCACTCTGTAACCGCCGGGACCGAGTTTGTGTTCCCCTAAGTTCAACTCCCGCATTTCTTTCCCCCACTAACTTGATTCGGAGGTTGCGCTGCTCTCGCACTTGATCTTGAACTCCTTGTAATCATCTTCGCTGATCGAAGGATTTTTCGCCTTGATCTTCTCATAACTATCACCTTTGTCAATCATTCTCTTCACCACGCTTCTCCAAGTAGACAGGGCCTTGCTCATCCTCGTGAGGGCGGCACTATTCACTTTATTCCCTAAGAGCCGTGTGTTTTCAAATTCAGCGGGGAACTTGTATCGTTCGTGCAGCTTCGTGAAGAGGAGGTTGCGCAAATTCCCTCGGTCCTTATGCCTTAGGTTCTCGGTGTTGATCGAGACGGTGCTCCGGAGAATGCACCCGAGCTGAACCGAGTACCCCTTGACTATATGTTTGGGCTCCGTTGGATGCCCGTCGGAGTCCACTTGAGTAAATTCCTCCTTGACGGTGCGGAGCGCGTTCGGGCGCCGGTCCTTCCGTTGCCTCTTCGGTTGGCTGCCATCTATGCGTGCGCTGCCATCATCAGTGGTGGCATCCTCGGCGGCACCATCAGTGGTGGCATCCTCGGTGGCACCATCAGTGGTGTCATCCCCGACGCCACTATGGGTTATGTAGTCAGGATCGGTGTCTTCCGCGGCGTCCTCATAGAGGTGAGGTTGTTCCTCCATCTCCTGGGACAGCTCCCAGAATTGCTTGCCGCCCGAACCGCCGGCCTCATCGTTGTGGGCCATGTTTCGCTCTAAATAGGAAAAAAATTGGTCAAAAAGTTGGTTATTGTCAAGGAACAAGATCATGGTCTCATCATTTAGGGTTTGTCGACACCGAGGCATCCTAAAAGCTAAGCTTTTATCATTTAGGGTTTGTCCCACGATGTTCCTTGGATCGTTCCCAAATTCTGGGTGTTCGAAGTTCAACGCTTGCCACTGGCTCGCATCCTTAGGGTGACTCAGCATCTTGTCTTTTTTATTTATCTCCGGATCATTTTCGTCATCTTCTCGCTTCTTCTCCTCCCTATCCGCGTGCCAACGCATAAGCTTTGCTACCTTAGGGTCCGCGAAATACCGCTGCAGACGAGGAGTGATCGGAAAGTACCACACCACTTTTCGAGGAGCTTTCTTCCTCTTCTTGTATCGAGTGATGCCGCACACCGGACATATGGTAGACTCCGCGTGCTCGTCCCGATAAATGATGCAATTGTTCATGCACACATGGTATTTCACGTGCGGTAAATCCAGAGGACACACGATTTTCTTCGCCTCCTCGAAACTGGTCGGGCACTTGTTCCCCTTGGGAAGACGTTCGTGCCAGAATGACATGATCTCGTCGAAGCATGCGTCGGTCATTTTGTGTTTTACCTTCATCTCCAAAGCCATGAGCGTTACTTTCAGGCGGGTATCCTAGGGCCTGCATCCTTCATACAATGGAGTAATCGCGTCTATCTCCAGTTGATCCAGCTTGGCTTTCTCTCGGGCAGCAGCTCTTGCGTTATCCGTCTGCTTGAGAAGCAGCTCTTGAATATGAGGGTCCTGCACCCAGCCTCCATCGTCGTCTGCTCCGGCATCTTCATCTTCATGATCATGCCCTTCGTCTTGATCTTCCTCATCATCATGTCCGGCATCTTCTACATGATGACTGCGTACAGCATCACCGTCGTGATCATGTCCTGGAGATTCTTCGTCTTCTCGCCTGCCCTCGCCGTGGTGGTTGTCTTGCTGCCCTTCCTCATTTCTTGCCCGGCCCCCATGGACGACTTCATAGTCATCTTCATCACCTTGCCACCGATAGCCATCCATGAAACCACGCAAGAGCAGGTGGTCCCGCACCTCCCCGGAATCCGGGTCCGCAATAAGGCTCTTCAGCTTGCATCTTCGACACGGACATCTTATCTCCGTCTCGTTCTTTTGAAGCATCTCGGCCTTCGTGGAGCTCAAAAACCTATTCATGATGCCTTCGGTCATCGTGCGGACCATGGTCGGTTGCGGGGTAGAGCAAAACGATATTTTAGAACCAAGAAAAAATTTGGCATGACTTTCCCTAAAAATAGGACCAAAAATAATGCATAGTGCCAAAATTCTCGCCAAAACGGAAATGAATCAACATTCCGGCAAAATATTGGCAAACTATCGCATTTCAAATATCGGTACCTGCAAACACAAACATATATGCAACACCACAAACATATGCAACACCACAAACATACATAGATCTAGCAAGGCCATAAAAAGTGCATGTGCACGTTGTTGGAGCGAGCTAGGGAGAAAAAAAAGTAGATCTACAACATAAAGATAGCTTTCCCCTTACTTACCTATCAAAAAAAGGTAATTTAACCACTTAATTTTGATGAATCTATGGTGCAAATGAGGTGAGGAGGAGGAGGCAGCCGACACAAGCTTGGAGGAGGAGGTGGAGAGAATGAAGTGAGTGTGTAGGTGTGGCTGTCCAAAATATCTAGCTGGCCCAGGTTACTAATGGCGCACCACCTACAAATGCGACATTAGTAACCCTGGTTACTAATGGCGCACCAGCTGGAGGTGCGCCATTAGAATTTTTGCAAAAAAAAATTGTTACTAATGGCGCACCAGCAACGAATGCGCCATTAGTAACCCTGGTTACTAATGGCGCACCAGATGGAGGTGCGCCATTAGAATTTTTGCAAAAAAAAATTGTTACTAATGGCGCACCGTGGGTCTGGTGTGCCATTAGTGTCTACCACACTAATGGCGCACCGACTCATGGTGCGCCATTACTATATAGTAGTGGCGCATCACTTGTCTGGTGCGCCATTAGTGGTCATATCATCTATAGCCCTTTTCCTAGTAGTGTCTGCCTCAAATCCACGTACTCAAAGAGCTAAACCATGCGTTCAGAAGGTTTGTAACACATTGCAAATAACTTGCCAGATTCATTTACTGACTATAAAGGTATCACACAATCCTACAATCCTGCAAAAGTACGCCTGAAAGAGTGGAGGTACCAACAAAATCCACTCCACTCCCCGTTCAAAGCAACAGGGGGAGATGTATGGCAAAAGTACATCAAGATTCAGCTTCTCGCAAGCAAGGATATCAAGGCCTGTGAATCAGTAAATGCAAATCAACTTCACGTTGATAGACACCTAATGGGTAGTATATACCCAGTGGATGGGAAACCTCCATCAACCCGGGTCATGGTGCGCACAATGACCGGGACATCGGAATACCCGACTCAATCGCATTGGGAAATCGTGTGCAGTCACCATGGGTAACGATATTTTCATCAACTTATATTGATATATAGATTCTGGAGAAACATATAACCGGAAGTCTACAATTGTCGACATACATTTCTCAACTAGATTGCAAAACCTTTCAAATGATTCAGATCCTAAGACCACGGCCATGGCAAGGTATGAACAACACTCGGACTGAACTCAAGCAAAGGGTATAATCTAGGTAAAAATGGTCTTGCTCAATAATGGGAAGGTATTCTTAAGCAATACATACTCCAGTTTTCTTCTGGAAACAGAATTGAGAACAATGAGGTGGTGAAACAAAGAGCAAGTATTGTAGCACAAGGGTTCACGTAGATACCCAACTATTCTCCAGAGGCGAAATCTCTTTTTGATAACTTATATCATTGGCGGTACAAAATCATCTATCTATGCAGCTGATAGATATAGTGATTGCATATCCATGTGGATCACTAGATTCAGACATATATGATTGTTTTCCAATGGAATATCAATTCTGAATCGAAATACAAAATGCATACATTGTGTAAAATCAATAAGTCACCATAAGACTTATTGTTGTCGGTACATATGGTACAACCGACGTAGTGAGTTCCTTATACACAAGGATTACTCCTACAATGATGATTATCCATGTTTGTGTGTCTGCAGTGACGACATATGTAATCATCTAAATGACGGAGTTTAAAATGAAGGATTTGGGTAAACCAAAATATCGCTCGTTACTATAACTTGAGCACCTTCATTCATACATTATGGTATACTATGTTGTCTATATCCAAAATATATTGGAGAAATCTATTGTGGACAAATCTTATCCATCCATAACTCTCATGGTAGTTCATCTCTAGACATAGAGACAGATCTATTTAGACCAAGAGATGATGGAAATGAGATATTGGGACTCATTGTTCCATGATGCCATTGGATCCACCAAACACAATTGGTTGATACTCAAGAATATCTTTGGATATCTCCAAGACATCAAACATCTTGTCCTTATTTTTCAATTCCGCAAAAATGTGAACACTGATATCATCGGATACATCGATCAGATCCCCACTTTGTTAGATCGTAGACAAACTTAGTGTCCCTACTAGGTGTGGTAGCCCTCTCATGAAGAGTCTTCCAAACAGACCTCATTGCTACATCCACCAACAATTATCTCAATGATAATGTTTCTTGTGTTGCCTGGATGCAAATAGGTTACATAATAAGCAATATTACTCTATTGCATATCTTGCAAGTCAAATCATGCGACTGATTTGTTCATAAGGTCTCTACCAACTTTTATGTTCCATAAATGTGTTCATGGAATTGGTATATGACGACTTCGGAATATGCAAGAATCAGGGAAGGTATCTTCCTGAATTGTTCCTATTAAATACATCATATTATACTCTTTTTCCCTTCATGAGTTTACTATATAGGTTCTCATGAAGGTTTTTAATGAGGTAATATCGACATGAGATAATACGTCATACTTTCTGTTTTCCCCACCGGGGTTTTTAGGAAAGTAAATACAACATGTTTATTGTTCTCCAAGCTCTATGGTTCTCACATATTGAGTTTAATGAGACAATGAATATTCTATGTTGCGGCATTTTCTTCTTATTTGTCCCACCGGGTCTTCAAGAGTTTTGGAAACATATCAAATATTATACTCCTCACATTTTCCCACAGGGTTTTTAGAGGAGCTTTATTTAAGATGATGATGTCTACAAGGATAGCGTATATGAAGATTCTCCACTATCCCTAACCGCCATGCACAAGGGACGCAACTGTTCACTTGTGTCTCTTCATACCATCGCGTATGTTGGATACATCCCGAAAGGATCTATATATATGTATAATCCCATCATCAATAAAGACAACCATTCACTTTACGTCTTGTGTCTCGTTCTTTACTCGAAACAATAATGTAAGTGCATGGTAGAAGAATAAGTTGGAGAGGGCAGACACAGCGGAAACCAAGACAGTAGGTTGAGCATGGAGGCTTGGATTGCAGCAAGGCAGAAAATCCAATTTCTAGCACAAACTGTCCGACTGATATTATTTTGTGCTCGAACATGTAAAAAAGTTAGCATTCCGGCGCTGCTGCGAGATCTAGCACGCACCCACGGACCGGCGGTGTCCGATTTGCAGGTGGAGATGCCCTAATAGCCTAGTTGCTCTTGTCTTCCGGATTAACCAGTGTTTGAGGAAAATGAAATCCTTGATTCAATGATTGCAGGAATCTGCAATTTATACAGAGGGAGGAGACGCGACGATCCGAGGGGATGCGTCGGTTCCAGGGGACGGGAGAGAGAGTCGCCCGTTGCGGGAGGAACCGCATGACGGTTGGGCAAGGGGAGATTCCCCACTAATTACATGTGCTAATTAATCACAACACTCCCCCTAATCTATGCTTGACCATGTAGAATCATCTCACGATCATCCAGGTAGGGCTATCATCTCAAAAGATTCTTCTCCAAAAGTTCTTCATGAAAACTTGATGAGAACCTGAAACATAAACTCACAAACAGATAGCATAATGTGATGTCATAAAACAAGGATATCTCAAGAAGAGACTCCCCCTGACGCCTGCAAGTCCCTACGTCGTCGCATACCAATTCCATGAACATATTTCTGGAATGTAGAACTTGGTAGAGACTTGGTAAATAAATCAGCAAGGTTGTCGCATGATTTGACTTGCAGAATGCTTATTTCCCCACTTTTCTGAAGATTGTGGGGGAAAAACTATTTAGGAGAAATATGCTTAGTGATATTACTCTTGATGTATCCTGTTTGCATCTGTGCAACACAGGCCGCATTATCCTCATAGATAATGGTGGGTGATTCTATCGAACCAATTCCACATGATTGTTGTATGTGGTTTATCATTCTACGAAGCCATACACATTCACATGATGCTTCAAATAATGAAATTATTTCAGAATGATTGGTAGATGTTGCCACCAGAGTCTGTTTTGAAGACTTCCATGATATAGCAATACCGCCATGTAGGAACACAAAGCCGGTCTGAGATCTGGCATTATGGGGATCAGACAAATAACCGGCATCTGCATATCCAATCATACCAGAGTCCAGATTGCTCTGAAACTGGAAAAATAGACCTAGATCCTTTGTGCCTTGGAGATATCGAAAGATATTCTTCACTCCAGACCAATGACGTTTGGTGGGAGCTGCGCTGTGTCTAGCAAGTAGATTCACTGCAAATGCAATATCAGGTCTTGTGCAATTTGCAAGATACATAAGCGCTCCAACGGCACTGAGATATGGAACTTCAGGTCCCAACACCTCTTCTCCATCATCCCTCGGTCTGAACGGATCTTTCTCTACGTCTAGAGATCGAACCACCATAGGAGTTTTAGATGGATAGGATTTGTCCATATTGAATTTCTCCAATATTTTCTGGATATAGGCAGCTTGGTGTACCATGATTCCTGAGGGAAGGTGCTCAAGTTGAATACCTAAGCAAAATTTGGTTTTACCCAAATCCTTCATCTCAAATTCCATCTTTAGATGATTGCGTGCTTCATCAATGTCCGGTGTGTTGCCAATGATGTTGAGATCATCAACGTACACAGAAATGATGCAAAATCCTGTAGAGGATTTCTTGATGAAAACACATGGGCAATCAGTGTTATTGGAGTAACCTTTCTGAAGAAGAAACTCACCGAGTCGGTTATACCACATCTGTCCCGACTGTCTTAAGCCATATAATGACTTGTTCAGCTTTACACAATACATGTTGCATTTTGCACTGTTATTCGGGACAATGATTCCGTCAGGAACCTTCATATATATGTCCGAATCTAGTGACCCGTAAAGATATGCGGTCACGACGTCCATTAACTGCATGGATAGACGATTTTGCACTGCCAAAGATATAAGATATCGGAAGGTGGTTCCACTCATTACTGGAGAGTATGTCTCATTGAAATCAATGTCGGGTTTCTGCGTGAAACCTTGTGCTACGAGCCTTGCTTTATATCTCACCACCTCATTGTTCTCATTCCGTTTCCGGAGGAAAACCCATTTGAATCCCACAGGGAAAACATTGGGAGGTGTAGGTATTGCTTCAGTGAATACCTTTCTTTTGTTAAGCGAGGCAATTTCTGCTTCAATTGCATCCTTCCATTTAGGCCAGTCGGAGCGCCTTTGGCACTCGACGATAGACCTTAGGAACATGGAGTTGAGTGGTTTTTATTGGTACCTCCACTCTTTCTGGCGCATTTCTGGCCGGATTTAAGGATTTTGTAACACCTTTCAGATCAGTAAATGAATCTGGCAGATTATTTGCAAGATGTTGCAAACTAATGATCTTTCGAACTTGAAGTTCGGTCTCATGGGTACGTGGATCAGAGGATGAAATGGCATGAGCATTCCAATCAATTTCCGGGCATTCTTTCTGGTACTTGAAATCTCCCCCTAATGCCGGAAAATGTTCCTCATTAAATATGCAATCAGCGTGATGGGCTGTGAACAGATCCGTAGTTAGGGGTTCCAGGTACTTGATAATCGACGGCGATTTGTACCCCACATAGATCCCCAACTTTCTGTGTGGGCCCATAGATGTCCGCTGTGGTGGTGAGATTGGGATGTATGCAGCACATCCGAACTTAAGCAGATGGGAAATGCTTGGAGGATTTCCATGTACCAATTCCAGAGGGGAAAAACTGTGATATGCAGTTGGCCTCAATTGTATCAAGTCAGCAGCGTGTAAAACGGCATGACCCCAACAAGAGGTTGGCAAGTTGCAATTCGTCAACAAAGGTCTTGCAATGAGTTTAATCCTCTTAATCAATGCTTCAGCCAAACCATTTTGTGTATGGACATATGGAATAGAGTGCTGAACTTCAATCCCCAAAGCCATGCAATAATCATTGAAAGCACGTGAGGAGAATTCTGCAGCATTGTCCATTCGAATTGACTTAATTCGACTTTCAAGATAATGGGCTTGCAACTTAATGACTTGCCTCATTATCTTGGCAAATGCATGGTTTCGTGTGGATAGAAGACACACATGTGACCATCGTGTAGATGCGTCAATCAGAACCATGAAATACCGGAAAGGTCCAGATAATGACTGAATGGGACCACAAATGTCTCCTTGAATACGTTCAAGGAACTGAAGTGGTTCAGCTTGTATTTTGAGGTGCGAGGGCCTCAAAATTAGCTTTCCCGTGGCACAAGATGTGCACACAAAATTAGAAGATTGAGGAAATTTTGATTCAAGCAAATTATGACCAATGGAATTGCTAGTAATTTTTCTCACCATCCCTATTCCAGGATGGCCTAGGCGATCATGCCAGGTTTGGAATGCGTTAACATTCTGAAAAATTACTTTGTATGCAACATGTTCCACGGGTTTGATGTACGTATAGTACAAACCAGACGATAGAGAAGGAATCCTCTCATGTACCTTTTTGCCATATCCATGATCTTTAGTAAAGAGTAGATACTCCTCTTTGTTGTCTTCATGGGTTTCAATATGAAAACCATTCTTACGGATATCTCGATAACTGATCAGGGTACGTGATGAGTCGGGATACAATAAAGCATCCTCAATCGTCACTTGTGTACCACTTGGGAGGGTGAATATGGCACGTCCAGTGCCAACAATCACTGTATCGCGTCCAGCGATAGTTAGAATATCTCCATTCATCTTTTTAAGAGTTTGGAAATATTTCATCTCCCTCAGTATGGAGTTTGTGATACCACTGTCCACAAGGCATAATTCCTCTTCCATCGGATTGTTCCCGTAGAAAACTATATAAAAAAAAAGAATTTTCAATAAGAAAAACCTTATGTTAATACATAGAATACAATCTTATTATATCAAATGTGCTGATACAATATAATATAAAGACAACAACAAACTTATGTTCTTATTACAATCATCACAAATGGACATAATTAAGTAGATCACTAAGGAGGTCGAGGGACTAGTCAAAGTCGCCAAACACATTGTTTGAGGTGTACTCAAGCAACATGGCCTCCGTTTCAGCAGGGTCCTCAAGTGGATAAGGAATCATGGCGTTGCTCGGTCCAGGAGGAACACCTTGCGAAGCACCAGCTCCATTTGCGCCATGCGGATGAAGGTTGAAGTGGATAAGGAATCATGGCGTTGCTCGGTCCAGGAGGAACATCTTGCGAAGCACCAGCTCCATTTGCGCCATGCGGATGAAGGTTGAAGTTGCTTGGGCATTGAGCACTTTTCAGTAGAATGTGTGTAGCATCCACACTTGTTGCAAAGCTTGGATTTATCAAACTTGGGCTTTGCAGTGCCTTTTCCCTTGCCCATGTTTCTGAATTTCTGTTCCCATTGCGCTTGTGCTTGTGCTCAAAATTGAAATGTTTACCTCGAAAGGTACCATTAAACTTCTGTCTATTCGCGACATTCAGATGAACTTTAGGTAAAGGTTGTGCCCCAACTGGGCGCTGAGAGCCATTCTTAGCGAGTAGCTCATCATGCTTTTCAGCCTGAAGTAACATGTGAATAAGCTCAGAGTAGACAGTGTAGTTACGAGCACGGTATTGCTGTTGGAGGATCCTATCTGAAGGGAGCATAGTAGACAAAGTTTTCTCTATCTTCTCCCCCTCAGTAGGTTCCTTCTCACAAAAACGCAGTTTGGAACATATCTTATGAACAGCATGGTTGTACTCACCAATGGATTTGAAATCCTGAAGGCGGAGATGAGTCCAATCATGGAGTGCTTCGGGCAGGACTACTGCCTTCTGCTGTTCATACCTCGTTTTGAGGTCCAGAAACAGAATACTAGGAGATTCCTCCTGTAAATACTCAGACTTGAGATCTTGATGAATATGATGCCTTATGATGAATAAAGCAGCATAGTTCTGTTGGTCTATCAGCGGCGTGACCCCAACCCTGAGAGGAATCTCCAAGGGTTGTATTGCACGCGCTATCCCACGAGACGCAAGACTGATCTTGATGTCCATAGCCCGTGTAGGGTAGTTGTGGCCATTGAGGGCAAGCTCCTCAAACTCTTTGGCAGTCATCTTTGCCAGCGGTGAGTCTTCCTTCCCTTTTCTCTCTGTTCTCTCTTCTTGCTCTTTTTTGGAAAGCAAGTGCTGATAACGTGTTTGAGTAAAATAAAATTCTTGATTCAATGATTGCAGGAATCTGCAATTTATACAAAGGAAGGAGACGCGACGATCCAAGAGGATGCATCAGTTCCAAGAGGATGCATCAGTTCCAAGGGACAGGAGAGAGAGCCGCCCGTTGCAGGGGAACCACAACCCAGAGGGTTAAAGCCGCCAGACACCGTCAACAGCCCCCACATGCAAGTCACCGCCCGAGTTGGCATTACGATGTGTGGTCAATTTTTGAGTCCAAAACGCTAAAACTGTAAAAGTCATGCTGAGTTCGACCCCTTTTATAGTGTAATCATAAAATCGAGTGACGGCTAAGAACTGAATGATTGCTTGAACCGACGGAGCGACATTTTGTAGTCCGTTGTAATATTATGTCAGTCACCCGTTTTTTAGTAGAGACTTCAAGACCGGAACTTGAAATCGCTAACAAGACATCACTCCGTTATTAACAATCCTCACGCAGATTGTCTTTTCTGATCCACACCAACATGGAAACAATTGAGAAGAGAATAAACCACACAATGTTTGACTACTCAATGGCCGAAACCAAGAGCAACGACAACAGGTATAATATGATAGTCCGACCAGCTTCCTCAAAATCTTAGCATAAGATACTACAAAATGCCTCTTAACATACCAGGAGATGACATAAATGGCAGTCTTTTCTAGTCATAATTAAGCACTCAGCAACATTGCCAAAGGGATACCATCCTAAACCAAGCAAAGGCTGACAGTGAAAAGATGGAAGACAGAAATGTGCTTATTTCTTCTTGGCATCTCCGGCCTTGGTCTGCAAAACAAGGCAAAGAAAATAGACTCAGTCACATGAATAATGAGGAACATATTCAAGTGCAACTTGACATCGATGTGAAAATTGCTGTGTTCAAACTGACCTTCTTCACACCGCGGATCTTCTTTGTTCTGTTCTTCCTTTCCTTGATCTGCTTGCGTGACTTCTCTACCTTGGTAGCAAGACCGTTCTGACAAGAATGCAAAGGTATTAGCCACTCCAGACACATAATAAGAGCACATGCAACCATACAATTTCAATGAAAATAAGCAATCTTTGCCATACAGTGCCATGTTGCACCTAGTACAGAAATATTCATGTTCACCGTCAAGCTTGGGTACTGAACATATCACCAAAGATGCATGAAAATAACCACTCTATCATGAAATTGTAAATACGGCTAGCTTGGGCACAACCATACAGTGGCAAGCAAGAATCTATTATGAAAGACATGGGCAAAGTAACAGAGTAAGCTGGACAACAAGCACAAAGAAGAAACAAGAATGATAACAAGCTGTGCTGAAAGTCCAATTTTACTGGACTATAACTGAGAGTGACACTGACACGGAAGATGACAGCAACTAGCCCACATTAGCAAAACAAAAGAGGTACCACACTTAGACCTATACAAACATTCACTTCTAATATGCACAACATGATTGGTTAACGAAAGTACAAAACATACTGGAATTAGTTACATCACATAGTAATACAAGTTACTCTGACTTTCAAATGGTAGGGGTATAAAATTAAGAGTATATGACACATGTACGTTACTTGAACTATCTCTAAAATCCAAATGTTATATATCAATACATTTGGGGATCAACACAATAACAATTCAGAAGACTACAACTGCTAACAAGGCAATCGACTAAATTGGACAGTTACACAATATGGCAGTAAGCTCATCTGCAGTACCATCATGGTAACCACAAAGATGAATGCCCAAGGACAAACATTTGGTTCAGCAACTAATGTATAGTCTCAATTGATATCTCAGTTGACCAGGCATGTTAACGCAAATAACTATAAACCTTCGGTTCAGAAAGTCTTCAAACAACTTTACAACCGATAGATCACAATCATAGTGCAATTTTAAACTAACATCCCATTTGATTCAAGGTATGAGGCGGGTTTGGGGCCTACCCTGCCATACACTTTTTTCTGGAAGAGAGGCAGGGTAAAGTAGATCTGACCAAAGCATTAACCATGCAAACTGAGGATTGAAACAAGCAACCAGAAAGGTAGAATAATCTAGTACCCAAAATTTGTTGTTCCAAATTCTAATTCCTTACTGCTAACTGACTTACTCTAGCAAACAACAACTTATGCTCATCAGGCCTACTTCCAAACACAAAATGAAAGCAAAACTAGTCATCTAACTCAAATCGAACGCAGCCTAAGTGAGCAGCATAAAATTCACCGAGACTAAGAAGCCAGAGCTAGATCAATACAAATTACTACATCTCGACCCGTGGGTGAGCACAGCGGATCAAATACAAGCACACGTCTAGAAGAGACAACAAAATTAAGCTCTATATATGAAGAAAAGACAGTGAAAAGATCCGTACCCTGATGAGGCGGTACTTGGGCTCGAACTTCTTGGCGGATTCGAGGTTGTCGTAGATGAGACCGAATCCAGAGGACTTGCCGCCTCCGAAGTGGGTGCGGAACTTGAACACGAAGATGCAGTTGGGGTCCTTGACCTCGTACACCTTGGCCAGCCTCTCCTTCAGCTCAGCCTGCGCACAAGCACACGGACGCTTCAGGATCGCCGACGAGATGTAACAAGCTAAGGAACGAGAGGAAGGGGACGGGATCTCCAACCTTGGAGACGTTGGCGCGGCCGGGGTGGATGACCTCGAGCACGAACTGCTTGCGGGCGAGCAGGCGGTTGGTCATGAACTTGCGGGTGCGGAGAGTGACCGCCGTAGTGGCCTTCGCGTCTGCCATGGCTGATTCGACCTCGCTTCGCGGTGGGCTGCCTGCAGAGGAGGAGGTGGCGGCGGCGGCGGCGGCGCGAGGGGAAGGAATGCGGAGGTAGAAGAGAGGGGAGGGAGGGGCGCCTGAGCAGGTATATATCTAGTGAAACCCTAGGGAGTTAATCGCTTCCTGTGTGGGCCGAGTTGGGCATTCTGGAGCCCAGTTTCGTTCTTCGTGCGTGCTGGGCCTTATTGCAAGGACGTCAGTGTACAGGCCCAGATAACTAGGGCGGAGCTACGCCGGGGCCCAACTGGGCCTGGCTGCCCAGCCTAGCAGAAAATTGGGAAGGGAGGGTAAAAAACTAGGCTGAAAAACAAGTGATTTGTGTTATTTCCAGCCTGGCCCGCCCAGCAACTCCGCCACTGGGCTAAAACCCTTAAAAAATCCCCAAAAGATAAGAAGGAAGTTGATTGATCTGAAAAATATCCCTTAGCTCAAAATTAATTGAAGTTCTAGGTTTTTCTTAAATTGAAATTTGTGTATGTTTGATTGATATATGTACATATGTATGTACTTCCTCCGTTCTAAAATAAGTGACTTAAAAATGACACAATTTTGTACTAACTTTAGTACAAAATTGAGTCACTTTTGAGTCACTTATTTTGGGACGGAGGGAGTATGTATTTAAAAATATCCCTTAGCTCAAAATTGTGTGTGTGTGTGTGTGTGTTATATTTTAAACCCTAGACATTTTTTAAGATGATTAGACTTATGGAAATTTCATTTAGAACAAAACTAGGATTTCAAATTTGAAATGCTGGGAGTAGCTCAAACATGTGGACGTGGTATACCACCAAAAAATGTATACAATTTCTAGTTCACCAAAATTGAAGCACGCAAAATGTTGGGGATATAATCCCGCGGTATGACCCGCCTAAATGGGTCCGGGTTATACCTGACGGCTCGTGAACCGGCCCAAGAATAAGCCGTGAGACTTACGACCCAGGAAGATAGGCGGCTCATGGCGTGGGCCGCCAGGTGACAGAGAAGACCCGGGTGCGTAAGCCATCCGGAGGTAACTTGGCAGGAAAGATAGAGGAAGACTCGGATAGACGATGAGAGTCGGTTACAACTTGTATGACCCGAAGTCTTTACCTCCTATATGAAGGTAGACCCAGGGCGACTTAGAGATCCGGTTATCGAGGACTAGGTCAAGCTTTAGCTCCCTTGTAATCGATACAACAAGTAATACAAGCACAAGAAGGACGTAGGCTATTACCTTGCCTTGAGGGTCCGAACCTGGGTAAATTTGTGTCCTTCGTCCCAGCCAACCCCTTTGAGTCCATCACGTTAGTGATGGCCTCGAATCCAAGTCCGTTCACCCGGACATCTGCCGTGATAAATCCACGATAGTTGGCGCCCACCATGGGGCTAACGCTTGGTGGTGTTGAGTTCTCAAAGGGCTCTCTCCCGGGGCTCGAAGGATACGTGGTCGGAAGGATCAGCGAGAGTCGCCATAGTCGGCTCTACATCAACGATGCCGGCTGGGGGCTTGATGCTGAGTCCATGGAGTATGGATTCCGGGTTCCTTTCGATGGGATCCACGTCTTCATCGGAAAGGTTGATGGATCTACACCCGGGCCGGACGTTTGCACCGACATCATCGAGCCGGCTCGGCGTCTGCAACCTGCGCATAACATGCATCATGCCCGTGCTAATCCGGGTCAGAAGCATGTCTTCATACTCAAGGTACAAATCTGGAAGCTTCCGGATCATAGGAAACTCTCGTCTATTCAGAGGACGAATCTTCAAGTGGAGAAACGGAGTTGGTGTACCAGCTCCGCAACGGTGGCCTTGGGGGGCTACGGCAACATCTGCCCTGAGTCAGATCGCTCTGAGTCGGATGATCTTGGGCTTTCGGTTCATGTTGCCGTGTTCATGGCGGGGTCAGCCCCAGGCACGAGTAGTACAGCCGCGGGAGCCGCCACCTCGGGTGATAGCCCGCTGCCGCCGGCTCAAGTTCTTGTGGAGCTGATGGACGAGCTCGCGGCTTTAATGGCCACTGAGGTCACACTAGATAATCAAGCAGCTCGGAATTTAGAGATCGCAAGGATCAAGGGCCGAATGACAGAGGAACGGCAAAGGATGGCTGAGCTAAAGATCCAGATGGAAGAAGAGGCAGAACGTATCAAGGCAGATGCTTTCCGTCTAGGGCTGGAGCAAATATCAGCAACAGCGGTACATCGGAGGAGGCATCAATCCCGTCTACCAGAGCGCTATGAAGTAAGGAACCTCTTCAATACTCCTGGCACGTGGTGAGTAACAGACGTGCCCGAAAGCCGCCCGACGGAGCGGCCAGCGACTCATCCGACCCGGCGTAACCAAGCTTCACTTGGGGGCTTTCCAACGCCGGCGGGTCATTATTCTAACCCAGCCGAGAATATGGTGGCAGCGGCCACCCGGCTTGAGACAATTCCTATCCCAGATGAAGCACCCTTTGCGGAGGACGTGCGGAACGCCATCGGGTACCTGTAGACGATTGTGGCCCAGCAGGAGAAATATACTCACAGCCGGAGCCGTATTCATTCAACCCCTCTCCCCAGCCGCAGCTTTAGCCGGCGCTACGAGTCACCAGCAGGTTCCAGCAGCAACCGACACAGAGAGATTCCGACGGGTCACCGGCCAGGTAGAGACACGCCAGCATTTGTAAACCATGCGGGAAGCCCGCAAGAGGCGCCAGCTAGGCCGGCTTACCAGGAGCCCGTGCCTTCCGTTTCGGTAGGGGCACGAGTAAACTCCAGGATGGTAGGGCTGCCGTGTTTGTCACCGGCTCTGCGGAGCGAACGATTGCCGAAAGACTTCAAAGGGCCCCGCAAGGTCCCAAATTATACCGCTGATTTACCCTCGGAGGCCTGGGTGAAAAGTTATGAACTGGCCATGGAGATGCTGGATGTCAGTGAGGCGGTTTGTGCCAAGTATTTCGTCATGATGCTTGAAGGCCCGGCTCGCACGTGGCTAAAGGGGTTACCACCTAATACCATCAATACATGGGCGAAGCTAAGGGCCCGGTTCATTAAAAACTTTCAAGGGACATGCAAGCAGCCTATGATCATTGTGGATCTTGATCACTGTGTCCAACAGGAGAACGAGTCGGCCCATCATTGGGTACGGCGGGTCTCGACAATCATCCACTCATCGGAGCAGATCACGGCGGCCCAAGCGGTGCTGATCTTGAAGAAGAACTGCCACTTTGTTCCTCTGAAGCAGAAACTTGGCCGGCTCAAACGTACGTGTCAGGACATGGGAGAGCTCATGACGGCTCTCACAAAATATGCCGACTCTGACAGCACGAAGGATCCGGGTTCTGATGATGAGAAGGCTGGCCAAGGTAAGAAGAGCAATCAAGGCAAGGGTGTGGCAAACAATGGTAGCCAGAGCAAGCGTAAGAATCCAGAGGCCGGGTCAGAGCTGGTGGCTAATACAAACACCCAGCAGAATTACCCCAAAGGCAATAGGAGGTTCAGATCGCCCTTTGGCAAGAATAACTCTTCCTCGAACATGGAGGAGTTACTTAAGCGACCTTGTCCAAATCATAGTCTGTCTGATAAGCCGGCAAACCACACATGGGAGAATTGCAATTTCATGCAGAAGTACAAGCGGTATTTCACACAACCTAACAATCGAGATGGTGGCCCGCCAGGCAGCCCAGGACATGGCGGGGCAGGAGCTGGGTTTGGTTCCGGCGGCTCAGGATCCAGTCATCCGGGTCAGGATAATCAGGGGAGACACCAGCCGCATTCTGGTAACAATAATCAACAACAACAGCAACACCGTAATCAGTCTGGTTATCAGAGTAATCCGAAGTAGCTCAGCTCCGGGCAGTATCACGTTTTCATGACCAGTCTCAATAAACGGGACCAGAAGTTACGTAAGCGGGCAGTTAATGCGTTTGCACCGGCTCTTCCGCGGTACTTAAAGTGGTCTGAATATGAAATAACATGGAGCCGAGAAGATCACCCGCCGCGTGTCGATGACCCGGGGCGGCTGGCTTTGGTTGTGGCCCCCAGGTGGGCGGATATATGGTGAACAAGGTGCTTATGGATGGCAGCAGCAGCATAAACATCCTTTACTATGACACTTTCCGGCGGGTGAAGTTGCTTGACAAGGATTTAAAACCTTCATCCACTGTCTTTCATGGTGTGGTGCCGGGTAAGTCGGCGTATCCGGTAGGCAGGATTTCGTTGGAAGTGGCTTTTGGCGATGAGTACAATTACAGGGTGGAATCCTTGTGGTTTGAGGTGGTCAAGATCAAGAGTCCTTATCATGCGTTATTTGGACGGCCGGCTTATGCTAAGTTCATGGCTAGGCCTGCTATGTTTATTTGCAGCTCAAGATGCCCGGCTTAAATGGTACCATTACCGTTCATGGTGACCGAAATATGGCTATTGAGTGTGAAGAAGGAGATGCGGCTTACGCAGAGTCCAGTTGCGCCCAGGAGGAACTTAAGTTCTATAAGGAGAATGTTGATCCGGAGGATAGGACCCCGCTGAAAAAGCCCACCATGGAGGTTGAGTCGCCCCTCAAGTTTTTAGTGGATGATACCAAGACAGTAGATTTCACTCCGAGCGACTCATCTAAGCAGTTCATCATTGGAGCTCACATGGACCCCAAATAGGAAAGCACGCTCATCGAATTCATCCGTGAGAATCGGGACATCTTCGCATGGAAACCTTCTGACATGCCGGGTGTACCGAGAGAGTTCGCTGAGCACAACCTTAATATGGATCCAAAGTTTAAGCCGATTAAACAGTTTTTGTGGCGGTTCAATGAGGAGAGACGCAAGGCTATTGGGGGAAAAGTTGCCTGGCTTTTGGCAGCGGGTTTTATCGTTGAAGTTTTTCACCCGGAATGGTTGGCTAACCCGGTGCTGGTGCTCAAGAAGAATGGCACACGGCGTATGTGTGTGGACTACACGGACCTTAACAAAGCTTGTCCGGCTGATCCATTTGCCCTCCCTCGTATTGATCAGATCATTGATGCTATGGCGGGGTGTGAAAGTTTGTGCTTCCTGGATGCTTATTCATGTTATCATCAGATCAAGATGGCGGTTAAATACGAGGAGAAGACGGCTTTTATTACACCTTTGGGGCGTTCTGTTATGTCTCTATGCCTTTCAGGCTCAAGAGTGCCCAGGCGACTTATCAGCGATGCGTGCAAAACTGCCTTCAGAGTCGGATTGGCCGTAATGTTCATGCTTATGTAGATGACATCGTGGTCAAATCCAGAAAGAAGGAGACTCTCTTGGAGGATTTAAAGGAAACTTTTGATAATCTCTGGGTCTACAAGATGATGTTTAACCCGACCAAGTGTGTCTTTGGTGTTCCGGCAGGCAAGCTTTTGGGTTTCCTGGTCTCTGAGCGTGGTATCGAGGCTAACCCGGATAAAATCAAGGCTATTACCTCTCTGGGAGAGCTGGCTTGCATTAATGATGTTCAGTGCTCAGTGCGCTCAAGACAGACAAATTTGTCTGGAGCAAAGCGGCGGGTGAAGCACTTGAGGCACTTAAAAAACAGCTCAGTGAGCCGCCAGTGCTGGCCGCTCCGGCTGAGAAAGAACTGTTACTCCTTTATGTGGCGGCTAATAACCGGGCAATGAGTGCTGCAATTGTGGTCAAGCGCAAGGAGGCCGGGAAGGAGTATCCAGTACAAAGACCGGTTTATTATATCAGTGAGGTCCTGACAGAGTCTAAGCAAAGGTATCCGCATTGGGAGAAGCTTGTATATGGGGTCTTCATGGCCAACCGCAAGTTAAAACACTATTTCTTAGGGCACCAGATAACTGTGGTCAGTTTTGCTCCGCTAGGGGATATTATCCAGAACAGAGAAGCCACGGGAAGGATTGCTAAGTGGGCATTGGAGCTGGGACCTCTCAATTTAAAATATGTGCCTCGCACGGCTATCAAGTCCCAAGCCCTTGTGGATTTCATAAATGATTGGACGGAGTGTCAAGCTCCCAAGAAAAAGCCGGATGACACATACTGGACTATACACTTTGATGGATCCAAGCAGTTGGAGGGATCGAGGGCAGGAGTTGTTCTGACCTCCCCCAAGGGTGATAAGTTTTGTTATGTGCTCCGGCTGATGTTCCCTTGCACTAACAATGCGGCTGAGTATGAAGCATGGTCTTAGGTTAGCCAAGGAGATGAATTTGAGCCGAGTCAGGTGTTTGGGCGACTCAGATCTGGTGGCTCAGCAAGTTTCTGGCACTTGGGATTCCAAAGACCCGCGGATGGCGGCTTATCGTCAGGCGGTTGATATCATTGCGGGTCACTTTAAAGGATATCAGGTAGATCACATTGATCGTTGCAAGAATGAGGCGGCTGATGCCTTATCATGGTTAGGTTCTCAACGAAAGCCGGTGCCACCCAATGTCTTTCTGGACGTCTTACACCATCCGACTGTCATGATACCTTCAGAAGAAGATTTGGCTGTTCGTGACCCGGAGGCAGAATTGGTGGCGGCTCTGCATGCTATTCCAGATTGGACTATTCCCTATTTGGCCTATTTGACCCGGGGCGAGTTACCTGAGGATGAAGACCTAGCCAGAAAGATCACCCGGCATTCTAAGTCCATGACAATAGTTAATGGTGAGTTGCATAAATGCAGCATGACGGGAGTTTTCCAACATTGTGTTCACCAGAGGAGGGCCGACAGATCTGGAATGAAATCCATGCTGGCGATTGTGGACACCACGCCGGCTCGAAGTCTTTGGTGGCCAAGGCTTTTCGGCACGGGTTTTTCTGGTTGACGGCTCATAAAGATGCAGAGGACCTAGTCCATAAGTGCGACGGCTGTCAAAAGTTTGGCCGGCATGCTCATATTCTGGCTCAGGAGTTAAGGATGATTCCAATTAATTGGCCGTTTGCGGTCTGGGGGCTTGACATGGCGGGACCTTTCAAGAGATCCAAGGATCAGAAAACACACCTCCTGGTGGCGGTGGACAAGTTTACCAAGTGGGTAGAGGCAGAGCCGGTCAGCAAATGTGAAGCGGCTACGGCGGTTTTATTTATAAAAAAGTTGATCTACCGTTTTGGTTACCCACACAACATATCACTGATTATGGTACAAATCTATCCAAGGGGGCAATGGAAAAATTCTGTGACAAAGAGCATATCCGGCTTGATGTTTCAGCAATGGCGCATCCACAATCCAACGGTCAGGCAGAGCGTGCCAATCAGGAAATTCTAAGAGGGATTAAACCGCGGCTTATGGTTCCTTTGCAGCGAACGCCCGGGTGTTGGGTAGAAGAATTACCTCCGTCTTATGGAGCATCAGGACCACTCCTAACAGATCCACGTGTTTCATGCCTTTCTTTATGGTGTACGGGCCGAGGCAGTTTTGCCCAGGGACATCCGACATGACTCGCCAAGAGTGGTGGCTTACGGTGAGGCGGACAATGAGACGGCACGTCAAGACGCGTTGGATGCTCTGGAAGAGGCGCGAGAGCTAGCAACGGCCCGGTCGGCGATTTATCAACAAGACCCGCGTTACTATCACAGCCGCAGGGTCAAGACCCGGACGTTCAAGGAAGGCGACTTAGTGCTCCGACTGATTCAGGACCAGATAAATATGCATAAGCTCTCTCCTCCATGGGAAGGACCTTTTGTAGTCAGCAGAAATCTCAACAACGGGTCATATTACCTCATCGATATCCAAGATGACTCAGATACGGCGGGTCAGGAGACCCGCTGGCCATGGAACATCGCGCATCTCCGGCCTTATTTCACTTAAGGGTGTAGAAACCCCTCATTGTACACTATCATTGTACATGTCATAGTTATATAAATAAATAAATAAGTATCACTGTAAAAGTGAAGTCCCTTCTGTTTTACACATCCTCATATGAGAGAAGGTTAAACAATGTTCCGGTTGATGTGTCAACTGAGATTGGCGAACGACGGCTTTTTACCTTCGGGTATAGCTTATAATGCCTATTAGCCAGGCGCTATGCCACAAAAGCCCGGCTCAGGAAAATGAGTCGCGGCGCCAGGCGATTATGCCACAAAAGCCCGGCTTAGGAAAATGAGTCGCGACGCCAGGCGCTATGCCACAAAATCCTGGCTAAGGAAAATGAGTCGCGGCACCAGGCGGTATGCCACAAAAAAACCGGCTCAGGAAAATGAGTCGTGGCAAGGGCGGATTCTTACCTTTGGGTACAGCTTCTAACGCCTATCCGCTGACATTTTATGCCGTACTGCTAAAGGGGGCTTCTTACCGTCGGGTATCGCTTCTAACACCCTATCGGCCGGCTTTATGCCAAGTTTCCAGCTAACACGTTTAGCCGCGGTTGTGAGGTTTTTTTTACCGACGGGTAGCTAACACCTAATAACCCGCGAACGGCGGCTTCTTACCTTCGGGTATAGCTTATAATGTCTATTAGCTGGCTTCACGCCACGTAAAACCGGCTAAGAAAAATTATTCACGGCAAACGGCGGCTTCTTACCTTCGGGTATAGCTTATAATGCCTATTAGCCGGCCTTATGGCACAAAAATCCGGCTAAGGAAAATTAGCCGCGGCGAGGGCGGCTTCTTACCTTCGGGTACAGCTTCTAACGCTTATCCGCCAGTGTTTACGCCGTATTATTACCTTCAGGTATAGCTCATAATGCTTGTTAACTGGTTTTATGCTACAAAACTCCGATTAACATGATTAGCCATGGACGGAAATTATTAAGTCCTTTCGACTGACTCTCGACCCAAGAAGAGGAGACAAACGATGACAAGTCAGGAATGCATACAAGGAAGATGGCACTTTGGAAGCCGGATTTTTTCTCATGTAAAAAGATCAGCAGAGCAAATGTCACAGGAAATATATTACAAATGCTCTATGTAGAGCCCAAAAGTGTTGATCAAGTCTATCAAGTGCCCTACGACGAGTTAAGGAGAGTCGTCTATTACAAAGTGGAGTTAATTAACTGGCCGGCGGCTCATCCTGCTCCGGCTCTTCGGGTGCCTGGATCTGAAGGTTGTCCAAGTTCCAGTTGCAGTCAGCTAGAGCTGCAAAAGTCCCTTCTTCAAAGAAGGCAGACGGGTCAAGATCAGAAGCGAAGAGGTCCTTACTGCGGGTGGGCATCAAGTCCTTCCATTCGTAGAGTGGGCCATGAACTCTCTTCTGGTCAGCATCATAAGTCGCCTGGTAAGTGTCCAGGTCAGCCTCTTCTGCTAAGACGGAAGCCAGAAGCCTAGAGTCCTTGACACACCGGATGTAGTCGGCTTCTGTGAACTCAGAGTCGTCATCTTTCTTGGAGGGGAAGCCTTCCATCATATCAGCCGGAGTAAGCTCCGGAGCGAAGGCCAGAGCCCGGCTTATGCCTGCGATTGCTCCCTGGCTGGCGGCTGATTTCTTCAATTCAGCGATCTGCTTCGGCATGGTGGATAAAAGTTCCAAGACCCCTTTGAGAGTTGAAGGGATCTTGTCCTTGTATTGAACAGACTTGATGGTGAACATCGCGCCGCAGTAGAGCTGCTCCGCCAGGGTGTAGATAGCCTTCAGAGGCAGTAAGCTGTTGGACGCCAGTTGACGGCTTCTAGGACCTGTATAAGCCGGAGTTTTTCATGATAAGTCGCCAGTTCAGATGTTATAGCAGCAATTAAGGAAATATTGTCAAGAGCTCACCGAAGAGGGCGGCTGTCATCTTTGTGATGTGGCATTTCAAGGATTGCAACTCGTCAGAGACGATCATCAACCGCCGATCAGCGTCGTCCGCCCGTTTGGTCAGCGTGGCCTTCTTAGACACGGCAGACTCTCTGAAAGCGGCGAACTCCGCCTTGACTTTAACCAGCTCTTCGGTCAAGAGCCGGCATTTATCATCGATGGCGCTCCGAGCAGCCTGTTGATCAGCCAGGTTGGTCTTTAAGCCGGCCAACTGTGACCTGGCTTCAGTCAAGGATTCTTGCAAACATTTCAAAGCAGAGAGTAAAACGAACAAGTCTCAAACAGATTGCAGGCAATATGCATGATACTTGGGGGCTAATGTCTGTTTTCCAGAAGTTCACTATGAGAAGTCCCGACTCAACTTTGAACAAGTTTGAGCCGGCCCTTGGGGGATACTATTAGCTCTTTTAAATTGTCTTCTAAGAAGTCCTGACTCAACTTTGAACAAGTTTGAGTCGGACCTTAGGGGCTACTATCGGTTCTTCTGATTATCTTCTATAGAATAATTTTATCTAAAAGATAACTATGCAAAGTCCCGGCTCAATATGTCGAGAGACTAAACCGGCACTTGGGGGCTACGTAGGGATATAAGGAGGAAAAGAATACCTCATACTTCCTCTTCATGAGGTTAACCAGTAGGAGCTCCAGATCCCGGATGGTGGATAGGCGGGTTATGTAGCCAGCATGAAGCTCCTCAGTTGTCATCTTCTCCAAGGCAGAAGGCTCAAATTCTAGCTTCCTAGAAGGTTCAGCTATTTCACCCTGTTTGGTCAGCACGTGAGCCGGGGGAGAATGTAGACCAGCGCTAGTGATTTCAACTTCTGGGCCATTTGTGTCCTTAGCTTCCGGGGTAGGGCTCGACGGCTTAGAAGGATTATTTGGTGGACTACCTGGGACAATGTCATCAATGGTCGGCTCTGTAAAAGGTGCTAGGATATCTTCAGCTGACCGCGAGTCATCTGGCTTTGAATGCTCCGGCTCTTGGGCAGCAGGGCCGGGGGAGGACTTGTTGGTTTTCCGACTCTTGGCTTGAGCACTGTAAAATGTGAGGATCAGAATCCAAAGGATACTACTGCTGCATAAAGAGCCGGATGTCACAGCAAGAAATACTTACAGCGGGTTGATCTTGGGAGGCGGCAGAGCGGTCGTCGAAGAGTAGCCGGAAGAGGGTGATTTCTGAGAGACAATTCAAGAAAGATGAGACAGCGTCGAGGTCACGAATTAAAATTAGTTAAACGGAGATACATACCTCTGTGGGGGCGTTTCTTCGGAGCTGGCGAGTTTGGCAAGCCGGACATAAGATCAGTAGAACCAACGCTCCGGGTCTGGTGACGCTCGGCCTGTTGTTGCTTTTTCAAAAGAAAGTCGGGAGCGAGATAAGCAAGAGGATGAGAAAGAGGAACTTTTCCAATAACCCGCCGCGGCTTCCGGGGGACAAAACATTCTGAGCCGGAAGAAGTGTAGATTACCTCAGGGGCGTTGGCGCGGCTTGTTTCAACATCATCCTATGAGTAAAACAAGTGTAAGTAAAATAAGATAATAAAATGGCATAAAGCATCCAAGGTTTACCTCTGAGTCAGACGATTGCGGCGGGTCAAACCATCCTTCTTGTAGGGCGGTCTGCTTGGACTTCTTAGCTGGAGCTTTCTTCTTGAGCTTCTTCAAGGGAGGAACATATTCTTTCTTCCAGAAATCAGAGTTGGCCTGGAAAGGTAAACCGGTTAAACGGTAATGAGTCAGAAAGGTATGAGTGGCAAGGAGAAAAAGGGGTGAAGAGTCGCCTTAATCTGGAGCCGGATTTTTGGCATTAAAAGGCGCCAGGCCAATGGCGCTGCATGATCCGGATGCTTCATGGACAAGGCTCCGGATGACGATGGTGATGTCATCCTCTGTCAGTGTTGATTGGCCGAAGCATAATGAACTATCATACTTTCCTTCGTATTCACACATGAGTCCGCTTCTATGACGTAAGGGCATAATCCGCCAGGAAATCCAGCAGCAGATCAAATCCAATCTGGTTAAACCATTGGCCATGAGGGCCTTGATCTTGGCGTGAGCCGGCTCGTACCTTGCACGTTCCGAAGCTGATAGCCGTCCAGGAAGCTCTGAAGTTGTCTTGAGCCGGGAGGGACGATAACCCGACAGTGGACGCTCATTCTCAGGAGAGGTATCCTTGCAGTAGAACCAAGTCTTGTTCCAGTCCTTTGGATGACTCGGCATCTGCATGGCCGGTAAAGTAATATCCCTATGCCGTTGGATGGAGATCCCGCCAAGCTCTAGACTCGGACCGGCTTTCATCTCATTTTACCGGTTGGCATAGAAGAATTCTCGAAATAACCCCACAGATGGCTTGGCTTGCAAATAGACTTCACAGAGCACTTGAAAATTGCATATATTTGAGACGGAGTTGGGGGCCAAGTCCTGGGGGTGAAGCTTGTAGAAGTGAAGGACGTCATGAAAGAACTTCGAGCCGGGAGGCACGAATCCTCGCTTGATATGGTCAGAGAAGACCACTGCTTTGCCTTCTAGGGGAGTGGGCCATGTTTCATCACCCGGGGCCCGCCAATTAAGAACCTCCTTGGAAGGAAGGGTACCCGCGTGAACAAAATCCAGTAAGAATTCCTCCGTGATGCAAGACCCGACCCAGTTGCATGAGTTGGAGGCACGAGACATGCTGGCGGCTCAAAGACTGTGCAAATTAAAAGTACGACGAGTCAAGAGCAAACAAATATCTGCAACAGCTTACAATTTTAAGGGCTCTACAAATAATATGCCATGGTCCGGCTGATGAGAGCCGGAGAGGCCTGGCGGGTCAACAAAGAAAGGAGGAGGAGGAGCGAAAATAGGCTAAGTCCTAGGAAACAGATTTCGTAAAGTTCAGCTAAAATGACGGATCTACAAAAACAGGGCAAATGCCTTTTATTTACAGACCTAAGGACGAATAGGCGAAGCAGACGAAATCCAAAATGGCAAGCGGAGCAAGGATCAATCTATCTGTTCTTGTTTACCGCCTCTTACCTAGCGGCGCCATGAAGACGAGCGACGGTCCGGAGTTCGTATGCTAAAGCGCGACTGGCAGCAATGGAGTTCAAGCTCTAAAATGACGGTGGCGGAAAAGTTCTATAGAAACCCTACCGGAGACGGCTATGGATCTACGGGAAGAAGACTTACCGGTGACGGCATGACGAGCGCAAGATGAACTCTGGTCCGCAACAGGTTGATGTCGCGGCCGATCGACGGCAAGACGAGGACGGCGCCGGAGCAAGAGCGGAAGCATCGGAGAGAAAGAAGATGGAAGCGCGAGTGGGTGAAAGGAAATGCCACCCGCAGCGGTCCTATTTAAAAGGAAAATAGGCAGGCGCAAAAATCCAGGCGACAGAAATCATTCGACCGAGCGGACGCCTTGATTTTCGGGCTGACCATTTAATAAAAGATTTGTTGGTACGTCAGCGGATTTTTTGTAGGGCCCACGTGACGTCACGGCGGGTCATCACCGGGCGACTCGCCGAGGAGCAGAAGAAAAGGATGAAGTGAGCAAGCTCAAATCAACCTGGGGCCTAATGTTGGGGATATAATCCCGCGGTATGACCTGCCTAAAGGGGTCCGGGTTATACCTGACGACTCGTGAGCCGACCCAAGAATAAGCCATGAGACTTACGACCCAGGAAGATAGGCGGCTCATGGCGTGGGCCGCCAAGTGACAGAGAAGACCCGGGTGCGTAAGCCGCCCGGAGGTAACTTGGCAGGGAAGATAGAGGAAGACTCGGATAGACGATGAGAGTCGGTTACAACTTGTATGACCTGGAGTCTTTACCTCCTATATAAAGGTAGACCCGGGGCGACTTAGAGATCAGGTTATTGAGGACTAGGTCAAGCTTTAGCTCCCTTGTAATCGATACAACAAGTAATACAAGCACAAGCAGGACGTATGCTATTACCTCGCCTTGAGGGGCCGAACCTGGGTAAATTTGTGTCCTTCGTCCCAGCCAACCCCTTTGAGTACATCACGTTAGCGATGGCCTTGAATCCAAGTCCGTTCACCCGGACATCTGTCGTGATAAATCCACGACACAAAATGTTAGTCTATCAAAATGTCCGGGTACTTTCTCACACCACCACTTAGTGACGGTTCACTATTACTCCCCCCCATCACATTAGAAACTTATTGTGCATTTCTTCCTTCACCCCACCACCATCAACCCCAAAAGAGAGAGCCAAGTCATAGTAGTTTTTGTTGCAATTATGTGCTTCCTTTGGTCGATTCTCGTGTGTACTTCTTCGTCGATGCTCTTGTGTGTACTTCTTCGTCAATGCTCTTGTGTGTCCACTCACCTTGGACCATCGCTCGGGAATCGGGGTGGAGGGAAGGCTTGGTTTCTACACATGACAAGTGGTTAGATCCAAAGGTTTAGAGATTGGTTTGAAAGCAATTGTGTTTCCAAGGTGCGGACATCATTGTGTGGGAATGAGGGTGTGTTTGGATCCCTTGCCCGTTCACCTTGCTAGGCATGGCTACCCTTGCCGACGGAGGCGAGCTAAATCGGCTCGCCCGCTGTAATGCATAAAAATCTGGAAAGCACATGCAAGGAGGTGAGTTCGCCATCAATCCAAACCGCCGGCTTCCTTGATGGGTTGGGCGAGGCAAGTGCTTGCTCGAGAACCAAACATGCCCTTAGTCTCTTTGACTCCTTCCACGTACTATATGCATCTTCTTGTGTTGATGTGTAGAGATGATGTATTCATATCATTCTTTCTTGTAACCATGAGCATAGGGACACTATTATGCACTTCATATGTGATACTTTTTTGACGAGAAAAGCCATCATGGCTAGTTTTATTACTTCAAATCACACTTATATCATCTGCTAATAAACTAACAATAAAAGGGGGAGGGGAATCCAACCATACATCAGGTGGATGATCCCGACCCTTAAGAGCTAACACTTCATATGCGATGTTAATTAAGTCTTAGTTGACAACGACTGTGCTATTAGGCGGTTGTGAAAAAGAAGTGTAATCAATGTGGGGGCATAGACCGACAAAGTGAGGCATGGATATGCATCACACTGGATGTCGTACAACAAATGTATTATTACGTGGTGTGTTTATCTTCTTTGTTGGTGTTATTGTACCAATGTATATCCCTCCCCCCCGAATAGGACCACCGCTTCAATGATGGTTGGCATGAGAGTTTTGGTTCTACGCACATAATATATTTAGAGACCCAACGTTTAGTTTGGTGTGACAGTGATGGTGTTTTGGAGGCGAGAATATACCTTTTTTAGTTGGGGAGGCGCAAATGTCGTTGTGTGGGAACAAGTCTCCTCATCACCTTCCTAGTCTTGACCACGTCGTCTTTTACGTTGAGGTGTGAAGAGAGTGGTTCATGTAACTTGGTCGGACGGAGTTTGTTGGATTTTTGCTCTTGGGCCTTTGGCCCAAAGCCCATCTAAAAATCTGAAATTCTCATGGCCCATATGAATTGGCTGTGTGTGTGTGGTATGAGTGGGACTAAATATTAGTCCCACCTCGTTAGTTGAGAGAGAGCTACACCTCTTTATAAGGTGAGCTCTTCTAGCGCTCGTAAGAGAATGGGAAGAGAAGAGGCCCTCGTGCACTCCTCCTCCTCGCTCGCCTTGCCACGACGCGTTGCGGTTTGCGGGATTGAGCCGAGCCGAGCTCATACCTACACGCTTATTTTTGCCGGTTAGGAACGGAGAGTCCATAACACCCGCCATGATTTGAGACGTCGGATCGTGGGCTGCAACCGACTTGGACATGGGTCCAGTCCACGTCTCGCCACCCTTCCACGCATATGTATATATACGCAAGGTCCTAGACAACCCTAGTCGTCGTCACAACATATGGTTTCGCACCGTTCCAGATCAATGCGCCGCCATCCAAGTCTTTCCCATCCCTTCTTCCGGCATGCACTGCGAGAAGGGACAGCAGACCTCCGGAACCCCGCCTCTCGTGATCCTGTATAGGAGAGGGGCGATCAGGTTTTTGGAGAGCACACTCGCGCGACTACTGGCAGCGACGGCTTCCCAGACGACCACTTCTTCCCCCGACCTCGGCAACCTCTTCATCAACGACATGGGCGGCAATATCAACATTGGTTGGTCTACTCCCGCTACACTATATGCAATATTGTCCTCTTTGTTTGAGATCATGCTAGAATTCCTATGTCTAGTTTATGCCATAGATTCGATCTACTCATTTACTATGCTAGTATACATGATTAATTTAGTCTACGCTTTTGTTGTCATTAAATATTGTAGTAATTTGCTCATATATTCAACAATCCCAAAACTTGATTATAGAGAATTTACTCCAACTAGTTTTGTTGCGCATCTAAAGCCGCCCACCTTCAAAGGGGTGCAATATAAGAGGTGGCGCACGAGAGAAGTCAACTGGTTTCAGACCATGTACTGCTATGACGCCACTAAGGGCAAGCCTCGGGGCGATCTTAATCCTGCACAACAGGAAGCTTTTGAGAAGATCGATACCCTCTTCAAGGGTGCTGAGGGAGTCCTGGTTTAAGGGGTCCTCAGGTGGCCGGCCTGTTTCTTGTGGGCTGGACTATATGGGCCATTTGCCGAGCATTGGATTGACTAAAGGCCCTGTCGCCAGGAAGGAAGCTTCGGGAATCATGGCGTGTCTTCCAAGTTTGGGATAGTGAATACGCATGTTTTTCCTTCGATGTGTAACCGACCATGTGTAAACCCTAGGTACCCTCAGCGTCTATATAAGCCAGAGGGTTTTAGGTTGTAAGGCAAAGAACAATTCATCTAGGGTTTAGCTATTCGATCTCGTGGTAGATCAACTCTGTAACCTTCATAGCATCGATATAATCAAGCGGGACGTGGGGTTTTACCTCCATAGGAGGGCCCAAACCTGGGTAAACATCGTCTCCTTCGTCCCCTATTACCATTGATCCTAGTCTCACAGTCGGGACCCCCTACCCGAGATCCGCCGGTTTTGACACCGACATTGGTGCTTTCATTGAGAGTTCCGCTGTGATCACCAAAGGAGTCGATGGCTTGTATTGTCAGCAATGAAGAAGTCCGCAACATGGACACTTTTGTCCCCGGACAGATCTTTGCTTTCGGCAGCGTTGTGCTGCACGCTGACCCGACCGGACATCTAGGCCGGGTCGGAAGTTTCACCCCCGATCAAGAGGTCAGATTCGGGAACCTAGAGTTCTCTGTAGACTCTTGGGGCGATCTTTCGCTAACTGGGCTTGCAGTCTCGCATGCCATGCCCGAAGACTCTGAGGCTTTAACCTCAGATTCCCCTTTCGGTCCCACCCATGGGATCTACCCCGACAATGACCTGAATTTTAGTCCGGATCCGTCCATAGTACCAGATGCCCGGATACCTGTTCTTGCCAAACACTCCACTCACGCGGATGAATCGGAGGTTAACTCCAAAAGCTCTGAGCAGGTTGACCCGATCGAGCTCTCGACACTCAACAAGGCCCTAGATTGGATCTTGTTGATAAAAATTACCGACGACCCAACCCTGATCCATGCTCAGATTAGTCTCAAGGCGGGTCAGGACGAATTTTTCAGCCCACCCCCACCCACTTGATAGCCATGGTTGAGGATTTAACCGACATGTTGGACTATGCCTCTAAGGAGGCAGAATACATGGATGAGGAAGATTGCTCTCTCACCCCCGTTAACACTGGGCGATGGGCTGCCACCTCCACATACGAAGTCTACATGGTGGACACTCCAGCCGCTAACGGCGAGCACACACCTAAAAACAATGGCGACAAATCGGGTTAAGCATCGTCAAGGCGCCGGAAGCCGCATAAACAATCAAAGGGGCGAAAGGGAAGAAAAGCTATTGCCGTCACCGGGGACGGGGATACCCCGGAAGACCTCGGCGATCCCAATATCCCCGAACACCCTCTAGAGGGTCAGGAGAGGCCAGAAGTTTAGTGCTACCCCCGATGATCTAAACGATTCCGAGGATGACAATTACCTCCCCCCTGTTGAGGGAGTCCTGGTTTAGGGGGTCCTCGGGAGGCCGACCTATTTCTTATGGGTCGGACTGTATGGGACGCTTGCCGAGCATTGGATCGATCGAAGGCCCTATCTCCAGGAAGGAAGCTTCAGGAATCGTGTCTTGTCCTCCATGTTTGGAGTACTGAATAGGCATGTTTATCCCCTCAACGTGTAACCGACCATGTGTAAACCCTAGGTACCCTCGGCGTCTATAAGCCGGAAGGTTTTAGGTTGTAGATAGGACAACTCATCTAGGGTTTAGCTATTTGATCTCGAGGTAGATCGACTCTGTAACTTATATATCATCAATACAATCAAGCAGGACATAGGGTATTACCTCCATAGGAGGGCCCGAACCTGGGTAAACATCGTCTCCTGTTACCATCGATTCTAGTCTCACAGCTCGGGACCCCCTACCCGGGATCCGCCGGATTTGACACCGACATTGGTGCTTTCATTGAGAGTTCCACTGTGATCACCAACGGAATCAATGGCTCGCATCTTCATCAACGAAGAGGTTCCGCAAAAGGGACACCTTTGTCCCCAGACATATCTTCTCTTTCGGCAGCCTTGTGCTGCACGCTGACCCGACCGGCCATCTAGGCCGGGTTGGGAGCTTCTCCCCTGATCAAGAGGTCAGATTTGGGAACCTAGAGTTCTCCATGGACTCTCGGGGCGATCTTTCGCTAACCGGGCTCGCAGTCTCGCCTACCATCCCGCAGACTCCGAGGCTTTAACCTCGGATCCTTCTTTTGGTCATGTCCACGGGATTTTCCCCGGTAATGACCTGACTCTCAGTCCGGATCTGGCCATAGTGCAGGACGACTGGATACATGTTCCTGCCAAACACTCCCCTAGCATGGACATAATGGAGGTCAACTCCAAAAGCTCCGAGCAGGTTGACCCGATCGAGCTCTCGATACTTAACGAGGCCCTAGATCGGATCTCGTCGATGAAGATTATCGACGACCCAACCCCGATCCATGCTCACATCGGTCTCAGGGAGGGTCAGGACAAATTTTTCATCCCACCCACCACCCACTTGATAGCCACAGTCAAAGATTTAACCGACATGTTGGACTATGACTCTAAGGAGGGAGAATACATGGATGGGGAAGATTGCGTCCCACCCCTATTAACACCGGGCGATGGGCCGCCACCTCCACATTCGACGTCTACATGGTGGACACTCCAGCCGCTAACGGCGAGAATACGCCCAAAAACTGTTGGAAATATGCCCTAGAGGCAATAAATAAAGTGTTTATTATTATATTTCCTTGTTCATGATAGTTATTTATTATCCATGCTAGAATTGTATTAATTGGAAACATGGATACATGTGTGGATACATAGACAAACACAATGTCCCTAGTATGCCTCTAGTGAAATAGCTCATTGATTAAAGATGGTTAAGGTTTCCTAGCCATTGACATGTGATGTCATTTGATAACGAGATCACATCATTAGGAGAATGATGTGATGGACAAGACCCAAACTACAAACATAGCATATGATCGTGTCAGTTTATTGCTACTGTTTTCTATTTGTCAAGTATATGTTCCTATGACCATGACATCATGCAACTCACGGACATGAGAGGAGTGCCTTGTGTGTATCAAACGTCGCAACGTAACTGGGTGACTATAAAGGTGCTCTACAGGTATCTCCGAGGGTGTCTGTTGAGTTGGCATGGATTAAGACTGGGATTTGTTACTCCGTGTGACGGAGAGCTATCTCAGGGCCCACTCGGTAATAAAACATCACAATAAGCCTTGCAAGCAATGTGACTAAGTGTTAGTTACGAGATCTTGTATTACGGAACGAGTAAAGAGACTTTCCAGTAACGAGGTCGAACTAGGTATGGAGATACCGACGATCGAATCTCGGGCAAGTAACATACGGAAGAACAAAGGGAACATCATACGGGATTAACTGAATCCTTGACATAGAGGTTCGACCGATAAAGATCTTCATAGAATATGTAGGAACCAATGTGGACATCCAGGTCCCGCCATTGGTTATTGATGGTAGAGGTGTCTCGGTCATGTCTACATAGTTCTCGAACCCGCAGGGTCTGCACACTTAAGGTTTGGTGACGTTTCGGTAGTATAGAGTTATGTATGGTGGTGACCGAAGTTTGTTCGGAGTCCTAGATGAGATCCCGGATGTCACGAGGAGCTCCGGAATGGTTCGGAGGTAAAGATTCATATATAGGAAGTCCTGTTTTGGTCGCCGGAAAAGTTTCGGGCTCATCGGTAGTGTACCGGGAGTGCCGGTAGTGTACCTGGAGGCCTCCGGGAGGGGTATTTCGACCCAAGAGGCTTCATGGGCTGTGGGAGAGTGAATATCAGCCCTTAGTGGAAGAGGCACTAGATCGTAAGGATCGTGATCAAGTTCGTGGGACGGATCGTGATCAAGTTCGTGGGATGGATCGTGATCAAGTTCGTGGGATGGATCGTGATCAAGTTCGTGGGACGGATCGTGATTAGATCGTGGGACGGATCGTGATTGGATCGCGGGATGCACGGCGATTTGGATCGCAAAGACGTTTGACTACACCAATCGCGTTTCTTAACGCTTCCTGCTTAGCAATCTACAAGGGTATGTAGATCCACTCTCCCTCTCGTAGATGCTCATCACCATGGATAGATCTGCGTGTGCGTAGGAAATTTTTTGTTTCCCATGCAACGTTTCCCAACAGTGGCATCATGAGCTAGGTCTATGCATATATGAGATGTTTAGTAGAACACAAAAGGTTTGTGGGCGTTGATGCTTAGATTGCTTCCTCCCTTGGTCAGATTTTGGTTCAGCGGTATCGTGAGATGAAGCGGCCCGGACCAACATTACTCGTACGCTTACGAGAGACCGGTTCCCTCGACCGCAACTTGTTGCATAGATGGCTTGTGGGTGCCAGTTTCTCTCACTTTAGTTGGATCGGATTCGACAAAGCAGTCCTTGAGAAGGTTGAAAAGCAAATTATGTATGACCGTTGTGGTTTATGCGTAGGTGAGAATCGTTTTTGCTAGAAACCCGTAGCAGCTACATAAAACATGCAACAACAATTAGAGGACGTCTAACTTGTTTTTGCAGGGTATGTTGTGATGTGATATGACCAATTACATGATGCGATATATGTGATGTATGAGATGATCATGTGATGTATAGAATTTCACGACTTGCATGTCGATGAGTACGACAACCGGCAGGAGCCATAGGGTTGTCTTTAATTATTGTATGACCTGCGTGTCAATCATTAAGCGCTATGTAATGCTTTAATTTATCGCTAAATGGTAGCAATAGTGGTAGAAGCATGCAGGGCGTGACAACCCCAATGGCGACACGTTGATGGAGATCAAGATGATGGAGATCATGGTGTCATGCCGGTGACGATGGAGATCATGCCGGTGCTTTCAAGATGGAGATCTAAAGCACAAGTTCATGGCCATATCATGTCACTTATGAATTGCATGTGATGTTAATCCTTTTTATGCACCTTGTTTTGCTTAGTACGACGGTAGCATTACAAGGTGATCCCTCACTTAAATTTCAAGATAAATTGTGTTCTCCCCGAGTGTGCACCGTTGCGAAAGTTCATCGTGTTGAGACACCACGTGATGATCGGGTGTGATAGACTCTACGTTCACATACAACGGGTGCAAGCCAGTGTTGCACGCGCAGAACACTCGGGTTAAACTTGACGAGTCTAGCATGTACAGACATGGCCTTGGAACACAAGAGACCGAAAGGTCGAACATGAGTCATATAGTAGATATGATCAACATAATGATGTTCACCATTGAAGCCACCTCGACTCACGTGATGATCGGACTTGAGTGGGTGGATTTGGATCATGTGACACTCATATGACCTGAGGGATGTCAACTTGAGTGGGAGCTTTAGTAATTTGATTGAACAATAGTCTAAGTGAACTTTGCATATTTATGTTGTAGATCAATGGCCCGCGCAGTAGCACCCCTGAATTTTAATGCGTTCCTAGAGAAAGATAAGTTGAAAGATGATGGAAGTAAGTTTGTTGACTAGGCCCGTAATCTGAGGATTATCCTCATGGCTTCCCAGAAATCATGTCCTTGATGCACCGCTTGGTGACCAACCAGAAGACATGACTTCCGAAGACGTTAAGAACGCTTGGGAGGCACATACTGGATATTACTCAATAGTTCAGTGTGCAAGATTGTATGGCTTAGAATCGGGACTTCAAAGACGTTTTGAACGTCATGGAGCATATGAGATGTTCCAGGAGTTGAAGTTTATCTATCAAAAGAACACCCGGATCGAGAGGTATGAAACCTCCGATAAGTTCTATGCTTGCAAGATGGAGGAGAACGGGTCTATCGGTGAACATATACTCAGAATGTCTGGGTATTCAACTCGTCTAGCGGAGTTGGGAATTGCCCTTCCGCCAGAGGCGATCACTAACAGAGTTCTTCAAACACTGCCACCTAGTTACAAGAGCTTTGTGATGAACTATAACATGCATGAGATGAACAAGTCAGTCACCGAGCTGTTTGCGATGCAAAAAGTCGCTGAGTCTGAAATTCAGAAAGAACATCAAGTGTTGATGGTCAATAAAACCACTAGTTTCAAGAAAAATGGCAAAGTCAAGGGCAAGGGCAAGAAGGGTAAAACCAAGAAGGATGACAAAGCAGTTGCTACTCCTGTAAAGAAGCCCAAGCATGGACCCAAGCCAGAAACTGAGTGCTTTCATTGCAAGGGAACTGGTCACTGGAAGCAGAACTGCCCCAAGTACCTGGCTGACAAGAAGGCGGCTAACGACAAACAACGTATATATGATATAAATGTTATTGATGTGTACCTTACTAGCTCTCGTAGTAGTGCATGGGTATTTGATACCGGTTCGGTTGCTCACATTTGCAACTCAAAGCAAGAACTACGGAATAAATGAAGGCTGGCAAAGGACGAAGTGACAATGCGCGTGCGAAATGGTTCCAAGGTTGATGTGATCACCGTCGGCACGCTCTCTCTTCGATTACCATCGGGATTAGTGATGAACCTGAATAATTGTTCTTTAGTGCCTGCGTTAAGCATGAACATTATATCTGGATCTTGTTTATTGCGAGATGGTTACTCATTTAAATCAGAGAATAAAGGTTGTTCTATTTATATGAGTAATATCTTTTATGGTCATGCACCCAATGTGAGGGGTTTATTCATATTGAATCTTGATAGTGATGAGACACATGTTCATAACATTGATGCCAAAAGATGTAGAGTTGATAATGATAGTACCACTTTCTTGTGGCACTGCCGTTTAGGTCATATTGGTGTAAAACGCATGAGGAAGCTCCATGCTGATAGACTTTTGGAGTCACTTGATTTTGAATCACTTGACACATGTGAACCATGCCTCATGGGCAAGATGACTAAAATGCCATTCTCTGGAACAATGGAACGGGCAAGTGACTTATTGGAAATCATACATACTGATGTGTGTGGTCCAATGAATGTTACAGCGCGTGGTGGATATCGTTATTTTCTCACCTTCACTGATGACTTAAGTAGATATGGGTATATTTACTTAATGAAACACAAGTCCGAAATGTTTGAAAAGTTCAAGCAATTTCAGAGTGAAGTTGAGAATCATCGTAACAAGAAGATTGAGTTCCTGCGATCTGATCGAGGAGGTGAATATCTGAGTTATGAGTTTGGCAGTCACTTAAGACAATGTGGAATTGTTTCACAGTTGACACCGCCCGGAACACCACAGCGTAATGGTGTGTCCGAACGTCGTAATCGAACCTTATTAGATATGGTGCGTTCTATGATGTCTCTTGCTGATTTGCTACTATCGTTTTGGGGTTATGCATTAGAGATAGCTGCATTCACTTTAAATAGGGCACCTTCAAAATCCGTTGAGACGACGCCATATGAACTATGGTTTGGCAAGAAGCCAAAGTTGTCGTTTCTTAAAGTTTGGGGATGTCATGCTTATGTCAAAAAGCTTCAGCCTAAAAAGCTGGAACCCAAAGCGGAGAAATGTGTCTTCATAGGATACCCAAAAGAGACAGTCGGGTATACCTTCTATCTCAGATCCGAAGGCAAAGTGTTTGTCGCTAAGAACGGAACATTTCTTGAGAAAGAGTTTATCTCGAAAGAATTGAGTGGGAGGAAAATAGAGCTTGATGAGGTTATTGAACCTTTACTTCAACTAGAGAGTAGCACAACGTAGAAAGATGTTTCTATGGAACCTACGACGGTAGAAGAGGAAGTTAATGATGATGATCATGAAGCTTCGGATCAGCTGCTATTGAACCTCGTAGGTCAATAAGGACGCGTGCTGCTCCTGAGTGGTACGACAACCGTGTCTTAGAGGTCTTGTTTTTGGACAACGATGAACCTACAAGCTATGGAGAAGCAATGATGGGCCCGGATTCCAAGAAATGGTTAGAGGCCATGAAATCCAAGATGGGATCCATGTATGAAAACAAAGTATGGACTTTGGAAGTATTACCTAAAGGGCGAAAGTCCATTCAGAACAAATGGATCTTTAAGAAAAAGATGGACGTGGATGGTAATGTCACCATCTATAAAGGTCGACTTGTGGCAAAGGGTTTTTCACAAGTTCAAGGAGTTGACTACGATGAGACCTTCTCACCCGTAGCGATGCTTAAGTCTATCAGAATCATGTTAGCAATAGCTGCATTTTTCGATTATGAAATTTGGCAGATGGATGTCAAAACAGCGTTCCTCAACGGTTTCCTTGAGGAAGAGTTGTATATGATGCAACCCGAAGGTTTTGTCAATCCAGAGAATGCTGACAAAGTTTGCAAACTCCAGCGATCCATTTATGGACTGGTGCAAGCATCTTGGAGTTGGAATAAGCGCTTTGATGAGGTGATCAAAGCGTTTGAGTTTATACAAGTTTACGGAGAAGCTTGTATTTACAAGAAAGTGAGTGGGAGCTCTATAGCGTTTCTAGTATTATATGTGGATGACATATTGCTGATTGGAAACAATATAGAAATGCTGGAAAGCGTGAAGGAATATTTGAACAAGAGTTTTTCAATGAAGGACCTAGGAGAAGCTGCTTTCATATTAGGCATTAAGATCTATAGAGATAGATCGAGACACTTAATAGCACTTTCACAGAGCACATACCTTGATAAAGTTTTGAAGAAGTTCAAAATGGAACAGTCAAAGAAGGGGTTCTTGCCTGTGTTACAAGGTGTGAAGTTGAGTAAGACTCAATGCCCAGTAACTGCAGAAGATAGAGAAAAGATGAGTGTCATCCCCTATGCTTCAGCCATAGGCTCTATCATGTATGCAATGTTGTGCACAAGACCCGATGTCAGCCTTGCCATAAGTATGGCCGGAAGGTTTCAAAGTGATCCTAGAATGGAGCACTAGCAAGCGGTCAAGAACATCCTTAAGTACCTGAAAAGGACTAAGGAAATGTTTCTCGTTTATGGAGGTGATGAAGAGCTCATCGTAAAGGGTTACGTCGATGCAAGCTTTGACATTGATCCGAACGACTCTAAGTCGCAAACCGGATACGTATTTATTCTTAACGGGGGAGCGGTAAGCTGGTGCAATTCCAAGCAAAGCGTGGTAGCTGATTCTACGCGCGAAGCGGAATACATTGCAGCCTCGGAGGCGGCGAAGGAAGGTGTCTGGATGAAGCAGTTCATGATAGATCTTGGAGTAGTGCCTAGTGCACTGAATCCAACGAGCCTGTTCTGTGACAACACTGTTGCCATTGCTCTAGCTAAGGAACCAAGGTTTCACAAGAGGACCAGACATATAAAGCGACGCTTCAACTCCATCCGATATTACATCGAGGAGAAGGACACAAATATTTCCAAAGTGCACACGGATCTGAATGTTGCAGACCTATTTACTAAACCTCTTCCAAGAGCTAAACATGATCAACACCAGAACTGCATGGGTGTTCGGTTCATTACAATGTAAATCACATAGTGATGTGAGCTAGATTATTGATTCTAGTGCAAGTGGGAGACTGTTAGAAATATGCCCTAGAGGCAATAAATAAAGTGTTTATTATTATATTTCCTTGTTCATGATAATTGTTTATTATCCATGCTAGAATTGCATTAATTGGAAACATGGATACATGTGTGGATACATAGACAAACACAATGTCCCTAGTATGCCTCTAGTGAACTAGCTCGTTGAGCAAAGATGGTTAAGGTTCCCTAGCCATTGACATGTGATGTCATTTGATAACGAGATCACATCATTAGGAGAATGACGTGATGGACAAGACCCAAACTACAAACATAGCATATGATCGTGTCAGTTTATTGCTACTGTTTTCTGTTTGTCAAGTATATGTTCCTATGACCATGAGATCATGCAACTCACGGACATCGGAGGAGTGCCTTGTGTGTATCAAACGTCACAACATAACTAGGTGACTATAAAGGTGCTCTACAGGTATCTCCGAGGGTGTCTGTTGAGTTGGCATGGATTAAGACTGGGATTTGTTACTCCGTGTGACGGAGAGGTATCTTAGGGCCCACTCGGTAATACAACATCACAATAAGCCTTGCAAGCAATGTGACTAAGTATTAGTTACGAGATCTCGTATTACGGAACGAGTAAAGAGACTTGCTAGTAACGAGGTTGAACTAGGTATGGAGATACCGACGACCGAATCTCGGGCAAGTAACATACTGAAGAACAAAGGGAACATCATACGTGATTAATTGAATCCTTGACATAGAGGTTCGACCGATAAAGATCTTCGTAGAATATGTATGAACCAATGTGGACATCCAGGTCCCGCCATTGGTTATTGACCGTAGAGGTGTCTCGGTCATGTCTACATAGTTCTCGAACCCGCAGGGTCTGCACACTTAAGGTTTGGTGACGTTTCGGTAGTATAGAGTTATGTATGGTGGTGACCGTAGTTTGTTGGAGTCCCGGATGAGATTCCGGGCGTCACGAGGAGCTCCGGAATGGTCCGGAGGTAAAGATTCATATATAGGAAGTCCTGTTTTGGTCACCGGAAAAGTTTCGGGCTCATCGGTAGTGTACCGGGAGTGCCGATAGTGTACCGGGAGGCCTCCGGGAGGGGTACTTCGACCCAATAGGCTTCATGGGCTGTGGGAGAGTGAATATCAGCCCTGAGTGGGCTGGTGAAAACTCCCACACAAGGCCCATGTGGCTGGAGGAAAAAACCCAATAGGAAAAGGTGGAAAAAAGGCAAAAAAGGAGCAATCCTAGTCCTACTAGGATTGGAGGAGGAGTCCTCCTCTCCTAGTAGGTTCGGTCGAACCAGATAGGCTTGGAGGCCAAGGCTGTCTCCTCTCCTCCTATATATACTAGAGGGTTTTGGGTTTTTTCACTAGTTTTTACAGCTACGTGCTACCCGTTCCTCGAGTGCATAGTTTCTCCTCTAGATCAGATTTCTGCAGTGCTTAGGCGAAGCCCTGCCGGAATTGCTCCACCACCATCGACGGAGCACCGTCACGCTGCTGGTGAACTCTTCTTCCTCTCCACTTCCTCTTGTTGGATCAATACGGTAGAGATCGTCATCAAGTTGCACGTGTGCTGAACGCGGAGGTGTCGTCCGTTCGGCGCTAGATCGGAAGGATCGTGATAAAGTTCGTGGGACGGATCGTGATCACGTTCGTGGGACGGATCGTGATCAAGTTCGTGGGATGGATCATGATTAGATCGCGGGACGGATCCTAATTGGATTGCAGGACGCATGGCGATTTGGATCACGAAGATGTTCGACTACACCAACCGCGTTTCTTAACGCTTCCCGCTTAGCGATCTACAAGGGTATTTAGATCCACTCTCCCTCTCGTAGATGCTTATCACCATGGATAGATCTGCATGTGCGTAGGAAATTTTTTGTTTCCCATGCAACATTTCCCAACAAAAATGATGGCGACAATTCGGGTGAAGCGCCGTCAAGGCGCCGGAAACCGCAGAAACAGTCAAAAGGCAAAAAGGGAAGGAAAGCTACTATCGGCACCGGGGAAGGAGATACCCTAGAAGTCCTCAGCGATCCCGATATCCCCGAACACCCGTTAGAGGGTCAGGAAAGGCCTGAAGACCAGCGCAACCTAGACAACCTAAACGATTCCGAGGATGATAATTACCTCCCCCCTGTCGAGGAGGAGGACATCCCGAAAACCGATGACTTTGACATTCCCGATAACGATGAAGAGCAGGAACTTTTCAGGCAAAAACTTATAGCCACAACCTGCAGCCTGAAAACAAAAGAATGACAGCTTAAAGCCGAACAAGATAACCTCAACGATCGGTGGACGAGAGTCCTCGCGGTAGAGGAAGGATACGGTACCGGTCTGTCGGACCATCCTAAGAGCTATCCACACAGAAGGCTGCTGCCGCAATTCGATGGCGAGCTCACTGATACACTGTCTCCCAAGCATATCCCATACGATAAACCAGACCGCCCCCCTCGAGGGCGCGACAGGATGGCTGACTACACAGGTTATAGGCTGGTGATACCCCGAAGACAAGGCAAAGAGCCAATAGAGCCCAATGACAGGTTTGACCTGCAACACGACCTGGACCATACGGTAGGTCGCACAAGATCCATGTACGGATCCAGCGGGTACTCACCCAATCAACAGGACGAGTACCGACCCTGCTTCGACTGCAACAATAGAGGTCGAGAATGAAACCGGGCTAGAACAGACGCCGATCACTGGCGCAACATAGCTCGGGTCAGAGGCGTCGCCCACCCACTGTGCTTCACGGTTGAGGTGATGCAACATCAGTTCCCGGAGGGGTTTAAACCCGTAAACATAGAGCAGTACGATGGGACAACTGACCCAACCGTATGGATTGAGGATTTACTCCTCCACATCCACATGGCACAAGGAGATGACCTCCACACCATCAAATATCTATCCCTAAAACTTAAGGAGCCAGCTCGGCGCTGGTTGAACAGCCTCCCGAAAACTCCATAGGATGCTGGGAAGACCTAGAGGATGCATTCCGATCTAATTTCTAGGGCACCTATGTTCAGCCGCCGGACTCCTCTGATTTGAGCAACATCGTCTAGAAGCCAAGAGAGTCCACATGGTAATTCTGGAATCGGTTCTTGACCAAGAAAAACCAGATTGTCGACTGCCGGACACCGAGGCAATAGCCTCCTTTCGGCACAGTATTCGGGATGAATGGTTGGCCCGCCAGCTCGGCTAGGATAAATCTCGGACAATGTCCGCCCTTACATCCCTCATGACCCACTTTTGTGCGGGCGAGGACAACTGGCTCGCAAGACGAAGCCACAACCCCGAAGACCCCGGAACCTCCGAAGTTCGGGACAGAAACGGGAAACCAAAGCGCAATAAGAATAAGCGTCGGCACAACAATTGTGATGCCGATGACACGACCGTTAACACTGGCTTTCGCAATTCGCGACTCGGGCAGTAGAAGAAGCCTCCTAAAGGCAATCACTATGGACCCACCCCGCTAGATAAGATCATGGAAAGGCCCTGCCAAATCCACGACACTCAAGAGAATCCCGTCAACCACACCAACCATAACTGTTGGGTATTCAAACAGGCCGACAAACTCACATCCGAGGACCAAGGCAACAGCCCACACAGCAAGGACGAGGACGAGCCTCAGGGTCCGATTGGTGGCGGACAAAAGAAGTTTCCCCCACAAGTGAAAATAGTAAATATGATATACGCCACCCATATACCCAAGAAAGAGAGGAAGTGCGCCCTGCGGGAGGTCTATGTCGTAGAGCTTGTAGCCCCAAAGTATAACCCATGGTTGGCGTACCCGATCACCTTTGATCGGCGTGACCACCCGACCAGTATCCGTCATGGAGTTTCGGCCGCCCTTGTCCTAGACCCCATCATAGACGGGTATCACCTCACTAAAGTCCTCATGGATGGAGGAAGTAGCCTAAATATGATTTACTCAGATACGGTGAAAAGGATGGCCATAGATCCGTCAAGGATCAAACCCAGCAACACTACCTTTAAAGGAGTGATCCCAGGCATTGAAGCCCGGTGCATGGGCTCCATAAGCCTGGAAGTAGTGTTTGGCTCGCCCGATAACTTTCGAAGCGAGGACTTGATCTTCGACAATGTGCCTTTCCGCAGCGGCTATCATGCCTTGCTCGGTCATACAACATTCGCTCGCTTTAACGTCGTCCCACACTATGTATACCTCAAGCTCAAGATGCCCAGACCCAAGGGGGTCATCACTGTCAACGGCAGCACAGAGCGCTCCCTCCAAACTGAGGAATATGCGTTGGCCCTGGCAGCCGAATTCCATTACAATGATGACCGGCAAACGCGGGCACATGCCGTCAAGGCACAGAAGGTTGGGAAGCGAGCTCGGCTTTAGCCCGAACTCTCCGAACCTTCTTCTCCCCGTAAATAGGGACTCGCCCCCATCCCGCAGCCCTAGGTCCAGCGAAGTACGTGCCAAAGAGGCACAACTTCGCGCTCAAAATTTTGTGGGCGGCGGTGGGGAAAAAAGGGTAAGTATTCGGCTGGACCGAACTACTGCCATCAAATGTCTTCGGACACATTGCAGGTATCATTAAGGGCCTGCTAAAGGCGTACAGCTCATTAACACTTCGGAGACTTCTCAAGACCTTGTTTGCAAGATCCGTTCGCCGAACAGTACCACCCATTGAGGTGCACCACTCCCTAGGAGGTGAAGGAGTAGACCTGTAAAATTTCTTTTTTAAAATACTTGTAAACAGTTCCTTTGGCAATTTGAGTAATAAGTGTCGTTGAGAACAATAAAAAATCATTATACATGGTTGTCTCGTTGTCCTTTTTTGGCACATTCTATTTTCTCCCGCTTCTTGAGAAACTATTTGGTATATTGTGACGCAACCGACTAATAGACCGGGGGCTCGAGTTTAAAGAAATTTTTTGCCTTATGCACAATTAATTACATGTTCGGCATCTTGGAATTCTCTTTATATGCATTGGTTCCGAACTATGTCTTGGATCAATAGCTGGGTTGCCCGGCTCCTATGCTTTCCCCTTTACGTTCCGCTCGTTCGGCTAAAAGGGCAAAGGGAGAACCTCTACGATTGTGTTTTCGGCTAGCCTGGTCAAGCACCTCAGGGGAGAAAGCTGAAAACTGATTGTCATAGTATGCGAGAACCGGTTGATCAACCACCTGGTTTTGTAAATCCTAAGAAACATGACCATGTTTACAAACTTTGCAAAGCTTTATATGGTCTTAAGCAAGCTCCTCGTGCTTGGTATAAATGGCTAACGAAGTTTCTCATTGAAAAAGGATTTGAAATTGGTAAAATTGACGCAACCTTATTCACAAAGAGAGTTAATGGTGAATTATTTGTGTGCCAAATTTATGTCGATGATATCATCTTTGGATCTACTAGCCCACAATTGAGTGAGAAATTTGGAAGGTTGATGTCAGAGAAGTATGAGATGTCTATGATGTGTGAATTGAAATTCTTTCTTGGTCTACAAATAAAGCAAATGAGAGAAGGTACATTCATCTGTCAAACAAAGTACACCAAGGACTTAATCAAGAAGTTCAACATGCAAGAGTGCAAAGGTATGAAAACTCCCACGCCCACTAGCGGACACGATGATCTCTCTAAGGAGGGTGAACCGGTTGATCAAAAGTTGGTTCATTGCTTTATATATGTGCCTCCCGTCCCGATATTATCCTTAGTGTTTGCATGTGTGCTAGATATCAAGATGCACCTTAAGAATGTCATCTTAAGGCTGTGAAACGTATTGTGAGATACTTGATTCATACACCAAACTTTGGCATTTGGTATCCAAAGGGATCTTCCTTTAATCTTGTTGGCTACTCCGACTCGGACTATGCCGGTGACAAGGTTGATAGAAAGTCCACCTCGGGTACATGTCAATTTCTTGGTAGATCTCTTGTGTCTTGGTCTTCCAAGAAACAAAACATGGTATCTCTATCTACCGCCAAAGCTGAATATATTGTTGTTGGATCATGTAGTGCGCAATTGTTATGGATGACACAAACGCTTACGGATTATGGAATCTATGTTAAAAATGTGTCGTTACTTTGTGACAATGAAAGTGCTATTAAGATTGGTCATAATCCCATGCAACATTCTCAAACCAACAATATTCAAGTTCGACATCATTCCATTCGCGATCATGTTGCCAAAGGAGATATTAATCTTAAACATGTTCGTACTAACAAGCAATTGGCCGATATCTTTACTAAGCCACTTGATGAAAAAGCGTTTTGCCACTTGAGGAGTGAGTTGAACATCATTGATGCTTCAAACTTGAGCTAAGCTCACTCGGATGCATGCAAGGGGATGAGCTTCATTGATTATTCCATGCTATTACCTTGAATATCATATCTTGGAATTCTATGCTTCCTTGTCTTGCATCTAACCCTTTTGTAGGTACTTGGAAGAACTACACTCCACAAGATTGCCATCAACTCTCATCTTGAGCAATCTTGTCATGACCAAGTATCCACAACCTCGCTTTGATGATGGAAGGAAGAAGACAACAAAACATATCCTTGACATATATCCCTTAATTGCTAAATCTCAAATTGGTATCATGTCATTTGGATATATCATGTTTTTCCTTGCATGACTAACCCATATAGGTGAAGAGTAAATGAAAACAACAAGGATTGCTCCGAACTCAAGATGATCTTCATCAACTTCGAGCATCCTCATCAAGTTCACCTACAATCTACGTCAACAACATCACTCAAAGGTATGTATTCATATCCTTGAAAAAGGCTTTACTCCAAGTCATGAGCTAAGGCAACTCAAGTGATATGAAGACATTAAATGCTTAATCGAAAAATGGTAACCCCATTTTGAGCTTAACGATGAGTATGACCTATGATCAAGCAATCTTGCTTGGCTCCTAAGTCAATATACTCTAATATAGGTGACCTAGTCACCACCCATCATCTAGTTAAGTTTTTGGTTGGTTCACTCTCAAATCGCAAAATTTCTTGGAACCACTCAAATCTTTCCTAGTTGATATCTATCTGTAAATATTCACAATTGATACAATCTTTTGATTGTTTCTCTTCATGTTTGATTTTCAGATACAACTTTGTCTTTAGATTAAATTTTCACATACTTGGCAAATTTGAAAATTCATCCAAGTTTCTGAGTTACACCTCGGAGCCTCCGATACAAAGAACTTGGTTCTACCGATTTAGCAGATGAGCTGCATAACATTACTCGGTATCACCGACAAATCTGTCTCGGAGCCACCGACTTCCTGTCATATTTCTGTTTGTACTTGTAGTTGTAAATATTCCTTGTGTTCCTTTATGTATTTTCTCCATCCTTCGATGATCCTTTTTTTTAAAAGGGGGGCAGAAATACATTCAAGGATCCCTAACTTAAAGGAGGAGAAGTTCTGCAAGATCTCAGTTTATCCAGAGGGAGAGAAATTAATTTCAATGATTCCCTCAATTTTTTCCCTGTTTTTCATTTTCTATGACTCCTGCATTCAGTGACCCTTGTTCTCAAGGATCCCATTTTATTCAATGATCCCAGTATTTGACCCTACGTCTAACCTTTTTGGAAATCAATGCCAAAGGGGGAGAGATATACAAAGCTTCAAAACTAAAAAGGGAGATACACGCTTATGCAACGGGGGAGATATAATTTAGGGGGAGAGGAGAATATCAAGTTTACACTTACATTTACAAGGGGAGAATACCAAAGTAGTGGAGAAGAATACTACTTTATATACGTTCTCCATATCTTGGTACTTTTGAGTTCTGTTGCCTTTGATTAGTAGGTTTCCTAACATTGTTTTCTCAAGTGTGTTTCTACTACTAGAATGCTCAAGAACTCAAGGTAAGTATATGCATCATATCTTTGATCAAGATGATATCTTGCTTCTTGCATATATTGTTTGCAAGAGTGAAGTCTTGAACGAGGATACATCTCATTCACATACAATTGATGCATATAGCTAAGATACACATGACACATTTTATCCTTTCTACTACATGTGTGTCCATGCATTCCAAAGCAACTATCATTTAAATGGATTGCACACATTTAAGGGGAGCAAGTGTAAGTCATGTGTCTCTCAAAGTCTTCATTATATACATGCATATATTTATTTGGAGCTTTGATTGTATGTTGTTATCAATTACCAAAAAGGGGGAGATTGAAAGCACAGTGTGCTCCCTTGGTGGTTTTGATAATTCATGACAACATACATTGTCTCTTGGACTAATACTTTTACCTACTGTATTTCAGATAAAGTCCATAGAGAGAGATGGATTGGCAAAAAAGGAGTGTGGAGAGTATCCCCATGAAGAAGAAGGAGAAGGAATAGCATTGGCCAAGCTTCAAGCAATAGGACTCTTCATTTTACTTTGTGAGAAATCACTTTGAGTCCATAGGAAAGCCAATACTATTAAAAGGGGGTAAGGTATTGATTGGTGAACAAAATGCTCATACGTGCACAAGTGATAGTCACCACAAACACCCACAAGCCCTTCCACAACAGTCTGTCAAAGCCAAATACTCAAAATCGGTGCAACCAACACATAACACTCGGTGCCACCGATTCCTAAACCTAGACAGACTCAGCCAAACCCTAGCTTTTCGGTGCAACCAATTTTGCATTCGGTGCCACCGAGTTAGGCTGCCAACTTTCTGTTACGCAAGTTCACAATTTTGGTCCCTTCGAGATTGTTGGATCGGCGTCACCGAGATTGGACATTCTCACCGTTGGTCACCTTATCGGTACAACCGAGATTCCTATATCGGTCTCACCGAGATTCAAAAGTTGCCACCTTTTGATCACTTTGGTACCGCCGAGATTAACACATCGGTGTCATCGAGTTGGTCATTTTGTGTGTAACGGTTGGATTTTTGGAGATGCGTATATATACCCCTCCACCACCACTCACTCGCAAGAGAAGCACTCAAAACTATTCCATACTTGCCCATCTAGTTTTCTGAGAGAGAACTACCTACCCTGGTGTTGAGGTCAAGATCTTCCACTCCAACCATATGGATCTTGATTTCTAGCCTCCCCAAGTTGCTTTCCACCAATCCCATCTCTTCCACCAAGCCAAATCTGTGAGAGAGGGATTGTGTGTTGAGGAATCTATCATCTTGAAGCACAAGAGCAAGGAGTTCATCATCATTATATAGCCTATTACCTTTTGGAGGGTGGCGCCTCCTAGATTGGTTAGGTGTCGCTTGGGAGCCTCCTACTTCATGTTGTGGAGTTGAACCAAGAAGTTTGTAAGGGCAAGGAGATCGCCTACTTCGTGAAGATCTACCCATAGTGAGGCTAGTGCTTCGTGGACGGAAGCCGTTATGGAATAGTCAAGGTTGCTACTTCGTGGACCCTTACGGGTGGAGCCCTTCGTGGACTCTCGCGACCGTTACCCTCCGTGGATTGAAGACTCCATAAACATGGATGTACGATAGTGCCACCTATCGGAACCACGGGAAAAATCTTGTGTCCTTAATGCGTTTGATCTCTCTATCTCTACTCCTTACTTCCATGTGCAATGTCTTTACTTTTCGCTGCTATACTTGATGACTTGCATGTGTTGGGTGTCTTAGACTAATTATGTATGCTAAAAGTGCCAACATCTTGTCTTATGCTTGAGGTAGTTTTAAATTTCTACTTGTAGTCTATTCATCCCCCTCTAGGCATACACTTCTAGTGATCCTACAGTTGCACAACAAGGAGAGGAGAGCACTCGGGGGCTTCAAACTGTGCCCAGAATAGACGAGCTTCATCTCCTTATCCCCGCGATGCATAGAAATGATTTGCGTCCCTTGCGCTCTTCTGGAGGTCGGAGCAGGCGCCTGAGGAACGCCACACCTGGGTAAGAAACTCGAAGTTGCTATCCCCAAAGACACACTGCAATAAGTACGGCTTACCATCCGTGATAACCTTCACTTGGCAGACTTTCTCCTTAAAGAACCGCCTATCCACCCGCTCCTTTTGGAGATCGGATTTAAGGGTGGATAATGCGGCATCATCTCCTTGCTTTTTAGCTCGAGTTCCTCGCACTTTTGGCGGTGTCTTTGAGCTCCTGTTGGATATCCTCAACCCGAGCCTCATGCTTGTCGCTGGTGGCTCTTAAGGCGGAAAGCACGGTAGTCGATTGTTCGGCTGTCGCCCTCTCAACCGCCACCTCCTCCTTCGCACGCTGTAACTCGGCCTTGAGCTTCTCTATTTCCTTCGCCAAGGCTATATAAGCGTCAAAATATGAATACTGCATCGACAATATGATGGCAAAATATTCTGAATATTTAATTAAGCTTACCTTGCGCCTCGTCGAATCTCTTGTTCAGAGCATCAAGCTCGTCTTCGGAGTTTTTGAGCTTCCGATTCAGCTCGTCTAGCTCGGCGGTATTTACAGCCGCCGTGGCAACAAAGCCAGTAAAAACCAAATCCTTATCAGGTTACATGGTGCAAAAACTTCCGAACTATCATCAACACGATCCAGTGTCCGATCCTTTTTAAGGGTTGTTAGAACATTCCGAACATATATAGTCATAGTTCGAATAATGATCTATGATGGATCCCCAGGAGAGTTTTTCCAAACTCACCTAGGGCTTGGGGGCCGCCATGTACATAATGATAATGCAAAGCAATTAATATTTCACAAATAGAGCGTCACATGGTTTACCTGAAAGCCCTTCAGGAGACCTTTGAAGGCTTCCTTTAGTGCGTTGTCGACGCACTGAATGCTCTGCAATATCGCACCCATAAGGGTGCGGTGCTCCTCTGAGATGGAGGCGCTTGATGTTGGGGAACGTTGCATGGGAAACAAAAAATTTCCTACGCACACGCAAGATCTATCCATGGTGATGAGCATCTACGAGAGGGAGAGTGGATCTACATACCCTTGTAGATCGCTAAGCGGGAAGCGTTAAGAAACACGGTTGGTGTAGTCAAACGTCTTCGCGATCCAAATCGCCGAGCATCCCGCAATCTCATCACGATTCGTCCCACGATCCAATCACGATCCGTCCCACGAAATCATCATGATCGGTCTTGCGATCTCATCATGATTTGTCCTGCGAACTCATCACGATCCGTCCCGTGATCTCATCACGATCCGTCTCGCGATCTTGATCACGGTCCTTCCGATCTAGCGCCAAACGGACGACACCTCCGCGTTCAACACACGTACAACTTGATGACGATCTCCGCCTTCTTGATCCAGCAAGAGGGAGTGGAGAGGTAGAAGAGTTCTCCAGCAGCATGTCGGCGCTCCGGCGATGGTGCTGGAGGTATTCCGGTAGGGCTTCACCTAAGCACTGCAGAAATCCGATCTAAAGGAGAAACTATGTACTGGGGGAATGGGTAGCACATGGCTGAAAATCTAGTGCCAAAAACCCTAAAACCTCTAGTATATATAGGAGGAAGAGAGGAGGAGGCTTGGCTCCCAAGGAGCCAGCCCTTGGGTCGGCTGAACCAAGGAGGATTGGAGGATTCCTCCTCCAATCCTAGTAGGACTAGCACTCCTCCTTATTTTTGCCTTTTTCCACCTTTTTCTCTTTGGGATTTTCTTCCCAGCCGCATGGGACTTGTGTGGGACTTCCACCAGCCCACTAAGGGCTGGTGTTTACTCTTCCACAACCCATGTAGCCTCTTGGGTCAAAATACCCCTCCCGATGGTCTCCTGGTACACTACCGGCACTCCCGGTACACTACCGATGAGCCTGAAACTTTTCCGGCAAACAAAACAGGACTTCCTATATATCAATATTTACCTCCGGACCATTCCGGAGCTCCTCGTGACATCCGGGATCTCATCCGGGACTCCGGACAACCTTCGGTCACCACCATACATAAGTCTATACTACCGAAACATCACCGAACCTTAAGTGTGCATACCCTGTGGGTTAGAGAACTATATAGACATGATCGAGACACCTCTACGGTCAATAACCAATAGTGGGACCTGGATGCCCATATTGGTTCCTACATATTCTATGAAGATCTTTATCGGTCGAACCTCTATGTCAAGGATTCAGTTAATCCCGTATGATGTTCCCTTTGTTCTTCGGTATGTTACTTGCCCGAGATTCGATCGTCGGTATCTCCATACCTAGTTCAACCTTGTTACTGGCAAGTCTCTTTACTCGTTCCGTAATCCAAGATCCTGTGACTAACACTTAGTCACATTGCTTGCAAGGCTTATTGTGATGTTGTATTATCGAGTGGGGCTTGAGATACCTCTCCGTCACACGGAGTAACAAATCCCAGCCTTGATGCATGCCAACCCAACAGACACCCTCGGAGATACCTATAGAGCACCTTTATAGTCACCTAGTTACATTGCGATGTTTGATACACACAAGGTACTCCTCCGGTGTCAGTGAGTTGCATGATCTCATGGTCATAGGAACATATACTTGACATGCAGAAAACAGCAACAATAAACTGACACGATCATATGCTACGTTTGTAGTTTGGGTCTTGTCCATCACATCATTCTCCTAATGATGTGATCCCATTACCAAATGACATCTCATGTCCATGACTAGGAAACCATATCCATCTTTGATCAACGAGCTAGTCTATTAGAGGCATAATAGGGACATGGTGTTGTCTATGTATCCACACATGTATCTGAGTTTCCGATCAACACAATTATAGCATGGATAATAAACAATTATCATGAACAAGGAAATATGATAATAACTAATTTATTATTGACTCTAGGGCATATTTCCAATAGTCTCCCACTTGCACTAGAGTCAATAATCTAGTTCACATCACCATGTGATTCGCATTGTTATGAATCTAACACCCACTGAGTTCTGGGGCTCGATCATGCTTGCATGTGAGAGAGGTCTTATAGTCAACGGGTCTGCGACATTCAGATCCGTATGTACTTTGCAAATCTCTATGTCAAACTGTAAACACTGCTACCACACTCCACTTGGTACTATTCCAAATGGCTGCTCCACTATACGTATCCGGATTGCTACTAAGAGTCATCCGGATTAGTGTTAAAGCTTGCATGGACGTAACTCTTTACGACGAACCCTTTATCACCTCCATAATCGAGAAACGTTTCCTTAGTCTTTTAGTCACTAAGGATAATATTGACCGTTGTCCAGTGATCCACTTCTGGATCACTCTTGTACCCCTTGACGAACCCATGGCAAGGCACACATAGGTGCGGTACACAGCATGGCATACTATACAGAGCCTATGGCTAAGGCATAGGGGATGACATTCGTCCTTTCTCTTTCTTCTGCCGTTGTTGAGCTTTGAGTCTCACTCAACTTCACACCTCGCAAATCAGGCGAGAACTCTTTCTCTGACTGATCCATTTTGAACTCTTTCAAAATCTTGTCAAGGCATGTACTCATTGAAAGTCTCATCAAGCATCTTGATCTATCTCTATAGATCTTGATGCTCAACAATTAGGTAGCTTTATCCAGGTCTTCTTTTGAAAAACTCTTCTCAAACAACCATTTATGCTTTCCAGAAATTCTACATCATTTCCGATCAACAATATGTCATCCACATATACTTATTAGAAATTCTATAGTGCCCCCACTCACTTTATTGTAAATACAAGTTTCTCGTAAACTTTGTATAGACTCAAAAACTTTGATCACCTCATCAAAGTGTATATTCCAACTCCGAGATGCTTGCTTTAGTTCATAGAAGAATCACTGAAGCTTGCACACCTTTTAGCATCCTTAGGACTGACAAAACCTTTTGGTTGTATCACATACAACATTTCCTCAAGTAAACCGTTAAGGAAACTATGTTTTGATATCCATCTGCAAGATTTCATAATTGAAAAATGCAGCAACTACTAACATAATTCCAACAGACTTTAGCATCGCTACGAGTGAGAAAGTCTCATCGCAGTCAAATCCTTGAACTTGTCGTAAACTTCTTTGCAACAAGTCGAGCTTTACAAATGGTGACATTTACCATGAGCGTTTGTCTTCATTTTAAACATCCATTTGTACTCAACGACCTGCCGTCCAACGAGCAAGTCTACCAAAGTCTATACTTGGTTTTCGTACATGGATCCTTTCTCAGATTTCTTGGCCTCTAACCATTTGTCGGAATCCGGGCCCATCATCGCTTCTCCATAGCTAGTAGGTTCATCGTTGTCCAACAACATGACCTCCAAGACAGGGTTGTCGTACCGCTCAGGAGCAGTAGACATCCTTGTCGACCTACGAGGTTTGATAGTAACTTGATCCGAAGCTTCATGATCATCATAATTTACTTCCTCTTCAACTAACGTAGGTTTCACAGAAACAAATTCTTGCGCTGCGCTACTCTCTGGTTGAACAAAGGTTCAACAACCTCATCAAGTTCTATCTTCCTCCCACTCAATTCTTTCGAGAGAAACTCTTTCTCGAGAAAGGACCCAGTTTTAACAACAGACACTTTATGCCTGGATCTGAGATAGAAGGTTTACCCAACTGTCGTTAGGGTATTCTATGAAGATGCATTTGTGCGCTTTGGATTCGAGCTCATTAGGTGAAAACCTTTTTCACATAAGTGTTGCAGCCCCAAACATTAAGAAATGACAGCTTAGGTTTCCATCAAACCATAATTCACATGGTGTCATCTCAACGGATTTAGATGGTGCCCTATCTAAAGTGAATGTAGTTGTCTCTAATGCATAACCCCAAAATTATAGTAGTAAAACGATAAGAGACATAATAGCAAGCAGCATTTTCAATACAACACGACTATGACGTTCGAACACACCATCACACTATGGGGTTCTAGGTGGCGTGAGTTGTGAAACAACTTTCACATTGTCTAAAGTTGTATGCCAAACTCGTAACTCAGATATTCACCTCCACGGTCATATCGCAGATATTTTTATCTTCTTGTCACAATGATCTTAAACTTCACTCTGAATTTGCTTGAACCTTTCAAATGATTCAGACTTGTGTTTCATTAAGTAAATATACACTATATCTACTCAAATCATCAGTGAAGGTAAGAAAATAACGATATCCACCGCACGCTACAAGACTCATTGGATTGCTTGCATCAACATATATCATTTCCAATAAATCACTTGCCCGCTCCATCCTTCTGGAAACAGGGTCCTTAGTCATCTTGCCCAAGAGGCATGGTTCGCATGTCTCAACCGATTCGAAATCGAATGAGTCCAAAGATCCATCAGCATGGAGTTTCTTCATGCTCTTTATACCAATATGACATTTAGCGGCAGTGCCACAAGTATGTGGTACTATCATTATTAACTTTGTATCTTTTGGCATCAATGTTATGAACATGTGTATTACTACGATCAAGATTCAAGAAACCATTCTCAATGGGTGCATGACCATTGAAGGTATTATTCATGTAAATAGAATAACCATTATTCTCTAACTTAAATGAATAACCGTGTTGCAATAAACACGATCTAATCACGTTCATGCTCAACGCAAAACACCAAATAACATTTATTTAGGTTTGTCATTAATCCCGAAGGTAGAGCGTGCGATGTTGATCACATCAACCTTGGAAACATTTCCAACACACATCATCACCTCACCCTTAGCTAGTTCTCCGTTTATCCTGTAGCTTTTATTTCGAGTTACTAACATTTAGCAACCGAACCGGTATCCAATACCCAGGTGCTACTAGGAGTACTCGCAAGGTACACATCATTAACACGTATATCAAATATACTTCTGTCGACATTGCCAGCCTTCTTATCTACCAAGTATCTAGGGTTGTTCCGCTTGAGTGACCACTCTCCTCATAATCAAAACACTTAGTCTCGGGTTTGGGTTCAAATTTGGGTTGCTTCACTGGAGCAGCAACTGACTTGCTATCCATCAAGTCTCCCTCCTTGCTCTTGCCCTTCTCGAAACTAGTGGTTTTACTAACCATCAACACTTGATGCTCCTTCTTGGTTTCTACTTTCGCAGTGTCAAACATCGCGAATAGCTCAGGGATCATTATTTCTATCCCTGGCATTTTATAGTTCATCACCAAGTTCTAGTAGCTTTAGTGACAGTGACTTGGAGAACTATACCAATCACTATCTTATCTGGAAGATGAACTCCCACTCGATTCAAGCGATTGTAGCACCCAGACAATTTGAGCACATGCTCAACGATTGAGCTATTCTCTTTCATCTTGCAGGCAAAGAATCTTGTTGGAGATCTCATATCTCGCAACATGGGCACGACCCTGAGATCCTAATTTCAGCTCTTAGAACATCTCATATGTTCCGTGACGTTCAAAACGTTTCGGAGCCTCAATTCTAAGCCGTAATGCATGACACACAAAACTATCAAGTAGTCATCAAAACGTGCCTGTCAGATGTTCACAACATCTACAGACGATGCCAGAGGGGTTGGCGCACCGAGTGGCGCATTAAGGACATAAGCCTTCTGTGCGGCAACGAGGACAATCCTCAGATCATGGAGCCAGTCCGCAATATTGCTACCATCATCTTTCAACTCTATTTCTCTAGGAACATATAAAAATTCAAGGGAGCTACAGCGTGATCTAGTAATCTAAAACATAATTTTGCAAAGACACTACCGACTATGTTCATGATAATGAGTTCAATTAATCATATTACTTAAGAACTCCCACTCAAATTGACATCCCTTCCGGTCATTCGAGTGATACATGATCCAAATTCACCAACTCAAGTCCGATCATCACGTGAGTTGAGGTGGTTTCAATGGTGAACATCATCATGTTGATCATATCTACTATATGACTCATGTTCGACCTTTTGGTCTCTTGTGTTCCGAGGCCATGTCTGTACATGCTAGGCTCATCAAGTTTAACCCGAGTGTTCTGCATGTGCAACACTGGCTTGCACCCGTTGTATGTGAACGTAGAGTCTATCACACCCGATCATCACATGGTGTCTCGACACGACGAACTTTCGCAACGGTGCACACTCGGGGAGAACACAATTTATCTTGAAATTAAGTGAAGGATCACCTTATAATGCTACCGTCGTCCTAAGCAAAACAAGGTGCATAAAAGGGTTAACATCACATGCAAATCATAAGTGACATGATATGGCCATGAACTTGTGCTTTTGATCTCCATCTAGAAAGCACCGGAATGATCTCCATCGTCACCGGCACGACACCATGATCTCCATCATCTTGATCTCCATCAACGTGTCGCCATCGGGGTTGTCGCGCCCATCATGATTGTACTACTATTTCTACCGTTTAGCGATAAAGCAAAGCATTACATAGCGCTTAATGATTGACACGCAGGTCATACAATAATTAAAGACAACCCTATGGCTCCTGCCGGTTGCCATACTCATCGACATGCAAGTCTTGATATTCTATACAACACATGATCATATCATACATCACATATATCACATCATGTAATTGGCCATATCACATCACAACATACCCTGCAAAAACAAGTTAGACGTCCTCTAATTGTTGTTGCATGTTTTACGTGGCTGCTACGGGTATCTAGCAACAACAATTCTCATCTACGCAAAAACCACAACGGTGATACACCAGTTGATTTTCAACCTTCTCAAGGACCACCTTTGTCGAATCCGATCCAACTAAAGTGAGAGAAACTGGCACCCGCAAGCCATCTATGCAACAAGTTGCGGTTGAGGGAACCAGTCTGTCGTAAGCGTATGAGTAATGTTGGTCTTGGCCGCTTCATATCACAACACCGCTAAGCCAAAACACGACCATGGGAGGAAGATATCTAAGCATCAACGCCCACAAACTCTTTGTGTTCTATTCGACATCTCATCTAAACATAGACCTAGCTCATGATGCCACTGTTGGGGAACGTTGCATGGGAAACAAAATTTTTCCTACGCACACGCAAGATCTATCCATGGTGATGAGCATCTACGAGAGGGAGAGTGGATCTACATACCCTTGTAGATCGCTAAGCAGGAAGCATTAAGAAATGCGGTTGGTGTAGTCGGACGTCTTCGTGATCCAAATCGCCGAGCATCTCACGATCTCATCACGACCTGTCTTGCGATCCAATCATGATCCGTCCCGCAAACTCATAATGATTCGTCTCGCGATCTCATCACGATCCGACCCACGAACTCATCACGATCCGTCCCGCGATCTCATCACGATCCGTCTCGCGATCTTGATCACGGTCCTTCCGATCTAGCGCCGAACGGACGACACCTCCGCGTTCAGCACATGTACAGCTTGATGACGATCTCCACCTTCTTGATCCAGCAGAGAGGTAGAAGAGTTCTCCGGCAGCATGAAAGCACTCCGGCGATGGTGCTGGAGGTATTCCGGCAGGGCTTCACCTAAGCACTGTAGAAATCCGATCTAGAGGAGAAACTATGCACTGGAGGAACGGGTAGCACGTGGCTGAAAATCTAGTGCCAAAAACCCTAAAACCTCTAGTATATATAGGAGGAAGAGAGAAGGAGGCTTGGCTCCCAAGGAGCCAGCTCATGGGTCGGCCGAACCAAGGAGGATTGGAGGATTCCTCCTCCAATCCTAGTAGGACTACCACTCCTCCTTATTTTTGCCTTTTTTGCCTTTTTCCACCTTTTTCTCTTTGGAATTTTCTTCCCAGCCGCATGGGACTTGTGTGGGACTTCCACCAGCCCACTAAGGGCTGGTATTTACTCTTCTACAGCCCATGTAGCCTCTTGGGTCGAAATACCCCTTCCGATGGTCTCCCGGTACACTACTGGCACTCCCGGTACACTACCGATGAGTCCGAAACTTTTCCGGCGACCAAAACAGGACTTCCTGTATATCAATCTTTACCTCTGGACCATTCTGGAGCTCCTCGTGACGTCCGAGATCTCATTTGGGACTCCAAACAACCTTCGGTCACCACCATACATAACTCTATACTACCGAAACGTCACCGAACCTTAAGTGTGCAGACCCTGTGGGTTCGAGAACTATGTAGACATGACCGAGACACCTCTACGGTCAATAACCAATAGCGGGACCTGGATGCCCATATTGTTTCCTACATATTCTACGAAGATATTTATCGGTCTAACCTCCATGTCAAGGATTCAGTTAATCTCGTATGATATTCCCTTTGTTCTTCAGTATGTTACTTGCCCGAGATTCGATCGTCGGTATCTCCATACCTAGTTCAACCTTGTTACTGGCAAGTCTCTTTACTCGTTCCGTAATACAAGATCCCGTGACTAACACTTAGTCACATTGCTTGCAAGGCTTATTGTGATGTTGTATTACTGAGTGGGCCCTGAGATACCTCTCCGTCACACGGAGTAACAAATCCCAGTCTTGATCCAGGCCAACCCAACAGACACCCTCGGAGATACCTGTAGAGCACCTTTATAGTCACCTAGTTATGTTGCGACGTTTGATACACACAAGGTACTCCTTCGGTGTTAGTGAGTTGCATGATCTCATGGCCATAGGAACATATACTTGACATGCAGAAAACAGTAGCAATAAACTAACACGATCATATGCTATGTTTGTAGTTTGGGTCTTGTCCATCACATCATTCTCCTAATGATGTGATCCCGTTACCAAATGACATCTCATGTCCATGACTTGGAAACCATAGCCATCTTTGATCAACGAGCTAGTCTATTAGAGGCATACTAGGGACATGGTGTTGTCTATGTATCCACACATGTATCTGAGTTTCCGATCAACACAATTATAGCATGGATAATAAACAATTATCATGAACAAGGAAATATGATAATAACTAATTTATTATTGCCTCTAGGGCATATTTCCAACAATAGAGCATCCCCCATAACCAGCCACCTGTTGGTCGGTGGTGCCGGTGGCGATCGGATAACCTGATCACCAACCGGGGATTGGACCGGTGCCTCCGGAGGCATGGTGCGCTCCGGAGATGTCCTCGGAGGGGACTGAACGTCCCCTCGTCCGGTCCCCTCGGTGTTCGGGCGGCCTTCGGTGGTCGACGCGTTAGCCTTGACCATGACGTCGTCACACCCACCACGGGTGCCTGGCTCCGTAGGAGTCTGCTGGGATGACACCTCCGTGTCATCCTTCGCGGCGCTCGGAGGAGTGGGATGCGACACAGTCCCGCTCTCCGCTAGTTTGGCGGGTGGGGTCTCCCCGTCTGAGACCTGTTCGGTGGGTAGAACGCGAGGTGGGCTACAAAATCGATAAGCTCTCACATATTAATAACCTTTCAAACTTATCGTTAATAAGGAGGTTTTCGGATCCTTACCTTCGAGCTGGGGGCTTGACCCTTAGGTTCCTTCGTGGAACCCTCTTGAAGTCATCAGACTCGGTATCTGAGTCTGAACTGTCATTGGACAGAATTATCCGTGTCCGACGCGCTTTCTTCGGGCACGAGGGGGTACCTCCTCTCTGGCGTCCCATAATGTTGCCCTCTTTCTGGCGAGGGGGGAGTCACCTTCCCCCTCATCGTCATGCCCTTCCTCCTGATTAGAGGAATCATGGGTTTCCCCGGACACAACGTCCGGTTGATCCCTTATTCTCAGGCCTTCTCGGCATGGTTTCTTCTTCTCCTCCTTCTTTGCTGGCGTCTCGTAAGGCGCCTCGACGAGCATCTCCGACAACAGCCTGGACCTGGTGTCTTCGGGCTGAGGTGCCGGGCAGTCGATGCTCGTGGTCTCGCTCAGCCATTTCTGCAAAAGTGGTCGGAGAGATGCTTAGATTTTCTTTAGGAAAAATAATGCCGATCAAACAAAACTATGTTATACCTCGGTAGGAGGCTTATCAGCGTGTAGACCCCGATCCTCCTACTTGACTGGCCAATCCTTCCATGCCTTGAATAGCACCTTCCACAGCTTCTCCCGAGTAGTTCGGAAGAGATGACGAATAGTAGGCTCGTCGTTGAGCCGACAAGCCCACATGGGAGAACTTCGGCACTGGTAGGGGAGGATGCGTCGCCGGAGCATAATCTAGACCACATTGGCCAGCGCGATGTCATTTCTAATCATGGAGGCGATGCGTTTCTGTAGATTGTCCACCTCCTTGTCCGGCCCCCAATCGTGGCCCTTTCGGAGCCATGAAGTCAATCTGATGGGGGGCCAGATCTGAATTCGGCTGGAGCCGCTTGGCCTTCCTCCCTTGGCTCGGTGATGTAGAACCACTCTTTCTGCCATATTTTGATGGTGTCGATGAAGGTGCCGACACGGGGAAGTTTGTCGATAACAGCCCCGCCGCAGTCTGCGTGTTCGCGTGCGACGCGCTTTGACTTGATATTAAATACCTTGAGCCAAAGTCCAAAATGTGGCTCGACTCGCAAGAAGGCCTTGTAGCCGATGATGAAGGTCGATATGTGTATGAAGGAGTTCGGTGGGAGGTCATGGAAGTCGAGGCCGTAGAAGAACATTAGCCCCCTGACGAAGGGATGGAGCGGAAAGCTCAGTCCCCAAATGAAGTGGGGGATGAAGACCACCCTGTCGCCTAGCTTGGGGGTGGGGATCACCTAGCCCATCTCCGGCGCACGGTGTCTGATGTTGGTGGGGAGGTAGCCGGAGTCCTTGAGGTCCCGGATGTCTCGGTCGGTGACCGTGGAAGCCTCCCACTTGCCATTGGAGCCAGAACCAGCCATGGATGAGCTCAGAGGGGGGAGTTGGGGAAAACCTAGATCTGTGCTTTGAAAGCTCAGGAGATTGGGGAAGCAGAAGGCGCGAATGGGAAGTGTGTTTAGGCCTTGGGGTTTTCTTTCCCTTTTATGAGGCTTATCGCCGTTCGGCCTCCCTTTGCTACGCCGCGTATCACTCCGCTTCCCAAGATGTGCGTGTCGTTATGCGCGCATGATTAAAGATATCCCGTGTTGAACGAAGGACGATCTGTGCATTGATGGATCAAGCTGATGAAAACAGCCTCGAATTGCGGTTCGAGTTTTTACCACTAGGCTGACGGTCGTGGTGGGCTGCGACCTTTCGTTAGAAAGGTTGTCAGGGAACTCTGTTTGCTCCTTGATGTTTGACCTTTAGGGCTGAGCTATTCATGATGTTCGGATGGGCCTCTAATCGGAAAACTACATGTCATCGGAGGCCGTACTAAACTCAGAGGGAAGAACTCGCCTCACAAGCCGAAGACCCTGATTATACAAAGCAACTGGAGCTAAGACACTTGGCGTTGGAGGCAAGTTCGGGGGCTACTGAGGGAGTCCTAGTTCAGGGGGTCCTCGGGAGGCCGACCTATTCTTATGGGCCGGACTATATGGGCCACTTGCCGAGAATTGGATTGATCGAAGGCCGTGTCTCCAGGAAGGAAGCTTTAGGAATCGTGGCTTGTCCTCCACGTTCGGAGTAGTGAATAGGCATGTTTATCCCCTCGACGTGTAATCGACCATGTGTAAACCCTAGGTACCCTTGGTGTCTAAGCCGGAGGGTTTTAGGTTGTAAAGAGGACAACTCATCTAGGGTTTAGCTATTTGATCTCGAGGTAGATCGACTCTGTAACTTACATATCATCAATACAATCAAGCAGGACGTAGGGTATTACCTCCATAGGAGGGCCCGAACCTGGGTAAACATTGTCTCCTTCGTCTCCTATTACCATTGATTCTAGTCTCACAGCTTGGGACCCCTGCCTGAGATCCACCGGTTTTGACACCGACACCTGTCGAGGAGGAGGACATCCCGGAAGCCGATGACGCCATCCTTGATAACCTTGAAGATCAGGAACTGTTCAGGCAACAACTCATAGCCATGGCCCGCAGCCTGAAGGCAAAAGAACGGCAGCTTAAAGCCGAATAGGACAACCTCAACGATTGATGGACGAGGTTCCTATCAGCTGAGGAAGGCTACGGTACTGGTCTTTTGGACCAACCCAAAAACTATCCACGCAGAAGCCTGTTGCCACAATTTGATGACGAGCTTGTTGATACGCAGTCTCCCAAACATACCCCATACGACAAGCCAGACTGCCCTCCTCAAGGACGAGACAAAATGGATGACGACACCGGTTATAGGCTGACAATACCCCGAAGGCGGGAAAAATAGCCAATAGAGCCCGATGACAGGTTCGACTTGCGACACGACATGGACTATAGAGCAGGTCATACGAGATCCATCTACGGATCCAGAGGGTTCTCACCCGATAGACGGGAGGGGTACCGGCCTTGGCTCAATCGCAATAATAGAGGTTGGGAATGAAACCAGGCCAGAACAGACACCGATTACCGGCGCGACATAGCTCGGATTAGAGGCGCTACCCACCCATTGTGCTTCACGGACGAGGTGATGCAGCATCAGTTTCTGCAGGGGTTCAAACCCGTGAACATAGAGCAATATGATGGGACAACTGACCCAACTGTATGGATTGATTATTTCCTCCTACACATCCACATGGCACGAGGAGATGATCTCCACACCATCAAGTATCTACCCTTAAAGCTTAAGGGGCCAGCTCGACACTGGTTAAACAGCCTCCCCGAAAATTCCATCGGGTGCTGGGAGGATCTAGAGGATGCATTCCGATCTAACTTCTAGGGCACCTACGTTCGGCCGCCGCACTCCTTTGACTTGAGCAACATCATCCAAAAGCCAAGAGAGTCCGCTCGGCAATTCTAGAATCGGTTCTTGGCCAAGAAAAACCAGATCGTTGACTGTCTGGATGCCAAGGCAATAGCCTCCTTCAGGCACAATATTCGGGATGAATGGCTGGCTCGCGAGCTCGACCAGGATAAACCTAGGACAATGTCCGCCCTTACATCACTCATGACTCGCTTTTGTGCGAGCGAGGATAACTGGCTAGCAAGACGGAGCCATAACCTCGAAGACCCCAGAACCTCTGAAGTTCGGGACGGAAATGGGAAACCAAAACACAACAAGAATAAGCGCTCACACAGCAATAGTGATGCCAATGACAGGCTGTTGACACCGGCTTCCGCAATTCCTAACCCGGGCAGCAGAAGAAGCCTCCTAAAGGCAATCGCGACGGACCCACCCTGCTCGACAAGATCATGAAGAGGCCTTGCCAGATCCATGGCATTCAAGAGAAGCCCGCCAACCACACCAACTGTAACTGTTGGGTATTCAAATAGGTCGGCAAACTCGTAGCCGAGGATCAAGGCAAGGGCTCACGCAGCGAGGATGAGGATGAGCCCCATGGTCCAATCGGTGGCGGACAGAAGCAGTTCCCTCCAGAGGTAAAAACCGTGAATATGATATACGCCACTCATATACCCAAAAAGGAGAGGAAGCGCACCCTTAGAGAGGTCTACGCCGTAGAGCATGTAGCCCCAAAGTATAACCCATGGTCGGCGTACCCGATCACCTTCGATCGACGCGACCACCCGACGAGTATCCGTCATGAGGGTTCAGCCGCCATCGTCCTAGACCCCATCATAGATGGGTATCACCTCACTAAAGTCCTAATGGATGGAGGAAGTAGCCTTAATTAGAATTACTCAAACACGGTGAAAAGGATGCGTATAGACTTGTCAAGGATCAAACCCAGCAACACTACCTTTAAAGGAGTGATCCCAAGCGTCGAAGCCAGGTGCATGGGCTCTGTAAGCCTGGAAGTAGTGTTCGATTCACTCGATAACTTTTGAAGAGAAGACTTGATCTTTGATATTGTACCTTTCCGCAACGGCTATCACGCCCTGCTAGGCCGTACAATGTTTGCTCGCTTTAACGCCATCCCACACTACGCATACCTCAAGCTCAAGATGCCCGGCCCTAAGGGGGTAATTACTATCAACGGCAACACGGAGCGCTCCATCCGAACTGAGGAACATCCGTTGGCACTAGGCCGAATTCCATTACAATGATGATCGGCAAATGCCGACATCAGCCGTAAAGGCATGTAAGGTTGGGAAGCAAGCTCGTTTCAGCCCAAACTCCCAGAACCTTCTTCTTCCCATAAATAGGGACTCACTCCCCATTGCACCGCCATAAGGCCAGCAAAGCACGTGTCGAGGAGGCACAACTTCGCACTCAAGATTCCATGGGCGGCGGTGGGGAACAACTATCAAAGGGTAAGTGTTCGGCTGGACCAAACTACTACCATTAAATGTCTTCAGACATACTACAGGTACCATTAAGGACCTGCTAAAGCATAAAGCTCATCCACACTTCGGCGACTTTTCAAGATTTTCTTTCCAAGGTCCGCTCGCCGACAGCACCACCCATAAAGGTATACAACTCCCTAGGAGGCGCGGGAGCGGAAAAGCGATAAGGGCACATCAAGGACGTTAGGTCACCCATCAAAGACCCCTAGTATAACCCCTCCTGTAAAATTTATATTTCATTTTCAAATACCTGTAAACAGTTGCTTTGGCAATTTGAACAATAAGAGTTGTCGAGCAAAATATAAAACCACTATGCATGGTCGCTTCGCTGTCCTTTTTGGCATGTACTCTATTTTCTCCCTCCTTAACACTTCTTGCACAACTATTTGGTACACATTACGATGCAACCGGCTAATAGACCGGGTACTCAAATTTTAAAAAACCCGCCCTAAAGACAATCGATTGTGCGTTCAGCGTCTCGGAATTCGCTTTATATGCATTGGTTCCGAACTATGTCTTGGGTCAATAGTTGGGTTGCCCGGCTCTTGTGCTCCCCCCTTTACATTCGGTAGTTCGGCCAAAAGGGCAAAGGGAGAACGACTGTGATTGTGTTTCCAGCTAGCCTGGTCAAGCACCTCAGGGGAGAAAGCCGAAAACTGACTATCATAGTATGAAGGGAACTGGTCTGTGACTTCGAGCTTAAGTGTTATACTAAAAACTTCGCTAGAAGTTATTCCGTGTCATACGATGGGTTTGGTATTCGTACAAACCATGTGATACCGGCTTTAGCCACGGTTCATCTAAACATCACAAACCTCTGGGAGCTAGTCATCATCCCCCGCATTCCTTTTTCGTGCTCCTACGACTAAGTGAAAGAAATAAAGCATTATGGTATGATTGCCTTGTCCACATCACACTAGCACCTTCGGGTACCGATAGCTTGGCTAAGGGTCACAGTGCGGAAGTAGAGACACCTCGCGTAGTATCTACATGGGGGCTGAAGCCGACGACTCGCAACTTTCAGTTTCAACGGTCACACAGGAGTTATAACGAATGCAAAACATAAAAGACATGATAAACCATGCATCATAAACATAAAAGCGTTAAAAGGTCTTCGGACATATTACAACACATTTACTCATAAAGTGTTTTCTTTTGAACACTGAGCCTCTATTGCCCGAGCATCCTCCACCACTATGGAGAAGTATCGCTTAGGGCACCTATGCTCATTTCCAAGGGGCGGAGGAGTGGTGGCTATCTTCATCAGATCAAGCACCGACCAGTGCACCTTGCCCCTTGCAAAGGCCATCCGAGCTCCCTCGATATAGGAAGAACGCCTTCGTGCATCGATCCGAGGTGAAGCGTCGCTCAACTTCTGCACCAGGCCGAAGTAGCTGCCCGACAATGGCTCGTCGGGCCATAGCCGCATACAGAGATCCTTCATGACCGGTTCCGCCATCCGGTGTAGCTCCATCAGCTGCTTCAGCTACTCAATGAGGAGAGGAGAATGCTCGAAGGCTTCAAATTGCACCCAAAATAGCCGAGCTTCATCTCCTTCTCCCTGCGAAGCATAGAACTGATTCGTGTTTGCTATGCTCTTCTAGAGGTCCGAGCAGATGCCTGAGGAACGCCACACTTGGGTGAGCAATGCGAATCTGCTATGACCAAAGGCACACTACAGTAAATACGCCTTACCATCCGTGATAGACTTAACTTGGCGGACTTGCTCTTCAAAGAACCGCCTATCCACCCGCTACTTTAACTTGGCGGACTTAGCTTTGCCTTCTGTAGCTCGGCCTTGAGTCCTTCGATTTCTTTCACCGAGGATATGGAAGCAATAAATATATAAGCATACTAATTCGACAACATGAATCACTCGTGATGGAAAAATTGGATATTATAATCTGGCTTACCTTGCTCCTCGTCAAACCTCCTATTCAGAGCGACAAGCTCATCTTTAGATCTCTTGAGCTTCCGATTTAGCTCGTATAGCTCTGAGGCATTAGCATCCGCCGCTGATGACAAAGCCTACAAATAACAAACCCCTATCAAATTACATGGGTTCAAACCTCCAAACTGTCATAAACATGACCCTTTCGGTCCTCTTAAGGGTTGTTAGAACATTACGAACAAATATAGTCTCGTACATTGTTCGATCGCTCATTTGTACTTAACCCCCATGTGAGTTTTTTCTAAACTGACCTAGGACTCTGTAGGATACAAAGTAGTGCTAAGGGGGGGGGGGTGATTAGACTACTTGACAAAATATTTTTGCCTTTTCCCAAATTTTAGTGTTTGCAGTTTTAGCATTCACGGCAAGTCAAGTACACCCTACACATGCATGTCTAAGAGTGTAGCAGCGGAAAATAACAACAAGCATGAGTAGAAGGGATAGGGTAGGAAGATCAAATGCAATTGTTGGTTCCGATAGGCGGTGCTATCTTACATCCATGTTTATGGAGTCTTCAACCCACGGAGGGTAACGGTCGCGAGAGTCCACGGAGGGCTCCACGCATAAGGGTCCATCAAGTAGCAACCATGACTATTCCATAACGGCTTCCGTCCACGACGGACTAGCCTCACTATGGGAAGATCTTCACGAAGTAGGCGATCTCCTTGCCCATACAAACTTCTTAGTTCAACTCCACAACACGAAGTAGGAGGCTCCCAAGTAACACCTAACCAATATAGGAGGCACCACCCTCCAAAAGGTAATAGGCTCGGTAATGACGATGAACTCCTTGCTCTTGTGCTTCAAGATGTTAGACTCCTCAACACACAATCACTCTCTCACAAATTTGGCTTGGTGGAAGAGATGGGATTGGTGGAAAGCAACTTGAGGAGGCTAGAAATCAAGATCCATATGGTTGGAGTGGTAGATCTTGACCTCAACACAAGGGTAGGTGATTATCTCTCAGAAAAACTAGATGGGGCAAGTATGGAATAGTTCTGAGTGCTTCTCTCTCGAGTAGGTGGTGGTGAAGGGGTATATATAGGCATCCCCAAAATTCCAACCGTTACACACAAAATAACCAACTCGGTGACACCAATGTGTTTATCTCGGTGGTACCGAAGTGACCAAAAGGTGGCAACTTTTGAATCTCGGTGAGACTGATATAGGAAACTCGATTGCACCAATAACGTGACCAACGGTCAGAATGCCCAATCTCAGTGACACCGATTCAAAAATCTCGAAGGGACCAAAACTGTGAACTTGCGTAACAGAAAGTTGGCAGCCCAACTTGGTGGCACCGAATGAAGTATCGGTTGCACCGAAATGGCTAGGGTTTGGCTGAGTCTGTCTGAGGTTGAGAATCGGTGGCACTAGGACGGAAATGTTGGTTGCACCTATTTTGAATATTTGGCTTTGGACAGACTTTGGTGGGAGAGTTTGTGGGTGTTTTTGGTGACTATCACTTGTGCACGTATGAGCATTGTGTTCACCAACAAAACCTTACCCCCTTTTAATAATATTGGCTTTCCTATGGACTCAAAGTTATTTCTCACAAATATAAAATGTAGAGTCCTCTGCTTGAAGCTTTGCCAACCTATTTCCTTGCATCTTGGGGTATTCCACAATCTCCACAATCCTTTTGCCAATCCTATCATTGAACATCTCCTGAAATATACTTGGTGGAAACATTAGTTCGATGACTTATATGTTGTTATAAATTACCAAAACCACCAAGGGAGCAAATGTGCTTTCAATCTCCCCCTTTTTGGTAATTGATGACAACATATAAATCAAAGCTTCGACATATGATATAATCAATGAATATAATCGTCGCTTTAAGAAGTATGTGATAAGCAAGAGCTCCCCCTAAATTTGTGCATCATTTTGAATCTGCATTTGAATGCAAATGCACAATCGATTAGGTACATGGGGCACTTCTTCCATGTCACATACAACTTGGTGGTGTGCGAGAATAATTAGAGTGAACATCATAGCACAACACAATCAAGCAAATGGTGAAAGATCATCTCATTAAGCATTAAGATGATAGGAAGTAGTAGCATCACACAAAAAGTGTATGATCAAACACAAGGAACGTGTATCACAAGCAACAAAAAGACAATTGTTTTTGAAAAAGCAATAAACACCAAAACTCTCTCTCACTTGAAGCCTAAAGATCTATATACACTTCTCCCCCTTTGGCAACAAGTTACCAAAAAGTTCAAAGGCATATATCTAAGCGTTCTTGGGCTGATCTCCTCCGGTTGTTGATGAAGGAGTCGAGAGAACAACATCGGCGAAGATCTCTGCAGATGTCATGGATGGAGTTGGAGTGGCAGCTGGAGGAACTGAAACTGATGGAGCAGGAGCTGAGGTGACAGCAGCAGGAGCTGATGAAGAGGGCCTCAAGTCTAGAGCTGGCACAATGGCTGATCTGGCCCGAGTAGGAAACTGTGAGCCTGTCCTGAGAGGTGATCCATCCTCCTCCTCCTCCTCCTCCTCATCTGAAGAAGTCTGAGGAAGAGGCACTGAGTCAACTTCCTTCTTGATCTCATTAACTGTCTTAGTCAGCCCATCCACCTTATCATTAAGGGTCTTGATCCTATTTTCAAAGATCCTTACAAGACTGTTCTGGTTGTCCAGAATCCCCTTAATGTCCTTCTACATACCTTGAACTGATGATATCAATAGATCCATTTGCTCATTTCTAGATCTAGGGACTTGAGCACTAGTGGCTCTAACTGCCTCTGCCTCTGCCTGAGCTGTAGCAGATGTGGGATGTTCAGCATCCATCACCACAACATTGTTCTCGAGATCTGACTGTAGGGGCAAATGGGGTCGATCTAGAGCAAATATGTGCTTCTCCAACTTGGAGTTGATGAGCATCTAGATATAGGGTGCATATCAGCAAGAGCGCTTCTGATCAACAACAACCCTCTTGACTGTCTCAACAATCAAGTCCATGACTCTGATCCTGACGTGTCTGTCAAGGTGGATCAACATGTTGATGGAGTAGCCTCGGGTCATCTTTTCATCTCCTGACTTGGTCATCAAAGTATGTCTTAGAATGGTGTTCATGGTGCGGAGGCCAGCCTGGAGAAAGTAAATAGATCGTAGCATGTGAGACTTCACGTTAGGAGCAGGGATCTCCTTGTACATGTTAGCCATAGCATTGTGGCTCTCATTGGATTCCGAGTAGACATCCAAATATCCATCTTGAGCTTTTGGGACTCCTAAGATAGCAGCCCATTCATCAACAATGGACTCATATCTTGCACCTTAAGTCATCCATACAATCCTACCATCTCCATAGAAATGTGCAGTGGATTGGAATTGCATGATCATCTCATTATTCCAAGCAGTAAACTCTTTGCCAACAAACTCATCCAATCCAACGTAGTGAAAATTATCTTGGACACTTGGAAAGTAGTCCTCATTATCCTTGATGAATTTCCAGTCCACATACCTCATATCACTCACAGCTGGACTCTTGTCAAAAAGCACAGTCTCATAGAAATCATGTTGCTCTTTGGTATAGGATCTGTAGTCCACAACTCTCTTCTTCCTTTGGGTATATGGATCAGCAGCTCTCCATGCCCTCAAGACAGAGTCCTTCCTCTTCTTCATATCTTCAACAAGTGGATAGCTGGCATTATGTACTGGAAGGTGTGGCTTGAGCTTCATTAAGGCAGTCAAGTCATCATCCTCTTCTTTTCTAAAGGTAGACCCTTTATTCTTCTCAGAAGCAGGAATCTGCCTGGATGACCTCTCGGATTTCTCAGCAGCAGCAACAACAACATCAGTTTTCTTGGATTTGGTGCTCTTGATGGTTGCAGCCTTAGTCATAGCATCTGCCATAAGCTTTGACTTCTTCTTGAGAGGGGACTTAGCAGCTGGCTCTACCTCCTCTTCAGCAGCAGCTACCTCCTCTAGATCTTCAAACATAGATGTAGGCCTGCTAGTAACATGGATTATCCTCTTTCTGACCTTCTTCTTCTCCCCTGCCTTCTTAGGCATAGACTTCTCTGGGGGCTCAACGGTCATTGTAGCTCTGGCACTCACAGGTGCTCTCATAGATTCAGGAGGTGCATATGTTTTGCCAACCACCCTCCTGGAAGAGGTGGCCTCATTGGCTGACTTCTTGGTAGCCTTCTCTTACTTCTTGGCAAGAACCTCAACTGGCACAAAATCCGAATCTTCTTCATCTGAATTCAGTTTCTTCCTAGTCCTTGTAACAGCTTTAGGGAACCCATGAGAACTAGGGGTGCCTGGATCTGAAAATGAACTAGGCTCAGGACTAGTGCCCGAATCCATCTCAACACTCTGTTTTCTCAAGTTGTTCTCACTATCATCTGAAGCAGACATCTCTGACCCTGTGAATAGAGTCTAGAGGAGCAGAACAAGATGAGTCATCACAAAATGAGGCTGATTTTTGAAAGTTTGAACAAAAGATTTTCAAGATTTTACATTCCGTCACATGAAAATCATACAGCCGAAGCAAGAATTTCGGTGCTACGAAGACTGACTATCCCATTAATAGAAACTTGGCACTCTTATTGGTGAGACTGAAAAGAAGTACTCGGTTTCACCGAAACAGTTCTTAGCAACACAGATAGGCAAATCGGTGATACCGATTTGTCCACTTCAGTTCTACCGAGTTCCATCGGGCGGAAGGTAAACCCTAGAAAATTGATGGTTCTCTAATATACAAAGTTTTCTCGTGGATAGAAAGTTGTGCAAACTGTGTCTTATAGAGAAAATCAACTTTATTGCACAAGAATCAGACGGGGAGCGCAAGAAAGACCGAATTTGTACCCTAGCTCGGTGACGGATCCGCTACAGCAGCGACGGCACCGAAGATGCCCATCGATGGCGAGATTCCTAATGGCAGAGACGCAAGGGGAGGCAAGCCGATGACCAGGGGGTCCTTCTATGGCAGCTTAGGGTTTGGGGGTGCGATGATTGAGGATTAAAATTTCGAACCGTCGGGACCACAACTTATATGCCCTTCACTGTCGGTGATACTGATTCTAAATTTTTGGTGTCACTGAATTTCTGACCTATCAGCTGACGGGGAAACTCAGTGTAACCGAGAATATGGAATCAGTAGTACCGAGATAGAAAACCAGATCCACCCTAGGCATTCTGTGAGACCGAGATTTTGGGGTTGGTTCCACCGAGATGCACTTGGGAAGTTTTAATGTTCAGTCCTTGTCCATACGGAACTCCGAGTGCTCCACACATAGAGGGATCAAAAAGCAGTAGTTCAAATTTTGTGATGCAGCATGAATAGAGTATGAGGTGAGAAAGCATAGATAGCTAAAGAGTGCTCCTAGGCATTCTTGTCCATCCAATTGGCAAAAGATAAAATCAAGAGCCAAATAGCAACAATTGGATGTCCTTGAATGAGAAAATAAATGCAGACCGACATGCTCACACAATAAGATGTCAAATGAAATCACGAAAAACATGCACATACACACTAGCATCTAACAAGTACTTGGGCGATGACGAAGTCATCTATATATGAGTATTTTACTTAGGACCCAAGTAAGAGTACTTGATCATAGGTCATACTCATCGTTTAAGCACAAGTGGGGTTACCACTTTTACATAAAGCATTTAATGTTGTCACATACTAAGAGATGCTTTAACTCAAGTCTTAGAGTAAAGCTCCCCCTTGATGTGGCATCCCTCCATAAGAGGGATAAACTATCCCTGGGTTTTGTCGATGAAGACTTCATGTTGGTGAGGTAGTTGTGGATGCTCAAGGTTGATGAAGATCACCAAGAGTTGGGAGCATCGTTGTTGTTTCCATACTCTACTCACCTACATGGGTTAGTCCCAACATACAAGAGAAAAATACAAGGATATCTATGGACATGGAGTGCAAAGCATATGTTATGATGTCCATTGATTTGTTGATTACCTTGTCCCTTGCTTACCTTTGAGGGAATGTGTGACTTCTTGAACTATTGCATAGAGTTGATGTTGTTTGCAAATAGTCATTGCCAATAATGAATATGAGTGAATTTCATTGGCGGAGTCACCCCTAAAGAACTCTCTAGTTCTTCTTCTTGGGGACCCACATCAAGTTGATGGGGATCCTTGGTGTTGTATTAGCCTTTGTAGAAGTTGAGCTTGAAGTAGCCTTGGGAACCCACTCCACCAAAGCTAGGGATTCATCTTCATATGAGTCAGTGTCCTCTTGAAGATTTTTATTTCCCTTGAGCTTGTTGTCTTGTGGTGGAAGGTCATCTTGAGTGTTTGTTCCCTTGGGAAGAGTATTTTCATACTTCTCCTTTTGAGGAACAAACTTGGGTTCGGGGTATTGACCTTCTTCCCATTCATCTCCATTCGCGTTGAAGTAGCCAACACCACGATTCAGAGCCGGAAACACATTCACCAACATGAGCTTGATGTTTCCTTCTTGAGTAGCTCTTAGTGTACTTGTCCTTCTTCTTCGAGTCCCTATTTCTCCTTGAGGGTCTTCGTTCCTAACGATCATCTCTACTCCTTCTCTCTCTTCGAGGTGACTCGTCTCTTGAGCTTCGTCTTCTTGGTGACTCTTCTTTCCTCTTGTAAGGAGCCGTGCACTCATTGGAGTAGTGTTCGGGCTTCCCACAATTGTAGCAATTTCGGTCATGACTCGACGAACGCTTCTCTTCATATCTTGAGTTGGAGCTTCGATCTTTGCTTCTATTCTTGTATAACTTGTTGAATTTCTTGACCATGAGGCTTATCTCTTCATTTGTAACAAGGTTGTCGCTAGAGGTAGCGGGAGCATCACTTGTGGCTTTGTAAGCACCGCTAGACTTGTGATGAAGCTCTTCCTTGTCTTTGAGTGTCATATCATGAGCAACAATTCTACCAATCACTTCCATTGGCTTGAGATCTTTGTAGTTGGGCATCATTTGGATCAATGTGCAAATAGTGTCATATCGATCATCCAAAGCTCAAAGTATCTTCTTGATGATGAATTTGTCAGTCAATTCTTCGTTTCCTAAGCCGACAATCTCATTGGTGATGAGAGCTAGCCTAGAGTACATCTCAGCGACTCCTTCACCATCCTTCATCTTGAACTTGTCAAGTTGACTTTGAAGAACATCCAACTTGGATTCTCTCACATATTCTATACCTTCATGCATATCAACCAAAGTATTCAGAATTTCCTTTACATTCCCAAGACGACTGATTTTGTTGAATTCTTCGGGGCATAGACAGTTGAAGAGAATGTCGCATTCTTGAGCATTGAGTTGCAACATCTTCAACTCATCTGCGGTCGCTTCACGATCAGGTTCCCTTCCTTATGCAAAGAATTCACCTTGCATACCAACACGAACAACAGCCCAAAGGGCGGGGTTATGACCAAGCAAATGCATTTTCATTTTGTGCTTCCAACTAGCAAAATTAGTGCCATCAAAGTACGGACCTCTACGGTGATAATTTCCCTCACTAGACACCATACTCTCCTAGGTTGTGAGACCAATGCAATGGAGACCAAAGCTCTGATACCATTTGTAGGACCGAAATTAGTGCTAGAGGGGGTGTGATTAGACTACTTGACCAAATATTTTTGTTGCCTTTTCCCAAATTTTAGTGTTTGTAGTTTTAGCATTCATGGCAAGTCAAGTACACCCTACACATGCATGTCTAAGAGTATAGCAACAAAAAATAACAACAAGCATGAGTAGAAGGGATAGGGTAGGAAGATCAAACACAATTGTAGACATGATGAGTTTTCTCGTGGTTCCGATAGGTGGTGCTATCGTACATCCACGTTTATGGAGTCTTCAACCCACGGTGGGTAGCGGTCGCGAGAGTCCACGGAGGGCTCCACCCATAAGGGTCCACAAAGTAGCAACCTTGACTATTCCATAACGGCTTTCGTCCACGAAGGACTAGCCTCACTATGGGTAGATCTTCACGAAGTAGGCGATCTCCTTGCCCGTACAAACTTCTTGGTTCAACTCCACAACATGAAGTAGGAGGCTCCCAAGCGACACCTAACCAATCTAGGAGGTACCACCCTCCAAAAGGTAATAGGCCCGGTATTGACGATGAAATCCTTGCTCTTGTGCTTTAAGATGATAGACTCCTCAACACACAATCACTCTCTCACAGATTTGGCTTGGTGGAAGAGATGGGATCGGTGGAAAGCAACTTGGGGAGGCTAGAAATCAAGATCCATATGGTTGGAGTGGTAGATCTTGACCTCAACACAAGGGTAGGTGGTTCTCTCTCAGAAAAACTAGATGGGGCAAGTATGGAATAGTTCTGAGTGCTTCTCTCTCGAGTAGGCGGTGGTGAAGGGTTATATATAGGCATCCCCAAAATTCCAATTGTTACACACAAAATGACCAACTCGGTGACACCAATGTGTTAATATCGATGGTACCGAAGTGACCAAAAGGTGGAAACTTTTGAATCTTGGTGAGACCGATATAGGAAACTCGGTTGCACCGATAAGGTGACCAACGGTCAGAATGCCCAATCTCGGTGACGCCGATTCAACAATCTCGAAGGGACCGAAACTGTGCTTGCGTAACAGAAAGTTGACAGCCCAACTCAGTGGCACCGAATGTAGTATTGGTTGCACCAAAATGGCTAGGGTTTGGCTGAGTCTGTCTGAGGTTGAGAATTGGTGACACCGGGATGGAAATGTTGGTTGCACCGATTTTGAATATTTGGCTTTAGACGGTCTTTGGTGGGAGAGGTTGTGGGTGTTTTTTGTGACTATCACCTGTGCACGTATGAGCATTTTGTTCACCAACAAAACGTTACCCCCTTTTAATAGTATTGGCTTTCCTATGGACTCAAAGTGATTTCTCACAAGTATAAAATGTAGAGTCCTCTGCTTGAAGCTTTGCCAACCTATTTCCTTGCATCTTGGGTATTCCACAATCTCCACAATCCTTTTGCCAATCCTATCATTGAACATTTCCTGAGATATACTTGGTGGAAACATTAGTTCAATGACTTATATGTTGTTATAAATTACCAAAACCACCAAGGGTGCAAATGTGCTTTCAGGCTCAGGGGCTGGTATATATATAATGATAGCACAAATGTAATAAATTAATATTCTGGAAATAGAACATGACGTGGCTCACCTGGAAGCCTGTCAGGAGACGTTGAAGGCCTCCTTCATTCCGCTATCAACGGACTGGATGCTTTGCCAAACCGCACCCATAAGGGTGCGATGAATCTCGGAGATGGAGGCGCTTGATAGAGCCTCCTCCATAACTGGACACCTAGTGATCGGTGGCGCCAGTGGTGATCGGTTAGCCCGATCTCCAACCGGGGATCGAACCGGTGCCTCTAGAGGCGTGGTGCGCTCCGGAGATGACCTTGGAGGGGACTGGACATCCCTTCGTCCGGTCTCCTTAGTGTCCGGGAGGGGCTCCTCCTCTCGGTCTTCGACAGCCGAGGCGTTAACCTCGACCATGACATCGTCACCCCCACCGCTAGTGTTCGGCTCCAAAGGAGCCTGGTGGGATGACACCTCCGCAGTACCCGGAGGTGTGGGATGCGACGCGGTCCCACTCTCCGCTAGCTCAGCAGGTGGGTTCTCCCTGTCCAAAACTTGGTTGGTGGGGAGAATGCGTGGTGGGCTGCAGATCAAAAGTCACTCACATGTTAATAACATTCAAAACTTGGCATAAATAGCTCACGAAGTATTTGGATTCTTACCTTTAGGACGGGGGCTTGGCCCTTAGGTTCCTTTGAGGAACCTTCTCGAAGTCTTCAGACTCGGTATCCGAGTTCGAACTGTCGTCGGACGGAATCAACTGCGGCCGACACGCCCTCTTTGGGGCAGGAGGAGGTACATCCTGTGCAACGTCCGGTGACACCGCCATCTTTATCGCGAGGGGGGAATTGCCATCCTACTCGTCCTCATGCTCCTCCTCTTGATAAGAGGAGGCATTGGTTTCCTCGGACGCAGCGTCCGGCTGGTCCTTGATGCGAAGACCTCCTTGGCCTTTCTTATTCTTCTTATCCTTTTTTTCTGGCGCCTTGTAAGGCGCCACGACGAGCATCTCCAACAACAACTTAGACCTGGCGCCTTTGGGCTATGGGGCTGGGTAGTTGATGCCCGTGGCTTTGCTCAACCATTTCTGCAAAGATGATTGGAAAAGTGTTTAGATTTTCTTTCGGAAGACAGAGCCGATCAATTGAAACTATGTTATACCTATGAAGGAGGGTTATCGACATGTAAGCCACGATGTTCCTCCTTGGCTAGCCAGCTGACCTGAGCCTTGAACATCGCCTTTCACAGTTTCTTCGGAGTGGTGCGAAAGAGCTGGCGAATAGTAGGCTCATTGTCAAGCTGATAAGCCCACATGGGAGAGTCCTGACACTGACAGGGGAAGATGCACCGTCGAAGCATGATCTGAACCACGTTGGCCAGCTCGATCTTGCCCTTGATCATTGAGGCCATGCGCTTCTGTAGGTTGTCCAGCTCCGCATCCGACCCCCAGTCGAGGCCCTTTCGGAGCCATGAGGTCAATCTTGTGGGGGGGGGGGGCGGATCTGAACTCGGTGGGAGCAGCCTGCCCTTCTTCTCTTGGCTCGGTGATATAAAACCACTCTTTTTGCCAAGTCTTGATGGTGTCGATGAAGTTGCCGGACGGCCATCCAACGCGAGGGAGCTTGTTGATGATCGCCCCACCGCAGTCTGCGTGTTCGCCTGCGACACACATCGGCTTGATGTTGAACACCTTGAGCCATAGTCTAAGTGAGGTTCGACCCGCAAGAAGGCCTCGTTGATGATGATAAAGGCCTATATGTGCATGAAGGAGTTCGGCGGGAGGTCATGGAAGTCGAGTCCATAGTAGAACATAAGCCCCCTGATGAAGGGGTGGAGCGGGAAGCTCAGTCCCCAGATAAAGTGGGCGATGAACACCACCCTCTCGCCGGGCTTGGGAGTGGGAACCACCTATTTGGGCCTGGCGACACGATGGTAGATCCTGGCGGGGAGTTAGTCGGCCTGTTTCAGGTCCCGGATATCCTGGTCGGTGACCGTGGAAGCCTCCCACTTGCCGTTGGAACCAGAACCAGCCATGGCCGAGCTTGGAGAGGGAGTTATGAGAGAACTAGATCAGGGCTCTGGAAGCTTAGGAGATTGGGGAAGGAGAGGATGCAAATGGGAAGCGTGGATAGGCCTTGGGTTTTTCCCCTTTCATGGGGCTTATTGCCGGTTAGCCTCCCTTTACTACATTGCGGGTCCCTCCACTTCCCAAGACATGCGTGCCATTATACGCGCATGATTAATCATATCCCATGTGAAACGGAGCACAATCAATGCATTGATGGATCGTGCTGATGAAAAAACGGCCTCGAACCGCGAATCGAGTTTTTGCAACTGTTTCAATGGTCGTGGTGGGCCATGACCTTTCGTTAGAAAGGTTGTCAGGAAACACTGTTTGCTCCTTAACGCTTGGCCTTTGGGCCTAAGCTATTTATGGTGTTCGGGTGAACCTCTGATCGGGAAAACTACGTGTCATCGGAGGCCAGACTAAACTCGGCCGATCATTAACTAGGGAGAAGAACTCGCCTCACAAGCCGAAGACTCTGATCATGCGAAGCATCTGGATCTAAGACCCTTGGCATTAGAGGCTAGATCAGGGGCTACTGAGGGAGTCCTAGTTTAAGGGGTCCTCGGGTGGCCGACCTATTTCTTGTGGGCCGGATTATATGGGCCATTTGCCGAGCATTGGATTTACTGAAGGCTCTGTCGCCAGGAAGGAAGCTTCGAGAATCGTGGTGTATCTTCCAAGTTTGGGATAGTGAATAGGAATGTTTTTCCTTCTATGTGTAACCGACCATGTGTAAACCCTAGGTACCCTCGACATCTATATAAACCAGAGGGTTTTAGGTTGTAAGGCAGAGAACAACTGATCTTGGGTTTAGCTATTCAATCTTGAGGTAGATCAACTCTGTAACCTTCATATCATCAATATAATCAAGTAGGACGTAGGGTTTTACCTCCATAGGAGGGTGAACCTGGGTAAACATCGTCTCCTTCATCCCATGTTACCACCGGTCCTAGTCTCACAGCTTAGGCCCCCTACCCGAGATCCACCGGTTTTGACTCCGGCAGCCGCCCTTCTGAGTGGTCTTGACGATTCCATTATGGATTCGTATATGTTGCTTGATATTGACAAGGATATGTGGGCTATGCTCGAGGCCAAGTTTGGGGACTCATACGCTGGAAGAGAGTTGTACATCACAGAGCATTTTTATGACTACAAGATGACTGATGAGCGCTCTGTTGTTCAACAAGCTCATGAGATACAGTCTCTCGCGAAGGAGCTTGAGTACTTCAAGTGTGTCTTGCCGGACAAGTTTTTGGTCGGAGGCATCATTGCCAAGCTTCCACCTTCGTGGAACAAGTTTGCTACTTCTTTGAAACACAAGAGACATGAGTTTTCCGTTTTGGATCTCATTGGTACTCTTGATGTTGAAGAGAAGGCGAGAGCACAATACACATATGTTCGAGCTGTTGAGGGAGTTTCTAAGTGTGTCTTGCCGGACAAGTTTTTGGTCGGAGGCATCATTGCCAAGATTCCACCTTCGTGGAACAAGTTTGCTACTTCTTTGAAACACAAGAGACATGAGTTTTCCGTTTTGGATCTCATTGGTACTCTTGATGTTGAAGAGAAGGCGAGAGCACAATACACATATGTTCGAGCTGTTGAGGGAGTTTCTAGTGCCCGTAGTACAAAAGAAGAACTTCCATCTCAACAAGCCCCAAAACAACAAGAACAAATCTCAAGGCAAAGGCAAGTTTGTTGCAAAGAACAAGCCGTCACAATCTACCAACTTCAAGAAGAATTCTCATAAGAAAGGAAACGGAGTATGCCATGTCTGCAGTGATCCTAATTACCGGGCTCCGAGATGTCCTAACCGCTATGTGTTGGGAAACGTTGCATGGGAAATGATTTTTTTCTACACACACGCAAGATCTATCCATGGTGATGAGCATTTACGAGAGGGAGAGTGGATCTACATACCCTTGTAGATCGCTAAGCGAGAAGCATTAAGAAACGCGGTTGATGTAGTAGAACGTCTTCGCGATCCAAATCGCTAGCCGTCCCACGATCCGATCATGACCTGTCCCGATCTAGCGCTAAACGGACGACACCTCCGCGTTCAGCACACGTACAGCTCGATGACGATCTCCGCCTTCTTGATCCAGCAAGAGGGAGCGGAGAGGTAGATGAGAACTTTGGCAGCGTGTAGGACCAAAAGTAGGTCTAGAGGGGGGGGTGATTAGACTACTTGACCAAATAAAAGTTTTGCATATACCAAGTTTTAGGGTTGACAGTTTTTAGCATTTCATGGCAAGTCAAGTACACCCTACACATGCAAGTCTAAGAGTATATAGCAGCGGAAAGTAACAACGAGCATGTATAGAAGGGATAGGGTAGGAAGATCAAACGCAATTGTAGACACGATGATTTTTCTTGTGGTTCCGATAGGTGGCGCTATCGTACATCCACGTTTATGGAGTCTTCAACCCACGGAGGGTAATGGTCACGAGAGTCCACAGAGGGCTCCACCCAAAAGGGTCCACGAAGTAGCAACCTTGACTATTCCATAACAGCTTCCGTCCACGAAGGAATAGCCTCACTATGGGTAGATCTTCACGAAGTAGGCGATCTCCTTGCCCTTACAAACTTCTTGGTTCACACCACAACACGAAGTAGGAGGCTCCCAAGCGACACCTAACCAATCTAGGAGGCACCACCCTCCAAAAGGTAATAGGCTCGGTAATGACGATGAACTCCTTGCTCTTGTGCTTCAAGATGATAGAATCCTCAACACACAACCTCTCTCTCACAGGTTTGGCTTGGTAGAAGAGATGGGATTGGTGGGAAGCAACTTGGGGAGGCTAGAAATCAAGATCCATTGATTGAAGTGGAAGATCTTGACCTCAACACAAGGGTAGGTGGTTCTCTCTCAAAAAATCTGATAGGATAGGTATGGAATAGTTCTGAGTGCTTCTCTCTCGAGTAAGTGGTGGTCAAGGGGTATATATAGGCATCCCCAAAAATCCAACCGTTACACACAAAATGACCAACTCGGTGACACCGATGTGTTAATCTCGGTGGTACCGAAGTGACCAAAAGGTGGCAACTTTTGAATCTCGGTAAAGCCGATATAGGAAACTCGGTTGCACCGATAAGGTGACCAACGGTCAGATTTCCAATCTCGGTGATGCCGATCCAACATTCTTGGTGGGACCAAAAATGTGAATTTGCATAATAGAAAGTTGGCAACCTAAACTCGATGGCACCGGTATGGAATCGGTTGCACCGAAGTGGCTAGGGTTTGGCTTGAGTCTGTCCAGGTTCTGGAATCGGTGGCACTGGTATGGGAAAGTTGGTTGCATCGATTTTGAGTGTTAGGTATAGAATAGACTTTGGTGGGAGAGTTTGTGGATGTTTTTGGCGACTATCACTTGTGCACGTTTGAGCATATTGTTCACCAACAAAACCTTACCCCCTTTTAATAGTATTGGCTTTCCTATAGACTCAAAGTGATTTCTCACAAATATAAAATGTAGAGTACTTTTGCATGAAGCTTGGTTAACCTATTTCCTTGCATCTTGGGGTATGTCCACAATCTCCTTTTGCCAATCCTAACATTGAATATTTCCTGAAATATACTTGGTGGAAACATTAGTTCAATGACTTATACGTTGTTATTAATTACCAAAACCACCAAGGGAGCAAATGTGCTTTCACAACACAACGAGGCGGTGACGGTGGTGGTGGAGCTATTCCGGCATGGCTTCACCTAAGCACCGCCAAAACTAGAAGGAGGAGACGATGTAATGTGAGGAGAGAGGGCTCCATCGTGGCTTGGGGTGCGGCTGCCCTCTCTCCCCTCCAATATATATAGGAGGGAGTGGGAGGGGCTAGTGCCCTTGGGTTCCTCCCCTAGGGTAGGCCGAACCAGGAGGTGGAGGAGTCCACCTCCAACTAGGAGGTGGGTGTGGGAGGAGTCCTCCTCCGATTAGAAGAGACCCGAGAGATGTGTACGGAGTCAACTTCATACTGAAGCTCTGTGACTATCTTCGTCAGCCTGTCCACCTTATCACTAAGGGTCTTGATGCTGGTCTCAAAGATCCCGACAAGACTGTTCTGGTTGTCCAGAATCCCCTTAATGTCCTTCTGCATGCCCTGAACAGATGCAATCAATAGATCCATTTGCTCGTTCCTGGATCGTGGGACTTGAGCACTAGTGGCTCTAACTGCCTCTGCCTCTTCCTGAGCTACAACTGAAGTGGGATGATTAGTATCCATCACCACAACATTATCCTCGAGATCTGGCTATAGGGGCAAATGTGGATGATCCAAGGCAAAGATGTGCTTCTCCAGTTTTGAGTTTATGAGCATCTGGATGTAGGGTGCATAACAACATGAGTGCTTCTGGTCAGCAGCAACCCTCTTGATTGTCTCAACAATCAGATCCATGACTCTGATCCTGGTGTGACTGTCAAGGTGAATCAACATGTTAATGGAGTGGCCTCAGATCATCTTGTCATCTCCGGACTTGGGCATCAAAGTATGCCTCAAAATGGTGTTGATAGTGCGGAGGCCAGCCTGGAGAAAATAGATTGATCCTAGCGTGTGAGACTTCACATTGGCAGCAGGAATCTCCTTATACATGTTAGCCATAGCATTGTGGCTAGCCTTGGATTCTGAGTATACATCCAAGTCACCATCCTGTGATTTAGGAACTCCTAAGATATCATCCGATTCTTCAACAGTTGATTCGTACCTTGCACCTTCAGTCATCCACACAATGCTACCATCTCCATAGAAGTGTGCAGTGGAGTAGAATTGCATGATCATATCATCATTCCACGCTGTGAATTCTCTGCCAACGAACTCATCCAGACCTATGCAGTGGAAGTTGTCCTGGACACTTGGAAAGTAGTCCTCATTCTCCTTGATGAACTTCCAATCAACGTAACGCATATCACTGACAACTGGACTCTTGTCAAAGAGCACAATCTCATAGAAATCCTGTTGCTCCTTGGTATAGAATTTGTAGTCCACAGTAGTCTTCTTCCTCTGGGCATAAGGATCTATAGCTCTCCATGCCCTCAATCCCGAGTCCTTCCTCTTCTTCATGTCCTCAGCTAGTGGGTAGCTGGCATTGTGTACTGGAAGGTGTGGTCTGTGTTTCATTAATGTTGTCAAGCCATCCACATCTTCAACTCTGGAAGCAGTTCCTTTGTTCTTCTCAGAAGCTGGAATCTGCCTGGTTGTCCTCTTAGGCTTCTCAACAGCCTTGTTGGATGTGCTGCTCTTAGGCATAGCATCAGACATAAGCTTCTTTGCCTTCTTCTTGGGAGGAGCCTTTGTAGCTGGCTCAACCTCCTCTTCCTCAGCAGCAGCAACTTCTTCTGGATCCTCAAACATGGAGGTAGGCCTGCCAGTCACATGAATGATCCTCTTTCCGGACTTTTTCTCCCCTGCCTTCTTGGGCATAGCTCTCTTGGGGATCTCAACAGAAAGTGTTGCTCTGGCAGTCTCATGAGCCTTGAAGGTAGAAGCAGGTGCATAAATCTTGCTGACAACTCTTCGAGAGGAAGTAGCTTCAGTTGCTGACTTCTTGGCAGCCTTCTCTTGCTTCTTAGCAATAATCTCCTTAGGAACAAAGTCTGAATCTTCTTCATCTGAGTTCAACTTCTTCCTGGTTCTGGTGGCAGCCTTGGGCAACCCATGAGAGCTGGGGGGTGCCTGGATCTGAGAATGAACTGGGCTCTGGGCTTGTGCCTGAACTCATGTCTGCATCCTGCTCTGACCTGTTCTGACTATCCTCTGCATCTGACATACTGACCCTGTGAATGGAATATAGATGAGCAGAACAAGATGAGTTATCACAAAATGAGGCTAGTTTTTGAAATTTGAGCAATGAGTTTTCAAAAAGTTTTGCAATCTATCACATACATATCGGTGCAGCCGAAAAGAAATTTTTGGTGTGGCCAAGACAGACCAACTCCTTAACAGGAACTTGGCAGCCTTTTTGGTAGGATCGAAAAGAGCCACTCGGTTCCACCGAGCCAGTTCTCAACCACACTGAAAAGCATATCGGTGAGACCGATATTTTCATTTCGGTTCCACCGAGATATATCGGGCAAACGGCAAAACCCTAGAAAATCCATCTAACTCGAGATTTTGCAGATTTAGGTGGATGGATATATGAGAAATGGGTGTAAAAGATGATAATCAAGTATCTAATGCGCAAGAATCGTATGGGGAGCGCGCTAGAGAGTGAATCCGTACCCTAGCTTGGCGTGGATCCTCTACGGCGGCGATGATGGAGTAGATTTCGTCGATAGCGGCGATTCCCAACGGCGGAGGAGCTCGGGAAGACAAGGGAGACGACCAGGGATCTCGAGGCGGCAGCTTAGGGTTCTGAGGCACGACGTTTGAAGATTGAATTTCAAAGCATCGGGGTCCACAACATATATACCCTTCACTATTGGTGATACCGATTTTATGTTTTCGGTGTCACCGAGTTCCACAACTGTTAGCTAACAAGGAAACTCGGTGTAACCGAGAATATGAAATCGGTGTTACCGAGATTGAAAACCAAGTCAACCCTAGGCATTCGGTGAGACCGAGATTATGGAGTTGGTTCCATCGAGATGCACTTGGGAGGTTTTAATGTTCAGTCCTTGTCGATACGGAACTCCGAATGCTCCACACATAGAGGAATCAAAAAGCACTTGTTCAAATTTTGTGATGCAACATGAATGGAATATGAGGTGAGAAAGCATAGATAGCTAAAGAGTGGTCGTAGGCATTCTTGTCCATCCAATTGGCAAAAGATAAATCAAAATACAAATAGCAACAATTGGATGTCCTCGAATGAGAAAATAAATGCAAACCAACATGCTCACACAATAAGGTGTCAAAAGAAATCATGACGAACATGCACAAACACACTAGCATCTAACAAGCACTTGGGCGATGACAAAGTCATCTATATATGAGTATTTGACTTAGGAGCCAAGTAAGAGTACTTGATCATAGGTCATACTCATCGTTTAAGCACAAGTGGGGTTACCACTTTTTCATAAAGAATTTAGTGTTGTCACATACTAAGAGATGCTTTGACTCGAGTCTTAGAGTAAAGCTCCCCCTTAATGTGACATCCCCCCATAAGTGGGATAAACTAACCTTGGGTTTTGTCGATGAAGACTTCATGTTGGTGAGGTAGTTGTGGATGCTCAATGTTGATGAAGATCACCAAGAGTTGGGAGCATCCTTGTTGTTTTCTTACTCCTCTCACCTACATGGGTTAGTCCCAACACACAAGAGACAAATACAAGGATATCTATGGACATGGAGTGCAAACATATGTTATGATGTCCATTGATTACCTTGTCCCTTGCTTACCTTTGAGGAATGTGTGACTCCTTGAACTATTGCATTGAGTTTATGTTGAGTGCAAAAAGTCCTTGCCAATGATGAATGTGAGTGAATTTCATTGGCGGAGTCACCCCTCAAGAACTTACTAGTTCTTCTTCTTGGGAACCCACATCAAGTCGATGGGGATCCTTGGTGTTGAAGTAGCCTTTGTATTAGTTGAGCTTGAAGTAGCCTTGGGAACCCACTCCACCAAAGCTAGGGGTTCATCTTCATACGAGTCTATGTCCTCTTGAAGCTTGTTCTTGCCCTTGAGCTTGTGGTCTTGTGGTGGAAGGTCATCTTGAGTGTTTGTTCCCTTGGGAAGAGTATTTTCATACTTCTCCTCTTGAGGAACAAACTTGGGCTTGGGATATTGACCTTCTTCCCATTCAACTGCATTAGCGTTGAAGTATCCAACACCACGATTCTTCCGGTATCCTCCGTGCTTGCGTACAATTTCCTCAAATAGCTTACATCCAGCAAGACTCTTGTAGATACCTTTTTCTATAATTCCTTTTAATAAAGCCTTTTATTGCTCAAGTGTAACTTGGCTAAGAGAATCATCATTAGTGGAATCAATAGAACTACTAGAAACAACATCATTGGGTTTAGCATTTTTATTGTTGCTACTAGATGAAGAACCTTTCTTGCCTTTGTTACTAGATTGTTTAGTTTTAACTTGAGGCATGAAGGTAGACAAGAGTAGTCGCTTGGCTAGATAAGATGAGGTATTCTTTCGGAGATCGTCATTGATAGCTTTGAGAAACTCATGCTCTTGCTCCAAGTTGAGCTTCTCGAAGCGTAGCTTCTCATGAGTTGTCACAAGCTCTCTATGATCTTCGAGAGTAGATTCATGAGCTAACTTAAGAGTGTTTAGTTCTTTAGTTAGTTGTTCTATTTTCATCTTATCATCACCAAATGACTTATCTTGACTAGCATGGGAATTATCAAGTTAATTTTGATCAATATCACTAGTTTTATCACAAAGCAAGTCATAATCACAAAGCAAATCATCTTCATCACTATCAAAATCAAGATACTCGGGGTGTGATACCTTGGGGCCTTTAGCCATGAAGCAACTTCCACTCCGTTCATTTGGTGAATCAAATAGATCGTAGGAGTTGGTAGTCACTAGATCAATTCCGGCAACACCTTCATCTTGAGTATAGTCGGAGTCGGAGTGATAGCTTCTCTCAGAGTTGTTGTCGGAGTCGGAGCCAGAAACCCATTCACCAACACGAGCTTGATGTTTTCTTATTGTGTAGCTCCTGGTGTGATTGTCCTTATTCTCCGAATCTCTACTTCTCCTTGAGTGTCTTCGTTCATAACGATCATCTCTACTCCTTCTCTCTCTTTGTGGTGATTCATTCCATGAGCTTCGTCTTCGAGGTGACTCTTCTCTTCTTTTGTAGTGAGCCGTGCACTCATTTGAGTAGTGTTTGGGCTTCCCACAATTGTAGCAATTGCAGTCATGACTTGAAGAACGCTTCTCTTCATATCTTGAGTTGGATTTTCTTTCTTTGCCTCTATTCTTGTAGAACTTGTTGACTTTCTTGACCATGAGGCTTATCTCTTCATTGGTGACAAGGTTGTTGCTTGAAGTTGCGGGAGCATCACTTGTGGCTTTGTAAGCACCGCTAGACTTGTCATGAAGTTCTTATTTATCTTTGAGTGTCATCTCATGAGCAACAATCCTTCCAGTGACTTCCGTAGGCTTGAGATCTTTGTAGTTTGGCATCATTTGGATCAATGTGCACAGGGTGTCGTATCTCTCAGCCAAAGCTCTAAGTATCTTCTTGATGATGAATTTGTCGGTCATTTCTTCGCTTCCTAAGACGGCAACCTCATTTGTGATGAGAGCTAGCCTAGAGTACATCTCTGCGACTCCTTCATCATCCTTCATCTTGAGCTTGTCAAGCTGACCTTGAAGAACATCTAACTTGGATTCTCTCACGGACTCGGTTCCTTTGTGCATATAAACCAAAGTATCCCAAATCTCTTTTGCATTCTCAAGATAGCTGATTTTGTTGAATTCTTCGGGGCATAAGCGGTTGAATAGAATGTCACATGCTTGAGCATTAAGTTGCAACATCTTCAATTCATCTGCGGCCGCTTCATGATCCGGTTCCCGTCCATCCGCAAAAAACTCACCTTGCAAGCCAACACGAACAACAGCCCAAATGGCGGGGTTATGACCAAGAATATGCATTTTCATTTTGTGCTTCCAACTAGCAAAATTAGTGCCATCAAAGTATGGACCTCTATGGTGATAACTTCCCTCACTAGATGCCATACTCTCCTAGGTTGTGAGACCTAAGCAATGGAGACCAAAGCTCTGATACCACTTGTAGGACCGAAAGTAGGTCTAGAGGGGGGGTGATTAGACTACTTGACCAAATAATTTTTTTTCCTATACCAAGTTTGAGGGTTGACAGTTTTTAGAATGTCATGGCAAGTCAAGTACACCCTACACATGCAAGTCTAAGAGTATATAGCAGCGGAAAGTGACAACGAGCATGTATAGAAGGGATAGGGTAGGAATATCAAACGCAATTGTAGACACGATGATTTTTCCTGTGATTCCGATAGGTGGCGCTATCGTACATCCACGTTTATGGAGTCTTCAACCCACGGAGGGTAATGGTCGCGAGAGTCCACAGAGGGCTCCACCCAAAAGGGTCCACGAAGTAGCAACCTTGACTATTCCATAACGGCTTCCGTCCACGAAGGACTAGCCTCACTATGGGTAGATCTTCACGAAGTAGGCGATCTCCTTGCCCTTACAAACTTCTTGGTTCACTCCACAACACGAAGTAGGAGGCTCCCAAGCGACACCTAAACAATCTAGGAGGCACCACCCTCCAAAAGGTAATAGGCTCGGTAATGACAATGAACTCCTTGCTCTTTTGCTTCAAGACGATAGACTCCTCAACACACAATCTCTCTCATAGGTTTGGCTTGGTAGAATAGATGGGATTGGTGGGAAGCAACTTGGGGATGCTAGAAATCAAGATCCATATGATTGGAGTGGAAGATCTTGACCTCAACACAAGGGTAGGTGGTTCTCTCTCAGAAAATCTGGTAGGATAGGTATGGAATAGTTCTGAGTGCTTCTCTCTCGAGTAAGTGGTGGTGAAGGGGTATATATAGGCATCCCCAAAAATCCAACCGTTACACACAAAATGACCAACTCGGTGACACCGACGTGTTAATCTCGGTGGTACCGAAGTGACCAAAAGGTGGCAACTTTTGAATCTCGGTAAAGCCGATATAGGAAACTCGGTTGCACCGATAAGGTGACCAACGGTCAGATTTCCAATCTCGGTGACGCCGATCCAACATTCTCGGTGGGACCGAAAATGTGAATTTGCTAGTAAGTTGGCAACCTAAACTCAGTGGCACCGGTATGGAATCGGTTGCACCGAAGTGGCTAGGGTTTGGCTTGAGTCTGTCTAGGTTCTGGAATCGGTGGCACCGGTATGGGAAAGTTGGTTGCACCGATTTTGAGTGTTAGGTATAGAATAGACTTTGGTGGGAGAGTTTGTGGATGTTTTTGGCGACTATCACTTGTGCACGTTTGAGCATATTGTTCACCAACAAAACCTTACCCCTTTTTAATAGTATTGGCTTTCCTATAGACTCAAAGTGATTTCTCACAAATATAAAATGTAGAGTCCTTTTGCTTGAAGCTTGGCCAACCTATTTCCTTGCATCTTGGGGTATGTCCACAATCTCCTTTTGCCAATCCTAACATTGAACATTTCCTGAAATATACTTGGTGGAAACATTAGTTCAATGACTTATATGTTGTTATTAATTACCAAAACCACCAAGGTAGCAAATGTGCTTTCACAGCGCAATGGCGCGGCGACAGTGGTGGTGGAGCTATTCCGGCACGGCTTCACCTAAGCACCGCCGAAACTAGACGGAGGAGACGATCTAATGTGAGGAGAGAGGGCTCTACCATGGCTTGGGGTGCGGCTGCCCTCTCTCCCCTCCAATATATATAGGAGGGAGGGGGAGGGGCTGGTGCCCTTGGGTTCCTCTCCTAGGGTCGGCCGAACCAGGAGGTGGAGGAGTCCACCTCCAACTAGGAGGTGGGTGTGGGAGGAGTCCTCCTCCGATTAGGACTCCTCCCCCTCTCCTCTTTCTCCTATGCATAGGCCCCTTGGGCTGATAGCCCAGCCCACCAAGGGCTGGCGTGCCACCACTAAGGCCCATGTGGCCCCTTGGGGTGTGTGGGCTCCACTTGGTGGACCCCCAAAACCCATTCGCCACTCCCGGTACACTGCCGGAAATGCTCGAAACTTGTTCGGAGTTCAAACACCACTTTCCTATATATCAATATTTACCTCCAAACCATTCCGGAGCTCCTCATGACGTCCAGGATCTCATCAGGGACTCCGAACAATCTTCAGTCACCAACATACATAACTCAATACTACCAAAACATCACCGAACGTTAAGTGTGCAGACCCTGCGGGTTCGAGAACTATGTAGACATGACCGAGACACCTCCATGGAGAATAACCAATAGTGGGACCTAGATGCCCATACTAGTTCCTACAAATTCTATGAAGATCTTTATCGGTTGAACCTCTATTTTAAGGATTCAGTTAATCCCGTATGATGTTCCCTTTGTTCTTCGGTATGTTACTTGCCCAAGATTCGGTATCTCCATACCTAGTTCAATATTGTTACCGGCAAGTCTCTTTACTCGTTCCGTAATACAAGATCCCATGGCTAACTCTGTAGTCACTTTGCTTGCAAGTCTTATTGTGATGCTGTATTACCGAGAGGGCCCTGAGATACCTCTCATCACACAGAGTAACAAATCCCAGTCTTGATCCATGCCCACTCAACAGACACCCTCGAATATACCCGTAGAGCATCTTTATAGCCACCCAGTTACGTTGCGACATTTGATACACACAAGGTATTCCTCTGGTGTTAGTGAGTTGCATGATCTCATGGTCATAGGAACAGATACTTGACATGCAGAAAACTATAGCAATAAACTGACACGATCATATGTTATGTTCATAGTTTGGGTCTTGTCCATCACATCATTCTCCCAATGATGTGATCCCATTATCAAATGACATCTTATGTCTATGGCTAGGAAACCTTGACCATCTTTGATCAACGAACTAGTCTACTAAAGGCATGCTAGGGACATAGTGTTGTCTATGTATCCACACATGTATTTGTGTTTCCAATCATTACAATTATAGCATGGATAATAAACGATTATCATGAACAAGGAAATATAATAATAACCACTTTATTATTGCCTCTAGGGCATATTTCCAACACTATGAGGAGCGCAAACTTGAGAAGAGTGGCAAGTCTGCTAATGTTGTCATCGGTGATACTGATATGAAGGATTCTGGGTATGGTATTTTTCCTACCATACTTCCAGTATGTCATTCTCCAGATTGGTTAATTGACACCGGTGCCAATGTACATGTTTGTGATGATGCCTCCATGTTTTCTTATTATCAGGTCACAAAGACTTCCCGTGCGCGGATGGGTAACGGGTAACATGCCACTGTTCGAGGTGTTGGTATGGTTGATCTAAAGTTTACTTCAAGGAAAATCGTGCGCCTAAAGAACGTTCATCATGTACCCTCCAGAAATAAAAATCTCGTCAGCGGTTCCCTTTTATGTCGAGATGGTTTTAAGTTGGTTTTCGAATCCAATAAAGTTGTAATTTCTAAGTATGGACAATTTGTTGGAAAAGGCTATGAGTGCGGAGGCTTGTTCCGCCTGTCTTTGTCATATATTTGCACTAAAGTTATTAATAATGTTTGCCACGATAATGAGTCTAATATTTTGCATTTGCGACTTTGGCATGTTAACTTTGGTTGCATGACATGGATGGACAATGTGAGTTTAATTTCGAAGTTCACTATTGTCAATGGCTCCAAGCGCCAAGTGTGTGGGCAAGCTAAGCAACCTCGTAGGTATCATAAGACTACAGAGGCGAGAGACTTGGCGCCACTAGAGCTTATACATTCTGATATTTGTGAGATGAGTGGGATCTTGACAAAAGGTGGAAAGAAATATTTCATGATGTTGATTGATGACTCCACTATATATTGCTATGTGTATCTTCTAAAACCAAAAGATGAGGCTTTACACTTCTTCAAAAACTATAAAGATGAAGCAAAGAACCAACTTGATCGGGAAATTAAACGTCTTAGGTCTGATCGTGGTGGAGAGTATTTTTCCAATGAATTTTATATGTTTTGTGCTGAACATGGTATAATCCATGAGAGGATGCCTCCCTACTCACCTCAGTCAAATGGGGTGGCCGAAAGAAAGAACCAAACTCTAACTGATTTGGTTAACGCCATGTTAGACACATCTGGTCTCTCCAAGGCATGGTGTGGGAGGCACTAATGACTGCATGCCACGTCCTAAACCGAGTTCCCACAAAGCATAAAACCATTACTCTGTTTAAGGAATGGGAAGGAAAATCTTGAAACTCTCTTATCTACGTACTTGGGGTTGTTTGGCGAAAGTCAATATACCAATTCCCAAGAAGCACAAGCTTGGACCAAAAACCATGGATAGTGTTCTTCTGGGCTATGCTTTTCATAACATTGGCTATAGATTTTTGATAATAAAATCTAAGGTACCCGACATACATGTTGGTAGGATTATGGACTCGAATGATGCGACTTTCTTTGAGGACATATTTCCTATGAAGGATATGCCCAACTCATCAAATCAGGAGATACCTACTCTGTCTACTCATGAATTTTCTGTAATTCATTAACCCACCATTGTGATGGAACACTTTGAGGAGGATGACAATGAAAATCCTATAAGGAGTAAGATACGAAGGACTACAAAGTCCTTTGGTGATGACTTCATTGTGTACCTCGTGGATGACACACCCGGGACTCTTTCAGAAGCCTATGCATCTTATGATGCTGACTACTAGAAGGAAGCTGCCCGTAGCAAGATGGATTCTATCTTAGCTAATGGAACCTAGGAAGTCACTAATCGTCCATATGCGTGCAAACCCGTGGTATGTAAGTGTGTCTTCAAGAAAAATCTTAGACCTGATGGTACAATTGAAAAGTACAAGGCACCGCTTGTGGCTAAGGGTTATACCTAGAAACAAGGTGAAGATTTCTTTGATACTTACTCACCTGTGGGTAGACTGACCACTATTCGCGTGCTAGTATCATTGGCTGCCTCACATGGTATTCTTGTTCATCAAATGGACGTCAAGACGACTTTCCTCAATGGAGAGTTAAGTGAGGAAATTTACATGGATTAGCCTGACAGTTTCGTAGTACCTGGTCAGAAAGGAAAGGTGTGAAAGCTATTGAAGTCTTTATATGGCCTTAGACAAGCTCCTAAGCAATGGCATGAGAAGTTCGAAAGAACATTAATTACTACAGGCTTTGTAGTAAATGAAGCTGACAAGTGTATGTACTATCGTCATGGTGGGGTCAAAGGAGTTATTCTCTGTCTGTATGTCGATGACATACTGATATTTCGAACCAACCTTGAATTAATCAATGAGGTTAAGGATTTCTTATCTCCTTGTTATGAGATGAAGGATCTAGGAGTAGTTGATGTTATACTGAACATCAAGCTGTTGAGAGATGAGAATGGTGGGATTACACTGCTTCAATCTCACTATGTGGAAAAGGTCTCGAGTCGTTTTGGGTATAGTGACCGCAAGCCTTCTCCAACTCCATGTGATGCTAGTGTGTTTCTTCAAAAGAATCGACAAATTGCTAGAGATCAACTGAGGTATTCTCAGATTATTGGCTTGCTTGTGTACTTGACGAGTGCCACGAGGCCTGACATCTCGTTTGTTGTGAGCAAACTAAGCAGGTTTGTATCAAACCCGGGAGATGATCATTGGCATGCGCTTGAGAGACGTATGCGCTATTTGAAAGGCACTGCGATCTATGGGATTCACTATACTGTGTACCAGATGGTACTGGAGGGTTATAGTGACTCAAACTAAATATCTGATGCTGATGAGATTAAGGCCACAAGTGGTTATGTTTTTACAGTTGGTGGTGGAGCTGTTTCCTAGAAGTCTTGCAAGCAGACCATCTTAACGAGGTCAATTATGGAAGCAAAACTCACAGCATTAGACACAACCACTTTTGAAGCAGAGTGGCTTTGTCAGCTCTTGATGGACTTACCCGTGGTTGAAAAACCAATACCCACTATCTTGATGAACTGTGACAATCAAACTGTGATCATAAAGATAAACAGTTCTAAGGATAATATGAAGTCCTCAAGGCATGTGAAGAGAAGATTAAAATCTGTCATAAAATTGAAGAACTCCACAGTTATTGCATTGGATTATATCCAAACGTCTAAAAACTTGGCAGATTCCTTTGCAAAGGGTTTATCACATAGTGTGATAAAAAATGCATCGTTGGAGATGGGTTTCAGACCCACCATATGAGTTGTCCATACTGGTAACTGTTGGGAACGTTTCATGGGAAACAAAAAAATTCCTATGCACATGCAAGATCTATCCATGGTGATGAGCATCTACGAGAGGGAGAGTGGATCTACATACCCTTGTAGATCGCTAAGCGGGAAGCGTTAAGAAACGCGGTTGGTGTAGTCGAACGTCTTCACGATCTAGATCGCCGAGCATCCCACGATCTCATCATGATAAGTCCCGCGATCCAATCACGATCCGTCCTGCGAACTCATCACCATCCGTCTCGCGATCTTGATCACGGTCCTTCCGATCTAGCGCCGAACGGACGACACCTCCGCGTTCAGCACACATACAGCTCGATGACGATCTCCGCCTTCTTGATCCAGCAAGAGGGAGCAGAGAGGTAGATGAGTTATCCGGCAACGTGACGGTGTTGAGGCGATGGTGGTGGAGCTATTCCAGTAGGGCTTCACCTAAGCACCGCTAAAAACCGATCTAGAGGAGAAACTGCGATCTAGAGGAGAGGTAGCACGTGGCTATTAGGGTTAGCTTTTTCCTCTAAATCCTCTAGTATATATAGGAGGGAGCGAAGGGAGGAGGCAGCCTCAAACCCTCAAGGTTTGGTCGAAATTGGAGGTGGAGAAGTCCTACTCCAATCCTATTAGGAGTAGGATTCCTCCTATCCACTTGGAAACTCTTTCCACCTCTCCACCTTTGCATTTTTTCCTTCTCAAACCACTCCAGCCACATGGGCCCTTAGAGGAGGCTTCGGCCAGCCCACCAGGGGCTGGTTTACCTCCTCCCACAGCCCATGTAGCCTCTTGGGTCGAAATACCTCTCCCGATGGTCTCCCGGTACACTATCGGCACTCCCGGTACACTACCGATGAGCCCGAAACTTTTCCGACGACCAAAACAGGACTTCCTATATATCAAAATTTACCTCTGGACCATTCTGGAGCTCCTCATGACGTCCAGGATCTCATCCGAGACACCGAACAACCTTCGGTCACCACCATACATAACTCTATACTACCAAAACGTCATCGAACCTTAAGTGTGCAGACCCTGTGGGTTCGAGAACTATGTAGACATGATCAAGACACCTCTACAGTCAATAACCAATAGCAGGACCTGGATGCCCATATTGGTTCCTACATATTCTATGAAGATCTTTATCGGGCGAACCTCTATGTCAAGGATTGAGTTAATCCCATATGAAGTTCCCTTTGTTCTTCGCTATGTTACTTGCCTGAGATTCGATCGTCGATATCTCCATACCCAGTTCAACCTCGTTACCGGAAAGTCTCTTTACTCATTCTGTAATACAAGATCCCATGACTAACACTTAGTCACATTACTTGCAAGGCTTATTGTGATGTTGTATTACCGAGTGGGCCCTGAGATACCTCTGTGTCACACGGAGTAACAAATCCCAGTGTTGATCCATGCCAACCCAAGAGACACCCTGAGAGATACCTGTAGAGCACCTTTATAGTCACCCTATTACGTTGTGACGTTTGATACACACAAGGTACTCCTCCAGTGTCAGTGAGTTGCATGATCTCATGGTCATAGGAACAAATACTTGACATGCAGAAAATAGTAGCAATAAACTAACACGATCATATGCTACGTTTGTAGTTTGGGTCTTGTCCATCACATCATTCCCCTAATGATGTGATCCCGTTATCAAATGACATCTCATATCCATGACTAGGAAACCATAGCCATATTTGCTCATCCTTCCGACCACGTATCCCTCGAACCCTAGGAGAGAGACCTTTGAGAACTCAACACCACCGAGCACTAGCCCCACGGTGGGCGCCAACTGTCATGGTTTTGTCACGACAGATGTCCGAGGACTTAGATTCGAGGCCATCGCTAAGGTGATGGACGCAAAGGGGTTGATCGGGACGAAGGACACATGTTTCCCCAGGTTCGGCCCCTCAAGTAGAGGTAAAAGCCTATGTCCTGCTTGTGCTTGTATTGCTTGGAATCTCGATTACAAGGGAGCGGAATTGCTTGACCTAGCTCTTGATTAGTTAGTCTTTGTCTAAGTCGCCTCGGGTCTTGCCTTTACATAGGAGGTCAAGACCACAGGTCATACAAGTCGTAACCGACTCTCACAGCGTGTCTGAGTCTATCTCTGTATTGTCTTGCCTTCCTGAGCAAGCTGTCTCCGGGCGGCTCACTCGCCCGGGTCTTCATACTTTCACCGTCCGGGCCTCATCTTGGCCCATCTTAGCAAGCCGCCCAACGTCTTGGGCTTGAGTCTTCGAGGCCCATCCTTGGGCTGGTCTATGAGCCGCCAGGTGTGACCCGGAGCCACCGGGGTGGGTCTCACCATGGGGTTATATCCCCAACATTAGGCCCAGGCTGATTTGAGCTTGCTCATTTCAGCCTCCTTCTTAACCAGCTGCGAGTCTCGCTTATGTCACCTGAAAGTAAGACAAAATGACCTGCCGTGACATCACATAAAATATGTCAAAAAGATCCTCTGACGACCGCAATGGATCTTTCCCTTATTAAATGAACGGCCCGAGAATCGAGGCGTCTGCCTCGGTCAATCAATATCTGTTGCCTGGATTCTTGCGCCCGTTTCCACCCATTGCCTATTAAATAGGACCGCGAGGAGCAGATTTCATTTCCTTCTCCACTTCGCACTTCTTATTCTTCCTCCCGACGCCGCCGCTTCAGCATATCTTGCTTCGGTGAAACTTCCACACCGACGTCACGCCGGGCCACTGCATCGACCTGATCGTACCAGAGATTCTCCAGCGTCCGTCGCATCCCTTTTGGTAAGTCCTTCTCCTCCCATAGATCCGAAGTTTTCGGTAGGGTTTCATGGAGTCTTCCACCCACATACAACACGAGCTTCTCTGCCATGGTCGATAATGCCTACATCAGTGAACAAGATATTGCCTTCTTTTCCATTGCGGTGCACCGTAGGAGAATGATAATAGCATCGCGCGGATTTGTAGTTGCTCAGTTCGTTGTCTTCATGGACGTTACTGGTTCGACTGTTCATCACTGAGTCTAGGTTAAACTTGATTTCCCTCTGTTTTGTAGATCTACAAATGCATAGGTAATTTGTAAAAAAAAAATCCACACTTGGTGAAATTTTACTTCGTCTTCTCGTAGACTTGACCCGCCAGCGAAATTCCGGCTTTCGCCAAACAGCTCTCGGCGGCTTAACTTTATAGAACCTTGAACTTTTTACCCGCCCTTAGTCGCCTGGCATCTCCTGACTCGCTGCACATTGTTACTTTGCGTAGTATCAAGTCGCCGCCATGTCTCATGCATCCAACTCATGCAATTGGGTCGGCTCTGCTATCACTAAGGAGTTCCTGATGGATTTTGTAAACGCGGGTACCTTACCTGCCAAAGATGTCATCCATTGGCGGGTTCCGGGTAATGAGCTAAAGCCTGTTCCTCAAGAGGGTGAGGTAGTCTTATTTTTAGATCATCTCGAGCACGGGTTTGTTCCCCCAGCTCAAAATTCTTTCGGGACATTCTTCACTTCTTCAAGCTGCGCCCTCAAGACCTCGCTCCTAATTCTGTCTCCAACATATGCAACTTCCAAGTACCTAGTGAAGTTTACTTACAAGCAGAGCCATCCGTTGGTCTATTTCGTGAGTTTTTTTATGTGAACCACCAGACAGAGGTGAAGGCCGGTCCAAGCTTAGAGCTTGGCAGGATTTCCATTCAGAGGCGCTGGGACATAACCTTTCCGGCTGTTCAGATGCCGAGTCATCCTAAAGACCGGAACAAGACTTGGTTTTACTGCAAAGACACCTCCCCAGAAGGAGAGCATCCCTTTCCAGGTTATCGTCCATCCTGACTCAAGACAACCTCTAAGCTTCCTCGCCGGCTGTCAACCACCGAGTGGGCAAAGCACACTCCAGATCACGCAAGAATTAAAGCCCTTATGGCCAATGGACTGACGGGACTGGATTTGATCCGCTGCTGGATTTCCTGGAGTATCATGCCCTTGAGCCGGTGCAGTCGCCTCATGTGCGAATATACAGGCTAGTCTAATGAACCCTCTGCTTTAAACAGACAACATTATCAGAGGATGATATCATGGCTACCATCAGGAGCCTTGTCCACGAATCTTCAGGAGCTTGTAGTGCCATTGGGCTGGCACCTTTCTGTGTCGAAAACCCGGCCCCAGATGTAAGGGCGACTCTCGATGTCCTTATCTCTGTTTTAACTTATACTTTGTAACCTCTCAACCTTTTGCCGACTTATACTTTCAGGCAAGTTTTGGCTTTTCGAAAAAGAAGTACGTTCCTCCTACGAAGAAGTCAAAGAAGAAAGCTGACGGCCGGAAGAAGAAACCTGTACCCCAAGAACAACCCGAGGAACACCCGGAAACTGACTACTCAGAGGTAGAGCCTGATTCTTTTTGCCATCTCTTTATGCACCTTATTGACAATAATTATTTCACAGGATGAAACGGAAACGAGCCACGCCAACGTTCCTGAGGTAACTTACATTTCATCCGACTCAGAACATCTTGTTCCATAGAAGATACGGCGGGTCATCCGGAAAGTCCCACTTTCTCATCCTCTTGCTTACTTAGACCCCCATTATCTTTTGAAAAAGCAACACCAAATCTCCCGATGCCAGACCCGAAGCATCGGCTCTAACGATCTCATGGCCGGATTATCTCCGACTCAACAGAAGCGGCCGGCTGAGGTACCTGTTCAACCTGACTTTACTTGTCCATCTTGTCTTTTGCAATTCGACATTGTCTTATATTGTCTTAACTATTTTTCAGGAATCACCCCCTTCATTCGGAGACTCTACCGGAACTGCTCTGCCGCCTCTGAAGATTAACCTAGAGTATGTGTCTTTTATGCTTATGTTCAAACTTGTATTGTATATAAAGCTCTAACCACGACCTCATGCATTTTCTAGGGCCCAAGCAAAACGAAGGAAGACCAGCAGGTTTACCCTTGGCCATAAAGCTCAAGAGCCGGAGCCTGCCAAGCCGAATTCTCCCGTACCGCATGTTGACCCCTCGGCGGCTTCCAAGGAGGCACTTGAAGAGGCTCATTATTCTGTCAAATCGGCGGCCGACGATCTGATTCCTGAGAGCCCTCCAAGGGCCCATTCCAAGCCGTCGAGCCCTTCAAAGGCTGCTGATGAATCAACTACTTCGGACATCTTTGTTATCGACACCGGCTTCCAAACTCCTCCTGCTCGTGTTTTGACAAAACATACTGAAAGGACCGAGGCTTCAGAGAAGATGGACTTTGAATTCATCATGCTGGAAAAGATAACAGCCGATGAGTTGCACGCCGACTATTTAAATCACCTCTCCATCAGCCGGGACATGGAACTCAAGTTCATTTAATGAAGAAGAAATATGAGGTACTCATACTCTGCTACCTTCTATCCTCACTTAGCCCCCAAGGGCCGGCTTAGTATTGGCTAATGATAAGTCGGGTCTTCAAATCTTGTTTAGAAGTAGAAATAGCTAGCCTGTAGACCTATAAAGAGTCATCTGTGGCCCCCAAGGGCCGGCTCAATTTTGATGATATCGAGTCGGAGCTTCAAATGTAGATAACCTTAGAAGCCAAAGTGTAGCCCCCAAGGGCCGGCTCAATTTTGATGATATTGAGTCAGAGCTTCAAATGTAGATAATCGTATAAGCCAAAGTGTAGCCCCCAAGGGCCGGTTCAAGTTTGATGAAGTTGAGTCGGATCTTCAATAAAGACGTTTGAAAAGCCATATGTAGCTCCCAAGGGCCGGGTCAATCTTTGATAAAGTTGAGTTGGAACTTCAATGTAGACAGCTTGAAGAGCCTTGTGTAGCCCCCAAGTTCCGGATTAACTTTGATGAAGATGAGCCGGGACTGCATTGTAGTGTTTGGAGAACAAATAGACATTAGCCCCCAAGTGTCAAACATATTGCTTGCAATCTGCTTGAGACTTGTATGACATTGTCTTAATATTCCTCGACTTATGACATATTATTATGACAACTTAACCCTCATTTTGCTTTCAATATGCCACATGAAGCTTTAACTGAGGCCGACTCTGAATTAACTAGCTTGAAAAGCGAGCTAGCCACTCAACAAGCCGCCCGAAGCGAAGCTGATGAGAAGTGTCGGCTCCTTGCCGAAGAACTGACAAAGATTACGGCTGAATTTGACGCCTTCAAAAAATTGGCTGAGACGGAACAAGCCGCTCTGGCTCAACAAGCAGACGATGCTGACCAACGGCTGGTGATCGTATCAGACGAACTGCAGTCTTGAAGCGCCATATCAGGAAGAGGTCAGCCGCCATATTTGGTAAGCATTTAAATACTTAGAAAAAATCTTTGTATGAATACTTATACTGACGACTTATTTCCAAAAATCCGGCTTATGCAGGCCCAGGGAGCCGTCAACTTGCTTTTGATAGTCTGTTGCCTCTGAAGGCTATCTATACTCTGACAGAGCAGCTATACTACGAAGTTGTATGCACAATCAAGGTGGTGCTTTTTAAGGATTAGATCCCGCCGACTATGAAGGGGGTTATAGAGCTGCTGTCCACCCTGCCGAAACAGATTCGAGAGCTGAAGATCAGCCGCCAGACAGAGAGCCATCGCAACCATAAGCCGGGCGTTGGCCTTTGCTCCAGAGTTGACTCCTGAAAACATGATGGACGGGTTTCCCTCCAAAAAGATGACGGCTCAGATTTTACGGAGGCTGACTACGCACGGTGTGTGAAGGCTTCCAAAGTCCTCGCTTCTGTGTTAGCAGAGGAAGTAAACTTGTCAACATATGAGGCGGCTTACAACGCCGATCAGAAGAGAATCCGCGGGCCCTCTTTGAAGCTAAGGACCTGATGCCTGCCCGCAGTAAGCACCTTTTTGCTTCTGAACTTGACCCATCCCCCTTCTTTGAAGAGGGAAACTTTGCAGCTTTAACCCACTGCAACTGGGACATGGACAATCTTCAGATCATGGAGGCCGAAGACTCGAAGCAGGGTGACCCACCAGCCAACTGATGAATTGGGCGACGCCGTGGATAAACCGGCTTTGTGACCCGCCATGATCGGTGTAAAAAACTTTGAATCATTTTTGAGCTCTACAAAGAGCATCTGTAATAGGCTTGTAGTAAACTGTGCCTTTGCCCGAACTGTGCCATTGTGCACATGTTGAATTGTCCGGCTTAATATATATGTCATATTCCTTGCACTTTCATACTGGATGTTTTGCCGGCTCTTGGTGTTTTAATCAACCTGCAAGAATAGATGCATCTTTACATTTGTTAGGAGGGCGGCTTAAAATAGCATAACCCAAAGATGTTGTATCTTTCCTAACTTATTTTTCAAAACAGATCATGTGCCGGTTCTACTGGGTTGACTCGCCACTTAAAACTCCTTAACAGTACAGGGTCTCTGTGGAGATTGGCCGTTAAGTTTTTGAACCAGCTCAGGGTCTCTAAGCGATATTAACTGAAAGGAAGTGTGATGCCCCAGAAGAGACACGGCAGGGCATGAGTACCCTGATAGCCTAAAAAGTGCCTCTCACGTGACATAAATCCGTCATTTTAACCTTAAACAATACAGGGTCCTCAAGTATTAACTGTCTAAGAGTACGAACGGGCCACATAGCGGAGAGTTGGCAGTAAGTGGGAGAGTTTATCCTTGCTTTCCGTAAGCCGGCCCTCACGTGACAAGAGCCGCCGTTTTAACCTTAACCAGTACAGGGTCTCTATGGAGATTGGCCATCAATTGCTTTGAACCGACTTAGGGTCTCTAGGCGAGATTAACTGGTAAGAGTTCGGCGGGTCACCTAGCGGAGTAGCATTAGCTTACAGGCAAGTTCAACCCTGTTTGGCTTAAGAGACGATCAAGAGGGTGTGTAAGCTACACCCGGTGGGTGGGAAGGCCCCAAGTGACCTTTGTTAATGGAATCAACTGTTTGTCTTAAGAGTCGACCGATAGGGTTTGATAAGCTACACCCGGTGGGTGGGAAGCCCCCTAGACGATCATGTTGACGGAGTCAACTTTTGGCTTGAGAGCCGACCGATAGGGTTTGATAAGCTACACTCGGTGGGTGGGAAGCCCCCTGGACGATCATGTTGACGGAGTCAACTTTTTGGCTTGAGAGCCGACCGATAGGGTTTGATAAGCTACACCCGGTGGGTGGGAAGCCCCCTGGACGATCATGTGTTTGCACAGATTGAGATATGCGAAACGGTAGAGGCCCCAGCTTGCAGGGATGACAACCTTTATTCATATATAAATATGATATGTACAATGATAGTGTACGATGTCGAGTCTCAACAACTTAGGTATAGTAAGGCCGTAGATGCGCTATGTTCCATGGCCGGCGGGTCTCCTGCCCTGAGGTATCTGAATTGTCTCGGATGCCAATGAGGTAATATGACCCGTTGTTGAGATTTCTGCTGACCACGAAAGGTCCTTCCCATGGAGGAGAGAACTTATGCATATTTGTCTGGTCTTGGATCAACCGCAACACTAAGTCGCCCTCTTGAAACTTCCGGGACTTGACTCTGTAGCTATGATAGCGGTGCAGGTCTTGCCGATAAATCGCCAAACGAGCCGCCGCCAGATCACGTTCCTCCTCCAGGGCATCCAATGCGTCTTGACGTGCCATCTCATTGTCCGTCTCAACGTACGCCGCCACTCACGACAAGTCATGACGGATTTCACTTGGTAACACGGCCTCTGCACCGTAAACCATGAAGAAAGGTGTATAACCTGTTGATCTATTGGGGGTAGTCCTGATGCTCCATAAGACGGACGACAACTCCTCCACCCAACAACCCGGCGTTTGCTGTAAAGGAACCATAATCCGGGGCTTGATACCTCTTAGGATTTCTTGGTTAGCACACTCCGCCTGACCGTTGGACTGTGGATGAGCAACTACAGAAACATCAAGCCGGATGTGCTCAATGTCACAGAACGTTTTCATAGCCCCCTTGGACAGGTTCGTACCATTGTTCATGATGATACTGTGAGGGTAACCAAAACAATAGATCATCTTTTTAATAAACTGAACCGCCGTAGCCGCGTAGCACTTGCTGACCGGCAAAGCTTCTACCCATTTGGTAAACTTGTCAACCGCCACCAATAGGTGGGTATTTTTCTCCTTGGATCTCTTGAAAGGCCCGACCATATCAAGCCCCCAGACTACAAACGGGCAAGTGATTGGAATCATGCGCAATTCTTGATCCGGAACATGAGCATGCCGGCCAAACTTTTGACAACCGTCACACTTGCGGACCAAATCCTCTGCATCCTTGGTGTCGTCAGCCAGAAGAAATCGTGCCTAAAAACCTTGGCCACCAGAGATTTTGAGCCGGCGTTGTCGTGGTTTTATCATGGCAGATGTTCGGGTGAACGGACTTGGGTTTGAGGCCATTGCTAACGTGATGGACTCAATGTTGGAAATATGCCCTAGAGGCAATAATAAATTAGTTATTATCATATTTCCTTGTTAATGATAATCGTATATTATCCATGCTATAATTGTATTAATTGGAAACATGGATACATGTGTGGATATATAGACAAACACAATGTCCCTAGTATGCCTCTAGTGAACTAGCTCGTTGATCGAAAGATGGTTAAGGTTTCCTAGCCATGGACATGAGATGTCATTTGATAACGGGATCACATCATTAGGAGAATGATGTGATGGACAAGACCCAAACTACAAACGTAGCTTATGATCGTGTCAATTTATTGCTACTGTTTTCTGCATGTCAAGTACATGTTCCTATGACCATGAGATCATGCAACTCACAGATATCGGAGGAGTACCTTGTGTGTATCAAACATCGCAACATAACTGCGTGACTATAAAGGTGCTCTACAAGTGTCTCCTAGGGTGTCTGTTGGGTTGGCATGGATCAAGACTGGGATTTGTTACTCCGTGACGGAGAGGTATCTCAGGGCCCACTCGGTAATACAACATCACAACAAAGCCTTGCAAGCAATGTGACTAAGTGTTAGCCACGGGATCTTGTATTACGGAACAAGTAAAGAGACTTTCCGGTAACAAGGTTGAACTAGGTATGGAGATACCGACGATCGAATCTCGGGCAAGTAACATACCGAAGAACAAAGGGAACGTTATACGGGATTGACTAAATCCTTGACATAGAGGTTCGACCGATAAAGATCTTCGTAGAATATGTAGGAACCAATATGGTCATCCAGGGCCCGCTATTGGTTATTGACCGTAGAGGTGTCTCGGTCATGTCTACATAGTTCTCGAACCCGCAGGGTCTGCACAATTAAGGTTTGGTGACGTTTTGGTAGTATAGAGTTATGTATGGTGGTGACCAAAGGTTATTTGGAGTCCCGGATGAGATCCCGGATGTCCTGAGGAGCTCCAAAATGGTCCGGAGGTAAAGATTCATATATAGGAAGTCCTATTTTGGTCGCCGGAAAAGTTTCGGGCTCATCGGTAGTGTACCGGGAGTGCCGGTAGTGTACCGGGGGACCATCGGGAGAGGTATTTCGACCCAAGAGGATACATGGGCTGTGGGAGGGTGGAAACCAGCCCTTATTGGTCTGGTGGAAGTCCTCTAAGAGGCCCATGCGGCTGGACTTGAGAAAGAAAGAAAAAACCCGCAAAAGGTGGGAATAGACTCCAAGTAGGAAAGGAGCAATCCTAGTCCTACTAGGATTGGAGGAGGACTCCTCCAATCCTCCCTGCGCAAGAGGCAAGGCAGCGCTGCCTTGTGCGCCATCCCTCCTCCTCCCTCCCTCTTAGATATACTGGAGGTATTGGGTATTTTGCACTTGATTTTACGGCCACGTGCTACCCGTTCCACCGATGCTCCTCTAGATCGGATTTCCGCAGTGCTTAGGCGAAGCCCTGCCGGAATTGATCCACCACCATCACCGGAGCGCCGTCATGCTGCCAGTGAACTCTTCTCCCTCTCCACTTCCTCTTGCTGGATCAAGACGGTGGAGATCGTCATCAAGCTGCACGTGTGCTGAACGCGGAGGTGCCGTCTGTTCGGCGCTAGATCGGAAGGTTCGTGATGAGTTCACGGGACGGATCGTGATGAGATCGCGGGACGGATCATGATGAGATCGCAGGACGGATCGTGATGAGTTCGCGGGACAGATCGTGATTGGATTGCGGGACGGATCGTGATGTGATCGGGGGACTCTCGGCGATTTGGATCGCGAAGATGTTCGACTACACCAACCGCGTTTCTTAACGCTTCCCGCTTAGCGATCTACAAGGGTATGTAGATCCACACTCCCTCTCGTAGATGCTCATCACCATGGATAGATCTTGCGTGTGCGTAGGAAATTTTTTGTTTCCCATGCAACGTTCCCCAACAATGGCATCATGAGCTAGGTCTATGTGTAGATGAGATCTCGAGTAGAACACAAAAGGTTTGTGGGCGTTGATGCTTAGATTGCTTCCTCCCTTGGTCAGATTTTGGTTCAGCGGTATTGTGAGATGAAGCGGCCCGGACCAACATTACTCGTACGCTTACGAGAGACCAGTTCCCTCGACGCAACTTGTTGCCTAGATGGCTTGCGGTGGCAGTTTCTCTCACTTTAGATGGATCATATTCGACAAAGGCGGTCCTTGAGAAGGTTGAAAAGCAACTAGTGTATCACCGTTGTGGTTTTTGCGTAGATGAGAATTGTTCTTGCTAGATACCCGTAGCAGCCATGTAAACCATGCAACAACAATTAGAGGACGTCTGACTTGTTTTTGCAGGGTATGTTGTGATATGATATGGCCAATTACATGATGTGATATATGTGATGTATGAGATGATCATGTGATGTATAGAATTTCACGACTTGCATGTCGATGAGTACGGCAACCGGCAAGAGCCATAGGGTTGTCTTTAATTATTGTATGACCTGCGTATCAATCATTAAGCGCTATATAATGCTTTACTTTATCGCTAAATGGTAGCAATAGTAGTAGAAGCATGCAGGGCGTGACAACCCCGATGGCGACACGTTGATGGAGATCAAGATGATGGAGATCATGGTGTCGTGCCGATGACGACGGAAATCATGCCAGTGCTTTCAAGATGGAGATCTAAAGCACAAGTTCATGGCCATATCATGTCACTTATGAATTGCATGTGATGTTAATCCTTTTATGCACCTTGTTTTTCTTAGTACGACGGTAGCATTATCAGGTGATCCCTCACTTAAATTTCAAGATAAATTGTGTTCTCCCCGAGTGTGCACCGTTGTGAAAGTTCGTCGTGTTGAGACACCACGTGATCATCGGGTGTGATAGACTCTACGTTCACATACAACGGGTGCAAGCCAGTGTTGCACGCGCAGAACACTTGGGTTAAACTTGACGAGCCTAGCACGTACAGACATGGCCTCGGAACACAAGAGACCGAAAGGTCGAACATGAGTCATATAGTAGATATGATCAACATGATGATGTTCACCATTGTAACCACCTCAACTCACGTGATGATCGGACTTCAGTTGGTGAATTTGGATCATGTATCACTCGGATGACCGGAGGGATGTCAATTTGAGTGGGAGTTCTTAAGTAATATGATTAATTGAACTCATTATCATGAACATAGTTAGTAGTGTCTTTGCAAATTATGTTGTAGATTACTTGCTCGCATTGTAGCTCCCTTGAATTTTTATGTTCCTAGAGAAATAGAGTTGAAAGATGATGGTAGCACTATTGCGGATTGGATCCATGATCTGAGGATTGTCCTCGTTGCTACACAGAAGGCTTATTCCTTAATGCACCGCTTGGTGCGCCAACCCCTCTAGCGTCGTCAGTAGATGTTGTGAACATCTGATAGGTACGTGCAGATGACTACTTGATAGTTTAGTGCGTCATGCATTACGGCTTAGAATTGAGGCTTCGAAACGTTTTGAACGTCACGGAACATATGAGATGTTCTAAGAGCTGAAATTAGGATCTCAGGCTCGTGCCCGTGTTGCGAGATATGAGATCTCCAACAAGATTCTTTGCCTGCAAGATGAACGAGAATAGCTCAATCGTTGAGCATGTGCTCAGATTGTCTCGGTGCTACAATCGCTTGAATCGAGTGGGAGTTCATCTTCCAAATAAGATAGTGATTGATATAGTGTTGGGGAACGTCGCCTGGGAAACAAAAAAATTCCTACGCACACGCAGATCTATCCATGGTGATGAGCATCTACGAGAGGGAGAGTGGATCTACATACCCTTGTAGATCGCTAAGCGGGAAGTGTTAAGAAACGCGGTTGGTGTAGTCAAACATCTTCGCGATCCAAATCGCCGAGCGTCCCGCGATCACATCACGATCCGTCCCGCGATCCAATCACGATCCGTCCCACGAACTCATCACGATCCGTCCCGCGATCTCATCACGATCCGTCCCGCGATCTCATCACGATCCGTGCCGTGAACTCATCACGATCCGTTCCGTGAACTTGTTCACGGTCCTTCCGATCTAGCGCCAAACGGACGGCACCTCCACGTTCAGCACACGTGCAGCTTGATGATGATCTCCACCGTCTTGATCTAGCAAGAGGAAGTGGAGAGGGAGAAGAGTTCACGGGCAGCGTGACGGCGCTCCGGTGATGGTGGTGGAGCAATTCCGGCATGGCTTCTCCTAAGCACTGCAGAAAACCGATCTAGAGGAGAAACTATGCACTAGAGGAACGGGTAGCATGTGGCTGAAAATTCTGTCCCAAAACCCTAAAAACATCTAGTATATATAGGAAGAGAGGAGGAGGAGACTTGGCTGCCAAAAATCCAGCCCTTGGGTCGACCAAAGTGGGGAGGAGAGGAGGACTCCTCCTCCAATCCTAGTAGGACTAGGATTCCTCCTTTTTTTGGCCTTTTTCCACCTTTTTCCCTTTGGGCTTTTTCTCCCAGCTGCATGGGCCTTGTGTGGGACTTCCACCAGCCCACAAAAGGCTGGTATTTACTCTCCCACAGCCCATGAAGCCCCTTGGGTCGAAATACCCCTCCCGGTGGTCTCCCGGTACACTACCAGCACTCCCGGTACATTATCGATTAGCCCGAAACTTTTCCAGCGACCAAAATGGGACTTCTTATATATCAATATTTACCTCCAGACCATTACAGAGCTCCTTGTGATGTCCGGATCTCATCCGGGACTCCTAACAACCTACGCTCACCACCATACATAACTCTATACTACTGAAACGTCACCGAACCTTAAGTGTGCAGACCCTGCGGGTTCGAGAACTATGTAGACATGACCGAGACACCTCTATGGTCAATAACCAATGGCGGGACCTGGATGTCCACATTGGTTCCTACATATTCTACGAAGATATTCATCGGTTGAACCTCTATGTCAAGGATTCAGTTAATCCCGTATGATGTTCCCTTTGTTCTTCGGTATGTTACTTGCCCAAGATTCGATCGTTGGTATCTCCATACCTAGTTCAACCTCGTTACCGGCAAGTCTATTTACTCGTTCCGTAATACAAGATCCCGTGACTAACACTTAGTCACATTGCTTGCAAGGCTTTATTGTGATGTTGTATTACCGAGTGGGCCCTGAGATACCTCTCCGTCACACGGAGTAACAAATCCCGGTCTTGATCCATGCCAACTCAACAGACACCCTTGGAGATACCTATAGAGCACCTTTATAGTCACCCAGTTACGTTGCGACGTTTGATACACACAAGGTACTCTTCCGATGTCAGTGAGTTGCATGATCTCATGGTCATAGGAACATACACTTGACATGCAGAAAACAGTAGCAATAAATTGACACGATCATAAGCTACGTTTGTAGTTTGGGTCTTGTCCATCGCATCATTCTCCCAATGATGTGATCCCATTATCAAATGACATCTCATGTCCATGGCTAGGAAACCTTAACCATCTTTTGATCGACGAGCTAGTCTATTAGAGGCATACTAGGGACATGGTTTTGTCTATGTATCCACACATGCATCTAAGTCTCTGATCAATACAATTATAGCATGGATAATAAACGATTATCATGAACAAGGAAATATGATAATAACTAATTTATTATTGCCTCTAGGGCATATTTCCAACAGTCTCCCACTTGCACTAGAGTCAATAATCTAGTTCACATCACCATGTGATTCGCATTGTTATGAATCTAACACCCAATGAGTTCTGGGGCTCGATCATGCTTTGCATGTGAGAGAGGTCTTATAGTCAACGGGTCTGCGACATTTAGATCCGTGTGTACTTTGCAAATTTCTATGTCAAACCGTAAACACTGCTACCACACTCCACTTGGTACTATTCTAAATGGCTGCTCCATTATACCTATCCAGATTGCTATACGAGTCATCCGGATCGGTGTTAAAGCTTGCATCGACGTGACTCTTTATGACGAACTCTTTATCACCTCCATAATCGAGAAACATCTCCTCAGTCTTTTAGTTACTAAGGATAATCTTGCCCGATGTCCAGTGCTCCATTCCAGCATCACTTTGAAACCTTCCGGCCATACTTATAGCAAGGCTGACATCGGGTCTATGTGCACAGCATTGCATACATGATAGAGCCTATGGCTGAAGCATAGGGGACGACACTCATCTTTTCTCTATCTTCTGCAGTCACTGGGCATTGAGTCTGACTCAACTTTATACCTTACAAATCAGGCGAGAACTCTTTCTCTGACTGATCCATTTTGAACTCTTTCAAAATCTTGTCAAGGTATGTACTCATTGAAAGTCTCATCAAGTATCTTGATCTATCTATATAGATCTTGATGCTCAACAATCAGGTAGCTTTATCCAGGACTTCGTTTGAAAAACTCTTTTCAAACAACCGTTTATGCTCTCCAGAAATTCTACATCATTTCCGAATAGCAATATGTCATCCACATATACTTATCAGAAACTCAATAATGCTCCCACTCACTTTATTGCAAATACAAGTTTCTCGTAAACTTTGTATAGACTCAAAAACTTTGATCACCTCATCAAAGTGTATATTCCAACTCCGAGATGCTTGCTTCAGTTCATAGAAGAATAACTGAAGCTCACACACCTTTTAGCATCCTTAGGACTGACAAAACCTTCTAGTTGCATCTCATACAACCTTTCCTTAAGGAAGGAAACGATGTTTTGGCATCCATCTGCCAGATTTCATAATTGAAAAATGCAGCAACTGCTAAGATAATTCCAACAGACTTTAGCATTGCTACGAGTGAGAAAGTCTCATCGCAGTCAACTCCTTGAACTTGTCGAAAACTACTTTCCAACAAGTCGAGCTTTACAAATGGTAACATTTACCATCAGCGTCTGTCTCCATTTTAAAGATCCATTTGTACTTAACGACCTGCCGTCCAACGAGCAAGTCCACCAAAGTCTATACTTGGTTTTCATACATGGATCCTTTCTCGGATTTCATGGCCTCTAACCATTTGTTGGTTTCCGGGCCCATCATCGCTTCTCCATAGTTTGTAGGTACATCGTTGTCCAACAACATGACCTCCAAGATAGGGTTGTCATACCGCTTAGGAGCAGTATACATCCTTGTCTCCCTACGAGGTTTGATAGTAACTTGATCCGAAGCTTCATGATCATCATCATTAACTTCCTCTTCAACTAACGTAGGCTTCACAGAAACAACTTCCTGCGCTGCGCTACTCTCTGGTTGAAGTAAAGGTTCAATAATCTCATCAAGCTCTAATTTCCTCGTAGGTCGATAGTAACTTGATCCGAAGCTTTCATGATCATCATCATTAACTTCCTCTTCAACTGACGTAGGCTTCACAGAAACATCTTTTTGTGTTGCGCTACTTTCTGGTTGAAGCAGAGGTTTCAACAACCTCATCAAGTTCTATCCTCCTGCTACTCAACTCTTTCAAGAGAAACCCTTTCTCGAGAAAGGACCCAGTTTTAGCAACAAACATTGTATGCTTGGATCTGAGATAGAAGGTTCACCCAACTGTTCTTAGGGTATTCTATGAAGATGCATTTGTCCGCTTTGGGTTTGAGCTCATTAGGTGAAAACTTTTTCCACACAAGCGTCACAGCCCCAAACATTAAGAAATGACAACTTAGGTTTCTATCAAACCATAGTTCACACGGTGTCATCTCAACGGCTTTAGATGGTGCCCTATTTAAAGTGAATGTAGTTGTATCTAATGCACAACCCCCAAATTATAGTAGCAAAATGATAAGAGACACCATAACATGCACCATATCCAATAGAGCATGACTATGACGTTCGGACATACCATCACACTATGGTGTTCCAGGTGGCGTGTGTTGTGAAACAACTTTCACATTGTCTAAAGTTGTATGCCAAACTCGTAACTCAGATATTCACCTCCACGATCATATCGCAGATACTTTTATCTTCTTGTCACAATGATCTTAAACTTCACTCTAAATTTGCTTGAACTTTTCAAACAATTCAGACTTGTGTTTCATTAAGTAAATATACACTATATCTACTTAAATCATCAGTGAAGGTAAGAAAATAACGATATCCACTTCATGCTACAAGACTCACTGGATTGCATACATCAACATGTATCATTTCCAATGAATCACTTGACCGCTCCATCCAACGGGGATTTTTTAGTCATCTTGCCCAATAGGCATGGTTCGCATGTCTCAACCGATTCGAAATCGAATGAGTCCAAAGATCCACCAGCATGGAGTTTCTTCATGCGTTTTATTCCAATATGACATTTAGCGGCAGTGCCACAAGTATGTGGTACTATCATTATTAACTTTGTATCTCTTGACATCAATGTTATGAACATGTGTATTACTACGATCAAGATTTCAACAAACCATTCTCACTGGGTGCATGACCATTGAAGGTATTATTCAGGTAAACAGAATAACCATTATTCTCTAACTTAAATGAATAACCGTATTGCAATAAACATGATCTAATCATGTTCATGCTCAACACAAAACACCAAATATCATTTATTTAGGTTCGTCACTAATCCTGAAGGTAGAAAGAGCGTGCGATGTTGATCTCATCAACCTTGGAAACATTTCCAACACACATCGTCACCTCACCCTTAACTTAGTGCTTCGTTTATTCCGTAGATTTTATTTCGAGTTACTAACATTTAGCAACCAAACCGGTATCCAATACCCAGGTGCTACTTGGAGTACTAGCAAGGTACACATAAATAACACATATATGAAATATACTTCTGTCGACGTTGCCAGCCTTCTTATCTACCAAGTATTTAGGGTTGTTCCGCTTCAGCGACCTTTCTCCTCATAATTGAAGCACATAGTCTCGGGTTTGGGTTCAACTTTTGGTTGCTTCACTGGAGCAGCAACTGACTTGCCATCCATGAAGTTTCACTCCTTGCCCTTGCCCTTCTCGAAACTAGTGGTTATACTAACCATCAACACTTGATGCTCCTTCTTGATTTCTACCTTCGCGGTGTCAAACATCGCGAACAGCTCAGGGATCATTAATTCTATCCCTGGCATTCAATAGTTCATCACCAAGTTCTAGTAGCTTAGTGAAAGTGACTTGGAGAACTATATCAATCACTATCTCATCTGGAAGATGAACTCCCACTCGATTCAAGCGATTGTAGAACCCAGACAATCTGAGCACATGCTCCACGATTGAGCTATTCTCGTTCATCTTGCACGCAAAGAATCTTGTTGGAGATCTCATATATCACAACACGGGCACGAGCCTGAGATCCTAATTTCAGATCTTAGAGCATCTCATATGTTCCATGACGTTCAAAATGTTTTGAAGCCTCAATTCTAAGCCGTAATGCATGACGCACTAAACTATCAAGTAGTCATCAGCACGTACCTGTCAGATGTTCACAACATCTACAGACGACGCTAGAGGGGTTGGCGCACCGAGCGGTGCATTAAGGACATAAGCCTTCTGTGCAGCAACGAGGACAATCCTCAGATCACGGATCCAATCCGCAATATTGCTACCATCATCTTTCAACTCTATTTCTCTAGGAACATATAAAAATTCAAGGGAGCTACAGCGCGAGCAAGTAATCTACAACATAATTTGCAAAGACACTACTAACTATGTTCATGATAATGAGTTCTAATAATATTACTTAATAACTCCCACTCAAATTGACATCCCTCTGGTCATTCGAGTGATACATTATCCAAATTCACCAACTCAAGTCCGATCATCACGTGAGTTGAGGTGGTTACAATGGTGAACAACATCATGTTGATCATATCTACTATATGACTCATGTTCGACCTTTCGGTCTCTTGTATTTCGAGGCCATGTCTGTACATGCTAGGCTCGTCAAGTTTAACCCGAGTGTTCTGCGCGTGCAACACTGGCTTGCACCCGTTGTATGTGAACGTAGAGTCTATCACACCCGATCATCACGTGGTGTGTCAACACGACGAACTTTCGCAATGGTGCACACTCGGGGAGAACACAATTTTATCTTGAAATTTAAGTGAGGGATCACCTTATAATGCTACCGTCGTACTAAGCAAAACAAGGTGCATAAAAGGATTAACATCACATGCAATTCATAAGTGACATGATATGGCCATGAACTTGTGCTTTATATCTCCATCTTGAAAGCACCGGCATGATCTCCATCGTCACCGGCACGACACCATGATCTCCATCATCTTGATCTCCATCAACGTGTCGCCATTGGGGTTGTCACGCCCTGCATGCTTCTACTACTATTGCTACCGTTTAGCGATAAAGTAAAGCATTACATAGCGCTTAATGATTGACACGCAGGTCATACAATAATTAAAGACAACCCTATGGCTCCTGCCGGTTGCCATACTCATCGACATGCAAGTCGTGAAATTCTATACATCACATGATCATCTCATACATCACATATATCACATCATGTAATTGGCCATATCACATCACAACATACCCTGCAAAAACAAGTTATATGTCCTCTAATTGTTGTTGCATGTTTTACGTGGCTGCTACGGGTATCTAGCAAGCACAATTCTCATCTACACAAAAACCACAACGGTGATACACTAGTTGCTTTTCAACCTTCTCAAGGACCACCTTTGTCGAATCCGATCCAACTAAAGTGAGAGAAACTGGCACCTGGAAGCCATCTATGCAACAAGTTGCGGTCGAGGGAACCGGTCTCTCGTAAGCGTACGAGTAATGTTGGTCTGGGCCGCTTCATCTCACAATACCGCTGAACCAAAATCCGACCAAGGGAGGAAGCAATCTAAGCATCAATGCCCACAAACTCTTTATGTTCTACTCGAGATCTCATCTACACATAGACCTAGCTCTGATACCACTGTTAGGGAACGTTGCATGGGAAACAAAAAATTTCCTACGCACACGCAGATCTATCCATGGTGATGAGCATCTACGAGAGGGAGAGTGGATCTACGTACCCTTGTAGATCGCTAAGCGAGAAGCGTTAAGAAACGCGGTTGGTGTAGTCGAACATCTTCGCGATCCAAATCGCCGAGCGTCCCGCGATCACATCACGATCCGTCTCGCGATCCAATCACGATCCGTCCCGCGAACTCATCACGATCCGTCCCGCGATCTCATCACGATCCGTCCCGCGATCTCATCACGATCCGTCCCGTGAACTCATCACGATCCGTTCCGCGAACTTGTTCACGGTCCTTCCGATCTAGCTCCAAACGGACGGCACCTCCGCGTTCAGCACACGTGCAGCTTGATGACGATCTCCACCGTCTTGATCTCATGGTCATAGGAACATATACTTGACATGCAGAAAATAGTAGCAATAAACTGACACGATCATAAGCTACGTTTGTAGTTTGGGTCTTGTCCATCACATCATTCTCCTAATGATGTGATCTCGTTATCAAATGACATCTCATGTCCATGGCTAGGAAACCTTAACCATCTTTTGATCGACGACCTAGTCTATTAGAGGCATACTAGCGACATGGTTTTGTCTATGTATCCACACATGCATCTAAGTCTCCGATCAATACAATTATAGCATGGATAATAAACGATCATCATGAACAAGGAAATATGATAATAACTAATTTATTATTGCCTCTAGGGCATATTTCCAACGTATAGTTCTCCAAGTCACTTTCACTAAGCTACTAGAACTTGGTGATGAACTATAAAATGCCAGGGATAGAATTAATGATCCCTGAGCTGTTCGCGATGTTTGACACCGCGAAGGTAGAAATCAAGAAGGAGCATCAAGTGCCGATGGTTAGTATAACCACTAGTTTCGAGAAGGGCAAGGGCAAGGAGGGAAACTTCATGGACAGCAAGTCAGTTGCAACTCCAGTGAAGCAACCCAAAGTCTAACCCAAACCCAAGACTAAGTGCTTCGATTATGAGGAGAACGGTCGCTGAAGCGGAACAACCCTAGATACTTGGTAGATAAGAAGGTTGGCAAAGTCAACAGAAGTATATTTGATATACATGTTATTGATGTGTACCTTGCTAGTACTCCAAGTAGCACCTGGATATTGGATATTGGTTCGGTTGCTAAATGTTAGTAACTCAAAGTAAAAGCTACAGAATAAACGGATACTAGCTAAGTGTGAGGTGACGATGTTGTTGGAAATGTTTCCATGGTTGATGTGATCAACATCGCACGCTCTCTCTACCTTCGAGATTAGTGACGAACCTACATAAATGTTATTTGGTGTTTTTGCGTTGAGCATGAACGTGATTAGATCATGTTCATTGCAACATGGTTATTCATTTAAGTTAGAGAATAATGGTTATTCTATTTACATGAATAATACCTTCAATGGTCATGCACCCAGTAAGAATGGTTTGTTGAAACTTGATCGCAGTAATACACATGTTCATAACATTGATGCCAAAAAGATACAAAGTTAATAATGATAGTACCACATACTTGTGGCACTGCCGCTAAATGTCGTATTGGTACAAAGCGCATGAAGAAACTCCATGCTGATGGATCTTTGGACTCATTCGATTTCGAATCGGTTGAGACATGAGAACCATACCTCTTGGTCAAGATGACTAAGGATCCCGTTTTTGTTTTGATGAAGCGGGCAAGTGATTTATTGGAAATGATACATGTTGATGTATGCAATCCAATGAGTCTTGTAGCGTGCGGTGGATATCATTATTTTCTTACCTTCACTGATGATTTGAGTAGATATAGTGTATATTTACTTAATGAAACACAAGTCTGACTCGCTTGAAAGGTTCAAGCAAATTCAGAGTGAAGTTTAAGATCATCATGACAAGAAGATAAAAATGTTTGCGATATGATCGTGGAGGTGAATATCTGAGTTACGAGTTTGGCATACAACTTTAGACAATGTGAAAGTTGTTTCACAACTCACGCCACCTGAAACACCATAGTGTGATGGTGTGTCCGAACATCATAGTCGTACTCTATTGGATATGGTGCATGCTATGATGTCTCTTATCGTTTTGTTACTGTAATTTTGGGGTTATGCATTAGAGACAACTACATTCACTTTAAATAGGGCACCATCTAAATCCGTTGAGATGACACCATGTGAATTATGGTTTGATAGAAACATACGGTGTCATTTCTTAATGTTTGGGGCTGCGACGCTTGTGTGGAAAATGTTTTCACCTAATGAGCTCGAACCCAAAGCGGACAAATGCATATTCATAGAATACCCTAAGAACAAGTTGGGTGAACCTTCTATCTCAGATCCAAGCATAAAATGTTTGTTGCTAAAACTAGGTCGTTTCTCGAGGAAAAGTTTCTCTTGAAAGAATTGAGTGGGAGGAGGATAGAACTTGATGAGGTTATTGAACCTCTGCTTCAACAAGAAAGTAGCGCAGCGTAGAAAGATGTTTCTGTGAAGCCTACGTCAGTTGAAGAGGAAGTTAATGATGATGATCAAGAAGCTTCGGATCAAGTTACTATCAACCTACGAGGAAAATAGAACTCGATGATGTTATTGAACCTTTACTTCAACCAGAGAGTAGCGCAGCACATGAAGATGTTTCTGTGAAGCCTACGTTAGTTGAAGAGGAAGTTAATGATGATGATCATGAAGCTTCGGATCAAGTTACTATTGAACTTCGTAGGTCGACAAGGACGTGTACTGCTACTGAGCGGTACGACAACCCTGTCTTGGAGGTCATGTTGTTGGACAACGATGAACCTACGAAGTATGGAGAAACGATGATGGGCCCGGACACCAACAAATGGTTAGAGGCCATGAAATCCGAGAAAGGATCCATATATGAAAACCAAGTATAGAGTTTGGTGGACTTGCTTGTTGGACGACAGGTCGTTAAGTACAAATGGATCTTTAAAATGAAGACAGACGCTGATGGTAAATGTTACCATTTGTAAAGCTCGACTTGTTGCAAAGTAGTTTACGACAAGTTCAAACAGTTGACTACGATGAGACTTTCTCACTCGTAGCAATGATAAAGTCTGTTGGAATTATGTTAGCAGTTGCTGCATTTTTCAGTTATGAAATCTGGCAGATGGATGCCAAAACATCGTTTCCTTCCTTAAGGAAAGGTTGTATGAGATACAACGAGAAGGTTTTGTCAGTCCTAAGGATGCTAAAAGGTGTGCAAACTTCAGCGATTCTTCTATGAACTGAAGCAAGCATCTCGAAGTTGGTATATACACTTTGATGAGGTGATCAAGGTTTTTGAGTCTATACAAAGTTTACGAGAAACTTGTATTTGCAATAAAGTGAGTGGGAGCACTATAGAGTTTCTGATAAGTATATGTGGTTGACATATTGCTATTCGGAAATGATGTAGAATTTCTGGAGAGCATAAACGGTTGTTTGAAAAGAGGTTTTCAAAGGAAAACCTGGATGAAGCTACCTGATTGTTGAGCATCAAGATCTATAAAGATAGATCAAGATGTTGGATAAGACTTTCAATGAGTACATACCTTGACAAGATTTTGAAAGAGTTCAAAATGGATTAGTCAGAGAGAAGTGTTCTCGCCTGCTTTGTAAGGTATGAAGTTGAGTGAGACTCAAAGCTCGACCACGACATAAGAAAGAGAAAGGATGAATGTCGTCCCCTATGCCTTAGCCATAGGCTCTGTATAGTATGCCATGCTGTGTATCGCACCTGTGTGTGCCTTGCCATGAGTCCGTCAAGGGGTACAAGAGTAATCCAGGAGTGGATCACTGGACAGCGGTCAAGATTATCCTTAGTAACTAAAAACTAAGGAGATGTTTCTCGATTATGGAGGTGATAAAGAGTTCGTCGTAAAGAGTTACGTCGATGCAAGATTTAACACCAATCCGGATGACTCGTAGTAGCAATCTGGATACGTATAGTGAAGCAGCCATTTGGAATAGTACCAACTGGAGTGTAGTAGCAGTGTTTACGGTTTGACATACACATTTGCAAAGTACACACGGATCTGAATGTCTCAGACCCGTTGACTATAAGACCTCTCTCACATGCAAAGCATGATCGAGCCCCAGAACTCATTGGGTGTTAGATTCATAGCAATGCAAATCACATGGTGATGTGAACTAGATTATTGACTCTAGTGCAAGTGGGAGACTGTTGGAAATATGCCCTAGAGGCAATAATAAATTAGTTATTATCATATTTCCTTGTTCATGATAATCGTTTATTATCCATGATATAATTGTATTAACTGGAAACATGGATACATGTGTGGATATATAGACAAACACAATGTCCCTAGTATGCCTCTAGTGAACTAGCTCGTTGATCGAAAGATGGTTAAGGTTTCCTAGCCATGGACATGAGATGTCATTTGATAATGGGATCACATCATTAGGAGAATGACGTGATGGACAAGACCCAAACTACAAACGTAGCTTATGATCGTGTCAGTTTATTGCTATTGTTTTCTGCATGTCAAGTATATGTTCCTATCACCATGAGATCATGCAACTCACAGATATCGGAGGAGTACCTTGTGTGTATCAAACATCGCAACGTAACTGGGTGACTATAAAGGTGCTCTACAGGTGTCTCCGAGGGTGTCTGTTGGGTTGGCATGGATCAAGACTGGGATTTGTTACTCCATGTGACGGAGAGGTATCTCAGGGCCCACTCGGTAAGACAACATCACAACAAAACCTTGCAAGCAATGTGACTAAGTGTTAGCCACGGGATCTTGTATTATGGAACGAGTAAAGTGACTTGCTGGTAACGAGGTTGAACTAGGTATGGAGATACCAACGATCAAATCTCGGGCAAGTAACATACCGAAGAACAAAGGGAACGTTATACGGGATTGACTAAATCCTTGACATAGAGGTTCGACCGATAAAGATCTTCGTAGAATATGTAGGAACCAATATGGTCATCCAGGGCCCGCTATTGGTTATTGACCGTAGAGGTGTCTCGGTCATGTCTACATAGTTCTCGAACCCGCAGGGTCTGCACACTTAAGGTTTGGTGACGTTTCGATAGTATAGAGTTATGTATGGTGGTGACCGAAGGTTGTTCGGAGTCCCAGATGAGATCCCGGACGTCACGAGGAGCTCCGGAATGGTCCGTAGGTAAATATTGATATATAGGAAGTCCTGTTTTGGTCGTCAAAAATGTTTCGGGCTCATCAGTAGTGTACCGGGATTGCGGGTAGTGTACCGGGAGACCATCGGGAGAGGTATTTCGACCCAAGAGGCTACATGGGTTGTGGGAGGAGGTAAACCAGCCTCTGGTGGGCTGGCCGAAGCCTCCTCTAAGGGCCCATGCGGCTGGAGTGATTTGAGAAGGAAAAAATCCAAAGGTGGAGAGGTGGAAAGAGTTTCCAAGTGGAAAGGAGGAATCCTACTCCTAATAGGATTGGAGTAGGACTCCTCCACCTCCAATTTCGACCAAACCTTGAGGGTCTGAGGCTGCCTCCTCCCTTCCCCCCCTCCTATATATACTAGAGGATTTAGAGGAAAAAGCTAACCCTAATAGCCACGTGCTACCTCTCCTCTAGATCGCAGTTTCTCCTCTAGATCGGTTTTCAGCGGTGCTTAGGTGAAGCCCTACTAGAATAGCTCCACCACCATCGCCGCAATGCCATCGCGCTGCTGGATAACTCATCTACCTCTCTGCTCCTTCTTGCTGGATAAAGAAGGCGGAGATCGTCATCGAGCTGTACGTGTGTTGAACGCGGAGGTGTCGTTCGTTTGGCGCTAGATCAGAAGGATCATGATCAAGATCGCGAGACGGATTATGATGAGTTCGCAAGACGGATAGTGATTGGATCGCGGGACGGATTGTGATGAGATCACAGGATGCTCGGTGATCTGGATCACGAAGACGTTTGACTACACCAACCGCGTTTCTTAACGCTTCCCGCTTAGCGATCTACAAGGGTATGTAGATCCACTCTCCCTCTCGTAGATGCTCATCACCATGGATAGATCTTGCGTGTGCGTAGGAATTTTTTTGTTTCCCATGCAACGTTCCCCAACAGTATCCCTCGAGCCCTGGGAGAGAGCCCTTTGAGAACTCAATACCATCGAGCGCAGGCCCCACGGTGGGCGCCAACTGTCGTGGTTTTATCACGACAGATGTCCGGGTGAACGGACTTGGGTTTGAGGTCATTGCTAACGTGATGGACTCAAAGGGGTTGGTTGGGGCGAAGGACACGAGTTTACCCAGGTTCGGCCCCTCAAGTCGAGGTAATAGCCTATGTCCTGCTTGTGCTTGTACTGCTTGATGTATCGATTACAAGGGAGCTATTGCTTGACCTAGTTCTCGATCACCTCATCTCTAAGTCACCCTGGGTCTTGCCTTTATATAGGAGGTCAAGGCCACGGGTCATACAAGTTGTAACCGACTCTCATTACATGTCCAAGTCTACCTCTATCTTCTCTTGCCTTTCCTGACCAAGTTATCCCTGGGCGGCTTACGCGTCCGGGTCTTCTCCATCTGGGCCACCTTCCGTCCCATCCTGTCAAGCCGCCAAGCGTCTTGGACCTTAAGTCTTCACGGCTCACTCTTGGCCTGGCGTACGAGCCGCTTGATATGACCCGGAGCGTTCAGGGCGGGTCTCACCATGGGGTTATATCCACAACAGGCGTGATGTCCACAATCACCAGCATGAATTTCATTTAAGATTTCCTTGCCCTCCTCCAGTGAGACACAACGTTGAAACACTCCGGTGACGCTACACTTATGTAACTCGCCATTGACTATCGTCATGGACTTAGACCGTCTGATGATCTGTCTGGCCAGATTTTCATCATCAGGTAACTTGCCATGAGTCAAGTACGCCAAGTAAGGTACAGTCCAATCCGGAATAGCATGCAGAGCCGCCACCAGCTGTCCCTTCGGGTCAGGAATGGCTAAGTCTTCCTCTGAAGGCAACTTAACTGACGGGTGATGTAAGACATCCAAAAAGACGTTCGGCGGCACCGGCTTTCGTTGAGAGCCTAACCTTGACAGGGCGTCAGCCGCCTCGTTTCTATGACGATCAATATGATCCACCTGATAACCCTTGAAGTGACCATCAATGACATCCACCGCCTAACGATAAGCCACCATCCGCGGATCCTTGGAGTCCCAAGTGCCTGAAACTTGCTGAGCCACAAGATCTGAGTCGCCGAGGCACCTAACCCGGCTTAAGTTCATCTCCTTAGCCACCCTGAGGCCATGAAGCAGGGCTTCGTACTCAGCTGCATTGTTAGTACAAGGGAACATTAGTCGTAGCACATAACAGAACTTGTCACCCTTGGGGGAGGTTAAGACAACTCCTGCCCCTCATCCTTCCAGCTGCCTGGACCCGTCAAAGTGTATTGTCTAGTATGTGTTATCTGGCTTTTCTTCGGGTGCCTGACACTCTGTCCAGTCGTTTATGAAATCCACAAGGGTTTGGGACTTGACAGCCGTACGAGGTACGTATTTCAGATCGAGAGGTCCCAGCTCTAATGCCCACTTAGCAATCCTGCCAGTGGCTTCTCTGTTTTGAATTATGTCTCCCAACAGGGCAGAGCTGACCATGGTGATCTGGTGCCCTAAGAAATAGTGCTTCAACTTGCGGTTGGCCATGAACACCCCATATACTAGCTTCTGCCAATGTGGATATCTCTGCTTGGACTCTGTCAGGACCTCACTGATATAATAAACCGGCCTTTGAACCGGATATTCCTTCCCTGCCTCCTTGTGCTCGACCACGATTGCAGCACTGATAGTCCTGTTGTTAGCCACTATGTACAAGAGCAAGGGTTCTCTCTTAGCCGGAGCGGCTAAGAATGGCGGCTTAGTGATCTGCTTCTTGAGCGCCTCAAATGCTTCACCCACCGCCGTACTCCAGACAAAGTTGTTTGTCTTTTTCATCATTTGATACAAAGGGATGGCTTTCTCACCAAGGCGGCTTATAAACCGGCTCAACGCGGCGATCCGCCCTGCCAGGCGTTGAACATCATTGATGCATGCCGGCTCAGCCAAGGAGGTGATAGCCTTCATCTTATCCGGGTTAGCTTCAATGCCATGCACAGAGACCAGAAATCCCAAGAGTTTGCCTGTCGGAACACCAAAGACACACTTTGCCGGGTTAAGCATCATCCTATAGACCCGCAGATTGTCGAAGGTATCCTTCAGGTCGTCAACCAGAGTCTCCTTCTTCCTTGACTTGATCACAATGTCATCCACATATGCGTGAACGTTAAGCACAATTTGGCTATGAAGACAATTCTGCACACAGCGCTCGTAAGTCGCGTGGGCACTCTTGAGACCGAAAGGCATAGACACGTAGCAGAAGGTACCAAAAGGCATGATGAAAGCCGTCTTCTCTTGGTCCTTGACTGCCATCTTGATCTGATGATATTCAGAAAACGCATCCAGGAAACATAAACTCTCACTACCCGTCGTAGCATCAATGATCTGATCAATGCGAGGAAGAGCAAAGGGATCAGCCGGACAAGCTTTGTTAAGATCCGTGTAATCTATGCACATACGCCATGTGCCATTCTTTTTTAGCACGAGCACTAGGTTAGCAAGCCACTTCGGGTGAAAGACCTCGACGATGAAACCCGCCGCCAAGATCCGGGCGACCTCTTCCTCGATGGCCTTGCGCCTCTCCTCGTTGAACTGCCGTAGAAATTGCTTGGTAGGTTTAAACTTAGGATCCACATTAAGGTGGTGCTTAGCGAACTCTCTTGATACACCCGACATGTCAGAAGGTTTCCATGCAAAGACGTCCCGATTCTCACGGATGAATTCGATGAGCGCGCTTTCCTATTTGGGATCCATATTGGCCCCAATAGTGAACTGTTGAGATGAGTTGCCCGGAGTGAAATCGACCAACTTGGTATCATCCACCGAAAATTTCAGGGGCGGCTCAACCTCTATGGTAGCCTTTTTCAACGGAGTCATGTCCTCCGGGTCAACATTTTCCTTATAAAACTTGAGCTCTGCCTCAGCACAACTTGATTCCGCGTAAGCCGCGTCTCCTTCCTCGCACTCAATAGCCGTATTCCGATCACCATGAACAGTAATCGTCCCTTTTAACCCGGGCATCTTGAGCTACAAATAGACATAACAGGGCCTAGCCATGAACTTGGCGTAAGCCGGTTGCCCAAACAAGGCATGATAGGGGCTCTTGATTTTGACTACTTCAAACCACAAGGACTCTACTCTGTTGTTGTACTCGTCACCAAAGGCAACTTCCAAGGAGATCCTACCCACGGGGTAAGCTGACTTGCCAGGCACCACACCATGAAAGACTGTTGAGGAAGGCTTAAGGTCTTTATCAAGCAACTTCATCCGCCTATAGGATATTGATGCTGCTGCCACCATCCATAAGTACCTTATTCAACATATATCCTCCCACTTGGGGGGAGACTACAAGGGCCAGCCCCCCCGGGTCATCAACACGCGGCGGGTGATCCTCCCGGCTCCATGTGATGTCATACTCAGACCACTTCAAGTATTGCGGTAGAGCCGGCGCGATCGCATTAACCGCCCGTTTGCACACTTTCTGATCCCGCTTGTTAAGGCTAGTTGTAAAAACATGATACTGGCCCGAACTGAGCTGCTTTGGATTACTCTGATACCCAGACTAATTATTCTGTTGCTGATGATGGCCACCAGAGTGTTGATGATGTCCTCCCTGATTGCCCTGGCCATGATGACCGGAACCTAAGTCGCCGGACCCAAACCCGGCTCCTGATCCGCCGGGCGGGCCACCACCATCGTTGTTATGTTGTCGCATGATGTAGTCCTTGAACTTCTGCATGATGTGGCAATTGCCCCACATGTGACCCGCCGGTTGTAACATCCCAAAATTCCATTTTGGAATGTTATGAATATAGCTATGCATCTATTATCATCATTGCTTGATTGTATGAACTAGTTGAAATGCCTCTTCTGGTTTTCAGAAAGTCCCCTTCTACTTTTCCCTATGTTGCTTCCTCTATTTAAAATTTTTGGTTAAAAGTTCAAATAAGAGAGGAGGAACATGACACTCCACACCAGGGTCTAATTGGTGAATTATTTGAACAAAAATAACCAGGAGTTATTTTGAAAATATTTGCAAAAAGGGTTTAAAAACAATTAGGACATTTCTGAAATAATATTTTTTTCAAAGTGTTCAAATGACAGAATAGAAATGTTCATTAAATAGCATTTATTATTCTGTTAATTTTGATATATAATACCCCTATATTTACAAACGATTTGAATGCTTTAAAAGCTTTTGAATGTCTCCGGAAATTATTAAAAAGAAACGGTAACCGTTTCCGGTATTAAACGGGCCGGCCCACCGGCTTTAAAAGCCGAAACCGTTACCGGTCGGCCGACCGAGCGCAGTAATGCTCCCGCTCTCTCACTGACACCGGGTCCCACCCCGTCCGACCGTTGCCCCGGAACGGTCATCGTCTTCACTCCCCGCGCTCGCCGGATCCGACGCCGGCCGTTACTCCCCCTCACCGGATCTCTCCCCTCTCTCCTCCCCGCACCCCCCCGAGCGCCTATATAAGAGCCCCACGGCCCCGCATCCATTCCCCCCCCGAGCCCCCTTCTCTCTCTCGCCGAGACGCCGTCGATTGCTCGTCGGAGTTCCACCACCACCGGAAGTCGCCGTCGATCGTAGCCACCACCTCCGACCATCATTCGCCACGCCGTCGCCACCAATCGCCTCCGGAGGACCGTCCCCGTCGCCAGGACCACTTCCCCGTCCTCCCCGACCACCGGAACACCTCGCCGTCGCAATCGCCGCTACCGGACTCGCCGGAGTACCCCGACGCCGGCAACCTCCCTCCGTAAGCCCCCTCGACCGTCCGATCCAAATCCCACGGTCCAGATTAGAACGAACTTAAGTCCGAACCGTTTTCTTCTACCGAACGGTCGCCCGCTCTAATTCACCTACCGAACGCCCCCCTTAGCCAATCGGATCGCGCCACGTAGCCCACTGACCGACGCAAACTTTTTTTCATTTTCTGTTTTGTTTTAATTAACAGAATGTTTTCCAATTTTGTTTTGCTTATATCTTTTAATCTGTTTAGAGTTTTGAGTTGATTCTTTTTGCAATAGCTCACAATTTTCATGTAGTTTCACCCTGTACTTTTAAATTTCAAATTTGAACTATGAAATTTGAATTGAATCAAATTTGCTTAAAATCTTCAAATCTGAATAACTAGAGTTTGAAAATAGATTTTGATATGAATCTTTTTGCTACTGTTTGGTATTAGTTAGGACTATCTTCAGGTATAGTTTGAGGATTTTCATGATATATTTGATTACTGTTTTACCCAAAAAACAGAATCTGCTTATTATTATAATATAGTTTTATAAACTTAATTTTGATTAGTTTGATTTAGAATTTGGTTTTATTTGTTTATTAGGTTCTGTTAGTAAACATTTAGTGTTTTCACTTACTGTTAATAAAAATATAAATTTGCCTAGTTTAATTTTATTTAACATAGGAATCAAAATTTCTTTTCAATTAGGCTTAATTTGACTAAAACAACTAACTAGTAATAGTTTGTTTTCAAACAAAGTTTTCTATATTTTGTTTCTGTTTTCTAAGACAGATTTAATAGTAAATTATTTTTTTTCTGTCAAGAACATGTTTTGTTAACAAATTATAAGTTTAGTTTTACATTCTTTTGTTAATATAACTATAGTTGATTCATATAGTGTTTATCAAAACTTGTATAAACTTCACTAAACTTTTCCCAACAAGCTTAAATTGATTATTCTGTTTATTAATAAAATATTCTATTGTTTTCCTTGTTGTCAACAATTGTTTTGCTATTTCAAAATAGTTTTATTATGTAGTAGTGTTTTCATCATCCCCTTTGGAAAAAACAAAACTTTGTGTGTTTTACTTGCTAGAGACTTTTGTGCATTGTTTGCCTTGTTTGTTTAGTACTTCTTTGCTGAATGTTATGAGTACTTATTTTGGTTGTATGCTTATTTGAGTGCATTGTTTGTTTCGTTAGATTATCCGGAGTGCGAAACTTGTTACCTAGAGTTACTCAAGTACGAAGATCATCAATCAGGCAAGTCACTTTGATCATGTTTTACCCATGTTTTATATGCATTAGTTCTACCATCTCCCCAGTTGCATGCAAGATAGGTTAGTTGGAAACTTGGTTACATAGTAGTAGTATCATGTGGTAGATACCCCTCTCAACCCCTTTGACAACATTGGCCCCGGGAAACGTTGTTTTACCTTTTGCTATGCTATTAGTAGACGGGGTTGGTTGTGTGATTCATGAGAGTTGAGAGAGTTAATAATTTCAAGACCTACATAATGATCAAGATTTCAATACTCCAAGTTTTCAACATACCTCTGGGTGGATGATGGTTGAACGGCGCCCTGGAGAAACCAGTGGTTAGCCTAGGTGATGCTGGAGGTGGCCAGTATTCACGCGGAAAGGTCCACCCAGGCACAAAGGGATGGATGGGTGCTTCAAGACCCAAGGCTTACCTGCACAGCCACAAGTCATTATGGGCTCTGGCTTGGTTGGATATCGTGGTGACCCTGGACAGGCGGTGCTACGAGAGGTAGAAGAACGGTAGGAAAGGATGGGCATCGTCAGAGTCGCAGGGAAACCCTTTGGAAGACCATGTTTTGGTCATCCGTTTCTCAAACACCCTGAAGTGCGAGAAATCAAACGGAGGCGACCAAATCTTGTGGGGAACGTGTGCAAAAACTCTGCAGAGTACTTAAACCTAATCGATTAGCCGTGTCCACGGTTATGGACGACTTGAGCCAAAGGGATTGGAACTTCCGGAACTCTCAACACAAATAATATGATGATGTGGGAATTTAATAATTTTGGGTATGAGAATTGGTTGATGGAACCATCTCATTAATCAACCAACTTAGTAATGCTTTGCTTAGCCCTTTTTCTTGATGTAGGAAAAATTGGCTTTACGCAAAACTTACCACCCCACCTGCCATATAAGCATATAGACTAGCTGATTATTTTCACCCCTCTCTTGTGACTTTGCCGGCATACTCCATATGCTGACCTACACGGCTGCAACGTATCATGTTGCAGAGTATTTTTCCGACCAGGAGTGAGGACACGTTCTATGCTCAGTGAGATGCCCTTGGAGTCGGATGGACTCATCTACCTTCGACGCTTCCGCAAGATTTAGATATTCTCATGAGTTGGCCTTTGGCCACTTTATTGTAATTTTTATCGTAATAAAGAACTCGATATGAGATTTCGATTAATATAATGCTGTGTGATTTACCTTTGATATATACATTGATGTACCGTGTGTGTACCAGCATGATCTTGGGATGGTACGGAAACACCGGAGACTTGACCTTCCAGGTCGGGTCGTTACAGAAATGGTATCAGAGCACACGCTGACCGTAGGACGTAACCTCTAGGATTGGAAAGCCTTAGGATTGTTTCTCTTTGTCTTTAAATATCTTATACTCTCATCTATTCGTTTCTGACTCCTCTCCGATTATTTCAAAATTTATAGATGGCCACCTTCATCCCAGTGTTGATCACAGAGTTTTGCCAGCCTGACGCAACGATGCCCTTTGGTAAGGAGCTGATGAGGATCGTCAAGGACATAAGGATTGCTTTGCCGAGCATCACCGGGATTCCTATCATGTCATTTCCCCAAGATGGACGCTACAGGATCGAGGTGCATATTCCAGGGAAGACCTTTGGGAATCGGAAGGAACCCATAGATCTCAAGTTCGTGGCACCCAGTTGGATACTTGGAAGAGACATGGCCATTCATCGTGCCCTTGGACGTATCCAGGAGGAATACAGAGGTGGAACCATTTCACCAGGACTCAGCATGGTTTGCCGCAGAGATGCCCATGGCAACATCATCACCAATCCCACTGCAGACACCAATATCTCCTATATCCAGACCTTGGAGACTCACATCAGGACTCTGGAGCTTCGAGTTCGTGCTGACACGAAGACTATCAAGAATCTGATGAATCGTGAGCTGGACCTTGAAGCTGATCTGCGAGAGGCCAACTATGAACACGAGCATGAAGTGAAGGACTTCTTAGAGAGGATTGATGAGCAGAATGCACGCATCGCCACTCTGGAGGAGCATCTAGACATGGGAGAAAACCTTCACCCCGAAGGAGACATGGCACCCTTCATCAGCGACGATGAAGACTATGAGGAAAGCACCACCGGAGGACCTACGACTATGCACTTTTGAGGAGAACATTAGTTATGCCCTCCAATGTATCTTTATTTTAGTCGTTAAAGCGTAGGTCGATGTTTAGTTGTCTGAGATTTGTATTTTCCGATGTTTGACATTGATTGAATAAATGAATGAGTGTTTCGTGTGATATGTTTGTTGCATTGCATATGGGTAGTGAATTTCTTCCAGACCCTTGTTCTATTCTAATTCTCATCCCTCTGAAAACAGCAAGATGCCTCCACGACGTGAGACCGATTTCACTTTTCCACCGGAACTCACCCAACTCCTTCAGCAACAGAATGCACTGATGCAACTATTGATTCAGAATCAGACCAACAACCAGAACAACAACAACAACCACCATCCACCCCAGACTGACAATCTCACCCGTTTTCTGAGGTTGAACCCTCCAACTTTCTCCAGCAGCACTGAGCCCATTGTGGCAGATGACTGGCTCCGCAAGATGGAGAGAGAACTTGTCACCGCTGGATGCACTGACGCTGAGAAAGTGCGATTTGCCGCACATCAACTGGAAGGACCAGCAGCATCATGGTGGGAGAATTATACCACCACTTATCCTATTGCAGATGTGACTTGGGAGCAGTTCAAGCTTGCTTTCCGCACCGCTCATGTTTCAGCTGGAGCCATGAGTTTAAAGAAGCGCGAGTTTCGCAACTTGCGCCAGGGTAATCGTTCCGTGGCCCAATATGTGGACGACTTCAACACATTGTCACGTTATGCCCCAGGAGATGTGGCCGATGATGCGGCCAAGCAAGAAAAGTTTCTGGAAGGACTCAATGATGAGTTGAGCATACAGCTGGTAGTGGCTAATTTCAACAACTACCAAGAGCTGGTGGATAAGGCACTTATTCTGGAAGGTAAACAGCAGCAGATTGAGAACCGCAAGCGGAAGTACACTCAGGGGAAGTTCAACTCTGGAGCTCATCAGAAGCCTCGTTACTCCCCGTACTCCGGGAATACCGGATCAGGAAATGGTAAGTTTGGAAAGCACACTCATACTGTGCACAACCATGGAGGTCACCATCATGGAGGAAATGGGAATAACCGTCTCAACCATGGTAACTTCAAGAGTGACAATGGGAATGGGAACAACAACCAGCACCGTCAAGTTCCTGCTCAGAAGGATCTGAGTCACATTACCTGTTTCAAGTGCCAGAAGACAGGGCACTATGCTACTGAGTGTCCCCAGAGTAAGCAAGGCACTGGAAACGGCACTAACAACGGCAACTCCACAGCCAAGAAGCCCAATCCGTTTCCCCGTGCTCACGTGAATCACATCAACGTGGAAGAAGTCTATGATCAGCCCGAGACTGTGGTTGGTAAGTTTTTATTGCATTCACGTCCTGTTACAGTACTTTTTGATTCGGGTGCAACTCATTCATTCATATCAAGGGTAGTTGTGGATAAGTATGGTTTGCCCACCAAAACCCTTAGTCAGCCAATTCAGGTTAGTTCTCCAGGAGGTATGATGATGGCAGGGATAGGATGCCATGCCTTGAAACTCAATATAGGGAACCATGTTTTTTCCACCGACCTCATCGTCTTAGAGTCACACGGATTGGATGTAATCCTAGGCATGGATTGGATGACCAAGTATGAAGGAAATCTTGATTGCCCTAGCAAGTCTGTTTCACTCACCACCCCGGAGAACAAGAGGATTAAGTATGTATCCCGACGCACACGTATGAGTGCTCGGTTAAGTTCTCTCACAGGAGTTGTTCAGGAGGAAGTACCTGTGGTAAAAGAATTTCCAGATGTATTTCCGGAAGAATTACCAGGAATGCCACCAGATAGGGAGATTGAGTTCTTAATAGAGCTACAGCCAGGGACAGCCCCAATTTCCAAGAGACCCTATCGGATGCCCGCAAATGATCTGTTGGAAATCAAGAAGCAAATTAAGGAGTTATTGGACAAAGGTTATATTCGCCCAAGTTCTTCACCTTGGGGAGCCCCAGTTCTTTTGGTGGAGAAGAAGGATAAATCTTTGAGAATGGTAGTGGACTATCGTGCCTTGAACGAGGTGACTATCAAGAACAAGTACCCTCTACCGATGATTAATGATTTGTTTGATCAGCTCGTAGGAGCCAAAGTATTCTCCAAGATCGATCTTCGATCAGGGTATCACCAGTTGAAAATTCGTGAACAGGATATACCCAAAACAGCTTTCACCACGAGGTATGGCTTGTATGAGTATACGGTCATGTCTTTTGGATTGACTAATGCTCCTGCCTACTTCATGAATTTGATGAACAAAGTATTCATGGAATACCTAGACAAGTTTGTTGTGGTGTTCATCGATGACATTCTGATATTCTCCAAGAACGAGGAAGAGCATAAGCAACATTTGCGTTTAGTTCTGGAAAAGCTAAGAGAGCATCAGTTATATGCCAAGTTCAGCAAATGTGAATTTTGGTTGACGGAAGTCGGATTCCTGGGACATGTTATTTCCGGAGAAGGAATAGCCGTAGACCCCGCTAAGGTTGAAGCCGTCACCGAGTGGAAGTCACCCACCTCAGTTAAGGAGATCCGCAGTTTCCTTGGACTTGCTGGATATTACCGGAGGTTCATTGAAAATTTCTCCAAGGTTGCCAAGCCCATGACAGAGTTGTTGAAGAAAGAATCCAAGTATGTTTGGACTGTGGAATGTGAAGCCAGTTTCCGGGAGTTGAAGGAACGTTTGGTCACAGCCCCAGTGTTGATCTTGCCCGATATTCGGAAGGATTTCCAGGTTTATTGTGATGCTTCACGTCAAGGACTTGGAGGAGTACTTATGCAGGATGGAAAAGTTGTAGCCTATGCTTCCAGACAGCTACGACCTCATGAGTTGAATTATGCCACGCATGACTTGGAGCTAGCAGCCGTAGTGCACGCACTCAAGACTTGGAGACATTTCCTTATCGGAAATAGTTGTGATGTTTACACCGACCATAAGAGCCTGAAGTATATCTTCACGCAGAAAGAGTTGAACCTCAGACAGAGGAGATGGTTAGAGTTAATCAAGGACTATGACATGAGATTACACTACCATCCAGGTAAGGCTAATGTTGTAGCCGATGCCTTGAGTCGGAAAACTTATGTGAACACACTCACAGCTGGAGGATTACCTCAAGAGTTAGTCGATGATCTCAGAGAGCTCAAGCTAGAGATAGTTCCAAGAGGATATGTTGCTACACTGGAAATTCAGTCCACCTTGACCGAAAGAATTCGAGAAGCCCAGAAATCGGACAAGGAGATAGCTGAGATTAAACAGAGAATGAAAGATGGTAAAGCTAAAGGTTTTCGTGAGGATGAACACGGAACTTTGTGGTTTGAGAACCGAATCTATGTGCCCAATGAACCAGAGCTCAGGAAGTTGATACTTCAGGAAGCCCACGATTCACCTTACTCGATACACCCAGGCAATACCAAGATGTATCTGGATTTAAAGGAAAGTTATTGGTGGACAGGTATGAAGAAAGATATTGCAGAGCATGTTGCGATATGTGATGTTTGTCAGCGAGTAAAGGCAGAACATCAGAAACCAGCAGGGTTACTCCAACCTTTGCCGATACCCGAGTGGAAATGGGAAAAACTTGGTATGGATTTCATCACAGGATTGCCCAGGACCCGTTCAGGTTATGATTCCATCTGGGTAGTGGTAGATCGCTTGACCAAGGTAGCACACTTCATTCCAGTAAAGACCACCTATACCAGTGCTAAGCTAGCCAAGATATACATGACCAGGATCGTATGTCTGCATGGAGTTCCGAGGAGTATAGTGTCAGATAGAGGAACACAATTCACTTCAAAGTTTTGGCATCAGTTACATGAGACTTTGGGTACGAGACTGGAGTTTAGTACAGCTTTTCATCCGCAGACAGATGGCCAGACTGAGAGAGTCAATCAGATTCTGGAAGACATGTTGAGAGCTTGTGCGCTAGATTATGGATCTAGTTGGGACGAAAACTTGCCTTACGCAGAATTCTCATACAACAACAGTTATCAGACCAGTCTAAAGATGGCCCCTTTCGAAGCTTTATACGGAAGAAGATGTAGAACACCACTGACGTGGGATGGTGTTGGAGACCGACAACTTTTTGGTCCCGACCTTATCCGAGATTCTGAAGAGAAAGTCAAGTTGATACGTGACAGACTCAAAATAGCTCAATCTCGACAGAAGAGCTATGCTGACAACAAGCGCAAGGAAGTGACGTATGAAGTGGGAGACCGAGCATATCTTCGTGTGTCCCCGCTTCGAGGAACCAAGAGATTTGGTGTTAAAGGAAAATTAGCACCCAGATTCATAGGCCCCTACAAAATTCTTGAACGTAGAGGTGAAGTTGCATACAAACTGGAATTGCCGGAAGGATTATCCGAAGTTCATGATGTGTTCCATGTTTCCCAGCTGAAGAAATGTCATGCTGAGATGGTTGACATCCCTTTGCGAGACACCGTGCCCCTAGAGGCCATACAGCTTGAAAGTGATCTGACTTATGAGGAGAAGCCTGTCAAGATCCTCGAGACATCCAACAGAGTTACCCGCAGCAAGATTATCAAGTTCTGCAAAGTTTTGTGGAGTCACCATACTGAGGAAGAAGCCACCTGGGAACGCGAAGAAGATCTTCGTAGAGACCATCCGCACCTATTTTCTAGCCAACCCGAATCTCGAGGGCGAGATTCATCTTAAGGTGGGTAGGTTTGTAACATCCCAAAATTCCATTTTGGAATGTTATGAATATAGCTATGCATCTATTATCATCATTGCTTGATTGTATGAACTAGTTGAAATGCCTCTTCTGGTTTTCAGAAAGTCCCCTTCTACTTTTCCCTATGTTGCTTCCTCTATTTAAAATTTTTGGTTAAAAGTTCAAATAAGAGAGGAGGAACATGACACTCCACACCAGGGTCTAATTGGTGAATTATTTGAACAAAAATAACCAGGAGTTATTTTGAAAATATTTGCAAAAAGGGTTTAAAAACAATTAGGACATTTCTGAAATAATATTTTTTTCAAAGTGTTCAAATGACAGAATAGAAATGTTCATTAAATAGCATTTATTATTCTGTTAATTTTGATATATAATACCCCTATATTTACAAACGATTTGAATGCTTTAAAAGCTTTTGAATGTCTCCGGAAATTATTAAAAAGAAACGGTAACCGTTTCCGGTATTAAACGGGCCGGCCCACCGGCTTTAAAAGCCGAAACCGTTACCGGTCGGCCGACCGAGCGCAGTAATGCTCCCGCTCTCTCACTGACACCGGGTCCCACCCCGTCCGACCGTTGCCCCGGAACGGTCATCGTCTTCACTCCCCGCGCTCGCCGGATCCGACGCCGGCCGTTACTCCCCCTCACCGGATCTCTCCCCTCTCTCCTCCCCGCACCCCCCCGAGCGCCTATATAAGAGCCCCACGGCCCCGCATCCATTCCCCCCCCGAGCCCCCTTCTCTCTCTCGCCGAGACGCCGTCGATTGCTCGTCGGAGTTCCACCACCACCGGAAGTCGCCGTCGATCGTAGCCACCACCTCCGACCATCATTCGCCACGCCGTCGCCACCAATCGCCTCCGGAGGACCGTCCCCGTCGCCAGGACCACTTCCCCGTCCTCCCCGACCACCGGAACACCTCGCCGTCGCAATCGCCGCTACCGGACTCGCCGGAGTACCCCGACGCCGGCAACCTCCCTCCGTAAGCCCCCTCGACCGTCCGATCCAAATCCCACGGTCCAGATTAGAACGAACTTAAGTCCGAACCGTTTTCTTCTACCGAACGGTCGCCCGCTCTAATTCACCTACCGAACGCCCCCCTTAGCCAATCGGATCGCGCCACGTAGCCCACTGACCGACGCAAACTTTTTTTCATTTTCTGTTTTGTTTTAATTAACAGAATGTTTTCCAATTTTGTTTTGCTTATATCTTTTAATCTGTTTAGAGTTTTGAGTTGATTCTTTTTGCAATAGCTCACAATTTTCATGTAGTTTCACCCTGTACTTTTAAATTTCAAATTTGAACTATGAAATTTGAATTGAATCAAATTTGCTTAAAATCTTCAAATCTGAATAACTAGAGTTTGAAAATAGATTTTGATATGAATCTTTTTGCTACTGTTTGGTATTAGTTAGGACTATCTTCAGGTATAGTTTGAGGATTTTCATGATATATTTGATTACTGTTTTACCCAAAAAACAGAATCTGCTTATTATTATAATATAGTTTTATAAACTTAATTTTGATTAGTTTGATTTAGAATTTGGTTTTATTTGTTTATTAGGTTCTGTTAGTAAACATTTAGTGTTTTCACTTACTGTTAATAAAAATATAAATTTGCCTAGTTTAATTTTATTTAACATAGGAATCAAAATTTCTTTTCAATTAGGCTTAATTTGACTAAAACAACTAACTAGTAATAGTTTGTTTTCAAACAAAGTTTTCTATATTTTGTTTCTGTTTTCTAAGACAGATTTAATAGTAAATTATTTTTTTTCTGTCAAGAACATGTTTTGTTAACAAATTATAAGTTTAGTTTTACATTCTTTTGTTAATATAACTATAGTTGATTCATATAGTGTTTATCAAAACTTGTATAAACTTCACTAAACTTTTCCCAACAAGCTTAAATTGATTATTCTGTTTATTAATAAAATATTCTATTGTTTTCCTTGTTGTCAACAATTGTTTTGCTATTTCAAAATAGTTTTATTATGTAGTAGTGTTTTCATCATCCCCTTTGGAAAAAACAAAACTTTGTGTGTTTTACTTGCTAGAGACTTTTGTGCATTGTTTGCCTTGTTTGTTTAGTACTTCTTTGCTGAATGTTATGAGTACTTATTTTGGTTGTATGCTTATTTGAGTGCATTGTTTGTTTCGTTAGATTATCCGGAGTGCGAAACTTGTTACCTAGAGTTACTCAAGTACGAAGATCATCAATCAGGCAAGTCACTTTGATCATGTTTTACCCATGTTTTATATGCATTAGTTCTACCATCTCCCCAGTTGCATGCAAGATAGGTTAGTTGGAAACTTGGTTACATAGTAGTAGTATCATGTGGTAGATACCCCTCTCAACCCCTTTGACAACATTGGCCCCGGGAAACGTTGTTTTACCTTTTGCTATGCTATTAGTAGACGGGGTTGGTTGTGTGATTCATGAGAGTTGAGAGAGTTAATAATTTCAAGACCTACATAATGATCAAGATTTCAATACTCCAAGTTTTCAACATACCTCTGGGTGGATGATGGTTGAACGGCGCCCTGGAGAAACCAGTGGTTAGCCTAGGTGATGCTGGAGGTGGCCAGTATTCACGCGGAAAGGTCCACCCAGGCACAAAGGGATGGATGGGTGCTTCAAGACCCAAGGCTTACCTGCACAGCCACAAGTCATTATGGGCTCTGGCTTGGTTGGATATCGTGGTGACCCTGGACAGGCGGTGCTACGAGAGGTAGAAGAACGGTAGGAAAGGATGGGCATCGTCAGAGTCGCAGGGAAACCCTTTGGAAGACCATGTTTTGGTCATCCGTTTCTCAAACACCCTGAAGTGCGAGAAATCAAACGGAGGCGACCAAATCTTGTGGGGAACGTGTGCAAAAACTCTGCAGAGTACTTAAACCTAATCGATTAGCCGTGTCCACGGTTATGGACGACTTGAGCCAAAGGGATTGGAACTTCCGGAACTCTCAACACAAATAATATGATGATGTGGGAATTTAATAATTTTGGGTATGAGAATTGGTTGATGGAACCATCTCATTAATCAACCAACTTAGTAATGCTTTGCTTAGCCCTTTTTCTTGATGTAGGAAAAATTGGCTTTACGCAAAACTTACCACCCCACCTGCCATATAAGCATATAGACTAGCTGATTATTTTCACCCCTCTCTTGTGACTTTGCCGGCATACTCCATATGCTGACCTACACGGCTGCAACGTATCATGTTGCAGAGTATTTTTCCGACCAGGAGTGAGGACACGTTCTATGCTCAGTGAGATGCCCTTGGAGTCGGATGGACTCATCTACCTTCGACGCTTCCGCAAGATTTAGATATTCTCATGAGTTGGCCTTTGGCCACTTTATTGTAATTTTTATCGTAATAAAGAACTCGATATGAGATTTCGATTAATATAATGCTGTGTGATTTACCTTTGATATATACATTGATGTACCGTGTGTGTACCAGCATGATCTTGGGATGGTACGGAAACACCGGAGACTTGACCTTCCAGGTCGGGTCGTTACACCGGTCTGTCGGGCCGGCTGTGCTCCGGACAAGGTTTGTTGATCATCTCCTCTAAGTTGAAAGGAGTTTTACCCTTGTTAAAAGGTGGTCTAAACTTCCCATTGCCCTTAGGTCGATTGTGGCTGGTGCTGGCGTTGGCCACCAATTCTGACCCGCCATCCGGGTTCTTCCTCTTGCTTTGGTTACCCCCGTACCCTTGCCATGGTTATTCTTTTTTCCCTGACCAGTTTTCTCCTCATCAGAGCCCGGATCCTTCGTGTTATCAGAGTAGGCATACTTTGTGAGAGCCACCGTGAGTTCTCCCATGTCTTGATACGTGCGTTTAAGCCGGCCGAGCTTCTGCTTCAGAGGGGCAAAGTGACAGTTCTTTTCCAGGATCATCACCGCTTGAGTCGTCGTGATCTATTCAAACAAGTGGATGATAGTCGACACCCGCCGGACCCAATGATGAGCCGACTCATTCTCTTGTTGAACACAGTGATCCAGATCCACAATCATCATAGGCTGCTTGCAAGTTCCTTGAATTTTTGTAATGAACCTTGCCTTCAGCTCAGCCCATGAGTTGATGGTATTGGGTGGAAAACCCTTCAACCACGTGCGAGACAGACCTTCCAACATCATGATAAAGTATTTGGCGCAAACCGCGTCACTAGCATCGAGCATTTCCATAGCCAGCTCATAACTTTCAATCCAGGCCTCTGGGGGCAGGTCTGTAGTGTAATTCGGGACCTTACGAGGGCCTTTGAAATCCTTCGGCAGACGCTCGTTTCGTAGATACGGCACCAAGCACGGGACTCCCACGACCCTGGTGGTTACTCCCGCTCCAACTGAGAGGGAATGCATGGGCTCTTAATGAGCCACCACTGCCAGAGCCGCTACCTCTCGATGTACTCTCGCTCGGTCTGCGAGCGCCTACGCATCCAGAGCCGTCTGATCATCTCGAGGTAGCCCCTGGTGCCGACCATTGCTAGAACCCGCCGGTGACTCATAGCGCCGGCTGTAGCTGCGGCTGGGGAGGTGGGTTGAATGCACATGACTACGGCTGTAAGTATATTTCTCTTGCTGGGCCATCGCCGTTTGAAGGTATCCAAGGGCGTTCCGCACCTCCTCTACAAAGGGCGCCTCGTCAGGAATAGGGATTGTTTCAAGCCGAGTTGCTGCCGCCACCATGTTCTCCGCCGGGTTTGAGTAGTGACCCGCCGGCGTCGGAAAAGCCGCTGGTGAGGCCTGGTTTTGTCGGGGCGGGTTAAGCTGTTGTCGAGCCGCCGGCCGACTTCCAGGCACGTCCGCTGTCCGTCCCGTTCCTAGCGAGTTAAAAAGATTCCTGGCCTCGTATTGTTCTGGTAAGCGGGGCTGATGTCTCATCCGCTGCACCGCAGCTGCTGACTGTTGCTCTAGCTCAAGGTGGAAAGCATCTGTCCTAAGGCGCTCTGCCTCCGCATCCATCTGAGCCTTTAACTCGCCAATCCCCTGTTGGACCTCCGCCATCCGGTCCTTAAGCCTTGTGATCTCCAAGTTCCGGGCCACTTGATTATCCGGCGTGACTTCAGTCGCCATCAGGGTCACGAGCTCGTCCATCAGATCTAGAAGAACCTGAGCCGACGGCGGTGGGTCAGCCCCCGTGTTTGTGGCTCTGGCAGTTGTACTGCTCGTGCCCGGTGCTGACCCTGCCATGATCACGGCCGCATGGATCGGCCGCCTGTGATCCTTCGGCTTAGAACGCTCCGACTCGGGGTAAAGCTCGTCGTAGCCCCCGAGCCCGCCGTTGTGAAGTGGGTAGATTGATTCCGCCTCTCCGCTCGAAGACTCGTCCTCTGAATAGACGAGAGTCTCCTGGGACATAGAAGCCTCAAGATCCATCCCTTGAGTGAAGCCCACGAAGACATGCTTCCGGCTCGGGTTAGCACGGGTGGGTCACACGTGTTGGGCGGATTGCGCGCGCCGAGCCGGCTCGATGATGTTGGTGCAGACGTCCGGCCCGGGTGTAGATCCGTCAACCTTGCCGATGAAGACGTGGATTCCGCCGAAAGGAACCCGGTATCCATATTCGACAGAGTCGGCCTTAGGGCCCCAGCCGGCGTCGTCGATGTAGAGCCGGCCGCGGCGACTTTTGCTCATCCTTCCGACCACGTATCCCTCAAACCCTAGGAGAGAGACCTTTGAGAACTCAACACCACCAAGCGTATCCCCACGATGGGTGCCAACTGTCATGGTTTTGTCATAACAGATGTCCGAGGACTTAGATTCAAGGCCATCGCTAAGGTGATGGACTCAAAGGGGTTGATCGGGACGAAGGACACAGGTTTACCCAGGTTCAGCCCCTCAAGTAGAGGTAAAAGCCTACGTCCTGCTTGTGTTGGTATTGCTTGGAATCTCGATTACAAGGGAGCGGAATTGCTTGACCTAGCTCTCGATTAGTTAGTCTCTGTCTAAGTCGCCCCGGGTCTCGCCTTTATATAGGAGGTCAAGACCATAGGTCATACAAGTCGTAACCGACTCTCACAACGTGTCTGAGTCTATCTCTGTATTGTCTTGCCTTCCTGGGCAAGCTGTCTCTGGGCGGCTCACCTGCCCGGGTCTTCATACTTTCACCGTCCGGGACTCATCTTGGCCCATCTTGGCAAGCCGCCCAACGTCTTGGGCTTGAGTCTTCAAGGCCCATCCTTGGGCTGGTCTATGAGCCGCCAGGTGTGACCCGGAGCCTCCGGGGCGGGTCTCACCATGGGGTTATATCCCCAACACCGTGGCTGACACTTAGTCACATTGCTTGCAAGGCTTATTGTGATGTTGTATTACCGAGTGGGCCATGAGATACCTCTCAGTCACACGGAGTAACAAATCCCAGTCTTGATCCATGCCAACCCAACAGACTCCCTCGAAGATACCTGTAGAGCACCTTTATAGTCACCCAGTTACATTGCGACGTTTGATACACACAAGGCACTCCTCCGGTGTTAGTGAGTTGCATGATCTCATGGTCATAGGAACATATTCTTGACATGCAGAAAACAGTAGCAATAAACTGACACGATCATATGCTACGTTTGTAGTTCGGGTCTTGTCCATCACACCATTCTCCTAATGATGTGATCCCGTTATCAAATGACATCTCATGTCCATGGCTAGGAAACCTTAACCATCTTTGATTAATGAGCTAGTCTATTAGAGGCATACTAGGGACATGGTTTTGTCTATGTATCCACACATGCATCTAAGTCTCCGATCAATACAATTATAGCATGGATAATAAACGATTATCATGAACAAGGAAATATGATAATAACTAATTTATTATTGCCTCTAGGGCATATTTCCAACACTCATATCTCACAACACGGGTACGAGCTTGAGATCCCAATTTCATCTCTTAGAACATCTCATATGTTTCGTGACGTTCACAACATTTTGGAGCCTCAATTCTAAGCCGTAATGCATGACACACTAAACTATCAAGTAGTCATCAGAACGTGTCTGTCAGATGTTCACAACATCTACAGACGATGCTAGAGGGGGGTGGCGCACCGAGCGGTGCATTAAGGACATAAGCCTTTGTGTGCAGCAATGAGGACAGTCCTCAGATCGCGGACCCAGTCCGCAATATTGCTACGATCAATTTTCAACTCTATTTCTCTAGGAACATATCAAGGGAGCTACAACTTGAGCTAGTAATCTAGAACATAATTTGCAAAGACACTACTAACAATGTTCATGATAATGAGTTCAATTAATCATATTACTTAAGAACTCCCACTCAAATTGACATCCCTCGGGTCATTCAAGTGATACATGATCCAAATTCACCAACTCAAGTCCTATCATCATGTGAGTTGAGGTGGTTTCAACGGTAAACATCATCATGTTGATAATATCTACTATATGACTCATGTTCGACCTTTCAGTCTCTTGTGTTCCGAGGCCATGTCTGTACATGCTAGGCTCGTCAAGTTTAACCTGAGTGTTCTGCACGTGCAACACTGGCTTACACCTATTGTATGTGAACGTAGAGTCTATCACACCCGATCATCACATGGTGTCTCGACACGACGCTCTTTCACAATGGTGCACACTCGGGGATAACACAATTGATCTTGAAATTTTAGTGAGGGATCACCTTATAATGCTACTGTCATCCTAATTAAAACAAGGTGCATAAAAGGATTAACATCACATGCAAATCATAAGTGACATGATATGGCCATGAACTTGTGCTTTTGATCTCCATCCTTAAAGCACCGGCATGATCTCCATCGTCATCGGCATGACACCATCATCTCCATCATCTAGATCTCCATCAACGTGTCGCCATCGGGGTTGTGTCGCCCACCATGCTTCTACTACTATTGCTACCGCTTAGCGATAAAGTAAAGCATTACATAGATTAATGATTGACACGTAGGTCATACAATAATTAAAGACAACCCTATGGCTCCTGCTGATTGTCGTACTCATCGACATGCAAGTCGTGATATTCTATACAATACATGATCATCTCATACATCACATATATCTCATCATGTAATTGGCCATATCACATCACAACATACGCTGCAAAAACAAGTTAGACGTCCTCTAATTGTTGTTATAAGTTTTACGTGGCTGCTACTGGTATCTAGCAAGAACAATTCCGGACTACGCAAAAACCACAACGGTGATACATAAGTTGCTTTTCAACCTTCTCAAGGAATGCCTTTGTCGAATCCGATCTAACTAAAGTAGGAGAAACAGACACCCGCCAGCCATCTTTGTGCAACAATGTTACACGTCATTCGATGGAACCGGTCTCTCGTAAGCGTACGAGTAAGGTTGGTCCGGGCCGCTTCATCCCACAATACCGCTGAACCAAAACACGACCAAGGGGGGAAGCAATCTAAGCATCAATGCCCACAAAATCCTTTGTGTTCTACTCGAGATCTCATCTACACATAGACCTAGATCATGATGCCACTGTTGGGAATGTTGCATGGGAAACAAAAATTTTCCTACGCACACGCAAGATCTATCCATGTTCAGCACACGTACAGCTCGATGACGATCTCCACCTTCTTGATCCAGCAAGAGGGAGCGGAGAGGTAGATGAGTTCTCCGGTAGCGTGATGACGTGGCAGCGATGGTGGTGTAACAATTCCAGTAGGGCTTCGCCTAAGGACCGCTGAAACGATCTAGAGGAGAGGGTAGCACGTGACTGATTTCTATGTCTCAAAACCCTCAAAACCTCTAGTATATATAGGAGGAGGGAGGGAGGAGGCTTGGCGCACAAGGGGCCAGCCCTTGGCCTTGGTGCAAGGAGGAGAGGAGGAGTCCTCCTCCAATCCTAGTAGGATTAGGACTCCTCCTTCCCACTTGGAAACTCTTTCCAACTTGTGTTTTTTCCTTCTCCAACCACTCCATCCGCATGGTCCCTTAGGGAAGGCTTCAGCCAGCCCACCAGGGGCTGGTTTACCTTCTCCCATAGCCCATGTAGCCTCTTGGGTCGAGACACCCCTCCCGATGGTCCCCCGGTACCCTCCCGACACTCCCGGCACACTACCGATGAGCCCGAAACTTTTTCGGCGACCAAAACAGGACTTCCTATATATGAATCTTTACCTACGGACCATTTTGGATCTCCTCGTGATTTCCGGGATCTCATACGGTACTCCGAACAACCTTCGGTCACCACCATACATAACTCTATACTACCAAAACGTCACCGAACCTTAAGTATGCAGACCCTGCGGGTTCGAGAACTATGTAGACATGACCGAGACACCTCTACGGTCAATAACCAATAGCGGGACCTGGATGCCCATATTGGTTCCTACATATTCTATGAAGATCTTTATCGGTTGAACCTCTATGTCAAGGATTCAGTTAATTCCGTATTTCGTTCTCTTTGTTCTTCGGTATGTTACTTGCCCGAGATTCGATCGTCGGTATCTCTACACCTAGTTCAATCTCGTTACCGGCAAGTCTCTTTACTTGTTCTGTAATACAAGATCCCGTGGCTAACACTTAGTCATATTGCTTGCGAAGCTTGTTGTGATGTTGTATTACCGAGTGGGCCCTGAGATACCTCTCCGTCACATGGAGTAACAAGTCCCAGTCTTGATCCATGCCAACCCAACAGACACCCTCGGAGATACCTGTAGAGCACCTTTATAGTCACCCAGTTACGTTGCGAAGTTTGATACACACAAGACACTCCTCCGGTGTCAGTGAGTTGCATGATCTCATGGTCATAGGAACAGATACTTGACATGCAGAAAACTGTAGCAATAAACTGACACGATCATATGCTACGTTTATAGTTTGGGTCTTGTCCATCACATCATTCTCCTAATGATGTGATCCCGTTATCAAATGAAATCTCATGTCCATGGCTAGGAAACATTAACCATCTTTGATCAACGAGCTAGTCCATTAGAGGCATACCAGGGACACGGTGTTGTCTATGTATCCACACATGTATCTGAGTTTCCGATCAATACAATTCTAGCATGGATAATAAATGATTATCATGAACAAGAAAATATGATAATAACTAAATTATTATTGCGTCTAAGGCATATTTCTAACAGTAACCCACTCTATGTGATCGGAGATACCGTGAAGTAGAAGTGGGAGACAAGCTGTTGGATAGCTGGAAGGGGAGTATCCCTATATTTGCTATCCCACTCCACGAAGATGCAATACTCTCATAATCTGCATGGCAGGTTGATACTTATCTTAATGCGTTCCAAGTGGCTTATTTGGGTAAGCAGAGATGTTGTCCCGCGGAGCATCTCCCGAGGAACACGCCTATATGAATTTGACTGTTAAATGTCGTACTCTGTGAGAACTAGGCGTTCTAAAGGCCATGGAGTATGACATATACGCTCCACCCGTGGGGAAGCCTTGTGGCAGACCAGTACCGGTTAAGGATTTGGGTGAAACTAGTCTCACAGAAAGTTTGTAGTTCAAGGCGTAGTCTGATATTCAAGTTGTGATCTAGTGTAGCATAAATTCTAGATGGAAGTTCAACTTAACAATCTCCAGCAAGAACCGATATATAAACAATGTTTTGGAACTATGAGATGAGATGTGCCAATGAGACTTTGTGTGGGATTGTTGGATTTTTGCTATTAGGCCTTTGGCCCAAAGCCCATCTAAAATTTTGAAATTCTCATGGCTCATATGAGTTGACTGTGTGTGTGGTGAGTGGGACTAAAGTTTAGTCCCACCCCGCTAATTAGGACAGATCTACACCTCTTTATAAGGTGAGCTCTTCTAGCACTTGTAAGAAAATGGAAAGAGAAGAGGCCCTCGTGCACTCCTCCTTGATTGCCTCGCCACGCCATGCCTCGCCTCGTCGCGTTACGGGTTGCAAGATTGAGCCGAGCTGAACTCGTACCTACGCGCTTATTTTTGCCGGTCAGGAACAAAGAGTCCGTAACAGACGCGCCATGATCTGAGACATCGGATCGTGGGCTGTAACCGACTCGGACATGGGTCCACTCCACGTATCTCCACCCTGCCACACGCAGATATATACGCGAGGTCCCTGACAACCCTAGCCGCCGTCACAACATATGGTTTCGCACCGTTTTAGATCATTGCGCCTCCATCCAAGTCTTCTCCATCCCTTCTTCCGGCGTGCACCTCGAGAAGGGACAGCAGGCCTCCGGAACCCCGCCTCTCATGATCCTGTATGGGAGAGGGGCGATCAGGTTTTTTGGAGCGCACTCGCGCGACTGCTGGCAGTGACGGCTTCCCGGACGACAACTTCTTTCCCGACCTCGGCAACCTCTTCATCAACGACATGGACGACACCATCAACGTTGGCGGTTCTACTCCCACTGCACCGTATGCAATCTTGTGTTTTCTGTTTGAAATCATGTTAAAATTCCTATGTCTAGTTTGTGTCGTAGATTCGATCTGCTCTTTTACTATGTTAATCTGCATGATTAGTTTAGTCTATGCTATTGTTGTCATTAAATCTTATAGTAATTTGCTCATATATTCAAGAGGATTCACGCGTTTTTGTGTTGTAGTTGCCTTCTATTGCAACTTTCTTGATTTTAGATCATTATATTCAGTGTCGAGGCAATGGCGGCGTACCCAGTCCTAAAGCTAGGGAGTCATGCCCCTGGCCAACGGCAACAACCGATAGTTGAAACATTTGTCCCGCCGTTATAATGAGGATTTCGATTGGCTGACCGAAGCTTGTTTGAGATGATTTGGACTTTTGCATGATCTCAGATGGTTACGTTCCATGTATTCGTTTTCAGCTACTCTTCCTCAACGTCTCGCGGACGAAGTCAGATAAACAAACCCGGTCTTGGCCGGAGACGAAGGCCGCCAAAGATGCAGTTTGTTTTTATTTGCATCACTACCTTATTTATCTTCATTTATTTCGCCAAAAAAAATCATCTGCTTTTTTCAGACCATTATCTTCATCTGACGACACTGCACTAAGCAGTGCCAACGACAGATTCTTCCACAAATGAACATCACCTAGTGAGGTAACTACCAGCCTGCTGCACCAATCATGAGACTTGCCATGGCCATACGCATATGCACTACAAACGAACGCGGCAACATCACCGTACTAACCCGTCAAAGATTCTACGTACCATCTTATCGCTCGTTGTCAGTTAACCTTTTTTTTAGTATCCGATCGCTCGTTATCAGTTACAGTAACTTCGACCCACTAGCCAGTTGTTGCAACAAACCACCTTGCTACCATACGACGAGGTCGCGCGTCTTGTACATACGGCGTAGAGTAGACGGGGCAGGGGAGAAACTCGCTGGTCAGTGTGCGGTTCTGGTAGACATCCAAGGCGACTTTGGCCGGGGAAGCCCTGGCGGCGCCGTACGTCGTCGTCGATGGCATCACGCAGCCACCAACCGCGCCTCCACCCGTTTCCATGCATCATCAGCCACCATGTTCCGCAGCGCTCTCTCTATCCCGATTCCCGAGACGGTTTCAATGGGCTGGCTGGGGAAGCCGGAGCACGGGACTGCGACCGGCGGTAAACTAAGAGCTACCCGGTCGTCCGTCGATGCATGCAGCAGCAGTTGCGCGGATCACTGGGCTGCAGCAATTTCCACTGGCGAGCAGTGACGTTGGTTTGTTTTGTGCCGCACGAAATGTCGAGAAAGTCCGCTGTGCTGCAGCTACCTACCTCCATCGGCGCATCCGCTGTCGTCCATGCCGAGCAGCGGTAGGCCGATCGTCGACCCCGGCGACGTGGATTTCGTCAATTAATAACTGTTTCAGAAGGCTTACTGCGTCGCGCAAATTAGGAGAGCTGCTAGAAATTTCCTACGACGTCTGTACGATCGGACTGGTCTGGTTACGTGGGCCGCGTACAGAGAGTTGCTATAAGTGCGGCGGGCGCGCCACCCCCCGACTCTGCCCTCAGCTAGCCCAGTCACCCCTCTTCCTACTCTTTCCCAGCTCCGGCTCTCTTCTCGGCCCTCCCTTCGCTCGCATGGGCATGGGAATGGCCCTCGTCGACGCGCGCAAACGCAAACCGATCGAGCTAAGCTAGCTGGTGAGCAGACTCTCTCGCTGGTCGCTGCCCAGAGTCTTACCGCCATCTTACGCACGCAGCCCTGCTCCGATCGCGCGCGCGGGATAACCAAAGCCCGCCGTGCGCGATGGAGCGGGTGTGGGACTCGGGGCGGCGGATGAGCCGGAGCATCAGCCGCGGCATGGGGGCGGAGAACTGGGGCGTCGACGAGGCGTTCCTGCAAGGCGGCGGCGGGAGCAGGGCCGGCGCCGGCGCCGACGACGACGAGGAGGCGCTGCGCTGGGCCGCCATCGAGCGCCTGCCCACCTACAGCCGCATGAGGACCGCCATATTCTCGGCCGAGGCACCCGCACAAGACAAGCAGCAGCAGCAGTACAAGGAGGTGGACGTGCGGAGGCTCGACGTCAGCGATCGGCAGGAGTTCATCGAGCGCGTCTTCCGCGTCGCCGACGAGGACAACCAGCGCTTCCTCCAGAAGCTGCGCGACCGCATCGACAGGTACGTTGCTCAGCTCAGCGCCCGTGCAGTGCAGGCTGCACCCCTCTGCTTCATCAAGCTACCTTGTAACTTCATCTCCAGCCCCCCCCCCCCCCCCCCACCACCACCACCACCACCACACACCACACGTATAAAGAACGTTTTATGAAGTTCAAATTAACGCTTCAAAATGCTTTTATAAGTAAAATTTTCAAAGCATTGATTTTGTCTTTTTATCACGCCTTCCATCGATGCAATTTTGAGATAAGAATTTGCATGCACAACAAACATTTGTAAAAGCATGCCAAAAAAAGTTCAGAATTTTCTGAAATGTTTGATTTTACTGTTCACATTAGAAGCATTTGCTCCTGGGTGTAGAAACTCCACGTTCCTGAAATCTCTGAACTTTATGAATAAATAGATCCCTGAAGTATATGAATAAATAGATCGACCGTCATCCCAAATAAACAGTAACATAAATACTTTCATTTTTCTCTTGTGACACATAAAATGTAATCATTCACCCACATGAATAAATAGTTTAGTATTCATGCTTAGTGGTAGTATTTCTTATAAAGTAACTAAACTGATTAACACTAGTGCAAATCCACACCTTGCTGCATGTATTATTATATCTTTTATTATGTTCATTTTGAAATATTCAAAAATATAGTTTAGATTTTTAGCCGAGTTGCAAGGTTCAAATGTTGCTGATGTTGAAATGTTAGTTTTTGGTACATTAGTATCTTTTTCCTGCATAGTTAAGGCATTTTTAACGACCACGTCTTTTAGGATGTTACGAATTGAATTTTGTAACTTGTTCTTCTTTTTAGGATAATTTTGTAACTTGTTAGTCTAGTAATAATTGCACCTTTTCCATTCTTTTTTTGATCGGAATGGCAGGTGCTCTTCTTTTTCAATTAAGAGAGGATACAAATTGTACAACGGACTGAACAAACAGCCGGGAAAACTACCAAAACAGCAAAGCAAATACTAAGCCAGAGATGCCAAACGCATCCTGGCGAAACAACAAAAAGGACTACTCCCAAGCCTTCTTCAGGAGGCCTAACTCTTCTCTAATCAGAGAGCACACGCCTGCAGCAAAGTGTCGTTTCTGCTTAAAAATACGTCTGTTGCGCTCGTTCCAGAGGTTTCAGGCCACATAGATCGCCACTGTACACTCATCCACCGGAGTTCCTTTTCTCTTCAGCTTGAATGTCTTGTCCCACCAAATGTTGATTGAAGTAGCTTGTAAGGCAGCCGCAGCTGCATCTTTGAACTGATTGGCCATCAAGTGCCAGACCTCCTTAGCAAATGGACAGCCCAAAATGAGGTGGCTGGCTGATTCAAGGACCTGGTCACAGGCACAGCAAGAAGCCTGATGCTTCCAGCCTCTACGTTGCAACCGATCGGCCGTCCAAAGTCTATTTTGGATTAGGGTCCAGATGAAGAATTTAACTTTTGATTCACCTTTAGTCTTCCACACTCTGAGCAAACATGGCATTGGAATACGAGCAATGAATTGTTGTTCATAGGCCGACTTGGCAGAATAGTCCCCATTTGTTGTGAGAGTCCATGTAATCTTGTCATCCTCCTCATTCACATGGAATTGATGAACTTTATGCCAAAGAGTGACAAAGGAATGTAGCAGATCAGCCGTGGACATGCGCTGTAAACCCTTCATCCAACCCCCCTCACGGATAGCATCCGCAACTGAAATTTGCTTGTGTCTTGCAAGGTTGAAGAGACCAGGAGCCAAATCCTTTGGTGCCACCCCATCCATCCAACGATCAGACCAGAAAACAGTCCTGACCCCATTGCCAACAGAAATTTTGGCGCAGGACTGGAAGAGCTGGCGGTCCGCAGCTTCGCAAGGCGTCGGTGTCCCCTTCCACGGTCTATCCATGGCGTCCCACTCAAACCAGGGCCACCGCAGCCGCAGGGCAGTGCTGAAGGCCGAGAGGTCTTTGATGCCAAGCCCTCCAACCGCTTTAGGTGCACAGATATGTTTCCAATTAACCAAACACTTGCCCCCATGAGCCTCTTCGTCCGCGTTCCACAGGAAGTTTCTTATCATTTTGTCAAGCTTCTTGACGAACCACTTGTAAGGAGCAAAGATCGTTAGAAAATAGGTCATCGTGCTGGTCAACACCAAGTTGATCAGTGCTAGCCTTCCGGTGCGCTACAGGAGCTTTCCTTTCCATGCCTTTAGCCTGGCCGCCCCCTTATCCAACAGTGGTTGCAGCTCGATCCGCCGAAGCTTGCGAGTGGAGAGGGGAAGTCCCAAATAAGATCAAGGAAATGAGCCACATGGTCCACCGAAGTGTTGGAGCAACTCAGGGATATTCAGTTCGTTGCATTGGATTGGGTACAAAACACATTTTGCCTCATTTATCCTTAGTCCAGAAATCTCTCCAAAGCTCGAGAGGATCCTCTTCATGGCTGCAATCTCAGAACAACAAGGATTCACAAAAAGTGCCGCATCATCCGCATAGAAACTCATCCGTAGACGGGTAGCCCGTAAGGGAATAGGGGACAGAATGTTCGCCTCGGTTGCCTTCTGAAATAGCCGCTGCAGGGGGTCCATGGCTAGAATGAATAACATGGGAGAGAGAGGATCCCCCTGCCTCAGTCCCTTCCTGTGTAGAAAAGGAACTCCAGGGGATCCATTGAGCATAACTCGAGAGGAAGCTATCGCCAGCAGTATGGTAATCATATCCCTCCAACGTTGTCCAAAACCAAACGCTTCCAAGACCTCCAGCAAATAAGGCCAGCCAACCGAGTCAAAAGCTTTGGCAATGTCCAATTTAAGGAACAAGGGAGGCTTCTTCTTTTTATGTGCGTCTTTGATCACATTCTGGACATAGAGGAAGTTGTCCTGAATGCACCTACCCCGGATGAAAGCGCTCTGGCTGTGGGAGATCAAACGGTGCAACTCTGGACCCAGGTGGTTTGCAAGCACCTTGTAGGCAATCTTGGCAATGCTGTGCATGAGACTCACAGGGCGGTAATCTCCAACTTTGGTGGCGTCCACCTTCTTAGGCAACAAAACGATCAAGGCGGAGTTAAGTAATTTCCACTGGTCACCCCGCAACTGGTGAAATTGGTTGAGGGCGTTGCAAATGTCGTCAGCAATCAAGGACCAGAACTTCTTGAAGAAGCCCCCAATGAAACCATCCGGCCCCAGAGCCTTTTCATCATGAATATCAAAAACTGCCCTCTTAATTTCCTCTCTACTGAACTGAGAATCCAGGTGCTGCAAATTGGAGGTCGGAATGCCCAGGGCCGCCCAGTTCATCTTGATCCCAGGGGTAGGAGTAGTCCCAAGCAAAGAATTGAAGTGGTTAAAGATGAGATTGGCCTTGTCCCCATGATCCGAGACCTCGTCGAAAGATGTAGCCAGTTTGGTGATGTAGTTCTTCCTTCTCCGCCCATTGGCTCTCAAGAGAAAGTACTTGCAATTTGCATCCCCCACTCTAATCTTGGTAAGTCGGGATCTCTGTCTCCATTGTGCCCTCTCGACCGCAGCTATGCCCAACAATCTAACTTTGAGGAATCTTCGCAACTCCCATTCAGCCTCCGAGAGCTCCCTCTCCTCCATTGCAAGATCAAGATTGAAGATAACCTCGTTAGCAATATTGAACGCTAAATTGTTCTGTGCTCTACGAGCCCTATCCCACTTCCTGAGCGCAGCTGCAGTCCTTGAGAGCTTGATGTGCAGAGTACGCAAAGTGTCATTGGAATGCACTTGCTTTTCCTAGGCCTTCGGAAGCACTTCCTGCACCCCATTTGCTGTCAGCCAAAAGGACTCAAATCTGAACCCCTTGAACCTATGGACATTCATCTTCTTGAAGATTAGCGGACAATGATCGGAAATAGCCGTAGAAGCCGGCGAGAGGTTATATTGAGGGAAGGAAGTCTCCCAATCATTAGAAACAAGAATTCTATCAATCCGAGTCAAAGTTGTGTTCTCACTCTCATTGGACCAGGTAAACCATCTCCCAGATAGCGGCAAATCCTTCAGCTCTAGCGCATCAATCAGGTTTCTGAACCTGTCCAACATGCGCAGATTGACATTGGGGTTGTTCTTCTCGCTGGTCCGGCAGATAAGGTTGAAGTCACCAAGGATCATCCACTTGTCAAGCACAGTAGGCTAGATGAGGCGCATCTCCTGCATAAACCTCATCTTGTCCTCATCAGATTGCAGCCCGTAAACAGCGGTGATCGACCAAGAGGAGCCATTGGAGCTGTCTGTAATTGTTCTAGAAACTGAGAATTCTCGCACGCCCCGAGGGTTCTGAGAAAGCTGAAAAGCATTGGAGCAAGCCAGTAAAATGCCTCCTCGCGAGCCCTTGGCTTCCTTGAAGATAAAATTGTCACAAAAACTGCACCCAATGGATTCTGCGACTATATTTCTATCAACCAATGCAGTCTTGGTTTCCTGAAGATACACAACATTGCACTTCAACTGCTGCACAAAATTTGACACAGCCCTCCTCTTAGACGGGTTGTGAAGCCCTTTGACATTCCAATTAAGAAGTGTAACATCCATATGAAACTGGTGGAACTCGGGAACAACAGAGAGGGCAAACCCAACCCCACAACACAGCCGCAATTAGTGACCTGGAGAAAACTAACCGAAACTGAACTTTGAAGCAAACAGCTGCAGTGAACTGACAGTACCATCCACGCCCTACGGCCAAACTGACGAAGGAACAGACCAACATAGGAAACAATACAGACGCAACGCGGCAGAGCGACGGCGCTCTCAACCCTGAGAGGCGACCGCGGAAGGCGCCAGCCCCTCCGACGCATTCTTCCTCTTCCCTGGTGGCGCAGCACCAGCAGCAAGTGACTTGATTGCCGCGATGAGGCTAAGTAGCAGCTCGCTCTTGTAGATGTCCTTGTAGCGCTACAGCTTAGTCTCAGTTGGCGATCCAACTCCGCTGCAAATCCCCTCTCTTTAGAGCAGAACCAGTCTTGCCTTTTCCATGGATGGCAGCCCGAAGGTGGGTTTGGCGGCCAGTCGGCCGCTGCATCCCTGGCCCGTCTCTCCATTGCCCTCCGTCGTAGAAGAGCGGCGCGGTGCGCTCGGGGTGGTGGGCATGGTGGCGAGGGCGGGCGTCGGCGGTGGCGGTGGGAGGATTGGGGGCAGCGACCTCTATGTCATCTCAAGGAGGTGTTGGGGAACGTCGCATGGGAAACAAAAAATTTCCTACGCACACGCAAACCTATCCATGGTGATGAGCATCTACGAGAGGGAGAGTGGATCTACATACCCTTGTAGATCGCTAAGCGGGAAGCGTTAAGAAACACGGTTGGTGTAGTCGAACATCTTCGCGATCCAAATCGCCGAGCGTCCCGCGATCTCATCACAATCCGTCCCGCGATCCAATCACGATCCGTCCCGTGAACTCATCACGATCCGTCCCGCGATCTCATCACGATCCGTCTCACGATCTTGATCACGATCTATCCTGCGAACTCATCACGATCCGTTCCGCGATCTCATCACGAACCGTCTCGCGATCTCGATCACGGTCCTTCCGATCTAGCGCTGAACGGACGGCACCTCCGCGTTCAGCACACGTGCAGCTTGATGACGATCTCCACTGTCTTGATCCAGCAAGAGGAGGTGGAGAGGAGAGAGAGTTCACCGGCAGCATGACGGCACTCCGGTGATGGTGGTGGAGTGATTCCGGCAGGGCTTCGCCTAAGCGCTACGGAAAACTGATCTAGAGGAGAAACTGTGCACCGGTGAAACGGGTAGCACGTGGCCGGAAATTCTGTCCAAAAACCACCCAATCCACTAGTATATATAGGAGGAGAGGATAGGAGAGGCAGCCAATGCCTTTGGGTTGGCCGAAATAGGAGGTGGGAAGCAATCCTACTTCACCTCCAATCCTAGTTGGAGTAGGATTGCCTCCTATTGGCTGATTTTCCATTTTTTGCTTTAGGACTTTCTCTCCTGCGCCATGGGCCTTTGTGGCTGTTTTCCCAGCCCACTAAGGGCTGGTTATTATTCTCCCACAGCCCATGGACCTCTTAGGGTCGAAATACCCCTCCCGGAGGCCTCCCGGTACACTACCGGCACTCCCGGTACACTACCAATGAGCCCGAAACTTTTCCGGAAACCAAACTGGGACTTCCTATATATGAATCTTTACCTCCGGACCATTCCGTAGCTCCTCGTGACGTCCGGGATCTCGTCCGGGACTCCTAACAAACTTTGGTCACCACCATACATAACTCTACACTACCGAAACGTCACCGAACCTTAAGTGTGCAGACCCTGCGGGTTCGAGAACTATGTAGACATGACCGAGACACCTCTACGGTCAATAACCAATGGCGGAACCTGGACGTCCACATTGGTTCCTACATATTCTACGAAGATCTTTATCGGTCGAACCTCTATGTCAAGGATTCAGTTAATCCCGTATAACGTTCCCTTTGTTCTTCGGTATGTTACTTGCCCGAGATTCGATCGTCGGTATCTCCATACCTAGTTCAACCTCGTTACTGGCAAGTCTCTTTACTCGTTCCGTAATACAAGATCCCGTGACTAACACTTAGCCACATTGCTTGCAAGGCTTGTTGTGATGTTGTATTACCGAGTGGGCCCTAAGATACCTCTCCGTCACACGGAGTAACAAATCCCAGTCTCGATCCATGCCAACTCAACAGACACCATCGGAGATACCTATAGAGCACCTTTATAGTCACCCAGTTACGTTGCGACGTTTGATACACACAAGGCACTCCTACGATATCCGTGAGTTGCATGATCTCATGGTCATAGGAACATATACTTGACATGGAGAAAACAGTAGCAATAAACTGACACGATCATATGCTATGTTTGTAGTTTGGGTCTTATCCATCACATCATTCTCCTAATGATGTGATCCCGTTATCAAATGACATCTCATGTCCATGGCTAGGAAACCTTAACCATCCTTTGATCAACGAGCTAGTCCATTAGAGGCATACTAGGGACATGGTTTTGTCTATGTATCCACACATGCATTTAAGTCTCCGATCAATACAATTATAGCATGGATAATAAACGATTATCATGAACAAGGAAATATGATAATAACTAATTTATTATTGCCTCTAGGGCATATTTCCAACAGGAGGAACTGATCCACCCTGTCCTATGAGGCAGGCATCTCAACGGGGGACGATGGAGAGGCTTGGGCTTCAGCTTCGGTGGCGCAGTTCTGGGCCCCCAGAGCCGAAACAGAAGACGTTGGGCCAGGCAAGCCACCATGTGCCGACCCATCCTCAACAGTCAAAGGCCCAAAGAGCCCATCGAGCCCAGCAGAGGCGTGGAGAGTAGGTGGCCCACCTGCAGAAGGCGTGACAAGGCCCTCCTTTGACTTGCAATGACTCGGCTATGGGAGAGGATCTCGGCTTGGCATCTCCTCGCATATTCCTTCTAGCTGACCACCACCAGCTAGCCCCTTGTCCGGGTCAGAGGTGGAAGGCACGCCTCTGTCCGAGTTGCCCATTGCTGCAGACTGACTTGCGAGGAAGAGGAAATCTTGCAGGGGGGCAATCTCGGATGACAGCGAGCCAGAGGCCAAGATTGCATCTGTCAGCACCAACGTTTGACCCAGCAGGAGAGGCCCGCAGTCGGATCCCACAAACGGGTCGACGCCCGTCACGAAGGCGCCCGATAGGTCAGCATCGACGAGTGGAGCAGCCGACTGGACCATGGCACCGTCGTCCGCACCAAGGTGTCTCCTGCCACCTCGTCCATCTTGGCGGTTTGAAGACGAGCCCACGCTGCGCGGATCGTAGAGACGTCGCCGGCCCTCTAGGACAGTGCCTCCTCCTCGATGGCTGCCGCCATCGACCGCGCCGCCACTGCTACCTCTGCCACCGCCATTGCCAGGGTCCCGGCTTCCTGAAAAGCTTAGACCCGAATGAGCCGGTGCCTTGGGAGGAGGCGGTGGGAAGTCGCCATCCTCGTAAGAGCAGTACCACCGGTAATCCCACCTCACGGGCCAAGCCGGGGTCGAGGACACCTCCGAGGGCATGCCGCAAACGTCGCTATGGTCGCTGTAGATGTTGTCTGGGCTCGACGCCAGGGGGTTGGAGAAGTCGATGACGTGGTCGAGGTGCAGCAGGACAGGCGAGCCCAACAAACTCACTTGGCCCTAGTGTTCCGACGTCTCCTCTAAAAGACCGATCTCTGGGTAGTGAATGTCCGACAATCCTCCCTCCCTTGGCTCCTCCAGCTGCAGAACTCCGCGAGTACGTAGGAGTTCCACGTTGCTCATCCACACCCAAAGCCGCAAGCAGCCCGTCTCCTCCTCCGAGCGAGTCTCGTGGTCGATGTTGTCGATGATCGAGGACGGGTCGAACAACTTGGTGACGCTCTCGATGTTCCAGGCGTGCTCCGGCACCCCCTCCAGCACCACCCGGACCTTGAAGGGGAGAGAGTCCGGGGAAGCACGACGGAACTGTGACCACGGTGTCAGCATGAACGAGACCCTGCCAATCCGCAGCGCACCTTGCCTCTGAACTGCTCCGTCGCGGATGCGGGCCTCGTCGAAGACGAGGAGGTACTCGCCTATGGCCCGCACGGAGACCTTCAGCGCATCGTCCTGGATGTGGAAGGCAGCGGCCATAGCCCTGTGGACCTCCCGAAGCTGCAGCTTAGGGGAGAAGCCAACCACCGTGGCCACAACCCCGCATCTGGTGAGCATGCGCTCTGCACGGCCAAGGCGGCCGTCCGAGGAGCAAAGGCCACCACCAAGCCCCGCCTGGCACTCACATCCGCCGCCGGGGCCTCCATTGCGCGAGGAGGATCAGGAGTCGGTGGCGGCAAGCCGGGAGGCGGTGGTGGAAGCACGGATGCCGAGGAAGCTGGGCGGCGCGGGCGGGGAGCCGGGGCAGGCTTCGGAGGAGGGGGCACCACCTTGCCTTGTGTCCCTCACCACCGCACAGCAGGCATCGGGGAAGATTTTTGCAGGCGGCGATGCGATGCTCCGGCTCGAAACACCCGAAACACTTGCCCCACGCTTTCCTCAGGAGCAGCTCACGGAACTGGGAAGGCTTGTGGTGGCGAGGAGGCGCAGGGTGAGGATTTGAAGGAGGTCGTCGTCCCCTGCTCACCAGCTGCCAACCATCAGCATCAATGTGAGGAGGTGGGGGAGGAGGAGCAGTAATGTTGGAGCGAAGACGCGGACGAGGGGGCCCTCCTGCGGGCGCGAGCCCCGCACCCACAAGCAATGAAGACGCCGCAGGGGACAGAAGCACATCCCTAAAGGAGGCAAGGACGCCAACACCCTGCAGCTGAGAGGAAGGAGGATGGAAGGGAGGAGGTGAATGGCTGGGCGAGAGGGATGAGGGGCCGGAGCAGCCATGGCCGACGCCGCTTGTCGTCGCCGAGAAGGCGACCGGCAAGCACCAGCCGGAGATACTACGAGAGGATTTTTAGCCATTCTTTTCCTAATATGCATATCTGTGAAGAGATATCTTTTCGTCAGGGAACGTGTCTTTCCCCATATATATATATATATACACATGACTATTCATAGGCCCAATTGTAACAATTGATAGATCATCGATTTAATGTGTAACAACTGTTTTATTTATCATGATGTGGCTTATTATGAACTAGTTCTAGAAAAGAGAGAGGTTTGCAAGGGAAGAAAAAAAAAACCGAGCTGAAAATCCTCGCACAACCATGCAGGGTGGGCATCGAGCTCCCAACAGTGGAGGTGCGGTTTGAGCGGCTGACGGTGCAGGCGCGGTGCCAAGTGGGTAGCCGAGCGCTGCCGACGCTGCTGAACACGATGCGCAACATCGCGGAGGCCGCCATGGGCCTCCTCGGCATGCGGCTGGGCCGGCAGGCGACGCTCACCATCCTCAAGGGGGTCTCTGGCACCGTCCGACCCTCGAGGATGACGCTGCTGTTGGGACCGCCGTCATCGGGGAAGACCACTCTGCTGTTGGCCCTGGCCGGCAAGCTGGACCCGTCGCTGGGGTGCAACGGTGAGGTGTCCTACAACGGGTATCCGTTGGACAGGTTTGTGCCGCAGAAGACGGCGGCGTACATCAGCCAGACCGACGTGCACGTCGGCGTGATGACCGTCAAGGAGACACTCGGCTTCTCGGCCAGGTGTCAGGGCGTCGGCACCAAATATGGTAAGTACACCGACCTTCACCAAATTCATGGCCTTGATGGCTTGGGATTTGGACAAGTGGTGGCAAATGATTAAGGATTGTGACGATGGGAATGAATATATTCTGACGCAGATCTCCTAACCGAGCTTGCGAGGAGGGAGAAGGAGGCCGGCATCCGGCCCGAGCCGGAGGTTGACCTCTTTATGAAGGTATTAAGTAGTTTATCAGAGATGACTCAAAAAATATATTCTGTTGGTAATATGTTAAAAAAATATGTATTGAAAATAACATCTCAAGTCGATTATTATATACGTAGTTTCATCTCTCTTTTTTATTTACTTACGCCCGTCTAAAAAACACCTGTACCCATCATTCTTGAAAAATGGGTTCAACATTTAGGAGTAGAAAAGCCCATGCCCAATATTTGTATGCACGTCGTGCCTTTCACTTTCTCTGTTAAATTTTTAATCCGACTACCTACAATCAATATGTTGTGCTACCTTTAGTTAACTAGTAGATACTCTGCGCGTTACGGTGGAACTTCTATCAAACTTTGGGGAGATATTGTATAAGGAAGGAAAATTCTAAGATGCATATTGCAACAGTTGGCATATGTATGCATAATATGCATGAAACTATTTGAATGGACATATATAGCAGAAATTCATTTTGGCTCATAGCTGTATATGCACCCATTGGCTAAATACATATTTTAAGAAGTTCGCAAATTTCGAGAAAAAATCTCACGTGTAAATCTAGACATTATATGTGCGTGAAGAAAGTTTTGGTGAAAAAGGACATTTTTTATGACTTGTGTAAAAAGACAATTTTTGATGCTTGATTACAACTATTCACGAGGCATATTTTTTTTATCTTTTTCATACATGCCACAGAAAATGTCTTTTTCTAGCAAAATTTTATGTGCGACCATAGGATGTCCGGATGCACATGCTGGATTTTTTTTCAAACTTTTTTAACATTTTGAAATGTGTTTATATATATATTCACAATAGGTGTAGGTGCATTTACGCCTAGGAGCCAAAACGTCAACTCTTATATAGTAGGAGTGTAGTAGCTAACCATGGTTTGCTTCAATAATGGTCTATGTTTTCTACAGCATGCACTTCAATGATGTATTTATTATCTCCAGGGCACTTCAATGAAAGGAGTTGAGAGCAGCCTCCAAATAGACTACACCCTCAGGGTACGCTTTCTTTTATCACATCAACTTTAGCAATTTTCTGTAAAACTATTTAAAGTGCATTATAATTTTTCTAAAGGTTACGGGGCAAGTGTGCAAACTCAGATTTTATAAACTACAAGCTTCATAACTTTCTTCCCTCATGTTTCTCACGTATGTGTCTAAATACAATATTTTAACTTGTATATGGCATGTTATTGACCAATAAATTTAACATTTCAACCTCAAGCACTTCAACAACAACACAAAGTCATTTAAATTGGAATTTGAAATCTAAACATTGTTTATATGTATAGATTATGTTGAATTACTCGCAAAATTGAAATATACTTCTAGTTTACATATTGGTAGTCTATAATACTTAGACTACGTAGGACGGTCATGGTGGCCCTTGTCGGGATTCTCCTTCTTTCGTCGCTCCAACTTGGCCTGGTAGACGACGCATCAGGCGGGGGCCTGAGTGCGAGACTTGGGTGCATCAAGATCCCAATCCGATCAGGTGGGAAGCTCCTTCTCGTCCTTGGCTTTGACGCGGAAATTGGCGGCGGTCTCCCATTTCGGATAGGTGACGGTGGGATCACATTACACACAAGTGGCAAGCTCCTTCTCGTCCTCAGCCTTGACGGTGTCCATCTCCATGACGACCTTGGTTGCGTAGTCCGGGCCACATGAGACGTGGTTTCTCATCAAAATCACATGCATAGGAGTCAACAAGGGAGGAAGAAGCCGCAAGGACTGGATGAGCCAAGACTCCGTAGGGAGAGGCTACAGGGGCACAACAACATGGCATTGTCATCAACTAGGAGGGGGGGTGCTATGTTCATCTCCGTGCAAGGTGTTACGTCATCAAAGTCAGGAGAGGTGGGGTGAAGGAGGAGGAAGCCTGTATGACCACACATGTGAGCCACATGGTAGTGCGAGAGAGGGTGTCCAGGTGACATGCGTCAATCAAAGGCGAAGGCGACCTCGGACTTGGGGGACCAAGGGAGGAGAAATAAGGCAATGTGAGACGTGTTGATGTTTTATAGGCGTAGGAGACAAACAACCGAGAAAGAAAGGGGTAACGAATAAAAGGGGCGTCATGTGCGGGAAAAGGAAGGGACGACAAGAACTGAGGCAATGCGGGCAAGAAACATGAAGGTCGCACACATGATGTGTTTTGTGATGGTTGGAGCCTTTGGAGAGGCATAGTCGACACGAAAGATGTTTTTTACCATGCAGAGGATATCATGTACATGTATCCATCGTATGTGGTTTCTTTGAGATTCGTGCTACTTTATTAGTTGTTGTATAAAAATTGTTTGAAACTGATTTGTCGGGTTATTTTCTAGCACACATGTGTGTCGTCATGTTCCATCGTGTACCAACAAAAAGTGCAACTATACATGACGATAGAATGAGAAGAAAAACCTGATGAATATTTTGAAACAACACAAATTCTAAAAATAGCCGAAAAAGTACCACGAATCTTAAAGAAACCACAAACGATGGATCCATGGACTGGATATCCCATGCATGGTAGAATTGCTTTTGTACCATCAAAAATACTGTTTATGTGAGCTCAGTTTTATTGAAAAGGAAAATATATTAATATCATGAAGATACTAATTACACACAGTCTCTGCATCAATAAGATGTCTCAAAGGTATCCAGGATGCAAACAACCCGAAAAGAAAAGAAAAGGAAAGAAAAAAACAAAAAACCTTGCAAGAGTGATCAACTCCTCTCACCAGCAACACACAAAACACCATCAAAGACAACACCCGAAAAACAAAAAGGTCTCCAAAAGCGACGCCTTCAAGAAGAAGCAATGCACAAGCACGATCGTCGCCCGATCCAAGATCATATGTTTTCACCCTGGTGAAAGACTGGTCTCTTAAAATAATAACCACGACAAGGCAATTGTGAGCCACAACCGATGAATGTTAGACCATAGATTTTCACCTTGAAAGCCACGACTCGACATCTGAGCAGCACCACAAAAATGAAATCCTCAAGTGCTACGGCCGCCCCCATTTGTCACTACTACTTCTAAAAATTATCAAACACCTGGCTAACTCCATTGCCTCCAAGGCCCTCTCCGCCTTATTGATCCTACAATCTCAGCCATCATGACTTTCTCCGCCGTTGTGTTGTGCCATGGAAATAGAAATACTGACATGTCCAAGGTGTCAACAAACAACAGATCTTTGCACCGCACCCTCATGGAATTGCGTAGGCTAATATGGGCGCGCATGACCGGATTCTATCTGATTTAGATATCCTTGGGAAAGATCTCCGACACTAGTTTCAGAACACGTCGACGACCAGATCGATGAGGACCGATCATGCAAAGCATTGTCGTGATGTGATAAGATCACAAGGAACGCCACCATACAATTGCCTCCACCACGCCGAAGCCATCTCTGCCACGTCGGAGGACACATGCACGCGCTGCCCATAGTCCGTGACTCCACGCACCAGGTCTGACGGAGCCGGCATGAGCCGCCCCGCCATCACGCACGTTGGCCTGCCCTGCCACCTTCGCCATGCAGCAGCCGTCGGGTCCACGCATCGCCGCGCCCAAGGCCCGGTTGTTCAAGTCGCCGCCGCAACGCGCCGAGCGTCTCTCTCCCTACCCGCTCGCCACGTCCCGTGCCGTAGCCACCAGGGGAGGAGGGAGAATGTGCCTTGCCACTACTGAAGCCGTCCTCCGACAGTGGCGAGGGGAGGGGAGGAGGATCTCGATGAAGCTAAAACCTTCTTCCCGCCATAGAGTCTCATGTTTAGCGTGCACTCTAAAGGTCCCCGACCTCTAAGCATAAAGGCTAGAGCTAGTTTTTAGATTTTTAGCGAGAGAGGAGGCTATAACTAATATGATAGAGCGTAATATTTTTGTTTTGCCCATTTTGGTTGCCATTTCTTCCATATAATAGAAGACTTTGTTTGGTTCACTTACCTTTAGTTGGCTTTGAATCATTCGTAAATTCGTTTCACTGTCGTTTCACTGGCAGAATAACCTGTGTCATAGAAGTGTACATGCGAACGTAATTCAGACAATTGCATTGAAGATGGTCCGAACCTAGATTTAAGGTCATTTTTTTGAGCTATCATGTGAAAATAAGCTCATGTGAAAATAACCTTCAGATAAGCTCTTGTGAAAATAAGCTCCAAATAAAAAACCATCCAGTTCTTTCATGTGCCCATTTTTTCACCTTATGTGTGGTATAGTCACGACCAAAAGGAGGGAAGAGGGACATGGGCGTGTCAGGTGGAGTGGGGCGTTGTCCATTGGAGTGGGGTGACAACCAGAGAGGATGAAGAAGCATGGACGATAACGCGAGGAGCTCCTGCTCCGGCTCGGGCCACGACGGGGCGGAAGGGACCGTTGAGGGATAGATTGGCTATCTGTTGTCCATGTCTTGGCGGCGGAGGAACAACAGGGTGGGCGGCGAAAAATCCTATCGATGAGAAGGCGTACGAGTCTGGGCTATGAATGGATTGTTTTTCTTTTTTTTTGGGCAGGAAGGTAGTACCACACGATGGTATTTTCTCTGTAAATAATGCAAACGTTAGTGGCACATAGATATGCCCCTTCCTTTTAAAATGGGCTTATGTTGGGAGCAGGATACCTCCAACTTATTTTCATCGCGAAGGAAGTGCATTAAAGTGAATCAACTTGTGATTGGATGGTTAGGAGAATAGCGGTATCACCTACTCACCAAAGTTCAAGTCTCAAACTTAGTATTGATGCTCGCATTTCCCTAGATTTATTCTAGACCTTCCGGCGATGTGCGTTCAATGAGAGGAGATGTTTTCGTCAACTATGAAGACGTTTCTCTGGCGACTTCGTTAATTCAAACTGACGTGGGTCTTATTCTCTCGGAGGTGTACATAAAGATAGAAATTGTGTACATACGTTTATAGGGGATAAATGTATATGAACGACTTTGATTGTACCGCGTTTAAAAAAATTGCACCTAAAAATAAGTTAATCCAACAAATGAAAACAAGTTCTTTGGCACTTTGGCTTATTTTGGCAGTAAGCTGCAATGAACTGGCCCTTAACTTCACTAGCAAAGTTGATTATAAATAATGTAGCTGTCTGTTTCACCATCTTGCCCGCCCGGCCCTGCTTGCTGCACTAGCCAGCGCATTGCTGTCGCCACCAGGTCACCAACACCACACCACCGTGCGACGATCACCGCGGCTCTCCCAGAGCTGGATACGCGCGTATGGAACGCCGGACCACGCTCGAGGTCGAGGCACCACGAGGCCCGCCGGCGGTCTCGTCGCAGGGTGCCGGCGAGGCACAGAGCAGCCTCTGGCGAAGGAGCTCCCCTCGAAGGCAGCGCGAGATGCCACCCACTCGTCCTGATGATGCCAAATTGCAAATGGCATGGACAGATCAGAACAGCGCGCCTGCGAGAGAGATCATGACATGCCCGTGACCTGTTTGCTTTTATGCCTAGCCAAAACCGCTGCTTTTCCTGCATGCCGAGTAACGGTTGATTTCAAGCCATTAACCTTAGTTTGATGAGGGTTAACGAATGACTTTAACGAAATGAAAAATTTATCATGATGACATTACCTTGACTGCGATGGACGTGATAACGAAATGTTTGTTTTGACTTCTTTTTTTGTTTCTTGTTTCTGCTGGGAGCAGATATTGGGGTTGGACATATGCGCGGACACCATGGTCGGCGACCAGATGCAGAGGGGCGTATCCGGCGGCCAGAAGAAGCGTGTCACCACCGGTAATCTCATCACCATGTCATGCTTATTTCATCATTTGTCACATGCACATGCAAAATGACTGAAGAAGGTTGAGTTGCTGCTACCAGCATTGGTTTTCTTTCCTTTTAGAGGCCAGTAAGAGGAGAGAAGTGCGAATAGACGTCAATTTGGATCTAGGTGAAAATTAGAAGGCCCTCCTGAAAGAAGTTTGCTAACCATGTTTGTATTTCTAGACTATGTGGTTTAGGTGACCATACAGTTTCTTCAAGCGCACACACGACCGCCACGATCCAACTTCTAGAGCAACTAACTGCGACACTGACATGCTAGAGTTTCTTGCCTGTTCTTTTAGGCCTTAGCAGCAGCCTATGCCATAGAATTACTATGTGATGACAATTTACTGAGTTACTAAAATTAACTGACCAGAAGTGCAGGGAATAACATATGGCCGAAAATGTTCATGGGGATTTAACATTACAGGCAGCTTGCAGTTTACATATGTTGCCACTTGCTAACATTCTTTTTTCGAGAAAACGCAAAAGACTTTTGCTTTTCATTGTATTGAAAAGAGAGAGTTTGGTACAATCCTCCTAGGAGGCAAGATACAGTGCAATTACAGGGGTATTAGTGCACATCCCAGGTCTGCGGCAAGAGGACGCGGAGGCCCAAAGCTCCGGCTTTGGCCCAAAGTGCAGCCTCATCCTTAATCCTGGCGATCACAGTAGTGATGGAAGGGCGCGTACTCTCGAAGACGCAGTCGTTTCGATGCTTCCAGATCATCCATGGGACGAGCAGGGCAGTGGACACGTTCTGCTTTTCTAGAAACAAGACAGACCCATTACATATTTTGTTTTCAAATTGCATGTTGTATTTCTTCTTTATGGAAGGGCATTGCTTCTGCCAATTTTCCGATAAAAGAAAATACATTCCACATAATTGAAGCCAAAAGTACAATCTCCAAAGCAGTTTGTTTTTTAGCTTACAAATGTATACCAATGCAAAAGCAATAATTTCAAATCATTTCGCGCGGGTTTTGTGTTGAGAGGTCAATTGTCGGTGTCAGCATGAGATGGCTTATTATCAAGCTGTATTAATTTCTTAATTAAAACGCTAGAGCTCCTGCTAGGTTCCTTGAAAATAGTAATAATAGTTAATAGAGTAATAATAATTGATTGATTAATTAGAGGAATCTCAGAACATTGCCAGGAAGCATGTTTTTGAAATAATTTTGCTCATTCGCATTTGCAGGAGAAATGATTGTTGGTCCGACAAAGGTGCTATTCATGGATGAGATATCAACTGGGTTGGATAGCTCCACAACCTTCCAGATTGTGAAATGTCTGCAACAGATTGTGCACTTGGGCGAGGCCACGATCCTCATGTCCCTCCTCCAGCCAGCCCCTGAGACCTTTGAACTCTTCGATGATATCATCCTCCTGTCAGAAGGCCAGATTATTTATCAGGGACCCCGTGACTATGTCCTTGAATTCTTTGAGTCATGTGGCTTTCGCTGCCCTGAGCGCAAGGGCACCGCAGACTTTCTTCAGGAGGTAACGTCAAGCAGTAGCCTAGTTATTACTATGTTCCGGAAATTCCATGTCAATTATTATTTTTAAGGGACAAATGTTCCACGTTATGATATACATGAAAGCGTTGTATCTGTCTAATTATCAGGTGACATCAAAGAAGGATCAGGAGCAGTACTGGGCTGACAGGCGGAGGCCGTACCGATATATTTCAGTCTCAGAATTCGCACAGAGGTTTAAGCGATTTCATATTGGGCTACAACTTGAGAACCATCTCTCGGTGCCATTTGATAAGAGCCGCAGCCATAAGGCTGCACTTGTCTTCTCCAAGCACTCGGTGTCAACTCGAGAGCTCCTCAAGGTATCCTTTGAGAAGGAGTGGCTCCTCATAAAGCGCAATTCGTTTATTTACATCTTCAAGACCATACAGGTGAGCATAATTTTCCTTTCCATATCGACACTTCTTAAAATCCACAATGCAGAGGACTTGACATTATTTCTCGGTGAACTCTGAAGCTCATCATTGTAGCCCTTATCGCGTCAACGGTATTTCTAAGGACCCAGATGCACACAAGGAATTTGGATGATGGTTTTGTCTACATTGGAGCACTGATTTTTACTCTGGTTGTCAACATGTTCAATGGTTTTGCTGAGCTCTCTTTGACAATCACAAGGTTGCCTGTGTTCTACAAGCACCGAGACCTCCTCTTCTACCCTGCATGGATATTCACACTACCGAATGTCGTTCTCACAATCCCATTTTCAATTATCGAATCCACAGTCTGGGTGGTTGTCACGTACTACACTATGGGATTTGCCCCAGAAGCTGGGAGGTACATATCGAGTAGACAACACTTTGTTATGTGAACCAGGAACTATCCCTTTTGTGACGGCTAAATTGCAATCTTTGTCCGCAGGTTTTTCAAGCAGTTGCTACTTGTATTCTTGATCCAGCAGATGGCTGCTGGGCTTTTCAGAGCAATTGCTGCACTGTGCAGATCCATGATCATTGCTCATACCGGAGGAGCCCTGTTCCTTCTCTTCTTCTTTGTCCTTGGAGGCTTTCTTCTGCCAAAAGGTCGATTACTTATCTTGTTCATTTTCACTTCACACTGACTTCTGCAGATCAGTGCTGCAGCTTTGCTGATTAGTCCTTTGCTCTTCATTGTTAACAGACTTCATCCCAAAATGGTGGATCTGGGGCTATTGGATTTCACCGCTGGTGTATGGATATAATGCTCTAGTAGTGAATGAATTCTATGCTACTCGGTGGATGGACAAGTTTGTAACGGTTAGCTCACTGCAGCACTGATCTTTCACGGATTGACGTGTATGCTTTTCTAAATAGCTGTGTTAATGCTGATAGGACAAGAATGGTGTTTCCAAAAGACTAGGTATAGCTATGCTAGAAGGCGCGAACATCTTCACTGACAAAAACTGGTTCTGGATTGGAGCAGCAGGGCTGTTAGGTTTCACAATCTTCTTCAATGTGCTCTTCACTATGTCCCTCACGTATCTGAATCGTAAGTATTGGAACATTAATCTAAGTATCTCCTGAATTCAGATAATAAATTTTTGATCAGTATGTGACCCACTTACTCTTTATTTGTTAGCCTTGGGCCAACCACAAGCTGTTATATCTGAAGAAACTGCAAAGGAAGCAGAACGCAATGGCCTCCCAAGAAAGGCAGTTAGTAATGACAGTACAAGAAGAAATGGCAGGATGAAATCGAAGGATGGTTCCAGTAATAGTAAGCAATTCTAACTGATGTCATATGTAAATATGGCAGAATATGTAAAAATAAAATAAAATTGATGAATAAAACTATAACTATTTCAGACGAAATGGGGGAGATGAGACTTATGACTCATTTGGGCAATAGTTCATCAAATGCGATTTCACGAGTCAAGTCCGTTGGCAGAAATGAATCTGCTCCAAGAAGAGGAATGGTTCTTCCTTTCTCCCCTCTATCCATGTGTTTTGAGGATGTGAACTACTATGTCGACATGCCTGCAGTGAGCACACCTATGCACATTTTTTTCCAGAATTGTTTTCCTTCAATGTCGTCATGCTATTATCTTAACTTTCTCAATTTAGAATCTGGCTGAGAACTTCTTATCTATATAGGAAATGAAACAACAAGGAGTGACGGATGATAGGCTCCAATTGTTACGTGAGGTTACTGGATCATTTAGACCAGGTGTGCTAACAGCACTCATGGGAGTCAGTGGAGCTGGAAAGACGACTCTTATGGATGTTTTAGCTGGAAGAAAGACTGGTGGTTATATTGAAGGAGATATCAGAATTTCTGGTTATCCAAAAAACCAAGCAACATTTGCAAGGATTTCTGGTTATTGTGAGCAAAATGATATCCATTCACCTCAGGTCACGATTAGAGAATCTCTGATATACTCTGCCTTCTTGCGTCTTCCTGAAAAGATCGGAGATCAAGATATCACTAATGATATCAAGATAGTAAGTCGTGTCTTTTTGCCTCTCGGAATGCTATATCATCAGTCGTTTCTCAACTTATATTGGAATATCAAATCATTTTACTACTTACAAGTTGTATTAAGAAGTTTCATGTGTTTTATAATCAGTGTATACCTCTTGGATCTTGGTGTAAGTTAATTAGATGTTTGAAATTTGATAAATATGTCAAGAAACATTCATGTAACTTGGAAATTTTTATTTGCTTTCTCGAGCTTGTATCTTACATGTTTCTTTTTTACATGTTTCAATGGTTTCAGCAATTTGTTGATGAAGTTATGGAGCTAGTGGAGCTCGACAATCTGAAGGGCGCTTTAGTCGGCCTGCCAGGAATTTCAGGGCTTTCAACAGAGCAAAGAAAGAGGTTAACAATAGCTGTTGAGCTTGTCGCAAATCCATCGATCATCTTCATGGATGAACCGACATCAGGTCTTGATGCAAGAGCAGCAGCAATTGTTATGAGAACAGTGAGGAACACGGTTGACACAGGACGGACTGTGGTTTGCACAATCCACCAACCAAGCATTGACATCTTTGAAGCTTTTGATGAGGTGACTACTGAACATAGAAAATAGTTTTAAATGATATTCAACTTCTCTGCGACTAAGCGATAACTCATGATCTTTTTATGCAGTTGCTATTATTGAAAAGAGGAGGCCAGGTGATATACTCTGGGAAACTGGGCAGCAACTCAGAGGAAATGGTTGAATACTTTGAGGTATAGATAGTTTTACACGGTGATGATTTTTTCAGTGCGAGATTCCATATAAGTAACTACACTCAGTTTTTCTCATATCTGATCTTATGTTCAATGCTTAGGCAATTCCTGGAGTGCCTAATATCAAAGATAAGTACAACCCTGCAACATGGATGCTTGAGGTCAGTTCAGTTGCTGTAGAAGTACGCCTTAATATGGATTTTGCTGGCTACTACAAGACTTCAGATCTGTACAAGTAAGCAAAACATGTTTTTTGTCGCATGGACCTCCAGTGTTTTTCTCAAAGTTTATAATAGACATAGAACTTTATGTAACAAAATTCTCATGGAATACATCGGCTGTATTTCCAGGCAAAACGAGTTATTGGTCAACCGGTTAAGTCAACCAGAACCAGGAACATCAGATCTGTATTTTCCTACAGAATATTCTCAATCGATTATAGGGCAGTTCAAAGTCTGTCTCTGGAAGCATTGGCTGACCTATTGGCGCAGCCCAGATTACAACCTTGTCAGATTTTTCTTCACTTTGTTCACAGCCTTGTTGCTTGGCTCCATCTTTTGGAAGATTGGCACCAATATGTAATTATTGTACTTTTATCTTCATCCTTGACTCCTTAAACCTAATGTATCAGCATCTGAATTTTCGGTGTCTTATGATGCAGGGGAGATGCCAATACTCTTAGAATGGTCATTGGAGCAATGTACACCGCAGTGATGTTCGTCGGCATCAACAACTGCTCAAGCGTTCAGCCAATTGTTTCAATTGAGAGAACCGTTTTCTACCGAGAGAGGGCTGCTGGGATGTACTCTGCAATGCCATATGCAATTGCTCAGGTAAGAATGGAGTAAAACTGAAAAGCTATAATTGAACACGGTGGTAGCTGAAGTGGCAAGGTTGTCATTGGCTTCTTTGGGTATCTCAAGCCTTGTGTGTTGCTTCAGGTTGTCATGGAGATACCTTATGTCTTCGTCCAAAGCTCGTATTACACCCTCATCGTATACGCGATGATGGGCTTCCAGTGGACAGTTGCCAAGTTCTTCTGGTTCTTCTTCGTCTCCTACTTTTCCTTCCTCTACTTCACCTACTACGGGATGATGACTGTATCAATCTCACCAAACCATGAGGTTGCAGCCATCTTCGCTGCAGCTTTCTATTCCCTATTCAACCTTTTCTCTGGATTCTTCATCCCAAGACCGGTGAGTTCTGTTTCTTGATTAGAATATTGTTGCAGTTCCTTCTCTTTCGTAAGACCAATTAGTTTGCTCTTGCATTGTCCAGAAAATCCCCAAATGGTGGATCTGGTACTACTGGATTTGCCCATTAGCATGGACGGTTTATGGGCTCATAGTGACACAATATGGAGACCTGGAAGAGACCATCTCCGTCCCGGGCCAATCGGACCAGACAATCAGTTACTACATAACTCATCATTTTGGATACCACCGGAGCTTCATGGCGGTGGTTGCACCGGTGCTTGTGCTCTTCGCGGTGTTCTTCGCCTTCATGTATGCTCTCTGCCTCAAGAAGTTGAGCTTCCAGCAACGGTAGTAGGAACTGAAAGCGAACTGACAATTTTCGGAACCAACTCTTCTCTTGTCCTTCCATTTTTGCCAGTGTAAATATGAATGTGCTCTTTTTTTTTGGATTCCATATAGATACACAAATATGGTGAGGATGCACGCAACCTTCCAGGCTTGTGTGAGAAACTCTAGCAGGTTCTGTAAAATCGCAATTCTGTATAACGACTTTAGAGTGCACTGTAAAATACTCCCTCCGTCCGAAAAAGGTTGTCCGACGCACAGTGTAATGGTGTCTTTGCAAAAAAGCTCTCGGAGTTCTAAAACTGTTCGAAATAGATCCCTGTCTCCATCTTCTTCCTCCGCTGTCTCCGCGCGTCGCTTGGGCAGGCGCCGCCAGCTGATTCTGCAGCCGCCCACCAGCATGAGCCAACCCGTGCCTCTGATTCCGCCGCCGTCCACCGGTGCGAGCAGCAACTGGGCCGTCACCTACCTGCACCTGCGCGATTCCGCGCGTTGCCCAGGCCACCGTCGTAGGATTCTTCACATGCTCCGTCAGGAACTGCTACACCACCGCTGAGGACCGGCGCCAGCGCTTTCCCCTTCCACCACGACCCCCTCCGTGCGTTCCCTTCCCGCCATGATCCCCTCGGCGCGTCGCCGGAGCCTCCGGCCGTGATCCGGCTGAGGTCGTCCTCCTCAAGCTTCGTGTGCTCCTGGGTGTCGATAGCCTGGACCATGAGTCCGTGCTGCTGCTCTCTGCACTGCTCCTAGTGCTCCTGGGTGTCGATCGCCTGGACCAGGTGTTCGTGTTGCTGCTCCTCTGCCCTGCTCCTCTGCCTTGCTCGAGCCCGTGTTGCTGCTCTCTGCCCTGCTCCTCCGCCAAGATCCGGTGTTGCTGCTCTTCGGGAAGAAGAAGGAAGTGGTTATCTGCATAAATGATTCAAATGGGTGATTCAGTTTGATTCTGGGAAGAACTGTAATTCAGTTTGATTCAGTCACTGTTCATGTCCTCAATTCAGTCATTGTTAGTGTTCAACCTTGATTTTTTGCTGTCAATTGATTCTTGTTGTCCGGACCAAACTTGAGATGTTGTCAGTTGATATGTATGGATTAAATCGAACTGAATCAAACTGGACAAGAAGCAATGTTGGAAATTATTGGAGTAGAAATGATTCAGTAAAATTTAGTTTAATGATCAGTAAAATTCAGTCAACTTTTATGTTGCAATGTTGATCAGTCAACTAGTCCAGATTTTGGACACATTTTTGTTCTGTAAAATGTTCAGCCATTTTGTTTCTGATCATGGTTTTTTTCATTACAGTGGATAATTTTGTTTGTATCATTAAAATGATCATGGTCTTTTCTCTTTTGCATTACAGTGGACAATTTTGTTTCAAAATAATCATGGTCTAAAATGGGAGAGACAAAATTGATGCATTTAGTACTCCTGTGTAAAATGGGAGAAACAAATTTGATCTTGTAGGATAAAGACCCGAACTGAACTGAACTCTTAATTGATGCATTCAGTACTTCTGTGTAGATGATCCAATAGGTGTTCAGTTAGAGCAAAATTCAGTTATAAATAAAGGGAGCAGACCAAGGAGTAGGAGTAATTCAAAACTTTGACTAGTTATCTCTCAAGAAAACATACACTAATCTTTCTTCAGTTGACAGTGGCACCTCCAGTAGCTTTGACACTGGCAAATTTGAACTGATGGCCATTTCAAATTTAGCAAAGTGACATGTTCATGTACTCCTAGTTAAAGCGACATGTTAACTGCCAAATTTTGAAATTATACTCCATATAGACGGAGGCACAATAATACCCCGTGATTTTGACAAAGGTAAACGGACACCTGAGTTAAAGATTCAGGAAATAAGATCTTAGACTCACCAGTGAAAATAAAATCTAAGCAAGCTACTGAAACCAAATGCTCAGAGAGCAAGTAACATGCAGGGTCCCGCAGCGGGAGGCAACATAAACCGGGCGGGGGACGCCACGACGGCAGTTGACTGGGGGTATATATGCTACGGCGTGGTGGGATCACGGAGGCCAAGTCGACAGATTTCTTCTTCCCATTGAACAATCTAGGTAATCAATATCTTGAGTGCACGTCGCCTCTAAGGGCATGAATAATGGTGGCGAAAAAAGACAGATACCCCATCAAACACATAGGGTTGGAAGGATTGAGGCTATTGTTCAGTCCAATGATGCTATGGTGATGCTGCCTCAAAACGTCATGCATTGTGCCCACATGTTCATCCTTTTCATTCTTTCTCCCCTTCTTTTCATCTTCTTTCATACTTTTTCTTATTTTTTTCACTCAAGAACCAGCCTCCTTTGCAAGCTTCACCTGGCGCATGCAAGCAACGGTCCTCCTGCCATAGTGGCATCTGGGCCTAGTTGGCCTATGGAGCATCACCTTTGGGGCTATCCATTGGCCATGTCCTAAAGGCCTCACTGCCTGCTCCCCAACCGCCACCCCATCTGCCCGCGTAGCCGCTGGACCCGACACCCCAGACAAACCCGCCAGGGTGGCCGTCGAGCCTGCCAAAGCCGAAGCCTCCACTTCAGCCCCCCCTCCCCCTCTGCCTCCTCCTCCACCGGACCAAGAGTCGTCGATCCATCCGGGTGCTGGCGCCCGTGCTATCCCCATGTCCGTCAGCAGAGAAAAAACGTTTTTCCTGCGCGGGGGAGCGAGAGGAGGCGCGGGGGACCTGCACGGGGAACGGAATGGCAGGGAGCCATGCAGGGGTTCAGGAGGATGCGGGGGCGGGAGCTTGGGGAGCTGCACGGTGGCCGGCGATGGCGCAACAGAGCAAGCGTGACGCAAAAGGGGATGGGAATAGCGGCGAGGATCGCGGGTTTCTGTCTTTAAAGAAGGAAAGGGCATTTTTGTAAAAAGATCATGATGATAGGTTTTTTCAAACGAAGGGAGTACGTATTATTTAGCAAGAACCTAAGCTCGCGTCAATATTTGTGAAGCAGATGACTCGTTATGCATGGTTGCCGAGCGAAGAAGAACGACATTTTCATGCAGAGGTACGATTCGTCTTGCTTCTTTTCGAAGGGGTCAATTATAATCGAGAACCACAAGTATCACATTACGATACTCGATAGGCATGATTCATGCATACTCTATCTTTTTTTTATAAGGGTGCTAAAAAACGTGCAAGCTGCAGGCACGCCTGCAGTATTTGATTCACTAATCCTTTTTGCCAGTATTTGTTTTCATAGGCGACAAACCATTCCCGACACTGTGCTCAATACAGTAACCGATTTTTGTTTTTCTTGAAAGAGCGCAGTAGAGCTGTGATTTCCATCAGTAAGACGAAGAACGAAGGAGTCATCCAACTGTGCAGAGGTGGACTCCCCAGGAGTCATCCAAAGGGAAAAAAACGAAGGAGAAAAGAGAAACAAAACAGCGAGTCGAGAGTACGAACAAAACGGCGAGCGAAAGACCTGCAGTCGAAGCCTATTCTTCGCAAATCAAATGCCGGCCTCCAGTTAGCTTGGCTAGCCGTCTGCAGCATGGCTTCACGTGGCTCCCGATCGACGCTCCCGAGGATGCGATGGCTCGGCGCGCGCCATATGTGACGCGGATCGAGCAGACCGGCCGGACGTGGCCGCTTTCTTGCCGTCGGCGCCCGATGACTGTCCCGTCGGCGCGCATCGCCAGAACCTCACACGCACGCCCAATCGAAACGGAAAAGCCTCCCCTCAAAAAAAAAAAAAAACCCGGAAAGGCAATGGATGCACCTCGCCGGGACACGTAGTCTGCGAACCCCCGGCCGCCACCTACCGCGGCACCGGCGGCCGTTTCCCCGTGCGGCGCACCGCCGCTCGCCTCGACCCAACACGACGCAACCCCCATACCGCCGGAGTCAACCGCGACCCCACCCGCATAGAAGCCAGGCTCGCCCCCACCAACCCATGAAGACCACATGTATCGCACGGCGACGCACCACCTCGGCCCGTCCCCGTAGTCGCAAAGGCTGGAAAAAAAGGGCAGCGCGAGAGAGAAAGGAATCGCGGGAAAAATCACGGGCGCCAACCCCACGCGCGACCTCCCGCCCGCGTATAAAGCGCCGCGCACCACCACGGCTGCCATTCCACCAGCCAGCCCACTCGTCTCTTTCCCAGCCCCCGCCCTCATCATCGCGGCCCGAGCCGCCCCGCGCGCATGGCAGTGCCACCCGCCGCGCGCCACCAACTGCCGCACTGACGCGGACGCGCACGCCGCCGCGCAAGCGCAAAGCGAGCGGACTGGCCAGCCCCGACGTGCGCGCACGCACGTCCGGCTCCACCTTGCTCACCCGTAGTTCGACCGCCTGGAATAGTCGAAGGTGATCGACCGAGCCTCGGGCGCGATGGAGAAGGTGTGGGACTCGGGGCGGCGGATGAGCCGGAGCATCGGGCGGGGGATGGGGGCGGAGACGTGGGGCGTCGACGAGGCGTTCCTGCACGGCAGCGGCGGCGGCGGGAGCAGGCGCGGGAGCAGGGGCCACGCCGACGACGACGAGGAGGCGCTCCGCTGGGCGGCCATCGAGCGGCTCCCAACCTACAGCCGCATGAGGACGTCCATACTCCAGGCCGAGGCGGCCGCCGCGGCCGCCGCCTCGCCGACGAACACGGCGGAAGGAGGCAAGCAGCAGCAGTACAAGGAGGTGGACGTGCGGAAGCTGGCCGTGGGCGAGCGGCAGGAGTTCATCGAGCGCGTCTTCCGCGTCGCCGACGAGGACAACCAGCGCTTCCTCCGAAAGCTGCGCGACCGCATCGACAGGTACGTCGTCTGCTTTCTTTTTTTCCTCCTCACAGTTTAACTTCAAACATGTACCCAATCCACTCGAGCTACCACTACCAGTTTGCAGCTACTTGTTTTGTTTTTTTATATTCGTGTACGATTAACTAAACAAGTGCTACTAAAAAATTGCTCAAGGATACGATTACGTGCAGGCGCAAGCCATTGCATGGTACGGTTGTTGCATAATCCTAATCATTACCTCCTTGCTTAAACACTAGAAAGAACAACAACCCCTCGATCCTGGCCGGCCGCAACAGACATGTCACAAGCCAAACCACTCGGAAAGGTGTCTGTCAACTGTGCAATGTGGTACTCAATCAACCAAAAATCACGCTAAAAGAATCCGGCCGGCCGATTTCTCTTGCAGATATCCCAAAACGAATATGATCCTCCATTCAGATTTCCTTGCAGAAGCTGCTCGTTCCATTCCGTAAGTAAAACCTAACTAAAATCCAAGACTTTATCCCGCCTTCCTTGCCTGTGGAGAGTTCAGTTTTTCACACGTGCTGTGCTGTGCTGATTGAAAAGTAGGAGTGATCTGGGGTCTTCCCTTCCTGGTGTGGTTGAAGTCGTACGCAGGAAGAAAGGGATTGATGGCAATGTGGCACTCGACAGACCGGCGGATTCCCGCTCACTTCTCTCCCTATCCCCCCCGTTCGCGATGTGTTTCCGGCAGCTAATTAGTGGCGCGGATGCGTCTGTCCAGATGTCGTTGCAGGTGAGGTGAACCGATCCAAATCAGAGTACTGACTGAAACCAGTCCACCACAAGGGCTTGCGCAATCACGTCAGCACGCATGTGCATGACGTCAGCACATCAACATTTCTTTCCCTTTTCACATGGATATCTAGCGAACGTCGGATTTTTAAGCACGGTAAATCGAATGTTTTTCATGGCAATTTATGTTTGCCGAGAATGACAAATTTAGTTGATGAGCATGTGAAATCCTCCACGATTCATTTTTTTTTTTGGCCAGAAAATTGTCGTGCTTGCAAACTAAATTTGCCATCCCGACTCCAATATAAGTTGACATGAAAAAGTTTGATTCGCCATGCCTAAAGATTTGACGTCAATTTTGTAGCATTTTCGTTCTCTTTGGCTGATTTAATCCATGGAGTTGGTTGATTTTTTGACCTCCACGCAATGAGTGCAGTCTCCTTTTGTTATACGTAACTTATTTTGAATTGTGGTTCAGGATCGACCGTAGTAGTTAGCAGTTGACCGAACAATCTATGGAGTTGTGCACTGGTAGCACCAGCTGCGTACGCTTTAATATTAAGTTCAGCTCAAATTTCTTGGCAATTTGCTTATGGGCCTACAAATCTGCAATATTTTAGGAGTATAGCCGAGCATGGTGCTCTTTCTACTTTCTTGGTGGAAAATGATGCACTTTGTGCGAGATTCCAACTGAAAACATTCAGCCTGTCTCTGGTCCCAAAGGTTGCCTAAAGTTGACAGCCAAACCCACACTGTGCAGCTGGCTTTGCTCCCGACGTGAATGAATGATGGCATCGCCTAGTAACCTAAATCATTTCCTTTTCTGGCGTGACAACATAAGAAATAATTGTTGACCGACCGAACATGGTAAAATAGTTTATTTGTGTTCCCATACCTTGCTAAGTTATAGTGTTATTGAGTACTCAGAAGTAGTATAATTAAATCATTGAATCGATAATGTTTGCGGGAAGAAAATAAATCTGAACTGAAAACTGGCATGCATGCATGCAGGGTGGGCATCGAGCTGCCGACGGTGGAGGTGCGGTTCGAGCGGCTGACGGTGCAGGCGCGGTGCCACGTGGGCAGCCGCGCGCTGCCGACGCTGCTCAACACGGCGCGCAACATCGCGGAGGGCGCGCTGGCGCTCCTCGGCGTGCGGCTGGGCCGGCAGGCGACGCTGACCATCCTCAAGGACGTCTCCGGCGCGGTGCGGCCCTCGAGGATGACGCTGCTGCTGGGCCCGCCGTCGTCGGGGAAGACCACGCTGCTGCTGGCCCTGGCGGGGAAGCTGGACCCGTCGCTGGCGCGCGGCGGCGAGGTGGCCTACAACGGGTTCCCGCTGGACGAGTTCGTGCCGCAGAAGACGGCGGCGTACATCAGCCAGACGGACGTGCACGTCGGCGAGATGACCGTCAAGGAGACGCTCGACTTCTCGGCCAGGTGCCAGGGCGTCGGCACCAAGTACGGTAAGTGCACCAACCCTTCACCTAGCTAGGGAGTAGGTGGCTGTGCATGGATTGCGTGGAGAATTTTAATCCAAGGACTTTGCTGGCTCGGCTTTTCGGGCGAGTGGTGGTGAATGATTGATGGTTTGAATGATGTGAGAACAAAATATATTCTGCTGCAGATCTCCTGACCGAGCTGGCGAGGAGGGAGAAGGAGGCCGGCATCCGGCCGGAGCCGGAGGTTGACCTGTTTATGAAGGTACTATAGGCTAACGTCTTGGCACATACACGGTCTTTTCGCCGCAGTTGTAGGTAGTACAATATTTGGAGGAGATGGTTTTCTATAGAAATGTACAATTACAGTTTCAAACTTATAGGTGGTGGTATAAGAAAAGAAAAACCAGCAATGATTAGTGATGTTTAAACTTGTTTTTTGACCTTGAAATTCCACATGCTAACAGATCATCACCTTCTTAACATGCTTTATTTTTTTGAACTTTTAAAAACTTGCAAATATTGTTTCCACCGGCCGGATATTCTCTCTGCCTACTGAACCCGAAATGGCCCCTAAAAGACAGGGGCTCCATTTCCTAACGAAACGACACTTGTGTTGTGTGGGACATGTATGACCGGCACGATCGGCAGGTACGCCGGCCGACGTGTTCTCAGATGGTTCACTAAAAAAGGAAGTGTCATATGAAACGAACCTGTTGACATGCTTTGCTTCCAAGCTTTATTTACTTTTCTCTGTAGCATGCACGTCAACCATGTGTTCACTCGCTGTCTCCAGGCCACTTCGATGGAAGGAGTCGAGAGCAGCCTCCAGACGGACTACACCCTCAGGGTACGTACGCACGCCATTTTCTGAAAGCTCTTTTATCAGTATGAAGTTCCGGTTTTCTTGGGTTCGCTTTCTTGCTCGGGTGAAATAAAGAGGTTGACGAGATGTCACAGCGACCGCGCATTGACAAATCTGCAGCGATCATCTAGAAACCATGCAACCTTTCTTGATCGTGGCTCATGGCCAGTGTGTACTCACTACTCAGTACAGATGTTGCAGTAGGGTGGCGGCACGCAGGCTGAGGCACGCAGGGTGGCGGCACGCGGTCCGCACGAACCGAAGGCACCAACCGCGTCCGGCGACCGGCCATCTCCACTGGCTCGACACGCACGCCGTCGTCGCAGTAGTTGTTGAGGCTGAGCCAGCCCAGAAGGATAAGCACTGCCCTCGAGTGGTAGCAAGTAGGCTTGCAGTTCCCTCTTTTGACTTGCTTGGAAAGCGCAGAAACTCTGCTCCATTTCCCACCATTTTGGCCATCGGTGGGGCCTCGCTGCGTCCAGCTTTGGGGACGGGGGGTTTGGTGGACGCACGCTCCGGCTCGGCTCACCCTGATGATGGTGCCCAATCCATCCATGGCGTCACCGGATCGGCACAGCCCGCGCCCGCGAGATGCCCGTGACCTGTTTGCTGTTATGCCCGGCCGGAGCCGCAGGTGCGTGGCGGGTAACGGTTCCTTTCGGGCCATCAACCCCCGGTTGGATTTGACGAGTGAAAATCTCGCCGTGGTTACCTCGATCGCGATGGACGTGGACGCGATGACCAAGTGTTTGTTTTTGACTGAATCTGTACCTTCTTTTTTCCATGGGAGCAGATACTGGGGCTGGACATATGCGCGGACACCATCGTCGGCGACCAGATGCAGAGGGGCATATCCGGCGGCCAAAAGAAACGCGTCACCACCGGTAATCTAACCTCTCGTCATGCCTATCTCATCATTATGTCATGTTACAAGGTCCCCCTGACTCCTGGGAGGAATTTGCTCAACGTGCTGGCCTTTCTTTCTACAAGACCGCGATGAAGTTCAGGCGTCCATGCCGCGCACACGGTTGCTGCGTCACGTCCTGTGGTTCCGACGGATGAAGGGTGTGTGTGTGTGCTTCAGGTCCACACACTAGGGGCTTGAGCGTCTGGTTGTGAGTTTGGGAGGGGACGCCATTGCACAGTTGTTGGATGGTCGTTGCCACTCTTTCGGCGTTTTCCTCTTCAAGCGTACGAACGGACGCTACGGTCCAACCTCTAGAGCAACTAACTAATCGCGATGCTGACATGCTAGAGCTTCTTGCCTCTTCTTTTGGCCTTTAGCTGCATCCTGTGCCGTAGAAAACTACTGTGTGATGCGAATTTACAGAGTCACTGGAGTCAATGGAAATTTACAGAATGGACCTGCAGAAGTAAAGGGGGTAAATATATGGCAGAAAATGGTTGATGGGGATACCGTGGGTTGCGATTTTACTTACATGTGTTGCTACTTGCTATTTGATGCGTTCCTGCATGAGCAGTTTCTTGGGCTTGATCTGCTTTGCTAAAACCAAGGCCAATCCATTACATATTGTTTTCACATTGTATGCTGTATTTCTTCATGAAAGGGCAGTGCTTCCAACAATTTTTTGAGAAAAGAAAATACATTCGACATAGCTGAAGCCCAGCCGAAAGTGCGATCTGGAAAGCAGCTGGATTTTTAGCTTAGAAATGTGTACCAATGCTAAAGCAACAATTTCAAACTATTTCATGCAGATTTTGTGAGGGGTCAATGGTTGGTCTCAGCATGCTATTGCTTGTTATCAAACTGTATTTATCTCTTCTTGATTGAAAAGACAGAGCTCCTGCCAGGTTAATAATAGTAATAATAATAATAATAATAATGACAAAAACAATTATTATTATTATTATTGATGAATCCAAGGAATTTTCAGAACATTACCAGGATGCATGTCTTTGAAATGATTTGGCTCATTTAAATTGCAGGAGAGATGATTGTTGGTCCGACAAAGGTGCTATTCATGGATGAGATATCGACTGGGTTGGACAGCTCCACCACTTTCCAGATTGTCAAATGTCTGCAGCAGATTGTGCACTTGGGCGAGGCCACCATCCTCATGTCCCTCCTCCAGCCAGCCCCTGAGACCTTTGAACTCTTCGATGACATCCTCCTCCTATCAGAAGGCCAGATTGTTTATCAGGGACCCCGCGATCATGTCCTTGAATTCTTTGAGTCCTGTGGCTTTCGCTGCCCAGAGCGCAAGGGTACTGCAGACTTTCTTCAAGAGGTAACATCAAGCACTAGCCTAGTTATTATTATTTTTGAAGGGATGAAAACTCCATGTTATGATATAAATGAAAGCCTTGTATTTAATATTCTCAGGTGACATCAAAGAAGGATCAGGAGCAATACTGGGCTACCAAGCAGAGGCCGTACCGATATGTTTCAGTCTCAGAATTTGCACAGACGTTTAAACGGTTTCATGTTGGGCTACAACTAGAGAACCATCTCTCGGTGCCATTTGATAAGAGCCGCAGCCATCAGGCTGCCCTGGTCTTCTCCAAGCACTCGGTGTCAACTCGAGAGCTCCTCAAGGCATCCTTTGACAAGGAGTGGCTCCTCATAAAGCGCAATTCATTTGTATACATCTTCAAGACCATACAGGTATACATGATCTTCCTGTCCATATCGTCACTTCTTAAAATCCACAATGCGAAGAACTTGACATTATTTCTCGGTGAACTCCGAAGCTCATTATTGTAGCCCTTATCGCGTCAACAGTATTTCTAAGGACTCAGATGCACACAAGGAATCTGGATGATGGTTTTGTCTACGTGGGAGCACTGCTTTTTACACTGATTGTGAACATGTTCAATGGTTTTGCTGAGCTCCCTTTGACCATCACAAGGTTGCCGGTGTTCTTCAAGCACCGGGACCTCCTCTTCTACCCTGCTTGGATATTCACACTACCAAATGTCGTTCTCAGAATCCCATTTTCAATTATCGAATCCATAGTATGGGTGGTTATCACATACTACACTATGGGATTTGCCCCAGAAGCTGACAGGTACATATGGAGTAGACTACATTTTGTTACATGAATCAGGAACTATCACTTTTGTGACTGCTAAATTGCCATCTCTGTGCACAGATTCTTCAAGCAGTTGCTGCTTGTGTTCTTGATCCAGCAGATGGCCGGTGGGCTTTTCAGAGCAATTGCTGGCCTGTGTAGATCCATGATCATTGCTCAAACCGGAGGAGCCCTGTTCCTTCTCATCTTCTTTGTCCTTGGAGGATTTCTTCTGCCAAAAGGTCGATTACTTATCTTGTTCATTTTCACTTACACGTACTTCTGCAGTTTTGCTGACTAGTCGTTTGCTCTCCACTATCAACAGACTTCATCCCAAAATGGTGGATCTGGGGCTATTGGATTTCACCGCTGGTGTATGGATATAACGCTCTAGCAGTGAATGAATTCTATGCTCCTCGGTGGATGGACAAGTTTGTAATGGTTAGCTCACTGCAGTACTGACGTGTCACTGGTTGACGTGTATGCTTTTCTAACAAGCTGTGTTCATTGTTGATAGGACAAGAATGGTGTTCCTAAAAGACTAGGTATGGCTATGCTAGAAGGCGCCAACATCTTTACTGACAAAAACTGGTTCTGGATTGGAGCAGCAGGGCTGTTAGGTTTCACAATCTTCTTCAATGTGCTCTTTACTTTGTGCCTCACATATCTGAATCGTAAGTATTGGAAAATTTATCTTATTGCCTTCCGAGTTCTGGTAATAAATTTTGAATCAGTATTTAACCCACTTACTCTTTACTTGTTAGCCTTGGGCAAACCACAAGCTGTTATATCTGAAGAAACTGCAAAGGAAGCAGAAGACAATGGGCTTCCGAGAGAGACAGTAAGCAATGGCGGCACAAGAAGAAATGGCAGCACAAGAAGAAATGGCAGCATGAAATCGAAGGATGGGTCCAATAACAGTAAGCTATTCTGACTGAAGTCATATGTAAATAGGACAGAATAAGTAAAAGTTTCTAAACTGAAAGCTGAAATTATTTCAGATGAAATGAGGGAGATGAGACTGAGTGCTCGTTTGAGCAATAGTTCATCAAATGGAACTAATGGGATTTCACGAGTCATGTCTGTTGGCAGCAATGAAGCTGCTCCAAGAAGAGGAATGGTTCTTCCATTCTCCCCTCTATCTATGTGTTTTGATGATGTGAACTACTATGTCGACATGCCTGCAGTGAGTTCACTATGCACAATTTCTCATCATTGTTTTCCTCGAACAAGCATCAAAATGAGTCCTTGTGATTTTTTTCCACAGCATTTTGTCATGTTCTTATGTTCCTTCCTCAGTTTAAAATCTGGAAAATTTATGAGGTCTTCCTATCTATGTAGGAAATGAAACATCAAGGAGTGACTGATGATAGGCTCCAATTGTTACGTGAGGTTACTGGATCATTTAGACCTGGAGTGCTAACAGCACTCATGGGAGTCAGTGGAGCTGGAAAGACGACTCTTATGGATGTTTTAGCTGGAAGAAAGACTGGCGGTTACATTGAAGGAGATATCAAAATTGCTGGTTATCCGAAGAACCAAGCAACATTTGCAAGGATTTCTGGCTATTGTGAGCAAAATGATATCCATTCACCTCAGGTCACGATTAGGGAATCTCTGATATACTCTGCCTTCCTGCGACTCCCTGAAAAGATCGGAGATCAAGATATCACTGATGAAATCAAGATTGTAAGTCATGTCATTTTGCCTTTGGAATGCTATATCTTTAGTTGCTTACCAACTTATACTGGAATATCAAATCATTTTGCTACTTCGACGAGGTGAATTAAGCATTTTCATTTGCTTGTAATTACTGTTATACCTCTTGGATCTTGGTATAAGTCAATTAGATGTTTGAGATTTGGTATTTATGTCAGGAAACGTTCATATAACTTGGAATTTTTCCTTTACTTTATCGAGCTCTGATCTGACATGCTTCAATGGTTTCAGCAATTTGTTGATGAAGTTATGGAGCTAGTGGAGCTTGATAATCTGAAGGATGCTTTAGTTGGACTGCCAGGAATTTCAGGGCTTTCAACAGAGCAAAGAAAGAGGTTAACAATAGCTGTGGAGCTCGTCGCAAATCCATCGATCATCTTCATGGATGAACCGACATCAGGTCTTGATGCAAGAGCAGCAGCCATTGTCATGAGAACAGTGAGGAACACCGTTGACACTGGACGGACAGTGGTTTGCACAATCCACCAGCCAAGCATTGACATCTTTGAAGCTTTTGATGAGGTGACTACTGAACATAAGCCGAATCATTTTGAAGTGTTAGTTCAACCTTTTCAGCAACCAATCGCTAACTTGAGTTCTTTCCTGCAGTTGCTATTACTGAAAAGAGGAGGCCAGGTGATATACTCTGGGAAACTGGGTCGCAACTCACATAAAATGATTGAATACTTCGAGGTACAGAATGTTTTACATGATGATGGTTTCTTTTTCAGTGGGAGATATCATTTAAATAACTACAATAAATATTGTTTATGTCTAATCTTATGTTCAATGCTACCAGGCGATTCCTGGAGTGCCTAAAATCAAAGATAAGTACAACCCTGCAACGTGGATGCTTGAGGTCAGTTCAGTTGCTGCAGAAGTACGCCTGAGTATGGAATTTGCTGACTACTACAAGACTTCAGATCTGTACAAGTAAGAAAAAGATGGTTTTCATCACATGGACCTCTAATGTTTTTCTCAGAGTGTATAATTGGGGTACAACTTTAAGTAAAAAAATTCTCATGCAATACACCGTCTGTATTTCCAGGCAAAACAAGGTATTGGTGAATCAGCTAAGTCAACCAGAACCAGGAACAAAAGATCTATATTTTCCTACAGAATACTCGCAATCCATTATAGGGCAGTTCAAAGCCTGCCTCTGGAAGCATTGGCTGACCTATTGGCGCAGCCCAGATTACAACCTTGTCAGATTTTCCTTCACTTTGTTCACAGCCTTGCTGCTTGGCTCCATCTTTTGGAAGATTGGCACCAATATGTAATTACTGTACTCATCTTTATCTTTGACTCCTTAATCCTAATGTACCGGGAACTGAATTTTTGGTGCCTTATGATGCAGGGGAGATGCCAATACTCTTAGAATGGTCATTGGAGCAATGTATACAGCAGTGATGTTTGTCGGCATCAACAACTGTGCAACCGTTCAGCCAATTGTTTCAATCGAGAGAACGGTTTTCTACCGAGAGAGGGCTGCTGGGATGTACTCTGCAATGCCATATGCCATTGCTCAGGTAAGAAAAGAGTGAAATAGAAGAGATATAACTAAACACAGTGGTAGCTAAAGTAGTATGAATGTCATTGGTTTCTTCGGGTATCTTAAGCCTTGTGTATTGCTTCAGGTTGTCATGGAGATACCTTATGTCTTCGTCCAAGCCTCGTATTACACCCTTATCGTATACGCTATGATGAGTTTCCAGTGGACAGCTGTCAAGTTCTTTTGGTTCTTCTTCGTCTCCTACTTTTCCTTCCTCTACTTCACCTACTATGGGATGATGACTGTATCAATCTCACCAAATCATGAGGTTGCAGGCATCTTCGCCGCAGCTTTCTATTCACTCTTCAACCTTTTCTCTGGCTTCTTCATCCCGAGACCGGTGAGTTGTGTTTGTAGATTAGACAATTGTTGCAATTCTTGCTTTTCCGTACGATCAATTACTTATTTTCTTCTTGCTTTCTCCAGAAAATTCCCAAGTGGTGGATCTGGTACTACTGGATTTGCCCATTGGCATGGACAGTGTATGGGCTCATAGTGACACAATACGGAGACATGGAAGACATCATCACCGTCCCAGGCCAATCTAACCAGACAATCAGTTACTACATAACTCATCATTTTGGATACCACAGGAGCTTCATGGCAGTCGTTGCACCGGTGCTTGTGCTCTTTGCAGTATTCTTCGCTTTCATGTATGCTCTCTGCCTCAAGAAGTTGAACTTCCAAACACGGTAGGAGCAGAAAGCCAACAGACAAGATCTCGCAGGCAATATTGTCGATTTTTCTTGAACCAACTCTTCTTTCGTCCTTCCATTTTTGGGTCTATTTATGCAGTGACAGTGTAAATAGGGGTGTAGTTTTTGGATTCCTTACATAGTCGAATACGATGGGGGCGCACCAGCCTTTCAGGCTTGGAAGTGTATTGCATTGCAAATTTGCAAGACTGTGATGAGCAGAATTTGTTCATGGCCTATAAATGCATTGGAGTTTTTTGTTTCACATGTTCACAACCAATTTTGTCGAGCAGCAAGGATGGTAGCCTTAGGGCTTCCTAAATGGTGAATAATTTCTTCTTTTTTTCTGTTACCTATAATTTCAAATTTTGAGCTCATGATATCTGATTTCGAATAGACTATAAGGGTGAAATGTACTAGGCATTTTTCAGTGATGCTAAGGGGCATGCTATAGTGGTGAAATGCAAGAATGCTCAACATCCTGATGTACATAACTTAAACATCCAATTTTCAGAGAAGTACTGTAGAATTCTTATCCACAATTGCTCATATCGTTGGAACAGAGAGATTCTATCTTTCATTGAAAAAAAAGGAAGAAGCTAAAACAACGAGGATGACAACCTTTCTTCTATTTAACACTCAACAATGTTTTGTCAAAGTAGGGTCGTATGTACAGCGTCATTTACATTCTCGCTTAAACAAAGGGCAGCATCACTAAGCAGCCATGAAATGAGAATACTTTCTGAATTTTCTGTACATAAAGGAACAAGAATATTGGAAGAAGTTCATCAACTTTGAACTAACTCCATCGCTTCGGAGTATTCGAGGTTCTTGGTGAGGATGTTGCTTGTGTAATTGTGCTTCTTCGTGTGCTTGCTGATGCTGTAACAAAATAGTTGGTAAACACTTCAGAGTACTGTATGTGTGTATGGACCTAGTGAAGTTTATGTCTGCTGTATTGTATCAAATGTATAACTTAATCTCAGTTAATTTAAATTGTACCCGAAAAGTTTGGTTACGGAGCTTAGTTCACGGATGGGTAAACAGTGCACAAGAGTAACTGGGGACGGCGCGGATCGAAGCAGATATAATACTAGAGTTGGGAGAAATAGACCATAGGTGCAGGAGGAGACCTTTAATGAACAAATATGATGCATATTCTTTTACAGCGCTCACTTAAGACTCAAATTGTCTTCCTAATCACTCAGCCAAAGTAACAGAGATAAATCTGCTGCAGTTCATGAGCCACAGTAACCGAGTGCTATAGTCCATGAGCTATAATAACGTGAAGTGGGCCCACACTCATGACATGCTCCCTGTAGATTTGTAAATTGTCTTATCATGTTTTTTCGTGAGTACTGGTTTAATTTTTCTGAGCATTAAATGTGCACTTGTTTTCGCGATCAATGGAATATTCTTGAATATAATACTAGTGTGCTTATCTTTAGATAATTGAACTAGCGTACATTCTGAAGCATTACAAGGACACTGCAATAATATTTACTCAGATATTTAGATCCTAAGCCATCAAACAGCTGATTTAGTTGCACCCGAAAGCAGTAACCATATCTGCTATGGGTGGCGCACAATTTCAATGACATACAAGTGAGCTTACCTGAAGATCTAGGAGTAGAATCTCTTGATTTGGGCCACACACTAGAAGATGGGGCTGTTTTTGGTGTTGTTGCCTTTTGTACTCGAGTGGTCACCTTAGGTCTGCATGAGGATGAATGAGTGCTTACAAATGAAAATAGGTAAGACAAAATGCTAAGGGCCAAGTAAACATATAGAGATATTCATGTAACATTTTGACATCATAGTGCCTACTTACCTTAGTTACCTACTCCAGTCACATGGATTGCTTTTACTTATATTAATTAATAGTGCATTTTACATGGTAGAGAATACTAAAGGGAATTTCTCCCCTCCTAAGAACAGAAAGATGGTACTACGGGGAAAACGGAACCATGAGTTCATGATGCTACCAAGACAACCGGAAGTACTTACAGTCGATCTTTTGGTGTGTTGGGTGCATTTTCTTGTTCTTTCCATGTGCTAGCTATTTTTTCCTGCTCCGGGAAGAGAGCAAAGTCAACCATGCTACTTATTGAGCCGTCGGTTTCTGTACCCATGGATATGCCACTATCTGATATATCGCTTAACCTCTCCTCTGAATCGGCGTAACCAAAGCTGGCAAGCTCAGGATCAGCTGAACTTGGACCCATCTCATCTTCAGGGAGCTTGGAAAGTACCATAATCTCCCTCTGCTGCTGGATATCATCAACCGACTGCATGGAGCTAGTTTCAGAATGCCTATCACTGATCTCAGAGAAGTTATCAGCATCGGAACCTGCCCTACTGAGAAGGCCCATTGCCTTTCCGCCAGATGCCGTTCTTCGATGTTGTATTTTGCTTCCCAGGGATGATATGCCTGGGGAGGAGGACGAATGTTTCAGCAAGGAATCAGCACGTTTGCCTGCCTTTACCCTGGGGCTGTTAGTCTGTAGCTGGTTGATCTCCTCATCCTTCTTTGCAATTTTATCTTTGAGCAGTGAGAGCTGCAGGGTGAAAAAAAGAATGTTAGAGTAATCAAATGATACATGGAAGTATCTTGTGGTAAACTGTTAATACTGTATTTTTTCAAACAAAAGACAACTGTAGTTGCATTTCATGCCAGAGGTAAGTTCCACGCCTACACCATCTATTATGTTTTCCAGGTGCATAGACCACATGAAGGATAATAGAATAGTAGTATATGTGATCAAGAGAAGTTGGTTATACATTTCTGTTGCCACTGTATCAACAATAAATTAGTTAGAAAAATACTCGCAAAATTTCACCTGTTCCTTAAATTCTCTGATATCTTTGCCCTCTTTATTTGCCTTGGCAGCACCCAGTTCCACTCCCGAAACTCTTTCAGCAAACCTCAAAGTACTTAAACTCTCTGCATAGGATGAGACATCGGGATTGATCTGCACAAACATGAGGGTCTTTGCATTGCCACCTACAAATGAATATTTTTCAGTTAAAATAATAATATAAAACATGCACAACAATGTTATATAGCTAATGAGGAAAGATAGGCACCCAAAGAACTCTGCAGGACTTGTGTAAGTTTGCTGTTTCGGTATGGTACATGAGAGTTCTTCTGTGATAGAGAAAATATAACATCTCCAAGAGCAGACAGAGATTTATTGATGTGCTGTGCTTCTTTGAGTCTATCGCCTGTAACAGCAGAACGGTCCACCCTTTCACTTCCAGCAAGATCAACAAGATGGAGGGCCCCGCGCAAAGTAGCTCCAGTTTTCAAATCTACACCTTGAACGTGTACAGTGACAACACTGAAAAATACTCAAAATGAGCCTCATTTTCGATATAATCAGAAGAAAAACCTCTACTGGAATCATGAAACGGTAAGATTAACCTGTGAGATCTGCTGCTTCGCTCATTCAGTGCCGTCGCACCCACCGCTCTGTTCCCAAGTCCTGTTCTCATTAACTCAATAACATCGGTCGTTGAGTTGACAGGATGCAACGTTGCATCGGGAACAGCAAGCCCATTGGGACGGCTGGAATTCAAAATCCCTAGAGTGTGCAAGTTAAAGGAAACAAGAGTCTGTTCTTTACATACTTGTATTTGTGACCTTCCAGAGGTTTAAGGGTGTGTGTGCTATAACAAGATGAACAGATAAGTGGTATTCCATTAAGGATGGTAAAGGAATGTTGAACCAAGTTTTAAGCTTCTACACGTTCATTTGAACTGAACCAACTGATCAATCAAGTTTACAACTAGGCCTAGGTTCAGTACTTCGGTTACATTAACACTTCTTTTTAATCTAGACACACTAACAATGGATTTGCCAACTAAATCAACAGATCATAGTGTATGTATACTGACCACATCAAAACAGATCAATATGCATAACAAACATTGGTGACTATACAATGTAAGCGACAGAAGGATATTTCTTGTCTGAACCATTGCTTCCTAAGAGATCATGGATTTGTTCGTTGTATATCTCAATCATTTGAACACTAATTTCATACTTGAATGTATCTCCTCGATTGCATGATATAAAGAACAGGTCATTCAGAGCTCTGAAATTGACACCCAATTCCTGCTCGGTAGCATCTTCAGGCCCAGTCTGAGATATTCATTAAGACAAAAGGCACAATTAAAACATCATATCTGTCAACAAATAATGGTTATCATTAAAATAAAAAAATAGAAGAAGATTCTCATATTGAGATTTCCATACCATTGTGTAGGTTTTTCCTGATCCAGTTTGACCATACGCAAAAATGCAAACATTATAGCCATCAAGGACTGATCTAATCAGTGGTTGAATATCCTTGAATACCTCATCTAGAAAAAGAAGACATAAATAAATAAATCAACATACATTGTATACTACCACTGCAAAAAATATGATCTGTGAAGATGCATAGGCCAAATTTTCATTAGTACCTTGAGAAATAGTGGGGCCAAGAACTTTGTTAAACTTGAACAACTTGCTCCCTTCTTTTCCATTTTTTGCAGGGTTTGCTAAAACGAGTTCACCATTATCACCAATAAACTCAGTTGTACTAGACTTATGATCCTCGTCCGGAAGAAAAGGTCTTATCCGGCAAAAGACTCTGATATTTCCTGATGAAGAAATTAAAAATCTTAGAAATTCGATAGAATTAATCGTATCACCATGTGTAAATTGATGTTGTTTGCATAGCCACCTTTTAGCTCCTGAACCTCGTTAAACAATTTTCTATTTTCTTCAAGAGTAGAATGATACTTCTCTGCAGCATCCGTTAATACCTTAAGGCTTTGTCCTGCGAAATCGCTTCAAAAATTTAAGTTATAAATTGTTAGCAACAAGAAGTCAATTTATTACTCACTCATTTGTTCATACCAAGGCCACTAAGTTCTTCAGACCATCTCTTCTGGCAGTTTTGGATTTCATGCCTAATGGAAACAGAAGATAACCTCAAATCCTGATAGGGGAGAAGTTTTAACTTAAATTGATGGCTTCACCAACTCTTAAAACGAAATGCAGAGGAAATATAAAATTTATTTAACAAACCTATACCTGAATATTCTGCATTTGTATACCTACAAATTGGTTCAGCATGATTTCCTTCTGCTGCCAGGTTTGGATTCTTGATTCCAACAATTCTTCAAGATGCCTCCCTCTCTTAGTAGAATCTTCTAGCTTTAGCTCCACTTCCTTTATCCTCTGTTCAAAATCCCTGTTTTCCTGCAAAGCCGTAGTCTTCAAGTCTTGAATATATGTCTCATGTGATATTCTTGCTACCGCAAGCTCTTGCCTTAGTTGTGATATTATGTTGCCACTGTTCTCTTTATCCTTTAGAAGATTAAGTACATCTTCGTTCTTAGTTTCCAACAGGCTCTGGCTCGTTTCACATGATGCTTTCATAGCTTCTAATTCTAACCTTAATTTCATAATTGTAACTTTATAATTTTCTTTCTCCTTCATCAAACTAATGAGTTCATCTTTATACATAATTGGCTTAGCTATATGTTCCTCTGCTGATTGATTTCTATCTCCATCCCTGCCTTTCTTCAAGCTAACCGTGTCTTCCTTCTCCTTTATTAACCTAGCCATTTCTTCCTTCTCTTTCATCAATCTAATTATATCTTCCTTGTCATTCAACAATCTAGCCATATCTTCCTTATCCTTTGTCAGTCTAGTTACATTTTCCTTGTCCTTTGTTAGCATTGTCAGATCCCCCTCAAGTAATTGCCCTTTCTCTTCAAATTTGTCTTTCTCCATCTGCAGAATAAATTGAGTTATTATTTGAAAATAGAAAAATATTTGTAAGTGTTCATTTTCTTATTTTTATTAGCAGTAATAATTCTATTATCCTTGGTGTGGATAAACTCGAACTCTTGGCATTTCATCTTTCTTAGTGCAAAGACAGGCAAAGCTTCTGTGTGCAAAGTGTTCCTCTTGTAATGATTGAAAGAAAAGATGCAGAACTGACATCAAATGAAAGATTTGAGGGGAAACCGCAGTTTCTCTTGTAACTCGAACTACATTTTCGTTTGAATAGTAAAGTGATAATAATATGAAGATGTCAGCAATGCTATATGAGAAACAAACCTTCATCTGGTGCACAGGCTCTGCAGCAACCTGGTAAAAAAGTAAGGAAACGAAAATAAGAAAGGAGACAAACCATTTACATTTATATTGAGATCATCATCACTAAAACTTACATGTGCTTTTCCATTTGTTGCATGTATTTGCCCACTTATCCCACTGGCTAGTGCCTCTAAAACTCTTATCCTTGATTTGTATTTCTCTTCGCGTGCTTTCATAAGGTTATTTTGCTGCATAGAGGTAAAATTTCAACAAGAGCAATCTGAAAAATAAGTGTGAATAAGTACTCCTTACATTTCTTATGTGCTCTGCCTGTGTAGAAATCCGTCGTTCAACCTCCAATACGATCTTTCTCAACAAGAAAGCGAGATGCTGTGCAAAGAACATTATCGTCATATTCAAGAGGATGAAAAGAGTCCGCAGAAAAATGTGTCGGAGTTTCAGTGTATGAAAGGAATAAACTAACTGCATTGCTTTTGAGTAGCCTACATAAGGAATTTCACCATTCTTCCTCTCAATAATCTCATCGAGGATGCCATTCACAACACTCAAAAGTGACTGAGTAGGGGCATTCTGCAATAATAATTTTGTGATGCAGAGAATCAAAATCGAATCTGATGTCAAAATAATTCTAACAGGTATATATTTTAGTACACAGCACTTACATCCAAGCTGGTGGATTTCATCATATCTGAAATTTTAGAACTAGGCAGATCAGAATAACCTCCTTGCCTCAGTTGGAAGACTTCATGAAAATTGCGTCCAGCATGCCGCGATGTAGAAGATAGTTCAGGTCGTGATATAACAGACGATGGTTCTACAGGAAAAAAAAATGACTTAGCTGATAATGGAACCTGTTTTGTATAAAAACAGCTCTAATTGAAATGGTCAATAATGTGTAAATCCATTACGCACAATTTGTTACTAGTACAACTTGACTGTTAAAATTATGATTTCTTCTATATTTTCAATCCTCAGGAATAATGTAAAGCAGCACCCTCAGTAAGTCAGTATACTCTCACTGGATAATTCCTCTAGTTAATACCAAATCTTTGAACACATAAATAGGATCTCACCTGACACGGCTGGACTTTTGGACACCTTTTGTATCGTTGTTTCCATTCGTTTGCCATCTTCTCTTGCTTCAGAATTTTGTGTGACCTGACCATTCTCCCTTCTGGAGAATTCCACGGTGTGCATCCTCCCATTTGTTGGAAGGCCACAAGTCCAGCCTTCCCCAGCACGGGAGACAAACTGATCCCTCAGTGCAAGAAGACAGGCAACCACAGCTGACATCGGGCCCTAGATTAGTGCCAATAATGTCGTAATAGAACCCAATGAGACGTGGAAGATAATGCTTTGCACTGCAGAAAACAGCTGGAACTGCAAACATGCTCCTTGGCAGCATTGCAAAACTGACAACAATTATTGTGAAAACACATGCATAGTACTACTACAGCACATAATATCACAAAAAAATAAAAATAAAATCGTGGCACTCCAATATTTTATTAACTTCAACATTTTGGGCAGTTTAAGCTTGTAACGAAACTGAACTTGAAACTTAGCAGCAGCTATGAAAATCGGAAGGCACCGCACTGTCCGATCAGATATTCAGACGTCCTATGAGTTCGATATAAGAAAGTACTCTTAGTTGTTCAACTGCTTGAGAGTTGGTGGTCATCCACAACCACATACGACATCGTCCACTAGCAGTTAGATTCGGCAAGGACAGACTCACAGAGATTAATGTGTCGCTTGCCCACACAACAAGCCGTTCAATGGCAACCGGCAACACACAACCTAGAGCGAAAACGAGCTCCTAACTTCTTCGACGCGAAGCTCTAGCTACCTCACAGCAATAACATCACCGGAGTCCCCGTCCGCAGGTGGCGACGGGTCAACGGGCAATCCAAAATACGAGCGCTGATGATGATCACTGTCACACCAATTGCTGAATGAAGAACACGAACAAACAACACGCGTACCGTCTCGAGGTCCGAGGGCGTGAAGCCAGGGAGGCCCATCCGCTCCACGGCCGCGAGGAACCGCCCGACATCGCGCTCTGCCTCCGCCGCCGCCGCTCCGCCCTGCGGCACGCAGCATCAACGGCGATCACGACCAGAGAAGACAGAGTGTGGCAGGAGAGAAGGGCGCGTGGCGCGGCGCCGGACATGTCTGTGAGGGGTGGACGGGGCGGGTGGCGTACCTCTTCGCGCGGGGAAGAGGGGCGGGCGAGCTTGTCGAGCGCGGCGCGGAGCAGCGCGCCGTCCGCGAGAGCGGCCCGGAGCTCCTCGTCCGAGGCGCGCGGAGGCGGGAGCGGCAGCGCCGACTCCCGGAGCAGCCTGCGCAGCCACGATACGGCCTCCGATCGCCGCCGCTCCACTGCGAGAAAAGAAGGAAATCAAAATGGTGGAACGAGTCAATGAACCATCATCGGCGTGGGGGCGAGACCATAGTTTGAATGAAGGTCGGGACTCGGGAGGGTTTTACGTACGGGATTCGGCGGCGGTGGCGGCGGACATGGAAACCAGCGGACGGGCGCGCGGAGAGGAGGGGGTCGGGGGATTGGAGCGGAGAGCCGTTTGACCGGAAGATGGAGGGAAGTGGGCAGCGCGCGCCGGGGAGAAGGGAGGCGTGGGGGAGTGGGCGACGTGCGGGGGCGATCGATGTGCTTGTGCTGTGCTGTCTGCTGCGCGCTAGATTTTGGGGTGATTTTGGTTCCGGTCGTCGTGGATTGGGATTCTTCTCGCCGAACTTGGCCGGGGAAGGTACAAGGTCAGATCAGCAGACTGTTTACTTACGCGGGAGGGAAGGGAAAGGTTTAGGGGAGGGGCCTGACCACACTGTTATAAAAGCAACTACGACTGCACGATTCAAACGGATGCGGGCTTTGTTCATCTTTTGTCTGTTTAGATTGGCGTGCCCTCCTTCTTTTGTAAATAGGCCGTTCGTGCGCTTAACGTGCCGATCCATTTTGATTCCGCGCACAAAGAGTTTGTAATGCTAAAGATGGCCCGTGGCCACACATCTCGCCATATATCATGCCGGTGTCTAGAGTTCACGCCGGCGATATACCAGCGACCGACATACATATGTCAACCAACAAAAAGATAAGGCCCTGCATATGCCAACGGCCGGCATACATATGCCGACTATGAAGGGGTTCTGTCCATCTTGGCTCTGCGTCTTGTCGGGATCGAACGTAGCGCCACTGACACCACCTTCATAGATGAGGCCCTACATGAAGAGGCTGGTCTCCTCTTCCGCAGCCTGCATTTTGTCGAACAGGTTTCGGTCATTTGTCACGGCGTCGGCTTGGAGCTTGCGAGGCCGCTTGCGCGCACCCCCGGAGGACGATCCACCGCCCACAGGTACCGCGTTGAGGTCGATGCCCGCGGGCACTGGAGTGCCAGGCGCGACCACGCTCACCCGGTGAACCGAAGCCCGTAGAGTACATACGGGATGTCTGCAGGTGGTGCCTCTGGAAGCCATGCGCCGTCAGTGTGGAGGACATGCGCGGCGAGTCGGGAAGTTGGTGACGAAGGGGCGATGAGCCGATGCTGGCCGCGGCCACAGCGGCAGCGACGAGCCTGTGTTGCGCACGGTTTAACCCTAGTATCAGCCGGGTCTGCCTTGTGGCCTCGCGGACGAGCTGATTGTTCTTCGCGATGTTGGCCTCTTGCTCCAAGGAGGTGGCGAGGGGGACCGTGGCTTCATTCCTGGCTTCTTGCTGATGCCGACAGTTCTTCCTCCTCAACGATTGGTCGGCGCGTGATACATCTCCAACGTATCTATAATTTATGAAGTATTCATGCCATGTTTACAACAATTTTATATTTTTTTGTATGATTTGATTAGAACTAACCCGGAATGACGCTATTTTCAGAAAAACTACCGTGGTGTCATTTTTGTGTGCAGAAATAAAAGTTTTCGGAATGAGTTGAAAATTTACGATGATTTTTATGGACCAAAAGAGACCCCCGAAGCACAAGAGCTGGGCCAGGAAGTGGACAAGGAGGCCACAAGCCCTGTAGGCGTGCCCTACCCCTAGGGAGGGTGCTTCGGGCTTGTCGGCCCCTCGGGCACCCCCTTGACGTGAGACCGGCGCCAAAAATTCTTATAAATACCCAAACCTCTGAAAAAACCCTAGATGGGGAGTTTCACCGCCGCAAGCCTCTGTAGCCACAAAAAACCAATCGGGAGCCGGTTCCGACACTGTGTTGGAGGGGGAAACCATCATCGGAGGGCACCTTCATCATCCCGGCGGTCTTCATGACGACGAGGGATTAGTTCACTCTCGGGGCTGAGGGTATGTACCAGTAGCTATGTGTTTGATCTCTCTCTCTCCCTCTCTCTCTCTCTCTCCCTCTCTCTCTCGTGTTCTTGAGATGACACGATCTTGATGTACTGCGAGCTTTATTAATATAGATGAATCATATGGAGTTTTCCCCTCTCTATCTTCTTGTGATGAATTAAGTTTTCCCTTTGAAGTTTTCTTACCGGATTGAGTATTTAAAGGATTTGAGAACACTTCATGTATATCTTGCGATGGGATATCCGTGGTGACAATGGGATGTTCTATTGATCCACTTGATGTATCTTTTGGTGATCAACTTGTGGGTTTCGTGACCTTGGGAATCTATGCATAGGGGTTGGCACACATTTTCGTCTTAACTCTCCGGTAGAAACTTTGGGACACTCTTTGAAGTTCTTTGTGTTGGATTGAACCTGATGAATATGAAATTGTGTGATGCATATCATATAATCAAGCCCATGGGTACTCGTGGTGAAATTAGAGTATCTAGGTGACATTAGGGTTTTGGTTGATGTGTATCTTAAGGTGTTATTTTAGTACAAACTCTAGGGCTGTTCGTGACACTTATAGGGATAGCTCATACGATTGATCGGAAGAGATAACTTTGAGGTGGTTTCATACCCTACAATAATTTTTTCATTTGTTCTCCGCTATTTGTGACTTTGGAGTGAACTCTTTGTCGCACGTGAGGGATTTACATATGATTCAACTATGTCAGTATTGTTGAGAGAACTTGCACTAGTGAAAGTATGAATCCTAGGCCTTGTTTTCAAGCATTGCAATACCGTTTTTGCTCACTTTTGTTACTTGCTACCTTGTTGTTTTTATATTTTCAGATTACAAAAACTTATATCTACCATCCATATTGCACTTGTATCACCATCTATTCACCGAACTAGTGCACCTATACAATTTGCCATTGTATTGAGTGTGTTGGGGACACAAGAGATTTCTTTTATTTGATTGCAGGGTTGTTTGAGAGAGATCATCTTCATCCTACACCTCCCACGGATTGATAAACCTTAGGTCATCCACTTGAGGGAAAATTGCTACTGTCCTACAAAACTCTGCACTTGGAGGCCCAACAAGGTCTACAAGAATAAAGTTGTGTAGTAGACATCAAGCTCTTTTCTGGCACCGTTGCCGGGGAGGTGAGTGCTTGAAGGTATATCTTTAGATATTGCAATCAAATCTTCAGTTTCTTTTTTATCACTAGTTCGGTTTTATAAAAGAAAACTATAAAAAAATGGAGTTTAGGTTGCATTAACTGTTTCGTCTCTTTAATGTCTTTCGTGAAAATGATGGTTCGGAAAATTGTGCTCAATTGGTAGAGGAAGAATTTATGAAAATACTTAATGAGAATTCCTTTAATGATGAAAATGATAGAAATTTTTCTACTATGAACTCTCTGAATATTCATGATGCTAATGATATGCAAAGCCACAAGCTTGGGGATGCTATGTTTGATGAATATGATATTTTTAGTTCCCCAAGTTTTGATGAGCAAAACTATTATGATGATGGCATGCCTCCTATCTATGATGATTATGATGATGACATGTATTATATAAAGAGTGATAGTAACCATGAAACTTGTTATCATGATTTTAATATTGAAAGTGGTTATGTCTATCAAGTACCTCATGGTAGTTATTTTGTTGAGTTTTCTCCCACTATTATGAATGAGAAGAAATTTGCTTATGTGGAGAGTGATAAAAATTCTATGCATGTGCATCATGAAGAGAATGATTTATGTGATAGTTATATTGTTTAATTCCTTCATGATGCTACTGAAAACTATTATGAGGGAGGAACTTATGCTTGCAGAAATTGCAATAATATCAAGTTTCCTCTCTATGTGTTCAAAGTTTTGAAGTTATGCTTGTCGTGCCTTCCTATGCTAGTTGATTATTTCTCCCATAAATTGTTTGCTCACAAAATCCCTATGCATGGGAAGTGGGTTAGACTTAAATGTGGTTGTCATGTGATTCATGATGCTCTCTTGCATGTTTCAATTATTATTCCTATACGAGCATCATTGAAATCATCATGCCTAGCTACAAGGCATTAAAGAAAAACACTTGTTGGGAGACAACCAACACTTTTACCTTCTGTTTTTATGTGTTCACATGATTAATATACTGTATTAATTTTTTATGTCTTTTATTTCAATAAAGTGCCAAGAAAATCCCTTGGGATAGTGTGGATACATGCTTTTACGATTCTGTGCAAAAACAGAAAGTTTTGCGTCTAGTATATGAATTATACGATTTTACTGGAGCGTCAAAAATTCTGAAATTTTTACAAAAACTTTATATAAAAGTTTACTAGGCTGTCCTAATTTTTCAGAATTTTTGGAGTTGCATAAGTATGGTGATTGTTCAAATCATTACAGACTGTTCTGTTTTTGATAGAATCTGCCCTTAATGCATAGTTTGTTTGTTTTATAGTTTCTATGGCTTATATTGCTTAATATAAATTGTGTAAATTATAGAGTACAGTAGTAATTATGTGGAAAAAATTATGAATCTTGTCTTTGACAGTACCCAAGTGACTGATTTGTTTTACCATACTAACCCATCTCACAAAGTTCCGTTTAGTTTTGTGTGATTGAAGTTTTCAAGTTTTGGGTGAGATATCGACATGAGGAGAATAAGGAGTGACAAAACCCTAAGCTTGGGGATTCCCAAGGCACTCCAAGATAAAATTCAAGGAAGATACAAGCAACTAAGCTTGGGGATGCCCCGGAAGGCATCCCCTCTTTCGTCTCCAACATTATCGGTACATCTTACTTGGAGCTATATTTTTATCCGTCACATTATATGTGTTTGATTGGAGCGTCATTATAATTTGGTCTTCTCTGTTAGATGTTATTTAGAATCTTGTTTTTCAATAAAAAGTTCCAAGAATTGCATTAGGATGCTTGCATTGCATGTTTTGCTATGTGTTGTATAAACACAGAAACTTTTTCTGTAGTGTTTGAATTTTGTTATTTAACTGGAATGTGAAAATTTTCTGAATTTTTAAAAAGTTTTTTCATATAAATTTAGTAGCATGTCCTATATTTTCATAATTTTTTGAGTTACATAAGTACACTGGTTTAATAGATTGGTAGAGACTGTTCTGTTTGGACAGATTGCTGTCATAGTTTTGTTATCTACTTTTCCTATAGTTTCCATAGCTTATATTATTAGATATAAATTGTGGAAATAATAATAAACAGTAGATGATGTTTGAAATTATTATGCAACTTGTCTTGGAAGTACATAAAGAGTTGATTTATTATTATGTGCACTAACCTATCTCACGAGTTCTTTTCAAGTTTTGTGTGGATGAAGTTTCTGAGAATAGGTGAAACCGGGATATGAGAGGATTGAAAGAGATACAAAATCTCAAGCTTGGGGATGACCAAGGTACCCCAAGTAAATATTTCAATAAGTATCAAGCATCCAAGCTTGAGTATGCTACGCATCCCACCTCTCTTCATCAACAATTACGGTTAGCCTATGTTGATCCTAAGTTTTTATTTCTCCACATGATATGCACTATTCTTGGAGTGCTATTTTTATTTTGCTTAATGTTTGAATACATTCCTTGGATCTGAAATCTTGAATGAGAGAGAGTCATCATATGGCTATTTAACTACTTGACTATGCATTGATCTTCACTTATATCTTTTTGGAGTAGTTTTGTCATTTACTCTCGTGCTTCACTTATATCCTATGAGAAAATGGTTGAATGAATTGAATATCATAAATCTGAAATTATATATGTTTTATATGCTTATCCCATGGGGAGTAATGACTTCACATATAAGAAGTAGAGGTGGCAAAATTTATTGAAAGATAGCAAACACCGCATTGGTCACTTGAACAATTCATGAAAGAATATTGAAGGAAGAGAGATTTCACATATAAATATACTATCTTGGACATCTTCTATGATTGTGAGCCCCATTAATTATTTTCAAACTTGAGCAAATTAGTTGAAGTTGGACAAGCAAGACAACGTAATGAGTTATGCTTGGGTATATTTGTATAGAAGTTATATTGTTATGGATCCTCCAACATGTGGTGCTTGCTTAGGATCTTTTGCTAGCCAAAAATTTGTACTAAGTAGAGATACTAATTGTGCATAAAAAACCTTAAACCCAGTTTCTTGCCATGAGTGTCCACCATATCTACCTATGGATTGAATAAGATCCTTCAAGTAAGTTGTCATCGGTGCAAAAAGCAATAAAAATTGCTCCTAAATATGTATAATCTTTTATTGTAAGGGAAAATAAGCGTTGTACGAACTTGTGATGGTAAATAAATAAAAGCGATGGGCTGCATAATAAAGGTTGCTATCACAAAGAGCAATACAACGTGACGTTCCTTTACATTAAAGGTTTGCACATCCAAAATTAAATAGCGCATGGCAACCTATGTTTCCCTCTGCGAAGGTCCTATCTTTTACTTTCATGTATTTACATTTATGCAAGAGTCAATAGTATTCCTTCTTAGTTCAACCTCAGTTATTCTTTAGTTGACAAGCATCATGTGGTGGGGAAAGATCTAAGCATATATGGCCATTCAAATATATTTGATCATGAATTATTATTGTTGTCAATTATCTATATGGTAAATAAGTTGGAAGGCGAAACATTAAGCCCCTATCTTTCTCTGTGTTCGACGGTTGCCATTTGCTCTAAAAATATGCTTTGAGTCTTAGCAATCATGGAAGACTATATGATAGTTGACTATGCGGAATTTGCTAAATCAAAGCTCTTACATAGACCCTTCCTGAAAATAAGATGAATTGCAATTGTTTGGTGACTGAAAGCATAGTTTGTTAGTTTTCAAGAAACTTTATGGTCTATACTTTAACATGTGAATAGATTACTGCTTCATCATGAGAAGTTTTATGAGATGAGCTACTATTTATGATATATAATGATTCTAGAAAAAGTGTTTGGAACTATCATTGATCAAATTTATGCACTATGCTAGCATTCACACTTCATAAATTATTTCTTTAATCATTTACCTACTCGAGGACGAGCAGGAATTAAGCTTGGGGATGCTAATAAGTCTCCAACATATCTATAATTTATGAAGTATTCATGCCATGTTATAACAATTTTATATGTTTTTATATGATTTGATTAGAACTAACCCAGACTGATGCTGTTTTCAGCAGAACTACCGTGGTGTCGTTTTTGTGTGGAGAAATAAAAGTTCTCGGAATGGGTTAAAAATTTACGGTGATTTTTTATGGACCAAAAGAGATCCCCTGAAGCACAAGAGCTGGGCCAGGAAGTGGACGAGGAGGACACAAGCCCTCTAGGCACGCCCTACCCCCAAGGAGGGTGCTTCGGGCTTGTGGGCCCCTCAGGCACCCCCTTGACGTGAGACCGATGCCAAAAGTTCTTATAAATACCCAAACCTCCGAAAAGAACCCTCGATGGGGAGTTCCGCTGCTGCAAGCCTCCGTAGCCACAAAAAACCAATCGGTAGCCCGTTCTTGTGCTTCAGGGCTAAGGGTATGTACCAGTAGCTATGTGTTTGATCTCTCTCTCTCTCTCTCTCTCTCTCTCTCTCTCTCGTGTTCTTGAGATGAAACAATCTTGATGTACCGCGGGCTTTATTAATATAGATGAATCATATGGAGTTTTCCCCTGCCTATCTTCTTGTTATGAATTGAGTTTTCCCTTTGAAGTTTCCTTACCCGATTGAGTATTTAAAGGATTTGAGAACACTTGATGTATGTCTTGCGACGGGATATCCGTGGTGAAAATGGGATGTTCTATTGATCCACTTGATGTATCTTTTGGTGATCAACTTGCGGGTTCCGTGACCTTGGGAATCCATGCATAGGGGTCGGCACACGTTTTCGTATTGACTCTCCGGTAGAAACTTTGGGGCACTCTTTGAAGTTCTTTGTGTTGGATTGAACCTGATGGATCTGAAATTGTGTGATGCATATTGTATAATCAAGCCCATGGGTACTCGTGGTGACATTGGGGTATCTAGGTGACAATAGGGTTTTGGTTGATGTGTATCTTAAGGTGTTATTTTAGTACAAACTCTAGGGCTGTTCGTGACACTTATAGGGATAGCTCATACGATTGATCGGAAAAGATAACTTTGAGGTGGTTTTGTACTCTACAATAATTTCTTCGTTTGTTCTTGCTACTTCTCGAGCATGCGTTGGTTTCCCGTGAAGAGGAACGGTTTGATGCAGCAAAGTAGATAAGTATTTCCCTCAATTTTTGAGAACCAAGGTATTGATCCAGTAGGAGACACAAGTGACCCACCAATAGATATACCTGCACAAGGAATCAAACTCTTGCACCCAACGCTATAAAGGGGTTGTCAATCCCTTCACGGTTATTTGCAAGGATGGGATCTAGTAGAGATAGATATAATAGGATGCTTGAACAGAAAGTAAAACTAAAATTAAAAACAATGCAGCAAGTATTTTTGGTGTTTTTGGTTTCAGATTTGAAAATATAATATGGAAAATAGACCCGGGGGCCATAGGTTTCACTAGATGGCTTCTCTCATGATGGCAAGTATTACGGTGGGTGAACAAATTATTGTTGAGCAATTGATAGAAAAATGAATAGTTATGAAGATAAAGGCAATGATTATGCATATAGGCATCACGTCCATGTCAAGTAGACCGAAACGATTCTGCATCTACTACTATTACTCCACACATCGACTGACTCCTGCCTGCATCTAGAGTATTAAGTTCATGAAGAACAAAGTAACGCATTAGGTAAGATGACATGATGTAGAGGGATAAACTCAAGCAATATGATGAAACCCCCATTTTTTACCCTTGATGGCAACAATACAATACGTGCCTCGCTACCCCTACTATGTCACTGGGTGAGGACACCGCAATATTGAACCCAAAACTAAGCACTTCTCCTATTGCAAGAATTACCAATCTAGTTGGCCAAACCAAACCAATAATTCGAAGAGACTTGCAAAGATATGAAATCATGCATATAACAATTCAGGAAAGACTCAAATAATATTCATGGATAATCTGAACATAAACCCACAATTCATCGGATCTCGACAAACACACCACAAAAGAGTATTACATCGAATAGATCTCCATGAAGATCATGAAGAACATGGTATTGAGAAGCAAAGAGAGAGAAGAATCCATCTAGCTACTAGCTATGGACCAATAGGTCTATGGTGAACTACTCATGCATCATCGGAGGGACAATGGAGTTGATGTAGATGCCCTCCGTGATCGAATCCCCCTCCGCCAGATTATCGGAAAAGGCTCCAAGATTGGATCTCTCGGGAACGGAGGCTTCTGGCGGTGGAAAAGTGTTTTTGTGGCTCATTATGATAATGATGGAGTATTTGTGTATTTATAGGACTAAGATTAGGGTTAGAGGAGGTGCCAGGGGCCCACAAGCCTGCCCGGCGTGGGGTACCCCCCTGGCCGCGACAAGCGGGCTTGTGGCCCCGTGGCAGCTCCTCTGCCTTGGTTCTCAAGTCTCATGGCTTCCATATTTTCCAGAAAATATCTTTCCGGAGGTTTTATTCTGTTTGGACTCCGTTTAATATTCCTTATATGCGAAACTCAAAAACAAGGAAAAAACAAAAACTGGCACTAGGCTCTAGATTAATAGGTTAGTCCCCAAAATAATATAAAATAGCATATTAATGCATATAAAACATCCAAAACAGATAATATAATAGCATGGAACAATCAAAAATTATAGATATGTTGGAGAACTTGCACTAGTGAAAGTATGAACCCTAGGCCTTGTTTTCAAGAATTGCAATACCGTTTTTGCTCACTTTTGTTACTTTCTACCTTGCTTTTTTTATATTTCCAGATTACAAAAACTTATATCTACCATCCATATTGCGCTTGTATCACCATCTCTTTGCCGAACTAGTGCAGGTATACAATTTGCCATTGTATTGGGTGTGTTGGGGACACAAGAGATTTCTTGTATTTGATTGCAGGGTTGTTTGAGAGAGACCACATTCATTCTACACCTGCCATGGATTGATAAACCTTAGGTCATCTACTTGAGGGAAAATTGCTACTGTCCTACAAAACTCTGCGCTTGGAGGCCCAACAAAGTCTACAAGAATAAAGTTGCATAGTAGACATCAACACGCTCCACGGGCATTAGCACCTTCTTCTTCTTGGGGGCCACCGACCCTTTTCGCCCGCCATGACGACCGATAGAGGAGAGGGAGACAAGGCCAGTGGTGGCATCGAGGGTTGGCACATCGTCGTCCATGGCGCGCGTGGGGATGGGTTGGCGGGAGGTTTTGGGTAATTTGAGGGAGAGTGGTGGCTGTGTGCCATCGACGGGCATGCTAGGGGGAGAAGGGCGGGCATAGTGTGCGTCCGTTCTGTGTCCGCACGAACGCAAATCCAGCCCAAATTTGAGCCTGGAATGGGCCGCGAGTGGACAAAAAGCGGACACATGTCCGTTTGGGTCGACGTGTTGGGCCGTGTTTTGTGTCCGCGGCGATCCAAACAGACACGGGTGGACAAATGGGCCGTGTGGTTGGAGTTGCTCTAACACACCTTTCAAATTTAGGGCCCTATTGTTATTTTCATTTTTTTGAGGAATAGGGTGGTTTTATTACTCAACCAAAGGGAAATTCACCTTACAAAGTTTTGGAACAACACCTAGGCCAGATCATGGGAATAGAAAAAAACATATGATTGATATGACATGACCAGATTGCATCATAGAAAACAAAGGTCTTTTTAAAGGGGTGCGGATGAACGTTAGAAATCCTATAAAAAGTAGTATAAAGAAACTCTTAGAACAAATTCTAGTTAGATCCCATACTATGAATCAAACAACCAAGATAGGAAAATTTCCTAAGGATTATAATATTCCAAAGTTCCTACAAAAGTCCTTTGAATCAAAGGAGCCCTTAGTATCGTGTGATCGAAGTAGTAGTAATATGACCCACACCAAAATACCCCCTTACTTCCTCGTTGCCCTACTTCTTGTCGTCACCTGAGACAGCGTCGACGAAGCCAGGGTGTGCTCCAGGGTGGTGACAGCGGGGCTCGGCAGCCGATGGATGGTCACAGGTGGCTGCCCATGGTAGCGAAATGACGAGCTGGTTGAACATCTTCATGGTGGAGCTGGCTGACGGGTATGATAGTGGCGATTGCGCTATAGATATGGCACAGCATCAGCCATGAGTGGCGCAAGGCGAGCTCCCTGTGTCAGCCTTGTTCGGTGGCGATGGTAGTGGGGTTGGATTCTTCTAGTGGTGCTACCTCTTCGAAAATAGCGGCCTGGGGCGTCGGATCCACCCGCTTTGAATGAGGTGTGCCTAGGGGGATTAGGCCACAACTGTTGACATGTGTGGTGTCACCGAATCTCAGTTGCTGCTAGGCATCATGGTGGTGCACGACGATCTGCTCGGTGCATTTGTGGTGCTACTAGGGCAAGGTGATGCGACTTCAATGACGAGGCACTACAGTGGCAGTGGAGTGATCCAACTTGGGCAATGTTGTCCCATTCCAGTGGGCAGACATGTAGGTGTGCAACGATACACATGTGGTGTCGTGTCAGCATTGTGTGATACTTATGATTTGTGTTGGGTTTTCCGTGAAAAATAACGGTTTATCACAGCACAATGTGGATAAGTATTTCCCTCAGTTATGAAACCAAGGTTTATCGAACCAATAGGAATACCAATCCTCAACCGTCTTCAGCGGCTGCACACAAAAGAACAAATAACTTGCAACCAATGCTGGCAAGAGGGTTGTCAATCCCCTTGGTCTCATTATTTGCAAGCAAGTGAGTTGTGTAGATAATTGTAGATAATTTTAAATTGCAAAATAAAATAAAATCAAATAAATGACAACAAGGTAATAGTAGTGTTTGTAAATATATAAGTGAATAGACCCGGGGCCATAGTGTTCTCTAGTGGCATCTCTCATAGAAATAGCATACGGTGGGTAAACAAATTACTGTTGGACAATTGATAGAAAAGCGAATAGTTATGCTATTTTCGTGGCAATAATCATGTGTATATAGGCATCACGTCCATAAGCAAACATGCCGACTCCCGCCTGCACCTATTACTATTACTCCACTCATCGACCACTATCCAGCATGCATCTAGAGTATTAAGTAAAACAGAGTAATGCTTGAAGAACGATGACATGATGTAGACAAAATAAACTCAATAAATATGAATTAACCTCATCGTTTTATCCTTAGTAGCATCAACACAAAGATGTATCTTGTCCCCTACTTTGTCACTGGGATATAGAAACTCGTCAGGTTGAACCTACCACAACGCAGCACTCCCATTGAAGAAATATCAATCTAGTTGGCCAAACTATCTCAATAGACCAGAGAACATTACGAAGCTATAATGATCATGCAAATAAGAATAATAGTAATCAGGTTTGACTCAAATACTTTTCATGATTAACCTAAACATAAACTCACAATTCATTACATCCCAACAAACGCACCATACGAAGGGGTTACATCAGATAGATCAAGGCAAAAATGCGCCGAACATTGTATTGAAGATCAAGAGAGGAGAGAGATTGCCATCTAGGTACTACCTACGAACCTCTAGGTCTTTGGTGAACTACTCACACATCATCATGAGGGCTGCAAGGTTGATGAAGAGGACCTCTATGATCGATCCCCCCTCCGGCAAGGTGTCGGAACGGAGCTTTAGATGGGCTCCCATTGGAACAGAGACTTGCGGCGGGGTAAAAATTGTTTTGGGACCTGCTCTAGGGTTTTTGGATTACTAGAGAAGTTATAGGCCAGAGAGGGACATCAAGAGAGGCACGAGGGGGCCACCACAGATCAGGGCATGCCGTGGTGTGTGGTGGGGCCCTCGTGTGCCTCACGACCTCCTCCCAAAGCTTCCAGTTGTTCTTTTGGTCCAAAAAAATCATCAAAAAGTTTTGTGGCAACTGGACTTCGTTTGGTATGGTAAACCTAAAAATTAAAAAAACATGTAGAAAACAACAACTGGCACTGGGCACTGTGTCAATAGGTTAGTGCTCAAAAATATTATAAATTGGTAAACAAGTGCCCAAAAAGTATCTTAGAATGATAATATATCAACATGGAACAATCAAATATTATAGATGCGTTGGAGACGTACTAACATCCCCAAGCTTAATTCCTGCTCATCCTCGAGTAGGTAAATGATAAAAACAAATTTTTTGATTTGACATGGTACCCATTATGTAATCTTTTGTATGTATGCTCATTGAGAAACGATGAATTAACAAACATCAACATAGCAATATTATAAGTATAAGAAACAAAATCATTTAAGGAAGCTAAGTGGGTATGCATCCAACTTGCTCCGGGAGCCCATCATCGGAATATACAAGGCAAGTTTATAAAAAGGTAATTCCCACTAGCATAAGGAAGTGACAAAACATGAGACTCTCTATATGAAGAACATGGTATCACTTTGAGGCACAAGTGTGCTAAAGGATAGTGCTACTTCTCGAGCATGCATTGGTTTCCATGAAGAGGAACGGTTGATGCAGCAAAGTAGATAAGTATTTCCCTCAGTTGTTAAGAACCAAGGTATCAATCCAGTAGGAGATACAAGCAAGACCCCAACAGATGTACCTACACAAAGAATCAAACACTTGCACCCAACGCTATAAAGGGGTTGTCAATCCCTTCACGGTTACTTGCAAGGATGAGATCTGATAAACATAGATAGGATAGATTGCTTGAACGGTAAGTAAAACAAAAGGTAAAAATAATGCATCAAAGTATTTTTGGTTTTAGATCTGAAAGTATAATATGGAAAATAGACCCGGGGGCCATAGGTTTCACCAGAGGCTTCTCTCATGATGGCAAGTATTACGGTGGGTGAAAAAATTACTGTCGAGCAATTGATAGAAAAGCGAATAATTATGAAGATATCCAAGGCAATGATTATGCATATAGGCATCACGTCCGTGTCAAGTACCGAAACGATTCTGCATCTACTACTATTACTCCACACATCGACCGACTCCTGCCTGCATCTAGAGTATTAAGTTCATGAAGAACAGAGTAACGCATTAGGTAAGATGACATGATGTAGAGGGATAAACTAAAGCAATATGATGAAAACCCCATCTTTTTATCCTTGATGGCAACAATACAATACGTGCCTCGCTACCCCTACTTTGTCACTGGGTGAGGACACCGCAAGATTGAACCCAAAACTAAGCACTTCTCCTATTGCAAGAATTACCAATCTAGTTGGCCAAACCAAACCAATAACTCAAAGAGACTTGCAAAGATATGAAATCATGCATATAAGAATTCAGAAAAGACTCAAATAATATTCATAGATAATCTGAAAATAAACCCACAATTCATTGGATCTTGACAAACACACCGCAAAAGAGTATTACATCGGATAGATCTCCATGAAGATCATGAAGAACATGGTATTGAAGAGCAAAGAGAGAGAAGAAGCCATCTAGCTACTAGCTATGGACCCGAAGGTCTATGGTGAACTACTCACGCATCCTCGGAGGGGCAATGGAGTTGATGTAGATGCCCTTCGTGATCGAATCCCCCTCCGGTAGATTAAGAGAAAAGGCTCCATGATTGGATATCTCGGGAACGGAGGCTTCTGGCGGCAAAAAAGTGTTTTCGTGGCTCGTTCTGGTATACCGGGAATATTTGGGAATTTATAGGCCGAAGATTAGGGTTAGGAGAGCTACCGTGGGCCCACAAGCCTTGGGGCGTGCCCTACCCCCTGGCGCGCCCCTAGGGCTTGTGGCCCCACGATAGCTCTCCCGATGTCATTTCCAAGTCTCCTGGTTTGCTTCTGGTCCAAGAAAAATTATTCCTAAGATTTTATTCTGTTTGGACTCCGTTTAATATTCCTTATCTACAATTCTCAAAAACAAGGAAAAAAATAGAAACTGGCACTAGGCTCTGGATTAATAGGTTAGTCCCAAAAATAATATAAAATAGCATATTAATGCATATAAAACATCCAAAATAGATAATATAATAGCATGGAACAATCAAAAATTATAGATACGTTGGAGACATATCAGATAGTAGCAAAGTCCCTTCTCTCTTTTTCTCTCATTTTTTTTCATGGTGGGCTTTTCTCTTTTTTTTGCCTCCCCCATTTTTTTATATGGTGGGATCATTTGCCCTCCCTCATTTTTTATTTTATTTTTGTCGGGAGTCTCATACCAACTTGTGGGGGAATCATAGTCTCCATCATCCTTTCCTCACTGGGACCATGCTCTAATAAGGATGATCATCACACTTTTATTTACTTACAACTCAATATGAAAAACGGATAGGACGATATGACTCTATATGAATGCCTCTTGAAATGTACCAGGATGTGCTAGATCTAGCGTGACATGTATAAAAAATATGATGAACGGTGGCTTTGCCACAAATACTATCTCAACTGTATATGATCATGCAAAGCAATATGATGATGAACAAATTAGTCATGTGAAGTGATGATGGAATTTGCATGGAAATATATCTCGGAATGGCTATGGAAATGCCATAATAGGTAGGTATGGTGGATGTTTTGAGGAAGATATAATGAGGCTTATGTGCAACACAGCATATCATTTCACAGGGTTTGGATGCACCGGCGAAATTTGCACCGATCCTCGAGGTGAGAATGGGCTATGCACGGTATCGAAGAGGCTAGCAACTATGAGAAGGTGAAGATGCGTATGTCCATGGTGTAACATTAGTCATAAAGAACTCATATACTTATTACAAAGTTTTATTTGTTTTATCATAAATCAAAGTACTACTCACATGCACCGAGGGGGGAGGTTGGGAGGAGTTAACCATCGCGCGCCCCCGACTCGAAACAACACTAGGATTTCAACGAGGAATATAAATGCTCACACATCATCACCATGCCTCTTTAATTTTTAGATGAATAAAAAAATTAACACCTCTTAATATTGACACTTCAATGAATCAATAATTGTGAAGTCACACCTTTTTCATATTACCTTATTAATGACATTAACCCAAAATTTCTCTTATATGTGCTACATGATGGTTTTGATTATCACTCATTGAATACCTATTTTTTCGGACTAGTCTTATGACCCATGAAAATTACCGTCACTATTTATTATCTCTCAAACAAATATAAGTGAAGAATGAGAGCATAGTATTTCTATGAAATCTACACGCCACCGTGCTCAAAAAGATATAAGTGAAGTACTAGAGCAACTGCTAAGCTCAAAGAATATAAGTGAAGCACATTGAGTATTCTAACAAATTATGATGAATGCATGTCTCTCTCAAATAGGTGTGTCCTACAAATGATGATTGTGATGAAATGTAAGTAAAAGCAAACAAAAGCAAATGACACTCCAAGCAAATAACATATCATGTGATGAATAAAAATGTAGCTCCAAGTGACATATCGATAGATTGAGACGAAAGAGGGGATGCCTTCCGGGGCATCCCCAAGCTTAGACGTTTGAGTATTCCTTAGAATATTAACTTGGGGTGACTTGGGCATCCCCAAGCTTAGGCTCTCGCTACTCCTTATTCCGTGGTCCATCGTGATAACACCGAAAACTTGAAAACTTCAATCACACAAAACTCAACAAAACTTCGTGAGATCCATTAGTATAAGCAACATATTGAATACTTTAGGTACTTTATAAATTGATTCTTATTTCATTTTGCATAATAGGTACTATAGTCGAACTTATTCATGGCTTATACCCCCTGATACAATCCATATCATAATCAAAATAAGCAAACTATGCAAGAAAAACAGAATCTGTTTAAAACAGAACAGTCTGTAGCAATCCGTAAATAGACCATAATTATGTAACTCTAAAAGTTATGAAACATTAGGAAAACATGTAGAATTTTTATATAAATATTGTATCAAAATTTCAGATCATTATCACGCTCCAGTAAAAAATGAAAATTCTTGTACTAGAGTCAAAAGTTTCTGTTTTGTTTCAGCATCGTTTCTACTCATCTTGTGAGTTATATCAAAGGCTTTACTTGGAACAAACACTAATTAAAACATGAAAACATAGTCATTACAGAGGCAATAATCATTTTATCACAAAATAACAGAAGGTAAAAATCAAAAATAAACATAACTATTGGGTTGCCTCTCAACAAGCGATATTGTTTTATGCCCCTAGCTAGGCATAATGCATAGTTTCAAGTGTTATCATCTTTGACATCAAGATCCTTAATAAGACAATTGTGATTAATAGGAACAATGGGAGGCTTTAAAATAGGACTGTTTTTTACCAAGTTTACAAAATTGGGATGAACACTAATCATTTTGAGATCTTCATTTCTTTTGGAGGGAGGTGTACTAACTCTCTTAGAAATGTATATGAACTTGGGACTTTTGTCTTGTGAGGTGCTAACATTAGTTTTAGATGGTGTGAAAGTGGAACTTACTTTTTCAATGACCTCCTCCATTTTATCAATTCTACTCAAACCTTGTTCTAACCTCTTATCAATAATAGTGGCCTTTTCCTTTAAAGTTTTCAAATTTATTCCTACCCGTGACCCAAATTGAGTGATATGGTTATGAAGCTTCTTATCTAACTCCTCAATTGGTTAACTAGTGATCATTTTATTTTCAATAGCATCAAGCCTTTGCATAACATGTTCCAAGGTTAAATTGGTTCCAGTAACGATAATGGGTGGTGTTCCAACAAAATTTTCAATTGCATTATAAGCATCCAAGATGGGGCACATTAAGAAATTCCCACCGGTGATGGTGTCAAGGACAAACCTATACCAAGTTCTCACACCAACATAAAAATTATGAAGCAAAGTACTGGTGGATAACATATTAGTTGCTTTATTTTTAGCATGGAAAATTCTATACCATGCATCCTTCAAACTTACTCCTCCCCTTTGTTTAAAGTTGACAACATCATTATTGGGAGTAACGCGAACAAGGGAAGAACTAGCCATGACTTCGAACAAGAAAAGATAAATATTTTTGTATTTTAATTTTTATGAAACAAACTAATATAACATCAAATAAAAAGAAGAACAAGTGAATGAAAATTTGGGCGAAGTTACTTGATAGTTGGTGATGGTATTCCCCCGCAACGGCGCGAGAAATCCTTCCTGATACTTGTGATCTGCGTTGGGTTTTCTGTGAAGAGGAACAGGTTATTGCAACATAATGTGGGTAAGTATTTACCTCAATTTTGAAACCAAGGTTTATCAAACCAATAGTAATACCAATCCTCAACCGTCTTCAGTGGCTGCACACAAAAGAACAAACAACTTGCACCCAACGCTGGCAAGAGGGTTGTCAATCCCCTTGGTCTCGTTATTTGCAAGCAAGTGAGTTGTGTAGATAATTTTAAATTTCAAAATAAAATAAAAGAAAGCAAGGTAATAGTAGCGTTTGCAAGTATATAAGTGAATAGACCCGGGGGCCGTAGTTTTCTCTAGTGGCATCTCTCATGGAAATATCATACAGTGGGTAAACAAATTACTGTTGGGCAATTGATAGAAAAACGAATAGTTATGCCATTTTCACGGCAATGCTCATGTATATACAGGCATGATGTCCATAAGAAAAGAGGCTGACTCCTGCCTGCACCTATTACTATTACTCCACTCATCGAACGCCATCCAACATGCATCTAGAGTATTAAGTAAAACAGAGTAATGCTTGGAGAAGGACGGCATGATGTAAAAAAGTAAACTCAATCAATATGAATTAACCCCATCATTTTATCCTTAGTAGCAGCAACACAAATATGTATCTTGTCCCCTACTTTGTCACTGGGATATAGAAACTCGCCAGGTTGAACCTACCACAACGCACCACTCCCAACAAAGAAATATCAATCTAGTTGGCCAAACTATCTCAATAGATCGGAGAGCATTACGAAGCTATAATGATCATGCAAATAAGAATCATAGTAGTTAGGTTTGACTCAAATAATTTTCGTGAATAATCTGAACATAAACTCACAATTCATCGATCCCAACAAGCACACCAGACAAAGGAGTTACATAGGATAGATCAAGGCAAAGATGCGATGAACATTGTATTAGAGATTAAGAGAGAGAGAGATTACCATCTAGGTACTACCTACGGACCCATAGGTCTATGGTGAACTACACACATCATCATCATGAGGGCAGCAAGGTTGATGAAGAGGCCCTCCGTGATCGACCCCCCCTCCGACAAGGTATCGGAATAGAGCTTTAGATGGGCTCCCGTCGGAACAAAGACTTGTGGCGACGTAAAAAGTGTTTCGGGACCTCCTCTAGGGTTTTTGGATTATTAGAGAATTTATAGGCCAGAGAGGGACGTCGGGAGAGGCACGAGGGGGGAACCACATATCCGGGCACGCTCTGATGTGTGGTGGGGCCCTCGTGTGCCTCCCGGCCTCCTCCCGAAGCTTCCAGATCTTCTTTTGGTCCAAAAAAATCATAAAAAAGTTTCGTGGCAATTGGACTTCGTTTGATATTATAAACCTAAAAAGTAAAAAAAACATGCAGAAAACAACAACTGGCACTGGGCACTGGGTCAATAGGTCAGTGCTCAAATATATTATAAATTTGTAAACAAATGCCCCAAAAGTATCCTGGAATAATAATATATCAGCATGGATGTGAGAGCCTAGCTTAATAGGAATGATAGACTACTCATATAAACAAGGAATTCCTTCTTTTCCGGGAGCCCACTCGAAAAGAACTCCAAAGTTAAGCGTGCTTGGCTTGGAGCGATTCTAGGATGGGTGACCGACCGGGAAGTTGGTCCCGGGTGCGCATGAGTGAGGACAAAGTGCGCAGGAAAGACTAGTGTTGGTCTGTGGGGCCAGTCTAGATCCCGCCAGGCGTAACGGGGTGTTACAATTGGTATCAGAGCCAACCCTTGCGGTTACATGGGCATGCGCGAGTCAGGTGCACGGGCATGTGGTGCATGGTGTGTGTGGCCCGTTGTGGCACACAGCATGGCACATGTGCCGGACTGGACGCACATACGTGTGCCAAAAGGGAACGTTCCTGATGGGCCGACGAGGAATGATAGACTACTCATATAAACAAGGAATTCCTTCTTTTTCGGGAGCCCACTCGAAAAGAACTCCAAAGTTAAGCGTGCTGGGCTTGGAGCAATTCTAGGATGGGTGACCGACCGGGAAGTTGGTCCCGGGTCCGCACGAGTGAGGACAAAGTGCGCAGGAAAGACTAGTGTTGGTCTATGGGGCCAGTCTAGATCCCGCCAGGCGTAATGGCTTGTTACAATGGAACAATCAAATTATAGATATGTTGGAGACGTATCATTGTGTTGTGTCGGCACCTTGCTCTCTTTCACTTGGTTTGTTGTCTCTTGCTGAAAGCCTAGGTTTGGATTCGGAATGGAGATGGCGATGTTCACGATATCGTTTGTTGGGATCATCATTTTTGGAGACACGACTTGGAGGTCCTATATTGTGTTCCGTTGGTGCTCGTTGTTGTTCAAGATTGTTCTTCACGGGCGCTATGTACGTCGTCGCTGGTAAGTCCAAGATGATGGTTTTCTTGGGGATGTCCGAGTCTTGCCACCCACATCTCAACTCTTTCAGGCAGTGCTGGCTGGTTGGTGCATCAACAAGGAGAGTTATTTTGGAGTTGTTTCTATTTGGAGGGGACTGGCGTTGGTTGAGATGCGACTTTGCTGTTCATTTTAGGGCAACTTTGTTTGTGATGTGGTTGTATTATGTGCGTTTGAGTTGGAGTGCGATTGTTCCTCATTGGATTGTGGTGAGAGCTTGTCAGGCTTTCTTGTATTTTACCCTCTGCCTTCTATAAAGCTAAGTCACACAATTTGCGTGCTTTTGAAAAAAGTATCGTGTGATATTTTCTACATCCCCCCTTCTCCATCCCGTGTGACCTTTTCTACCCATCCATCTCAAAATGCAATTCTCATCCTAAATATTAATGAAGTAATGTCAATTCATAATTTCGCGTGAACGCTCTGTTGTTTGTCTAATTGGGTTGCATGAATCTTGGCACACAACACGTCGCCACGCCAACTGCGAAAATCATGCACTCCTGAAACAACGCACATGAGATGGTTAGACCTCATTCCTCTCCGTTTGCCCACCCGCTTCACTACATCACTCGCACTTCCCATCTCATGATTTGCCTGCTCCGGTGATCCGAGTGACCTCTCACATATCTTCCCGGTGATTTGCATTAGGTCCTTACCAATGCCATCATATCTTCCCTCCTTCAAGAGCTGCTCCATCATCCGGTGTGGCTAGCACTGCCGCAGGCCCACTCCCCCGGCGGTTGCTTCCCTCCTCGCACCACTGGATCAGGATGATACTATTTTCTCATCCCGTCATTCCCAATCTTCAGTGTTTGATCTCGAGTCTCACCCTCACATCATCTCTATTTTCGTGCTCGACCTCATCGCCTCATTGAGATCGTGATGGATGTGGAAGGGGGTTTGGCATGCGTGTGGAGAGCACAACAAGGGGATTCAAGGTTGGTGTGGGGCATAGGCCAACCGGTGTCGCACCAACCGAATGCCTACCTTCTTTGCCTTTGTCGGTGACACACATGCGACAGCTGGCAACAGTCGTCTTCCTTTAAGGACGACTCAGAGTTCATGGGGCACCATGGTGTGATTCAACACAAGGGGAGAGTAGCGCCGCCCACACGAATCAACTTGCGATCTTGGACCGCCATGTCGTAGAGGCATGAATCTCGCCATTTGGTTTTTTGCGGTTGATTTGAAGGATTTGTTGTGGATATTGGGTTGGTTCTCTTAATCCAACCACTTTACATGGAAAAGTTCGATAAAATTTGTTCATCCAATGGATTTTTGTAAACTTGTGTCCTTAATCATGAAAATTTTAGAAGAAATGTTTCATAAGTGACACATAGCAAACGTTTGAGTTTTTCCTTATGACACGGAAAATTTTGAACATGTGTTGTACTACATTTCATTTTCTAGATTATTTTCTAGAACACAGAAAAATTACATAATTTAGCCAGGACAGCAATATCCCAACCTACACTACTAGGAAATAGCTTATAGATAGAACATTACTAGTAACATGGGACAAGAGAAAAACACTACTATAAATAGTAGTAGAGCCGGCTGCTAAAGTGCGCTGCTGGTAAACTATAGCAGTAGCGCTAGCTTCCGCCCCATCGTTACTAATATGTGAGCTCCATCGTACGTCCATGGGCTGGCCATAGTAGTAGCGCGGGTCTTGGACCGGCGCTACTCTGTGTCTAGCTCAACCCACATCCTTTGCTCCCACTTAGCAGAAGCGTATTTTTAGCCCCCGCGCTGCTGCTAGCCAACCCTATCCAGTGATCTTCGTCCTTGCAACGCCCCCCTCATTCTCTCCTCACTCTCTGCCTCCTCACTCTCCATCCCTCTTCACTCTCTCCCCGTGCTGGCGCTCCCCCACCCTGCCCGGCCCTCCACCCGTGCTCGTCGCCTGCCACCGACGCCCGCCACAGACGCCCGACGAGGTAGCTCCTCCCTCCTTCCTCCACTTCCCTCCCTTCCTCCTCCCTCTCTCCTCCCTCTACAATAGAATGTGTTGGAATAAAATAAATGTTATAGGGCTTTTAATACAATAGCATGTACAAACTTTGAGGTATATAAATGTATTGGAATGGTATGTGATAAATTTTTAGTACTTTTTTTCAATATAGAAATGCATTGGAATGGTGTGTGAGAAATTTTTAGTACTTTATTTTTCAATATACAAATGTATTGGACATTGTATGATTTTTAGAACTTATTTTTAAAATATAGAAATGTATTGGACAATTTAATTTTTTTTGTCATTATCAATGTGTCAACAAAAAAATTAGGTCAAGAATTTTTTAGTAAAAAAATTAGGTACTTTCAGTCTGTTTGAGCTCCTTGTGTGACTTTCATGTCTGTTCTTGATGGAGGAATCCCAACTGTTGCCGTGGGGATAGTTTCCTCTTCCTCTTATCGCAATATATACCTTGGTATAATGCGCATGAGAGGGAGAGGAAGCGACCAACACCAACAGTTGAAATATTAGAGGAAGAATCCCGACTGTTGTCGCGGGGTCATTTCCCTCTTCTTATTCAAGCGATATATACCTTGGTATATTCTGTGAGAGAAGAAGGGGGAGTGACCAACACCGACAGTCGAAATATCAGTGTGAGGGAGTGTCCACCAATATACACCACCATATCAGTGTGAGAGAGTGTGCACCATACACACCATGAGATATGAGAGTTTTCTAAGGAAAGCCTCGATAGACCGAAAGTCAACCCATGTTGAATTAGGTCTATTTGGACATGTGTCTATGTTATTGCAGGTAATACCTCCTAGTGCCTATATTTTGCCAGAATGTTGATTCATTTCCGTTCCGGCAAATTTCAGTCGCTCAATATGTCCTATTTTAGCAATGGTCATGCCGAACTTTTTTGTGGTCATGCCGAATTTTTTAATATTTTTTTCAGGCGCTCAAAATGTCTGACAACGATAGGATCCATGAGTGTAATATCTGAGGCGACAATTGGGGTATGTGCGACAGGCCTCACTTGCAAGACGATAGGTTCTTCACAATCAAGCTCGACGAGACCTTCGATGTTTCTACGGTATGCAACGATGACAAGGTTTTTTTCTTAATTAATCATGACTTCTATTTCTTTGCTTCAATGTGTAATTTATGTTGTATACAATTTGACTAGTTCATCCCCTGCCATGCAAGATGGCATGTCTTGGAGAAGCTCGGTTTTGAAGACCATGAGAATATGGAGACGAGGAGAGCTAACCTGAGGAGTAAACTTGGTCACACATTTTTGGTTAAAGTAATGAATGCAATCAATAACTCAGAATTTGGTTTCTCAAATTGGGAAGCTCTAGGCAAGGCATATGGATTTCAAGAGGATATAGAAATAACCTTCGATATTCATCTCGAAGATCATATTGAAGGTAATATCGACATTTGGGTGGATGTAGATATGCTTCCAGTTTTACCTCCATGTGAGTTTGTCAACCATATTTGTTAATTAATTTATATTGTTTAGTTAAAAATAGTTGGTGCTAATTCCTACTTAACCTGTTTATCTTTAATCGTTAGCTTATTTCTCTTCTTCACCAAATATTCAAAAGATAGTAGATCAGACCTACTACAGTCATGGATCCCATCTAACTTGGTTGGAGATAGATCATTTGATCTCATTTTTAATGATATTGAGCATTTTAAGATCAAGTATGAAGATATTGGGAAAAGTTTCCTGAACACGTGTCACTAGTGCACCTGTTGAACCATGGTAACTGTCGGATATCGGGCTGGCGGAAAACCCTAAAGGTTCAAACACAGGGGCATGTGCGAAGATCCCTTGTAGCCTCGCCCTACTTAGCTTGCTACTCGATGGTTATGACGGCAAACTCGTACGATGACAAGGAAGAAGATGAACACGGTGGTTTACCCAGGTTCGGGCCGCTGGGAAGCGTAATACCCTACTCCTGCTTTGGTGGATTGCCTCACGGGGAGGTGTGGTGGATGAACTATTACAGTGGTTTCGAGCCTCGCGAGGGTGCTCTAGGGTTGTTCTTGGCTCCTGCCTTGTCTTGTGGTTCATCGAGTGATTCCGTCGAATGGTTTCGTCCCCCCTTCTACGGTGCGGCCTAGCCTTTATATATAGCAGTGGCCTGGGTCCTCTTCCCTTATCACAATGGCGGGAAGGGATCCCACAATAGCCAAATTTGAAGGGGGATAGGGGTACATCCCCGCTCTGTCCAAAGGTGGTCTTCACCTGCAAAGTAGCTATCAATGATGCAGAGGTGGGCTCGATGATGACATCCACCCTGCGGGGCTCGTGGTTGTGGCCTTGTTGCATTGGAATGGAAACCTTTGGGAGGCGCCTTGGGAAACGCGCATATGTCCTTGCTCCCTTTGCACCAAAGGGGAAACTGCACCGCCTGGCATGCTGGCGCCCGCCTGTCCTACCTTGCGTCATCCTTGACTCCTGAGGCCGGGCTCTACATAGTGATATTCGCCACTCCGGAGGGGGCCCGAGGAGGCCCATCCTTGCTGGTCTTGGCATCGTTCTTCCTCACGAGCCTGGGGTCCTCGCGAGGGCCTTGTCTTCAGTGGAACCGCACTAGGCCGTGTCTGGCTAATGAGGTGGGCCATGTTCTGGGCCACAGACAGGAAGGTCTGGGTACCCCCGTTCCCAGAACACCGACAGTAGCCCCCAGGCCCAAGGTGCGCCCGAGCTAGCTTCTGGGCAAAGCCTTTGAGGACGGCCCGAAGCGCTGCGGGCCCCAAACGCACGTGAGCCAGGCTTTACATGCGTTGAACGCCTAGACGGTGACGCCCTCACTCCCCTAAGGCGTCAGGAGCCGCCCAAGTCAAACTGATGCGACGCCCGTGTGCATTATCGTCCACCATTGCCATTCCTTGAATGTTGTTGCTGCCTCGGCCTTCTCTCCTTGGGTCGCGCAGATGTGACCTTTCATAGGCTGCATGCCTCCCAGGATGCGAGGGGGCACCGGTTGGCCCTTGGTCATGCATAAGCAGGCGAGGGCGATAAAGCCCTCAACACACCCTCGTCTTCTTTGCCTCAAAAATTCCAAGCCGCCGTTCTCCCAATCATTGCTTTAGTGAGGAAGCTCTCCACCGCCGAGAAGGGGAAGGCCTCCGAGGAGAACCTTGCATCGCCGTCGCCTAGGAGGGGCCGCAGTCGTCCCCGAAAGCACGTCGCGACGCTGACGGTGGTTCCCCGTGGGCACGATCGTGCTCCAACGCGGCCTGGGGTTACCATCGGCGGCCACGATGGGGATCCGACCAGCGTGGGTGGCCACAGTAGTCGAGGAGGTGGCGCCCACGATGGGAGGCCGCACCGCCACACCCGCGGCTCCATACGACCGACATGGCCCATGAGTTCATGGTGTGGGCGAAGAGGCTGGAGGCTGCCTAGTTTCAGCTCGCATGCTCCCTCGCGGGGGCGCTGCCGGTTGGGGGACCCGACGGCCTATGGCTGCAGGCCGACGGCTGCTGCAGGACGGCATCGTGGGTGGAGGTCGAGGTCACCCCCAAGGGTTATGCATACCTGAACCGCGGGTGCTAGATGTTTGCCCGCGCCCGTGGCCTGGTGGGGAGGCGCACCCTTCACTTCAAGTATGACGGGGTGGTGACGCTCTTCGTCAAGGTCTTCGGGGGAGAGGGTGAGCGCATGGGGTGCTGCCCGAAAGATGTTAGCCACGGCGATCTTGGAGATGAGGTTGCCCTTTGTGACAGGCGCCACGTGTCTAGCGGCAGCGACACCCCCTCCAAGGAAAGCCGAAGTGATAGCAGCTATGACGAGCCACCACGCCAACGCGCCTGGACCTCGAGGGGTAGCCAGCCGCCACGACGTCGCTCCTCTTCTCCTGAAATGTTTGCGCTGGCGTGCCTTCATGGGCCCGTGAAGGAGGAGGGGGACACCGACTGAGTGCTGATGCATGGACCTTGGGGCTCCCGCAATAGCAACCCCCATGGGGGGCTTTCTCACTTTTTTCTCCTTTTCCTTCTCCTGCAATCAAAGAACCAAGGGAGGCCCTACGAGCGTGTAATGAATTTTAGCGCTTGTCTCTTTTTATCTGTGCTTCTTCTATGTGTCCTGGCCTTTGCATTTTTGTTAATTGAGGCAACCTTCTGGTTGTGATTAGAGTACTTAGCTTGGCATGCTCGCGGTAGGCTCTAGGGGAGGCATGGCTATGACGCTTGGGGAGTCCGGACATCTCGTGGACCCCTTCTTACGGGTGAGGCGGGTTGGGAGCCCTTTTGGCACTCTGTGTCTGCAGGGCCCAGTCTTGCACATTTCCCTAGTGTATGACCGGATCACCAAGGATGCAACTACGAGGTGAGGCCTCGATACCCTCGATGCCGACCGGATCACTAAGGACTACATCGAGAGGCGAGTGGCTATATGACCAGTAAGGCTCCTGAGGCGTGCTGCTTAGGAGCCCCCTTTGACGCTCAAGCAGCTCTATGTCGACAAGTCCCAGTCTTGCACATTTCCCTACCACCGCAGTGTACGACCAAATCACCAAGTACGCAACTATGGTGCGAGGCCTCGACACCCTCGATGCCGACCGGATCACCAAGGATGACATCGAGAGGTGAGTGGCTATATGACATGTAAGGCTCCTGAGGCGTGCTGCTCAGGAGCCCCCTTTGACGCTCAAGCGGCTCCCTAAAGAAAAAGAAAAAAATGTTTTCTGCTCCGGGAGGGGTGGCCCTCCTGAGGGTCCAAGATGGTGCGTCGGGCCGTGAATGGAGCCCCCGAGCGAGTATAAAGCGCCACACGCCTGCTAACTCATCCAGGAGTACCACGCGAGGATCCAGGCGCCAGGGCCTTGGCGAGGTGCGAGCACAGGCGAGTGCTCGACCTAAAGAGAGAAAACCCAAGATAGGGAATGGCGATGAAAACAAATCCCTAACCCGTTTCTTTAAAACATGATTTGGAAAAAGCCCCTAGTTTTGTTCCAGGAAAGCTGGCAAATCCAAATATGAGAAGAGCAAATAACAGCCGTGTCTGGCACCTAGACTAGTCTTCGTCTTCCCCCAACACTCAGCGTAGGGCATCCACGTTGCATGGGCATAGCCAATGATGGACAATGTTGAATTGTCCGCCAACGCGGAGCTATGGCTTCCACATTGAGTGGGAAGGAACCCCTCCGCGTCCTTGGGGGGCTCCGGGCGTATACAACCCACTCATTATTATGTGAGAGTGTCACGGGTAGAACTTCCGGAGGTGCTAGATGTTCTAGGCATTCTAGATGGGGACCCCTTCCTGAGTCTCCAGGCACATGGCTCTAGGCTTGGAGACATGAGCGACCTTGAATGGGCCCTCCCACATGGGCGAGAGCTTGTGCAAGCCCTCCCTGAAGAGAACCCGCCTTAGGACGAGGTCTCCGACTTCAAGGGTCCTAGAGCGGATATTACGGCAGTGGTAGCACCGTAGCGCTTGCTGATACCTCGCAACTCGGAGAGAGGCTTGGTGACATGCATCCTCCCCAAGCACGAGGTCCGTTCCTTGCGCGACATCCTGACGCTGCTCGTCGAATGCCATGACCCATGGGGAGTGGTGCTTGACCTCGTGAGGGAGGATGAATTTGGCTCCATAGACGCGGAAGAATGGGGTCTCGCCGGTGGTCTTAGTCATGGTGGTGCGGATGGACCATAGTATGGACTCGAGCTCATCGACCCAACCCATGCCGCAAGCCTCCAGTTTCTTCTTGAAGCTCCTTGTCTTGAGGCCTTGCAAGACTTCCGCGTTGGCACGCTCCGCCTGGCCGTTGCTCCTGTGGTGGGCTATAGAGGCGTAGCAAATCTGTGTTCCTGATACGTCTCCAACGTATCTACTTTTCCAAACTCTTTTGCCCTTGTTTTGGACTCTAATTTGCATGATTTGAATGGAACAGACCCGGACTGACGTTGTTTTCAGCACAATTGCCTTGGTGTTATTTTTGTGCAGAAATAAAAGTTCTCAGATTGACCCGAAAATTTATGGAGAATATTTTTGGAGTTAATAAAAAATATTGGCGAAAGAATCAACTTCAGGGGGACCATCACCTGGCCACAAGCCAGGGGGCGTGCCCCTGTGGCTTGTGGTCCCCCTGTCGCTCCTCCGACCTTGTTTCCACTTCTATATATTCCTATACAGGGAGAAAAAAATCAAGGAGAAGAGTTCATCGTGTTTCACGATACGGAGCCGCCGCCACCTCCTGTTCTTCCTCGGGAGACCATATCTGGAGTCCGTTTTGGGCTCCGGAGAGGGGAAATCGACGCCTTCATCATCACCAACCATTCTTCATCACCAATTTCATGATGCTCTCCACCGTTTGTGAGTAATCTCATCATAGGCTTGCTGGATGGTGATGGGTTGGATGAGATTTATCATGTAATCGAGTTAGTTTTGTTAGGGTTTGATCCCTAGTATCGACTATGTTCTAAGATTGATGTTGCTATGACTTTGCTATGCTCAATGCTTGTCACTAGGGCCCGAGTGCCATGATTTCATACCTGAACCTATTATGTTATCATGAATATATATGTGTTCTTGATCCTATGTTGCAAGTTGTAGACACCTATTACGAGTTATGATCCGCATCCCCAGGGTGATAATAACTGGGATTCTTTCCGGTGATTACCATAGTTTGAGGAGTTCATGTATTCACTAAGTACTAATGCTTTGGTCCGGTTCTCTATTAAAAGGAGGCCTTAATATCCCTTAGTTTCCATTAGGACCCCGCTGCCACGGAAGGGTAGGACAAAAGATGTCATGCAAGTTCTTTTCCATAAGCATGTATGACTATATATGGAATACATGTCTACATTACATTGATGAATTGGAGCTAGTTCTGTGTCACCTTATTTTATAACCGTTGCATGATGAATGCCATCCGACATGATTATCCATGACTGATCCATTGCCTATGAGCTTTTCACATATTGATCTTTGCTAAGTTACTTTTCCGTTGCTACTGTTACAATCACTACAAACTGCTACTATCACTTTGCCACCGTTACCGTTACTTCCATATTACTTTGCTACTGAATACTTTGCTGCAGATATTAAGTCTTTTAGGTGTGGTTGAATTGAAAACTCAGCTGCTAATACTCGAGAATATTCTTTGGATCCCCTTGTGTCGAATCAATAAATTTGGGTTGAATACTCTATCCTCGAAAACTGTTGCAATCGCCTATACTTGTGGGTTATCAAGACCTTTTTCTGGCGCCGTTGCTGGGGAACATATCTCTATTCTCTAAGTCACTTGGGATATATATCTGTTGATCACTATGAAGAATCTGAAAGATGCTAAGACTAAGATCTACCCCTCAACTACGAGGACAAGTAAGGAACTACCATCTAGCTCTGCACTTGATTCACCTTCTGTTATGAGTAAATTTGCGACACCACCACCTGCTAGTAATTCTCATATGTCACAAGTAATTGATGATGATGCTTTTGCTATGCATGATGCTTATGATGATAGTTTGCTTGATACCACTATGCCACTGGGTGAATTCCTTGATGAACAAATTGCTAGAGTCAATACTGAAACTGATGACATTTCTGAATCTGATGAAATTATTGAAACAAAACACTATGAGACACCTGTTAGGTCTAGCTCTCCTAGATATGAATTACCTGATATACCTGAGGGTTATGTTATGGAAGGAGAGGTAGCTAGGGACTTTCTTGCTTGTAAGGATAGAGATGATCTTAAGAAATTGCTTCGCAAGTGGAAGGAAAAATCTTTGGATGCTAGAATGCAATATGATCCCAAGTTTGCTACTTCACCTGTCTTTGTTACTGATAAGGATTATGAATTCTCTTTCGATCCTAAGTTAATTACTTTGATTGAATCTGATCCTTTCCATGGTTCTGAATCTAAAACTGTTGTGGCACATCTTACCAAATTGAATGTTATTACTCATGAGGAAAAAATTCGCTATTACTATATTCTTAAGTTGTTTCCTTTCTCATTAAAGGGTGATGCTAAGATATGGTTTAATTATCTTGCTCGTGGTTGCGTACGTAGTCCCTAGGATATGATTTATTACTTCTCTGAAAATTATTTTCCTGCCCATAAGAAACAAGCTGCTTTGTAGGAAATATTTAACTTTTTGAAAATTGAAGAAGAGAGTCTCCCACAAGATTGGGGGAGGCTTCTCTAGTTACTTAATGCTTTGCCTGATCATCCTCTCAAGAAAAACGAAATACTTGATATCTTTTATAATGGACTAACCGATGCTTCTAGGGACCACCTAGATAGTTGTGCTGATTGTGTTTTCAGGGAACGAACTGTTGAACAAGCCGAGCTGCTATTGAACAATATATTGAGCAATGATAACGATTGGACTATTCCCGAGCCACCTCCAAAGCCAACTCCAAAGAAAAGAGGTATACTATTTCTCAGTCCTGAAGATATGCAAGAGGCAAAGAAATCTATGAAAGAAAAAGGTATTAAAGCTGAAGATGTTAAGAATCTACCACATATTGAAGAAATACATGGTCTTATAACCCGACACAGGTAGTAGAGGTAAATTCTCTCCATAGATTTGATGAAGGAGATATTCCTTATAATAAGCCTGCTAGCCAATTCCGGGATGAATTTGATAACTTTGTAGTCAAGCAAGAAAATTTTAATGCTTATGTTAGTAGACAATTGAAACATAATGCTTATATGCTTGATCGCTTGGGTGATTATTTGAGTAGAACTGTCAATGATCTTAAGCTTATTAGTAAACATGCTTCCATGGTAACTTCTCAATTAGAACAAGTACCAAAGGCGCAGAATGATTTACTTAATGAGATGAATAGTAAGAACAATGATCATTCTGTTAAAGTCGTGACTAGAGGTGGTAGAATGACTCAAGAACCTTTGTATCCTAAGGGCCACCCTAAGAGAACTGAGCAAGATTCTCAGAGAGTTAATACTGATGCACCTATTTGTTCCAGTAAGAGTAGGAAAAGGAATGACGATAGTACTTTGCATGATGCTAGTGAACCTGTTATAGATACACCTGAGAACCCAAATGATATTTCTGTTTTTGATGTTGAGATACAATCTGGTGATGAACATGAGCCGAGTGATAATATTATTGATGATGTTCATGTTGATGCTCAACCTAGTAATGATATTGATGTGGAGACTGAACCTTCTGTTAATCTTGATAAGCCACAACCTAAGAATAAGAGATATGATAAAAGAGACTTTGTTGCTAGGAAACATGGTAGAGAAAGAGAACCATGGGTTCAGAAACCCATGCCCTTTCCCCCTAAGCCATCCAAGAAAAAGGATGATGAATATTTTGAGCGCTTTGTTGAAATGCTTAGACCTGTCTTTTTACGTATGCGTTTGACTGTTATTCTGAAAATGTCTCCTTATGCTAAGTATATGAAAGATATTGTACAAATAAAAGAAAAATTCCAGAAGCTGAGATTGCCACCATGCTTGACCTTTAAGGGTGGAATACCAAAGAAACTAGGAGACCCCGGAGTACCTACTATATCATGATCTATTAAAGGAAATTATGTTAAAACCACTTTATGTGACCTTGGAGCTGGTGTTAGTGTTATGCCTTTCTCTATATATTGTAGACTTGATTTGAATAAGTTGACACCTACTAAAATCTCCTTCCAAATGGCTGATAAATCAACTTCTTTACCCATCGGTATTTGTGAAGATGTACCTATTGTAGTTGCGAACGTTACTATCTTAACAGACTTTGTTATCCTTGATATTCCCGAGGATGACAGTATGTCGATCATCCTTGGTAGACCCTTTTCGAATACCGCAGGGGCTGTTATTGATTGCAACAAGGGCAATGCCACTTTTCATGTTAATGGTAATGAGCATACGGTGCATTTTCCGAAGAAACAACCTCAAGTTCATAGTGTCAACTCCATTGAAAGGGTTTCCACGATTATTATCGGAGGCTTTGAATTCCCTCTTCCTACTGTCAAGAAGAAATATGATATACTTATTGTTGGGGACATGCATATCCCCATTGAGGTAACCTAGTGTTATTCGAAAATTCTTCGGTTCCGTGTCATTCAAAAAAGGTTTGTCAATAAGACTTGATCAACCTTATTGATGGATTCTTTTTGCTGAACGTGAGATGGATGAATTTAGAAAGCACTACATTATGTACCCAACTTTTATTCTCTGCTCCTCAGTTTCATTCTAGTAAAATGCTATTATTTCCCCGTTTTCTGTTTTATCCGTGCATGATAAAATGACCTGAAAATCTAAGTTCCCAGAATGTCCTAAAAATTTAGTATGATTTTTTCTAGAATATTTAAGATTTTTTGGCACTAAGTATGCATCAGGGCGCTACACTAGTGGGCCACAATCCTATAGGGCGCACCCACCCCCTGGGCGTGCCTTTGTGGCTTGTGGGTCTCACGTGGGCCCCCTCACTTATTCCAGCACCCATCCACTTCATCTTCCTCCAGAAAAAATCCCACCATTGCTCAAAGTCGTGTTTTAGCTCACCTTGGTGCCATTTTCGATCTCCTTGCTCAAAGCTCCATTTGCAAAACTGTTTTAGGGGATTGCTCATTGCTATGTGACTCCTCCAATGGTCCAATTAGTTTTTTTCTAGTGCCTTATATATTGCAAATTTTTGTTGTTATGAAGACCTTGTTCTTGAGATTGAATGTCAAATTTGTATGGTCCCAAGTAGTTTTGATGCGTGATATAGCTTTTAGGTACTCGAGGGAGTAGTTGCTATGAGTTTTGTTGAGCTTTGTTCACTTTTATTTCGATTCACTAAAAAATTCAGAAATTTTTCAGAGAAAGAAAAGATGTTGAGGAGAATGTACCAAGGTGGTTCCTCTAGCAAGAAAACTCCGTGACTCGCATTACGTGAGCCCGATTTTGAACCACCGAGGGAAGCTCGAGTACTGCCTTGTGAATGGCCGTCGGATCAATTCATGGACAACGCCGGGTTCAAGGAAGAGTTTTATGCGTACATAAGGAATGCTGGCCTTGAGGATTTTATTTCAGACCGATGCAAGCAATAGTATCAACTCACTCATTCCTTTTTGTGGAGGTTTGAATTTTCATCCAGGCATAATTCTCATTCCGTTCTATTTAATCTTTATGATAAGTCCTATACCATGGACCTAGAGGATTTTAATGATGCATGAAAAATTCCATAGTGTGGTAGCCATAGCGATCCTCATAAAAATGAATATAATGATTTCCCTGCTAGCATCACGATGGGAGAAACTAGAATCATTACACAAGCTACTTTGGTGAGCATTCACTTTTTGGCTATACATTATTTTGCTCTCTTCATAGGTAGATGTATTAACGGTAAACATGATCATAGCCACCTTTGCGTGCCTGATCTGAGTATTCTTAAGAGTGCTGTAATGGTAGATAGACGATATAACTTGGGGGCTATTATTGCTAGGAGGTTACATCTTAATGCTAAGGATGGAGATTTCTTTGGTGGAATTTATGCCACCCGTGTAGCCAAGTATCTTGGGGTACCCATAAGAGAGAATGATATTGAGTTACCCCTTGCTTTTCTTGATTATGAGGCTTTGGTGCGCTACCAGTTTCTTGAAAGGAACGAACAATCCCTCCAGTACCGACTAATTTTTGACAGACAATGTGCTGTCCATGTTACCCTTCCTGCTCCTGCCTTCTTTAACTTTCAGCAAAAATAGAGATACCTTATAACCAGAGAGGAGGCAAACGAGTATGAGAGGAACACGGAATCAGCTCGCCTTCACACTGTTGTAGTTCAGGCGGTAGCCGCCGCAGCCTAGTACAACCCCAACTATGACTTCGGATATTATCCGGGCCAGCCGTGGCCCTAGACCAACTTAGGCAAAAAGCCTAAGCTTGGGGAGTACGTATTTCTCACCGACATTGCATTCATGTTCACACACTCATTTCAGTTGTCGTGGTTCATACTTTTTCAGTGTACTATCCATGGTAGTTTATTTCTTCTTTATGCTTTCTTCTTGTGTGTTTGATTAATCTTTAAGAAAATCCAAAAAAATAGTTCTAGCTTTACCTTCCTAGTTTGTTTAGTTGTAGCATTAAAAGAAAACCCAAAAAGATTTCTCGTTCTTCTTTTGCTTGTTGGGAGTTTTCCCATGTAAATAGTTTTCCTCGTTCTTTCTTTGAAACTCCTTTTCTTGGGGTCGTAAGGAGAAGACCATGATGAAATGTTAAGTGGCTCTCATATGCGTTATTGTTTATCTTACATAGAGCCCATATTGCCTTGTCTTCTTCTTTGAATTACTGCTTGCAGATTCCATCTTAGTCCAATGCACGTGCACCCCTATTATTCACATCGTTCGGTTATGCAAGTGAAAGGCAATAATAACGATATATGATGAAATGACCGAGATGGAGAAAAGCTGGTACAGACTCTAACTATCTTGTTTTTGTAAATATGATTAGCTCATCATTCGAGATTCAGCTCATTATGGGTTGAACATGTTTGCAATGACAATTAGAGATTACACTTATTCAGGAAATGCTTAATTATTTAAGAGTTAGTAATGGTTTGTTTTGAGTGCCAACATGCATATTAAAATGGTTGTGATGTAGTATGATAGAATGGTATCCTCCTCTGAATGATTCGAGTGGCTTGACTTGGCACATGTTCATGCATGTAGTTAAAACAATACCAATATAGCCTCCACGATGTTTATGTTCATGGTGATTTATATCCTAATCATGCTTGTATTCAATGTTGGTCAATCTCAAAGCATGTTTATGACTGTTGTCACTTTCTAGTTGGTCGCTCCCTAGTCTTTTGCTAGCCTTCACTTGTACTAAGCGGGATTATTGCTTGTGCATCCATCTCCATAAACCCAAAGTTGTTCCATATGAGTCCACCACACATACATATATGCAATATTTATGTGCCGTCCCAAGTAAATTTGGATGTGCCACTCTCCAAACCTTCAAACAAATATTCCATTTTATATGCCCAAATCGCTCATGTAGTGACTGGGGGCTGTCAATATCTTCCATGCTAGGTGGGTTATTCTCACGATACGTGTTGATTCACTATCATTCATGAGGAAGTGGCTGGTATTCGGGATGCCCAGTCCCATGCTCAAAAATCAAATCAAAAGTATAATAAACAAAACTCCCCTAGGATTGTGTTTGTATGGATGATACCCGTGGATTCAGACTACCGTGGAGTGTGATTGATTTGGTGGAGGGGGAGTAAATTTTTTACTATTCTGTTTGGGAACCGCCTATAATGTATCTAGCATGGAAGATATCGCGATCTCTTAGTTGTTATGTTGGGAATGAAAGCATACCCCTCAAAATTATTATTCATCCCTGTTTTAAAAATTCGAGCTCTGGCACCTCTGCAAATCAATGCTTCCCTCTGTGAAGGGCATGTATATTTTATTTTACTGTCAAGTCATCATCCTCTTATAAAAGGCACCAGTTAGAGAGCACCACCGTCATTTGTATGTTTTGCTATTAATTCATGTTGAGTATGAGTGTGACTGGATCTCTTTTACCTTGAATTACAATGTCTAGCCAGTCCTTGTTCTCCAAAGGTGCTCTGCATTTATGTTTTGCGGTCTCAGAAAGGGCTAGCGAGATACCATTATGTTATATTGTATCATGATTGTTTTGATAAAATTGTTGTCATACGAGACTTATTATTATTGCTTGCTAGTTGATTATGCCATTGATATGAGTAAATGTGAGACCTAAATGTTATTGTGAATGTGGTTAGTTCATAATGTTTGCTGAAAACCTGAACATAAGTTAGACATATTTACAACAGCAAGATCCAACAGAGTTTGTAAAAGTTTTTCTTTATCACTTTCAGTTTATCAACTGAATTTCTTGAGGACAAGCAAAGGTTTAAGCTTGGGGGAGTTGATACGTCTCCAACGTATCTACTTTTCCAAACACTTTTGCCCTTCTTTTGGACTCTAATTTGCATGATTTGAATGGAATTGACCCGGACTGACGTTGTTTTCAGCACAATTGCCTTGGTGTTATTTTTGTGCAGAAATAAAAGTTCTCAGATTGACCCAAAAATTTATGGAGAATATATTTGGAGTTAATAAAAAATATTGGCGAAAGAATCAACTTCAGGGGGACCATCACCTGGCCACAAGCCAGGGGCGCGCCCACCCCCTAGGGCGTGCCCCTGTGGCTTATGGGCCTCCTATCGCTCCTCCGACCTTGTTTCCACTTCTATATATTCCTATTCATGGAGAAAAAAATCAAGGCGAAGAGTTCATCGCGTTTCACGATACGGAGCCGCCGCCACCTCCTGTTCTTCCTCGGGAGACCATATATGGTGTCCGTTTTGGGCTACGGAGAGGGGAAATCGACGCCTTCGTCATCACCAACCATCCTTCATTACCAATTTCATGATGCTCTCCACCATTCGTGAGTAATCTCATCGTATGCTTGCTGGACGGTGATGGGTTGGATGAGATTTATCATGTAATCGAGTTAGTTTTGTTAGGGTTTGATCCCTAGTATCCACTATGTTCTGGGATTGATGTTGCTATGACTTTGCGATGCTTAATGCTTATCACTAGGGCCCGAGTGCCATGATTTCAGATCTGAACCTATTATGTTATCATGAATATATATATGTTCTTGATCCTATCTTGCAAGTTGTAGACACCTATTATGAGTTATGATCTGCATCCCCCAGGGTGACAATAACTGGGATTCTTTCCGGTGATTACCGTAGTTTGAGGAGTTCATGTATTCACTAAGTGCTAATGCTTTGGTCCAGTTCTCTATTAAAAGTAGGCCTTAATATCCCTTAGTTTCCATTAGGACCTCGCTGCCACGGGAGGGTAGGACAAATGATGTCATGCAAGGTCTTTTCCATAAGCACGTATGACTATATAGGGAATACATGCCTACATTACATTGATGGATTGGAGCTAGTTCTGTGTCACCCTATTTTATAACTGTTGCATGATGAATGCCATCCAACATAATTATCCATCATTGATCCATTGCTTACGAGTTTTTCACATATTGATCTTTGCTAAGTTACTTTTCCATTGCTACTGTTACATCACTACAAACTGGTACTATCACTTTACCACTGTTACCGTTACTTCCATATTACTTTTCTACTAAATACTTTGCTGCAGATATTAAGTCTTGCAGGTGTGGTTGAATTGACAACTCAGCTGCTAATACTTGAGAATTTTCTTTGACTCCCCTTGTGTCGACTCAATAAATTTGGGTTGAATACTCTACCCTCAAAAACTGTTGCGATCCCCTATACTTGTGGGTTATTAGTTCCAAGGTTAGCGCAATAAGTCTTCAAGAGGTTACTTGTCAGTTGCAAACCATTGTCGGCGATGATGCGGTTGGGGACACCGAATCGTCTTACAATGCCCTTGATGAACTTGACGGCTGATCTAGCCGGGATGGTGCGCACTGGCTCCACCTATGCCCACTTGGTGAACTTGTCGATGGCGACGTAGAGGTAGCGGTACCCGCCTGCTGCCCACGGGAAGGGCCTAGTATGTCCAGCCCAGAGACCGCAAAGGTCCAGGAGAGCGAGATGGAGTGGAGGCCTTGGGCGGGCTGGTGAATTTTCTTGGGATGGAACCGACAAGCCTCGCAAGACCGGACCAACTCGATGGCATTGTTAAGTGCCGATGGCTAGTAGAAGCCTGATCGGAATGACTTCCCTGCAAGAGTGCGTGGGAAGGAATGGTGCCCGCAATCCCCTTCATGGATGTCTGCCAGTAGCTCGCACCCCTGTTCCTTGGAGATGCATCGCATCGCGATGTCGTTCGGGCGCCTGAGGTACAAATCGCCATCTTGCAAGCAGTAGGCCATGACCTGCCGTGCTACGCGCTCCGCGTCTTCCTCCTTTTCCGGCAGCATGTCGTGAATCAGGTACGCCTTGAACTCCTCCATCCAATAGTCGGCCTGTGGCTCTAGTGCCAGGAGCAGTCGGGCTTCAGGGGCCTTCCCACAGTCCAGAGCCCCCAAGGTCGACGCTGGGGGGAGCTCCTCACTTCACGGTGCCAGGTCCTTAGTGGGCGGTGCCGCGGAGTGTTTGAAGAGCCGCTCCTTGAAGACGCCCGACTCCTAGGGCTCGCGCCATGACGCCCTCTTGGCGATGTCATTAGCCTCCTTGTTTGTGCTGCACGGGATGTGCTGCAATTCCAAGCCATGAAAACATTTTTCGATCTTACGTACCTCTTCCAAGTATGCCTCCATATAATCGTCCTTGGGTGTATACTCTTTGTTGGAGAAGTTGATGAGGAGCTAGGAGTCACCCATGAAGGTGAGGCACCAAACCCCCAAGGCCGCCACCGCCTTGAGGCCTGCGATGAGGCCCTCGTACTCCGCGATGTTGTTGGAGACCTTCTCTCCATGCTGGAAATAGAGCTGCACAGCATATCAGAGCTTGTCTCCTGGCAGGGAAGTGAGCATGACCCCAGCCCCTGCTCCCATGCGTGTGAAGGCTCCGTCGAAATGCATGATCCAACCCTCAGGTGTCTCATCGCCGGGGGTGAGGGACTGGCTTCCGTCCAGCCCCCGGTCAGGGGCGTCCATCCACTCCGCCATGAAGTCCGCCAGGGCCGCCCCTTGGATGACCTGGTTGTGCTGAACTCTATGTTGAAGGCCTGCAGCTCGACGTTCCATTCGGCGACTCTTCCCGCCGCGTTGGGGTTGCGCAGGACCTTCTCTAGGGGGTATGCAGAGACGACCTTGATGGGATGCCCATGGAAGTAGTGGCGCAGTTTCCTTGAAGCGACAAGAAATGCCAGGAGGAGCTTCTATTACACGGGGTAGCGTGAGCATGCGTCCCGTAGCACCATACTGACATAGTAGAACGGGTGTTCGACGAGGGTGAGGTCTCCCATGGTGTCCTGTCTGTGAGAGCCTGACTTAGTAGGAATGATAGACTACTCATATCAACAAGGAATTCCTTCTTTTCCAGGAGTCCACTCGAAAAGAACTCCAAAGTTAAGCGTGCTTGGCTTGGAGAGATTCTAGGATGGGTGACCAACCGAGAAGTTCGTCCCCGGTGCGCACGAGTGAGGACAAAGTGCGCAGGAAAGACTAGTGTTGGTCTGTGGGGCCAGTCTAGATCCCGCCAGGCGTAACGGGGTGTTACCCTGTCCCGCGGCGGTCTCAAGAGGCTTGGGTGCCTCGGTGGCCATCTGGGCGGTCAGGGCCTCATGAGGGTTGAGCGCTTCGGGGGCCGTTAGTACGGCTGTGGCCTCAGGAGCTTCGACTTGGGGAGAAACGAGTTTATTAGGATCTTGTGATTCCCTTGTTCCATGCTTGGGGGGCCCGCCTATGCCCGGCGATGTGGCATGGGTGTCGGCTCACTCCTCCCTGACCGCCACCAGGGCAGCACCGGCGGAGTGTGGGGTGGCAGCTAGGTATAGTAGCATTGGCTCCTGGGGGCGAGGCGCCACCATCACCGGCGGGCTCATGAGGTACTGCTTGAGCTCCTCGAAGGCTGCGTCCGCCTCCAGGGTCCATTCGAAGGGGCCCTTTCTTTTCATGATCTTGAAGAATGACAGGGCCTGTTCACCTAGTTTGGAGATGAAGCACCCCAAGGAGGTCACACAACCCACCAATTTCTGCATTTCCTTGAGGGTCTAGGGCGGGCTCATCTTGCTTATGGCCTTGACCTTTTTTGGGTCCGCCTCGATTCCCTGGTGCGACACTAGGAAACCGAGAAGCTTGCCCAATGGGACCCCGAAGATGCAATTCTCGGGGTCGAGCTTCAGGTTTACTTCCCTCAGGCTGGCGAACGTCTCCTCCAAGTCCTCAATCAGGGTCTTGGCCACTCTGGACTTGACCACGATTTCGTCGATGTAAGCTTCCGCATTCCTCCCGGGCTGCAGCCCCAGAGCGATGTGCATCAGCCTCTGGAAGGTTGCCCCAGCGTTCGGTAGCCCGAAGGGCATGCACATGTAGCAAAACACCCCGCATGAGGTGAGGAAGGCCGTTTTCTCGACGTCCTCCACTGCCATTTTGATCCGACGGTAGCCCGAGAATGAGTCTAGGAAGCATAGGAGGTCATACTCCGTGGTGGAGTCCACGATGTGGTCGATGCGCGGCAGTGGGAATGGGTCTTGGGGGTAGGCTTTGTTGAGGCTCGTGAAGTTGACGCACATATGCTCCTTCCCGCACTTCTTCGGGACGACCACCGGGTTGGCAAGCCACTCCGGGTAGCACACCTCCCGGATGGCCCCGGCCTCCTTCAGCTTGCCGACCTCCTGGGCGATGAACGCCTGCTTCTCCTAAGCTTGCCTTCTCGCCTTTTTCTTGAATGGGTGCGCATTTGGGCACACTATGAGGTTGTGCTTGATCACGTCCCTAGGGACCCTCACTAGGTTGGAGGCGCTCCATGCGAACATGTCCTTGTTTTCACGGTGGAAAGCCACCAACGCCTCCTCTTGATCCTGGTGCAAGTGGGCGCCGATGGTGAAGGTAGGACCAGGGTTTGCTTCGTCCATAGGCACCCGCTTCGTCTTCGCCCGACTCTGGGAGAACAACTGCCTCTTTTTTACCGGTGTGACCAGGGGCGGAGCCAGGAATTCTCGTCAATGGGTTCATTCACTAACTAGTTGTGAAATTTTCATCTTATCTAAGTCCTACTTTCTGACATATCGCAACGAGATTATATCAACCAAAGAAAGCAGATGATATCACTTATCAGTTATCACACATATTTGTTACTTTAAAATTGAAGAGTGCAAAACTTACCGATAAGATAAAATTATAAATCATGTGTTTAGATATTATATATAGAGTAGTACCAAATAAACTTCATATATCAGATCCAACTTCTCGTCTTTCTGAAAACATTGAGAAAATAACAAGTTAGTTAGGCAAGTTTAAAATAAAAGTGACATCATATGAGATAATCATGTAAAGTCACTCATATTTCAGAGCGCCCCTTTTCAATTTTTCATCGCCTTAAAAAGGTCGAACACAACATCATTAGTAATGGCATAAAACATCTCTTTCTCCACATAACATATTAGGCAATCACTCATGAACTGATCACCAATTTTGTTGCGCAACTTTTTCTTGACAACATTCATAGCCGAAAAGCATCTCTCCACGGATGCTGTGGCAACTGGCAATATCAGCACTAACTTTAGAAGGTGATATACCAAAGGAAAAGTAACATGTTTATTTGTCTGCACCATTAACTTAGCAAGATCAGCAATCCCGTCCAAGTTTGCAAACCTTTCATCCGCTCGCACATTATCAATGTAAGTGTGCAGTTCAGGACCAAGATTTTTCATTTTTTTTGAATCAAAATCATCTGGATAAAACTCAGCTAGCTTCACTAAGATATCCAAGTTAAAAGCGACAAATCCATCTTTTGGGTTGAAAGAAGCCATGTGACCAAGCAATTCAGAATTCACCTCATTGAAACGTTCATCAAACTCTTGAAGTTGCCAGTCAATAACAGAATTAAGACAATCTACTCAATAATGCTGGAGGTTTGTCTTTTTAGTTTTTTGTCTTGGTTTGTGCCAATTGATATATTGCTCTTGCATATCCGTGTTCTCAATGTGATGTTCTTCACAAAATAAATATACCTTCTGTATCAATGAGTCCCATCCATTCTCCCTTAGTTCCTGTAGCTCATTCCTTGTTGACTTCACGCATGACATAGCATTAAGGATGTCTTGATCCTTCTTTTGTAAAGAATGGGACAGAGTATTTGCATTTCCTAAAATATGCAGCAGCATGTGCAAATAAAACACGAAATCAAAGGTCTCAAAATATGCTACAAGACCACGTGCCTGACTTTTCTTTTCACTTTTGCCTTCTTTCTCCACATATTTAAGAACACACATGATTGCAGGAAACAACTTCACTAGACTTGAGAGAGTTCTGTAGTGTGAGCCCCAACGTATGTCACCAGCTCTCTGAAGAGTTTAATCTTGATTTAACCCTTTTCCAGTGTTAATCTGCCCACTGCCTATGGCTTTTATTACATCCTCTCGGTGTTTCTCTCTAATCATGTCCTTTCTTTTGCAAGAAGCTCCAACCACATTAAATAAAATGGAGATCATGTAGAAGAAATCTGCAATATCTTCATGCTTCTTTGCTACTGCTACAATAACCAACTGGAGTTGGTGAGCAAAACAATGCACATAATAGGCTGAGTTATTCTCTTGCAAAATCTTTGCTTTCAAGCCATTGAACTCACCACGCATATTGCTAGCCCCGTCATAACATTGTCCTCTGACTTGTTTTATGCTTAAACCTATATCTGTGAATAATTTTCGAAGTGCGGCCTGAAGACATATTGCTGATGTTTCTTGCACATGTACAACTCCAACTAACCGTTCAATGATAAATCCATGCTTGCTAAGGTATCTCAAAACAACTGCCATTTGCTCTTTGTCAGACACATCAGCAGCCTCATCAATCAACAAACTGAACACGTCACCTCCAATTTCTTCAATAATAGAATTCAAAGTTATCTGTGTAGAACAATAAGGGGATCATTAGAGATTAGTGTAGCTTATAAGACAAAAAATAGTAGAAATATAATTTAAAGATGCTGTTACTAGTTATTACCTTGGCAAAATAGCTGGCAATTTCCTTCTGAATATCTCCACATACCCACTTGCAATTTGGTGGAGCATTCTCAAGAACTACCTTGCGTATATTATCATTTTGATTTGCCAAAATATTTACCAACTCTCGAAAGTTCCCCTTATTTTTTGACTCTTCTGATTTGTCATGGCCTCGAAAGGCTAAGCCTTGATGCAACAAGTATCTAACTGAATCAATTGAAGCATTAAGCCGAATTCGATTTTGCTTTTTTGTAAGATCGGTTTGCTTATCAAGCGCAACCTGAATCGATTGATCTTGATTCATCAAAGCATCACATCACTTTACTGCCACATTATGAAAGCTATTAACATTACCTTTACCCTCATGGGTGTCCAGCCTACTTTTCTTGTTCCAACCATTCCAACCGTTAATTCCAAATGCATCACTCCCAGCTTGTCCCTCATTATTATCTCTGAAAAGATAGCAACACAAACAAAAGGCCTTATGCACCTTGTCACTATACTCAAGCCAACGACCATAATCTTTAAACCATTCTGGATTAAATCTTCGTGAAGCATCTCCAATGTCCCTGTGTGGATAAACAAAAGTGGACGGTGGCCTGTAAGGCCCCCTCGTTAAATATCTTCGCCTAATCTCATCTTGCTTCTTAGGATTTCTTGTGTATTCCGAGATTCTCTTCCGATCAGCCGGATCATAGGGCAACTCATCTAAATTAATCTCTTTCTAGATAGGCGGCTTTGGAAGACTACCAGCAACAACATTTGATGTACTTTTCTTACATCTAACAGGTGACCTCGATGTTCCCACATCATTATTTGTATCAGATGATCGACTTCTCTTCTTTGAAAAATATCTTTCCATAGCCTACATGAATCAAAGTCCACGAAAGAAATAATTGGAAAATTAGGGCAAAACCTTTCCCCTACTACTAGGCTACTGGAATTAGATTGAGTAGTTGTACAGAGGAAAGTGATGTGGAGGTGATCTTACTAGCTCGAATTACACTGCAGATGTTCGCTTCTACGCTTGCCGTTGCCGTTGTTGATTTCGTCGGCGTCGGCGTTTGAGAAGCGAAGAGACGGGCTAGGGTTAACAGAAAAGAGAAAGGCGAGAGAGTTGGAAAATAGACGAGGGGTGCGGCTACCGTCCGTATATTCATCGTATGGGTATTGATTTCCTTTTTTTAGCGGACGTACAGGTATTGATTTAGTAACAATCAGGCCTGAGAGTGGGCTCTTGGGCCTTTTATTTGTTTAGTCATGTGGTGTTAGCAGCTTAATGGGGTCAGGCTTAATATTTTATTGGGGTCAGGCCAATGCATCCTACTAACACATGCATGTAGCTGTCAAATTCCATTGGGTTCATTTGAACCCAACGGTGCAATGTTGGCTCCGCCACTGGGTGTGACATCGAGGACACCTTCAAAGTCCTTCGTGGCCCGCACGGCGTCCCCGGCACTGGGCCACGCCGTGGCCGCGGCCTTGTAGGTGAGCTTGAGCGCGTGGGACACACCGCGGCCGCGGCCTTGTAGGTGAGCTTGAGTGCGTGGGACGCGTCCTTGACATTTCCCATGATGGTGAGGATGCCACCGCTCCGAGGCATGTTGACGACGTTGTAGCCCGGGTGCGTTGCCCCATGAACTGGGCGAGTGCGGGGGTAGCTGAACATCACGTTGTACGGGAGGTGGATGTGGGCGACGTCGAAGTTGACCTGCTCAGTGCGGAAGTTGGAGCGGGTGCCGAAGGTGACGGGGAGGCGCACCCGCCCCACAGGGACGACGGACCTCCCGACCACCCTAGCGAAGGGCCTTGAAGGCGTGAGTCGATCATGGGGTAGCTGCAGTGCGTCGAAGGCCTCCACGGAGAAGACGTTGAGGCCAGCGCCACCATCTATGAGGGTTCTGGAGACAGCCATGCAGCTTATGGTGGGCGTGCACAACATGTGGAGCATTTTGGCGACTATCATCGTCTTGGGGTGGTCGGAGGGGCCGAAGGTGATGTCGGTCTCCGACCACGCACGAGGCGGCGTGAGCTCGGGGCGCGGCTGGACTGCTCCTACATGGCGGAGGAACTGCTTGCCCTGGCGGTTGGAGGAGGGCGCCCGCGACCCGCAGAGGATGCAGACGACTACGGAGCCGGCCCCGCATGCCCCAGCAGCACAGCGTGCCAAGGGCCGGCTGGCGTCGAGGATCTCGACCGCCATGGGGTTGATGAACCAGGGGTTGACTGTCGCCGCCAGAGGGGAGGCTTCGACACCCCCTACCCGGCGCGCCAAATGTTGGATTTCGGGCTCCGCAAAACCCTCAAGGTTTGAACAGAGGGGTGTGTGCAAAGATCCCCTGTAGCCTCGGCCTAGTTAGCTTGCTACTCGATGGTTACTACAGCGAACTCGCACGATGACGAGGAAGAATATGAACATGGTGGTTTACCCAGGTTCGGGCTGCTAGGAAGCATAATACCCTAATCATGCTTTGGTGGATTGCCTCACGGGGAGGTGTGGTGGATGAACTATTATAGTGGTTTCGAGCCTCACGAGGGTGATCTAGGGGTGTTCTTGGCTCTCTGCCTTGTCTTGTAGTTCGTCGAGTGATTCCAGCGGATGGTTTTGCCCCCCCTTCTATGGTGTGGCTTAGCCTTTATATATAGCAGTGTCCCGGGTCCTCTTCCCTTATCACAATGGCAGGAAGGGATCCCACAACGGCCAAATTTGAAGGAGGGACAGGGGTACATCCCCACCCTGTCCAAAGGTGGTCTTCGCCTGCAAAGTAGCTATCGATGATGCAGAGGTGGGCTCGGCGATGACATCCACCCTGCGGGGCTCGTGGTTGTGGCCTTGTTGCATTGGAATGGAAACCATTGGGAGGCACTTTGGAAAACCCGTGTACGTCCTTGATCCCTTTGCACCAAAGGGGAACTGCACCGCCTGGCGCGCTGGCGCCCGCCTGTCCTACCTTGCATCATCCTTGACTCCTGAGGCCGGGCTCTGCATAGAGATCTCCACCGCTTGGGAGGGGGCCTAAGGAGGCCCATCCTTGCTGGTCTTGGTGTCGTTCTTCCTCGCGAGCCTGGGGTCCTCGCGAGGGCCTTGTCTTGAGTGGAACCGCGCTAGGCCGTGTCTAGCTGACGAGGTGGGCCATGTCCTGGGCCGCAGGCAGGCTGATCTGGGTACCCCCGTTTCCAAAACGCCGACAGTAACATTCCTGCAGATAGCATGGTAAGATTCTTTTTTAATATTCTGTCATTAATTAGTCCATATTTTTCATACATCAATTTTTCTTAAGAAAAACTAGATTGCTAACCATGTTATTATTATGTTCTTCAACAGAAATTCCCTTTGGAGGTTGTGCCTCAACTTATGTTTGTAGAAGGTCATTTGAATGTTATCAACTTACAACCACGGATGCCTAAAATATTCCGCAATGCATACTCAATTTCTAAAAGCGGTCAAAGAATGAAACTCAAAGGATTTAGCAAATTAATGAAAGACAGAAGATAACCACTTGGCGGAGGCACGAAGGATTTGCTTAGGCCACGTCTCGGAGATAGGTGGATCTCCATTCTTCACAATCGAGGGGGCAAAGCTTACCTGTTTTATACTATTTTACCTAGGAGGGATTAGTAGGTTCTACCTAGCTAAGAGAGAATAGTATGTACTAGCTAATAAAGAGGACCTTTTCTAGTTTTATGACATTGTGTAGTAATGGTCAACTTGTCATGAGTTGTTAGATGATTAAGATGATGATAAGTTGTTATATGACTAAGGATGATAAGTTATTAGATGACATAGATTATATTAAAGTGTATTGGTGGAAGTGACTTAGTAGGGTTAGTGGGAAAATATGATGTTACGACGGCACACAGTTGTCGAATCAAGGGAATCCTTTCATTCGACACTTGTGTGACATCGTAATATCATATTTTCCTAATAATTCAACTTGATCACTTGCACCCGTCCACTTTAATCTAAAAGTTGTTTCTTGCAAATTTTTTATTGATGTTGTATATTTATATGCATAACCGTGTGTAAATACAATATAAATATATAAAAAAGAAATATGCGCGATTAGTACTGGCGCGGGGTATAGACCAGCGCTGCTAGTAGTTAGGAGTAGCGCGGGTCCGAAACCATGCTACTGATATGTTACTTACCAGTTGCGTTGGGCTAGCCATGCTACTACTACAAGTTAGCTGTAGCGCCATAGCAGTAACGCTGTACCCGTGCTACTACTAGTACAAAAACCAGCGCTACTGCTAGGGCTTTCCCTAGTAGTGCTACCAGATTCAAGTCCTAGACTTGCCATTCATTCTCGCATTTTTCTAAATTTAAGTCAAACTTTTCGGGATGTTCGTTCAGCGAAGGAGATGTTCCCGTCGACTACGAGGCACTTGTGGCAGGATGCTATATTGGATCACTCACTCGAAGGTGTACATAGGGGTAGGGTGTGTGTGTGTGTGGACTTATAGGCATGAGAGTATGCTTGTTTACCTAAGTGACTTCGATTATACTGCATTTCTCAACTTGATCTTTTGTACTCCCTCTATTGTCCATCTTGAAATGCAAGTCTCATTTGTTCAAGTTTTGGGATGGAGGGGATAGTGCTTCTTTTAAACGAAAGAAGTGTAAATATACCCCCTTCACATTTTGACCACATTACCCCCCCCCCCCCCCCCCCGATTGCAAAACCAGAATCATAATCCCCCGAACTAACCAAAACTAGGCAAATCACACCCCGCAGATTTTTGAGCGTTTGGGACTCCAATTTTGCCTATGTGACGAATGTTCTGCCAAGTAGGATTGACTAAGGCGCCTCTTTCGTGCGTAAGTAAGTTAAGAAGGTTTCGGCTTCATACGACAAATAAATCTGCTCGACTAGGGTTCATCCCCATTCCCCATTCCCTTGGCCTCTCTCCTCTATTTATCATACACTACCATGGTGATCTCAAACTCGACGTGTGTTTCATCCTCCTCATAGCACTGTCGTAGTAAAGGCCCACCGATTCCCTACACAAAGCTCCCGTACAACTACGAGGTGCCGGTTAATTGCATTTTTTGATTGAGAACGTCGAGATGGATTCTGTGGAGTGATGACAATCCTGGAAGAATATATCACAAGTGGATGCTTTGGTAGGTATTTTCGAGCATTATTTCATTTGATTGGCACAATTTTCGTGTATATGGATCTTTTGTGAAATTTCACAATATTGGAGGAATTGGGGATTGGGACTTCGACTACTCGCTGGAGGATCCGATAATGCCATTTTCCGAGGCGCCTAATTGCGGACTTGTGCAATGTTGTATGGGAGAAGATAGAGAGAAAAAATGAGGTTGATAGAATATCTGCCGGATAGATGTAGAAACTACTGGAGAAGGTAGACATTCACGATGCTAAAATAAAGACATTAAATATGGAGATGAACTCAGATGCATGGCTGTTTAGAAAGCTCTTCTGGGTTTTCCTGTGCATTTGTAATGTATCTAGGCAGTGTTACAATGAGATGTACATGTGTTGAAGATGTGATTTTTCTTATGTTGTCTTTGAAATGTATCCATGGAGATTGATGTGGGTGTGTTCTTGAGCACTTTATCTGAACAATGAGTAAATTAAGTATTTTTTTAATCAATTTTGGAAGAACTTTCAACTAAATTCTATCTAAAATAACTTTCAACTAAATTCTATCCAAAAATGAGTACTATTGTATTCACTTTGACTATAACAGTTTGTTTATTTATTTTTCTTAAAGTGAACAATGGCAAAGCAACAAAATTCCGTTTATGTATTAATTTTGTTAGTATTTTGTCTGAATTATGTATATTTGAATTTATGGCTGGAATTAACAATAATTGCACTATGAAAGCAACAGATTTTGTTTCTTCACTTTGATCATAACACTATGAAAGCAATAGTTGAATTTGTGGTACATAACATTACTGAAACTAAACTCAACAAAATTTACGTCATTTATCAATCTTGGACCATAGCAACAATTGTAATAGAAGTAAGTTTCACATGCATAAGAAAGGAATAAAATCAGAGCACATAGTTTAAATTTTGAATTGTCATTCATCATTCAACATAATTAAGTTTCACATGACCAAAGGCACATAATTTAAGATGATGTTTTACATCAACAAAAACACATACTTCTCGTTGATGCTACACATCATCACTAACCATAAGAACATTTTATCTACCATGTCATCTTAGAAGCCATTCCTGGTGGGGAACGTTGCATGGGAAACAAAAAAAATTCCTACGCACACTCAAGATCTATCCATGGTGATGAGCATGTATGAGGGGGGAGTGGATCTACATACCCTTGTAGATCGCTAAGAGGGAAGCGTTAAGAAACGCGGTGGATGTAGTCGAACGTCTTCCCGATCCAAATTGCCTAGCATCTCGCGATCCAATCACGATCCATCTCGATCCAGCGTAGAACGGACGTCACCTCCGCATTCAGCACACGTATAGCTCGATGATGATCTATGCCTTCTTGATCCAGCAAGAGGGAGCGAAGAGGTAGATGAGTTCTTTGGCAACGCGAAGGCATGGCGGCGGCGGCGGTGGAACTATTCCGGCAGGGCTTCACCTAAGCATCGCCGAAAACTAGAGGAACAAGTCTATCGGGAGAGAGGGCTGCACTATTGTCAGGACCGGTTTTCCAGGATATTAATTTCCTAGTAAATGGACCTTGTGCTCATCAGCCCCAGGATTACTCCTAGCTGACGAGACACTATCTTGATATAGAAATTCCAAGCAAAATACAAAAATATGTAGTACAAGAGCATCATGGTCTATGAGTACAACAAAAGGTTTCTAGTGGTTGGTGACGGAAGTGATTCGGGGTCATCAGCGTCTATGGGACTCCATTTCCCACAGGAACAGCTAACCTGGTTAACTCCTATCTTCGCGTGGCTGCGATCTTTGATGCCTAGGTTCCGGGGTTGTCGTCATAATGCTCATCTCCACATGCATAATCTGGCCAAGACAATAGCCAGGGACAAGCCAGTGAGTACTTTGAATGTACTCGCACACATTATAAAAACAGTTATAACATAGTAGTGGTATTCATGCATTGAATTTAATCCATGGTCACTTAACCAGTCATAAAATAAAATATCATGATGCACGCAAGCAGGTCATTCATATTAAACATGAATAAGAAATCAGAGAATAGATATAACATAGACCGATCGGGTGTCTGAAGTGACGCCTCGAAATGATAATAATATTAAGCATGCCTCAGTCAGGCGTCTGAGCGATGCCACATAAAGGGCTCATTAGGAAAATAAATAATCAGCATGCCACAGTCGGGCGTCTGAGCGACGCCACATAAAGGGCTTATAAAGGGAATAAATAACAAGCATGCCACAGCCGGGCATCTGAGCGACGCCACATAAAGGGCTTATAAGGAAAATAAATAACCAATGTGCCATAGTCGGGCATCTGAGCGACGCCACAGAAAGGGCTTATATGATAAAGGAATTAGTATGCATGCCAAAGTCGGGCGTCTGAGCGACGCCGCATAAAGGGCTTATATAAGAATAATCACAATGAATATCCAGGAGGTAGAACCTTCCCAGGGATACTCAATAATTCAAATGATATAAATGGTTAGTCCACAATAATAATAATCACAATCATCAATTGTCACTTGTCATGATCCATATTTCGGTTTAGAAGTTTTCCTCCAAAGACCGACACTAAGACCGACACTTGACCCATCCCAGACTGTAGTCCTTAACCGCGGACACGGCTATTCGAATAGATACTAACTCTACAAAGGGTGTACTCTTTACCCATGAGTAATGGATTCCTTTAGTCCACCAAGACTAATTCCGCTTACGGTCTTTGAACTGAAAACACACCTGACCTGCACACACCAGCTTAACTTACCGGTGCCTGGAATCACCCACGGCACTCGTTAAGCAAAACTCTAAGTGGGGAGGCCACAACCTCGATTAGCATGGGATCAAATTTATATGGCGCGCTCTCGGTCCCAACCGGAAACACCCATGCCCCCGGATCAAGTGACATGCCTACCAGGGGCCACTGGTATCTTTCACTATGGCCTCTCTGTACGGTGTGTGCTAAGAAAGGGGTTGACAACTTACTGAACCGTACCCTACCTGCTGTAGGGACAAGTGGTAGTACGAAACAAGTATAGGGGTTACTGGCATAAGACTCGATCTATGGTCGACTCAGGATGTTATGTATTCTCTACATGGTTAGTACAACAAACATATTTCACGACATTTGACAGAATCACCACTCATCATACCCTTTCATGCCTTACTGACCATTCTTGCTCCAACGAGATGTCAGCACTAAGCTCGTGTCTACTTGAGATAGAGACTTCTCCCGTTTCCTTCTGGTAGGCATGAACAACATACGAGGGTGACTACTGTCTAAAGCATATCAATTCCAACAGCAAGGAATTTTCATCATGCAATTATAAATTAACATGATCACATTAGCTCATGAAATAACACATACTTCATGTCAACTTGGGGTTGTAGCCACTTCAAAACAACACACAACAAATATTATACCACGGTTCAAAATGCATGCCTTCAATGTGTATGTATTTGAGGTGCACTCCAAAACTTCATCTTCACTCCAAATTCCTATTTGAAAATATTCTAATTAACACACAATTCAAAAACAGCACAAAAATTGTTCTTGGAAAATTTTCAAATAAATATGAAAATAAACTAGATGGAATTTGGGAGAGGTGGGAAAAAGAATCAGTCCGATTGGGTTTTTATTTTAAAAATTAGAGCCAGTCAAAGTCTGGTCAATTTTCTGTTTTTAAAATAAATCAGAAAAGGAAAACGGTTCGAATCATAATACACTTTCGAGGGAGAGGAGACATACTCCTGGGAGGGGCGTCTCCACTTAAACCAGAGCGGGCCGTCACTGGGTCACTAATAGTGGGTCCATTGGGCCTACTGGTCAGGTTTGACCAGTCGCCCACGCCTCCTTCCTTCTCTAGCCGAGCGGAGGCGGAGCTCTGGCGACCTTTGCCGGCAAAATGCGGCTGCTCACGGGGCTTCGATGGCTGGGATGGATCCAAAAGTTAAGGGCGGTCCTCCCAGTGGTCGAAAGGCTAGCGGGGACGAAGGGGGTCGCCGACGGCGAGCTTCACGGCGGCGGTGGCTTCGGGAGCTGTTGGCGTTTTGGCCTAGGGTAGTTCCCAGTCAAAGCTGAGAGGTGGGGCTGCTCTGCAAGGTCAAGGGAAATCGGATGGCTGCGACGGAAGGACTAGGGAGGCCCTGCTTGCGGTGGATTTGACCGGTGCGCGACAGCGGCCAAAGCCACCAGAGGTGGGGAACACGGCCTCCTCTAGTTGCTTTATGTCTATGGGGGCTCTAGAGGGATGGCACGATGTCGCCTGGGGGTCTGGTTGAGCCTGGGGTCTCCTTTTGTAGGCGAATCGAGGTCGGTTCCGCGGTGGTCGGGGATAAGCTCGGCCAACCACCATTCTGTTGATAGCAGAGCGACGTGGCGGCGACGGGCGCTAGCGGACGAACTCGTGGATGAGCTCGGCCTGCTCCAGAGGGTAGCTGGCGAGCTAGGGTGGTCGGGGCGGTGTTGTCCATGGCAGAGGTGGTCACGAGCGCCAGCGTGCCGCCAAAGTGAGCTCTCACGGCGGCGCTGTAGGGCGCTAGGGGCGTCTTGGATGGTTCTGACGAGCGGATGAGTACGCGGCATGGCTCTGTAGGCAAGCAAAGGCCAGGGGCAGGATGCGGCGGCTCGGGAGACCGCACGTGCAAAACGAGCGCTCTGCTCGCGCTCCGGGCATGCTCACCAACTATTCGACAAAATGCCACGGCACTCCAGAGGGTTCCTATGCCACTAAGACTTCCCAGGCTTAGGTTAGAAGGCAAGGTTGGGTTAGCAGACATCTTGGTTAGGCAAAGAAATCAAGTCCACAATGCAACCATGGTTTCATGTCAAATCTGTTCATGAACACAAGGTGCTCGATAGAATGCCATGTGCAGCTAGAAATACTTTCTGGCCACCAAACTTGCCAGCTTAAGGTCCCCTTAGATGCATAATAGGATGACATGGTTAGTTTGTCAAAAGCAAAAAATTCCCTAATGCAAGTTTTGCAAGTCTACAACTCTGGACAGAAACAAAATGGTGCTATTGTATGAACCAAAAAGGTTCCAATGGTGTCAAGCTCCTGGCCTTAAGGGTTTGGTAGCAAGTACTAATAGCAGGAAAAATCTCAAGATCAATAGAGCAAAATAAAATAGAGTTGTAGTACAAATCACCAAACTGGACCAGAATACAAATGTGGATGGGTTGATCGAATTTTCCAAAGGACACAAATGGGTTTTTGCATAAAACTGAATTATATACCTCTACTAACATCTTCAAATTTTCATGGAATTTTTAAAGTAATATTTAATTAGGTTGTAGTGCAAACTACAAACTGGGCCAGATTTGAAAACTTGAAGTAGAGCTCAAAATCTCCAAATGACTAAGAGAGGTTTTTGCATAAAAGTGATGTAGAAACATTACCTGTCATCTAAGATTTTTTGTAGAATTTTTAAATGAAGTTATCAAAGGGTTGTAGTGCAAATGAGGCTCTAAGACTTATGAGGAACCATTAAAGAAAAGAATAGAGCTTAGGAGAATAATTGTAGAAATACTTCCACTGATCATATATAATGAAAATGAAATGCACCTGAGTATGCACTCAAATCCAGAAACATTTTAGAAAAGTTTCTACCAAGAGGGAAAACTCCACAACTCAGAAGAAAGAAGTGATCCTCAAATCAACAGATGATCCAGAAAATAAAAATTTAATTTCCTGGCAAAAATTTTAATTAGCAAAACATGATTAAATTTTTGGGGTGTTACAACACTACCCCCCTTAAGAAAAATCTTGTCCTCGAGATTTATGGAGAGTGGAAAATAGTTGATCGAAAATCACAGCAGTAAAAAAATTCACTCACATCCATTTGAAATCAAAAAATTATTCATAGCCCAATCTTATGACATAACACACATATTGCAGTCAACAATTAATTGTAAGCTTAACAAATACAACATGGGTTGTCTACGGTGCAAAAGCAAAATATTCAGGGTCCGGAGGAAATGTCTCCGGCACTGGAGCACATTCTTCCTCTTCTGGGGGAGCGAATGGACTAGTCGAAGGACGCGCCTCTCCTGGTCTGGCCTCAGAGGTCTGCCAATGGCTATCCGAGGATTCAAAACTGCGAGATTCTGGAGGTAATCCATTACTCGCTGAGTCAAACGCTCTTGGGCGATGACGTACTAGGTAAGGTTGGCCAGTATTGGGTCTCTCTCTATTCGTCCTTTGGGAAAAGATGCTTCTTCTCCAGTTGCTGCGCGGCTTGGGCAGTAATAATACCCCTTTCGCTAGCATAGGGTATCGCGAATCGAAGGCAGGTAATTGCTTCATATGTAGCAACTTCTATGGCCATTTGCAGAGTCAGCATAGATTTCCCCACGAAGGAGACTTCTGTTGGGTCTTGGTTTGGGTCCACAGGTGGGATGTGCACTACTTCCCTATATATCAAGGCAAATGAGGTGATCCTCGGTTTGTACATCTCGTACTGGAGTGGATGGGGAGAACCCATGGTACTGCGGGTAAAGTCCCGCAATATCTTATCAAAACCACCTGGGGTCACATCTGGGGTTCTCTGATGAATACTAGGGCTCGACATGGCAAGTATGGCTGTGAGAGCTGTGCACAAAGTGAGGGATGCTTGCTAAGGTCATGGAATGGCCTCTTTTATAGCACCAGGGCTGGGTTACCGATTGCGGTGTGGGGGCAACCTAGTTCGTCGGTTCTGCTCTATGGGGTTAATGCCACAGATATACACATCTCACAAAAGTGACGTATTACTGTTGGTTGACAACTGGGGGTGGTTTTTTGATAGCTACGCCCAAACATTTAATATGCAACCAAATGCCAAAATTTTATTTATGCATGGATACTCTTAGTACTATTAAAAATAATGGCATACAAGCAACATACATTTTATTCATAGCGATACAAGGTCACACTCTAACTTGGCGCAGGAATACAAAGACTTGGCACTACTCGAGTGGCTTAGTCTACCTCGTTAATATCTAGTCTAGCGTGCCTTGCGGATGCCGAGGCTTCTCCTTGGGCTTCACCATCGCGGTTTGCTGGATCAAGGTGATGGTTTGCAGGGTCGGGGTAGCAGTGATGACCATCGCAAGGGTTGGTGGCCACAATTCCGTTGGAGTGAGTCCCTAAAAGGCGACGAAGCTCCTCTGGGGATACAAACACATTCTGGTCAGTTACAGGGGCAGGCCTCAACGACTCGATGGGTCGTTCGAACAACATGACAGGGTTGTCAGCATCGGGCGCCACTTCTATTCTTGCTAGGGCTCGGCGAGCAAGTTCTCCACGAGCTGCGATCAGCTCAAGAGTGACCTGATCGAATAGTGCCTCTAGCGTGCTGAGGTAGCGCACAAGATGCAGCAGTGCAGGGTCCGTGTCATGGTCTCCGCTGGCAATCTGGGGTGGCCTACTATATCAGTCACGGTTGGGGTAATAATAGAAGGAGCGGCAGTTAACTCTTGGCGACAAGTGCCGGAGTTGAACTATAGCCTCTCGAGCTACTAACTGGATGGCTTGTGGCTCAAAGGAAGTTGACCTTCTAGTGAACCTGTAGGGGCGTTCTGGCGAGATGCCACTACCGTAGATGTGCACCGTGGCCCAGAAGTGATGACTCTCATCACTCGTGCACTCCTGGTACACAACATATTCCGGGGGCTCTTCTAATGCAAAGGCACAACGAATGAGGTTAGCTAGGATGGTCACAAAACCTCCAAGGTTGTTTGCGGTGGTCTCATTGTGAACAATGGCGCCAGGCATCTTGGCTTGGTTTTGGCTGGTTGGTTATGGTGTGATGGGTTTGGGGCAAACGTTTTCTTTTATAGAAGAAAATAGAGTCTTTCTTTGCACGCTTGCGAAAGGGATAGTTTAGGTTTTGGTCACGACACATGATCGATGGGCTAGGCTGATAGGTTGGGCACCGACTGCCGAAAGGTGTTAGGGTCACTATGTGGGCTATCGGATAGGATAGGCTTGGCTGCAGTTAGGTTAAAGTCTTGGTGGGTGGTTTACCTAGGTTTATCGACCTGGCAAAGATAGGATTAGCCAATGGTCAGCTTGGCTCTGATACCAAGGTTGCCAGGACCGGTTTTCCAGGATATTAATTTCCCAGTAAATGGCCCTTGTGCTCATCAGCCCCATGATTACTGTTAGCTGACGAGACACTATCTTGATACATAAATTCCAAGAAAAATACAAAAATATGTAGTACAAGAGCATCATGGTCTATGAGTACAACAAAAGGTTTCTAATGGTTGGTGGCGGAAGTTGTTCGGGGTCATCAGCGTCTATGGGACCCCATTTCCCACAGGAACGACTGACCTGGTTAACTCCTATGTTCGCGTGGCTGCGATCTTCGATGCCTAGGTTCCGGGGTTGTCATCATAATGCTCCTCTCCACATGCATAATCTGGCCAAGACAATAGCCAGGGACAAGCCGGTGAATACTTTAAATGTACTCGCAAACATTATAAAAACAGGTATAACATAGTAGTGGTATTCATGCACTGAATTTAATCCACGGTCACTCAACCAGTCATAAAATAAAATATCATGATGCACGCAAGTAGGTCATTCATATTAAACATGAATAAAAAATCAGAGAATAGATATAACATAGACCGATCGGGTGCCTGAAGTGATGCCTCGAAAGGATAATAATATTAAGCATGCCTCAATCGGGCGTCTGATCGACGCCACATAAAGGGCTCATTAGGAAAATAAATAATCAGCATGCCACAGTCGGGCATCTGGGCGACGCCACATAAAGGGCTTATAAAGGGAATAAATAACAAGCGTGCCACAATCGGGCATATGAGCGACGCCACATAAAGGGCTTATAAGGAAAATAAATAACCAACATGCCACAGTCGGGCGTCTGAGCGACGCCACAGAAAGGGCTTATATGATAAAGCAATTAGTATGCATGCCACAGTCGGGCGTCTGAGCGACGCCGCATAAAGGGCTTATATAAGAATAATCACAATGAATATCCAGGAGGTAGAACCTTCCGAGGGATACTCAATTATTCAAATGATAAAAATGGTTAGTCCACAATAATAATAGTCACAATCATCAATTGTCACTTGTCATGATCCATATTCCGGTTTAGAAGTTTTCCTCCGAAGACCGACACTAAGACCGACACTTGACCCATACCAGACTGTAGTCCTAAACCGCGGACATGACTATTCGAATAGATACTAGCTCTGTAGAGGGTGTACTCTTTACCCATGAGTAACGGATTCCTTTAGTCCACCGGAACTAATTCCGCTTACGGTCTTTGAATTGAAAACACACCTGACCTGCACACACCAGCTTAACTTACCGATGCCTGGAATCACCCACGGCACTCGTTAAGCAAAACTCTAAGTGGGGAGGCCACAACCTCGATTAGCATGGGATCAAATTTATATGGCGCTCTCTCGGCCCCAACCGGAAACACCCATGCCCCCGGATCAAGTGACACGCCTACCAGGGGCCACTGGTATCTTTCACTATGGCCTCTCTGTACGGTGTGTGCTAAGAAAGGGGTTGACAACTTACTGAACTGTACCCTACCTGCTATAGGGATAAGTGGTAGTACGAAACAAGTATGGGGGTTACTGGCACAAGACTCGATCTATGGTCGACTCAGGAGGTTATGTATTCTCTGCATGGTTAGTACAACAAACATATTTCACGACATTAGACAAAATCACCACTCATCATACCCTTTCATGCCTTACTGACTATTCTCGCTCCAACGAGATGTTAGCACTAAGCTCGTGTCTACTCAAGAAAGAGACTTCTACCGTTTCCTTTCGGTAGGCATGAACAACATACGAGGGTGACTATTGTCTGAAGCATATCAATTCCAATAGCAAGGAATTTTCACCATGCACTTGTAAATTAACATGATCACATTATCTCATGAAATAACACATACTTCATGTCAACTTGGGGTTGTAGCCACTTCAAAACAACACACAACAAATATTATACCAGGGTTCAGAATGCTTGCCTTCAATGTGTATGTATTTGAGGTGCACTGCAAAACTTTATCTTCACTCCAAATTCCTATTTGAAAGTATTATAATTAACACACAATTCAAAAACAGCCCAAAAAGTTGTCTTGATTTTTTTTTCAAATAAATACTAAAATAAACTAGATGGAATTTGGGAGAGGTGGGAAAAAGAATCAATTCCATTGGGTTTTAATTTTAAAAGTTAGAGCCAGCCAAAGTCTGGTCAATTTTCTGTTTTTAAAATAAATCAGAAAAGGAAAACGGTTCGAATCAGAATATGCTTTCGAGGCGGAGGAGATGTACTTTTTTTTGGGGGGGGGCGGGGGTCTCCACTTAAACCAGTGCGGGCCGTCGTTGGGTCACTGACAATGGGTCCATTGGGCCCACTGGTCAGGTTTGACTAGTCGCCCGCACCTCCTTCCTTTTCTGGCCGAGCGGAGGCGGAGCTCCGGCGATCTTTGCCGGCGAAATGCATCTGCTCATGGGGCTTCGATGGCAGGGATGGATCTGCCAGTTTAGGGCAGTCCTCCGAGTGGTCAAAAGGCTAGCGGGGAAAAGGGGGTTGCCAGCGGCGAGCTCCACGGTGGCGGTGGCTTCGGGAGCTCTTGGGGTTTCGGCCTAGGGCAGTTCCCAGTCGAAGCTGAGAGGTGGGGCGGCTTTGAAAGGTTAAGGGAAATCGGATGGCTGCGACGGAAGGACTAGGGAGGCCCTGCTCGCGGTGGATTTGGCCGGTGCACGGCGGCGGCCAAAGCCATCGGAGGTGGGGAAGACGGCCTGCTCTAGTTGCTTTATGGCTATGGGTGCTCTAGAGGGATGGCACGAGGTCGCCTGGGGGTCTGGTTGAGCCTGGGGTCTCCTTTTATAGGCAAATCGAGGTTGGTTCCGCGGCGGCCAGGGATAAGCTCGGCAAACCGCTGTTCTGTTGATAGCAGGGCGACGTGGCGGTGACAGGCGCTAGCGGACAAGCTCGCGGATGAGCTCGGCCTGCTCCAGAGGGCAGCTGGCAAGCTGGGGTGGTCGGGGCGGTGCCGTCCATGGAAGAGGTGGTCACGGGCACTGGTTTGCCACCAAAGTGAGATCTAACGACGATGCTTTAGGGCGCCAGGGGTGTCTTGGATGGTTCTGACGAGCGGATGAGAATGTGGCGCGGCTCTGCGGGCGAGCAAAGGCTAGGGGCAGGATGTGGCGGCTCGGGAGATGGCACGGGCAAAACGCGCACTCTGCTCGCGCTCCGAGCATGCTCACCAACTACTCGAGAAAATTCCATGACACTCTAGAGGGTTCCTATGCCACTAAGACTACCCAGGCTTAGGTTAGAAGGCAAGGTTGGGTTAGCAGACATCTTGGTTAGGTAAAGAAAGCAAGTCCACAATGCAACCATGGTTTCATGTCAAATATGTTCATGAACACAAGGTGCTCGACAGAATGACATGAACACCTAGAAATACTTTCTGGCCACCAAACTTTCCAGGTTAAGGTCCCCTTAGATGCATAAGAGGATGACATGGTTAGTTTGTCAAAAGCAAAAATTCCCTAACGCAAGTTTTGCAAGTCTACAACTCTGGACAGAAACAAGATGGTGCTATTGTATGAACCAAAAAGGTTCCAATTGTCTCAAATTCCTGTCCTTAAGGGTTTGGTAGCAAGTACTAATAGCAGGAAAAATCTTAAGATCAATAGAGCAAAATAATAGAGTTGTAGTACAAATCACCAAACTGGACCAGAATACAAATGTGGATGGGTTGCTCAAATTTTCCAAAGGACACAAAAGGGTTTTTGCATAAAAATGAATTATATACCTCTACTGACATCTCCAAATTTCCATGGAATTTTTAAAGTAATATTTAATTAGGTTGTAGTGCAAACTACAAACTGGGCCAGATTTGAAAACTTGAAGTAGAGCTCAAAATCTCCAAATGACTAAGAGAGGTTTTTGCATAAAAGTGATGTAGAAACATTACCTGTCATCTAAGATTTTTTGTAGAATTTTTAAATGAAGTTATCAAACGGTTGTAGTGAAAATGAGGCTCTAAAACTTATGAGGAACCATTAAAGAAAAGAATAGAGATTAGGAGAATAATTGTAGAAATACTTCCATTGATCATATATAATGAAAATGAAATGCTCCCGAGTATGCACTCAAATCCAAAAACATTTTAGAAAATTTTCTACTAAGAGGGAAAAATCTACAACTCAGAAGAAAGAAGTGATCCTCAAATCAACAGATGATCCAGAAAATAAAATTTTAATTTCCTGGCAAAAAATTTAATTAGCAAAACATGATTAATTTTTTTGGGGTGTTACAACTATGGCCTATTAGGTTGAAATGCTTTTGCCCTCTCTCCCTCTAGTATATATAGTAAGTAGGGGAGGGAGGCTTGCATCCTAGGGCATCCCCTTGGTGCGGCCGAAGTGGGGAGGAGAGGGAGTTGGACTCCAATCCTACTCCCAATAGAACTCCTCCCCACTTGGAAACCCTTCCCCCTTTTGGGATTTAGACTTTTCCCTCCACCCCAACCACATGGGACCTTAGCGAAGGCTTTAGCCAGCCCACCAGGGGCTGGTCTGCCTCCTCTCACAACCCATGAGGCCCTTGGGGCGAAAGCCCCTTCCCGATGGTCCGTCGATACTCTCCCGGCACTCCTGGTACACTACCGGTGAGCCCGAAACTTTTCCGGTGATCAAAACAGGACTTCCTATATATCAATCTTTACCTCCAGACCATTTTGGAGCTCCTCGTGACATCCAGGATCTCATTCGGGACTCCAAACAACCTTCGGTCACCACCATACGTAACTCTATACTACCAAAACGTCACCGAACCTTAAGTGTGCAGACCCTGCGGGTTCGAGAACTATGTAGACATGACCGAGACACCTCTACGGTCAATAACCAATAGCGGGACATGGATGCACATATTGGTTCCTACATATTCAATGAAGATCTTTATCGGTTGAACCACTATGTCAAGGATTCAGTTAATCTTGTATGATGTTCCCTTTGTTCATCGGTATGTTACTTGCCCGAGATCCAATCGTCCATATCTGTATACCCAGTTCAATCCCGTTACTGGCAAGTCTCTTTACTCATTCTGTAATACAATATCCCATGGATAACACTTCAGTCACATTGCTTGCAAGGCTTGTTTGTGATGTTGTATTACTGAGCGGGCTCTGAGATACCTCTCCGTCACACGCAGTAACAAATCCCAGTCTTGATCCATGCCCACTCAACGAACACCCTCGGAGATACCTGTAGAGAACCTTTATAGTCATCCAGTTACGTTGCGATGTTTGATACACACAAGGTACTCCTCTGGTGCCGGTGAGTTGCATGATCTCATGATCATAGGAATAGATACTTGACATGCAGAAAACTATAGCAAGAAACCGACATGATCAAATGCTATGTTCATAGTTTGGGTCTTTTCCATCACATCATTCTCCAAATGATGTGATCCAGTTATCAAATGACATCTCATGTCAATGTCTAGGAAACCTTGACCATCTTTGATCAACGATCTAGTCTACTAGAGGCATACTAGGGACATAGTGTTGTTTATATATCCACACATGCAATGTGTTTCCAATCAATACAATTATAGCATGGATAATAAACGATTATCATGAACAAGGAAATATAATAATAACCATTTTATTGTTGCCTCTAGGGAATATTTCCAACAATTCCAACCTCCCATCACCATATGTTGGAACTTGTGGTGTAAATGTGCCTAGCCGAGAGCTTGAAGCTCTTCGGCCTGCCCTTGGTCATGTTTGTGCCCTTGGTGCGTGATATGTCCATTTTGCATCATGATTTATTACTGTTATTTCAATGTTTTTATGAATAGTAATGCTTCATGGAGTATTTCTAATGCCTTTTCTCTCGTAATTTGCAAGGTTTGCACTAAGAGGGAGAATACCGCCAGTTGGAAATCTGGACCTTAAAAAGCATATCAGAGATACCTATTCTGCACATCTTCAAATGATCTAAAATTTTACGAGTATTTTTATGGAATATATAAGAAATACTAGCGCAAATAACTATCGGAGGGGGCCACCCTGGTGAGCACAATACACCAGGGGTCGCCAGGCCCCCCAAGCGCGTCTTGGTGAGTTGTGCTTAGCACGTCCCACCTCTGGAGCCCATCTTCTGTTATAAAAGGTGTTTTGAACTAGAAAAAATCAAGAGGGGACTTTAGGTAGAGATCACCGCCATCTCGAGGCGGAACTTGGGCAGGAGCACTTTTTTCCTCCAGCGGAGCGATTCCGACAGGGGAACTTCCCTCCCGTAGGGGGAAATCGAAGCCATCGTCATCACCAACAACCCTATAAACTTTGGGAGGTCATTCTTCATCACCATCCTCAACAAAACCATCTCCTCTCAAACCCTAGTTCATCTCTTGTGTTTAGTCTTTGTACCGGAACCTCAGATTGGTACGTGTGGGTGACTAGTAGTGTTGATTACCTTGTGTAGTTGATTACTATATGGTTTATTAGATGGAAGATCATATGTTCAGATCCATTGTGCTATTCAATACCCCTTTGATCTTGAGCATGCAAACTGTTTGTGAGTAGTTACCTTTGTTCTTGAGGTCAAGGGAGAAGTCATGTTGCAAGTAATCATGTGAATTTGATATGTGTTCGATATTTTGATGATATGTATGTTGTTATTCCCTTAGTTGTGTGATGTGAACGTCGACTACATGACACTTCACCATCCTCGGGCCTAATGGAATGCATTGTGGAGTAGATATTAGATGATGGGTTGCTAGAGTGATAGAAGCTTAAACCCTAGTTTATGCACTACTTCGTAAGGGGCTGATTTGGATCCACATGTTTAATGCTATGGTTAGATGCTATCTTAATACTTTTCTCATAGTTGCGGATGCTTGCGAGGGGGTTAATCATAAGTGGGATGGTTTTTCAAGTAAGAATAGCACCCAAGCACCGGTCCATCCACATATCAAATTATCAAAGTAGCAAACACGAACCAAACCAACATGATGAAAGGGACTAGATGAAATTCCCGTGTACCCTCAAGAACACTTTGCTTATTATAAGAGATAGTTTTTGCATGTCCTTTGCCACAAAAGGATTGGTCTATTGGTGACCCACAAGTGTAGGGGATCAATCGTATTCCTTTCGATAAGTAAGAGTGTCGAACCCAACAAGGAGCAGAAGGTAATGATAAGCAGTTTTCAGCAAACTAATTTCTGCAGGCATTGAAATTGTAAGTAGCAAGTAGTTTGATAGCAAGGTAATTTTTAATGAGCAAGTAAAGGTAACAATAGGTAAGGTGCATCAAGCTAGCCCAATCCTTTTGTGGCAAAGGACAGGCCAAAACTATCTCTTATGATAAGCAAAGTGTTCTTGAGGGTACACGGGAATTTCATCTAGTCACTTTCATCATGTTAGTTTGATTTGTGTTCGCTACTTTGATAATTTGATATGTTGGTGGATGGGTGCTAAGGTGCTGTTCTTAGTTGAACTAACAACCTTCTTATGATAAACCCCTCGCAAGCATCCGCAACTTCGAGAATAGTATTATGACAGTCTAACCATAACATTAAACATGTGGACCCAAATCAGCCCCTTACAAAGTAGCACATAAAATGGGGTTTAACCTTCTGTCACTCTAGCAACCAATCATATAATAACTACTTCGCAATGCATTCCATCAGTACCAAGGATGGTGAAGTGTCATGTAGTCGACGTTCACATGACACCACTAAGGGAATCGCAACATACATATCATCAAAATATCGAACACATATCAAATTCACATGATTACTTGCAACATGATTCTCTCGTGACCTCAAGAACGAAGGTAACTACTCACAAATAAAATGCAAGTTCAATATCAGAGGGGTATCAAATAGCATAATGGATTTGAACATATCATCTTGCACCAAGTAAACCATATAGCAATCAACTACACAAGGTAATCAACACTACTACTCACCCACAAGTACCAATCTGAGGTTCCGGTACAAAGATGAATACAAGAGATGAACTAGGGTTTGAGAGGAGGTGGTTCTATTGAAGATGTTGATGAAGAATGGCGTCCCAAATATGAGAGGGTTCTTGGTGATGATGATGGCTTCGATTCCCCCCTATGGGAGGAAGTTCCCCTAGCGGAATCGCTCCGCCGGAGGGCAAAAGTGCTCCTGCCCAAGTTCTGCCTCGAGGCGCCGACACTTCATCCTGAAAGTCCTCTCCCCCATTTTTTAGGGTTTTGGGGAATTTATACCAGAAGATGGGCCAGGATGGGCATGCTCCACCAGGTTGCACCTCGGGGTGGGGGGAGGGGGGGGCTCGCGCGCCCTAGTGGGTGGTGCCCACCTAGTGGGCCCCCTATCGTAGTTTTCAGCTCCAGTATTTTTTATTTTTTATATAAGAAATCTCTGTAAAATTTCAACTTAATTGGGGATGTGCAGAATAGGTATCTCTGACGTGCCTTTTTCAGGTACTGAATTCCAGTTGCCGGCATTCTCCCTCTTGGTGTAAACCTTGGAAACTGTGAGAGAAAAGGCATTAGAATTACTTCCCAAAGCATTATTATGCATAAAAACATTATAAATAATAGTAGGAAAACATGATGCAAAATGGACGTATCAACTCCCCAAGCTTAGACCTCGCTTGTCCTCAAGAGAAAGCCGATATCGAAGAACAGGTACACATGGTTTGAGAGAGAGGTGTTGATAAAAACAAAATACGTACATAGTAGCATCATGCTTATTATTTTAACAACAACAAAAATTAACATAAAACTTCTCATAAAACTTTTATTTGATAACAACATCATATAACTTCTTATGAGCAGGTAATAATTCATCACAAGATTCACAACGCGAAAGAATAAAGCATAAACTTTATTGGAAACCAACAAACTATGTTCTCAGTCAACTTTGCAACTACAATTCATCATATTTTAAGGAAGGTTCATGTAGGATCCTTTTGGCATGTCCACATACTCAACTATCATTTAGTCTTGTATGATTGCTAACACTCACTTCATACCCATGAGCAAAAAGTGTCAACCGAAGACATAGAAAGATAGGGGCTTATAGTTTCGCCTCCCAACATATTCACCTCAAGGGTGATGTCAAAAATAATAAATCATGCTCACTCATATCCAATGGGATATATGTGCCTTGATCTTTCCTCACCACATGATGCTTGCAAAAGGAGAAAAGTAAAAAGGAATAGGGAATAATACTTTGACTCTTGCATAAAAGTAAATACATAAAGGTAAAATATAGGCCCTTCGCAGAGGGAAGCAGAGGTTCTCATGTGCATTTTTAGTTTGCATGCCAAATCCCTTAGTGCAAAAGAATGTCACATTGCATTGCCCCTTATGATAGCAACCTTTATTATGCAGTCTATCACTTTTATTACTTTGCCATCACAAGTTCGTGCAACGCTCAATTTTCTCTTACACTAATTGATCCAACACTTTTAGAAGCAATTTTTATATCCTTGATGTACCGATCACAACTTACTTGAAGGATCTTATTCAATCCATAGGTAGGTATGGTGGAATCTCAAACATGAGTTTGGGTTTTGGGTTTTTGTATGCGCAAGTAGTATCCCTACTTAGTGCAGAATTTTTGGCTAGCAAAGATATTGGGCAAGCACCACACATTAAAGGATCTATCACAATATAACTTCTATGTGAATATTAACAAGCATAAATCATTACGTTATCTTCCTTGTCCAACGTCAACAATTTTGGCATATAATATTTAATGTGGGCTCACAATCAGAAAAGATGTCCATGATAGTGTGTTTGCATGTGAATCTTCTCTTCCCTAATTAATTCTTTCATGAATTGCATCATTGACTAATGCTATGTTTGTCAATCTCCAATAAAGTTTACCACTTATACTTTTATTTATTGTGATGTCATCACTCACCATATGATATTTTTCATTTATTCTCTTTTATCAAGATTGCAACAAGAAAGTAAAGGGGCAAAAGCTCAAACAAAACTTTATTATATAACTCTCACTCGATTACATAGATAAATGGATCATGAAACTAGCACTCGAAAATAGATCATACTAAATGTTTGTTCAACTAAATTATCAAAAGGCTAAGGATCAAAATAAAAAGTAAAGGTAAAAAGTGATGGTGATACGATACCGGGGCACCTCCCCCAAGTTTGGCTCAAGCCAAGGGGAGTGCCCATACCCGGGTACTCAAGTCTCCTTTGGTGGTGAACATGATTAAGGTGGTGGTGATGAGATGGTAGTAGGTTTAGACTCCAGCTTCCAGGGCAAGGGTTCACTATCAAAAGTTGATACACGAGTCCCTGGAGTCCTGCAATTGACAGCTAAACTCATACCTTTAAATCTCGCTTCATATTCAAAAACTTTATTTTGGAGATCATAAACTTGACTCTGCAGAAAGTTGATTTGCTCGTTGAAGTTGAAGACGATGTCTTTCATGGACTGGTCATCCACCATGTGATCATGGGTGAATTCCGTGATCATGGAGTGATTGGCACTAAATCCACACTCCACCATACCTTTGCACTTGAAGATGTCTTGCTCCACCGCTTCCAGCCTGGCCTCCACACTTCCCGTCTTCTTGGGCCCCTGAACATCCGGGATGTGGAGCACCCCCTCACGCATCTCGATGGTTTGAGGGTGCTTCATCACCTCCGGTAAGTATGGGTTGATAACCTTCTCAAAAACTTGTCCTTTGGAGATCTTGGTGAAGCCATGGAGATTTAGATCTGACAAGAAAACAACACAAAACAAGAGCATAGGAAAATCTCGCGATGCGGTGGTCAAAATATTCGCGGTATATATAGATAATTTTTATTCTTGGAAATAAAGCAAACATAAGGAAAGCAGAGTCGGGAAGGTTCCCGAGGTGGGCACGCTCCATTAGGGCGCGCCAAGGATGGCAATCGCGCCCTGATGTATTGTGCTCATCTCGGTTGCCTTCTGTTTTATTTGTTATTCCCTAAATTTTTTAAATATACCAAAACCGAGAAAAATATTTTTGTGGATTTTTCAAAGTCCGTTTACTTACCGTATCACGTACCTCTTATTTTTTGCGATTTTGGAGTGTTTCGTAAGGTTTCTCTTATGTGTTCCTCCGGTGTCATGGTTTGGATAAAATTTCTTTCAAAATTAATAGGCACACCTGAGATATAGTGTTTAATTCTTTGTCCATTGACCACCTTCGAGTTGATACCTTCGGCATTATTAATCTTGATAGCTCCAAAGCGATAAACCTCTTTGATAACATAGGATCCTTCCCATTTGGAGAGAAGTTTTTTTGCAAAAAATCTAAAACGAGAATTGTACAAAAGAACATATTCTCCAACTTTGAATTCTTGCTTTTGGATTCTTTTGCCATGCCATCTTTTAACTTTTTCTTTGAATAACTTGGCATTTTCATAAGCTTGGGTTCTCCATTCGTCTAATGAGCTAATATCAAATAACCTCTTTTCACCGACAAGTTTGAAGTCATAATTTAGTTCTTTAATTTCCCAAAGTGCTTTATGTTCTGAATCTAGAGGCAAATGACAAGCTTCTCATATACCATCTTGTATGGAGACATACCCATAGGATTTTGTAAGCGGTTATATAGGCCCAAAGTGCATCATCTAATTTCTTAGACCAATTCTTTAGAGACCTATTGATAGTTTTTGTAATATCAATTTTATTTCTCTATTGCTAAGTTCAACTTGACCACTAGATTGGGATGATAGGGTGATGCAATTCTATGGTTAACATCATATTTAGCAAGCATTTTATGAAAAGCACCCTGAATAAAGTGTGAACTACCATCAGCCATTAGATACCTAGGGACTCCAAACCTTGGGAAAATGACTTCTTTAAGCATTTTAATGGAAGTGTGATGATCATCACTACTAGTAGGAATAGCTTCGACCCACTTAGTGACATAATCAACAACAACCAAAATATGAGTATACCCATTAGAGGAAGGAAAATGTCCCATATAGTTAAAACCCCAAACATCAAATGGTTCAACAACAAGTGAATAATTCATAGGCATTTCCTGATGCTTACCGATATTACCAATTCTTTGACATTCATCACAAGACAAGACAAACTTACGTGCATCCTTGAAGAGAGTAGGCCAATAAAAACTAGAATGTAATACCTTATGAGCAGTTCTATCTCCAGCATGATGTCCTCCATAAGCTTCGGAATGGCATTTCCGTAGGATTTGTTCATGTTCATGCGCAGGTACACAAAGTCTAATAATACCATCTACTCCTTCTTTATAAAGATGTGGGTCATCCCAAAAGTAATGTCTTAAATCATAGAAGATTTTTTTCTTTTGTTGGTATGTGAAACTAGGTGGAATATATTTAGCAACAATGTAATTAGCATAGTCAGCATACCATGGAGTGTTTTGAGAAATATTTATTGCAGCCAATTGTTCCTCAGGGAAATATCATCAATAGTTAGTGGGTCATCAATAATATTTTGTAACCTGGACAAGTTATCAGCTACGGGATTCTCAACTCCGTTCCTATCAACGATATGTATATCAAATCCCTGAAGCAAGAGAACCCACCTAATGACTCTAGGTTTAACATCCTTATTTTCCATAAGATATTTTATAGCAGCATTATCAGTGTGAACAATAACTTCGGAATCAACAATGTAAGATCTAAATTTATCACAAGCAAGCACGACTGCTAAAAATTCCTTTTCAGTAGTAGCATAATTTCTTTGGGACTGTCTAGAGTTTTGCTATCATACTGGATAACATTTAATTTCTTATCAACTCTTTGTCCTTGAACAACACCAACAGCATATCACTAGCATCACACATAATTTCAAAATGCAAGTTCCAATTAGGTGGTTGAACAATGGGTGTAGTGGTTAAAGCTTTCTTTAGTGTTTCAAAGGCTTCTATGCAATCATCATAAAAAACAAAGGGAAAATACTTTTGTAAAATATTAGTATGAGGCCTAGAATTTTTTGAGAAATCTTTAATAAACCTCCTATAGAAACCAGCGGGGCCAAGGAAAATTTGAATACCTTTTCCATCTTTAGGACATGGCATTTTCTCAATTGCATCAACTTTAGCTTGGTCCACCTCAATACCTCATTCGGAGAATTTATGCCCCAAGACAATCCCTTCATTAAACATAAAGTGGCACTTCTCCTAATTCAAGACAAGATTAGTTTGTTCACATCTCTACGAAAATTGATCAAGGTTGCTTAAGCAATCATCAAAAGAAGTTCCATAAATGGAGAAATCATCCATGAAAACCTCCACAATATTTTCAGAAAAATCAGAGAATATAGGAGTCATACATCTTTGAAAGGTAGTAGGTGCATTGCTTAAACCAAAAGGCATACGTCTATAACCCAAGGTTCCAAAAGGGCAGGTAAAGGTGGTTTTCTCTTAATCAGATTGTGACACAGGTATTTGAGAGAAACCAGAATATCCATCCAGGAAACAAAAGTGTGTGTGCTTAGATAATCTTTCAAGCATTGGATCAATAAAAGGCAAGGGGTAATGATCCTTTCTAGTAGCTTTATTTAATTTTCTAAAATCAATTACCATCGTATAGCCAGTAACAATTCTCTGTGGAATAAGCTCATTTTTATCATTAGGAACAACGGTAATACCTCCTTTCTTAGGGACATAATGAACATGACTCACCCATCTACTATGAGCTATAGGATAGATTATACCTACTTCTAGAAGCTTTAATATTTCAGTTCTTACCACTTCTTTCATCTTGGGATTCAATCGTCGTTGGTGATCAACAACGGGTTTAGCATAAGGTTCCATATTGATCTTATGCTCACATAGACTGGGACTAATTCCCTTAAGATCATCAAGAGTATATCCAATAGCAGCCTGGTGCTTCCTCATAATTTTTAATAATCTTTCTTCTTCATGTTCTGACAGATTAGCACTAATAATAACAGGATATATCTTTTTCTCATCGAGATAAGCATACTTCAAAGTGTCAGTTAGTTGTTTTAGTTCAAACACATGATGACCTTTAGGCGGAGGAGGACCTCCAAGAGTTTCAATAGGCAAGTTGTGTTTCAATAGAGGTTGTTGTTCAAATATATTTTATCTATTTCATTTCTTTCACGCAAGTTCATATCATTTTCATGATCTAGCAAATATTGTTCTAATGGATCGGTAAGAGGAACAAAAATAGAAGAAAGACCAATTATTTCATCCTTACTAGGTATTTCTCTATCACGAGGTTGTCTACTAAACTTAAAAATTAAACTCATGAGACAGATCACCAAACTCAACACCGACCGTTTCTTTTTGTCAATCTATCTTAGCAGTAACAGTGTTCAAGAAAGGTCTACCAAAGATATCGGGAAAAAGTCATCTTGTGAGGAACCAAGAACTATAAAATCAGTAGGATATTTTATTTTCCCAGACAAGAATTCAACATCTCTAACAATCCCAAGTGGTGTGATGGTGTCTCTATTAGCAAGTTTAATAGTAACATCAATATCTTCTATTTCAGCAGGTGCTATGTCATTCATAATTTATTGATATAAGGTAAAAGGAATAGCACTCACACTAGAACCCAATTCACATAATCCATGAAAACAATGGTCTCCTATTTTAACTAATACAACAAGCAAGCCAACTACGGGTCTATATTTGTCTTTTTCATCGGTTTTAGCAATGTAGCATCTTCATCATAGAAGTAAATGACATGCCCATCAATATTATCTACCAAGAGATATTTAACTATAGCAATACTAGGTTCTACCTTAATTTGTTCAGATGGCTTAGGTGATCTAATATTACTTTTGCGAACCACAGTTGATACCTTAGCATGTTCCTTTATCCTAACCGGGAAAGGTGGCTTCTCAATATAAGCAGTAGGAACAACTGGATCAACATTGTAAATGATTGTTTCTTCTTTAGAAATGACCGGTTCTTCAATTTCCTTTTTAATAGGGGTGATATTTAAACCACTTATCTTTAGGGAGATCAACATGAGCAGCAAATGATTCACAAAAAGAGGCTACTATCTCAGAGTCAAGTCCATATTTAGTGCTAAACTTATGAAAAGCATCAGTATTCATAAAAGATTTAACACAATCAAATTCAAGCTTAATACCCGACTCATTACCTTCATCGAGTTACCAATCTTCAGAGTTGCATTTAATTATTTCCAAGATATCCCACTTGAATTCAATAGTATTCTTTATAAAAGAACCAGTACAAGAAGTATCAAGCATGGTTTGATCATTATGAGAAATCCGAGCATAAAAATTCTGAATAATAACTTCTCTCGGGATATCATGATTGGGGCATAAAATAGCATTGAATTAAGCCTCCCCCAAGGTAGAGCGATACTTTCTCCTTCACGAGGCCAAAAATTATATATATAATTCCGATCATGATTTACTCGATACATATGATAAAACTTTTGGTGGAATTCCAATTCCAAACGATTCCAGTTCCATGATCCAATATCATCACATAGCTATACCATGTCAATGCTTTTCCCTTCAAAGATAAAGGGAAAACCTTCTTCTTAACTTCATCTTCGGATAAACTTTCAAGCTTAAATAGTCCACAAATGTCTTCCACATGTATTAGGTGCATATCAAGGTGTTTAGTTTCGTCTCCTGCATAAGGACTAGCTAGCAGTTGTTCTAACATACCCGAAGGAATTTCATAACCAATATTTCCAGTAGGTGCTATAGGTTGAGGGGCAACTAAGTGTCGTTCCAGTCGAGGTGAATATACCCCGAACAAATCCCTCAAAGGATTGCTTTCCATAGTAACAAGTGACGGTAAATTTCAGCACGTAGTATAAGTTTTTCCTTACTGATTTCCCCTTACCAAGAGCACTTCACTCCCCGAAAACAGCACCAGAAAAGAGTCTTGATGAATCACAAGTGTAGGGGATCAATCGTAGTCCTTTCGATAAGTAAGAGTGTCAAACCCAACGAGGAGCAGAAGGAAATGATAGGAAATGATCAGTGTAGGGGATCAATAGAAGCCTTTTCAGCAAGGTAATTTCTGCGGGCACTGAAATTGTAAGTAGCAAGTAGTTTGACAGCAAGGTAATTTGTAACGAGAAAGTAATGGTACCAATAGGTAAGGTGCAACAAGGTAGCTGAAAGTGTGTTATATCGACTAGAGGGGGGTGAATAGGCGATTTTTACAAATTCATCACTTGAGGAATTTGAACTTTGAGGAATTTGAAATGTGATGAATAACCAACAGCTGAATAAGTACTTAAGTGCATGAGGAACATAGTAACAGCATAGTCATCATGATGAAATGAAACATGCACAAATTACGAGTAGCGTGATACAGGATAAGCAGTGATGAACAAGGTAACTTGAAGAATTTGAGGTGAGGAAATTGTGAAAGTCTTCAGTCAAATTCTTCAAACAGTAACGATCAATTTCATCAACAAGTAGATGAGGAATAGAGGGGTTGAGGAAATAGAACCAGGTAGCTCGATGAAGACAATGGTTTGATGACCCAGTTCCAACTGCTGTGACAGTCATACGTCTGGTTTGGAGCGGACTGGTATTTAAACCAGAGGATACACAGTCCTTACCATATTCTCCTTGAGCTAAGGTCACACCGTCCTCGCCCAACACTCATGGTAAGTCTTCAGGGTAGACTTCCAAAACCCTCACAAACTGGTCACCCGGCGATCCACAATTGACTGCTGGATGCTCTAGACCAAGGTCACTTCGTGATCCCCAATTGACTACAGGATGCACTAGACCATGACGCCTAACTTTCTGGAGGACGCACAATCCTCAAAGGTAACAAGAGTCGGTTCCATACAGGACTTTCTTCAGTGATGCTCAATCACTTTGGGTTTGGTGGTTTGGTTGTGGGTTTTTCCTCACTGATGATTTTCTCTCAAAGTATTCGGACGATGGGTTGCTCTCAAATGACAAGTGTCAGTTCTCTCTCGGAGCAACCAACAAACTAGTGGTTGTGGGGGGTGGCTATTTATAGCTAGGGTGCAACCTGACATGATAAGACATGAATGCCCCCAATGATATGACCGTTATGTGGATGTTATGACTGGGGATAACTGGCGCTAAGCACAACAACGGTCAGAATTTCGAACAATGAAAGTCCTCAGGCTTATCATATTCCTCACTTGTAGGCAATTCGCACTGGCGAAATCCTAACTCCTCAGTCAGATCAATTTCCTCAGAGACCACAAGAACTTCATCTCTGTCACTGAAGAACTTGACTGAACCGTAAGAGGTTTCCAAAGGCTTCACTCGAAGGATTGTATAGGTTGAGGATTTTGGAGTTGAGCATCACTTGGAAATTTTCCATAGTATTACCTTAGCCCCCTTTAATAGTACGGTGTTTCCTATGAGTCAAATAAAGGGAATGAAACAGTGAAAACAAAAGTCTTCACGCTTCATAGTCCTCGTTCATATATTCAAGGTCACACCAACTTCTTCATTTTCAAAGTCTTCAGGGAATTATCAAAGTCTTCAGCAAAGTCTTCACCAAAGTCTTCAGTTGAAGACATACAATTTTAGGGGTCGGTAATCTCTGAATGTATGAAACTCTTCATCGACTTATAGAGCCTGTGTACACTCACAAATACATTAGTTCCTTAACCTATAAGTCTTCAATACACCAAAATCACTAAGGGGCACTAGATGCACTAACAATCTCCCCCTTTTTGGTGATTGATGACAAATAGGTTAAGTTTTCAACGGGGATAATAATATGAAGTGTAAGTACTGATTTTGAGGAATTTGATTGCAAGATATAGAAGAACTCCCCCTAAAGATGTGCATATTTGAGGAATTTGCTTTGGAATGCAAATGCACATAGCAGGTTACAAATATGGAGAACTCCCCCTATATCTTGTAATTCATACACGTATTTGATCATATGATATGAAGAATTTGAAATGCATGATAAAAATGGTGTCTGACGAAATTTAGCATGTGTGCATTAAGGTACTTGAGGAAATAAACATGCGAGGAAATAGTTCAAAAGAGTCAGACCACCATCGGACTTAAGTTTACAACCCAATCAACAAAACTTCAAAAGAGCAAGAGTTGTAACTTAAACAAAAACAGCCCATATATAGTGACCCGCTTGAAGACTAACTCAAATTTTCTCCCCTTTGTCATCGAAGACCAAAAGGGACGAAAAAGTGAGGACTAGTGCCCCTTGAAGAATTTCATCGTGTTGGTGAGGAAGGAGCGCCAGCCTTGTCGGGGTCATTTGTCGATGCAGGGCCTGCCGCAGTGTCGTCAATGTCTTCATCTTCATCCCGCTCACGTGATGAAGAATATGAACTTGTGACCATCAAAGGAACTTGAACCTTCTTGAATTTCTTCTGTGGTTGACGAGCCCAGTCAAGATGTTCCTCAAGATCCAGCTCCTTCAGTTCTTCAGGAGTCGTGAGGTGAGGCAATATAGCCCAAGTGCGCTTGAGGGTTTCATGTGCATAGTAGTGATTCCTCTTCACAGATTTCTGCATCACAGTCATGTTTTGTACAATTTAACCAAGTTGATGCTTCACCCACTTGTGATTGCGATCGACCTTCTAATGAAGACTTATTAGAAGCTCACGACCAGTCATCACACGTGGGGCAGTCTCTTGAGGTTTTGAGCTAAGGCCTTTGCTTCCGAGTCCTGGGTTGCAGTGTCATCGTTGGTGGAGAAGGATGCAGCTTTGCAAAACTATCCATCCAATGGACGAATGCCTTCATCAATGACAACCTTGCCTTTTCCTTCCACAGAGTCAATTATGCTCTTGATGACTTTGATCGGAGGCAGGAAACCAAAATGATTCTGAAAGTCTGCCTTGAAGGAACTGAGGACTTTGCCCTGATGAATTTCATGATCCAAGGCGCATAAGGCTTCTATTCAGATGGGGCTAGAGCAGCACTAGCCAATGTCCTCATGAAGAAATCGTGGAAGTTGATGGGAATACCATGAATGATGTTGAACAACATATTCTTCATGACTCCCCCCACTTCCTCTTCTTTAGAATTGTGACCCTTCTGAGGACATAGAGTATTCGTGAGAATGTGGTAGACCGTCCTTGGCACATATAGCAAATCCTTCACAAGGAAGGTTTTCCGTTGAGGCTTTCCAGGAGCCAATGGCTTCATCAGCACTTGCATCAGTTAGTTTGGAAGAGCAGGTTCATCAAACAGACGACGAGATTCATTTGAAGGAATTGGAACTGGGACCGTCTGAAGTAATTCAGAAGCTTGAGCAGTGAAATGAGTTGATCCTATCATCAATTCCAAGACCCAGGAGTTGATGTCAGAAGCTTCGCCTATGATGTGCAGTGTGGCATAGAATTGAAGAATGAGTTCTTCATTTGAGTCGTAGATGTCTACATAGAAGGGAAGAATGCCTACATCGTAAAGAACTTGGAGCACTGGCATGAATGATGGAAGTGTTTCCATGTCAGCATGAGGAATTTGATGGTTATCGCAGACTTTCTTCTTTTCGAACAAGACTGATGCATATTAGTTCATCTGAGCGGCAGTCCAGAATCTGCTTCGCCCGGCCCTTGCTGAGTCATATGGGTTGGGTCTAGTGAAGACATGCGCTCATTGAAGAAATTTCTTTTGAGAAATTTGGGGCGCGCTGAGCCTTTGAATGGCATTCTGGGCTTTGGTAGAAGATTTGGCTTAAAGCGGCCTTTGATCTCCTTTGGCATGGGAGGAATTTCTTCAGTCTGAGGAATTTGCGATGCAGGTTCCTCAGTAGCAGTTGGAGCAACAAAGTCATCAGCTGGTGCAGCTGGAATATCTTCAATGACTTTGGTGGTCAAGTCATCAGATCCTTCTTGAAATTCTTCAGTCTGGGCTGGGGACTGAGGAATCTGTGACAGAGGAGTAGTCATTGGTGAATTTGGGTGAGATCTTTCCCAATATTCATCATTGATGAGGGGAGTTGTATTTCCAATGTCTACATCCTCATCAATTTCTTGAATCCCGGCCTCTTCAGTAGTGAACTGAGGCTGGGGCGATGATACCTGAGGAGTTGAAGCATTTTCTTCAACTTCAATTTCTTCATCAATCTGCTCTATCGAAGCAGCAGAATGATCTTCATCTTCTTCATCTAGGATGACATAGTCAACCCCAAATGGAATAATTTCATAGGCAGGTGCAGAGGAGATTGGAGTAACATCAATGGGTCAAGTTTAAGAACTTTTCTCAGTCTTCAACTTCTTCACAACTAAGGAATCTGAAGCTGATGCTTTTCTCTTTAGAGTCTTTTCCTCAGCAGCCGTAGCTTCTTCAGGCACGATTGATGCAATCATCCTGGTGGGTTCAATTTCTTCAGGCGCAGCAAAAGCTTCAGCTAGCCTATCAGTTTCTTCAGGCACAACAATGGAGGTTGTCCTGGCATGTTCATCAGCGGTCTGACTTTCTTCAGCAGCGCTGGTTGTTTCTTCAGGTGCAGGAGCATTTTCATCAGTAGGCTGAGCTTCTTCAGCCGCAAGAGCATTTTCATCAGCAGGCTGAGCAGTTTCATCATCCTGAGGAATTTTTGGTTGCGATCGAAGTGCAACCCTTGTGTTGTGGTCCTTAACAATAGCTTGAGCAGCCCTGACGAATCTCACTTTGGTGCCCTTCCATTCAGCATCATACCTTTTTTGTTCCTCAAAGAGGGATCGAATTTCAGAGTGAAATGTGATGAGTTGATTTGGGGTCAAATTCATCACGTTGTTCCTCAGGAACTTTTCTTTCCAAGCCCTATTTCTCTTAGCTCTCTGAGCTTGTTCTCTTTTCCATTTTTCCTCAGTAATGAAGTGGGTGAGGACATGGTCCACACCAAGAGGTAGGTTCAGTGAGGAAAGTGGGGTGCTTGGATCCTCATACCATATGTCAATGAAATTGAGGATCATCTTGGGATCCAGCAGAAGTGGGACAGAGCTGCCTTTGGCTAATGCAACCTGTTGCTGGCTCTCTCTGATGATTTCTTCAAGTTGTTCATCATCAGCTTCATCATCATCTTCATCATCATCCTCAGTTCCTGAGGGTACTATTACCATAGCTTTGCTTGTGTGAGGATTTGGTATTTGACCTCGTCCAGCAGTTTTCTTCAGTTTCAACACAGTTGTGCTTGTTGAAGACTTTGATTTAGCAGAGGAGCTTGCAGAGATCTTTGAAGCTTTTGAGAATCCATCCTTCCTCTGACATGATGCAAGGTGCACAGGAGTTGAGGACTTTGTAGCAGCAGCAGAGGACTGAGTAGCTACTGAGCTAGCGGTAGAGGCCTTTGAAGACTAAGGTCTTTGAGCTTGAGGAATCTGCTGTGATGACTTTGAAGTTGAAGAAGTTGACTTCACAGCAGATTTCTTCATCATTGATTTCCTCGGAGCACTAGTAGAGGCTCCAGCAGTGGTAGCAGCAGCAAAGTCTTCATTGAATTTCTTTATAGCCTCTTTAGCTTTCCTCGCAAGCTTGGCTTGCTATTTCTCCCATACGTGAGGATGGTCTTAACCAGTCTTGAGACTAGTGGGATCAGCAATTTGATTTTGAGCCAAGGGAGGCCTGCTGCAAGGAGGTTTCACAGTGAATTTCATCATGTATTTAGGAGTTACATAACAATATTCCTTCCATTCCTTTGCCCATCTCCTCTCAATTTTCTGTAGACGAATCTTTCTTTGCTTAGTCATCTCTTTGCCATGAGTTTCTTCATCGGGTGTGCAGTATTCCTCATACAAGTCATCTAGAATCTCAAAAGCAGTGTGCACATCTGGCTTCTTTCCACCTTTCTGAGGTTTCTTATCAGCCATTTACTTCAGCCGAGGATTTTGAACTCGTGAGGACTCTGAAGAAGTGCACATTTTTTCCTCAAGAAATGTTGTAAATGAGTTAAGTTGATGAGAACCTAGTGATTCATCAGTGGACATGTTTGTACCTGTGAATAGAGTATAGGTGTGAGGAATTTGAAGAGGTCATATGGGTTCTCAGAATTTTCAATAAAAATAGGTGTGAGGAATTTGACCATTGGTGTCTCAAGGAATTTCACTAAGTGTTCTTTGTCTTAGGTTCCAGAGTTGTGCAAATTTGAGGATTCACACAACTGAGGAATCTTGAAGAAAATCATAACTTAGAGAAAGTCATCAAGTGAATAAACATGTAAGGTGCTTTAGAATGAGATTCTTGAAGAATAAACACCTTTCTGAAGATTTAGGAAAACTTGAAGATCAAATAAGGGCAGCAAAAATAAATTTTATTTACCCTGATGAAGAACACGACGAACTGAGGAATGAGATTGGAAGTTCGTCAGTCCAGATCTTCCACACCCTAGCTCGGCAGAGGGAGACAGCTACAGCGGCGGCAGGGTGAAGACTTCCATGGCCGATGTGAGTACGGCAACGACGAGGTCGAGGAAGTGAAGCTCTTCCACACCGATGTCGATGATTTTAGCGGCGACGCTAGGTCGGAGCTCGGGAGAGAGAGGAAGTGAGTAACCGAGAATAGTAAAAGGGAAGGGGTATATATAGTGGAAGTGAAAGATAATCCGTCCGAAGATTTTGGACAGGATTGCCCCTGAACCTTGCTCTCCATGCGACAGATGTCACCCATGTTCTGAGTAGTGGCGATAATGGGGGATCGTGGGTTATCCAGTCGTGGGAGTCGGAACCGTTTGAGCGGGAAACGCCAAAAATTTTGATGGCGAAAATTTTAAGTTTCCGTTTGCAAATTCTTCAGCTATCAAGGACACAGTGAAGACTTTGAACGAGTTTCAAAGTAGAACGCATATGAAGAATTTGTGAACTGACTAGGTTGAGTTTAGCATAGAGGGGAAAGGGTCTAATCACATTCACCTGGATGAAAATCAACTTGAAGAATTAGCAATAAGTGAATGCTGTTGAGGACATTGAAAACTCAATATATATATAGTCAATTAAGAACATGAGTTTCATAGTTTGAAGAATTTGAAAAGTTGAGGAATTTGCAAACTTGAGGAATTTGAAAATTTGAAGAATTTGCAAAATGATGAAAAACTCAACTTTGAAGAATTTCAACTATGGTTGGCGGCATGACCCAACGTATAAGAATGATGACTTCAGACACCGCGTACAATTGTCGTAGGGTTCTGAGAATCAAATTCTTCATTAATTTCTTCACACTTAGAGGGTTATCCTTCATTGATTGAAGAAAACCGTTACTTCATGTGTTGCACATCTAAGTCATCAATTTTTCATAAGTGTTAGGATGTGTGTCCTTTTTCAAAGAACATTCGAAGATTCTAAGATAATTAGCTCACACGCAACTTGCAAAATCTCTTTTCATCCAAGGGCTTTGTGAAGATATCGGCCAGTTGTTCTTCAGTGGGAATTTGGTCGATGGAGATGTCACCCTTGAGTACATGATCTCGAAGAAAGTGATAACAAATCTGGATGTGCTTGCTATTGGAATACTGAACTGGGTTGTAAGAAATCTTAATGGCACTCTCATTGTCGCAGTAGAGAGGCCACATTCTTCAACTTGATGTTGTAGTCCTTGAGGGTTTGCTTCATCCACAGTAACTGAGCGCAACATGAACCAGCAGCAATGTACTCAGCTTGTGCAGTAGATAGTGAAACACAGTTCTGCTTCTTTGAGGACCAACAGACTAAGGATCGCCCGAGGAAATGACATGTGCTTGAGGTTGACTTGCGATCCACACGATCTCCAGCATAGTCAGCATCAGAGTATCCGACGAGGTGAAGATTTGAGCCCTTGGGATACCATAATCCAAGCGTTGGTGTGTGAGCTAAGTATCGAAGAATATGTTTCACAGCCTTATGGTGTGATTCCTTCAGTGTTGCTTGGAATCGGGCACACATGCAAACACTTAGCATAATATCAGGCCTAGATGCACATAGATATAATAACGAACCAATCATGCAGCGATATACCTTCTAATCGAAATCTTTACCATTTTCGTCAGTGTAGAGGTGGCCTTTTGAAGGCATTGGAGTTTTGACGTCTTTGCAATCTTGCATGTCGAATTTCCTCAGAACATCCTTGAGGTATTTCTCTTGTGAGATGAAGATGCCATTGTCTTGATGACGAATTTGAAGACCTAAGAAGAATTTCAGTTCTCCCATCATAGACATTTGATATTCTTCACTCATCATATAGGCAAATTCATCACTGTAACGTTTGTGAGTACAGCCAAAAATAATATCGTCTACATATATTTGGCATACAAACAGTTCATTGTCATAGGATTTTGTGAAAAGAGTTGGTCGAGTGAACCGGGTTTGAAACCTTTCTTCATGAGGAATTCCTTCAGAGTGTCATACCAAGCCCGAGGGGCCTGCTTGAGGCCATAGAGGGCCTTGTTGAGTCTGAAGACTTTGTCAGGATGCTTAGGGTCTTCAAAACCTAGGGGTTGAGCAACATATACTTTTTCCTCAAGCTTACCATTGAGGAATGCACTTTTCACATCCATTTGATATAGGATGATATCATGATGGTTAGCATAAGCAAGCAATATGCGAATAGCTTCAAGTCTAGCAATAGGTGCAAAAGTTTCATCAAAGTCAATTCCCTCAACCTGTGTGTAGCCTTGAGCTACAGGACGAGCCTTATTCCTTACCACAAGCCCATTTTCATTTTGCTTGTTGCGGTAGATCCACTTGGTACTTATGATGTTATGCTTGCGAGGATCTGGCCGCTTGACAAGTTCCCACACATTGTTGAGCTTGAACTGATGCAATTCCTCTTGCATAGCTTGAATCCACTCAGGCTCCTTGAATAATTCATCAACTTTGGTGGGCTCTATGATAGAGACAAAGGCAAAGTGCCCACAAAAGTTAGTCAATGTGAAGCTTTTGAGCGAGTGAGAGGACCTGGTGCATTGATGTCATCGGTGATTTTGTCAATCTTCACTTCATTTGCAACTCTTGGATGAGCAGGTTGACATGGCCGAGGATTTTCTTCAGCACCATTTTCTTCAGGTGTATCATGAAAGCACATTTTCTCCCTTGGTGGTTTTGGTAATTAATAACAACATATAAGTCATTAAACTAATGTTTCCACCAAGTACATTTCAGGAAATGTTCAATGATAGGATTGGCAAAAGGAGATTGTGGACATACGCCAAGATGCAAGCAAATAGATTGGCCAAGCTTCAAGCAAGAGGACTCTACATTTTATATTTGTGAGAAATCACTTTGAGTCCATAGGAAAGCCAATAATATTAAAAGGGGGTAAGGTTTTGTTGGTGAACAATATGCTCAAACATGCACAAATGATTGTCGCCAAAAACATCCACAAACTCTCCCACCAAAGTCTGTTCTATACCTAACAGTCAAAATCGGTGCAACCAACTTTCCCATACCGGTGCCACCGATTCCAAAACCTAGACAGACTCAGCCAAACCCTAGCCGCTTTGGTGCAATCGATTCCATACCGGTGCCCCCGAGTTTAGGTTGCCAACTTTTTGTTACGCAAATTCACATTTTCGGTCCCACCGAGAATGTTGGATCGGCGTCATCGAGATTGGAAAACTGACCGTTGGTCACCTTATCGGTGCAACCGAGTTTCCTATATCGATCTCACTGAGATTCAAAAGTTGCCACCTTTTGGTCACTTTGGTACCACCGAGATTAACACATCGGTGTCACCGAGTTGGTCATTTTGTGTGTAACGGTTGGATTTTTGGGGATGCCTATATATACCCGTTCACCACCACCTACTCGAGAGAGAAGCACTCAGAACTATTCCATACCTATCCTATCAGATTTTTTGAGAGAGAACCACCTACCCTTGTGTTGAGGCCAAGATCTTCCACTCCAATCATATGGATCTTGATCTCTAGCCTCCCCAAGTACCTTTCCACCAATCCCATCTCTTCCACCATGCCAAATCTATGAGAGAGTGATTGGGTGCTGAGGAGTCTATCATCTTGAAGCACAAGAGCAAGGAGTTCATCGTCATTACCGAGCCTATTACCCTTTGGAGGGTGGTGCCTTGTAGATTGGTTAGGTGTCGCGTGGGAGCCTCCTACTATGTGTTGTGTAGTGAACCAAGAAGTTTGTAAGGACAAGGAGATCGCCAACTTCGTGAAGATCTACCCATAGTGAGGCTAGTCCTTCGTGGACAGAAGCCGTTATGGAATAGTCAAGGTTGCTACTTCGTGGACCCTTTTGGGTGGAGCCCTCCGTGGACTCTCACGACCGTTACCCTTCATGGGTTGAAGAGTCCATAAATGTGGATGTACGATAGCGCCACCTATCGGAACCACGGGAAAAATCATCGTGTCTACAACTGCATTTGATCTTCCTACCCTATCCCTTCTATACTTGCTTGTTGTTACTTTCTGCTGTTATATACTCTTAGACATGCATGTGTAGGGTGTACTTGTCTTGCCATGAAATGCTAAAAACTGTCAACTCTAAAAATTGGTATAGGCAAAACTTTTATTTGGTCAAGTAGTCTAATCACCCCCCTCTAGACATACTTTCGGTCCTACAAGTGGTATCAGAGCTTTGGTCTCCATTGCTTAGGTCTCACATACTAGGAGAGTATGGCGTCTAGTGAGGGAAGTTATCACCATAGAGGTCTATACTTTGATGGCACTAATTTTGTTAGTTGGAAGCACAAAATGAGAATGCATATTCTTGGTCATAACCCCGCCATTTGGGCTGTTGTTCGTGTTGGCTTGCAAGGTGAGTTCTTTGCGGATGGACGGGAACCGGATCGTGAAGCGACCGCGGATAAGTTGAAGATGTTGCAACTCAATGCTCAAGCATGTGACATTCTCTTCAACTGCTTATGCCCCAAAGAATTCAACAAAATCAGCTGTCTTGAGAATGCAAAAGAGATTTGAGATACTTTGGTTGATATGCACGAAGCAACCGAGTCCGTGAGAGATTCCAAGTTAGATGTTCTTCAAGGTCAGCTTGAAAAGTTCAAGATGAAGGATGGTGAAGGAGTCACAAAGATGTACTCTAGGCTAGCTCTCATCACAAATGAGATTGCCAGCTTAGGAAGCGAAGAAATGACCAAAAAATTCATCATCAAGAAGATACTTAGAGCTTTGGATGATATATACGACACCGTGTGCACATTGATCCAAATGATGCCAAACTACAAAGATCTCAAGCCTACGGAAGTCATTGGAAGGATTGTTGCTCATGAGATGACACTCAAAGATAAGTAAGAACTTCATCACAAGTCTAGCGGTGCTTACAAAGCCACAAGTGATGCTCCCGCAACTTCAAGCAACAACCTTGTCACCAATGAAGAGATAATCCTCATCGTCAAGAAATTCAACAAGTTCTACAAGAATAGAGACAAAGAAAGAAACTCCAACTCAAGATATGAAGAGAAGCATTCGTCAAGTCGTGACCGCAATTGCTACAATTGTGGGAAGCCCAGACACTACTCAAATGAGTGCACGGATCCCTACAAAAGAAGAGAAGAGTCACCTCGAAGACGAAGCTCAAGAAATGAATCACCACAAAGAGAGAGAAGGAGTAGAGATGATCGTTATGAACGAAGACACTCAAGGAGAAGTAGAGATTCGTAGAAGAAGGACAAGCACACCAAGAGCTACACAAGAAGAAAACATCAAGCTCATGTTGGTGAATGGGTTTCTGGCGCCGACTCCGACAACAACTCTGAGAGAAGCTATCACTCCGACTTCGACTATAGTCAAGATGATGATGTTGCCGGAATTGCTCTAGTGACTACCAACTCCTTTGATCTATTTGATTCACCAAACGAAGGGAGTGGAAGTTCCTTCATGGCTAAAGGCCCCAAGGTATCACACCCCGAGTATCTTGATTTTGATAGTTATGAAGATGATTTGCTTGGTGATGATGACTTGCTTTGTGATAAAACTAGTGATGTTGATCAAAATGAACTTGATAATTCTCATGCTAGTCAAGATGAGTCATTTGATGATGATAAGATAAAAATAGAACAAATAACTAAAGAAATAAACACTCTTAAGTTAGCTCATGAATCTACTCTCGAAGATCATAGAGAGATTATGAAAACACATGAGAATCTACGCTTCGAGAAGCTCAACTTGGAGCAAGAGCATGAGTTTCTCAAAGCTATCAATGACGATCTCCGAAAGAAGACTTCATCTTATCTAGCCAAACGAATACTCTTGTCTACTTTCATGCCTCAAGTCAAAACTAAGCAATCTAGTAACAAAGGTAAGAAAGGTTCTTCATCTAGTAGCAACAATAAAAATACTAAACCCAATGATGTTGCTTCTAGTAGTTCTATTGATTCCACTAATGATGATTATCTTAGCCAAGTTACACTTGAGCAAGAAAATGCTTTATTGAAAGTAATTATATAAAAAGGTATCTACAAGAGTCTTGCTGGATGTGAGCAATTTGAGGAAATTGTACGCAAGCACGGAGGATACCGGAAGAATCGTGGTGTTGGATACTTCAACACAAATGGAGTTGAGTGGGAAGAAGGTCAATATCCCAAGCCCAAGTTTGTTCCTCAAAAGGAGAAGTATGAAAATACTCTTCCCAAGGGGACAAACACTCAAGATGACCTTCCACCACAAGACCACAAGCTCAAGGGCAAGAACAAGCTTCAAGAGGACATTGACTCATATGAAGATGTACCCCTAGCTTTGGTGGAGTGGGTACCCAAGGCTACTTCAAGCTCAACTACTACAAAGGCTACTTCAACACCAAGGATCCCCATCAACTTGATGTGGGTCCCCAAGAAGAAGAACTAGTAAGTTCTTGAGGGGTGACTCCGCCAATGAAATTCACTCACATTCATTATTAGAAAGGACTTTTTGCACTCAACATCAACTCAATGCAATAGTTCAAGGAGTCACACATTCCCTCAAAGGTAAGCAAGGGACAAGGTAATCAACTAATCAGTGGACATCATAACATATTCTTTGTACTCCATGTCCATAGATATCCTTGTATTTGTCTCTTGTGTGTTGTGACTAACCCATGTAGGTGAGAGGAGTAAGGAAACAACAAGGATGCTCCCAACTCTTGGTGATCTTCATCAACATTGAGCATCCACAACTACCTTACCAACATGAACTCTTCATTGACAAAACCCAAGGTTAGTTTATCCCACTTATGGGGGGATGTAACATCAAGGGGGAGCTTTACTCTAAGACTTGAGTCAAAGCATCTCTTAGCATGTGACAACATTAAATACTTTATGTAAAAGTGGTAACCCCACTTGTGCTTAAACGATGACTATGACCTATGATCAAGTACTCTTACTTGGATCCTAAGTCAAATACTCATATATAGATGACTTTGTCATCGCCCAAGTGCTTCTTAGATGCTAGTGTGTTTGTGCATGTTTATCATGATTTCTTTTGACATCTTATTGTGTGAGCATGTTGGTATGCATTTATTTTCTCATTCGAGGACATCCAATTGTTGCTATTTGGTTATTGATTTTCTCTTTTGCCAATTGGATGGACAAGAATGCCTAGGACCACTCTTTAGCTATCTATGCTATCTCACCTCATATTCCATTCATGCTGCATCACAAAATTTGAACAAGTACTTTTCGATCCCTCTGTGTGTGGAGCACTCAGAATTCCATATCGACAAGGACTGACCATTAAAACCTCCCAAGTGCATCTCGGTGAAACCAACCCCACAATCTCGGTCTCATCGAATGCCTAGGGTTGATCTAGTTTTCAATCTCGGTACTGCCGATTTCATATTCTCTGTTACATCGAGTTTCCCTGTCAGCTGACAGTTGTGGAACTCGGTGACACCGAAAACATAAAATCGGTATCACCGATAGTGGAGGGTATATATGCTGTGGACCCCGACGCTTTCAAATTCTATCTTCAAACATCGCGCCTTGGAACCCTAAGTTGCCGCCTCAAGACCCCTGGTCGTCGCCCTTGTTTTCCTGCGCTCCTCCGCCGCTGGGAATCGCCGCCGTCGACGAAATCTGCTCCATTGTCGCCGCCGTAGCGGATCCGCACCAAGTTAGGGTACGGATTCGACCTCCTTTGCACTCCCCTCTGGTTCTTGCGCATTGGATCTACTTTTCTTCTTATGCCACTCATTTCATGTATTCCTATCCATCAAGAAATCCCATAGGCTAGCGAACCATTGATTTTCTAGATTATGCCTTCCGCCCGGCGCAACTCGGTAGAACCGAATCAAGAAAATTGGTACCATCGATTTGTTGGGGAACATTGCATGGGAAACAAAAAATTTCCTACGCACACACAGATCTATCCATGGTGATGAGCATCTACGAGAGGGAGAGTGGATCCACATACCCTTGTAGATCGCTAACCGGGAAGCGTTAAGAAACACGGTTGGTGTAGTTGAACGTCTTCGCGATCCAAATCATTGTGCGTCCCGCGAACCAATCACGATCCGTCCCGCGATCCAATCATGATCCATCCCGTGATCCGATCACGATCCGTCCCACGAACTTGATCATGATCCGTCCCACGAACTTGATCACGATCCTTCCGATCTAGCACCGAACGGACGGCACCTCCGCATTCAGCACACGTATAGCTTGATGACGATCTCCACCGTCTTGATCCAGCAAGAAGGAGTGTAGAGGAAGAAGAGTTCTCCAGCATCCTGACGGCGCTCCGGCGATGGTGGTGGAGCAATTCCGGCAGGGCTTCGCCTAAGCACTACAGAAAACCGATCTAGAGGAGAAACTATGGACTGGAGGAACGGGTAGCACGTGGCTGAAAATCTAGTGCAAAACCCTAGAAATCCACTAGTATATATAGGAGGGAAGGAGGAGGAGAAGCAGCCTTGGCCTCCAAGCCTTGGAGGCTTCGACCGAAGTGGGAGGTGGAGGAGGACTCTCCTGCTCCAATCCTAGTAGGACTAGGATTGCTCCTTTTTGCCTTTTTTTCACCTTTTCCTATTGGGTTTTTTCGTCCAGCCACACGGGCCTTGTGTGGGAGTTTCCACCAGCCCACTAAGGGCTGATATTAACTCTCCCACAGCCCATGAAGCCTCTTGGGTCGAAATACCCTTCCCGGAGGCCTCCCGGTACACTACCGATGAGCCCGAAACTTTTCCGGTGACCAAAACCGGACTTACTATATATGAATCTTTACCTCCGGACCATTCCGGAGCTCCTCGTGACCTCCGGGATCTCATCCAGGACTCCGAACAAACTTTGGTCATCACCATACATAACTCTATACTACCGAAACGTCACAAACCTTAAGTGTGCAGACCCTGCGGGTTCGAGAACTATGTAGACATGACCGAGACACCTCTACGGTCAATAACCAATGGCAGGACCTGGATTTCCACATTGGTTCCTACATATTCTACGAAGATCTTTATCGGTCGAACCTCTATGTCAAGGATTCAGTTAATCCCGTATGATGTTCCCTTTGTTCTTCGGTATGTTACTTGCCCGAGATTCGATTGTCGGTATCTCCATACCTAGTTCAACCTCGTTACTGGCAAGTCTCTTCACTCATTCCATAATACAAGATCTCGCAACTAACACTTAGTCACATTGCTTACAAGGCTTATTGTGATGTTGTATTACTGAGTGGGCCCTGAGATACCTCTCTGTCACACGGACTAACAAATCCCAGTCTTGATCCATGCCAACTCAATAGACACCCTCGGAGACACCTGTAGAGCACCTTTATAGTCACCCAGTTACGTTGCGACGTTTGATACACACAAGGTACTCCTCCGATATCCGTGAGTTGCATGATCTCATGGTCATAGGAACATATACTTGACATGTAGAAAACAGTAGCAATAAACTGACACGATCATAAGCTACGTTTGTGGTTTGGGTCTTGTCCATCACATCATTCTCCTAATGATGTGATCCCGTTATCAAATGACATCTCATGTCCATGTCTAGGAAACCTTAACCATCTTTTGATCAACAAGCTAGTTCACTAGAGGCATACTAGGGACATTGTGTTTGTCTATGTATCCACACATGTATCCATGTTTCCAATTAATACAATTATAGCATGGATAATAAATGATTATCATGAACAAGGAAATATGATAATAACTAATTTATTATTGCCTCTAGGGCATATTTCCAACAGTCTCCCACTTGCACTAGAGTCAATAATCTAGTTCACATCACCATGTGGTTTGCATTGTTATGAATCTAACACCCAATGAGTTCTGGGGATCGATCATGCTTTGCATGTGAGAGAGGTTTTATAGTCAACGGGTCTGCGACATTCAGATCCGTGTGTACTTTGCAAATTTCTATGTTAAACCGTAAACACTGCTACCACACTCCACTTGGTACTGTTCCAAATGGCTGCTCCACTATACGTACCCAGATTGCTACTACGAGTCATCCGGATTGGTGTTAAAGCTTGCATCGACGTGACTCTTTACAACAAACTCTTTATCACCTCCATAATCCACAATCATCTCCTTAGTCTTTTAGTTACTAAGGATAATCTTTTCCGTTGTCCAGTGCTCCATTCCAGGATCACTTTGAAACCTTTCGGACATACTTATGGCAAGGCTGACATCGGGTCTTGTGCACATCATTGCATACATGATAGAGCCTATGGCTGAAGCATAGGGGATGACACTCATATTTTTTCTATCTTCTTCAGTCACTGGGCATTGAGTCTTACTCAACTTATACCTTACAAATCAGGCGAGAACTCTTTCTCTGACTGATCCATTTTGAACTCTTTCAAAATCTTGTCAAGGTATGTACTCATTGGAAGTCTCATCAAGTATCTTGATCTATCTCTATAGATCTTGATGCTCAATAATTAGGTAGCTTTATCCAGGTCTTCCTTTGAAAAACTCTTTTCAAACAACCCTTTATGCTTTCCAGAAATTCTATATCATTTCCGATCAACAATATGTCAACCACATATGCTTATCAGAAACTCTATAGTGCTCCCACTCACTTTATTGTAAATACAAGTTTCTCGTAAACTTTGTATAGACACAAAAACTTTAATAACCTCATCAAAGTGTATATTCCAACTCCGAGATGCTTGCTTCAGTTCATAGAAGGATCACTGAAGCTTGCACACCTTTTAGCATCCTTAGGACTGACAAAACCTTCTGGTTGTATCACATACAACCTTTCCTCAAGAAAGGAAACGATGTTTTGGCATCCATCTGCCAGATTTCATAATTGAAAAATGCTGCAACTGCAAACATAATTCTAACAGACTTTAGCATCGCGACGAGAGAAAGTCTCATAACAGTCAACTCCTTGAACTTGCTGGAAACTTCTTTGTGACAAGTCGAGCTTTATAAATGGTGACATTCACCATCAGCGTCTGTCTTCATTTTAAAGATCCATCTGTACTCAACGACATGCCGTCCAACGAGCAAGTCTACCAAAGTCTATAATTGGTTTTCATATATGGATCCTTTCTCGGATTTCATGGCCTCTAACCATTTGTCGGAATCCAGGCCCATCATCGCTTCTCCACAGCTCGTAGGTTCATTGTTGTCCAACAACATGACCTCCAAGACAGGGTTGTCGTATCGCTCAGGAGCAGTACACATCCTTGTCAACCTACGAGGTTCGATAGTAACTTGATCCGAAGCTTCATGATCATCATCATTTACTTCCTCTTCAACTGATGTAGGTTCCACAGAAACATCTTTCTGCGCTGCACTACTCTCTGGTTGAAACAAAGGTTCAACAACCTCATCCAGTTCTATCTTCCTCCCACTCAATTCTTTCGAGAGAAACTTTTTCTCGGGAAAGGACCCGTTTTAGCAACAAACACTTTATGCTTGGATCTGAGATAGAAGGTTCACCCAACTGTTCTTAGGGTATTCTACGAAGATGCATTTGTCCACTTTGGGTTCGAGCTCATTAGGTGAAAACATTTTCCACACAAGTGTCGCAGCCCCAAACATCAAGAAATGACAGCTTAGGTTTCTATCAAACCATAATTCACACGGTGTCATCTCAACGAATTTAGATGGTGCCCTATTTAAAGTGAATGTAGTTGTCTCTAATGCATAACCCCAAAAGTATAGTAGCAAAACGATAAGAGACATCATAACATGCACCATATCCAATAGAGCACGACTATGACGTTCAGACATACCATCACACTATGGTGTTCCAGGTGGCGTGTGTTGTGAAACAACTTTCACATTGTGTAAAGTTGTATGCCAAACTCGTAACTCAGATATTCACCTCCACGATCATATCGCAGATATTTTTATCTTCTTGTCACGATGATCTTAAACTTCACTCTGAATTTGCTTGAACTTTTCAAATGATTCAGACTTGTGTTTCATTAATTAAACATACACTATATCTACCCAAATCATCAGTGAAGGTAAGAAAATAATGATATCCACTGCACGCTACCAGACTCATTGGATTGCATACATCAACATGTATCATTTCCAATAAATCACTTGCCCGCTCTGTCAAACCAGAAAGCGGGGTCCTTAGTCATCTTTTACCAAGAGGCATGGTTCGCATGTCTCAACCGATTCGAAATCGAAAGAGTCCAAAGATCCATCAGCATGGAGTTTCTTCATGCGTTTTATACCAATATGACATTTAGCGGCAGTGCCACAAGTATGTGGTACTATCATTATTAACTTTGCATCTTTTGGCATCAATGTTATGAACATGTGTATTACTACGATCAAGATTCAACAAACCATTCTCACTGGGTGCATGAGCATTGAAGGTATTATTCACGTAAACAGAATAACCATTATTCTCTAACTTAAATGAATAACCGTGATGGAATAAACACGATCTAATCACATTCATGCTCAACGCAAAACACCAAATAACACTTATTTAGGTTTCTTACTAATCCCGAAGGTAGAGAGAGCGTGCGATGTCGATCACATCAACCTTGGAAACACTTCCAACACACATCGTCACCTCACCCTTAGCTAGTTCTCCGTTTATTCCGTAGCTTTTATTTCGAGTTACTAACATTTAGCAATCGAACCGGTATCCAGTACCCAGGTGCTACTAGGAGTACTAGCAAGGTACACATCAATGACACGTATATCAAATATACTTCTGTTGACGTTGCCAGCCTTCTTATCTACCAAGTATCTAGGGTTGTTCCGCTTCAGCGACCGCTCTCCTCATAATTGAAGCACTTAGTCTCGGGTTTGAGTTCAACTTTGGGTTGCTTCACTGGAGCAACAACTGACTTGCCATCCATGAAGTTTCCCTCCTTGATCTTCTCAAAACTAGTGGTTTTATAACCATCAACACTTGACGCTCCTTCTTGAGTTCTACCTACGCGGTGTCAAACATCACGAACAGCTCAGGGATCATTATTTCTATCCCTGGCGTTTTATAGTTCATCACCAAGTTCTAGTAGCTTAGTGACAGTGACTTGGAGAACTATATCAATCACTATCTTATCTGGAATATCAACTCCCACTCGATTCAAGCGATTGTAGCACCCAGACAATCTGAGCACATGCTCAACGATTGAGCTATTTTCCTTCATCTTGCAGACAAAGAATCTTGTTGGAGATCTCTTATCTCGCAACATGGGCACGAGCGTGAGATCCCGATTTCAGCTCTTAGAACATCTCATATGTTCTGTGACGTTCAAAACATTTCGGAGCCTCAATTCTAAGCCGTAATTTATGGCGCACTAAATTATCAAGTAGTCATCAGAACGTGCCTGTCAGATGTTCACAACATCTACAAACGACGCTAGAGGAGTTGGCGCACCGAGCGGTGCATTAAGGACATAAGCCTTCTATGCAGCAATGAGGACAATCCTCAGATCATGGATCCAGTCCGCAATATTGCTACCAACATCTTTCAACTCTATTTCTCTAGGAACATATAAAAATTCAAGGGAGCCATAGCGCGAGAAAGTAATCTACAACATAAGTTGCACAGACACTATTGACTATGTTCATGATAATGAGTTCAATTAATCATATTACTTAAGAACTCCCACTCAAATTGACATCCCTCCAGTCATTCGAGTGATACATGATCCAAATTCATCAACTCAAGTCTGATCATCACGTGAGTTGAGGTGGCTTCAATGGTGAACATCATTATGTTGATCATATCTACTATATGACTCATGTTCGACCTTTCGGTCTCTTGTGTTTCGAGGCCATGTCTGTACATGCTAGGCTTGTCAAGTTTAACCCGAGTGTTCTGCGCGTGCAACACTGGCTTGCACCCGTTGTATGTGAACATAGAGTCTATCACACCCGATCATCACGTGGTGTCTCAACATGACGAACTTTCGCAATGGTGCACACTCGGGGAGAACACAATTTATCTTGAAATGTAAGTGAGGGATCACCTTATAATGATACCGTCGTACTAAGCAAAACAAGGTGCATAAAAGTATTAACACCACATGCAATTCATAAGTGACATGATATGGCCATGAACTTGTGCTTTAGATCTCCATCTTGAAAGCACCGGCATGATCTCCATCGTCATCGGCAAGACACCATGATCTCCATCATCTTGATCTCCATCAACGTGTCGCCATTGGGGTTGTCGCGCCCAACATGCTTCTACTACTATTGCTACCGTTTAGCGATAAACTAAAGCATTACATAGTGCTTAATGATTGACACAGAGGTCATACAATAATTAAAGACAACCCTATGGTTCCTGCCGGTTGTCGTACTCATCGACATGCAAGTCATGAAATTCTATACATCACATGATCATCTCATACATCACATATATCACATCATGTAATTGGCCATATCACATGACAACATACCCTGCAAAAACAAGTTAGACGTCCTCTAATTTTTGTTGCATGTTTTACATGGCTGCTACGGGTTTCTAGCAAGAACGATTCTCACCTAAGCATAAACCACAACAGTGATACATAATTTGCTTTTCAACCTTCTCAAGGACCGCCTTTGTCAAATCCGATCCAACTAAAGTGGGAGAAACTGCCACCCGCAAGCCATCTAGGCAACAAGTTGCGTCGAGGGAATCGGTCTCTCGTAAGTGTACGAGTAATGTTGGTCCGGGCCGCTTCATCTCACAATACTGCTGAACCAAAATCTGACCAAGGGAGGAAGCAATCTAAGCATCAACGCCCACAAACCTTTTGTGTTCTACTCGAGATCTCATCAACACATATACCTAGCTCATGATGCCACTGTTGGGGAACGTTGCATGGGAAACAAAAAATTTCCTACGCACACGCAAATCTATCCATGGTGATGAGCATCTATGAGAGGGAGAGTGGATCCACATACCCTTGTAGATCGCTAACCGGGAAGCGTTAAGAAACGCGGTTTGTGTAGTTGAACGTCTTCGCGATCCAAATCGTTGTGCGTCCCGCGAACCAATCACGATCCGTCCCGCGATCCAAATCGTTCTGCGTCCTGCGAACCAATCACGATCCGTCCCGCGATCCAATCATGATCCATCCCGTGATCCGATCACGATCCCTCCCCATGAACTTGATCATGATCCGTCCCACGAACTTGATCACGATCCTTCCGATCTAGCACCGAACGGACGGCACCTCCGTGTTCAGCACACGTATAGCTTGATGACGATCTCCACCATCTTGATCCAGAAAGAAGGAGTGGAGAGGAAGAAGAGTTCTCCGGCATCCTGACGGCGCTCCGGCGATGGTGGTGGCGCATTTCCGGCAGGGCTTCACCTAAGCACTATAGAAAACCTATCTAGAGGAGAAACTATGGACTGGAGGAACGGGTAGCACGTGGCTGAAAATCTAGTGCAAAACCCTAGAAATCCACCAGTATATATAGGAGGGAAGGAGGAGGAGAGGCAGCCTTGGCCTCCAAGCCTTGGAGGCTTCGGCCGAAGTGGGAGGTGGAGGAGGACTCTCCTCCAATCCTAGTAGGACTAGGATTGCTCCTTTTTGCCTTTTTTTCACCTTTTCCTATTGGGTTTTTTCGTCCAGACACATGGGCCTTGTGTGGAAGTTTCCACCAGCCCACTAAGGGCTGATATTCACTCTCCCACAGACCATGAAGCCTCTTGGGTCGAAATACCCCTCCCGGAGGCCTCCCGGTACACTACCAGCACTCCCGATACACTACCGATGAGCCCGAAACTTTTCCGGCGACCAAAACCGGACTTACTATATATGAATCTTTACCTCCGGACCATTCCGGAGCTCCTCGTGACGTCCGGGATCTCATCCAGGACTCCGAACAAACTTCGGTCACCACCATACATAACTCTATACTACCAAAACGTCACCAAACCTTAAGTGTGCAGACCCTGCGGGTTCGAGAACTATGTAGACATGACCGAGACACCTCTACGGTCAATAACCAATGGCGGGACCTAGATGTCCACATTGGTTCCTACATATTCTACGAAGATCTTTATCGGTCGAACCTCTATGTCAAGGATTCAGTTAATCCCGTATGATGTTCCCTTTGTTCTTCGGTATGTTACTTGCCCGAGATTCGATCATCGGTATCTCCATACCTAGTTCAACCTCGTTACTGGCAAGTCTCTTTACTCGTTCCGTAATACAAGATCTCGCAAATAACACTTAGTCACATTGCTTGCAAGGCTTATTGTGATGTTGTATTACCGAGTGGGCACTGAGATACCTCTCCGTCACACGGAGTAACAAATCCTAGTCTTGATCCATGCCAACTCAACACACACCCTTGGAGACACCTGTAGAGCACCTTTATAGTCATCCAGTTACGTTGCAACGTTTGATACACACAAGGTACTCCTCTGATATGTATGAGTTGCATGATCTCATGGTCATAGGAACATATACTTGACATGCAGAAAATAGTAGCAATAAACTGACACGATCATAAGCTACGTTTGTGGTTTGGGTCTTGTCCATCACATCATTCTCCTAATGATGTGATCCCGTTATCAAATGACATCTCATGTCCATGGCTAGGAAACCTTAACCATCTTTCGATCAACAAGCTAGTTCACTAGAGGCATACTAGGGACATTGTGTTTGTCTATGTATCCACACATGTATCCATGTTTCCAATTAATACAATTATAGCATGGATAATAAACGATTATCATGAACAAGGAAATATGATAATAACTAATTTATTATTGCCTCTAGGGCATATTTCCAACACGATTTTCGTTTCTATGTCGCTGAGAACTGTCTCGGTGAAACCGAGCACTCCTTTTCGGTCTCACCGAAAAGGGTGCCAAGTTTCTATTAAAAGAGATAGTAACTCTCGGTGTCACCGAAAAGTTTGCTTCAGCCTTACCGATTTGTTTCTGATAGAATGCAAAACTTTGAAAATCCTTTGTTCAAAATTTCAAAAACTAGCTGATAATTTTGTGATGACTCATCTACTTCTGCTCATCTCTATTCCATTCATAGGGTCAGTATGTTAGATGCAGAGGATAGTCAGAACATGCCACAACAGGGTGCTGACATGAGTTCAGGCACAAGCCCAGAGTCTAGCTCATTTTGAGATCTAGGCACCCCCAGCTCCCATGGGTTGCCCAAAGCTACTACAAGGACCAGAAAGAAGCTAAACTCAGATGAACAGGATTCAGACTTTATCCGTGAGGATATTCTTGCTAAGAAGCAAGAGAAAGCTGCTAAGAAGTCTGCTACTGAAGCCACTTCTTCGAGGAGAGTTGTCAGCAAGATCTATGCACCTGCTTCAACCTTCAAGGCTCATGAGACTGCCAGAACAACTATTTCAGTTGAGGCCCCGAAGAAAGCTATGCCTAAGAAGGCAGGGGAGAAAAAGTCCAGGAAGAGGATTATTCATGTGATTGGCAGGCCTACTTCCATGTATGAAGATCCATAGGAAGCAACTGGTGCTGCTGCTGAGGAAGAGGAGGATGAGCCAGCTACAAAGGCTCCTCGCAAAAAGAAGGCAAAGAAGCTTATGGCTGATGCTATGCCAAATACTAGCACATCCAAGAAGGCTGTTGCTGAGAAGCCCAAGAGGACATCTAGGCAGATTCCAGCTTTTGATAAGAACAAAGGGACTGCTTCCAGAGCTGAAGATGATGATGACTTGACAACTTTGATGAAGCTTAGACCACATCTTCCAGTACACAATGCCAACTACCCACTAGCTGAAGATATGAAGAAGAGGAAGGATTCAGGATTGAGAGCTTGGAGAGCTATAGATACATATGCCCAGAGGAAGAAGACAGTTGTGGACTACAGATTTATACCAAAGAGCAACAGGATTTCTATGAGACTATGCTTTTTGACAAAAGTCCAGCTGTGAGTGATATGCGGTAAGTTGATTGGAAATTCATTAAGGAGAATGAGGACTACTTTCCAAGTGTCCAAAACAATTTCCACTACATAGGTTTGGATGAGTTTGTTGGCAGAGAATTCACTGCTTGGAACGATGAGATGATCGTGCAGTTCTACTCCACCGCACATTTCTATGGAGATGGTAGAACTATATGGATGACTGAAGGTGCAAGGTATGAACAACTGTTGAAGAATGGGCTGCTATCTTAGGAGTTCCTGAAGCACAGGATGGTGACTTGGATGTATACTCAGAATCCAAGGCGAGCCACAATGCTATGGCAAATATGTACAAGGAGATCCCTGTTGCCAATGTGAAGTCACACATGCTAGGATATATCTACTTTCTTCAGGCTGGCCTCCGCACAATGAACACCATTCCGAGGCATACTTTGATGCCCAAGTCAGGAGATGACAAGATGATCCGAGGCCACTCCACAATATGTTGATCCACCTTGACAGACACACCAGGATCAGAGTCATGGATTTGATTGTTGAGACAATCAAGAGGGTTGCTGGTGACGAGAAGCGCTCTTGCTGTTATGCACCCTACATCCAGATGCTTATCAATTTAAAGTTGGAGAAGCAATTTTTTGCTCTAGATCATCCACATTTACCCCTATAGCTAGATCTCGAGGACAATGTTGTGGTGATGGATGCTGATCATCTCACTTCAGCTGTAGCTCAGGCAGAAGCAGAGGCAGTTAGAGCCACTAGTGCTCAAGTCCCTAGATCCAGGAATGAGCAAATGGATCTGTTGATATCATCAGTTTAGGGTATGCAAAAGGACATTAAGGGGATTTTGGACAACCAGAACAGTCTTGTCAGGATCTTTGAAACTATGATCAAGACCCTTAATGATAAGGTGGACAGGCTGACTAAGACAGTCACAGAGCACTAGAAGGAAGTTGAGTTAGTGACACTTCCTCACACCACTTCTTCAGATGATGGTGATGAGGATGAAGAGGATGAATCACCCCTCAGGACGGGCACACAGTTTCCTGCCCAGGCCAGACCAGCCACTGTGCCAGCTTCAGACTTGAGGCCCTCTTCATCAGCTCCTGTTGTTGTCACCTCAGATCCTATTCCATCTGTTCCAGTTCCTCCAGCTGCCACTCCAACTCCATCCACGACATCTGTTGAGATCTTTGCCGAACCTGTTCTCTCGAATCCTTCATCAACAACTGGAGGAGATCAGCCTAACAACGTTTAGATGTATGCCTTTGAACTTTTTGGTAACTTGTTGCCAAAGGGGGAGAAATGTATATAGATCCTTAGGCTTCGAGCGAGAGAGCGTTTTGGTGTTTGTTGCTTTTCAAAACATTTGGTTCTTTTGGTTTGATGTGAGATACGTTTGTGCTTATGTGTGATCATACATTGTTATGTGTGATGCTACTATTTCCTATCATCTTAATGCTTATGAGATGATCATTCACCTTTGCTTGATTGTGTTGTGCGTTGTTATTCATTCTAATTATTCTCGCACACCACCAAGTTGTATGTGACATGGAAGAAGTGCCCCACATACCTAATCGATTGTGCATTTGCATTCAAATGCAAATTCAAAATAATGCACAAATTTAGGGGGAGCTCTTGCTTATGACATACCTCTCAAAGCGATGATTATATTCATTGATTTTATCATATGTCGAAGCTTTGATCTATATGTTGTCATCAATTACCAAAAAGGGTGAGATTGAAAGCACATTTGCTCCCTTGGTGGTTTTGGTAATTAATAACAACATATAAGTCATTGAACTAATGTTTCCACCAAGTATATTTCAGGAAATGTTCAATGATAGGATTGGCAAAAAGAGATTGTGGACATACCCCAAGATTCAAGGAAATAGATTGGCCAAGCTTCAAGCAAGAGGACTCTACATTTTATATTTGTGAGAAATCACTTTGGGTCCATAGGAAAGCCAATGCTATTAAAAGGGGGTAAGCTTTTGTTGGTGAACAATATGCTCAAACGTGCACAAGTGATAGTCGCCAAAAACGTCCACACACTCTCCCACCAAAGTTTGTTCTATACCTAACAGTCAAAATCGGTGCAACCAACTTTCTCATACCGGTGCCACCGATTCCAAAACCTAGACAGATTCAGCCAAACCCTAGCCACTTCGGTGCAACCGATTCCATACCGGTGCCACCGAGTTTAGGTTGCCAACTTTCTGTTACGCAAATTCACATTTTCGGTCCCACTGAGAATGTTGGATCGGCGTCACCGAGATTGGAAAATGACCGTTGGTCACCTTATCGGTGCAACCGAGTTTCCTATATCGGTCTCACCGAGATTCATAAGTTGCCACCTTTTGGTCACTTTGGTACCATCGAGAATAACACATCGGTGTCACCGAGTTGGTCATTTTGTGCGTAACGGTTGGATTTTTGGGGATGCCTATATATACCCGTTCACCACCACCTACTCGAGAGAGAAGCACTCAGAACTATTCCATACCTATCCTATCAGATTTTTTGAGAGAGAACCACCTACCCTTATGTTGAGGTCAAGATCTTCCACTCCAATCATATGGATCTTGATCTCTAGCCTCCCCAAGTAAATTTCCACCAATCCCATCTCTTCCACCATGCCAAATCTATGAGAGAGTGATTGGGTGCTGAGGAGTCTATCATCTTGAAGCATAGGAGCAAGGAGTTCATCGTCATTACCAAGCCTATTACCTTTTGGAGGGTGGTGCCTCCTAGATTGGTTAGGTGTCGCTTGGGAGCCTCCTACTTCGTGTTGTGGAGTGAACTAAGAAGTTTGTAAAGGCAAGTAGATCACCTACTTCATGAAGATCTACCCATCATGAGGCTAGTCCTTCGTGGACGGAAGCCATTATGGAATAATCAAGGTTGCTACTTCGTGGACTCTTTTGAGTGGAGCCCTCCATGGACTCTCGCGACCGTTACCCTTCGTGGGTTGAAGACTCCATAAACATGGATGTACGATAGCGCCACCTATCGGAACCACGGGAAAAATCGTTGTGTCTACAACTGCGTTTGATCTTCCTACCCTATCCCTTCTATACATGCTTGTTGTTACTTTCCGCTGCTATATACCCTTAGACTTGCATGTGTAGGGTGTACTTGACTTGCCATGAAATGCTAAAAATTGTCAACCCTAAAAATTGGTATAGGCAAAACTTTTATTTGGTCAAGTAGTCTAGTCACCCCCCCCCCCTCTAGACATACTTTCGGTCCTACATATCAGCATGAATGTCTTCATTCGTTGGAATGACTTCGTCAGTGGGTATGACATCTTCAGTAGCCTTCAGCTTAATGGATTCCTCAGGAGACTATTCATCTAACACAGAAGGTAGATGCTCTCTTTGCGAGCCATCAGTTTCATCGAACCGCACATCTACAGTTTCAACTACCTTGTGGTGGTAGGTGTTCAAGACTCTGTAGGTGTGCAAGTCCTTTCCGTAACCAAGCATAAAACCTTCATGTGCTTTCGGTGCAAATTTAGAACTGTGGTGAGGATCTCTAATCCAGCATTTTGCACCGAAGACTTTGAGATAACTTACATTGGGTTTCTTGCCAGTCATAACTTCATCCGAAGTCTTCTTGAAGAATTTGTGAAGATATACCCTATTGATGATGTGGCATGCAGTATCAATTGCCTCAGGCCAAAAGCGACGAGGAGTCTTGTATTCATGAAGCACGATGCGAGCCATCTCAACAAGAGTCCTGTTCTTGTGTTGCATGACGCCATTCCGCTGAGGAGTATAAGGGGCAGATAACTCATGAGTAATACCAAGTTCATCAAGATTAGTGTTCTTGAACTCAGTCCCATTATCACTCCTGATATGCTTGATCTTGACGCCGAAGTTGGTGGAGGCCCTTGAAGAAAATCGCCTGAAGACATCCTACACTTCTCTCTTGTACAGAATAATATGCACCCAAGTGTATTGAGAGTAATCATCAACAATGACAAAGACATACAAACTTGAAGAATTTGTTAGTGTGGAGTAATGAGTGGGGCCAAAGAGATCCATGTGAAGCAATTCAAAAGGTCGTGTCGTGGTCATGGTTGTCTTCGAGGGATGCTTGGATCTGGTCATCTTTCCATACTCACATGCACCACATAGGTGATCCTTGAGGAATTTGACACCTTCGATGCCAATGACGTGATTTTTCTTCACGAGCGTGTGCAAGTTCCTCATACCAGCATGTCCAAGTCGTCGATGCCACAGCCAGCCTTCTGAGGAATTTGCAAGTAAGCATGTGGCAGGCTGAGGACCTATAGAGAAATCAACAATATACAAGTCTCCTCTCCTAAAGCCTTCGAAGACTTTGGAATTGTTAGATTCCATGATGACAACACAACAATATTTTCCAAATACCCATTGAGACAGACATAAGGTCGAACCCAAGGGATTCGATAAGCATCACCTTATCCATGGTTTGGTCCTTTGAGATTGCAGCCTTACCTAGACCCAATACCTTGCTTTTTCCTTTGTCTGCGTAGGTGATTTGCTTCAGATGAGATGGAGCAAGTGGCAGATTCATTAGTAGATTCTTGTCACTAGTCATGTGGTTTGTGCATCCACTATCGAGGACCCACTCAGTAGCTTTTGGAGGTTCATCCTGTAGATGTATTACTACAACTTACGAACTCATATGCTTTAGAGTGAAGAATATGACATCAATTTCATAAGACATAATTTCATCACACAAGATAGTAAGCAAGTAGTGTGAGGACGTGAGAAATGAGGAATTCATTTCTACATGGTTAGCTTGCATCCTTTCAAGCAATTCCTCAGGTCTCTAGCATATTCATCAGATGTTTAAGTTCATTTGGAGACCTGACCCTGCATAAAAAATTAGTTCAATTTCTTCACCACCCACATCGGTAGGGGTCGCAAAGAGTTCATCATTCTACGAGCACCATATGAGAAGGGAGGCATTGAAGCAAGTGCGCTTCGTTTCACAGGGTGAGGGTTAGAGTACTCATATGAATAAGCAGAGAAATTCTTCGAGGACTTATGAACATAATGATTTGAAGAATAATGCACATACTCAGAACTCTTAGATTTTCCCTGCGAAACAGATGCATTAGCACGAGAATGATATTTTTGACCATTTCAGGAATTTGGTCCAAGTGAAGACTTTGGTCCATATGAGGAATTTGATCTGGCGTTCCTGTTCTTAATGAGTGGTGTCGTGAGGACATTCACTTGAAGATTTTGTAGGTAGCTCTTGGGAACCCGGATTTTCTTCATAGGAGAACCATTCCTGCAGTTAGTTCCAACAAATCTAGCAAATACTTCACCTTTCTGATTTTTGAAGAATTTGTAGTTGGAGTCAAGTGACTCATTAGAGGAATATGAAGTTTCACAAGTAAAGCCAGATAAAGTGGATGGATCTACAGGAGGTCCTTTTGCAGCCACCCATGAGGTTTTGAGGTATTGCTCAGGTGTCCAGTAAGATCCATCAGCGTTGAGTATCCTCACAAAGGCAACACCCTCTTTCCTAGGGTTCCTATTCAGAATCTGCTTTTTGAGGACATCACAAAGGGTTTTATGCCCTTTGAGACTTTTGTACATGTCTGTCACATACAATTCCTTCAACCCTGCATTTTCGTCAATGATACTTGTGCCATCCTCAGATGAGGAATTTGAGACCACCGGAATAGTTGAAGAATTTGCAGTAATAGAAGCATTTGAACATTCTGGTGAAGAATCAGCAGTTTCACGTTCGATGCATTTCAAACAAGGTGGAACAAATTCTTCCTGAGCGGTACTGATCTAGTGAGCTAGTAAGGAATCGTTTTCCCTTTGGAGATCCTCATGTGACACCCTTAGTTTCTCAAGATCTTTCTTTCTTTGAAGAAATTCATAAGAAAGCTTATCTTGATTGACTAAGAGGTCATTATGATGACTCTGAAGGTTATCATACTTTGTCTAAAGACTTTTGAGATCGCTAGACAGAGTTTGAGTCCGATCCACTTCATCGTTCAACAGATCATCGCTTTTGTCTAGCATTTTCTGAAGCTTGTCAAGTGCACTTTGTTGCTTAGTGGCAAGTTTGACAAGTTTAGCATAGCTAGGTTTCATATATTCATCAGATTCACCTTCACTTGATTCAGATGAGGAATGATGTTTGTGTACCTTTGAGCCTTTTGCCATGAAGCAATAGGTCGGAGCATAATCATCATTGCTGACGTTAGAGTTGTTGGAGTAGTCATTTTCTTCATCGTTGAAGATGGACTTGCTGACGAAAGCAGTAGCGAGAGCAAGGCTAGCGACACCAGATTCAGATTCCACCTCAGATTCTTCCTCTTCATATTCTTCAGATTCTTCCTCAGAATCCATTTCCTTGCCAATGAATGCTCGAGCCTTTCTGGAACCATTCTTCTTGTTCTTTGAGGACTTTGAAGATGAGGACTTTGCAGATGAGGACTTTGAAGATTTCTTCTTTCTCTTTGAGTCGTTAGAACTATCATCCTTGTATTTCTTCTTCTTCTTTGAATCTTTTTCCCAGAGAGGACAGTCAGAGATAAAGTGACCAGGCTTCTTACAACGATGACATGTTCTTTTCTTGTAGTCTTCTGAGGAATTTGATTTCCTCAGACCACTTTTTGATGACTTCCCAAATCCACCTCTCCTTGAGAACTTCTGGAATTTCCTCAGAAGCATTACTAGCTCCTGACTTAGTTCTTCAGGATCACCAAGGCTGCTGTCAGAATCTTCTTCTTCAGATGAGGAAATTGCTTTTGCCTTCAGAGCACAAGATCTTCCATAGCTTGGCCCGTAGAGGTCTCTCTTCTTAGCTTGTTGGAATTCATGAGTATTGAGTCTCTCAAGAATATCAGCAAGATCAAGTGACTTTTAGTCTCCATGTTCTTGAATCATCAAGGCCAAAGTATCGAATGAGGAGTCAAGAGATCTTAGCAGTTTCTTCACCACTTCATGGTTGGTGATATCAGTGGCACCAAGTGCTAGAAGCTCATTGGAGATATCAGTGAGATGGTCAAAGGTTTGCTGAACATTTTCATTGTCGAGTCTCTTGAAGCGGTTGAAGAGATTGCGAAGAACATCAACACGAGAGTCACGTTGAGTGGAAACACCTTCATTGACTTTGGACAGCCTATCCAGATAAGCTTAACAGTCTCCAAAGCACTCACTCTGCCATACTGACCTTTGCTCAGATGGCCACAGATGATATTCTTCGCTTGAGAGTCAAGTTGCTTGAATCTCTTCACATCAACAGTAGTAACAGTGGGAGTGACAGAGGGTACACCATTTTCCACAATGTACCAGAGATCATTGTCAATAGCTTCAAGGTGCATACACATCTTGTTCTTCCAGTAGGGGTAGTCCGCCCATAGAAGGTAGGACATCCCACGGAAACCTTGATCATACATGCAGTTGACATAACTAGAACTCTAGGTGGTTAAACCAAAATCACATAGAACAAGGGAGTACCTTGCTCTGATACCAATTGAAAGTGCGTTATATCGACTAGAGGGAGGTGAATGGGCAATTTTTACAAATTCATCACTTGAGAAATTTGAAATGTGATGAATAACCAGCAGCGGAATAAGTACTTAAGTGCATGAGGAACATAGTAACATCATAGTCATCATGATGAAATGAAACATGCACAAATTACAAGTAGCGTGATACACGATAAGCAGTGATGAACAAGGTAACTTGAAGAATTTGAGGTGAGGAAATTGTGAAAGTCTTCAATGAAATTCTTCAAACAGTAACGATCAATTTCATCAGCAAGTAGATGAGGAATAGAGGGGTTGAGGAAATAGAACTAGGTAGCTCGATGAAGACAATGGTTTGATGACCCAGTTCCAACTGTTGTGACAGTCGTACGTCTAGTTTGGAGCGGCCTGATATATAAACCAGAGGACACACAGTCCTTACCGTATTCTCCTTGAGCTAAGGTCACACAGTCCTCGCCCAACACTCGTGGTAAGTCTTCAGGGTAGACTTCCAAAACCCTCACAAACTGGTCACCCGGTGATCCACAATTTACTGCTGGATGCTCTAGACCAAGGTCACTTCATGATCCCCAATTGACTACAGGATGCACTAGACCATGATGCCTAACCATTTGGAGGATGCACAGTCCTCAAAGGTAACAAGCGTCGGTTCCACACAGGAATTTCTTCAGTGATGCTCAATCACTTTGGGTTGGTGGTTTGGTTGTGGGTTTTTCCTCACTGATGATTTTCTCTCAAAGTTTTCGGAGGATGGGTTGCTCTCAAATGACAAGTGTCAGTTCTCTCTCGGAGCAGCCAACCAACTAGTGGTTGTGGGGGTGGCTATGTATAGCCAGGGTGCAACCTGACATGATAGGACATAAATGCCCCCAATGATATGACCGTTATGTGGATGTTATGATTGGGGACAGCTGGCGCTAAGCACAACAACCGTCGGAATTTCGAACAATGAAAGTCCTCAGGCTTACCATGTTCCTCACTTGTAGGCAATTCACACTGGTGAAATCCTAACTCCTCGGTCAGATCAATTTCCTCAAAGACCAGAAGAACTTCGTGTCTGTCACTAAAGAACTTGACTGAACCGTAAGAGGTTTCCAAAGGCTTCACTCGAAGGATTGTATAGGTTGAGGATTTTGGAGTTGAGCATCAGTTGGAAATTTTCCTTAGTATTACCTCGGCCCCCTTTAACAGTATGGTGTTTCCTATGACTCAAAGAAAGGAAATGAAACTACGAAAACAGAAGTCTTCACGCTTCATAGTCCTTGTTCATATATTCAAGGTCACACCAACTTGTTCATTTTCAAAGTCTTCAGGGAATTATCAAAATCTTCAACAAAGTCTTCACCAAAGTCTTCACCAAAGTCTTTAGTTGAAGACATACATTATTAGGGGTCGGTAATCTCCGGATGTATCAAACTCCTCATCGACTTATAGAGCATGTGTACACTCACAAACGCATTAGTTCCTTAACCTATAAGTCTTCAATACACCAAAATCACTAAGGGGCACTAGATGCACTAACAATAGCCCAATCCTTTTGTGGCAAAGGATAGGCCAAAACTATCTCTTATGATAAGCAAAGTGTTCTTGAGGGTACACAGGAATTTCATCTAGTCACTTTCATCATGTTGGTTTTATTTGTGTCCCCTACTTTGATAATTTGATATGTGGGTGGACCAGTGTTAAGGTTCTGTTCTTACTTGAACTAACAAACTACTTATAATTACCCCCCCCCCGCAAGCATCTGCAACTACGAGAAAAGTATTAAGACAAAGTATAACCATAGCATTAAACATGTGGACCCAAATCAGCCCCTTACAAAGTGGCGCATAAACTAGGGTTTAAGCTTCTGCCACCCTAGAAACCCATCATCTAATAACTACTCCACAATGCATTCCCTTAGGCCCAAGGATGGTGGAGTGTCATGTAGTCGATCTTCATATGACACCACTAAGGTAATCACCACATACATATCATCAAGATATCGAACACATATCAAATTCACATGATTACTTGCAACATTATTTCTCCCATGACCTCAAGAACGAACATAACTACTCACAAATAATATGCATGCTCAAGATCAGAGGGGTATTAAATAGCATAATGGATCTAAACATATGATCTTCCATCAAATAATCCATATAGCAATCAACTACACAAGGTAATCAACACTACTAATCACCCACAAGTACCAATCTGAGGTTTCGGTACAAAGATTGAACACAAGAGATGAACTAGGGTTGGGAGGAGATGGTGTTGTTGAAGATATTGATGAAGAATGGCCTCCCAAAGATGAGAGGGTTGTTGGTGATGATGATGGCTTTGATTCCCCCCTCTAGGAGGGAAGTTCCCCCGGCGGAATCGCTCCACCGGAGGGCAAAAGTGTCCTGCCCAATTTCCGCCTCGAGGCAGTGGTGCTTCATCGTGAAAGTTCTCTCTACCATTTATTTAGGTTTTTTGGGAATTTATACCAGAAGATGGGCTCCACAGGTGGGCCGGGATGAGCATGCTCCACCAGGGCACACTTGGGGGGCCCTCCCACGCCCTCATGGGTTGTGCCCACCTGGTGGCGCCCCTTCGGTAGTTTTCAGCTACAATATTTCTTATTTATTATATAAAAAATCTCCGTAAAATTTCAGCTTCACTAGGGATGTGCAGAATAGGTATCTCTGACATGCTTTTTTTAGGTACTAAATTCCAATTGCCGGCATTCCCCCTCTTGGTGTAAACCTTGCAAATTGTGAGGGAAAAGGCATTAGAATTACTCCCCAAATCATTATTATGCATAAAAACATTATAAATAACAGTAGGAAAACATGATGCAAAATGGACGTAGCAGCTACCTTCCTGTACCTTATCTACTTTTACTGTTACTTGCTCGTTACCAATTATCTTGCTATCAAACTACCTATTACCTACAATTTCAGTGCTTGCAGAAATTACCTTGCTGAAAACCGCTTGTCATTTCTTTCTACTCCTCATTGGGTTCAACACTCTTACTTATCGAAAGAGATACGATTGACCTCCTACATTTGTGGGTCAACAAGACTCCTTTCTGGTGCCATTGCCGGAGAGTGAAGCACTCTTGGTAAATGGAAATCGGTAAGGAAAAACTTATACTACATGCTGAAATTTATTGTCACTTGTCACTATGGAGAACACTCCTTTGAGGGGTTTGTTCGGGGTATCTTCACCTCGACCAAAACCACAATTAGTTGCCCCTGAACCTACTGCACCTACTGAAAATATTGGTTATGAAGGAATTATGAAATTCCTTCGGGTATGATAGAACAACTGCTAGCTAATCCTTATGTAGGAAATGGAGCGAAACATCCCGATGTGCACCTAATACATGTGGATGAAATTTGTGGATTATTTAAGCTTGCAGGTTTATCCGGAGATGAAGTTCGGAAGAAGGATTTCCCTTTATGTTTGAAGGGAAAAGCATTGACATGGTATAGGCTATGTGATGATATTGGATCATGGAACTGGAATCGATTGAAATTGTAATTCCACCAAAAGTTTTATCCTATGCATCTAGTTCATTGTTATCAGAATTATATATATAATTTTTGGCCTCATGAAGGAGAAAGCATCACTCTAGCTTGGAGGAGGCTTAATTCAATGTTATATTCATGCCCCAATCATGATCTCTCGAGAGAAATTATTATTCAAAAAATATATGCTTCGCTTTCTCATAATGATCGATCCATGCTCGATACTTCTTGTACTGGTTCTTTTATGAAGAAGACTATTGAATTCAAGTGGGATCAATTAGAAAGAATTAAACGCAACTCTGAAGATTGGGAACACGACGAAGGTAATGAGTCAGGTATTAAGCTTGAGTTTGATTGTGTTAAATCTTTTATGAATACCGATGCTTTTCACAAGTTTAGCACTAAATATGGACTTGATTCTGAGATAGTAACCTCATTTTGTGAATCATTTGCTACTCATGTTGATCTCCCTAAAGAGAAGTGGTTTAAATAGCATCCCCCAATTAAATAAGAAATCAAAGAACCGGTCATAGCTAAAGGAGAAACTATCATTTACAATGTTGATCCAGTTGTGCCTACTATTTATATTGAGAAACCACCTTTTACCGATAGGATAAAGCAGCATGCTAAGGTATCAACTGTGATTTGCAAGAGTAATGTTAAAGCACCTCAGCCCTCTAAACAAATTAAAGTAGAACCTAGTGTTGCTATGGTTAAAGATCTCTTGGTAGAAAATATTGATGGGCATGTTATTTACTTTTGTGATGAACCTACTCGAATTGCTAAACCCGATGAAAAAGATAAACATAGACCCGTAGTTGGCATGCCTGTTGTCTCAGTTAAAATAGGAGATCATTTCTATCATGTATTATGTGATTTGGGTGCTAGCGTCAGTGCTATTCCTTTTACTTTATACCAAGAAATTATGAATGACATAGCACCTGCTGAAATACAAGATATTGATGCTACTATTAAACTTGCTAATAGAGACACCATCACACCACTTTGGATTAATAGAGATGTTGAAGTCTTGTGTGGGAAAACAAAGTATCCTACTGATTTTCTAGTTCTTGGTTCCCCACAAGATGACGTTTGTCCCATTATCTTTGGCAAACATTTCTTGAACACTGTTAATGCTAGGAAAGATTGTCACAAAGAAAGTGTGAGTGTTAAGTTTGGTGATGTGTCTCATGAGTTTAATTTTTCAAAGTTTAGTAGACAACCCCGTGGTAAAGAATTATCTAGTAAGGGTTAAATAATTTGTCTTGCTTCTATTGTCGTTCCTCCTACTGATCCAATAGAAAATATTTGCTAGACCATGAAAATGATATGCACTTGCGTGAAAGAAATGAAATAGATAAAAATTTCTTTGAACAACAACCTCTACTAAAATAGAATTTGCCCATTGAAATTCTAGGAGGTCCTCCTCCACCTAAAGGTGATCCTGTGTTTGAATTAAAACAATTGCCTAACTCTTTGAAGTATGCTTATCTTGATGAGAAAAATAAATATCTTGTTATTATTAGTGCTAACCTTTCAGAATATGAATAAGAAAGATTATAAAAATTCTGAGGAAGCACCAGGGTGCTATTGGATATACCCTTGATGATCTTAAGGGCATTAGTCCCACTCTATGTCAGCATGATATCAATATGGAACCTGATGCTAAACCCATTGTTGATCACCAATGACGATTGAATCCCGAGATGAAAGAAGTGGAAAGAACTAAAATATTATAGCTTCTAGAAGCAGGTATAATCTATCCCACAACTGATAGTAGATGGGTAAATCACGTTCATTGTGTACCTACAAAGGAAGGTATTGTTGTTGCTCCTAATTATAAAAATGAACTTATCCCACAAAGAATTATTACTGGGTATAGAATGGTAATTGATTTTTGAAAAATAAATAAAGCTACTAGAAAAGATCATTAGCCTCTGCCTTTCATTGATCAAATGCTAGAAACATTATCTAAGCACACAACTTTTGTTTCTTGGATGGATATTTTTCGGTGCACTAGAGTTTTGGGCTCTCTAGTTCCCCTTACTCGTGCACGGGCGGTAGTATCCACCCTGGCAGCAAGGCCCAGCAGGAGCTTACCAGATACAAACATAGAAGAGTCAAAACCGTTGTCAAGACCTTGTAGGAAGGGCTATTAAACCCCCAAGCAAGACAAGGCCCCGGCAAGGTGAAACCCCGGCAAGACGAAGCCCCGGCAAGGCCCCGCCAGCGCATAGGGCAGGTGTCAATCCACCTGGACGCGTGTCGTGGCGTCAACGTTGGAGGAGGCTAAGCGGTGCCAATGGGACGGGCTCCTGTCCCGTCCCACAGGCGGACAGAGATGCCTGACGATGCATTAAATGCGCCTGTCCTACTCCTTCAGTGTTAGGTATGATAGCACTGTAGATCTGTACACCCCGTGTACGCACTGTACGCCACTGTTGGGATCCCCTTCAGAGTATAAAAGGAGACCCAAAGCGATACGGTAGAGGACTCTTCGACTTTTTGGACTTTCTAGCTCACACGCGTGGCAACTGCTCAAAGAGCTCCTGTAGATAGAACCCTAAGAACACTCTCAATACAGCCAAGAAGGAGTAGGGTTTTACGCATCCGTGCGGCCCGAACCTGGGTAAAGATCGCTGCATGCTGTTCATTAGACCGGCTCTTTGCACGAGCCTTGCCCCCCGCCGAACCAAAAGGGGTCCTTTCGATCCCATAGGTGTTCGTTCCCCACGACATCTTTGGCACACTAGGTAGGGGGTGCTAGATTGTGCGAACCCATTATGGTGATCAGTGCGCCAGTTTCTTCATAGTCATCGTCTCCATGGCCCCCAAGAAGAAGGGCTTGATGGCGGTTGGTCCGTCTGCATCCGCTGTCCCTGTATCTGCACAGACGGGCAACGGTGGAGACACATGTGGAGGAGCAGGAGGCGGAGGTTTGGAACTTCCACGGCGCTCCGGTGATCAAGGCCAAGCAAGCGGTGACGTTCACCACGGAGATGCCCATGGCGTCGGTGTGAACCCCCGCGCCCCTGGGTCTCAGGACGGAGCGGTACCACCTACGGGTGGTACGGTGAATTCCAGGGGCGGAAGGGTATCTTCTAGGGCACCCACGTCGGCGCCTACGCCGCGACCTTCCCAGGACGCGCGCGAGGAGCCACGCCACGGCGCCCACAGTTCTCAACGTCCCCATGGGAAAGCTCTTGTGCATGATTCCCAAGGTGCACGGGACCAGCATGCTCACCAGCATGGAAGCGGGAGTAGCATGTCGACGCAGGACCGTGGCGGTGCTCCTTCTAACAAGGTTAGGAGTCAAATCACCTCGCGTTCCTCGCACCGTTCAATGCCGACCACGTCGGAGGAAGCGATGGAGCAGGCGCAGCTACTCCTAAACTTCCCTCCTGCTGCGGAGAAGCTCAACGAATGGAGAAACACCATTCAGAGCCTCCTTAGCCTCGCAGAGAAGTTTCGATCCACCGAGCCAGCTTACGCCAGTGGTGAGAGGGTCGGAGGCGGCGCGACTTCGGCACACTCCCTGCCACAGCAACATCACCGGTCACCGACTCGATGAACCGACGCTTACGATGGTTACTCGACGGTGTCGTCTGACCCACGGACATGCTGCAACCAGCATCAAGTTTTTCGGGAACGAGGCAAGGAAGACGCTCGAACTACTATCGAGCAGAGGCGGGAAGCACGCCTCCAGTCTGATAGGCGCGTATGGCCCACTATAGACAAGTCTGCGCTAGTGTATCCCGTCAGCCTACCATACGAGGTGGGTTGCCCAGCGTTTCCCGTGAGCTGCGGCAACTCCAGTGGCCCAACTCCCGCACGTTCAAACAAGAAGTTCCGGAGAAGTATGACAGCAAGACTCATCCGTCAGAATTCCCGAGCATCTACACCATTGCAGTGCAGGCTGCCGAGGGTCGCTACGACAAGATACTCGCCAACTACTTCTCATTGGTGCTTAAGCCCAATGCCAGGTCGTGGTTGATGCACTTTCCAGAGGGGTCCATCGCCTCTTGGGCAGACCCGTGCCACGAGTTTGTTGGCGCCTTCAGAGGAATTCATCAAACTCCTGGCCAGGAAAGTGACCTGCACATCATCCCTTACAAGGAGGGCGAAACTTTCCGCAAGTACATCCAAAGGTTTAGCCGCGTGCACCACAACATCCCAGACGTTCATTATGCCACTATTATCAGCGCATTCCATCTAAACATGCGCAACCACAGGATGCGGGAAGAGCTAGCGATGAACAAAGTCAAGGGCGTCGCCGAGCTTTATGCATTGGCAGACAAATGTGCTCGAGCTGAAGAAGGGAGGAGACTCCCCGACGAAGACGTCGGTGCAGGGGTCGACTCTGAAGATGAAGACACCGCTACCTCTGATGACCCACAAGTAAAGGGGATCAATTGTAGCTCTTTTCGATAAGTAAAAGTGTCGAACCCAACAAGGAGCAGAAGGAAATGACAAATAGTTTTCAATAAGTAATGTCTGCAAGTGCTGAAATTTTAAGTAGAGAAGTAGTTTGATAGCAAGATAATTTGTAACGAGCAAGTAACGAATATAGTAACAAAAGTGCAGCAAGGTAGCGCAATCCTTTGGAAGGAAAGGACATGCCCAAGCGGTCTCTTATGATAAGCAAAGCGTTCTTGAGGGTACACCGGAATTTCATCTAGTCAGTTTCATCATGTTGGTTTAATTCGTGTTCGGTACTTTGATAATTTGATATGTGGGTGGACCGGTGCTTAGGTTCTTCTCTTACTTGAACAAACCTCCTACTTATGATTAACCCTCCTACAAGCATCCGCAACTACGATAAAAGTATTAAGAATAAATTCTAACCATATCATTAAACTTTTGGATCCAATCGGTCCCTTACGGAATAGCGCATAAACTGGGGTTTAAGCTTCTGTCACTCTCGCAACCCATCATCTAATTGCAACTCCACAATGCATTCCCGTAGGCCAAATATGGTGAAGTGTCATGTAGTCGACGTTCACATGACACCACTAAGGGAGTCACAACATACATACTATCAAAATATCAAACACATATCAAATTCACATGATTACTTGCAACATGATTTCTCCCGTGACCTCAAGAATAAAAGTAACTACTCACAAATAATAATCATGCTCAAGATCAGAGGGGTATTAAATAGCATAATGGATCTGAACATATAATCTTCCACCAAATAAACCATATAGTGATCAACTACAAGATGTAATCAACACTACTAGTCACCCACAAGCACCAATCTATAGTTCCGGTAACAAGATTGAACTCAAGAGATGAACTAGGGTTTGAGAGGAGTTGGTGTTGTTGAAGATGTTGATGAAGATTGCCCTCCCCAATATGGGAGAGTTGTTGGTGATGATGACGATGATGGTTTCCCCCTCCGAGAGGGAAGTTCCCCCGGCGGAATCGCTCCGCCGGAGGGCAAAAGTGCTCATGCCCAAGCTCCGCCTCGAGGCGGCGGCGCTTCGCCTTGAAAGCCTCCTCCTTCTTTTTTCTAGGTCAAAATGACTTGTATACCAGAAGATGGGCACCGGAGGTGGGCCAAGGAGGGCACAACCCACCAGGGCGCGCTTGGGCTCCCTGGAGCACCCAGGTGGGTTGTGCCCACCTGGTGGGCCCCCTCTGGTAGTTATTTGCTCCAATAATTCTTAAATAATCCATAAAAAATCTCCATGAAGTTTCATCTTGTTTGGAGTTGTGCAGAATAGGTAGCCTGACATAGCTTTTCCAGGTCCAGATTTCCAGCTGCCGGAATTCTCCCTCTTGGTATGTTCCTTGCAAATTATGAGAGAAAAGGCATTAGAATTACTCCAAAAAGCATTATTATGGATAAAAATATTATATATAAAAGCAAGAAAACATGATGCAAAATGTACGTATCAACTCCCCCAAGCTTAGACCTCGCTTGTCCTCAAGCGAAAACCAAAATAGAAAAACATGCCCACATCCTTTGAGAGAGAGGTGTCGATAAAAACAAAATACGAACATAGAAGCATCATGTTGATTATTATCACAGCAACAAAATTAGTCATAGGACTTTTATCATAGAACTTTTATCATATACTTCTCATGAATAAGTAATAGTTCATCACACAATCGAAGTATAAAGCAAAAACTCTATTAGAAACCAACAAACAATGTTCTCAGTCAACTTTGCAACTACAATTCATCATCTTTTCAGGAAGGGCCACGTATCCGAGCCTTTAGGCAAGTCCACATACTCAACCATCATATAGTCTTCTATGATTGCTAACACTCGCCTCGTACCCATGAGCAAAACGTTTCAACCGGACACATAGAAAGATAGGGACTTATAGTTTCGCCTCCCAACATCCTCACCTCAAGGGTGATGTCAACAATAATAACTCATGCTATCTATATTCAACTGGACATATGTGCCTAGATCTTTCCTCACCGCATGATGCTTGCCAAAGGAGAAAAATAAAAGGAATAGAGAAAAACTTTGACGCTTGCACAAAAGTAAAAGATAGGCCCTTCGCAGAGGGAAGTAGAGGTTTTCATGCGCTTATTTGTTTGTATGCTCAATCCCTTAGTGCAAGAGAACGTCACATTTTATTTCCACTTAAGATGACAACCTTTATTATGCAGTCTGTCGCTTTTATTCTTTGTCATCCAAGTTCGTACAACGCTCAATTTTCTCTTACACTAAATGATCTTACACCGATGACAACTTACTTGAAGGATCCTGCTCAATCCATAGGTAGGTATGGTGGACTCTTGAAAATAGGATTTGGGTTTAAGGGTTTTTGGATGCACAAGTAGTATCTCTACTTAGTGCGGAATTTTTGGCTAGCAAAGGTAGGGGGAAAGCATCACATGTTAAAGGATCTATGACAATATTACTTCTATGTGAATATAAACAAACATAAACCATTAAGTTGTCTTCCTTGTAAAACGTTAACAATTTTGGCATATAATATTTTGATGAGGTCTCACAATCATAAAATATTTCTAGGATAGTATATTTATATCTGAATATTCTCTTCCCTTATTAGTTCTTTCATGAGTTGCATCATTGACCAATGCTATGTTCGTCAATCTCTAATAAAATTTCCTGCTTATACTTTTCCTTATGTGGTGCCATCACCTACCATAGGATTAGTATATGATCTTATTGATTTATTTCCTTTGTTTCTTATTTCTTTTTATTTATTTGCAAAATGAAAGTAAAGAAAGCAAAAACTCAAACTAAACTTTATCATATAACTTGCACATGATTACAATGATAGATCACCAAGCAAACTCTCAAATAAGAAAGGATAGAACTGAACTTTATTTCATCTAGGCAAAAGATTGAACTAAGATAAGTAAAAGCAAAAAGATAGTGGGATGATACGATACCGAGGCATCTCCCCCAAGCTTGGCGGAAGCCAAGGGGAGTCCCCATACCCAATACTCAGTTCTCCTTTGGTGGTGAAGAAGATGGTGGTGGTGAAGAAGCGATCCTATCCTTAAGGATCAAGAGGTTCTCCAACCGACAGATGACACCCCGGAGACGGATGATATGCTCTTGATGCAGAATATTTTCGCGAGTAAGATACTTATTCTATATGTGGAGTATTTCAATGACACGAAAAGCTTCAATCTCAGCAGGAGTAAGGTGAGTAAGGTAGGGTTTAAGGATATCTTCCTCCTGCTCCTCGGCCAACAATGCATGTGCTGCCACCGGGGGTGGATCTACGGTAGCTTACTTGCCCTTGTATCCCTTAATGGCGTCTGTGGGCTCCTCCCTCTTCATCTCGATCTTCATCAGCCAAGCATCTTCTTCCATGTTGTTGGAGGAGCAAGAAGACATGATGCCTGGCTTGACAAATCTGACCAGAGACAGCAAGAAAAGAGAACAGAGGATTTCTTATCGATATGGTGGTTAACAGGTTCGGGAAGTATATATAGATTTTTTTATCTTGGAGGAAGGGTACATGGAAGAAAAACGGAGTACGGAAGGTGTCCCAGGTTAACACAACCCACCTGGGCGTGCCAGGGGACGCTTCCTGGGAGTTTCTTTATTTCCAAAATTCTAAAATATTCCAAAACTGACAGAAAATATTTTTGCGGATTTTTCGGAGTCCGTTTACTTACCGTATCACGTACCTCCTTATTTTCACGATTCTGGAGTGTTCCGGAAGGACTCTTTTATTTGTTCTTCCGGTGTCAAAGTTTGGATAATATTACTTTCAACATTAATAGGTGTACCTGAGATATAATGCTTTATTCATTGTCCATTGACAACCTTCGGGTTAGTACCTTCGAAATTATTTATTTTGATGGCACCAGACTGGTAAACCTCCTCGATGACATATGGGCCTTCCCATTTTGAGAGGAGCTTCCTTGCAAAAAATCTAAAACGAGAGTTAAACAAAAGAACATATTCTCCGACTTTAAACTCACGCTTTTGAATTCTTTTGTCATGCCATCTTTTGACTTTTTCTTTGAATAATTTTGCATTTTCATAAGCTTGGGTTCTCCATTCATCAAATTAGCTAATATTAAATAACCACTTCTCACCAGCAAGTTTGAAATCATAATTGAGCTCTTTAACTGCCCAAAATGCTTTATGTTCTAACTCAAGAGGCAAATGACAAGCTTTTCCATAAACCATTTTATAAGGAGACATACCCATAGGATTTTTATATGCTGTTCTATAAGCCGAAAGTGCATCATCTAATTTCTTAGACCAATTCTTCCTGGACCTATTGACGGTATTTTGCAAAATTAATTTTATTTCTCTATTGCTAAGTTCAACTTGACCACTAGACTGAGGATGATAGGGTGATGCAATTCTATGGTTAACATCATACTTGGCAAGCATTTTACGGAAAGCACCATGAATAAAGTGTGAACCACCATCAGTCATTAAATATCTAGGGACTCCAAACCTTGGGAAAATAACTTCCTTAAGCATTTTAATAGAGGTGTTGTGATCAGCACTACTGGTTGGAATAGCTTCTACCCATTTTGTAACATAATCAACAGCAACCAAAATATGTGTATACCCATTAGAGGAAGGAAAAGGTCCCATGTAATCAAATCCCCAAATATCAAATGGTTCAACAACAAGTGAATAATTCATAGGCATTTCTTGACACTTACCGATATTACCTATTCTTTGACATTCATCGCAAGATGAGACATACTTACGAGCATCCTCGAAGATAGTAGGCCAATAAAATCCAGATTGCAATACCTTATGAGCAGTTCTATCTCCAGCATGATGCCCTCGATAAGCCTCGGAATGACATTTCTGTAGGATTTTTCCCTGTTCATGCTCAGGTACACAACGTCTAATAATACCATCTACTCCTTCTTTATAAAGATGTGGGTCATCCCAAAAGTAATGTCTTAAATCATAGAAGAATTTTTTTCTTTTGATGGTAAGTAAAGCTAGGTGGTAAATATTTAGCAACAATATAATTACCATAGTAAGCATACCAAGGAGTACTATTAGCAACATTTATTGCAGCTAACTACCCATCAGGAAAACTATCATCAATAGGTAGTGGGTCATCAAGCACATTTTCAAGCCTAGACAAGTTATCAGCTACGGGGTTCTCAACTCCTTTTCTATCAATGATATTTAAATCAAATTCTTGTAACAAGAGAACCCAATGAATAAGTCTAGGTTTAGCATCTTTCTTTTCCATAAGATATTTAATAGCAGCATGGTATGTGTGAACAATTACTTTGGAATCAATAATATAAGGTCTAAATTTATCACAAGCAAACACAACTGCTAAGAATTCATTTTCAGTAGTAGGATAATTTCTTTGAGCATTGTCTAGAGTTTTACTAGCATAATGAATAACATTCAATTTCTTATCAACTCTTTGTCCTAGAACAGCACCAACAGCATAATCACTAGCATCACACATAATTTCAAAAGGCAAGTTCCAATCAGGTGGTTGAACAATAGGTGGAGTAATTAAGGCTTTCTTGCGTGTTTCAAACGCTTCAAGACAATCATCATAAAAAACAAAAGGGATATCCTTTTGCAAGAGATTAGTAAGAGGCCTAGAAATTTTAGAAAAGTCTTTGATAAATCTCCTATAGAAACCAGCATGACCTAAGAAACTACGAATACCTTTTATATCTTTAGGACATGGCATTTTCTCAATTGCATCAACCTTAGCCTGGTCCACTTCAATACCTCTTTACGAAATTTTATGACCCAAGACAATGCCTTCATTAACCATAAAGTGGCACTTCTCCCAATTCAATACAAGATTTGCTTGTTCACATCTCTGCAAAACTCGCTCAAGATTGCTTAAACAATCATCAAAAGACTTCCCATAAACAAAGAAGTCATCCATGAAAACCTCAAAAATATTTTCACAAAAATCAGAGAATATAGCCATCATGCATCTTTGAAAGGTAGCAGGTGCATTACATAAACCAAAAGGCATACGTCTATAAGCATAGGTTCCAAAAGGACAAGTAAAATTGGTCTTTTCTTGATCAGGTTGTGATACAGGTATTTGTGAAAAGCCAGAATATCCATCAAGGAAGCAAAAGTGTGTGTGCTTAGATAATGTTTCAAGCATTTGATCAATAAAAGGCAAAGGGTAATGATATTTTCTAGTTGCTTTGTTTATTTTGCTAAAATCAATTACCATTGTATAGCCTGTAACAATTCTTTGTGGAATAAGTTCATTTTTATCATTAGGAAGAACAGTAATACCTCCTTTCTTAGGAACGCAATGAACATGACTTACCCATCTACTATCAGTGTAACATCCCAAATTTTGGAATGTTATAATAAATATTAGAATGATTGTTTGTTTGATTGAGTGATTGAAATTGAGTGAAAAAATTGTAACTTTTTGAAAACTTTTGAATGAGAGGGAATGACATGACTTTCCCATATGCTTTTGGAATTCAAATTCCTACATTTCAAATTAGTGAGAGAAGATGACATGACTTCTTCAATATAAAAAGATATGAAGAGTGAATTTGAAAGCATTTGAAATTTTCTGATATGGAATTCATTTCATATTTGGTTCCATTTTAAATTTGAAAGAACTCAAATACCCTTGACATGATTTTGAGAGGAGTAACATGACACTCCACACCAGGGTTATTTTTGTGAAGTATTTGAACCATAAAACCCAGGGGGTTATTTGAAAGTTTATTGCAAAAATAATTAAAATCAAATTAGGCATTTTTCTGAAAAATATTTTTTTGAAGTATTTATTTTGGCCATGGAAAAATGTTCATTAAATTGCATTAATTCCCTTGGTCACTTTGATTTCTAATTCTCCATTTTTTTGGAAATGTATTGATTGCCATAAAGTTAGTTTCCTTCTTTGTCATTTTATAAAAGGAAACTTTTAATTAATTAGGAAACCCATCGCGGCGCACCTTCTTCGGATCGGCCACCGACGCGTCGCCCTTCCTCTCTCTCTCTCTCTCTGACCGCAGGCCCCACCGCCCGATCGTATCCCACGTCGAACATCACCTTCCTTTTCTCCTCCCTCCTTCCTTCCCTCGCCGGCGAGATCGGATCCGCCGTGATATCCTCCCCCTTTCCTTTCCCCGAGCACTCGAGGCCCCTATATAAAGCCCTGCCTCACCGCACCCCGTTTCCCCTCTGAAACCCGAGCTCCCTCGCCAGAACGCCGTTCCCAACCTCGCTGGAGTTCGGCCACCACCGAAGCTCCTCGAGCTCGTGCCGCTCCACCCTGACACCGTCGCCGCCTCCCGAGCCCACCAACTGCTCCCCCCTCGCTCGTGCGCACCTCCCAGTGCCCTCTCCCAAGCCCCGCACCCACCAGAGACGCCCCTTCGTCTAGACCCAACGCTGCCGTCCGCCATTACCGACGTTGTGCTCCAAACGGTCATCCTCGAGCCGCGCCGACGCCTCCTACCTCGTCACCATCCTCGCCAGCGTCGACCGGTGCCATCAGACGCGCTGGAGGACAATCGGAGTGCCGTCCCCGTCGACCTCGCCGCCTCGGACATCGCTGGACCTCGCCGGAGTTGACCCCCACCTCGGTGAGCCCTCCCCTCCGTCCAATCTCGTTGAACGGCCACGATTAGAAGAGCATACCCCTTCGGTTTAGATCTGGTTTAGATTAAATAAACCGACCGGTTTTCTGTTTAGTCATTTAGCTGAACCATTTTTCTGTTAGGAATCGGCCGTCCGCTCAAATCGTTAGAACGCGCACCCCCTTTAGCCAATCAGAGAACGCCACGTGTACCCCTGTCCGTTAGTTAGATTTTTTCTTTTCTGTTTTCTATTTTTAAAACAGAATAGTTATGTTTTTGTTTTACTCATATTGTTTATGTTTTTAATTATTTTAATTTGATTCTTTTTGCAATGTGTCACAAATTTTATGTAGTTTCTGTAGATATCAAGTTTGACCATATTTGAAAAATTTAAAATTGAATTCAAACAGATTTGATTCAAATCTTATTTTCTAAATATCTTGAGTTTGAAAATAGATTTTTATTTGATTCTTTTTGCTACTTGTCACTAGTGACTTTATTTAATAGTGGTTAGAATCTGAATTTTTTTGGAATAGTTTAAATTAGTATTTTTAATAAAACAGATTTTGTTTTAGTTCTTTTAGGTTTATTTCTACTTCTTTTGTTTTAAATGTGTTTAATCTATTTTTATTTTATATTAATTGAAAAAAATTCTACTTTGTTTTCTATTAGTTAGCAATATTATTTCAACCAAGTTATTTTAGGTCATTTTATTGATTGGTTGCTTGAAATCAATTCAAGTTAAATATTAACTTGCAAATTGATTTCATTGCTAGTTTGATTTGCTAATTGAAAATACCTTTAATAAAATTGTTTCATAAAATATACTTTCTGTTAACTTAGTGTTATATATTTTGTTTTCTGTTATTTTAATATTTCATTTGTTTTCTTGTAGTTAAGTTTATTAGGCAAAAACCTATGTTGTTTAGAGTATTATTTTCTTAGTTCTTAGTTGTTCTTCAAAAGTAATTCTTTTTACTAAGTAAAATATTTACTAAAATACTTTTGTTGTATTTTCTTTGTTTTTGTTTTGTTACCTTTGAAAATAGGATCATTTGTAGAGAAAACCCAACCCTTGGTTGTGTTGATGAAGCTCTGTTGTTTTGAGTTTTGTCTTAAGTATTTCCTTCATCACAACCTTGTTGCTTTTGGTTTTGTGTTACTTTTTTTATTGTTAGAATTGATTGGTAGTATGATTTCTTAAATGAATGCAATGTTTGATTGTATAGATTTTTATCGGAGAGTGACGAATAGTCTATCAAGTTATTTCTGAGAGCGGTATTATTCTTCATCAACACTACAGGCAAGTTCACTTTGACCATCTGATTCATACCTATGTTTTATTGCATGTAGTGATATCCTTCAACAAATCCCTCCAATAGTGTTATTGAAAATTCTTGTAGTCAAGTAGAATGCATGAGGTAGGAACCCACCACTTGTTACTAAAGCCCCGGGAACGTTAGTTATTTTAATGTTATGCTAAAGTAGACGGGGTTTGGTATGAGGGTTCGTGAGTGGTGTGAGAAGGAGGACTCTACGTCAAGACGACAACTTCATGAAGGCATCTTCAAGTCCTGCATCTTCAAGACCTCAAGACTTAGAGACTCGAGAAACAAGTTTTCAATACACACTACTGGGTGAAGGATGGTTGATTGGGCATCCCTGGAGTAACAAGTGGATGGCCGAGATGCATGGAGAAGCGCCATGACATCTTGCGGAAAGCTTCACCCAGACTCAAAGAGACGGATGAATACTTCATGCCCGGAAGCTTACCTGTGTAGCCACAAGTCATTATGGGCTCTGGCTTGGTTGATCTTTGTTGTGACTCTGGCTGGGCAGTGCTACGAGATGTAGTCAACGTTAGGAATGGATGGGCACTGACAGTAGTCAGGGAAACACTCGGAAAGACCATGTTTCGTTCATCCTGTTCTCAAACACCCGGCAGTGTGAGGACTTCCCAGGAGGGAACGAATCTTGTGGGTAAAGTACACAACACTCTGCAGAGTTAAACCTAATCGATTAGCCGTGTCCCTGGTTACGGACAAATTGAGCCTCTGGACTTGGATCTATCTCTGAACTCTTAGCACTGGACTGATAATTAATTGTGGGCAACTTTGATACTTGTGGGCATTAAGACATCGGTTGGTGGAACCATGTCATGTTAGGTAACTCTGTAGTGAAAACTCCTGATATTCCTTTGTTGTAGGAAAAGAAAATAAAATCAGCTTTTATGCAAAAAAAACTCAGACACAGAGCCACAAAGCCTTACTGCACATAGAATAGCTTTTATCTTCTGTTCTACTATGGTGGTCTTGCCGGTACATTCAATGTACTGACCTACACGGCTACAACGTCTCATGTTGCAGATACTCTTCTTCGACGAGTAAGAGTACGATTCAGGGTTACAGTCTACACTCAACCTGCCGTTGGTGTTTATTGGGACTCCACTCCCGTTGACTGTTTCCGCTGAGATTTTAAGGTATATATCAGTTTTACGTTATTACATGTGACTGCACTTTGGTATATACATTGATGTACTGTGTGTGCCAGCATACTAATCCAGGGATGGCACAGAACACACAGAGGCTTGACCTTTCTAGGTCGGGTCGCTACAATTAGCTATGGGATAGATTATACCTACTTCTAGAAGTTTTTAATATTTCCATTCTTACCACCTCTTTCATCTTCGGATTTAACTGACGTTGGTGATCAACAGTTGGTTTAACATCAGGTTCCATATTGATTTTGTGCTGACATAGAGTGGGACTAATGCCCTTTAAATCATCAAGAGTATATCCAATAGCAGCCCAATGCTTCCTTAGAACTTTCAATAATCTTTCTTCTTCATGTTCTGAAAGGTTAGCACTAATAATAAAAGGATATATCTTCTTTTCGTCAAGATAAGCATATTTCAAAGTGTCTGGCAATTGTTTTAATTCGAACACATGATCACCTTTAGGTGGAGGAGGACATCCAAGAGTGTCAATAGGTAAATTGTGTTTAAGCAGAGGACGTTGTTCAAAGAAAACTTTATCTATTTCATTTCTTTCATGCATTTGTAAATCATTTTCATGGTCTAGCAGATATTGTTCTAAAGGGTCAGTACGTGGTACAACAATAGAAGCAAGACCAATTAATTCATCCTTACTAGGCAATTCTTTTTCATGATGATTTCTACTAAACTTGGAAAAATTAAAATCATGAGACTCATCACCAAAGCTAACTCCCAGAGTTTGTTTCTTACAATCTATCTTAGCATTAACTGTGTTCAAGAAAGGTCTACCAAAGATAATGGGACAGAAGTCATCTTCTGGGGAACCAAGAACAAGAAAATAAGTAGGGTATTTTATTTCCCCACACAAGACTTCAACATCTCTAATAACCCCAATTGGTGATATAGTGTCTCTATTAGCAAGTTTAATAGTAACACCTATTTCTTCCATCTCAACAGGTGTTATGTCTTTCATAATCTCGTCATATAAAGTATAAGGAATAGCACTCACACTAGCACCCATGTCACATAAACCATGATAACAATGATCTCCTATTTTAACTGAAATAACAGGCATGCCCACAACAGGTCTATATTTATCTTTTCTACCAGGTTTAGCAATTCTAGCAGCTTCTTCATAGAAGTAAATAACATGCCCATCAATATCTTCTTCCAAAAGATCTTTAACCATAGAAATGCTAGGTTCTACTTTAATTTGTTCTTTAGGTTTAGGTGTTCTAATATAGCTTTTGTTAACCATAGTTGAAACATTAGCAAGTTCCTTTATCCTAACAGGGAAAGGAGGTTTCTCTATATAAGCAGAAGGAACAACTGGATCAACATTATAGAGTACAGTTTCTTCTTTAACTGGTGTTGGGTTTTTAATTTCTTCTTTAACAGGTGGATGTTATTTAAATCACTTCTCCTTAGGGACTTCAACATGAGTAGAAAATGATTCACAAAAGGAGGCTACTATCTTAGAGTCAAGTCCATATTTAGTGCTAAAATTCTGAAAAGCATCGGTATCCATAAAAGATTTAACACAATCATACTTAAGTTTAATACCTGACTCTTTACCTTCGTCGAGTTCCCAATCTTCAGAGTTGCGTTTAATTCCTTACAAAAGATCCCGCCGGACTTCAATAGTCTTCTTCATAAAAGAACTAGCACAAGAAGTATTAAGCATGGTTTGATCATTACGAGAAAGCCGAGCATAAAAGTTCTGGATAATAATTTCTCTTGAGAGCTCATGATTGGGGGATGAATATAACATTGACTTAAGCCTCCCCCAAGCTAGAGCGATACTTTCTCCTTCACGAGGCCAAAAATTATATATATATAATTCCGATCATGATGAACTAGATGCATAGGATAAAATTTCTGGTGGAACTCCAATTTCAAACGATTCCAATTCCATGATCCAATATCATCGCATAGCCTATACCATGCCAATGCTTTTCCCTTCAAAGATAAAGGGAAAACCTTTTTCATAACTTGATCCCTCGGTAAACCTGCAAGCTTAAATAGTCCACAAATTTGTTCCACATATATCAAGTGCATATCAGGATGTTCAGTTCCATCTCCTGTATAAGGATTAGCTAGCAGTTGTTCTATCATACCCGAAGGAATTTCATATTCAATATTTTCAGTAGGTGCAGTAGGTTCAGGGGTAGCTAATTGTGGTTCCCGACGAGGTGAAGATACCCCGAACATACTCCTCAAAGGATTGTTTTCCATAGTAACAAGTGACAATAAATTTCAGCACACTATATAAATGTTTCCTTACGAAATTCCACTTACCAATGGCGCTTCACTCCCCGGATATGGCGCCAGAAAATAGCCTTGATGACCCACAAGTATAGGGGATCAATTGTAGCTCTTTTCGATAAGTAAGAGTGTCGAATCCAACGAGGAGCAGAAGGAAATGACAAGTAGTTTTCAGTAAGTAATGTCTGCAAGTGCTGAAATTGTAAGTAGCGAAGTAGTTTGATAGCAAGATAATTTGTAACGAGCAAGTAACGAATATAGTAACAAAAGTGCAGCAAGGTAGCCCAATCCTTTTGAGGCAAAGGACGGGCTAAAGTGGTCTTTTATGATAAGCAAAGCGTTCTTGAGGGTACACGGGAATTTCATCTAGTCACTTTCATCATGTTGGTTTAATTCGTGTTCGGTACTTTGATAATTTGATATATGGGTGGACCGGTGCTTAGGTGCTTATTTTACTTGAACAAACCTCCTACTTATGATTAACCCTCCCGCAAGCATCCGCAGCTACGAGAAAAGTATTAAGAATAAATTATAACCATAGCATTAAACTTTTGGATCCAATCGGTCCCTTACGGAATAACGCATAAACTGGGGTTTAAGCTTCTATCACTCTCGCAACCCATCATCTAATTTCTAATCCACAATGCATTCCCTTAGGACCAAATATGGTTAAGTGTCATGTTGTCAACGTTCACATGACACCACTAAGGGAATCACAACATACATACTATAAAAATATCAAACACATATCAAATTCACATGATTACTTGCAACATGATTTCTCCCGTGACCTCAAGAACAAAAGTAACTACTCACAAATAATAATCATGCTCAAGATTAGAGGGGTATTAAATAGCATAATGTATCTGAACATATAACCTTCCACCAAATAAACCATATAGTGATCAACTACAAGACGTAATCAACACTACTAGTCACCCACAAGCACCAACCTATAGTTCCGGTAACAAGATTGAACTCAAGAGATGAACTAGGGTTTGAGAGGAGTTGGTCCTGTTGAACAAGTTGATGAAGATTGCCCTCCCCAAGATGGGAGAGTTGTTGGTGATGATGATGACGATGATTTCCCCCTCCAGGAGGGAAGTTCCCCAGGCGGAATCGCTCCGCTGGAGGGCAAAAGTGCTCCTGCCCAAGTTCCGCCTCGAGGCAGCGGTGCTTTGTCCTGAAAGCCTCCTCCTTCTTTTTTCTAGGTCAAAATCACTTATATACTAGAATATGGGCACCGGAGGTGGGCCGAGGAGGGCACATACCACCAAGGCGCGCTTGGGCTCCCTGCCACACCCAGGTGGGTTGTGCCGACCTGGTGGGCCCCCTATGGTAGTTATTTGCTCCAATAATTCTTAAATAATCCATAAAAAATCTCTGTGAAGTTTCAGGTTGTTTGGAGTTGTGCAGAATATGTAGCCCGACGTAGCTTTTCCAGGTCCAAATTTCCAGCTGCCGGAATTCTCCCTCTTGGTGTGTTCCTTGCAAATTATGAGAGAAAAGGCATTAGAATTACTCCAAAGAGCATTATTATGTATAAAAACATTATAAATAACAGCAAGAAAACATGATGCAAAATGGATGTATCAACCCCGGCAAAGAAGGGTCGGCGGCGGAACAAGAAGCGCAAGGGCAAGACCGTACTTGTCGTCGCGGGATCCGGCAACCCCGGTGCCGCCAAGAAGGAAAAGGTTCATGACCCCGGAAACAATGTTGCCGGGTGCACCTCTTGCCACGCCATGGCGGCTGCCGACAAGCCAGAAGGCTCCGGCAAGCAGTATTGCAAGATCCATCGTAGCAAAGGCCATGATCTCCAAGATTGTCGGCAAGTTGAGCAGCTTGCCGAGAAGAAAAAAGGCGAATACGAGAGGCGGGATAAGGAGAAAGTCCAGGATGGTGTTGAGGGGTCTGGCAAGAAGCGTGTTGGACGAGGGGGTCGCCACGGCAAGCCCAAGCAACAGAAATACTGGCTCGCCCATGGCCGCGACAAGCAAGAGGGAGATGGTCATGATGTCGAAGAGGATGATGAGTCCAGCGAACATGAGTTTCAAAATGCTATAGAGATGATGTGCACAGGGGGAGGTGCCTCATCACATTCCTCTCACCGCCAACTCAAACAGTGGGCACACGAGGTTAATGCGGCAGAGCCCTCTATCGGTGCACAGAGACCTCTGAAGTGGTCCAACACTCCTATCATCTTCGACACCGAGGATCACCCTGATCGAATAACTGTGGTCGGGTACCTGCCGTTGTTGGTTTCGCCAACAATCTGCAACCTCAAGGTGATGAAGATGTTAGTCGATAGTGGTGTAAGCCTGAACCTGATCTCACCTGATGTCATTCAGAGGCTACAAATTCCTGACGAAGATCTCAAGCCGACAGGCGCTTTCCAATGGGTCAATTTCGGAAGAACTCGGTCGAAGGGCAAGGTCACGCTGCCGGTGATGTTTGGCAGTGATATCAATTTCAGAACGGAGAAGATCGTTTTTGATGTCACCAAGATCTCGTTGCCATACAATGGCATTCTTGGTCGCCAGCACTGGCCAAGTTCATGGCGGCCACCCACTTCGCTTACAACGTGCTGAAGATGCCCGGGCCAATGATTGTCATCACTATCAACTCCGACAAGAAAAGCACACTTATTTGTGCCGACCAACTCTACCGGGGGGCAGCTGTGGCACTTGCCGCCAAGGCACTTGCTCCTGCCGCTGAAGCTCCCAGGGAAGGAAGACCAGCAAGGCCTTTGGCACACAATCTGGCAAGCGCACCTCTTTGGAGTGTTGCGCTCCCATTGACGATGTGCTAGAGAGCTCCACCGGCAAGAGCAAAAAGTCAAGGCTGCTCCGTCAGAGACCAAGAAGGTGCCCTCCAAGGAGGATGGCATGGGGGAACTTTCACCATAAGTTCCACCCTTGACGACAAATAGGAAAGCGCGCTCGTCGCCTTCCTGTGGGCGAATGTCGATGTGTTTGCATGGCAACCATCTAATATCCCCGGTGTTCCCAGGGAGGTGATTGAGCACCACCTTGTCGTCTGCCCACATGCACGGCCATTCAAGCAGAAGGTCCGGAAGCAAGCTTTGGAGCAACAACAGTTTATTGCCGAAGAGATCAAGAAACTAGAAGCGATTGGCTTGATTAGAGGAGTACTCCATCCGACATGGTTGGCCAATCCATTCGTAGTGTGCAAGGCGAATGGAAAATGGAGGTTGTGCATTGATTTCACAGACATCAACAAAGCCTGACCCAAAGATCCTTTTCCCTTGCCGCGGATCGACCTAAGCATGGACTCCACCGTCGGTTGCGACTTGTTGTGTTTCTTGACGCCTATTTTGGTTATCATGAGATATTCATGGCCAAGGAAGACGAGGAGAAGACCACATCTATCACCCCATGTGGTACGTATTGCTTTTTGTGTATGCATTTTGGGTTGAAAAGTGATAGTTCTACTTTTGCAAGAGTGGTCCAGATTGGTTTTGAGCCCGAGCTACATAGAAATATGGAGGCTTATATGGATGACACAGTGGTCAAAACCAAGGACAAGGCTACGCTCATATCAGACCTAGAAGAAACATTTGCCAACCTGCGCAAGATCAACATGAAGCTCAACCCTGAGAAGTGTGTGTTCGGTGTCCCATCTGACAAGCTTCTTGGGTTCTTTGTACCTCAACGAGGAATCGAAGAAAATCCCGACAAGATCAAAGTGATTGAGCAAATTGAAGCACCAAGACGAGTCAAAGATGTGTGCCATCTTGCCGGCTATATTGCCGCTCTGAGTAGGTTCATTTCAAAATCTGCTAAGCGCGCCCTGCCCTTTTTCAAAATCTTGAAGAAGGCACATCCAATGAAATGGACTCTGGAAGCAGAGGTGACGTTGTAGGGTTTGAAGAAGTACCTATCCTCTCCACCAGTCCTAGTCGCGCCAAAACCACAAGATCCATTGTTGTTGTATCTGGTAGCAACGAATCAAGTGGTGAGTGCTGCACTACTGGTTGAAAGAGAAGTCGATGAAGAAGTAGTGGCAATGGCAGAGCCGCCAAGTGACGCGACAGGGCATTCCCCGGTAGGGTCTGGTGCCAGCGAGGGAGGATCTGCACAGTTGAATGAGGCAATCCAGAAGAAGAAAGTGGTGCAGCGCCCCGTTTATTTTGTTAGCTCCCTATTGCAGGGGGCTAGGTCGAGATATTCTGGCATGCAAAAGTTGACCTTCGGTCTACTTATGGCCTCAAGGAAGTTGCACCATTACTTCCAAGCACATGATATCACTATTGTCACCCGTTTCCCGCTACAGCGGATCTTGCCAAACCTAGAAGCTACCGGTAGGATTGTGGAGTGTGCTTTGGAACTATCAAGCTTTGGTCTTAAGTTTGAAAGCACTTTGACCATTCAGAGCAGGACCTTGGCCGAGTTCATTGCAGAGTGGACCCCAACGCCCGATGAAGAAGTTCCATAGTCAAGTCTCCCCGTTAAGGAAACCAACCAAGAATGGATCATGTATTTTGATGGAGCCTTCTAGCTGCAAGGCGCCGGTGTCGGAGTGCTTCTTGTCGCACTCACTGAAGAGCACCTCAGATATGTGATTCAAATGCACTTTCCCCAGGAGAGATCAATGAACAACACTATCGAGTACGAAGGGCTGCTTGCCAGTCTCAGGATCACGGTAGACCTTGGGATCAAGAAACTTATTATCAGGGGTGACTCTCAACTTGTCGTCAGGCAAGTGAACAAAGATTACCAGAGGCCGTTGATGGAAGATTATGTAGATGAAGTGAGGAAGTTGGAAGAACATTTTGATGACCTGCAAATGGAGCACGTTCCACGTGTAGAAAATGGTGTTGCCGATGGCCTGTCAAAGTGTGCTGCCCTTAAGTTACCTGTGGAACCAGGAACTTTCGTGCTCCAACTAACTCAACCCTCCATGACACCATCAACTGGGCAAGAGAAGTGAAGGAAGTTAAGTTCTGGCAAGTATTTCCCGCAGAGCTCCCGGGAAGCCGCCGGCGAAAAGGTTGCCAAGGACAATGGCAAGCCTGTTGGTGAGCGATGTGCTTCGGCAAGGCCTTCGGCTCTTGCCGTGGAAGCACACGCTCCCACCAGGCTTGCCAGGATACAGCAGGCTCTGGTGGGTTCTCAGGCCCTTGTTGTTGCAGCAAATTCTATCCCGGTAGAGGATATGCCTTTAGTCCTTGTTGTCAAGCCTCAGGATCCAGCATGGGCACAACACATCATCCGTTTCCTTCACACAGGAGAAATTCCCGAGGAGCAAGAGGAAGCAGAGAAAGTAGCCCGTCGGTCTCATAGTACCAGTTTGTAGATGACGTCCTGTACAAAAAGAGACCGAACAATGTGAAACTCAAATGTATTTCCCGGGAAGATGGACAGGAGCTGTTGGCACTGATGCATGGAGGAATATGTGGCTCCCACATAGGATCAAGGGCACTTGCCGGAAAGTCATTCTGGCAAGGTTTCTTTTGGCCCACTACCTACCAGGATGCAACGGCATTAGTAACCAAGTGTGAAGCATGCCAGTTTCATTTGAAGATATTACATCAACCATCTCAAGCCCTTCAAACGATCCCTCTCTCCTGGCCATTTTCGGTCTGGGGGCTTGACATCTTAGGCCCCTTTCCCCGTGCTGTCGGGGGCTTTGAGTACTTGTACGTCGCAATCGACAAGTTCACAAAGTGGCCAGAAGTGGAAGTGGTGAGGAAGGTGATAGCACAGTAAGCTGTCAAGTTCTTCAAGGGACTAGTTTGCCGCTTTGGTGTTCCCAACAGAATCATCACTAACAACGGCACACAACTCACGAGCCGCACCTTCATGCAGTATGTCCAAGACCTTGGCAGCAGAATCTGTTTTGCTTCCGTTGCCCACCCGAGGAGCAACGGCCAAGCGCAAAGCGCTAATGCCGAAGTGCTGCGAGGCCTCAAGACAAGAACTTTTGACAGGCTACCCAAGTGCGGAAGGCACTGGATTGATGAGTTGCCAGTGGTTCTTTGGTCAATCAGAACGACACCAAATCGAGCTACCGGCCAGACACCCTTCTCCCTCGTCAATGGGGCGGAGGCAGTGCTCCCCACGGAAGTCATATACGGTTCGCCTCGAGTGCTCGCTTGTGATGAGCTCGAGCAAGAGAAGTTGTGGCAAGATGACGCGATGCTCCTTGAGGAAGACCGTCTTCAGGCTGCTGTGAGAGCTGCACGCTACCAACAAGCTTTGCGCCGCTACCATAGCCGCAAAGTTAATGCCAGAAGTCTTGAGGAAAGCGACCTTTTTCTTCGGTGAGTTCAGTCCGCCAAGAATTCCAACAAGTTGACACCACAGTGGGAAGGCCCTTATTGGGTAGTACGAGTCACTAGCCTGGCGCAGTCCGCCTGGCGACCGAAGATGGCATTCCAGTGAGCAACTCCTGGAATATTGAACATCTTCGCAAGTTCTACCCATAAGGCGCGATCGTCGGGCCTCCTGGAAACCACCTTTTGTACAAGTCTTGCTGCTGAAGAATGTAATCCTTGGTACAAAGCTAGCCTCAGACCCTATGCGTAGTTGAATAAAAATGAGTGTTCTGCAATCCTGATCGATTCTCATGTTTACATATGTGCATGTTTGTCTGAAGTGTTGCATTACACTTAATCCCGGCAAGGGCTAATGGACCGGCAAGGTTCCATATCCATATTTTCTCTTCTTTCTTTTTCTAAAAGGACAGAACGTCACCTCGCGTGCACCTTTGCCGAGGGGGAATGGTGTTACGGATACCTATGAGCGATATCCCAAGAAAAACTTGCCGAAGGGAGCACTGCAACAAAAAGATAAGTTGCAAAAACCCCAAGTGAATTCTTTCCGTGGGGTTATTTTTCCTTGGGCAATTTCGGTCTCTGTACGGAAAACCTGCACACATAGGAACCTTGCCACGATTGGTTGCGCCCTCGCTGTGTTCGGGACCGCTCAATGGGTTAAGTGGTCGCACCCGTGCTCCTTGTTTTGTTTCGAATCCGCTCAACGACTCAAGTGATAGCGCTCGCGCCCTTATCTGTTTCAAGCATGACCAACACCTTAGGCAGCGGCACCGAGAACGCCAAGGCGTCTTACCGACAGTAGAGCCGTCAGCAGGCTGCTAAGGACCCGTTCCTCAAAGCGCTCGTGGTAGGGCTACGCATGCCGGCAAGATTCTTCCAAGAAGGCGTAGGGAAAGTTCCATACATAGAAACAGTCTAACAAGGAAGATAATACACGGTCATTCAAAATAGGGTGAAATTTACATGAGATGTCGCTTTTTCTGAGTACATCTTTATTTGACTTTCTCCCCTAGGGGAGACTACAAGAAGAAAAAGATGGAAAGGGGAGGCGGGCTACAAGAAGAAAAATATGGCAAGAGGCCCCCGGCAAAAGCCCGGCCTGACCCCTCTGGACCAGCACTGCGTAGAGGAGCAGGGCTGCTAGATGGGCAGCCAAGAACCTGGCCCCTCCTGGACCAGCATTATGCGGAGGAGAGGGCCAGCATGGGCAAAAAGGGGGATGGACCCCAAAAGTCAAAGTCCACGGGCCTACAAAAACATCTAGCTGGAAGATAAGGTAGCGCCCGGGACTAAGGCCCCCGGCAAGGTCATCTGTCGGGAGGGGGAGAGGAGTGAGGCTGGCGGTGATGGTGTGGCCAGCAGTCAGTCCGAGCTCAAGTTGTTGGGCTCCGACTTGACTGCCCGAAGCCCGGTCTCATCATCGCTGTCTTTGCCACTGTCCTCCTCATCACTGTCGTTCGAGGATAGGCTTTCGGCGCTGCTCGAGCTCTCCTTGCAGCAGCTGAGATGGACGCCGGAGCGCCCATAAATCTTGAGGGAGAGCATATTGGCCTCCGTCATTTTAAAACGGAGGACATGCCCCACTTGGAGGTTGTGGGCGCGGGCGAAGGTATTCCAGTCGCGCCTGAGAAACATAACACGGTTCGCTGGGTACTCAATGTTTACCCATGTCGCACCGTTACAACAACCAGGCACCCGTAACCATAGCACGGGCGGATCATCGGCCTCCATCACCTTGGCGAAGAAGCAAGGGAGGCACAGATGACTCCGGAGGGGACCGGCCACCTCGAGGGCGAAATCTAGCGTCGTCCCCTCAGCATGGGTCTCCTCAATGGAGAGGCCTGACGTTAGAGGAGGGGGTGGAGCAGTGCTCCGCCTCCCTCGACCATGGCCTCCGCGGCAACCGCGACCCCTCGCACCTCTTCCAGTGCACGAGCTCGAACCACCCTCCGCCTATGTGGCTGAAGCGACGGCATGATCCCGACGAGAGCTCCTCCTCGGAGCGAAGGATGGTGGCCGCCCTCGCCCCCTGTTCATGGCTAAGGGCGAGCGCTACCTGAAGGGTGGGAAGATGCGGAAGGGCGAACTATGGAGGTTTGCTCTCTGAAGATGGAAGGAGGATGGATGAGTGTCATCCTCGCTAACCCCCAATTTATGGGGGGAAGCGCGGGGGCTGGCTCTCCCCCACTCTAAAGGGTGCCGCCCACCTCCTCCAATAGCGGCGCCCTCGATCACGTGGTGAACAGCAACCGCCCCGTTGCCCCAATCCATGGCGCTGCAGTTACTGCTTTTCCCAGGGACTTTAAATCATAGGCGCCCGTTGTTGGCTCCCCTCTATGCATGTGGCGCGCATGGCGAAAATGACTTGACGCAGTAATTAAAAAATTTAATCAGCTACGTCGCGCACACATCCCACGTCCCGCATTCAATGGACGTCGTGGGGAAGCGCAGCAAGCGTAATTATCATGACTGTAGGGCCCTGCCATGCATGGCCGTGCACTGTTTGGGCCTGGCCCAACAACGCCTCACGATGTGTGTGGCCCAGGCCCGGGGGCTCCTATCGGTGCACTAGAGTTTTGGGCTCTCCAGTGCCTCTTACTCGTGCACGGGCGGTAGTAGCCACCTTCAGCGAGGCCCAGCAGGAGCTTACCAGATACAAACATAGAAGAGTCAAAACCGCCAGGAAGACCTTGCCAGAAGGGCTATTAAACCCCCAAGAAAGACAAGGCCCCAACACAGCGAAACCCCGACAAGATGAAGCCCCGGCAAGGCCCCGCCAGCGTGCAAGGTAGGTGTCAATCCATCTGGACTCGTGTCGCGGCGTCGATGTTGGAGGAGGCTAAGCGGTGCTGATGGGATGAGCTCCTATCCCATCCTACAAGCGGACAGAGATGCCTGACGGTGCATTAAATGCGCATGTCCTACTCCGTCAGTGTTAGGTATGATAGCACTATAGATCTGTACACCTCGTGTATGCACTGTACGCCACTGTTGGGATCCACTTCAGAGTATAAAAGGAGGCCCAGGGCAATACGGTAGAGGACTTTTTGACTTTTGGGACTTTCTAGCTCACACGCGTGGAAGCTGCTCAAAGAGCTCCTGTAGCTAGAACCCTAAGAATACTCTCAATACAGCCAAGCGGGAGTAGAGTTTTACGCATCCGTGCGGCCTGAACGAGGGTAAAGATCCTCACATGCTGTTCATCAGACCGGCTCTTTGCACGAGCCTTTCCCCCCGCCAAACCGAAAGGGGTCCTTCCGATCCCATAGGTGTTCGTTCCCCATGACAATATTCTAGTTTATCTCAAATACCTATGTCACAACCTGGTCAAGAGAAAACCACCTTTACTTGTCCTTTTGGAACCTATGCTTATAGACGTATGCCTTTTGGTTTATGCAATGCACTTGCTACCTTTCAAACATGTATGACTGCTATATTCCCTGATTTTTGTGAAAAGATTGTGGAGGTTTTCATGGATGATTTTTCCGTTTGCGGAACTTCTTTTGATAATTGCTTAAGCAACATTGATTGAGTTTTCCAGAGATGTGAACAAACTAATCTCGTCTAGAACTGGTAGAAGTGTCACTTTATGGTTAATGAAGATATTATCTTGGGGCATAAAATTTCTGAACGAGGTATTGAGGTGGATCAAGCTAAAGTTGATGCAATTTAGAAAATGCCATGTCCTAAAGATATCAAAGGTATTTGGAGTTTCCCTGTTCATGTTGGTTTCTATAGGAGGTTTATTAAAGACTTCTCCAAAATTTCTAGGCCTCTTACTAATCCTTTACAAAAGGATATTTCCTTTGTTTTTGATGATGATTGTGTAGAAGCCTTTGAAACACTTAAGAAAGCCTTAACCACTTCACCTATTGTTCAACTACCTGATTGGAACTTGCCTTTCGAAATTATCTGTGATGCTAGTGATTATGATATTGGTGATATTCTAGGACAAAGAGTTGATAATAAATTAAATGTTACCATTATGCTAGCAAAACTCTAGACAGTGCCCAAAGAAATTATGCTACTACTAAAAAAGAATTTTTAGCAGTTGTGTTTGCTTGTCATAAATTTGGATCTTATATTGTTGATTCCAAAGTTATTGTTCACACCGATCATACTGCTATAAAATATCTTATGGAAAAGAAAGATGCCAAACCTAGACTTATTAGGTGGGTTCTCTTACTTCAAGAATTTGATTTACATATCATTGGTAGTAAAGGAGCTGAGAACTCCGTAGCTAATAACTTGTCTAGGTTATAAATATTCTTGATGACCCACTATCTATAGATGATAGTTTTCGTGATGAACAATTAGCTGCAATAAATGATTCTCAAAACACTCCTTGGTAGGTTCATTATGCTAACTACATTATTTCTAAATATATACCACCTAGTTTCACATACCAACAAAAGAAAAATTCTTCTATGATTTAAGACATTACTTTTGGGATGACCCACATCTTTATAAACAAGGAGTAGATGGTATTATTAGATGTTGTGTGCCTGAGCATGAACAGGAACAAATCCTATGAAAATGTCATTCCAAAGCTTATGGAGGTCATCATGCGGGAGAAAGAACTACCCATAAGGTATTACAATCTGGTTTCTATTGGCCTACTCTCTTTAAGGATGCTCATAAGCTTGTCTTATCTTGTGATGAATGTCAAAGAATTGGTAATATCAGTAAGCGTCGGGAAATGCCTATGAATTATTCACTTGTTGTTGAGGCATTTGATGTTTGGGGTTTTGATTATATGGGACCTTTTCCTTCCTATGATGGGTATACTCATATTTTGGTTGTTGTTGATTATGTCACCAATTGGGTAGATGCTATTCCAACTAGTAGTGCTGATCATAACACCTCCATTAAAATGCTTAAAGAAGTTATCTTCCCGAGGTTTGGAGTCCCTAGATATTTAATGTCTGATGGTGGTTCACATTTTATTCATGATGCTTTCCATAAAATGCTTGCTAAATATGATGTTAACCATAGAATTGCATCACCCTATCATCCTCAATCTAGTGGTCAAGTTGAACTTAGCAATGGAGAAATAAAATTGATATTACAAAAAACTGTCAATAGGTCCCGAAGAATTGGTCTAAGAAACTAGAAGACGCACTTTGGGCTTATAGAACAACTTATAAAAATCCTATTGGTATGTCTCCATACAAAATGGTATATGGGAAAGCTTGTCATTTTCCTCTAGAGTTAGAACACAAAGCATTTTGGGCAATTAAAGAACTCAACTATGACTTCAAACTTGCCGGTGAAAAGAGGATATTTGATATTAGCACACTAGCTGAATGGAGAATCCAAGCTTATGAAAATGCCAAACTATTCAAAGAAAAAGTTAAAAGATGGCATGAAAAAAGAATCCAAAAGCGAGAATTCAAAGTTGGAGAATATGTTCTTTTGTACAATTCTCGTTTCAGATTTTTTGCAGGAAAACTTCTCTCCAAATGGGAAGGACCATATGTTATCGAAGAGGTTTATCACTTTGGAGCTATTAAGATTAATAATACCGAAGGTACGAACCCAAAGATGGTCAATGGATAAAGAATTAAACATTATATCTCAGGTACGCCTATTAATGTTCAAAGCAATGTTATCCAAACCATAACATCGGAGGAACACATAAGAGAAACCTTCCAGAACACTCCTGAATCATGAAAAAGAAGAGGTGCGTGATACGATAAGTAAACGGACTCTAAAAAATCCACACAAATGTTTTTTGTCAGTTTTGGAATATTACAAAAAAATTGAAAATAAGAAATAAACAAGAAAGCAACCAAGGTGAGAACGATACACCAGGGCGCGCCTGCCCTTCCTGGCGCGCCCTGGTGGGTTGTGCGGACCTAGGGACCCTTCCCGACTCCGTTTTCCTTACGTTTGCTTGATTTCCAAGAATAAAAATTCTCTATATATACCCCCCGATTGTTTTGACCACCGCATCACAAAAAAATTCTCTCTTCTCGTTTTGTGTTGTTTTCCTAGCAGATCTAAAAATATGTCATGTGAAGATTCGGAGGGAGAGAGCTATGTATCCAACTATGTTGATGATCCAAAGATCTTTGAGGAAATTTACCCTATTTGTGGTCCTCGTTGGAGGAAGAAGACACCGACCTAGAGGAAATAGAAGACGCTGGCTCGGGCGTTGGCTCGGATGAAGATGAAGCTCCACTACCTCAACTTGGAGATATGCATGTGGAGTTCAAGAAGTCAGGCCTTCCTAATGATGGGAATAAACCCAATACTCCTTTTATACCTTCTCGTTTTCTGCAGGAGAGCAAGGCAGCTCTATGCAAGGGGATATTGAAACTTGAGAAAGAGAATGACAATTTAAGGGAATAGAACTTCCTCCTCAAGCGTAAATTGGGGAAGAAGAATAATACTTCTTCATCACCACCTCCTTCATCATTATCACCACCAAAGGAGATTTGAGTACACGGGTATGGGCGCTCCCCTTGGCTTGAGACAAGCTCACGGGAGATGCTTCGATATCGTATCACCATCACTTTTTACCTTTGATTTTTATTTTGTTCCTTAGACTTTTCGTGAATTACTTGAATAAAAGTTTAACATGATCTATTTTTGAGTGCTAGTTTCATGATCTATCTACCCATGTAATCGAGTGAGAGTTAGATAATAAAGTTCAGTTTGAGCTTTTCATCTTTACTTTCTTGTTGCAATCATAATAAAAGAGAATAAATGAAAAAGATCATATGCTAATCTTATGGTGAGTAATGACATGACATATGGAAAAGTATAAGTGGTAAAATTTATTGGAGATTGACAAATATAGCATTGGTCAATGAAGCAATTCATGAAAGAATTAATTAGGGAAGAGAAGATTCACATGCAAATACATTATCTTGGATATCTTTTATGATTGTGAGCCCCCATTAAATATTATATGCCAAAATTGTTAACGTTGGACAAGGAAGACAATGTAATGATTTATGTTTGTTCATATTCACATAGAAGTTATATTATCATAGATCCTTCAACATGTGGTGCTTGCTCAATATCTTTGCTAGCCAAAAATTCCGCACTAAGTAGAGATACTACTTGTGCATCCAAACTCCCAAAACCCAAACTCGAGTTTGAGAGTCCACTATACCTACCTATGGATTGAATAAGATCCTTCAAGTAAGTTGTCATCAATGCACTAAGGCAATAAAAATTGCTTCCAAAAGTGTTGGATCAATTAGTGTAAGAGAAAACTGAGCGTTACATGAACTTGTGATGGCAAAGTAATAAAAGCGACAGACTGCATAATAAAGGTTGCTATCACAAGGGGCAATAAAATGTGACATTCTTTTGCACTAAGGGATTTGGCATGCAAATTAAAAAGCGCATGACAACCTTAGCCTCCCTCTGCGAAGGGCCTATCTTTTACCTTTATGTACTTACTTTCGTGCAAGAGTCAAAGTATTCTTCCCCATTCCTTTTTATTTTTCTCATTTTGCAAGCATGATGTGGTGAGGAAAGATCTGGGCACATATATCCAGATGGATATGAGTTAGCATGTGTTATCATTGTTGCCATCACCCTTGAGGTGAATATGTTGGGAGGCGAAACTATAAGTCCCTATCTTCCTATGTGTCAAGTTGAAACTTTTTGCTCATGGGTATGTTGTGAGTGTCAGCAATCATAGAAGATTAAATGATGGTTGAATATGTGGACTTGCCAAAAGGCTCCGACACGAGACCCTTCTTGAATATATGATGAATTGTAGTTGCCAAGTTGACCGAGAACATAGTTTGTTGGTTTCCAATAAGGTTTATGCTTTATACTTCTATTTTGTGATGAATTGTTACTTGTTCATGCGAAGTTATATGGTGTTGTTATAAAATAAGAGTTATATGAAAAAAAATACATGATCAAGTTTATTGCTGTTATGATAATAAGCAAGATGCTACTATGTCCGTATTATGTTTTTATCGACAGCTCTCTCTCAAAAACCATGTGGACATGCTTTTTCGAAATTGGCTTTCACTTGAGGACAAGCGAGGTCTAAGCTTGGGGGAGTTGATACGTCCATTTTGAATAATAATGCTTCATGGAGTATTTATAATGCCTTTTCTCTCACAATTTGCAATGTTTGCACTAAGAGGGAGAATACCGGCAGCTCGAAATCTGGACCTAAAAAAGCATACCATAGATACCTATTCTACACATCTTCAAATAATTTGAAACTTTACGGGATTTTTTATTGAATATATAAGAAATACTGGACCAAATAAAAACCAGACGGGGCCACCCTGGTGAGCATAATACACCAGGGCGTGCGAGGCCCCCCAAGCACGCCCTGGTGGGTTGTGCTTAGCACGGCCCACCTTCGGAGCCCATTTTTTGGTATAAAAGGTGCTTTGACCTAGAAAAAATCAAGAGGGTACTTTCGCGACAGAACGCCGCCATCTCGAGGCAGAACTTGGGCAGGAGCACTTTTGCCCTCCGATGGAGCGATTCCGCCGGGGGAACTTCCCTCCCGGAGTGGCCAATTGAAGCCATCGTCATCACCAACAACCCTCTCATCTTTGAGAGGTCATGCTTCATCAAAATATTCAACAACACCATCTCCTCTCAAACCCTAGTTCATCTCTGGTTTTGAATCTTCGTACCGGAACCTCAGATTGGTACCTGTGAGTGACTAGTAGTGTCGATTACCTTGTGTAGTTGATTACTATATTTGGTGGAAGATCATATGTTCAGATCCATCATGCTATTCAATACCCCTCTGATCTTGAACATGCATACTATTTGTGAGTAGTTACCTTTGTTCTTGAGGTCACAGGAGAAGTCATCTTGCAAGTAATCATGTGAATTTGATATGTGTTCGATATTTTGATGATATGTATGTTGTGATTCCCTTAGTGGTGTCATGTGAACATCGACTCCATGAAACTTCACCATCCTTGGGCCTAAGGGAATGCATCATGGATTAGTTATTAGATGATGGGTTGCTAGAGTGACAGAAGCTTAAACCCTAGTTTATGCGTTACTTTGTAAGGGGCTGATTTGGATCCACAAGTTTAATGCTATGGTTAGATGTTATCTTAATACTTTTTTCATAGTTGCGGATGCTCGCGAGGGGGTTAATCATAAGTGGGAGTTTTGTTCAGGTAAGAACAGCACCTAAGCACCGGTCCACCCACATATGAAATTATCAAAGTAGCAAACATGAATCAAACCAACATGACGAAAGTGACTAGATGAAATTTCCGTGTACCCTCAAGAACACTTTGGTTATTATAAGAAATAGTTTTGGCATGTCCTTTTCCACAAAAGGATTGGGCTACCTTGCTGCACCTTATCTACCATTACTACTACTTGCTCGTTACCAATTATCTTACTATCAAACTACCTATTACCTACAATTTCAGCTCTTGCAGAAATTACCTTGCTGAAAACCACTTGTCATTTCCTTCTGCTCCTCGTTCGGTTCGACACTCTTACTTATTGAAAGGACTACGATTTACCTCCTAAACTTGTGGGTCATAAGTGCCCTAAATTCTCTTTGATGTTCCCTTGGTGCTACTAGAGCCCTTGATGTTACGACTGCCCTTGGTGCGGGTTGGGAGGTTGTTGGAGTTTTCTATGAACTTTGTGTTGTCTGTGAGGCATATGATTGTGAACTTGTTGCTAACTGGGAGCATGTCCCTGCTTGGCGAGATGTAGAGCTTGTGTGTTTTTTCACTTTTAATTATTCTCCCAAATTTTTTTGCTAATTGCACCTACAAGATAACTATGCAAAAGTACTTTAGGTGAATAGTCATGTATAAATAGTGAATATGTTTCCCTCGATAGAACATAGTGCAAGATGACGACAAACCCGTCGAGGCCATCGATCAACGTCTTGAGAACATTTTATTATTATAAGATTGAAAAGGTACCTACCATTACAAAAAATTTGTCTGATACATCGAACAACATCTCCCATAGATTTATGACGGTAAATCAAAAAAAACTAGATAGACAATTACCTAGGACATGCCTTCATCTTGTGCTTTTCTTGTTCAATTTGACCAGAAGATAGAGGAAAGAGATCTTAGCGTGTCGGGGATAAGGGAGTAGGGGAGTGGGTGACATGTGGGGCAATCGATGTGCTTGTGCTTTGATGTGCTGTGTTGTGACCGCTAGATTTTGGGGTTTTTGGTTCCCGTCATCATGGATTGGGATTCTTCTCATCGAACTTGGCCAAGGAAGGTACAAGGTCAGATCAACAGACTATTTACTTTACACGGGAGGGGAAGGGAAACGTGGGGGAGGGGCCTGACCACACTTTTATCACACTTCTTACAAATTTAGGGCCTCTTTGATTCCATAAAAATGTCGGAATAGAAAAAAATAGGATTGATATGACATGGCCATCCCAATCCTATAGGATTTTGGTTTGTTTGATTGCATCAAAGAAAAACAAAGATTTTTTAAAAGAGGTTTGAATCGACATTAGAAATCCTATGAAAATTAGTACAAAGAAAATCTTAGGAAAAATTTCAATTGGTCCGATCTTATGAATCAAACATTCAAAATAGGAACCATTCCTAAGGATTCTAATCCTCCAAAGTTCCTACAAAAATCCTTTGAATCAAAGGATTGCTGCGATCGAGGGTCCAAAGCTTTGGGAGAAGAGCTTGTACGGGCTCCGAGGTCAAAGAAATTCGACAAGTTCTTGGTCGATCGATACGCGCCCCGCTCCGAAACAAAGAAAAAGGTGCAACTGAGGAAAAGTATAGCCTTTAATGAGACGAAAGGGATACATAGCCTTTAATGAGACGAAAGGGATACATAGCCTTTAATGACAAAGATAGAAAAGTTCCACTACAAGTTCAAGAAGACAAGGCTGAGCCATAGATTCTATATTTCCTTCGCCTAGGAGTTAAGTTCTTAGTGGCCAATAAAGCCCGAAATTGACTTGGCTTCGCCGTCATCTCCAAAGCCCGGTTCACGAGGCGTCCCTCTCGCTGTAGGGCAGATCCCCCTCTACCTCTGAGTTACATCCCTTCCCCGTCCCATCGAGAAAGAGAATTAACGAATCTTAAGGCAAAGGGGTGAGAAACTCAAGGCCACTCTTCCTCCGGGATTTCTTTACCCAAACTTATCGATGGATAAATGTGATCCTCAAGGGAAATGGATTAAGGTAAATGTGCTAGTCAAAGTAGTAGTAAAATGACCCACACCAAAATGCCCCCTTACTCCCACGTCACTCTCCTTGTCGTCTCCTGAGGCGGCATCAACGAAGCCCGGGTCTGCTCCATGGTCGCAAAACAACGGGCTGGCTCAACTTGTTCATGGTGGAGCTGGCTGACAGGCGTGATAGTGGCAGTCGTGCCATAGGGCGGCGCAAGGCAAGCTCCTTGTGGAAGCCTTGTTCAGCGGCTATGGTAGTGGGGTTGGCTTCTTCTAGTGGCGCTACCTCGTCGACAATAGCGGCATGGGGCGATGGATCCACCCGCTTTGAATGAGGTGTGCATAGGCTGGTTAGGCCATGGTTGTTGACAAGTGTGGTGTTGCCGAATCTCGGCTGCTTCTACACGTCATGGTGGTGCATGCGGATGCAATGTGCCCGGTGTGTTGGTGGTGCTAGCGTGGCAAGGCGACGCGGCTTCAATGGCAAGGTGTTGTGGCGGTGGTGGAGTGAACCAACTTGGGCAATGTTTCCCCATCCCGGTGGACATACATGTAGGTGTGCAGCGATATAGATGAGGGTCTTGCATGTCTATGGATAGTGTCGGCTACGAGGACACGTGTGGGTGTCATTCCCCACCTTTGGGTCGTCTTTGTGCTGTGTCGGCACCTTGCTATCTTTCACTTGGTTTGTTGTCTCTGACTGAAAGCCTAGGTTTGGATTCATAATGGAGATGGTGATGTTCACGGTGTTGTTTCTTGGGATCATCATTTTTGGCGGCATGGCTTGGAGATCCTACATTGTGTTCCTTGGTGCTTGTTTGTTGTCGCTCGTGAGTCCAAGATGATGGTTTTCTTGGGGATGTCACAGTCTTGCTACCCACCTCCCAACTCTTTTAGTCAATTCTGGGTGGTTGGTGTATCAACAAGGAGAGTTCTTTTGGAGTTGTTGCTCTTTGGAGGGGACGAGCATTGGTTGAGACGCGACTTTGCTGGTCAGTTTAGGGCAACCTCCTTTGTGATGTGGTTGTATTATGTTCATTTGAGTTGGAGTGCAATTTGTTTCTCATTGGGTTGTGGTGAGAGCTTGTCGGTCTTTCTTGTATTTTACCTTGTGCCTTCTATAAAGCTAAGTCACATGTTTTGGGTTTTCTCAAAAAGAGTATCATGTGATATTTTCTACATCCTCCCTTCTTCATCTCGTGTGACCTTTTCTACCCATCCACTGCCCATCCCAAAATGTATTTCTCATCCTAAATGTTATGAACTAACCTCAATTCAGTATTTCGGGTGACACTCTGTTATTCGTCGAATTGGGTCGCATAAATCTTGGCACGCAGCTCATCGCCACGCCGGCTGCGAAAATCATTCACTCCCGAAACAACGCATATGAGATGGTTATATCTCATTCCCCTCATACACAAGTTGTGGGCCGTAAAGTGTAAATAGTTGCAGGCCAAAGCTGTCCCCCCACTGCCCACTCACTTCACTCCATCACTCGCACTCCCCATCTCATGCTTTGCTTGCTCAGGCTATTCGAGTGACATCTCACATATATTCCAGGTGATTTGCATCAGGTCATCACCAGTCTCACTACATCTTCCCTCCTCCAAGAGCTACTCCATCATCTGATGTGGCTGGCGCTGCCACATGCTCACTCCTCCAGCGGTTGCTTCCCTCCTTGCAACTCGATCAAGATGAGACTATTTTTCTCGTCCCGTCATTCCCAATCTTCAGCGTTTGATCTCGGGTCTCACCCTCTTATCATCTCTATTGTCATGCTCGACCTCGCCTCCTCATATAGGTGGCTATGTATGCAAACGGGGGCTTGTCATGCCCGTGTAGAGCACGACGAGGGGAGCCAAGGTTGGTGTGGGGCATGGGCCAACCGGCATCGCACCGACCGAATGCCTACTTTCTTGGCCTTCGTCGGTGACACACATGCGACAACTAGCAACAGTCATCGTCCTTCAAGGGCGATTCAAAGTTCACACGGGCACCATTATACGATTCAACGCAAGGAGAAAGTAGCGCCGCCCGCACGAATGAACCTGCGAGCTTGGAGCGCCACACCATAGAGGCATGAATCTCGTCATTTGGTTTTTTGTAGTTGATTTGAAGATGTCTTGTGGATATCGGGTTGGTTCTCTTAATCCAACCACTTTACATGGCAAATTTCAATAAACATTTGTTCATCCCATGGATTTTTTACAAAGTTGTGTCCTTAATCATGAAAAATTTAGACAAATAATTTTGTAAGTGGCACATAACAAACGTTGGAGTTTTTCCTTATGAACATGGAAAATTTGAACACGAGTTGTACTCCATGACACTTTTTAGAACTTTTTTCCCACAACATGGGAAAATTACATAATTTAGTTCATTCACATGGCAAATTAAGAGAAATTTTGTTCGGTCCCATGGCAGTTGTGTCCTTAATCATGGAAAATTTAGATAAAGGATTTTGTATGTGGCGCCTATTGGAGTTCTTCCTTATTGATCAGCGCAAATTTTAATATGTTTTCTATTGCATGCCACATTTATTTTATTTTATTTTTATTTCCCACAACATGGAAAATTTACATAACTTTAGTTCATTCACAAGGCAAATTAAGGAAAAGATTCTCCAGTACCATGGCAATTTTAAAAATGTCACCTTAATCATGGAAAATTTAGAGAAATGTTTTCCATTAGTGGAAAATGGAAAATGTTGGAGTTTTTCCTTATGAAACATGGCAAAGTTTAACATGCTTTCTACCACATGAAAGTTTTTATATAAAAATATATTTCCTACAGCATGGTAAATTTACATAGTTATAGTTCATTCTCATGGAAAATATAGGAAATTTTGTGACCTACATCATGCCAATTTTTAGATAAATTTATTGTTATTCTCAGCTGGAAAATGTTGTATTTTTCCTCATAAAACATGGCAAAGTTTCAACTTGCTTTCTCCTGGTCACATGATACTTCTATAAATATTTATTTATTTTAACATGGAAATTCACAAAAAATGTCTAGTCACATGACAAATCTACAATTTATTGTTTTCGCTAAGAAAGCTTTATAATATTTCTTTCCATAATCACATTGCAATTTTCAAAATTTTATGCATCCACATGGCAGATTCTACGTTGCTTGTTTCCTTAATCATAGATATTTATACAACTGTTGTCATAGTGACATGGCAAATGTAGGAATGTTCTTCTCTAAAACATGGCAAAATTTAAACATTGTTTTGTTACCGGGCATGAGAAATTTAGAAAATTCATTGCTTAAATAATGGAAAAGCCACACAATCTTTAAAAGTCGTATGCTTATGTGTTTTTTTACCTAGGGCAATCAAATTTCTTTCTTGATCGGTGGAAATTAAATCACAACAATGGATCCTGAATTTCGAAAAGTTTTGCCATCTTATACCTGATCTTCTCTTTGCAACATATGGCATTCTATGATCTTTTTCAAGTTTTTTCATGTGCACATGTATAGTTTCCATGATTATGTAACATTTTTTCCATGTGTATCCTTAAATTTTATAAATTGCCATGCCACCATGATTTTTTCAGTATTTTATACACAAATATACATTTGCCGGTTTTTTAGAGTGATTTTTTTCATAAGTTGCTATGTTTTTTTACATATACATTTTTCTATGGTTGCAATGTGACTCTTAAAAATTTTCTAAGTCTTCAATAATAGCAAAATTCCTAAATTTTTCCATGACACCACTACAAATTTTCATGCTTTTTCCTTCTCGAGAAAGCAAAATTTTATATAGTATAGGAATTTTATTTACATGGGCATGGCTAATTTTTCAAGTGGGCATGACAATTTTCATACATTTTTACATATGGAAACATGCCTCATATATCCAATAGTTTTCTTAGTTTCTGGAGAGATAACAGAAGGAATGTTGGTCGTGTGTGGGAGGCATCAGGGGTGGCTGGTGGTGGCGTTGGCACTACACACAATTTTTTGCTTTTCAGTGCATAGTTGTCCTAAGATTAGAGGTCGTATAAGTATGATGTATGGTAAAAAAAATCATGCACAAGCTGCAATACATGGAGCCTAGCTTATGAAGCAGCAACAACAACTGAGGGGAGGAGCCAAAGATGCTTACAATTTACTTGTTTGACGACATGATGCAGTTGCGACAACTACGTCATATTTGCAAAATGAGGTGATTTTTTGAATGCATATAGTTGTGATCATCATGTATGCTTTTTTTGCTTTATATATGATAGTTTTAGGCCCGTCGCGACTTCATGATCTATATACATGGCAACTTTTGTGTGCGTATAGGTGGTTGTTTCATTTTGAAAATCATGACAACTCTTCTTTTATTATGTGGCATTTTTATCATTCATGCCATGGAAAAAGAAACTCCTTTTGTGCAATATCTATATCCATGAACTTCCAGTATGTGAAATTGTAGGATATAGATCACAACAACTTAAGATGTTTGCACATGAATATATCACACCATATTACATGTGATTTTTTATTCGGTATATTAAGATATTTTTCACACATGGCAACTTTTAAAGATGCTTTGTCCTAGCATCTTAAAATATTTGCACATGGAAAATATTATGCAAACTTTTACAAATGATGTTTGTTTTGCCTTTAGCTATATACATGACATGGAATGTTTTTTTTGTTTTTAGCTATTAATATACATGTAAAACTTAATGTGTTTTTGTCATGGCAAGTTATTTGCACTACATCTATATATTTCCATGGAAAAGCTAAAAAAATCCATGGCAAACTTAAGATGTTTTTGCCATGACAACTTCAGTTTCTACTACATATATATACATGCCATGGCGAACTTAAGATGATTTTTGCCATGGCAACTTAATTACTACTACATCTATACACATTAATATCAAAAACATATGGCACTTTCATTGACTAGAGTATGTCAACATCCCCCTCCACCCCCACCCTACCCCCCGGCGGTAAAATCTTTAGGTTTTGCTTATGGCAATTTCACCCTTTTACACGTAGGGAGTTCATTGGTATTATAATAGCTGAATTGCCCATGTAGTGCATGACAACTACTAGTAGTATGTTCACAAGGCATTTTCACACACTGCCATGGCAACTTTCAAGAAGACAATAATTTTACCCATGTGAAATCCGACTTCACTACTAGGAGAATGCTTATAGATACGATTTTAGCATTACCGCCTATTAAACAGACGCTGCTACTGCTAATTAGTAGTAGTGCGGTCAGAAAAAGGCGCTACAGGTATTTTGTTAGCAATAGCGCTGGACTTTGAACCGGCCTACTGCTAATCGGTCCCATCCCGACCAACGGGGGCGGCCGGTAGTAGTAGTGGTTGTCAGAAAGAAACACTACTGCTAAAGGCGTAGCAGTAGCGCTCTTTCCGTCCCCGTGCTACTGCTAATCTGTCCCCTCGACTTATCATCTTCCCCCGCGCGTCCCTCACTCCTCACTCTCAGATCTCCCTTGCACAGCCGCTCCCACATCCCTGCACCGCCGCTCCGACGCGCTGACCCTCCCCACGCGACGGCTCCTACGCAGCGGCCCTCCCCACACGGAGGCTCCCCATCCCGGTCATCCCCATGTAGCGGCTCTCCCCCATCCCACCATCCACACAGCGGTATCTCTCCCTCTCCCTCCTCTCTCCCACTCTCACCCTTCTCCCTCGCCCCTCTGTTTTTGCACTGGTAGATAAGATGAATGGATGGATGAAATTTAGATGGTTAGATGGATAGATGATGTGAATGGATGCATTTAGATGGTTGTGAATGGATGCATTTAGATGGTTAGATGGACGGATGCATGCATCTAGATGAACGGATGCATTTAGATGAATGGGTGCATGCATTTAGATGGATGGATGGATGCAGATGCATATAGATGAATGGATGGATTTAGATGAATCAATGCATTTAGATGAATTGATGCATGCATTTAGATGGATGGATGGATGCATTTAGATGAATGGATGCATTTAGATGGTTAGATGGATGGATGGATACATTTAGATGCATATTGGAATTCATCCACATGCTATAAATTGTGTTACAAAGGTGCTTTGCGTCGTAACCATAAAAAAATGTTTAAACATGCACATTTTTGTGGATGATTGCATCTAAATCATTGCTCCTATGGATCTGATTTCTTCATGAGATTTGTCCTATATGATGTCTACTTAATATGTCCATCATTAAGAAAATGTCATGCCAAATTTACAGTGATTCCCATGTCTCCTAGACGTTCTCGTGAATAGGAGTTGGAGTGGCAGAGGTAGTTGGTGGCGTCGGGAAAAAGGATTGACGATGCAGTGTTCGGATGGATAGATTGTATGCGGGAGCTGAAAGAGGCGGAGAATATGTTTTGGGAGACTCGGTGTAATTACAGGGAGCACGAAGTCAATATGTGCAAGAGTTATGCCGAAACACAACTAAAAGTAGCGGTAGACATCATCTTCACGGAAGCCAACGTTGCAGAGCATGCTCGGATGCCACCTTAGAGTAGTCCCCACTTGGTTATGAAACAGGCGCTACAACAAGTGATATCTTTGTGTCCAGCTCAGAGAACCCGATGGGGAAGTGTGTTCGGGATACTTCCGCCGAGAATGCCCCCCCCCCCCCACCACCAGATTCTACTCATTAATAGTATTGTAGTAAGATTAAGCTCTAGTTTAAGGTTTAATAGTATTGTAGTAAGATTAATAGTATTGTAGTAAGATTAATAATATTGTAGTAAGATTGTTGGTCTCGATCTAGCAGTTCGGTCTGGACTTGTAAGGTTTTTGAAGTCTAGTTATCTATTTGAACGCAAGTTGTGGTCAATTAATATATATATAAACCCATCCACTTCTTCTTACTAATGACACTGCTGCTGCATGGGACCCACCAGCGATACTGCTAGTTACATTACTGATGTCATTATCAGTTAGCAGTAGCGCTGGTTAACTACTACTAAACTTTACTTATAGTGCTGGGCAAATGACGCTACTGCTAACAGTTAGCTGTAGCGCCGTACTAGTAGCGCGGGCTACCGTACTACTAGTAGCCCTATAACGAGTGCTACTACTAGTCTTTCTCCTAGTAGTATATATCTACCACTACTAACATTCCTTGGCAAAGCCCATTTCTTCTATGTGGTAATTGATCTTATTTAGGGGGCACTTTCATAGCTACACTATTTTTTATTCCCCTCGCAAATGAAATTGGATGTTCTGGCTGGCGAATCACCCATGATTTTGCTTGCAAAATTAGTGGCTTCCTCATGGAATTTCCTCCACAATTTTTTATTTTATTTTTTCTAGAGAAACCAATTCTCTCTTATCTCCGCAACCTTCACCTTGATTTATGCTCTTTTATCTATAGGAGGAAGGTGTGGAAGGGGAGCAACTGGTGTAGATGGAGAGGGAGAGTGAGAGTGAGATTATCTTGTGGATGGTGGAGGAGGAAGAAGGTCCCGAGGGGTCGAACACTGGGTCCCACTAGGGGGTGCTGGAGTGAATGGAAGTGTTTGTTCATTCCCCTCGCTGGGGGAGCGATCGTTCGCTCTGGCCACCACCCAGGGAGTATGTCAACGCGTCATTGACATGCATTCTCATATGTTTATGGTTGGGATGAAGGGAATAGAACTTATCTGAAAGTCTTGTTGAGACTACAACAGTAGCTCGCCTTTTTCAAATTAAGGGGTATCCCCCCCCCCCCTCGAGATTTCACTACTCAATGAAATATATAAAAGTAGCTCTTCATGGATGACAAAACTGTAACGAAAGAGACAGCATATCGGTCGATGGGGGACAACACCTTAATCTTGACAAATTATTAGCATCCCCAACTAGATGAAGTCGATGGTTTGTCTAGCATTAGCACCAATGGGAGGATAGAGCGACCCTGCATCAATTTGCCGATCGTTGTTGCCAACGCCATTTCAATGCACATAATCGACAACCACAATACTAGATTTGCCAACCTACAAAAGCCACCAAAGCTAGCTCCTCCATGCTAATGGGATTGGCATTTAGATGAAGCTGGAGACAAAGCACCATTGTACCTAAGCGGTGGAGTGGCCACAAAGAACCAATACTTTAGACCTAGCTCATAAAACATGAAACAAGATCCATGGTTCCCACACCTCCCTTTAACACAACATGAAACAAAGAGGGGAGGGTACCAACCAACTTGATGACGAGATGACCGGTTGAGAGAAGAGGGAGAGCTTCGCATGGGCAAGGCAGTTGGGTTTATTTTTTATATGTATAAATGTAATTAACTTATTTAAGATATTACTTCAAAAATTATGTTACGAGATGTACAATGGTTCAAATAGATATCAAGTCAGATAATTCATTCAAATTTATGGTTATTCAAATTAACTTTTTGTAAAATAGTGGGGCTAGAGAGAAACTATAGGTTGTTATACTGTTGGAATATATAACACATAATATGCTACCAAAATGTTTTTCCAGGCTTCTACAACACAATGAATGGTACATATAATATGTGAGAAAAACAAACACTAATGGGAAACAATGTTTTTATTGCCATGGGTGGGCAATTCAATGATGAAATAAAATTATTTTTCTAAGTCAAAAAGTTCCATAAAAAACCCTACACATACAGATGTTTGAGTCTTTACATGTTTGAAAAAACCAAAGAAAAATTCGTGTATACCTGTGAAAGAATTGTTTCATATTTTTTTCAAATGGCATAAAATCTTATTTTTTGCGGCTAATAAAGTAGTATTTTCTGAAGACACAAATAATCAAGTGCTATTTTTTGGATTTGTTTTACATTTAAAGTTGTTTTTATGACTTTATTGTTTTATTTTGAGAGCATTACTTTTGTGGGAGATCTCTTGAGAGCATTCCATTTAGCCAAGTTAGCATCATTGTTAGACTTCTCAGAAAAACAACATCTGAAATCTTTAGCACGAATTATTCGTGCAATTGAATTCAAATTAATTGGAACTAGTCATATTTATAATACCTTGCTAAAGAATGATACTCATGTGTTACATGGAATGGACATGGTTAGTTAACATTCAATTTATTCTTGGTGGATTGTTTTTTTAAAGCAAGTTAAAACTTCAGGCCTCTGCATCATTATGACGCAACACAATCATTCTTATTAATTACGGAGCACACGACAAAAGCAACTCCAATGGAACCATTACAAAGTATGAAATAAAACATCCATGACTAAGTCGACATCTTCTGCAACAACGCCTTCAACAAATGATAAACGTCCTTATGCCATTATCATCATGTCCTGTTGGCGATGGCTTGGTCAAGGAAATCATCTTGATTGCCAAAACTAGTCAATAAAGACGAACACAACAAGTAGACATTGTCTTCAACAAGAGGTAACGACACAAGTTTGTTGTCGCTAAGCCCGACAGCCTTCAATGCTTTGCTGGAATGTATTTAAGGCAAATAACATACATGAGGAAACATACAATACACTTGACCCGAATATCCTTGGCTTTGAGGGCATCTCTAACAGCGCCCTGCAAACCGTCTCGCATGCGTTTGGATCGTGTTGTCCGGACCGCAAAAGCGATCTAACGCGGGCCTGTATCGGTCTGAATGGCGATTCGAACGTATTTTCTCTCGCGAATTGGAGACAAACGTGTGCTTGGGGGGGGGGCAGACACCCGGTCCACCTAATCCTCCTTCCCGTTCCCATTTCCTTCAACTCCGCCCCTTTTTCCCCTTGCTTTGTATCCGCACCCTCCACCTTCGTCGTCGCCACTGTATGTCTCCAGACGCCATAGAGGCATCGCTAGATGTCCGCAACCAGTACCGACGCGCCGGCTCGCCTCTACGACGTCACTGCCCATCCTGGAGCCGTTTGTACCTAGGTACACTCTGCCACCCTCTGGATGCCCTTCATGGCGGACAACACGCCCGACAGGTGTTCACTGAAATGCCATTGAGCTACTCGACCATGGAGGATGAGTTGTTGTGTGATGCGTGGCTGACCGTATCTGCGGATTTTATAGGCAAGAGCAGAGGGGAGACCTTCTGGCAGCAAATGCGCGAATCATTTCACCGTTGAAAGCACATTGCGCCCAACGAACATGTACATCATTCAAGCATGCAATGTGAGGTCGTTATCGTACCGCTGATACGCTATCCACACTAGCGTCAACAAGTTTTTAACGTGGTCCGTCAGCTGGAGGCAAGCTGGCCATTGCATGGATCGTAAGTTTTGCTTCCTATTGCTTAACTTGTTGATTGATTCTTTCACTCAATGTTGGTCTGCACATTATGTAGGCCGCACACGCTGTCGTGATGTACCATAGGACAGGGGGACAGTCATTTACGTGCACACACTATTGGATGAAGCTGAACGAGAAGTCCACGTGTGGGAGGGCATGATCTGTTGATAAAAAACTTGTTGGACATCCGGTTATTCTAGTGTAATTTGAGACATTATTGTACTTAGACTTAATTTGCATGCTATGTAGGAATGAGTTGCACTATGTTTTATTTGAACTTTGACGAATATCGATCGGTTTGCATGAATTTCGTCTGGTTGTTCAAGTACAGGTTAACATATATACGAATATTGTTGGATGACGGTCTTTCACATTTATGTCGGCGGACTAATCTCATGTCTGTGGATGGATGCGGGGCAAAATCGCTTAAATAGGGGGGGGGGGGGGGGGTCACTTGAATACGCCGGATTCATCAGGGAAACGGGAAAAGGAAAACATGTACCGTGACAGGGAAAGGAAGACGAGGAGCACCGAAAGCATTTGTTTTGGACGGTGGTGGTTGAAATCGGCAGCTGAAACCACCCGACCGGCCGGGCTACTTCGCCATCAAATCGCGTGGGTCGTCCTGCTTGACAGCGACGTGGACGACGGCGATTCAATCATGGTAAGGACACCTTGTTCATGCTTCAACGATCGGATTATACGTGGGTCCATTGGGTATATATCTTTTTAGTTCAGTCGTACTGTTGCGTGTGTCCAAGATCTGATTTCATACACAATAAACTTCAAATGAAATCGTCATACCAACTTGCCAACTAAGATAAGCTTGATCGTCGGACGGCGTCAAGCCGTAATGTTGAGGCAATGAGGCGTCGATGTCAAGATCCTCCCTCTTTCTCGTTCCTCCCTCCCCTCTCTTCATCGTCACACGAAAAGGCAGATAATACGCTGCTCCAATCACAAGGTGATGGGGAACATGCCCCTCACCTCCTACTACGTTGTTTGTCATCGTCCGTAGGATTCATGCTGTCCGTGACCTCCTCCTCCAGTGCATGATTAGCACGGCACGGGGACGGATAGTTTACATATTCTCTCCCCCCCCTATCTATAATGGAACTGAGCATGGTGGCAACGATCCATGAACATCCGTCCTTGGCTCCTTGCCGGCCGGGAGGCTACCGTTTGTCTTATAAGACAGGGATGATGGCGAATCAATTAGGATTAGAAGGTGGCAAGAGAGAGGCTTCAAGTGGCCGTCACGTCGGGCCAGGCCAGAGTGTACGGCGTGGTTGGCATGCATGCACTGCGCGCCCAGCTCGGAGTTTATTTTGCCGCCCTTTTGCTTGACGTCGCCGCACGTCTCTACCCTCTACTCATTGCTGGGACATGCTGCTGAGTGCTGAGTGCTTCGACCACATAGTTTCTTTATACGGAAACACTTCGTATCAGCATACTAATCATCCATTTTTTCATACGGATCCTTCGACCATCGTTCATCCTCTATTTCTAAACAGCTGTAACTCATCATCTAATTTCCCTAATCATGCAAGTCCATATGGGGTGCATGACTTGGTGGAAAGTTTAGGCTTTTTAGGAGTGGTGGAAAGTTTAATCGACCTCGTATATGCTGCACGTTGCCTCCAATGGACGCGCATCGCATGGGGGTTTCCCCGATTGGGCTGGCCCAACATCACACAGACAGTGATAAGTGATAACAACCATGTTAAAAAGCACGGGTGAGCGTTCAGACCATGGACCTCCTGCTGGTGAGCCCTCTTTGCAATCCACATCAACTGACGATCTTAAATGTTTTCAATAGACAGCGGGGAGTATAATAACCATCATCAGCAACAGATATAAAAACATTTTTAAAAATTCGAAGCGTTTCTAAATATTTTGAATATTTTTTCAAACGTGAGCTTTTTTAGAAAACATGGATGATTTGAAATACCCACACATTTTTTGAAGTTGCAAAGATTTTTATGAAATTCTCAAACATATCTTAGAAAATGCATTTTTTAATTTTTTTAACTAAATTTGAAAGTTATCTTTGAAAGTTTTTGGTTATTTTGAACAATTTATTAAAATTGCATTTTTCAAACTCAAAAGATTTATGAAGATCATTTTTTTGTATATATATAAATAAAAATGATAACGGAACATGTTTTAAACATTCTGGATGTGTTTTCTGAAAATCAAAAACTTTTTTTGAATTACCTTAACATTTTTTACAAAATGCGTCAATTTTTTAATTTATGATCAGAATTTTAAACACGAACTTTTTTGAATTTTTAACCTTTTTAAAATTTACTATCATTTTATGAAAATGTGAACTTCTTTAAAATAAACTTACAAAAGGAAAAAAACTTTCAAGTTCTTCATTGCCGGTGAAGTTGGGGAAAAAGCGTCCGTAAAAGATGGTCCATTTGCTTTCCCCTTGTCGATGGCCTTACTCAGAGGGTCATCGAAGAGTTGGAGGGTAGTCTCAATCATTCGGCATTCGTTCTGGCGTGATAAGTGTTTATCCACCTAGGCAACATCTTACGAAGAAGGCAACATTGCACCCTTTTTCTGTCTCTAGTTCCTTCTCTGTCGGATGAAGCTTCTCCAGATATGGCTGTGACCAGAAGATTGTGAGGTTTTTCTCCCTTTCCTATTTCTGTTAGGAGTGGGGATTACATTTGGCCCTTATCGGTGTTAGGTTACTTGGGGCGGTGATCTTTCTAAATCGGACCGCCATCATCTTCTCGCCTATACATCAATGACTCTACGGCCGCTGCTTCTACATGCTCATTTGTTTAAACAAGGTTGCCACGGTTAGGACGGAAGGCTAGAGGCGTCAACGAGCTTTGTTCACGACATGTCGCTGGTGAATACAGAAGGAAGACAATGTGAATATCTTCAAGGACTTGCATGTGATTTCATATTATTGTACATGGCTTGTTTTATTTATTAAATATACGGTCATGGGCCGTGTCTGTTATATTGTGTGTTTTTTCCTTTAGTTGGAAAGAAAAATATGTAGGTAACCGTGGGGGTTGATCGATTTATGTGACTAATCCCATCTGTACCCATTTTTCACATGTGGCTCAAACCAGCAAGGGCAAGAACATTTTTTTATTTTTTTTATTTTTCTTTTCTTCATATTTGAATTTTCCTTGTTTTATTTTTACCTTGTATTTCTTTCATGTTTCTCCTTTTTTGTTGTAAACTACATGATTTTATTGAAATATATTAAGATATTTTGAACATGCATGCATAATTTATGGTTTCTTTATCGTATTTTTTATTACTGTATTTCACCTGTATAGATTTCTTTTCATTTACCTTTTTTAAGGTTGAAACATAGATATGCTTTAAATATAGATGAAATTATATTTTATATGCATAACTAGGTTTTCAAAAATAAAATCAATGTCCTTTTTTAAAATTTATTATTCCTTTTAATGGATGTATATATTTTTACTATGCATGAACATTTTCTTTTTTCGAATAAGACTAATAATTTTTTCAAAAATTTAAACATTTATATCGGGATACATGAATATTTTAGTTTTTACAATGTATGAATAATTTATAATTTTGAACTACTTTCTACACTACTTTACAACTTATTAAGTATAAGAAAATATTTGCAAAAATCATAAATCATGAGTTTATGACATGTGTTAGTGGCCGGTCATATGGCCCTGTTTGGCCTTCGTGGTCGCTTCCGAACATATGGCCGAAACAAGTTCAGTGTGGGCCTGATCAGCCCATGAAAGATCTCTCAGTTTTCAGCCTCACCTAGATCAGTATGGGCCTGCAAATCGCCCATTTAGATAACCAATTTTATTTGCAAACTAAGTTCAGGACTTGTCGATTCTCAAAAAAAAAAGTCCAGGACTTGTCCCGGAAATATGAGTTCAGACTTGAGATGTTTTGGGTTGCAAGACAGCAAGTTGCACAGGAGAACAATGTCTTGTTAGATGTTCATCTTCTTCTTATAGGGAAGGATTGCGAAAAAAATGTTTCGTACAATAATTATGGCAGGAATTGCCATATATAGAGCTGATCGAACACTGTGGCATAAGCAGCAACCGATGATGAACCATTTGGAATTCTCGAAACTTTAAAAGAGATACTTCCTTAACGTTCTTATATTATAGAACGGAGGAAGTAGTTCCGTTCTCATGGAAGCCAACAACATATCATGCATTCTAGGACTTATAACCGTAGCACTATTCCTCAGCAACACCCGGTGCTCAATCCGAAGCATATTCTGCATCCACTTAACACAACAGTCTCTGCATGCATACACAGTACACACGCGGTCGTCTGTCAGGAAGCACTTGCGGCAAATATCTTCAAGCCTTCACATGCACACAAGCAAGTCAGTAACGTGCTTATCGATCGGTCATCGGCTCTTTCCTCACACCGGCGAGGAAACTTCCGGCAGCGTAAACAACTCCCAACTCGCCAGGCAGCGTAAACACCGCAACGGCACGCACAGAAACACTCACGAAAATAAGTACCTCGTCAACTTTGCGCAAAGCAAAGCAGCAGCGGCAGACAGGGACACCAGTTGCAACTAAAGAAGACGCACTCGCGAGACCTATCCTCCCCGCCAATTAGGCCATGATCGAGCAGAGCAAGCAGCCAAGCCAAGCACACCCTCAAAAAGCTAGCTAACTAACAAAATCAAAGATCCACCATGACTTAAAATAATCACACTCCGAGTCTCTGACTGCAACACTTGCGCTGCCGCCTGTGAGCCTGTCTGAAAACCAGCAGCTGAAGCCAGGCCCGGATCGTGTCTCCTCCTGGTAAGCGAAGCGCATCCTCTGTTCCCGCGGCGACCCTCGTCAAGGCGCGCGGGCCGATCAGCTTAGTTAAACCTATCGCCTACTCACGGCTCACGGGGCAGCGCCTGGCGGGCCGATCATTGGAGCTCGGTGGCCGGATTGATTAGGGTTTTCGCGCGCTTTCGCCTTTGCGATCGATTTACGCGTAGATTACTCCGCGGGTGGGGAGAGGCGGGGGTTCGCGATAATGTATTTGTTGTGGCTAGTGGGGTGGGCAATTTGCGTGATGATTATGAGGTTTTGCAAAGGTTTGAGAGACTTGGGACGTTGTACCTAATGTGAGCCGGCTTTTGGGAACCGACTGATCGTTGAGGGCGCGGGTTATGCATGTATAACTGCTAGCTAGCCGGTGAATGTGAAACCACTATAGGTAACAGGTGGGAAAAGGAGCTTTAGGAACCGATCTGTTCGTCGTGTCTTGTCAGTGGGTTAACTTGTGGTTTTCTTGACTCAAATGATGTGTGACAGTTACAAGTGGGGAAGATACTTAATTCAGGCACTCAACCTGCATACAGCAAGCTGGATGGAGCCGGATACTTCGTAGTGCTATATGCTATTTAGTACTTCCTCACCAAATTAAAGTACTATTAAACTGTAAGAAACGTCTTATATTTTGATGTAGAAAGAGTACTTGTTAGTATTTTTGATTAAGGTCATATCAGCAGTGCACTTCGTTACGACCCAGGCTATAAATTAAGAGAGAGAGAGAGAGAGAGGAGGGAGGTTGCTTCCATGAAGTAAAGAATAAAGGGTGTGGGCTAGGTCTTAGTTGACTGAGGCTTAATCAAATCCAACTCAAATGATATAACATGTAAGGAAGGAAAGGAAAAACTTAGGATTCAAAGTCTCCAATTTTCTAATCTCAAGATTCAAAGTCTTCAATTTTGTGCCTTTAAAGTCTATAAGAATAACTCTAACAGAATAGCCATATGCATCATTATAATAGCCGTTAATATGGTGATTTCTAGCACGTTGTCTCCCTTCCTACTGTCATTTTTTTATGTTGCTCAAATTCCAGCCCACATGCCTTCATATTTAGAGGCCGTGGGGGATTTTTTTGGAGCGCACTCCATCCCGAAAACAGTTTGGCGCGAGTGGCATTCTCCCTTTTGCTCCTCTTCTCGCTTGTGCCGCCACCTCTAGTTGCTCGCAGTCCCCGTCCAACGACACCATGGACTCCGCCTGACCTTCATGTCACATTCCCCCCGGTCTCGATAAAGATCATGTGACTTCCCCGCCTGACGTGCTTCCTGTTCCTCCCCAAAACTCTGGGATGACCCCGACAATAACCTGCCACGTCGAGCTAGGACAACATCTCGTCCAACATGTCTTTGGCAAATCGGGCGCAGAGGTGAAAAACCATTTGCCTCCACCGGTGTCGACGACTCCAGGCTCCAGCCCCCTCCTCACAGGCGCCACAACGCATTGCACCAAAGACCCGGAGGAAGAAAACGGTTACGTCCGCGTCTCCTCGCGTCCCTCCTCCTTCCTTCGTCCCGATGACAGGCAAACTCATGTCCGATGCACTTGGAGATTTGCCTAGTTGGTATGGAAAAACATCTCCTCCCTTACTTTCAATTTGTTCGATTGAATGCAATGTGATGGTTCAAGAATGTTGTCAATTGTATGATGAATTTCTGTGTAGCGTTGCTTATGTGCATTTGTGAGGGTCGGTGGTGTATCATCCTTAAACAATATGATGGGTGATTCAGTTGGGTCAAATGATTTTGATCTTGATCGCATGTGTGTGAGGCACTTCGAGCATTCGGATGAGGCCGACAAAGATGTAGAAATGGATAAACTCCAAGCCTACGATTCGAGGGCCGCAAACTACACCAAGGATGAGACGTTGCTCTTGTGAGGGAATGGTAGGATAAATCTCTTGAAGCGGTCATTGGGAAAGATCAAACAAGTGCAAACTATTGGAGGCACATCTAGTAGTGACTCCATTGTCGCATTGGGCATGAACCGTACACTCAAGGCAATATGGTTTATGATTCAACAGAAGCACAATTGTTGGGCATGCTGTTTGGATCATTCGAGGAACTCTCGTCCTAGTGGTGTCAACATTTACCAATATGTTTATTCCTTTTTGAAGGCCTTGTTGCGGACGAGGTTGACTTAGTCATAGGTGTTTATTTAATATCTTATAATAATCTGGCTATGGTTGCCTTTGCTTTGTATTGTGCTTAATAATTAATAAAATGGTTGTGTAAATCGCAATGATGCAAAGGTCGGGGTATTCAACCTCGTGGTCGAAAAAGAAAACAAAATAGTCGGGCTCAGAGATGTAGTTGATGTTTGGTGAACCTTGTTATTCATAAATCGTGTGACTGATCCTCGCTAGATTGACTACATGCCTCAGATTATTCTACAACGTAAAAGGTCGAGGTGAGATGCTATGGAGGAATGTAGAAAGCACAATGAAGAAACAGAGATGCATAGGCTTCAGATTGGGGAGAATCGGTTGATGCAAGAGAAGGTGGCCAAGTAGAATCGGTTGAAGATGTTGGATCCAAATACTATGAATCCAACATCGAGATTATTTTGGAAAGTAACATGAGCGGCAATCATGCGTTCTAGGATGGCATGAAGCACCCAACACACCAGAGGAGGATCTGGCGACATGTGGTTTGTACATTTTGGTTGAACTTGTGCATGATGTTTTATCTTTTGTTCATGTAATTTATTTATTTTCCTTAAGAATGTATGCATGATTGCTTTTGAAATGAAACTCTTCGTCCAGTGTGTGAACAAAAAGAAGAAATTTTCTTTGGAGGCTGATATTCGCTTCGAGAGCCTCCAAATAATAGGGAGCGCTTCATATGCATTTTGACTCCATATGCATTTTAAAGACACTGCTAGATTTGCGCTAAGGATGCAACCTTTATCAACACAATGTTTCCCCTAAATTGGTCCCAACCATAGCCACCACCCAATCTCTCCACCAAGCTGTTGACTTAGTCCCCCTCCTTTTTCGACCTCATCGGTGGCCAGAGAAGTGAAACATGTCCATTTATTTTCCTTCTTAGTTCTTGTAGACTATTGTTTCCCTTAAGTTCTTGTTTTCCTGGTGGCGTTCACGAGATGGTGGCGGTGATGATACGTTGGAACAAGATCTCCTAACCTCCTGCCTACCTTGATGATGGCTGATCGGCACCGAGGAAGGACCTGTTATGAGGGCAATTAGTAAATTGCTCACAACAGAGAGGAGAAACAAGGGTTAGTGATAATATATTGTAGCTAGTGGGGAAGGCAATTTGTGTGATGATTATGAGGTTTTGCAAAGGTTAAGAGACTTGAGACGTTGTATCTAATGTGAGCGAGCTTTTGGAAACCAACTGGTCCCTAATTGTACAAAGTCTCTAGAGATGCTAAGTTAGCCCGTGAAAGTGAAGCCACTATAGGTAACTGATGGAAAGAGGAGCTTTAGAAGCCATTTTGTTCCTCATGTGACTCGTGTCTGGTCAATGGTTTAATTTGGTTTACTTAACTCAAATGATGTGTGACAGTCAAAAGTGGGCAAAATACTTAATTCAGTGGTTGAACCTATTTACATGAAACTGGAGCTGCATTCCTACTGCCAAATCATAGTCATATTAGATATTTTTTCAAAGCCATACTTTGTGAACTTCTATTGGCTATTGAAAATCGTTATAACTATTACAAACACCTAATCTCTCCCAAGAGCTCCAGTGGTTTTTCTTCTGGTGCAAACAAACCACTTGTATTAGTTATTCAGGTGTTTTAATCATCACAAATATATAATAATTCATGATATTTGTTTTCCATGTTATCCATGCATGGATGGAGCTAGATGAGGACATGGATGTATAAATTTACATTACTTTGGCCGACAAGTTTGTATAGTTGGACTAGAACATCATACATCAAGTAAATTAGAAGAAACCTAAGTAAAACTAAGAGCTTTGTTGGATTTCGTGCACCCATTGTTTTGATGTTGGTTCCTCGACTCTATCCATGTGCTTGTGTTTTTTCATAACTTGCATCGCAAAGTGGACTAAAACTCCGATAATTTTTTTTTGTTATATCTGCTTTGTCCCATTTATTATGAATTAATTAAGTAGAAATTTCTACAAAATGAGAATTTCTTAGAGCATCTACAACCGCGATACCAAAAGTCGGGTCCCAAACGCCTACAGACGGTCCCGACGCGTGTGTGGACAGTGACCAAACAAACCATCAAAAAAATACATCACAACCATGAAACCCAAACTTCATACCACAAGTCCAGATTACCGATGCAAATAGAAACGTATGTAATACGAACATATGCTAAACTACTCATCTTCGGATATCTCGACGATCTATGTGCCCTGCGCTAGGTAGACGGGCAAGTGCGGAAGCTCCTGTGCCTGCGGAGGCTCTAGCACCTCCTCTCTCTCCACCTCCGCGTCCAGTTCGATGAACATCGCCTCCGTCGCCGCCTGTTCTTGCCGTATAAATCGCCGGGTTGCCTCGATGTAGGCCTTGTCCTGGATGGACTCGAGGATGGCGGTATGCTCCACCATATCCATCGCTTGGGCATCCTCATACTCCACCTGCGTGTCTGCCATGGCGAAGCCCGCAACCTCCTCCACCTCCTCCTCCTCCATGGGGTCGGCTTCTGGCGGCTGCTCCCCTTCCTCCTCCTCTTTCTCTTCCTCCTCCCCCGCATGCTCCTCCTCCTCCGCCTCATCCTCATCCTCATTCTCCGGGGACTGCGATGAATCCGGAGGAAGGGTGACGGTAAAACGAGTAGTCCACCTCACCTGGATCTGGTCCTGCAGTTGCACCGTACGCTTTGGAGTCAGCATAGCGTACGTCATGATCCGACGCGTTGACATGTTACTGGTGGCAGGCGGATTTAAAGTGTTGGCAGTGAAGAGGAGAGGAGAAAGGGGAAACGGGGCGGATGGGGTTCGACTGCTACCGTCCAGCTTAAATAGCATGCCTACTCCCTCGGGCGGCACGCATGAGCAACGCTATGCGACACGGAGCGAAGGAGGCCCCGTCAGACCAGTGGTCTCTCCGCGTACCCGTGTGGACCTTATCCGTCAGTCCTACAAGGCGGGCATGCCCAGACATGTTCGAGCCTTTCCATATCCGTCCCAGATATGAACATCATATAGGGAGTACCGACCAGTCTAGGTGTTTAGGCTGGCTATGAAAAGCCCGGTTGGGTGGCATTTTTACATCCGGACAATGACCAGCCAGCCCGTCCGGATGATTGGAAAGGGTATGAGGTCCGTTGGTAGATGCTCTTACCTCGTGTTTTTTCTTCATTTTCCTAGAATCAAAGGAGCGGGCATGTTTTCAAAAGTTTTAATGAAAACACCATCAATAACTGTTTCTTCAGTCCTCGCGGTTCAAGCACGTATCCTCCGTCGCAGCCTGCGATTCTAGAACCCTGCCAATCAAGATGTTTTCCCTTTTCACCACCCTAACACTGGCACCCATTGGACCGAGGCACCCGCTCAATCACCAGGCCACAAGTGGAAGCAGAGGAGGCAGCAACGTGGACGCCATGCATCTTCTCATCCAGTTAACGGAGATGCTACCTCCGCCGCCCACTGATGCGGCGATGCTCATCACCACTCGACACCGTCCCCCGGCGTCCTCTTTTTCTAGATCATTCCATCAGCAGTGCCCGGTCCATCGGATAACAATCAGAAAGCAGCAAGCAACAAGCGCTCACTCCCCTAACAACAGAGCGAAAGGGCCCTCGATCGGTCGGTCGGCCGGCTGGGCAAGCATGCTCCTTTTCTTCCTCCTTTATTTCGCTGCAGATCGGCCGGTTTCTGCCCTCCACGGGTGCCGCGGTAAAGCAGGAGCCCGGGCGCCACACATCGCCTCGGGAAAAAGACGATGGCGGGAGCGCTGAAAGGGGTTTGTCCCGGAGCGATGATTGCATGGGTGGATGAGTATAATCGCATTGCATCCTGTACGTGGAGCCACGCCTACGGCCATCTCGGATGAATGAGAGAAACAAAAGACCAGGAAAATGCAGCAATAATTCGGTCACCGACGTTATCTCCAGAGGGGCAGAGAAAGAAGGCAAACATGTGCATTGCATTTGAGCAGTCGTTTTGGTATGGGTTGTTGTTTATCATATGCCTTTGTTTATTCGTAGGGGTTCGTCTCTTTCAACACGTGTGCGATCTGCACCAACGTTGTGCACGCTTGCACTGTTCAGATCGTAAATATTATCTATCCTGCAAAAACAGCTAGTAGGTACCAAGTTGCCCGAGGAGGCGGCGGTGGTGAGTGCTTTGGCGACGGTGGTTGTACCCACCAAGGCAACAGCTGACGACAGAGACAACGCGGGCTAACAAAGTAACGCGTAAGAAAGAAAAGCTGACGTATTATAGATGTGGTATACCGGGTCATTTTGTCATGGATTGCACCACGGTCTTATACGACATTTGTCAGAAACCAGGACATGATGAGGGTGCTTATCCACTTCTGTTAGCATCTAAGCCAGTGATCAATATCTATGGGGTTTGTCAAATAGACTCATGTTTTTCGAGACGCCACGCCCTACATCTGTCATTGCACCTCCACGTCTTGAGAGTTCAAGGATGGGATTGGTGAAGGTTACCAATGGTACACTGACAGTTGATTAGGTTTCTCAACAGCTGAGGAGACTTGTATCTAAGACATACCAATGGGCTTCGGTTAGTGTAGACGAGCAGGTTTATCGGGTGGAATTTCTGAGAAAAGAGGATCTCCAACGATTGCTAACCTTCGGGGTCAGTAAGGTCAATGGAAGTAAATGCTTGCTGGAGTTCGAGGAATGTAAGAAAACCGAACCCTCAGGTACAAGGTTGAAGAAAGTTTGGATCAGATTTTCAGGTATTCCAGAGATCATTCAGAACGACTTCTTTACTGTCTGGAGCCTTGGTTCACTAGTGGGCAAGACTGAGAAAGTTGATATGCCCTTTACACGCAAACGTGGGATCGCCAGGCTGCTCGTGAGCGTGTTGGACGTTGAATACGTCCCTGATTATGCTCCATGGTATTACGATGGGCTGCATTATGACCTCGACATTGAGGTTGAGGAGGATACTATACCACAGACTCATGATGGTGATGTTGGCATGGTGGATGGTGGTGATCGAGGTCGTGATGGGAACCAGGGGATGAGAACCCTGATGAGCACAATGATAGGTCCAAGGAGAACCATACTCACTCGTCATTGACGGAGACAGATACACCGCGTATTAATGGGGTTACACCTTCATCTACACCTATGACGACGTTGTGGTTTGGATCATTTAAGGCGATGTCAGCGCCGAGTCGTCTAAGGGATTCATGCATGCACCTTCCAGATATTGAGCAACCTCTGGTGGTTGCAGAGGGGCCGGTTGATGGGAACAAGCGCTCGGTTTTGCAGCGTTCGCAAGGTGAGCATTCACCTGGCCAAGTGGACGGGGACTCGATGGGGGACCTGGTTAACACATATGGGCAGAAGACCCCGACCCCGGGGACCAAACCGAGCATGGTGAGGGGCGGCAGGAGTGGTCAGCTACACACCACCAGCTCCAGGGGTGGGACGTCGAGAGGGGCGTCGCTGACGACGCCGGATGTGAGTGATACGAATCACCTGGCGACGAAGGATTTGGTTGGACGGGTGGTTCACAGGCAGGCCTCTCCGCGGTCTTCTATGGGCGCAGGGTCTCACGGCGTAGGGCTGGAGGTCCAGGCGCCTCACCCATGCGGCGCACTTATGGAGGAGCTGCCATCTCAGGACAGACATGGGGTACCGGACGGCGGGGCTGCCACTAAGACCCTTATTACTTCACCGGCTACCAAATCTACCACTGTTGAGACTAAGGCAGGAGGCCAGAGTCATACAGTGATATCTACAGAGGACGTGATCTCATATGGTGGGATATCGGACCCGACGTCAGGAGACCGACGATTTAGTCAACGCATCCAGGAGCAGACGGATGTGGACGACATGATGCTCGGGCGGGCAAAGAGGGCCGCCAAGCTTCGAGACGTCGAGGAAACTACAGGTATGTCGGTTAATACTAATGCATCAATTCTGCACTTTTCGGATTCTGAAATTATGCAAAATGCTAGCTACATAGGCATCTCTATTGGGTCGGATGGTAAACAAATAGCTCAAACGATAAATGATATCTTAGACTTAGAAGCAGACAGAGCCATAGAGTTCATACAAAGTTTAGCAGCAATAAAACCGATGAATGAGTCCGATATTAATGGGTTAGGAGGAACAGAATTACAAAGCTTGTGTGAAGGATTGTTAAACATAGGGGAGACCAGGAGGACGAGGATGACATGGAGTCGGAGGGGGTATATGGCCCCTTCGACTGACGGTTGTCATTCTCATGAAACAGCTTCTCAAAATACCATGGAGGTGGTGCAGGATAAACAAAAAAGGCCTTGGAAAAGAAAGGTGTATCCTGTGTCAGCGGTACGGAGAAGTGCAAGAATGAAACATAAGAAAAAAATTCATGATGTCATATGAAAGGAATCTTTTGGAATAGCAGAGGCCTAGCGGACTTGGCTAAAAGAAGATTCCTTAGAGAAACATCCTTAGAACATAAGCTCGATTTCATGGCATTACAAGAAACGGGTAGGGATAATTTCACATCATCATTTCTTAATACTTTATCAGGAGGAGTGGATTTTGATTGGCATTGTTTGCCACCGAGGGGTAGATCTGGAGGGATCTTACTTGGGGTGAAGTGCGAAACATTAGAGGTGATGAATGTGGTATATGGAGAGTTTTCCATCAAGTTTCGAGTGAAGTCAAAAGTTGATGGATTTCAGTGGGCTCTAGTGGCCGTATATGGGGCGGCGCAACCAGAGCTAAAACCAGATTTTCTCGCAGATTTAGTCAGAATTTGTGGAGATGGGAGATTACCCGTTATGGTCGGGGGGGGTTAATATCATTCGACGACAAAATGAAAAAAATAATGACAACTTCAAGGGAAGATGGTCAACAATGTTTAACATGTTAATTGAGAGCCTTGATTTGAGAGAAACCGACCTTACCGGTAGGCAGTTCACATGGGCAAACTCATTGCCGGTTCCAACATATGAGAAGTTGGACAGGGTACTAACCAACATCAAGTGGGAACAGAAGTACCCGCCGGTTACAGTTCATGCTCTACAACGAGACATCTCTAACCACACACCTCTATTGGTTGACTCTGAGGAGGCCAATCATATGGGGAATAGAAATATTTTTGGTTTTGAACTAGGATGGTTCGAGAGGGAAGGATTCATGGATCTCATAGCCACTGAATGGGCTAAGGATTCTGGTGGATCATCAAGTATTGAAAGATGGCAAAACAAAATCCGACACTTGCGCTAGTTCTTGAGAGGATGGGCGAAGAATCAGAGCGGGATATATAAAGTGGAAAGAGAGAGAGGCTTATTCGACTAATTGAGGAGTTAGACGTGAAGGCTGAGAATAATCTCCTCAACTTGTCAGATAGAAATACGAAATTTGAGGCGGAGAAGAAATTGCAACAGCTTCTGAGAGAGGAAGAGATGAAATGGGCACTTCGAGCTAAGGTGACGAAGGTGGTCCAGGGAGATGATAACACACAATTCTTTCATATGATTGCGAATGGCAAGCATTGAAAGAAAAAATAATCCAACTAGAGCAAGATGAAGGAACAATAATAGGACACGAGAATTTAAAAACATATATTTCAGATTATTATAAGAGGTTATTTGGGGCGCCAGAGGAGAATTTTGTCTCTCTGGATGAAAGCACGATTCATGATATTCCTTAGATTAGTTCTGATGACAATGATGTGATATTTGCTCCATTCACAAAGAAGGAGGTGTTTGATGCCATATCTCAAATGAAACCAAACAATGCACCGGGACCGGATGGGTTTCCGGCAGAATTTTATAAAAGATGCTGGCATATCATTAAGGATGACCTTTTGCCTATGTTCCATGATTTATTTAATGGCCATCTACAGCTCTTTCATCTAAACTTTGGAACAATTACGTTGTTGCCAAAGAAGGCAGAGGTTGTACGCATTGAGAAATTTAGACCAATATGTTTGCTCAATGTGAGTTTCAAAATATTTACAAAGGTGGGCACGAATAGACTATCAAGGATAGCACATTCGGTAGTCCAACCAACACAAACAGCATTTATGCCTGGACGACACATCTTGGAGGGGGTCGTTGTCTTGCATGAAACATTGCACGAAATACATACGAAGAAACTCGATGGGATTGTCTTCAAGGTGGACTTCGAAAAGGCATATGATAAAGTAAAATGGCCGTTTCTACAACAGGCATTACGAATGAAAGGGTTCAATGAAAATGGCGGGATCAAGTGGACACTTTCATTAAGAAAGGCAGTGTGGGGATCACAGTTAATGATGACATAGGTCATTTTTTTTCAAACACATAAGGGATTGAGGCAGGGTGATTCCATGTCTCTGTTATTGTTCAACATTGTAGTGGACATGTTGGCAATACTCATTGGTGGAGCTAAAGAACAGGGGCATGTAGGAGGACTAGTCCCACACCTAGTGGACGGGGGGGGGGGGGGTGTCCATACTACAATATGCGGATGACACGATAATTTTCATGAAACATGATATGTCAAAGGCAAGGAATATGAAACTAGTCTTGTGTTTATTTGAACAACTGTCAGGGCTAAAAATTAATTTTAACAAAAGTGAAAGATTTTGTTTTGGGACGGCAAAGGATGAGCAAGACGCTTACAGGCAGCTATTTGGATGTGAAGTGGGATCCCTACCATTTAGTTACCTAGGGATTCCTATTCATCATAGAAGATTGACGAACAAGGAATGGAAATGTATTGAGGAAAGATTTGAAAAGAAACTAGGTTGCTGAAAGGGCAAACTTATGTCATATGGAGGAAGGCTAGTATTAATAAACTCAGTATTGACAAGCCTGCCAATGTTTCTGTTGTCTTTCTTTGAAGTGCCTGTAGGGGTACAAAAAAGATTAGACTTTTACAGATCTCGTTTTTCTGGCAAAGTGATGAGGCTAAGAAGAAATATAGACTGGCGAGATGGGATATTATATGTAGACCAAAAGACCAAGGAGGTCTTGGAATCGAAAATCTAGAAGTGAAGAACAAATGCCTGCTCAGCAAATGGTTGTATAGGATATCCATGGAGACTGATGGGATGTGGATACAACTGTTGAAGAACAAATATCTGCATTCCAAAACACTAGCTCAGGTCACAGCTAGACCTAGTGACTCACCTTTCTGGAAGGGGCTAATGAAGATAAAAGCAACCTTTTTTAGAATGGTGAAGTTCGTAGTGGGTAATGGTACCGCAACACGATTTTGGGAAGACACTTGGCTTGGGGATTCGCCACTAGCAACTCAATACCCATTGTTATATAACATCGTGCAACGTAAAGAAGAGTTTGTGTCCACAGTGTTACAATCGGTACCCCTGAATATGCAATTCAGACGAGCTTTAGTGGAAGCACGTTGGACTGCATGATTACATCTGGTTAGGAGATTGATGCAAGTGCAACTATCTGGCCAGACAGACAGAATTCGTTGGACTTTACTGGTGAATGGGGTATTCTTGGTAAAGTCCTTTTATAACGACTTGATAAACACTGGACCACTATCAAGATCTTTATATATTTGGAAAATTAAGGTACCCCTTAGGATTAAAAAATTTATGTGGTTCATACACAAAGGAGTGGTATTAACCAAAGACAACTTAGCAAAACGAAGATGGGGAGGCAGAATTAATTGTTGTTTCTGTGATCAGAATGAGACTATACAACACCTCTTTCTCGAGTGTCCTCTGGCAAAATTATTATGACGAACAATTCATATAGATTTTAATATAAACCCACCGGCATGTATAAACTCGTTATTTACAACGTGACTCAATGGAGTAGACGTTACAATAGCGCAACGTATCAGAGTTGAGAGTTGTGCTCTATTGTGGGCTATATGGAACATCAGGAATGATATGATTTTTAATGGAAAGAATTTCAATAACTTTTTGCAGGTGATCTTCAGAGCAATAACTTGGATCCGTATGTGGTCATTACTCAGTCATGTGGACTCCAGCGAGCATATGGATATTGGGTGCAACCGGTGGGAGATGATCGCACGGGTTATCTTCAACCGGTTTGGATGGCGTGTTAATAATAGACTAGGTGTATAGGCATTGTAGTCTATTGTTACAAAGCGCCGAATGTGGCAGCTCGATTTATATTTCCTATGTACTTTCCATTAGTGTCTGGATGCATTGGAAACTTGACACTTTATTTCGGTTCTATTTAATAAGATGGCTGCATGCATCAATTGATGCAGAGGCCGGGGGACTTTGATCCTTCTTTTCCAAAAAAAGGTACTTCCTCCATTAAGTAATATAGGATGTTTTAGATCATTACTTTATTATTGATTAAAACGTCTTATATTACTTTATAGGGATAGTATAAAGTATAACTAGCTACACGCATGTGTACATTATACTCCCTCCATTCCTAGTGCGTCCGTGCTTTTCGTAATCTAAGTTTGATCATTAATTTGATCAACGAGGCCGATTGCGGTAGGTACAAAAATTATATCACCGAATTCGCGTTTTCGATATGAATTCAATGATATAATTTTTGCTCCCGTTGCAATCGGTCTTGTTGGTTAAATTTATGGTCAAGCTTCAAGTTCAAAACCAATGACGTACTACATTATGAAACGGAGGGAATACAATACTAATAGTACATTGGTACTTCTAAGAACTGCCACGAGGCAAGATCGCAGGTCTCACACAGCTCGGATGATGGCCTTGGTCTAGTTTTCTTCTTTACTCCAGAAACGACTGTTTGCGCCAATAATACAATTTGCAGCCAGTTTGGACGCGGAGTAGCTTGCTGAGTTCACTTTCTGTTGAACATATTCTTACAGATGCAGATGCTTAGAGAAGGATATATATCCACCTGATATGAAAAAAATACTAATTGCAAAAAAGTAAAAAAAAAAAGACTGAAACTTTTCAAAAACAAATTTGACTTTCTGTTGTACTTGTGTAGAAGTTTCGTCAAGGAATGAGTTTAATGCTATTCTGGGTGTAAAAAACAACAAAATTAACACTACAAAATCAACACTATATACAAGTTAGTATTTACATATTTTGTCCATGTTGTTTTTTCTCTCTGGATGGGAGTTTTTCCTCTGCGAAACTTGTTTTACGAGAGGGTTACGAGAGAAGAACCAAAATGGCCCTCGACCCTCCCGCGAAAGCCTGTTTCGAGAAACTTGTTTTACGAGTAAAACAGAAGGTTAGTTTCCGATAAAGTTCCATTTTTTTGGACATTTTCATATATTTTTTCCATACCATATGCATATACACCCGAGAGGGTATTTCTCCATACCATTATCAATGCCACACAAACTGCATCATAATGTACGGAACCACCAACAAGTCTATGATATCATTATCTAAAAATAATAATTCTGTAGTACGATATATTATCCTCAGATCTTATACGCCGCTTTTGTAACATAACGAATACCCTAAATTTCCAGTAATAAATTTCTGACCCTAAAACTGTAAAACAATATATTAAATTTATATTAGTAAAGGTAAATTGGTATTGAAATAACGAAAGCTCAAGTACAAAAGTACTACCTCTGTCCGGATTTATTAGCCATTTCGTATTTTGGGTCAAACTTTAACAATTAATTTTGGCTAACAAAATATAAAATACATGCTACAAACTACATATTATTGGATTTGCATTCAAATGTTGTTTCCAAGGTTATAATTTTTGTGAGGTCCTAATAAACTCGGACGGAGGGAGTACAAGCAAAATCTAGTGGTTTTTTTTGGCAAGAGCTACTCCAAAAATTACAACTCTACAATTGTGACAAGTGGTGATATGGAGCTGTCAAGAAAATAAAGGTCCACCATGCTGCAACAAGTGGTATCGTTAAACATTGAAGGGTGGTTAGTGGGGCAATGGCTGCATGAATGTTGGTTGCGGGGATTAATGATGTGTTATTTCCGTGTTGCCATTCTACTGCTGCATGCTCATCGTCATATGCTTCATGGTTACCTCGTTTTAGAATATTTGAACTTCCAATTTTGTCCTAAGTTAACCTTCTTTACGGTTGAACAATTTTATTAAAAAACTAATATTCACGGCACTGAATATATATAGCATGAAAATATATTTAATGTTTAATTTAATGAAACTAATTTTATGTTGTAAATGTTGATGTATTCTTCTATATACTTGATCAAGAGTAAAGAAGTTTGATTTAGCACAAACCTGGAACTTCAAATATTGTGGAACTGAGGGAGTACTAGTGGTTTACCATGGTTAATGGTTCATGAACATTTAGCGGTTGTATGGAAAGGGAACAATTAGCGACATGTTTATACAAAACTAGGTTTTAGCCGACTTTTAGCAAAGCCAGTTCAATTGATTTTTCTATGAATAATCATTTAAAAAAAATACTTTTGGTTATGAAAGTGTAAAATTGAGGAGCCATTATTCCAATCGATGTCGCTTCCCCGACTTCAGAGCTCAAAAACCCTACAACACATATATTAAAGATGTAGAATCAAAGGTTCCCCACCCTTCTGCTGATGTAGCAGCCGACGGATGATAAGGGAACACGCGGTGGCGCCGGCTGGACGAGGGGAAGTGTTGGTCGTCTCCTTTTCGCCAAACACTAGCCCATCCCTTTTTCGCTTATAAGTCATGACTCACTCAGGCCTTGGCTCACCAAGTTAATGGCCGAAGAGTATTTTGATTTTACCACCATCTAAGTCAAACTTGGACAACTATAAAACTCCAAAATAACTACTATGAAGGTTTGATGAAATAAGGGAACCGCACGAAAACCTATTATGGAACCTGTATGGATAAACTTGGTTTCACAAATGTGCATAGATGGTTCATTTGAGTTTCAAAATATATAAATTCAAATTTCAAAACATATTCAACACCAAGAATGTTTTGAAGATCCCACCAAGATGAAGAGCATAGTAAAAAAATGTATCCCGATTTGGACACTTTGTTCGGAAAATATAACGATTCCCTAATTTGGGCATATTTTTAAGCTATGCATTCAATTTTGATACATCTCATGGGTGTAAGTGCAACAATAATTTTATGGTTAAATGTAGGCCGGTAATTAAGAAGTGGACATTCACATACAACAACACACAAAGGACCCCAAGAAAGATAAAATTATAATCATGTCCATCCATTATGCAAACGAAACCCCAAAACTGAGACTTAAATTGCAATCTTGCCCTTCTGCACTTAGTGAGAAGCAGAGGCTGCCTTCTCCGACTAGATCCTTACCAAACTTGGCCAATGTAGAAAGGTCTTCCTACCCAAGGTTGAAGACTCAAGCAAACCACAACATTTTGCTTGTTTGATCCACTTCTCCGGTTACAGAGGTCGATGCGGTGATCCATGGAGGATGAAGCACATCAAAGCCAACAACTGTTTCACTAAGCACAGTACATAAAGGTGAAAGATCACAAATCCAAGACATCATCTCCATCTACGTACATGGCAGTGGAGAGAGGGAAGATAAGGGGCTGCGTCGATCCAATCTATGAGAAAACTAAGCTTATGGGGGGAGATCTTGTCGGATCCGCCAACCACTTTTGCCTTCCACCATAGAAGTTTATTGCAAGAGAGAGCTGACAACTTTCAAACATCTCTCAAAGACGCAAAAGCATAGCTATGCTATGCCATAACACAAATCACCTAGCAGGACACCTGGACCTAGGCATACACCTAATAGTTGATCTATATGAGACTACATAGACCTAGCTACCTTTCCTATGCTAACCCCCATCTCACCGCTAGAGCAGAAGGGCAAAGGAGTCGGGATAGAGATGGCGACTCTCAAGGAGGAAGATGAGGAGAGAGAAAAGGAGGGGGTGAATGGGTTTCATTGTACACTAGTATACCTAACAACACCCTACTTCATAATAGGACCTCTGTTTTATACACACACACGGTCTGTAATAAGTTCCGGTGTTGCTTTTCATGATTTTAACAAAATTTCATGAGTATGGAGTTTATAGTTATAGTGAGTATAATAAGATGATGAGGGAAAACTTTAACAAACTAATGTGAAACACATGCCCATTGAGTAAAATGTATGAAAACTATGTGAAATTTATGTAAATATTAATCAAATTTTGGGAAGTGCTCAACCATTTAAAAAAAATTGTCAAGTATATTAATATTTTTCTTGAAAATGAAACAAATGTAAGTATATTGATTTTTTGTGGAACTTGATGTAAATATTATGTGATTTTAATTTGATAAATCAATTTATTAAAACACTATTTTTCTAACGAACTTGTGAAAGCGTGCATAACATCCAAACCAAGATTTAGGATTTCATTTTCAGAACAAGATGGCTACTCCACTCATTTAAAGGAAATATGGAAAAAAAATGGATGTCAAATACAAACAAAGGTTTTGAAGATTTAAATTTCACACTAAGAACATGTGAGAAATACACCAGACTAAGAGGAAGCGGTTGTCCACATTCCTTGCTGCTAGGCCGGAGTTACTAGAAAATGTAGTTAACGGGTATCACCTCCGTCTCAAATTACTTGTCTTGCATTTGTCTAGATATGGATGTAGACAAGTAATTCAGGATGGAGTGAGTATGTTATAAGCTTGAAATATAAACGATTAATAAGTTAGTTTTTTCTCTCTGAAAATCCGAACCGACCAAAGAAAAAGAATTGTATCAACGTACAAGAAAATAACTAATAGCCACACAAAATCGGCTACTTTACACTTTGTCTTGTTTATATCGACGTAGACTAAAGGGTAATAATTAAATGCCACAAAAATGTTGTTTTGAGAAATGTTGCAAGTTGTTGTAATTGTAACTAAACAGATACAATTTTGGTGGTGAAATGTCATTGCTTGATATTATATTTAAGAAGAGTGGGAATTTACAATAGCATATATCTATAGATATTCAAGTTATGTTTGAGTAACTAAACTATGGAACTATTTCACTATAAGTAACATGTAACTTTGGAATGTTGTAACTATCTAGCAATCGGAACGTGTATTTTAAACATCATGGATAAATACACGAGAAGACGAGACAAGAAAGATGAGGCGGGGTACTTGCTGGGCATCGATCTACGCTTTATGTATCCTTTAGAGACTATCTACTGTTCTTCTTCCCTCCACCTCCTAAACCAACATTACCATCGCCGTTGTCATCGTCATTGACTCCACCTATACCAAGCCTTCTCACTACACCTTTTCCCCCTACTCTGCCCCCTCGATGTCTGTCCTAACTGATCTCACATGGTTCTTCTTGTGACTATAACCATTTCAACAAGGTTTGATCACTTGTTGAATTGTTGGAGGCACTGTTGCATCATTAGTGACTCTGTCTCACCACCCTAACCACTCCAACAAGGTCTATGTAGATGGTGTTCCGCAAAGTGTTGAACACCGATATAGTAACACACGTGGAGTTGTATGACATTGGGATGTAATCTCAGTTTTACCGAATGTACATAGGGAGATGATTTTACCTAGGTTTAGGCCCTTTGTTATGGAATTAACAACTACAATCCTACTTGATTGAAATTATATCAAGAGATCATATCTTGGCAAGTACAAAGTGAGGGTCGAGCAATTTTGACATGAAGTCGCTGAGATATATCGGTGGTTGATCTAGACTGGCCTCTTAGATCAAATATAATCTAGACTAAGGCTAGGGTTTTGATACCCCCACAAGTGTAGGGGTCGGTTGTTTATTTTTTTATAAGTAAGAGTGTTGAACCCAACGAGAAGCGGAAGAAATTGGTTGACGAAAATTAGTATGGATTAACGGTAAAAAGTGGAAATATTGTTTGAATCTGAGTGCAAGTGCAACACATAAATTGTAACAAAAGCAAGAGAGTGCCGCGAGTGACCCAATCATTTGCTAAGGACAACTGGTGGTGTTTCCTATATGGATCAAATTGTTCTCGAGGGCAGCTGGATCTCACCAAGTTGTTTCGCCTAATGTAATTAACTTTAGATCGCATTGCCCTGATAACTTTTTGTGAGGTAAAGCCTATTCTTATGTACAACACTTGCTTGGAAAAAATACATAATCATAGTGTTCAAATCTAGTGTCCCCATCAATTCCTCTTGCAATAGTTCACAAACCTAGGGATCGGTAATATATACCACTATGACCTCTCATCATAAACAGGATAATCACATAATGCTCTCCTCTAGGCCCTTGCAGATGTTGTGGCATGCAGTCGATATTTGCACATCACCACTATAGAATTGTGGCACAACGTAATAACTAGACATTAAACTTTACGCAATTTCACATGCTTACTAACAATACGAAGTGATTCTCATGGAACCTCAAGAATAAAATGACTACTCACAAGACATCATATCGATCATGATCAGTGTGATAATGATATATGGATAACTATCAAGACAAACAAATATTTTACCGAATAATCACTAAGCATCAACTACATATAAGTAATTAACACTTCGAAGTGATCTTTGTGGCAAATCGGAGATAATAGTTCATAGATTCAAACATGGATGATGATAGAGATGGTGGTGATGATGGTGTTGGTGAAGATAGAGTTGGTGATGATGATCCCTGTGATGATCAGAGTGTTATTGATGTCGCTGATTTCAATTTCCCCAACCGTAGAGGAAGGATCCCAACAGATCAGCCCTCTGGAGAGAAAAGCTCATGTCTCTATTTGTAGCTCAAAGATGGCAATGAAAAAAATCCTTGATAAATGTTTCTACCAGTTTTAGGGTAAAATGGCGCCAGGGCTACCATGCAGCATTATCGATGTGCCATGTGGGCCCCACATGCCCCCTGGTGCGACCAAGGGTCGCGCATTTGCCCCACAGGGAGCCTCCTAGCCCAAGTCTCCCCATGGCTCTCTTCCTTTATAAAACTGACATTCTCAAATTTAGCTATTTTTCTAAGTTTTGAAAAATATTTTCTCCATCGGACTTCATTTTGGCCCTTTTTCTGCAATTTTTTGGCAATTTCCCGTCCTCTGTTGCAACATGAAAATTAAGAGCAGAAAGGCATAAGAATGATGTGATAAATGCAAAACATGAATAATTATGAGCATTTATAATAAGATATAGTGGTGCAAAATGGGTGTACCATGTTTAGACTTCGTCGTCTTGGTTGTCCAAGTAGAAGATGGCCCGGTTCTTTGTGTCCTCGGGCTATTTGTAGTTTGCCCCCCTTAGTATGAACCCTCCTGACCTTGATCTCCTACTCATAGATGTCCTGAACTTCTCCTAAACATGGTCTTATAGTTGTGGATTACTCGAGCTCCCCCACATTTTGTAGGTAGACACTTTCCTCCCAAGAGTAATAGGGGGAGCCCATTTTAGGCATCCTTCCAAATGAGGAAATGCCCTATTATGCAGTTGGAAGTGGGTCGGAATAACTTCATATGTCAGTCTTCTCTTTTTCCTTTGTTGTCTTCCTTGTTGACACTTGCACCTCTTAGTTCACTAGTGATGGCGCTTGGCAACAAATGCATTTATAAAAGAAAACCATCTGATTATGAATATACCCAAAAATAGATGTTTGTGTGTGCCAAGTCATTAGAGACAATGAAATAGATGGATTCCATAGATGGTAGGGTGTTGAGTTTGTGATTATAACAAGACAAATGGTTAGAATGGCTATTTTGAAGCCGGGTACCTAGGTCCTAGTGTTGAGCAATGTCACAAGGTTGTAGGGTGACAACTACAACGATACATCGACAGAAGGGAGATGAGGATCGCCCAATTATCAGCCCAAAGTTTGGCCCAAAAAACAATAAGATACATTAAGACCAATGTATTGCTAAGATTATTTTGATTCTTAAAATAATAATATTAAACTCTCTAATCAAAATATTGGCCAGGTTGGCTTTAAGATCCGTCGGATGGCTATAATTGTACACAACCCCTCGATAGTTAAGGTTTCCTTTGGTTTGTAGGAATTTTATAGAAATTATGAAGGATAGAAATTTTTTTGGAAAAAAATCTTTTGGGTCCTTCAGTGTGTAGGAATGGATTCCTATTACTATGTAGGATATGAGTCAATCCTTCACATATCGGAGGAGTAAAAACATCAGCCTAGACTCAATGAAGAAATGCCTATCATATGCATCAAATGACATCTCTTTCCCTATAGAAACTGAGGTGTATGTCATCTTGCTTCCTATGATTTTCGTATTCCTATACTACGAACCAAAAGAGACCTAAGTGTGTGTTTGGTTACTTCGTCAACCCCAAAGCTTCACAAATCTGGTCTTCAGTAGACGTTGTGTATCGACATTGTTCACATAGGTTTTCGGAAAAACATGTTGTCCATTAACCTTTTGGGAACGATGATGACGTGTAGGGCTCGGATTCGCTATCCGCCATGCCGGAGAAGGGGGAGATCACCGGGCGGGAGCTTGTTAACGGAAGGGAGTGGGTTGGAGTGAAATGGGGCTAGGGATTCCTCCGAAGTACGGATAGAGGTCAAATTATGTGGAGTCGGGTGAGCCAGAGTTGGATCCGACATGACGAGAGTGTCTGAGCGCGTCCGCCCATCCCATATCCACGTCACATATGAACTGGATATGTGGGTTGTCTGTCAGTCCGGACGTTTGGCCGAATATGAGGCGTTTGATTAGGTGGCAATTTTTTGTCTGGACAGTGATCGATTATTGCATCTAAATATTTAGGACGGATATGAGTGGGTATGGTTGTAGATCCTATAAGGGTATGTTTGGTTTGTGACTATGGTTGCTATAGATTGCCATGTCTAAGGTTAGCCAACTTTGACCAACTTAAAAGGGTGTTTGGTCCATGCCTTACCTTAGTCAATATATTTTTTGTCACACTATGGTTTTACATCACATAAACTCTAAAAATATGATAAAATTCTCTTAGGCTCGCCATCTTGTGATTTTCGTCTTAAAAAACTAACCTTAAACAAATACAACAAAATATATGACATTCCTATGCCTAGAACCAAACAGCGCCCGAGTGGTTTGACACGAGTGAGCAAGAATCCAAGTGACCCGTTCTTGTACAAGCGGCAGCTTGCAGCAAGCACTGCAGCCAAAAGCAATTGCAGACACGAAGCTCCCACCACTGACTAAAATATCATAAAATAAACCCCATTAGCCATTTCTGTTCCATTATTACCTCCCTTTAAATACCCCCTCCACTCCACCCTCCTCTACTCGTGCTAAAACCCCACAGCAGCAAAGCATTCCCAACGAAAACAAGAATCCTCTCTCACTCCTCAGTCGTCCTTCCGCACAGACGGCGATGGAGCCGAGCATGGCGCCGCGGAGGCTATGGCACGTGGTGCGCGCCGTGCTGTTCATGCTCCGCAAGGGCATGTCCAAGCGGAAGCTGTCCATGGACCTCCAGCTCCTCCTCCACCGCAGCAAGATCGCCGGCAAGGCCCTCAGCAGACTCATGAGCGCCCACGGCCACCACGACCAGGCCGCTTCCAGGTCAGCAGCGGAGGCGCCTCCGCCGACGTCGCTGTCGCGCCGCGCCCTCGACCCCGCGCTCGCCGTATACGACCCGCGCTGCGCCGGCCGAGAGGTGGAGTTCAGCTGCAGCAACACCCCGTCCTACCCGTCCATCCAACTCATCCCGACCAAGCGTCGCCGCCGCAACAACAACCGCCGCACCCACCGCGGCGCCAACGGCGCTGAGCCGGGCTGGTACAACTACGACGCGGCCGACATTGCCAAGGTCTTTGAGGTCCTCAACGACGAGCAGCTGCTGAACGAGGTCGTCGGCGACGGCGGTGCGGCGCCCCTCGCCGTGCTGGCGACGCCGTCCCCCGCGATGTGGTCGAGCTTCGGCCGCAGCCCGGCGCCGGTGAGGCAGCTGCGGATCACCGACTCGCCGTTCCCGCTCAGGGACGACGCGGCGGATCTGGAGGACGGGTTGGTGGACCAGGAGGCGGACGAGTTCATCAAGAAGTTCTACGACCAGCTGCGCAGGCAGCAGAACCTCGCCGCCGCCACCCCGGAGTACGGCTGCGCGGGTCCGGCTGCCGGCGTCGCGTACTAGCTAGGAGCTTAGCTGCCTGCCTACGTGCCGATCGAAACGTCCATGCATATAGGTGTTAGCTACTTCCCGCATGCATCTTTCTGTTCCAAGTGTGAAGTGTGAACCTGCTCCAGTACATATATGTCTGTGATCTTGTGCATAGACCAAGCATGTTTGTACGTAGAGAGCTTACCTACTCTAATAAGTTTCTTGGAGCTAGCTGTGAGATTTTTGTGTTTAATCAGTTAGATCCATGCATGTATACTACTCTAGCTAGTAGTACTAGTAGGCAACAAGATTGCACACCTGATGTATATGCGCGCGCTGTGTATGATATAGGCTAGCCGATCCAGCTTGTGGCTTCGTGCTTGTTCGAATTCAAACAAGGATGGCTCAGTGCTTCAGTCAGAATGTTAGCTGATTTTGTTGTCGTACGTCGGTGCCAGTACCACAACACAATAGTAGAGCAACTTTCCAGAATTTCTTCAGTTGTTTGGTCTTGCCTTTGGACACACGGGATTCGCGTATTGTTTCCGGAGAATCAGTCGGCCTGTTAAACATCGGAGGATATCGGATATCTCAATATCAGCTAATTGGGTTTTGGACCAGTATAGTACACTGCTTAGCTTCCAGCGAGATCAATAGATGTCAGCGTCCTAAGACCAAGCCGTCACAACAACTTTCTCACAGCTCACAGAAGATTTTTCAGAATCCACAACACAACCAAACACGCTCTTAGAGCAGACCGTATGGCTGAGTTAACATCATACGGTCGGAAGCACCTATATCTAGATGATTAACTGTGAGCGTAGTTGGGTTGTTTTAGTTGAAAACTGATTATTTCCGTACCCATGTATCTTTTTTCCTCTTTTGTTTAGTAACTCCTCTTCTTCAAAACTATGTCCAATTAACGTATGATTAAACCCTTCTTAGCATGAACTTTGTACTAGCTTTAATACAAAATTTACTAAGCTTAAGACATTTATCTTGGGACGGTGGGAGTATGACTTTTCTTACATGCAATTGTAAGCATATAAAGTCACAGGAGAAAATATTGTTGTTGCAGCCTCACAAAAATAAGGTCTAATATATCAAAAATTAAGCACTAGAACTTGCACTGAGATTAAAACTGACAATTTTCGCATAACTCCAGTAAACATGCACAGCACATTACTCAACTAACGTGAAATAAAAACAAACAAACCATAAGCAATTTTCTTGAAATTTAAAGCGCTTATTTTATTTGTACAAAGTTTTACATTGATGACTTTTGTTAAAGTGGTGGGAGACAATAAAAACATGCAATCGTGCATGCTCCTCAAGAAATGTTTATATATCTTAAACTAAAAGTATCAGAAGCACACGATTCATCATAACATAAAATTGTTGTTTGAATTGTTGAGACGCGGCTCATGAACAAGGACATGAAAAACAAAACACGGTGAGGTATGTAAACTGGAATTTGGGAGTACTTAGTCCCTCTTACATCATATTTTCGCATGAGAGGTAAGAGTGTATAATAGATCCGAACCGTCGATTTCATTAATTAGTGGGCATGATTAAGTCTTACCTTCTTAATTCTCATGTGAAAAAGGAGGTAAGAGGGACCATATTAAAATTTGCCTTATAAGTATCACTAAATACTAGGCATTAACAATGATAAAGGTTAAAGGATTGTATAAACTTTGTCCACAAAATTGAATTAAAGATATTTGTTGGTTCGAACTAGAAATATTCCCATATGGACCTACTAATAATTTCTATATTGGTAATTGACATAAGATCCTCAAAAATATTTGTTTTAAATTACCCCTTCATGTTTGAACATTTGAAAAAACAATCACCCAGGAGTATGTGCTCCTGGTGAAATACCTTTCGATTATCTATGGTTCTTTGGCATCATGGGTATAAAAACTTATCGACGCCTCCGAAATGCTTAAGTGAAATAGTTATTTCCGGTGAATCTACATGTGGTTGGATGATAGTGACGGTGCTCATACCCTAGCCAACCAATCAAACCTCTGGTTTGATGCCTTGTGTGCCTCACTAATACATAATTTACTTTAAATCGGAGAGTCAATTTATCATCACAAAGTTCATGTGGTGATTAATTAATCTAGATGCAGAGGCCGGGGGTCTTCCTCCTTTTCAAAAAAAAATAATCTAGAAATTCTGACACTCCGTTCTTCAGCATGGGGTGTGTAAGTGTGATCGTGTGATGGCAGTGAAAGTGAGGATTCAAGAACTAGGTGTATACATATGAACTTCCATCTCAACAATCCAATTAGGGAATACTTTCTAAGAGCATCTACAGCCGGACTTGGCAAATCCAGCCCCTCAAACACCCGCGGACGTGCCCGTGGGCACTGACCGGACACCCCTGAAATATTGCGCCGCACATCCACATATAGAAAAATTGGAACCTCAAATCCATGCACGTCGATCATACGAAACAAACTGTTCGAATGCCAAAGTTCGAAAGAAAGCAAAGCAAAGCAAATCATAGTTCAACAAACGGGACATGGCAAAATCAAATCAATGTACGAGCGTGACCGATGGCCTCCGATCACTCATTGTGCGGCTGCTGCGAGAAGAGGACTACGTCCTGCTCCTCCTGAATCCTTGCTGCCAGCTCCGCCTGCATCCGGGCATGTTGCTCCATCTGAATCCTTGCTGCCTCCTCCGCCTGCATCCGGGCTGCCTCCTCCGTCACAGCCACCCTCCGGGCATTGATCTCCTTCTTCTTGTCCACAAGCCACTTTTTTGCATGCTCATCCAAGCCGGTCTCGTCCGCCAACATGATCTTTGCGTCTTCCGCGTCCCGTGCGAGTTGCAACTTCTACTTCTCAAAATCCATGTCGGCAAATGTCTTGGCCTTCTCGAGCTCCCATTTGATCACCGCTTCACACTTCTCCAACTTGATCTTCTCCCTCTCAATTGCAAGCTTCTTCTCCACCCTAGTTCTGTCCCATTCCATCCTTTCCTTTTGCGCTTCCATGAGGAGCTTGTACCTCTCCTCCTTCTTGCTCTCCCTAGCCAAAAAAATGCCCGTCCATGTTGACGACATTTTGGTAGCCGCGACATCACGGGCGAGACGTGCCTTCTCCCACTTGTTTCCCATGACTTGGCAGTTGTCCTTTGGCATGGTGGCTTTTCCATTCTCGTCCACGACAACATCGTCCTCTTCATCGTCCAACCCAATTAATTGGTGGGAGCTTGAGCCATCATTCCTCTTCTTGCCAGACTTGATGTCGGCCACAACTTGGGTCCACCTCCGGCATCTGCATGGGCGGAAAGCTGTGCGGAACGGCCCAGCCGCCGCTCGGATCGTCGTTGGGGTCGGTGATCGTAGTCCTCGCTGGCGCTCGGAGAGAAGGGGTGCGGGGATCCGGCCACGATGGAGGAGACATCTACTCCTATGCGTCCGAACCTCCCTGCGATGCCAAAGCCGCCGCCTCCCTCTCTCGTTGCCGGTGTTGCTGCAACTTGCGGACGACGTTCTCCGCCTTGCAAGTCGCCGCGGACGAATTTACGCCGCCGACGGACGAGGCGGAATGCGTCTCCGTCGCGGCGGTCTGTGTCGGGCTGGACGACATCTCCGGCGGTGGATCGGGACCGGAAGTGAGGATTGGGAGCAAGGATGGAGGCGGGCGAGGGTCCGGGCACAGGAATTGTTCTAGAGCGGCGGGAGGAGGAGGAAGGGTTTGAGGGATTTAGTGCAATTTGGGGTGGGGACGGGCTATCGGGTACGACGTGGCGGGCGTGCCCTGGTGCGTCCGGGCGTCCCCATACCCGCCTCATATTTGGGCTGGATATGGGGGTGCCGGTCCACCCGGGCATTTGAGGGCCGTTTGAGAGCCCCTTCTGGGTCGAAATTTTGTGACCGGACACTGACTGGACGGCCTGCCTGGACGTTTGAGGCGGATTTGAGAGGTCCGGTTGTAGATGCTCTAACATGCACTCTTGACGCAATGATCCAAGCAGACTTCTGGCTCGAAGATTTCGAATTTTTCAGTTCAATTTTAAACCGCTCGACATAGAATCCAAACTTTCTCAACTAGGAAATATGTACTGAATTTGCAGTTTGTACCAAATAATTTTGTCTAAGACACATTGATAGTAAGCACAATAAAGAATGTTAAGCAGTGTTTGCGCAAAAAAAATGGTAAGCAGTGACAGACACACTTAAAAAACTGTGGCAACTAATTAGACGTGACCACGTAGCTCGAAGCAACAAACAACGAGTACCGTGGTACTAGTGTACCGCAGAGTACAGTCCACATAAAAATGCCTTTGGAGGACACAGAAACGAGATCAACTTTCTAATTTGGTGCACACACGCACGCTGGCAAAGCCAACAAATCATACTCTACGACGCAGCAACAGCAACTTGACACCGAAACCAGCACACTGTTCCTCGCCAGGCTGATCAGGTGGCTACTACTCCAACTCTATTGGCTATTGCTTAGTGAGTAAGGCATGAAGATGAAGGAACTGTTGCTACCCGAGACCGAGAGGCTGATCTTCCTGTGGCTAAGCTAGAGCGCTAGGCGTGTCCCCTTGTGGGACTCCTCGCCTTTTTCTCTTGGCAGTTGCGGGCGATCCTGATGGGCTGCATTGGGGTTTTGGATTGGGACCAATCACCGGCCACTAAAGCAGCAAAGTAGTAGCTCCACCGACCGGCGGCTGGCTCATCCCGTCGAACTGCTAATGGAACCAATTCGCAGCTCAAATACCGTCTGTTCCAGTGAATAAGGCACGCACGCATCTTAAAATTTAACTTTGCCCACAAATTAGAGTAACCAGATATGGATTATGTGATACACACTATACTCTTGATTTCGTATTGAAAAGATGTTTCCAATGGTATAATTTTTAAGTTACAACAATATATACCAATTATCTAATTTATTATCAAAGTTAGGTTTTCAAAAATGTGAGCGCCTTATTCCTTGGAATGAAGGGAGAGCATCCGCTAGCATTTATTTATTTATTAATTCAAAACAAAGCGTCAATGACATATAAACACGATGAGTAAACACACTGCCCTGCATGAGTAGGATACACACATTTAACATCACAGCACATACTAATCACGGCGGTAGAGAGTAAAAGTCATACAAAAGCGAAACTATGCCTTAACGAGGGAAAAATAAAATAAAATCAAAACAACGACCCATGAACCATAACGCACCAACCATCTCATGACATCATAAGGACAATGAGAAATGTTCCCCGTGGCAACATCTCTAGGATGGAACGCCGTTCAAGTGTCATTGTCATCGGATCCAACCACCGAAGGCTAGATTCTAGTTTTGAACAAATCCGAGCAATGCCTTCAACAAGGTAATGTCACAACACCACCGTCATTGCTAGTTATAAACAACTATGATTAGACCTAGAGTTTTCATCCTGAAGCTCGAAACTGGGTACTCAAGAAGCACCACCAAATCAAAGTCGCCATGTGATGTCGTCAACCATTTTGCATGATCCCAGCAACTCCATGTGTAACACGGTCTTGACGTGAAATGCCACACAAGTGAAGAGCATGTTGCACAAGCAGACAGACAAGGTGCAACAAGAGTTGCGCACCACCGATGGCTCCGAACCGTGAAGGTTGTCGTCGCAGCCACGATGAATTTATGAGCAAGGAAGGTCACTAGAATCACCAAAATCCTAGCTAAGACGCTTTGGCAGCTCTATAGCGTCCTCATCAGTGTCGGCAAAATTGATTGGCAAAACATACTTGTCATTGTAGTCGGATTCAAAGATCCAAGACCCGCCGGTCCATCGTGGCAATCACCTAGCAGCGCAGGACCACAACAACACCCCTGGCCGACCGGATGACCACCTCGTAGGGACATGGAAAGCTAATGTTGTTGCCCACGTACCTATATACATGATCGTGGCCACCAACAGCTCGCCAATAGAGACCACATGCCTCGCAAAAAATATTGTCGTCGCTGTTGCACAATCATATCCTTTGCCTCAAGTCGTTGCCCACTAGAGCAAGAGATCTGCTACTGCATCGGGCAGGCTGACGATGATGGCGAAGGGGTAGAGTCGATGAAGGAGGGGGCTCGGGAAGCCGCCCCACCGGTCGTGACGAGAGGGCCATTGAACGACCAACCTCCACGGCTTCACACGAGTGAACCCATACCCCCCCCCCCACCACCACCACCACCATCCTTGTTCATTGTACAGGCTTCACCCGGTGAGAACGAGGGGGGGTGGGAAGGGGGATATGTTAAGTCGTTTAGGGAGGACGATGCGCCGGGGGGGGGGGTATCATTCTTAGCAAGACTTTCCTTTTCGAGTCATGGTTGCTGATAGAATTTTTTCAAAGAGTGATCATCGTCCCCGACCTCTAGGCCAGCCATGAAATTTAAGAAACATGCCTATCAAGAACGAGACACCTTGGTGGTAGACGCTGCCCATGGTCATGGGAACGAGCCAGCTAAACCAATCGCTAAGCAACAATTGCTCCCAACACGATTCGTCTACTTGATCCGCACAGAATAAAGAAAGCAAGGCAGCCCTTGCCTTCTTTGATCAAGCAAGCACACGTAGCTAGCTCGCTACCACGTACACCACAAATGTACTCTAATATACATGGTTCGCTTTTAAGTTTGATGCTGATACTGATGCTGATGCACGGACGTTGGCCAAGGGGACCCACATGCATTGATGCATGTACATACAGTGACCAATCGATAAGACTCCAAAGCAAGCTAAAATGCACTAGAAACTAACAAAGCAACTCCAACACAATATGCATGTCGCCATCACCAAAGAAGAAAGATGTTGGGGAGAAATAATTGGCCCCGGCCGCTTACTTGGTGTCGTCGATCGCCACAAACAGACGCAAGTCAGTCACACCACTGATTGTTAAGCTCCCTGTCTCAATAGTGGTTTGATGTTACTGCCATGCTTTCATTGATTGTTGTTAATGTGAAGACCTAGCTTTCGTTGGTGGTCATAATTCTTCGAGATTGACTTGTGAGGCCTTCTTTTCCACATAGGGCCCTGCTTGACCATTGAGCTCAATAACTTGGCAGATATTCTGATGAGTTGTCCAGCGAGCAGTCGACACCTTGCATGAGTCCCATTCGAGACCCATTATGTTGGAGGTTTCTGTGTCGATGATGTCGTCGATTGTCTCTCGTAATGTGTGTGCTTTGTGTAGTGCGGTATGAAAGAATTTCTGTAATGGTGCTATGTGATATCTTTCTACCTTCCACGTGTAGGCAATAACGGGTGCACCTTTCTTCTAACTGGACTGCAGTCTTTCTGTGGCATGTGTTTGAGTATTGTCTTGTTTGTGTTGTTTCATCTGTGGGTAAGAGTTGTGTAACTGGTATATGAGTTGTTCGGGCTTGTCTGTTTTTTTCTCAAAATAGCCTACTCCCTTTAATTCATATTAATTGTCGCTGACTTGGTTCAACTTTGTAATAAAGTTATACTAAGTCAGTGTCCACTAATATGAATTGGAGGGAGTATTAATTTTCTTCTTCTTGTAATACAATATCATCGAACATCAATCTTGCATGTTGGTTACAAAAAAGAACTTGCTACGTATAATGAGATAGATGATAATTCACATGAGATAAATAAAACAACAAAATAATGTATCGTGGAAACCTTTTATCTTGCCTTCATCGGCTGGATTTGACTAGCACAATGTATAGGTGTTGTTTCGATCTTTGGAGGTGTTGTCCTTTTTTGCGGGAATCTTTGGAGATGTTGTCTGAAGCTTGAATTTCAAGGTGGGGGCCTTTGGTTTGGCCTTCTCAGTTTAGGCCTCACAATGTTAGTTATGACCCCCCCCCCCACACACACACACATACACATGCACATCTTGCAAGGTATGGTATTATGGTTAACTTCTTCGTGTGCCATTGCAACCGACAATTTATTTACATTTTTTGTCATCATATTTTTATTTTATTTTCTTGCATATGATAAATCATTGTAATGGCTATATGCATGTCTGCATCCTAAGTTGGTGCGGCAGCCTGAATAATTGGATATTTTCTTTTAATTGAATTTTATTGATCGGAAACTCAGATATATGTGTGGATACATAGACAACACCATGTCCCTAGTATGTCTCTAATAGACTAGCTCGTTGATCAAAGATGATCAAGGTTTCCTAGCCATAGACATGAAATGTCATTTGATAACGGGATCACATCATTCTCCTAATGATGTGATTAAAGACCAGAACTATAAACATAACATATGATCGTGTCAGCTTATTGCTATAGTTTTCTACATGTCAAGTATCTGTTCCTATGACCATGAGATCATGCAACTCACTGACACCGGAGGAGTACCTTGTGTGTATCAAACGTCGCAACGTAACTGGGTGACTATAAAGGTGCTCTATAGGTATCTCCGGGGGTGTCTGTTAAGTGGGCATGGATCAAGACTGGGATTTGTTACTCCGACTGACGGAAAGGAATCTTAGGGCCCACTCGGTAATACAACATCACAACAAGCCTTGCAAGCAAAGTGACTAAAGTGTTAGCCAAGGGATCTTGTATTACGGAACGAGTAAAGAGACTTGCCGGTAACGAGATTGAACTAGGTATAGAGATATCGACGATCGAATCTCGAGCAAGTAACATACCGAAGAACAAAGGGAACAACATACAGGATTAACTGAATCCTTAACATAGAGGTTCAACCGATAAAGATCTTCATAGAATATGTAGGAACCAATATGGGCATCCAAGTCCTGCTATTGGATATTTACCGTAGAGGTGTCTCGGTCATCTCTACATAGTTCTCGAACCCGCAGGGTCTGCACACTTAATGTTCGATGACGTTTTAGTAGTATTGAGTTATGTATTTTGATGAGCGAAGGCTGTTCGGAGTCTCGGATCAGATCCTAGATGTCACGAGGAGCTCCGAAATGGTCCGGAGGTAAATATTGATATATAGGAAAGTGTTATTTGGGTTCCGGAAAGTGTTATTTGAGTGACGAATGGGTTCCGGGGGTCCACCAAGTGGGGCCCACCCACCCCAGGGGCCACATGGGCCTAGAAGGTGGTGCACAGCCAGCCCCTAGAGGCCTATGTGCAAGGGTTGGGAGAGGAGGCCAAGTGGGAAGGAGTCCCACTAGGATTCCACCTCCCTTGTGGGAAGTGGCACTAGTAGAAAACAGCTCATTTGTCCCGGTTCCAGAGACCCATTTGTCCCGGTTCTGGAAACGGGACTAAAGGGTCGGGACTAAAGCCCTAAACCTTTAGTCCCGGTTCACTTACGAACCGGGACCAAAAGGGCTCCACATGGCCGCTACGGGAGCCCAGACAGGAGGACCTTTAGTCCCGGTTTGTAACACCAACCGGTACCAAAAGGCATCCACGCGTCAGCATCTGGCAGGAGCTGGTTTTTTTGAAAGGGGGGGGTAGGGGTTTTTGAAGGGTTAATTTAGGGGTTTCATATTGTGTTAGCTAGCTAATAGAGAGAAGTGATCTCTCTTTTTCTGTGCTTGGTTGACGCTAGCTACTATACATATAGAGAACTCGACGCTAGCTAGTAAGAAAATTACGGAAAACGATTAATTACACAAGATCTAACAGCTCATCATCATCTTAAGCATACAAAGTTAAAGTCCCATAAAACAAAACAAAAAATATAAAATGACATAGTCCTCCCTCATAGGACCTACTCCTCCCTCTTAGGTAAAATGGCATAAAAAAGAATCACACCAATGTCTCCATGATGAAGAAAAGAGATCCAACGGTTTCCAACTTGTGGCTTGCGATCCTTCTTTATTTGTCCCCATGCTTCAATTCGGAGCCTTCTTGGTGGTTTGCGCTCAGTCGAGTATGCAAAAGATAACTCGGGATGGAAGGGGCTTTTTATTGTCATATCACCTTCGGGTTGCATCAACGGTGGCACAACTTCATTTGGCAATTTCTGTTGAAGAACATAATATATAGTAGCCTAGTTAGCAATGTAATCAATATCATTTACACAACAGTACTAGTGTACTTAATTAGCAACTCTTACCAAGATATTTCGGCGAATGTCATCCGTCCTCAACCTATGCACTAGTGTCCTGTACAATATATAATTTGGGCCAGTTCCCAAATTATACGGGAAGATGTCTCTACTAGCTATGACACCAATAACAAAGTAGATAAGATCATCTTTCTCCTTCCAAGTTAGATGTGATCCATAAGTGTAGTGTGTCGTGTCGATTATGTTCTGTATTTCACTCGAAGAAACGAAATAAGATATAAATTAAAAATTAATAAATTTAGTGCGCATGAACACCTAATATTTATATATATATAATGCAAATTACTTGACAAATATGCATGGTTGACAAACTCACATGGAGGTAAAAAAGGAATCATATCGACATCCACCCAAATGTCGATGTTTCCTTCAATATGATCTTCGGGACGAAGATCGAAGGTTATTTCCATATCTTCCTGAAATCCATGTGCCTTGCAAAGAGCTTCCCAATTTGAGCACCCTATTTCTGTGTTATTAGGTGCATTCATTACTTTCACAAGAAATGTGTGACCATGTTTAGTCCTTAGGTTGGTTGTCCTCATCTAAAAACTCTCGTGCTCTTCGAAACCGAGCCTCTCCAGGAAATACCGTCTTGCATGACAGGGGACGAACTAGTCGAATTGTATAAAACAGAAATTACGCGTTGAAGGAAAGAAACAGAAGTCATGCTTCATTACGAAAAAACAGTTGCCATCGTTGCGTACCGTAGAAATATCAAAGTCCTCATAAAGCTTCATGGTGAAGAACCTGCCGTCTTGCAGCCCAGTCTGGTCACAAAGACCTTTATCTTCACCACAAAATTCCCACGCTTGGATCCCATCGTCGTCTGATGACGACGACATTTCCTGTGTTCATGATTCAAGAATTACGGCACGGGCTCATAGTTGAAACATTTAAAATCGATCGAAGGAAACTACAAGAAAACTGATCAACACACAGATCACTATTACTCAATATGCAACGGGTTGACTTTAGGTCTGTCGAGTCTTTCCTTCCTAAACTCTCATCTCACGTATATGGTGGGCACTCCCTCTGATATTGCGATCGTCGGTGATGGTGGCTCCACCATTCGTCCCCGAGTGCATTACACCAAAATTTCTAGCACACGGGAATGAAGGAGAAGCGACCCCCACGACAACAGTCGGGATTCTTCCTCTCTCATATATATATACATATGGTGGACACTCTCCCTCACTGAAAGACACACAATGAGCCGAAACAGACCTATAGTCAACCTGTTTCATATATCGAGCAATGACATAGAAAAAATACTGAAATGACTTGCAAATCACAAATACATTTACAATGAACTTGAATATAATATCACTAATACATCATCCCGAATAATCCAGTTCAAGAATTACGACACGCTTTGGATCTCAATTAATGCGTGTGTGACTTTCGGTATGTCGAGGCTTTCCTTAAATAACTCTCATATCTCATGGTGTGTTGGTGTGCACTCTCTCACATTGATACGGTGGTGTATATATATTGGTGGACACTCTCTCACAGTAATAGTTCGACCGTCTGTGATGGACGCCTCCCCTCTCCTCTTCTTGCGCAATATATCGACGAGCATATCGCGAGGAAGAGAAGAAAGAAGAGGCGCCCCCACGACAACAGTCGGGATTCCTCCATCAAGAACACACATGAAAGTTATCTAAGGAAAGCCTCGACGGACCGAAAGTCACACACGCATTATACCGATAAAATACCACTAATACATTAATATTTATAATGACCTCGAATATAATATCATTAATATAGATCGAATATCCTAGAATCCAAAATGGAGGACGGTGATCTCGGTTCACTAGCGGTCTCTAAGTCGCCGGCGGTGGACAACCAAAGATAAGGAACCATCACGGGATCATAACTCAAGTGAGATCCCTGAAGGATCTACCAGGTATTATCAAATCGGGTGTCCAACGCCGCCATGTAGCGACAGACGTGCTCGTCCTCCTCCCTGACATGGCAACGTACCACCTCCGCGGGTGCCGGCTCCCTCCGCACCGAAAGTGGCCCGCGTGACCGCCACCATAGAAGGTCCGGGTCGACGACGATATCTGCATTCCTCACCAACCTTCGAGCCCGGGAAGGTAGCACCTCCCAGTGCCAGCCCGGTGGAGCCCAGTCCCGGACATGGCGCCTATCAAGTAGGCTCTCGCGGACTACTCGACGACGAGGATGCGGGCTGGGCATCGTTGACTAATTTTTCATAAAACCCAAAATCAACATACACATACTAATCTAACATAAACATACTAATCTACTTTCAAAAAAAGCATAAACATACTAATCTAACATACACATACTAATCTAGCTAACATAAACATATTAAAAAAAGCATAAACATACTAATCTAATATACACATACTAATCTAGCTAACATAAACATACTAATCTAACATGCATACACATACTAACAAGGCATAAAAATCAACATATATTTAAAAAAATTGCAACGAGCCGCAGCGGCGGCGGCTCACAGCAGGGGCGGCGACGGGGCGATGACGGGGGCGGGGCGGCAACGGGGACAGGGTAGCGACGGGGCGGTGACGGGGCAGCGACGGGTGAGGCGACGGGGGTGGCGGGGGAGGCGACGGGGAGGCGGGGGAGGCGACGGGGGCGGCGGGGGAGGCGATGGGGCGGCGGGGAAGGCGACGGGACGGCGACGGGGACGACGGGAAGGCGACGGGGCGACAACGGGGGCGGCGACGGGGACGGGAATGGCGACAGCGGGCTCGGGGCGGCGACAAGGACGAAGTGGAATGAAAACTGCGAATTTTGTTAAGTGCTCGTCATATAGAAGGAGTATTGGTCCCAGTTGGTGGCCCCAACCGGGACAAATGCTACCTTTAGTCCCGCTTTGTCGCACCAACCGGGACCAATGCCCTATTTTCCGCCGCCCAAAAGGCGCGAAGCACGGACCAAAGCCCTGTTTTCAGCAGTCTAAAGGGTGGGAAACAGGCCCTTTGGTCCCGGTTGGTGGCACAAACCGGGACGAAATGGTGGCATTGGTCCCGGTTGGGGCCACTAACCGGGACCAATGGCCTTGCACAGCGGTGTGGTGGGAGTTTAGTCCCACCTTGCCAAGCGAAGGTTACCCGAACCTGCTTATAAGCCCCGACGCGGCTATTACGTTAAGCTCCTCTAATAGTGATAATAGATGCGTTGATATTGAAATTTGGTCTAAATTCAAAAGGCTAGTTAGGTGCCTAACTAGCACTTTGAATTTAGGTTGAATTTCAGTGTAAGCGCATCTATTTTCACTTTTGCTATTTTTTATGTTATTCCTTTGTATATTAAAAGTTGTTAACAAAAAATACTTTATGAATATTTTTTTTGCTATTAATTTTTTAACAAAAATAACTTTGATAATTTTAGTTGCATGAATTGTATATAATTTCAAGTTTCTTTCGAAGTATCGTGTACAAAATGGACAGTCTCTTTCGAAGTATCAGGGTTTCGGACGGAAACTCATCGGTTACAAAAGGCATTTCATTTTTTTGAACTTATTTGAACTCCAGACTTTTCGTGTGTTCAAAATGTACCATTCTAAGCCACATCATCAATTTTTCAACCCTTTCTGACTTCATTTGATATTTTTCATGCATTTACTGTTTTTTTAGCTAAATGACCCTGGAATTGAAAAGCACTTCAAATGAACTCTGAAAAGGTTGAAAGTTGGCATGGTATCTTCATTTCACCCACATAGCATGTGATAAAAAGTTGAGAGGGTTACGGCAAGAGCAGGATGCACTTCGCGTACAAAACGAACAGACTCTTTCAAAGTATCGGGGTTTCGGACGGAAACTCATCAGTTAGAAAAGACATTTCATTTCCTTGAACTTATTTGAACTCGAGGCTTTTTGTGTGTTCAAAATGCACCATTCAAAGCCACATCATCAATTTTCAACCATTTCTGACTTCATTTGATATTTTTCATGCACTTACTGATTTTTTTAGCTAAATGACCCTGAAATTGAAAAGCACTTCAAATGAAGTCTGAAAAGGTTGAAAGTTGTCATGGTATCAACATTTCACCCACATAACATGTGCTAAAAAGTTGGGAGGGTTACGGCAAAAGCAGGATGCACTTCGCGTATAAAACAGACAGTCTCTTTCGAACTATCGGGGTTTCGGGCGGAAACTCATCGGATACAAAAGGCATTTCATTTTATTGAACTTATTTGAACTCCAGGCTTTTCGTGTGTTCAAAATGCACCATTCAAAGCCACATCGTCAATTTTCAACCATTTCTGTCTGCGTTTGATATTTTTCATGCATTTACTTTTTTGAGCTAAATGACCCTAAAATTGAAAAACACTTCAAATGAAGTCTGAAAAGGTTGAAAGTTGGCATGGTGTGTGCGTGCTTGTTGCCAACGATGACAACCCACTTTTTTGTTGCATATTGTTCTAGGCCACAATCGGAATTTAAGAAAAATCTGAATTGAAAAGCACTACAAATATATAATAGCTAGAGAGATATGTAATATATAATAGTTCAGATATCCATTACAGAAAGTACTCGTCCAAGCGAACACTACTATCTAGTTTGAATCAGAAGAATATCCGCCCCATGGTGGTGGTGGAGCGAGGTGACGCTGCCCATAGTTCACGGTTCGAATCTTGCGGTACAACTCATATGCAACGTATGCATCTTTTGCTGCATACTCAATGTTCATAGGCTAAAGTGGGGTCCTCTCCCATTCTTTGTGCTGCGCCGGGGAAATTTGGTCTTCATATCTCCGTAATAGTCGTCGATCAAGGTGACTACCATAGAAGCCATCGAAGTCCTCTCATACCGAAGCCTGAATATGTCTTGGATATCAATAAGGCAACCAGCTGATATGTCAATACCGAAACTACGCCTCATCTTTAGCTTGTCATTCCTTATATCACCGCTAGCAAAATGTATGCCGCTGCGTAGGAAGTTCATGAGTGCTGGACAGTGCTTGTCACTACTGCAACATCAACAAATTAAAATGGAACAAATGTTAAATACTGCTGCAACAAATATATTTTGGCAGAATTATAATATGCAACTATATAAAGGAAAATTATTTCACTGCAACAAAAGATGAAGACACAGAGTTTTTGCTCCCGGGCTCATTTGAGCCCGGTGAACAGTAATTAATATCATAAAAAATCGAAAATTATTTCACTACAACTTAAGAGAAATTGATCTTTGCCATAGGATTCAAAATAGAACATATATATTGCTATATCCTATATATATATATATATATGCAATTTTCATATCCTAGAATTGATGAAGAAACCCTAAATTAACTATATGACATATATGTTCTCCCACGTTTTGCAACAAGGAAAATTGTTATTCACTACAAACTTGAAAGAAATTTTGATCTTCCCAATAGGATTCAAAATGCAACATATTTCTATCCTATGCAATTTTCATCATAATCTATAAATTATTAATTGATCAAAGAAAACCCTCAAAACTCACCTTGCCCATTGGAAGATCATCACATGTTTCTTGAAACATAGCTGGATGACAGCAACATCTTCTTGCTTGGTCGTGTACTCGAGATAAAGCCCCATGAACTTGTCTTTCTCATCCGCCACTTCAAGCCATTTCTACAAAAGGGAAAGAAAATGCGGCACCATGGCGCTGTCATTCGTGTAGACGACATCGAGATTGGTCGTGCCATGTGCGAGCACCACCCCGTAGCGAGTGATTGGATTCATGGTAGAAGATATGGGGAAGAAGAGAGGAGAATGAAGGAGAAGAAGATAAATGGGCAAAGCACTCGAAACAGTTGCCTCTTCCTCGAACCGCGAAACGTCATGGGATGCAAACCGTTCGAACCTTTAGTCCCGGTTTGAGCCACCAACCGGGACTAAATGGGCTCGCACGAGGCGAACGGTCACCCCCTTTTGTCCCGGTTCTAGCCACGAACCGGGACCAATGGTTGTGGGCCAGGAGCGAGGCACATTGGTCCCGGTTCGTGTATGGAACCGGGACCAAAGGTGTCCTACGAACCGGGACCAATGCCCCACATGGCCCGCCTGGCCCCTTGGCCTCCCGAACCGGGACTGTTGCTCCCATTAGTCCCGGTTCATGACCGAACCGGGACTAATGGGCTGGCCGGCCCGAACCGATGCCCTATTTTCTACTAGTGTGGACTCCTTCTCTCTTGTGCGCCAAGCCCCTAGGGTTTTCCCTAGGGCGCTTCCCACCTACCCCCTCTCCTCCTATATATATTGGAGGGTTTTGGAGGGCAGCCACCACCTGAAAAGCCACATGCTGCCCTCCTCCCTCTAGATCGTCTCTCTCCTCTAGATCTGTTCGGTATAGCTTAGCGAAGCTCTGCCGGATCAGCTCCACCACCACCGCCACCACGCTGTTGTGCTGCCGAAGAACTCATCTACCTCTCCATCCTCGCTTGTTGGATCAAGGAGGTGGAGATCGTCATCGAGCTGTACGTGTGTTGAACGCAAGGTGCCGTCTGTTCGGCGCTAGATCGGAAGGACCATGATTGGATCGCGAGACGGTTCATGATTGGATCGCCGGACGGATCGTGATCGGATCGCGGGACAGCTAACGATTTGGATCACGAAGACGTTCGACTACATCAACCACGTTTCTTAATGCTTCCCGCTTAGCGATTTATAAGGGTATGTAGATCCACTCTCCATCTTGTAGATGCTCATCACCATGGATAGATCTTGAATGTGCGTAGAAAATTTTTTGTTTCCCATGCAACGTTCTCCGATAATATTTTCCAAGGAAAACTTGTGAAATGACTTTTCATAATGACTCGTCAAAGTTAAAGAATGTTTGGCTCCATGATTTTCTAATGCTTCGTGTATTTTATTTTACAGATGTAGCTATGAATAGCTTTCTATGATCTTTGCAAAGAAACAAAGGTTGAGTTACTGCAACTTTTAAAACTAGACTTAAATTTTTAGTCTGTTATTTAGGAACTACTGTATTTTTTAGGTGTGGTTGTGAATGGAGTGTTAGCTTTTCCTTTGACAACAATATAATGTTGGTCGCCACCCAGCCCAGCAGAGTACCGGACGAGGTACGGCCCAATGCAAGGCTCACATATAGCGTGTGTGTTTTCATGTTTTACTTCCTCCGGTGCTCTCCCACTATTCGTGTGACAGCTGCAACTCTCATTTTTCCTACACATTACATATTTTTCATGTAAATAATGAAAAACATTAGTGCATATTTAACAATTTTCAAATACATGATTATCATTTTTTTTCAAGCATATGTTCTTGATGTCTACTTTTTCATATGCATTGTACATTTTTTATTAGGTTTTCAAATACTTGTTTTGAATTGTTTCTAATGTTAAACATTTTTCAAATACATGTTGAAACATATTTTTGTAATACAAAACATTTTAAAGAACTATGTGAACGTGTTTATACATTGCATAAACATATTTTCTAAGACTATCACAAAGATTTTGTTTGAAGTGCGTGAACATTTTTCTAAATTTAATGTACATTTCTGAATGGTACGAAACATTTATTTCAATTATGCGTACTGCATACATAACTTTTACATTGTATAAACTCTTCATAAATGCCACGAACATTTTTTTAACACGTGAACATTTTGGAATTGGAAATACATTCTTTTAATGGTACAAAGAGCGAACATTGTTTTCACTGCAGCGATGAACACTTTGAAAAAATTAACTAATTTGTTTTTGCAATATGTGCATTTAATATTTCTAAAAATATAAACAAAAGTAAAAGAACGTGTGCGATATCAACATGATAACTCGATGAGGTTACTGGCCCGTCCCACTACTGGCTCGCTGCAGGCACGCTTGCATGCGAATCACTACGAATAATACATACAAACGTGCCCCACTATTTGAGGCGTCTTGCTCGTACCGACCGTTAAGTCTATCGCTCACCGGATTGCATGGGGAAAACGATACGCCCAAAGAATCTGGGTGGTCTTGGTTTCCGTGACATGAAAATGTTTAGCCAAGCTCTATTAGCAAGGAAGCATGGAGGCAAAAGTTATGTGCTCGTTTGATGGAAGTAAAATACTATATATGGGGAAAACTCCTAGACGGTGTTGGCAATCTTCCTCCCGGTTTGAGGAACGTTCCGTCGATATATCTTTTCTTTGTTTTCTAAAGGTTCTTCAGTTTTTTATGGGCTTTTGTTTCCTATTTTCTGTTTTTTTCGTTTTTTATCTATATTTATTTTGAAAATTCGAGATTTATTTTTATTTTTGAACATACTCCAAATTTCGGGAATATTTTTATAATTTTTATTAAATTTTACAAATTCATGAATAGTTTTCTAATTCATGTATTAAATTTTGTGCACATTTCTTTCAAATTCTCGACCGTTTTCAACTTGTGAGTACTTTTGGAAACATTTTTAAAATTATAGTGTTTTTAAAATCATGAACATTATGATTCATTAGGAAAATTCTGATTCGTGGATATTTTATAAATTAGTGAACTTTTTAAATGGTCATCGATTTTTTTCAAATTTGGAATAATTCAAATTTGTAAAATAAATTAATAGAATAAATTCGACTGAAAATAAAAACTAGTCGTACATATGTTTTTTTTTTAAGAATGGACCACGCTAGGTTTGTGAATGTGGGCGTGGCGGTGCCATGGGCAGCTCAAATGGAGCGATGGCCATCTACTGCATGGGCGATGTTGGCTTATGCATTGCTACAGATGATACACATAACTACCTTAATTGGCGTCAATAGAATTCCTATTTGGCATTTTTTACATCAAATAGGATGGTTGGTGCACAAAGCGCTCCTCTGACTGGGTCCTCGCATTGCCACCGCAATGTAGTGATTGTGGTTTTCTTAAACAATAAAAACGAAAAATGAAATTTTCCTAAAATGTAAAAATCCATTTTTTATAAATATGCAAACACTATTTTGAGAACACGGAACAAACTATTTTTTATTTTATTTTAAAATTCTGGACAACATTCTATGAAAATAAAAGTTTACGGAAAAATAACATCTTTTAAAACACAAACTTTTTTGAAAATTTTGAACATTACAAAAGTTATGATTATGTTTCTAACATGAATTTTGTATTAATTTTGGGAACAATTTTCTACTGCCCAACAATTAGTTTTTGTTTTGTACTATTTTTGAAATTTTTAAAAAATCAACGCATGACTAATTACCCAAAAACTGAAAATAGGAAAATGGCTTTTGTGCTCGAAGAATACCAGAGGTTTAAGGCTCAGTCCGAGGTGGGCCCTTAGTGCCTAGGTGCCTTGTGGAGGCGTCTACCTTACAGGGGCACCTAGGCCTCCCTCACATGGTCTCTAGTGCCCACTAACTTATTTACACACAATGTAAACACTATCCCAAATTACCATGTATTTTTCGTTGCCACCGCTTCCTGTTCCGAGGAAATATCGTTTTCAGTCATGATTCGGTACTCTACCGGAGGGGAAATTTGTCTCTATCTTCATCGACATTGACCCTCATGCTTCAAGATGAGTTGTGAGTAATCCACCCTCTAGACTAAGGGTTCATGGGAGTAGCCAAAATGTAAACTCTCCACTTTGATGCTCTATACAATGACCATATGAGTTGCCCTACACGATAGTGGTTAATCTAATGTATTCTTTAGCGGTGATGTTGATCATGTGATGAATTATTATTTTTATTCAGATTTATGGATGTCTTTATGTTGATATATAAATGTATATTTCTACCCAATTACTAGTTCATTTTTGGTCACTTAAGAATGGCAATCAGTAGTGGGAGAGTGATGACCCACAAGTATAGGAGTCAATCATAATCTTTCCGATCAGTAAGAGTATCGAACCCAACGAGGAGTAGGAGGTAAGATAGTTTTGATAGATAGTTTTATAACAAGATAATTGATAACAAGTAACAAGTAACAAAAGTAGCAAAGTGTGGCAAGTAGCTCAATCCTTAATTATGCTAAGGACAAGTCGGTGATAATTCTTATAGTGATTAAAATGCTCTTGAGGACACATGGGAATATCATCGAGTTGCTTTCACCACGATTCATCTACTTACGTTCATTGCCTTTATAAGCGTTATGCGGGTGGACCGGACCTAACGCATTGCTCTTATTGAACAAATACATGTTGGGGAACATTACATGGAAAACAAAAAAATTCCTACGCAAACGCAAGATCTATCCATGGTCATGAGCATCTACAAGAGGGAGAGTGGATCTACATACCCTTGTAGATCACTAAGAGGGAAGCGTTAAGAAACGCGATTGATGTAGTCGAACGTCTTTACGATCCAAATTGCAAGCTGTCCCATGATCCAATCACGATCCGTCCCACGATCCAATCACGATCTGTTCCACGATCCAATCACGGTCCTTCCGATCTAGTGCCGAACGAACGGCGCCTCCGCGTTCAGCACACGTACATCTCGATGACGATCTCCGCCTTCTTGATCCAGCAAGAGGTAGAAGAGAGGTAGATGAGTTCTTCGGCAGCACGACGGCGTGATGGCGGTGGTGGTGGAGCTGTCCCAACAGGGCTTCGCCAAGCACAACCAAGACGATCTAGTGGAGAACAGATCTAGAGGGCGAGAGAGGCAACCGTGGCTTTTCTGGTTGGGGGCTGCCCTAAAAAAACTCCAGTATATATAGGAGGGAGGGAGGAGGAGGCAGCCCTAGGGTTTCCCCTATTCAGCCGAACCAAGGAGGAGGAATCCTCCCCCCACTCGGATTCCTCCTCCCACGAGCAAGGTGGAGTCCAGGGAGGATCCCCCCACTTGGCTTTCCTCCTTCCTCTTCGCATGGGCTCTTAGGGGCTGGCTTGCCCAGTCCACTAAGGGCTGGTGCACCACCCCTAAGGCCCATGCCCCCCCCCGAGTGAGTGGCCCCTCTCGATGGACCCCCGGAACAATCCCGGGACCCCCGATACACTATCAGAAATATCCGAAACATTTCCGGTGACCAAAATGGGACTTCCTATATATCAATCTTTACCTCCAAACCATTTTGGATCTCCTCGTGATGTCCGGGATCTCATGCGGGACTCCGAATAACCTTGGTCATCAACATACATAACTCAATACTACCAAAATGTCACCGAACGTTAAGTGTGCAGACCCTGCGGGTTCGAGAACTATGCAAACATGACCGAAACACCTCTACGATCAATAACCAATAGCGGGACCTGGATGTCCATATTGGTTCCCACATATTATACAAAGATCTTTATCGGTTGAATCTCTATGCCAAGGATTCAGTTAATCACGTATGTCGTTCCCTTTGTTCTTCGGTATATTACTTGCTCGAGATTCGATCGTCGGTATCTCTATACCTAGTTCAATCTCATTACCGGCAAGGCTCTTTACTTGTTCCATAATACAAGATCACGTGGCTAATTCTTTAGTTACTTTCCTTGCAAGGCTCATTGTGATGTCGTATTACCGAGTGGGCCCTGAGATACCTCTCCATCACACGGAGTAACAAATCCCAGTCTTGATCCATGCCGACCCAATAGACACCCTCGGAGATACCTGTAGAGCATATTTATAGTCACCCAGTTACGTTGCGACGTTTGATACACACAAGGTATTCCTCTAGTGTCAGTGGGTTGCATGATCTCATGGTCATAGGAACAGATACTTGACATGCAAAAAACTATAGCGATAAACTGACATGATCATATGCTATGTTTATAGTTTGGGTCTTCTCCATCACATCATTCTCCTAATGATGTGATCTCATTATGAAATGGCATCCCATGTCCATGGCTAGGAAACCTTAACCATCTTTGATCAACGAGCTAGTCTACTAGAGGCATACTATGGACAGGGTGTTGTCTATATACCCACACTTGTATTTAGTTTCCAATCAATACAATTATAGCATGGGCAATAAACGATTATCATGAACAAGGAAATATAATAATAAAACACTTTATTTATTGCCTCTAGGGCATATTTCCAATAGAAACCACCTCATCACACGTGATGATCGGACTTGGGGTGGTGGATTTGGATCATGTCACACTTACACAACCTGAGGGATGTTGATTTGGGTGGGAGTTCTTAAGTAATATGATTAATTGAACTCATTATCATGAACATAGTCTAAGTGTCTTTGCAAATTATGTTGTAGATCACTAGCTCGCGCTGTAGCTCCCTGAAATTTGATACGTTCCTAGAGAAAATAGAGTTGAAAGATAATGGTAGCAATTATGCGGACTAGGTCCGTGATCAGAGGATTGTCCTCAGTTGCTACACAGAAGGCTTATGTCCTTAATCCACCGCTCGGTGCACCACCCCTCAAGCAGCGACTGTGGATGTTATGAACATCCGATAGTCACATTCTGCTGACTACTTGATAGTTTAGTGCGTCTTGCGTTACGACTTAGAATTCAGGCTCGAAATGCATTTTGAACATCACGGAGCATATGTGATGTTCCAAGAGATGAAATTGGATTTCAGGCTCGTGCCCATGTTGAGAGGTATGATACCTCCAACAAGATTCTTTGCCTGAAAGATGAAGGAGAATAGCTCAATCGGTGAGCATGTGCTCAGATTGTCTGGATGCTACAATCGCTTGAATCGAGTGGGAGTTGATCTTCCAAGATAAGATAGTGATTGATATAGTTCTCCAAGTCACTGCCACCAAGCTACTAGAGCTTCATGATGAACTATAAATATGCCAGGGATGGAAACTATGATCCCTGAGCTATTCGCAATGTTTGACACCGTAAAGTTACAAATCAAGAAGGAGCATCAAGTGTTGATGGTTAGTAAAACCACTAGTTTCGAGAAGGGCAAGGGCAATAAGGAGAACTTCATGAATGACAAGCAGTTGCCACTCCAGTGAAGAAACCCAAGGTTGAACCTAAACCCGAGACTAAGTGCTTGTATTATGAGGAGAACGGTCACTAAAGAGGAACTGTCCTAGATACTTGGTAGATAAGAAGGTTGGTACCGTCAACAGAAGTATATTTGATATATGTTTTATTCATGTGTACCTTACTAATACTCCTAGTAGCACATGGGTATTAGATGTCGGTTCAGTTACTAATAATTGGTAACTCGGAATAAAAGCTACACAATAAACGGAGACTAGCTAAGGGCGAGGTGACGATGTATGTTGGAAGTGTTTCCAAGGTTGATATGATCACAATCGCATGTTCTCTCTACCTTCGGGATTAGTGATGAACCTAAATAAATGTTATTTGGTGTTTGCGTTGAGCATGAACGTGATTAGATCATGTTTATTGCAATACGGTTATTCATTTAAGTTAGAGAATAATGGTTATTCTGTTTACCTAAATAATACCTTCAATGGTCATGCACTTGTATCTACCGGAAATATGCCCTAAAGGTGATAATAAATTAGTTATTATCATATTTCCTTGTTCATGATAATCATTTATTATCCAAGCTAGAATTTTATTGATCAGAAACTCAGAAACATGTGTGGATACGTAGACAACACCATGTCCCCAGTATGCCTCTAATAGACTAGCTCGTTGATTAGAGATGGTCAAGGTTTCCTAGCCATAGACATGAGATGTCATTTTATAACGAGATCACATCATTAGGATAATGATGTGATGGACAAGACCCAAACTATAAACATAGCATATGATCGTGTCAGTTTATTGCTATAGTTTTCGGCCTGTCAAGTATCTGTTCCTATGACCATGCGATCATGCAACTCACTGACACCAAAGGAATACTTTGTGTGTATCAAACGTCGGAACGTAACTGGGTGACTATAAAGATGCTCTACAGGTATCTTCGATGGTGTCTGTTGAGTTGGCATGGATCAAGACTGGGATTTGTTACTCTGTGTGATAGAGAGGTATCTCAAGGCTCACTCGGTAATACAACATCACAACAAGCCTTGCAAGCAAAGTGACTAATGTGTTAGCCATAGGATCTTGTATTACGAAACGAGTAAAGAGACTTGCCGGTAACGAGATTGTAGGAGCGAAAGCAGGTCTAGAGGGGGGTGATTAGACTACTTGACCAAATAAAAGTTTTGCCTTTTTCCCAATTTTAATTCTTGGCAAGTTTTAGCATTCATAGCATGTCAAGTACAGCCTACACTTGCATGTCTAAGAGTATAGCAACGAAAAATAAAGACATTGCACATATAAGTAAAGAGAGGGTTAGGAAAGCAAACACAAGTGATGACACGATGATTATTCCTGTGGTTCCGATAGGTGGTGCTATCGTACGTCCATGTTCATGGAGTCTTCAACCCATGGAGGGTAACGGTCGCGAGAGTCCACGGAGGGTTCCACGAAGAAGCAACCTTGACTATTCCATGCGGCTTCCGTCCACGAAAGACTAGCCTCACTATGGATAGATCTTCACGAAGTAGGCGATCTCCTTTCCCTTACAAACTTCTTGGTTCACTCCACAACATGAAGTAGGAGGCTCCCAAGTGATACCTAACCAATCTAGGAGGCACCACCCTCCAAAAGGTAATAGGCTAGGTAATGACGACGAACTCCTTGCTCTTGTGCTTCAAGATGATAGACTCCTCAACACACAATCACTCTCTCACAGTTTTGGCTTGGTAGAAGAGATGGGATTGGTGGAAAGCAACTTGGGAAGGCTAGAAATCAAGATCCATATGGTTGGAGTGGAAGATCTTGACCTCAACACAAGGGTAGGTGGTTCTCTCTCAGAAAACTGAGTAGGATAGGTATGTAATAGTTCTAAGTGCTTCTCTTCGAGTGGGTGGTGGTGAAGGGGTATATATAGGCATCCCCAAAAATCCAACCGTTACACGCAAAATGACCAACTCGGTGACACCGATGTGTAAATCTAGGTGGCACCGAAGTGACCAAAAGTGGCAACTTTTTAATCTCGGAGGGACCGATATACAATTCTCGGTTGCACCGACAAGGTGACCAACGGTCAGATTTGCCAATCTCGGTAACGCCGATTCACCATTTTCGGATGGACCGAAAATGTGAACTTGCGTAACAGAATTTTGGCAACCCAACTCGGTGGCACCAAGACCATGGTCGGCTGCATTGAAGTGTTAGGGTTTGGCTGAGTCTGTCTAGGGTTTAGAATCAGTGGCACCGGGATAGGAATGTTGGTTGCACCGATTTTGCATATTTGGCTTTGGACAAACTTTGGTGGGAGGGATTCTGGATGTTTTGGTGACTGTCACTTGTGCACGTTTCAGCATATTGTTCACCATCAAAACTTTACCCCCTTTTAATAGTATTGGCTTTCCTATACACTCAAAGTGATTTCTCACAAATGTAAAATGTAGATTCCTCTTGCTTGAAGCTTGGCCAACCTATTTCCTTGCATCTTGGGGTAATTCCACAATCCTTTGGCCATCCCTATCATTGAACTTGTCTTGAAATATACCTGGTGGAAACATTAGTTCAATGACTTATATGTTGTTATTAATTACCAAAACCACCAAGGGAGCAAATGTGCTTTCAATCTCCCCTTTTTTGGTAATTGATGACAACATATAGATCAAAGCTTCGACAAAGATATAATCATGGAATATAATTGTCGCTTTGAGAAGTATGTGATAAGCAAGAGCTCCCCCTAAATTTGTGCATTATTTTTAAATTTACGTTTGAATGCAAATGCACAATTGATTAGGTACATGGGTTACTTCTTACATGTCACATACCACTTGGTGTTGTGCAAGAGTAATTTGAGTGAACATCATAGCACAACACAATCAACCAAAGATGAATAATCATCACATAAGCATGAAGATGATAGGAAATAGTAGCATCACACATCAAAGCATGTGATCAAACATCATCAAGCGTGTATCACAAGCAAAGAAAAATAGTATCACAGTAACCAAAAGCAATTGTTTTTGAAAAAGCAACAAAACACCAAATGCTCTCTCACTCGAAGCCTAAAGATCTATATACACTTCTCCCCCTTTGGCAACATGTTACCAAAAAGTTCAAAGGCATATATCTAAGCGTTCTTGGGCTGATCTCCTCCAGTTGTTGATGAAGGAGTCGAGAGAACAGCGTCGGCGAAGATCTCTGCAAATGTTGTGGATGGAGCTGGAGTGGTCACTGGAGGAACTAGAACTGATGGAGCAGGAGCTGTGCTGACAGTAGCAGGAGCTGATGAAGAGGGCCTCAAGTCTGGTGCAGGCACTGTGGCTGATCTTGCCTGAGTAGTGAACTGGGTGCCCGGCCTGAGAGGTGATCCATCCTCATCTTCATCATCATCATCATCATCTGAAGAAGTAGAAGTGACCCGAGGGATGTGCACGGAGTCAACTTCCTTTTGAAGCTCTATAACAGTCTTCAACAACTTGTTCACCTCATCACCAAGAGTCTTGATCCTTGTCTCAAAGATACTCATAAGATTGTTCTGGTTGTCCAGAATCCCCTTGGTATCTTTCTGCATCCCCTGAACGGCTAAGATCAGAAGATCCATTTGCTCGTTTCTGGATCTGGGGACTTGAGCACTAGCGGCTTGAACTGCTTCTACCTCTGCCTGTGGTGTAGCATATGTGGGATGATCTGGGTCCATCACCACAACATTATCCTCGAGACCTGGCTGTAGGGGCAGATGTGGACGATCTAGAGCAAAACCGTGCTTCTCCAACTGAGAGTTGATAAGCATCTGGATGTAGGGTGCATAACAGCAAGAGCGCTTTTAATCAGCAGCAACCCTCTTGATTGTCTCAACTATCAAATCCATGACTCTAATCCTGGTGTTCCTGTCAAGGTAAAGCAACATGTTGATGGAGTAGCCTCGGATCATCTTATCATCTCCTAACTTGGGAATCAAGGTATGCCTCAGAATAGTGTTCATGGTATGGAGGCCTGCTTGCAGATAGTAGATGGATCCTAGCTTGTGAGATTGCACCTTGTCTGCAGGGATAGGAGTATACATATCCTTCATGGCATTGTGACTTGCCTTGGATTCTGAGTATACATCCAGATCACCCTCCTGATCATTTGGAACTCCTAGAAGTGCAGCCCACTCCTCAACAGTAGATTCATACCTTGCTCTTTCAGTCATCCATACAATTCTACCATCTCCTTAGAAATGTGCAGTGGATTAGAATTGCATGATCATCTCGTAGTTCCATGCAGTAAGCTCTCTGCCAATGAACTCATCCAGACCAATGCAGTGGAAATTATCTTGGACACTTGGAAAGTAGTCCACATTCTCCTTAATGAATTTCCAATCGACATATCTCATATCGCTAACAATTGGGCTCTTGTCAAGCAGCACTGTCTCATAAAAATCATGGTGTAGAACCTATAGTCAACATCAGTTTTCTTCCTCTGGGCATAAGGACCTATGGCTCTCCAGGCTCCCAATCATGAGTCTTTACTCTTCTTCATGTCTTCAGCAACTAAGTGGCTGGCATCATGTACTGGAAGATGTGGTCTGAGCTTCATCAAAGTAGTCAAGTCATCATCATCTTCAAGTCTGGAGGCAGTCCCCTTGTTCTTCTCAGAAACTGGAATGTCTCTGGTAGTCCTCTTGGACTTCTGTGTAGCAGCTTTCTTGGATGTAGGCTTGCTGCTCTTGGAAGTGCCAGTCTTTGGCATAGCATCAGCCATAAGCTTCTTGGCTTTCTTCTTGGGAGGGGCTTTCTCAACATGTTCTTCCTCCTCTTCCTTAGTAGCAGCACCAGCAGCCTCCTCTGGATCTTCATACATGGAGGTAGGCTTGCCAATCACATGGATAATCCTCTTCCTGGACTTCTTCTCCCCTGCCTTCTTAGGCATAGACGTCCTTGGGGGATCAACACACATTGTGGCTCTAGCACTCTCATGTGCTTTTATAGTCTCTGAGCTAGCATAGACCTTGCTGACAACTCTTCTGGAAGAAGTAGCTTCAATTGCTGACTTCTTAGTAGCATTTTCTTGCTTCTTGGCAAGAATCTCCTCAGGAATAAAGTCTGAATCTTCTTCATCAGAGTTTAGCTTCTTCCTGTTCCTGGTGGCAGCCTTGGGCAACCCATGAGAGCTGGGGGTGCCTGGATCTAAAAAAGAACTGGGCTCTGGGCTTGTGCCTGAACTCATATCAACTCTCCGCTCTGCCAAATTTTGACTGTCCTTTGTATCTGACATACTGACCCTGTGAATACAGTATAGGAGAGAAGAAGTAGATGAGTCATCAAAAAATGAGGTTGGTTTTTGAAATTTTGAACAATAAATTTTCAAGATTTTTGCATTCTGTCAAATAAATATCGATACAACCGAAACAATTTTTTCGGTGGTGCCGAGACAGACTCACTCACTTAACCGAACCTTGGCACCCTTTTCGGTGAGACCGAAAAGAGGTACTTGGTTCCAATGAGTCAGTTCTCAGCAACACAGAAGTTCACATCGGTGAGACCGGTATGTCTATTTTGGTTCCACCAAGATTTATTGGGCGGGCGGCAAAACCCTAGAAAATTCACCATTCACTAGACTATGGAGATTTCATGTGGATAGGAATACGTGCAAAGAGTGTATTATAGATAAACTTGAATCTAATGCGTAAGAATCGGATGAGGAGTGCAAAAGAGGTCGAATTCGTACCCTAACTTGGTGCGGATCCTCTACGGCGGCGACGAGGGAGAGGATTTCGTCGGCAACGACGATTCCCAGGGGCGGAGGAGCGCAGGGAGACAAGGGCGACGACTAGGGGTCTCGTAGGCGACAGCTTAGGGTTCTGAGGAGCGACGATTGAGATTGAATTTCAAAGCATTGGGGTCCATAACTTTTATACCCACCATTGTCGGTGGCACCGATTCTAACTTTTCGGTGTCACCGAGTTCCTCAACTGTTAGTTGACAGGGAAACTCAGTGTAACCGACAAGATGGAATCGATGGTACCGAGATTGAAAACCAAATCAACCCTAGGCATTCGGTGAGACCGAGATTTTGTGGTTGGTTCCACCGAGATGCACTTGGTAGGTTTTAATGGTCAGTCCTTGTCGATACGGAACTCCGAGTGCTCCACACACACAAGGGTCGAAAAGCACTTGTTCAAATTTTGTGATGCAGCATGAATAGTGTATGAGTTGAGAAAGCATAGATAGCTAAAGAAGTGGTCCTAGGCATTCTTGTATATCCAATTGGCAAAAGATAAATCAACAGCCAAATAGCAACAATTGGATATCCTTGAATGGGAAAATAAATGCAGACCAACATGCTCACACAATCAGATGTCAAATGAAATCATGGCAAACATGCACAAACACTCTAGCATCTAACAAGCACTTGGGCAATGACGAAGTCATCGATATATGAGTATTTGTCTTAGGAGCCAAGTAAGAGTACTTGATCATAGGTCATACTCATCGTTTAAGCACAAGTGGGGTTACCACTTTTACATAAAGCATTTAATGTTGTCACATACTAATAGATGCTTTCACTCAAGTCTTAGAGTAAATCTCCCCCTTGATGTGACATCCCCCCATAAGAGGGATAAACTAACCTTGGGTTTTGTCGATGAAGAATTCATGTTGGTGAGGTAGTGGTGGATGCTCAAGGTTGATCAGGATCACCAAGAGTTGGGAGCATCCTTGTTGTTTCCTTACTCTACTCACCTACATGGGTTAGTCCCAACACACAAGAGACAAATACAAGGATATCTATGGACATGGAGTGCAAAGCATGTGTAATGATGTCCATTGATTTGTTGATTACCTTGTCCCTTGCTTACCTTTGAGGGAATGTGTGACTCCTTGATCTATTGCATAGGGTTGATGCTGATTGCAAATAGATCTTGCCAATAATGAATATGAGTGAATTTCATTGGCGGAGTCACCCCTCAATAACTCTCTAGTTCTTCTTATTGGGAACCCACATTGAGTTGATGGGGATCCTTGGTGTTGAAGTAGCACTTGTAGATGTTGATCTTGTAGTAGCCTTGGGAACCCACTTCACCAAAGCTTGGGGTTCATCTTCATAAGAGTCAAAGTCCTCTTTGAGCTTGTTCTTGCCCTTGAGCTTGTGGTCTTGTGGTGGAAGGTCATCTTGAGTGTTTTTCCCCTTGGGAAGAGTATTTTAATACTTCTCCTTTTGAGGAACAAACTTGGGCTCAGGATATTGACCTTCTTCCCATTCAACTCCATTAGCGTTGAAGTAGCCAACACCGCGATTCTTCCGGTATCCTCCATGCTTGCGTACACTCTCATCAAATTGTTTGTACCCTTCAAGACTCTTGTAGATACCTTTCTCTATAATCCCTTTCAATAAAGCATTTTCTTGCTGAAGTGTAACTTGGCTAAGAGAATCATCATTAGTGGAATCAATAGAACTACTAGGAGCAACATCATTGGGTTTAGCATTTTTATTGTTGGTACTAGATGAAGAACCTTTCTTTCCTTTGTTACTAGTTTTTTTAGATTTGATTTGTGGCATGAATGTAGACAAGAGTAGTCGTTTGGAAACATAAGATGAAGTCTTCTTTCGAAGATCGTCATTGATAGCTTTAAGAAATTCATGTTCTTGCTCGAAATTGAGCTTCTCGAAGCGTAGCTTCTCATGAGTTCTTAAAAGCTCTCTATGATCTTCAATAGTAGATTCACGAGCTAACTTAAGAGTGTTGAGTTCTTTAGTTATCTCTTCTATTTTCATCTTATCATCGTCAATTGACTTATCTTGACTAGAATGAGAAATATCAAGTTCATTAGGATCAACATCACTAGTTTTATCACATAGCAAGTCATCATCGTAAAGCAAATCATCTTCATCACTAACGAAATCAAGATATTCGGGGTGTGATACCTTGGGGCCTTTATCCATGAAGCAACTTCCACCTCCTTCATTTGGTGAATCAAATAGATCATAGGAGTTGGTTGTCACTAGTGCAATTCCGGCAACACCATCATCTTGACTATAGTCGGAGTTGGAGTGATAGACGAGTGGTTGTCGGAGTCGGAGCCAGAAACCCATTCACCAACATGAGCTTGATGCTTTCTTCTTGAGTAGATCTTGGTGTGCTTGTCCTTCTTCTTCGAGTCCCTACTTCTCCTTGAGGGTCTTCGTTCATAACGATCATCTCTACTCCTTATCTCTCTTTGAGGTGATTCATCTCTTGAGCTTCGTATTCTTGGTGACTCTTCTCTTCGTTTGTAGGGAGCCGAGCACCCATTGGAGTAGTGTTCGGGCTTCCCACAGTTGTAGCAGTTTCGGTCACGACTTGATGAACGCTTCTCTTCATGTCTTGAGTTGGAGCTGCGATCTTTGCTTCTATTCTTGTAGAACTTGTTGAATTTCTTGACCATGAGGCTTATCTCTTCATTTGTGACAAGGTTTTCGCTTGAGGTAGCGGGATCATCACTTGTGGCTTTGTAAGCACCGCTACACTTGTGATGAAGGTCTTCCTTGTCTTTGAGTGTCATCTCATGAGAAACAATTCTACCAATCACTTCTGTTGGTTTGAGATCTTTGTAGTTGGGCATCATTTGGATCAATGTGCACACGGTGTCATAGCTCTCATCCAAAGCTCGAAGTATCTTCTTGATGATGAACTTGTCAGTCATTTCTTCGCTTCCTAAGCCGGCAATCTCATTGGTGATGAGAGCTAGCCTAGAGTACATTTCAGCGACTCCTTCACCAACCTTCATCTTGAACTTGTGAAGTTGACCTTGAAGAACATCTAACTTGGATTCTCTCATGGAGTCAGTTCCTTCGTGTATATCAACCAAAGTATCCCAAATCTCTTTTGCATGTTCAAGACGGCTGATTTTGTTGAATTCTTCAGGACATAGGCAGTTGAAGAGAATGTCACATGCTTGAGCATTGAGTTGCAACATCTTCAATTCATCCGTAGACGCTTCACGATCCATTTCCTTTCCATCCGCAAAGAATTCACCTTGCAAGCCAACACGAACAATAGCCCAAATGGCAGGATTATGACCAAGCAAATGCATTTCCATTTTATGCTTCCAACTAGCAAAATTAGTGCCATCAAAGTACGGACCTCTACGGTGATAATTTCCCTCACTAGATGCCATACTTCTCCTAGGTTGTGAAGCCAATGCAATGGATACCAAAGCTCTGATACCACTTGTAGGATCTAAAGTAGGTCTAGAGGGGGCGGGTGATTAGACTGCTTGATCAAATAAAAGTTTTGCCTTTTTCCCAATTTTAATTCTTGGCAAGTTTTAGCATTCATAGCATGTCAAGTACACCCTACACCTGCATGTCTAAGAGTATAGCAGCGGAAAATAAAGACATTACACATGTAAGTAAAGAGAGTGTTAGGAAAGCAAACACAAGTGATGACACGATGGTTTTTCCCGTAGTTCCAATAGGTGGTGCTATCATACGTCCACATTCAGGGAGTCTTCAACCCACGGAGGGTAACTGTTGCGAGAGTCCACGGAGGGCTCTACCCACGGAGGGATCCACGAATAAGCAACCTTGACTATTCCATGTGGCTTCCGTCCACGAAGGACTAGCCTCACTATGGGTAGATCTTCACGAAGTAGGCGATCTCCTTTCCCTTACAAACTTCTTGGTTAACTCCACAACACGAAGTAGGAGGCTCCCAAACGACACCTAACCAATCTAGGAGGCACCACCCTCCAAAAGGTAATAGGATCGGTAATGACGATGAACTCCTTGCTCTTGTGCTTCAAGATGATAGACTCCTCAGCACACAACCACTCTCTCACAGATTTGTCTTGGTAGAAGAGATGGGATTGGTGGAAAGCAATTTGGGGAGGCTAGAAATCAAGATCCATATGGTTGGAGTGGAAGATCTTGACCTCAACACAAGGGTAGGTGGTTCTCTCTCAGAAAACTGAGTAGGATAGGTATGGAATAGTTCTGAGTGCTTCTCTTCGAGTGGGTGGTGGTGAAGGGGTATATATAGGCATCCCCAAAAATCCAACCGTTACACACAAAATGACCAACTCGGTGACACAAATGTGTAAATCTTGGTGGTATTGAAGTGAACAAAAGTGGCAACTTTTGAATCTCGGTGGGACCGATATACAATTCTCGGTTGCACCGACAAGGTGACCAACGGTCAGATTTGCCAATCTCGGTGACACTGATTCACCATTTTCGGACGGACCAAAAATGTGAACTTGCGTAATAGAATCTTGGCAATCCAACTCGGTGGCATCGAGAGCAGGGTCGGTTGCACCAAAGTGTTAGGGTTTGGCTAAGTCTGTCTAGGGTTTAGAATCGGTGGCACCGGGATAGGAATGTTGGTTGCACCGATTTTGCATATTTGGCTTTGGACAAACTTTGGTGGGAGAGTTTGTGGATGTTTTGGTGACTGTCACTTGTGCACGTTTCAGCATATTGTTCACCATCAAAACTTTACCCCCTTTTAATAGTATTGGCTTTCCTATGGACTCAAAGTGATTTCTCACAAATGTAAAATGTAGAGTCCTCTTGCTTGAAGCTTGGCCAACCTATTTCCTTGCATCTTGGGGTAATTCCACAATCCTTTGGCCATCCCTATCATTGAACTTGTCCTAACATATACCAGGTGGAAACATTAGTTCAATGACTTATGTGGTGTTATTAATTACAAAAACCACCAAGGGAGCAAATGTGTTTTCAGAGATTGAACTAGGTATGGAGATACCGATGATTGAATCTCGGGCAAGTAACATACTGATAGACAAAGGGAACATCGTACAGGATTATCTGAATCCTTGACATAGAGGTTCAACCGATAAAGATCTTCGTAGAACGTGTAGGAACCAATATGGGCATCCAGGTCCCGCTATTGGTTATTAACCGTAGAGGTGTCTTGGTCATGTCTACATAGTTCTTGAACCCACAGGGTCTGCACACTTAACGTTCTGTGATGAATTGGTATAGATGTGTTATGTATGTTGGTGACCGAAGGTTGTTCGGAGTCCCGAATGAGATCCCGGACATGACGAGGAACTGTGGAATGGTCTAGAGGTGAAGATTCACATATAGGAAGTTCTGTGTTGATCATCGGGAAAAGTTCGGGCGACACTCGTAATGTACCGGGGGTGTCGGAAGGTTTCCGGGGGGTCCACCGGATGGATCCACCAGCCCCGAAGGGCCCCATGGGCTGTGACAGAGGGCGCACCAGCCCCTGGTGGGCTGGTCACCCCTCCCACAAGGCCCATGCGGCCGAAGGTTGGAAGGGGGAACCCTAAGGGGGCGGCCACCTTGCCTTGGAGCCAAGCCACCCCTTGGCCGCCCCCTCCTCTTGGCCGCCCCCTAGGGGTGAGAACCCTAGGGCGCATCCCTTCCCCCCTTTCCCCTATATATATGAGAGAGGGAGGAGGGCAGCCAAACCACAAGCCATGGCGCAACCCTTCCTCCCTCCCAGATCGCTTCTCCTCTAGTAGATTGGTTCGGCGCCGCTTAGCGAAGCTCTGCCGGATCAGCTCCACCACCATCACCGCCACGCCATCGTGCTGCCAGAGAACCCATCTACCTCTCCACTCCCTCTTGATGGATCAATAAGGCGGAGATCATCATCGAGATGTACGTGTGCTGAACACGGAGGTGCCGTCCGTTCGGCGCTGTATCAGGATGGATCGTGGGACGGCTGTGATTTGGATCACGAAGACGTTCTACTACACCAACCACTTTTCTTAAATGCTTCCACTTAGCAATCTACAAGGGTATATGGATCTGATCTCTCCTCTCGTAGATGCTCATCTCCTAGATTGATCTTCATGAAGTGTATGAATTTTTTTGTTTCCCATGCAACGTTTCCCAATAGTGGCATCATGAGCTAGGTCTATGTGTAGATGAGATCATGAGTAGAACACAAAGGAGTTTGTGGGCGTTGATGCTCAGATTGCTTCCTCCCTTTGTCATTTTTTGATTCAGCGATATTGTGGGATGGAGCGGGCCGGACCAAACTTACTCGTATGCTTACGAGAGACTGGTTCCATCGACTAACATGTGACTTTGTTGCATAAAGATGGCTGGCGGGTGTCTATCTCTCCTACTCTATTTGGATCGGATTCAACAAAGGCGGTCCTTGAGAAGGTCGAATAGCAATTTGTGTATCACCATTGTGGTTTTTGCGTAGGTGAGAATGGTTCATGCTAGATACCCGTAGAAGCCACGTAAAACATGCAACACCAATTATAGGACGTCTAACTTGTTTTTGCAGGGTATGTTGTGATATGATATGGCCAATTACATGAGGAGATATATATGATGTATGAGATGATCATGTTTTGTATAGAATATCGCGACTTGCATGTCGATGAGTACGACAACCGGCAGGAGCCATAGGGTTCTCTTTAATTATTGTATGACCTGCGTGTCAACCATTAAGCGCTATGTAGTGCTTTACTTTATCGCTAAGCTGTAGCAATAGTAGTAGAAGCATGGTGGGCGCGACAACCCCAATGACTACACATTGATGGAGATCATGGTGTCATGCTGGTGACGATGGAGTTCATGCCGGTGCTTTAAAGATGGAGATCAAAAGCACAAGATCATGTCCATATCATGCGTGACAACCATAGTGGCAACAAGGAAATCAAGCCGGTTTTTAGAGCAACCCCAAGCAGTTGAAAAGCGGGTAGTATCATGTCATTACAACCAGTACTTGCAGGCATGACCGCAAGGTCCAGTAGAGGGCTGCCAATATGGTTGAGCCGGCTATCCCTATCTACCTAAACTGACAAGAACAACCCATAACCTAGAGTAGAGACGATCATCCTTCCCGGGTTGACAACCCAGCTGGTCTTTCTTTGGTGTTGGCGCCTCAAGTTGGGGGGATATAAGCTCACAAAGGTACTCATGGATGCGGAACACTCGGGTTAAACTTGATGAGCCTAGCATGTACAGACATGGCATCGAAACACAAGAGACTGAAAGGTCGAACATGAGTCATATAGTAGATATGATCAACATGATGATGTTCACCATTGAAACTACCTCAACTCACGTGATGATCGGACTTGAGTTGGTGAATTTGTATCATGTAACACTTGGATGACCGGAGGGATGTCAATTTGAGTGGCAGCTTTAGTAATTTGATTAACTAAACTCATTATCTTGAACAATAGTCTTAGTAACCTTTGCATATTTATGTTGTAGATCAATGGCTCGTGCAGTAGTTCCCCTGAATTTAAATGCGTTCCTAGAGAAATCCAAGTTAAAAGATGATGGAAGTAACTTTGTGAACTGGGCCCGTAATCTGACGATTATCCTCACGGCTTCCTAGAAGGCTTATGTCCTTGATACACCGCTTGGTGATCCACCCGCTCTTGTGTCGTCCGAAGACGTTAAGAACGCTTGGGAGGCACGTTCTGGAGATTACTCGGTAGTTCAATGTGCAATGTTGTATGGCTTAGAACCAGGACTTCAAAGACGTTTTGAATGTCATGGAGCATATGAGATGTTCTAGGAGTTGAAGTTTATCTTTGAGAAGAATGCCCGGATCGAGAGGTATGAGACCTCCGATAAGTTCTATGCTTGCAAGATGGAGGAGAACGGGTCTGTCAGTGAACATATACTCAGAATGTTTGGGTATTCAAACCATCTGGCTGAGTTAGGGATGCCCCTTCCACTGGATGCGATCACTGACATAGTTCTTAAATCATTGTCACCTAACTACAAGAGCTTTGTGTTGAACAATAACATGCATGGGATGACCAAGTGAGTCGTCGAGCTATTTGCGAAGTTGAAAATTGATGAGTCCGATATCAACAAGAACATCAAATGTTAATGGTCAATAAAACCACTGGTTTCAAGAAGAATGGCAAGGGCAAGAAGGGTAACTCCAAGAAGGGTGGCAAAGCAGTTGCCCCTCCCATGAAGAAACCCAAGTCTGGACCCAAGCCAGAAACTGAGTGCTTTCATTGCAAGGGAGCTGGTCACTCTAAGCGGAACTGACACAAGTATCTGGCCGACAAGAAGGCGGCCAACACTAAACAAGGTATATATGATATACATGTTATTGATGTGTACCTTACCAACTCTCGTTGTAGTGCCTGGGTATTTGATACCGGTTTGGTTGCTCACATTTGCAACTCAAAATAGGAGCTACGAAATAGATGAAGGCTGGCAGAGGACGAAGTGACGTTGTGCGTGGGAAATGGTTCCATGGTTGATGTGATCGTCGTCGGCACGCTCGCTCTTCGATTACCATCGGGATTAGTGATGAAACTGAATAATTGTTATTTAGTGCCTGCGTTAAGCATGAACATCATATCTGGATCTTGTTTATTGCGAGATGGTTACTCATTTAAATTAGACAATAATGGTTGTTCTATTTATATGAGTAATATCTTAAAGGTCATGCACCCAATGTGAGGGATTTATTCCTATTGAATCTCGATAGTGATGATACACATTTTCATAACATTGCTGCCACAAGATGTAGCGTTGATAATGATAGTACCACTTTCTTGTGGCACTGCCATTTAGGTCATATTGGTGTAAAACGCATCAAGAATCTCCATGCCAATGGACTTTTTGAGTCCTTGATTTTGAATCACTTGACACATGTGAACCATGCCTCGTGGGCAAGATGATTAAACCCCGTTCTCTGGAACAATGGAACGGGCAAGTGACTTGCTGGAAATCATACATGCTGATGTGTGTGGTCCGATGAGCATTGAGGCGCGCGGTGGACATTTTTATTTCTTGCCTTCACTCATGACGTAAGTAGATATGGGTATATTTACTTAATGAAACACAAGTCTAAAACGTTTGAAAAGTTCAAGCAATTTCAGAGTGAAGTTGAGAATCATCATAACAAGAAGATTAAATTCCTACGATCTGATCGAGGAGGAGAATATCTGAGTTATGAGTTTGGCTGTCACTTAAGACAGTGTGGAATTGCTTCACAATTGACACTGCCCGAAACACCAAAGCGTAATGGTGTGTCTAAACATCGTAATCGAACCTTATTAGATATGGTGCGTTCTATGATGTCTCTTGCCGATTTGCCACTATCGTTTTGGGGTTATGCATTAGAGACAACTGCATTCACTTTAAATAGGGCGCCATCGAAACCCGCTAAGACAACGCCATATGAACTATGGTTTGGCAAGAAGCCAAAGTTGTCGTTTCTTAAAGTTCGGGGATGTGATGCTTATGTCAAAAAGCTTCAACCTGAAAAGCTGGAACCCAAAGCGGAGAAATGCGTCTTTATAGGATACCCAAAAGTGATAGTTGGGTATACCTTCTATCTCAGATTCGAAGGCAAAGTGTTTGTCGCTAAGAACGCAACATTTCTTGAGAAAGATTTTCTCTCAAAAGAATTGAGTGGGAGGAAAATAGAACTTGATGAGGTTATTGAACCTTTACTTCAACCAGAGAGTAGCGCAGCACAGAAAGATGTTTATGTAGGGCCTGCATCGGTTGAAGAGGAAGTAAATGATGATGATCATGAAGCTTCGGATCAAGTTACTATTGAACCTCTTAGGTTGACAAGGGTGCGTACTGCTCCTAAGTGGTACGGCAACCCTGTCTTAGAGGTCATGTTATTAGACAACGATGAACCTATGAGCTATGGAGAAGCGATGATGGGACCGGATTCCGAGAAGGTTAGAGGCCATGAAATCCGAGATGGGATCCATGTATGAAAACAAAGTATGGACTTTGGAAGTATTACCTGAAGGGCGAAAGGCCATTCAGAACAAATGGATCTTTAAGAGGAAGATGGACGCGAACGGTAATGTAACCGTCTATAAAGCTCGACTTGTGGCAAAGGGTTTTTCACAAGTTCAAGGAGTTGACTATGATGAGACCTTCTCACCCATAGCGATGCTTAAATCCGCCAGAATCATGTTAGCAATAGCTGCATTTTTCGGTTATGAAATTTGGCAGATGGATGTCAAAACAGCGTTCCTTAACGGCTTCCTTAAGAAAGAGTTGTATATGATACAACCAATAGGTTTTGTCGATCTAGAGAATGCTAACAAAGTTTGAAAACTCTAGTGATCAATTTATGGACTGGTGCAAGCATCTCGGAGTTGGAATCTGCGCTTTGATGAGGTGATCAAAGCGTGCAGGTTTATACAAGTTTATGGAGAAGCTTGTATTTACAAGAAAGTGAGTGGGAGCTCTATAGCGTTTCTAATATTATATGTGGATGACATATTGCTGATTGGAAACAATATAGAAATGCTAGAAAGTGTGAAGGAATATTTGAATAAAAGTTTTTCAATGAAGGACCTAGGAGAAGCTGCTTTCATATTAGGCATTAAGATCTATAGAGATAGATCGAGACAGTTAATAGGACTTTCACAGAGCACATACCTTGAAAAAGTTTTGAAGAAGTTCAAAATGGATCAGTCCAAGAAGGGGTTCTTGCCTGTGTTGCAAGATGTGAAGTTGAGTAAGACACAATGCCTAGGGACTGCATAAGATAGAGAAAAGATGAGTGTCATCCCCTATGCTTCAGCCATAGGCTATATCATGCATGCAATGTTGTGCACAAGACCTGATATCAGCCTTGCCATAAGTATGGCTGGAAGGTTTCAAAGTGATCCAGGAATGGAGCACTGGACGATGGTCAAGAATATCCTAAAGTACCTGAAAAGGACTAAGGAAACATTTCTCGTTTATGGAGGTGATCAATATCTTGTCATAAAGGGTTACGTCGATGCAACCTTGGACACTGATCCAGATGACTCTAAGTCGCAAACCAGATACATATTTATTCTCAATGGGGGAGTGGTAAGCTGGTGTAGTTCCAAGAAGAGCGTGGTAGACGATTCTTCATGCGAAGCAGAGTACATCGCAGCCTCGGAGGCAGCAAAGGAAGGTGTTTGGATGAAGGAGTTCATGATAGATCTTGGAGTAGTGCCTAGTGCACTGAATCCAATGACTCTGTTCTGTGACAACACTGGTGCCATTGCTCTGGCCAAGGAACCAAGGTTTCACAAGAGGACCAGACACATAAAGCAATGCTTCAATTCCATCCGTGATCACATCAAGGAGGAGCACACAAATATTTTCAAAGTGCACAAGGATCTAAATGTCGTAGACTTGTTGACTAAACCTCTTCCAAGGGCTAAACATGATCAACACCAAAATTGTATGGGTTTTAGATTCATTACAATGTAAATCACATAGTGATGTGAGCTAGATTATTGACTCTCGTGCAACTAGGAGACTGTTTGAAATATGCCCTAGAGGCAATAAATAAAGTGTTTCTTATTATATTTCCTTGTTCATGATAATCGTTTATTGTCCATGCTATAATTGTATTGATTGGAAAATAAATACACATGTGGGTATATAGACAACACTGTGTCCCTAGTATGCCTCTAGTAGACTAGCTCATTGATTAAACATGGTTAAGGTTTCCTAGAAATGGGCATGGGATGCCATTTGATAATGAGATCACATCATTAGGAGAATGATGTGATGGACAAGACCCAAACTATTAACGTAACATGTGATCGTGTCAGTTTATTGCTACAGTTTTCTACATGTCAAGTATCTGTTCCTATGACCATGAGATCATGCAACTCACTAACACCGGAGGAATACTTTGTGTGTATCAAACGTTGCAACGTAACTGGGTGAATATAAAGATGCTCTATAGGTATCAAGACTGGTATTTGTTACTCCATGTGTTGGAGAGGTATCTCAGGGCCCACTCGGTAATATAACATCACAACAAGCCTTGCAAGCAAAGTGACTAAAGTGTTATCCACGGGATCTTGTATTACGGAACGAGTACAGAGACTTGCCGGTAACGAGATTGAACTGGGTATGGAGATACCGACGATCGAATCTCGGGCAAGTAACATACCGATAGACAAAGGGAACATCGTACGGGATTATCTGAATCCTTGACATAGAGGTTCAACCGATAAAGATATTCATAGAACATGTAGGAACCAATATGGGCATCTAGGTCCCGCTATTGGTTATTGACCATAGAGGTGTCTTGACATGTCTACATAGTTCTCGAACCCGTAGGGTCTGCACACTTAATGTTCGGTGACGAATTGGTATAGATGAGTTATGCATGTTGCTGACCGAAGGTTGTTCGGAGTCCCAGATGAGATCCCGGACATGATGAGGAACTCCGGAATGGTCCGTAGGTGAATATTCATATATAGGAAGTTCTGTGTTGATCACCGAGAAAAGTTCGGGCGTCACCCGGTAATGTATCGGGTGTGCCGGAAGGTTTCCGGGGTGTCCACCAGCCCCGAAGGGCCCCATGGGCTTTCAGAGAGGGCGCACCAGCCCCTAGTGGGATGGACTCCCCTCCCACAAGGCCCATGCAGCCGAAGGGTGGAAGGGGGAAATCCTAAGGGGGGCGGCCACCTTGCCTTGGGGGACAAGCCACCCCTTGGCCGCCGCCCCCTCCTCTTGGCCGCCGCCCCTAGGGGTGGGAACCCTAGGGAGAATCCCTTCCCCCCTTTCCCCTATATATATGAGAGATGGAGGAGGGAAGCCGCACCACAAGCCACGGCACAGCCCTTCCTCCCCTCCCAGATCGCTTCTCCTCTAGTAGATTAGTTCGGTGCCGCTTAGCGAAGCTCTGCTGGATCAGCTCCACCACCGCCGCCGCCACACCGTCGTGCTTCCAGGGAAACCATATACCTCTCCACTCCCTCTTGTTGGATCAAGAAGGCGGAGATCATCATCGAGCTATACGTGTGCTGAACGCGGAGGTGTCGTCCGTTCGCTGCTGGATCGGGACGGATCGTAGGACGGCTGTGATTTGGATCACGAAGACGTTCGACTACACCAACCACATTTCTTAAAAGCTTCCACTTAGCGATCTACAAGGGTATGTGGATCCAATCTCTCCTCTTGTAGATGCTCATCTCCTAGATTGATCTTCATGAAGCGTAGTTTTTTTTTGTTTCCCATGCAACGTTTCCCAACAGTTTCAACGATGAACATCTCCATGTTGATCATATATACTATATGACTCATGTTCGACCTTTCAGTCTCTTGTGTTCTAAGGACATGTATGTACATGCTAGGCTCATCAAGTTTAACCCGAGTTTTCCGCACGTGCAACATTGGCTTGCACCTGTTGTATGTGAACGTAGAGTCTATCACACCCGATCATCACATGGTGCTTCGAAACGACGATCTTTCATAACAGTGCACACTAGGGGAGAACACAATTTTATCATGAAATTTTAGTGAGGGGCCACCTTATAATTCTACCGTCCTCCTAAGCAAAATAAGATGCATAAAAGGATTAACATCACATGCAAATCATAAGTGACACAATATGGCCATGAACTTTCACTTTTGATCTCCATCTCCCAAGCACCGGCATGATCTCCATCGTCACCAGCATAACACCATGATCTCCATCATTGTGTTGCCATCGGGGTTGTCACGCCCACCATGATTCTACTACTATTGCTATCACTTAGTGATAAAGTAAAGAATTACATAGCGCTAAATGATTGACACGCAAGTCATACAATAATTAAAGACAACCCTATGGATCCTGCCGGTTTCCGTACTCATCGACATGCAAGCCGTGATATTCTATAGAAAACACGACCATCTCATACATCACATATATCTCATCATGTAATTAGCCATATCATATAACAACATACCGTGAAAAACAAGTTACACGTCCTCTAATTGTTGTTGCATATTTTACGTGGCTGCTACGGGTATCAATCAATAACGATTCTTACCTACGCAAAACCACAACGGTGATACACAAATTGCTATTCAACCTTTTCAAGGACTGCCTTCGTCGAATCCGATCCAACTAGAGTAGGAGAGATAAACACCCGTCATCCATCTTTATGCAACAAAGTCACATATCAGTCAATAGAACCGGTCTCTCGTACGTGGACGAGTAAGGTTGGTCCAGCCCACTTCATCCCACAATACCGCTGAATCAAGAAAAGACCAAGGGAGGAAGTAATTTGAGCATCAACGCCCACAAACTCCTTTGTGTTCTACTCGTGATCACATCTACGCATAGACCTAACTCATGATGCCACTGTTGGGGAACGTTGCATGGGAAACAAAAAAATTCCTACGCATACGCAAGATCTATCCATGGTGATGAGCATCTATGAGAGGGGGAGTGGATCTACATACCCTTGTAGATCGCCAAGCAGGAAGCATTAAGAAACATGGTTGTTGTAGCCGAACGTCTTCACGATCCAAATTGCAAGCCGTCTCACGATCCAATCATGATCCATTCTGCGATCCAATCACGGTCCGTCCGATATAGTGCCGAACGGACGTCACCTTCACGCTCAGCTCACGTATAGCTCGATGACGATCTCCGACTTCTTCATCCATCAAGAGGGAGCATAGAGGTAGATGAGTTCTTCGGAAGCATGACGACATGGTGGCGGTGGTGGTGGAGCTGTCCCGGCAGGGCTTCGCCAAGCACAACCGAGACGATCTAGTGGAGAATAGATCTAGAGGTAGAGAGAGGCAGACGTGGCTTTTCTGGTTGGGGAGTGCCCTAAAACACCATCCAGTATATATAGGATGGAGGGAGGAGGAGGTAGCCCTAGGGTTTCCCCTATTCGACCGAACCAAGGAGGAGGAATGCCCCCCCACTCGGATTCCTCCTCCCACAAGGGAGGTGGGGTCCTGGGAGGACTCCCCACTTGCCTTTCCTCCTTCCTATTCGCATGGGCCCTTATGGTCTGGCTTGCCCAACCCACTAAGGTCTGGTGCGCCACCCCTAAGGCCCATGTGCCCCCCGGAGTGGGTGGCCCCTCCCGATGGACCCCCGGGACCCTCCCAACACCCTTAGCACACTATTGGGAATACCCAGAACCTTTCCGGTGACCAAAATGGGACTTCCTATATATATCAATATTTACCTTCGGACCATTCCGGAGCTCCTAGTGACATTCGTGATCTCATCTGGGACTCTGAACAACCTTTAGTCACCAACATACATAACTGAATACTACCGAAACGTCACCGAACATTAAGTGTGCAGACCCTGCGGGTTCGAGAACTATACAGACATGACCGAGACACCTCTACGGTCAATAGCCAATAGCGGGACCTGGATGCCCATATTGGTTCCCACATATTCCATGAAGATCTTTATCGGTTGAATCTCTATGTCAAGGATTCAGTTAATCCCGTATGTCGTTCCCTTTGTTCTTTGGTATGTTACTTACCCGAGATTCGATTGTCGGTATCTCTATACCTAGTTCAATCTCGTTACCGGCAAGTCTCTTTACTCCCTCCGTAATACAAGATCCCATGGCTAACTCTTTATTCACTTTGCTTGCAAGGATCATTGTGATGTTGTATTACCGAGTGGGCCCTGAGATACCTCTCCGTCACACGGAGTAACAAATCCTAGTCTTGATCCATGCCCACTCAATAGACACACTTGGAGATACCTGTCGAGCATCTTTATAGTCACCCAGTTATGTTGCGATGTTTGATACACACAAGGTATTCCTCTGGTGTCAGTGAGTTGCATGATCTCATGGTCATAGGAATTGAAACTTGACATGCAGAAAACTATAGCAATAAACTGACACGATCATATGCTATGTTATAGTTTAGGTCTTGTACGTCACATCATTCTCCTAATTATGTGATCCCATTAACAAATGATATTTCATGTCTATGGCTAGGAAACCTTGACCATCTCGGATCAATGAGCTAGTCTATTAGAGGCATAATAGGGACATGGTGTTCTCTATGTATCCACACATGTATCTGAGTTTCCGATCAATACAATTCTACCATGGATGATAAACGATTATCATGAACAAGGAAATATGATAATAACTACTCCCTTTGTTCCTAAATATAAGACCTTCTAGAGATTTCATTAGGAACTACATACGAATGTATATAGACATAGTTTAGAGTGTATATTCATTCATTTTGCTCCGTATGTAGTCCATAGCGGAATCGCTAAAAGGTCTTATATTTAGGAACGGAGGAAGTAATTTATTATTGCCTCTAGGGCATATTTCCAACAGTCTACCACTTGTACTAGAGTCAATAATCTAGTTCAGATCACCATGTGATTTACATTGTTATGAATCTCACACCCAATGAGTTCTGGGGTTCGATCATGTTTTGCTTGTGAGAGAGGCTTTATGGTCAACGGGTCTGCAACATTCAGATCCATGCGCACTTTGCAAATCTCTATGTCATATCCTAGATGGTGCTACTGCGCCCCACTTGGAGCTGTTCCAAATGGCTGCTCCACTATATGTATCCAGTCTACTACTCAGAGTCATCCGGATTGGTGTCAAAACTTGCATCGACATAACCCTTTACAACAAACTCTTTGTCACCTCCATAATCGAGAAGCATCTCCTTAGTCCTCTAGTTACTAAGCATAATTTTGACCGCTGTCCAGCGATCCACTCCTGGATCATTCTTGTACCCCTTGACAGACTCATGGCAAGACACACACCAGGTGCGGTACACATCATAGCATACTATATAGAGCCTATGGCTAAGGCATAGGGGACGACCTTTGTCCATTCTCTTTCTTCTATCGTGGTCGAGCTTTGAGTCTTACTCAACTTCACACCTTACAAATTAGGCAAGAACTCCTTCGTTGACTTATCCATTTTGGACTCTTACAAAATCTTGTCAAGGTATGTACTCATTGAAAGTCTTATCAAGCGTCTTAATCTATCTCCATGGATCTCGGTGCCCAACAATTAAGTATCTTTATCTAGGTCTTCCTTTGAAAAACTCCTTTCAAACAACTGTTTATGCTTTCTAGAAATTCTACATTATTTCCGATCAACAATATGTCATCCACATATACTTATTAGAAATTCTATAGTGCTCCCACTCACTTTCTTGTAAATACAAGATTCTCATAAACTTTGTATAAACCCAAAAACTTTGATCACCCCATCAAAGCGTATATTCCAACTCTGAGATGCTTGCTCCTGTCCATAGAAGGATCGCTGGAGCTTGCATACCTTTTAGCATCCTTAGGACCAACAAAACCTTCTCACTGTATCACATACAACCTTTCCTCATGGAAACCGTTAAGGAAACTATGTTTTGACATCCATGTGCCAAATTTCAGAATCAAAAAATGCAACTGCTAACATAATTTCAACAGACTTTAGCATCGCCACGGCTAAGAAAGTCTCATCGTAGTCAACTCCTTGAATTTGTTGAAAACTTCTTTGCGACAAGTGGAGCTTTATAAATTGTGACATTTACCATTAGCGTCTGTCTTCTTTTAAAAGGTCCATTTGTACTCAACGACCTGCCATTCAACGGGCAAGTCTACCAAAGTCCATACTCGGTTTTCATACATGGATCCTTTGTTGGATTTCATGGCTCCTAGCCATTTGTTGAAATCCGGGCCCACCATTGTTTCTTCATAGCTCGTAGGTTCACTAGTGTCTAACAACATGACCTCCAAGATAGGATTGATGCACCACTCAGGGGCGATAAGAGTCCTTGTCGACCTACGAGGTTCGGTAGTAACTTGATCCGAAGCTTCAGATCATCATCAATTGCTTCCTCTTCACTTGATGTAGGCATCACAGAAACATATTTATGCATCATGCTACTATTCAACTGAAGTAACGGTTCAACAACCTCATCAAGTTCTACTTTCCTCCCACTCAATTCTTTTGAGAGAAACTCTTTCTCGAGAACGGGCATGTTTATAGCAGCAAACACTTTGCCCTTGGATCTGATATAGAAGGTATACCCAACTATTTTCCTTAGGGTATCCTATGAAGATGCATTATTCTGCTTTGGGTTCGAGCTTATCACTCATAAGTATCGCATTCCCAAAATCTAAGAAATAATAGGTTAGGTTTCCGCCAAACCATAATTCATACGGTGTCATCTCAATGGATTTTAGATGGTGCCCTATCTAAAGTGAATGTAGTTGTCTCTAATGCATAACCAAAAAATGATAGTGGCAAAACGATAAGAGACATCATAATACGCACCACATCCAATAGAGTACGACTACAACGTTCAGACACACCATCACACAATGGCGTTCCACATGGCGTGAGTTGCCAAACAACTTCCACGTTGTCTTAAGTTGTATACCAAACTCATAACTCATATATTCGCCTCCATGATCATATCGTAGACATTTTATCTTCTTGTCACGATGATCTCAAACTTCACTCTGAATTTGCTTGAACTTTTCAAACGTTTCAGACATATGTTTCATTAAGTAAATATACCCATATCTACTCAAATATTCAGTGAAGGTAAGAAAATAATGATATCCACCGCACGCTACAACACTCATTGGACCGCATACATCAAAATGTATCATTTCCAATAAGTCACTTGTCCGATCCATCATACCGAAAAACGGGGTCTTAGTCATGTTGCCCAAGAGGCATGGTCTGCATGTCTCAACCGATTCGAAACCGAGTGAGTCAAAAGATCCATCAGCATGGAGTTTCTTCATGTGCCTTACACCAATATGACATTTAGCGGCAGTGCCACAAGTATGTGGTACTATCATTATTAACTTTGCATCTTTTGGCATCAATTTTATGAACATGTGTATCACTACAATCAAGATTCAATAAACCATTATCATTGGGTGCATGACCATTGAAGGTATTATTCATGTAAACAGAATAACCATTATTCTCTAACTCAAATGAATAACCGTATGCAATAAACACGATCTAATCACGTGCATGATCAACGCAAACACCAAATAACATTTATTTGGGTTCATCACTAATCCCGAAGGTAGAGAGAGTGTGCAATGGTGATCACATCAACCTTGGAAACACTTCCAACATACATCGTCACCTCGCCCTTAGCTAGTCTACGTTTATTTCGTAGCTTTTATTTCGAGTTACCAATATTTAGCAACTGAACTGGTATCTGATACCCAGGTGCTACTAGGAGTACTAGTAAGGTACACATGAATAAAACGTATATCAAATATACTTCTGTTGACGTTGCTAGCCTTCTTATCTACCAAGTATTTAGGGCAGTTCCGCTTCAGTGACCGTTCTCCTCATAATAGAAGCACTTAGTCTCGGGTTTGGGTTCAACCTTGGGTTTCTTCACTATAGTGGCAACTGGCTTGCCATTCATGAAGTTTCCCTTCTTGCCCTTGCCCTTCTCGAAACTAGTGGTTTTACTAACCATCAACACTTGTTGCTCCTTCTTGATTTCTACCTTCGTGGTGTCAAACATCGCGAATAGCTCAGGGATCACCGTTTCCATCCTGACATATTTATAGTTCACCACGAAGCTCTAGTAGCTTGGTGGCAGTGACTTGGAGAACTATATCAATCACTATCTTATCTTGGAAGATCAACTCCCACTCGATTCAAGCGATTGTAGCACCCAGACAATCTGAGCACATGCTCACCGATTGAGCTATTCTCCTTCATCTTGCAGGCAAATAATCATGTTGGAGGCCTCATACCTCTCAACATGGGCACGAGTCTAAAATCCAATTTCAGCTCTTGGAACATCACATATGCTCCATGACGTTCAAAACGTATTTGGAGCCTGAATTCTAAGCTTTAATGCAAGACACACTAAACTATCAAGTAGTCATCAGAACATGACTATCAGATGTTCACAACATCCACATTCGCTGCTTGAGGGGTTGGCGCACCGAGCGGTGCATTAAGGACATAAGCCTTGTGTGCAACAACTGAGGACAATCCTATCATCACGGACCTAGTCCGCATAATTGCTACCATCATCTTTCAACTCTATTTTCTCTAGGAACGTATCAAAAATTCAGGGGAGCTACAGCACGAGCTAGTGGTCTACAACATAATTTTCAAAGACACTTAGACTATGTTCATGATAATGAGTTCAATTAATCATAATACTTAATAACTCCCACTCAAATCAACATCCCTTAGGTTGTATAAGTGTGACATGATCCAAATCCACCAACCCAAGTCTGATCATCACGTGAGGTGAGGTGGTTTCAATGGTAAACATCTCAATGTTGATCATATATACTATATCACTCATGTTCGACCTTTCAGTCTCTTGTGTTCCGAGGCCATGTATGTACATGCTAGGATCGTCAAGTTTAACCCGAGTGTTCCGCATGTGCAACACTCGCGTGGACCCATTTTATGTGAACGTAGAGTCTATCACACCCGATCATCACGTGGTGCTTCGAAACGACGATATTTCACAACGGTGCACACTCGGGGAGAACACAATTTTATCTTCAAATTTTAGTGAGGGATCACCTTATAATGCTACCATCGTCCTAAGCAAAATAAGATGCATAAAAGTATTAGCATCACATGGAAATCATAAGTGACATGATATGGCCATGAAAGAACTTGTGCTTTTGATCTCCATCTCCAAAGCACCGACATGATCTCCATCGTCACATGCATAACACCATGATCTCCATCATCATGATCTCCATCATTGTGTCGCCATCGGGGTTGTCGCGCCCACCATGCTTCTACTACTATTGCTACCGCTTAGCGATAAAGTAAAGAATTACATAGCGCTTAATGATTGACACGCAGGTCATACAATAATTAAAGACAACCCTATGGCTCCTGCCGGTTTCCGTACTCATCGACATGCAAGTCATGATATTCTATACAAAACGTGATCATCTCATACATAACATATATCTCATCATGTAATTGGCCATATCATATCACAACATACCCTGCAAAAACAAGTTAGACATTCTCTAATTGTTGTTGCATGTTTTACGTGGCTGCTATGGGTATCTAGCAAGAACGATTCTTACCTACGCAAAATCACAACGGTGATACACAAATTGTTATTCAACCTTCTCAAGGACCGCCTTTATCGAATCCGATCCAACTAGAGTAGGAGAGACAAACACCCGCCAGCCATCTTTATGCAACAAAGTCACATGTCAGTCAATGGACCGGTCTCTCGTACATTGACGAGTAAGGTTGGTCTGGGCCGCTTCATCCCACAATACCGCTGAATCAAGAAAAGACCAAGGGAGGAAGCAATCTGAGCATCAACACTCACAAACTCCTTTGTGTTCTACTCGTGATCTCATATACGCATAGACCTGGCTCATGATGCCACTGTTGGGGAATGTTGCATGGGAAACAAAAAAATTCCTACGCACACACAAGATCTATCCATGGTGATGAGCATCTACGAGAGGGAAAGTGGATCTACACACCCTTGTAGATCGCGAAGCGGCAAGCGTTAAGAAATGCGGTTTATGTAGTTGAATGTCTTCGCGATCAAAATTGCAAGCCTTCCCGCGATCCAATCACGATCCGCCACACGATCCAATCACAGTCCGTTCCGCGATCCAATCACGGTCATTTCGATCTAGTGCCGAACGGAAGGCACCTCCGTGTTCAGCACACGTACAGCTCGATGACGATCTCCGCCTTCTTGATCCATCAAGAGGGAGCGGAGAGGTAGATGAGTTCTCCGGCAGCACGATGACATGGTGGCGGTGGTGGTGGAGCTTTCCCGGCAGGGCTTCGCCAAGCACAACCGAGACGATCTAGTGGAGAATAGATCTAGAGGAAGAGAGAGGCAGCCGTGGCTTTTTTAGTTGGGGGTGCCCTCAAAAACCCTCCAGTATATATAGGAGGGAGGGAGGAGGAGGCAACCCTAGGGTTTCCTATTCGGCAGAACCAAGGAGGAGGAATCCCCCCCCCCACTCGGATTCCTCCTCCCACAAGGGAGGTAGAGTCCTGGGAGGATTCCCCACTTGGCTTTCCTCCTTCCTCTTCGCATGGGCCCTTAGGGGTTGGCTTGCCCAACCCACTAAGGGCTGCTGCACCACCCCTAAAGCCCATGTGCCCCCCTAAGTGGGTGGCCCCTCCCGATGGACCCCCGAAACCCTCCCGACACCCCCGGTACACTACCGGAAATACCCGGAACCTTTCCGTTGACCAAAACAGGACTTCCTATATATCAATATTTACTTTCGGACCATTTTGGAGCTCCTTGTGATGTCAAGGATCTCATCCGGGACTCCGGACAACCTTCGGTCACCAACATACATAACTCAATACTACCGAAACGTCACCAAATGTTAAGTGTGCGGACCCTGCGGGTTCGAGAACTATGCAGATATGACCGAGACACCTCTACGGTCAATAACCAATAGCTGGACCTGGAAGCCCATATTGGTTCCCACATATTCCACGAGGATCTTTATCCTTTGACCTTCTATGTCAAGGATTCAGTTAATCCCGTATGTCATTCCATTTGTTCCATGGTATGTTACTTGCCCGAGATTTGATCATCGGTATCTCTATACCTAGTTCAATCTCATTACCAACAAGTCTCTTTACTTGTTCCGTAATACAAGATCTCGTGGCTAACTCTTTAGTCACTTTGCTTGCAAGGCTCATTGTGATGTTGTATTACAGAGTGGGCCCTGAGATACCTCTCCGTCACACGAAGTAACAAATCCCAGTCTTGATCCATGCCCATTCAACAGACACCCTCAGAGATACCTGTAGAGCATCTTTATAGTCCCCTAGTTACGTTGCGACGTTTGATACACACAAGGTATTCTTCCGGTGTAAGTGAGTTGCATAATCTCCTAGTCATAGGAACAGATACTTGACATGTAGAAAACTATAGAAATAAACTGACACGATCATATGCTATTTTTATAGTTTGGGTCTTGTCCATCACATCATTCTCCTAATGATGTGATACCGTTATAAAATGTCATCTCGTGTCTATGGCTAGGAAACCTTGACCATCTTCGATCAACGAGCTAGTCTATTAGAGGCATACTAGGGACATGGTGTTGTCTATGTATCCACACATGTATCGGAGTTTTCGATCAATACAATTCTAGCATGGATAATAAACGATTATCATGAACAAGGAAATATGATAATAACTAATTTATTATTGCCTCTAGGGCATATTTCCAATAATACCTACTTATGGTTATACCCTCCATGGTCAGAGAGCAAAAGTGCTTCGCCTCAAGACGGCGACGACTGGTCCCGAATATCTTCCCTTGATTTTTTTCTAGCATAAATTGCTTCATATAGGAGAAGGACATCGGGAGAAGAGCTAGGTGGGCCCCACAAGCCGGGGTGTGTGACATGGGGGTGTGGTCATGCCCCCTGATCTTGGGGGCCCCTGTTAGCTTTCCTCGTTACTTATTTCTTTCAGTACTTTTTTATTTTTCCAAAATAAATCTCCTTAAAATTTCACATCATTTTGAGATCCGATGAATTGCTATGTTTGTTGTAGCATTTTCAAGTCAGAATTCCAGCTGTCGGTAATCTTCCTCTTTTGGTGTATCTTGCATTTTAAGAGATAAAAGGCGTTAGTATTCCATCTTTATATGAATTATAACTTCATCATAAGACAAATAATAGTAGGAAAACGTGATACAAAAATGAACGTATCAATGGGGTGTGCATTAGTTGGGTTCAAACTTGCACGCAAACCACCATAGGAACATCCCCTAAAAAACTACCGTAGGAACAAAAGGTGGAAAATGCTTAACACTAACAGAGCTAGCACGGGTGCCACTAAGGGTACATGTGAGTCCCATAAATAATGTTATGTTAACTTGCTTAAACAATTACATGTGTTTACACTTCAAGTGCAGATTATTCATAGAAAATCTCGATCTACGGACGAACTATTTTTCTATTTGATGCATAGGGTATGCCCGTCAATAGCATTTGGTGGCACTACCTACATAGGATCAACATGTCTCATATGTTTGGCGTGATATTGAAATATTTCATTATGCATTTTCTCAAATGACTATGTTACTTACCACACTTTATGTATTAGAGAGTTACACTTGGTCAAACTATAAACCCATGTCCAGTTTCTTAGTATAAGAATTATCTTCCAACAACTTTTACACGGACTTTTACTTTTAGTTTTGCTTTATTAAAAAATATTATCAACCAAATTATCATTTAATTGTCTTGTGCAAATAGTAAGACCAGTGAGATTGGCACCCTCGTTATCTCTATTGGGGACACGAGTGAAGTGTTATTTGTGTTGCAAAAATATCCATGTGCAAATTACCATCGCCTTCACAGATTTATATCTTGGTTTCTCATTGATAAAAATCTTGCTACCTACTACAAACTCCTGCTCGGGGGGGGGGGGCAACTAGTTGTTAGACTATATACCTAGCAATCATTAGTTACAAAATTTTCCAACATATTTTGAAAAAAAGTTCACCATGATTCAAATGTGAAAACTTGGATTTGAATTTTAAAAGGAAAAAAAATGAAAAACACCAAAAAGAAAGATGAACAAAAGGTAAAGAAGGAAACAAAAAGACACAACAGAAACATACATGGAAAGAACCAACTAGAGATGTTTTTATATTGAAAACCATTTCATGAGTCGACCCGACTACATGTGTGTTTTAGCTAGAGATTCAAATATGATCAACCCTCTGTAACCCATTCCATTTCATTTTCCTGGCTATGATTATTTCTAGAAACATTTTTTATTATACATTTTTTAATTATTCATACTCGTAACTACCACATGTACATTGCTTTGGATCCAAGATCCGAGAAAAAAGAAAGTAACTCTTACAACTAAGAAAATTGTATCTCTAGAGACAACTTCTCTTTGGTATCAATCTTTGGAAGGAAGAAATACTTCTAAGGCTTGAGTAAAGAGATTGCGATTAGAATGAAGAATGATAATGTCATTCATTCAACGACACAAACTTGATTAGCAATGAAGGTTTTTGATAGCCACTTGCGTTTCCCCATGCAAAAGGTTGGCAATCCATGGAAAATGAACGAACTTGGGTCATGGATGATTCCAAAGATATGCGTCAAATCACAAGATCTTTGCTATAGTGTCGAGGAAAGATTCCAAGTCCATAAAGAATCAAACCAACAAAAACAACATGACACAATAATATAAACTCATTGAATCCAATTAGCCAGGGGGAGTGAGTACCACACGAGCCACATCTAGCCCAACATGATGCATTAAGCTACCTCATTGGTGAAAATCCTAGTGCAGTACACCCTCAATCCATATATAAAATGCCTAATACAACTTTCAAGATTACGTTTGACCACATTTTAGAGTAACAATATATGACATGCATATTACACAATGAAACCATAAAATTCGTGAGAAGAATGGAGTTTCTAATGATGTTATTTGTATACCATACATATTATATTATTTTTACCAATGGTCAACCGCAACCTCGAAAACATATTATGTCCTATATATGTGGGTAGAGGGAGTAGGATAAATAAGCAAAAATGTCCTTTAAGTTGCGCATGGCATGCCAATTGCTGAGTAACGCTCAACTCCCCCTCCTCATTTTATTTTTTTCCTTCTTTTGTTTTTATTAATTTTTCATGCTCCCTCCCGGGGGCATTTTTCTTGGAGTGGTGACCGGCTGGAGGGACTAAAGGTTGGTGGGGGTCACTATGAAAATGGCAAGTGGAAGAAGATAGTGATTGTGTTGGTGATCTTTTGGCAATGGCCATGGGGTTGAGTTATGTGGGTTTAACGAAAATGGTTGCGACAATTGGCTCTTCTCTGGCATCGTGGGGTTGTCTTAGGTTGCTTGTTGTTGTGAAGTCGGAGCTGTGATGCCGGGGCTCGAGTAGAAATAGTGACACATGGCTGTGCCAGACTTGCATAGTTCTTATTCATAGCTCTCTATCAGAATTGGAGTTTCGTTTCTCTGAAAGACTGTGATGGGTTTCGTTCGACTTTCTTGTTTAACCGAACAACTCTCTTATGCTTAATTAATGGAATGACATGTGTGCTCAGGTACAAGCCCTTTCTATAGGTCATTGGTTTGAACTGCATGGACAATCTGGTGTTATATCTCCAACAAGGCACATTTATTTTTATTGTTAGGAAATTATGATTCTCGAGAACAAGCTTAAGCTAAGGCAGATGCAAAGTTAATATAGCAATTTCCTTTCTTGTTATAAATACTTCCTTCGTTTCAAAATATTTGAAGTTTTAGGTCTCTAAGTTTGATCAAATTTATAGAAATACTTACTAATATCTATACCATCAAATATATGTAGTATGAAAATATATTTGATGGTGAATCTAATGAAAGTAATTTGGTGTTGTAGATGTTGGTATAGTTTTCTATGGACTTGGTCAAACCTAAAGTTTCACTTAGGACAATACTAGAACTTCAAATATTTGGAACGAAGGGATTGCTTGACAAGTTTGTCTTTCGTGTAAGTGTAACCGATAGAATGAGTTTTATGTTGTGGTATCATATGATGAGTCTGTCAAGATTGGGATTAGGCATAAAAATGTGATATAAGTATCACATGCTATTAAATAAGCATTCATGGATCAAATGTAGTGATGCCCCTTGATACTATTCAAATTTCACAAATGACAGGGATAATTGAAGGTGGCTCGAATCCACGACATGAACAATTTTGATACTAAGTACTCCCTTTGTCCCAAAATTAGTATCTCAACCTTAGTACAAAGTTGAACACTTATTTTGCACCGGAGGGAGTATATTCCACAAAAGAGCAAAGGGGCATATGTCATGTGAATGGCATATGGACAACCATTTCACATTTTGTCAAGAAAAGAGTGAGCAACCATGACACATTTTGTCAAGAAAAAAGTATGGACACAAATGACTTTTTCCATGAGATGTCTCTTTGACCACAAAAAGAAGATAATTATTTTGAAGACAAATGGAGTGGGGAACGTCATAAGTAAACTTTTAGAGGTGTGCTCTTCGAAGGACCGGTAGCATTTGGATAGAAGATGGTCATCTCAAAATTCTTTCTAAGGCTACACATGTGTTGCATGTGCAAATTTACTAGTTCATGAATACACCCGTCTCTTGACGAAAAATATCTCTTCATGAAATAATATGCCATGTAGTGAAATAATGCCTATTAGCGGAAACTTATATTTTTTCAGAAAACAAGCATAATAATTCTCTTAGGAAATTAAAATTCAGTTCTAACCACCAAAAATGCAGCCACTAAAATTGATTTAATCATGCTAAAAACTAATGTTAATTTTTTTATCATTTCAATTTGTGTATGCACTTACAACATTTTAGCTTTGCAATTCCATACTTGAAAAATACAAATTTTATATATAAACATTTTCACATAATAATACATGCAGCAAAGGATGGGCTTTACACTAATACATTTCCATTCGCCCATTTAACGAAAAAACTTGTGATGATAATTGTATCTCTTTGAGCCATTAACGACCACAATTAGTATGCCATGCATACCTTTTCTTTAAAAACATATGAAATTTATTCAATCGAAAGAACAATTACATTGCTTATGAGGAATGATATGATTCCATTTAAAGGCTCCTGACACCACTCAACAGTAAAAACTAATCTAGCAAGTTCATGGGCAAGCTAATTTGTTTCTCTATTACAATGTTTGAACCGAGAAACACAAGCAATAAAAAATCAATCATAACAAATTGCTACCATCACTTTTGCGTATCGTTCTCCAGTATTCATAGTACCAATGACCTTCAAAGTTTCGGAAATGGTGACATTTCGATTGCATCTCGCCCATTGCGTCAATGATGGACCAGAGCAAAGTACCAAAGCTTTCGCCATGAGAGCCTCCGCACACCAACCTATCCTCCAGAAGCTTTCTACAATGAATTTTGAATTTTCTTTATCATCTCTCACGATGATCAAAATAAAACGCCGTAATCCACGCACCAAAATAAATGGAGGGTCCTTTATACATTAATGAAAGACGGATGGAATATCTGTCATATAGCAAGCGTAACGTGCCGGCGGGCCCCGCGACGCTGTCACGGGCCCGACCGAGACGACCGACCCTGACGAGCATTCCGTTTGCCAAGGCACAGCCGCACAGGGAATCTCCCCCTCACGAGTAACCCGTCTGCACCCCCACGTTCTCACCTCACGCCACCGTAACCGCCCACCAACCCACACCAAAGCGTGCTAAAAAAAAACGTAAAAAGGTGAAAAACCAAACCCTCCCACGATCACGTTCGCGACCCGTGCCGCGCCCCACTAATTCCTAGATCCAGCCCACTCACCCGCCCTCCCCATCAACGCCCCGTCCGCCCCCTGTCCTCGCCTCCCTCTCGCTCTCCCTCCGCTGCCTCCTCCGCGTCGTGCTCCGAGCCGGCGGCCTCCTCGTCCACCCGTCTCAGGTCAGCCCCCACCCCCCAACCCCCCTCCACCTCCTCCATCCGCGCCTCTCTACGGTCCAATGCCGCGCCGCCGGCGACGAGGACGGCCCCGCGCGGCGTCGCTCGTCCTGGCGCGCGGCTTCGATGCGTCGTGCTCTGTTTCCTAGTGGCAGCAGTGCGGCGCGAGCGGTTCGATCTCGCCGCTCTCCGCTTCGGCTCGTAGCTTCGAGGGTAGCGCTCCGCTCAGTCTGCCTGCGTGCATTTTCTCAAGGACGGTGAGCGAGCGAGTTAACGACGCGTAGCGTAGCGCCATGTGTTCGTTGGCCGTACGGCAGATTTGGTTCCATCGGAATGCGTCCGAGGCTTGCCGCTTTGAGGGTTCATGTAACGCGAGGACGAAACTGGAGTGGATGGATGGGTGCTCTTGCGCAGTTGCGCCTTGTAGAGCCTACAAATCCAGCCTCAAAAGGAAAACAAAGTGAAAAAGTAACATGGATGGGCGTTCCTGTCGAAACTGACGCGTCAAACTAGAAGTACTACGTAGGTTCCTGTTTGCGGCTATTTTCTGGTGACTGCTTTCCGTCTTCGAATTTCCTTTTTTCGAGAACGATGCACCTTTGGATCTGTGCTTATTGTCAGTTGAACTACTACTAGTGCGCACAGGCCACCGAGCAGTGAACTAGTGATAATGCTGGTTTCAACGGGGGGTTGGTTAGCGATTTTTGCGTCCTAGGCTGCTGGACTTACATGCTGTAGCTTGATGCTTGCTGGTATGGAGTATCACACTACTAGGAACTATCTGCGGGATAGAAGGGTTTTAGGGAAACAAGGAAGGAAAATGTTAAATTCTGATCTATCTTGTTCATTCACATCCAGGCCAAGGTTGCATGTATAAAATTCTACACTGTTGTGCTTGCTGAGCTCCATTCATTTACACCATTCATGTGCCCATATGCTTGGGGGAGTATATATATGAGGCACTCGCACCCTACCAATTGCATAATGTGTTCATTGTGAAGTTCCCTTCCATTTCAGACTTCCAATTAGCATATTTTAGTACTACTGATTCAGAACTTATACCCTGGAATATCCCTTTATTATGTCCGTGAGAGCTTAGTAGAGAAATAGTAGCAATTATATGCCCTTTTATTTTGTCGTTGGTTGTTGCTTGAAGAAATGGGGAAGAGGAACTGCATTTAATTTTTGGGCCTGCTTACACCAGACGAGTTATATTGCTGCCGCGGACCACACATTTGACCTTAGGGGACCAATTGTGTTATGGGCTTCATGGTGTTGCCTTCCATGCCTTCTAGATTTTTGTCCGTTGTTCCGTTAATAACTGTGCTCCGGTCTTGTATCTTAGTTTCTGTTATGAGGTTGTCTAATGGGTGAACATTTCTAGATCCAAATGTGGTGAATCGTGAACACATCTAACTATACATTTCTGCTAAGTTTTCAGCCCCTTGGCCAATTAGGCCTTGTACAATGCAAGGTGCTTAGAGAAATAAACCAGTTTGTTTTAAGCTCCGGTGCTTATTTGTAGAGGGTAGAAGCTTAAATAGTCACCTCTCCTATAGAGATAAGCACTGGTGTTTAAGTAAAACTCGGTTTATTTACTAAATACCTATCCCTAAGAACTTATACCCTGGAATATCCCTTTATTATGTAGAAGGTCTTATATGTTGTCACCATGTATGCTGTTCACCAGATTTTTTGATGAATATTCACTCATCAGTTTTTGGTTCTTTCATTATGTCTAGGGCTAATGTTTGAGGTTGGACATCTGTTTCTGTGGGATAAACACTCTGTTTCTAAAAGGCTGATGCTCCTCTTTTTTTTAATCCAAAATTTCAAATCAGAGACATTTCGCTTTTTATCCCATGACTGTTTTCTGTGTCACCACATGCATATGGAGGAGTATTTCTTAGGTAATACTAAGAAGCTTGTGTGCTCCATTTTCAGTATGGAAGTCTCACCAGTTGTTGGTGTTAGGCCCAACAATTATCATTGCGGATATAGTAATATTGTGATATTCACAAGTGGAGAACTGTAGACAGTTCTGTAACCAGTTTTCTGATGTAAACGATTGGCTCCCCTCCCCAGCTACTAGGACCAAACATGTCCTTCTTTGCAAGACACCCACCTTTCCAACTTTGTTGTCTGAAGTTATAACTGTAAATTGCAAGAAACGACAAACCACTCTGATATTTAACAATGTTATTCTGTCTTATTCCATATATGTTTTGTTTTGTTTTGTTTGGAAGCACTTCAAACATGGGCCATGCATGCCATGCATCCATGTACACGATAAATCTCACTGTTAGTGTAAGAGATATGATGAACTACTTGTCAGTTGCAAAATTTCATGGTGGTCTGATGATTTATATTTTTAGACCGACGCCTGGTGATTTCTATCTGTCATGGGTCAAATTAAGGTATCTTAGCTTTGTCAGTGGTTGGCAGACGGAGAATGCTTGTATGAAGAAGGTGCACGTTGTTTCTACTAAATCTGTATCATAGTTGCAATTTGCAAGTTCTTTCAGTTATACGGAATGGTTTCTAGAATGGGATTGTGGTTTCAACAAGCATGTCCTATGTGATAATTTTCCATCAGTACATACTTTCCTCAAAAGCAGCATTAATATTTGTGTACCACTCCAGAAGTGGAGCATGTGTCTGGCAGGTGTTATAATACTTTTGAGTGACTATAGCTAATGTTGGGTATTGTATGTAATTATTGTCGACTTTTATTTTCGTCATCCAGATATATCAAATTCAGTAGCTCGTTGCCTGACCTTTATTTTTTGTTTATCCTTTTCAACAGTTGTAAACATGCTTCATCATTCAAATAGCCGCCAGCAGAGGAACAGAGGATCAAAAATCAAAACGTTGCTCAAGGTCACCTTACTCTTAGGTGTGGCTGTTTGGCTTGTGTATCAGGTGAAGCATTCTTATGATAAGAAAAATGAGTACTACAATGCTACTGAGGACCAGCTTTCCCATGATGATAGAAGCATGTTCCAGGGCAGGAAAGAAAGGCCAGGTACTTATGTTGATGGTAATGTGGAAAAGGCGACAGAGAGAATCGATGCAATAGGCAAACAAGAGGAAGAGAAGAGTGGAGAAAGTGTCTTTGACAAAGACAATATGGAGTCCCATGATGATGATTCCAGAAACACAGAGAGGTCAGAAGCTGAAGAAGGGCAAGCCAGTCGCGCAGATGATAATGTAGAAGCACATCATACTGAAACATCTGAATCCAACTCATCTGATGCTGAGACTAAAACTGATGTTCATTCAACTGGAGATGATGTACCCCATGAAGAAGAGGCGCAAGGTGATGGATCTGCTAATGCAGGTCAAATCGATGCAAGCAGCAGTGGTTCAGATGGAGAGCAAGCTGAGAAAAATGGGGCAGTGGAGTCTCAAGCTGACTCTGAGTCCCTTTCTGAAGATACCAAGGCTGGAACAGTTGACGAGCATTCCGCTGAGACTCTTCCAGATGAGACAGGCAACATACCAGCGGTTCATAATGCAAATCCTCAAGGAGATGCAGCTTCCAGTACATCTGATGCTTATGGGCATAGCAACAGTGAGACTATTCATACAGAGAATGTGTCTGAACATGAAGGGGCAAGAACATCATCTGGGACTACAGCTGGTGATGCTGAGAAGGGTAATTCTGTGGAGACTAATCCATCTGATAGCATCTTGGTAGAAGAAAAGGCTGGTGGTGATGGCGAGAAGGGTTCAGAAACGAGTACAGCTAATGAGGCGGCAGGTGCCAAGGAAGCAAACGCTGAGGAAGGCGATGCTGCAGCAGAAGTTCGCGCTGACCAGGCTGCAAATACGCAGAAAGATAACTCCGAAGGAGCCTCTGCTGCTGCTGAAGGAGCAAATGGTTCTCTAGAAGAAACAAAGGCTGTGGAGAACCAGATTGATGGAGCTACAAAAGCGTCAAGCAATGGTGATCAGGACAATATCAAGATTGAAACCAACACATCTACCAGTGACGAGCACAATGGACATCAGAGCGTTGATGGCAGTGCTGGGTCGAGCGGCTCAAATGACAGTGGCCCTGAACAAACTGGAAAAACTGAAACCCAGTGATAGCACCAAACAGATACGGACGTTGTTCAGCATACGGGGTTGTTCATGGACACGAAGAGGAGCTACTGGACATAGAAAGATTGTTTGTTTGTTCAGATTGAGGTTTACATCCTTTAGTTGATATTGCTGGTCCACAACTGTGCAGACTATGTGATCCATGCACTGAAAGACTATTTGCACGTCATGCTTTTCTTGCCAAGTTGTTACCTCAACAATGTGACTTTGCCCGCTAGGTTTTGATCTGTGCGAGGTAATCTGTTCATGCCTTCGATACCACGCTGGCGACCTCTGTTCTTAATGTAACTGTAAGCTGGAGAATAACAGCCAACTGCTTGCGTGCTTCTTGGTTACAGGCTTACAGCTACTATGTTTGGTGTTGTTTTTTCCGTAGCCCTTTTGGTGCTCCTTCTACACTTGTTTGACTTACAGAAAAAGTATGGTATATGTTGTGCGATTGCATCTTTGTCAGCAGAATCAGGATGCGGTCTTAATTTATCCGTGTCACTACTGTCTTGGATTCATTGTTCCCTAGTCGTTTGAGATGTCTGGTTGCGTGACCATTTGTTGCCAGACATTAACTAGCAACTCTGCAACCTTGACGCAGGGGCAAAACTGGTGAACTGGTTTGCATACACAGGGGTCGGGGGCTCGGAGTTTAGGACAACTCGAAAGGCATCCCCAAATGCCCTCCCATACTTATCTTACTTATCCGTGCATACATTCCGTGGACAAAACGTGTCCGTGGACAACACCTGATTGTCGTTGTCCATCGTTGGAGGGATACTCAATGGTGTCCCCCTATTTTCCGCCTCTCCGTCTTGTCATTTTTTTAACCAAACTCAATTTTTATACCATTTGATATTCAAATAATTCAAAGATAAACATCACAACACAACAATAATTCAAATGTAAATTTTAGAATTCAAACTCAAGGTTCTCAAATTACAAGTCCAAATTTAAATTCAATTTACTCAGCCTTCACTAGTTTTATAAAACACCCACAACCGCTCCACTAGAAATTATGTATGCTCAACTAGAAATTATGTATGCATTTCTCGACTATGAGTCCTGTGATGCACGGAATGAAATGGCAAGGCGACACGGAGGGGCAGGGCAGGGCGACGCGAGTTGGTGCATGCGTGTGCGCGGTTTTGCTGGACACAGGTGTGGGATCGTCCGAGCAGAGCACAAAAGAGGGCTGCCCGGTTAGGCGCAGCTGAAGGGTTGGGTGGCGCACTGGATGCAGTTCTGTTGCCCGTTGGGCTCGGGCTGCGCATGGTGGCACCCCTTTTGCGCGGATCTCCTAAGTGGCGGCTCTAGACGATGCCGCTGGCTTGGTGGATGCGTGTGGCGCCCAAGGGGGAGGACGTCCGTGAGGATTGCAACAGGGATGACGTAAATCTGGATCGTCTAGTGTATCTCCAGCCTGTTCCAACGTGGAGGTTGAGGTGGAGCTGCCTCCAATGGGCGCCCCGGTGGTGGATGGCTAGATCTGGGCAGCCAGGTACACGGGCTGGCGAAAGCCATACCCCAATAGTGGTCGGAGTAGTCAATGGTGACGCCGTTGTTGAAGGCATCGACGTCGTAGTTCTCACCTCCCTTCCTGACTTTCCCTAGGAAAACCCTTGATCCGGTCTTTTGAATCGGATAACGAAGGCGATGATAGTTGTGTTCGACATTGCTTTCCCTCTCGTGGGCATCGTCTTGAAAATGGATCCAGTCGTGGCTCGTGATGGTGGTGCATGGTGGCTCTAGGAGGGGTGTCCGTTCGGGAGAAGTGGGCGGATAAGCTCCTGTGGGAATGATGACGGAGGTGAATGATTAAGGAGACGTGGCATTGGTTGGGGTAGTTGCCTCTTCTCCGACGTGTCCGTGGGATAGCCTCAGGTGTTGTTGCTGTGAAGTCGAAGCTGCGATGATAGTGTCCCGCTGACGTACAATGACAAGCGACACGTAGTCCGTTCGATGATCCTCCATGGCGCCATTTTGCCTAGTTCTTCTTCGCAGGTTCTCCTTTGGAGTTGGAGTTGCGTTGTATTGTCGCGGGTGGATGGCGTTCTGCCATGAGAGTGTAGTGTTGATCTGCAGCCATTATAGTTGTTGTTTCCTTTTTATTTTTATTTGATCTTCGGCTTCATGTTGTTCTTTTGTTGCTTTCTGCTACTAATGTTAAAAAACGTCTTACATTATGGGACTGAGAGAGTAAATCCGAATCATGCTAGCAATTCGCTGTTTTTTTTAAAAAGGTCCTCAGATACATCTCAAGAAATTCTAGAACATAGCACCGAGAAAATTCACAAACTGCCCGGAGTGGAACTGCCGGAAGAGGCTACATCCATACGGCCCGTGTCAGCGATCAAATTGCCCGGTTAGACGATGTCACCAGTGACATAAACACGAGCTACCAACCTAAGCCGACGGCGTGATATCTGCTCTAGGCACCCGTGTTCGTTTCCTTCCGTGGCTGCCGCCGCCCGACGTCGATCGGTTTCAGGCAGACACGGAGAGGTCGATCCGACTGGGTGGCTGGACCGGCCTCGCACGTGACCCGCAGACTTTGCGCACTCATTGCCAGCCCGTCCAAGTTGATCGGGAGAAAACGACGCAAAGCTGCTGATAAGCTCATGCGTGTATGGTATGATAAGCTGATTGCTTTTCTGAAAAAGAAAGGAGATCGCTAACTAGCTGAGCGCTTATCACTCGATTGCTCTTGCTCATTGTCTCTGCTTTTTCGGCAAGTTGTCGCAGCTGAGAGCCTGAGAGCTCCAGAGATGTCTAGACGTCTAGTACAGAGGAGCTTCCTGAAAAAATGCATGAGAATCTATGTAGCATCATTGTCCAAACACAGTGGTATCTGGCTACATGCATCCAGAAACTGTTTCGTGCGTATTCTAATAGCAACCATCGGAGTGACGGGGGAAATCTTGCAATGTGAAAGTCTAGATTCTAGAAAGCAATCTCCGGACATTTCCCTGGCGGCTGTGACAAGTTCCTCGTGATCTCCCCTTGGACTTCTCTTCATGCATGTGCATGGGAGAGGGAACACCGGCGGCCATTCATGCCGACATTCATGATGTAGAGAACAAACAGTTGGGCTTAGGGATGGCAATGGGGCCCATACCTGTCAAACCCATGAGGATTTCATCTATTAGGGGATGGGGATGGACGAAAAACTTTCCCATGGGGATATTTACCGAACCAATTTATTCCTCATAGGGTACAACGGGGATGGGGATGAGATCCTATTTTCCAAACCCAATACCCATCCGGGGCCCACTTTTTAACTGTGACATTGTGGTCAAGCTTCAAATATTTACAAACAAACTTGCGAAAACAAACAAAAATATATGAGGAAAACCTTAAACTTACCTCACATCCTCACCTCAACCGCCACCATGACCAAGAAGTTAGTACGATCAAGATCGGTATTAGTAGAACAAGGACAACATCATGTATATATCTTGATTATATTCTGTCATATTCTGTATATGATCATTCTTCATGGGGATGGAGACCCTAATGGGGCCTCGTTCCCTCGTGGGGCATGGGTATGGGGAAATTTCATCCCCAGTCATGTAAACGGGGATGGGGATGGGGGTATGGAGAATAGATGGAGATGGGGATGTTCTAGGTATCCCCATAGGGGATTGTCCCCATTGCCATCCCTAGTTGGGCTAGATGTCTAGATGATCCAGAACGAGGTTCAAAATCTCTTTTTTTATTTGGTGAAAAGAGGGGTTTTATTCCTACATATTGTGTTACAATCTGAGAGGCAAGTGTTCATCAATACATGGAAGGCCACTAGTAGAAAACAGGAAACTAGTCCCGGTTCCAGAGGACCTTTAGTCCCAGTCCTGGAACCAAAACAAATCAAGCGGGCCTGATAATTAAAACCTTTAGTCCCGATTCGTTTACGAACCAGGACCAAAGAGGCTCCACGTGGCCGTTGCGAGGCGCCCAAGTAGGAGTACATTTAGTCTCGGTTGGTAACACCAACCGGGACCAATAGGCCGCCACGCGTCAGGCGCTGGTTTTTTTGGAAGGGGGTTTAGGGGTTTTGGAGGGTTAATTTAGGGGTTTCATATTGTGTTAGGTAGCTAATGGAGAGAAGTGACATCTCTTTCTCCGTGCTTGGTCGACGCTGCTAGCTACTATACATATAGAGAGAACTTGACGCTAGCTAATAAGCAAATGAAGAAACCATTAATTACACAAGATCTAACAACTCATCATCATCATCATCATCTTAATCATACAAAGTTAAAGTCTCATAAAACAAAAAAGATAAAATGACATAGTCCTCCCTCATAGGACCTAGTCCTCCCTCATAGGTAAAATGACATAAAAAGAATAACACATATGTCTCGATGATGAAGGAAAGAGATCCAACGGTCTCCAACTTGTGGCTTGCGATCCTTCTTTATTTGTCCCCATGCTTCAATTTGGAGCCGTCTTGGTGGTTTGCGCTCAGTCGAGTATGCAAAAGAGAACTCGGGATGGAAGGGCTTTTAATTATCATATTACCTTCGGGTTGCATCAACGGTGGCACAACTTCATATGGCAATTTCAGTTGAAGAACATAATAGTAGCCTAGTTAGCAATGTAATCAATATCATTTACGTAACAGTACTAGTGTACTTAATTAGGAACTCTTACCAAGATATTTTGGCGAATGCCATCCGTCCTCAACCTATGCACCAGTGTCATGTACAATGTATAATTTGGGCCAGATCCCAAATTATACGGGAAGATCTCCCTACCAACTAAGACACCAGTAACAAAGTTGATAAGATCATCCTTATCCTCCCAAGTTAGATGTGATCCACAAGTGTAGTGTGTCGTGTCGATTATGTTCTGTGTTTCACTCGAAGTAACGAAATAAGATGTAAACTATAAATTAACAAATTTAGTATGGATGAACACCAAATATTTTTAAATATAGAATGCAAATTACTTGACAAATATGCATGGTTGACAAACTCACATGGAGGTAAAACAGGAAGCATATCAACATCCACCCAAATGTCGATGTTTCCTCCAATATGATCTTCAGGACGAAGATCGAAGGTTATTTCCATATCCTCCTGAAATCCATATGCCTTGCAAAGAGCTTCCCAATTTGAACACCCTAATTTTGTGTTATTAGGTGCATTCATTATTTTCACAAGAAATGTGTGACCATGTTTAGTCCTCAGGTTGGCTGTGCTCGTCTCGAAACTCTCATGCTCTTCAAAACCGAGCATCTCCAAGAAATATTGTCTTGCATGATAGGGGATGAACTAGTCGAATTGTATAAAACAGAGATTACGCGTTGAAGAAAAGAAACAGAAGTCATGCTTAATTACGAAAAAACAGTTGTCATCGTTGCGTACCGTAGAAATACAAAGTCCTCGTAAAGCTTCATGGCGAAGAACCCGCCGTCTCGCAGCCCAGGCTGGTCGCAAAGACCCTTATCTGCACCGCAAAATTCACACGATTGGATCCTATTGTTGTGTGATGACGACGACATTTCCTGTGTTCATGATTCAAGAATTACGACATGCTTTGGATCCTAATGCGTGTGTGACTTTCTGTCCGTCGAGGCTTTCCTTAAATAACTCTCATATCTCATGGTGTGTTGGTGCGCACTCTCTCACACTGATACGATGGTGTATATATGTTGGTGGACACTCTCTCACAGTAATAGTTTGACCGTTAGTGATGGACGCCCCACCTCTTCTCTTCTTGCGCATTATACCGACAAATATATCACAAAGAAGAGAAGAAAGATGAGGCGCCCCCCACGACAATAGTCGGGATTCCTCCATCAAGAACACACATGAAAGTCACACAAGGAGCAACGACAGACCGAAAGTCACACACGCATTATACCGATAAAATATCACTAATACATTTATAATGAACTCGGAAATAATATCACTAATACATCATCTAGAATAATCCAGTTATTAATGCATCATCAAATATTAACTAATACCTCTCAAATATTATCATATAAGATCACTAATACAGATCGAATACTGTCGAATAATCTTAGTCACTAGCGGTTCCTGAGTCGTGGGTGGTGGACACCCAAAGATAAGGAACCATCACGGGATCATAACTCGGGTGAGATCCCTGAAGAATCTGCCAGATATTGTTGAACTTGGCGTCCAATGCCGCCATGTAGTGACAGAAGTGGTCGTCCTCCTCCCTGACACGACGACGTACCACCTCTACGGGGCCCTGCTCCCTCTGCATCAAAAGTGGCCCATGTGACCACCACCAAAGAAGCTCCGAGTCAACGACGAGACCCGGATTCCTCACCAAGCTTCGACCCCGGAAGATAGCATCTCCCAGTGCTAGCCCAACGGAGCCTAGTCCCGGACATGGCACCTATCAAGTAGGCTCTCGCGGACCACTCCACGACGAGGATGCGGGCTAGGCATCGTCAGTGTCAAGACAAATTCCTATGAAAATATTTTCTTATTGTTTAATCACTAATTTTTACAAAACCCAAGAAATTTTCCCTAATCTAACATATACATACTAATTTTTCGTAAGAATCCTAATTAACAAAAACATAAAAAGCATCATAAACAAAATCATCTAACAATATTAATCTACTTATCCATCTACGTACAATTTTCTTAACACATTGTTTAATGAAAAAAATATTGCATACCAACCACAAAAATTTGCATGTTTTTAAACAATATATGTGTGTGTGTGTGTGTGTGTTTATCCATATACGTACAATTCGGGGATGGATGGGCCGGGCGGCGGGGCTCCTACACCAGAGATGGATGGGGCGGCGGCTCTCAGGCATCTCCGGTGGTGGCTCTAGGTGGGGCCGAGATGGGCTAGAGGAGGGGCGGCCATGCATGGCGACAATGGCGGACGGGAAGGGGCGGCCATGCATGGCCGGCGGCAATGGCGGATGGGGAGAGGCGGACATGCATGGCAACAATGGCGGACAGGGAGGGGGCTTCAGGAGGAAAGGGAGGAGAGTGGCTCACAGCGGGCTCGACGGCAAGGTCGAGGCGACGACAAGGTCGGCCAGAGCGAGCGAGTCGGGGACGGCGATCCCCAGCAGGAGGCAGCGCAACAATGAGGTCAAGGGCGAAGAGGCGCGCGGCAAGCACCGGCAGCCTGTCGGCGTCGGGACAGAGGTGGCGTAAGGCAGGGGCGGCGTCAGGGCAGGGGCGGTGTGGGGGCAGGGGTGGCGTCGTCGGGTAGAATGGGAGAGGTTGGTGAAGAAACAACAATGTCTTGAATATATAAAGGGACCCTTTAGTCCCGGGTCATGTCTACAACCGGGACTAACGAGACTTTAGTCCCGGGTGTTATCACCAACTGGGACTAAATGTCCACCCTTTAGTACCGGGCCGTGTCACCAACCGGGACTAAATGTACACCCTTTAGTCCCGGTTCGTGTCACCAACCGAAACTAACCACCCAAATTCCACGCACCCAAAGTTTTCAGCAATCCAAATTCCGCGCAGGGAGGGACTCTTTAGTCCCGGTTGTTAGCACCAACCGGGACTACAGTTGTATTTTCTCTTTTCTGTTTTGTTTTGTTTTTCTATTTGGAATAACTGTTAGAATATTTATAGTTTTTAATGAATCTTTTTGCTTTAGGTCAAAACAATTACAAATTTTCTGTTAGTGCCAGTAGTTTTCAAATTGAAATAGTTTAAATTTGAATTCATTTGAAATTTGTGTGAAACAGTAATTTGTGAATAACTTTCGTTTACAAATAGATATTTGAGTGATTGTTTTTCCTGTTGTTTAATATCACTATGTTTTATCATTATGTTAAAGTTGGGAATTTTTAGGATAATTTAAATAGGTGTTTTAATCAAAATCAGATTCTGTTTAACTCTTTTAGTTTTGTACGTTCATTTGTTTTAATCAAAATCACCCAACTGAATTCTGAAAAGGTTAAAACTTGGCATGGTATCTTGATTTCACCCACATATCATGTGGTAAAAAGTTGAGAAAGTTATGGAAAAAACTAGATGCACTTCGTGTACAAAATGCACAATCTCTTTCAAAGTATCGGGGTTTTGGACGAAAACTCGTATGTTACAAAAGGATTTCAGTTTTTTTAACTTATTTAAACTCCGGACTTTTTGTGCATTCAATATGAACCATTATAAGCCACATACTAAAATTTCATCCCTATCTAACTTCATTTGCTATTTTTCATGCATTTAATGATTTGTTTTGAGCTAAATGACCCTGAAATTAAAAAGCACCACATATGAACTATGAAATGGTTGAAACTTGGCATGGTATCATCATTTCACCCACATAGCATGTGCTAAAAAGTTGAGAGCATCACGGTAAAAACTGGATGCACTTTGTGTACAAAATGGACAATCTCTTTCGAAGTATTGGGGTTTCGGAAGAAAACTCATCTATTACAAAAGGATTTCAACTTTTTTAACTTATTTCAACTCCATACTTTTTGTGCATTCAATATGAACCATTAGAAGCCACATACTAAAATTTCAACCCTATCTAACTTCATTTGCTTTTTTTGTACATTTAATGATTTGTTTTGAGCTAAATGACCCTGAAATTAAGAAGCACCACAAATGAACTCTGAAAAGGTTCAAACTTGGCATGGTATCATAATTTCACCCACATAGCATGTGCTAAAAAGTTGAGAGTGTTATGGCAAAAACTGGATGCACTTCGTGTACAAAATGGACAATCTCTTTCGAAGTATCGGGGTTTTGGACCAAAACTCATCTATTACAAAAGGATTTCAATCTTTTTAACTTATTTCAACTCCATAATTTTTGTGCATTCAATATGAACCATTGGAAGCTACATACTAAAATTTCAACCCTATCTAACTTCATTTGCTATTTTTCATGCATTTAATGATTTGTTTTGAGCTAAATGACCCTGAAATTGAAAAGCACCACAAATGAACTCTAAAATTGTTGATACTTGGCATGGTACCATCATTTCACCCACATAGGATGTGCTTAGGGCCTTGGATGAGCACTGGCATCATAATGAACTTCCGCTTCATGCACAACCAAGGAGGAAGGTTATAGATAGATAGAGTCACAGGCCATGTGATATGCTTTCATGATTTATTTTAACCATGCCAAGTTTCAACCTTTTCAGAGATATCTCAGCACATACATCACAATGCTTCCGAAATCTTGCTCACATCATATTTAAACAGGGACATAAATAAAAATAATAGTTTAGATATCCATTATAGAAAGTACTCGTCCGAATAGACATATATAAAAGTACTCGTCCGGATCATAGGAGACCACCGAAGCACTACATGATCATAGAGATATATAGAAGTACTCCATTGCGAACACTAATCATCCGAATCAGAATATCCCCTACCCCAAATTGGTGGTGGTGGTGGTGGTGGTGGTGCTTGATGTATGAAGTGTCGCTGCCTATAATTGATGATTCTAATCTTGCGGTACAACTCGTATGCAACGTACGCATCTTTTGCTGCATACTCAATGTTGATACCGTCAAGTGGGGTTGTCTCCCACTCTTTGTGCTGAGCCGGGGGGAATTTGGTCTTCATATTAGTGTACTGCTCGTCGATCACGGCGACTGCCATATGAGCCATTGAAGTCCTCCTATGCTTAAGCCTGAATATGTCTTGGAGATCAATGTGGCAGGCAACTGGTATCTCAATACTAAAGCTGCGTCTCAAATTGAGCCTGTCATTCGTTATATCAACGCTAGCAAAACGTATGCCGCTGCAAAGGAGGTCCATGAGTACTGGACAGTACTTGTCACTACTGCAACAACAAATTAAAATGAAACAAGTGTTAAATACTGCCGCAACAATGTTAAATACTGGACAATGCTTTTACCATAGGATTCAAATTCAACATATTGTTATCCTATGCAATTTTCATATCCTATGAATTGATCAGTAAACCCTAAATTAACTATGACATATATGTTCTCCCACGGTTTTGCCAATATGCAACAAGGAAAATTGTTTCATTAGAACACAAGAGGAATTGATCTTTCCCCCATAGGATTCAAATGGAACATATATATTATTGCTATCCTATGCAATTTTCATATCCTATGAATTGGTCAAGAAACCCTAATAAATTAACTATGACATATATGTTCTCCCACGGTTTTGGCAATATATGCAACAAGGAAAATTGTTTCACTACAACACACAAGAGGAATTGATCTTTCCCATATATATATATATATAGGATTCAAAATGGAACATATTGCTATCCTATGCAATTTTCGTATCATATGATCAAGAAACCCTAAATTAACTATGACATATATGTGTTCTCCCATGGTTTTGCCAATATATGCAACAAGGAAAACTGTTTCACGACAACACAAGAAGAATTGGTCTTTCCCATAGGATCGATTAAAATGGAACATATTGCTATCCTATACAATTTTAATATCCTATGAATTGATCAAGAAACCCTAATAAATTAACTATGACATATATGTTCTCCCACGGTTTTGCCAATATGCAACAAGGAAAATTCTTTCACTACAACTAAAAAAGAATTGATCTTTCCCATAGCATTCAAATGGAACATGTTGCTATCCTATGCAATTTTCATAACCTATGAATTATTGATCAAAGAAAATCCCCAAAACTTACCTTGCCCATTGGAAGACCATCACATTTCTCTTGAAACAAAGTTGGATGGCAGCAACATCTTTTTGATTGGCCGTATACTCAAGATCAAGCCCCATGAACTTGTTTTATTCCTCCACCTCTTCAAGCCATCCCTCAAAATTGGAAAGAAAATGCGACACCTTAGCGCCATCGTTCGTGTAGACGATACTGAGTTTGGTCATGCCATGTGCGAGCACCTCCATGTAGAGAGTGATTGAATAATCCATGGTGGAAGATATGGGGGAAGAATAGAGGAGAGAGGGATACGAATAGGGAATGGCCGCAGCTACTGTGGCAGTCGTGGTACTGTAGCATTATTGTGTTTTCATCGCGTGACCCGCCGCGGGATGAGAATGGTTTGTGCCTTTGGTCCCGGTTTTACCACGAACTAGGACTAAAGGGGCTCCCACCAGGTGAACGGTTGCCACCCCCCCGTTAGTCCCGGTTCATGCCTCAAACCGGGACTAAAGGCCCCTAGCGAACCAAAACAAAAGTCCTGGCCTCACGAACCAAGATTGATGCAACCTTTGGCCCTTGTTCGTAAGTGAACCAGGATTAATGCCCTTATCCTGGCCTCAACCTAAGCCATGTTTTCTACTAGTGGGCCCTTGGTGTAGCCACACATCCGTAGGACAGTACGTAATACTGAAATTGTAGTGGACACTGAAATATATGTAGCCTCAAAGTTTTAGGCCACATTCAAATGGATAAAAAATCAAAACAGGTTAAGTTTCATTAATAAAATGCTTTTTGATATATTTATATCTGGAATATTTTCAGAAATTTAGGCAAGATCTAAAAATTTGATGTTACCGTAATTTTAAATTTTGATCAGCAATCCATATTGACCCCTTATGTTCTGAACATTAAATGGGAACCATCAAGTAAAAGACCTTAAGAACTTCATAATTTAGATTTTTTGAGGGATACCTTATAATATATATTAATTGTTTTCCCTTGAAAAGAATTGAAACATGGGCAACATGGTTTGGAGGCCTTGGTCCGTCCAACATTCAGTCGGGGATCAGGTTCAGATTTTTCGCCATAAGCCTGGCCCAAAAACCCAAAAGGGTGAACATCAACATTTTGTGCATCCCCCATACCCCCACCCGTCAGCCCACTAAGGTTGTTCCCCTACTCCTAGTGTCATGTTCCTCTAGATGCATGCATCGCTACTTGATCTATGTCTCTCATCTACCATTTTAGTGGCAAAGTAAGAAATATGGGTTGAGGGGGCCGAAGAAGTTGAACAATACAAGAAAAATATTAGCAAGAGGGCTCAAACTACGGGGGTACACTAGTAGAAAACAGGTCATTAGTCCCAGTTGGGAAGGTACTTTAGTCCCGGTTCCCCAACCGGAACTAATGTATTGAGACTAAAGGGTCTAAGGCTTTAGTCCCGGTTGGCTACAAACTAGGACTAAACACTGTCCACGTAGTCGTAATGTTTATTGTTTATTTTTCCTTTTCATTTTGTGTTTTCCATTTAATTATTTTTCATTTCAAACATATTTTACGCTACTACATATTGTACACGTTATGCATATATAATAGAATTTCTCGTAGAACCGATCATAGATCATAAAATTTCTTGTACAACGATATATCATAGAGTTTCTCGTACGACCACATTCATACACACACACATACAAATATATAAATATATATATATACAATTTGGTATATAAATTTTGTCGTACAATTTGCAGATCATTTGGGGATCGGGTAATCGTATTCTCCGTCGGGAGATATGACCTGCTGAAGCAAAAATCCCACAATCTCCTCTTGAATTGCTCGTATGCGGTCCGTTGGTAGGAGCTGATCCGCATCTGCGTCATCTATATAAAGAAGGAGGTCAATATGAATATGCATGTTAGTTGTGTGTATATGTATTAGATCATGATAAAAAATATGAATGGTGTTTACGTACCCAAAGATCTCTTGCACTCTTGCTACTTTTGGTCATAAAGCGAATGTTCTCGCAAACGTAATATGAACATAGTTTAGTCCTCTGTGCCCGCCTCATGCACTTTACACGAATAGAATTCAATCAGATAATAATGAAGCATGACAATGGTATTGAAACTAGAATTAAAGAGATGCGCGGACGTAGTTAGTACTACTTAATTACCCTGGGCTTTCGCCATCTCAACTCTGGATTCCATTCACCGGTGACCTCTTTGATGAAACGTTTCCAAACCCTGCCTGGCAAACAAAATGAATAAAGCAGTTATTAATTACTTCATATCAGGAAATGAACTAATAAAGAAGCCGACATAGTGCGTCAATGATTGAAATTACCTTCCGAGCAACGAATGCAAGCTTATGTAATCTTCAGGGTCTTTACTTAGCGAGTCCAGTACTTCAACACTTCCATCGTCAAGTCTAATGATTACAAGGATCCAGTGGTAGCTGCGCACACGATTTGTATAAGAGAGCATCCATATAACTTGTCAACTACACTTAACATAGAGTATATATATAAGCAAAAATAGAATTTGTAGTACAAGACAATAACACTTACTGGAAGTTCCAAGGTAAAAGTATTTCTGCTTTGTACTTTAGGGCCTTCAAAAACCTTAGAAGTTCTTTCTCCATGTCTTTAGGGTCCCTTCTCAACACTTCTTCATTAACGATATTTGGGTCAACGAACCCAATGCCATAGGCTCTAGCTCTTTTCGATTCAAAATTCTTCATTATGCATAATACCACACAAAAGAATATAGTGAGTATAATAATAGGCAATGAACGAGCTGAGCTAGAGACTTAATTTACATAAAGAAATCACTTACACACAATAGCAACTGACGATAGACTTGTCGAGTGCTTTTTGATTGAATAACTGAAAAAATTCTGCATAATCAATCCACAAAGCATTTTCATGGATGTAATGCTCTTTCTCGACTTCACCATGGGGCTAGATCGTCGCTCGACCTTTACTTCTCTCATGGACCAGTCATGCAAGTTGTGCATTTGCGTTGTTAGAAGCTTCTTGTCCTCAGGAGTGACCAGAGGATTCCCGGGGACATATTGCCATGCTATTTCCTTCGGATCCAATGGTGGAAATTCCTCGATCTCTAGGAATTGTTCAATGGTAATACCAAGCATTCTAGCATTCTCTCTATCAGCGTTGGTTATTACCACCTTATTGGCAGTCACCTTGAGTGGGCTGATCGATTGGACTGGCCCTTCTCCGAGCCGGGGAACAGTTTTCCCGCCTTTACTGCTACCGCTTGATGTCTTTCATCTCTTCAAGGATTCAAGGTACTTGGTGATACATCGTTCATAGTATGATACCGACCTTTTCTCCGTCAGTTTAGCTACATCAATAAAGTGGTGTACGACCTTGTCGGGTACTTTCTCCTTTGGCAGCAGGGTGGTTTCGGTCTAAAATAGGCATTCAATTCGATAGCCACTCGTCCATCGGTTTCCTCGTCAGTCTTCTCGTAAGCTAACTTCTTTTTCATACGAGGCTCAGGTTTCTTCTTTGGTCCTGATCTCTTCCGCTTTGGAGATGGCGGATATCAATATCACGGACTCTTCGCGCTAGGATCCGTCTTGGGGTGGGATGAACTATGCTGACGTGGCGGAGCTTGATATCGTCGACTCGCCATACGCTCCATCTCGGGGTGGGATGGATTCAGTTGGCGTGTGTTCGTCTTGGGTGTTCAGGATTCTTGAGGGTGCACAAAGGCTCGTCATTCTCTCTATCCGGCTGGTACACACCCGCTCGAGCTTCTTCTGCTGCTTTAATTATCTCGTCTCTGACATCTTTAAGACTGGCCTGTTCAAGAACCTGTCCTGTCTTTGGGTCCAACTTTCCCCCATGTGCATAAAACCAAGTCCTGCACCTCTCGGGCCAAGTATCTGTTACTGGTGAGCCCCTATAACCCTCATGGTTCGCTCAGATTCATCCCACTTAGGCAACCTAGACTTGTAGCCGCCTGATCCCAAACGATGGTGCCACATTTTTTTCCGGCATTTTTCTTGTTTATTCTCGACCGTTTCTTAGATCCTTCTGATTCCTTGAACTTCACAAAATCATCCCAGTCATCTGCTAACTTCACATATTCTCCTTTGAATTTCGGAGTCTTCTTTTCTCCTTCTAAGTAATTGTTCCATAATCTTTTCTTCCAAGACTGGAATTGTGTGGCCGTCTTCTTATGAGAACACTTCTTGACTTTCTCCCGTTGGACATCTATCAGACCCTCTGGTAGGGTGAAATGTTTCATGAGCTCCTCCCAAAGCAGATCTTTTGCTCTTTGCTGACAAAAGGAACTTCGCGATCCTGTGGTTGATTCCATTCTTGCGCAGTGATCAGGATTTGGTCCCTAACGATAACTCTGCATTGACGTATAAATTTGTTTGCATTCTCTTTATGAGCAATCGGTTTGCCATCTTCTCTGATTTGATCGATGTTATACTTCATGCCTTATTTCAACTTTCTTGTCGGGCCAAGTTTAACCCTTGTAGAAGATTTGCTTTATCTAGAGGGCTAAAATTAAGAAATATTCGTTAATATATACAAACCAATAAATACATCTAATGATAACCAGAGGGAAAATTAATACCTCACCGGACTCTGTTAAATGGACAAAAATTCCTTCGCCATCATCATTGTTAGCTGGTTCACCTTCGTCTCTTGGTTGTTCTTCCTCAATTCCCTCACCGGATGGGTTAAGGTATTGTGAGCCATCATCTACTTCATTCTCTTCGTTTCCGGAGTGTATCAGGTCATACATGGCATTATCTTGATCACGGTCGTCCATAACTTAACTAATCTAGTACAAATATAAAACAATTAGAATGCATTCAATAAGCAGAATCGGAGATATGCAAATCAACACAAGGGCATCGTTGACTTAATGACTACGCTATGTAACTAAACATTTAAACACATGCATCTAAACATCTAAAAATGAATAAAATTCGAGGAGTCTAACCATCATCATCATATAATTAAGAATCATCATCATTATCATCTAATTCACAATCATCATTATCTAAAAATCATCATGTATCTGCCTCATAGAAAATAGCTAATGCCAAATAAGAAGTCTCATTTACTAAAACATATTATTTACTCCTCACCGGCGATCGTCCGGGACTCCTGCGGTGATCGTCGAGGACTCATCCGACGATCATCAGGGACTCCTCACCGACAATCGTCCGAGACTCCTCTGGTGATCGTCGGGGACTCCTCCCGCGATCATCGGGGACTGCTACTTCTCAAGCATGCGTTGGTTTCCCGTGAAGAGGAACGGTTTGATGCAGCAAAGTAGATAAGTATTTCCCTTAGTTTTCGAGAACCAAGCTATCAATCCATTAGGAGATACAAGCAAGACACCAATAGATGTACCTGCACAAAGAATCAAACTCTTGCACCCAACGCTATAAAGGGGTTGTCAATCCCTTCACGGTTATTTGCAAGGATGAGAGCTAGTATAGATAGATATAATAGGATGCTTGAAAGGATAGTAAAACTAAAAGTAAAAATAATGCAGCAAGTATTTTTGGTATTTTTGGTTTTAGATCTGAAAGTATAATATGGAAAATAGACCCGGTGGCCATAGGTTTCACTAGATGGCTTCTCTCATGATGGCAAGTATTACGGTGGGTGAAAAAATTATTGTCGAGCAACTGATAGAAAAGCGAATAATTATGAAGATATCCAAGGTAATGATTATGCATATAGGCATCACGTCCGTGACAAGTAGACCGAAACGATTCTGCATCTACTACTATTACTCCACACATCAATCGACTCCTGCCTGCATCTAGAGTATTAAGTTCATGAAGAACAAAGTAATGCATTAAGTAAGATGACATGATGTAGAGGGATAAAATCAAGCAATATGATGAAAATCCCATCTTTTTACCCTTGCTGGCAACAATACAATACGTGCCTCGCTACCCCTACTTTGTCACTAGGTGAGGACACCGCAAGATTGAACCCAAAACTAAGCACTTCTCCTATTGCAAGAATTACCAATCTAGTTGGCCAAACCAAACCAATAACTCGAACAGACTTGCAAAGATATGAAATCATGCATATAAGAATTCAGGAAAGACTCAAATAATATTCATGGATAATCTGAACATAAACCCACAATTCATCAGATCTCGACAAACACACCGCAAAAGAGTATTACATCAGATAGATCTCCAAGAAGATCATGAAGAACATGGTATTGAGAAGAAAAGAGAGAGAAGAAGCCATCTAGCTACTAGCTATGGACCCACAGATCTGTGGTGAACTACTCACGCATCATCAGAGGGGCAATGAAGATTATGTAGGTGCCCTCAGTGATCGAATCCCCCTCCGTCAGATTACCGGAAAAGGCTCCAAGATTGGCTCTCTCGGGACCGGAGGCTTCTGGCGGCGGAAAAGTGTTTTCGTGGCTCTTTTTGATAATGATGGAATATTTGGGTATTTATAGGTGAATATTAGGGTTAGGGGAGTTGCCAAGGGCCCACAAGCCTGCCTGACGCGGGTGGTCCCCTGGCCGCGGCTAGCGGGCTTGTGGCCCCGTGGCAGCTCCTCTGCCTTGGTTCTCAATTCTTGTGGCTTCCTTTTATCCTAGAAAAAATCATTCCGGAGGTTTTATTCCGTTTGGACTCCGTTTAATATTCCTTATCTGCGAAACTCAAAACCAAGGAAAAAACAGAAACTGGCACTAGGCTCTAGATTAATAGGTTAGTCCAAAATAATATAAAATAGCATATTAATGCATATAAAACATCCAAAACAGATAATATAATAGCATGGAACAATCAAAAATTCTAGATACGTTGGAGATGTATCACCGACTCCTGTCAAACATGTATACATATATACCTCTCAAACAAACTCATACATGGCGCCTCTCAAACAAAAAAATAAAAACATGGTTCAATATGCACACTACAAATAGCATAATAGCATTGCAATAACAGTCAAACAAAAAATAAAATCATTAGTAATTAAGGAAATCAGCGGCAGCGGCGGCGGGTCCTCACCAGCGGGTAACGGTCCAACGAGGAGCAGCGGTGGGCGGAGAGGCACCGGCGCCAGGTACGAGAGGCTCGGATGGCGTGAAGGAGGAGAGCGGTGGCGGCTGCGGCACGTGGACGGACGGTGACGTCGATCGACGGCGCGGGCGGGGCAACCTGGCGGAGTCGTCGAAGCAAGTGAAGAGAGTGAATTGAGAGGAGGAAGGAGATGTTGCTATATACGGAGGACCTTTAGTCCCGGTTGGTGGCTCCAACCGGGACTAAAGGGTCTTCAGTCCCGGTTGCTATCACCAACTAGGATTAAAGGTCCTCCCTTTACTCCCGGTTGAATCCACCAACCAGGACTAAAGGCCCATCTTTTCGGTGGCCCAAATTCCACGCAAAAAGGGACCTTTAGTCCCGGTTGGTAGGACAAACCGGGACTAAAGCTGTATTTTCTCATTTTTGTTTTGTTTTGTTTTTCTAATTTTTGTTTTTAGATTTGGAATAACTATTAGAATATTTATAGTTTTCTAATATTTTTTTTTGCTTTAGGTCAAAAAAATTACAAACTTTCTGTTAGTACCGGTAGTTTTCAAATTTAAATAGATTAAATTTGAATTCTTTTGAATTTATTGTGAATCACTAGTTTGTGAATAACTTTAGTTTTAAAATAGGTTTTTGAGTGATTGTTTTTGCTATTGTTTTATATTAGTATGTTTTATCACTATGTTAAATTTTGGAATTTTTAGGATAACTTAAATAGGTGTTTTAATCAAAACTATATTCTCTTTAACTCTTTTTAGTTTTATACCTTCATTTTTTAATCAAAATCACTATTAATGAACTCTGAAAAGGTTGAAACTTGGCATGGTATCATCATTTCACCCACATATCATGTGCTAAAAAGTTGAGAGGGTTATAGCAAAAACTGGATGCACTTCATATACAAAATGGACAATATCTTTCGAAGTACGAGGGTTTTACACGAAAACTCGTTTGTTACAAAAGAATTTTAATTTTTTTAACTAATTTCAACTCTACACTTTTTGTGCATTCAATATGAACCATTAGAAGCCACATCCTAAATTTCAAGCCTATTTAACTTATTTTGCTATTTTCTTGCATTTAATGAATTGTTTTGAGCTAAATGACCCTGAAATTAAAAAGCACCACAAATGAACTCTTAAATTGTTGAAACTTGGCATGGTATCATCATTTCACCCACATAGCATATTCTAAAAACTTGAGAGGGTTACGAAAAACTGAATGTACTTCGTTTAAAGAATGGACAATCTCTTTCGAAGTATTAGGGTTTCGAACGAAAACTTGTTTGTTACAAAAGGATTTCAATTTTTGTAACTTCTTTAAACTTCAGACTTTTTGTGCATTCAATATGAACCATTAGAAGCCACATCCTAAAAATTCAACCCTATCTAACTATATTTGCTATTTTTCATGCATTTAATGATTTGTTTTGAGCTAAATGATCCTGAAATTAAAAAGCACCACATATGAACTATCAAATGGTTGAAACTCGGCATGTTATCATCATTTCACCCACATAGCATATGCTAAAAAGTTGAGAGGGTTACGGCAAAAATTGGATGCACTTCGTGTACAAAATAGACAATATCTTTCGAAGTATCAGGGTTTCGGACGAAAATCCGTCTCTTACAAAGGGATTTCATTTCTTTAACTTATTTCAACTCCAGACTTTTTGTGCATTCAATATGAACCAGTAGAAGCCACATCCTAAAATTTCAACCCTATCTAACTTCATTTGCTATTTTTCGTGCATTTACTGAATTGTTTTGAGCTAAATGACCCTGAAATTAAAAAACACCACAAATGAACTCTAAAATGGTTGAAACTTGGCATGGTATCATCATGTCACCCACATAGCATGTCCTAAAAAGTTGAGAGGGTTACGGCAAAAACTGGATGCACTTCGTGTAAAGATGGACAATATCTTTTGAAGTATCAGGGCTTCAAACGAAAACTCGTCTGTTACAAAAGGATTTCATTTTTTAACTTATTTCAACTGCAGACTTTTTGTGCATTCAATATGAACCATTGGAAGCCACATCCTAAAATTTCAACCATATCTAACTTCATTTGCTATTTTTCATGCATTTAATGAATTGTTTTGAGCTAAATGACCCTGAATTAAAAAGCACCACAAATGAACTCTAAAATGGTTGAAACTTGGCATGGTATCATCATTTCACCCACATGGCATGGCATGTGCTAAAAAGTTGAGAGGGTTATAGCAAAAACTGGATGCACTTCGTGTAGAAAATGGACAATATCTTTCGAAGTATGAAGGTTTAAGACGAAAACTCGTTTGTTACAAAAGGATTTCAATTTTTTAACTTATTTCAGCTCCAAACTTTTTGTGCATTCAATATGAACCATTAGAAGCCACATCCTAAAATTTCAACCCTATTTAACTTATTTTACTATTTTCATGCATTTAATGAATTGTTTTGTGCTAAATGACCTTGAAATTAAAAAGCACCACAAATGAACTCTTAAATTATTGAAACTTGGCATGGTATCATCATTTTACCCACATAGCATGTTCTAAAAAGTTGAGAGGGTTGCGAAAAAAACTGGATGCATGTACTTCGTTTATAGAATGGACAATCTCTTTCGAAGTATTAGGGTTTCGAACGAAAACTCGTTTGTTACAAAAGGATTTCGATTTTTTAACTTATCTCAACTCCAAACATTTTGTGCATTCAATATGAACCATTAAAAGCCACATCCTAAAATTTCAACCCTATCTAACTTCATTTGCTATTTTTCATGCATTTAATGAATTGTTTTGAGGTAAATGACCCTGAAATTAAAAAGCACCAAAAATGAACTCTCAAAAGGTTGAAACTTGGCACGGTATCATCATTTCACCTACATATTATGTGCTAAAAAGTTGAGAGGGTTCAGTAAAAACTGGATGCAGTTCGTCTACAAAATGGACAATATATTTCGAAGTATCATTATATTTAACTACAGTGATATTCTAGATATTCTAGATAATATTTTAGTTGATTATTTTTAGTTAATATTATATTTAACTGTAGTGATATTCTAGTCAAAGCCATAATCGGAATAGTTGTGGAGAGAAAGTCTCCACTTTTTCTTCGCGTGTGTCTCTTGCTTATTGAACCGTAACCATGGACAATCTTCATCACATACATCACAATGCTTCAGAAAGCTTGCTCACATCATACTCAAAATTCTTACGCACACAAACCGTACTTAAACAAGGACATAATAGAAATAATAGTTCAGATATCCATTCAGAAAGTACTGCATAATTGAAGATACAACTCCTACTCTTTCGGATTGCAAACCTACTCGTCTGAATCAAGAGACCCCCAAGCACTAAATAATAGAGATAAAAGTGTTCGCCACTGCAAACACTACCCGTCGTCCGAATCAGAATACACCCAAGTAGGAGACCCATGGGGCACTGGTGGTGGTACTAGCGGTACAAGGTGACGCTACCCATAATTGAGGATTCCAATCCTGCGGTACAACTCGTATGCAACGTACCCATCTAGTCCTGCATACTCAATGTTGATAGGGTCAAGTGGGTCTTCTCCCAATGTTTGTACCCTGACTTGGGGAATTATTTCATCATATTACCGTAGTCCTCATTGATCAGGGAGGCTGCCATATCAGCCATTGAAGTCTTGTCATGCTCAAGCCTGAACCTGCCCTAAAGATCAATGTGGCATTCAGCTGGTATCTCAATACCCCAGGTGCGCCTCATCTCGATCTTGTCATTTGCTATATCTATGCCAGCGAAATATATGCCGCTACAAAGGAACACATGAGTTTTGGACAGTGTTTGTCGCTACCGCAACAACAAAATGGAACAAATGTGTTATATACTGCTGCAACAAGTATATTTTAAAACAAGTATAATAAGAATCATAACAAGTATAATTTGACACAAGTATAATAAGAATCACAACAAGTATAATAAGAATCATAGCAAGTTTCCTATTCCTATGCATTTCCTATCCTATGAATCAAAAGAAGCTCCTAATTAAACTATGACATGTTCTCCCACGATGGCTAGTATGCAACTACAAGGAAAATTCTTATGCAATTTTCGTATCCTATTCGTCCTATCCTCCTATTCCTATTCCTATGCAATTTTCCTAATTCTCCTATTCCTATGAAATTTTCTATTCCTATGCGATTTTCCTATGAATCAAAGAAAAACCCCAATTTCCTATGAATCAAAGAAAAGCCCCAATTTTCCTATGTATTTTTCATATGAATCAAGGAAACCATGACATATTCTCGACATTCCCAATCCTCCTATTCCTATGAAATTTTCCTATGATCTATAAATAAAAAGAAAAGCCCCAATTAAAACTATGACAAGTTTTGTATTACCTTGCCCACTGGAAGACCATGACATGTTGCTTGAAACAAAGTTGGACAATGACAACATCACGACCATCGACCGTGTACTCGAGATCGAGGCCCAAGAACTTGTGTTCCTCCTCTTGAATCCATTCCTCGAACATGGAAAGAAAAAACCTTCACTTTGGCGCTGTCATTCGTGTAGACGGCATGGAGATTGGTCGTGCCATGTGTGAGCACTTTCCCGTAGCGAGTGATCGGATTCATGGTGGAGGATGGGGAAGAAGAGAGGAGAGGGAGATGAACAGAAATGGAGGCACTGGTCGCGGTTACTATAGTGTTGTGTGGCGTTTGATCTCGCATGAAAGAACTTCCAAGGCACGACAATCGAAAGGTTTGGACCTCTAGTCACGGTTTGATCCATGAACCGGGACTAAAAGAGCTCGTGCCAGGCGAACGATTGCCACCCCCCCTTTAGTCTCGGTTGGTGTCACCAACCGGGACTAAAGGGTCCTCACGGACCGGGACTAATGCTTATCCTCACGAACCGGGACTAGTGGCTGCATTAGTCCCGGTCCAAAATGCAATCGAGACTAATGCTCCGGTCGAAAGGCCTGATTTGTGCTAGTGGTATATATAATTTATATTGGAATTTGAAGGATTAACAAGGCCACATGAATGCATTTCTAAGAGCATGAGCTAGCCTCCCGAGTCGCATAGGGAGACTTCGGAGGCCTCCTCACCGCTACAAAAAAATCACCGGCGATGCCCCACCCACCTGCCATCATTGGAGGATGCCATCGGGCTGACGATGGCAGCAGGGAAGCCTGCATCTTATTATCCCACTCTCCTTCCTCCCCATCTCCCCGATCCACATAAAGCGTCCCAACTACGGCCTTGGCTGCAACAGCCATGACCAACATCTTTGCGCCGGTGAGGGTTTGTGGATTTGGGTGGGGCTTGTGGAGGAGTGGCAAGTTGTCGGCTGTGTGAGTTTGGTGGCCCTATTTGGCTGGGCTGGTTGTCGAAATAGACTTGCTAACGGGCCCATGAGTGTGGACCCCACTAGTCAGCCACTGATTTGATACCTTTGTTAAGCCTTCTTTATATAACTCAAAACAGTTAAGCCTCTCTTTATGCAAATTTCTAATTGTGTCTAGATTTGAAAACAAAAAAGAAAAATTGTAGTTTTAGGAAAAATTGAAAGACATCACGCCTGCACACAGGGATGTTTTCCACAACTGTGCAAAGTCACATGATGAAATACATTAGTCGAGAAGCTATTGCTAGTTTGTTTTTACAAGTAACTACATCAGCTCTCCTGTTTCGTTTGATGCAGGAGACCACTAATTCATCTCATATTGGATCCCAACCATTGGATGAAACACTGGTCATAGCCCTTGCATTATGCACGAGGGTTTATGGATTTGGGATTTTCTAAGTGCAGTGTAGTGTAATGTGTGTGTATGCATGTGTGTGTATGTGTTGTCTAAGTTAGGCATTGCATGCATCGATGGTTCTCATTTATGGTGCGCTAGGCACATATATAGGTACAAGGGGTGCAACTCATGTCTTGTCTACCAAGTTACATACAAATTAAAAAGAGAGGGACACGTGACATGTGCAAAATACAACCAAGACCTATAGACATGTTACGCAGAGTCTACATGTTCAACACCCCCCCCGCCGCATTTGAAGCGTCACCGAAGACGCAGGGACTGGACCGAAAGCCCACAAACGTGGAGGTTGGTAGTCCCTTTGTCATGACATCGGCGAACTGCTGTCGGTGGGCACATGTAAGACTCGAATGCAACCAAGCGCTACCAGCTCGTGAACAAAGTGAATGTCGAGATCAATGTGTTTGGTGCGTCGATGATTAACTAGGTTGGCCGAGAGGTAGACGGCAGACACATTGTCACATAAGACAAGTGTGGCCTTAGGAACCTCGACCAACAACTCCTGCAGCGACTGTCATAGCCAGGAGCACTCTGCAATAGCATTTGCCACAGTGCGGTATGCCGCCTCGGCACTCGAGCGAGACACCGTGGATTGTCGTTAGGACAACCACGATATCAAAGAAGGACCGAGGTAAACACAATAGCTAGAGGTGGAGCAACATGTGTCTGGGCAGTCGGCCCAATCCGCGTCAAAGTATGCGACAAGGTCAGTGGCGGACGAGGCTGTCAAGGTGAGACCCATAGCCATAGTGCCACGGATGTATTGAAGAATACGTCTGACCAATGCCCAGTGAGTGTCGCGCGGAGAGTGCATATGAAGGCACACCTGTCCAACAACATACTCAAGTTCCGGTCGCATGAGTTTAAGATACCATATAACACCGATGATGGATCTGTGGAAGGCGGCAGCGGACGCTGGAGTTCCCTCAACAGCGGACACCTTGGCCTCGTGTCAATAGGCATGGTAGCTGTTGGGGAATGTTGCATGGGAAACAAAAAAATTCAGACGCACATGCAAGATCTATCCATGGTGATGAGCATTTACGAGAGGGAGAGTGGATCTACATACCCTTGTAGATCGCTAAGCAGGAAGCGTTAAGAAACGTGGTTGATTTAGTTGAACGTCTTCGCGGTCCAAATCATCAAGCGTCCCGCGATCCCATCACGATCCAATCACGATCCGTCCTACGATCCCATCATGATCCGTCCCGCTATCAAATCACGACTCATCTCGCGATCCTGATCATGGTCCTTCCGATCTAGCGCCAAACAGACGACACCTCCACGTTCAGCACACGTGCAGCTTGATGATGATCACAGCCTTCTTGATCTAGCAAGAGGGAGCGGAGAGGTAGAAGAGTTCTCCGATAGCGCAACGGCATGGCGGCGATGGTGGTGAAACTATTTCAGCAGGGTTTCACCTAAGTGCTACTGAAAACTAGAGGAACTAGTCTATCGGGAGAGAGGGTTGTACTATGGCCTTTTTGGGTTGAGTGTTTTTTCCCTCTCTCCCTCCAGTATATATAGGAGGAGGGGAGGGAGGCCGGCGCCCTAGGGCTGGCCCCTTTTCCTTGGCCACAAGGAGGAGAGGAGGAGTCCTCTTCCAATCCTAGTAGGATTAGGACTCCTCCTTCCCACTTGGAAACTCTTTCCACCTTGGGTTTTTTCCTTCTCAAACCTTATGGGCTTTAGTGGAGGCTTCGGACAGCCCACTGGGGCTGGTTTGTCTCCTCCCACAGCCCATGAGGCACCTCGGGGCGTGACACCCCTCCCGATGGTCCCCCAGTACCCTCCCGGCACTTCCGGTACACCACCGAAGTACCCGAAACTTTTCTGGTTACCAACACAGGACTTCCTATATATCAGTCTTTACCTTCGGACCATTCCAGAGCTCCTCGTGACGTCCGAGATCTCATCCGGGACTTGGACCAACCTTTGGTCACCACCATACATAACTCTATACTAGCGAAACGTCAACGAACCTTAAGTGTGAAGACCATGCGGGTTCGAGAATTATGTAGACATGACCGAGACACCTCTACGGTCAATAACCAATAGCGGGACTTGGATGCCCACATTGGCTCCTACATATTCTACGAAGATCTTTATCGCTTGAACCTCTATGTCAAGGATCTAGTTAATCTTGTAAGTTGTTCCCTTTGTTCTTCGGTATGTTACTTGTCCGACATTCGATCGTTGGTATGTCTATACCTAGTTCAATCTCATTACCCAAAACTTTCTTTACTTGTTCCGTAATACAAGATCCCGTGGCTAACAATAAGTCACATTGCTTGCAAGGCTTATTGTGATGTTGTATTACCGAGTGGGCCCTGAGATACCTCTCCATCACACGGAGTAACAAATCCCAGTCTTGATCCATGCCAACCCAACAGACACCCTCGAAGATACCTGTAGAGCATCTTTATAGTCACCCAGTTACGTTGCAACATTTGATACACACATGGTACTCCTCCGGTGTAAATGAGTTGCATGATCTCATGGTCACAGGAATAGATACTTGACATGCAGAAAATTGTAGCAATAAATTGACACAATCATATGCTACATTTATAGTTTGGGTCTTGTCCATCACATCATTCTCCTAATGATGTTATCCCATTATAAAATGACATCTCATGTCCATGGCTAGGAAACCTTAACCATCTTTGATCAACGAGCTAGTCTATTAGAGGCATGCTAGGGACCTGGTGTTGCCTATGTATCCACACATGCATCTGAGTTTCCAATCAATATAATTCTCGCATGGATAATAAACGATTATCATGAACAAGGAAATATGATAATAACTAATTTATTATTGCCACTAGGCTTATTTCCAATAGTCTCCCACTTGCACTAAAGTCAATAATCTAGTTCACATCAACATGTGGTTTACATTGTTATGAATCTAACTCCCAATGAGTTCTGGGGTTCGATCATGCTTTGCATTTGGGAGAGGTCTGTCAATGGGTCTATGGCATTCACATCCGCGTGTACTTTGAAAATCTCTATGTCATACTATAGACACTTCTACCACACTCCACTTGGAGCTATTCCAAATGGCCGCTCCACTATACGTATCCGGATTGCTACTCAGAGTCATTCGGATTGGTGTTTAAAGCTTGTATCGACGTAACTCTTTACGACAAACTATTTATCACCTCCATAATCGACAAATATCTCCTTAGTCCTATAGTTACTAAGGATAATTTTCACCGCTATCTAGCAATCCACTCCTGGATCACTCTTGTACCCCCTTGTGAGACATGGGGCAAGGCACACATCAAGTGTAGTACATGGCATGGCATACCAAATAGAGCCTATGGCTAGTGGCATAGGGGACAACCTTCGTCTTTTCTCTTTCTTTTTTCGTGGTTGAGGTTTGAGTCTTACTCAACTTCACACCTTACAAATCAAGTAAGAATTTCTTCTTTGACTGATCCATTTTGAACTCTTTCAAAATCTTGTGAAGGTATGTACTCATTGAAAGTCTCATCAAGCGTCTGATCTATCTACATAGATCTCGAAGCCCAACAATTAAGTATCTTTATCTAGGTCTTCCTTTGAAAAACTCTTTTCAAACAAACGTTTATGCTTTCCAAAAATTCTACATTATTTCCGATCAACAATATGTCAACCACATATACTTATCATAAATTCTATAGTGCTCCCACTCACTTTCTTGTAAATACAAGTTTCTCATAAACTTTGTATAAACTCAAAAACTTTAATCACCTCGTCAAAGTGTATATTCCAACTCTGAGAATCTTGCTCCAGCCCACAGAAGGATGCTGGAGCTTACACACCTTTAGCATCCTTAGGAGTGACAAAACCTTCCAGTTGTATCACAAACAACCTTTCCTCACGGAAAACGTTAAGGAAACTATGTTTTGACATCCATCTGCTAAATTTCATAACTGGAAAATGTAGCAATTGCTAACATAATTTCAAGAGACTTTTAGCATCGCTACGGGTGAGAAAGTCTCATCGCAGTCAACTCCTTGAACTTGGCGGAAACTTCTTTGCGCCAAGTCGAGATTTATAAGTGGTGACATTCACCATCAGCGTCCGTCTTCATCTGAAATGTCCATTTGTACTCTACGACCTGTCGTACAACGGGAAAGTCTACCAAAGTCCATACTTGGTATTCATACATGGATCCTTTCTCGGATTTCATGGCCTCTAACCATTTGTTGGAAACCGGGCCCATCATTGCGTCTCCATAATTCGTAGGTTCATCGTTGTCCAACAAGATGACCTCCAAGACAGGGTTGCCGTACCACTCACGAGCAGTACGCGTCCTTGTCGACCTACGAGGTTCGATAGTAACTTGATCCGAAGCTTCATGATCATCATTATTAACTTCCTATTCAACTGACATAGGTTCCACAGAAACATCTTTTTGCGTTGCGCTACTCTCTAGTTGAAACAAAGGTTCAACAACCTCATCAAGTTCTATCTTCCTCCCACTCAATTATTTTGAGAGAAATTCTTTCTCGAGAAAGGACCCATTTTTAGCAACAAACACCTTGCACTCGGATCTGAGATAGAAGGTATACCCAACTGTTCTTAGGGTATCCTATGAAGTTGCACTTTTCTTCTTTGGGTTCGAGCTTATCATACATAAGTATGACGTTCCCAAACTCCGAGAAATGACAGCTTAGGTTTCTATCAAACCATAATTCATATGGTGTCATCTCAACGGATTTAGATGGTGCCCTATTTAAAGTGAATTTAGTTGTATCTAATGCATAACCCCAAAACGATAGTGGCAAAACGATAAGAGACATCATAGTACGCACCATATCCAATAGAGCATGACTATGACGTTCGGACACACCATGACATTATGGTGTTCCAGGTGGCGTGAGTTGTGAAACAACTTTCACATTGTCTTAAGTTGTATACCAAACTAGTAACTCAGATATTCACCTCCAGGATCATATCATAGACATTTTTATCTTCGTGTCACGATGATATTAAACTTCACTCTGAATTCGTTTGAACTTTTCAAAGGTTTCAGACTTGTGTTTCATTAAGTAAATATATTCATATATACTCAAATAATCAGTGAAGGCAAGAAAATATCGATATCCACTGCATGATACAACACTCATTGGACCGCATATATCAACATGTATTATTTCTAATAAGTTACTAGCCAACTCCATCATACCGAAAACGGGGTCTATAGTCATTTTGCCCATGAGGCATGGCCCGCATGTCTCAACCGATTCGAAATCGAATGAGTCCAAAGATCCATCAGCATGGAGTTTCTTCCTGCGATTTATACCAATATGACATTTAGCGGTACTGCCACAAGTATGTGGTACTATCATTATTAACTTTGTATCTTTTGGCATCAATGTTATGAACATGTGTATTAGTACGATCAAGATTCAATAAACCATTCCCATTGGGTGCATGACCATTGAAGGTATTATTCATGTAAACAAAATAACCATTATTCTCTAACTTAAATGAATAATCGTGTTCCAATAAACATGATCTAATCACGTTCATGCTCAATGCAAACACGAAATAACATTTATTTAGGTTTATCACTAATCCCGAAGGTAAAGAGAGTGTGGGATGGTAATCACATCAACCTTGGAAGCACTTCCAACACACATCGTCACCTCATCCTTAGCTAGACTCTGTTTATTTCTTAGCTTTTATTTCGAATTACTAACATTTAGAAACCGAACCGGTATCCAATACCCAGGTGCTACTAGGAGTACTAGCAAGGTACACATCAATAACACGTATATCAAATATACTTCTGTCGATGTTGCCAGCCTTCTTATCTACCAAGTATCTAGGGTTGTTTCGCTTCAGCGACTGTTCTCCTCATAATAGAAGCACTTAGTCTCGGGTTTGGGTTCAACCTTGGTTTTCTTCACTAGAGCAGCAACTGACTTGCCATCCATGAAGTTTCCCTCCTAGACCTTGCCCTTCTCGAAACTAGTGGTTTCACTAACTATCAACATTGATGCTCCTTCTTGATTTCTACCTTCGCGGTGTCAAACATCGCGAATGGCTCAGGTATCATTATTTCTATCCCTGGCATTTTATAGTTCATCACAAAGCTCTAGTAGCTTAGTGAGAGTGACTTGGAGAACTATATCAATCACTATCTTATCTGGAAGATCAACTCCCACTCGATTCAAGCGATTGTAGTACCCAGACAATCTGAGCACATGCTCACCGATTGAGCTATTCTCCTTCATCTTGCAGGCAAAGAATCTTGTTGGAGGTCTCATACCTCTCAACACTGGCACGAGCCTGAGATCCCAATTTCAGCTCTTAGAACATCTCATATGTTCCTTGATGTTCAAAACGTTTTGGAGACTCAATTCAAAGCCGTAAGGCATGACGCACCGAACTATCAAGTAGTCATCAGAATATGACTTTCAGATGTTCACAACATCCACAATCGTCGTTTGAGGGGGTGGCGCACCGAGCGGTGCATTTAAGGACATAAGCCTTCTATGCAACAATGAGGACAATCCTCAGATCACGGACCCACTCCGCATTATTGCTACCATCATCTTTCGACTCTATTTCTCTAGGAACATATAAAAGTTCAAGGGAGTTACAACGCGAGCTAGTAATCTACAACATAATTTGCAAAGAAAATTTTGACTATGTTCACGATAATGAGTTTAGTTAATCATATTACTTAAAAAATCCCACTCTAATTGACATCCCTCTGGTCATTCTAGTGTCACGTGATCCAAATCCACCAACTCAAGTCCGATCATCACATGAGTTGAGGTGGTTTCAATGGTGAACATCTTGTTGATCATGTCTATTATATGACTCATGTTCAACCTTTCGGTCTTGTGTTTCGAGGCCATGTCTGTACATGTTAGGCTCGTCAAGTTTAACCCGAGTGTTCCGCACGTGCAACACTGGCTTGCACCCGTTGTATGTGAACGTAGAGTCTATCACACCCGATCATCACGTAGTGTCTCGACACGACGAACTTTCGCAATGGTGCACACCCGGGGAGAACACAATTCATCTTGAAATTTAAGTGAGGGATCACCTTATAATGCTACCGTCATCCTAAGCAAAACAAAGTGCATAAAAGGATTGACATCACATGCAAATCATAAGTGACATGATATGGCCATGAACTTGTGCTTTTGATCTTAATCTTCAAAGCACCGGCATGATCTCCATCATCACCGGCATGACACCATGATCTCCAACATCTTGATCTCCAGCAACGTGTCGCCATGAGGTTGACACACCAATTGTTGCTTCTATGACTATTGCTAACTCATAGCAATAAAGTAAATCAAAAATGGCAAAAATAATTAAAGACAACATATGGCTCCTGTCGATTGCCGTACTCATCGACATGTAGGTCGTGATACTCTATACAAAACATGATCATCTCATACATCACATATATCTCATCATGTAATTGTCCAAATTACATCACAACATACCCTGCAAAAACAAGTTAGACGTCCTCTAATTGTTGTTGCACTTTTACGTGGCTGCTACGTGTATCTAGCAAGAATAATTCTCACCTACGCATAAACCACAAAGGTGTTACACAAATTGCTATTCAGCTTTCTCAAGGACCGCCTTTATCAAATCCGATCCAACTAGAGTAGGAGAGACAGACATCCGCCAACAATCTTTGTGCAACAAAGTTACACGTCATTCGATGGAACCGGTCTCTCATATGCATACGAGTAAGGTTGGTCCGGGCCGCTTCATCCCACAATACCGAAGAATCAAAACATGGCCAAGGGAGGAAGAAATCTAAGCATCAACGTCCACAAACTCCTTTGTGTTCTACTCGTTATCTCATCTACACATAGACCTAGCTCATGATTCCACTGTGGGGGAACATTGCATGGGAAACAAAAAATTTCCTATGCACACGCAAGACCTATCCATGGTGATGAGCATCTATGAGAGGGAGAGTGGATCTACATATCCTTGTAGATCGCTAAGTGGGAAGCGTTAAGAAATGCGGTTGATGTAGTCGAACGTCTTCGCGATCCAAATCGCTGAGCGTCCCACGATCCCATCACAATCCATCTTGTGATCCAATCACGATCCGTCCCGTGATTCCATCATGATCCATCCCGCGATCAAATCATGAATCGTCTCGTGATCTATCATGGTCCTTCCGATTAGCGCCAAACAGATGTCACCTCCGCGTTCAGCACACGTACAGCATGATGATGATCTCCGCCTTCTTGATCCAGCAAGAGGGAGTGGAGAGGTAGAAGAGTTCTTTGGCAGCGCGACGATGCGGCGGTGATGGTGGTGAAACTATTTCAACAGGGCTTCACCTAAGCGCGACTGAAAACTAGAGGAACTAGTCTATCGGGAGAGAGGGCTGCACTATGGCCTTTTTGGGTTGAGTGCTTTTTCCCTCTCTTCCTACAGTATATGTAGGAGGAGGGGAGGGAGGCCGAAGCCCTAGGGCTGACCCCTTTGCCTTGGCCGCAAGGAGGAGAGGACGAGTCCTCCTCCAATCCTAGTAGGATTAGGACTCCTCCTTCCCACTTGGAAACTCTCTCCACCTTAGGTTTTTTTCCTTCTCAAACCTTATGGGCTTTAGTGGAGGCTTTAGACAGCCCACTAGGGGCTGGTTTTTCTCCTCCCACAGACCATGAGGCCCCTAAAGGCATGACACCCCTCTCGATGGTCCTCCAGTACCCTCCCGACACTCCTTGTACACTCTCGAAGTACCCAAAACTTTTCCGGTGATCAGAACAGGACTTCCTATATATCAATATTTAGCTACAGACCATTTCGGAGCTCCTCGTGATGTCTGGGATCTCATCCGGCACTCCAAACAAGCTTCGGTCACCATCATACGTAACTCTATACTAGAGAAATGTCACTGAACTGTGTGCAGACCCTGCGAGTTCGAGAACTATGTAGACATGACCAGGACACCTCTACGGTCAATAACCAATAGCGAGACCTGGATGCCCATATTGGCTCCTACATATTATATGGAGATCTTTATCGGTTGAACCTCTATGTCAAGGATTTAGTTAATCTTGTATGATGTTCCCTTTGTTCTTCGGTATGTTACTTGCCAGAGATTCGATCATCGCTATCTCTATAACTAGTACAATCTCGTTACCGACAAGTCTCTTTACTCGTTCCGTAATACAAGATCCCGCGGCTAACACTTAGTCACATTGCTTGCAAGGCTTATTGTGATGTTGTATTACCGAGTGGGCCCCAAGATACCTCTCTGTCACACGGAGTAACAAATCCCAATCTTGATCTATGCCAACCCAATAGACACCCTCGGAGATACTTGTAGAGCACATTTATAGTCACCCAGTTATGTTGTGATGTTTGATACACATAAGGTACTCCTTCGGTGTTAGTGAGTTGCATGAACTCATGGTCATAGGAACAAATACTTGACATGCAGAAAACTGTAGCAATAAACTGACATGATCTCATAATTTGGGTCTTGTCCATCACATCATTGTACTAATGATGTGATCCACTTATGAAATGACATCTCATGTCCATGGCTAGGAAACCTTAACCATCTTCGATCAACGAGCTAGTCTATTAGAGGCATACTAGGGACATGGTGTTGTCTATGTATCCAGGCATGCATCTGAGTTTCCGATCAATACAATTCTAGCATGGATAATAAAAGATTATCATGAACAAGGAAATATGATAATCACTAATTTATTATTGCCTCTAGGGCATATTTCCAACAGTAACAGCCTTGCAGTTAAGCACGCCTGCTTGCTCCAGGATCTCGTGGGCATACTTTTGCTAATGCAGAAAGAAGCCGATGGGGTGGCGAGTGACCTCAACACTGAGGAAGTAGTGTAGTGCCCCCTAGATCCTTAAGAGAAAACTTAGCGTTGAGATGAGCAGTGATCTGCTGGAGTAGCGCAGAGGATGATGCTATCAGGATGAAGTTATCGACATATAGGAGGAGGTATGCAGTACCGACGCCTTGATGATAAATGAAGAGGGAGGCATCAGAGCGTTTGGACCGAAACCCCATCTGCTGAAGAAAGGCCACCATGCGTTGGTACCACGCCCGAGGTGCCTACTTCAAGCCATACAGTGACCTGGAGAGCAAACACACATGATCTGGGTGTGCGGTGTCGACGAACCTGGTGGGCCGCTGGCAAAAGACCTGCTCCTGAAGATGACCGTGTAGAAAGGCGTTCGACACGTCCGGCTGGTGAACGGGCCATGCAAGGGAGACTGCCAGCTGGAGGACAGTGCGGATGGTGCCCGGTTTGACGACCGAGGCAAAAGTGTCGGTGAAGTAGACTCCAGCGCGCTGTCGAAATTCGCGTACAACCCTGCGCGCCTTATGGCACTCAAGAGATCTGCCGGGGCGAGTCTTGTGGCAGACGACCCACTTGCCGGTGATGACGTTGGCATGTGGTGGCTGCAGAACAAGCTGCCAGGAGTCATTGCGCTGAAGAGCGTCAAACTCCTCTTTCATCGCCGCAAGCCAATTCGGATCTCGAAGGGCTGCACGAGCAGAGGAAGGGAGCAGTGACGGTGATGACGTCGAGGCGGCACACGCATACTCGTCGGGGGGTAGAGTGTGCTAGGCCGGAGTGTCCCGATGTGAGCCCGAGTGATGACCCTAGAAGGAGGCCCGGCGGGACCAGCAACCATCGCAGGAACCGAAGAGCTGGTAGTAATGGCGCCAGAAAAGTCGGCGAAGCCCGAGACGTCCAAAGGGACCATCGAGGGCGGAGGCGCCGCAGTGGAGCCCGAGACGCCCGAAGGGACCGTCAGGGCAGGGGACACTGTGCGTAAGGCCGGTGTGCGACCCGGTGACGGCAGCCGGCCAGAGGATGATGTAGAGGCGGGCTATGATGAGTCCCCGTGTCATGGGAGGGCGACCTGAGAGGCCGTGGGTGGCTCGACTGGAGTAGGTACCTTCTGAAAAGGGAAAACCATCTTGTCAAAGTACACATGCTGCAAAGTGTAGACGCAGTGGGACACGGGATCATAGCACTGGTAACCTTTGGTGTTAGAAGGATAGCCAAGGAAAATGCAGGGAACAGACCTAGGCGCGAGTTTATGAGGAGTGGTGGACGCAGTACTAGGATAACAGAGACACCCGAAGATGCGAAGGCCATCATAAGATGGAGGCGCACCAAAGAGAAGTTGATGAGGTGCATAGTTAGAACGTGGACGACATGGGCGAATGTTGATGAGAAGGGTGGCGGTGGCTAGCGCGTCCGGCCAAAACCGGGGAGGCACATTAGAGTGGAAGAGTAATGTGTGGACGCAGTCATTTAGAGTGCGTAGGATGCGCTCGGCGCGACCATTATGTTGAGACGTGTAAGGACATGTGAGGCGGAAGATGGTACCATTAGGGGCAAGAAGGTGGCGAACGACAACGTTGTCAAGCTCCTTTCCGTTATCAGTCTGGAGTGCTAGGATGGGGCGACCAAATTGGGTGGTGACATAGGAATAAAAGGTGGTGAGTGTAGCTAATGCGTCGGACTTGTGACAATGAGGGAATGACCACACATAGTGAGAAGAGTCGTCTAAAATCACCAAGTAATATAGATAGCCCGTGTTTCTTGCAACCAGGGATGCCCAGGCATCGCTATGTATTAACTAAAATGGAAACATAGCAATAGTGGTAGAAGCACTAAAGGGTTGACGAACATGTTTGCCAAGATGGCAAGCCTCACAAGTGTGGTCATCAATCTTATTACATGAAAAGGAAAAAACTCCGAAGAATATGATGCAAAACGGTGGAGTTTGGACGGCCCAGGCGTGCATGCCAAAGATCGACGCCGGTGGCGAGGGAGATGGGTCTAGTGGAGGTGGTGGTAGTGGGATGCACCGGGTTGTCACATCGATGCAGCACCATCCGGGTACAGGCGTCCTTCACAGAAAAACCGATAGCATCAAATTCAACAGTGAGAGGATTCTCACGAGCAAGACAATGAACAAAACAAAGGTTCGTGACTAAGTCAGGAGAAACAAGAACATTAGACATGTTGATAGGTGTAGACAAAGAGGGAAACGAAGTATGACGTATATGGGTGATGGGAAGAGATGAACCGTTACCAATGGTGATGCGATTAGGAGTACGAACAGGAGTGGAGGAGATGAGGTTACCGGGAAGAGAGGTCATATGCGAAGTGGCACCCGAGTCCATGTACCAGTCACCACCGCCCCCATAGTTGTTGGGAGAGGGGGCGGAGTGAAGTGCCTCCAATAGAGCGGGATCCCATGGTGCATGCGCCGGCGATGGGAGGGTCCCGCCATAGGGGGTCCCTCCATTGGGAGGCGTCGGGGCAGCGGGATAGCCATCGGGCATCGGCAGGACGGGCAGGCTCGGGAGACCGGCAGGTCCGATGGCGCCAAAGTAGGCCTGATGGCGTGACGGAGGAGGCCCGAGGAGACTCGGCGCACGGGGCCGAGGCACCGACATTGAATAGGCGTGGACGACTCCAGGTCACGGGTTCGTGTCGTAGGTCCATGGCGGTGTATTGTAGGATCGAAAGTAGGTCTAGAGGGGGGGTGATTAGACTACTTGACGAAATAAAAGTTTTGCCTTTTCCCAATTTTAATTCTGGGCAAGTTTTAGCATTCATAGCATATCAAGTAACACCCTACACATGCATGTATAAGAGTATAGCAGCGGAAAGTAAAGACATTGCACATGTAAGTAAAGAGAGGGCTAGGAATGCAAACACAAGTGATGACACGATGATTTTTCCCATGGTTCCGATAGGTGGTGCTATCGTACATCGACGTTCATGGAGTCTTCAACCAACGGAGGGTAACGGTTGCGAGAGTCCACGGAGGGCTCTACCCACTGAGGGTTCCACAAAGAAGCAACCTTGACTATTCCATGCGGCTTCCGTCCATGAAGGACTAGCCTCACTATGGGTAGATCTTCACAAAGTAGGCGATCTCGTTGCCCTTACAAACTTATTGGTTCACTCCACAACATGAAGTAGGAGGCTCCCAAGCGACACCTAACCAATATAGGAGGCACCACCTTCCAAAAGGTAATATGCTCGGTAATGACGATGAACTCCTTGCTCTTGAGCTTCAAGATGATAGACTCCTTAACACACAATCTCTCTCTCTATCTCTCTCTCACATATTTGGCTTGGTAGAAGATATGGGATTGGTGGAAAGCAACTTGGGGAGGCTAGAAATCAAGATCCATATGGTTGGAGTGGAAGTTCTTGACCTCAACACAAGGGTAGGTGGTTCTCTCTCAGAAAACTGAGTAGGATAGGTATGGAATAGTTCTGAGTGCTTTTCTTTCGAGTGGGTGGTGGTGAAGGGGTATATATAGGCATATCCAAAAATCCAACCGTTACACACAATAAGTCAGACTCGGTGACACCAATGTGTAAATCTCAGTGGTACTGAAGTGACAAAAAGTGGCAACTTTTGAAACTCGGATGGACTGATACGCAATTCTCGGTTGCACCGAAAAGGTGACCAACGGTCAGATTTACAAAACTCGGTGACGCCGATTCACCATTCTCGGTCGAACCAAAAATGAGAACTTGCGTGACAATAAGTTGGCAACCCAACTCGGTGGCACCGAGTGCAGTGTCGGCTGCACCAAAGTGTTAGGGTTTGGCTGAGTTTGTTTAGGGTTTGGAACTCAGTGGTATCGGGATAGGAATGTTGGTTGCACCGATTTGGCATATTTGGTTTAGGACAGACTTTCGTGGGAGAGTATGTGGATGTTCTGGTGACTGTCACTTGTGCACGTTTGAGCATATTGGTCACCATCAAAACTTTACCCCCTTTTAATAGTATTGGCTTTCCTATAGACTTAAAGTGATTTCTCACAAATGTAAAATGTAGAGTCCTCTTGCTTGAAGCTTGGCCAACCTATTTCCTTGAATCTTGGGGTAATTCCACAATCCTTTAGCCATTCCCATCATTGAACTTTTCCTGAAATATACTTGGTGAAAACATTACTTCAATGACTTATGTTGTTATTAATTACCAAAACCACCAAGGGAGCAAATGTGCTTTCAATCTCCCCTTTTTTGGTAATTGATGACAACATATAGATCAAAGCTTCGACAAACATATAATCAATGACTATAGTCGTCGCTTTGAGAAGTATGTGATAAGCAAGAGCTCCCCCTAAATTTGTGCATTATTTTAAATTTGCATTTGAATGCAAATGCACAATCGATTTGGTACATGGGTCACTTATCACATGTCACATACCACTTGGTGGTGTGCGAGGGTAATTGGAATGAATATCTTAGCACAACACAATCAACCAAAGATGAATGATCATCACATAAGCATTTAAGATGATAGGAAATAGTAGCATCACATATCAAAGCGTATGATCAAACATCATCAAGCGTGTATCACAAGCAAAATAAAATAGTATCATGGCAAAAAAAAGAAATTGTTTTGAAAAGGCAAAAAAAAACCAAACGCTCTCTCTCTCGAAGCCTAATGATCTATATACACGTCTTCCCCTTTGGCAACAAGTTACCAAAAAGTTCAAAGGTATCTAACTAAGCGTTCTTGGGCTGGTCTCCTCTGGTTGTCGATGAAGCAGTCGAGAGCACAGCGTCAGCAAAGATCTCTATAGACGTCGTCGAAGGAGCTAGAGTAGACACTGGAGCTGATGGAGCAGTAGATGTGCTGACAGTAGCAAGAGCTGATGAAGAGGGCCTCGATTCTGGAGCAAGCACTATGGTAGGTCTTGTATGGGTGAAGAACTAGGTGCCCAGCCTAGGAGGTGATCCTTCCTCCTCCTCCTCCTCCTCCTCCTCATCATCATCTGAAGAGGTAGAAGAGACCCGAGGAATGTGCACAGAGTCAACTTCCTTTTGGAGCTCAATCACAGTCTTTGTAACCTTGTCCACTTTGTCACCAAGCACTTTGATCCTCGACTCAAAGATCCTCACAATGCTATTTGTGCTATAGCAGATGTGGGATGATCTGGGTTCATCACCACAACGTTATCTTCGAACTCTAGCTATAGGGGCAGATGTGGGCGATCAAGAGCAAATATGTGCTTCTCCAACTGAGAGTTCATAAGCAACTGGATGTAGGGTGCATATCAGCATGAGCACTTCTGGTCAGCAGCAACCCTCTTGATTGTCTCAACAATTAGATCCATTACTCTAATCCTAGTGTTCCTGTCAAGGTGGATCAACATGTTAATGGAGTAGCCTCTGATCATCTTGTCATCTCCTAACTTGGGCATCAAGGTATGCCTGGGAATAGTGTTTATAGTCCGGAGGCCTGCTTGCAGACAATAGATGGATCCTAGCTTGTGTGATTACACCTTGCCTGCAGGGATAGGAGTATACATGTCTTTCATGGCATTGTGACTTGCCTTGGGTTCAGAGTATACATCCAAATCTCCTTTTTGAGATTCTGGAACTTCCAGTAGAGCATCCCATTCCTCAACAGTGGATTCATATCTAGCACCTTCTTTCATCCATACAATTTTACCATCTCCGTAGAAATGAGCAGTGGAGTAGAATTGCATGATCATCTCGTCGTTCCATGTAGTAAGCTCTCTGCCAATGAATTTGTCCAGACCAATGCAATGGAAGTTACCTTGGACACTTGGGAAGTAGCCCACATTATCTTTGATGAACTTCCAATCGACATACCTCATGTCGCTAACAATTGGGCTCTTGTCAAGCAGAACGGTCTCATAGAAATCCTGTTGCTCTCTGGTGTAAACCTTGTAGTCAACGGTAGTTTTCCTCCTCTATGCATAAGGATCTATGGCTCTCCAGGCTCTCAAGCCTAAGTCTTTCCTTTTCTTCATGTCCTCAGCTACTAAGTGGCTGGCATCATGCACTGGAAGATGTGGTTTGAGCTTCATCAAGGTAGTCAAGTCCTCATCATCTTCCATTCTGGAGGCAGTCCCTTTGTTCTTCTCTGAAGCAGGAATGTCCCTGGTAGTCCTCTTGGACTTCTGTGCAACAACCTTCTTAGATGTAGGCTTGGTGCTCTTGGAGGTGCCTGTCTTTGGCATAGAATCAACCATGAGCTTCTTGGCTTTCTTCTTGGGAGGGACTATCTCAGCATGCTCTTCCTCCTCCTCAGCAGCAACAGCACTAGCAGCCTCCTCTGGATCTTCAAACATAGAGGTAGGCCTGCCAATAGCATGGACAATCCTCTTCCTGGACTTCTTCTCCCCTTCCTTTTTCGGCATAGCTTTCTTGGGGACCTCAATTGACATAGTGGCTCTTACACTTTCATGTGCCTTGGTAGTATCAGCAGGAGCATAAACTTTGCTGACAACTCTTCGGGAGGAACTGACTTCTTGGCAGCCTTTTCTTGCTTTTTATCAAGAGTCTCCTCAGGAATGAAATCTGAATCTTCTTCATCAGAGTTAAGCTTCTTCCTAGTTCTGGTGGCAGCCTTGGGCAACCCATGAGAGCTAGGGGTGCCTGGATCTGAGAAAGAACTGGCTCCGGGGCTTGTTCCAGAACTCATATCAACTCCCTCCTCTGCCAAATTTTGACTGTCCTCTGAGCCTGACATACTGACCCTGTGAATAGAATATAGGAGAGTAGAAGAAGATGAGTCATCACAAAATGAGGCTGGTTTTTGAAATTTGAGCAATGAATTTTCAAGACTTTTGCATTCTATCAAATAGATATCGGTGCAGCCGAAACAAATATTTCGGTGGGGCCGAGACTGACTAACACTCTAACCGAAACTTGGCAGCCTTTTCGGTCAGACCGAAAAGAGCAACTCGGTTCCACCTAGTCAGTTCTCAACCACACAGAAAAGCATATCGGTGAGATAGATATTTCTGTTTCGGTCCCACCAAGATGTATCGGGCGGACGGCAAAACCCTAGAAAATCCATTTATCGCAAGACTTCGGGGATTTGAGAGGATGGAAACATGTACAAAGGGTGTATCAATGAATAACAAGGATCTAATGCGCAAGAATCGGACATGGAGCACAATAGAGATCGAATCCGTACCCTAACTTGGCGCGGATCCTCTATGGCAGCGACGAGGAAGTGGATTTCGTCAGCGATGGCGATTCCCAGCAGCGGAGGAGTGCGGGTAGATAAGGGCGACGACCAGGCATCTTCGGAGCAGCAGCTTAGGGTTTTGGAGCACGACGTTTGAAGATGGAATTTCAAAGCGTCGGGGTCCACAGTAATATACCCACCACTGTCGGTGACACCGATTCTAAGTTTTCGGTGTCACTGAGTGCCTCAACTGTTAGCTGACAGGGACACTCGATGTAACCGAGAAAATGGAATCGGTTGTACCCAGATTGAAAAACCAGATCAACCCTAGGCATTCGGTGAGACCGAGATTTTGGTGTTGGTTCCACCGAGATGCACTTGGGAGGTTTTAATGGCCAGTCCTTGTCGATACGGAACTCCGAGTGCTCCACACACAGAGGGATCAAAAAGCACTTGTTCAAATTTGGTGATGCAGCATGAATAGAGTATGAGATGAGAAAGTATACATAGCTAAAGAAGTGGCCTAGGCATTCTTGTATATCCAATTGGCAAAAGATAAATTAAAAGCCAAATAGAAACAATTGGATATCCTCGAATGAGAAAATCAATGCAGACCAACATGCTCACACAATAAGATGTCAAATGAAATCATGACAAACATGCACATATACTCTAGCATCTAACAAGCACTTGGGCGATGACGAAGTCATCTATATATGAGTATTTGACTTAGGATCCAAGTAAGAATACTTGATCATAGGTCATACTCATCGTTTAAGCACAAGTGGGGTTACCACTTTAACATAAAGCTTTTAATGTTTGTCACATACTAAGAGATGCTTTGACTCAAGTCTTAGAGTAAAGCTCCCCCTTGATGTGACATCCCCCCATAAGAGGGATAAAATAACCTTGGGTTTGGTTGATGAAGACTTCATGTTGGTGTGGTAGTGGTGGATGCTCAAGGTTGATGAAGATCACCAAGAGTTGGGAGCGTCCTTGTTGTACCTTACTCTTCTCACCTACATGGGTTAGTCCCAACACACAAGAGACAAATACAAGGATATCTATGGACATGGAGTGCAAAGCATGTGTAATGATGTCCATTGATTTGTTGATTACCTTGTCCCTTGCGTACCTTTGAGGGAATGTGTGACTCCTTAATCTATTGCATAGGGTTGATGTTGATTGCAAATAGATCTTGCCAATAATGAATATGAGTGAATTTCATTGGCGGAGTCACCCCTCAAGAACTCTCTAGTTCTTCTTCTTGGGAATCCACATCAAGTTGATAGGGATACATGGTGTTGAAGTGGCACTTGTAGAAGTTGAGCTTGTAGTAGCCTTGGGAACCCACTTCACCAAAGCTTTCTATTCATCTTCATAAGAGTCAAAGTCCTCTTGGATATTGTTCTTGCCCTTGAGCTTGGTGTCTTGTGGTGGAAGGTCATCCTTTGTGTTTGTCGCCTTGGGAAGAGTATTTTCATACTTCTCCTTTTGAGGAACAAACTTGGGATTGGGATATTGACCTTCTTCCCATTCAACTGCATTTGCGTTAAAGTAGCCAACACCACAATTCTTCCGGTATCCTCCGTGCTTGCGTACAATCTCATCAAATTGTTTGTATCCTTTAGGACTCTTGTAGATACCTTTCTCTATAATTCCTTTCAATAAAGCATTTTCTTGCTCAAGTGTAACTTGCTAAGAGAATCATCATTAGTGGAATCAATAGAACTACTAGGAGCAACATTATTTGGTTTAGCATTTTTATTGTTGCTACTAGATGAAGAACCTATCTTTCCTTTGTTACTAGTTTGCTTATATTTGACTTGTAGCATGAATGTAGACAAGAGTAGTCGTTTGGCAATATAAGATGAAGTCTTCTGTCGAAGATCGTCATTGATAGCTTTAAAAAATTCATGTTCTTGCTCCAAATTGAGCTTCTTAAAGCGTAGCTTCTCATGGGTCCTTACAAGCTCTCTATGATCTTCAAGAGTAGATTCATGAGCTAACTTAAGAGTGTGGAGTTCTTTAGTTAGTTCTTCTATCTTTATCTTATCATCATCAATTGACTTATCTTGACTAGCATGAGAAATATCAAGTTCATTATGATTAACATCACTAGTTTTATCACATAGCAAGTCATCATTGTAAAGCAAGTCATCTTCATCACTATCGAAATCAAGATATTCAGGATGTGTTACCTTGGGGCCTTTAGCCATGAATCAACTTCCACCTCCTTCATTTGGTGAATCAAATAGGTCATAGGAGTTGGTTGTCACTAGTGCAATTCCGGCAACACCATCATCTTGACTATAATTGGAGTTGGAGTGGTTGTCGGAGTCGGAGCCGGAAACCCATTCACCAACATGAGCTTGATGCTTCCTTCTTGAGTATATTTTGGTGTGCTTGTCCTTCTTCTCCGAATCCCTACTTCTCCTTGAGGGTCTTCGTTCATAACGATCATCTCTACTCCTTCTCTCTCTTCGAGGTGATTCATCTCTTGTGCTTTGTCTTCTTGGTGACTCTTCTCTTCGTTTGTAGGGAGCTGAGCACTCATTTTAGTAGTGTCCTGGGTTCCCACAATTGTAGCAGTTTTGATCACGACTTGACAAACGCATCTCTTCATATCTTGAGTTGGAGCTACGATCTTTGCTTCTATTCTTGTAGAACTTGTTGAATTTCTTGACCATGAGGCTTATCTCTTCATTTGTGACAAGGTTGTCACTTCAGGTAGCGGGAGCATCACTTGTGGCTTTGTAAGCACTACTAGACTCATGATGAAGGTCTTCCTTGTCTTTGAGTGTCATCTCATGAGCAACAATTCTACCAATCACTTATGTTGGTTTGATATCTTTGTAGTTGGGCATCATTTGGATCAATGTGCACACGGTGTCGTATATCTCATCCAAAGCTTGAAGTATCTTCTTGATGATGAACTTGTCAGTCATTTGTTCGCTTCCTAAGACAAAAATCTCATTGGTGATGAGAGCTAGCCTAGAGTACATTTCATCGACTCCTTCACCATCCTTCATCTTGAACTTGTCAAGTTGACCTTGAAGAACATCTAACTTGGATTCTCTCACGGACTCAGTTCCTTCGTGCATATCAACCAAAGTATCCCAAATCTCTTTTGCGTGTTCAAGACGGCTGATTTTGTTGAATTCTTCAGGACATAGACAGTTGTAGATAATGTCACATGCTTGAGAATTGAGTTGCAACATCTTCAATTCATCTGCAGATGCTTCACGATCCGGTTCCTTTCCATCCGCAAAGAATTCACCTTGCAAGCCAACACGAACAACAGCCCAAACGGCAGGATTATGACCAAGCAAATGCATTTTCATTTTATGCTTCCAACTAGCAAAATTAGTGCCATCAAAGTACGGACCTATACGGTGATAATTTCCCTCACTAGATGTCATACTTCTCCTTGGTTGTGAAACCAATGCAATGGAGACAAAAGTTCTGATACCACTTGTAGGATCAAAAGTAGGTCTAGAGGGGGGGGGGTGATTAGACTACTTGACCAAATAAAAGTTTTGCCTTTTTCCCAATTTTAATTCTTGGCAAGTTTTAGCATTCATAGCATATCAAGTAACACCCTACACCTGCATGTATAAGAGTATAGCAGCGGAAAGTAAAGACATTGCACATGTAAGTAAAGAGAGGGTTAGGAATGCAAACACAACTAATGACACGATGATTTTTCCCGTGGTTCCGATAGGTGGTGCTATCGTATGTCCACGTTCATGTAGTCTTCAAACCACAGAGGGTAACGGTCACGAGAGTCCACGGAGGGCTCTACCCACTAAGGGTTCCATGAAGAAGCAAACTTGACTATTCCATGCGGCTTCCCTCCACGAAGGACTAGCCTCACTATGGGTAGATCTTCACAAAGTAGGCGATCTCCTTGCCCTTACAAACTTCTTGGTTCACTCCACAACACTAAGTAGGAGGCTCCCAAGCGACACCTAACCAATCTAGGAGGCAACACCCTCCAAAATGTAATAGGCTCGGTAATGACAATGAACTCCTTGCTCTTGTGCTTCAAGATGCTAGACTCCTCAACACACAATCTCTCTCTCACAGATTTGGCTTGGTAGAAGAGATGGGATTGGTGGAAAGCAACTTGGGGAGGCTAGAAATCAAGATCCATATGGTTGGAGTGGAAGATCTTGACCTCAACACAAGGGTAGGTGGTTCTCTCTCAGAAAACTGAGTAGGGTAGGTATGGAATAGTTCTGAGTGCTTTTCTTTCAAGTGGGTGGTGGTGAAGGGGTATATATAGGCATATCCAAAAATCCAACCATTACACACAATACGTCAGACTCGGTGACGCCGATGTGTAAATCTCGGTGGTACCGAAGTGACAAAAAGTGGCAACTTTTGAATCTCGGATGGGCCGGTATACAATTCTCGGTTGCACCGACAAGGTGACCAACGGTCAGATTTACCAAACTTGGTGACACCGATTCACCATTCTCGATCGAACTGAAAAATGAAAACTTGCATAACAGGAAGTTGGCAACCCAACTCGATGGCACCGAGGGAAGTGTCGGCTACACCGAAGTGTTAGGGTTTGGCTAAGTCTGTCTAGGGTTTGGAACTCGGTGGCACCGGGCACTAGTAGAATGTCGATCTGTAGTCTTGGTCGGGATGGGCCTTTAGTACCAGTTCCCCAACCGGTACTAAAGGGTCGGGACTAAAGCTCCAGACCTTTAGTACCGGTTGGCCCACGGACCGGTACTAAAGGCCCACCACGTGGTTGCCTGCGTGGGCTTGTGGTGGAGGACCTTTACTACCGGTTGGTGATACCAACCGGTACTAAGTGTTCTGTTTTTTTTGTATTAGCTTTTAATTAGGTTTTAGTTTTCCTCTCTATTTATTGTGTTTTTCATTCATTTCAAATTTATTTTATGTTGCTACATACTGTAAACATCACACAAGTTGATGCATATATATATATATGTGTGTGTGTGTGTGTGTGTGTAATATAATATACAATATATCATACACAATATATATACAAATGGAATTACACATCCATATATATTCTGGACTTATAAATTAAGGCCCAAAACCCGGTCGGGACTAGCTAGCTAGTGCTCCAGATGAAATCTCAGTTTTCTACTACTGATTTGCTGGCATTATTGAGGCGGCGGTAAGTAATAGTGCTCTCCGTTTACATCAATGACGTGTTGAAGCAGAAATGCCGCAAATTCCTCTTGAAGTGCTACAAAGCGTTTCTCAGGTGAGAGCTTCGACATCATCTTCCAAACCTGGAGTTGTCTTTCACGTGCTCCTCTGCGACGTATACGGCCTTCGGTCTGGATGCGAATGTTCTCGTAGAGGAAGTATCCACATAAATTTGTCCCATGTGGTTACTTCGCGCACTTTGAAAAAGAATAGAATTCAGTAAGATCATTAATAATCAAGCATGATAATGGTATTGAAACTAGAATTAAAGAGATGTGCGGACCTAGTAGTACTACTTAATTACCTGCATTTTTTCCACTTCAGCTTCGGTTTCCATTGACGATCGTGATGTTTTTTTTCTATCATCTTTTTTCAAACACTACGCGGCAAAGAAAAAGAACGAAAGAGTTATTATAATTACTTTTGATATCAGGAAATAATGAAAGAATGCGAGATCGATAAAGATTGAAATTACCGTTCTATCATAAAATACAAGTCCACGTATGATTGTTCTAGTGTATCTAGTGAGTTGTACACTTGAACAAGTCCATCCGCGAGGATAATATTTAGGAGGATATAGTGGTCACTACATAGAAGTTTATATAATTAAGCAGGCATGCATATAACTTATCAACTACACTTGACAGCGAGCTAGTAAGCAAAAATAGAATTTGTAGTATACAAGAGAGTAAACACTCACCCATGTTGTAAGGAAATATTATAGTAGATTTGGTATTCATTATTGCCTCTAGAAAATTTTCCAAGATATCTTCTGTGTCCTTGGCATAATTTTTTACCACATGACCATGAACGATATTTGGGTCAATGAACCCAATGTCATCGATTCCCTCTTGTTTCAATTCCCACATCTTCAATCTGCATAATAGCATAGAAAAGAACATATATAGTGAGGATAAGCCAATGAACGATATCTTAGCTAGAGACTTAAATTATTAAAGATATAAATCACTTATAGACAGTAGCAACTGATGAGAGTTTTGTCAATAGAGTCCATGTGGTATAACTGGAAAAGTTCTGAGAATTCAAGACATATGTCACATCCATTAATGATCTTTCCTTACTTTGACCATAACCGCTGTCTCCTCTCGGTTTGCTTCACGCAGGTACCAATCATGCAACCATCGCATCGCAGTTGGTAGTTCCTTGTACTGCTCGGGTGTGACAAGTGGTTTTCCGATGACATATTGCATTGCGTACTCATCTGCACCGTACCCGCGGATTTCCTCGGTGCCAAGGATTTGGCCAAGAGTTAGACCTACAGCCTGTAATTCTTCGAGGTCAATTGGGTTGCCTTGCACGTCGACTGCTTGGATCCATTGCTTTCTTGGATTGGTACTCACCTTGAGCGGAGAGATCGATTGCTTGGATTGTTCTCCAAGCTGGGGAACTGTTTTCTCGCTAGTAGTACCACCTGTCATTGATGCCGTACTTCCCGACTTCTTCCTTGGGCTGGGCCGACTTCTCTGCTCACTTGCCTTCTGAATCTGTCGCTCATAGTCTGTCGGCATACGCTCCACATATGTCGGGGGTCAATCAATAAAGTGTTCCATAAAGTGCTCTTGGACTTCCTTGGGTATTACCTCCTTTGGCGGTAGGTTCTTCTTGGCAAAAAAGGCTTTCACTTGGCGATCACTTTCAATTTTGGTTTCCTCTGGTGTCATGTCATAAGGTAGCTTCCTTTTGGCCGGAGGCTCGGGTTTCTTCTTTGCTTTCTTCCGAAGAGGATTGCTGATGGCCTTCCTCTTTTGGGAGCCCTGCTGGCGGGACCGCTACCGGGGTCGAGTCGGCTCACGCGGCGGAGATCGATATCAACGATATGGACTTGCGTCGTGATCTGTCCCAAGGTTGGGTGGACTCATGCTGGGATCCATATCAAAGTGGGACGCCTCTCGAGGTGGGGAGGACTACTGGCCAGGTGGGAAGGACTGCTGGCGCTGTGATGCCTCTGGCTGGGATCCCTCGCGCTGGACATTGATACTCAGAGGAGTCGGTGGCCTTAGCGCCGAGTGTGGAAAGACGATGCAGCCTTACTCCATAGAATGAGACCACGGACGGCTTTTGCCAGTGTGGACTCCCCCTCACCTCCAGGGATGTCAAGCTGTAGTTCATCATATCCTGGCTCTATTGCGTCCACCGCGACACGGGCATACCCAGCTGGAACCGGATTGAAATGCTAGAGAACATCAGGTGTATTTGGTAAAGCATAGCCCGTCGCGTCCCGCACGGGTATGTTCTTCATTTTCTAGATTAGCTCACAAGATGTCTTCTTGGTGATATCATCCATGGGGGTGTGACCCAGCGGTGCCCCCGTGGAACCCACGCTGCTTTTCGGCAGTGTAGATGGGACGGGTTCTGATGCCTCCTGCCACGGAGTTGCCCTTTGCTGGGTCAGTACCTGTATCTGCAGCTGCTGCTGCTCGTACTTCTGTTCCAACTTTGAAAGTCGGTCTACTTCGACCTTCTTTTTTCTCGAACGGCTTTTATAACTGTCCTTCCATCCCGCAAACCCCTCATACCACGGAACAACGCCCATGCCTCATGTTCGTCCTCCATGTTCGGGATTCCCGAGGGCGCGTGTAAGCTCGTCGTTCTCTCTATCGGGGTGAAACCGTCCTTCTTGGGCAGCTTTTATTGCTTCAATCAACTCATCTGATGCATGCTTCAGACTGGCCAGTGCAATAACCCTCCCTGTTGCTGGGTCCAACTTTCCCCCATGTGCAAAAAACCAATTCCTGCACCTCCGAGGCCAGTGGAAGGTTACTGGAGTGATCCCTTCAGCATGCATCTTATTCTCTAATGCATCCCACTTAGGAATGGCTGACTTGTATCCACCTGTCCCTAGTTTTTGGTGATACTTTTTTCTCCACATTTATCTTATTCTTTGCCGACTTCTCCATAGCAGCTTCCGATGTCTTGTACTCGATAAATGTGTCCGAGTGATTCCTTACCTTCTCGTATATTCCTCTGAATATAGGCGTCTTCTTGCCTCTAGCATTGTACTCGGTCCATAATATTTTCTTCCAAGTCTGGAACACGCCGGCCATCTTATGGAGAGCAAACTCCTTGACTTTGTCCCTTTGGCGCTCCGAGAGAGAAATTGGTAGGATGAAATGCTCCATGAGATCTCGTCAAAGGGCATCTTTAATTCTATTATCGACATAATTCACTCCTGGTTTTGGTTTGTTTGGCTGAATCCATTCTTGCATTGTGATCGGGACTCCGTCCCTAATAACCACTCCGCATTGACGCACAAATGTCTTGGCATTGGCTTCAGGGTGAGTCAGTGCGCCATCATGTTTGAAAGCATCAAGATTGAGCTTTACGTTGCCGTCCAATATTTTGGCACTGCCTCATACCTTTCTACTAGATTGGCTCGATCCGGAGGGCTAATAATTAAAAGAAGAAATATTTGTTAATATATATATACAAATCAATTAATACACATGTAATGATCACTAGAGGCTCATATGTGTATATACCTCGCCAAACATTGTTAGTTGTTCCGGATTTTGGAACATAAGTTGTTCTTCCTCGGCCTCACATCCATCACCGTACTCGTTCAGATATTGTGAGCCGTCAGCATCATGTGATTCACCCAGAAGGTCCGTTGGGTTTTCGGATGAGCGTATCATGTCAAAGATGTCCTCTTCATGAGCTCTACCGATATTGTCCATAGTTTAATAACTAATCCATAATAATATAGATAAAACAAATTAGTATTCAAATTAGCATGCATTCAAGAAGCAAAATAACTGATAGTTAATTAATAATGCATCATCGAATACATATATAGTAGTTCTAAGAAAAGATCTCATCTCATAATCTCGGATAATAGTTAATACATCGGCTAATCCATCGATCTGGCTAATACATCATAATAATACATATATAGTAGCTAATATATCGATCTAGCTAGAACCCTAGTGCCCGACGGATATCGAGGCGGGTGGTGGACACTCAAAGAGAAGGAACCATCACAAGAATATAGCTCCAGTGAGATCCCTGAAGAATCTGCCAGGTATTGTCGGACCTGGCCTCCAAAGCTACCATGTAGCGACGGACGTGCGCGTTCTCCTTGCTGACATGGTACTGTACCACCTCCGTGGGGGACTCAAGCCTCTGAATCATCCGTGGCCCATGCGGCCGCCACCACAGAACCTTCGGGTCAACGATGGGCTGGCACCTAACCAAGCTACGCTGCCCGGAAGGGAGCACCTCCCAGTACCAGCCCGGTGGAGCCCAGTCCTGGACAGTGCCCCTCAGCTCAAGCAAGTGACCTCCTCTGCCGACTCGACGATGAGGATGCGGGATCAGCATCGTCGACGTCGAGAAGAAAAACACTTAATTATGAAAAAAAACTTAGCAAAATTAACACATAGCATCTAACAAACTAAAAGGATGGGGAATAACATCCGGGAATGTTTTCCCGAAGTCTGCATATGAACATTTTCTATATACATCAATCCATCCCTCTATACATACATACATCATACATACATGGACAAAAAAATTCTATGATAAAAAAAATCATCATTACAACATTTTCTATATATACATCCATGTAAACATCCATCTAACATCTCTATCTATCCAAAGCCCTAATGCAAAAAAATGAACTCCAATGCAAAAAAAAACTCAACATCCATATAACATCTCTATCTATCCATCTAACATCTCTATCAATCCATCTATCTATCCATCTAACATATCTATCTAACAACTTTGCCACAACATATCTATCTAAAAATCTAAACATCCATCCAACAACTTTGCCACAACATATCTATCTATCCATCTAACATTCCTAAAATTCCTAAAAAAACCGAAATTCTTAAAATTCCTAAAATACCAGCATATAATCCATAGTTAAATTCCTAAAATTCCTAAAATTCGTAAAACTCAGCTTTTGCATCATAGTACATTTTGGCAGGGCTCGCCGGGGCTCACCGGCGGGATGGATCGTCGGGGCTCATCGAGGCGGGCCGACGGGACCACGTGCTGGGGGAGGGCTCGGCGATGGTGTTGGGGGCGGCGACGAGGAGCGGGCTCGGGGAGGAGGGAGAGGAAGTCCGGCAACGGTGTCGGGCAGGGCTTGGAGACGGCTCGGAGGCGATGGCGTTGGGCAGGTCTTGGGGACGGCTCGGAGGCGACGATGTCGGGTAGGGCTCGGGGATGGCATCGGGGGCAGCGACGAGGAGCTGGCTCGGGAAGGAGGGCGAGGAGGTCCGGCGACAAGGACAACAGATTCCGGCAGCCTGGCGGCGGCGCAAATAAGCATCTCCCGGTGCGTGGCTCAGCCCGAGACGAGGCCTCCATTATTTATACATGGAGCACCTTTAGTACCGGTGCGTGGCTCGCACCGGTACTAAAGGTTTTTTAATTCATTATTAATTATTATTTTCAGGAAAAAAACCCTAAACTTTAGAAAATCATAGAAAAAAAATCTATGACTCCAATGGAAATAAATAATATATGAAAAAATATCAGAAAAATATAAAGAATCTATTTATGGCATTTCCATGCATGTTTCAACAACTTAAATTGCTGTATAAGACAATTTGATTAAATGGCATTCGAAATGTCATATCTCGAGTTTGAAAAGCAGTACAAATGAACTCTGAAAAGGTTGTAACTTGGCATGACAACATAATTTCACCCACATAGCAACTTCTAAAGAGTTGACAGGTTACGGCAAAAACTAGATGCACTTCGTGTACAAATTGGACAATCTCTTTCGAAGTATGAGGGTTTCGGACGAAAACTCATCTATTACAAAGGGATTTCATTTTTAATAACTTATTTTAAGTCCATAATTTTTGTGTGTTCAATATGCACCATTCAAAGGCACATCATAATTTTTTAACCCATTCTGACTTCATTTGATATTTTTCATGCATTTAATGATTTATTTTGAGCTAAATGACCCTGAATTTGAAAAGCAGTACAAATGAACTCTGAAGAGTTTGTAACTTGGCATGACATCATAATTTCACCCACATAGCAACTTCTAAAGAGTTGAGAGGGTTACGGCAAAAACTGGATGCACTTCGTGTACAAATTGGAAAATCTCTTTCCAAGTATGAGGGTTTCAGACGAAACCTCATCTATTACAAAGGGATTTCATTTTTAATAACTTATTTTAACTCCATACTTTTTGTGTGTTCAATATGCACCATTCAAAGGAACATCATCAATTTTCAACCCTTTCTGACTTCTTTTGATATTTTTCATGCATTCAATGATTTATTTTGAGCTAAATGACCCTAAATTTGAAAACCAGTACAAATGAACTCTGAAAAGGTTGTAACTTGGCATGACATCATAATTTCACCCACATAGAAACTTCTAAAGAGTTGAGAGTGTTATGGCAAAAACTTTATGCACTTCGTTTACAAACTGTTACAAAGATACCATGCTAGAAAATGCATGCATGTCCTTCACATAGAAAGTGATGACGGTGAAGCCGATCACATCCCAGAGTGGGATCTCGCGATGTAACACTTTTTCTACATGTTTGTCCCTTGCTTATGATTGCGCCGTAACCATGGAGAATCTTCATCATTTAACAGGATGCTTGGGTCAGTCTTCACTCTGAAGGGAGGGATTTCATGAAACTTTTCATAATCTTCTGACATGTCTGTCTTGTCCTCCACTCCCACAATGTTTCTTTTCCCTGAAAGAACTATGTGGCACTTTGGCTCATTGTATGAAGTATTCGCTTCCTTATCTTTTTTTCTCCTCGGTTTCCTAGACATGTCCTTCACATAGAAAACCTGAGACAAATCATTGGCTAGGACGAATGAGTCGTCTGTGTACCCAAGATTGTTGAGATCCACTGTTGTCATTCCGTGCTCTGGGCTACCTGTACCCCACCTCCAGTATATTTGACCCATTTTCACCGAAACAAAGGGACCTTAAGATCAGGTCCATAGTCAAGTTCCCATATCTCCTCTATGTAACCATAATATGTGTCTTGAAAGTTGGTTGCATCATAGCGGACACCACTGTTTTGGTTGGTGCTCTTTTTATCTTGAGAAATCGTGTAAAATGTATTCCCATTTATCTCGTACCCTTTGAAAGTCGTTACATTCGAACTTGGTGTCTTGGCCAACCAGTACAATTCATCTGGAACATCGTTGTCATTGATGAGCTTTGTTTGCAACCAACCGGCGAAAGTCTCCATGTTTTTACGTTCAATCCAGGGGTCAGACTGCTCCGGGTTCTTGGACCATACAATATCCTTGTGTTCCTCGATATATAGAGTCACCAAGGTGGAATTTTGTAGAACCATGTAGTGTGCTTGAGTGAAAGAATGCCCGTCCATATTTATTGCTTATTTCTTTCCTAGTGTGCCTTTTCCACCCAGTCTCCCCTCATGCCGCGATTCAGGAAGACCAATCATCTTAATGTCAGGAACAAAGTTAACACAAAACTCAATAACCTCCTTTGTTCCATATCCCTTGGCGATGCTTCCTTCTGGCCAAGCACGGTTATGAACATATTTCTTTAAGACTCCCATGAACCTCTCGAAGGGGAACATATTGTGTAGAAATACAGGACCCAGAATGTTAATCTCTTCGACTAGGTGAACAAGAACGTGCGTCATAATATTGAAGAAGGATGGAGGGAACACCAACTCGAAACTGACAAGACATTGGACCAGGTCATTCTGTAACCTTGGTACGATTTCTGGATCGATTACCTTCTGAGAAATTGCATTGACGAATGTGCATAGCTTCACAATGGCTAATCGAACATTTTCCGATAGAAGCCCCCTAAGTGCAACCGGAAGTAATTGCGTCATAATCACGTGGCAGTCGTGAGATTTTAGATTTTGAATTTTTTTCTCTACCATATTTATTATTCCCTTTATATTCGATGAGAAGCCAGACATGACCTTGATACTGAGAAGACACTCAAAAAATATTTCCTCTCTTCTTTCGTAAGAGCGTAGCTCGCAGGACCTTGATACTGTTTTGGAGGCATGTCGTCTTTTTCGTTAATTCTTTGCTTGTCCTCCCGTGCCTTTGGTGTATCTTTTGTCTTTCCATACACTTCCAAGAAGCCTAGCAGGTTCACACAAAGATTCTTCGTCACGTGCATCACGTCGATTGCATTGCGGACCTCTAGGGCTTTCCAATATTCAAGTTCCCAAAATATAGATTTCTTCTTCCACATGTGTGCGTGTCCGTTGGCGTCATTTGGAATAGATTGTCCGCTAGGACCCTTTCCAAAGATTACCTATAAATCCTTGATTATATCAAATATATATTCACCAGTACAGAGCCTAGGCTTCTTCCGATTATCTGGCTCACCTTTGAAATGGTTGCCTGCCTTTCTTAAGATATGCTTGATCGGTAGAAATCAATGATGTCCTAGGTACACATTCTTCTTACATTTATCCAAATATATACTTTCAGTATCATCTAAAAAGTGCGTGCATGCATTGTATCCCTTGTTTGTATGTCCTGAAAGGTTACTAAGAGCAGGCCAATCATTGATGGTTACAAACAGCAACGCTCGTAGGTCAATTTCCTTCTGTGTGTGTGTATCTCACACACGTACACCTGGTTTTTTCCACAATTGTAGAAGTACATCAACTAGTGGCCTTAGGTATACATCAATGTCGTTGCAGGGTTGTTTAGGGCCTTGGATGAGCACTGGCATCATAATGAACTTCCGCTTCATGCACAACCAAGGAGGAAGGTTGTAGATACATAGAGTCACGAGCCAGGTGTTGTGACTAGAGCTCTGCTCCCCAAAAGGATTCATGTTGTCTGTACTAAGACCAAACCATAAGTTCGTTGCGTCAGCTGCAAAGTCCTCAAACTCCCTCTCGATTTTTCTCCACTATGACCCATCAGCAGGTGCTCTCAACATCCCGTCTTTCTTACGTTCTTCTTTGTGCCATCGCAACAACTTGGCATGCTCTTTGTTTTGGAACAAACGTTTCAACCGTGGTATTATAGGAGCATACCACATCACTTTGGCAGGAACCCTCTTCCTGTGGCATTCGCCCTCCACATCACCAGGGTTATCGCGGGGGATCTTATAGCGCAGTGCACCGCATACCGGGCATGCATCCAAATTCTCGTACTCCTCACCACGGTAGAGGATGCAGTCATTAGGGCATGCATGTATCTTCTGCACCTTTAATCCTAGAGGGTAGACAACCTTCTTTGCTTCGTATGTACTTTCAGGCAATTCATTATCCTATGGAAGCATCTTCTTTATCATTATCAGCAATTCTTGAATCCCTTGTCAGTTACACCATTCTTCGCCTTCCATTGCAGCAATTCCAGCGTGGTACCCAGCTTTTTCTGGTCATCTTCACAATTTGGATACAGTAATTTCTTCTGATCCTCTAACATGCGTTTCAACTTCAACCTCTCCTTGTCACTTTTGCAGTTTCTCTTTGCATCAGCAATGACCCGACCCAAATCATCAGCGGGCTCATCTGATGCCTCTTATTCAGCTTCCCCCATTGTTGTATCGGCGAAAGGATAGTTGTCATCATCCTCTTCTTCTTCATTGTCTTCCATTATAACCCCTCTTTCTCCATGCTTGGTCCAATAGCTATAGCCGGACATGAAACCGGACTTCAGCAGGTGGTAGTGAAGGGTTTTTGAGGTAGAGTAATTCCTATCATTCTTACAGTCATGACATGGACAACAAATGAAACCATTCTGCTTGTTTGCCTCAGCCAAACGAATAAAATCATGCAGGCCTTTAAAAAACCCTAGAATTAGTCGGTCATCATACATCCATTGCCAGCTCATGTTCACTACACAACATCGAAGTGACCAAATTAATACAACTTCATCATCACATTACAACCAAAGTAGAGCTAGTAGTGACCAAATGTTATTACTGCAAATAATAGATACTTATAGTTCATACATACATCTCATAAAACAACATACAACTATCTAAAATATGTAAATGCAACAACAAATGCGATCATAATCGCAACTAAGGTAACAATTGAGCCAATGGCATAATGATACCAAGCCTCTTTATCAATGGCATATTTTCTAATCTTTCTAAGCTTCATGCGCATTCCATCCATCTTGTTCTTGTGATCATCGACGATATCGGCAACATGCAACTCCAATCCCATCGTCTCATCTTCAGTTCTTTTCAATTTTTCTATCAAATGATCAATTTCTTTTTCAGCTTGTGTTAATTTCTTGAGCAGAATTGCATAGTCGGTTGGAATTTCTGGTTCAACTACTTCCTATAGATAAAAACATCTATGTCAATTTGGTGGCATAATTAATTTTCATAGACATTAGATGATGTGTGAAATATTTATAAAAGATAACGGCATACCACATCTGAATCATAGACTGGACGAGGGCCGGCGTGGGCGGATACCATAACCATGACACTATAGAATAACTAACAATAATACAAGTAAGTAAATCGTACACGCAGCTATATAAATCATACAAGTATTTTTTTTAACAAAAAGGTTTTAAGAAGAACAAGAGGCTCACCAAGGTGGCCGGTGCCGCGACGAGACGGTGCGGACGATCGACGGTGGTTAGGACGGGGATGGGAAGGCACCAAATAAACCACACCTACACATATGCAACTTAACAAATTAATTTGAGCTCAAATTGCATATAAATCAAATAAACTCCCACATAATGATCACTCCTCCAAAACCTAGCTAAAACCCACAAATCACATATCTTTGAGCATACCACAAGCTAATCTAGCAATGAGAGATGAAGGGGCAAAGTTGCTAACCTTTGTGAACACTTGGATAGATGGGGTGCCTTTAAATCTTGACAAATCCTTGGCAAAATGGAGGATGAGCTTCGAGCAAGAATAAGAATAGGGGAGAAAACAGAGAAATGAGAGCCCCTTCGATCGGCCGCGGACAAAGCATATATATAGGAAGTCTTTAGTACCAGTTGGTGACACCACCCGGTACTAAAGGTTGCCCTTTAGTACTGGTTGGTGTCACCAACTAGTACTAAAGAGGCACGCAGGGCCCAAGTCTGACCAAAAGCCTTCCACGCCCCCTTTAGTACCGGCTCGTGACACGAACTGGTACTAAAGATACCTTACGAGCCGGTACTAAAGGTAGCCCTGCTCCTAGCCGTTGGATCCGGCAGGAACCGGGACTAATACCATCTTTAGTACCGGCTCGTAACCAGACCGGGACTAATGCTTGGGACGAAAGGTCTGTTTTCTACTAGTGGGGATAGGAATGTTGGTTGCACCCATTTGGCATATTTGGTTTAGGACAGACTTTGGTGGGAGAGTATGTGGATGTTTTGGTGACTGTCACTTATGCATGTTTGAGCATATTGTTCACCATCAAAACTTTACCCCTTTTAATAGTTTTGGTTTTCCTATAGACTCAAAGTGATTTATCACAAATGTAAAATGTAGAGTGCTCTTGCTTGAAGCTTGGCCAACCTATTTCCTTGAATCTTGGGGTAATTCCACAATCCTTTAGCCATTCCCATCATTGAACTTTTCCTGAAATATACTTGGTGAAAACATTAGTTCAATGACTTATATGTTGTTATTAATTACCAAAACCACAAAGGGAGCAAATGGGCTTTTAGGTAGGCTACTGCGGATGAGGCCCCCCATATGTCGGTTGTTGTTGCTGCTTCGGACGACCATCGCCATGGCGGTTGTTACGCCGGCCACCGCCGCCACCTCCACCGCCTTGCTGTTGCGGCTGGTGCTGGTGCTGCGGCGGTAGGGGGAAGAACCCCGGTGGGATGGCGGGGGCCGAAGGCCGAGGTGCGGGAGGCGGGGCGCCGCAAGATAGACCCGCGGCGAGTGTGGTGTGCTGAACCCACCGCTTGACCTCCTTCATCCGTCGTTCCTCCGAGCGAAGGTAGGCAACGAACTTGGGGAACGAGGGATCCAGCATCAAGGTGAGGTTGGAGGCGGCGTTGCCAAAGTCCTTGTTGAGACCGGCGGTGAGCGTGCTGAGGAGGGTGTCATCATCGATCTTGGCGTCTATGTCGTGGAGTTCATCGGACAACGTCTTGAGGCGGTGGCAGTAATCATCGATGGACTGATCATCTTGATGAAAGCCAAAGAACTCTTGCTGCAGAAGGACACGACACTGAAGCTTGTTGTCAGTGAAGAGGCCGTTGAGTTTGACCTAGACGGCGTGCGCATCATTGCCCTCGCTGATGACGGTGTGGAAGAGATCCTTGGAGATGGTGAGGAAGAACCACCGGATTAGGGTGGCGTCGATGGCGGTCCACTAGGAGTCGTCCTTCATGTCCATGGAGTGGACGGAGCCATCGATGGGATCCACGACGTTGTACTCGCGGAAGACTAGTGAGAAGTAGGTCTTCCATGCATAGTACGATGAGCCATGGGGATCGAGGGTGCCGGGAACGCGCCCATGGATGTCGAGGTTGCGGATGTCGGCGGGATCGGGGACGGCAAAGGGGTTGGTGTTGCCGGATTGGGAGGAGTGGACCGACATGTTGGCGGCGGCACAGCAGGAGGGGAGGTGCGGTGCGGCGATGGTGTTAGGGGCGGCTGCATGTAGCCCGATGGCAGCGGCAGGGTTGGAGCGGCGGCTGCGGCACGAGGCGGTGGCGGCTGTGAAGGGAGAGATGGATGGGTGGTTAGGGTTTGGGGGTAGTGGCGGCTGCAGCACGAGGCGGCAACGACTGTGGAGGGAAAGAGGGGTTAGGGTAAGTGGCGGCGGCAACTTGGGTAGTGGCAGCGACAACACGAGGCGGCGACGGCGGCGGCGGCGACGAGGGCAGCGGAGGAGGGAGGATCGGCGTGCTATCTGGTACCATGTAATTTAGGGATTGCATGCATTGATGGTTCTCATTGATGGTGCGCTAGGCACATATATAGGTACAACAAATGCAACTCATGTCTCATCTCCCAAGTTACATACAGATTACACAGAGAGGGAGACGTGAGAGGTGCAATATACAACCAAGACCTATAGACATGTTACGCAGAGTCTACATGTTCAACATGTTGGGCCAAACTCGATGGGTCCATTAGTATGGACCCACGGATGATGACAACGCTGGTAGTTGTGTTCGACACCGCTTTCCCTCTTGGGGCCATCGTCTTGGAGGTGGATCCGGTCACAAGGACCCGTGACTCGTGCTTGTGGTGGATGACGACTCGTGGAGGGGTGTCTGTCAAGAGATGTGCGCAGGTAGGCTCCTTTGGGAACGATGACGGGTGTGAATAATTTCGAAGATGTGACATTGGTGGGGTAGTCGGCTAGCTCTTCTCCGGCGTGTCCGTGGGATAGCCTCGGGTGTTGTTGTTGTGAAGTCGAAGCTGCGTTGGAAGGGCCCCGATGGTCCTCTGTGGCGCCATTTTGTCTAGTTCTCCTTCGTAGGTTCTCCATTGGAGTCGGAGTTGCGTTGTATTATCTCAGATGGATGGCGTTCCGGCATGAGTGTAGTGCTTATGTGTAGTGAATAGGGCTGCTGTTTCCTTTTTTTTCTTTGATCTTCGGCTTCATATTGTTCTTCCGTTGCTTTCCGCTAAATTTGAATCATGGCAACAATCCGCTGAATATATTTTTTTGTAAAAGGTCCTTGGCGATACATCTCAAGAAATTCTAAAACACCGAAAATTCTCAAACTGTCCGGAGTGGAACTGCCGGAAGAGGTTACATCCATACGGCCCGTGTCAGCGATCAAATTGCCCGGTTAGACGATGTCACCAGTGACATAAACACGAGCTACCAACGTAGGCCGACGACGTGCTATCTGCTCTAGGCACCCGTGTTCGTTTCCTTCCGTGGCTGCCGCCGCCCGATGTCGTCGATCGGTTTCAGGCAGACACGGAGAGGTCGATCCGACTGGGTGGCTGGGCCGGCCTCGCACGTGACCCGTAGACTTTGCGCATTCATTGATCGGGAGAAAACGACGCAAAGCTGCTGATAAGCTCATGCGTGTATGGTATGATAAGCTCATGGCTTTTCTGAAAAAGAAGGGAGATCGCTAGCTAGCTGAGCGCTTATCACTCGATTGCTCTTGCCCATTGTCGCTGCTTTTTCAGCAAGTTGTCGCAGCTGAGAGCCTCAGAGCTCCAGAGACGTCTAGTACAGAGGAGCTTCCTCAAAAATGCATGAGAATCTATATGTACAGCATCATTGTCCAAACACAGTGGTATCTGGCTGCTGCATGCATCCAGAAACTGTTTCGTGCATATTGTAATAGCTTCCACCGGAGTGCCGGGGAAAATCTTGCAATGTGAAAGTCTAGATTCTAGAAAGCAATCTCCGGACATTTCTCTGGCGGCTGTGACAAGTTCCTCGTGATCTCCCCTTGGACTTCTCTTCATGCATGTGCATGGGAGAGAGAACACTGTCGGCCCTTCATGCCCACATTCATGATGTAGAGAACAGCCAGATGGGCTAGATGTCTAGATGATCCAGAACAAGGTCTAGAATATATTTTTATTATTATTTGGTGAAAAGAGGGGTTTTATTTCTAAATTATAGTGTTACAATCGAGAGGCAAGTGTTCCTCAATAATATCTCCGTCCTGGTTTATTGGCTCCCATTGTATTTTGTATCAAATTTTGGTCAAAAATTTAACTAATAAAATATTAATGTATGTTACCAAAAATTATACCATTGGATTAGTATTTGAACTTAGTTTTCAGATTTTATTTTTTATGACATGCATTAATATTTTGTTAGTTAAATCTTAATCAAAATTTGATACAAAATACAATGGGGACTAATAAGGACGGAGGTAGTACATTGGAGGTCCTTGGTGTAGCCACACATCCGTACCACAGTACGGAATATTGAAATTGCAGTGCGCACTGAAACATATGTAGCCTCGAAGTTTCAAGCCAAATTCAAACTATTTTTAAAAAAATAAATAGGATAAATTTCATTACTAAAATGCGTATTGATATATTGATGTCTGAAATAATTTTGGAAATTTAGGTGAGGTCTGAAAATTGTATGTTACCGTAATTTTAATTTTTTATCAAGAATCTATATTGACCCCTTATATTTTGAACACTAATGGGAACCATCAATAAAATACCTTAAGAACTTCATCATTTAGATATTTTTTGAGGGATACTTTATAATTTAGATTACTTGTTTTCTCTTGAAATGAAGTGGAACATGGGCAACATGGTTTGGAGGCATGGACCCACCCAACATTCAGTCCGGGCTCAGGTTCAGCTTTTTCGCCATAAGCCTGGCCCAAAAGCCCAAAAGGGTGAACATCAACATTTTGTCCATCCTCCATACCTCCCACCCATCATGCCACTAAGGTTGTGCCCCTACTTCTAATGTCATGTTCCTCTAGTTGCATGCATCCCTACTTGATCTATGTCTCTGGTCTACCATGTTGGTGGCAAAGCAAGAAATATGGGTTGAGGAGGGGGGGGGGGCGAAGAAGTTGAACAATGCAAGAAAAATATTAACAAGAGGGGTCAATTTACGGGGCTATATATAATTTCTATTGGAATTTGAAGGATTAGCAAGCCACATGAATGCATTTCTAAGACCATGCCCTAGGCTCCTGAGTAGCATCGAGCGACTCCGGAGGCCTCCCTGCCGCCATAGAAAAGACTTCACCGTCGACGCGCCACCCACCTACCGTCGACGTCGGAGGCCGTCGGGCTGACGATGGCGGCAGGGCAGCCCGCATCATGATGTACCACTCTCCTTCCTCCCCATCTCCCCGATCCACATAAGGCTTCCCAACTTCGGCCTCGTGTGCAACATCCCCGACTAGTATCTTCACCCCGGTTACTATGGTGGCTATGCCGCGGCTGCTCGCCTCAAGCCTAGTTTGCGGCTGCTCACAAGTTCCGGTCTCGAGCTCCGCGCTGAAAACCTAGGATGGCGACGACACATAATTGACTTCAATGTTGGTGCTTCTCAAGTGCCGGGTTCCGGGGTGAAAACCTAGGACTGACCTGAGATGGTTATACCTAGCAATGACGGTGTACCTGCATCATAACCTTGTTGAAGGCATTGCTGTATATGCTCGGACTAATTCTTCAGGGTGAAGATTTAGAATCTGGCCTTCGGTTCTCGGACCTGGGTGATGAGAAGTTTGAGCGTCACTTCCTTCATAAAGGCGTTGCTATTGAAGAACATTCTTATCTCTGTACTGTCACGAGAGGGTTGGTGTGGATATAGTCATTGTTTTGGTTTCTTAGTTTTTTTCTCGTTTAGGCATAGTTTTGGTCTTATATGATCTTGTTATTTGCCAGCAGGTTTTGTGTGTGTTTGTGTCGGTTGTATGCATTCTAGCTATGCAGAGCTCAGATGTGTACTCATTATGTTTGTATCCACATGATGCTTCAGCTTGAGTCAATGAAATCCACACTTTATCAGAAAAAAGAGCACGGGGGAACCCTAGCCCCGCCATTCCCCTACCTCTGCCGTCAGACCGGTCTCGAGACCTACTCGCAAGTCATGGCCCTTAGTGCCACTACCAAATCGATGGCCATGCCCAATCCTAGAGTCATTTTCCACTGCAGGTGGCACCACTGTTTCCTCACTACACAAAACCCTAAAAATCAAATGTGCAGGATTGCACCGAACCACAACCCTAATTTAATCAAAAACTGAGCCTGGTTTCACCAGAGAGGATGGAGAACGTTGTCTAAGCAGGACTCATATGCCTCAGTTTTAAATTTCAGAAAATTGAAGAATTAATTTGTTATGGGTAAAGTCCAAGGTACTAAACTAATTAATTGAAAAAACAAGAGAAGAATTAATTCCAACTAGTCGAGATTGATGCAATATTACTTGTTTGTGATAAAAACAATTCAAAATTCCACATTCATTTCGGGGAATGAATCACACACTTTTACATCCCCATTTTACTTGCTTTATGTAGCTCATAATCTGTTTGAGATTCATTTGTCTATGTTAATTAATCGCAACAAAATAATTTATGAGAATATCTGTCTCAAACGAGAACTTGCTAGCTGCAAAAAGGCAAGATCAGATGGCACCGCAATTGGCTGCATTTCACAATCACCTTTTGCTCATTGCTGGCATGCAGTTTTCAACCCTACTTTCATGATTTCTCCCGAACACCATCACGTGCATAAGATTGTGAACCTAGCACCGCGTCTACCACTTGACACAAAGGTATCTTAACTGGTCGACTCCATAATCCTTATGTCAAAATTTGTAATCCCTTTAGGTGCATCGCCTGGCCACCACAAGTTATACTCGTCAAGTTGCACACCACCTTTTCGTCACATCTTGTGGACAGTATCATGCATGGACACACGAAGCTTTGCTTTGGCTCAGCTTAGCTACCATGGAACATCTATAAATAGCCATGCATTCCAAAGCTTCTTATCACAGATTACAGAACCCCAGTCGAAAGCCATCAGTTTGTAAGAGAACACACAACACGCGTCGGCAAGAAACACCAAGAGGCAGAGCAATCAGATTCAGCTATGGCACCCAGCAGGGAGGCGTGTGCGATCGCCATGGCCATGGCAGCGCCCTTCATCGCAATGGCAGGCAACATCAGCATGGACAACGTCGAGAAGCGGCGCAGGACCTCGTCCGACATGCTCCAGCGGACCGTCTCCGACGTGTCCTTCCAGCTCCACCACAACGGCCCTGCCAAGGAGGAGGAAGAGGCGGCGGCAGAGGCGGAGATGAAGCTGCTCCACCCAGTCTCCGAGGTGGAGGACGCCAAGTGCGAGTGCTGCGGCATGTCGGAGGAGTGCACGCCGGAGTACATCCGCGGCGTGCGCGGTCGGTTCTCGGGGCGGTGGGTCTGCGGGCTGTGCGCCGAAGCCGTGACGGAGGAGGCCGAGAAGAGCGGAGGGTCGCTGGAGGAGGCGCTCCGGACGCACATGGGCGTGTGCAAGAGGTTCAACGGCTTTGGGAGGACGTACCCGGTGCTGTTCCAGGCGGAGGCCATGAGGGAGATCCTGAGGAAGCGGTCCAAGCTCGGGCCGAGGTCCAGGTCCAGCATCAACCCCCGGGAGGTCAGGGAAACCGCCTCCAAGGCCAAGGCCAAGGCTTCAGCTGGCGCCGGCGGCATCGCACGCAGCTCCAGCTGCATGCCGTTCATCACCGACGAGTAGTTCAGTCCATCAACTGGACGGAGCTGGTTAATTCGCTGGCTAACTTTGAGCATGACAAGGTGCTTACCTAGAAGGATAGTTTTAAGCCTTCTCGTTGCATGTTTTTGCCATCTTTTTGGGCTAGGGTGCATACTTCACACCCCTTTAGGGTGTTTTTTTTGTTGCACCTCCAGCTTATCTAGATAGAACCTTGAGCATCGTTGTGGCAACACCTTAAGTCTTAAGCTTGTATACTAGTTAGTCAGCACTCATGTTCTGTTTTTTCCAAGTTCAGAGTATGAATTGGATTTGGTGGTTGGACAACCTTAATTTGGTGCCATTCTACGTTGTGGTTCAGAAGTTCTTATTTGTTTTTGGACGGGCTTCTGTTTGATTCTCTTGTGGGGTACTTTCACTACAAGGGATTCGTGGAAAGGAGCATAAAGATCAGCCCCGCCTTCCATTGATTCCATGCTAGTTTTATGCGTGCATGGACTGTGGAATTTGTATGTGTTGAACTGACTAGTAATACTAGTCTTTATCTTGTCATCCTAAGAGAAATGCAATGAAATCAACCGTGACTAACTGCTTGCTGTGTGTTTGATCATAAATTAATTTGAGTTTCTATGTTGAAAAATGTGGCCAGGGCCTGACCCTCTTTTGTTTAATTGTTTGTTGTGTGTTTTAATTTCTGGCAATGAACGTTAATAAGGATTAAGTCCATGGATTCTCTGTTACTTTTTTTCTTTTCAAAAAAATATGTTTTCTTTCAATGGATATCTCAAGATGATACAACTGCACCTAGCGAATGTTGGGCCTGTGAATAGCATGATCCACACAACCAACACATCCAACACAACCAAAAAAAATCATTTACAGCAATAGTAAAACAATGTCCATGCGAAAACCTTTTTGGCCATATACTCCAGCCAAGTAGAGGCCATCATAAAAAGTTCTTTGTCTTTCGGCCTCTACGAGATAGAACAAGTAAAGAGCCTCACGCACATGCATGAACAACATGTGCAGGAGATGTAAAATATTTTTTGTTGTTGAAAACCACATCAACCCTAGTAAGACACAAAACCTAACATGAGGTTGTTGTCCCCACAAGAATATGTGCATACAATTATTTTAAGTACCCTGCAACCTATTGCTGAATATATGAAGCGCACTACATTGGGGTAATGGTTTGAAGCTTCTTGAACAATGTCACACATTGCACGAGCAAACTTACACTAAAAATTGTGTTTAATAGACTCATCATATTGGCAAAAGACATATGTCCTACTACCTTGTAAATTGTGGCAAGTCAGGTTATGTCTAGTAAAATCACACTTCTATTTAGAATCTAGAGGAATATTTACTCGAAGTGGTATTTTTAGCTTCCATAGTTTAACTATCAACAAGAACATCATTGTGGGCAATCACCTCATATAAGGACTTGACAGTAAACATGTCAGTCTGACACAAGTTTCATCAAAACTCGTCAAGTTCATTTGGCAGTTGAATGGGCTCTACGTGTGAGAAATCCATTCCACGTTATTAGGCGAGGCCCTAATAGATCCCTATTGCAAGAAACATAAGGGTTTGCTTGGTTCAAGACCTACACGATTGTGATAAATTTATGTTTAACAATCTGATAGAGGCTTGGGTATTGCACTATAAGTGGAGTGGCGCCCAACTAGGTATCCTCCCATGATCTAACCCGAGAACAGTCCCTAATTGAGAAAGTACACACACTGACATTCGAGAATCAAGATTAGGGAGAATCCTTAGTAGCGTGATTAGAAATTAACTAGGGGGGATCCTTAGTAGCGTGGTTAGAAATTAGCAAGGGCATGTACGACGGCCGTATACCAAAGGTCATCGTACTCTCGACAAAGTGGCACCATGATGCTTTTTAAATAGGTTCAGTCGCCTCGTAGGAGTGCGACCTATGACCTATGGGAGGGTCGCCGAGAGTGGTGCCAAAGGCACGACACACTTGGAGTGCCACCATTTTAGAGTCCCATGACTCCCAACTAGCTCGAGCCTTACAAGGTCCCCCCGGCTCTCAGCTCCTGAAGGGGCTTCGAAGGAGAGAGTGACCCTCCACTTGAGTGTATTAAAGTGATAGTGAGTGGCTTACATGCCCATGGGGGAGGGTCTTTATGTATCCCAAGTGACCTTGACAAATGACCAATGCTACTCTTGAATTAAGGAGGTGGGAGGGTAGGACTAGCTAATTTTCCGTCTTTTGGCCCATGTGCTCCTTGTTGGACTAGAAGGTTGGTTGTATCCCATTGGGGGAGAATCCCTACATTATGTGGAGCCTTCCTTGCTTGGTCTTGGTCTTCTTTGCTCTCTTGCCTTCTCCTTTAACTTATTCTTTTATGTGGTCTTCCTCCTCTGACTTGGTGACCATGAAGCTTCGCTTAAACTGGGGGTGGCTTGCTTGGACCCTAGGGGGTGTCTTGGACTATTGTTGACAGCCTTCACTTATGTTGACCGCTTGTGTGTCACTTCATGTAGGACTAGAAGGACTGGGCGCGCTTTGCTGCGGTGTTAGATTAAAAAAATCACTCTATTTCAAAATACAATGTGTATTACTTCTTTAAAATGTCAAACCTTTTAAATTTGTTTAAATTTGTAGATAAATATATCAAAATTCATAATATCAAATTGGAGCAATTAGATTAATCATTAAATGATTTTTCATGTTTTTTATTTAATATTGTGAATGTCGATATTTTGCTCTCAACTTGATCGAAGTTAAAGAATTTGACTTTCTAAAAAACTAATACCCTTTATATTTTGAAACTAATGGAATATTTTGTTTTATGTGTGGGGGAAATGACATAGTGTTCTTTACTTTTATTTATAATTCAGTAATTTGATGGGCCTTTCATGGTGTGATTCTATATTATATGCTAACCAACCTTATTTATGTGGAAAAATTTCTACGTCGACGGCTACATGGGTGTGATTGATATGTTTTTATAGGCCGATTGATTCGAAAAGATGTCGGTTCAGTTTCAAAACCGTAAATCAAACCCATTAGGAAGCATATTGTATTTGTCTAAAGAATTGAACGAATGAGTTTTGAAAAAGTGTTGGTCCGGTCAAAATCGGATGACTCGGTTTTAATTGGAGTCTTGGAGACCTCAATTGAATGTGGACTCTTTAAAACTAAGAAGTATTGTGTTATAGAGATATAAATAAAATATTTAAATGAGAGAGCTTTGAGAAATTGTTGACTAAGTCAAAATCGGGTGTCACAATGTCAATTGGAGACCTCAATTGAATATGGGCCCTCCATTCTAAAAAAATAGTGTTTATTTAGTATTAATATTTTCGCTTTATTTAATCAACGTAACTTGGAATCTCGTCCGAAATAGCATCCAGAATGCAATCTGGAGGCACACCTAACTTACAAAGTTCTTCCCCTACCCCTACCTTAGCTAGCTTATGTACGGCAACATCAGCAGAACGCCTAACCCAAGACACTTTAAACTCAGAGAACGAGTGAAGCATCACTTTTATCTCCTTCACCCATGGCCTTGCAGCTGAAAAGTTCTTCGTCGATTGGTTGATCATCTGCACCACGGCCTGACTGTCGAACTTGACGTGAACCTTCTGGACATTTATCTCGGCTGCAACCTGAAGAGCACGCTTGCAGGCCATGATCTCAATCGTTTCGGGATTGACCATGTGTGGAAAATGATGGCAAGCTCCAGCCAAAAAAACTCCATTTGCATCCCATACCACAAGTCCCCCGCCTCCTTTACTTCCATGTATATACTCCACTACTACAAAACAGTAGTATATAGGGGTTAGGACTTCAAGTAGGGTTAAAATCCACTACTACAAACAGTAACAAATTGTAAAAGTAACTTATTGGCCTTCATCACGGCGTGCCAAAAATGTGAATCATCTTCAGTGGAGTTGAGATATGGGTTTTGAACCACATACTTAATAATTAAGAATAATTTCCTCTCATACTCTATTCTTAGTGAGTAATTTGTATACCCATTTACATAGAAAAGGGCAATTTTCAATCTTAGGATCTTGGATTCTAGTACCCCTGACTTTTGGACTGGCATAACACATTTCACACCTAGCTAGTAGATATTTCTTTGGTTGGTTATCGCACTACTAAAAAATATGGATCTAAGTAGTCCAATCGTAGAAGAACCCCTTTTAGTAAGTGGAAGAATGACAGCTTTATAAAGCCAATTGTTGGAAACGCAATTGGTCAAAATTAAACCATCCCCATTAGACAAGAGTTTGTCCTTCCAACTGACGAGTCATTTCTCAAGTATATCTTTCCAAGCATTTCCACCTAGTGAGAGTTAGATGCATATAGTCATAATACCCAAATATGGAGCTGCCCAAGCCGACATCCGAAAATCTCAGCATACTTAGAGCATCTTCAGCCACAACTTGCAAATTCGGATCCTCAATCGCCCGCGGACACGCCCGGTCAGTGACCAGACGTGTCCGTTTTGAACTCCTACTTTTTCGTTCGTGCAGCCGCATCTCTCATATTTTTCCTCATATATCCGGTCACTTGCACGCGATTGGTGGAGAAGAAGAGAGAGAAAGAAAGAATGAATAAAGAAAAAGAAAAGGTGGTCCGGATGGGGTCGCGTCCTACGTGCGGACTGACCGGGAGTGCCCGGGCGCGTCCGTGACCCCTCATATTGTCCTCATATTTGATATGGATATGAGGGGTGCCGGTCAGTACAGACATTTGAGATGGGTATGAGGGATCCGTTTGGGTCATTTTTCGTGACCGGTCGGTGACCGGGGCGACTGCCCGGGCATTTGAGGAGAGTATGAGGGGTCTGGCTGCAAATGCTCTTATATGCTAAATCTGCGGCTTTACCAAAATAGGAAAGCTCACTCTTACAGGAATAAATTTTTAGTCGGGAAAGCTCCTCAAAATAACACAATAAGAGCTTGAGGTTTCTTGCTTTATCTAGCTCGTGATCCATAAAACTATGGTGTTATTCACATGCTATAGAATGGACACGACACCTTCAAGCTCCATTTCGGCGATCTTCGTCCTTATCCGTTATGGCGAGCAGCGAATCCGACTCCAAAATCTCTTGATCTGTCGACACGGACTAGGAGGACATTGTCGTCCACATGGCTTTCCACCGCTCCCGGGAGGAGTGTGCCCGACCGCGGGCAGACTAGATTCGGCAGAAATCCATTGCGTCTGCACAAATGACGTTCGGATCCATCGGGGCTGGTGGCTCAAGGAGCATGACCGCGGTCCGTTGGACACGTTGACTATTGCCTGCTGCCACAACCCCTTCGGCGGCGCCACACGGCGTGAGCTCCAAGTCAGAGTTCAACGTCGGCATGTCTCACAGGTCATCTGCTACGGACGCGGGGTGTTGGGCTGTCGGCGTGAGGTGTGCTTGTCGGGCAATGTAGAGGACGCAGGAGGTCATTGTGGGGAACGTTGCACGGGAAACAAAAAATTTCCTACGCACACGCAAGATCTATCCATGGTGATGAGAATCTACGAGAGGGAGAGTGGATCTACGTACCCTTGTAGATTGCTAAGCGGGAAGCGTTAAGAAATGTGGTTGGTGTAGTCGAACGTCTTCGCGATCCAAATCGCCGAGCGTCCCGCGATCCAATCACGATCCGTCCCAGTCAAGCACCGAACGGACGGCACCTCCGCGTTTAGCACACGTACAGCTTGATGATGATCTCCGCCTTCTTGATCCAGCAAGAGGGAGCGGAGAGGTAGACGAGTTCTCCGGTAGCGTGACGGCGCTGAGGCGATGGTGGTGGAGCAATTCCGGCAGGGCTTTGCCTAAGCACTACAGAAAACCGATCTAGAGGAGAAACTATGCACTAGAGGAACGGGTAGCACGTGGCTGAAAATCGAGTGCCAAAAACCCTAAAACCTCTAGTATATATAAGAGGAAGAGAGGAGGCTTGGCCCATCTAGGCTTCGGCCGAACCAACGAGGAGAGGAGGAATCCTCCTCCAATCCTAGTAGGACTAGGACTCCTTCTTATTTTGCTCTTTTTGCCTTTTTCCACCTTTTTATCTTTGGGTTTTTCTTCCCAGTCGCATGGGCCTTATGTGGGACTTCCACCAGCCCACTAAGGGTTGGTATTCACTCTCCCACAGCCCATGTAGCCTCTTGGGTCGAAATACCCCTCCCGATGGTCTCCCGGTACACTACGGACGAGCCCGAAACTTTTCCGGTGACCAAAATAGGACTTCCTATATATCAATCTTTACCTCCGGACCATTCCGGAGCTCCTCGTGACTTCCGGAATCTCATACGAGACTCCGAACAACCTTCGGTCACCACCATGCATAACTCTATACTATCGAAACGTCACCAAATCTTAAGTTTGCAGACCCTGCGGGTTTGAGAACTATGTAGACATGACCGAGACACCTCTACGGTCAATAATAAATAGCGGGACCTGGATGCCCATATTGGTTCCTACATATTCTATGAAGATCTTTATCAGTCGAACCTCTATGTCAAGGATTCAGATAATCCCTTATGATGTTCCCTTTGTTCTTCGGTATGTTACTTGCCTGAGATTCGATCGTCGGTATCTCCATACCGAGCTAGTTCAACCTCGTTACCGGCAAGTCTCTTTACTCGTTCCGTAATACAAGACCTCGTGACTAACACTTAGTCACATTGCTTGCAAGGCTTATTGTGACGTTGTATTACCGAGTGGGCCCTGAGATACCTCTCCGTCACACGGAGTAACAAATCCCAGTCTTGATCCATGCCCACTCAACAGACACCCTCGAATATACCCGTAGAGCATCTTTATAGTCACCTAGTTACGTTGTGACGTTTGATACACACAAGGTATTCCTCTGGTGTTATTGAGTTGCATGATCTCATGGTCATAGGAACAGATACTTGACATGCAGAAAACTATAGCAATAAACTGACACGGTCATATGCTACATTTGTAGTTTGGGTCTTGTCCATCACATCATTCTCCTAGTGATGTGATCCCATTATCAAATGACATCACATGTCAATGGCTAGGAAACCTTGACCATCTTTGATCAACGAGCTAGTTCACTAGAGGCATACTAGGGACAAAGTGTTGTCTGTTTATCTACACATGCAATGTGTTTCCAATCAATACAATTATAGCATGGACAATAAACGATTATCATGAACAAGGAAAGATAATAATAAACACTTTATTTATTACCTCTAGGGCATATTTCCAACAGTCTCCCACTTGCACTAGAGTCAATAATCTAGTTCACATCACTATGTGATTGACATTGTAATGAATCGAACACCCATGCAGTTCTGGTGTTGATCATGTTTAGCCCTTGGAAGAGGTTTAGTCAACGGGTCTGCAACATTCAGATCCGTGTGCACTTTGCAAATATTTATGTCCTTCTCCTCGATATAATCGCGGATGGAGTTGAAGTGTCGCTTTATGTGTCTGGTCCTCTTGTGAAACATTGGTTCCTTGGCCAGAGTAATGGCACCAGTGTTGTCACAAAATAGGTTCATTGGATTCAGTGCACTGGGCACTACTCCAAGATCTGTCATGAACTGCTTCATCCAGACACCTTCCTTCACCGTCTCCGTGGCTACGATGTACTCCGCTTCGCATGTAGAATCGGCTACCACGCTTTGCTTGGAACTGCACCAGCTTACCGCTCCCCCGTTGAGAATAAATATGTATCCAGTTTGTGACTTAGAGTCATCCGGATCATTATCAAAGCTTGCATTGATGTAACCCTTTACGACGAGCTCTTCTTCACCTCCATAAACTAGAAACATTTCCTTAGTCCATTTAAGGTACTTAAGGATATTCTTGACCGCTGCCAGTGCTCCATTCCAGGATCACTTTGAAACCTTCCGGCCATACTTATGGCAAGGCTGAGATCGGGTCTTCTGCACAGCATTGCATAAATGATAGAGCCTATGGCTGAAGCATGAGGGATGACACTTATCTTGTCTCTATCTTCTGCAGTCATTGGGCATTGAGTCTTACTCAACTTCACACCTTGTAACACAGGCAAGAACCCCTTCTTGGACTGATCCATTTTGAACTTCTTCAAAATTTATCAAGGTATGTGCTCTGTGAAAGTGCTATTAGGCGTCTCGATCTATCTCTATAGATCTTAATGCCTAATATGAAAGCAACTTCTCCTAGGTCCTTCATTGAAAAACTCTTGTTCAAATACTCCTTCATGCTTTCCAGCATTTCTATATTGTTTCCAATCAGCAATATGTCATCCACATATAATATTAGAAACGCTATAGAGCTCCCACTCACTTTCTTGTAAATACAAGCCTCTCCATAAACTTGTATAAACCCAAATGCTTTGATCACCTCATCAAATCGCTTATTCCAACTCCGAGATGCTTGCACCAGCCCATAAATGGATCGCTGGAGTTTGCAAACTTTGTCAGCATTCTCTGGATCGACAAAACCTTTTGGTTGCATCATATACAAATCTTCCTCAAGGAAACCGTTGAGGAACACTGTTTTGACATCCATCTACCAAATTTCATAGTCGAAATAAGTAGCTATTGCCAACATGATTCTGACAGACTTAAGCATCGCTAAGGGTGAGAAGGTCTCGTCGTAGTCAACTCCTTGAACTTGTGAAAAACCCTTTGCCACAAGTTAAGCTTTATATACGGTGACATTACCGTCCGCATCCGTCTTCTTCTTAAAGATCCATTTGTTCTGAATGGCCTTTCTCCCTGCAGGTAATACTTCCAAAGTCCATACTTTGTTTTCATACATGGATCCCATCTCGGATTTCATGGCCTCTAACCATTTCTCGGAATCCAGGCCCATCACCGCTCCTCCATAGCTCGTAGTTTCATTGTTGTCCAACAACATCACCTCCAAGATAGGGTTGTCGTACCACTCAAGAGCAATACGCGCCCTTGTAGACCTACGAGGTTATATAGCAGCTTGATTCGAAGCTTCATGATCATCATCATTAACTTCCTCTTCAACCGTGATAGGTTCCACATAAACATCTTTCTGCGCTGCGCTACTTTTTGGTTGAAGTAAAGGTTCAATAACCTCATCAAGCTCTATTTTCCTCCCACTCAATTCTTTCGAGAGAAACTCTTTCTCAAGAAATGTTCCGTTCTTGGCGACAAACACTTTGCCTTCGGATCTAAGATAGAAGATATACCCGACTGTCTCTTTCGGGTATCTTACGAAGACGCATTTCTCCGCTTTGGGTTCCAGTTTTTCAGGCTGAAGCTTTTTGACATAAGCATCACATCCCCAAACTTTAAGAAACGACAACTTTGGCCTCTTGCCAAAGCATAGTTTATATGGCGTCGTCTCAAAGGATTCGATGGTGCCCTATTTAAAGTGAATGCAGTTGTGTCTAATGCATAACCCCAAAACGATAGTGGCAAATCAGCAGGAGATATCATAGAACGCACCATATCTAATAAGGTTCGATTACAATGTTCAGACACACCATTACGCTGTGGTGTTCCGGGCGGTGTCAACTGTGAAACAATTCCCCACTGTCTTAAGTGACTGCCAAACTCATAACTCAGATATTCACCTCCTCGATCAGATCGCAGGAATTTAATCTTCTTGTTATGATGATTCTCCACTTCACTCTGAAATTGCTTGAACTTTTCAAACGTTTCAGACTTGTGTTTCATTAAGTAAATATACCCATATCTATTTAAGTCATCAGTGAAGGTGATAAAATAATGATATCCACCACACGTTGTAACATTCATTGGACCGCACACATCAGTATGTATGATTTCCAATAAGTCACTTGCCCGTTCCATTGTTCCAGAGAACGGCGTTTTAGTCATCTTGCCCATGAGGCATGGTTCACATGTGTCAAGTGATTCAAAATCAAGTGACTCCAAAAGTCCATCAACATGGAGCTTCCTCATGTGTTTTACACCAATATGACCTAAACGGCAGTGCCACAAGAAATTGGTACTATCATTATCAACTCTACATCTTTTGGCATCAATGTTATGAACATGTGTGTCATCACTATCAAGATTCAATATGAATAAACCCCTCACATTGGGTGCATGACCATAAAAGATATTACTCATATAAATAGAACAACCTTTATTCTTTGATTTAAATGAGTAACCATCTCGCAATAAACAAGATCCAGATATGATGTTCATGCTTAACGCAGGCACTAAATAACAATTATTCAGGTTCATCACTAATCCCGATGGGAATCTAAGAGAGAGCGTGCCGACGGCGATCATGTCAACCTTGGAACCATTTCCCACGCGCATCGTCACTTCATCCTTTGCCAGCCTTCGTCTATTCCGTAGTTCCTATTTCGAGTTGCAAATGTGAGCAACTGAACCGGTATCAAATACCCACGCACTACAACGAGAGCTAGTAAGGTACACATCAATAACATGTATATCATATATACCTTGTTTGTCGTTGGCCGCCTTCTTGTCAGCCAGGTACTTGGGGCAGTTCCGCTTCCAGTGACCAGTTCCCTTGCAATGAAAGCACTCAGTTTCTGGCTTGGGTCCATGCTTGGGCTTCTTTATAGGAGTAGCAGCTACTTTGCCATCCTTTTTGGTTTTAACCTTCTTGCCCTTTCCCTTGCCATTCTTTCTTGAAACTAGTGGTTTTATTGACCATCAACACTTGATGTTCTTTCTAGATTTCAGACTCAGCGACTTTTAGCATCACAAACTGCTCGACGACTGACTTGTTCATCCCGTGCATGTTATAGTTCATCACAAAGCTCTTGTAACTAGGTAGCAGTGATTGAAGAACTCTGTCAGTGATCGCCTCTGGCGGAAGGGTGATTCCCAACTCCACTAGACGAGTCGAATACCCAGACATTCTGAGTATATGTTCACTGATAGACCCGGTCTCCTCCATCTTGCAAGCATAGAACTTATCGGAGGTCTCATACCTCTCGATTCGAGCATTCTTCTGAATGATAAACTTCAACTCCTGGAACATCTCATATGCTCCATGATGTTCAAAACGTCTTTGAAGTCCCGGTTCTAAGCCATACAATATTGCACACTGAACTATTGAGTAATCTCCAGAACGTGCCTCCCAAGCGTTCTTAACGTCTTCGGATGACATGTCTTGTGGTTGGTCACCAAGCGGTGCATCAAGGACATATGATTTCTGGGAAGCCGTGAGGATAATCCACAGATTACGGGCCCAGTCAACAAAGTTACTTCCATCATCTTTCAACTTAGCTTTCTCTAGGAACGCATTAAAATTCAGGGGTGCTACTGCGCGAGCCATTGATCTACAACATAAATATGCAAAGGTTACTTAGACTATTGTTCAAGATAATGAGTTTATTTAATCAAATTACTAAAGCTCCCACTCAAATTGACATCCCTCAGGTCATCTGAGTGTCACATGATCCAAATCCACCAACTCAAGTTCGATCATCACGTGAGTTGAGGTGGTTTCGATGGTGAACATCATCATGTTGATCATATCTACTATATGACTCATGTTCGACCTTTCGGTCTCTTGTGTTCCGAGGCCATGTCTATACATGCTAGGCTCGTCAAGTTTAACCCGAGTGTTCTGCATGTGCAACACTGGCTTGCACCCGTTGTATGTGAATGTAGAGTCTATCACACCCGATCATCACGTGGTGTCTCAACACGCCGAACTTTCGCAACGGTGCACACTCGGGGAGAACACAATTCATCTTGAAATGTAAGTGAGGGATCACCTTATAATGCTACCATCGTCCTAAGCAAAACAAGGTGCATAAAAGGATTAACATCACATGTAAATCATAAGTGACATGATATGGCCATGAACTTGTGCTTTTGATCTCCATCTTGAAAGCACCGGCATGATCTCCATCGACACCGGCATGACACCATGATCTCCATCATCTTGATCTCCATCAATGTGTCGCCATCGGGGTTGTCACGCCCATCATGCTTATACTACTATTGCTACTGTTTAGCGATAAAGTAAAGGATTACATCGCGCTTAATGATTGACATGCAGGTCATACAATAATTAAAGACAACCCTATGGCTCCTGCCGGTTGCCGTACTCATCAACATGAAAGTCATGATATTCTATACAACACATGATCATCTCATACATCACATATATCACATCATGTAATTGGCCATATCACATCACAACACACCCTGCAAAAACAAGTTAGACTTCCTCTAATTGTTGTTGCATGTTTTACGTGGCTGCTATGGGTATCTAGCAACAACAATTCTCACCTACGCATAAACCACAACAGTGATACACTAGTTGCTTTTCAACCTTCTCAAGGACCGCCTTTGTCGAATCTGATCCAACTAAAGTGAGAGAAACTGGCACCGCAAGCCATCTATGCAACAAGTTGCGGTTGAGGGAACCGGTCTCTCGTAAGCGTACGAGTAATGTTGGTCCGGGCCGCTTCATCTCACAATACCGCTGAACCAAAACACGACCAAGGGAGGAAGCAATCTAAGCATTAATGCCCACAAACTCTTTGTGTTCTACTCGAGATCTCATCTACACATAGACCTAGCTCATGATGCCACTGTTGGGGAACGTCGAATGGGAAACAAAAAATGTCCAACGTTCACACAAGACCTATCCATGGTGATGAGTATCTACGAGAGGGAGAGTGGATCTACGTACCCTTGTAGATTGCTAAACGGGGAGCGTTAAGAAACACGGTTGGTGTAGTCGAACGTCTTCGCGATCCAAATTGCCAAGCGTCTCGCGATCCAATCACGATCCGTCCCGATCAAGCACCGAACGGACGGCACCTCCGCGTTCAACACACGTACAGCTTGATGACGATCTCCACCTTCTTGATCCAGCAAGAGGGAGCGAAGAGGTAGAAGAGTTCTCTGGCAGCGTGACGGCGCTCCGGCGATGGTGGTGGAGCTATTCCGGCAGGGCTTCGCCTAAGCACTGCAGAAATCCGATCTAGAGGAGAAACTATGCACTGGAGGAACGGGTAGCACGTGGCTGAAAATCTAGTGCAAAAACCCTAAAACCTCCAGTATATATAAGAGGGAGGGAGGAAAGGCCTTGGTGCAAGGGCCAAGCCTCCTTTGGTTCGGCTGCAGTGGGGAGGAGAGGAGGACTCCTCCTCCAATCCTAGTAGGACTAGGATTCCTCCTTTTTTGCCTTTTTCCACCTTTTCTCTTTGGGCTTTTCTTCCCTAACCCTAAAATTTTGAGCAAAAATAGGAGTAAAATCAAAATTCCTAAGTCGAATACCTCACCAGAGCACAGAAGAGGAGTAAAAAGAATCCTACTCTCCAATATAACTAGACTCAAAACAGTTTTAACTAGACCCGACTCGGTCAAGTTCGATCAATCAAGGGGGCTCCTAGGTCGGTACAGGCTCTGATACCAACTTGTCATGCCCAAGATGCGGTCCTATCCTTATTTGGCACGAGGGCCTCGACAGGGATAGAAGCGCATTTCGATGCGTTCGCAAGAATGGATATCATTACAAGTACATGTATAGAAGAGAGGATTATATGGAATTGGCTTACACTCGCCACAAGCTACATCAGAGTCACAGCAATACAATCACATCTCAAACATCATACATAAGAGCAGGGTCCGGCTACGGATGAAATCAAACGCTAAAATGACATCCACCCTTGCTATCCAAGGCTGCCGCCTGGAACCCATCCAAGATTGAAGAAGAAGAAGAAGAACTCCAAGTCAAATCAAGCAACGCGCTCACGTCAAATCATCACCTTACATGTACCTGCAACTGTTGTTGTAGGAATCTGTGAGCCATAGGGACTCAGCAATCTCATTTCCAAGGGTATCAAGACTATTAAAGCTTAATAGGTAAGGCATGGTTAAGTGATGAGGCTGCAGCAAGCGACTAAGCATTTATATGAGTGGCTAACTTACGAGTACAGAAATTAAAGTATGGTGGTCTACGCAAGCGGTCGAGAACTAATAATGATCACTAACTAATCCTAAACACCTACTTATGTCAAACATAACCCCACCGTGTTCCCTTTCGGATAAGAACTCACGAGAAGAGACAGTCACGGTTACGCACACAGTTGGTGTATTTTATTAGAGTTTACTTCAGGTTTGCTATGACCGGGTGTTAAACAAATTATCCAAGTTGGCCACATAACCGCGGGCACGGCTTCTCGAAAAGATTTAACCCTGCAGGGGTGCTCCAACTCGTCCATCACAAATTATCCACACTCAGCGGGAATAACCTCAACCACGGATCTCGTGATCTTCCTAGGCAATTCCAAAGGAAATCCAACACCTCGAGATAACCCGAAGAAAATCAGAGTTCCTCACTCGGGACGTTCGGGAAATGTAAAACAAATCCAGCAAGGCCGCCTGACGTGCCGACAATCCCGATAGGAGTCGCGTATCTCGTTCTCAAGGCATAACGGATTGTCCAAACTTCCGGTAGGCCAAACACAGAGTTGCCCCTGGTAGCCACCGGCGGTTGACAGGTTGGACTAACACTCATGCGGAGCACTGGCCCGGGTTGTTGACTAATTATCCACGGGGTCCGAAAAAATATCCCCTATGCAAGTTCATTAATTAGGCAAATGTAGTACCAATGTTGGGCCTTGCCAGACAAGTTTTAATCTAACCCGAAAATCAAGGGGGTCCCCATAACAACCCCGAGCATGTTAGGAGCGCTCATTTATGGAACATAACACCGGTTCACAAGTAACTAGGGGTGACAAGAGTGGAACAAAACACCAAGCAAAAGGCTAAGCCTTCCACTCTTTACCAAGTATATATGCGCATTAAATTTAATAGCAGCAATATTGTGATATAACAAAAGAAGGTCCATGTAGACACATGGAAGCAATTGCACCTGCAACTAGCAATGCTATAAGAAGGGGCTGAGCAAGCGGTAACATAGCCAAACAATGTTTGTTGGGACGTGGAAAGGTTAGAGGCTTATCATGGCAATATTGGGAGGCTTATCAAACAAGTGGTAGGTGACGAGACATAACGATAAAAGACGAGACAACTAGCATGGCAATGATAGTAATGGTATCTAGGGAAATGGGTCATCTTGCCTGAGATCCCACTCGGAAGAAGAACGAATCCATGAAGAAGACGAACCAACGTAGTCGAACGAATCCTCACACTTCGAACGCTTTCGGAACTCTATCGAGAAGAAGCAATCCGAAACAAACAATCAACACAAGATACACCACAACATATGCAAGACACGATGCACCACAACATATGCAAGACACGATGCATCACAATATGATGCATGTCTGATTTAAATATGCAATGCACGACAATTCACAACAATCAAATTCTACACATTAAAGTGAAGCTCAATATGCAACAAGTTACATATTGACGAAACTCCACATTCGAAATATTTAGTTCAATCTCGTTAGGTACACGACAATATTAAATGTTGTTAAACATGGCAAGAGGTGAAGCATAAGTAAACTACCTATCTAGGCATCTTAAATGAGGTCGGAAACAACTTATAGCATTTCCGAAATGACCCCATATGTTAATTATGAATTTTGTCCAGATCTGATCTAAACATATTTTATGTTTGTTAAACAGAAAAATAAAGCATACCATGTTATTTTACATGTCATTCTAGTCGATTTATATATATAGAACATCTCAAACGGAGCTACGGTTCAAAAGATATGAGCAACACAAGATGCACATGCCATGAATGCAAATGCATGGGAAATGCAATCATAATCATCTCAAATCATGAATACAACAAGTTATTATGAAACTACATGAGATTCTAAGCAAGTTTCATGCATGGAATGTCCAAAACGGAGCTACGGTTCAACCACAATCATCAAAACAAGTTTTTGTTGAAATCTGCCAAAACAGCAACTTAGCATTTTGAACACATGACAACAACAAGCTACAATAATCTAAAATGCACAAACTAAGCATGGGGAAGTAGAATACAACATCCACTTCATTTCATATTCACAAATCATATTCAAAACATGCATGGAACGCTTAGTAGGAAGCTCACAAGAAGGCTACTTAATAACAGTTTCAGACTTAGTGCAAATAGCAGTTTTGACAGAGCAGTTTTTATCACGAAGGCATATTAACAACAGTAAATATATATGCTACCAATTATATTATGGCATGAAACTTAACAGCATGCTAGAGGGCAATATCAACAACAATTAACTCCATTACACCTACCACAAAAGAGGTCTAGATCACTAGCAAATCACATGGCAAGGCAGCAACAAAATATAACAGATTCAGACAGAAATATTTTGGTCCCTGAAAATAGCAGATTTTCATAGCAAGTTGACAACAGCAAAACAACACCTACACATGAATTTTTATGACAACCAAAATGACCATGGGCTAGGACACACATCAACGAGCAAGTTTCATGTTCGAAATTAATTCATATCACGTCCGGATTAAATCCTACGAACAAGACAAACGGGCATCACGGCATAAATGACATGCATGCAAACATGCTCAAATGGCAAAATTAAATGCACCGATAAATCCTATGGGTTTTTCTACACCGAAAACATATATAATATGGACATGTTCTTGTAGAAAATTAATCACAATTAATTATGCGGGTAATAGGCCTATTCACGATAAAGCAATCCATCAATGCAAATAATATGCAAACATGATGAAACCATTTATCCCATGCATGAAAAAGTGGTGTAAATGAGATGAACATTTTTAAGATGGGATATTATTAATTCCAATGCACGTTTATTAATGACGATAATGCAATTAAATGCAATTATGCAAAATGACAGGTTAGATCATTTAGGCATGGTGAAAATGACATATTAATATTCTACATATTTTTCTAGCCATTCTACATGTACGGGCCACTTGGGCCTGTCGGTGGAAGAGGCTGGGCTAGGCCCATGCGGGCGGCGAAGGTCAACGCAGGCGAGCGGGCGCTCGGAGCTGCTCGCTGTCCCGATCGGGATCGGAGCACCCATGGCGGCGGCTCTCCCAGGGCGGATGGGCGGCGAGGCTGGCATGGGGGGGCCTGGAATGGCGGATCTGGCGGCGGGGCGACAGGATCCCAGCGGAGACGAGACGGGAGCCGGCGGCGGGCGGCTCGAGCTACGGCTGGCCATGGCGGCGGCTGGGACCTACGGGGGAGGAGAGGGAGAGGGTGAGACGCTAGGGAGAAGGAGGAGAGGAGGAAGGGGAGAGGAAGGGAGGAGGAGGTCCGGCCATGGGCTGCTGCTCCGACGACACTCCAGCGAGCCGGCGGCCATGGGAAGAGCAGGAGAAGCACGGGAACAGGCTGCCATGGGAGGCTCGGGAGAGCTCCAGAGAGCTCCGGAACGACCGATTCGGGCCCGGATGGGCTCGAACGGGCCCAGGTCTGGGCTCGGGCGGGCTGGAGGCTGGAGGAGGGAGAAGGGCTAGGGTTTGGTGGCACGCGGAACGAGGTGGGGCTATATATAGGGATCGGGGTTGGGGGTTACGGCACTGCGTTTCGAACTGCCGGGTGTCGGTCCGACTGTCCGGAAGCAGAGAGGGTCGGGCTGCGGCGGCTGTGCAGAGGGGCAACGAGGGGAAGAGAGAGAGAAGTCTGCGACCTGGACACGGAGGTTTTAAAACACCGAGAAACGACCGACGAATACTGATGACCTCACTTCTACGGATTACCGACGGGGTATCTAACGAACTCAGATCGCGACGAAATTCGACAGGCGTTCTACCTACGATATAACAAGACCGCACGACAAGTTTCAACTCGATCCGAGAATACATTTGCGCGCGCTTAAAAACGGTTTTATTTTCCCAGTGCCACGGGCGCGTGCGTGTGTGGCTGGACTTGAAACGGGCAATGGCGAAACGAAGAGAACCGGCGACTACGAACGGATGCAAGTTTTCGAAAACGGGTGACGATGCAATGCCGATGGTGCGAATGATGCAATGATGAATGCGACAACCAGATGAACACATGCCGAAAACGGAAACTAAAGGGGAATCTTCTGGAATGTCGGTCTCGGGCTATCACAACTCTCCTCCACTACACAAGGATCTCGTCCCGAGATCTAGAATGAAAACGGGGAATAGAAAGAGAAAAAGGTAAAACTTAGCTGCTTCTTTGACAAACAAGTGAAACCAATGATCATTGAAGGTTTCAACGAGAAGTAGAATGACATGAGGAACAAACAAGAATTCACCGAAAATTTCGGCAGCACTTCGATAGGAAAGAGAGGAAAAATTAGATAACATGGAAACAAATTGAAAGAGAGGCACCAAACTTTGGTTGGAATAGAATCACACTTCATAAGATGGAAGGATCAAGAAAGATTTCACAGCACTCCGATATGCTGAATAAGCAAAGAAAGAACATGATCTTGATCAAACAAGATGAAGGATTTAAAGAGCAACAGCACAATGCCTCCAGAAGAAGAATAGAAGCTAGGTCTTTGAAGAGAAAAGAACTAAGATGGAAATGACAACTTCTAGCACCAATGAATTTGAGAAGCCTAATTAGGAAGAAGAGATTGAACGGAGTTGTTTGAACACCAACAACGAAAAGAACAAGCTTATTGTGGGCTTATGGAAAACATCTCAAAATTATGAGGTGACAACCTACCACAACAAAACAATGATTGATAGAGAGCAACAAGATATGCAAAGCTTCTTTCACCAAGAAGAGGAGGAGAAAACTTGAATCATCTATGACACCATGAAAACAACAATTCTTAGGAAATGTAGTAGGTGAAATCCAACCCAAGATAACTCCGAGAAGACATGATGGGTTTACTCATATTTTCTTGACAATCTTCCTTCGAGACTCCTTATAATCAAGAATTTAAACACCATCTCAAAAGACAAGGAGAAGGAATTGAACATAGAATCCAAGATAAGAACACTTGAGCACCTCCAACAAGAAACTTGAAGAACACTTGAAAATGAAAGAAATCTTGATGAACAACCATGAAGAACCTCCAAAAGAACTCTGAAACGACATGATGATAGAAAGAATTGAAGAATGCAAAAACAAGATTGAGGTCTTCCAATGATTAAGATGATGCTTCGGGACAAGATACTAGAGCAAAACTAGGAACTCCGGAAAAGGAAGATGACCACTTGGGATAAGGAATTGATATCATGAACAACTCCGAAAAAGGATAGAAATCACTTGAATGAACAAGAATAAGAATTATGATATGGCTATCCTTCATCAACTTAATTTGATGACAAACAACGGATCTCACACATCACTTATTCTTGTGGAAATGATAGGAAAGATAGATAGAGCACAAACTAGAAGAAATCTTGCACGAGAACACCGGTTAGAATTCGAACAAAAGAGAATAAAGCAAATGAATGATATAACAAGAGAACGAAGAGAGCATGATCCACCTAATAGAAAACTTGAACGAAGCACCGGAATAATTAGAGATAAAAGAGGACACATGGGAATGAAGAGATCAAGATTAACCTAATAGACACTGAACAAGGCACCAGAATAACTGAGATATGAACTAAGGGACAACAATAGAGAAGGATTTGAGAACGAAAGCCGAAAGCTGAGAACGATAGAATCTTCTTAAATGATGGCCTTCGGGAGGATCAAGAAATGGAAGCAATTCTGAAAGCACCAGATAGATATGGGAGAAATCATTCATGATCAAAACAATTGAGATGATAGCAACCAGCTGAAACCATGAATCTTTGGAAGAATGAACAATGATTTAAGAGAAACTCTCCTTCGGTCTTCAATGCAGAGAATGATGACGAGAACAACACCATGAATTACTGAGACACTCCGGAACAATGAATAAAGAAAAGGTTGAGCCAACCATGAAAATGATTTAGAAGCGATCCCAGAAGAGGAATATGACCGATGAAAATCATTCTTATAGCAAATTTGAAGGGAGGGAACTTGAGGACATCTTCGGAAAAAATTAGAAGAGTCAGGTAGGATCCTGGGGAAAGACCTGTGGGTTATGGGCCCACTAAAAAGAAACCACTGTTGAAACAATTGATTAAAAGAGAGATTGCACCGGTACAAATAAGAACTTGATGATATGAGACCCTTGAAATAATTTAAGAGGACAAGAATGAAAATGAATGTCTTCTGAGATATCTTCAACACTCCGGATAGAAAAGAGAGATGACTAAGCAAGAGAGGCTTGATAAAGAATTCCAACATGGGAGAGCAATAGAGAATGATAATGATATGATGAACACCAAGAGCTTGAATTGAATTCACCGGAAAAGAAAACAAGATGAATACTAACAAATGATAACTTGAGCACTGAGCATCTTCATAAATAATCACTGGAGAAGAATAACAACAAGAACAAGGAATATGAGGATAGATCTTGAAATTAAACTCTTGAGAATCTTCACAAGAAATCACCAAAAACAAGATAGAAGACAAGATAGCCGAAGCATCACTTGAATAGAAAAGACACTTGGATGAGAATTGATCATTGAAGAAAAGGTACAGGAGGGCGGGAAAAACAAAGAAAACTGGAACAGATGGAATGAACTCCGGGAAGGAACAAGAGGATTGATCTTGCAAATATTGGAGATGATAGAACTATCCCGAAGAGAAGCACAGTGGATGAAAAGAATAGATAGGATAACTTGATTGGGCAGAAGAATTAACATTCCCACAGAAATATGAGAACACTTCTTCGGAAAGATATGAAATCACCACTTGACATTGAAGCACTTGAATTACCATATTCAAAACAAAACAAAGGATGAGGCTTACGAAACAAGCCAGAACAAATACATACCCACTACGCACTTGTTGGAAAGATAATTCTAGGTAGCTACTTGAATTCCCACCTAAGAACTTCCGAAAACTTTCTTTATTATGCGATTCGGGTTGCGGAATCAGGAACCTGCCCTAGGCAATTAGCTGCAACTGCATCCGCAACCTTCCACACCATAATTCAAGAAATTTCGCAAACTCGTCTAATCTTGAATCCTCGAACTCACAACGATACTAAACCATGGTGGTACCCCAAACGCTTCCCTAGTACTGGGTGACTCCGACCTTATCTCACCACGATAAGTATTGGAACAATTTCGAACATCCTCCGTCCTGAGATACTAAGAAAACTGAATGATAACGATGTGCCAACATTCCTCGGAGCTCAACTCCCCGGAAGAAATCAAGTCAGACAGGAGGCACCAAGACAGAACCCTGTCACATCGGCATCATATAGTTTCCAAAATACCCGCGTGATCCTAAAATTTTTTTTGAGCGAGAAGAGGAGTAGAATCAAAATTCCTAAGTCGAATACCTCACCAGAGCACAGAAGAGGAGTAAAAAGAATCCTACTCTCCAATATAACTAGACTCAAAACAGTTTTAACTAGACCCGACTCAGCCAAGTTCGATCAATCAAGGGGGCTCCTAGGTCGGTACAGGCTCCGATACCAACTTGTCACGCCCAAGATGCGGTCCTATCCTTATTTGGCACGAGGGCCTCGACAGGGATAGAAGCGCATCTCGATGCGTTCGCAAGAATGGATATCATTACAAGTACATGTACAGAAGAGAGGAGTATATGGAATTGGCTTACACTCGCCACAAGCTACATCAGAGTCACAGCAATACAATCACATCTCAAACATCATACATAAGAGCAGGGTCCGGCTACGAACGAAATCAAACGCTAAAATGACATCCACCCTTGCTATCCCAGGCTGCCGCCTGGAACCCATCCAAGATTGAAGAAGAAGAAGAAGAAGAACTCCAAGTCAAATCAAGCAACGCGCTCACGTCAAATCATCACCTTACATGTACCTGCAACTGTTGTTGTAGGAATCTGTGAGCGATAGGGACTCAGCAATCTCATTTCCAAGGGTATCAAGACTATTAAAGCTTAATAGGTAAGGCATGGTTAAGTGATGAGGCTGCAGCAAGCGACTAAGCATTTATATGAGTGGCTAACTTACGAGTACAGAAACTAAAGTATGGTGGTCTACGCAAGCGGTCGAGAACTAATAATAATCACTAACTAATCCTAAACACCTACTTATGTCAAACATAACCCCACCGTGTTCCCTTTCGGATAAGAACTCACGAGAAGAGACAGTCACGGTTACGCACACAGTTGGTGCATTTTATTAGAGTTTACTTCAGGTTTGCTATGACCGGGTGTTAAACAAATTATCCAAGTTGGCCACATAACCGCGGGCACGGCTTCTCGAAAAGATTTAACCCTGCAGGGGTGCTCCAACTCGTCCATCACAAATTAACCACATTCAGCGGGAATAACCTCAACCACGGATCTCGTGATCTTCCTAGGCAATTCCAAAGGAAATCCAACACCTCGAGATAACCCGAAGAAAATCAGAGTTCCTCACTCGGGACGTTCGGGAAATGTAAAACAAATCCAGGAAGGCTGCCTGACGTGCCGACAATCCCGATAGGAGTCGCGTATCTCGTTCTCATGGCATAACGGATTGTCCAAACTTCCGGTAGGCCAAACACAGAGTTGCCCCTGGTAGCCACCGGCGGTTGACAGGTTGGACCAACACTCATGCGGAGCACTGGCCCGGGTTGTTGATTAATTATCCACGGGGTCCGGAAAAATATCCCCTATGCAAGTTCATTAATTAGGCAAATGTAGTACCAATGTTGGGCCTTGCCAGACAAGTTTTAATCTAACCCGAAAATCAAGGGGGTCCCCATAACAACCCCGAGCATGTTAGGAGCGCTCATTTATGGAACATAACACCGGTTCACAAGTAACTAGGGGTGGCAAGAGTGGAACAAAACACCAAGCAAAAGGCTAAGCCTTCCACTCTTTACCAAGTATATATGTGCATTAAATTTAATAGCAGCAATATTTTGATATAACAAAAGAAGGTCCATGTAGACACTTGGAAGCAATTGCACCTGCAACTAGCAACGCTATAAGAAGGGGCTGAGCAAGCGGTAACATAGCCAAACAATGTTTGTTGGGACGTGGAAGGGTTAGAGGCTTATCATGGCAATATTGGGAGGCTTATCAAACAAGTGGTAGGTGACGAGACATAACGATAAAAGACGAGACAACTAGAATGGCAATGATAGTAATGGTATCCAGGGAAATGTGTCATCTTGCCTGAGATCCCACTCGGAAGAAGAACGAATCCATGAAGAAGACGAACCAACGTAGTCGAACGAATCCTCACACTCCGAACGCTTTCGGAACTCTATCGAGAAGAAGCAATCCAAAACAAACAATCAACACAAGATACACCACAACATATGGAAGACACGATGCACCACAACATATGCAAGACACGATGCACCACAATATGATGCATGTCCGATTTAAATATGCAATGCACGACAATTCACAACAATCAAATTCTACACATTAAAGTGAAGCTCAATATGCAACAAGTTAAATATTGACGAAACTCCACATTCGAAATATTTAGTTCAATCTCGTTAGGTACACGACAATATTAAATGTTGTTAAACATGTCAAGAGGTGAAGCATAAGTAAACTACCTATCTAGGCATCTTAAATGAGGTCGGAAACAACTTATAGCATTTCCGAAATGACCCCATATGTTAATTACGAATTTGGTCCAGATCTGATCTAAACATATTTTATGTTTGTTAAACAGCAAAATAAAGCATATCATGTTATTCTACATGTTATTCTAGTCGACTTACATATATAGAACATCTCAAATGGAGCTACGGTTCAAAAGATGTGAGCAACACAAGATGCACATGCCATGAATGCAAATGCATGGGAAATGCAATCATAAACATCTCAAATCATGAATACAACAAGTTATTATGAAACTACATGAGATTCTAAGCAAGTTTCATGTATGGAATGTCCAAAACGGAGCTACGGTTCAACCACAATCATCAAAACAAGTTTTTGTTGAAATCTGCCAAAAACAGCAACTTCGCATTTTGAACACATGACAACAACAAGCTACAATAATCTAAAATGCACAAACTAAGCATGGATCAGTAGCATACAACATCCACTTCATTTCATCTTCACAAATCATATTCAAAACATGCATGGAACACTTAGTAGGAAGCTCACAAGAAGGCTACTTAATAACAGTTTCAGACTTTGTGAACATAGCAGTTTTGACAGTGCAGTTTTTATCAAGAAGGCATATTAACAGCATTAAATATATATGCTACCAATTATATTATGGCATGAAACTTAACAGCATGCTATAGGGCAATATCAACAACAATTAACTCCATTACACCTACCACAAAATAGGTCTAGATCACTAGCAAATCACATGGCAAGGCAGCAACAAAATATAACAGATTCAGACTTTGAAATATTTTGGACCCTCAAAATAGCAGATTTTCATAGCAAGTTGACAACAGCAAAACAACACCTACACATGCATTTCTATGACAACCAAAATGACCATGGGCTAGGACACACATCAACGAGCAAGTTTCATGTTGGAAATTAATTCATATCACGCCCAGATTAAATCCTACGAAAAAGACAAACGGACTTCACGACATAAATGACATGCATGCAAACATGCTCAAATGGCAAAATTAAATGCACCGATAAATCCTATGGGTTTTTCTACCCCGAAAACATATATAATATGGACATGTTCTTGTAGAAAATTAATCACAATTAATTATGCGGGTAATAGGCCTATTCACGGTAAAGCAATCCATCAATGCAAATAAGATGCAAACATGATGAAACTATTTATCCCATGCATGAAAAAGTGGTGTAAATGAGATGAACATTTTTAAGATGGGATATTATTAATTCCAATGCACGTTTATTAATGACGATAATGCAATTAAATGCAATTATGCAAAATGACAGGTTAGATCATTTAGGCATGGTGAAAATGACATTAATATTCTACATATTTTTCTAGCCATTCTACATGTAGAAATTATTTAGAACCGATGTACGGATAATTATCTATCGCGGTTTAAACACGCAGGAAATAAATAATAAAACAACCAGAAAAAAAGCAAAATAAAAAAAAGGCTAGCTCACCTACGAGCCACTTGGGCCTGTCGGTGGAGGAGGCTGGGCTAGGCCCATGCGGGCGGCGAAGGTCAACGCAGGCGAGCGAGCGCTGGGAGTTGCTCGCTGTCCCGATCGGGATCGTAGCACCCATGGCGGCGGCTCTCCCAGGGCGGGTTGCCGGCGAGGCTGGCACGGGGGGGGGGGCTGGAACGGCGGATCTGGCGGCGGGGCGACGGGATCCCGGCGGCGACGAGACGGGAGCCGGCGGCGGGTGGCTCGAGCTGCGGCTGGCCATGGCGGCGGCTGGGACCTGCGGGGGAGGAGAGGGAGAGGGTGAGCCGCTAGGGAGAAGGAGGAGAGAAGGAAGGGGAGAGGAAGGGAGGAGGAGGTCCGGCCATGGGTTGTTGCTCCGGCGATGCTCCGGCGAGCCGGCGGCCACGGGAAGAGCAGGAGAAGCACGGGAACAGGCTGCCATGGGAGGCTCGGGAGAGCTCCGGAGAGCTCCGGAACGACCGATTCGGGTCTGGATGGGCTCGAACGGGCCCAGATCTGGGCTCGGGCGGGCTGGAGGCTAGAGGAGGGAGAAGGGCTAGGGTTTGGTGGCACGCGGAACGAGGTGGGGCTATATATAGGGATCGGGGCTGGGGGTTACGGCACTGCGTTCCGAACTGCCGGGTGTCGGTCCGACTGTCCGGAAGCGGAGAGGGTCGAGCTGCGGCGGCTGTGCGAAGGGGCAACGAGGGGAAGAGAGAGAGAAGTCTGCGACCTGGACACGGAGGTTTTAAAACACCGAGAAACGACCGACGAATACCGATGACCTCACTTCTACGGATTACCGACGGGGTATCTAACGAACTCAGATCGCGACGAAATTCGACAGGCGTTCTACCTACGATATAACAAGATTGCACGACAAGTTTCAACTCGATCCGAGAATACTTTTGCGCGCGCTTAAAAATGGTTTTATTTTCCCGGTGCCACGGGCGCGTGCGTGTGTGGCTGGACTCGAAACGGGCAACGGCGAAACGGAGAGAACCGGCGACTACGAACGGATGCAAGTTTTCGGAAACGGGTGACGATGCAATGCCGATGATGCAAATGATGTGATGATGAATGCGACAACTAGATGAACACATGCCGAAAACGGAAACTAAAGGGGAATCTTCTGGAACGTCGGTCTTGGGCTGTCACAATGGGCTTTGTGTGTGACTTCCACCAGCCCACTAAGGGCTGGTATTCACTCTCCCACAGCCCATTAAGCCTCTTGGGTCGAAATACCCCTCCTGGTGGTCTCCCGGTACACTACCGACACTCCCGATACACTATCGATGAGCGCGAAACTTTTCCGGTGACCAAAACAGGACTTCCTATATATGAATCTTTACCTCCGGACCATTCCGGAGCTCCTCGTGAAGTCCGAGATCTCATCCGGAACTCCGAAAAACCTTCGGCCACCATCATGCATAACTCTATGCTACCGAAACGTCACCAAACCTTAAGTGTGCAGACCCTACGGGTTCGAGAACTATGTAGACATGACCGAGACACCTCTACGGTCAATAACCAATAGCGGGACTTGGATGCCCATATTGGTTCCTACATATTCTACGAAGATCTTTATCGGTCGAACCTCTATGTCAAGGATTCAGCTAATCCCGTATGATGTTTCCTTTGTTCTTTGGTATGTTACTTGCCCGAGATTCGATCGTCGGTATCTTCATACCTAGTTCAACCTCGTTACCGACAAGTCCCTTTACTCGTTCCTTAATACAAGACCCCGTGACTAACACTTAGTCACATTGCTTGCAAGGCTTATTGTGACGTTGTATTACCGAGTGGGCCCTGAGATACCTCTCCGTCACACGGAGTAACAAATCCTAGTCTCGATCCATGCCAACTCAACAGACACCCTCGGAGATACCTGTAGAGCACCTTTATAGTCATCCAATTACGTTGCGACGTTTGATACCCACAAGGCACTCTTCCGGTGTCCGTGAGCTACATGATCTCATGGTCATAAGAACATATACTTGACATGTAGAAAATAGTAGCAATAAACTGACACGATCATATGCTACGTTTGTAGTTTGGGTCTTGTCCGTCGCATCATTCTCCTAATGATGTGATCCCGTTATCAAATGACATCACATGTCAATGGCTAGGAAACCTTGACCATCTTTGATCAACGAGCTAGTTCACTAGAGGCATAATAGGGACATAGTGTTGTCTATTTATCCACACATGACATGTGTTTCCAATCAATACAATTATATCATGGACAATAAACGATTATCATGAACAAAGAAATATAATAATAAACACTTTATTTATTGACTCTAGGGCATATTTCCAACAGCCATGGCATCCCTCGAGGCCAAGGTCACGAAGGCGGAGTCGCACATCGCTTTGGACGAGGTTGGTCCGTCCCCATTTATCATCGACCTCATCTCGACCGGCGACGTACAGGCCACTACCTCCAACAAGAAAGAGTTCGATGTGGGAAACAGCGGCGCCTCATGTCCCATGTGGGCCGGGTCCGTGTCCAATATCCTACTCTTTCTTGTCGGCGACTACACCTTCACTTTCAAAAGTTCACGACCGCTAGACGTGGACACGAAGAGGACAACATGGATTTGTAGCATAGACAATGATGAAGGTTTAGACTAGGGTTTTATTAACTATTGGATGTTACTTCTAATTTTATAAATTCGAGAATTTGTTATGATGAACATGATTATGGAAGCGAAAATCTCATATATGTTTAGATGGCCGGATTAGTTAGATTCTGCTGAAGATGCTCTCTGCACTGCTGAAGCCCACGCGAGAAGCAAGCGCAACAGGACGCCCCACAACCAGGTCACACGGGACGCTCCCGATCGAGGATTCTGTTAGGCGAACATAACCAGCGGCCGGCAAATCTGTGCCTTTAATCACTGAACGTATCCAGCCAGCATAGCTACTCGAATTCATCAGGCAATATAGAGAGCATATCTGTGAGTAGTTAACACAAATTGGCAATCTCAGTGTCAGATTGCTTGCACGTCTTCAGAAACAGAGAGAAAGAGAATGACAAGTAACGACAGCCTTAACTGAATCACCCCGATTTGTCATCTTGAAGACAGCTCAGGATTAGAAAAACAATGCCCTTTTCCGTCATAAGTTTAACACATTCATCATCGATAATTTCTTCAGAATACAGTGATTTTATTGACATAGAAATTCTGTACATGCATCTAACGAGTCACTTAATTAAAGTCAGATCCTAAGAAAAAAAAGAAAGAATTATCACGAGACCGAATGAATCGGGACGCTACACCCCCTGTACAGCTTCTTAAATTTCATACAGTATGAACTGCAGTAACAAGTTACTTTTCTATCCGGCACACAGAGCCCCGTCCTCGACCTGCATGTCCACCGCGTCGTTCTCCTCGTTCATGTACGCCGACAGGTTCATGTACTGCTGCTGGTCCTGCTCCCGCTCCCGGCTCGGCTTCCGCCACCTCGCGCGGCACACGACGCACGTCGCCGCCCGCCTCGCGCGGCTGCGCTTCCACCGCGCGAAGCACTCGGCGTGCACCGAGTTCCGGCACGTGCCGCACGTCAGCAGCGGCGCCTGCACCGTCGCCGCCGCGTCGCCTTGTGCCTCTGCCGGAGGCGCCATCTCCTCGAGGCACACCGGGCAGGTGGCGCCGTCGAGGCGCCCCGACGACGGCGCGGCGGACTCCTGCCGGCGCTGGTCGGCGGCCTTTGCGGCTGCGGCTGCCGCGTGGGCCGCCCACAGCTGGTGGAACCTCTGGCGGGCGCGAGGGCCGGCGACCACCTCCGGGTACGTGGGCGCGGCGACGAGCCGCGCGACCTGGCACGGGCGCAGCGACTGCCTCCACACGCAGGCCTCGTCGAGGGACAGGCCGAGGACGCGGAGCAGCACGAAGAGGATGTGCTTGCAGGGCGCGCCGGGGTCGGGGCACGTGCACGCCGGCGTGGTCGCCAGCGTCACCGTGTAGACGTTGCCCGTGGCGCCCAGCACGAAGAAGTCCGCGCCGGCGCGGTGCAGCAGCAGGAGGTGGTGCTGCAGCGCGCGGATGATGCGGTTGGCCACGCGCCGCGTCGACGCCTCCTCGGTGCTCGCGGAGGTGGACCCGAACGACGGCTCCATCGGCAGGTTGGTTGTTCCGCGTTTTGGGCATGAGAGTTGGCGAGAGCCCCGGGGCGACCGGCTATGTAAGGCCGGGGCGCCATGCCCATAAGATGCGTTGAGTGCCGTGGGAGAAGACTGCGGCGGCGAGGATTACGGGGGGCGGAAGCAAAGTTCACAGGAGGAAAGAGGAGACAGCTCCGGCAAGTTAACCTTGGACTCGATCTTGGGGTACAGGAGTACCCATTCTTCCAAGCCTCGGTAACAGGGTACTAAGACGTTAACCGAAGCAACTAACCCGCTAGATCCCATCTTTGACTGAACAAAAGTAACTTCTCTCGCATCATCTGCATATCCTCTCTGCCGCTCCTCCCCTCGCGCCATCCTGCCTATTCTCTTATAAACCATCGGCTCCCCTCCCCTTATAAACTACCACACCGTTCTGCACATGCACATCGCGCCGGTAAACAATTTCTCCTAAATCGATCGATGGCTCAACCTTTCACCTTCTTCCTTCTGCTCGTCGCTGCCGCAGTGCCCGTGCGGAGCGCCGGCGCTGGCGTCGGTCTTGTTCCGTCGGTGCCAATTGGTAAGAGGTACATCGTCGGCGGCACGGACGGGTGGGTTGTGCCGCCGCGGGAGAACAAGGACATGTACGTGAAGTGGGCCGCCACCATCCAGTTCTTTCGTCGAGGACTCCATTGGTAAGGAGGACTAACAAGCCCCAAAAATATACCAATTGTTCGAGCCACATTTTGTTTTTTATCAATCGATAATAACTCTCGTTTGCTTCCGTCTTGCGAAGAATTCATGTACAAAAATGACTCGGTCGGGAAGGTGAACAAGTACGCGTACTACCACTGCAACTGGACGGCATTGCCCTCCACGCCACCGGTCAAGGACGGCAGCTCGCTCTTCCTCCTAGACGCCCCGGGGCTCGCCTACTTCGCCAGCGCCGACGTCAAGCACTGCAACAAGGGTCAGCGCCTCATGCTCAACGTCAAGGCTAGGGCAGAGTCAACTCCGTCGGCTGATATTTCAAGCCCTCCGAGCCCTTCCCCGCCCGCGACTGCACCTGCACCGGCGGTGCCTGGAGAGCCGGTAATGAACAGCGGCGCAGCAACAGTGGCCTCGTCATCTAGTCGCGCCTTTGTGTTAGTAGTTTGTGCCACAACACTAGCCTTAATGGGGATGGTTCGGGCCTGAATGCATGTGTGATACACGATGCGGCGCAGGATTGTAGGTCGCCTAGTTCAGATTCTTTGGCATGGTTAATTTCTTAGCTGCGGATCGAACCGTGCGGTATGGTAGTCAGAGAGTGTGTGTAGTTTGAGTTTCTTATCGGTGAACACGATAAATAACTTTCACGACAGTTATTGCTCTTGCCCAGAATGAGAGAAAATTAGACCGGCCATTTCTTGCAATACATGCAGATAGTCTCTGCTTTCTGAGTTGATTCTTTTTCTGTATGCACTAGAACACGGCCAAACAAGATCACCAAAGTATTTCTTGCAAAACGAAAAAGATCGTGCGCCAACGGAAAATGTCGTTGAAATTAGCCGAATTAACGATTTTCAGTGTTAAAACCTGCCAAATCGTGCAAGGGGTGCATTGTGATCGGTTTTCAGAGTTTAGGGTTATAATTTTAACCAAATAAAAGTTTAAGGTTGTAATATGAACCATAGGACAAGTTTAGTGGGTCGGAGTCTAGACTGGACTTCACTCTTTTCTTTTTGATCAGATCTGATTTATATTAGATCGATAGAACATTGGATACAACTAAAATGACCCTAAACAAAAGGGATATCTACGCTGCTCCTCCTAAGAGCCCCTCACTAAGTTTTTTTTTAGGCAACTCTGCCCCTTGCTAAAGGCGAGAGGAAGGCATGCATCCCTTCAAGCAAAAGCAGAATGTGCTAGCCAATCTCACGGGCCATTAGCATATAGGCATTATTCTGTTTTTCGGAATATTTTACATACCACTTAAAATATAAAAGATTAGTAACCACTTTAATAAAAGTATATACATTTAATCTTAATTTGACTAATCAAAGAATGTTTTTGGTCATATAACTTGTGAGATCTAATCACGATATACTATTTTTTATGTCACTAGAGAACAATATCCCGCGAAACGCAAGCAAGGAAGTTTTCCTTTGACTGTTTTGTGTTACATTTAAAACTATGTTTCATTTTGATTTCAAAATATATCTATTTCAAAACGAACGTCCATAACTATAATAAAGTTTTCACATATCTCAAAAGAAGTGGTGCATTTAATAAAAATAATATGTACGAATTGAAATGTCGTGACCTAAAAATTATAATGTATTTGAAAAAGTTCATGTATTTACTCTATGAAGAATAGTAAAATACAAAAATAACTACAGCCGAAAAATGATATAAAACAAAATATAGGAAAATAAGAAAACATGAAGTAACAAAGAGAAAACTGGAAGAAATAAAAGAAATAAAAGAAGAAAAAGAGGGAACATAAACATAGAACATTGAGAACATGATATTGGGTTGGCCAATTACCCCTGACCTTGGTACTGGTTCAAAACGTTAAGCCCCCAAGCTACCCCATATTTTGCTACAATAAAAGGTTGTTGGGTGGGAGCAGCTAATTAAGAAGTACTTGTTGGGTGTCCGCAAAAGGGTCATTGTTTTGGGTTGGGAGGGAGCTCCCAGCAGCCATGACGTCTCTCGTGTGCCGGGCACTTTCTCCGGATTTCATTATCATGTACGTCTTTTTGGCTTTTAGATGATTTTTTGGTCTTTTGGCTTTTCAGCTTTTTCCAGTTCTTATTAGGTTTTGGGCAAAACAAATAGAAAACCAGTTGCGTAAAAATACGGGTTTTCTTTTTTTTTCGCGAGATGCACATGTTTACTTCTCGTTGAGGCATAGATTTGCTCCTGTGAGAGACACGTGTGTGCCTTTCGAAAAAAAGGAAAAAAAACGTGTTTTTTCCGCGAGCGCGAGGGGCACATATGTACTTCTCATGAAAGCACGGATTTTCTCTTGTGAGAGGCACAATTATGCCTCTTAGAAAAGGAAAACACACGTTTTTTCGTGAGAGGCATATATTTACTTCTCGTGGAGACACGAATTTATTTTCGTGAAAGGCACAGAGACGCGTTTTCTTCTTTTTTTGCAAGAGGCACAAACTTACTTCTCATGGAGGCATGAATTTTCTTCTGCGAGTGCCTTTCGGAAAAGGTGAAAAAACACGTTTTTTTTCTATTTCTTTAGCGAGAGGTATACATTTACTTCTCGTGGAGGAACAGATTTGCTTCCGCGAATGGAACAAACATGCCCCTCCAAAAGATTTTTTTTCTTCCACGAGAAGTATAGATTTGCTTCTTGTGGAGACACAGATTTTCTTTCGCGGGTAACATAGTTGTGCCTCTTTTAAAAGGCAAAAGGTGAAGAAAAATGTGCTTCCGTTTCGGGTTTTTTTTTGTCCTTTTTTGTGTGGAAATAGGTTCATCGAAATTTATCAACATGGGATCGAGTTTCAAAGATCTCGCATGATGAATCCAACGATGAAAATAATTCAAGATTTGGATGCACGGTTTGAGAGAAAAATCGTCTCGAATAAACGAATCTATGTAAAAAGGAAAACTCCCACATATGTTGCGACAAATAGAGTTGGGATTAACCTTTGCAAAGAGTACTCATTAATTAGTGATTTTGCTGTTGGGTTTGTTTGCATAAAACTCGATCAAAAAATCATCAAATTTTAACCTTTCAGGGTTGTATTGTACGTGGATCCTATATCGCCTGTACCGCGTTAGTTAAATTCAGCAACTATGAGAGGAGTACTCGTTGCAGGGCTCCCGTAAGGGTCACTTGGCATGCTCTCAGCCACCACCATGTGTGGCATGCTGGTTGTTCCCTTGGGATTTCTTTACTTATTTTTGGTACACGTTTTCAGGTTTTAGATGGTTTTTTGTGTTTTTTGGAAATTCAGTTTTTACCCGGTTTTTTCTAGGTTTTTGGAAAGATTTTTTTCAAAAACCCAATTGGCATTAAAAAAACATGTTGTTTTTTCTTGTGCGAGAGACACGGATTTACTTCTTGTGAAGACACATGTTTACTCATGCGAGAAGCACAAAACACGTTGTTTTGTTTCCACGAGAAACATAAATTTACTTCTCGTGGAGACATAGATTTGCTTCCACGAGAGACAAAACAATGCTTCTCGAAAAATGAAAAAAAAACACGTTTTTTCTCCATGCGAGGCGCAAATGTAATTCTCATCAAGGCACAAGTTTGCTTCCTCAAGAGTCACAGTTGTACCTCTTGAAAAAGGAACAATTTTTTTCGCAAGAGGCACATATATACTTCTCATGGAGGCAATGTGCCTCTCAAAAAAGAAAAAGATTTTTTTTTCCGCGAGAGGAACATATTTGCTTTCACGAGAGGCACACTTGTGCCTCTTCGAAAAATAAAAAGGTGAAAAAACCACGCTTCCAGTCCGTTTTTAGTCCTTTTTTTCTTTCATGAAAAAAAGTTTGTCGAAATCTATCTATATTAGATCTAGTTTCAAATATCTCGACCTGAGGAATCCAACTATGAAAAAGGTTTGAGATTTAGACGCTCATTTTAAAACATAAAATATATTTAATAAAAAAATCTATGACAAAAGGATGCCCCACTTGTCGTAACCAAGGTGGGAGTGACGTTTGCAAAGATTATTCGTTAATTAATGATTTCATAGATTCCAAGCAAGTACCCATCCCTTCCCCATGAGCTCTCCTAATCGGTGCCTGCAACGTTGATTCGTCGATCTGGCGCCTACTGCGCACCTATGAAGCCCGAATTCAGAAAGCCTACTTGTTCGTTCATTCGAGTGGTAGTTTTCGTTTCTTTCTTTCTTCGGTAGTTTTGTTTCTTTTTTTCTGTTCATTCGTTCAGGTCGACATGTTATTTCTTTGGTTCGATTGACTGGTTCATGTTTCTTTCGATAGGTGAAAGATCGATATGGTTGACTAGAGGGGGAGGAGGGGTGAATAGGCAACTAACCATTTTTTTGTTTTTCTTAATAATTTAGGTTTAGCAACAAATAGGTTGTCTAGATATGTAACTAGGTGAGCAACCTATATGATGCTAACAACAATAAGATACATGCAAGTAAAGTATGTAACACAAGAATACCTTGCACAAACTAAACGTGAGAGATAACCACAAGTGGAACCGATGGAGACGAGGATGCATGTGTTATCGAAGTTCCTTCCCTTTGAGGGGAAGTATGTCTCCGTTGGAGCGGTGTGGATGCACAATCCTCCCCAATATGCCCCTAAGACCATCATATTCTCCTCACACCCTCACAAAATACGAGATATCATGATTCCGCTAGTGATGTCCTTAAAGATGGCAACCGAACCTTTACAAACACGTTCGGGGCAATCTTCATAACTTGATTGGAGGCTCCAAACACCACCACGATGCTTCACCACAATGGAATGTGGCTCCGAGGTGACCTCAACCGTCTAGGGTGCTCAAACAACCAAGAGTAACAAGATCCGCAAGGATTAGTGGGGGGAATCAAAATTCTCTTGGTGGAAGTGTAGATCGGGGCCCTCTCACCCAAACCCTAGAAGAGCAACAAGTTGTCTTGGCTAGGGAGGGAGATCGGGCGAAAAGAGAGCTTGGAGCAACAATGGAGCTTAGGTGAAGAAGAGGTGGTCTTCTTGGGGAAGAAGACATCCTTTATATAATGGGGGAACAAATCCAACCGTTACCCCCTCTTTTCCTGCACACAAGAGATACTACTGCTCCCTGGAGTGGTAATACCGCTTAGGTAGCAGAGGGAGCCACAACGTGTAATTGCACGAGCCCATGAGAGGGTAGTGTTGTAGGAGCGGTACTACCGCTCGCCCCAGCGGTACTACCGCTGGGGTGGGGTTACAGTGCAGATGCTCTCGGATGTAGAGAAGTAAGAGGAGGATACAGTAGTTCCACATAAGCGGTACTACTGCTCCACAGGGCGGTACTACCCCTAATAAGTGGTAGTATCACTGCCTACCGCCTCTCAAGATCCGCTGAGTGATCCAGTCCAAAATGAAAGGGCGAAAGTGGCGTGGTAGTAGCAAGCGGTACTACCGCTCAGGAGAGGTACTACCGCGCTCTATTACCGGCCAGAAACCGCCCAGTCTGACATGAAAAGTGCCGAGACACGAAGCCGGTGATACTAGGCATGACAGTAGGAAGAGGCACTACCACTAATAAGCGGTACTACCGCTGCCCAGAGCGGTACTACCCCTAATAAGCGGTAGTACCTCTGCCATACGCGGTACTTTCGCTAGGATCTCTTCGGACCAGACCAAGGGCAATGTTGGTACTCCAAAGAAGCGAAAAAGGAACATGGGTGCGAGTGAATGTGTACGTGTTGATTCCACCCTAACCTTTCCGTTGCGGATCCCCTCTTAATAGTACGGCTCTCCTATGACTCAAATCCACCGAGAATGAAACGAAGGAAAGAAACCGTCTTTACTTTAAGCCACTAAGGGGCAAGAATCAATTTGTGCCATATCATGAAGTATTTGAAAGGCTTAATGCACACGACCAGTCCGCAAATGCATTGTCATCAATCACCAAAACCACTGGGGTAGAAATATGCCCTTAACAATAGGCTATCTAATGATTGAAAAAAGTACTCATATTATTATGGTCGGTTTGTGAACAACTTGAGTGTTTCTTTGTTCACAATTACAAAAGCAAATTGATTTTGTAGTGAAAAGAGTGTTTTCTGAACTTGTTATCGTGGAATAGTATAACCGGAATAGAAACAAAACAAGATGAACTGAACCAGAAAAATAAAGAATGTTTGAACTGAATTGAGGATCTTCTTCTCTTGCTAGCTTAAAAAAACTGCCTAGATTTTTTTGTGAGGGCTGAAAGTTTGCTCAAATAATTACTTGAAATCAACACTTTGAAGGAAGCCAAAAACCTCGACCATACTTAAGCACACTCAATTACATTCAATACCAAGTTTTTTTTTCACCATTTTGTTTTGAAATCTCAAAGTAGTTCTCTTGAACTGCTGGTATCCCACGAAACAAAACACAAAAAAGTTTGATTATTTTTTATGGTTAGGGTTTGTTAGATCTATTTTGAATTTGATTCATAAATAAGATTTGAATATGGTGAAATAAAATTGAATTTGGTAAATTATGGTTCATGAAATAAATTTGAAATTCACAAACCAAATTTTAATAATGTGAATCATTTTAGATTTGGTTCATGAACCATATATGAATTTTATGAATTAATTTGCATTTGGTATATAATTGAAAAAAATCATGGAATATATTTGAATTTTTTGACCTAAAATTTTCAATTAAATAATAAACGGAATAATTTTTTTAAAATTTTTAAAAAAATTTTGGTGAATAATTTTAATATTCCGAGAAATTTTTGAATTTGATTGAATTTGAACTCACTGAAATTTGTTTGAATTATGAGTTTATTTTTTAAGTTTCTGTACTAAATTTGAAGTGGGTGAACAAAATATTAAATTTGTGAGTAATTTCGAAATTGATCAACTAAATATAGATTTGGTCAAAACAATTTGATTTCTGTGAACAATATTTCAGTTTCATGAAAGAAAAATCAAATTTGTTAACTGAATTTGAACTTCGTGAATTTTCCTTGGAAATTCATGAAATAAATTGTAATTTGGTGAACCAAGTTTAATGTTTTTGGCTAAAAAAACTAAATTATTTAAATTTAAACTTCGATTGTCTAAGCTAAATATGAATTATCTCAACAATTTGAACTAAAATTTTAATTTGGTAACAACAAATAAATTAGGTGAACTTTCCTTAATACTTAATGAACTAAACTGTAATTTGGTGAAGTGAATTTCATTGTTTAAACTATATTTGAATTTGTTGAAGTGAATCTAAATTTCCTGAACTTTCTTAGAAAACAATTGAATTTAATTTCAAGTGGGTGAACTAATTTTGAATTTGGTGAGCAATATAGAAATTGTTGAACTTAATTAGATAATGATGAAGTAAATTCGAATTGTTTGAACTTGCTTTGAATTTGGTGAACCAAATTTGAATTTGGTGAATGAAATTCGAATTTGGTGAACTAAATTTGAATTTGGCAAACTATCTATGAAAAATAATGGAAATAATTTGGTTTTGGTGAACTTAACTCGAATTATGTGACCTTTTCTTGAATTTGGTGAACTAAATTGAATTGGTGGAACTAATTTGAATTATTTGAACTAAAATTTGGTTTCGGTGAACTAAATGTGAATTGTGCGAACTTTTTTTAATTTTATTTAATAAAATTTTACTTTGGTGAACTTAAGTTGAATTAGGTGAACCAAATTTGATTAGGTGCACTATTTTTTATTTAGTGAAATTAATTTTAAATATGTGAACTAAGTTTGAATTGTGCGATCTATTTTCATTTTGTGAAATAATATTAAATTGGGTGAACTATTTTGCAATTTGAATTTGAATTTGGTAAATTATCTTTCATAATTAATGAATTCAATTTTAATTTAGTGAAGTATCTTTTAAAATTAGTGAGCCTAATTTGAATTTAGAGAACTAAAATTGAATTAGTTGATTTTTTTAATTTGGTGAACTAATTTTGAATTATGTGAATTAATTTGAATTGGTTGATAAAAGTTCAAATTTGTGAACTAATCTTGGAATTTGCATCAAACGGTTTTGCAATGGGGAAGAATAATTCTACCGAGGCCAAGGTTTGCGTCGGTTTGCAAACAATACAGTAACAGGCGCATTACACGCGAAATAGGAGTTAGCCTCCGCAACCCTCACATCCCGTCCGTGCCAGTCTAGTGTATGGACCTATCCAGCTATTTTTTATCAGTTTTGGAATGTTCTAGAACCTAGCCCGAGTTGGGTTTTCTGTTTATTTATTTGCGTTTTCTTATGGTTTTTTCATTATATTTTTATTTTTCGGTCTTTCCTTGTCTTGTATTTTCCTTTTCTTATTTTCCTATTTATCTTTTCGTTTATTTTTATTTTCTCTTGCTGACATTTATTTATTATTTCCCTTTTTCATTTTGCATACATATTCCAAATTTATTGAACCTTATACATTTTGCTAACATTTTCTGAAATAACCAAAACCATCGAGTCTTGAAGATTTTTTTGACATCGTTTACATCTTTTAAACATGTAAGCATTTTTTTAATTCATGAACATTTTTAAAAATCAAGAAAATTTTCAGTTCATTGAATATATTTTAAATAAAAGATCATAGTTTATTATTTGGGAATAAATTTTGAATCAAGGAACATTTTTAGAAATAACAAGTTGTATTCGGTATTTTTGGGAATGGGGTTTGAGATTCAAGATTTTTTAAAATTTGTGATCATTTTTTAGAAACTCATGTGCATTTTCTGAATCCACGAGCATTTTCGAATATGCGAGCATGTTTTCAAAATCATGAAAATTTCTTGGTTTCCCAAACTTTTGTTAAAGATTTTGAAAATGCAATCATTTTTTGAAGACACGAACCTTTTTGTTTGTGTGTAAACATTTTATATTTGCCCCAACATTTTCCCAAATTATGAAGATTTTTTAAAATCACGAACATTTTATGATTTCTCTAAAAAAATAATCAACGAAAATTTTCAACTTAATGAAATGCAGAATTTTTTTAAAGAAGACAAAAAACAGTAAAGGAAAAATAAAATTCAAAAATTATATATGAAAATGTGTGTGTGGGGAGTGTCGGTGAATAGGAGTTATGTGTATCATAAGGCACTCTCCTATATTATCCTCTTTTCTTTCAAGATCATTATCCTTATTTGATCTATTCAATCCGGTTTTTGAATAATATTTTGAATCTTGATTCCCCACAGTTTTATACAAGCCTCTCTAAATGCATTGAGAGGTAGCCTGTTGAGGCGCCCGGACCATCAAAAGCTACGATCACTCCTAGCATATCATCTCTCTTCTAAGAACAACTCTAGTGGAAAAGCCATGTCAAGTCGATCACTATAGTAATCATTTATATGACAACCGTGGTCAATAAGATAGCTTAGGTAGCGTTGTCATGCATCGGCGTGCATATTTTATAGAGCGTACTCCAAATTCATCTCGCGGAACTCCATATTTAGGGAGGGGGGGGGGGTACTATTATGGATCAGCCTACATCCTCAACCTTTCACGAGGGTAGGAAGTTTTAGCCTGGCCTCTTAATCCTGCGCCACTAGTACAAAAACTGGCTTTGACGGTAGTTTTTGTTTCCCATTTCGCTTCAAAGCATGTGCCGGTAATACTCGGTACAACGACGACAATTTCAGAACCACCTGTAGTCATTCTCCATCGCAAAGCGATTACAACGACAACTTTTCACCACTGAAAGGATGCCTAAGAGGAGGTTGTTCATTTGGGACCACTCAAATATTCTATCGTTAGCGATTTACAATGCAAAATCATTTGTTAGCTTTTAAAAAGAAAAATTACATTTCAATGCGAGGACACCCTTCGTCAACATATTTCCTAATTTGAATAGCATTCGAAATATACTTCCACGTCATTCTTATAATGCACATCCACATTCATCTCCCAATTGCAATGAATTTCATAAATAGATCCATACATATCTAATTGTCTAGGGACAACATATAGACTAAAGTGCTTAAAACTATAATGTGTCTAGGGTCAACATATGCTATGTTCTTAAGATAATGAGGTCGGCGACGTTGCAGATTTTGCATTCTTATGAGTTCTTTGTAACGACCCGACCTGGAAGGTCAAGTCTCCGGTGTTTCCGTACCATCCCAAGATCATGCTGGTACACACACGGTACATCAATGTATATATCAAAGGTAAATCACACAGCATTATATTAATCGAAATCTCATATCGAGTTCTTTATTACGATAAAAATTACAATAAAGTGGCCAAAGGCCAACTCATGAGAATATCTAAATCTTGCGGAAGCGTCGAAGGTAGATGAGTCCATCCGACTCCAAGGGCATCTCACTGAGCATAGAACGTGTCCTCACTCCTGGTCGGAAAAATACTCTGCAACATGATACGTTGCAGCCGTGTAGGTCAGCATATGGAGTATGCCGGCAAAGTCACAAGAGAGGGGTGAAAATAATCAGCTAGTCTATATGCTTATATGGCAGGTGGGGTGGTAAGTTTTGCGTAAAGCCAATTTTTCCTACATCAAGAAAAAGGGCTAAGCAAAGCATTACTAAGTTGGTTGATTAATGAGATGGTTCCATCAACCAATTCTCATACCCAAAATTATTAAATTCCCACATCATCATATTATTTGTGTTGAGAGTTCCGGAAGTTCCAATCCCTTTGGCTCAAGTCGTCCATAACCGTGGACACGGCTAATCGATTAGGTTTAAGTACTCTGCAGAGTTTTTGCACACGTTCCCCACAAGATTTGGTCGCCTCCGTTTGATTTCTCGCACTTCAGGGTGTTTGAGAAACGGATGACCAAAACATGGTCTTCCAAAGGGTTTCCCTGCGACTCTGACGATGCCCATCCTTTCCTACCGTTCTTCTACCTCTCGTAGCACCGCCTGTCCAGGGTCACCACGATATCCAACCAAGCCAGAGCCCATAATGACTTGTGGTTGTGCAGGTAAGCCTTGGGTCTTGAAGCACCCATCCATCCCTTTGTGCCTGGGTGGACCTTTCCGCGTGAATACTGGCCACCTCCAGCATCACCTAGGCTAACCACTGGTTTCTCCAGGGCGCCGTTCAACCATCATCCACCCAGAGGTATGTTGAAAACTTGGAGTATTGAAATCTTGATCATTATGTAGGTCTTGAAATTATTAACTCTCTCAACTCTCATGAATCACACAACCAACCCCGTCTACTAATAGCATAGCAAAAGGTAAAACAACGTTTCCCGGGGCCAATGTTGTCAAAGGGGTTGAGAGGGGTATCTACCACATGATACTACTACTATGTAACCAAGTTTCCAACTAACCTATCTTGCATGCAACTGGGGAGATGGTAGAACTAATGCATATAAAACATGGGTAAAACATGATCAAAGTGACTTGCCTGATTGATGATCTTCGTACTTGAGTAACTCTAGGTAACAAGTTTCGCACTCCGGATAATCTAACGAAACAAACAATGCACTCAAATAAGCATACAACCAAAATAAGTACTCATAACATTCAGCAAAGAAGTACTAAACAAACAAGGCAAACAATGCACAAAAGTCTCTAGCAAGTAAAACACACAAAGTTTTGTTTTTTCCAAAGGGGATGATGAAAACACTACTACATAATAAAACTATTTTGAAATAGCAAAACAATTGTTGACAACAAGGAAAACAATAGAATATTTTATTAATAAACAGAATAATCAATTTAAGCTTGTTGGGAAAAGTTTAGTGAAGTTTATACAAGTTTTGATAAACACTATATGAATCAACTATAGTTATATTAACAAAAGAATGTAAAACTAAACTTATAATTTGTTAACAAAACATGTTCTTGACAGAAAAAAAATAATTTACTATTAAATCTGTCTTAGAAAACAGAAACAAAATATAGAAAACTTTGTTTGAAAACAAACTATTACTAGTTAGTTGTTTTAGTCAAATTAAGCCTAATTGAAAAGAAATTTTGATTCCTATGTTAAATAAAATTAAACTAGGCAAATTTATATTTTTATTAACAGTAAGTGAAAACACTAAATGTTTACTAACAGAACCTAATAAACAAATAAAACCAAATTGTAAATCAAACTAATCAAAATTAAGTTTATAAAACTATATTATAATAATAAGCAGATTCTGTTTTTTGGGTAAAACAGTAATCAAATATATCATGAAAATCCTCAAACTATACCTGAAGATAGTCCTAACTAATACCAAACAGTAGCAAAAAGATTCATATCAAAATCTATTTTCAAACTCTAGTTATTCAGATTTGAAGATTTTAAGCAAATTTGATTCAATTCAAATTTCATAGTTCAAATTTGAAATTTAAAAGTACAGGGTGAAACTACATGAAAATTGTGAGCTATTGCAAAAAGAATCAACTCAAAACTCTAAACAGATTAAAAGATATAAGCAAAACAAAATTGGAAAACATTCTGTTAATTAAAACAAAACAGAAAATGAAAAAAAGTTTGCGTCGGTCAGGGGGCTACGTGGCGCGATCCGATTGGCTAAGGGGGGCGTTCGGTAGGTGAATTAGAGCGGGCGACCGTTCGGTAGAAGAAAACGGTTCGGACTTAAGTTCGTTCTAATCTGGACCGTGGGATTTGGATCGGACGGTCGAGGGGGCTTACGGAGGGAGGTTGCCGGCGTCGGGGTACTCCGGCGAGTCCGGTAGCGGCGATTGCGACGGCGAGGTGTTCCGGTGGTCGGGGAGGACGGGGAAGTGGTCCTGGCGACGGGGACGGTCCTCCGGAGGCGATTGGTGGCGACGGCGTGGCGAATGATGGTCGGAGGTGGTGGCTACGATCGACGGCGACTTCCGGTGGTGGTGGAACTCCGACGAGCAATCGACGGCGTCTCGGCGAGAGAGAGAAGGGGGCTCGGGGGGGGAATGGATGCGGGGCCGTGGGGCTCTTATATAGGCGCTCGGGGGGGTGCGGGGAGGAGAGAGGGGAGAGATCCGGTGAGGGGGAGTAACGGCCGGCGTCGGATCCGGCGAGCGCGGGGAGTGAAGACGATGACCGTTCCGGGGCAACGGTCGGACGGGGTGGGACCCGGTGTCAGTGAGAGAGCGGGAGCATTACTGCGCTCGGTCGGCCGACCGGTAACGGTTTCGGCTTTTAAAGCCGGTGGGCCGGCCCGTTTAATACCGGAAACGGTTACCGTTTCTTTTTAATAATTTCCGGAGACATTCAAAAGCTTTTAAAGCATTCAAATCGTTTGTAAATATAGGGGTATTATATATCAAAATTAACAGAATAATAAATGCTATTTAATGAACATTTCTATTCTGTCATTTGAACACTTTGAAAAAAATATTATTTCAGAAATGTCCTAATTGTTTTTAAACCCTTTTTGCAAATATTTTCAAAATAACTCCTGGTTATTTTTGTTCAAATAATTCACCAATTAGACCCTGGTGTGGAGTGTCATGTTCCTCCTCTCTTATTTGAACTTTTAACCAAAAATTTTAAATAGAGGAAGCAACATAGGGAAAAGTAGAAGGGGACTTTCTGAAAACCAGAAGAGGCATTTCAACTAGTTCATACAATCAAGCAATGATGATAATAGATGCATAGCTATATTCATAACATTCCAAAATGGAATTTTGGGATGTTACAAACCTACCCACCTTAAGATGAATCTCGCCCTCGAGATTCGGGTTGGCTAGAAAATAGGTGCGGATGGTCTCTACGAAGATCTTCTTCGCGTTCCCAGGTGGCTTCTTCCTCAGTATGGTGACTCCACAAAACTTTGCAGAACTTGATAATCTTGCTGCGGGTAACTCTGTTGGATGTCTCGAGGATCTTGACAGGCTTCTCCTCATAAGTCAGATCACTTTCAAGCTGTATGGCCTCTAGGGGCACGGTGTCTCGCAAAGGGATGTCAACCATCTCAGCATGACATTTCTTCAGCTGGGAAACATGGAACACATCATGAACTTCGGATAATCCTTCCGGCAATTCCAGTTTGTATGCAACTTCACCTCTACGTTCAAGAATTTTGTAGGGGCCTATGAATCTGGGTGCTAATTTTCCTTTAACACCAAATCTCTTGGTTCCTCGAAGCGGGGACACACGAAGATATGCTCGGTCTCCCACTTCATACGTCACTTCCTTGCGCTTGTTGTCAGCATAGCTCTTCTGTCGAGATTGAGCTATTTTGAGTCTGTCACGTATCAACTTGACTTTCTCTTCAGAATCTCGGATAAGGTCGGGACCAAAAAGTTGTCGGTCTCCAACACCATCCCACGTCAGTGGTGTTCTACATCTTCTTCCGTATAAAGCTTCGAAAGGGGCCATCTTTAGACTGGTCTGATAACTGTTGTTGTATGAGAATTCTGCGTAAGGCAAGTTTTCGTCCCAACTAGATCCATAATCTAGCGCACAAGCTCTCAACATGTCTTCCAGAATCTGATTGACTCTCTCAGTCTGGCCATCTGTCTGCGGATGAAAAGCTGTACTAAACTCCAGTCTCGTACCCAAAGTCTCATGTAACTGATGCCAAAACTTTGAAGTGAATTGTGTTCCTCTATCTGACACTATACTCCTCGGAACTCCATGCAGACATACGATCCTGGTCATGTATATCTTGGCTAGCTTAGCACTGGTATAGGTGGTCTTTACTGGAATGAAGTGTGCTACCTTGGTCAAGCGATCTACCACTACCCAGATGGAATCATAACCTGAACGGGTCCTGGGCAATCCTGTGATGAAATCCATACCAAGTTTTTCCCATTTCCACTCGGGTATCGGCAAAGGTTGGAGTAACCCTGCTGGTTTCTGATGTTCTGCCTTTACTCGCTGACAAACATCACATATCGCAACATGCTCTGCAATATCTTTCTTCATACCTGTCCACCAATAACTTTCCTTTAAATCCAGATACATCTTGGTATTGCCTGGGTGTATCGAGTAAGGTGAATCGTGGGCTTCCTGAAGTATCAACTTCCTGAGCTCTGGTTCATTGGGCACATAGATTCGGTTCTCAAACCACAAAGTTCCGTGTTCATCCTCACGAAAACCTTTAGCTTTACCATCTTTCATTCTCTGTTTAATCTCAGCTATCTCCTTGTCCGATTTCTGGGCTTCTCGAATTCTTTCGGTCAAGGTGGACTGAATTTCCAGTGTAGCAACATATCCTCTTGGAACTATCTCTAGCTTGAGCTCTCTGAGATCATCGACTAACTCTTGAGGTAATCCTCCAGCTGTGAGTGTGTTCACATAAGTTTTCCGACTCAAGGCATCGGCTACAACATTAGCCTTACCTGGATGGTAGTGTAATCTCATGTCATAGTCCTTGATTAACTCTAACCATCTCCTCTGTCTGAGGTTCAACTCTTTCTGCGTGAAGATATACTTCAGGCTCTTATGGTCGGTGTAAACATCACAACTATTTCCGATAAGGAAATGTCTCCAAGTCTTGAGTGCGTGCACTACGGCTGCTAGCTCCAAGTCATGCGTGGCATAATTCAACTCATGAGGTCGTAGCTGTCTGGAAGCATAGGCTACAACTTTTCCATCCTGCATAAGTACTCCTCCAAGTCCTTGACGTGAAGCATCACAATAAACCTGGAAATCCTTCCGAATATCGGGCAAGATCAACACTGGGGCTGTGACCAAACGTTCCTTCAACTCCCGGAAACTGGCTTCACATTCCACAGTCCAAACATACTTGGATTCTTTCTTCAACAACTCTGTCATGGGCTTGGCAACCTTGGAGAAATTTTCAATGAACCTCCGGTAATATCCAGCAAGTCCAAGGAAACTGCGGATCTCCTTAACTGAGGTGGGTGACTTCCACTCGGTGACGGCTTCAACCTTAGCGGGGTCTACGGCTATTCCTTCTCCGGAAATAACATGTCCAAGGAATCCGACTTCCGTCAACCAAAATTCACATTTGCTGAACTTGGCATATAACTGATGCTCTCTTAGCTTTTCCAGAACTAAACGCAAATGTTGCTTATGCTCTTCCTCGTTCTTGGAGAATATCAGAATGTCATCGATGAACACCACAACAAACTTGTCTAGGTATTCCATGAATACTTTGTTCATCAAATTCATGAAGTAGGCAGGAGCATTAGTCAATCCAAAAGACATGACCGTATACTCATACAAGCCATACCTCGTGGTGAAAGCTGTTTTGGGTATATCCTGTTCACGAATTTTCAACTGGTGATACCCTGATCGAAGATCGATCTTGGAGAATACTTTGGCTCCTACGAGCTGATCAAACAAATCATTAATCATCGGTAGAGGGTACTTGTTCTTGATAGTCACCTCGTTCAAGGCACGATAGTCCACTACCATTCTCAAAGATTTATCCTTCTTCTCCACCAAAAGAACTGGGGCTCCCCAAGGTGAAGAACTTGGGCGAATATAACCTTTGTCCAATAACTCCTTAATTTGCTTCTTGATTTCCAACAGATCATTTGCGGGCATCCGATAGGGTCTCTTGGAAATTGGGGCTGTCCCTGGCTGTAGCTCTATTAAGAACTCAATCTCCCTATCTGGTGGCATTCCTGGTAATTCTTCCGGAAATACATCTGGAAATTCTTTTACCACAGGTACTTCCTCCTGAACAACTCCTGTGAGAGAATTTAACCGAGCACTCATACGTGTGCGTCGGGATACATACTTAATCCTCTTGTTCTCCGGGGTGGTGAGTGAAACAGACTTGCTAGGGCAATCAAGATTTCCTTCATACTTGGTCATCCAATCCATGCCTAGGATTACATCCAATCCGTGTGACTCTAAGACGATGAGGTCGGTGGAAAAAACATGGTTCCCTATATTGAGTTTCAAGGCATGGCATCCTATCCCTGCCATCATCATACCTCCTGGAGAACTAACCTGAATTGGCTGACTAAGGGTTTTGGTGGGCAAACCATACTTATCCACAACTACCCTTGATATGAATGAATGAGTTGCACCCGAATCAAAAAGTACTGTAACAGGACGTGAATGCAATAAAAACTTACCAACCACAGTCTCGGGCTGATCATAGACTTCTTCCACGTTGATGTGATTCACGTGAGCACGGGGAAACGGATTGGGCTTCTTGGCTGTGGAGTTGCCGTTGTTAGTGCCGTTTCCAGTGCCTTGCTTACTCTGGGGACACTCAGTAGCATAGTGCCCTGTCTTCTGGCACTTGAAACAGGTAATGTGACTCAGATCCTTCTGAGCAGGAACTTGACGGTGCTGGTTGTTGTTCCCATTCCCATTGTCACTCTTGAAGTTACCATGGTTGAGACGGTTATTCCCATTTCCTCCATGATGGTGACCTCCATGGTTGTGCACAGTATGAGTGTGCTTTCCAAACTTACCATTTCCTGATCCGGTATTCCCGGAGTACGGGGAGTAACGAGGCTTCTGATGAGCTCCAGAGTTGAACTTCCCCTGAGTGTACTTCCGTTTGCGGTTCTCAATCTGCTGCTGTTTACCTTCCAGAATAAGTGCCTTATCCACCAGCTCTTGGTAGTTGTTGAAATTAGCCACTACCAGCTGTATGCTCAACTCATCATTGAGTCCTTCCAGAAACTTTTCTTGCTTGGCCGCATCATCGGCCACATCTCCTGGGGCATAACGTGACAATGTGTTGAAGTCGTCCACATATTGGGCCACGGAACGATTACCCTGGCGCAAGTTGCGAAACTCGCGCTTCTTTAAACTCATGGCTCCAGCTGAAACATGAGCGGTGCGGAAAGCAAGCTTGAACTGCTCCCAAGTCACATCTGCAATAGGATAAGTGGTGGTATAATTCTCCCACCATGATGCTGCTGGTCCTTCCAGTTGATGTGCGGCAAATCGCACTTTCTCAGCGTCAGTGCATCCAGCGGTGACAAGTTCTCTCTCCATCTTGCGGAGCCAGTCATCTGCCACAATGGGCTCAGTGCTGCTGGAGAAAGTTGGAGGGTTCAACCTCAGAAAACGGGTGAGATTGTCAGTCTGGGGTGGATGGTGGTTGTTGTTGTTGTTCTGGTTGTTGGTCTGATTCTGAATCAATAGTTGCATCAGTGCATTCTGTTGCTGAAGGAGTTGGGTGAGTTCCGGTGGAAAAGTGAAATCGGTCTCACGTCGTGGAGGCATCTTGCTGTTTTCAGAGGGATGAGAATTAGAATAGAACAAGGGTCTGGAAGAAATTCACTACCCATATGCAATGCAACAAACATATCACACGAAACACTCATTCATTTATTCAATCAATGTCAAACATCGGAAAATACAAATCTCAGACAACTAAACATCGACCTACGCTTTAACGACTAAAATAAAGATACATTGGAGGGCATAACTAATGTTCTCCTCAAAAGTGCATAGTCGTAGGTCCTCCGGTGGTGCTTTCCTCATAGTCTTCATCGTCGCTGATGAAGGGTGCCATGTCTCCTTCGGGGTGAAGGTTTTCTCCCATGTCTAGATGCTCCTCCAGAGTGGCGATGCGTGCATTCTGCTCATCAATCCTCTCTAAGAAGTCCTTCACTTCATGCTCGTGTTCATAGTTGGCCTCTCGCAGATCAGCTTCAAGGTCCAGCTCACGATTCATCAGATTCTTGATAGTCTTCGTGTCAGCACGAACTCGAAGCTCCAGAGTCCTGATGTGAGTCTCCAAGGTCTGGATATAGGAGATATTGGTGTCTGCAGTGGGATTGGTGATGATGTTGCCATGGGCATCTCTGCGGCAAACCATGCTGAGTCCTGGTGAAATGGTTCCACCTCTGTATTCCTCCTGGATACGTCCAAGGGCACGATGAATGGCCATGTCTCTTCCAAGTATCCAACTGGGTGCCACGAACTTGAGATCTATGGGTTCCTTCCGATTCCCAAAGGTCTTCCCTGGAATATGCACCTCGATCCTGTAGCGTCCATCTTGGGGAAATGACATGATAGGAATCCCGGTGATGCTCGGCAAAGCAATCCTTATGTCCTTGACGATCCTCATCAGCTCCTTACCAAAGGGCATCGTTGCGTCAGGCTGGCAAAACTCTGTGATCAACACTGGGATGAAGGTGGCCATCTATAAATTTTGAAATAATCGGAGAGGAGTCAGAAACGAATAGATGAGAGTATAAGATATTTAAAGACAAAGAGAAACAATCCTAAGGCTTTCCAATCCTAGAGGTTACGTCCTACGGTCAGCGTGTGCTCTGATACCATTTCTGTAACGACCCGACCTGGAAGGTCAAGTCTCCGGTGTTTCCGTACCATCCCAAGATCATGCTGGTACACACACGGTACATCAATGTATATATCAAAGGTAAATCACACAGCATTATATTAATCGAAATCTCATATCGAGTTCTTTATTACGATAAAAATTACAATAAAGTGGCCAAAGGCCAACTCATGAGAATATCTAAATCTTGCGGAAGCGTCGAAGGTAGATGAGTCCATCCGACTCCAAGGGCATCTCACTGAGCATAGAACGTGTCCTCACTCCTGGTCGGAAAAATACTCTGCAACATGATACGTTGCAGCCGTGTAGGTCAGCATATGGAGTATGCCGGCAAAGTCACAAGAGAGGGGTGAAAATAATCAGCTAGTCTATATGCTTATATGGCAGGTGGGGTGGTAAGTTTTGCGTAAAGCCAATTTTTCCTACATCAAGAAAAAGGGCTAAGCAAAGCATTACTAAGTTGGTTGATTAATGAGATGGTTCCATCAACCAATTCTCATACCCAAAATTATTAAATTCCCACATCATCATATTATTTGTGTTGAGAGTTCCGGAAGTTCCAATCCCTTTGGCTCAAGTCGTCCATAACCGTGGACACGGCTAATCGATTAGGTTTAAGTACTCTGCAGAGTTTTTGCACACGTTCCCCACAAGATTTGGTCGCCTCCGTTTGATTTCTCGCACTTCAGGGTGTTTGAGAAACGGATGACCAAAACATGGTCTTCCAAAGGGTTTCCCTGCGACTCTGACGATGCCCATCCTTTCCTACCGTTCTTCTACCTCTCGTAGCACCGCCTGTCCAGGGTCACCACGATATCCAACCAAGCCAGAGCCCATAATGACTTGTGGTTGTGCAGGTAAGCCTTGGGTCTTGAAGCACCCATCCATCCCTTTGTGCCTGGGTGGACCTTTCCGCGTGAATACTGGCCACCTCCAGCATCACCTAGGCTAACCACTGGTTTCTCCAGGGCGCCGTTCAACCATCATCCACCCAGAGGTATGTTGAAAACTTGGAGTATTGAAATCTTGATCATTATGTAGGTCTTGAAATTATTAACTCTCTCAACTCTCATGAATCACACAACCAACCCCGTCTACTAATAGCATAGCAAAAGGTAAAACAACGTTTCCCGGGGCCAATGTTGTCAAAGGGGTTGAGAGGGGTATCTACCACATGATACTACTACTATGTAACCAAGTTTCCAACTAACCTATCTTGCATGCAACTGGGGAGATGGTAGAACTAATGCATATAAAACATGGGTAAAACATGATCAAAGTGACTTGCCTGATTGATGATCTTCGTACTTGAGTAACTCTAGGTAACAAGTTTCGCACTCCGGATAATCTAACGAAACAAACAATGCACTCAAATAAGCATACAACCAAAATAAGTACTCATAACATTCAGCAAAGAAGTACTAAACAAACAAGGCAAACAATGCACAAAAGTCTCTAGCAAGTAAAACACACAAAGTTTTGTTTTTTCCAAAGGGGATGATGAAAACACTACTACATAATAAAACTATTTTGAAATAGCAAAACAATTGTTGACAACAAGGAAAACAATAGAATATTTTATTAATAAACAGAATAATCAATTTAAGCTTGTTGGGAAAAGTTTAGTGAAGTTTATACAAGTTTTGATAAACACTATATGAATCAACTATAGTTATATTAACAAAAGAATGTAAAACTAAACTTATAATTTGTTAACAAAACATGTTCTTGACAGAAAAAAAATAATTTACTATTAAATCTGTCTTAGAAAACAGAAACAAAATATAGAAAACTTTGTTTGAAAACAAACTATTACTAGTTAGTTGTTTTAGTCAAATTAAGCCTAATTGAAAAGAAATTTTGATTCCTATGTTAAATAAAATTAAACTAGGCAAATTTATATTTTTATTAACAGTAAGTGAAAACACTAAATGTTTACTAACAGAACCTAATAAACAAATAAAACCAAATTCTAAATCAAACTAATCAAAATTAAGTTTATAAAACTATATTATAATAATAAGCAGATTCTGTTTTTTGGGTAAAACAGTAATCAAATATATCATGAAAATCCTCAAACTATACCTGAAGATAGTCCTAACTAATACCAAACAGTAGCAAAAAGATTCATATCAAAATCTATTTTCAAACTCTAGTTATTCAGATTTGAAGATTTTAAGCAAATTTGATTCAATTCAAATTTCATAGTTCAAATTTGAAATTTAAAAGTACAGGGTGAAACTACATGAAAATTGTGAGCTATTGCAAAAAGAATCAACTCAAAACTCTAAACAGATTAAAAGATATAAGCAAAACAAAATTGGAAAACATTCTGTTAATTAAAACAAAACAGAAAATGAAAAAAAGTTTGCGTCGGTCAGGGGGCTACGTGGCGCGATCCGATTGGCTAAGGGGGGCGTTCGGTAGGTGAATTAGAGCGGGCGACCGTTCGGTAGAAGAAAACGGTTCGGACTTAAGTTCGTTCTAATCTGGACCGTGGGATTTGGATCGGACGGTCGAGGGGGCTTACGGAGGGAGGTTGCCGGCGTCGGGGTACTCCGGCGAGTCCGGTAGCGGCGATTGCGACGGCGAGGTGTTCCGGTGGTCGGGGAGGACGGGGAAGTGGTCCTGGCGACGGGGACGGTCCTCCGGAGGCGATTGGTGGCGACGGCGTGGCGAATGATGGTCGGAGGTGGTGGCTACGATCGACGGCGACTTCCGGTGGTGGTGGAACTCCGACGAGCAATCGACGGCGTCTCGGCGAGAGAGAGAAGGGGGCTCGGGGGGGGAATGGATGCGGGGCCGTGGGGCTCTTATATAGGCGCTCGGGGGGGTGCGGGGAGGAGAGAGGGGAGAGATCCGGTGAGGGGGAGTAACGGCCGGCGTCGGATCCGGCGAGCGCGGGGAGTGAAGACGATGACCGTTCCGGGGCAACGGTCGGACGGGGTGGGACCCGGTGTCAGTGAGAGAGCGGGAGCATTACTGCGCTCGGTCGGCCGACCGGTAACGGTTTCGGCTTTTAAAGCCGGTGGGCCGGCCCGTTTAATACCGGAAACGGTTACCGTTTCTTTTTAATAATTTCCGGAGACATTCAAAAGCTTTTAAAGCATTCAAATCGTTTGTAAATATAGGGGTATTATATATCAAAATTAACAGAATAATAAATGCTATTTAATGAACATTTCTATTCTGTCATTTGAACACTTTGAAAAAAATATTATTTCAGAAATGTCCTAATTGTTTTTAAACCCTTTTTGCAAATATTTTCAAAATAACTCCTGGTTATTTTTGTTCAAATAATTCACCAATTAGACCCTGGTGTGGAGTGTCATGTTCCTCCTCTCTTATTTGAACTTTTAACCAAAAATTTTAAATAGAGGAAGCAACATAGGGAAAAGTAGAAGGGGACTTTCTGAAAACCAGAAGAGGCATTTCAACTAGTTCATACAATCAAGCAATGATGATAATAGATGCATAGCTATATTCATAACATTCCAAAATGGAATTTTGGGATGTTACATTCTTGATTGGAAAGGGCGCCATCTGAATGATGTTATTGCGCCATGTTGTCATTTAGATGAAAATGGGCTACCCGATCATACTTATAATATACAGAAATTTGCATAAGAATGTACTGTGTATTTAATATGATTTGAGCGAATCACAAACTTATGTATGCCTAGCTTGTAGCGTCCACATCGTGTGTATATTTCCACTCTTTTGTGTGCACTACAAGTAAATAGCCATACCACTAGTGTGACATTTTAGTTGCACTACGCAAGAAACTCACGATTTTTGTGTGGAGTACACTAAAAGGTCACAGTAGCAATGATGTGTGTAGAAAACCCTGATATGATGTTTGTAGAAATGTCTGGTTGTACAAAATAAGTAGAATGAGCTTAATATAGACATGGTAAAATAATCATGTGGTTTAATTGATGTTGCCTGCAAGGAATTATATCAGATGACGACATGACGTACCTTATCTGTTCCAAATGACAATATGACCTACCCTCTTCATTCCAAACGACCAAATCTTGTTCTTGTATCATATTAAACATGGTGGGCATACATATAAGATTGAACAATCGCACATTGTGTGAGTTGTTCTACCAATCCAAGTGATTTCGAAACACTTTACACCGACTTTGCCACATCTCCCTTGCTCATTCGATTCCTCCCTACCAAGGATGAATTAGATTATTTTTCATGGCTATCCACAATTAACCCCCCACCCTTAACAAAGTTAATAGCTCGGAAAACATCACAAAGAGGATAAGGAAAAGACGCATGCATACCTAGAGGAAAAGCACATAACTTTGATTCTGAGAGGTTGAAAAACAAGTAGCCGATCTAGATGAATAATGTCATTGTCAACGATGACAGAGAGACTTCGGGTCCATGCGGGGAGCAGTGCTACACCACATCGTGCGTGTATGGCGTGTCGCAAGCACCTATCTGTCATGACCAACAACAAGGTCGGCGTTGACGGAGAGAGTTGGGGCGGCACAACAAAACTAGTTTGGCGTATGGAGTGTGTGTGTGTGGAGGGGAATGGACTAGTATTTGGAGCTAATACATGGCAAGGAGTTTTATAGTTAGTGTCTAACGACACCAAATGCGGTCAGGTAAGTTAAATCACCTCCAATACTTAAAGATAGTGGAGACAGTTGCGTCATCAAAACTACCTTCAATACTTTTTAGGAGCAAAATATGAGGAATAAAATTCTGGTTAAGGCATTACAAATAAAGTTGCATATATTTCATAGGAAAAATAGCAATTAAAGAATTCTAGATAAATTGCATATTCATACATCCCATGTAAAGCGTTCCAAATAAATTGCATATAAATACATTCTTGATAACAACTATTAAAGCATTCCAGATAAATTGCATATAAATAGTACACTAACATAGCATAAATTAAATTCCAAATAACATCCTAGTTAAAGTAATACTAACTTGTAGTACTACATAATCGCGAGGGATCTCACGCCATGCGCCTTAACTTAGCCCAACATGTGACCTATGGTACCTTCGATCTCATAATCTTTCAGACAAATAATGCATACCCACTAAACCAGGTATGATGGGTCACACGTTACTTCTTCGGTGCAGTTATGGGCACCGCTACGGAGGACTTTCCAGGGTTAATGCCATACATGGCCTGAAATTCTGCCTGTTGCACCATAATGGCGTAAGGTTCGATATGGGAGGCAGTGGTGGTGCGAACACACTCACCCCCATTACCCTTCAGGGATGTTGACATGGTTGATATGGCGGATGTGCTAGTGCTGGGAGGTGGGAACGACTCGTACACGTGGTCATCTACAAGGCTTGGCATCAAAAGCATTGGTGGCACCAACACACTTAACACCCTTACCCTGCTCGTTTCTTGATGCGACTGATGTGGCAGATGCAGTGGTGGGCATGCCTCTTTGATGTGGTCATTTCTCAAGATATGCCATTGCGCATGTCAGATCCATGTCGTCGAGTAGGAGTAGAGAATGTTAGTGTCGGTGGTGGGATAGCAAGGGGAGGGAAGGAATAGAGGATAAATATATGTAGATAGGTGGTGGAATCACCACATGTTGGTTTAAAAAATAAAACTGCCTCCAATGTTTAAACAGTACGTCGGTTTCTGATTTGCAACCATGTCCACGGTTTACTACAAGCGGTTTCAAATTCCCAACCAAATCGACAACAGAAATAACCACCTCTAGTGAAATATTACAAACATATTTAAAACTCAAGGACTTAACTGCCTCCAAGGGCAACTTCTAAGGCTTGTTTACCTACTAGTTTGCATAGCCTGGTCAATGGTATTCTCATCAACATGACTCTTTCTTCCTCCTCTACGAATGTCACAACCACTTTTACACCAAGAAGTGTGCCAATTAATGTTCGTCGTTGTGTTTCACATCCATTTCCCACGTACACACACCAAATCCACCCCCGTTTCCCGCTGGAGCACCCATTCATGGGTATATAAACCCCATAGGGCCCTTTAACGAGTGCCCACCCTGCCCCATATCTCCCACGTTCCCTGTCACCGCCACACTCACGTCCATTGAACCGATTCGTCCATTGCCTGGCCAGCCTCATATCCCCTGATTTCCCCGCAGCCGCCACACTCACACCCATTGACCATGTCACATTGCAGCGTAGTCTTCATGGACCTTTCACTGGCGATACCAAAGAGGACCACACCCAGAGAGTGTTATGGGATAGGATGTGGCACTACTCCAATGATCAAGGAGGACGCACACAATAAGACAAAATTGGTCTTCGTCCATGCTGACCTCCTTCTTCCCTCACCTCCTTTGACCGCATGTCGACAATTACCTAGGTAAAAATAGACATTGAGTACATGGCAGCCTTCAAAACCATGGCCTTATCCCGCATCCAGGATGCACATGCATTTGTCGATCGCATGACCATGAAAGTCGTGACAGTCAAAGCCCCTCCCTCCTGCGAGGCACTTCTAAACGGAAAAGACTATGTAGTTAAAATTCTAGTAGAGCATTGTAGTTTATTTGATTTCTCAAATTCTAATTGTAATCCATGCCAAAATCGATGTGTGAAATTCTTGTTGAAATCCATATGTTAAATTGTTGTTCAACTACATGTTGAATTATAGTACGAAAAACCTTCCGTTATAGAGGTTGGATAGTAAGGGTCTTGTAGGCAATGACAAATGATTCCCACATGGACTATTTTAAGGCTACGTTTATGGTGATTCTGTGTTTATGCATCACCTTGATAATGTCTACAATATCATGAAACACTCTATAAAGCGAATGGTGATCAATATTATGGTGACTATGTTAGAGTTGCTCAATAGCTTATAGACAAAGTGATGGTTGTCGTGGACCAATGGAGATGCCTTCGAAGAGGCTTTGGTTAATCAGGTTGGACAATAGTACTATAGGGATCCTTGTGCCTATAAATAAATAAATATGACCATGACAGAAACAGTTCAAGTGGCCCATGTATACTTAGTAAAATAATCTCATGGTTTTTTAACACAATACAGACGCAAACACTCATATATAAGCATATACACTAATTCCTATGAACGCACACACAGACATATCCCTATGAGCACATTCAAGAGACTGAGGCGACACATTATTTTGAGATTGACGAAGATGCCATAGACACCTTCGTAGTCGACATAAATCTCCTCCCCCTAAACACACATCACTGAAAGGACTACAATAAAAGCTAGGAAAATGCGATCAACGATGTCTAGTATGAGGTTTGAACTCCGGCGGGCAGCGGGTATCATTGTCCTCCTAATCATTCAACCACATGTTGGTTCACATCCCATGGTTTCTTTGTGTGATTAGTAATGGTATTTTACTTTATCTTGAAGGAAAATAATTGACATTAATTTCTTTAATAATAAATACTGCATCAAGTATCAGTTATCATGTCAAGGATTTTAGTACAATATTGGTTAAAATAGTTGACATTGCTTTCTTAACTAATAATATATGAACTTAATACCTAGAGAGGAAAGCATAGAAGCACTCTCCAAGTGGAGTGACAGTAGTAGATGCAGGAAGTAGTCGGTCTACTTGTCACAAACGTAATGCCTATGTACTGATCATGCTATAAAAAACGTCATAACTATGCGCTTTTCTATCAGTTGCCCAACAATAATCTGCTTAGCCACCATATGCTATGTTCTTGAGAGAGATGCCTCAAGAAAAAACTATGACCCCTGGGTCTATTCAACATATTTACTAAAATCCTAAATACCTTGCTATAATTTACACTTTTATTTTATTTTATAATTTATCTCTCTACTACTATGAGATTTAATCCTTGCAATTCACGAGTACAGGGGGATTGACAACCCTCTTGCCCGCATTGGGTACAAGTATTTGCTCGTGTGTGTAGGTACCGTCAATGGTTGTTTGGGTGAATCTCCTATTGGTTCGATAAACCTTGGTTCTCTACCGAGGGAAATACTTGTTACTACTTTACTACACCAGCCTTCCTCTTCGGGGAAAATCTCAACGCATATCAAAAGTAGCAGAAGAATTTCTGGCACTGTTGCTAGGGAGATATCATCAAAAAATTCAAGGTCCCTTCATACACATTAACATTTACTTGTTCTAATTTTACCTGCTTTTGTTTTCAATTATATAAAAATCCAAAACATAAAAAATATCTTGCTTGCTTGAATTGTCACTATGTCTCAAGAAAACACCCAGTTGTGTGATTTCTCGAATACTAATAACAATGATTTTATTAGTACTCCAATTGGTCCTCCAGCCACTAGTATGGAGTCATATGATATTATTGCTACATTGCTAAATCTTATCAAGAAAGAACAATTTGTTGGAAATCCTAGTGAAAATGCGGCAACCCATCTTAATACCTTCGTTGAATTATGTGATATGGGAAAGAAAAAAGGTGTGTGTATGATGTTGTCAAGTTGAATTATTTCCTTTCTCACCAAGAGATCATGCCAAAACTTGGTCTTCATCCTTACCTCGCAATAATATTGATTTGGGAGACAAATGTAAGGATACTTTTATTGCGAAGTACTTTCCTCCTGCCAAGATTATATCTCTTAGAAATCAAATCATGAACATTAAACAACATAAGCAAGAATATGTTGCATAATCCCATGAGATAATGAAATTAATGATTAAAAATTGTCCCACTCATGGATTAAGCTTATGGGTGAATATAGGATTTTTTAATGCATGACTAAACTTTGTGTCGAGAAACCTTCTAGACTGTGTTGCAGGTGGAACTTTTATGGGATTACATTAGGATAAGCCATGAATCTGCTCAACAATATGATGAAAATTTATTCTCAATGTCATACAGAATTAGCTCCAACTAATAAGAAGGTAAAACTTGTTGAAGACGTTTGTACTTCGTGCGATGTAGGTGCTAGCATATCTACTATATCGAAATATTTATGTGACATTCTAGGTCTCATCGATATGGATGAATGTTCCCTCAATATTCATTTTGTGGATTCATCTATTAAGAAACCACTGGGTAGGATTAATGATGTTCTCATAACTTCTAATAGAAATTATGTGCTCGTGGATTTCATTGTGCTTGATATTGAATCCAATCTGTCTTGTCCTATAATACTTGGTAGGCCTTTCCTACGAACCATAGGTGCAATTATTGATATGAAAGAAGGAAATATATGGTTTTAATTTCCATTAAAGAAAGGGAGGAAACACTTCCCCAAGGAAGAGAATTAATCCACCATATGAATCTGTTATTAGAGCTAATACGTCTCCAACGTACCTATAATTTTTTAGCCTTCCATACTGTTATTTTATAATTCTTGGATGTTTTACAATCATTTTATAGCAAGTTTATATCATTTTTGGGACTAACCTATTGACATAGTGCCGAGTGCTAGTTCTTTTTTTTCTTGTTTTTTTACTTCACAGAATATCAGTACCAAACGAAGCCCAAATGCCACGAAACTTTTTGGAGATTTTTTTGGACTAGAAGACAACATGGGAGCCAAGGAAGCACCTGAGAGGAGGCCTGTGGGGCCCACAAGACACCAGGGCACGCTAGAGGTCCCAAGCGCTCCCTGGTGGGTTGTGGGGCCCACGAGAGTCTCCTCCACCGCCTCTCGGCTCTATAAATCCTCAAAAATTCCAAAAACCCTAGAGGACTGGACGAAACACAATTCCAGCTGCCGCAAGTTCCAAAACCACGAGATCCAATCTAACAACATCACAGAGGGGGTCATCATCGTCGTAGGTGCCTCTCCGATGATGCGTGAGTAGTCCACCATAGACCTACGTGTTGGAAATATGCTCTAGAGGCAATAAATAAAGTGTTTATTATTGTATTTCCTTGTTCATGATAATCGTTTATTATCCATGCTATAATTGTATTAATTGGAAACATGGATACATTTGTGGATACATAGACAAACAAAATGTCCCTAGTGTGCCTCTAGTGAACTAGCTCGTTGATCGAAAGATGGTTAAGGTTTCCTAGCCATGGACATGAGATGTCATTTGATAACGGGATCACATCATTAGGAGAATGATGTGACGGACAAGACCCAAACAACAAACGTAGCTTATGATCGTGTCAGTTTATTGCTACTGTTTTCTGCATGTCAAGTATATGTTCCTATGACCATGAGATCATGCAACTCACAGATATCGGAGGAGTACCTTGTATGTATCAAACGTCGCAACGTAACTGGGTGACTATAAAGGTGCTCTACAGGTGTCTCCAAGGGTGTCTGTTGAGTTGGCATGGATCAAGACTGGGATTTGTTACTCCGTGTGACGGAGAGGTATCTCAGGGCCCACTCGGTAATACAACATCACAATAAGCCTTGCAAGAAATGCGACTAAGTGTTATTTGCGAGATCTTTTATTACGGAACGAGTAAAGAGACTTGCCAGTAACGAGGTTGAACAAGGTATGGAGATACCGACGATCGAATCTCGGGCAAGTAACATACCAAAGAACAAAGGAAACATCATACGGGATTAACTGAATCCTTGACATAGATGTTCGAACGATGAAGACCTTCATAGAATATGTAGGAACCAATGTGTACATCCAGGTCCCGACATTGGTTATTGACTGTAGAGGAGTCTCGGTCATGTCTACATAGTTCTCGAACCCGCAGGGTCTGCACACTTAAGGTTTGGTGACGTTTCGGTAGTATAGAGTTATGTATGGTGGTGAAAGAAGTTTTTTAGGAGTCCCGGATGAGATCCCGGATGTCACGAGGAGCTCCGGAATGGTCCGGAGGTAAAGATTCATATATAGGAAGTCCTGTTTTGGTCGCCAGAAAAGTTTCGGGCTCATCGGTAGTGTACCGGGAGTGCCGGTAGTGTACCGGGAGGCCTCCGGGAGGGGTATTTCAACCCAAGAGGCTTCATGGGCTGTGGTAGAGTGAATATTATCCCTTAGTGGGCTGGTGGAAACTCCCACACAAGTCCCATGTGTCTGGAGGAAAAAACCCAATAGGAAAGGGTGGAAAAAAAAGACAAAAATGAGCAATCCTAGTCCTACTAGGATTGGAGGAGGAATCCTCCTCTCCTAGTAGGTTCGGCCGAACCAGCTATCCTTGGAGGCCAAGGCTGCCTCCTCTCCTCCTCTACTCCTATATATACTAGAGGGTTTTGGGTTTTTGCACTAGTTTTTCAGCCACGTGCTACCCCTTCCTCCAGTGCATAGTTTCTCCTCTAGATCGGTTTTCTGCAGTGCTTAGGCGAAGCCCTGCCGGAATTGCTCCACCACCATCGCCGGAGCACCGTCAGGATGCCGGAGAACTCTTCTTCCTCTCCACTCCCTCTTGCTGGATCAAGACGGTGGAGATCGTCATCAAGCTGTATGTGTGCTGAACGCGGAGGTGTCGTCCGTTCGGTGCTAGACGGGAAGGATCGTAATCAAGTTCGTGGGACGGATCGTGATCAAGTTCGTGGGACGGATCGTGATTGAATTGCGGGACAGATTGTGATTGGATCGCGGGACGGATCGTGATTGGATCGCGGGACGCACGGTGATTTGGATCGCGAAGACGTTCGACTACACCAACCGCGTTTCTTAACGCTTCCTGCTTAGCGATCTACAAGGGTATGTAGATCCACTCTCCCTCTCGTAGATGCTCATCACCATGGATAGATCTGCGTGTGCGTAGGAAATTTTTTGTTTCCCATGCAATGTTCCCCAACAGTGGCATCATGAGCTAGGTCTATGTGTAGATGAGATCTCGAGTAGAACACAAAAGGTTTGTGGGTGTTGATGCTTAGATTGCTTCCTCCCTTGGTCGGATTTTTGTTCAGCGGTATTATGAGATGAAGCGGCCCGAACCAACATTACTCGTACGCTTACGAGAGACCGGTTCCCTCGACGCAACTTGTTGCCTAGATGGCTTGCGGGTGGCAGTTTCTCTCACTTTAGTTGGATTGGATTCGACAAAGGAGGTCCTTGAGAAGGTTGAAAAGAAAATTATGTATCACCGTTGTGGTTTATGCGTAGGTGAGAATCGTTCTTGCTAGAAACCCGTAGCAGCCACGTAAAACATGCAACAACAATTAGAGGACGTCTAACTTGTTTTTGCAGGGTATGTTGTGATGTGATATGGCCAATTACATGATGTGATATATGTGATGTATGAGATGATCATGTGATGTATAGAATTTCACGACTTGCATGTCGATGAGTACGGCAACCGACAGGAGCCATAGGGTTGTCTTTAATTATTGTATGACCTGCGTGTCAATCATTAAGCGTTATGTAATGCTTTACTTTATCGCTAAACAGTAGCAATAGTGGTACAAGCATGTTGGGCGCGACAACCCCGATGGCGACACGTTGATGGAGATCAAGATGATGGAGATCATGGTGTCTTGCCGGTGACGATGGAGATCATGCCGGTGCTTTGAAGATGGAGATCTAAAGCACAAGTTCATGGCCATATCATGTCACTTATGAATTGCATGTGATGTTAATCCTTTTATGCACCTTGTTTTGCTTAGTACGTCGGTAGCATTATAAGGTGATCCCTCACTTAAATTTCAAAATAGATTGTGTTCTCCCCGAGTGTGCACCGTTGCGAAAGTTCATCGTGTTGAGACACCACGTGATGATCAGGTGTGATATACTCTACGTTCACATACAACGGGTGCCAGCCAGTGTTGCACGCATAGAACACTCGGGTTAAACTTGACGAGCCTAGCATGTACAGACATGGCCTCGGAACACAAGATACCGAAAGGTCGAACATGAGTCATATAGTAGATATGATAAACATAATGATGTTCACCATTGAAGCCACCTCAACTCACGTGATGATCGGACTTGAGTTGGTGGATTTGGATCATGTGACACTTAGATGACCTGAGGGTTGTCAATTTGAGTGGGAGCTTTAGTAATTTGATTAACTAAACTCATTATCTTGAACAATAGTCTAAGTAAACTTTGCATATTTATGTTGTAGATCAATGGCTCGCGCAGTAGCACCCCTGAATTTTAATGCGTTCCTAGAGAAAGCTAAATTGAAAGATGATGGAAGTAACTTTGTTGACTGGGCCCGTAATCTGAGGATTATCCTCACGGCTTCCCAAAAATCATATGTTCTTGATGCACCGCTGGGTGACCAACCAGAAGACATGACCTCCAAAGACGTTAAGAACGCTTGGGAGGCACGTACTGGAGATTACTCAATAGTTCAGTGTGCAATATTGTATGGCTTCGAACCTGAAATTCAAAGACGTTTTGAACGTCATGGAGCATATGAGATGTTCCAGGAGTTGAAGTTTATCTTTCAGAAGAACGCCCGGATCGATAGGTATGAAACCTCCGATAAGTTCTATGCTTGCAAGATGGAGGAGAACGGGTCTATCAGTGAACATATACTCAGAATGTCTGGGTATTCAACTCGTCTAGCGGAGTTGGGAATTGCCCTTCCGCCAGAGGCGATCACTGACAGAGTTCTTCAATCACTACCACCTAGTTATAAGAGCTTTGTGATGAACTATAACATGCACGGGAAGAACAAGTCTGTCGCCGAGCTGTTTGCGATGCTAAAAGTCGCTGAGTCTGAAATCCGGAATGAACATCAAGTGTTGAATGTCAATAAAACTACTAGTTTCAAGAAGAATGGCAAGGGCATGGGCAAGAAGGGTAAAACCAAGAAGGATGGCAAAGCAGTTGCTAGTCCTGTAAAGAAGCCCAAGCATGAACCTAAGCCAGAAACTGAGTGCTTTCATTGCAAGGGAACTGGTCACTGGAAGCGGAACTGCCCCAAGTACCTGGCTGACAAGAATGCGGCCAACGACAAATAAGGTATATATGATATACATGTTATTGATGTGTACCTTACTAGCTCTTGTAGTAGTGCCTGGGTATTTGATACCGGTTCGGTTGCTCACATTTGCAACTCAAAGCAGGAACTACGGAATAAACGAAGGCTGGCAAAGGACGAAGTGACGATGCGCGTGGGAAATGGTTCCAAGGTTGATGTGATCGCCGTTGGCACGCTCTCTCTTTGATTACCATTGGGATTAGTGATGAACCTGAATAATTGTTATTTAGTGCATGCGTTAAGCATGCACATTATATCTGGATCTTGTTTATTGCGAGACGGTTACTCATTTAAATCAGAGAATAAAGGTTGTTCTATTTATATGAGTAATATCTTTTATGGTCATGCACCCATTGTGAGGGGTTTATTCATATTGAATCTTGATAGTTATGATACACATGTTCATAACATTGATGCCAAAAGATGTAGAGTTGATAATGATAGTACCACTTTCTTGTGGCACTGCCGTTTAGGTCATATTGGTGTAAAACGCATGAGGAAGCTCCATGCTGATTGACTTTTGGAGTCACTTGATTTTGAATCACTTGACACATGTGAACCATGCCTCATGGGCAAGATGACTAAAACGCCGTTCTCTGGAACAATTGAACGGGCAAGTGACTTAGTGGAAATCATACATACTGATGTGTGCGGTCCAATGAATGTTACAGCGCGTGGTGGATATCGTTATTTTCTCACCTTAACTCATGACTTAAGTAGATACGGGTATATTTACTTGATGAAACACAAGTCTGAAACGTTTGAAAAGTTCAAGCAATTTCAGAGTGAAGTTGAGAATCATCGTAACAAGAAGATTAAGTTCCTGCGATCTGATCGAGGAGGTGAATATCTGAGTTATGAGTTTGGTAGTCACTTAAGACAGTGTGGAATTGTTTCACAGTTGACACCGCCCAGAACACCACAATGTAATGGTCTGTCCGAACGTCGTAATCGAACCTTATTAGATATGGTGCGTTCTATGATGTCTCTTGCTGATTTGCCACTATCATTTTGGGGTTATGCATTAGAGACAGCTGCATTCACTTTAAATAGGGCACCATCAAAATTCGTTGAGACGACGCCATATGAACTATGGTTTGGAAAGAAGCCAAAGTTGTCGTTTCTTAAAGTTTGGGGATGTGATACTTATGTCAAAAAGCTTCAGCCTGAAAAGCTGGAACCCAAAGCGGAGAAATGCGTCTTCATAGGATACCCGAAAGAGACAGTCGGGTATACCTTCTATCTCAGATCCGAAGGCAAAGTGTTTGTTGCTAAGAACGGGACATTTCTTGAGAAAGAGTTTCTCTCGAAAGAATTGAGTGGGAGGAAAATAGAGCTTGATGAGGTTATTGAACCTTTACTTCAACCAGAAAGTAGCGCAGCATAGAAAGATGTTTCTGTGGAACCTATGACGATAGAAGAGGAAGTTAATGATGATGATCATGAAGCTTCGGATCAAGCTGCTATTGAACCTCGTAGGTCGACAAGGCCGCGTACTACCCCTGAGTGGTACGGCAACCCTGTCTTGGAGGTTATGTTGTTGGACAACAATGAACCTACGAGCTATGGAGGAGCAATGATGGGCCCGGATTCCGAGAAATGGTTAGAGGCCATGAAATCCGAGATGGGATCCATGTATGAAAACAAAGTATGGACTTTGGAAGTATTACCTGAAGGGCGAAAGGCCATTCAGAACAAATGGAACTTTAAGAAGAAGACAGACACGGACGGTAATGTCACCGTCTATGAAGCTCGACTTGTGGAAAAGGGTTTTTCACAAGTTCAAGGAGTTGACTACGATGAGACTTTCTCACCCGTAGCGATGCTTAAGTCTGTCAGAATCATGTTAGCAATAGCTGCTTATTTCGACTATGAAATTTGGCAGATGGATGTCAAAACAGCGTTCCTCAATGGTTTCCTTGAGGAAGAGTTGTATATGATGCAACCCGAAGGTTTTGTCGATCCAGAGAATGCTGACAAAGTTTGCAAACTCCAGCGATCCATTTATGGACTGGTGCAAGCATCTCGGAGTTGGAATAAGCGCTTTGATGAGGTGATCAAAGCGTTTGAGTTTATACAAGTTTACGAAGAAGCTTGTATTTACAAGAAAGTGAGTGGGAGCTCTATAGCGTTTCTAGTATTATATGTGGATGACATATTGCTGATTGGAAACAATATAGAAATGCTGGAAAGCGTGAAGGAATATTTGAACAAGAGTTTTTCAATGAAGGACCTAGGAGAAGCTGCTTTCATATTAGGCATTAAGATCTATAGAGATAGATCGAGACGCTTAATAGCACTTTCACAGAGCACATATCTTGATAAAGTTTTGAAGAAGTTCAAAATGGGACAGTCCAAGAAGGGGTTCTTGCCTGTGTTACAAGGTGTGAAGTTGAGTAAGACTCAATGCCTAGTAACTGCAGAAGATAGAGAAAAGATGAGTGTCATCCCCTATGCTTCAGCCATAGGCTCTATAATGTATGCAATGCTGTGCACGAGACCCGATGTTAGCCTTGCCATAAGTATGGCCGGAAGGTTTCAAAGTGATCCTGGAATGGGGCACTGGCAAGCGGTCAAGAATATCCTTAAGTACCTGAAAAGGACTAAGTAAATGTTTCTCATTTATGGAGGTGATGAAGAGCTCGTCGTAATGGGTTAAGTTGATGCAAGCTTTGACACTGATCCGGACGACTCTAAGTCGCAAACCGGATACGTATTTATTCTTAACGAGGGAGCGGTAAGCTGGTGCAGTTCCAAGCAAAGCGTGGTAGCTGATTCTACGTGCGAAGCGAAATACATCGCAACCTCTAAGGCAGCGAAGGAAGGTGTCTGGATGAAGCAGTTCATGACAGATCTTGGAGTAGTGCCCAGTGCACTGAATCCTATGAACCTGTTCTGTGACAACACTGGTGCCATTGCTCTGGCCAAGGAACCAAGGTTTCACAAGAGGACCAGACACATAAAGCGACGCTTCAACTCCATCCGCGATTACATCATGGAGAAAGACATAAATATTTGCAAAGTGCACACGGATCTGAATGTTGCAGACTCGTTGACTAAACCTCTTCTAAGGGCTAAACATGATCAACACCAGAACTGCATGGGTGTTCGATTCATTAGAATGTAAATCACATAGTGATGTGAAACTAGATTATTGACTCTAGTGCAAGTGCGAGACTGTTGGAAATATGCTCTAGAGGAAATAAATAAAGTGTTTATTATTGTATTTCCTTGTTCATGATAATAGTTTATTATCCATGCTATAATTGTATTAATTGGAAACATGGATACATGTGTGGATACATAGACAAACAAAATGTCCCTAGTGTGCCTCTAGTGAACTAGCTCATTGATCAAGAGATGGTTAAGGTTTCCTAGCCATGGACTTGAGATGTCATTTGATAATGGGATCACATCATTAGGAGAATGATGTGATGGACAAGACCCAAACAACAAATGGAGCTTATGATCATGTCAGTTTATTGCTACTGTTTTCTGCATGTCAAGTATATGTTCCTATGACCATGAGATCATGCTACTCACAGATATCGGAGGAGTACCTTGTATGTATGAAACATCGCAACGTAACTATGTGACTATAAAGGTGCTCTATAGGTGTCTCCAAGGGTGTCTGTTGAGTTGGCATGGATCAAGACTGGGATTTGTTACTCCGTGTGACGGAGAGGTATAGCAGGGCCCACTCGGTAATACAACATCACAATAAGCCTTGCAAGCAATGTGACTAAGTGTTAGTTGCGAGATCTTGTATTACGGAATGAGTAAAGAGACTTGCCAGTAACGAGGTTGAACTAGGTATGGAGATACCGACGATCGAATCTCGGGCAAGTAACATACCGAAGAACAAAGGGAAATCATACGGGATTAACTGAATCCTTGACATAGAGGTTCGACTGATAAAGATATTCGTAGAATATGTAGGAACCAATGTGGACATCCAGGTCCCGCCATTGGTTATTGACCGTAGAGGTGTCTCGGTCATGTCTACATAGTTCTCGAACGCGCAGGGTCTGCACACTTAAGGTTTGGTGACGTTTCGGTAGTATAGAGTTATGTATGGTGGTGACCAAAGTTTGTTCGGAGTCCCGGATGAGATCCTGGACGTCACGAGGATCTCCGAAATGGTCTGGATGTAAAGATTCATATATAGGAAGTCCTATTTTGGTCGCCGGAAAAGTTTCGGGCTCATCGGTAGTGTACCGGGAGTGCCGGTAGTGTACCGGGAGGCCTCCGGGAGGGGTATTTTGACCCAAGAGGCTTCATGGGCTGTGGGAGAGTGAATATCAGCCCTTATTGGGCTGTCGGAAACTCGCACACAAGGCCCATGTGGCTGGAGGAATAAACCCAATAGGAAAGGATGGAAAAAAGGCAAAAAGGAGCAATCCTAGTCCTACTAGAATTGGAGGAGGAATGCTCCTCTCCTGGTAGGTTCGGCTGAACCAGCTAGCCTTGGAGGCCAAGGTTGCCTCCTCTCCTCCTCTCCTCCTCTATATACTAGAGGGTTTTTGGTTTTTGCACTAGTTTTTCAGCCACGTGCTACCTGTTCCTCTAGTGTATACTTTCTCCTCTAGATCGGTTTTCTGTAGTGCTTAGGCGAAGCCTTGCCGGAATTGCTCGACCACCATCGCCGGAGCGCCATCAGGCTGCCGGAGAACTCTTCTTCCTCTCCACTCCCTCTTGCTGGATCAAGACGGTGGAGATCGTCATCAAGCTGTACGTGTGCTGAACGTGAAGGTGCCATCCGTTCGGTGCAAGACCGGAAGGATCGTGATCAAGTTTGTGGGACGGATCGTGATTGGATCGCGGGATGGATCGTGATTGGATCGCGGGATGCACGGCGATTTGGATCGCGAAGACGTTCGACTACACCAATCGCGTTTCTTAACGCTTCACGCTTAGTGATCTACAAGGGTATGTAGATCCACTCTCCCTCTCGTAGATGCTCATCACCATGGATAGATCTGCGTGTGCGTAGGAAATTTTTTGTTTCCCATGCAACGTTCCCCAACACTACTGGTCCATAGGCAGTAGCTAGATGGCTTCCTCTCTCTCTTTTGATTGTCAATACAATGGTCTCTTTGAGATCTATTTGATGTAATGACTTTTTGCGGTGTGTTTGTTGGGATCAATTGAAGTTTGAGTTCATCATCAGTTTCTATCCATGAATATTATTTGAGTCTTCTTTTGATCTCTTATATGGATGATTATTTATAGCCTTGTGTTTCTTCTTCGAATCTTTGCTTTAGTTAGGCCGACTAGATCGATTTTTCTTGCCATGGGAAGAGGTCCTTTGAGATGGGTTCGATCTTGCGGTGTCCTCTCCCAGTGACAAAAGGGGCAGCGAGGCACGCATGTATCGTTGCTATTAAGGATAACAAGATGAGGTCTGTTCCTACATGAATATATCTTGTCTACATCATGTCATCGATCTTATTGCATTACTCTATTTGTCCATGAACTCAATACACTAGATGCATGCCGGATAGCGGTTGATGTGTGGAGTAATAGTAGTAGATGCAGAATCGTTTCGGTCTACTAATCTTGGAGGTGATGCCTATATATTGATCATTGCCTTGGATATCGTCATGATTACTTTATATTCTATCAATTTCCCAACAGTAATTTGTTTACCCACCATGTGCTCTTTTCTTGAGAGAATCCACTAGTGAAAGCTACGCCCCCGGGTCTATCCTTTTAATATATTGATTTCCGATCTATCTTTTTCTGTTTTTGCTTTCAGATCTATTATTCCAGAAACCCGAAAATACCTTGCCGCACTTTTTATTTGCATCTTTTATTTTGTATTCTTGTGTGAACTATTTATCCAATCTCATACAAACCAATCTATCTTTTACCGAGGAGAGATTGACAACCTCTCTTTCGCGTTGGGTTGCAAGTATTTGTTCTTTGTCTGTAGGTACCGTCTACATAGTGTTGCTTGGTTCTCCTACTTGTTCGATAACCTTGGTTTCATAACTAGGGAAATACTTACCGTAGTTGTGCTGCATCATCCCTTCCTCTTTTGGGAAATACCGATGCAATCTCAAGCCACGTCAAAGGAATTTCTGACGCCATTGTCGGGGAGACATCATCAACATCTATCAGGTTCCTAATCAAAAAGCTCATCTCCTTGAAATTTACATTATTTGTCATTTGCATCTGGTTTTTCATCTCCCCCACTTCACAAAAATTCCCGTTTTATTCGCCCTCTTTTCATTTGCCGTTTTCTTGTCAGATCTCTTGTTTGCTTGCAATCTTGTTTGCATAGTCACGTTGACTCAACAAAATACCAAATTGTGTGATTTTTCCAATACCAATAATAATGTCTTTATTAGCACTCTGATTGCTCCTCCCGCCACTAGTGTGGAGTCTTGTGATATTAATGCCGCTTTATTGAATCTGTCATGAAAGATCAATTTTCTGGTACACCTAATGAGGATGTCACACCCCATCTAAACACATCCGTAGAATTGTGCGATATGCAGAACAAAAAAAGATGTGGACAATGATATAATGAAGTTGAAATTATTTCCTTTCTCTTTGCAAGATCATGCAAAAATTTGGTTTTGCTCTTTGCCTCGCAATAATATCGATTCTTGGTATAAGTGCAAGGATGCTTTCATTACTAAGTATTTTCTGCCCGCGAAAATTATTTCCCTTAGAACGCAAATTATGAGTTTTAAGCAACTTGAGCATGAACATGTTGTACAATCTTGGGAAAGAATGAAATTAATACTAAGAAATTGTTCTACTCATGGTTTGAATATTTGGATGATCATACGATTTTTATGCGGGATTGAATTTTGTCTCTAGAAATGTTTTAGATTCCGCCGTGGGTGGTACTTTTATGGAAATTACTTTGGGTGAAGCGACTAAATCGCTAGATAATATTATGGAAAATTATTCATAATGGCATACTGAAAGAACACCTACTAGTAATGAAGTTAATTCGGTTGAAGAAATTACTACTTTGAGTGAAAAAGTTGATGCTCTCATGAAGTTGGTTGCTAGTAAAAATGCTCCTATTGATCTTATTGATGTTCCTTTGTCTACATTGATTGAGCAAAATAGTGATTCTGTAGATGTGAATTTTGTCTCGCGAAACAATTTTAATAACAATGCTTATAGAGGTAATTTTAATCCTAAGCCTTTTCGTTGAAATTCCTCTAATAATTATGGTAAATCCTATGGTACTTCTTATTAAAATAATAATAGGAACCCCTCTGATCTTGAGAGTAATATTAAAGAATTTATCCATGCTCAAAAAGGTTTGAATACTATGATAGAAGGAAAATTGAATAAGATTGATGATATCTCTAGAAGCATCGATAGAATTTCTCACGATGCAGAAAATCTCAAGTTGAAAGCTTTTCCACCTAAGGTTAATGAAACAATTAAAGCTTTATATGTTTCTATGGATGAAAGAAAACAACCGCTATGCTTAGAGCTAAAAGGGAACTTTTAGAAAAAAGCGTTTTCTAGTGATCGCTTTCATTAAAATGATAAAAATCTTAAAGTGATCTGTGTTTCTTCTATTGATTCATTGTTTAGTAATATTAAAACTGATGACAAAGGTGCTGAAGAAGAGACAACTTTAGCTAGAAGGTGTCCAAATAATTTGGAGGGTGAAAATCTTGATGGAAGTGGGTTTGGAGAGGTCAAAACTTTAACTAGTTATGTGCCCACTATTTTGGATTACAAAGACTTTAATTATGATAGTTGATAACCCACAAGTGTAGGGGATCGCTTGTAGACTTTTTCGATAAGTAAGAGTGTCGAACCCAACGAGGAGCTAAAGGTAGAATTAATGTTCGCTCAAGATCTATCGATCATCGATACAACTCTGTGCACGCTAATGCTTGCTTTACCTAGAACAAGTATGAAACTACTTTGCAGGGATAAAATTAGAAGTACTTTCAAGACAATAAAGGATGTGGAAATAAAAGTTAGGTGTTTTTTAATAAAAAGAACAATGAAAGTAAATAGTTTTGTAGAAAGATTTTTGTGTAACGCAAGAGAAAGATTGTCCATAAGCAATTGAATATGATACGATAGATACTTGTTATATGCAATGAGGGAGAGGCATACGCTAACACATTTTCCGTACGTGGATCATATGCACTTATTATTGGAACTCTAGCAAGCATCCGCAACTACTAAAGATCATTAAGGTAAAACACAATCATAGCCTTAAGTATCAAGTCCTCTTTACTACCATACGCAACAACCCCCTTACTCGGGTTTATGATTGTGTCACTCAAGCAACCCACTATAAGAGAATCATGAACATATTGCAACACCCTACAGCGAGGATCCCTCACACTTGCGCGACACGGTGGGAACCATACGACATCACCATATCAACATACAACTCACATCCATAACATCATACAACAATTAACCCGTTGGACAAAAGAGATCTACTCAAACATCATAGGATAACCAAATAACATTAGGAAATAATATAAGGAGTTGAGCATCATGTTTAAGTAGAGATTACAGCAAGGAAGATACTTGTTACACTGCTGCAAGAGGGGGAGAGAGCTGGTGTTGACGGCGGCACGATTGTTGATGTAGATCATCGTCATGATGATTGCCCCGACGGCGTTCTGTTGGCACCGGGAGAGAGGGGGAGAGATCCCCCTCCTTATTCCTCTTCCTTGCCCCCCTAGATGGGAGGAGATTCCCACCTTTGGTCCATGGATTCCATGGTGGCGGAGTAGCAGGAGCCCCTCCTAGATTAGATCTCCCTCTCTGTTATCTTCTGTTTCGCGTTCCTGTTTTCTGGCCAAAAACCGTTTCTTATATTCTAGGAGATCCGTAACTCCGACTAGGCTGAATTTTGAGTGGATTTTTATCCCAAAATTAGATTTCTTGCAAAAAGTGGAGCTCCAACCGACATACGAGATGAGCACCACCCACCAGGGCGCGCCTGGGCCTTGGCCTGCGCCCTGGTGTCTTGTGCTCGTTGTGGGCATCCGTCTGCGTTGATTCCACTTCTCAAAATTCTAAAATCTTCCAAAAAATAATCTCCATGAATTTTTATCACGTTTGGACTTTATTTGATATGGAATTCCACGAAACAAAAAACAGACAGAAAATAGGAACTGGCACTAGGCACTGGATCAATTGGTTAGTCTAATAAATCATATAAATTGTTGCCAAAAGTATGTGAAAGTTGTATAATATTGGCATGAACCAATCAAAAATTATAGATGCAATGGAGACGTATCAACATGCCTAAGCTTATTTCCTGCTCGTCCTTGAGTAGATAAATGATAAAAAAACAATTTTTTGATGTGGAATGCTACCTAGCATAATCTTCATCATATATCTAATCATGGCATGAATATTAAGACACAAGTGATTCAAGGCAATTGTCTAGTTTTGACATACATACATTAATACTCAGGCATCCCAACAAACAATCATGTCTTTCAAAATATTAAGACTAAAGAACGCTATCCCTACAAAATCATATAGCATTGTCATGCTCGGTCTTCTTAACACAAAGTATAAATCATGTACTATACCAGTGTCTTCCAAGCAATTGGTTCATACTTTTTAACACACTTCAGCATTTTCAACTCTCATGCAATACATGAGCGCAAGCCATGGATATAGCACTATGGTGGAATAAAATGTGGTGGTAGGTTTCAAAGGGGTAAAAGTGGAGAATAAAGTCTCGCATCAAATTAGCGTATCAACGGGCTATAGAGATGCCCATCAATAGATATCAATGCGAGGAGAAGGGATTGCCACGCAATGGATGCACTAAGAGATATAAGCATATGAAAGATCAATATGAAAACTAAGTGGGTGTGCATCTAACTCTATAATAAAAAATTCCCACTAGTATATGAAATAGAAAACATAGGAGACTCTCTACATGAAAAACATGGTGCTAGTTTGAAGCACAAGTGTGGGATTAGCATGCCCCCTCTCGCTTTGTATCTCTTATTTTATTTTATTTTTCCTTTTCTCTCCTTTTTTTCTTTGTCCGGAGCCTCATCCCGACTTGTGGGGGAATCATAGTTTCCATCATCCTTTCCTCACTGGGACATTCTCTAATAATGAATAATAATTATCATCACACCTCTATTTACTTATAACTCAATATTACAACTCGATACCTAGAACAAAATATGACTTTGTATGAATTCTGTGCAATGATCTAGCATAACAAAGCTATCAAAAAACAGACAAGTCACGGAAACATCATTCTAGATATCTTACGATCATGTAAAGCAATGTGGCAATGAATGCTCAAGTCATCAAATGGAAGCGGTGGAAGTTGCATGGCAATATATCTCGAAATGGCTATGGGAATGCCATAATAGGTAGTTATGGTGGCTGTTTTGAGGAAGATATAATAAGGATTATGTATGATAGAGCGTATCATATCATGGGGTTTGGATGCACCGGCGAAGTTTGCACCGACTCTCGAAGTGAGAAAGGGCAATGCGCGGTACCGTAGAGGCTAGAAAATTGCGAAAGGTAAGAGTGCATATAATCCATGGACTCACATTAGTCATAAAGAACTCACATACTTATTGCAAAAGTTTATTAGCCCTCTAAGCAAAGTATTACTACGGATGCCCCAAGGATGAGGTTGGTAGGAGTTAACCATCGCGTGCCCCTGACATTCACACAAAGATAGATAATCAAGAATATTGTGCTCCAACTTCCTAGCATAATGGGAGACTATACGTGCATGGTTCGGGAATCACAAACCTTAACACCACACTAGTAGAATGTCGATCAGTAGTCCCGGTCGGGATGTTCCTTTAGTACCGGTTCCCCAACCGGTACTAACAGGTCGGGACTAAAGGTCCAGACCTTTAGTACCGGCTGGCCCACGGACCGGTACTAAAGACCCACCACGTGGCTGCACCAACCGGTACTAAAGGCCCACCACGTGGCTGCCTGCGTGGGCTGGTGGTGGAGGACCTTTAGTACCGGTTGGCGATACCAACCGGAACTAAGTGTTACCAACCAGTTTTTAAAATATATTTTTTTTCGATTTTTTTTAATTTTTTTCTTCTGATTTTCAAATTTGTGAATTATCTGACAATTTAATCTCTAATCACCCCTCTTCACAGCTTTTGAATTATTTGACAATTTAATCTCTAATCACCCTCACTCCAAATCATCTAACTTCCCAGCCGGTCACCCATCCTCTCACTGCTCTAACCCGAGCATGCTTAACTTTCGAGTTCTATCACCCTTTGTTTCCAAGTCCGCACTTGTTGTTTTCTTGACAATAGTAAGCTATCAATCCTATTAACCCTTAGGTCTTGATGTCACATTATTTAATTTTTTGAATTCCAAACAATTATTAAAATAAAAAATATTGAATTTCTATGAAAATAAAATAAGTAATATTATTATTTTATTCATTTTTTGCCATATATTCAATTCATATGGCATAATTAATATCTTTAAATCTGTAAATCGAAATTCAACAAATAATATATCCATTATTAACAGAAAAATGTGAGGAATCCAAATATGACATCATTTATTTATTTTTAAATAATTTTTTTTTGATTTTGTAGGAAAAAATCTTCTTTTTGAAATAACTTTTTTTACTTTTAGGATTTCGAGAATTTGAGAAAACTTCACCGAGTAAACCCCAGTGAAATCGAGTCCCAATTTTTCTCTAGTTTTTCTGATATATTAAACTAACCCCGGTGATCCTCTAACATGCGTTTCAACTTCAACCTCTCTTTATCATTTTCGCAGTTTCTCTTTGCATCAGGAATGACCCGACCCAAATCATCAGCGGGTTCATCTGATGCCTCTTCTTGAGCTTCCCCCATTGACGCCTCTTCTTCAGATTCCCCCATTGTTGTATCAGCGAAAGGATAGTTGTCATCATCCTCTTCTTCTACATTGTCTTCCATTATAACCCCTCTTTCTCCGTGCTTGGTCCAACAGCTATAGCCGGACATGAAACCGGACTTCAGCAGGTGGTAGTGAAGGGATTTTGAGGTAGAGTAATTCCTATCATTCTTACAGTCATGACATGGACAACACATGAAACCATTCTGCTTGTTTGCCTCAGCCACACGAATAAAATCATGTAGGCCATTAAGAAACCCTGGACTTAGTCGGTCATCGTACATCCATTGCCGGCTCATGTTCACTACACAACATCGAAGTGACCAAATTAATACAACTTCATCATCACATTACAAACAAAAGTAGAGCTATCAGTGACCAAATGTTATTACTGCAAATAATAGATACTTATAGTTCATACATACATCTCATAAAACAACATACAACTATCTCAACTTATTATGGACCAAGCACGGAGAAAGAGAGGTTATTATGGAAGACAACGAAGAAGAAGAGGATGATGAAAAATACCCTCCCCCTGAATACGGTGATGCTGCAATGGAGGAAGCTGAAGTTCAATAAAATGAAATGTCTTTTGTAACAGATGAGTTTATGTCCGAAACCCTGATACTTTGAAAGAGATTGTCCGTTTTGTACACGAAGTGCATCCAGCTTTTGTCGTAACCCTCTCAACTTTTTAGCACATGCTATGTGGGTGAAATTATGATACCATGCCAACTTTCAACCTTTTCAGAGTTCATTTGTAGTGCTTTTCAATTTTAGAGTCATTTAGCTCAAAAAAATCAATAACTGCATGAAAAATAACAAATGAACTCAGAAAGGGTTGAAAATTGATGATGTGGCTTTGAATGGTGCATTTTGAACACACAAAAATCCTAGAGTTCAAATAAGTTCAAGAAAATGAAATGCCTTTTGCAACAGATGAGTTTATGTCCGAAACCTTGATACTTCGAAAGAGACTGTCCGTTTTGTACACGAAGTGCATCCAACTTTTGCCGTAACCCTCTCAACTTTTTAGCACATGCTATGTGGGTGAAATTATGATACCATGCAAACTTTCAACCTTTTCAGAGTTCATTTGCAGTGCTTTTCAATTTCAGGGTCATTTAGCTCAAAAAAATCACTAACTGCATGAAAAATAACAAATGAAGTCAGAAAGGGTTGAAAATTGCTGTTGTGGCTTTGAATGGTAAATTTTGAACACAGAAAAAGCCTAGAGTTCAAATAAGTTCAAGAAAATGAAATGCCTTTTGTAACAGATGAGTTTATGTCCGAAACCCTGATACTTCGAAAGAGACTGTCCGTTTTGTACACGAAGTGCATCCAGCTTTTGCCGTAACCCTCTCAACTTTTTAGCACATGTTATTTGGGTGAAATGATGATACCATGCCAACTTTCAACCTTTTCAGAGTTCATTTGTCGTGCTTTTCAATTTCAGGGTCATTTAGCTCAAAAAATCAATAACTGCATGAAAAATAACAACTGAAGTCAGAAAGGGTTGAAAATTGATGATGTGGCTTTGAATGGTGCATTTTGAACACACAAAAAGCCTGGAGTTCAAATAAGTTCAAGAAAATGAAATGCCTTTTGTAACACATGAGTTTATGTCCGAAACCCTAATAGTTCGAAAGAGACTGTCCGTTTTGTACACGAAGTGCATCCATCTTTTGCCGTAACCCTCTCAACTTTTTAGCACATGCTATGCGGGTGAAATGATGATACCATGCCAACTTTCAACCTTTTCAGAGTTCGTCTATAGTGCTTTTCATTTTCAGGGTCATTTAGCTCAAAAAAATCAATAACTGCATGAAAAATAACGAATGAAGTCAAAAGGGGTTGAAAATTGATGATGTGGCTTTGAATTGTGCATTTTGAACACAAAAAACCTGGAGTTCAAATAAATTCAAGAAAATGAAATGTCTTTTGTAACCGATGAGTTTCCGTCCGAAACCCTGATACTTCGAAAGAGACTGTCCATTTTGTACATGAAGTGCATCCAGCTTTTGCCGTAACCCTCTCAACTTTTTAGCACGTGCTATGTGGGTGAAATGATGATACCATGCCAACTTTCAACCTTTTCAGAGTTCATTTGTAGTGCTTTTCAATTTCAGGGTCATTTAGCTCAAAAAATCAATAACTGCATGAAAAATAACAAATGAAGTCACAAAGGGTTGAAAATTGATGATGTGGCTTTGAATGGTGCATTTTGAACACACAAAAACCCTGGAGTTCAAATAAGTTCAAGAAAATGAAATGCCTTTTGTAACAGATGAGTTTCTGTCCGAAACCCTGATACTTCGAAAGAGACTGTCCGTTTTGTACATGAAGTGCATCCAGCAAAAAGAATGAACTAAAAATAATCAATTTAATATTATTTTATGAACTATAATATTCTTCAATAGCAAAAAGAATCAACTAAAAAGCTTTTATATAACTCTAATAGCAAAAAGAAACTCTAAAAGCTTTTATAAACCTCTAGTATTTTTGAAACGAAAATTATATAAAACCTAAAAATTACTATATGTAGGAAGTCTTTAGTACCGGCTGGTGACACCAGCCGGTACTAAAGGTTGCCCTTTAGTACCGGTTGATGTCACCAGTCGGTACTAAAGGTGCACGCGGGGCCCAAGTCTGACCAAAAGCCTGCCACGCCCCTTTAGTACCGGCTCGTGACACAAACTGGTACTAAAGATTGGTCACGAGCCGGTACTAAAGGTTGCCTTGCTCCTAGCCGTTGGAGCCGGCACGAACCGGGACTAATACCGTCTTTAGTACTGGCTCGTAATTAGACCAGGACTAATGCTTGGGATGAAAGGTCTGTTTTCTACCAGTGCCAATATCTTACTAAACATGATCATCCACTAGTACCTCCCACATATTATCATCTCTATATTGCAAAACTATTGCAAGGAATCAAACATATCATATTCAGTGATCCCTAAGTTTAATGTAGGATTTTATGACTAACCATGCAAATGACCAAATCCTATTGATTCTCTAAATAGATATAAGTGAAGCAAGAGAGTTTAATTATTTCTACAAAAGACCATGCTCTAGTAAATATAAGTGAAGCAAAAGAGCATTCTAAAAATAACGGTTTTCTATGTGAAGAGAAACAGGCAATCCAAACTTCAAATGATATAACTGAAGCACATGAAGCATTCTATAAAGGCATACTCAAAAGATATAAGCGAAGTGCAATGAGCATTATATAAACCAGCCATGTAATATCTCATACCAGCATGGTGCAGAATAGAAAAGTGAAAACTAAACACAAAAGACGCTCCAAGATTTACACATCACATGAACGAAATGAATTCGAAAACATATCGATACTCGTTGAAGAAAGATGGGATGCCTTCCGGGGCATCCCCAAGCTTAGGCGCTTGAGTCTCCTTGGATATTTACTTAGGGTGCCTTGGGAATCCCCAAGCTTAAACTCTTGCCTCTCCTTCTTCTGCTCATATCGAGACCTCCTCGATCTTTGAACACTTCATCCACACAAAACTTAACAGAAGACTGGTAAGATCCGTTAGTATAATCAAACTACTACTTTAATTAATACTGCAAACCCATTAATATTTTATATTTGCATTACCACTGCTGTATTATACCTTTTCTATGGCTTACACCACCGATAAAATTGATAGTTTCATCAAAACAAGCAAAACAATGCATCAAAAAAAGAATCTGTCTTAAACAAGACAGTTTGTTGTAATCTGAATGTTGACCATACTTTTGTAAATCCAAAAATTCTAAAAAATTAGTATGAAATAAATACTTTGTGTATAAATATTGTGTACAAATTTCAAAAACTTTAAATGTTCGAGTAAAAAATGAAAATTGACGCACTACAGGCAAAGTTTCTGTTTTTACACCGCACATACCAACAAAAATCTAATCATCCTAAAGGAAAATCTTGGCACAATAATTTCATAATACAATGGATTTGTACAAGGGGGTAATTATTATTTTTGGAAAAGTTTCCATGTCGTGGGGAAGGAGCACCTATGGGATCCGAAGGACCCTTTTCGGTTCGGCGGGGGTAAGGCTCGCACAAAGAGTAGGTCTCATGAAAAGCATGCATGGGATTTTACCCAGGTTCGGGCCGCGAGTATGCATAAAACCCTACTCGTGCTTGGTTGTATTGAGAGTGTTCTTCGGATTCTAGCTACAGGAGCGTTGTGAGTAGCTGCCACGCGTGTGAGCTAGAAGGTCTCAAGTCGAAAATCCAAAAGACTAAAAGTCCAAAAGTCCTCTACCGTGGTGTACAGTGCGTACATGTGGTGTACAGAGCTACAGTGCTATCATACCTAACACTAACAGATTAGGACATGCGCATTTAATCTACCATCACTCTGTCCGTTTGTGAGACGGGACAGGGGCAGTCCCATCAGCATTGCTTAGCCTCTCCATCGCTGACGCCGCGACACGTGCCTAGGTGAGGCGATAGCTGGCCTGTGCACAGGCGGGGCCTTGCCGGGTCTTCGCCTTGCCGGGGTCTTGTCTTTGCCTGAGGGTTTGATAGTCATCCTAGCAAGGTCTTGCTGGGGGTCTTGATTTTCCTCTGCTTGTACCAGGCAAGCCCCTACTGGGCCTCGTCGTCAGGGTGGCTACTACTGCCCGTGCACGATTAAGGGGCATAGGAGAGCCCAAAAATCTAGTGCACCGACAGGAGCCCCCGGGCCTGGGGCACACACGGTGCGATGCGTTGTTGTGCTAGTCCCAAACAATGCATGAGCATGCATTGCAGGGCCTTGCAATCGTGATCATTGCACTTGCTGCGCTTCCCCATGATGCCCATTGAATGCGAGATGTGGGATACGTGCACGGCGCAGCCGTTACAGTAGCGCGCCCACAAAATGTTTCTATATTATTTTAGTAAAGAGGCCGCCTTGCGCCTTCCCCATAAAGAGGAAATTGCAGAGGCGCTGATCATTTACCTCTTGTCTTTCCCAATCTAAGAACCGCCGCCATCTTCTTCCTCGAGCCCAAAACAGAGTTCCTTCCATTCATCCATGCCCTCGCGCCCTCTCCGTCTTCAGCCCCCGCCCTCATAGTCACCATGCCGCCCAAAGCTAGCAAGGGAAAGGAAGCAGAGGCCATCTTGGAGACAAGCTATTGAGGATGCGGAAGGAGCACGCCGTCTTTCCGCCAGGGCTTGACATGGACGTTCTTAAGAAGCTATACCAATGGATGTGGGCGACGGGGACAACGACACATCCCGCCACCTGCGTGAGTCCAGCCCTTCCGGGAGCGGCCCAGGCAAATATCCTTTCTTCACCGATTATTTTTACTGTGGGCTATGCCCCCTTTCTCGGATTTCTTCAACGACCTCATGTTCACCTACGGCTTCCAACTCTTGGATTTTAGGCAGAATGCCGTGACGTCCATGTCAGTTTTCGCTCATCTTTGCGAAAACTTTGCCGGAGTAGTTCCTAGCACCGCTCTCTTCCGCCACTATTTTACCCCCCACATCCAACAAGGCGGAGCCCTTTCCGGTGCCGTCACTAGGATTCCACGGCTAGGAACCAAGGAGGTCTACCCAGACAGGGCCTACTACGAGAGGTGGGACGAGTGGAAGGGGAAATGGTGTTGGATCCGAGAGGAGAAATTCTAACCTTTCCGCTTGCCGCAGCAGACCAAGATGGTGCGCGGCGACTAATGGAGCGCCCTTGACCCTGAGGATGGGAAGCTCATAGTCGCGACCACCAAGATTCACCGCCTCAGAAACGCCGGCCTCACTGTAGAGATGATAGGCGCCGATTTCCTTCACCGGTGCATTGCTCCCCTGCAGAATAAGGGGAGGCCAGCTTGGGAATTCCGGAACGCGGCAGATATCATGAGGCTGCGCCCCAAGCTGAACCATAACCTGACCATTATGCAGCATAGAGCTCTCTGCCAGAAGCTGTTCAGGAGTGTTGTGTTATATGAGCTGCCGGTAAGCATAGTCCCCTTGTGCAACAGTTCTGCCTTAGGTAGAATCATTGCCATGATGCCGATGTTCGACGCCCACAGCCTTGACACGTCTTGGATCGAGCCGCCTGCAGAGTAGGCACAAGAATTCTTTGATAACTTGACGGAAAGGGCCATCCGTGGGGAAGTTGGCCTCGTCCGCAACACCACTAAGGAGGAACTCGCGTACATCGCCAGCAGGGCAGAGGAAGCAGATCTTGCCGCGGAGGCCGACGACACCGGCTTCTTGGAAGACGAAGCCGGTGGAGGGGAAACACTATCGGACGAAGATCTTGCCATGCAGGGTGGGACCGCTAAGGAGCAAAGCGACACATCCGCCCAGGGCTGCCCTGCCGAAGACACAGCTGAGGAGGAGCTGCTCGAGGAGGCCCTATCCCTTGTACCAAGGAAGAGACGTGTCCTTCGGAGCACCGCCTCTGGGCTTCCGGTCCACCAAGTTCCTGTGAGCAGCGTAGTCCCCGGAAAGGGGGCGACCGGCAAGGCCACACGGCGGCAAGAAGCTCATCAGCAACCCGCACGGCTCCATAGCTAAGCAATCCAGGAGCACCCCTCCACCCCCTCCCACGGGCACCACGGAAGAGGTCACCTTCGACCTTTCTGCCCTTAGCTCGGGAGAAGAAGAAGAGGAGTAAGGATCTTTCCGTATCTTTTGCTCTTCTAATTTGTGGGTTTTTACTTTACTCATTTTATTTGCCTTGGTTTGCCTCCAGAGGGATGTGAAAACACTGGCGCAACGGGTAGGGAACAGGGCGAGGACCTCGATAGTTGAGGAGTCATTGGTAGGCGCCTCAGGAGCACCAAGGATGACCATCATAAACCCAGAGGCTATCCCACGGTGCAACCCTCGACTCAGCCCCCGGCGGAGCCCCTAGCGTGAGCCCATTACTCACTTCCCGTTGGCAAGTGCTGGGGTGTGCATCTTTACTGTTGACATCACCGGACATGCAGGAGGAGGGAAGCGACAAGGAGAACCATCAGTGGGCGTCCGTGATACACCGCCTCCATCATCTACGCCGCCCAGAGATGGATCCCCGACAATGACTTCCTCCAGTGTGCTTTATTGCGACGAGGGAGAGCCAGCAAGCATGGGCACCGAAAGGTCTTCGTCGGCAACCATCGTTGGTGCAGGTACTCTTTATTATGTTGGTCTTTTTTTGTCTTCTTGAACTTCCACCTCAGCTTCACTTGGTTTTCTTGCTTGGCCTTCAGACATTCCCTCGATGGAGGGCATGGACGTCGACACCGTCATCGAGGAGACTGTCAGGGATGCTGCCGCTGAGGCTGATAGGATCGCTGCCGAGTAGGCCATCAAGAGTGCTGCCGCTAACGCTGCCAAGAACGCTGCCGTCGAGGCTGCTAGTGCTAAGGCCGCCAAGGTTATACAGAAGGAGGAGTCCGCTAAGAAGTCTGCTGAGAGGGCTGGTGAGGAGGCTAGTGGTCACACTGACGGCATTCCTGCCGCAGGAGCGCCAGGCGCTACGCGAACCACCGAGCCCCCAGCTGCTGGGGAGGCGGCCGTCAAGGACCAGCCGCCCACGTGCAAAGTCCCTTCATCAAGCAGGTACTTCAAGGTCAGCGACAACTTGTTTGTCAATATCCCCGGCACGGCAAGCACTGGGGTGCCGCCTGAAGGGGAAGTTTTTTGAGGAGGCCATCACTACTGCTGGGCTTGATATCGACGATGAGCCAAGCGCCAGGAGCAAATCCCAAGAAGATTAGCTCCTCCAAACCATGGGCGACAGCTTCCGAAAGCTTCAAGCACTTCACCGTGCCCGGAAGGAGAAACTGGACTCCAGGGCAGCGGTAATGGAAGCGGCTAAGGCCAACTTCGAGGAGCACGTTGAAAAGACTCAGGCCTGGTTTCCCCAAGCTTCCCAGGATCTAAAGTCTTGTCAGACGCAACTGAGCCATGGATGGAGCCAACTCTTCATGCAGCAGTCCGATGCCAAGAATGCGGAAGAGGAGGCCAAACAATGGGCTGATGCAGAGGACGCTCGCTTGACGGAGCGTCGCATCTTGCTCGATGCCCAAGAGGAAGACCTTGCCATCCACGGGAAGGCGCTTGCCGACAAACTTCATAGCAAAGAAGTGGAGCTCGAGGATCTCGTCCCGCGGCGGACCCGGGAGCTGGAGCGGAAGCACAAGGAGACGCTCGAGGCTCTAACTATAGACCACGCCGGCAAGCTAAAGGAGGCTGCCGATGCTGCCGAAGCTGAAGAGGCCACCAAGAACTTGCAGGAGGAGAGGGTGAAGAAATTGGAGGCAGATCTTGAGGATCTCGACAAGGAGGTCTCGTTGCTTAAGACTGAAAGAGACAAAGCCCTCACTAGCCTAATGGAGATGCAGGTCGCCATTTCTGACAAGACCAAACAACTCTCTTCAGCCAGTGAGTCCATCAATGACCTGAACCTGAAGCTGGCCACGCTGATCGAGACCCTTAAGACTTCCAGGACCCGAGAGAAGGCTCTGGTCAAGGATCTCCATGATGAGAAGGATCTAGTCAAAAGCGTCGCTGTCGCCCACAACGACCATGTACATGGAGTGGAAATTTGGACTGAGAAGCTCGTCGACGTCGCAAAGAAGCTTGCCAAACAACTGTCCGCCATGGGCCTGGAAGGCCCCATGTAATCTCCCGATGACAAGGTGTCCACGAGCGCCAAGGTGACCATGTTCTTCGACATCCTACTTGGAGCCTTGGAGTAGCTTCACTCCGACCGGGCATCTTACCTGGCCAGCGAATCTCGCAAGCTCTGCCAAGCCGTTCTACGCAAGGTGCTCGTCAAGGTGGCATACAAGAACCCTGGCCTCAACCTCACCAACGTCCTTGACCGCTTGCCTAAGGATGTAGATGTCAAGGCGCTTGAGGAACTCGCCCGCCTATCATCGAGAGGGTAAGCCAACAAGCGGGTTGAAGGTGATCGCCGGGATTAGCTGCCTTACTCCTCGTTGCCGTACATGCCAAGAACAATTTGTCTTATTGTTAGAATCTTGGCAAGACCGATGTAATATCGCTTGCCATGCCTTGAACAATCGTTATGTTATCTTCCTTGTTTGATTTCTCTCTATATGCATTCACCCTACGCTTTATTGGAAACTTGCTGGCACGCACACCTCTATCACGAGTGCTAGGTGTGGGACTTTAGCGACCTGCTCGAGGGGTTTCCGCCAGCAAGAGACCCTAGTGCTTTCAGTGCGACCACCTAGACCGTTGAGCGGACTCGAAACAGAATAGGGACGTGACCAATCACAACAAGATTCCTTCACGTGCAGGTTTTCCATACATAAATCAAAATCCCCCAAGGAGAATAACTCCACAACAAGAATTCACTTGGGGTTTGGCAACTTATCTTTTTGTTGCCGCACTCCTTTCGGCAAGATTTTTTTGGGACTTCATTCGTAGGTATCCATACCACCCCCCGTGGCAAAGCTGCACATGAGGTAACCTTCTGTCCTTTGAGAAAAAGAAAGAAGACAAAATATGGATATGGAACCTTGGCGGTCCGTTAGCTCTTGCCAGGATTAAGTGTAATGCAATGTCTCAAACAAACATGCACATAAGTAAACATGAGAATCAATCAAGATTTGCAGAACACTTATCTTTATTGAACTACACACAAGGTGTGAGCCTGGCTTTGTACCAAGGATTACATGCTTCAGCGGCAAGACTTGTACAAAAGGTGGTTGCCGAGAGGTTCGATATTCCAGGAGTTGCTCACTGGGATGCCATCTTCGGTCTCCATGTGGGCTGCGCCAAGCCTGGTGACTCGTACTACCCGATAAGGGCCTTCCCACTTCGGCATCAACTTGTTGGAATTCTTGGTGGACTGAACTCACCGAAGAACTAGGTTGCCTTCCTCAAGGCTTATAGCATTAACTTTGCGCCTATGGTAGCAATGAAGAGCTTGCTGGTAGTGCGCATCTCTCATAGTAGCCTGAAGGCAGTCTTCCTCAAGGAGCATCACGTCATCTTCCCACAACTGCTCTTGCTCGAGCTCATCATAAGCGAGCACTTGAGGCGACCCATATATGAGTTCCGTGGGGAGAACTGCCTCCACCCCATATACGAGGGAAAAGGGTGTCTGGCCGGTAGCTCGATTTGGTGTCGTTCTGATTGACCAAAGAACCACCGACAGCTCATCAATCTAGTGCCTTCTGCACTTGTGCAGCTTGTTGAAAGTTCTTGTCTTGAGGCCTCGCAGCACTTCAGCATTAGCCCTTTCCACTTGGCCGTTGCTCCTTGGGTGGGCAACGGAAGCAAAACAGATTTTTCTGCGAAGGTTTTGGACATACTGCATGAAGGCACGACTTGTGAACTATGTGCCATTGTTAGTGATGAGGGAACACCAAAGCGACATACTAGTCCTTTGAAGAACTTGACGGTTGACTGTGCTGTCACCTTTTTCACTGCTTCCACTTTCGGCCACTTTGTGAACTTGTTGATTGCAACGTACAAGTACTCAAAGCCCCCGGCAGTGCGGAGAAAGGGGCCTAAGATGTCGAGCCCCCAGACCAAAAACGACCAGGGGAGAGGGATTGTTTGAAGGGATTGAGCTGGTTGATGTAATTTCTTTGAATGAAACTGATATGCTTCACACTTGGTTACTAATGCAGTTGCATCTTGGAGGGCAGTGGGCCAAAAGAAACCTTGCCGGAATGCCTTTCAGGTAAGTGCCCTCGATCCTATGTGGGAGCCACATATGCCTCCATGTATCTCCACCAACAGCTCCAGTCCATCCTCCTGAGAAATGCACTAGAGTTTCACGCCATTCGGTCTCTTTATGTATAGGACGATGTCTATGAACTGGTACATATGAGACCGGCGGGCTACTTTCTCTCCTTCCTCTTGTTCCTCAGGGAGTTCTCCTGTTTGAAGAAAACAGACGATGTGATGTGCCCATGCTGGAGCCTAGGGCTCGACAACAAGGACTAAAGGCATATCCTCTATCGGGGGAGCATTCGTCTCAACGACAAAGTACTGAGGCCCCGCCGGAGCCTACTGCCCCCCCGACAAGCATGGCGGGAGCGCGTGCTTCCATGACAAGAACCAGAGGCTCTGCCGGAGCACGGTGATCACTGGCAAGCCTGTAGTTGTCCCTAGCAACCGCCTCCCGGGCGGCTTCTGGGAGCTCTGTCGGGAAATACTTGCCGGAACTCAACTTCCTTCTTTTCTCTTGTCCAGTTGATGGTGTCACGGAGGGTTGAGTCAGTCGGAGCACGAAAGTTCCTGGTTCCACAGGCAACTTAAGGGCAGCACATTTTGACAGGCCACCAACAATGGTGTTCTGTACACGTGGAACGTGCTCCATTTGCAGGTCATCAAAATGTTCTTCCAACTTCCTCACTTCATCTACATAAGTTTCCATCAATGGAATCTAGTAATCTTTGTTCACTTGCCTGATGACAAGCTGAGAATCACCCCTGATAATAAGTTTCTTGATCCCAAGGTTTGCCGCGATCCTAAGACCGGCAAGCAGCCCTTCGTACTCGGCAGTGTTCTTCGTTGATCTCTCCCAAGGAAAATGCATCTGAATCCCATATTTGAGGTGCTCTTCGGTGGGTGCAACAAGCAGCACTCCGGCACCAGCACCTTGCAGCGAGAAAGCCCCATCAAAATACATGATCCACTCATGATCATTTTGTTGGGCAACGTTGCATGGGAACCAAAAAATTTCCTACATTCACGCAAGACCTATCCATGGTGATGAGCATCTACGAGAGGGAGAGTGGATCTATGTACCCTTGTAGATCGCTAAGCGGGAAGCGTTAAGAAACGCGATTGGTGTAGTCAAACGTCTTCACGATCCAAATCACAGAGCGTCCCACGATCCAATCACGATCCGTCCCGCGATCCAATCACGATCCATCCCGCGAACTTGATCATGATCCATCCTGCGAACTCGATCACGGTCCTTCCGATCTAGCGCCGAACGGACGACACCTCTGCGTTCAGCACACGTATGGCTTGATGATGATCTCCACCGTCTTGATCCAGCAAGATGGAGCGGAGAGCAAGAAGAGTTCTCCGGCAGGGTGACGGTGCTCTGGCGATGGTGGTGGAGCTATTCCCGCAAGGCTTCGCCTAAGCACTGCAAAAAACCGATCTAGAGGAGAAACTATGCACTGGAGGAACGGGTAGCACGTGGCTGAAAATTCTATGCAAAAACCCTAAAACCTCCAGTACATATAAGAGGGAGGGAGGAGAGGACTTGGTGCAAGGGCCAAGCCTCCTTGGTTCGGCCGAAGTGGGGAGGAGAGGAGGACTCCTCCTCCAATCCTAGTAGGACTAGGATTCCTCCTTTTTGGCCTTTTTTCCCACCTTTTCCCTTTGGGATTTTCTTCCCTAGCCGCATGGGCCTTGTGTGGGACTTCCACCATCCCACAAAAGGCTGGTATTTATTCTCCCACAGCCCATGAAGCCTCTTGGGTCGAAATACCCGTCCCGATGGTCTCCCGATACACTACCGGCACTCCAGGTACACAACCGATTAGCCCAAAACTTTACCGGCGACCAAAACAGGACTTCCTATATACGAATATTTACCTCTGGACCATTCCGGAGCTCCTCGTGACTACCGGGATCTCAAATGGAACTCCAAACAACCTTCGGTCACCACCATACATAACTCTATACTACCAAAACGTCACCAAACCTTAAGTGTGCAGACCCTACGGGTTCAAGAACTATGTAGACATGACCGAGACACCTCTACGGTCAATAACCAATAGCGGGACCTGGATGCCCATATTGGTTCCTACATATTCTACAAAGATCATTATCGGTCGAACCTCTTTGTCAAGGATTCAGTTAATCCCGTATGATGTTCCCTTTGTTCTTTGGTATGTTACTTGCCCGAGATTCGATCGTTGGTATCTCCATACCTAGTTCAACCTCGTTACTGGCAAGTCTCTTTACTCGTTCCGTAATACAAAATCCCGTGACTAACACTTAGTCACATTGCTTGCAAGGCTTATTGTGATGTTGTATTACCGAGTGGGCCCTGAGATACTTCTCCGTCACACGGAGTAAAAAATCCCAGTCTTGATCCATGCCAACTCAGCAGACACCCTCGAAGATACCTGTAGAGCACCTTTATAGTCACCCAGTTACGTTGCGACGTTTGATACACACAAGGCACTCCTCCGATGTTCGTGAGTTGCATGATCTCATGGTCATAGGAACATATACTTGACATGTAGAAAATAGTAGCAATAAACTGACACGATCATATGCTACGTTTGTAGTTTGGGTCTTGTCCATCACATCATTCTACTAATGATGTGATACCGCTATCAAATGACATCACATGTCAATGGCTTGGAAACCTTGACCCTCTTTGATCAACGAGCTAGTTTACTTGAGGCATACTAGGGACATAGTGTTGTCTATTTACCCACACATGTAATGTGTTTCCAATCAATACAATTATAGCATGGATAATAAACGATTATCATGAAAAAGGAAATATAATAATAAACACTTTATTTATTGCCTCTAGGGCATATTTCCAATAGTCTCCCACTTGCACTAGAGTCAATAATCTAGTTCACATCACTATGTGATTTTACATTGTAATGAATCGAACACCCATGTAGTTCTGGTGTTGATCATGTTTAGCCCTTGGAAGAGGTTTAGTCAATGGGTCTACAACATTCATATCCGTGTGCACTTTGCAAATATTTATGTCCTTCTCCTCGATGTAATCGTGGATGGAGTTGAAGCGTCGCTTTATGTGTCTGGTCCTCTTGTGAAACCTTGGTTCCTTGGCTAGAGCAATGGCACCAGTGTTGTCACAGAACAGGTTCATTGGATTTAGTGCACTAGGCACTACTCCAAGATCAGTCATGAACTGCTTCATCCATACACCTTCCTTCGCTGCCTCCAAGGCTGCGATGTACTCCGCTTCGCACGTAGAATCGGTTATCACGCTTTTCTTGGAACTGCACCAGCTTACCGCTCCCCCGTTGAGAATAAATACGTATCCGGTTTGTGACTTAGAGTCATTCGGATCAGTTTCAATGCTTGCATCGATGTAACCCTTTACGACGATCTCTTCATCACCTCCATAAACGAGAAACATTTCCTTAGTCCTTTTCAGGTACTTAAGGATATTCTTGACCGCTGCCCAGTGTTCCATTCCAGGATCACTTTGAAACCTTCCGGCCATACTTATGGCAAGGCTGACATCCGGTCTTGTGCACAACATTGCATACATGATAGAGCCTATGGCTGAAGCATAGGGGATGACACTCATCTTTTCTCTATCTTCTGCAGTCACTGGGCATTGAGTCTTACTCAACTTCACACCTTGTAACATAGGCAAGAACCCCTTCTTGGACTGATCCATTTTGAACTTCTTCAACACTTTATCAAGGTATGTGCTGTGTGAAAGTGCTATTAAGCGTCTCGATCTATCTCTATAGATCTTAATGCCTAATATGAAAACAACTTCTCCTAGGTCCTTCATTGAAAAACTCTTGTTCACATATTCCTTCACGCTTTCCAGCATTTCTATATTGTTTCCAATCAGCAATATGTCATCCACATATAATATTAGAAACGCTATAGAGCTCCCACTCACTTTCTTGTAAATACAAGCTTCTCCATAAACTTGTATAAACTCAAACGCTTTGATCACCTCATAAAAGTGCTTATTCCAGCTCCGAGATGCTTGCACCAGCCCATAAATGGATCGATGGAGTTTGCAAACTTTGTCAGCATTCTCTGGATTGACAAAACCTTCTGGCTGCATCATATACACCTCTTCCTCAAGGAAGCCATTGAGGAATGCCGTTTTGACATTCATCTGCCAAATTTCATAATCGAAATAAGCAGCTATTGCCAACATGATTCTGACAGACTTAAGCATCCCTACGGGTGAGAATGTCTCATCATAGTCAACTCCTTGAACTTGTGAAAAACCCTTTGCCACTAGTCGAGCTTTATAGACGGTGACATTACCGTCCGCGTCTATCTTCTTCTTAAAGATCCATTTGTTCTGAATGGCCTTTCACCCTTCAGGTAATACTTCCAAAGTCCATACTTTGTTTTCATACATGGATCCCATCTCGGATTTCATGGCCTCTAACCATTTCTCGGAATCCGGGCCCATCACTGCTCCTCCATAGCTCGTAGGTTCACTGTTGTCCAACAACATGACCTCCAAGACAGGGTTGTCGGACCACTTAGGAGTAGTATGTGCCCTTGTCGACCTATGAGGTTCAATAGTAGCTTGATCCGAAGCTTCATGATCATCATCATTAACTTCCTCTTCCACCGTCGAGGTTCCACAGAAACATCTTTCTACGCTGCACTACTTTCTGGTTGAAGTAAAGGTTCAATAGCCTCATCAAGCTCTATTTTCCTCCCACTCTATTCTTTTGAGAGAAACTCTTTCTCAAGAAATGTTCCATTCTTAGTGACAAACACTTTGCCTTCGGATCTGAGATAGAAGGTATACCCAACTGTCTCTTTAGGGTATCCTATGAACACGCATTTCTCCGGTTTGGGTTCCAGCTTTCCAGGCTGAAGCTTTTTGACATAAGCATCACATCCCCAAACTTTAAGAAACAACAACTTTGGCCTCTTGCCAAACCATAGTTCATATGGCGTCATCTCAACAGATTTTTATGGTGCCCTATTTAAAGTGAATGCGGTTGCCTCTAATGCATAACCCCAAAACAATAGTGGCAAATCAGCAAGAGACATCATAGAACGCACCATATCTAATAAGGTTCGATTACGACGTTCGGACACACCATTACGCTGTGGTGTTCTAGGCGGTGTCAACTGTGAAACAATTCCAAACTGTCTTAAGTGACTGCCAAACTCATAACTTAGATATTCACCTCCTCGATCAGATCGCAGGAATTTAATCTTCTTGTTATGATGATTCTCAACTTCACTCTAAAATTGCTTGAATTTTTCAAACGTTTCAAACTTGTGTTTCATTAATTAAATATACCCATATCTACTTAGTTCATCAGTGAAGGTGAGAAAATAACGATATCCACCATGCGCTGTAACATTCATTGGACCGCACACATCAGTATGTATGATTTCCAATAAGTCATTCGCCCGTTCCATTGTTCCAGAGAACGGCATTTTATACATCTTGCCCATGAGGCATGGTTCACATGTGTCAAGTGATTCAAAATCAAGTGACTCCAAAAGTCCATCAGCATGGAGCTTCCTCATGCGTTTTACACCAATATGACCTAAACGGCAGTGCCACAAGAAAGTGGTACTATCATTATCAACTCTACATCTTTTGGCATCAATGCGATGAACATGTGTGTCATCACTACCAAGATTCAATATGAATAAACCCCTCACATTGGGTGCATGACCATAAAAGATATTACTCATATAAATAGAACAACCTTTATTCTCTGATTTAAATGAGTAACCGTCTCGCAATAAACAAGATCCAGATATAATGTTCATGCTTAACGCAGGCACTAAATAACAATTATTCAGGTTCATCACTAATCCCGATGGTAATCGAAGAGCGAGCGTGCCGACGGCGATCACATCAACCTTCGAACCATTTCCCACGTGCATCGTCACTTCATCCTTTGCCAGCCTTCGTCTATTCCGTAGTTCCTGTTTTAAGTTGCAAATGTGAGCAACCGAACCGGTATTTGATACCCAGGCACTACAATGAGAGCTAGTAAGGTACACATCAATAACATGTATATCATATATACCTTGTTTGTCGTTGGCCGCCTTCTTGTCAGCCAGGTACTTGGGGTAGTTCCGCTTCTAGTGACCAGTTCCCTTGCAATGAAAGCACTCAGTTTCTGGCTTAGGTCCATGCTTGGGCTTCTTTATAGGAGTAGAAACTGCTTTGCCATCCTTCTTGGTTTTACCCTTCTTGCCCTTGCCCTTGCCATTATTCTTGAAACTAGTGGTTTTATTGACATTCAACACTTGATGTTCATTCTGGATTTCAGACTCAGCGACTTTTAGCATCGCAAACAGCTCGTCGACTGACTTGTTCTTCCCGTGCATGTTATAGTTCATCACAAAGCTCTTGTAACTAGGTGGTAGTGATTGAAGAACTCTGTCATGACCGCCTCTGGTGGAAGGGCAATTCCCAACTCTGCTAGACGAGTTGAATACCCAGACATTCTGAGTATATGTTCACTGATAGACCCGTTCTCCTCCATCTTGCAAGCATAGAACTTATCGAATGCCTCATACCTCTCGATCCGGGCATTCTTCTGAAAGATAAACTTCAACTCCTGGAACATCTCATATGCTCCATGATGTTCAAAACGTCTTTGAAGTCCCGGTTCTAAGCCATACAATATTGCACACTGAACTATTGAGTAATCTCTAGTACATGCCTCCCAAGCATTCTTAACCTCTTCGGAGGTCATGTCTTCTGGTTGGTCACCAAGCGGTGCATCAAGGACATATGATTTCCGGGAAGCCGTGAGGATAATCCTCAGATTATGGGCCCAATCAACAAAGTTACTTCCATTATCTTTCAACTTAGTTTCTCTAGGAACACAATAAAATTCAGGGGTGCTACTGCGCGAGCCATTGATCTACAACATAAATATGCAAAGGTTTACTTAGACTATTGTTCAAGATAAGGAGTTTAGTTAATCAAATTACTAAAACTCCCACTCAAATTGACATCCCTCAGGTCATCTGAGTGTCACATGATCCAAATTCACCAACTCAAGTCCGATCATCACATGAGTTGAGGTGGCTTCAATGGCGAACATCATCATGTTGATCATATCTACTATATGACTCATGTTCGACCTTTTGGTCTCTTGTGTTCTGAGGCCATATCTGTACATGCTAGGCTCGTCAAGTTTAACCCGAGTGTTCTGTACGTGCAACACTGGCTTGCACCCATTGTATGTGAACGTAGAGTCTATCACACCCGATCATCACGTGGTGTCTCGACACGACGAACTTTCGCAACGGTGCACACTCGGGGAGAACACAATTCATCTTGAAATTTAAGTGAGGGATCACCTTATAATGCTACCATCGTCTTAAGCAAAAAAAGGTGCATGAAAGGATTAACATCACATGCAAATCATAAGTGACATGATATGGCCATGAACTTGTGCTTTTGATCTCCATCTAGAAAGCACCGACATGATCTCCATCGACACCGGCACGACACCATGATCTCCATCATCTTGATCTCCATCAATGTGTCGCCATCGGGGTTGTCGCGCCCAACATGCTTCTACTACTATTGCTACCGTTTAGCGGTAAACTAAAGCATTACATAGCACTTAATGATTGACACACAGGTCATACAATAATTAAAGACAACCCTATGGCTCCTGCCGGTTGCCGTACTCATCGACATGCAAGTCGTGATAATCTATACATCACATGATCATCTCATACATCACATATATCACATCATGTAATTGGCCATATCACATCACAACATACCCTACAAATACAAGTTAGACGTCCTCTAATTGTTGTTGCATGTTTTACGTGGCTGCGACAGGTATCTAGCAAGAACAATTCTCATCTACGCAAAAACCAAAATGGTGATACACTAGTTGCTTTTCAACCTTCTCAATGACCGCCTTTGTCGAATCCGATCCAACTTAGGTGAGAGAAACTGGCACCCGCAAGCCATCTATGCAACAAGTTGCGGTTGAGGGAACCAGTCTCTCATAAGCGTACGAGTAATGTTGGTTCGGGCTGGTTCATCTCACAATACCGCTGAACCAAACTCCGGCCAAGGGAGGAAGCAAACTAAGCATCAACGCCCACAAACTCTTTGTCTTCTACTCGAGATCTCATCTACACATAGACCTAGCTCATGATGCCACTATTGGGGAACATTGCATGGGAAACAAAAAAATTCCTACGTTCACGCAAGACCTATCCATGGTGATGTGAATCTATGTGAGGGAGAGTGGATCTACGTACCCTTGTAGATCGCTAAGCGGGAAGCGTTAAGAAACGCGGATGGTGTAGTCGAACATCTTCACGATCCAAATCGCCGAGCGTCCCGTGATCCAATCACGATCCGTCCCGCGATCCAATCACAAGTCATCCCATGAACTTGATCACGATCCGTCCTACGAACTCGATCACGGTCCTTCCGATCTAGCGCCGAACGGACGGCACCTTCAAGTTCAGCACACGTACGGCTTGATGACGATCTCCGTCGTCTTGATCCAGAAAGAGGGAGCAGAGAGGAAGAAGAGTTCTCCGGAAGCGTGACGGAGCTCCGGCGACGGTGGTGGATCTATTCCGACAGGGCTTCGCCTAAGCACTGCAAAAAACCGATCTAGAGGAGAAACTATGCACTGGAGGAACGGGTAGCACGTGGCTGAAAATTCTATGCAAAAACCCAAAAAGCTCTAGTATATATAAGAGGGAGGGATGAGAGGACTTGGCGCAAGGGCCAAGCCTCCTTGGTTCGGCCGAAGTGGGGAGGAGAGGAGGACTCCTCCTCCAATCCTAGTAGGACTAGGATTCCTCCTTTTTGGCCTTTTTTCACCTTTTCCCTTTGGGCTTTTCTTCCCTAGCCGCATGGGACTTGTGTGGGACTTCCACCAGCCCACAAAAGGCTGGTATTTATTCTCCCACAGCCCATGAAGCCTCTTGGGTCGAAATACCCCTCCCGATGGTCTCCCGGTACACTACCGGCACTCCCGGTACACTACCGATTAGCCTGAAACTTTTCGAGCGATCAAAAAAGGACTTCCTATATATGAATCTTTAGCTCCAGACCATTCCAGAGCTCCTCGTGACGTCTGGGATCTCATCCGAGACTCTGAACAACCTTCGGTCACCACCATACATAACTCTATACTACCAAAATGTCACCAAACCTTAAGTGTGCAGACCCTGCAGGTTCGAGAACTATGTAGACATGACCGAGACACCTCTACGGTCAATAACCAATAGCGGGACCTGGATGCCCATATTGGTTCCTACATATTCTACAAAGATCTTTATCGGTCGAACCTCTATGTCAAGGATTCAGTTAATCCCGTATGATGTTCCCTTTATTCTTTGGTATGTTATTTGCCCAAGATTCGATCGTCGGTATCTCCATACCTAGTTCAAACTCATTACCGGCAAGTCTCTTTACTCATTCTGTAATACAGAATCTCGTGACTAACAGTTAGTCACATTGCTTGCAAGGCTTACTGTGATGTTGTATTACCGAGTGGGCCCTGAGATGCCTCTTCGTCACACGGAGTAACAAATCCCAGTCTTGATCCATGCCAACTCAACAGACACCCTCGGAGATACCTGTAGAGCACCTTTATAGTCACCCAGTTACATTGCGACGTTTGATACCCACAAGGCACTCCTCCGATGTCCGTGAGTTGCATGATCTCATGGTCATAGGAACATATACTTGACATGTAGAAAACAGTAGCAATAAACTGACACAATCATATGCTACGTTTGTAGTTTGGGTCTTGTCCATCACATCATTCTACTAATGATGTGATCCCGTTATCAAATGACATCACATGTCAATGGCTAGGAAACCTTGACCATCTTTGATCAACGAGCTAGTTCACTAGAGGCATACTAGGGACATAGTGTTGTGTATTTACCCACACATGTAATGTGTTTCCAATCAATACAATTATAGCATGGATAACAAACGATTATCATGAACAAGGAAATATTATAATAAACACTTTATTTATTGCCTCTAGGGCATATTTCCAACATAGTTTCCTTGGTGGGGAGAGTTGACTCTGGAACTTCTTCATCTGGCATTAGGGTCCATTCTGCAATGAACTCCGCCAAGGCCCTGCTCTAAATGGTCGAAGTGCTTTCAAACCTTATAGCAAAGCTTGACAGTTCCAAAGCCCACTCTACAATCTTGCCGGTAGCTTCTGGGTTCCGCAAAATCCGCTGAAGCAGGAAGCGAGTGACAACAGTGATCTCATGTTCTTGGAAGTAATGGCGCAACTTCCTCAAGGCCATAAGAAGGCCGAAGAGCAACTTTTGCACGCCAGAATATCTTGACCTAGCCCCATGCAATAGGGAGCTGACAAAATTAGACTGGGCGCTGCACCACCTTGTTCTTCTGGATTGTCTCATTCAACTGTGCAGATCCTTACTTGCCAGCACCAGACCCTGCCGGGTAATGTCCTGGCTCGTCGCTTGGCGGCCCTGCCATTGCCGCTGCTTCTTCATCGACTTCTCTTTCAGCCACTAGTGCAGCACTCACCACTTGATTTGTTTCCGACAGATAGCAACAACGACGCTTGTGGTTTTGGCGCGACTAGGACTGACGGAGAGGAGAGGTACTTCTTCTAATCCTGTAGCGCTGCCTCCGTTTCCGGAGTCCATTTCATTGTACATGCCTTCTTCAATATTTTGAAAAGGGGCAGGGCACGCTTAGCAGATTTTGAGATGAACCTACTCAGAGCAGCAACACAGCCGGCAAGACGACGCACATCTTTGACATGTCTTGGTGCTTCAATTTGCTCAATTGCTTTGATCTTTTCGGGATTTGCTTCAATTCCTCGTTGAGATACAAAGAACCTGAGAAGCTTGCCGAATGGAACATTGAACGCACACTTCTCAGGGTTGAGCTTCATGTTGATCTTGTGCAGATTAGCAAATGTTTCTTCTAGGTCTGATATGAGCATAGCCTTGTCCTTGGTTTTGACCACTATGTCGTCCATATAAGCCTGCATATTTCGATGTAGCTGGGGCTCAAAACCAATCTGGACCGCTCTCACAAATGTAGAACCAACACTTTTCAACCCGAAAGGCATACGCAAAAAGGAATACGTACCAGATGGGGTGATAAATGCGGTCTTCTCCTCATCTTCCTTGGCCATGAAAATCTGATGATAGCCGGAATAGGTGTCCAGGAAAGACAACAAGTCGCAATCGGCGGTGGATTCCACAATCTGGTCGATGCGCGGCAAGGGAAAAGGATTTTTGGGGCATGCTTTGTTGATGTCTATGAAGTCAATGCACAACCTCCATTTCCCATTCGCCTTGCGCACTACGACTGGACTGGCCAACCATGTTGGATGATGTACTCCTCTGATCAAGCCAGCCGCTTCTTGTTTATTGATCTCTTCGACAATAAACTGTTGCCGCTCCAAAGCTTGCATCCGGACCTTCTGCTTGACGGGCCGCACGTGTGGCATACGACAAGGTGGTGCTCAATCACCTTCCTGGGGACACCAGGGATATCAGATGGTTTCCACGCAAACACATCAACATTCGCCCACAGGAAGGCGACGAGCGTGCTTTCCTATTTGTCGTCAAGGGTGGAACTTATGGTGAAAGTTCCCCCATGCCATCCTCCTTGGCGGGCACCTTCTTGGTCTCTGGAGGAGCTGCCTTGGACTTCTTGCTCTTGCCGGTGGAGTTCTCTGGCGCATCGTCAATGGGAGCGCAACACCCCGAGGAGGTGCGCTTGTCGAAATGTGCGCCAGAGGCTGTGCCGGTCTTCTTCCCCTCAGGAGCTTCAATGGTAGGAGCAAGTGTTGGGGAACGTCGCATGGGAAACAAAAAATTTCCTACGCACATGCAAACCAATCCATGGTGATGAGCATCTACGAGAGGGAGAGTGGATCTACGTACCCTTGTAGATCGCTAAGCGGGAAGCGTTAAGAAACGCGGTTGGTGTAGTCGAACTTCTTCGCGATTCAAATCGCCAAGCATCCCACGATCTAATCACGAACTGTCCCGCGAACCAACCACGAACCGTCACGCGATCTCGTCATGATCCGTCCCGCGATCCGATCATGAACGTCCCGTGGCCTTGATCACGATCCTTCCGATCTAGTACCGAACGGACAACACCTCCACGTTCAGCACACGTGCAGCTTGATGACGATCTCCACCGTCTTGATCCAGCAAGAGAAGGTGGAGAGGAGAGAGAGTTCACCGGCAGCGTGACGGCGCTCCGGTGATGGTGGTGGAGTGATTCCGGCAGGGCTTCGCCTAAGCGCTGCGGAAAACCGATCTAGAGGAGCACCGGTGGAACGAGTAGCACGTGGCTGCAATTGTCAGCCAAACCCTAGCTATTCCACCAGTATATATAGGAGGATAGGAGAGGAGAGGCAGCCAAGGCCTTTGGTTCGGCCGAATAGGAGGTGGGAAGCAATCCTACTTCACCTCCAATCCTAGTTGGAGTAGGATTGCCTCCTATTGGCTGATTTTTCACCTTTTCCTTAGCCTTTTTCTCTTCCTGCGCCATGGGCCTTTTGTAGCTGATTTACCAGCCCACTAAGGGCTGGTTAATACTCTCCCACAGCCCATGGTCCCTCTAGGGTCGAAATACACCTCCCGAAGGCCTCCCGGTACACTACCGGCACTCCCGGTACACTACCGATGAGCCTGAAACTTTTCCGGCGACCAAACTGGGACTTCCTATATATGAATCTTTACCTCCGGACCATTCCGGAGCTCCTCGTGATGTCCGGGATCTCTTCCGGGGCTCCGAACAACCTTCGGTCACCACCATACACAACTCTATACTACCAAAACGTCACCGAACCTTAAGTGTGCAGACCCTGCGGGTTCGAGAACTATGTAGACATGACCGAGACACCTCTATGGCCAATAAAAAATGGTGGGACATGGACGTCCACATTGGTTCCTACATATTCTATGAAGATCTTTGTCGGTTGAACCTCTATGTCAAGGATTTAGTTAATCCCGTATAAAGTTCCCTTTGTTCTTCGGTATGTTACTTGCCCGAGATTCGATCGTTGGTATCTCTATACCTAGTTCCAACCTCGTTACCGGCAAGTCTCTTTACTCGTTCCGTAATACAAGATCCCGCAACTAACAATTAGTCACATTGCTTGCAAGGCTCATTGTGATGTTGTATTACCGAGTGGGCCCCGAGATACCTCTCCGCAACACGGAGTAACAAATCCTAGTCTCGATCCATGCCAACTCAACAAACACCATTGGAGATACCTGTAGAGCACCTTTATAGTCACCCAGTTACGTTGTGATGTTTGATACACACAAGGCACTCCTCCAATATCCGTGAGTTGCATGATCTCATGGTGAAAGGAACATATACATTGTCATGCAGAAAACAGTAGCAATAAACTGACACGATCATATGCTATGTTTATAGTTTGGGTCTTGTCCATCACATCATTCTCCCAATGATGTGATCCCGTTATCAAATGACATCGCATGTCAATGGCTAGGAAACCCTGACCATCTTTGATCAACGAGCTAGTTCACTAGAGGGATACTAGGGACACAGTGTTGTCTATTTACCCACACATGCAATGTGTTTCCAATCACTACAATTATAGCATGGATAATAAACGATTATCATGAACAAGGAAATATAATAATAAACACTTTATATATTGCCTCTAGGGCATATTTCCAACAGCAAGTGCCTTGGAGGTGGGTGCTGCAACTGCCCCCCGGTAGAGTTGGTCGGCGCAGACAAGTGCACTTTTCTTTTCGGAGTTGATCGTGATGACGCTCATTGGTGCAGGAATCTTCACCACATTTTAAGCAAAGTGGGTGGCCACCATGAACTTGGTCAGTGCTGGGCGACCAAGGATGCCGTTGTATGGCAACGAGATCTTGGCGATGTTGAAGATGATCTTCTCTGTTCTGAAATTGATATCACTGCCAAATGTCACCGGCAGCGTGGCCTTGCGCTTCGACTGAGTTCTCTCTGAATTGACCCCTTGGAAAGCGCTTGTCGGACCGACATCCGCATTAGGAATTTGCAGCCTCTGGATGACAGTAGGCGAGATCAGGTTCAAGCTGGCCCCACTGTTGACTAGCATCTTCGTCACCTTAAGGTTGCGAATTGTTGGCGAAACCAACAACGGCAGGCACCCAACGGCAGGCACCCGACGGCAGGCATCCTTAGGGTCGAAGATGATAGGAGTGTTGGACCACTTCAGTGTTCTCTAGCATCGATAGAGGGCTCCGCCACATTAACCTCGCGCACCCACTGTTTAAGTTGGTGGTGAGAGGAATGCAACGAGGCACCTCCCTCGATGCACATCATCTCTATAGCCTTCTAGAACTCATGCTCGGTGGACTCGTCGTCCTCTTCGATGTCATCACCATCTCCCTGTTGCTTGTCGCGGCCACAGGCGGGCCGATATTTTTGGTTCTTGGGCTTGCCACGGCGACAACCTCAGCCAACGTTCTTCTTGTCGGACCCCTCAGCACCATCCCGGCCTTTCTCCTTGTCTCACCTCTCGTAATCGGCCTTTTGATTCTCGGCAAGCTGCTCAACTTGCCGACAGTCTTGGAGGTCATGTCCTTTGGTGCGATGGATCTTGCAATACTGCTTGCCGCAGCCTTCCGGCTTGTCGGCAGCTGCCATGGCATGGCAGGAGGCGCACTCGGAAACATCGTTGACGGGGTCGTCAACCTTGCCCTCCTTGGCGGTGCCGGGGTTGGAAGGTCCCTCGACGACAAGCACGGCCTTTCCCTTGCGTTTCTTGTTCCGCTGCCGGCCCTTCTTTGCCGGTGTGGAGGTGTCTTCATCTTTAGAGTCAACCCTTGCACCAGTGTATTCGTCGGGGAGTCTCCTCCCTTCTTCAGCCCGAGCACATTTGCCTGCCAGAGCATACAGCTCAGCAACATCCCTGATCCTGTTCATCACCAGCTCTTCCCACATCCTGCGGTTGCACACGTTCTGATGGAACACGCTGATAACAGCGGCAGGATGAACGTCTGGTATGTTGTGGTGCACGCGGCTGAACCTTTGGATGTACTTGCGCAAAGTTTTGCCCTCCTTCTGGGGGAAGATGTGTAAATTGCTTTCTTGACTAGGAGCTTGCTGACCTCCTATGAAGGCGCCAACAAACTCGTGGCACAAGTCTGCCTAGGAGGCGATGGAATTCTCCGGCAGGTGCATCAACCATGACCGGATGTTGGGCTCGAGCACCAATGGGAAGTAGTTGACGAGTATCTTGTTGTTGGAACCCCCGGCAGCTTGCACCGCAATGGTGTAGATGCTGAGGAACTCCGATGGGTGAGTCTTGCCATCATACTTCTCCGGGAACTCTGGCTTGAACATGCGGGAGTTGGGACACTAGATATGCCGTAGCTCACGGGTAAACGCTGGACAACCCACCTCGTAAGGTAGGCTGACAGGATACCCTTGCACACACTTTTCTACAATGGCCCCCGCGCGCCTATCATATTGAAGGTATGCTTCCCTCCGCCGCTCGATTGCAGTTCTAGCATCTTCCTTGCCCCGTTCCCGAAGAATTTGATGCTGGTTGTGGCGTGCCCTTGGGTAAGACGATGCCGTTGAGTAACCATCATAAGCGCCGGTCCATCTAGTCGGTGACCGGCGTTGTTGCTGTGGGGGAGAGTGCGCCGAAGTCGCACCGCCTCCGACCCTCTCACCATTGGTGTGAGCCGGCTTGGTGGACCGAAACTTATCTGCGAGGTTGAGGTGGATCTCCATTCGTCAAGCTTCTCCGCAGCGGGAGGGAAGTTTAGGTGTAGTTGTGCCCGCACCATCGCTTCTTCCAATGTGGTCGGCAGCGAACGATGTGAGGAACATGAGGTGCTCTAACTTCTAACTATGTTAGAAGGAGCACGACCACGGTCCTGTGACGGCATGACACTCCCGGTAGCATGCTAGCGAGCATGCTGGGCCCACGCACCTTGAGAGTGATGCGCAGGAGCTTTTCCGTGGGGGCGTTGAGTGTTGGGAGACGTAGTAGTAAATCAAAATTTTCCTACGTGTTCACCAAGATCTATCTATGGAGAACCAGCAACGAGTAAGGGGAGAGTGCATATTCATACCTTTGAAGATCGCTAAGCGGAAGCGTTACAAGAACGCGGTTGGTGGAGTCATACTCGTAGCGATTCAGATCGCGGTGGACTCCGATCTTAGCGCCAAACAACGACGCCTCCGCGTTCAACACACGTGAAGCCCGCTGACGTCTCCTACGCCTTGATACAGCAAGGAGGAAGGACAGGTTGAGGGAGAGCTCTGGCAGCACGATGGCATGGTGACGGTGGAGCTGCGTGGTCTCCAGTAGGGCTTCGCCAAGCACTACGGAGAACGAGGAGTAGGAGGAATAGGGCTGCATCGAGAGGGAGAGAGAGTCATGTCTCAAACAACCCCAAAGGCTCCACTATATATAGGAGGAGAGGGAGGAGGGTGCCCACCCCTAGGGTTCCCACCCTAGGTGGTGCGACAGCCCCTAGATTGGATCTGGCCGGTGGCCAAGAGGGAGGGGAGAGGGGTGCGGCTGCCCTAGCCGCCCTAGGGTGGGCCTAGGGCCCATCTGGGCTAGGGTTTGCCCCGTCTCTCCTTTATGTGCCTTGGGACAGGTGGGAGGGGCCCACCAGCCCACCTAGGGGCTGGTTCCCTCCACCTTCAGCCCATGCAGCCCTCCAGGGCCCATGGCCCCTCCCGGTGGACCCCCGGAACCCTTCCGATGGTCCCGGTACATTACCAGTGACGCCCGAAACATTTCCGGTAACAAAAACCTCACTTCCTATACATCAATCTTTGTCTCCGGACCATTCCGGAACTCCTCGTGACGTTCGGGATCTCATCCGAGACTCCAAACACCTTCGGTAACCATGTATACTATTTCCCTATAACCCTAGCGTCGTCGAACCTTAAGTGTGTAGACCCTACGGGTTCGAGAGACACGTAGACATGACCGAGACAACTCTCCGGTCAATAACCAACAGCGGGATCTGGATACCCATGTTGGCTCCCACATTCTCCATGATGATCTCATCAGATGAACCATGATGTCGGGGATTCAATCAATCCCGTATACAATTCCCTTTGTCTACCGGCATGATACTTGCCCGAGATTCGATCGTCGGTATCCCTATACCTTGTTCAATCTCGTTACTGGCAAGTCTCTTTACTCGTTCCGCAACACATCATCCCGTGGCTAACTCCTTAGTCACACTGAGCTCATTATGATGATGTCTTACTGAGTGGGCCCAGAGATACCTCTCCGTCATACGGATTGACAAATCCCAGTCTCGATTCGTGCCAACCTAACAGACACTTTCGGAGATACCCGTATTGCACCTTTATAGCCACCTAGTTACGTTGTGACGTTTGGCACACCCAAAGCATTCCTAAGGTATCCGGGAGTTGCACAATCTCATGGTCTAAGGAAATGATACTTGACATTGGAAATGCTTTAGTAGACGAACTACATGATCTTGTGCTATGCTTAGGATTGGGTCTTGTCCATCACATCATTCTCCTAATGATGTGATCCCGTTATCAACGACATCCAATGTCCATGGTCATGAAACCGGGACCATCTATTGATCAAACAGCTAGCCAACTAGAGGCTCACTAGGGACATGTTGTGGTCTATGTATTCACACATGCATTACGGTTTCCGGTTAATACAATTATAGCATGAACAACAGACAATTATCATGAACAAGGAAATACAATAATAACCATTTGATTATTGCCTCTAGGGCATATTTCCAATAGTCTCCCACTTGCACTAGAGTGAATAATCTAGTTAAATTGTGATGAATCGAACACCCATAGCATTCTGGTGTTGATCATGTTTCGCTCGTGAGAGAGGTTTAGTCAACGGATCTACGACATTCAGATCCGTATGTACTTTACAAATATCTATATCTCCCTCCTGAATGTAATCACTGATGGAGTTGAAGTGGCACTTGATGTGTCTTGTCTTCTTGTGAAACCTGGGCTCCTTCACAAGGGCAATAGCTCCAGTGTTGTCACAGAATAGAGTCATCGGGCCCGACACATTGGGAATCACTCCTAGGTCGGTGATGAACTCCTTCATCCAGACTCCTTCCTTTGCAGCTTCCGAAGCAGCTATGTACTCCGGTTCACATGTAGATGCCACCACGACGCTTTGCTTACTGCTGCACCAGCTGACCGTCCCTCCATTCAAAATATACACGTATCCGGTTTGCATCTTGGAGTCGTACGGATCTGTGTCGAAGCTAGCATCGACGTAACCCTTTACGACGATCTCTTCGGCACCTCCATATACGAGAAACATGTCCATTTTCCTTTTCAGGTACTCGATGATATTCTTGATCGCTGTCTAGTGTTCCGGTCCGGGATCACTTTGGTACCTCCCTACCAAACTTATGGCAAGGTTCACATCAGGTCTGGTACACAACATGGCATACATAATAGAGCCTATGGCTGAAGCATAGGGGATGACACTCATCTCTTCTCTATCCTTTGCCGTGGTCGGGCATTGAGTCGTACTCAATCTCACACCCTGTAACACAGGCAAGAACCCCTTCTTGGACTGATCCATATTGAACTTCTTCAATATCTTTTCAAGGTATGTGCTTTGTGAAAGACCTATGAGGCATTTCGATCTATCTCTATAGATCTTAATACCTAATATGTAAGCAGCTTCTCCAAGGTCCTTCATTGAAAAACATTTATTCAAGTAGGCCTTTACACTTTCCAAAAGTTATATATCATTTCCCATCAACAATATGTCATCCACATATAATATGAGAAATGCTACAAAGCTCCCACTTACTTTCCTGTAAATACAGGGTTCTCCATAAACATGTATAAATCCAAACGCTTTAATCACCTCATTAAAGCAAATGTTCCAACTCCGAGATGCTTGCACCAGCCCATAGATGGAGCGTCGGAGCTTGCATACCTTGTTAGCATCTTTAGGATCGACAAAACCTTCCGGCTGCATCATATACAGTTCTTCCTTAAGGAAGCCATTAAGGAATGCTGTTTTGACGTCCATTTGCTAGATCTCATAATCATAAAATGAGGCAATTTCTAACATGATTCAAACAGACTTCAGCATCGCTACGGGTGAGAAAGTCTCATCACAGTCAACTCCTTGAACTTGTTGATAACCCTTAGCGACAAGACGAGCCTTATAGACGGTCACATTACCATCCACATCAGTCTTCTTCTTAAATATCCATTTATTTTCAATGGCTCACTTATCATCAGGCAAGTCCACCAAAGTCCACACTTTGTTCTCATACATGGATCCTATCTCGGATTTCATGGCTTCAAGCCATTTGTTGGAATCCGGGCTCGCCATCGCTTCTTCATAGTTCGAAGGTTCACCGTTGTCCAACAACATGATCTCCAGGACAGGGTTGCCGTACCACTCTGGTGCGGAACGTGTCCTAGTGGACCTTCGACGTTCAATAGTAACTTGATCTGAAGTTTCATGATCATCATCATTAACTTCCTCTCTAGCCGGTGCAGGCTCCACAGAAACAACTTCCTGTGCTGCGCTACTCTCCGATTCGAGTGGAGGTACAATTACCTCATCAAGTTCTATTTTCCTCCCACTTCTTTCGAGAGAAACTCTTTCTCGAGAAAGGATCCATTCTTGGTAACAAAGAATTTGCCTTTGGATCTGAGGTAGAAGGTATACCCAACAGCCTCTTTGGGATATCCTATGAAAACGCACTTTTCCTCTTTGGGTTCGAGCTTCTCAGGTTGAAGTTTCTTCACATAAGCATCGCATCCCCAAACTTTTAGAAACGACAGCTTAGGTTTCTTTCCAAACCATAATTCATATGGTGTCATCTCAACGGACTTTGACGGTGCCCTATTTAAAGTGAATGCAGCAGTCTCTAATGCATATCCCCAAAATGATAGCGGTAAGTCGGTAAGAGACATCATAGATCGCACCATATCCAATAGAGTGCGATTACGACGTTCAGACACACCATTTCGCTGAGGTGTGCCAGGCGGTGTGAGTTGTGAAATAATTCCAGATTTCCTTAGGTGCGTGCCAAACTCGTGACTTAAATATTCTCCGCCACGATGACATCATAGGCACTTTATTTTCCTGTCATGTTGATTCTCTACCTCACTCTGAAATTCCTTGAACCTTTCAAAGGTTTCAGACTTGTGTTTCATTAAGTAGACATACCCATATCTGCTTAAGTCATTAGTGAGGGTGAGAACATAACAGTAGCCACCACGAGCCTCGACGCTCATTGGACCGCATACATCGGTATGTATTATCTCCAACAAGTCGGTTGCTCGCTCCATTGTTCCGGAGAACGGAGTCTTGGTCATCTTTCCCATGAGGCATGGTTCGCACGTGTCAAATGATTCGAAATCAAGAGACTCCAAAAGTCCATCGGCATGGAGCTTCTTCATGCGTTTGACACCAATATGACCAAGGCGTCAGTGCCACATGTAAGTGGGACTATCGTTATCAACCTTACAATTTTTGGCACTCACACTATGAACGTGTGTAACATCATGTTCAAGATTCATCAAAAATAAACCATTGACCAATGAAGCATGACCATAAAACATTTCTCTCATGTAAATAGAACAACCATTATTCTCAGATTTAAATGAGTATCCATCTCGCATCAAGCGAGATCCAGATACAATGTTCATGCTCAAAGTTGGTACTAAATAACAATCATAGAGGTTTAAAACTAATCCCGAAGGTAGATGTAGAGGTAGCATGCCGACGGCGATCACATCGACCTTGGAACCATTCTCGACGCGCATCGTCACCTCGTCCTTTGCCAACCTCCGCTTATTCCGCAGCTCCTGCTTGGAGTCACAAATGTGAGCAACTGCACCGACATCAAATACCCAGGAGCTACTATGAGCGCTGGTTAGGTACACATCAATAACTAGTATATCACATATACCTTTAACATGGCCGGCCTTCTTATCCACTAAGTACTTGGGGCAGTTCCGCTTCCAATGACCGGTACCCTTGCAATAAAAGCACTCAGTCTCAGGCTTGGGTCCATTCTTGTTCTTCTTCCCGTCAACTTGCTTACCGGGTGCGGCAACAACTTTGTCGTCCTTCTTGAAGTTCTTCTCACCCTTGCCTTTCTTGAAACTAGTGGTGTTATTCACCATCAACACTTGATGCTCCTTTTTGATCTCGACCTCCGCTGATTTCAGCATCGAGTATAACTCAGGAATGGACTTCTCCATACCCTGCATGTTGTAGTTCATCACAAAGATCTTGTAGCTAGGTGGAAGCGACTAGAGGATTCTCTCAATGACCGAGTCATCCGGGAGATTAGCTCCCAGCTGAGTCAAGTGGTTGTGCAACCCAGACATTTTGAGTATGTGCTCACTGACAAAACTATTCTCCTCCATCTTACAGCTGAAGAACTTGTCGGATACGTCATATCTCTCGACCCGGGCATGGGCTTGGAAAACCAGTTTCAGCTCTTGGAACATCTCATTTGCTCCGTGTTGCTCAAAACGCTTTTGGAGCCCCGGTTCTAAACTGTAAAGCTTGCCGCACTGAACCAGGGAGTAATCATCACAGCATGACTGCCAAGCTTTCGTAACATCTTGGTCCGCTGGGAAAATGGGTGCGTCACCTAGCGGTGCATCAAGGACATACAATCTCTTGGAAGCTATGAGGATGATCCTCAAGCTATGGACCTAGTCCGCATAGTTGCTTCCATCATCTTTTAGCTTGGTTTTCTCTAGGAACGCGTTGAAGCTGAGGTGACATTAGCGTTGGCCATTGGATCTACAATATAGATTGTAAAGACAATTTTAGACTAAGTTCATGATAATTAAGTTCACATAATCAAATTATTTAATGAACTCCCATTTAGATAGACATCTCTCTAGTCATCCAAGTGACACATGATCCGTGTCAACTAGCCCATGTCCGATCATCACGTGAGACGGACTAGTCATCCATGGTGAACATCTCCATGTTGATCGTATCTTCTATACGACTCATGTTCGACCTTTTGGTCTTTCGTGTTTCGAGGCCATGTCTGTACATGCTAGGCTCGTCAAGTCAACCTAAGTGTTTCGCGTGTGTAAATCTGGCTTACACCCGTTGTATGCAAACTTTAGAACCTATCACACCCGATCATCACGTGGTGCTTTGGAACAACGATCCTTAGCAACAGTGCACAGTTAGGATGAACACATTTCTTGAAATTTTATTGAGAGATCATCTTATTTACTATAGTCGTTCTAAGAAAATAAGATTTAAACATGATAATCATCACATGCAATCAATATAGTGACATGATATGGCCAATATCATTTTGCTCCTTTGATCTCCATCTTCGGGGCACCATGATCATCACTTTCACCGGCACGACACCATGATCTCCATCATCGTGTCTTCATGAAGTTGTCTCGCCAACTATTACTTCTACTAGTATGGCTAACGTTTAGCAATAAAGTGAAGTAATTACATGGCGTTTATGATTGACACGCACGTCATACAATAAAATAAGACAACTCCTATGGCTCCAGCCAATTGTCATACTCATCGACATGCAAATCGTGAATCCTATTACAAGAATATGATCAATCTCATACATCACAATGCATCACATCACATCCTTTTGGCCATATCACATCACAAGGCATATGCTACAAAAACAAGTTAGACGTCCTCTAATTTGCAGTTGCAAGTTTTTACGTGGCTGCTATAGGTTTCTAGCAAGAACGTTTCTTACCTATGCCAAAACCACAACATGATATGCCAATTGCTATTTACCCTTCATAAGGACCCTTTTCATCAAATCCAATCTGACTATGGTGGGAGAGACAACAACCTTATGCAACAAGTACATGTGAGGCGGTGGAACCGGTCCCACGTAAGCGTATGTGTAAAGTTGGTCCGGGCCGATTCATCCCACAATACCGCCGAATCAAGATAAGACTAGTAGTGGTAAGCAAATTAACAAGATCGATGCCCACAACAACTTTGTGTTCTACTCGTGCATAGATTCTACGCATAGACCTAGCTCTGATACCACTGTTGGGAGGCGTAGTAGTAAATCAAAATTTTCCTGCGTGTTCACCAAGATCTATCTATGGAGAAACCAGCAACGAGTAAGGGGAGAGTGCATCTTCATACCTTTGAAGTTTTCTAAGCGGAAGCGTTACAAGAATGCGGTTGGTGGAGTCGTACTCATAGCGATTTATATCGCGATGGACTCTGATCTTAGTGCCGAACAACGGCGCCTCCGCGTTCAACACACGTGCAGCCTGGTGACGTCTCCTATGCCTTGATCCAGCAAGGAGGAAGGAGAGGTTGAGGGAGAGCTCTGGAAGCACGATGGCGTGGTCACGGTGGAGTTGCGTGGTCTCCGGCAGGGCTTCGCCAAGCACTACGGAGAATGAGGAGTAGGGCTGCGCCGAGAGGGAGAGAGAGTCGTGTCTCAAACAGCCCCAAAGGCTCCACTATATATTGGAGGAGAGGGAGGAGGGTTCCCACCCCTAGGGTTCCCTCCCTAGGTGGTGCGGCAGCTCCTAGATGGGATCTGGCCGGCGGCCAAGAGGGAGGGGAGAGGGGTGCGACTGCCCTAGCCGCCCTAGGGTGGGCCTAGGGCCCATCTGGGCTAGGGTTTGCCCCACTCTCTCCTTTGCTACGCCTTGGGCCAGGTGGGAGGGGTGCACCAGACCACCTAGGGGCTTGTTCCCTCCACCATTGGCCCATGCAGCCCTCCGGGGCCCGTGGCCCCTCCCGGTGGACCCCCGGAACCCTTCCGGTGGTCCCGATACGTTACCGGTGACGCCCGAAACATTTCCGGTAACCAAAACCTCACTTTCTATATATCAATCTTTGTCTCCGGACATTTTGGAACTCCTCGTGACGTCTGGGATCTCATCCGGGACTCCAAAAAACCTTTGGTAACCACGTACACTATTTCCCTATAACCCTAGCATCATCGAACCTTAAGTGTGTAGACCCTACGGGTTCGAGAGACACGTCAACATGACCGAGACACCTCTTCGGTCAATAACCAACAACGGGATCTGTATACCCATGTTGGATCCCACATGCTCCACGATGATCTCATTGGATGAACCACGATGTCGGGGATTCAATCAATCCCGTATACAATTCCCTTTGTCTACTGGTATGATACTTGCCAGAGATTCGATCGTCGGTATCCCTATACCTTGTTCAATCTCGTTACCACAAGTCTCTTTAATCGTTCTGCAAGACATCATCCCATGGCTAACTCCTTAGTCACATTGAGCTCATTATGATGATGTCTTACCGAGTGGGCCTAGAGATACCTCTCCGTCATACGGAGTGACAAATCCCAGTCTCGATTCGTGCCAACCCAACAGACACTTTCGGGGATACCCATATTGCACCTTTATAGCCACCCAGTTATGTTGTGACGTTTGGCACACCCAAAGCATTCCTACGGTATCCGGGAGTTGCACAATCGCATGGTCTAAGGAAATGATACTTGACATTGGAAAAGCTTTAGCAGACGAGCTACATGATCTTGTGCTATCCTTAGGATTGGGTCTTGTCCATCACATCATTCTCCTAATGATGTGATCCCATTATCAATGACATCCAATGTCCATGGTCATGAAACCGTGACCATCTATTGATCAACGAGCTAGCCAACTAGAGGCTCACTAGGGACATGTTGTGGTCTATGTATTCACACATGCATTACGGTTTTTGGTTAATACAATTATAGCATGAACAATAGAAAATTATCATGAACAAGGAAATACAATAATAACCATTTTATTATTGCCTCTAGGGAATATGTCCAACATTGAGAACTACGGGTGCCGTGGCACGACTCTTTGCGCACATCCTGGGAAGGTCGCGGCGTAGGCGCCTTGGAAGATACCCTTCCGTCCTTGGAGTTCGCCGTACCACCTGCAGGCGGTACCGCTTCGTCCTGAGACCTAGAGGTGTGGGAGTTCCCACCGCTTCCATGGGCGTCTCCGTGGTGGGCATTGCCGCTTTCTTGGCCTTGATCACTGGAGCGTCGCGGAAGTTCCGAACCTCCGCCTCCTCATCCACCCGCGTCTACGCTGTCGCCTGTCTGCGTAGATATAGGGACAACTGATGCGGATGGGCTAACTGCCGTCAGGTCCTTCTCCATGGGGCCATGGCGATGATGAGTATGAAGAAACTGGCGCGCTGATCACCAGAATAGGTTCATGCGACCTATCCCCCTACTTGGCGTGCCAAAGATGTCATGGGGAACGAGCACGTATGGGATCGGAAGGACCCCTTTCGGTTAGGCGGGGGTGAAGGCTCGCACAAAGAGCAGGTTTGATGAATAGCGCGCGGGGGATTTTACCCGGGTTTGGGCCGCGAGGATGCGTAAAACCCTACTCCTGCTTGGATGTATTGAGTGTGTTCTTAGGGTTCTAGCTACAGGAGCGCTGTGAGCAGCTGCCATGCGTGTGACCTAGAAGGTTTCAAGTCAAAAAGCCAAAAGACTAAAATTCCAAAAGTCCTCTACCATATCGCCCTGGGACTCCTTTTATACTCTAAAGGGGATCCCAACAGTGGCATACAATGCGTACACGGGGTGTACAGAGCTACAATGCTATCATACCTAACACTTACGGATTAGGACAGCCGCATTTAATGAACCGTCATGCATCTATGTCCGTCTGCGGGACGGGACAAGAGCCCGTCCCATCGGCAATGCTTAGCCCCTCCATCACCGACGCCACGACACATGCCTAGGTGAGGCGACACCTGGCCTGTGCGCTGGCGGGACCTTGCCGGGGCTTTGCCTTGCCAGGGCTTGTCGGGGCCTTGTCTTTGCCTGAGGGTTTGATAGTCATCCGGCAAAGTCTTGCCGGGGGTCTTGATTTTCTTGTGCTTGTACCTGGCAAGCCCCTGCCGGGCCTCGTCGTCAGGGTGGCTACTAGTGCACGTGCACGAGTAAGGGGCACTAGAGAGCCCAAAACTCTAGTGCACCAACATTCCGTGATTCAAAACTCACAAAGTTTCCATGGGCATGAACAAAAGTTCAAGGACGTCCCCCACTTGAATGATGCTCATCATCTCTCTCACTTTCACCTTTCCTTTTGTGAAGTTTTAGGATCCCCTATATTTTTTTTATTTTTAAACTTTATAAAAGCACACAACAGAAATAAATGACTCTAAAACTTCTCGATTGTCTCCATGACAGCGCTTTCTTTAAAGCCATTAAGCTAGGCATAAAGTTCTTAAGTAATGGATGCACCCGGATCCCAAGGTATATCAAAGCCAATTTTAATCAACAACGATTTGCAATTTAGTAGTGAGAACAAAGTGATATATATCATGTGACAACTAATTCTAACTCTCTACCTATGCATTGGCATGTCATAAAAGAACAATTCATGCACATCAAGTAAAGGCCAATACATAGGATAGACAAGTAGTTTCTTGGAATTTGATCATATTGGAAACATAGAGAGGTGAAGATTTGGTTCCTCTCTCATAATAGTTTCAAGTCGGGGCAGCAAGCACATGCATATTATATTCATCAAAATCATCATGTGTAGTAGCACAACGCAACCTATCAATATAATCCTTAATAATGCAAACTTCTCCAATATAGTGTAGTTGGGAGAATTCAAAAAGATAATAGAACTATCATGTGTGGGTGCAATAGCAAAAATTTCATTCTTAACATAAGGAACTACACCAAGTTCAACTTCATAAGCATAATTCATATTTGCATCATGGCCACAAGCATAACAAGCATCAAGTTCATCAAAAAGGGATATTTCAAATGAATCCAAGGGATCATAGCAATCATCCTTGGGTATGTGTGAAGGGTTATTAAAAAATGTATGATATGACTAGTTACTCTCATTAGAAGGTGGGCATGGGTGATCAATCCGCTCTTCCTCCTTTTATTCTTCACTCTCCTCCTCATCTTTTTCATCTAATGAGCCCACAATTTCAGCAACTTCCTCTTCCATAGATTCCTGCAAAATATTAGTTCCTTCCAAGGCAGCCATCATCATTTCAATAAATTCTTTAACATAAGCATTAGAATCATAGTTTTCATAGCAATATTTAAGTATGGAATTTTTTTCAGATTTGTAAAGAGTAGCATCATACTTTTCAATCAAAAGTAGCCATTTCATAGGCCTCCTTAAAAGCAACAAATTGTTCAGTTTGCTCAACATCAGAATAACAATAGGCCTCCTTGGCATAATAAGATATATTTCATTATCATTAAACACACATTTGTAGGGAAGGTGTTTTTTAGTTTCTTTAGAACAACAAGAAAAATCATAAATTTCACATAAATTCCAAGCATAGCAACACAAAGTATTAATTTGATGCCACAAGAGTTTCCCTTTCTGAGATATGCGGTGTCGCACATAATGAGCATGATCATTTAATGATTTCCCCTCAACTAAGCTAGTTGGGTTTTGAGCGCGAGCACAAAGGTATCAAAGATGATCCAAGTAATATTGTTCAGTAGTATGAAACACTAGTTGTTCCTCAACTTTTGGAGCAGCAAGCACATCTACTTTTTTTGTATTTTGCATTTCCTACCCATATCTAAAGATAGAAACCAACTAATAAAAGAAAATAAAAATTACTTAGTGATGAAGCAAACAAGCACACACGAGAATATTCACCCCACACTATTGCTCCCCGGCAACGGCGCCAGAAAAAGGTTTTGATAACCCACAAGTGTAGGGGGTCATTTGTAGCCTTTTTGTCTAAGTAAGGGTGTCGAACCCAACGAGGAGCTAAAGGTAGAATTAATACAATCTCAAGTTCTATCGACCACCGATACAACTCTACGCATACTAATGCTTGCTTTACCTAGAACAAGTATGCAACTACTTTGCGGGGATAAAACTAGAAGTATTTTGCAAGAAAATAAAGGACGTGGAAATAAAATTAGGTGATGTTTTAATAAAAGAACAATAAAATTAAATAGTTTTGCAGAAAGCTTTTTGTGTAACGCAACAGAAAGATTGTCCATAGGCAATTTAATATGATACGATAGATACTTGTTATATGCAATGAGGGAGAGGCATATGCTAACACACTTTTCGTACTTGGATCATATGCACTTATGATTGGAACTCTAGCAAGCATCCGCACCTACTAAAGATCATTAAGGTAAAACCCAACCATAGCCTTAAGTAATAACTCCTCTTTACTCCCATACGCAACAACCTTCTTACTCGGGTTTATGCTTCTATCACTCAAGCAACCCACTATAGGAGAATCATGAACATATTGCAAAACCCTATAGAGAGGATTCCTCACACTTGCGCGACACAAAGGGCACCATAGGAAAACACCATATCAACATACATCTCACATCCATAACATCATACCACAATTAACCCGTTGGACAAAAGAGATCTACTCAAACATCATAGGATAACCAAATATCATTGGGAAATAATATATGGAGTTGAGCACCATGTTTAAGTAGATATTACAGCGGGGAAGATACTTGTTACACCACTGCAAGAGGGGGAGAGAGCTGGTGTTGACGGCGGCAAGATTGTTGATGTAGATCGTCGTCATGATGATTTCCCCGACGACGTTCTATTGGCACCAGGATAGAGGAGGAGAGAGCCCCCTCCTTATTCTTCTTCCTTGCCCCCTAGATGGGAGGAGAGTCCCACCTTTGGACCATGGCTTCCATGGCGGCGGAGTAGCAGGAGCCCCTCCTAGATTGGATCTCCCTCTTTGTTCTCTTCTGTTTCGTGTTCCTGTTTTCTGGCCGAAAACCGTTTCTCATATTCCCGGAGATCCATAACTCCGACCAAGCTGAAATTTTGAGGGGATTTTTATCCAAAAATTAGATTTCTTGTGGCCGGAGGAGAGCTCCAACCGACATACGAGGTGAGCACCACCCACTCGGGCGCGCTTGGGCCCTGGCCCTTGCCCTGGTGTCTTGTGCTTTCTTTGGGCCTCCGTTTGCGTTGATTCCACTTCTTAAAATTCACAAGTATTGCAAAAAGTTTTTATTACGTTTGGACTTCGTTTGATATGGAATTTCTGCGAAACAAAAAACACATAATAACAGGAACTGGCACTAGCCGATGGATCAATATGTTAGTCCAATAAATAATATAAATTGTTGCCAAAAGAATGTGAAAGGTTTATAATATTGACATGAAACAATCAAAAATTATAGATATGTTGGAGACATATCAATAGTTTTTGTTTGATTGAATGTATTTCTTTGTTACAATCCATGATAAATTCACCCCATGCTTATGAACAAAATAAAACCTTTACTAAAAATATTGTTGAAGCCATGATGCAATCTCTTGAAGAAAATTTGGAGTTAGATATTTCAATTCCTAAACTACATGATGAGTGGGAACCTACCATTAAAGTCAATATTAAAAATACGAGTGTTTTGTTTTATGTGATTTGGCTGCTTGTGTTTCCACAATTCCGAAATCTCTATGTGATGTGCTTGGTCTTACCAATATTGAAGAATGTTGTCTTAACTTGCACTTGGCAGATTCTACTATTAAAAAGCCTTCGAGAAGAATTAATGATGTCCTTATTCTTGCAAATAGTAACTTTGTTCCCATCGATTTTGTTGTTCTTGATATTTATTGCAATCCGTCTTGTCCCATCATACCTGGTATACCGTTTTTACGCACTATAGGTGCCGTGATTGATATGAAAGAAGGCAATATTAAATTTCAATTTCCACTAAGAAAGGTTATGGAACACTTCCCTAGAACAAGAATTAAGCCACCATACGAATAAATCGTTATGGCATCCTATGAAGCAAAAACTAAATATGACAATACTTGAATCTATGCATTATGCCTAACTAGGGGCATAAAACGATATCGCCTGTTGGGAGGCAACCCAATGAATAAAATTTATTTTGACCTCTTTCCTTATTTTCTTGAGTATTTTCACAATTATGCTACTGTTATTATTGTATTTTTATGTTTTAATTAGTGTTTGTACCAAGTAAAGCCTTTGGGATCATATTGGGTGATAGTTGATTTGATCTTGTTGAAAAACATGAACTTTTGCGTTCAGTAGCAGAACTTTTGAAAATCTTGGAAGCGACGAAAAATTCTTAATTTTTTACACAAGATTTATATACAAATTGCTGACGTTGTCCTAATTTTTCAGAATTTGTTGAGTTACAGAAGTATGGTCAGAGTACAAATTACTACAGACTGTTCTGTTTTTCACATATTCTGTTTTCATTGCATTGTGTGCTTATTTTGATGAATCTATGGTTTGTATTAGATGGTATAATCCATGAAAAATTATAATATAGTAGATATAATGCACTAATAAAATATGAGTGGTTTTGCAACCGTACTTAGAGTGGTGATTTGCTTTATTGTACTAACGGATCTCACGAAGGTTTTGTTAAGTTTTGTGCGATTGAAGTTTTCAAGTTTTGGGTGAGATCACGATGGATAAAGGAATAAGGAGTGAAAAGATCCTAAGATTGGGGATGCTATGGCACCCCAAGATAATATCCAAGGAGAAACAATCAACTAAACTTGGGGATGCCCAGAGTGGCATCCCCTCTTTCTTCTAACGACCATCGGTATGTTACTTGAAGCTTATTTTTATTCATCACATATCATGAGTTTTTCTTGGAGCGTCTTGTATTATATGAGTCTTTTCTTGATTTCCTTTTTAGTTTGTCACTAGTATCCTTGCTGGACACACCTATTTGAGAGAGCTAAAATTATACTATGATGTGTTAGAATTGCTCTATATGCTTCACTTAATTTTTTTTAAGCTATGGAATGACTCTAGTGTTTTACTTATATCTTTTTGAGCATGGCGTGCTTTAATTTTTTGAAGAAATACTCTCGTGCTTCCCTTAGATTAATTTGAGAGATAGTAAATTGTAAACAAATTCTCTCATGATTCACTTATATTATTTTGAGATATGAAATATTTATGCTCATGTTCTTGACTTAAATTTATTCGAACTTCTCAAAAGCAATGACAATATATGAAACTAGTCCCAAAGTGATAGATATTCAAGAGGGGTATAATAAATATATTCATGAAGATCATTGGACAAATTAAAATTAATTTCTTGTAATAGTTTTAAGACATGATGATAGTAATATGTGAGTCATGTTGATGAGTAATCTATCTATCTATTATATATAAAAAGTGCTTGATGGGTGGATGGATTAATCAGGAAAAAGGATAAATAAGCTAGAGATTAGCATAATAATTAGAAACATTTGGTCGTTGATTTGGTGGACCCATAACTTAAAAGACACAATTAACAGATTAGATCTAAGAACGCTCCATCTCAAAAAAAAACTACAACTATCCTAAGCCTGTACGTACTTAATTAATTGATTATCAGATCTAAGAGCGCTTCTTCTTATAAAGAAAATAACCTGCAGAAAAAAAATTGTACCTTAGCCTGTACGTTAGATCAAACACACACACCACAAAACTACATCTATCCTTACATCGTATGTATACGTAACTAATATATTATTAGATCCAAGAACGCTCCATCTCAATCAAAAAGAAAAAAAAACTATTGCTATCCTTAGCTTGTACATGCGGCTCCATCCTAAAATAAAGATTACTAGCTTGTACATGCGGCTCCATCCTAAAATAAAGATTACTAGCTTGTACATGCGGCTCCATCCTAAAATAAAGATTACATGCAGTTTAATTTGATTTTTTTACATGAAATCCTTAAATGTTTCACGATTTTAAGCATTGTCCATCCCCCACTCTCTCAAAAGAAAAAGAAGATTGATCACGTCCAATAAAAAGCTGATCAGCCTCCAAGCCATTCCGGAAGAAACGAATGACCAGCCTCCACGTAAAAAAAAATCCATCAGCCCTAACTCCAATCAAGTTTGCTTCAAGTACATGTAAAAAAATATCAACTTTAAGTTTATTCAAGCTAGCTTCTCATACATGTAAAAAACTGTTAAATGGATCCACACCACTCCCTACGAATTGATCGATCAACCATAAAGATAGATCAGCCAGGTAAAATAAAAAGATTAATGAACCCGTAGTCCTTTCAAGCTAGCTTCACGTACATGTAAAAAACAGCTTCAGCTTCACATGCTTGTTAATAAATAAAACAACTTCACATGTTTCCATCCATCCGAGTCCATCCATGAGCTTGCTTTGGCTCTCCATGCGGCTCTCATTGGGCTTCAATTCATGAAAAGGATGACACTGCGTATTGTAGGGATATCTCCAAGTTGGCGAACTTGCAGAATATCTGGACGACACTGCCGGCAACTAGTGTGCTACACGCTCCCACACAGCATGAGATAAGGAACATGATATCTGGTCGTTTAATTGCTAACCAGTAAAATATCATCATACACTTCCTATATCAGGATCACTGAACAAGGTTTCCAAGCGAGACGACAGAGAAAATAAAATTCAAGCCTACAGAAAGTTTAACTAATCGAAATATTTGGATGAGGAGCAGATGAGGCAGTGTGCGTGCGGATGGGGTGTCGATGTGAATGGTAGCTTCGGGAATGGAATTTTGTAAGAAGAATATGCGTTGCCCTCCATATGATGAATTGATCGAAGGGGATATAATTGATTTGAGGACAGTTATTATTGGACATATGTGGGTAATTCTTTCTGTTCCATGCATATGGCCACAATGCAGCCCACATATACATTATTACTGATAACTTGGCATGCCGGGATGATATTTATGGCTACTACGTTAAGACAAGCTCGGGTCGCAACCAAGACATTTCCTATTGTTACCCGTAGTAGGGAACAAGGATTAACCGGAGAGTTAAAGAAAGAAAGAAAACATGATTTACGTAGCCGCTGTCCCGTATGTCCTTGACCACACGTAGCAGCCTTCACAATGATTCTGTGCACCTATGTTGTCGGTCTTGCTTTGGGATCTGTGGTCTTTTCACTGTCGCCTAGCTACAAAGAAAAACTATCAACTTCCGATATCCTTTTGTAGAAACAAAACCTATGTTCAACACATCAATTCACGATCTCCTTCTCCATGGTCCCAACCACTATTCTAACTCCATGTTCGAGCCTTTGATCCACTAGCTTCATCGCCATTGGCTGCCAGGTTGTTACCTTTGGACATACAAGCCTGCGATCCACCAACTTCCTCGATATCGGCAGCAAGGTTCTTGCCTCCAAAGTAGGCACATCTGGAGGTTTTGGATGCTGCATCAGTACATGTATATGGTGGGTAACAATTGTTGTAATATTACAATGATGGTGGTGGCACTGAGTACCCGCCTTCTAGGCATGAGGTGGATGACATTTGTTTAGGTTCCTTGCATTTATTTATAATAAAATATATATGTACCAACAACTTTTAGAGAAATAATTGGTGGAAATAGTTCATTGGTTTCAAACATTTAGAAATCTAAATCATTCCATATCGGAGTCCCCGAGCTTTAATATAGTGTGACCAATAGTAAGAGCTTCTGAACATTGTTATGTTTTATATGTAGAATGCAATCAAACATGTTTTTACTAAACTATTAAATCTTAACGTGTCTTTGGGGGTTTGTTGAAAATTAATAGTTTTAGGGGGGCCTAACACTGCAAATGCTGCCAAAATCAAAAATAAGTGGAGGGCACATAAGAAAATTAACACTACACCTTTGTATTTCACCTTCATAACTTACTATCATCATTTTTCACATGGCCATAAGTCAACCGAGTGAATATCAAAAGCGGCCATCTTACAGGGTGGTATAAAAACATAAACTAGAAGCTTAGTCACTAACAAAAACTACCTTAATTAATTTGTTAGTTGAACTGTACGGTGAAAAAAAGGTGAAGTGAGACATGGAACTATCTCTGCCTAAACATGCGTTTACACATGGAACTGTACGTAACATTCTCTAGAGTCGCAATAGAAGGATGGAATAGGTGTAATAGTATATAAATAATTATCTAAAGGCATGGAAAAAACTTTTAGAATAATTCTTCTTCAACAAGGTGTTGCTACTCACCTCTTATTAGACAAGAATAATTCCATGGAAAATTGATATACTATAACCTTTCGTCGAAATAATAACTAACATATCAATGATAACATGATATGGCAGGATGGATATGGTCTACTGATATACAGAAGTAATGGAAATGTGCATTTGTATTTGATGGAAACAGCTCATTCATACCTCACATCGATGCTCTATATTATCTGATATTTAAGTATCATTGCATATTTGAGAGCTTGAATATTAATAGGGGTACGGGGCAACTCCCAAAGTCAATCCCATGCATGAATAAAGTGGATAGGCATAATGAAATTAATAGTTTCACTACCTTAACTATATCCGTTCAACAATACAAACATGGGAAAAGGATAAGATGAAGGGGGAGTATAACGTGAACACGTAAGGGAAAAAGTTTGACCTACAGGCGGAAGATGATAGCTATGATGGAGGACAAAGACGGCGTGTTAGTTGGCTTTGATTCTCACTAATATTAATGTGCCTTCTGGAGGATGAACTCAGCCCGGATCCAACCTAGCTATAGGAGATGAGATCCATGCCCACAAGGCCACAACGAATCAACGACAACATCGAAGTTTCTCTTTGTGCAGTTGGACATCAACCGACGACATCAATCTGGGAGTCAATGGAGAAAGGGAGGGCATCTTTGCTCTATGAGTGGATGGACATCAACCGGCAACACCAATATTCGGTGTTAGTTATGCAATGAAGTTACATCCAACTTATTGTGCATTATTCGGTGTTAGTTATGCTTAATGCCTGTTTATGAGAATTTTTGTTTCTACTTTGGTTACTTCTCAATATATTGGCTAGCCTCCACTTGTACTAAGTAGAAATACTACTTATGCATCCAAAATCCTTAAACCCGGTTTTGCCATATGAGTCCACCATACCTACCTATACGTGGTATTTCCATGCCATTCGAAGAAAATTTGTATCTGCCATCTCTAATTTTCAAAATGAATTTCCTTTTTGTCTGTTTGTACCGCTCATGAAGCAGAAGGGGGTGGCCGATATTTTTCCATGCTAGATGTGCTATTCTCAAGATGAGTGTTTATTGACTTGTCATTGCACGAGAGTACAATGGTAATAGGGATGCCCAGTTCCGAAATGAAAATACATTTACTTGATGTTGTGAAATAATAAATTCCTTGGAAAGTGTTGGTATGGATGGTACCCATGGATACGGCTAGCCATGGATTGTGAAAGAATGGTCGAAAAAAGAATAAACTTTATGTTCTATTTGGGTACCGCTTATGATATATCTAGCCTGGAAAAGTATTGAAAATTCTTGGTTGTTTTCGTTGACACCAAAGGCATGCGACCCAAAATATTTTTCTCTCTCAATTTAAGCTTTGAGTGTTGGCACCTCTACAAATCCCTACTTCCCTTTGTGAAGGGCTTATCTATTTACTTTATGCAATTTTTACTTTTATTTGAGTCTCCATGTTCTCTTATAAAGCACCCACTAGGGGGCACTATGATCATACTTGTGTATTGGGTGTAGCTAATATTTGAGTGCGTTTCATGAATAGATCGATGATTAAGCATGATGTGCTAGGGATAACCTTCTTTAGTGTTGATATTTTGGAAGACATGGTTGCTTCTTAGTATGCTTGAGTATTAAAGTCTTCATGTCAAAACTAGACTATTGCTTTGAACCATCTAAAAGTCCAAATGTCCATGCTACATAATAAAAAGAATATGTGATGAACATGTTAGGCATCATTCCACAACAAAATTCTGTTTTCATTATTTACCTAGTCGAGGACGAGCAGGAATTAAGCTTGGGGATGCTGATACGTCTCCAACGCATCTATAATTTATGATTGTTCCATACTGTTATTTTATCATTCTTGGATGTTTTACAATCATTTTATCGCAACTTTATATCATTTTTGGGGACTAACCTATTGACATAGTGCCCAATGCGAGTTGTTTTTTGCTTGTTTTTTTACTTCGCAGAATATCAGTACCAAACGAAGCCCAAATGCAACGAATTTTTTTGGAGATTTGTTTTGGACCAAAAGACAACTTCAAAGCCAAGGAAGCACCTGAGAGGAGGCCCATTGGGCCCACAAGACACTAGGGCGTGCTAGAGGCCCAATGCGCGCCCTGGTGGGTTGTGGGCCCATGGGAGTCTCCTCCACCGCCTCTCAGCTCTATAAATCCTTAGAAATTCCAGAAACCCTAGAGGAGTCAACGAAACACAATTCTAGCCCCCGCAAGTTCCAGAACCACGAGATCCAATCTAACACCATCACGGAGGGGTTCATCATCCTCATTGGTGCCTCTCTAATGATGTGTGAGTATTCAGTAGGTAGTAGCTAGATGGCTTCCTCTCTCTCTTTTGATTCTCAATATAATGTTGTCTTTGAGATCTATTTGATGTAATGACTTTTGTGGTGTGTTTCTTGGGATCCGATGAAGTTTGAGTTCATGATTAGTTTCTATCCATGAACCTTATTTGAGTCTTCTTTTGATGTCTTATATGCATGCTTATTTATAGCCTCGTATTTCTTCTTTGAATCTTTGGTTTAGTTAGGCCGACTAGATCATTTTTTCTTGGCATGGGAGGAGTTGCTTTGTGATGGGTTCTATTGGGGATGTAACTCCGTGGTGTGACTCGCCCAATTGGGTCGGGTCAATATAGTGGTGGCTTTTGAGTAAAACTTAAGATGGACCGTACCATGAATACAAGGCAACGAGGCGGTTGTTGAGTAAGCCGCCAGGCGGCCCAAGCACAAAGAAACCGGCAGCTCAAGGCCCATAGGGCAGAAGACGTCAGGAGACTCCTTGCTTGAGAGACAAGGCATGTTAGAGACATGTTAGGTTACGAGTCATATCATGGCCTGGACTCTGTTGTAAGCCCTAGGGTCTCGACCTATATAGAAAGGCGAGTCCCTAGGACAGAAAGGCTTAAGTTGGATACTCTCAAAAGCTAGGTTAGCAACCCTTCATCCTTGTAATCGAGGTCTCCATTAATATAGACACAGAGCAGGACGTAGGCTATTACCTCCTTCGGAGGGGCCGAACCTGGGTAAACCTGCATCCCGTTCTCGTTCGATCCCTTTGAGTCACCACCCAACGGCGATGGCCTCATAGCTAAGTCCTTGCATGAGGACATCTGCCATGATAAAACCACGACAGTTGGCGTCCACTGTGGGGCTCTTGCATGGTAGGGTTAGGTTCTCAAAGGGAGCTCTTCCGGGTTTCGAGAGCTATGTGATCTGACGTATGACCAGGAGCCACCCGAGTCAGACGTCTGCAAGATCAACATCGATGACTCAGGCTGGGTCCCCAAGGCCGACTCACTTGAGTACGGGTACCGGGTCCCCTTCGGCAAGATCCACATCTTCATCGTCCAGGTCGGTGTGGCGGTGCTCGAGTTAGACGTCTGCGCCAACCTCGTCGAGCTGGCTCGGCACAGCCAACCTGACCGGCCTTAGTCACACCTAAGCTATGACACCAAGGTTTTTGGTAAGTTTCGTGAATCGCCTCTTATGGACACTACCTCTGCAACAGGGGTCAAGATGGCTCGAGACCCCCCCCCCCCGTCTGTGGCAGGTCAGATTGATCATGAGGTGCTCTGGGGGCTAAGTTTAGGCATCGGCACGGTAACCAGGCTCCTCCAACCAAGTCTAAACATTTCAGTCCCAACCAATATCATGTTTTCACCACCAGCACTTGTAAGCGTGACAGCAAGATCAAGAGTAGGGCAGTCAACATGGCAGAGCCAGCGGTTCCTAGATACCTCAACTGGTCCAAGCATCCGATCATCTGGAGCAGGGAAGATCATCCTCCCTGGGTTGACAACCCTAGCGGGTTAGCTTTGGTGGTGGCACCTCAAGTAGGCGGTTACACTTTGACCAATGTCCTTATGGATGGGGACAACATCATTAACATTTTATAGTATGAGACCTTTCGTCGGATGAACCTGTCTGAAAGCTCGTTACTTCCTTCCACAATGGTGTTTCATGGGATTGTTCGTGGAAAGTCGGCCTATCTGATCAGGCAGATCAAACTAGATGTTACTTTCGGTAATGAGTATGAATATAGGTGCATCCCTTGATGCTTGAGGTAGTCAATATAAAGATCCCATATCATGCCCACTTTGGGTGGCCAGCTTACGCTAGCTTCATGGCCCGACCTTGTTACATTTATCTCAAGCTCAAAATGCCTAGACGTAAGGGTACTATCACCATGGATGGAAGCCAGAAGATAGCTCAGGAGTGTGAGGAAGGGGACACAGCCTATGCCGAGTCGGCTTGCACAACCGAGGAGTTAAATTTCTACAACGCTAATGTAGATTTGGCTGATATGAGCCCTCTCAAGAAACCCAACACCGATTCAAAACCTCCACTCAAATTCAAGCCATCCGAAAATACTAAGCAGATAGATTTCACGCCGGGCGACTCATCCAAGCAGTTCACTATAGGGACCAGCTTGGACCCTAAATAGGAAATCACGCTCATCAAGTTCATCTGTGAGAATCAAGACATCTTTGCATGGAAGACTTCTAACAAGCTTGGAGTCCCGATAGATCTCATTGAGCACCACCTTAACCTGGACACAAAGATGAAACTAGTACGGTAATATCTCCGACGATTCAATGAGGAGAGGCACAAGGCTATTGTTGAAGAGGTAGCCTAGCTCCGAAATGTCGGGTTTATCGTTGAAGTCTTTCATCCTGAATGGCTGCCTAACCCGATGCTGGTTCTGAAGAAGAATGGCACTTGGCGCATGTGTGTTGAATATAGAGATCTCTATAAGGCTTTCCTGAAGGATCCTTTTGCTCTCCCACGTATCAATCAGACCATTGATTCTACGACGGGTTGTGAACGGTTGTGTTTCTTGGACGCTTACTCCAGCTACCATCAGATCAAGATGTTCGTTGAGGACCAGTAGAAGACAACCTTTATTACACTTTTCGGCGCTTTCTGCTACGTCTCCATGCCTTTCGGGCTGAAGAGTGCTGGGGCGACTTATCAACGGTGCATTCAGAACTGTCTTCAACATCCGATTGGGTGGAATGTTTAGGCCTATGTTGATGACATGATTGTAAAATATCATAAGGAAATACTCTTGGAAGATACCTCAGAGACGTTTGGAAATCTTCGAGTATATCAGATGAAACTTAACCCAGCCAAGTGCATTTTTCGTGTTCCCGCATGCAAGCTATTTGGATTTCTGGTGTCTAAGCATGGCATCGAAGCTAACCCAGACAAAACTGAAGTAGTATCTTCACTTGCCCCACCAACAAACATCAACCAGGTCCAACACCTGGCAGGTCACATCGCAACCCTAAGTTGTTTCGTAAGACACTTGGGGAGAAAGCTATCCCTTTTCATTAGGTTTTAATGAAAACAGGTGACATTAAATGGATGGATGCTGCAAATGAAGCCTTTGATGCACTCAGGAAACAACTAGTTAATCCGCCCATCTTGTCCACTCCTAACAAAAAGAGACAATGGTCCTGTATATCGCTGCTAATTCCAAGGTGGTGCGTGTAGTAGTGGGCGTGGAACAGAAAAAAACAGGTAAGTAGTATCCAGTTTATTTTGTTAGTGAAGTTTTAAAGTTTTCTAAGCAGTGTTACCCGCATTGGCAAAAGCTTGTGTACGGGATTATGGTTAGTTCAGCACCCCTTGGTGATATCAAACAAAACCGGGAGGCCACTAGACGAATTGCTAAGTGGGCAATTGAGCTGGGAGATCATCACCTAAAATATGTGCCTCGAACTGCTATTAAGTCCCAAGCACTAGTGGATTTCACCAATGACTCGACAGAATTTTAGATCCCGAAGGATAGGCTGGATAATACCTACTAGACTATACATTTTGATGGATCTAGGCAACTAGAGGGCTCGGGGGCTGGAGTCATAGTTTCTTCCCCTCGAGGTGATCAGTTTTGTTACGTACTAGGACTTATGTTCCCTTGTACTAACAATGCAGCCAAATACAAGGCTCTCCTTCATGGGTTGAGGATAGCAAAGGATATGAATCTAAGCCGGGTCAGGTGTTTCGGCGACTCAGATTTGGTGGCTCAACAAGTTTTAGGGACTTGGGATTCTAAAGACCCCAAGATGGCGGCTTATCAACGAGCAGTCTTGGATGTGGTGGGTCATTTTCAAGGCTATCAAGTTGAACATATAGACCGCCTGCTCAATGAGGCGGCCGATGCCATATCACGACTCAACTCACAAAGGAAGCCAGTTCCCCCAATGTCTTCTTAGATGTCCTTCATAATCCTTCTGTTAAACTAGCATCTGATGAAGATATTGCTATTCCAGACCCAAAGGAACAATTGGTGGCGGCGCTCCATGCTACCCCGGCCTATATTGTTCCTTATCTGGCATATTTGACTCGAGGTGAGCTTCCAGCTAATGAAACCATAGCTCAACGACGAGTTACATCGGCAAAGCAGGAGGGGTGTTTTCTAGCGTTGTGTTTCCCCCGAGGAAGCTCAGGAGATCCAATGAGATCCATGCTAGCGACTATGGGCATCATGCCGGCTCAAGATCATTCGTGGCAAAAGCTTCCCAGCATGGGTTTTATTGGCCGATGGATCATGCAGACGCAACAGAAATTGTGTGCAAGTGCGATGGGTGATAGAAATTTGGTCGACAGGCTCACGTGCCGGCTCAAGAGTTACGCATGATTCCAATTACTTGGTTGTTCGCAGTTTGTGGGCTTGACATGGTTTGTCTGTTTAAACCATCTTATGACAAGAAGACCCATGTCTTGGTGGCGGTTGATAAGTTTACCAAATGGGTTCAAGCGGAGCCATTCAGTAGTTATGATGCAGAGACCGCAGTCAAATTCTTGAAAAAATTGTTTTTTCTCTTTGGTACCCTCATAGCATCATCATTGATAATGGTACCAATTTATCTAAGGGATCCATGGAGCAGTTTTATCAACGGGAGCATATCCGGCTTGACTTGGCAGTGGTGGCGCATCCACAGTCCAACAGACAAGGTGAACGAGCTAATCAGGAGATCCACAGAGGGATTAAACCCAGGCTTATGGTACCACTTGAGCGCACTCTGGGTTGTTGGGTTGAAGAACTCCCTACCATACTTTGGAGTATTCGCACAATGCCAAATAGATCCACTGGATACACACCTTTCTTTTTAGTGTACGGGGTCGAGGCGGTTCTGCCAAGTGATATTCATCATGATTCGCCTCGAGTTACCGCTTATGTTAAGGCGAACAATGAGCTAGCATGACAAGATTACTTGGATGCCTTGGAAGAAGAACATGATTTGGTAGCATCCAGATCTGCCATTGATCAGCAAGACCTACGTTGCTATCATAGCCGTAGAGTGTGAAGCTGAACTTTTCAAGAAGGCGACTTGGTGCGACGAATGATTCAAGATCACACAGGTATGCATAAGCTTTCACCACCTCGTGAGGGTCCTTTCGTCATTAGCAAGAACCTTAACAACGGTTAATATTACCTGGTGGACCTGCGAGAAGTAAAATACACTTCCGAGGAGGAGACAACCCGAGCCTGGAACATCGCTCAACTGCGACCTTATTGTACTTAGAGGGGCCACCGGCTCTCTTTTGATGTAATTTTCTCTTTACAAATTATGTATATACTTCTTATATGTTCAAATATAATAAAGCCGGCACCCTCGAAACTCGGGGTCTCTGTTGTTTCAGCCTATATATGAGCACGACTCTTTATTGTTTGTAACATAGGTCACTCGGGGGCTTCCAACTCATCGAGTTTAGCTTTATCACCCTTTTGGACCCAACAAAGACGCCACAATACGTGGTTAAACCTGCTTGTATGCTTGAAGCGACTCCAATCAAATGACCCCATCTACTCTTGTAAGTTAATACTTTTTAGGACCCTAAACTTTTCAAGGTTAAAACATTGGCTGAGTCCTGTGAGAGACGACATACAGAAAGCTAGGATAAACCATGGGTTATCATACCCGATTCATTGAAGCAAGACTTGAGCCTCGAAAGCTAGTCTCTTTTTTTGCCGAGTCTCATTGAGATGACCCACTAATAAAACCTATATGATTTTTTCACATTGGAAATTTCAAGCATGGTATTGTACTTTTACCGCCTCGTACCAGAGCAACTGGTCTAATGAATTATGGTTATATTATGGCCGGGTTCAAGTTTTATATCTTCAAGATTATTGAAGATTCCGGATATGAGTCTTAACAATCAAGATCCTTTGCCAACTTATTCTTTGACCAGTGTTTCTGTCAACAAATCAATTTGAGCATAACGACATAGGCATACAAGGGTAAGTAAAAGAATGGCAAAATCATATCTCAGCAACACAGTTTAAAGGGCTTTGCACGAGAAAATATGCATACATGCACGATGACATGACCAAGGATTCAAGAAAGGTTTTAGACTACCACTATTACAAGCACGCAATGAAGCTCCAAAATACTCAAGTCATTCTAATTACTTGGGGGCTGACTGACGGTGTCCTTGACTAGGGGGTACTCACCACGTCGTCTCCCGACAGGTGGGTCGGGCCGAGGACCCCCAGGGCGGTTCATTAATGGGCCAGTTCAGACAGCCCATGATGCATACAAGGAAGATTCCATATGACTTGGTGATCAAGACAAGGACACCTCTCCACCGACATAGCCGACTAGGACTCTTGTTATCCTAGGCCTCTGGTGTGTTATATAAGCCGAGGCCAGGCTATTCATTAGGGATAATTAGATCATCATAGATCATATCATCATACGAGCATAGATCTTATGGTTTAGACCACTACATATGATCTCGAGGTAGATCAACTATGTACTCGATACACCATCATCAATACAAACAAAGCAAGACGTAGGGTTTTACCTCCATCAAGAGGGCCCGAACCTGGGTAAATACCGTCTCCCTTGTCTCCTGTTACCCAGCGATCCGAGACCCATGATCGGGACCCCCTACCCGAGATCTGCCGGTTTTGACATCGACATTGGTGCTTTCATTGAGAGTTCCGCTGTGAGATCGCTAGAAGGATCGATGACTTGTCTGCATATTGCAGTTTTTCTGGATAGCGAATTTGTGTTCGTTGTCCCCGTTTCCTCAAGTGTCACTTTGATGATTTCTTCAGTGGAATTGTGTGGAACTGTATCTACAACAACCCCGCAAAACTTCGTTGCGTTCCGATGGGGGAATGTATGGCAATCTTCGATATACCGGAGCCATGTCAAATCTAGATGGGAATATGGATGAGTTTAGGGCGAGGTGTCCAATATCTAGGTCGGACATCCGTTGGAAAATCCCATCATTCACCGGCTGCGGGGTTCCTATACAGATCACCCCTTAAAATTTCAGCTCGATCCGACCATCCAAACTCCTGGAAACGTCCAATCAGTACAAAAAATTTTGGATCTATTTTGTGTGCGAAAACGAATCCGACCCTACTTCATCTTTTTCATGAACGGGTTGACAAACACCCTATTTGAAGAAAATTTTCTCATCATCTTGGTTAGCCGACCAAGAGATCGGCATCATGAGTGCTAAATAAAAATCAAGAGAACCTCGTCATACGCAGGTTGTACGAGTCGAGTGCTTTGTTGCTTCACCAATCCAACATTGACCGCGTCACAAATTTTGACCTGCGTCGACATTGCCACGCCATCGCTTTTTCAAGCCGATGTCCACCATGCCGACCTGCTTTCACACGTCAGCTGGCATGGGGCTCTAGCGTGATCTTACTGACCTGTTGCGTCAGCTCGGATAGACTGGGGGCTTCGTCATCTCCTCATCAACCTGCTCTGGGGACATTAGCATCACCAGCCGACCAACTTCGACACCTCGGTTGTCATGAGACGGTGATGTCACCAGCCGACGTGCTTCGACACCTCGGCTGGCCAGAGACTTTGGTGTTACCAACCGACCTGCTTCGACACCTCGTCTGACATGAGACTTTGGCGTCACCAGCCGAGTTGCTCTGTCACCTCAACTAGAACGGGGGCTTTGCCATCTCTTCATCAACCTGCACCATGGACTTCGGCATCACCAGCCGACTAGCTTCGCCATGTTAGCTGGACCGAGGACTTCGCCTCGCCACATCGACGGTGCAGCGTTGCCACTTCGTCAAGCCAAACTCTTCGCCCAGCCACCTCGGCGCCCAGGCCATATTCTTTTAATTATTTGCTTCACTTAAATTAACTAAGTAGAAGAATTTAAAAAAAAATTATTACCTTTATTTGTTATTACTCTTGGCTTGCACTATATTGTGTGCATAGGTAATCGACTTCGGATGTGTCATGCGGTCACCTTGGCGTGCCTACATTGTCGTCCCGCCGCCATCAACCAGATTGTGTTGTCGACATGGTCGACGGATGTGGGGGCTTCGCCGTCACGCTGCGGCAACGACCCCATCTGCTCGACTGGACTGGGGTTTCTCCTTGGCCTTTTGGAAGTGTTGTGTCTTCACTTCATGAAGCCGAGCTCTTCTTCGGCTACCTCATGACCGTCTTGGGGACTGGGACCTTGACCCACTACAAGCTCCACACACGTCACAAGCGCATTAACCTACCAAGTTGCTTTCATGCTCAACTTTTTTCAATTTTAACTTTTGTTCGGTTTGACCAAGCATTATATTCGTGTTAAATAAAAAAATTCCTTATTAAAAACACTTTTTACCATGATAATTGGGGGCTTCGTCATCACGCTGCCGAACTACTCTCCTCGGCTGGACTAGGGGCCTCGACGCAACAATCGTCTTGCGTTGCCACTTCTCGATCGGAGCTCTTCGCTCGATTACATCGGGCTTGGGGGCTGGGACATCAGCCAAACCGAGGACTACGTCTTCATACCGCCACAACCCCGAACCGCACCGAGCACGCTAACCAGCTAAGTCATTTTCGTGCTCAGCTCTCTTTGAAATTTACTTTTCGTTTGGTGCAACCAAATATTATATTTTTTGGTAAACAAAAAAAATTGTTTGTTAAGAATTTTCTTATCCGATTTAACCGGGGGCTCTTAAATTTGTATGAGCTGTTTTTATAATAACTGTGTTTTCTTCTTAGTCGTTGCAAAGTCTTTTTCTACTACTCCTTTCTCCAACACTAGCGTGTGGTCAATAGTCGGATAGCCTGGTTTGTTTCTAAAGCTGTTCGAGTTTAGTTCGCTAAACATGCCTCAGAGAAACACTTCGCCTTCGGGATATGGAGCTTGAAGCCAAAGGTTGTTCCATTTGGAGTACGGAGATCGGATGTATCATGTTAAAGCACGTCCGAGGCACAAATTAAATTTTCGACCAATTTTGGATTGGCACAATTTTCTTTTGTCCAAACATAAAGGTTTTTTTGCATAAGTTTTTTTGTTATTTCCGAGGATAACTCTTGCAATACAATGCCAGATGCATTTCATGCATCGGCAATATGGAAGGGGGTCTGCGGTTAACACCGAACCCACCAAACACCGAGGTACTCCATGCAGTCCTCGCAAAAATGTCCTCAGTATTTCACATTTATAAGCATTAATTTCGAGTTGTGTCTTTGATCTATAGATTGATTGCCCGTCTCCTATGCTTACTCTTACGTTTCCGCTTTGTTCGACTAAGGGGTAAAGGGACAACCACTGCGATTGTCATTTTCAAGTTAACTGGTTAAGTGCCTCAGTTGGAGAAAGCCAAAAGATGACTATCAACACAAGCGTAAATCGGTCACCGAACCGCAAGCGGTGTTCAACCAAATATAGCCGATTGAGGTTATCCGAGTAAAACGAAGGGCCTTTCTTTCTTGAAAAGGCCAAGTCGTGGGTAGTTCGATCTCGAATAATCTGAGGAGTCGACGTATACCGGGGGCTATTAAGTTGCCCCCAAACATATGCTCCTATGACTAATTGAAAAGTTATAAAGCCTGGATATCTGATTGCTTTGTTCCGCTAAAACCACTGCCTCCGGGCACCAAGATGTCGGCTAAGGATTGTCATTGCGGAAACACCCTGCATAGCATCTACAAAGGGGTAGAAGCCGATGATGGGCCACTCTCAAATGATAAACGGTTACAAAGGAGTCAAAATATCATATACATAAAAGAATTAGTATTCCATATGCGAGTGCTGCCTTCCATAATCATCGTTATAAAGCCATAAATATGCATCAATTTGATTTAATATTTTGGCCAAGCTGGGTTGCCTGGCTCCTGTGCTTATCCCCTACGTTCCCGATTGTTCGGCTAGGGGGTAAAGGGAGCACCTCTGTGATTGTTACTTCCGGGTCATCTGGGTTAGTAGCTCAGACTGAGTGAAGCCAAAATCTAGCATCTTAAGGATATAATTGGTCAGCAATGACAGAAGTGAAAATTTTGGTTCATTAAAGACCACAAAGTTCGGGAACATTCTCCGAACTAAATCCTCAATATTACTCCTCCCGCATTGATCGGAGTTGGGGATTCATGATCATGGTTAACATGATTGTTGGAAATATGCCCTAGAGGTAATAATAAATTGGTTATTATCATATTTCCTTGTTCATGATAATCGTTTATTATCCATGTTATAATTGTATTGATCGAAAACTCAGATAGATGTGTGGATACATAGACAACACCATGTCCCTAGTATGCCTCTAATAGACTAGCTCGTTGGTCAAAGATGGTAAAGGTTTCCTAGCCATGGACATGAGATGTCACACTGCAAGGGATCTGGTATATTGTGACGAGCTACTATCGTCATGCAATATCCAAGAACGTCATGGAAAACCTCGTTGTGACGTATTTTGAGCGTCACGAGCATCGTCACTGAATCACCATCACAGATTCCTCCTAGTGATGTGACGCGCGAAAGACTGTCACCGAATATGGGACCTTCCATGACGATGCAGATGGTGCACCGTCACTGGCATAACACCTAGGAGTCCATCCCATGGCCCTAAAACATCACCGATTAGCGTCACCAAGGTGGATGACGTCATCTATGATGTCATGTAATTTTATTAGAATTTATTTCTCTAAAAAATTGGAATTATTTTTCATTTTTCTGGTATTTTTTATTTTTCCAATTTTTTAAATAATTATTTATTTTTGGAATATTTCTGTCAATTACATTTTCATTAAAAATTAAATATTTTCGAGACATTTTCAAATATTATTTTGTAGAATTATTTTGTGAGTGTAATATTAATTATTTTTTAAGTTAATTTTATATCATATTATTTTTGGTAACACTTCCAAATTTACTTTACTACAAATTTTGAATCAAAATTCAATTTTAATACATAAACAATATATACTCGACTGCCAAATAACAATATATATTTAACACAACCGAATATCATCGTACATTCAAAGAAAATGATAACAAATAACTTGCAATATGAAACTAACATAATTAAAGAAAAGCAAACTACGTATGTTCTAGATATCACCACCATGTAATGAAACTAATGTAACTAAAGAAAAGCAAATTATGTATGTTCTAGATATCACCATCACGTAATGATGGCCTTCATGAACCAGTAGGTATGTTGCTTAGTTTTGAGTTGCATGTTTCCGTAAGAGGAAACTGATAAGGTTGTCTGTTTCCTCTTGCTTCTTTTCATAGGATTTCATCTTCTCTTCCTGGCTCTTCTTCAAAGCTTCCATTTCTTGTTGTTGCTTCTTTTGCATCTCTTCAAGTGCGGACTCTTGCACTTTAACTCTTTCGGTTAATTGTCGCTGATACATCTCGTGTGCCTCAATTGCCTCTCTCTTCTGTTGCTCAACTCTTTCTTCTAGCTCTCGAACACGTTTTGTGGAAGCGGAGGTCCTAGACCTCCTAGATCTTGATTGGTAGCCCATAGTGGAAAGAAAGGTGCTTGAGGAGCTATGCTCCTTTAGAACATCAGCCACAACCTGTGTTTTCTCATCTTCTAGTTGTGCTTCACTCTTTTTATTTTGCATGGTAGTCTGTACAAGAAAGTATTGTTTGATAAGTTAGAGGGACATGAAAGGTTAGATTATACACTTATAAAAGCATAGATAATAACCGTAAACACCTATAAAACTGAGATACATGTCTGTATGATATTAAGTATGGTTCCCTAAATAAAGTAATCCGAAACTTGCAAAACATATATGAGGGAGACTTTTCATCTGAAGCATAGCTAGCAGCAACCAACAACAGAATAAGCAACATATATAGGAAGTAGACAAAGCCAACAAAGATAAAACCAGAAGCATACAACAATGGAAGGCATCATCACAACAACAATATAAGTAGCAGCCAATAGCAAAACAGTGATGCAACACCAACAGGTATTCAAGTCATCGAGAAAAGAGAAAGAAAACTCACATAAGCGTTAAGTGCAGCCGTGCTCATACTTCCAGTCTTTCTTTTCGTATGGGTCTCTTTGAAGAAGTCAATTGGACTAGGGTCCTCATTGTTGTACTTGTGTTTTTTCTACAAGTTGTTCGAAATAATCATTATTCCATATATGAAGTCATGTTGTATTCGACATGGGACAACAATGAGTTAGCTAGAATACTTACAATTTGGTGGAAATGGGAAGGATAAGACCTAGAGCCTGTAGTTTGTTGATGCTTGACAGCTTCTCTGGTATCCTTGTTCTTTTGACAAAGTTCCTGTATGAAACAAATGAATATTAGTATTATAAGTAGTGTTGTTGCTCGTATCAAAGTCACAACAAAAGGAAAATCGTAAGGAAGGTAAACTTAAGATTCAGTATAGATGTTTCTAGTGGCATATTTGACTAGAGACCTTTTTCTTGGATCTGACCATTTTTTGACAAGGGCTTCCCAATTTTCCTGACTCACATTGGGTGGCTTATTGGCTAACGCTTCTTCAAAGGTAAGGCCATTATTATAATCCCTCTTCAACCTATAACGTTGTTGTCAAATACTTTTCTGGAGTATAATTTTGCATACACTTCTGGACAGCTCCTCTTTTGGATCCATTTCAAAATGTTTTTGAAAACAATGAGTGGTAATATAAATCATTAAATAACAACAAAACATGCGAAAATGAGAATCTGAAGAGTGAACAAAATGTCTCACCGCTACATGACAAATAGCCTGAGGAATATGATGGTCTAGGCCGTCTTTCCTGTAATCTTTGCAATGTGTAGCAACATGCATGTCGCTACGGACATGTATACCACACTGAGAAGTAAGCTTGGCTTCTTGGACAGGGTCAAGAGGTCTCACTCTACTAGCTGAGAACTCAATCTTCATCTTCCTCCCTCCGTTCCTTTTAGCATAATCCTGTAGTCCATGCCCCATGGTTGGTCTATGTTTACCCCTCTTTGAGGTTTCTGGATTAGTTGGACGAGTGGAGCATACTACAACACGTACATCACAAGGTAGCAGAAAAGGTCGAACTTTATAATTTCAAAGTGGAAACTAGAATGCAAACACTGTTAAGTGATGATATTGCATATACCTTGGCCACATACTGTAACTGTGCTATCAATTTGGCAAGAGGTGTTTGTCATGTCTTGAGAATGTTGCATCTCTGTATCATCCTGGGGTGTATTGCTGTCCTTGGAAGTTTGGAGAAGTGAACTGTCATTGTCACCCGATGGGATCTGTTCTGTCTGGTTAGGTTTTAATTTTGATGCTCTTGTGGTTCTTGTGGTAATAGGTATAGTAGGTTTGGTCCGAGCATGCTTTCTCCCTTGTGGCTTTGCAGAAGCTTGCTTTTCTTGATTCAAATAAGTTGGGAAAACATTGACGTTTAGATTGTAGAACAATTCATCAGAGGATACCAATTACTTGTGTAACTTAGTTGGCATTATAATTTACACATGATATGAACAACTTTTAGATTTAGGTGGTGTACCAACACTGATAAACACATGTTTGAGAACAGGTTAGAAAGAAATGTATTATGATCTACTATGTACTACACTAATATATATTACTCTTGCCTTTGAGATAAGTAGAGTTGGGTCATGCTCCTCTTCTTCCCAAGAATCCTCATTGGCATCATCAGCCTCCTCCTCATCATTTGGCTCATATTCAGAGCCACTACCAGCATTTTTACCTCTGTTCCTATTTTCTTCATGACCACTCCCATCGTATACCAGTTGACCAGCTAATTTTTTTATGTGTGCAAGAGGCGCTGCACCTCCTGCCGTGTTCCTCGCAACCCTTGCCAACCTGTTCCTCTCATACTCCGGAGTTACCGGCATGGCCGTACTACATTGGAAAAGAAGGATATCATGAAAATTAGCAAGCAATATGTTAACATATGGTGCAAAGTCAAAGCTGCGTAGAGACAGTTTGGTTCATGACTGAGAAGACAGAAATTATCCATACAAGTATACAAATAGTAACATCACAGTTCAAGGTGGAAAGGGTTCAAAAGAGTTACTGTTGATAGGTATTTCAGCAAACAAAATCTACTAAGAACCAAGTTATCTCTGAGTAGATTTGAATAGAATGCTAAACAAAACTACTTAGAAACAGAGAGCATGCAATTGTAGGTGCAGTTTTCAGTTAAATAGGTGTTACTTGTTTAGAAGAACACATTGGAAGTAATCCAATAGAATTCATATTCAGACTAAGGGAAAATGGTTAAAACATTAGAACGAGTAAGCCTTCACATGCATATATCAGACTCATGAGTTATACAAGTTCACTTTGCTTTCTGAAAGACATGAAACAGCAGAATACAACATTAGTTTTTTAGACTATCTAAACCAGTCTGACTAACCTTGTTAGGTAGCACCTAATTTAGCTTGGCCATCCTGTAGTTTAGCTTAGCTGCAGCAAAACAAGTCAGATTTGTCAAGGGTGAGGCAACTATGTAATCCACTCTGAGCAAGTCTGTTTATCTAGCTCACCTAAATACCAACAAAAAACACTACTGGATGCTCCCAGATTTCAGATAGATGAGGCAAGCAAAATACAAGAACTCGGCACACCTAGAAAACCAACACAAGCACTGAAGAGCATCAACCATAAGCAGATGTAATTGAAATGCACAGGAACCATATTATTTTAGTAACTGCTCTAAGAGCATAAATTAAACATGTACATATTTGATAATCGGTCCAAAGCAGCTACTAGGGCTCAAGGCGAGTCAGGGTGCAGGCACACAACATTCTGATTTGATTGGAGTGTAGTATACTGGAACTAAATGCACTATACTCTCATGTCAATGATTGTAGTATAATCAACCCCGGACCCACATGAATGAATCGATCAACACATCACCTTTCAAAATTTGGATTAGTTGGTAATGGAATAAACACACACTGTCTACAGATCTCATCTTATACAGTCTATCACATGGCCTGTCTACTAGAGTCCGTACAGAGCAGGAGCAGACTGTTCACCCGCGTGTAAAGCAAAGCAATTGGTGTGGAATATATTAAGAAAGAATGGCGAGATTGGGGATAGTTAACAAATCACGTACCTGACGAGATCGACGAACTTGCGGCCGGTGGCAGCACGTTCTCTAGTGCAGGTGGCAGCGTTCTCGCGGGTGAGGCCGGCGGCTCCTATCCTGCCAGTGAGAAGGGCCGCAGCGTTCGAGTTTACCGGAGCACGGAGGAGAAGCTCACGAGTGAGGCGGTGGCCGGAATCCCGTAGATGAGGAGGGGGCGGCTCACGACCTGGCTGGAGTGGGTGGATCGGAGGACCTCCGATCTGCTAGTGGCGATAATGGGGGAAGCGGAGATGGCCACGACAGGATATGAGGGAAGGGTAAATTGCTACGCGCGGGAATAGATCGTGGGGGCTGACATTTTTATGGTGACTGACAGGTGGGGTTGGATGCCAAAAAATTGCAAAAATGCAGGGAACATGTTTTTTTGGTGGAGGGAAACTAATTTTTTGACGTAATAAACATATACTATATTTTCAGAAAACTAGAGGCAATAATTATTTCTATGAGGAAAAAGTTGGGCAATGCTACGCTTTAGCCGACGGATTTTTTTAAAAGATCCTACGCATGTCGAGCCATAGGATTCAATGCGTGGAGCCATGAGATTCAATTGCGAGCTTTGCAACACGGATGATATTGCGTTCGGACGTGTGTAACAAATTACATATTGCAGAACTTTTGCAACAAAGGTGTTGCCGCAGACGAGCGCTAGACCGCCGACCAGGTCGTCTCACCACCATCCTCCTCTCTGATGAGGTGGCTACACCGCGCGTGGTTAACGGACATGGTGGAAGCGGGCAACAGGCACCACTACGACGACCGTGCCCAACCTCCAGTTGAACCGGCGCACCACAGCGGCGACCGCACCGGACCTCTAGCTCATGCCAAACCATGACCATCCTGTTATGCTAATGTTGCTGTCTGGGATGAAATGATAAAGAATACATGGATGTGGTCACGTTAGATTGAGATCCCGCAATAGCCTGATTGTTGCGATGGGGAAAATTGCAACAGCGGATGCAACAGCCATGGAGGCGACGTACCATTTGATTAAGATAGATCCAACAGATGCGAAGGTGACAGATGCATATGTTGTTATGAGTCGGTTGATGGCAAGCGTTTCCCCCCGCAAGAAAAATATGTTACATAGATTTGGTTTCAGAACTAGTAAATGGCGTTTAAGATCGAAAACTCATGAGATACTCAGAACAACGGCCTTGTGTCGCTTGACCTATGGCAAGTCGGGTGGCTCACCCCACCCCACCAGTAGTCGCCACTTTCCGCCCCCGTCTCTCCCCTCCTAGCCACCACCGGGGGTCATTGTTGGGCAAAGCCTGTGCGGTGGCGGTGGCAGCTGAGTATTTTCCAGCTGCTCTAGTGTTTGGCCTGTGCACTCGTGCATGGCCCCCTTGGACACGGTGTTGGTGCCGATGGCGCCCTTCAGCGCGGGAGCTGGGACCAAGGCATGGAGGCGGGCTGCAAAGCGGCAGGGCTCGACATATGCGAACCATGCCGCGCCTAGGGCGCCATGGCAAGAAGACGTTGTTAATCGTCAACTGGTTCACCGGGGAGATCCAACGAGTAATAGAGATAGGAATGTAGGGAGGATGAGTATCAGGGGGCAGGACGCTGGCTGCCGGCGGCAGATTGGCGGTGGCGCGGGAGATTGGCTCGAGGCGGGTGGAGGTTGGCAGGGAGATGAGTATATGTGTGCCACTTTTTTCTTTGGAAAAGATAGTGCAAGTTCATTTCTTTTTACATGAAGATAATGCATATTCCGATTTTCGCCGGGTTTTTCGTAATTAACTAGGCAATTCTCTTTTGCTTATTTAATAGATGAGGCAATCTTTGCCTCCATTTCAAAAAATAATAATGCATATTCTATCTGTACGTGTGTGTATGTCAAGTGCATTGTATGGCCAAGTGCAAATGATGGAAAAAAATAGTCATTCCCAAATAAACAACAAACTATGTCTAGAAACATTTATGACGAAGTAAAAGATAGTTTTAAAATGTACATAGTTTTATATATGTAACATTCTTTATAAACTTGACAAAAATCTAAAAGAGGTTCCATTTGTTTGAAGAAAAAATGCATTTATAAATGTTCACATCAATTTAGAATATTCAATATCTTAAAAAAACTGCTCAAAAAAAAATTCTCACTCACAAGAAAATCCAACTTAATAAAGAGTTCACTTCTCTTAAAAAATTATTTCATGACTAGAAAAAACAATAATCTATGTAACCTTGTTATCCTTGTTTATCAAAACTGAATGTGGAAAGTGCCTGGCCAAAGTGTAGCAAGTACTGCACATTAAGTTAGGGAAAATTTGGGCAGCATCTCCCCTGTAACTGGAGCGATATGGACATAAGAAAAAAGTTGACATAATAATCAATAATTCTACAATCAATAATTCTACAAACCTAGTTCACAGAACCCAAATAAGCAAAACTTCAGGAACCCAAATAAGCAAAACTTCAGGAAACAAGCAAACATATTGCTCGTTACTTCAATGAAGTAGGAGGATATATACGCCATTACAAAAATCATGAAACAAGGAAAAAAACTTCATTGGAGATGCAAACGTCCAAAAGCATGCTAAACTTCATCATCACTTGAGTGCTCACTTCTGTTTCCACTCAATCCATCATCTTCTTGTTCATCCTCATCGCTGGTACTATCTTCATCATTGTTCTCGGTAATTTTCTCAATCTCGACGATGATTTTAGGATCAACGGGTGTGCCTTCTTCATCATCACGGTCGAAAGTGTGAAACACCGGATCAACATCGTTCACTGTAAAAGTTGGCACTACGATATCTTCTTGTTATGCATCTGTAGCATTGAGCTCACCCGTCTCTGATTCAGGAACATCGTACAAATGTCTATGACTAAAAGTCTGTACCAGTTTCCAGTCTTTTCCAAGATGTGTGTCCTCCATGTAAAACACTTGCTCTGCTTGAGAAGCCAATATGAAAGGATCCTTTTTGTACCAAAGAGCCTTATGATTCAGACTTTTGAAGTACCCATCATCTCTCAACCCGGTCGTCTTGCTTGTAATATCATACCAATCACAACGAAACAAATATACTCACCTATCACCATGCTTGTTTTTCGAGTACATCAACTCAAGAACTTCCTTCAGAACACCATAGTACAGAATCTCTGCACCATTTTTAACTCCCTTTACCATGATGCCTGAATTTTGAGTTCTTCTCTTCCTCTCACGATCCAGAGTGTGATATCGAACACCATTCATGTTGCAGGCAGAGTACACCAGTAAACGCTTGTCTGGGCCACATGATAGCGAGTACAAATCCTCTGAAACATTCTTCTCTCCTATATTATGAATCTGTACATGATGACCACACATCAAAATCGATATAAGACACATAAAAACAAATATCTTACATGCTTCTCAAACCACGTAGGGAATTCCTTCTTAAGTGTCTAATCAATGTTAGCCACACCTTTCATACGTATCTCTTCTCAGCAAACCCTACAACATCAAACAAAAAATAAACACATCAAAATTCATTATCTCTATGAGCCAACCACATAATATGCATAAAAAGATGGCAAGAATACTTACTTCATGTACTTGTCTACATCACGACAATTATTAAGCACGTACCAAACCATTTCGTCGTACTCAGTATCATAAAGGTTCAGTTTTGACGCACCGAGATCTTTTGCAGCCATTGAAAAAATTGCCAGTTCATCAGAAGAAACATTCCTCTTCCCATCTTTGTTCCTATGTTCTTTGTTAAATCTTGTCTCAATATTTGTCAGATATCTAGAGTAGTAGGACAAGCACTCATCCACGACATATGCCTCCGCAATTGACCCTTCTAGCTTTGCTCTGTTACGAACTGTTCCCTTTAGGTACCCAAGCCTTCTTTCTATTGGATACATCCATCCATAATGCACAGGGCCCCTCAGAATTGCCTCTTCAGGAAGGTGAGCAGCTAAATGAACCATGACATCAAAGAAGGCGGGTGGAAAAATCCTCTCAAGCTTGCTAAGAATTACAGGAATATCCTCCTTCATCTGGTGAAGCACATCAACTCGAAGAGTTTTTGAGCACAATTGTCTGAAAAAATTACCAAGTTCAGCAATGGCCTCATATATGTCCTTCCTCACAAGCCATCTTAGTGCAGCTAGTATGACTTGCTGAAGTAGTATGTGACAGTCGTAGTATGTGACAGTCATGGGTCTTCAACCCATGCACTTTATATGTTTCAAGATCCACACATCTTGCTAGATTAGCAGCATACCCATCTGGGAATTTCACATTAGCTAAATACTCGTAGAATCTTTTCTTGTTCTCCTTGGTGAGATTATACTCTACCTTTTTCTTCACCATTCCGCCCTTTCCATCAGGTTTCAGATGCAGATCATCCCGGATTCCTAACATCTACAAATCTATCCTGGCATTTGTTGTATCCTTATTCTTTCCCTCAATCTCAAGTAGGGTCCCAAGTATATTTTCACATATGTTCTTCTCGACGTGCATCACATCAATGTTGTATGCTAATTTTAGGTTTGACCAATATGGCAGATCATATAGGCTAACCACTCCAGATTGGTTCATCGTTCTGAGTGCGCTTTCTCTTCTTATTGCCTGGATACTTCCCTGGTTTGAAATTCTTAACTTTCTCTAACTTCTCCAACACTTTGGCATTTGTGAACTTATGAGTTTCTCTCATTTCTCAACTGACACGTTGAAATCCTTGCTTCTCCTAAAACAATGATTGGTGGGAAGAAATCTACGATGCCCAACATACCCAAACTTTTTTTCCAGAGCCTCGGAGCAAGGGTTTTCATCACAGTGCACACATGCATAATAGCCTCTAGTGCTACGGCCTGATAGACTGGCTAGTCCTGGGGAATCATGAATAGACCACAAGAACGCATCATGCAAAGTAAATGGATCATCAGTCAATGCATCATACGTTTCCACACAAGTTCCCCAAAGCTTCATCATATCTTCTATCAATGGCTGCATAAATACATTTAACTCCTTTCCAGGTGCTTTTTTTCCAGGAATAAGCAAAGCCATCATGAAATTGGATTGGTCCATGCACATCCACGGCGGGAAGTTGTACAGGATGACAAAAACTGGCCACATACTATATGAGCTACTCATGTTTCCAAAGGGGTTGAATCCATCCATGGCAATGCCAAGCCTGAAGTTACGAGCATCTTTAGCAAACCAACCATACTCTCTGTCAAAGTGCTTCCATGCTTCACCATCAACTGGGTGTCTCATAACACCTTTCTCGGCGACCCTCTTCTTGTTGTGCCACCTAGCATCTGCCGACTGTTCCTTCGACACAAAAAATCTTTGAAGCCTAGGGATTATAGGAAAGTACCTAAGAACCTTGTGGGGTATCTTTTTCCTTCCCTCCGTGTCTTTCCATCTTGATGTCCCACACTCAGGACATGTGTGTTGTTGGCATAGTTACCCCAAAACAATGCACAATCAACTTGCATACATGAATAGTCTCATAACCAAGCCTAGCTTGACGGAGAACACTCTTAGCTACTTCATATGACTTTGGTATATCAGCATGTGGAAACGCCATGCTGAACACCTCAAGAAACATACTGAATCCTCTGTTTGTGACCCGGTTGTATGACTTAATGTAACATCCCAAAATTTAATTTTGGAATGTTATGAAATATAGCTATGCATCATCATCACTTTGTTTGAATGTAATGAATTTGTTGAAGTGCTTCTTTTGATTTTCTGAAAGGCCATTTCTATTTTCCCATGTATTTGTTTCACCTATTTGAAAACCTTTGGAAGTGTTCAAAGAAATAGGGGAGTAACATGACACTCCACACCAGGGGCATCTTAGTGAAATATTTGAACAATAAAACCAGGGGGTTATTTGAAAGTTTATCTCAAAAGGATTTAAAATCAATTAGGCATTTTTTTGAAAATAAATTTTAAAAAGATATTCAATATGATAGAGGGAAAATGTTCATTAAATAGAATTAATTGTCCTGATAATTTTGATATATATATTTCCTATGTTTGGAAATATTTTGAATGCATTAAAAGAGTTTTTACTGCCCTGTAAATAGATAAGGAAATGTTTTAAACCGAATCGGGCCGGCCCACGGTCTTTAATTCCCGAAACTACTCCGGGTCGGCCACCGACGCGCTAACCACTCCTCTCACTCTCACTGACGCGCGGGACCCACCGTCCGACCACAGCGTCAACGCGCTCATCCCCTTCCCCACGCCCGACCACTATCGCCGGAGATCCCTCTCCGCGAATCTCGCCCCTCGTGCCCTCCTCGACCACTGCACCGCCCCTATATTAACCCCAACCCTCTCCTCTCTTCGTTCTACACCTGAAACCCCCTTTTCCCTCGCCGGAGCGCTGCCCTAGACCTCGCCAGAGTTTCGGCACCCAACCGGACGTCCCCGAGCTCGTGCCCGTCGCCACACTCACCCCAGCCCCCTCCGACGCCACCAATCGACGCCGGAGCCTCGCCGCCACCGTTTGAAGCCTTCGGACTCCGCCCCCGACCACCGCACCGTCGTCCCCGAGCACCTCCGACCACCGGCCATCGTCGACCTCGCCGGAGACCCCTACCCCCTCTCTGTAAGTCGCCATCTCCACCCGTAGCCGTCGGATCCGTAGTCAACGCGCGAGATTAGATCTATTTAATAAACGAACCGGTACGCGTTAGTTGTCGGTCGTCTGCTCGCTAGCTCCCGCACGCACGCCCTCGCGGGCAATCACAGCATGCCACGTAGACCCTGTCCGATCAATAGAAAGTTTTTCTTTTTCTTTTCTGTTTTAGAAAACAGAATGTATTCTGTTTTTGTTTTTATCATATATTTTAAAGTATTTGGTTTTTTTAGTTGATTCTTTTTGCATTAGTTCACAAATTTGTTGTAGTTTATGTCTGTATGCTTAGATTTCAAATTTGAACTTTAAATTTTGAATCTAATCAATTTTTTTTAAATTACTAAAATCTGTATAATTAGAGTTTAAAAATATATTTTTGAGTGAATCTTTTTGCCACAGTTTTGTATTAGTTAGACCTATCATTCCACATAGTTTGAGAACTTTTAGGATGAATTTGGTTACTGTTTTTAACAAAAATAGAATCTGTTTAGTACTTAATAGATTTTTTAATTAAATTGATTTTAATTTAATTTGAACCTGAATTAGTTTAACTTTTGTTTTTAGATTTGATTAGATTCTGTTGATTCAACATTAGGTGTATTATTTTCTGTTAATAAAATATATATTTTTCAAATTGTTTTGTGCTCTAGTTTCAAGAGGTACATCTTGTTTTCACCATTTATATTGTTTAAAAAAAGTTTTGTAGTAACTCTTTTTGCACAATATTTTTATAATGAAATACTTTCTGTTTTCAAATAAAATTTTGTATGCACTTTTCTGTTATCTAAATGCCTAGTTGTTCCAAACAAATTTTTGACTTGTTATGTCTTAGTAGAGATTTTTGACACCAAAATTTTTAGAGTCTTATACTTTAAGTGATTCTTCTTTTTGATTGTGCTTTTATTTGTTGAAGCATTTGTTTACCTTGCTGTTGAATGAATTGTATTGTGTTTATGCTTATGGTGTGCTCTTGTTTGATTCGTTAGATCATTCGGAGTGCGAAGCTTGTTATCTAGAGTCACTCGAGTACGAGGATCGTCAGCAAGGCAAGTCACTTTGACCATGTATACCGTTGTTTTATTGCATTAGTTCTTCCATCTCCCCAATTGCATGCAAAGTAGGTAAATTGGAAACTTGGTTACTTGTTGTAGTATCATGTGGTAGGTACCCCTCAACCCTTTGACACATTGGCCCCAAGAAACTTATGGGCTCTGCTTGGGGCCATTGTGTCAGAGGGTTGAGGGGGTACCTACCACATGATACTACAACAAGTAACCAAGTTTCCAATTTACCTACTTTGCATGCAGTCGGGGTGATGGAAGAACTAATGCAATAAAACATAGGTGTACATGGTTAAAGTGACTTGCCTTGCTGACGATCCTCGTACTCAAGTGACTCTAGATAACAAGCTTCGCACTCCGGATGATCTAATGAATCAAACAAGAGCACACCATAAGCATAAATACAAAACAATTCACACAATTCAGCAAGGTTAAACAAACAATACTAAAACATTCAATGGTATCAATCAAGAGAAAGAAATCAAAATAAAAAGTTTGACTCACAAAAATATTTAGTGCCAAAAACTTCTACTACTGCTTCTTTAAGACAAACAACCAAGCAATAGCTAGTAGAAAAGAAATAGTAAAGAAAATCAATTTTAGTAAACAGAATCAAATTCACTAAAACTTTTGTGTAAAGAAACACTACTTAAAATAAACATAACGAGAATGTTCCTATAACTTTGGAATAGGAAACCAAAACAATAATATTATTGACACTAATATTATTATCATCACATTACTTAACAGAATAGAATTACTAAAATTATTTATTAGAATTCTAACTTAATCATCTATCTAGTTTGTGAAAGTAAAACTAAATTGTTTTACCAAACTATACCTAATGAAAAATATAAAGATTTCTATAACAACATGGTATAAAACTAAACAATCATTCTAAATATTTGCAAGTAATGTTACCTAAATATTTGAAACCACAGAAACTCATGAAAACTATTAACAAAAGTTAAACTAATTCAGGTTCAAATTAAATTAAAATTAAGATAACTAAACTACAATAAGAACTAAACAGATTCTGTTTTTGTTAAAAATAGTAACTAAAGTTATTCAGAAAAATACTCAAATCATGTAGAATTATAGGTTTAACTAATACCAAACAGTGGCAAAAAGATTCATATAAAAATATATTTTTAAACTATAGTTATGCAAATTTTAGTAATTTGAACAAATTTGATTAGATTCAAAATTTAAAGTTCAAATTTGAAAACTAAGCATGCAGACATAAACCACACCAATTTTGTGAACTAATGCAAAAAGAATCAACTAAAAACACTAAATAGTTTAAAAATAAAACTCGTCGGACAGGGGCTACGTGGCGGGTCGTGGTTGGCCGAGAGGGTGTGCGTGCGGGCGTTTGCGGGCGGGCGACCGAAGCTTAGCACATACCGGTTCGGGTTTTAAAACGATCTAATCCTACGCGTTGATCTACGATCGAACGGACAGGGAGGGGGAGAGGGGCTTACAGAGAAGAGGTCGTCGGCGAGGGGGTTCTCCGGCGAGGCCGAGGCAGCGAGGTCGTCAAGGGCGGCGCTCCGGTGGTTGGGGATGGCGTCCGAGGGCTTCAAACGATGACGGCGGGGCTCCGGTGCACTCTGGTGGTGTCGAAGAGGAGTGGGGATGACACAGGCGACGGGCACGAGCTCTGGAAGGGTTCGGTCGAGATCCAAACTCTGGCGAGGGTGTGGGCAGCGCTCTGGCGAGATAGAGTGGGGGCTCGGGAGTGGAATGAGGAGCGGAGGGTCGGGGCTACTTATAGGGCCGGTGCGGTGGTCGGGGAAGGAAAGAGGAGGGAGATCCGGAGAGGAGGAATCGCCAGCGAGGTTCTGTCGACGCGAGGAGGAAGGCGACCACGGCGTCTTCGGGATCGGACGGTGGGGCCAGGGCGTCAGAGAGAGGGAGGGCGGAGTCAGTGCGTCGGTCGGTCGGCTCGGAGGGGTTTCGGGAATTAACTGCTGTGGGCCGGCCCGTTTCAAATTAAAACGTTTCCTTTTTAATATCCAGAGCAGTAAAACTCATTTAAAAGTATTCAAATCATTTCCAAATATAGGAAATATATATATCAAAATCATCAGGAGAATTAATGGTATTCAATGAACATTTTTCCTCTATCATATTGAATACTTTGAAAAAAAATAGTTTCAGAAATTGCTTATTTGATTTTAAATCCTTTTGCAATACTTTTTTTTCAAATATCCCCCTGGTTTTATTGTTCAAATATTTCACCAAGATGCCCCTGGTGTGGAGTGTCATGTTACTCCCCTCTTTTCTTTGAACTTTTCCAGAGGTTTTCAAATAGGTGAAACAAGAAAAGGGAAAGATGAAAATGACATTTCAGAAATTCAAAAGAAGCACTTCAACCATTATATTCACTCAAACCATATGATGATGATGCATAGCTATATATCATAACATTCCAAAATGAAATTTTGGGATGTTACAGAGACCGACTCAAGAATGCTCAATCAAGGCAGAAGAGCTATGCTGATAACAAACGCAAGGAGGTGACATATGAAGTGGGAGATCGAGCATATCTTCGTGTGTCCCCACTTCGAGGAATCAAGAGGTTTGGTGTTAAAGTAAAGTTATCACCTAGATTCATAGGCCCCAACAAAATTCTTGAATGTAGAGGCGAAGTTGCATACAAGCTGGAATTGTCGGAAGGACTGTCCGGAGTTCATGATGTTTTCCATGTTTCTCAGCTGAAGAAATGCCATGCTGAGATGGCTGATATTCCTTTGAGAGACACAGTGCCCCTAGAGGCCATACAACTTGATAGTGACCTGACCTACGAGGAGAAGCCTGTCAGAATCCTTGAGACTACCAACAGAGTTATCCGAAGCTAGACCATGAAGTTCTGTAAGGTTCTGTGGAGTCACCACACCGAGGAAGAAGCCACTTGGGAACGCGAAGAAGATCTTCGTAGAGACCACCCGCACCTATTTTCTAGCCAACCCGAATCTCGAGGGAGAGATTCATCTTAAGGTGGGTAGGTTTGTAACATCCCAAAATTTCATCTTGGAATGTTATGAAATATAGCTATGCATCATCATCACTTTGTTTGAATGTAATGAATTTGTTGAAGTGCTTCTTTTGATTTTCTGAAAGGCCATTTCTATTTTCCCATGTATTTGTTTCACCTATTTGTAAACCTTTGGAAGTGTTCAAAGAAAGAGGGGAGTAACATGACAATCCACACCAGGGGCATCTTGGTGAAATATTTGAACAATAAAACCAGGGGGTTATTTGAAAGTTTATCTCAAAAGGATTTAAAATCAATTAGGCATTTTTCTGAAAATAAATTTTAAAAAGATATTCAATATGACAGAGGAAAAATGTTCATTAAATAGCATTAATTCTCCTGATCATTTTGATATATATATTTCCTATGTTTGTAAATATTTTAAATGCATTAATAGAGTTTTTACTACTCTTAAAATAGATAAGGAAATGTTTTAAACCGAATCGGGCCTGCCCACAGTCTTTAATTCCCGAAACTACTCCGGGTCGGCCACCGACGCACTAACCACGCCTCTCACTCTCACTGATGCGCGTGACCCACCGTCTGACCACGGCGTCAGCGCACTCATCCCCTTCCCCACGCCCGACCACCGTCGCCAGAGATCCCTCTCCGCGGATCTCACCCCTCGTGCCCTCCCTGACCACCGAACCGCCCTATATAAACCCTAACCCTCTCCTCTCTTCGTTCCACACCCGAAACCCCCTTTTCCCTTGCCGGAGCGCTGCCCCAGACCTCGCCGGAGTTTCGTTACCCAACCGGACGTCCCTGAGCTCGTGCCCATCGCCACTCTCACCCCAGCCCCCTCCGGCGCCACCAATCGACGCCGGAGCCTCGCCGTCACCGTTTGAAGCCTTCGAATGCCACCCCGACCACCGCACCGTCATCCCCGAGCACCTCCGACCACGGGCCGCCGTCGACCTCGCCGGAGACCCCGACCCCCTCTCTATAAGCCGCCATCTCCACCCGTAGCCGTCGGATCCGTAGTCAATGCGCGAGATTAGATCTATTTATTAAACCAACTGGTATGCGTTAGTTGTCGGTCGTCCGCTCGCTAGCTCCCGCACGCACGCCCTCGCGGCCAATCACAGCATGCCACGTAGACCCTGTCCGATCGATAGAAAGTTTTTCTTTTTCTTTTCCATTTTAGAAAACAGAATGTATTCTGTTTTTGTTTTTATCATATCTTTTAAAATATTTGGTGTTATTAGTTGATTCTTTTTGCATTAGTTCACAAATTTGTTGTAGTTTATGTATGTATGCTTAGATTTCAAATTCGAACTTTAAATTTTGAATCTAATCAAATTTGTTTAAATTACTAAAATCTGTATAACTAGAGTTTAAAAATATATTTTTGAGTGAATCTTTTTGACACGGTTTTGTATTAGTTAGACCTATCATTCCACATAGTTTGAGAATTTTTAGGATGAATTTAATTACTGTTTTTAACAAAAAAATTCTGTTTAGTTCTTAATAGATTTTTTAATTAAATTGATTTTAATTTAATTTGAACCTGAATTAGTTTAACTTTTGTTTTTAGATTTCATTAGGTTCTGTTGATTAAACATTAGGTGTATTATTTTCGGTTAATAAAATATATATTTTTTAAATTGTTTGGTTCTCTAGTTTGAATAGCTAGATCTTGTTTTCACCATTTATATTATTTAAAAAAAGTTTTTTAGTAACTCTTTTTGCACAATATTTTTATAATGAAATACTTTTTGGTTTCAAATAAAATTTTGTATTTACTTTTCTGTTATCTAAATGCCTAGTTGTTCCAAACAAATTTTTGACTTGTTATGTCTTCGTAGAGATTTTTGACACCAAAATTTTTAGAGTCTTATACTTTAATTGATTCTTCTTTTTGATTGTGCTTTTGTTTCTTGAAGCATTTGTTTACCTTGCTGTTGAATGAATTGTATTGTGCTTATGCTTATGGTGTGCTCTTGTTTGATTCGTTAGATCATTCGGAGTGCGAAGCTTGTTATCTAGAGTCACTTGATTACGAGGATCGTTGGCAAGGCAAGTCACTTTGACCATGTATACCTATGTTTTATTGCATTAGTTCTTCCATCTCCCCAATTGCATGCAAAGTAGATAAATTGGAAACTTGGTTACTTGTTGTAGTGTTATGTGGTAGGTACCCCTCAACCCTTTGACACATTGGCCCCAAGAAACTTTGATTTAAATTTGCTATGCTATTATTAGACAGGGTTGGTTGTGTGATTCATGAGAGTTGTGAGTTAATAATTTCGAGACCTACATGATGATCAAGTCTTCAAGACTCCGAGTTTTCAACATACCTCTAGGTGGATGATGGTTGAACGGCGCCCTGGAGAAACTAGTGGTTAGCCTAGATGATGCTGGAGAAGTGCCAGTTTTCATGCGGAAAGGTCCACCCAGGCACAAAGAGATGGATGGATGCTTCAAGGCCCAAGGCTTACCTACACAGCCACAAGCCATTGTGGGCTCTGGCTTGGTTGGATTTCGTGGTGACCCTAGACCGGCGGTGCTACGAGATGTAGAAGAACGGTAGGAAAGGATGGGCACCGACAAAGTCTCGGGGAAACCCTTTAGAAGACCATGTTTTGGTAATCCATTTCTCAAACACCCTTAAGTGCGAGAAATCCAACGGAGGCGATCAAATCTTGTGGGGAACGTGTGCAAAACTCTACAGAGTACCCAAACCTAATCGATTAGCCGTGTCCACGGTCATGGACAGTTTGAGCCAAAGGAACTGAAACTATCTGGAACTCTCAACACAATTAATTACACTGATGTGGGTATTAATGTCTACTTGGGCATGAGAGTTGGTTGTGGAACCATCCCATTAACCAACCAACATTGTAGTAATTATGCTTTTGCCCTCTCTTGTTGTAGGAAAATTTTGGCTTTATGCAAAAACTTACTACCCCACCTGCCATATATGCATACAGAATAGATGATTATTTTACCCCCTCTCTTGTGACATTGCCGGCATATTCAATATGCTGACCTATACGGTTGCAACGTATCATGTTGCAGAGTACTTTTCCGACTAGGAGTGAGGATATGCTCTACGCTCAGTGAGATGCCCTTGGAGTCAGATGGATACAACTACCTTTGAAGCTTCCGCAAGATTAGTTTATCTCATGAGTTGGCGTTCAACCACTTTATTGTAATTCTTATTGTAATAAAGGACTCAATATGAGATTTTTCGATTATTAAAGCTGTGTGATTTCACTTTGATATATAAATTGATGTACCGTGTGTGTACCAGCATGATCTTGGGATGGTACAGAAACACCGGAGATTCGACCTTTCAGGTCGGGTCGCTACACTTAACATGGAGGAGCTTAATGATAAAGGATAGTCGTGTGAACTCGCTGCATCCTTCGTACAGTTCTTTCTTGGCTTCCTCAATCAGCTTGCAATAGAGGTTTGGTTGACCCTCACCTCGCCTTGCAGACCTAGCCAAATCATCTACCATATACGAAACATCATCTCGATTGTCTTCATTAAAGTCTTCGTCATCAGACGTGTATGCAACATCCTCCATCTCACCCCCTTCGTCATCACTCAATAATTCACCATGAAAGATCCACCTTGTATATGTGTTGGACATACCAGCGCATTGTATGTGCTCCTCAACAACTGGCTGGCTCTGGAGTTCCAGATTCAGGCAGTTTCGGCATGGGCATAGTACGTCTTGATTTTCAAGGAAATTTTGGCGAACAATATCCATAAACTCCTCAACACCTTTCAAGTACGATGTTGTGAAACGAGTTCCCTATATCCAGCTTCGGTCCATTGTCCTACAAAAAATTCATTTACTTGTGAGAAAAATATGCTTACACCATAACTAGCACACATGTGCCATATGGCAAATATTCACTTTTCGCAAACAATATAATATTGCTCATATTTCCCACATTCATAAAAACTGAAAACTAAAGACTTTGAGTAGTACACTTTCAATATGTACATGAAACTATTATTTACCATGAAGTTTAGCAAGCATAATACTTTTTTAGTACATGTTAAACATCTCACCAAACTTTAATCTCCAAACTATAATTTGATTCCAACGTTACCAAGTCCCAAAAGCTACAGAGCTAATCCCGTGTGCAGACTGTCCAACCAAAATTTGCAACTTAAATACATGCGGAGTGTGGCAGTTGGACACCGTCACTGACCCCGAATGGCGACTCGTTCAGAAATGCCTTCATCATTTCCTTTAGTCAGCCGTCTCTGGGTCGGCACCCGCCGTCTCATCATCCTCGTCAAACTGCTGATCATTTTTTTGTTGGAAATATACCCTAGAGGCAATAATAAATTGGTTATTATCATATTTCCTTGTTGATGATAATTGTTTGTTATCCATTCTAAAGTTGTATTGATTGGAAACTCAAATACATGTATGGGTACACCTGCGTCCCTAGTGAGCCTCTAATAGACTATCTCGTTGATCAAAGATGGTCAAGGTTTCCTGGCCATAGACTTGAGTTGTCATTTGGTAATGAGTTCACATCATTTAGAGAATGATGTGATGGACAAGACCCAAACTATGAACATAGCATATGATCCCGTCAAGCTATCGCTATTGTTTCTTGCATGTGAAGTATTTGTTCCTATGACCATGAGATCATGCAACTCACTAACACTGGAGGAGTACCTTGTGTGTATCAAACATTGAATGTCATTGGGTGACTATAAAGATGCTCTATAGGTATCTCCAAGGGTGTCTGTTGAGTTGGCATGGATCAAGACTGGGATTTGTTACTCCGTGTGACGGATACGTATCTTAGGGCCTACTCCGTAATAAAACATCACAATGAGCCTTGCAAGCAAAGTGACTAAAGAGTTAGCCATGGGATCTTGTATTACGGAATGAGTAAAGAGACTTGCCAGTAACGAGATCGAGCTAGGTATAGAGATACCGACGATCAAATCTCGGGCAAGTAACATACCGAAGAACAAAGGGAATTGCATACGAGATTAACTGAATCCTTGACATAGAATTTCAACCAATAAAGATATTCATAGAATATGTAGGAACAAATATGGGTATCTAGGTCCCGCTATTGGTTATTGTCCGTAGGGGTGTTTCGGTCATGTCTACATAGTTCTTGAACCCATAGGGTTTGCACACTTAACGTTCGGTGACATTTCGGTGTTATTGAGTTATGTTTGTTGGTGACTGAAGGTTGTTTCGAGTCCCGTCTGAGATCCCAGACAATAATAGGAGCTCCGGAATGGTCCGGAGTTAAAGATTGATATATAGGAAAGTGGTATTTGGCTTCCGTAAAGGTTTCCCGCACTTCCGGTAGTGTACCGGGAGTGACGAATGGGTTCCGGGGTCCACCAAGTGGGGCCCACCCACCCCAGGGGCCGCATGAGCCTAGGAGGTGGCGCACTAGCCCTTGGTGGGCTGGGCATCCAGCCCCAAAGATCCCCTTGTGCAAGGGGTGAAGAAGGGCAAGTGTGGAGGGAGTCCTACTAGGAGTCCACCTCCCACCTAACCCCTCTCCTCCTATATATATTGGAGGGATTTGAGGGCAGCCCCCACATGAAAAGCCACATGTTGCCCTCTTCCCTCTAGATCATAGTTATCCTCTAGATTAGTTTGACAGAAGCTCGACGAAGCCCTACCGGATTAGCTCACCACCACCGCCACCACGTCGTTGTGCTACCAGAGAAATCATCTACCTCTCCACCCTCGCTTGCTGGATCAAGGTGGCGGAGATCATCATCGAGCTGTATGTGTGCTGAACGCGGAGGTGCCGTCCGTTCGGCACTAGATTGGAAGGACCGTGATTGGATCGCGGGACGGATCGTGATTGGATCGCAGGACGGATCGTGATTGGATCGTCGGATGGCTTGCGATTTGGATCGCGAAGACTTTCAACTACATCAACCGCGTTTCTTAACGCATCCCTGTTAGCGATCTACAAGGGTATGTAGATCCACTCTCCCTCTCATAGATTCTCATAACCATGGATAGATCTTTTGTATGCGTAGGATTTTTTTTGTTTCCCATGTAACGTTCCCCAACAGTGTTGCCATCGAATTGAGTTCAACAACTCAAATTTTGATGTGCTCTCAATATGAGACGATGAGCTAAGTTCAGAGGCGACAGATCCCTTATATCTTGGAGGAATCAACTCTACTGGATCATCCTTGGGCGGGTTAATACGCTCATTGTCACTGGTATATACAACATGATAGTTCGTAAGATCAACACCTTCGGCTATTAAGGTCGCCAAATGACGCATCTGTGTGATGCACTTCACATAGTCCGTTTGAGTGAATACTGGGCCATCAAGTTTGAACTTGGGGAAGCTGCCTTTTATCAGCTCCACATCTAATTCAGGCAAGTATGCCTTTGCTCAAGCTAGCGCCATGTTCGCACATCCTCGAGCAGCTGATTTCCGGGTCTCGATCACCCATTGGGGAGACGGTGGAAAGCTGCTTCAACATGTCCTTGAAATTTATTGGAGGATACTTTATATTTGTCACCACCTTGATAGAATATTCAGATCCGGTGAACAATTTCTCTATATGTTAGAAAATGGATTACAAATTCACGATAGGGGGCGATACAAGATTATGGTATGTTCGTCCTGAAAAAAGAGAGAGAGAGATAGTAAGCTGCCATTTCAATCACAAGCCGATATGCTATATAAAGAAGCAGAACACATACCAAAGATTGATGTTAGCATTTCATTGATCTGTTTCACAAGAGTGGCATACTTTTCCTACAATGGCTCAAGTTTCTTCTATGCTTTGTCCACATGATAGGCCTTGTTAGCTTCAAACAACTTTACGCCTTTTTCCATACGCTCATTGGCTTGGCGTGCAAACTCTTCAAAATGAGCCGCCATAAGCTTAGCATCAATTTTTAGCTTTATCTCTTCTTTGAGCCGTTGTTGCAGCTTCAAAATAACATATTCAACATCCTCAACATATTCCTAGCAGATGTGCAAATAAATATTAGCAAGTATTCTTACAAATAGATTTAAACCACCTTTGAGTGAATAATTTTTTTCAATCATGTCCCAAGCAAACTGCAAGCAATATCCTTGACACTTGGGGGCTAATGCATTTCAGTTTTTTCAAACCTGATATGATGAAGACTCGACTCATCTCAAGCAGATGAGCCGGACCTTGGGGGATACAGGTCGAATTCTTCAAAGCATTAAGATAAGAACCGACTCATCTTAAGCAGAAGAGCTAGCCCTTGGGGGGTACAGGTGGAATTCTTCAAAGTATTAAGATGAGACCCGACTCATCTCAAACAGATGAGCCGACCCTTGGGGGCTACATGTCGAATTCTTCAAAAGTATTAAGTGAAGACCCTACTCATCTCATAAAGACGAGCCGGTTCTTGGGGGATACAACTACAGATCAAATATTTCACGACCCAGTTTATCATAGTAAATTGGTTCTTGGAGGCTAATGAAAGTACAAACATAGTGGTAAAACAAGGAGTTTACCTCATACTTCTCCTTCATGGCATTTATCATGCTCACTTCAACTACCCGCCTCTTAGATAACCGGGTCAAGAATTGCTAGTGTAAATCTTCAATACCAAGCACAGACAACTCCAGAACTTCTAGATTTGTTTTCCCTTTGTCTAAGTCAGCATGTTCATCCTTAGCCAGGATGTTTGCCAAGGAAGTGGATGCAACAGGAAGTTGATAACTTTCCTTCACAATTATAACTTCCGGATGGTTCATTCCAGTAGACATCTTGGGATCATCCAAATGAGCCACCGGATTAGAAGAGCTAATCGGGCCTGGCTACCTGATAGACGGCTCATCTGAAGCGTCCTCAACTTTAGTTTGTATTTCCATGAAGACGTGCTCATACGATCTAGGCGTCTCAATGTTGTATGCCGCTTCAACACCCACATCTAGGCCTTTCTTTGGAGAAGAGTCAGTTCTTGTTCTTGCTTGTGAGGAGGCTGACATGTTGCGGTTTATAGTCCAGAAGATGACCCGCCAACCTTCTTTGACAAAGTGGCCTTCACCCTATAGCCTCAAAGATGAATACTAAGGAAAGTATAGCTCAAGGTTTGGAAACAACAAAAGCGGACGAGTGTAAATTCAGAGACATACCCATGGTTAATAGTAAAAGAGGGAAGTTTTGTTGTCGTTGAGTCATCCGATGATGAATGGCAGGACTGATAAAGCGAATTCAAAGGACTAATAGGTTGTTTTAACAAGCCGGCTCTAGGATGAGAATTAGTTGGACTATGAGGCACCTCAAAAAGAGGTTTATGAGCCGGTGGTGCATCAGACAAGCCATGGTATGAGTCGGCCGAATCAACCCGGAGTTTACGTTCGATGAGCCAACGAATTGTGTCTTCTTTAAAAGGAAATCGGAAGCCAAATAAGCATTTGAGTGTGTCAATTTAACTTTCCGAACGACTAACCTTGGTTTTCTAATAACAAACGTTTCTGAATTGGAAGATATAGGAGTTACCTGAACTTTGCTGGTTTGGCTAGATTCCGAGTCATCCTGATAACAAGGCGCATCAGCAAGCTCAAAAAAATAGGCATCCAATAGAATGAGGCTCTACCTCGGATTCTTCTTCAGAAGATGACACAGGGGTCGGGTTATCTTTGTACCCAATGAACAAATAGGGGCGTGAGGTGTGACCTTCGAGAAAATAGATTTCTCCTGCAAAAGTATGTGGTAAGAAACGACGGGTCAAATTAAAGAAATAAAGAGAGCGAAAGTAGTTAATACCAGGGAAGGTGCATTGAGCAGATAAAATGGACCCAAGCCAGTAACACTGCATTGTTCTTTGGGGTCAGAAAAGAACCTCTTGGTTTCAATGTTAAGAGCATCATCAGTCATATCCTCACGAGAAAAACGCTAAGGATAAGATGAGTCGCCTAAGTAGTCACACATCAATCCATCCCTTACACTAACAGGCTGGATCCGCCACTTTAGCCAGCAGCGGATCAGATCAATTCTAGTAAAACTGGGTGCAGGCAGAGGTCTGAATTTTGCATGAAGAGGAGCTGACGGGGCCATATATTCATGAGTTGGCCAACCTAGAAATTTTACTTTGCTGCCGAGTCTCTCTAGTCTGAAACCCGACAGGGGATTTTCTCCCTTTGGTGCGGTATTCTTGTAGTAAAACCAAGTCTTGTTCCACCCTTTGGGATGATTCTCTAGTTTTCATTGAGGAAAGCCTCCATTATTCCTCTTCTAAATGGTTACCCTACCAAGTTCGTAGGCAGCGCCATTCTTTACTTAGGTTTGGTGGTTGATATAGAAAAATTCCCTGAAAAGGGTCACAGATGACTTAATCTAGAGATATACTTCACATAACACTTGAAATTGACATATGTTGCTCATGGAGTTTGGATTGATGTCTTGAGGCCAGAGCTTGAAGAAGTGCAGAAGATCTCTAAATTTTTTTGAGCCGCGAGGATGGAAGCCTCTACACAGATGATCAGTAAATACAACAACCTCACCATGTTGCGGTTGTGGGAACGATTCCTCTTCGAGAGAATGTCATCTTATGAATTTTTGAGCCGGCAAAAACCTTGATCCACAAGATTGTCTAAAGTAACCTTGGATTCTATGGACTTGGCCCAGTTACAGGCTTTGGAATTCTTTGGGGCCATGGCGAGTCAGGAAGCAACTACAAAGGCAATGAAGAAAATAAGTCGGCGTGGATCTTAAGTCGCCTAACCTAATTTGATGATTTAATACGGAAAGATCAAGGAAGACCGAAAACATACCTCAGCAAACACTTAGCGAAATATATCGGTTCAATAAACAGCTTCCAACGAAAGTTTTCTTTCGGATGGATCTAGTAAATGAAGAGAAAACAAGGAAATGTGTGTTCTTACAGGTGGAAAGACCAAACTATGACATTCGAAGGACGTCTTGGGCAGCCCATTTTTAGATCTACTTTCGGGGGAAGCAAGACGGAAACCATACTAGAAGCTATGAGATACTAAAGAAAATGTTGAGTTCATAGATGTACAGGCTACGTATCGGACGAACATGATGAACTCGGTATGAACGCTCGATGAATCAAACCCTAATGGGGAGAAGTATGTACCAGATCTTGTTGCGGCATAAATGGAGGTGGGCGCACCTGCTTCGACGAGTGTGAAGAGATTGGGGATGTTGAAGAAGGAACTGAGGACCTTGATGATGCTTGTAGAGCTCCAGCGACATTCCGTCGAGGAAGGAGTAGAATGAAGATGACGATGGAAAGTTACCGGAAAGGCTCAGTGGACTTATTTGTGACGAGGAAAATGAAGAGGCACGGTGAAAAGACGAAATGACTGTAGTAAATTTGTGGCTGGAAGTACGCCTCGATTTTTGCATCGACCTAGATTTGGCATGGTTTCCGAAAGATTGGTCATGATGACTCTAAAGAAACTATGGTCAACAAAAGTGGCATCATTAATAGAAAAACATTGGAAAAGTTTTGGAGTCCATGAGGAACATAGATGCTAAGACGCCAAGAGAGAACAAGAGAAATTGACATGAATGAATTTAAATAAATCTTGGGCCTAATGTCGGGGTTGTAACTCCGTGGTGTGACTCGCCCTATTGGGCCGGGTCAATATGGTGGCGGATCTGGAGTTAAACTTAAGATGGGTCGCGCCATGAAGACAAGGCAACGAGATGGTTGCTAAGAAAGCTTCTAGGAGGCCCAAGCATGAAGAAATTGGTGTCTTAAGGCCCATAGGGAAGAAGACATTAGGAGACCCTTGCTTGAGAGACAAGGCGTGTTAGAGACATGTTAGGTTACGAGTCATGTCACGGCTTGGACTCTATTGTAAGCCCTAGGGTCTCAACATATATATAAAGGTGAGTCCCTAGGACAGAACGAATTATATTAGATACTCTCAAAAAGCTAGGTTAGCAACCCCGCATCCTTGTAATCAAGATCTCCATTAATATAGACACAAAGTAGTACGTAGGCTATTACCTCCTTCGGAGGGGCCAAACCTGGGTAAACCCGCCTCTTGTTCTTGTTCGATCCCTTTGAGTCGCCACCCAGCAGCGATGGCCTCACACCTAAGTCCTTACATGAGGACATCTTCTATGACAAAACCATGCCAAGTTCGATCCTGCAGTGTCCTCTCTCAGTGATAGAAGGGGCAACGAGGCACGCATATATCATTGCTATTAACTTTAACAAGATGGGGTCTATTACCATATGAATAGATCTTGTCTACATGATTTAATCGTTCTTATTGCATCACTCCGTTTCTCCATGAACTTCATTTACTAGATGCATCCTAGATAGCGGCCGATGTGTGGATTAATAGTAGTAGATGCAGAATCGTTTCGGTCTACTAATCTTGGACGTGATGCCTGTATATAGATCATTGCCTTGGATATCGTCATGATTATTTGATCTTCTACCAATTTCCCAACATTAATTTGTTTACCCACCATGTGCTATTTTCTTGAGAGAAGCCACTAGTGAAATCTACGACCCCCTGGTCTATCCTTCTAATATATTGCTTTCCGATCTATCTTTTCTGCATTTGCTTTCAGTTCTTTTATTCCCAAAACCCAAAAATACCTTGCTGCACTTTTTATTTGCATCTTTTATTTTTTTGTTCTTGTGCGATCTATTTATCCAATCTCATACAAACCAATCTATCTTTTACCGAGGAGAGATTGAGAACCGCTTTTATGCATCGGGTTGCAAGTATTTGTTCTTTGTGTGCAGGTACTGTTTACATAGTGTTGCTTGGTTCTCCTACTGTTTCAATAACCTTGGTTTCATAACTGAGGGAAATACTTATCGTAGTTGTGCTGCATCATCCCTTCCTCTTTGGGGAAATACCGACGCAGTCTCCAGCCACGTCAAGAGCCACCTATGGAATTAATTTAAAGGATGATAACACATGAAACAATGCATTATGCCTGGCTAGGGGCATAAAACAATAACGCTTGTTGGGAGGCAACCCAATATTTATCTTATTTACAATTTTTGTTTTATGTTTTGGTGTGATTACATGATTATTGATACTATAATGATTGTGTTTTTATATGTTAATTAGAGTTTGTGCCATGTAAAGCCTCTACGATAATTTGGATGATAGTTGAATTGATACAATGTAGAAATAGAAACTTTTACGCCCAATATTTGATTTTCCATTTTTTATTGGAACATGATAAATTGCTAAAAAAATACAAAATATTTAGATACAAATTTCCCATGTTTTCCTAAATTTTCATTATATTTATGAGTAACAGAAGTATGGTTTTAGTACAGATCATTACAGAGTATTCTATTTTAGACATATTTTGTTTTTGTTGCGCAGTGTGCTTGTTTTAATCATTTTATGGATTGTATCGAGGGTATAAGTCATGTAGGAGTTCAAATAATGTAGGTATTATGAAATACAATTATGTACCTATTTAGAAAAATAATTAAGGTGATTGATCTCTTTATTATACTAACGGATATCATGAAGTTTCTGTTTAGTTTTGTATGCTGGCGTTTTTAAATTTTGGGTGAGATGATGATGAATGGAGGAATAAGGAGTGGCAAGACCCTAAGATTGGGGATGAACAATGCACCCCAAGGCAATATTCAAGGAAGACCCAAGCGTCTAGGATTGGGGATGTCTCGGAGGGCATCCCCTCTTTCGTCTACAATTCATCGGTATGATACTTGGAACTATATTTTTCTTCATCACATGATATGAGTTTTTACTTGGAGTGTCTTGTATTATATTTTTATTCTGTTTGATTGTTAGTTTGACACAATCATTTTTGTTGACACATATTTGTAGAGAGAGACACATTCATTATGATTCATTAGAATACTCTATGAGCTTCACTTATATCTTTTGAGCCATGCAATTGCTCATGTGCTTCACTTATAACTTTAGAGCCCGGTGGTGGTTATATTTTATAGAAATCATTTGCACTCTCATGATTCACTTAAATATTTTTGAGAGTCTCTTAAATAGTAAGTGGTAATGTGCACAGGTTATGAGACTAGTCGAAAAATGATTTATATACAAGAGGGATATGCTAAAAACTTTCATGTAGATCACTAAATATGAAACATGTGGTTTAACTATATTGATGTAGTAATATGAAAGGGTATTTGTTCATGGTCATTGGTTAGTAAATATAGCAATATTAAAGCTTCTTATATATTATTAATTTAAGTGTCCTTCATGGCATGGTGGGGATATTCGAGCATTTTTTCTGATTGGAATCATTTGTGTTGTTTGAATTGGGGGTGCGCGGTAGTTAAATCCTACCAACCTCCTCCCTAGGGGCATGTGAGTAGCAAATTGCTTCGAGGGATAATAAAACTTTCACAATAATTATAAGAGTTCTTTATAATAATGTGATATCATGGACCATACAACACTCCCACCTATTGATATACTGTTGGCCTCTCCACTACCGTGCAGTGCCTTTTCTCACCTTCAGAGTTGGTGCAAACTTCAGCAATGCATCCAAATCCCGTGATATGATACTCTCTATCACACATAAGCCTCATATATACTTCCTCTAAACATGCACCATAACTACCTATCATGGCATTTCCATAGCCACCCTGAGATATATTCCCATGCAGCTTCCACGGTTATGATAACCCACAAATATAGGGGATCACAACAATTTTCGAGGGTAGAGTATTCAACCCATATTTATAGATTTGACACAATGGGATCCAAAGAATATTTGCATGTATTAGCAGTTGAGTTGTCAATTCAACCACACCTGGAGATTAAATATCTGCAGAAGAGTGATCAGTAGCACAGTAATATGATAGTTTGATAGTAGTGGTGACAGCAGTAGTAACGCTAACAGTGATAGCAATAGTTTTGTAGCAAGTGTAAAAGTGACAGCCGCAATAGTAACTTATCAAGAACAATAAGTAGAAAACTCGTAGGCACTGGATCGGTGTATTCATTGGATGATATGCATAACATAATAGTCATAACCTAGGGCGACACAGAACTAGCTCCAGTTCATCAATGTAATGTGGGCATGTATTCCATAAATAGTCATACATGCTTATGGAAAAGAACTTCCATGACATCTTTTGTCCTTCCCTCTTGTGGCACCAGGGTCCACAAGGAAACTAAGGGATACTAAGGCCTCCTTTTAATAGAGAACTAGAACAAAATATTAACACATGGTGAATACATGAACTCCTCAAACTACGATCATCACCGGAAAGTATCCCAACTATTGTCACCTTGGGGTTTACGGATCATAACACGTAATAGGTGCATATTAGTAGCAAGATCAGATCAAGAACATAGATATAATGGTGGTCACATAAACGGTTCACATCTGAAATCATGGCACTCGGGCCCTTGTGAGGAGCATTAAGCATGGCAAAGTCATAGAAACATCAATCTCAGAACATAGTGGATACTAGGGATCAAGCCCTAACAAAACTAAAACGATTAGATGATGAATCTCATCCAACTACTCACCGATTAGCAAGCCTACGAAGGAATTACTCGCTCCCGGTGGGGAGCATCAGGGAATTGGCGATGAAGGAGCGTTGGTGATGACAAAGACCGAAGAATCCCCTCTCCAGAGCCCCAAACGGGCTTCAGGTCTGGCCTCCCCATGAAGAACAGGAGGTCGCGGTGGCTCCGTCTCGTGAAAAATGATAGAACTTCCTCTCTATTTTTTCTCCAAATATTAGGGATGAAAACGGAGCGGAAACTTTTCGCTTTTCTGCAAGATAAATGGAAACAGAGAGGAAATATGGAAACCGAAATGGAAATTTGCAAAACATAAGTGGAAATGGAATTTTTTATACGGAAACGAAAACAAAAATGGAATGGTTTTTTTCCAGTGGAATAGACATGGAAAAAGAACTTTCCGTTTCCGCGAATATGGAATTTCCATTTTTACAATAGCCTATGGCTACTTTGTATCCCAATCATGAAGCAACACATGGTGAGAGAAATGAGTAGAATGGATCTCTTGTGCTACAACACATGTACTCAACTAGATCCTATATGCAATTGTCAAGTACTACTACAATACTGTGCTAAGTTGCAACATAATCATATTATTATGTAGTCATGTTAAAAATTTACTAAATTTGTTTGTTTTGTGTGCTTTTCTCTATGATTCAAGCAGTTTCAAGTTCCTGCCAATGACCAGTTAGGTTTCTGTTTCCGCTTTGTATTCGCTCCATGTTCATTTCCGTTATATTTGTTTTTTGTATTCATTTCTGGGGTTTCCGTATTCGTTTCTGCTTCTGCAAAAAAATGAAAACAAATGTGGTAGCACTCAGTTCTGTCCGTTTCCGCTCCGTTTTCATCCCTACCAAAAATAGAAATTTATAGTATCGGAATTAGGGTCAGCAGGACCACGAGGTCGGCACAACCCACCAGGGCGCGCCTGGGGGGGCTGGCGCTCCCTGGTGTATCGTGCCCAGCCAGGGCCCCTCCTCCGGTGGTTGTTGGCTCGATTATTTTTTACTTATTGTAAAATAATTCTCCAAAAGGTTTCTTTCAGTTTCTAGAAGTTTTATTTTTGCACAAAAATAACACCATGGTAATTCTGCTGAAAACAACATCAGTCCGGGTTAGTTTCATTCAAATCATGCAAATTAGATTCCAAAAGAAGAGCAAAAGCGTTAGGGAAAGTAGATACGATGGAGACGTATCAACTCCCCCAAGATTAAACATTGCTTGTCCTCCATCAATTCATACGATGGAGACGTATCAACTCCCCCATGTTTTCAGCAAAGATTATGACTAACCATGTCAACAATAACTCTTAAAAATTATATTAACTCATATCAATTACATAAGCAACTAGCGAGCAATAATAAAATATCTCAAATGCAAACACTTTGTCAAAACAATCATGATATAATATGGCAATAGTGGTATCTCACTAGCCCTTTGTGAGATCGGAAAACATAAATGCAGAGCACCTCCAAAGTTCAAGCAGCGACTAAACATTGTAATTCATGATAGAAAAGATCCAGTCATGATGCATCCAACATTATCTATACACAATGTATGCGGATGACAATAGAAGGTGATGACTCAACATAAAAGTAAATAGATAGTCCCTTCGCCGAGGGAAGCAGGGATTTGCAGAGGTGCCAGAGTTCAAATCTTAAATCAGAGATAAGTATAATTTTGGGAAGTGCACCCTTCCCGTCAAAATTACGATCAAGAGTTATCAATATCATCCATGTTAAACACATTAGAGATGGTTCCCAAGCAGTAAAAGTAAAGGTTTACACCCCCTCCACCAACAAACACACTCTACGGCTAGCCAAATTCATGGGTACCCTCCATACCAAGAACATTCCTAGGGGAGTTTTGTTTAATTATTTTCATTTCTTTTGATTTTGGGATTAGGAATACCTATTACCGCCCCTCTCGTGCAAGGACGAGTGAATAAACACTCATCATGAGAATAACCTGCTTAAGATGGAAGATACTAACTGCCCCAAGTCACTCCATGAGCAGTTGAGGCACACACAAAAATGTTCATGGAGGTGGCACATGCAAATTTACTTAGAACGACAGGGTAATACCACATATAGGTAGATATGTGGACTCATTTGGAAAAACTTTGGTTTAAGAATTTTGACGCACAAGAAGTGTTCCCACTTAGTATAGGTGAAGGCTAGCAAATAGATTGATAAGCGGACATCTAGAGAGCGAAAACGGTCATCAACATGCATTATGAATAATAAACATTGAACTTTATCATGAGTAGGATATGGACACCATGAACATAAATATCATGAAGGTAATTTTGGTTTTGATTCAACTACCTGCGTGAACATGTGCCAAATCAAACCACTTGAAACATTCAAAGTAGGATACCATATCATCATACTACGTCACAACCATTTTAATGCATGTTGACATCAAAGATAAATTATTATCCACTCCTAGCTACTTAAGCAGGGCATGAGAAACTATAATCTATAATTGTTATTGGAAACATGTTTGATCATGATATGCTAAATTATGGATACTAGGTTAAACATATTTACAAAAACGAAAACAAGTTGAGTTCATACTGAATTCTCTCTACCACAGTCACTTCATCAAATATCATCATTATTGCCTTTCACTTGCACGACCGAATGATATGAAAAATTATAATAGGGCAAGAGTGTTGTGGACTAAGATGGAATCTACAAGCATTTTATTCAAGAGTAGGAGACAAAGTTACATGGGCTCGACGTCGATCAATAGTAGTGCATATGAGAGCCACTCAACATTTTCATCGTGGTCTTGTCCTTAGTATGACTCAATAAAAGGAAGAGAATTTCAGGGAAACACACTGAAATATTTTTGGTGTTTTTAGTTTTTCTTGAAGAGAGCAAATAAAAGAAGGAAAAGCGAAAATGAAAAAAACTATTTACACGGGAGAGCTCCTAACAAGTAGAAGAAGAAACAAGAAATCTTTTTTGGGGTTTTCTTTTAATACAACAACTAATTATACAAAGAAGAAAACCAGAAAAGAAGCAAGAGATATTTTTGGATTTTCTCTAAATTTTTCAAACACACACAAAAAGAAAGCGAGAAAATAAATCTAGCATGGATAATACAATGAAAAAGTGTGGACACTGACACCTGGAATGAAATGTGTGAATATGAATATAATGTCGGTGGAAACACGTACTCCCCCAAGCTTAGGCTTTTGGCCTAGCTTGGTAATCACCATCCATAGCCTGGATAATAATCTGAATGATAGCCCACCGAGGCTCTTTGCATAGCCTCCTCAACCTGTCTGACAGCTTCAACCTTAGCATTGTACGTGCTAGCCTCGCTCTCAAGAATGTAATGTCCCCCCTTACTGTGATAATCAAAGAGAACAGGAGCAGGCAATATGATAGGTACAAATGGACCTTTATTGAACCTTAAGTTGTAAGTATAGTTAGTGACTGTGCCCTTAAGGAACTTATGACGTTTCATGGCCTCAAAGTCTAAGTACTAAGTAGGTAAAATAGGATCGTTAGGCCAAGGTAATACACATAACTTCTGAGCTATACGGCGTCATATATCCCACTATAAAAATGACCACTAGTAGCATTGTGATTCAATCTCTATGCAACAATTTCCCCTAGATTATAATTTTTAATTCCGGTTATAGCAGTGTGTATAAGACTCAAATTAGGGGCACACAGTGTGCTGCAATCTTGCTTGCTTACAATGTTTTTGTCATTAAAGAGTGCAAAGTAGTGTATAGATGGAAAATGGATGCTTTTTATTCTATCTTGTGTCACCCCTCTATCTTCACCGTAGCAAAGATTAATCAAAAATGATCCATACTCATATGTTGGTGGTTCGTGTAGCGAACGCCAATATGGAATTTTGCACGCTTCACATATTACATCTAAAGGCATGGTGAAAGCATCATTATAAAGGCTAAATGAAACTCTAGACTCACGAGGAAAATATTTAAATTTCTTAGTAACGTCTATGTGAGGTTGAGATGTTGGGTGCACTTATATTCAATTAAGGGAGCGAGATCGGTGTTGTGAACATACTGTTCAAATTCTTCCTTGATACCTGCACCATCCATGAATGTATTACACGACCAAAGGCATGATTTTGTGTGAGCTTCCCGCATCGAGCTTGCTTTAACATAAGATTGTCGTATCGAGCTTCCACTTGACGATGCCCCAGAGGACCTTCTCCTTCAACAACTCCTAAAGAATCGCATTTTAATTTGTGAAAAATTCTAAAAAAATTGTGACACAAAATTTGGTTAATAAAATTTCACAAGATTGGTAGCAACTACTCATATGGATGCCTAGAGGCCATATTAAGCATTCAAACTACTTAGAACTCTAAGAATTCAACATGCAATCTCATCTACAATAGTAGCAAGAGTAGCTAATTATTTTTAATATAAACAACTAAATCAAAAACTAATTGGAGCAATGGGGGAGTCACATACCAAGAAGCAATCCCCCAAAATAGTTTCAAAAATGAAGCTTCGAGCAAAGATATTGAAATCCACGGGTTTGAGAGCAAGAACATGAGAGACAGTTAAGGTGATTTTTTCTAGAGGTAGGAGATGACATGGGCTAATGAACTAAGCGAGGGGACCCACGTGGGTACCAGAACCCACTCGGCCACGCCTGGGGTTGCTGGTGTGCCCTGGTGTCTTGTGGACACTAGGTGCACCCCCCTCTAATGTTATTTGCATCGGAAATTCAAAAAAATTAGAAAAATATCGTGTTAAATTTTCAGGACATTCTGAGAACTTTTATTTTTGGGTCAATTTTTTATTGCACGAAAAAAATCAGAAAATAAGATAAACATGGCATTTTATTTTATTTAACTAAGAAAAACAAAAAAAAGTGGATACAGAAGGTTGTGCCTACTAGATTCATCGACTTCATACCTCTCAAAAATGATCAATTAATAAGGTTCATCAAGTCAATTAACAACCACTTTCGATTAGCATGAAACCGAAGAACTTTCGTAAAACACCAAGTTACCTGAGCGGGGATATGCATATCCCCTACCATAAGTATATCATATTTCTTCTTGGTAGTAGGTAGAGGTATGTAGTTGAAAACTTCCAATAGTGAGTGTCAAAGAATTTTCAATAACATTTACAGCATTCACTTGCAATTTTTTCTTCGAAAAGTGCACCGTATGCTCATTACCATTGATATGAAAAGTGACTTTGCTTTTATTGCAATCAATAAAAGCCCCTGCAGTATTTAAAAAGGGTCTACCAAGGATAATCGACACGTTGTCGTCCTCGGGCATCTCAAGAATAACAAAGTCTGTTAAGATAGTAACTTTTGCAACAACAATGGGTAGATCCTCGCAAATACTGATAGGTATGGCGGTTGATTTGTCAGCCATTTGCAAAGATATTTTAGTATGTGTGAGATTATTCAAATCAAGTCTTTTATATAAATAGAAAGGCATACCACTAAGACCACCTCCCAAATCACACAAAGCAGTTTTCACATAATTTCTTTTAATGGAGCAAGGTATAGTTGGTATTCCAGGATCACCATGTTTTTTAGGTACTCCATCCTTAAAAGAATAATTAACAAGCATGGTGGAGATCTCAGCTTCAGGTATCTTTAGTTTATTACTGATGATGTCTTTCATGTATTTTGCATAAGAGGCCATCTTTAAGGTATTAGTTTAGCGAGTACGCAAAAAGATTAGCCTAATCATTTCAGCAAAGCGTTCAAATTCTTCATCATCTTTTATCTTAGATGGTTTAGGTGGAAAAGGCATGGCTTTTTTATCCCATGGCTCTCTTTCTTTACCATGTTTTCTAGCCACATAGTCTTTTTTATCATATCATTTATTTTTAGGTTGTGCGTTATCAAGATCAACATCAGGTTCTATTTCTACATCATTATCTAGTTCATTATCATTATTTGGTTGAGTATATTCATGAACATCATCATTATCATTTTCATTATCACTAGGTGAATGTTCATTACCAGATTGAGTTTCGGCATCAGAAATAGAGACATCATTATTCTCAGGAGGTTTTTCTATCTAAGGTTCACTAGAGGCATGCAAAGTCCTATCATTTTTATTTTTATACTTCTTTTAAAAGAACTAGGTGCATCATCATTAATTCTTTGAGAGTCTTGTTCAATTATTTTAGGGTGCCCCTCAGGATAAAGTGGTTCCTGAGTCATTTTACCTCCTCTAGTTGCTACTCTAATAGCAAAATCATTCATATTATTATTATTCATTTAATTAAGCAATTCCCTTTGAGATTCAGCAACTTGTTCTAACTGGGTTTGAACCACAGAGGCATGTTTTCCTACACCTCTAACATTATTACTGATTCTAAATAACAAGTCACTCAAGCGAGCAATCATATCATAATTATATCTCAATTGTTTCAGAAAATTTGCATTGAAGTGGTCTTGTTTCCTAATTTAGTTGTCAAACTCATATTAGCATTGACTGGGATGTTTATTTTAAGGAATGACACCTTCATAAAAATTTAATAAAGAATTTGCCTCTACCACCGATGGAGGTGGTGATGTCTCGGGGCCATTTATTTCTTAAATAGGTGGTAAATTCTTAACATCCTCAGCTTTCATACCTTTTTCCTTCATACATTTGTTTGCCTCCTACATATTTTTAGGACTGAGAAATAAGATACCCCTTTTCTTCGGAGTGGGTTCAAGTGATGGTTCACAGAGAGTCCAATCATCATAATTCTTCAATATATTATTCAATAGTTCCTCAACTTGTTCAACGGTTCGTTCCCTGAAATCACTACGAGCACAACTATCTACAAAGTCCCTAGAAGCATCAGTTTGTCCATTATAGAAGATATCAAGTATTTCATTTTTATTAAGAGGGTGATCTGGTAAAGCATTAAGAAACTAGAGAAGCCCCCCCAAGCTTGTGGAAGAGTCTCTTCTTCAATTTCGACAAAGTAAAATATTTCCTGTAAGGCAGCTTGTTTCTTATGAGCATGAAAATATTTTTCAGAGATGTAGTAAATCATATCCTAGGGACAAAGAAGACAACCAGGATCAAGAGTATTGTACTATATCTTAGCATCACTCTTAATTGAGAACAGAAAAATTCGAGAATATAGTAGTAGAGAATCTTCTCATCATGAGCAAAAAGGGTGGCTATATCATTCAACTTAGTAAGATGTGCCACTATAGTTTTAGTTTCATAGCCATGGAAAGGATCAGATTCAACCAAAGTAATTAACTCTGGGTCGACAAAGAATTCATAATCCTTATCGGTAACAAAGATAGGTGAAGTAGCAAACTTAGGATCACATTTAATTCTAGCATTCAAAGTCTTTTCTTTATACTTTCTTAATAATTTCTTAATATCGTCTCTATCCTTACAAGCAAGGATGTCTCTAGATACTTCTCCATCCATAACATAATCCTCAGGTATCTTACATAATTCAAATCTAGGAGAGCTAGGCCTAATAGATTTTTCATAATTCTCAGTTTCAAGGACTACATCAATTTTAGTAGTTTCATCAGTTTCAATAATTTCATTCTCTTTAGCTCTAGCAATTTGTTCATCAAAAAATTCACCTAGTGGCACAATATTGTCAAGCAAGGTACTAGCATCATAAATATCATCATTCATAGCAGAAGTAGCATCATCAATAACTTATGAATATCAGGCTTAATAGCATGTGGTTGTGTTGCAAGTCTACTCATAATAGAAGGTGAATCAAGTGCAGAGTGTGATGTCAAATCCGTAGCTCCCCTCGTCTTAGAGGGAATGATCTTGGTTCTTGTATCCTTCAGATTCTTCATTGTGACAAAATGATATAAATCCCAAGTCACTTAGCAAATATAGCTATGCTCCCTGGCAACAGCACCACAAAAGGATCTTGATAACCCACAAGTATAGGGGATCAAAACAGTTTTCAAGGGTAGAGTATTCAACCCAAATTTATGATTCGACACAAGGGGAGACACAGAATATTTGTGAGTATTAGTAGTTGAGTTGTCAATTCAAACACACCTGGTGATTAAATATCTGCAGCAAAGTGATCAGTAGCACCGAAATATGATAGTTTGATAGGAGTGGTAAGAGTAGTAGTAACGGAAACAATGATAGCAATAGTTTTGTAGCAAGTGTAACAGTGACAGCAGTAGTAGTAACTTAGCAAGAACAATACGTGGAAAACTCGTAGGTGATAACCACAAGTATAGGGTATCAATTGTAGCCTTTCTCTATAATTAAGAGTGTTGAACCCAACGAGGAGCTAAAGGTAGAGCAAATATTCCCTCAAGTTCTATCGACCATTGATACAACTCTACGCACGCTTAACGTTCGCTTTACCTAGAACAAGTATGAAACTAGAAGTACTTTGTAGGTTTTATAGGATAGGTTTGCAAGATAATAAAGATCATGTAAATAAAAACTAGGGGCTGCTTAGATAAAGAAACAACTAAGTTAGTCTTAGTAGACAACTTTTTGTCACAAGGAAGTTATTTGTCCCTATGCAATCGATAACTAGACCGGTAATCACTATTGCAATTTTATATGAGGGAGAGGCATAAGCTAACATTCTTTCTCTACTTGGATCATATGCACTTATGATTGGAACTCTAGAAAGCATCTGCGACTACTAAAGATCATTAAGGTAAAACCCAACCATAGCATAAAGTATCAAGTCCTCTTTACTCCCATATGCAAACAACCTACTTACTCTGGTCTATGCTTCCGTCACTCACGCCACCCACCATAAGCAAATCATAAACATATTGCAAACCCTACAGAGGTGATCCATCATGCTTGCGCGACACAGAGAGCACCATAGGACAGCGCCAATAATAAAACATGCAACTCAAACCAATCATGATCATCAATCAACCCATAGGACAAAACAATTCTACTCAAACATCATAGGATAGCCATACATCATTGGGAAATAATATATAGCATTGAACACCATGTTTAAGTAGATATTATAGCAGGGATAAGGGGTGTTACACTGCTGCATAGAGGGGGAGAGAGTTGGTGACGGCGGCGGCGAAGTTGTTGGTGTAGATCGCTGTCACGATGATGGCCCCAGCGGCGTTCCGGTGCCACCGGGAGAGAGGAGGAGGGAGTCCCCCCTTATTCTTATTCCTTGACCTCCCCCAGATAAGATGAGGGTTCCCCTCTGTTCCTTGTCCTCCATGACAACGGAGGGGCGGGAGCCCCTCCGAGATTGGATCTCTCTCTCTCTCTCTCTTTGTTTCCTTTTGTTTCTGTGTCCCCAGATTGTGGCCTTTCACCGTTTCTTAAATTTTCGGAGATCCATAGCTCCGATTGGGCTGAAATTTTAACATGATTTTTATCCGGATATTAGCTTTCTTGCGGTGAAAGAAGGGCACCAACCGCCTTAAGAGGTGACCACAAACCACCCTGGTGCGTCTAGGGGGTAGGTCGTGCCCCATGGCTTGTGGGCCCCTCGGGCATCGTCTCGTGTTGATTATTTTTCCCAAAATTCACATATATTCCAAAAAAATCTCCGTAATATTTTATCACTTTTGGACTTTGTTTAATATGGATTTTCTACGAAACAAAAAAACATGCAACAAACAGGAACTGGCACTGGGCACTGGATCAATATGTTAGTCCCAAAAATAGTATAAAAAGTTGCCAAAAGTATATGAAAGTTGTAGAATATTGCCATGAAACAATCAAAAATTATAGATACAATAGAGACGTATCAGCATCCCCAATTTTAATTCCTGCTCGTCCTGAAGTAGATAAATGATAAAAAATATAATTTTTGATGTGGAATGCTACCTAGCATAATCTTGTTCATATAATCTAATCATGGCATGAATATTAAGACATGAGTGATTCAAAGCAATAGTATATCATTCGACATTAAGACAATAATACTTCAAGCATACTAATAAAGCAATCATGTCTTCTCAAAATGTCATGACTAAAAGAAAGTTATCCCTACAAAATCATATAGTATGGCTATGCTCCATCTTCATCACACAAAGTATTTATATGGTGCACAACCCCGATCACAAGTGAAGCAATTGTTTCACACCTTTTATGTTCTCAAACCTTTTCAAATTTCATGCAATACATGATCGTGAGCCATGGATATATCACTATAGGTGGAATAGAATATGATGGAGATTATGAGAAAAAGGAGAAGATAGTCTCCAATCAACTAGGCATATCGATGGGCTATGGAGATGCCCATTAATAGATATTAGTGTGAGTTAGTTGGGATTTCCATGCAATGGATGCACCAGAGCTATAAGTGTATGAAAGCTCAAAAAGAAACTAAGTGGGTGTGCATCCAACTTGCTTGCTCAAGAAGACCTAGGGCAATTTGAGGAAGCCCATCATTGGGATATACAAGCAAAGTTATATAATGAAAAATTCCCACTAGTATATGAATGTGAAAAAATAGGAGTCTCTCCATCATGAAGATCATGGTGCAACTTTGAAGCACAAGTGTGGAGAAAGGATAGTAGCATTGTCCCTTCTCTTTTTTTCTCTCTCCCTCTATCTCTCTTATATATATATGCATATTGGTGGGCATCTTTGGCCTCTCTTTTTTTGTTTGGGCTTCATTGGTCTCTTCTATTATTTTTAAAGTCCGGAGTCTCATCCCAACTTGTGAGGGAATCATAGCTTCCATCATCCTTTCCTCACATGGGACAATGCTCTAATAATGATGATCATCACACTTTTATTTAATTACAACTGAAGAATTACAACTCGATACTAGAACAAAATATAACTCTATATGAATGCCTCTAGCGGTGTACCAGGATGTGCACCAATCTAGCATAGCAAATGACATCAAAAAACGGACAAGCCATGCAAACATCATGCTAGCTACCTTACGATCATGCAAAGCAATATGACAATGATGGTGCATGTCATAATAAACGGAACAGTGGAAGTTGCATGGCAATATATTTTGGAATGGCTATGGAAATGCCATAATAGGTTGGTATGATGTCTATTTTGGGGAAGGATATATGGTGGGTTTTATGCACTGGCGAAAGTTGCGCGGTACTGGAGAGGCTAGCAAAGGTGGAAGGGTGAGAGTGCGTATAATCCATGGACTCACATTAGTTGTAAAGAACTCACATACTTATTGCAAAAGTCTATTAGTTATCGAAGCAAAGTATTAGATGCATGCTCCTAGGGGAGAGGTTGGTAGGAGTTAACAATAGCACGCTCCCGACCTCCACACAAAGGATGACAATAGATAAATAAATCATGCTCCGACTTCTTCACATAAGGGTTCACCATACGTGCATGCTACAAGAATCACAAACTTTAACACAAATATTTCTACCAATCCACAATTACTCACTAGCATGACTCTAATATCACCATGTTTATATCGCAAAACAATTGAAAGGAATCAAACACATCATATTCAGTGATCTACAAGTTTTATATAGGATCTTATGACTAACCATGTGAATGACCAATTCCTGTTAACTCTCTAAATAGATATAAGTGAAGCATAGGAGTTTAATTCTTTCTACAAGAGATATGACCATTCTCTAACAAATATAAGTGAAACAAAAGAGTATTCTACAAATGGCGGTTTTTCTATGTGTAGATAAACAGGCAATCCAAACTTCAAATGATATAAGTGAAGCACATGAAGCATTCCATAAATCCATACACAAAAGATATAAGTGATTTACGCATATCATGTGACGAATAAAAATATAGCTCCAAGTAAAATTACCGATGGTTGTTAGAAGAAAGAGGGGATGCCTTCTAGGGCATCCCCAATCTTAGTTTCTTGGGAGTCCTTGAATATAACCTTGGGGTGCCTCAGGCATCCCCGAGCTTAATATCTTTTCACTCCTTATTCCTTCATCCATCGTGATCTCACCCAAAACTTGAAACCTTCAATAACACAAAACTTAACCAAACCCTCGTAAGATACGTTAGTATAATAAAACAAATCACCACTTAAAGTACTGCTGACAACCAATTCATATTTTATCTTTGCATTGTATCTACTGTAATATAACTTTTCCATGGCTTAAACCACTAATACAATCGATAGTTTCATCAAAACGAGCAAAACAATGCATCAAAAATAGAATCTGCCAAAAACAGGACAGTTTGTTGTAATCTGAACATTCACCATACTTATGTAACTCTAAAAATTCTAAAACATTAGGACGTGGTAAAGAATTTGTATAAAGTATTGTGTAAAAATTTAACAATTTTTGCATGCTCAAGTAAAATAAAGAAATTCAAATAGTGCAGCAAAAGTTTCTATCTTTACATAGCACATATCAAACAAGCAATTTAAACATCCTAAAGGTAATTTTTGGCACATTATTTTTATAATAAAATGGATTTGTAGAAGGGGGTAATTATTTTTGTTGAAAAGTTTTTGCAATCAAGATTCACAAAGTTTCCATGGGCATGAACAAAGTTCAAGGCTAGGCCCCACTTCAACGTTGCTCGTCTTTCTCAATTTCACTTTTCTTTTTGAAAATTTTTAAGTTCCCCACTTTTTTTGTTTTTAATTATTGTAAAATTACACAACAGAATAAAATGACTCTCTAAAACTTCCGGGTTTTCTCCCTGGCAGCGCTTTCTTTAAAGCCATTAAGCTAGGCATAAAGTGCTCAAGTAGTGGATCCACCTGGATACCAAGGTATATCAAAGCCAATTTTAATTAGAAATGATTTGTAATAAAGTAGTGATAAAAGTGATATAAGTCATGTGAAAAAATAGTGTAACTCTCTTCCTATGCATTGTCATGTCATACAAGAACAATACATTCACAACAAGTAAAGGCCAATGCATAGCGTACGTAGATTCTTGCAATTTTATTGTATCGAAAACATAGAGAGGTGAAGATGTAGTTCCTCTCTCATAATGATTGCAAGTAGGATCAGCAAGAACATGCATATTATATTCATTAAAATCATCATATGCAATAGGAAAACACAACTCATCAATATAATCCTTAATAAGTGAAAACTTCTCCAATATAGTGTAGTTTGGAGAATTCGAAAAGATAATAGGACTATCATGTGTGGGTGAAATAGCAACAATTTCATGCTTGACATAATGAACTATAGCAATTTCATCTTCATAAGCATAATTCATATTGGCATCATGGCCACAAGAATAGCAAGCATCAAGTTCATCAAAAAGTGATATTTCAAAAGAATCCAGTGGATCGTAGCAATCATCATAGCATTCATCCTTCGGTATGTGCGAAGGGTGATTATACAATGTATGAGTTGAAAATTTACTATAATTAGAAGGTGGGAATGGGTAGCCAATCTTCTCTTCCTCCTTTTTTTTCTATATTCTCCTCATCATCATTTTCATCTAATGATCTTACAATTTCAGCAACTTCCTCTTCCGTCGATTCGTACAAAATATTAGTCTCTTCTTGGATAGCGGAGACTTTCTCAATAAATTAATAAATATGGGCATTATATTCATAATTGTGTCAGTGTACTAAAGTATGGGCTTTGTTGTATTGGATGGATTCTAGCTATACTAAAGTATGGGCCTTTTAGTACCCCGTACTTGTGCACGGACAGTCGTAGCCATACCAGCTGCAAGGCCTGCCAAGGAGCAACTGAGAACAAATACAGCAACATCGAGAAGACATTCAAGTCAACAGACCAAAGATCGAAGGCTAGGACCCCGACAAGATCTTGCCAGGATGGCCTATGGAGCCCCGACAAGAAGTGCACCCAACAAGGCCCCGCCATCCTGCCAGCGCAAAGGTGAAGCCCCAACAAGCCCCAGCCAGCACAGAGGTCAGGTGTCACCTTGCCTGGGCACGTGTCGAGGACCCGGTGATGGAGAGGCTAAGAGGTGTTGATGGGACGGGCTCCTCTCCCGTCTCGTAGACGATCAAGGACGCCTGACGGAGCATTAAATGCGTTTGCCTCGCACCGTCAGTGTTAGGTATGATAACACTGTAGCATTGTACGGCCCATGTACGTACTGTACACCACTATTCGTGACCCCTTTGAGAGTATAAAAGGAGGCCCAGGGCATTACGGTAGAGAACTTTTGGACACCTTTTTGGACTCCTAGACTTTGGGAGCTCCTCTAGCCCGTTCTGCATGAGTAGCAGTTGTGTACTGCAGCGCTCCCAGAACCTGAGCTAGAATTCATCCAATACAACCAAGTAGGAGTAGGGTTTTACACATCTTTGCGGCTCGAACCTGGGTAAGTTCCCGTGTGCTAGCCATCTGACCTGCTCTTTGTGCGAGCCTTCTTCCCCACCGAACCGTAAAGGGGTCCCTCCGATCCCATAGGTGTCGTCTCCCCCGACATCTTTGGCGCGCCAGGTAGGGGAAGAAATCGCGTGAACCTGGTCTTGTGACTAGCGCGTTAGTTCCTTCATCATAATCATCATCGCCATGGCTCCCAAGAACAAAGGTTTCACGTTGGTGGAACCATGTACGTCTGCCGCGCCCGTAGCTGTGTCTTAGGACGGAACTGTACCGCCTGCGGGTAGTAAGGTGAACTCCGGGGACGGAAGGGCACCTTCCAAGGCACCCACGCCGGCGCGTACATCGCGACCTTCCCAGGACACGCGCGAAAAGCAGCGCCGCGGTGTTGGTGGTTCCCAACGCCCCCACAGAAAAGCTCATGCGCATCGCTCCCAAGATGCGCGGGACTAGCATGCGTGCCAGCATGCTAGTGGGAGTGGCATTCAATCACGGGACCACGACGAAGCTCCTTCTAACACAGTTATGAGTCAGAGCACCTTGCGTTCTCCGCGTCGTTCACTGCCGACCATGTTGGCAGAAGCAATGGCGCGGGTACAACTACTCCTGAACTTCCCTCCTACTGCGGAGAAGCTCAACGAGTGGAGAGCCACTATTCAGAGCCTCCCAAGCCTTGCTGACAAGTTTTGGTCCACCGACTCCCTGCAATCAGCGTCAAGTTCTTCGAGAACGAAGCAAGGAAGACGCTCGAACTACAATCATGCGACGGCAGGAAGCCCGCCATCAATCTGATAAGCGCGGGGGACCCACTTTAGACAAATCCGTGCTAGGGTATCCTGTCAGCCTACCTTATGAGGTCGGTTGTCCAGCGTTTACCCATGAGCTGCGGCAAGTCCAGTGGCCCAATTCCCGCACGTTCAAGCCAGAAGTCCTAGAGAAATATGACGGCAAGACTGACCCGTGAGAGTTCTTGAGCATCTACACCATTGCAGTGCAGACATCTGGGGCTCTCAACGACAAGATACTCACCAACTACTTCCCGTTCATGCACTTGCCAGAAGGATCCAACAGCAGGTCGTGGTTGATGCACTTGCCAGAAGGATCCATTTCCTCCTGGGCAGATCTGTGCCATGAGTTTCTTGGCGCCTTTACCGGAGGTCATCAAGCTCCTAGTCAAGAAAGTGATTTACATCTCATCCCCCAAAAGGCGAGACATTGCACAAGTACATCCAGAGGTTTAGTCGCATACACTGCAACAAACCAGACGTTCATCCTGCCGTTGTTATCAGCGCGTTCCATCAAAACGTGCACAACCGCAGGATGTGGGAAGAGCTAGCGATTAACAAGGTCAGGGATGTTGCCGAGCTCTATGCTCTCGTGGATAAAGGTGCTCATGCTAAAGAAGGGAGGAGGCTCCCCGGCGAAGACGTTGGCGTAGGGGTCGACTCTGAGGATGAGGACACCGCCGCCCCAGAGAAGAAGGGCCGACGGCGTAACAAGAAGCACAAGGGCAAGGCCGTGCTTACCGTTGAGGGATTCGGCAACCCCGGCACCATCAAGAAGGCCAAGGCCGATGACCCCAGCAAGGATGTCGTCGAGTGCATCTCCTTTCAAGCTTTGGCAGCTACCGACATGCCAAAAGGCTCCGTCAAGCAGTATTGCAAGATCCATCGCACCAAAGGCCACGATCTCCAAGACTACTGGCAAGTAGAGCAGCTTGCCCAGAAGCAAAAAAGCCGAGTACGAGAGGCAACACAAGGAGAAGATCGAGGATGGTGTTGAGGGATCTGGCAAGAACCACGGTGGCCAAGGAGGTTGCTGCGGCAAGGCGGAGCAACAGAAGGACCGGCCCGCCCGCGGCCGCGACAAGCAAGAAGGGGATGATGATGACGCTGAAGAGGACGACAAGTCCAACGAGCAAGAATTCCAGAGAGCTACAGACACCATGTGTGATACGTCTCCAACTTATCTATAATTTTTGATTGTTCCATGCTATTATATTATCTATTTTGGATGTTTTATATGCATTAATATGCTATATTATATTATTTTTGGGACCAACCTAGTAATCTAGAGCCTAGTCCCAGTTTTTATTTTTTCCTTGTTTTTGAGTATTACGGATAAGGAATACTAAACGGAGTCCAAACGGAATAAAATCTTCGAAATAATTTTGTTGGACCAGAAGCAACCCAGAAGACTTGGGGATGAAGTCAAGAGAGCAGTTGTGTGGCCACAAGCCACAGGGGTGCGCCCTAGAGGGGCGCCCCTGGCTTGTGGGCCCATGTCAGCTCCCCTAACCCTATTTCTCGGCCTATAAATTCACTAATATTCCCTGTATACCAGGGAGAGCCACAAAAACACTTTTCCGCCGCCAGGAGCCTTGGTTCTCGTGAGATCCAATCTTGGAGTCTTTTCCGGTAATCTCCTGGAGGGGGGTTCGATCACGAAGGGCATCTACATCAACTCCATTGCACCTCCGATGATGCGTGAGTAGTTCACCACAGACCTTCGGGTCCATAGCTAGTAGCTAGATGGCATCTTCTCTCTCTTTGCTCTTCAATACCATGTTCTTCATGACCTTCATGGAGATCTATCTGATGTAATACTCTTTTGCATTGTGTTTGTCGAGATCCGAAGAATTGTGGGTTTATGTTCAGATTATCTATGAATATTATTTGATTCATTTATGAATTCTTATATGAATGATTTCATATCTTTGCAAGTCTCTTCGAGTTATTGGTTTGGTTTCGCCAACTAGGTTTGTAATTCTTGCAATAGGAGAAGTACTTAGTTTTGGGTTCAATCTTGTGATGTCCTCACCCAGTGACAAAGTAGGGGTAGCGAGGCACGTATTGTATTGCTTCCATCGAGGATAAAAAGATGGGGTTTTCATCATATTTCTTGAGTTTATCCCTCTACATCATGTCATCTTACCTAATGTGTTACTCTGTTCTTCATGAACTTAATACTCTAGATGCAGGCAAGAGTCGGTCGATGTGTGGACTAATAGTAGTAAATGCAGAATCGTTTTGGTCTACTTGACACGGACGTGATGCCTATATGAATAATCATTGCCTTGGATATCTTCATAATTATTCGCTTTTCTATCAGTTGCTCGACAGTAATTTGTCCACCCACCGTAATACTTTCCATCATGAGAGAAACCTCTAGTGAAACTATGGCCCCCGGGTCTATTTTCCATCTTATACTTTCAGATTTAAAACCGAAAATACCAAGAATACCTTGCTGCATTATTTTTACCTTTTTTTACTTTCCGTTCAAGCAATCTATTCTATCAATCTCTATCATATCTCATCCTTGCAAGTAACCGTGAAGGGATTGACAACCCCTTTATAGCGTTGGGTGCAAGTGTTTGATTCTTTGTGTAGGTACATCTATTGTGGACTTTCTTGTATCTCCTACTGGATTGATACATTGGTTCTCAACAACTGAGGGAAATACTTATCTACTTTGCTGCACCACCCGTTCCTGTTCACGGAAACCACCGCATGCTCGATAAGTAGCAAGAACGATTTCTGGCGCCATTGCCAGGGAGATACATAGCAAGTCAGGATAAGAACTCTCCCATCAACTTGCCAATTTCTGGCGCCGTTGCTGGGGAGGATACACATCAAGCCTACCAAGTACCGATCACAAACTCATCTCTTGCATTTACTTTATTTGTCATTTGCCTCTAGTTTTCCTCTCCCACACTTCTACAACGATTTTCAAAAAATACCAAAAAGATTTGCCTTTTTATTCTCCCTTCTTCCGTTCGCCTTTTCGTTGTTATGTTTGCTTGTGTTGCCATGTGCCTTCTATTTGCTTGCATCTTCTCTTGCTAAACATCTATTGATATGGATCCTCATCCACTTGCTAATCTTTTCAAAAGACCAAATTATGATGAACCAATTGCTAGTGAGTTGAGTGCACTTGATTATCTCTATGAAGTCTTCTTTGGAAATCATGAATTTGAAAATCTTGATGAAGTGTGGAAAGAAGAAAATTGTAAGGAGATTCATGATAGTTCCTTGAATGAAAAGCATGATTGCCATGTTGTTAGTATGAATTCTATGAATATCCATGATGCTAATGATATGCAAAACCACAAGTTTGGGGATGCTATGCTTGATGAAGATGATATTTTTTGTTCCCCAAGTTTTGGTGATGACAGATATGCTATAATTTTTCATGAAAGGAATGCTTTGTTTGATTGTTATATTGTGAGATTCCTTCATGATTTTACTAAAAATTATTATGAGAGGGGAACATATGCTTTTACATATTGCAATAATATCAAGTTTCCTCTCTATGTGTTCAAAGTTTGGAAGTTATGCTTGTTTTGCCTTCCTATAGTAGTTGATTTTTGTTCCCATAATTTGTTTGCTCACAATATCCCTATGCATAGGAAGTGGGTGAGACTTAAATATACTTGCCATGTGATTCATGATGTTCCTATTGTTCCAAATAGGAATTACGTTCCCATAGATTCATTACTTGATATAGAATGCAATCCTACATGTCCTATTATTCTTGGTAGACCTTTATTTAGAACGATTGGTGCAATTATTGACTTGAAAGAAGGAAATATTATATTACAATATACATTAAGGAAAGGCATGGAACACTTTCCTGAAAGAAAATAACATTACCTTATGAATCTATCATGAGAGCTACTTATGGATTGCATACCAAAGATGACAATACCTAGATCTATTGCATTTTTGCCTCGCTAGGGGTGTTAAACAATAGTGCTTGTTGGGATACAAACCAATTTTACTTTTGCTTTATGTTGTTGTTTCTGTTTTGGTGTGTTTTCCACATTATTACTTCTGTAATAATTGTGTTTTCTTGTTTAAATTAGTGTTTGAGCCAAGTAAGACCTTTGGGATGGTCTACGGTGTTTGCAATTTGATTTTGCTGAAAAACATAAACTTTTGCGCTTGGTCCAGAATTTTTATAAATTAACTGGTACATGATTTTGATCTGAATTTTTTACACAAGATTGATATACAAATTTCCGTGATTTTCCTAATGTTTCAGAATTTTTAGAGTTAGCGAAGTATTCAAAGTCTACAGATTTCTACAGACTGTTCTGTTTTTGACAGATTCTGTTTTCTTTGTGTTCTTTGCTTATTTTGATGTATCTATGGGTTGTATTGGGGGGTATGAACCATGGAGAAGTTAGAATACAATAGGTATTACACAAATATAAAATAAATAATGAGTTCACAATAGAACCTAAAGTGGTGATTTATTTTTCTTATACTAACGGATCTCATGAGTTTTCTGTTGAGTTTTCTGTTGTGAAGTTTTCAAGTTTTGGGTGAAGATTTAATGGACCTGGAATAAAGAGTGGCAAGATCCTAATATTGGGGATGCCCATGGAACCCATGTCATATTCAAGGATACCAAAGATCCTAAGCTTGGGAATGCCCCGGAAGGCATCCCCTCTTTCGTCTTCAATCTATCGGTAAATTTACTTGAGGCTATATTTTTATTCACCACATGATATGTGTTTTGCTTGGAGCGTATTGTATGATATGAGTCTTTGATTTTTAGTTTGCCACAATCATATTTGATGCACACATCTTTAGAGAGAGACACTGATTGTTGATTTGATCTTGCTGAAAAACAGAAACTTTTGCGCTCAGCGCAGCAATTTTATAAATTCAGCAGATCGACTAATGAGTCTGAAATTTTGACACAAGATTGATATACAAATTTTCCACATTTTCCTAAGTTTTAAGAATTTTTTGAGTTACATAAGTACTCGAAGTTTATAGATTGCTACATACTGTTCTGTTTTTGATAGATTCTGTTTTCTTTGTGTTGTTTGCTTATTTTAATGTATCTATGGGTTGTATCGGGGGGTATGAACCATTGAGAAGTTGGAATACAGTTGATATAACACAAATATAAATAAATAATGAGTTCACAACAGTACCTAAAGTGGTGATTTATTTTTCTTATACCAACGGATCTCATGAGTTTTCTGTTGAGTTTTGTGTTGTGAAGTTTTCATGTTTTTCGTGAAGATTTGATGGACTATGGAATAAGGAGTGGAAAGAGCCTAAGCTTGGGGATGCCCAAGGCACCCCAATCCATATTCAAGGATACCAAAAATCCTAAGCTTGTGTATGCCCCAGAAGGCATCCCCTCTTTTGTCTTTAATCCATCGGTAAATTTACTTGAGGCTATATTTTTATTCACCACATGATATGTGTTTTGCTTGGAGCATCCTGTATAATATGAGTCTTCTATTTTTGCTTCGCCACAAGCATCCTTTCTGCATACATCTTTTGAGAGAGACATGATGAATTGTGAATTTATTAGAATACTCTATGCGCATCACTTATATCTTTTGAGATAGGCAATGTTGCTCTAGTGCTTCACTTATATATTTTTAGAGCATGATGGTGTTATATTTTATAGAAAATATTGAACTCTCAAACTTCACTTATATTATTTTGAGAGTTTCTTAAAACATCATGGTAATTTGTTTAGGTGATGAATTTAGTCCTAATATAATGGGCATCCAAGAGGGATATAATAAAAAAATCATATTTAGTGCATTTAATACTATGAGTAGTTTGATTCCTTGCATATAGTTTTGAGATAATAGAGATGGTAATACGAGAGTCATTCTAGTGAGTAGTTGTGAATTGGAAGAGATACTTGTGTTAAAGTTTGTGATTCCCGTAACATGCACGCATGGTGAACCGTTATGTAACGAAGTCGGAGCATGATTTGTTTAATGATTGTAAACCTTTGTGTGAGGGTCGGGAGCGCGCGATGGTTAACTCCTACCAACCTCTCCCCTAGGAGCATGCGTTTAATGCTTTGTTTGATAACTAACATACTTTTGCAATAAGTATGTGAGTTCTTTATGACTAATGTTGAGTCCATGGATTATACGCACTCTCACCCTTGCACCTTTGCTAGCCTCTCTAGTACCTCGCAACTTTCATCGGTACATCAAACCCTCCTTCCTCAAAACAGCCACCATATACTTTTCTCAAAACAGCCAATATCTACCTATTATGGCATTTCCATAGTCATTCCGAGATATATTTCCATGCAACTTCCACCATTCAGTTTTTCATGACATGCACCATCACTTCATCTTGCATATAGAGTCATATTTTGTTTTAGGTATCGAGTTGTAAGTGAATAAAAGTGTGATGATTTTCATTAATAGAGTATTGTCCCATGTGAGAAAAGGATGATGGAAGCCATGACTCCCTTACAAGTTGGGATGAGTATCCGGACTTTACAAAAAATAAAAGAGGCCAGCGAAGCCCAAATAAAAAAAAGAGGCCAAAGATGCCCACCAAAATAAAAAAATGAGAGAAAGAGAGAAGGGACAATTGCTACTATCTTTTTCCACACTTGTGCTTCAAAGTAGGACCATGATATTCATGATAGAGAGTCTCCTATGTTGTCACTTTCATATAACTATATTCATCTTGCACGACCACTTAGTTTTCTTTTTGAGCTTTCATACACTTATAGCTCTAAGTTCATTTGTTGCATGCCAATCCCTACTCACTCAAATTGATATCTATCGATGGGCATCTCCATAGCCCGTTGATATGCCTAGTTGATGTGAAACTATCTTCTCCCTTTTTCCTTGCAACCTCCTCCATATTCTATTCCACCTATAGTGCTATATCCATGGCTCACGCTCATGTATTGCGTGAGAGTTGAAAAGGTTTGATAACACCAAAAGTGTGAAACAATTTCTTGACTTGTTCATCGGGGTTGTGCATGATTTAGATACTTTGTGTGGGGAAGATGGAGCATAGCCAGACCATATGATTTTATAGGGATAACTTTCTAAGGCCATGTTATTTTGAAAGGACACGATTGCCTTGTTGGTGTGCTTGAAGTATTACTTTTTTTTGTCAATATTAGACTATTGTTTTGAATCTTATGGATCTGAATATTCATGCCACAATAAAGAATATTACATGGATAAATAGGTTAGGTAGCATTCCACATCAAAAATTCTGGTTTTATCATTTACATACTCGAGGACGAGTAGGAATTAAGCTTGGGGATGCTCTATACGTCTCCAATGTATATATAATTTTTATTGTTCCGTGCTATTATATTATCTGTTTTGGATGTTTTATATGCATTAATATGCTATTTTATATTATTTTTGGGACTAACCTATTAATCTAGAGCCTAGTGCCAGTTTCTGTTTTTTTATTGTTTTTGAGTATTGCAGATAAGGAATATTAAATGGAGTCCAAACGGAATAAAATCTTTAGAATATTTTTTCTTGTACCAAAAGCAACTGAGAAGACTTGGGGACGATGTCAGGAGAGCAGTCGTGTGGCCACAAGCCACAGGGGCACGCCCCCTGGCTTGTGGGGCCACAACAGCTCCCCTAACCCTATTTATCGGCCTATAAATTCACAAATATTCCCTGTATACCAGGGAGAGCCACGAAAACACTTTTCCGCCACTAGGAGCCTCGGTTCTCGCGACATCCAATCTTGGAGCCTTTCGTTAATCTAGCAGAGGGGGATTCGATCACGGAGGGCATCTACATCAACTCCATTACCCCTCCGATGATGCGTGAGTAGTTCATCACAGACCTTCGGGTCCATAGCTAGTAGCTAGATGGCTTCTTCTCTCTCTTTGCTCTTCAATACCATGTTCTTCATGATCTTCATGGAGATCTATCTAATGTAATACTCTTTTGCGGTGTGTTTGTTGAGATCCGATGAATTGTGGGTTTATGTTCAGATTATCTATGAATATTATTTGAGTCTTTTCTGAATTCTTATATGCATGATTTCATATCTTTGCAAGTCTCTTCGAGTTATTGGTTTGGTTTGGCCAACTAGATTGGTAATTCTTGCAATAGGAGAAGTGCTTAGTTTTGGGTTCAATCTTTCGGTGTCCTCACCCAGTGACAAACTAGGGGTAGCCAGGCACGTATTGTATTGTTGTCATCGAGTATACAAAGATGGGGTTTTCATCATATTGCTTGAGTTTATCCCTCTACATCATGTCATCTTACCTAATGCGTTACTCTGTTCTTCATGAACTTACTACTCTAGATGCAGGCAAAACTTGGTCGATGTGTGGAGTAATAGTAGTAGATGCAGAATCAATTCAGTCTACTTGACACGGACGTGATGCCTGTATGCATAATCATTGCCTTGTATATCTTCATAATTATTCGCTTTTCCATCAATTGCTCGACAGTAATTTGTCCACCCATCGTAATACTTGCCATCTTGATAGAAGCCTCTAGTGAAACCTATGGACCCCGGGTCTATTTCCATCTTATACTGTCAGATCTAAAACCAAAAATACCGAAAATACCTAGCTGCATTATTTTTACCTTTTGTTTTGCTTTCCGTTCAAGCAATCTATTCTATCTATCTCTATCAGATCTCATCCTTGCAAGTAATCATGAGGGGATTGGCAATCCCTTTATAGCGTTGGGTGCAAGTGTTTGATTCTTTGTGTAGGTACATCTATTGGGGACTTGCTTGTATCTCTGAATAGATTGATATCTTAGTTCTCAACAACTGAGAGAAATACTTATCTACTTTGCTACATCACCTGTTCCTCTTCACGGAAACCAATGCATGCTCGAGAAGTAGCAATGTGCGTCGACGAAGGTGCCTTGTTGCATTCTTCCCACCACCAACTTAAACAGTGGGTGCATGAGGTTAATGCGACTGAGCCATCTGTCGGCGTCTGGAAGCCTTTGAAATGGTCCAACACGCCTATCATTTTCGACGTTCAGGATCACCATGATCGCGTAACTATGGTCAGGTGTTTGCCGTTGTTGTTCTCACCAATGATTTGCAACCTCAAGGTGACGAAATGTTAGTTGACGGTGGGGCCGGCTTGAACTTGATCTCTCCCGAGGTAATCAAGAAGTTGCAAATTCCTGATGGAGATCTCGAAGAAACGGGCTCGTTTCAGGGGGTCAATCCGGGAAGGAGACAGCCCAAGGGAAATATCACACTTCCGGTAACATTTGGCAGCGATCTGAACTTCCGGACGGAGAAGGTTGTTTTCGACGTCGCCAAAATTCCGTTGCCATACAATGGGATCCTTGGTCGTCTAGTGTTGGCCAATTTCATGGCGGCGGCGCACTACACCTACAATGTATTGAAGATGCTTGGGCCGATGGGCATCATCACTATCCAGTCCGACAAGAAATACACATTTATCTGCACCAATCAACTCTACTGGGAGGCGGTTGCAACATCAACCGCCAAGGCACTTGCTCCTGCCACTAAAACTCCTGGGAGGAAGAAGCCCGACAAGGCCTCTTGCGCACATTCCGGCAAACGCACCTCCTCGGAGTGATGCGCTCCTGTTGACGATGTGCCACACAGTTCCACCGGAAAGAGCAAGAAGTCCAAGGCAGCTCCGCCAGAGACTAAGAAGGTGCCCACCAAGGAGGATGGTACGGGAGGAACTTTCACCATAAGTTCCACCCTTTATGACAAATAGGAAAGTGCGCTCGTCGCCTTCCAGCGGGCGAATGTTGATGTGTTTGCATGGCAACCATCTGATATCCCCGGTGTTCCGAGGAAGGTGATTGAGCACCACCTTGCCGTCTGTCCACACGCGCAGCCCGTCAAGAATAAGGTCAGGAAGTAGGCTTTGGAGTGGCAACACTTGATTGCAGAAGAATTCAAGAAATTAGAAGCGGCTGGCTTGATCAGAGGAGTGCTTCATCCAACATGGTTGGCCAATCTAGTTCTAGTGTGCAAGGAGAATAGGATATGGAGGCTATGTATTGACTTCACAGATATCAATAAGGCCTGCCCTAAAGATCATTTTCCCTTGCCGCGCATCGACCAGATTGTGGACTCCATCGCCGGCTGCGACTTGTTGTCTTTCCCTGACGCCTGTTGAGCTTATCATCAGATTTTCATGGCCAAGGAAGATGAAGTGAAGACTGCATTTATCACCCCATGTGGTATGTATTGCTTTTTTGCGTATGCCTTTCGGGTTAAAAAGTGTTGGTTCTACATTTGCAAGAGCGGTCCAGATTGGTTTTGAGCCCTAGCTACATAGAAATATGGAGGATTATATGGATGACATACTGGTTAAAACCAAGGACAAGGCTATGCTCATATCAGACCTAGAAGAAACATTTGCAAATCTGCGCAAGATCAACTTGAAGCTCAACCCTGAGAAGTGTGTGTTTGGTGTCCCATCTCACAAGCTTGTCGGGTTCTTTGTATCTCAACGTGGAATTGAAGCAAAACCCGACAAGATCAACGCAATTGAGAAAATTGAAGCACCAAGACGTGTCAAGGATGTGCGTCATCTTGCCGGCTGTGTTGCCGCTCTGAGTAGGTTGATTTCAAAATCTACTGAGCGCGCCCTGCCCTTTTTTAAAATCTTGAAGAAGGCGGGTCCGATGAAATGGACTCAAGAAGCAGAGGCAGCGTTGCAGGATTTGAAGAAGTACCTCTCCTCTCCGCTAGTCCTAGTCGCGCCAAAACCACAAGAGTCGTTGCTGCTATATCTAGCGGTAACAAATCAAGTGGTGAGTGCTGCACTAGTGGCTGAAAGAGAAGTTGATGAAGAAGCAACGACGGCGGTAGGACCTCCAAGTGACAAGCCAAAATATTCCCCGACAGAGTCTCGTGCTAACAAAGCAAGATCTGCGCAGTCGAATGAAACAATTCAGAAGAGAAAGATGGTGCAGCGCCCAGTCTATTTTGTGAGCTCACTTTTGCAGGGGGCTAGGTCAAGATACTTTGGCATGCAGAAGTTGCTCTTCGGCCTCCTTATGGCCTCGAGGAAGCTGCACCATTACTTCCAGGCACATGAGATCACCGTTATCACTCGCTTCCCGTTACAGCAGATTTTGCGGAACCCTGACGCTACTGGCAGGATTGTGGAGTGGGATTTGGAACTGTCAAGCTTTGGTCTCAAGTTTGAAAGCACTTCGACCATCCAGAGCAGAGCCTTGGCGAAGATCATTGTGAAATGGACCCCAATGCCAGATGAAGAAGTTCTAGAGTCAACTCTCCCCGGCAAGGAAACCAATCAAGAGTGGATCATGTATTTTGACGGAGCTTTCTCGCTGCAAGGCGCCGGTGCCGGAGTGCTGCTTGTCGCACCCACCGGAGAGCACCTCAAATATGTGATTCAGATACACTTTCCCCAGGAGAGGTCAATGAACAATACTGCAGAATACGAAGGGCTGCTTGCCAGTCTCAGGATCGCGCCAGACCTTGGGATTAAGAAACTTATTGTCAGGGGTGATTCTCAGCTTGTTGTCCGGCAGGTGAACAAGGATTATCAAAGTCCATTCATGGAAGCTTATGTAGATGAAGTGAGAAAGTTGGAAGAACATTTTGACGGTCTGCAAATGGAGCACATTCCGCGTGCAGAGAACAACGTTGCTGATGGCCTATCAAAGTGTGTTGCCCTTAAGTTGCTTGTGGAACCAGGAACTTTTGTACTCCAACTAACTCAACCATCCGTCACACCATCAATTGGACAAGAGAAAACAAGAAAGTTTAGTTCCGAAAAGTATTTCCCAGCAGAGCTCCCAGAAGCCGCTGGCGAGGAAGTTGCTAGGGATAACGCTAGGCTTGGCGATGAGCGTCGCGCTCCGGCAGAGCCTCAAACTCTTGTCGTGGAAGCAGACGCTCCCACCAGGCTTGCCGGGGGCAACAGGCACCGACAGGACCTCAAGCCCTTGCCATTGAGACAAATGCTTACCCGGCAGAGGATATGCCTTTAGTCCTTGTTGTCGAGCCTCAGGCTCCAACATGGGCACAACACATCGTCCATTCCCTTCAAACAGGAGAACTCCCTGAGGAACAAGAAGAACCTGAGAAAGTAGCTGGACAGTCTAATATATACCAGTTCATGGACAACGTCCTGTTCAGAAAGAGGCCAAATAGTGTGAAACTCAAGTGCATTTCTCGGGAAGATGGACTAGAGCTATTGGTGGAGATGCATGGAGGCATATGTGGCTCCCACATAGGATCAAGAGCGCTTGCCAGTAAGGCATTCCGGCAAGGTTTCTTTGGCCCACTGCCCTCCAGGATGCAACTGCGCTAGTAACCGAGTGTGAAGTGTGCCGGTTTCATTTGAATAAAATGCATCAACCAGATCAAGCTCTTCAAACGATCCTTCTCTCCTGGCCATTTTTGGTCCGGGGGATCGACATCTTCGTCCCCTTTCCCCATGCTACCGGGGGCTTTGAGTACTTGTACGTTGCAATCGACAAGTTCACAAAGTGGCCAGAAGTGAAACTTGTGAGAAAGGTGACAGCATAGTCAGCCGTCAAGTTCTTCAAAGGACTAGTCTGTCGCTTTGGTGTTCCCAAAAGGATCATCACTGACAACGGCACACAGTTCACGAGCCGCACCTTCATGCAGTATGTCCAAGACATTGGCAGAAAGATCTGTTTTGCTTCTGTTTCCCACCCAAGGAGCAATGGCCAGGTGGAAAGGGCTAATGCTGAAGTGCTGTGAGGCCTCAAGACAAGAACTTTCGACAAGCTGCGCAAGTGCGGAAGGCACTGGATTGATGAGTTACCGGTGGTTGTTTGACAATCAGAACAACTCCAAATCGAGCTACTGGCCAGACACCCTTCTCCCTAGTATATGAGGTGGAAGCAGATCACCCCGCGGAACTCACATACGGGTCACCTCAAGTGATTGCTTATGATGAGCATGAGCAAGAGCAGTTGCGGCAAAATGACGCGACGCTCATTGAGAAGATCATCTTTAGGCTACTGTGCGAGTTGTGCTCTACCAGCAAGCTTTGCGCCGCTATCATATCCGCAAGGTTCATGACTGAAGTGTTGAGGAAGGTGACCTTGTTCTTCGGCAAGTTCAGTCCACCAAGAATTCAAACAAGTTGACTCCAAAGTGGGAAGGCCCTTATCGGGTAGTGCGAGTCACCAGGCCTGGCGTAGTCTGCCTGGAGACCGAAGATGGCATCCTAGTGAGCAACTCCTGGAATATCGAACATCTTCATAAGTTCTGCCCATGAGACACGGTTGCTGGGCCTCCTGATAACCACCTTTTGTACAAAGTCTTGCCACCGGAGCATGTAATCCTTTGTACAAAGCCAGGCGCAGACCCTGTGCGTAGTTGAATAAAGCTAAGTGTTCTATTCTATAAATCTTGTTAATTCTCATGTTTACTTATATACATGTTTGTCTGAGATATTGTATTGCGCTTACTCCCTGCAAGAGCCAACGGACCACTAAGGTTCCATATCCCTATTTTCTCTTCTTTCTTTTTCCCACAAGGACAGAAGGTTACCTCGCGTGCAGCTTTGTCGGGGGGAATGGTGGTATGGATACCGACGGGCAACGATCAAGGAAAACATCTTGCTGGAAGGAGCACGGCAATGAAAGGCTAAGTTGCAAAACCCTAAGTGAACTCTTACTATGAAGTTATTTTCCTTGGACGATTTCGATTTTTGTATGGGAAACCTGCATGCTAAGGAACCTTGCCATGATTGATGGCACCCTTGATCTGTTTCGAGTCTGCTCAATGGCTTAAGCGACTGCGCTCGTGCCCCCGTTCCATTTCGAGTCCGCTCAACGGCTTAAGTGGCTGCGCTTGCGCCCTTACTCTATTTCGAGTTCGCTCAACAGCTTAAGTGGCCATGCCAACAACGTCGAGGTATCTTGATGGTAGTCACACCGCCAGCAGGCTGTTAAGGACCCGCTCCTTGAAGCGCTCATGGTAGGGCTACACATGTCGGCAAGGTTTTTTCCGGAAAAGCGTAGGTAAAACACCATGCAAAGAGGAATCTAACAAGGAGAATAGTATATAGTTTTTCAAATAGGGTGAAATTTACATGAGATGTTGCCTCTTCCTAAGTATATCTTTATTTGACTTTCTCCCCTAGGGGAGATTACAAGAAGAAAAGGATAGAAGGAAGAGGCAGACTACAAGAAGAAAAAGATAGGAAGAGGCCCCCAACAGAAGCCCAGCCTGACCCCTCTGGACCAACACTGTGCGGAGGGGCAAGGCGTCTAGAAGGGCAGGCGAGAGCCTGGCCCCTCCTGGACCAGCATTGCACGGAGGAGAGGGCCAACACTGCATGGACAAGAAGGGGATCCTCAGAAGCCGGAGTCCACGGGCCTATCGGAAGATCCAGCTGGAAGATAATGCAGCGCCCAGGACAAGGACCCCTGACAAGATTGTCCTGTCGGGAGGGGGAGAGGCATGAGGCTGGCGATGATGGTGCGACCACCAATCAGTCACAGCTCAGGTCGTCGTATTCCAATTTGATGGCCTGGAGCTTGGACTCATCGTCGCTTTCACCGACATTGTCCTCCTCGTCGCTGCCGCTCGAGGATGAGCTGTCGGCGCCGCTCGAGCTCTCTTCACAGCAACTGAGACGGATGCCTGAGTGCCCATAAATCCTGACAGAGAGCAGATTGGCCTCCGTCATTTTGAAAGGAAGGACGTGCCCATCCTAGAGGTTGTGGGCGCGGGCGAAGGTTTTCCAACCACGCCTGAAGAACATGACGCGGCTCTCCGGATACTCGACGTCCACCCGTGTGGCACTGTTGCAGCAGCCATGTGCCCACAACCACAAGGCGGGCGGCTCGTCGGCCTCCATCGCCCTAGAGAAAGGGTGAGGAAGGCACTAATCACTCCGAAGGGGACCGCGTAGTTTGACGACAAACTCCAACACCGTCCCCTCGGCATGGGTATCTTCGAGAAAGGGGCCTGGCATCAGAGGGAGAGAGGGAGCAACACACCGCCTCCCCAAGCCTCAGCCTCCATGACGACCACTGCCCCTCATGCCTCTTCCACCGTGAGCACCCGTGTCACCATCCGCCTCTGTGGCGAAAGCGGTGGCATGATCCAGAAGAGAACTCCTCCTTTGTGCGGAGGACGGTGGCCGCCCTCGCCCCCTAGTCATGGCTGAGGGGGGATGCCACTCAAGGCTTGGAGGAGATGGAAGGGCAAGCTCTGGAGATTCGCACTTGATAAGGGAGGAAGAATGGGTGAACGTCGCCCCTGCTGCCCCAAATTTATAGGGGGGAGCGCGGGGGCTGGCTCTCCCCTGCTCCAAGAGCCGCCTCCCACCTCCTGCAATGGCATCGTCCACGATCACGGGGCGAACAACAACCGCCTCGTTGCACCAATCCACGACGCTGAAATTTCTGCCATGACTAGGACTTTAAGTCAAGGACGCCCATTGCTGGCTACCCTCTATGTATGCAACAATTGAAATAATTAATACCATTCTGCACACATACCCCACGTCGCGCACTTAAGGTGCATTGTGGGGAGGCGTAGTAAGAGGAATGGATACAACAACAGTTAATCCCTGCCACGCTGCCCGTGCATTGTTTGGGCCTAGCCCAACAACGCCTCTCACCGTGTATGGCCCATGCCCGGGGGCTCTTGTCGGTGTACTAAAGTATGGGATTTTTAGTACCCCGTACTTGTGCATGGACAGTCATAGCCATACCAAGGGCAAGGCCTGCCAGGGAGCAACTAAGAACAAATTGAGCAACATCGAGAAGATATTCAAGTCCATAGACCGAAGACCGAAGGCTGGGACCCCAGCAAGATCTTGCCGGGGTGGCCTACGGAGCCCCGGCAAGAAGTGCACCCGACAAGGCCCCGCCATCCTTCCAGCACAGAGGTGAAGCCCCAGCAAGCCACCGCCAGCGTAGAGGCCAGGTTTCAAACAAAACTTCAATTTCGTAAGCACCCTTAAAAGCAACAAACTATTCTATTTGTTCCACATCATAGTAATCACATATACCATTAGCATCAGAAGCTAAGGTTTCATTATCATTAAATTTACATGAAAAGGGAAGGTGTTTATCTTTCATCCTAGAGCAACAAGTAATATCACGATGATGGCCCCAGCGGCGTTCCGGCGCCACCGAGAGAGAAGGGGAGGGAGCCCCCTCCTTCTTATTCTTCCTTGACCTCCCCCCCAGATGGGAGGAGGGTTTCTCCTATAGTCCTTGGCCTCCATGGCAGCGGAGGGGCGGGAACCCCTCCGAGATTGGATCTCTCTCGGTGTGTTTCCTTTTGTTTCTCCGTCCCGCAGATTCTGGCCTTTCACTGTTTCTTAAATTCTCGGAGATCCGTAACTCCGATTGGGCTGAAATTTTAACACGATTTTTATCTGGATATTAGATTTCTTGCAGCGAAAGAAGAGCACCAACTGCCTTACGGGGTGACCAAAGGCCACCCTGGCGCGGCCAGGGGGGTAGGTCGCGCCCCCTGGCTTGTGGACCCCTCGAGCATCGTCTCGCATTGATTCTTTTTTCCAAAATCACTTATATTCCCCGAAAAATCTTTGTAATTTTTATCGCATTTGGACTTCGTTTGATATGGATTTTCAGCGAAACAAAAAAAATGCAACAAACAGGAACTGACACGGGGCACTTGATCAATATGTTAGCCCAAAATAGTATAAAAAGTTGCCAAAAGTATTTGAAAGTTGTAGAATATTGACATGAAACAAACAAAAATTATAGATACGATGGAGACATGTCAGTCGGCACTGGATCAGTGTATTCATTCGATGATATTCATCATATAATAGTCATAACCTAGTGCGACAAAGAACTAGCTCCTATTTATCAATGTAATGTAGGCATGTATCTATAATCTATAATACCTAAATAGTTCATCCCCACTAACCTATTTCTCTTGACATGCAGGCTATCCACATCATCATCCATTCTCCTCATGCCATATAGCACTAACCTCCCACTCGGTAAACCTTGCTGATTCTGCATGCATGCCATTTTTTTCTCTTTCCTCATAATCCGCCATGTCACAACAAAATCCAGCAGTCCCTTAAATAGCCACGGGGTAGCCCAAGAGTTGATCTGCTTTCAAGTTGGCTCCGCTTTTTTTGGTTCCTCGGCTCCCAGTGGGACACATGAGGCATCTGACCCGAAATCTCTTCACCTCTCCCATGCTACTCTATAAATGAGCAAAAAAAGCAAGACACAAGAGGTGCCTCCGGTGGCGGATCTGACATTTCCCTTCGCTTCCCGTGGCCGATTCAGTGTGGAGCGACTAAGGGGAACTGGGATCACGACGTGGAGGTCTACATAGGGTTAGCCCAAGGGGTGTGGTGTCTCGTCGTTGTCACTGTGGCAGGGGAGGTGCTGGCGAGTCGATTAAGGGATGGATGGGCTTCTCCTCATTTGCTCGGCGTTAGATACGGTGCTGACGACCAGCCTGAGGTCTTTTGTATCGCGCATACGATCGACAGGAGTATGTGACGGGGTTCTCTTTGTTTGAAGCTACGTCGGTGATGGCGGCGTCTCCCGGTGAGGCGAAGGTTGTTGGGGTTTCAGTCCCTATTTTGGGGATGAGGTTTGCGGCAATCATTAGCGTCTTCAGCGCGCTTGAGTCTAGGCGGAGGGTTGGGCAATCCAATCTGTGAGGATTATCCCCGACCGATTCCGTTTAAAAAAATTATCCACAACCGATGCACCAGAACTCAATATTTGTTCTTGTTCGCTAGAACAGGACATACATGCGGCCTCCAAAGACTTTGATGACGATGGAGATGATGGTTTCTCGATGGCTCCTTGAGGAGACAGAGATCGGCCAGCCTGTTTGGTGTTTGTATGGGTTCATGTTGCTTCAATAGCTGGGTCCGGAGAGTTCTATTTACGTCTTTGCATCTGTGCGCATATGTGTTGTTCCTATTTGATGTATGAATACACAATAGATGAGGCGTAAATGTCCTTCTTGGCCTTGCTACAATCAGGAAAGCTATGATAATCCCAGTCTTTAATTCCACTAAGTTGCCATAATGCAATGACAAAGATTACAGAGGTATGGTCAATTTAAGTCTGGGCATGGTGGCAGCGTTCTATCATCATTAAATTGATCTTCTCCACCCATCATTTGTTGTTCCATTGATTCTTGGAATAACTCTCAGATATATTTTGGAACTAATCGAGTGATTTAGGCTAAACATGTCTCGGCTAATCTATCCGGTTGTTGTCTGCATTAGGAAAGACGATGATCATCTCCAAAAGGTCTCATGTTGCTTGGTAAGCACTCCAAATTAAATCTCATGGGTTAAATATATGATGTTTTTTACTTCTTTGTCTATATTTATGCAGATATACAATGGATGGACATGGCTTACTATCAATCTAGGCGAATCCTTTCATGGGGGTTAGCAAAAAAAATCACTTTTGTTATTCCTTTCTTTCTTAATGTGTATCAATCACATGAGCTGATTGGTGCAAATCGTCCCGCTGCAACGCGCGGGAGTCAGCTAGTTCCATAAATAGTCATACGTGCTTATGGAAAAGAACTTGCATGACATATTTTGTCCTACCCCCCCCCCCCACGTGGCAGTAGGGTCCATAAGGAAACTAAGAGATATTAAAGCCTCCTTTTTAATAGAGAACTGGAACAAAGTATTAACACATGGTGAATACATGAACTCCTCAAACTACGGTCATCACTGGAAAGTATCCCAACTATTGTCCCCTTGGGGTTTACGGACCATAACATGTAATAGGTGCATATGACTAGCAAGATCATATCAAGAACATAGATATAATGATGATAACATAAACGGTTCAGACCTGAATTCATGACACTCAGGCCCTGTTGACAAGCATTAAGCATGGAAAAGTCATAGCAACATCAATCTCAAAACATAGTGGATACTAGGGATCAATCCCTAACAAAACTAACTCAGTTACATGATGAATCTCATCCAACTCCTCACCGACCAGCAAGCCTACGAATGAATTACTCACTCCCGGTGAGGAGCATCATGGAATTGGTGATGAAGGAGGCTTGGTGATGACGAAGACCGAAGATTCCCCTAACCGGAGCCCCAAACGGGCTCTAGACGTGGCCTCCCCATGAAGAACAAGAGGTGGAGACGGCTCCGTCTCGTGAAACACGATAAAACTTCCTCTCCGATTTTTTTCTCTGAAAATAGGAATTTATAGTGCCGGAATTAGGGTCAGCGGGGCCATGAGGTGGGCACAACCCACCAGGGCGTGCCTAGAAGGATGGCGTGCCCTGCTGGTTCTTGGCTCCACTATATTTTATTTATTGTAAAATAATTCTCCAAAAAGTTTCGTTCAGTTCTGAGAACTTTTATATCTGCACAAAAACAACACCATGGTAGTTCTGCTGAAAACAACGTCAGTCCGGGTTAGTTTCTTTCAAATCATGCAAATTAGAGTCCAAAACAAGAGAAAATGCTTTAGGAAAAGTAGATACGATGGATACGTATCAGGTTACTCTCCACATGATATGTGTGTTCATCATCATACCGCTTTGCATGATCGTATAGAGCTAACATGATATTTGTGGCAAAGCCACCATTCATCATTGTAATACATGTTAAGCTAGATTATTGTATACCCTGTTATACTGCCAAAGGCATTCATATAGTCATATTGTTTCAGTTCATCGAGTTGTAAGTAAACAAGAGTGTGATGATCATCATTATTAGAGCATATTTCCAGTGAGGTAAAGAATGATGGAGACTAATGAGTCCTCTAAAAAGTGGGGATGAGGTTCTTGATATTTTTTTCAAAAGAGAAAAGAAAATAAAAGAAAAAGGAAAGCAAAAATGAGAAAAGGCAAAAAAGGAGAAAAAGGATAGAGAAGGGGCAATGCTACTATCCTTTTACCAGACTCGTGCTTCAATGTAGCACCATGTTCTTCATATAGACAGAATCCATGATTTATCACATCCATATACTAGTGAATATTTTTACATTATAGAACTTGGAGTGTATATTCAGATGACGGGCTTCCTCAAATGCCCGAGGTCTTCATGAGCAAGCAAGTTGGATGCACATCCACTTAGTTTCAGTAGCAAACTTTCCTACACTTATAGCTCTAGTGCATCCGCTACATGGAAATCCCTACTCCTCGCATCGATATCGATTGAAAGGATTTTGATATGTCTCCAATGTATTGATAATTTATGCAGTATTCATGACATGTTTACTGTTTACAACAATTTTGTTTTTGATGAACTTCTATATGATTTGAATGGAACTAACCCGGACTGATGTTGTTTTCACTAGAATTATCATGGTGTTGTTTTTGTGCAAAAAAAGTTCTCGGAATTGAACGGAACTTTTTGACAGTTTTTCTGGATGGAAACGCCCAGGAAGCTTCGGGGGAGTGCTAGAAGACCCACAGGGGCCCCATAAGGCATTTGGGCGCTCCCAGGGTGTGGCCGCTCCCAAATACTTTATGCCCCCCTATGATATATCTTCACATGATTCCAACGCTAAAAGTTCATATATATATATATATATATATATATATATATCCAGAACCCCTGAAATTTGACCTAGAACTTTCGCTCCGCCATCACAAGTCTCTGTTCCGAAGCAATCTCATCCGGCGCTCTATTCTAGTACCCTGTCGGGGGGATCCACACCGGAGGCCATCTTCATCATCCTGGCTGTCTCCATGGCGAGGAGGGAATAGTTCACCTTTGGGACTGAGGGTATGTACCAGTAGCTATGTGTTTAATCTCTCTCTCTCTCTCGTATTCTTGAGATGGCACGATCTTGATGTATCATGAGCTTTGTTAATATAGTTTAATTATATGTTGTTCTTCCCTTTTTATCTCAATGTATTGAATTGAGTCTTTACCTTTAAGATTTTGTTATGTTGGATTGAATACTTTGGATTTGAGAACACTTGATATATTTCTTGCATGTGGATATCCGTGGTGGCAATGGGGTGTTCTATAGAGTCACTCTATATATGTTTTGGTTATCAACTTGCGGGTCCTCGTGGCGACATTGGGTTGATCTAGGCACATAGGTTGATGCACATTTTGTCCTACTTTCTCCGATAGAAATCTTGTGGTTCTCTTTGAAGTTCTTTGTGTTCAATTTAATATCATAAATCTGAAATTGTTTGACGCATGTTGAATAATTAATTCATGGATACTTGTGGTGACATTGGAGTATCTAGGTGACATTAGAGTTGATTGATGCATATCATAGGTGTTATTCTAGTACAAACTCTAGGGATGTTTGTGGCACTTGTAGGGATGGCTCAGTAGATTGAGAAGAAATGATAAATTTGAGGTGTTTTTTCTACCTACAACAATTTCATTTTATGTTCTCCGCTAGATAGGAACTTTGGAGTGATTCTTTGTCGCACGTTGAGGGATGGTTATATGATTCAATTATGTTAGCCCCATTGAGAGATTGCACTAGTGAAAGTATGAACCCTAGGCCTTATTTCCAAGCATTTATATATCATTTTTCTTGCTACTTACTACTTACTACCTTGCTCTTTTTATTATTTCGTTATATAAAAGCAGATTTGTACTATCCATACTCACTAGTGGAGAAATGGCTAGCCACAACTCTTGTTGGTGGCGCCCCATTTATCTCCAAAGCCAGGACTAATATTTTCAAATAGTATCAGTGTTGGATAACTTTGCACACCATTGATATTGACTTAGGGAGTGTTTGGTTCCCTTGCTAGATTACCTCGCTAATCAAGGCTAGCCGATTTGGCTGGCATGCTCAACAGCGGAAAAAGCTGGAAAACGCTAGCAACGATGCAAGCTACCTCACGAACCAAACCCATGGCTTCCTTGCTGGGCCAGGCTAAGCAAGCACTTGCCGGATAACCAAACACCCCCTTAGTGCTGGCGTTGCACATTAGGCCATTAGGCCAATGCTAACACTAGTCCGTTTTAACTACCCTAGAAAAAATCCCTCTCTCCAATTTCACTCTCATTACGATCCCCACCACTGCCCCCGTCCTCCTCTCGATCCCTGCCGCCGCCGCCTGATGTCGCTCGTCGTTGATAACCCACATGTGTAGGGGATCGTTTGTAGCCTTTTTTGATAAAGAAGAGTGTCGAACCCAAGGAGGAGATAAAGGTAGAACAAATATTCCCTCGAGTTCTAAGGACCACCGATACAACTCTACGCACACTTTAACGTTTCCTTTACCCAGAACAAGTTTGAAACTATTTTGTAGGTGATAGGATAGTTTGCATGAATAAAACTAGAATTACTTTGTGGGAATAAAACTACGAGTAAAATGCAATATAATAAAAGTTAGTAGTTTAGTAGAAAGCTTTTGTCAAACAAGAAGGTTATTTGTCCCTGGGAAATTGATAACTAGACCGGTAATCATTATTTAAAATTTTATATGAGGGAGAGCCATGAGCTAACATACTTTCAGTACTTGGATCATATGCAACTATGACTGGAACTCTAGCAAGCATCCGCAACAACCCAAGATCATTAAGGGAAAACCCAACCATAACATTAAGTATCAAGTCCTCTTTACTCTCATACGCAACAACCCACCTACTTGGGTTTGTGCTTCTATCACTTATGCCACCCACCATAAGAAAATCATGAACATATTGCAACACCCTACAACAGGGATCCCTCACGTTTGCGTGACACACAGGGCACCATAGGACAACACCAAAATAAAACATACAACTCATACCAACCACGATCATCAATTAGCCCATAGGACAAAACGGATCTACTCAAACATCATAGGATAGCCACATATCATTGGGAAATGATATCTGGAGTTGAGCCTCATTTTTAATTAGAGATTACAATGGGTAAGAGTGGTGTTACACTGCTGCATAGAGCAGTAGAGAGTTGGTGTTGACAGCAGCAAAGTTGTTGGTGTAGATCGCCATCACGATGATTGCCCCAATGGTGGCGCCAACGAGAGAGTGGGTGAGGGATACATCTCCAACGTATAAACTTTTCATAACATTTTTGCTCTTGTTTTGGACTCTAATTTGCATGATTCGAATGAAACTAACCCGGACTGACATTGTTTTTAGCACAACTACCATGGTGTTGTTTTTGTGCAGAAATAAATGTTCACGGGATGGAACGAAATTTTTTGGAGATTTATTTTGGAATATTTGAGGAATTATGGAGCCAGAAACCAATTGAGAGGGGGCCCAGGGGCCACCCTCTACCAGGGCATGCTAGGCCCCCCTTGCATGGCCCGGTAGAGCATGGACACCTCATGGGCCGCCGACCCTAATTCCAACGCTATAAATTCACAAATCTCTAGGGAACGATCAGAGAGAAAGAATTATCGCATTTCACCATGCGGAGCCACCACCACCTCTTGTTCTTCATCGGGAGGCCAGATCTGGAGCCTGTTTGGGGCTCCGAAGATGGGAATATTTGGTCTTCATAATCATCAACCCTTCTCCATCGCCAATTCCATGATGCTCCCCATCGATAGTGAGTAATTCCTTTGTATACTTGCTGGTCGGTGAGGAGTTGGTGAAATTCATCATGTAATTGAGTTGGTTTTGTTAGGTCTTGATCCCTAGTATCACTATGTTCTAAGATTGATGTTGCTATGACATTGCCATGCTTAATGCTTGTCACTAGGGCCTGAGTGCCATGATTTCAGATCTGAATCGTTTATATTATCATGATTATATCTATGTTCTTGATCCAATCTTGCCTAGTCAAATGCACCTATTACGTGTTATGATCTGTTAACCCCATAGTGACAATATTTGGGATACTTCACAATGATGACCGTAGTTTGAGGAGTTCATGTATTCACTAAGTGTTAATGCTCTTTTTTGGTTCTCTATTAAAAGGAGACCTTAATATCCCTCAGTTTCCTTATGGACCCCGCTGCAACGGGAGGGTAGGACAAAGATGTCATGCAAGTTCTTTTCCATGAGCATGTATGACTATATGCGGAATACACGCTTACATTACATTGACGAACTAGAGCTAGTTCTGTATCACCGTAGGTTATGACTATTGTATGATTAATATCATCCAAGAAATACTCTGATGCAATGCCTACCAATTTTCCACTTATTGTTCTCGCTAAGTTACTACTATTGCTGTTACTATTGCACTTGCTACAAAACTATTGTTGCTACCGTTACCGCTACTATTACTGTTACCACTGCTATCAAACTATCATATTACTATGCTAGTGATCACTTTGTTGCAGATATTTATCTCTAGGTGTGGTTGAGTTGACAATTCAACTGCTAATACTCTCAAATATTCTTTGGCTCTCCTCGTGTCAAATCTATAAATTTGGGTTGAATACTCTACCCTCGAAAACTGTTGTGATCCCCTATACTTGTGGGTTATCAAGACGTTTTTCTAGCACCGTTGCCGGGAAGCATAGCTTATTTGCCGAGTCACTTGGGATTTATATCAACTTATCACTATGAAGAATCTAAAGGATATTAAAACCCAGATTTTTTCCTCTAAGACGAGGGGAGGTAAGGAAGTGCCATCACACTCTGCACTTGATTCACCTTCTGTTATGAGTAAACATGCAACACCACCACATGCTAGTAATCCTGATGTTGATGATGCTACTTTTTCTATGAATGATCCTTATGATGATACTAGTACCATGCTTGATGAAACTATGCCATTAGGTAAATTTCTTGATGAACAAATTGCTAGAGCTAAAGAGAATGAAATTATTGAAACTTATGAGAACTTTGAAATTGATGATTATGAAACACCTAATAGGCCTAGCTCTCCAAGATATAAAATGCCTAACATACCTGAAGGTTATGCTTTAGATAGAGAAATATCTAGAGAGATTCTTGCTTGCAAGGATAGAAATGATGTTAAGAAACTACTATGCAAGTATAAAGAAAAGACTTTGAATACTAAAATGAAATATGATCCTAAGTTTGCTACTTCACCTATCTTTGTTCCCGATAAGGATTATGAATTCTCTCTCGACCCGGAGTTAATTACTTTGGTTGAATCCGATCCTTTTCATGGCTATGAAACTAAAACCGTGGTATCACACCTTACTAAGCTGAATGATATAGCCACCCTATTTGCTCATGATGAGAATATTCGCTACTATTATATTCTCAAATTATTTTCGTTCACATTAAAGGGTGATACTAAGATATGGCACAATACTCTTACTCCTGGTTATGTGCGTAGTCACCGGGATATGATTTACTATTTCTCTGAAAAATATTTTCCTTCTCATAAGAAACAAGCTGCCTTACAGGAAATATTTAACTTCATGCAAATTGAAGAAGAGAGTCTCCCACAAGCTTGGGGGAAGCTTCTCCAATTGCTTAATGCTTTTCCTGATCATCCTCTTAAGAAATATGAAATACTTGATATCTTCTATAATGGACTAATTGATGCTTCTAGGGACTTCCTAGATAGTTGTGCTGGTTGTGTTTTCAGGGAACGAACTGTTGAACAAGCTGAGGAACTATTGAATAATATATTGAAGAACTATGCTGATTGGACTCTCCCTGAACCACCAATTGAACCCACTCCTAAGAAGAGGGGTATCTTATTTCTCAGTCCTGAAGATATGCAAGAGGCAAAGAAATGCATGAAGGAAAAAGGTATTAAAGCTGAGGATGTTAATAAGTTAGCACCTATTGATGAGATTCATGGACTTAACAAACCACCACCTCCATAGGTGATAGAGGTAAATTCTTTATTAAACTTTTATGAAGGTGATATACCTAACAATAAACATCCTAGTTAATGCTTATATGAGTTTGATAACTACATTATGAAACAAGAGCACTTCAATGCAAATGTGCTTAGACACTTGAAATATAATTCTGATATGATTGTTCGCTTGAGTGACTTATTATTTAGAACTAGTAATAATGTTAGATGTGTAGGAAAACATGCCTCTATGGTTCAAACTCAATTAGAACAAGTTGCTAAATCTCAAAGAGAATTGCTTGATGAAATGAATAATAATATGAATGATCATTCTATTAGAGTGGTAACCAGAGGAGGTAGAATGACCCAAGAACCTCTTTATCCTAAAGATCATCCTAAAATAATTAAACAAGACACTGAAGGAATTAATACTAATACACCTAGTCCTTCTAAGAAGAAAAAGAAAAAGAAAAATGACAGGACTTTGCATTCTTCTTGTGAACCTGAGATACAAAAACCTCCTGATGATAATAATGATGTTTCTATTTCTGATGCCGAAACTCAATCTGGTAATGAACCTCCACCTAGTGATAATGATAATGATAATGATAATGATAACGATGTTCATGAGGATACTCAACCTAGTGATGATAAAGAACCAGACAATGATGTAGAGATAGAACCTGTTGTTGATCTTGATAACCCACAACCTAAAAATAAACGATATGATAAGAAAGTCTTTGTGGCTAGAAAACATGGTAAAGAAAGAGAACAATGGGTTCAAAAACCCATGTCTTTCCCACCTAAACCATCTAAGAAAAAGGATGATGAAGAATTTGAACGCTTTGCTGACATGATAAGATCAGTCTTAATGCATACCCATTTAACGGATATCTTAAAGATGCCTCCTTATGCTAAGTACATGAAAGACATCATCACTAATAAACGAAAGATAACTGAAGTTGAAATCTCCACCATGCTTGCTAATTATTCTTTAAGGATGGAGTGCCTAAAAAACATGGAGATCCTGGGATACCAACTATACCTTGCTCCATTAAAAGAAATTATGTCAAAACTGCTTTATGTCATATGGGAGCTGGTGTTAGTGTTATGCCTTTATCTTTATATAAAAGACTTGATTTGAATAAACTCACACCTGCTGAAATATCAGTGCAAATGGCTGACAAATCAACAGCCATACCTATTGGTATTGGTGGGGATATGCTCGTTGTTGTTGCAAATGTTACTATTTTAACGGACTTTGTTATTGTTGAAATGCCCGAGGATGACAACATGTCAATTATCCTTGGTAGACCCTTTTTCAATACTGCGGGGGTTGTTATTTATTGCAATAAAAGAAAGGTCACTTTTCATATCAATGGTAATGAGCATACGGTGCATTTTCGGAAGAAAAAATTGCAAGTAAATGGTGTGAATGTTATTGAAAATTCTCTGACACTCATTATTGGGAGCTTTCAATTACCTCTACCGACTGTCAAAAAGAGATATGATATTATTATGGTTGGGGATATACCTATCCCCATTGAGGTAACCTAGTGTTTTATGGAAGTTCTTATGTTTCATGCTAATTGAAAGTGGTTGTTAATAAGACTTGATCAACCTTATTAGTAAATCATTTTCGAGAGGTATGAAGTTGATGAATTTACTAGACACAACACTCTATATATACTTTTGTATTCTGATTTTCCTAGTTAAATAAAATAAAATTCCATCTTTATCCAGTTTTTTGTTTTTTCCGTGCAATAAAAACGACCCAAAAATAAAATTTCTAAAAATGCCCTGAAAATTTAACATGATTTTTTATGATTATTTAAGAATTTCTAGAACAAATAATACCAGAGGGGGGGCACCTGGTGGCCACCCTCCACCACGGTGCACCAGACCCCCCTGGTGCGGCCTGGTAGAGGGTGGGCCCTAGGTGGGTCCCCTCACCTATCCCTTTATCCCATGTCATCTCCTACCTCGTGAAAAAATTCAGCATTGCTCTCTCCCCCGTGTTCTTGCTCAAGAACCCGCGGATTTCGATCTCTTTGCTCAAAGCTCTATTTCCAAAACTCCTTTAGGGGATTGCGTCTCCGTATGTAACTTCCCCATTGCTCCAATTAACTTTTAATTAGTGGTATATTTTCAGAATAATTAGCTACTCTTGGTGTTGATGTACGTGAGCTTGCATGTTGAATTCTTAGGTTCTAAGTATTATGAATGCTTGATATAGCCTCTATGCATCCCTAGGAGTAGTTGCTATCAATCTTATTTAGTTTTGTTAACAATTTTTTGTGAACTAGAAATTTTCAGAATTTTATTTGTAGAAAATAAGATGAATTTCTTTAGGAAGTACTCCTCCAAGAAGAATGCTAAGGGACTTATTAGGGAGTCATCTGATAGTGACCTACACATTCTAAGGAAGGAAGAAGTGCAGCCATGCGAATGGCCACATATTCCCCTTATCGAGAAAGCCGGTTTCTATCAAGAATTCTCTCAATTTATTGACAATGCTGGGTGGACCAACTTTCTCGCCGATAAGTGTGACCAGTATCACATCCTCAAAAATTCCTTTGTGCAAAGTTTTAATTTCCTGAGTAGGAATAACCCTCCTGAGGTGCAGCTTAATTTATATGCTGAAAATTACAAGATACCATTCACTCACTTTTGTGACATATGTCTGATTCCTTCCGACGGGGAATTAAGAGAGCCTAGACCAACAGAGTTTGATGACTTTCTCCTTACTTTAACAATGGGTGATGATAGAGGCATGTCAAAAACCACTGCCACTAGTTTGCAATTTCCTTCTGTGTAGTTATTTGCTATATTCATTTCTAAGTGTTTAACTGCTAAGGAAAAGGTCGGTGCACTTAGTGCCCTGGACCTCGCCATTTTACGACGTGCATTATATAATGATCACACTTTTAGCTTAGGAGATATTGTTGCACGACGCCTACAACTTAACAAGAGTAAGGGCAAGATACACGGTGGCATTTATGCTACTCGCTTAGCGAGTCGTTCCAGAGTTCAGATATGCCCACATGATTATCTTTTGCCCATTGTTTATCTAGATCACAGATTGTTGCGAGATAACCACTTTATTGATGAGGCCGGTATCTTTCATAATGTTCGCTATAATCTGGTATTTAGCGTCATAACCCCTGATGTTATTCTGTTGCCTGCACCTACTTTGTTTGATTCTGTTGCCAGGAACTAATACAGAATTATTCCAGATGATATCATCGCCTACCGGAGCAACCTGGCCACGGTAGAGGAGGAGCCCCAGGAGTGGGATGCTCAGGTACCTCCACCATCGCAATTCAACATGGGACCGGAGGGCTACTACGGATGGTGATTATCAAGCTAGTCCAAAAGCCTAAGTTTGGGGGAGTACGTATTCTCATCGACATTACATGCATGTTCACACATTTCATTTCAATTGTCAGTGTCCACACTCTCTCATTGTATTATCCATGCTAGATTTATTTTTCTCATTTTCTTCTTGTGTGTTTGAAAAACTTTGAGAAAATCCAAAAAATACTTCTTGTTTCTTTTTGGTTTTTGCTTTTTAGTTCACTTAGTTATAGTATTAAAATAAAACCCAAAAACATTTCTCATTTCTTCTTCTGCTTGTTGGGAGTTCTCCCGTGTAAATAGTTTTCCCATTTTTGTTTTTCCTTCTTGTATTTTCTTCTTCAAGAAAAACTAAAAACTCCAAAAATATTCCAATGTGTTTCTCTGAAATGCTTTTTCTTTTTATCGAGTCATACCAAGGAGAATACTACAAAGAAAATGTTGAGGGCCTCTCATATGCATCACTATTGATCTACCACAGAGCCCATATTACTTTGTCTTCTCCTCTTGAATAAAATGTTTGCAGATTCGAGCTTAGTCCATGGCACTCTTGCACTATTATTATTTCCATATCATTCGATTGTGCATGTGAAAGGCAATAATAAAGATATTTGATGAAGTGAGTGCGGCAAACAAAAGCGGGTATGAAATCAACATGTTCTTGTTTTTGTAAATATGTTTATCCTAGTATCCATGATTTAGCACATTATGATTGAACATGTTTGCAACGATAATTAGAGATTATAGTGGTTCATGCCATTCTCAAGTAGCTAAGAGTGGATAATGACTTATCTTGGATGTCAACATGCATTAAAATGGTTGTGATGTAATATGATGATATTGTATCCTCCTATGAATGTTTCAAGCGGCTTGACTTGGTAGACGTTCACGCATGTAGTTATATCAAAACCAACATAGCCTTCATGATATTTATGTTCATGGTTTCCATATCCTACTCATGGTAGCATTCAATGTTTATTATTTGTAATGCATGTTTATGACCGTATCCGCTCTCTAGTTGGCCGCTTCTCAACCTATTTGCTAGCCTTCACCTGTACTAAGTGTGAATTCTACTTGTGCATCAAAAAAACCATAAACCAAAGTTATTCCAGATGAGTCCACCATATCTACCTATATGTGTTATTACCCTACCATTCCAAGTAAATTTGCATGTGCCACCTCTAAAATTTGAAATGAACATCTATTTTGTGTGCCTGGGCCGCTCATGGAGCGACACGGGGTGGTCAGTATCTTCCATGTTAAGCAGATTACTCTCATGATGAGTGTTTATTCACTCGTCCTTGCACGTGAAGGGCGGTAATAGGGATCCCAGTCCCAAAATCAAAATAAATGAAAATATTTAAATAAAACTCCCCCAGGAATGTTGTTGGTTTGGACGGTGCCCGTGGATTCGGCTTGCCATGGAGTGATTTTGTTGGTGGAGGGGGAGTACACATTTACTTTTACCGCTTGGGAACCACCAGTAATTTTTTTAACATGGAAGTTATTGATAGATCTTGGTCGTAACATTGACAGGAAGGGTGTACCTCCGAAAATTATACTTATCTCTTATTTAATCCTTGATCTCTCGCACCTCTGCAAGTCCTTGCTTCCCTCTGCAAAGAGACTATCTATTTACTTTAATGTTGAGTCATCACCTTCTGAAATAAGCGTCGGATCTGAGAGCACAATTTTCAAACTCAAGCATTGTGTATAGTGAATGATGGATGCATCGTGATTGGATCTTTTCTACCGTGAATTACAATGTTTAGTCGCTGCTTGAAATTTGGAGGTTCTCTGCATTTATGTTTTGCAGTCTCGGAAAGGTCTAGCGAGATACCACTATTGTCATATTATATCATGATTGTTCTGATAAATGTTTGCACTTGAGATATATTATTATTGCTCGTTAGTTACTTGTGTCATTGATATGAGTTAATATAGTCTTTAAGAGTTATTGTTGACATGGTTAGTCATGATCTTTACTAAAAACCTGGGTGCTACTTAAGCATATGTATGTAAATAAGAACAAAAGAGTTTGTAAAAGTTTTTCTTTCTCACTTTCAGTTTGTCAACTAAATTTCTTGAGGACAAGCAATGGTTTAAGCTTGGGGGAGTTGATACGTCTCCAACGTATCTACTTTTCCTAACACTTCTGCTTTGGTTTTGGACTCTAATTTGCATGATTTGAATGAAACTAACTTGTACTGGCGCTGTTTTCAACAGAACTACCATGGTGTTGTTTTTGTGCAGAAATAAAAGTTCTTCGAATGGAACAAATTTTTTTGGAGATTTATTTTGGAATATTTGAGGAATTATGGAGGCATAAGTCACCTGAGAGGGCCCCTAGGGTGCCAACCCTCTACCAGGGCGCGCCAGGCCCCCCTAGCGCGAGCTGGTCGAGCGTGGACACCTCGTGGGCCCCCTGACCCTTACAATGCTATAAATTCCCAAATCTTTGGGAAAAAATCAAAGAGGAAGAATTATCACATTTCACGATATGAAGCCGATGCCACCTCCCGCTCTTCATCGAGAGGCCAGATCTGGAGCCCGTTTGGGGCTCTGGAGAGGGGAATCTTCGGTCTTCGTCATTATCAACCCTTCTCTATCGCCAAGTCAATGATGCTCCCGGCCAGAGTGTGTAATTCCTTCATAGGCTTGATGGTCGATGATGAGTTGGATGAGATTCATCATGTAGTCGAGTTAGTTTTGTTAGGGCTTGATCCCTAGTATCCACTATGTTCTAAGATTGATGTTGCCATGACTTTGCCGTGCTTAATGCTTGTCACTAGGGCCCAAGTGCCATGATTTCATATCTGAAAAGTTTATGTTATCATCATTATATCTATGTTATTGATCCAATCTTGCCTAGTCATATGCACCTATTACTTTTTATGATCCGTCAACCCCAAATTGACAATATTTGGGATACTTCACGATGACGACCGTAGTTGGAGGAGTTCATGTATTCACTAAGTGTTAATGCTTTGTTATGGTTCTCTATTAAAAGGAGGCTGTAATATCCCTTAGTTTCCTTATAGACCCCGCTGCCACGGGAGGGTAGGACAAAAGATGTCATGCAAGTTATTTTCCATAAGCGTGTGTGACTATATACGAAATACATGCTTCATTACATTGATGAACTGGAGCGAGTTCCATGTCGCCCTAGGTTATGACTGCCATATGATGAGTATCATCCAACAAATACTCCGATCCAGTGCCTACAAGTTTTCAACTTAGTGTTCTCCCTAAGTTACTACTATTGTTGTTACTATTGCACTTGCTACAAAAAATATTGTTGCTACTGTTACCGCTACTGTTACTGTTACCAGTGTGATCAAACTATCATATTATTGTGCTACTGATCACTTTGCTGCATATATTTATCTCCAGGTGTGGTTGAATTTACAACTCAACTTCTAATACTCTCAAATATTATTTGGATCCCCTTGTGTCGAATCTATAAATTTGGGTTCAATACTCTACCCTCAAAAACTGTTGCGATCCCCTATGCTTGTGGGTTATCAGCGAGAGACCCCCCTCCTTATTATTATTCCTTGGTGTCCCTCTAGATAGGAGGAGAGTTCCCCCTCTGGTCCATGGTCTCCATGGCGGCAGAGGGCAAAGAGCACCTCCGAGATTGGATCTCCCTCTCTATTCTCTTCTGTTTCGCATTCCTGTTTTCTAGACGAAAACCGTTTCTTATATTCCCGCAGATCCTTAACTCCGATTGCGCTAAGGTTTTACCATGATTTTTTTCCGGATATAATATTCCTTGCACCGGAAGTAGAGCTCCAACCGACTTACGAGGAGGGCACAAGACACCACCACGCGCCTAGGCCCACGGGCGTGCCCTGGTGTATCGTGGTGGTTGTGGGCCTCCTTTTTCATTGATTCCACCTACCAAAATTCACAAGTTTTCCAAAATAATTCTTCATAAATTTTAATCGCATTTGGAATTCGTTTGATATGGAATTTCTACGGAACAAAATACACACAAAAAATAGGAACTCGCACTAGGCACTGGATCAATATGTTTGTCCAATAAATCATATAAATGTTGCCAAAAATATGTGAAAGTTTTATATTATTGGCACGAAACAATCAAACATTATAGATATGACGGAGATGTATCTGCATCCCCAAGCTTAATTCATGTCCGTACTCGAGTAGGGAAATTACAAAAAAGATAATTTTTGATGTGGAATGCTACCTAGCATAATCTTTATCATATATCTAATCATGGCATGAATATTAAGACATGAGTGATTCAAAGCAATAGTCTAGAATTTGACATAAAGACATTAATACTCAGGCATCCTAACAAACAATCATCTCTTTCAAAATATCAAGGCTAAAGAACGCTATCCCTACAAAATCATATAGCCTTGTCATGCTCTATCTTCTTAACACAAAGTATAAATCATGTACTACCCCGGTGTCAGCCAAGCAATTCGTTCATACTTTTTAACGCGCTTCAACATTTTCAACTCTCACACAATACATGAGCGCAAGCCATAGATATAGCACTATCGGTGGAATATAATGCGGTGGTAGACATTAATATAGAGAAGACAAAAAGGTAATCACATCGATGTGGCTAACCAACATGCTATGGAGATGCCCATCAATTGATATCAATGTGAGGAGTAGGGATTGCCATTCAACAGATGAACTAAGAGCTATAAGTGTATGAAAGCTCAACATGAAAACTAAAGTGGGTGTGCATCTAACTCTATAATGAAAAATTCCCACTAGTATATGAAAGTGACAACATAGGACACTCTCTAAATGAACTTGGTGTGATGTTGAATCACAAGTGTGGTATTAGCATGGCCCTTCTCTCTTCGTCTCTTTTTTCCTTGTTTCCTTTTTTATCTTTTTTCCATTTGTTTATTTATATTTGTCCGGAGCCTCATCCCGACTTGTGGGGGAATCATAGTTTCCATCATCCTTTCCTCACTTGGACATGCTCTAATAATGAATAATGATGATCATCACACTTATATTTAGTTACACCTCAATATTACAACTCGATAGTAGAACAAAGTATGACTCTGTATGAATGCCTCTGATAGTGTACCAGGATGTGCAATGATCTAGCATATCAAAGATATCAAAAAATGAACAAGTCGTGGAAACATCATGCTAGCTATCTTATGATCATGTAAAGCAATATGACAATGAATGCTCAAGTCATCAAAACATAAGCGGTGGAAGTTGCATGGCAATATATCTCCGAATGTCTATGGAAATGCCATAATACGTAGGTATGGTGGCTGTTTCAAGGAATATATAATAAGGATTATGTGTGATAGAGCGTACCATATGATTGGGTTTGAATGCATCGACGAAGTTTGCATCGACTCTCGAGGTGAGAAAGGGCAATGCACGGTACCGTAGAGGCTAAAAAAATTGTGGAAAGGTAAGAGTGTGTATAATCCATGGACACGCATTAGTCATAAAGGACTCACATACTTATTGAAAAAAATTATTATCCCTTGAAGCAATGTATTACTACGCATACTCCTAGGGGGAGGTTGGTAGGAGTTAACCATTGTGCGCCCCCAACCTTCACAAAAAGATAGACAATCAAGGATAAATTGTGCTCCAACTTCCATGCATAACGGGAGACTATACGTGCATGCTTCGGGAACCACAAACCTTAACACCAATATCTTACTAAACACGATCATCCACTAGTACCTCTAACATATTATCATCTCTATATCGCAAAACTATTGCAAGGAATCAATCATATCATATTCAGTGATCCATAAGTTTTATGTAGGATTTTATGACTAACCATGCAAATGACCAATTCCTGTTGAATATCTAAATAGAAGTGAAGCAAGAGATCTTAATTCTTCCTAAAAAATTCCATGCTCTAATAAATATAAGTGAAGCAAAAGAGCATTATACAAATAATGGTTTTTTATGTGAAGAGAAACAAACAATCCAAACTTCTAATGATATAAGTGAAGCACATGAAGCATTCTATAAAGCCATACTCAAATGATGTAAGTGAAGTGCAATGAGCATTCTGCAAATCAACCATGGACTATCTCATACCAACATGGTGCATAAAATAAAAGTGAAAACTAAACACAAAAGACACTCCAAGATTTACACATATCACATGAACGAAACAAAAACGATAACATACAGATACTTGTTGAACAAAGATGGGATGCCTTCTGGGGCATCCGCAAGCTTAGACACTTGAGTATACTTGGATATTTACTTGGGTTGCCTTGGGCATCCCCAAGCTTGAACTCTTGCATCTCCTCCTTCTCCTCATATCGAGACCTCCTCGTTTTTGAACACTTCATCCAGACAAACTTAACAGAAAACGGGTGAGATCTGTTAGTATAATAAAGCAAATTACTACTTTAAGTATTGTTGCAAACCCATTCATATTTTTTATTTGCATTATAAATGCTGCATTATAACTTCTCCATGGCATATACCATCGATAAATTCGATAGTTTCATCAAAACAAGCAAAACAATGTATCAAAAACAGAATCTATGTTAAACAGGACAGTCTGTAGTAATCTGAACTTTGAACATACTTATATAACTCTAAAATTCTGAAAAAATAGTAAGAACATTCTTTATCTAAATATTGTCTAACAATTTCAGAAACTTTTGGCGTTCCAGTAAAAAATGTAAATTCACGCACTACAGCAAAAAGTTTCTGTTTTTACACCGCACATACCAACAAGCAATCTAATCATCCTAAAGGCAAATCTTGGCACATTATTTTTTAATCCAATGGATTTGTACAAGGGGATAATTATTTTCGTCGAAAATTTTATGTGATTAAGATTCATAAAGTTTCCATTGGCACAAAAAAAGTTCAAGGACGTCCCCCACTTCCATAATGTTCGTCTCTCTCCCTTTCACTTTTCTTTCAGTGAAGTTTTAGGTTCCCCTCTATATTTTTTGTTTTAAAACTTTATAAAAGCACACAACAGAACAAAATGACTCTCTACAACTTCTGGGTTGTCTCACTAGCAGCGCTTTCCTTAAAGCCATTAAGCTAGGCACAAAGTGCTCGAGTAATGGATCCACCCGGATCCCAAGGTATATCAAAGCCAATTTTAATTAACAATGATTTATAATTTAGTAGTGAGCACAATGAAACATATACCATGCAATGATGAAGTCTAACTCTCTTCCTATGCATCAGCATGTCATAAAAGAACGACTCGTGCACATCAAGTAAAGGCGAATGCATAGTTTAGACAATTTCTTGCAATTTTATCGTATTGGAAACATAAAGAGGTGGAGATGTAGTTCCACTCTCATAATAATTGCAAGTAGGAGAAGAAAGCACATGCATATTACATTCATCAAAATCATCATGTTAAGTAGCAAAACACAACCCATCAATATAATCCTTAATAAGAGCAAACTTCTTTGATATAGTGTAGTTGGAAGAACTCAAAAGGATAATACGACTATCATGTGTGGGTGCAATAGCAACAATTTTATTCTTAACATAAGGAACAATAGCCAGTTCATCTCCATAAGTATAATTCATATTGGCATCATGGCCACAAGCATAGAAAGCATCAATTTCATCAAAAACTGATATTTCAAACAAGTCCAAGGGATCATAGCATTCGTCCTTCAATAAGCACGAAGGGAGATTAAATAATGTATAATTTGAAGAGTTAATCTCATTACAAGGTGGGCATGGGTAGCTAGTTTGCTCTTCCTCCTTTTATTCTTCGCTCTCCTCCTCATGTTTTTCATCTAATGAGCTTAGAGTTTCAGCATTTTTTCTTCCATAGATTCTTGCAAAATATTAGTCTCTTCCAAGGCAGTGGTCATTCTTTCAATAAATTCTTTAACATAAGCATTAGAAGCATAGTTTTCATAGCAATATTTAAGTATGGCAAAATATTCATATTTCTAAAGAGTAGCATCATACTTTTCAATCACAGAAGCAATTTAATAAGCACCTTTAAAAGCAACAAATTCTTTAATTTGTTCAACATCATAATAACAATAGGCTTCCTTGGCATAAGAAGATAGTATTTAATTATCATTAAGCACACATTGGTAGGGAATGTGTTTTTTAGTTTCTTCAGAACAACAAGTAAAGTCATGTATTTTGCATAAATTCCAAGCATAGCAACACAAACTATTAATTAGATGCCACAAGATTTTCCCTTTTTGAGATAAGCGGAGTCACACATAATGAGCATGCTCATTTAATGATTTTACCTCAACTAAGCTAGTTGGGGTTTCAGCACGAGCACAAAGGGATCAAAGATGATCCAAGCAATAAGCTTCAATGGTAGGGAACACTAGTGGTTCCTCAACTTTTGGAGCAGCAAGTACAACTAGTTTTTGGTATTTTACATTTCCTACACAAATTTAAAGATAGAAAACAACTAATAACAGAAAGTAAAAAATGCTTAGTGATAAGGCAAACAAGCACACACAAGAATATTCACCCCACGCAAATGCTCCCCGGCAACAGCGCGAGAAAAAGGTCTTGATAACCCAAAAGTGTAGGGGATTGTTTGTAGCCTTTTTCGATAAATAAGAGTGCCGAACCCAACGAGGATTTGAAGGTAGAACAAATATTCTTGCAAGTTCTATCGACCATCGATACAACTCTACGCACACTTTAACGTTTGATTTACCTAGAAAAAGTTTGAAACTATTTTGTAGGTGATACGATAGTTTGCACGAATAAAACTAGAAGTACTTTGCGGGAATTAAACTATGAGTAAATTGCAAGATAATAAAAGCTAGTCATTTAGTAGAAAGCTTTTGTCAAACAATAAGGTTATTTGTCCCTAGGCAATTGATAACAAGACCGGTAATCATTATTGCAATTTTATATGAGGGAGAGGCATGAGCTATAATACTTTCCATACTTCGATCATATGCACTTATGATTGGAACTCTAGAAAACATCTGCAACTACCAAAGATCATTAAGGTAAAACCCAACCATAGCATTAAGTATCAAGCTCTCTTTACTCCCATACGCAACAACCCACCTACTCGTGCTTGTGCTTCTGTCACTCACGGCACCCACCATACGAAAATCATTTACATATTGCAACACCCTACAGCAGGGATCCCTCACGTTTACGTGACACGGAGGGCACCATAGTACAGCACCAAAATAAAACATACAACTCATACCAACCATGATCATCAAAACGGATCTACTCAAACATCATAGGATAGCCACATATCATTGTGAAATAATATATGGAGTTGAACACCATGTTTAAGTAGAAATTACTGCGGGGAAGAGAGGTGTTACACCGCTGCATAGAGGGGGAGAGAGTTGGTGTTGACGGTGCCAAAATTGTTGGTGTAGATCGACGTCGCGATGATTGCCCCCATGATGTTCTGGTGCCACCTGGAGAGAGAAGGAGAGAGCCCCTCCTTATTCTTCTTTCTTGGACTCCCCCTAGATGGGATGAGAGTTCCCCCTCTGTTCCATGGTCTCCATGGCGGCAGAGGGGCAGGATCCCCTCCAAGATTGGATATCCCTCTTTATTCTCTTCTTTTTCACATTCCTGTTTTCTGGCTGAAAACCATTTCCTATATTCACAAAGATACGTAACTCCGATTGTGTTGAGATTTTAACATGATTTTTTTCCATATATAAGCTTCCTGGCGCCCGAAGTATAGCTCCAACCGACTTATGAGGAGGGCACAAGACACCACCACACTTTTGGTCCATGGGGCTCGCCCTGGTGTATCGTGGTGGTTGTGGGTCTCCTTTTTCGTTGATTCCACACCAAAAATTCACAAATATTCCAAAATATTTCTCCATAATTTTTTATCGCTTTTGGACTTTGTTTGATATGGAATTTCTGCAGAACAAAAAAACAAGAATTGACACTGGGCACTCGATCAATATGTTAGTCCAATAAATCATGTAAAATGTTGCCAAAATATGTGAAATTTGTATGATATTGCCATTAAACAATCAAAAATTATAGATACGCAGAGATGTATCAGTCGCTGCCCGCCGCCTCCCGTCCCCGCCCGCCGCCACCCACATGCCCCGAGCAACGTCCTCCTCAAGTCTGACGCCCCTCCCTCTCTCCTTTTCCTCTCTCTCTCTCTCTCTGTGTGTGTGTGTGTGTCGGTATCCTCCCTCATTTTGCTTAGGGTTAGGCTCGGGGTTAGGTAATTGACCTTGTAGCATTGTTTGTGTTAGATGCAACATAGTCCAACAACCTCGTGAAATTCACAGTAGCATTGATAATTAACTCAGAATAGCATTTGCTACATGGTTAATTATTACAATTGCCACTCTATTTTTTGCTAATTACCTCGGAATGGAAACCTAGAATAGCATTTTCCACACAGTTAATTATTACAATTGCAACTCAGAGTAGCATTGATAATTATTGCTAATGATTGCAATTCAGAGTAGCATTGATAATTAACTTAGAATAGGGTTAGGCACAACTAAACTTTTTATAATATATTACAATTTCCACTGTAAAATTATTGCTTTTGGCATGGAATGGAAATTATGACATATTGTCAAAAACTATGATTAGCAAAAGTGAAAAGACAAATATTTCAGAGTAACATTTTTATATAATTCAGAATAGCATTGTCATAAACTAAAATTGCTCACATCACTTTCAGGGAACCCACGTAGTTAATTCCTTAGCTATTCATATGTTTTTTATTGTTTTGTAGTTGCATCCAATGAGTACCAATTTTGAGTAGTCCTTTGATGACCCACAAGTCTAGGAGATCAGTCGTAGTCCTTTCGATAAGTAAGAGTGTCCAACCCAACGAGGAGCAGAAGGAAATGATAAACATTTTAAGCAACGTACTCTTTGCAAGTGTTATAAGTAACAGTGATAGGTAGTTTTGTAGAAAGATAATTCGTAACAAGTAACAAGTAAAAATAGTAGCAAGTGTGTAGCAAGGTGCCCAAGCCTTTTTATAGCAAAGGACAAGCCTGGAAGTCCTCATATATAAAGTAAAGTGCTCTCGAGCACACATGGCAATTTCTGTCTAGTCACATTCATCGTATTGAATTGATTCACGTTCTTACTTTGATAATTTGATATCACTACAAGAATCAGGCACTTTGCCATCAGGCATCCTAGACGGCAAAGGCATGCATCCCGGACGGCAAAGGCATGCATCCCGGACGGCAAAGGCTTTGCCGTCCGCCAGCAGACGGCCAACCGTCCGACTGAATAAGCCACGGTAAAGGGCACTTTGCCGTCCGCTGGCGGACGACAAAGACCTTTGAATCTTTGCCGTCCGCGACGGCAAAGGGCCTGGACGGCACACGTGGCACCTTAGCTTCGTTAAGGGCTTAACGGCGTGCTTTGCCGTCCGCTGGCAGACGGCAAAGAACTTAGTTCTTTGTCGTCTGCCACCGGACGGCAAAGAACCCACCTAGGCCAGCCCTAGACTGCATAGGCAGCTGCCACGTGGTATCTTTGCCATCTGCTGGCTGACGGCAAAGCTCTTTGTCGGCCGCCAGCAAATGGCAAAGTGGCTATATAGCCCCTGTTTTTTCTGTTTTCTCTTAAAATCATTCAATTTGACAAAATATCACATATATGTCTAACATATCAACAATACAAGTTTCCAACAAGCATACTAACAATAAGTTTCAACAAGCATACCAAGAATAAGTTCCAACAATCATACCAACAATAAGTTCCAACAACATATCCAACATATACAAGTTTTGAACAACATATCCAACATACATATCCAAAACAAGTTTCCAACAAGTTTCCATAAATAAAAAGGAAGCAGAAGTAGAAGAGTACACTCCGTCAATGCAAGCTTCCTCATCTATAGAAAATTTACAAAGTATGAAAGATGAAAGTTAGAAGAAGAAGAAGACTAGCTAGAAGAAAAAGAAGAAGAAAAAGAAGAAGAAGAAGAATTTATCTTCTCTTTCTTTTTCTCCTCTCCTCTCCTCTTCTCCAAGGTAGTAATGCCATTTTCTAGCTAACTAAGCATATCAAGTCATTTTGGAGGAAAAATGCTAAGTATAGGTCATTTTATAGCTATCCTAGGTAGAATATATCATTTTGGAGGTAAGTAAGGTTATTATGTCATTTTTGAGGAAAATAAGCTAAGTATAGGTCATTTTGGAGCTAAACCAAGGTTATTATGCCATTTTTTACCTAAGTGAGATAATTATGTCATAAATGAACTAGCTAAGCTAATTATAGATCATTATTGAGCTATCCTAGGTAGTTATGCCATTTTGTACCTAAGTGAGCTAATTGTGCCATAAATGAACTAGCTAAGCTAGCTATAGATCATTATTGAGTATACTCGGTAGTAATGCCATTTTCTAGCTAACTAAGCATATCAAGTCATTTTGGAGGAAAAAATGCTAAGTATAGGTCATTTTATAGCTATCCTAGTTGGAATATACCATTTTCTACCTAACTAAACATATCAAGTCATTTTTGAGGAAAATAAGCTAAGTATAGGTCATTTTGGAGCTAAGTAGGTCATTTCTTAAGCTAAGTATGCATTTGTTAATGAAAACACTTGGGAAAACTTACCATCAACACGGAGGTGAAGGACCGGTAGGGTTTGCGCCAGGGTGAGACGTAGAAGGACCGGTCGGGCTTGCGGCAGACACAGAAGGATCGGTTGATGCTTATCGGGAGGCACGTTGCACCAAAGATCATTTGCAATGTCTCCTTAGCATGATGCAACTCAAATGTGAATACTAGTAACTAATGACCATTTAAATGAAACTCGCCGTGGGTGCTATACCAATATGGGGCATCGACGGAGGGGTCTGACCATTGTATTGGCACATAGTCTGCACATTTTGTTTTCACGAGTCATTCATATTAGTTAGTGATGAAACGAACATTACGTGCATGATTTGGCTAATATGCAGGAGAAACTTACCACGAGGAGCTCGTATAGGGCCCGGTGAGATGCGTCATTCGGGTTCCTCTCCTCCTCCAACAGCCTAGCCATCCTCTCATCCATGTCCCTCTCCCTTTGTGCCGCCTACCTGTTTGCCTCCGCTAGAAGCTCCTAGGCCCTAGCCTCAATGGTGAGCTCCATTGGCCATGGACGAGGCCTTATCTCAGGATCAGAGATCGTCTGGCGCTTCTTGATCTCTAGGAGAGTTCTAGGACAACGTACCAGTCCATCCCCAATGGCTATCGAGCCATGGGGCCTCCCGCCACCAGATATCATCACGAGCTCTGGATCAAAAGGACTCTAGCTTGGGTTGAAGTCCTCCCCTTTCCTCGCCTTCTCCTCATCCCTATACCTCACGAGCTTGTTGTGGGAGGAGATGTTGCTGAAGCTCTATGGATGATCGAGGTCATCCTCACAGAATGCCTTGGCCTTCTTGTACAAGGCAGTATGGGCCATGGCATAGAGGTCGAACAAAGGTGGCACCTCCTTCTTGTTGTGTCGCGCCTAAAAGAGAGGAACAAAATATTAGTTAAGGGCTCAAGCTAGCATGAAGAATGAAATTGCATGAATCATGAAGCAAACCACATACCCAGTTATCCCCGAACTCAAATAGGTTGGAGCTCCCTTGATGGTGTGGCACACCTCTCATTTGGGCACGCTTATCCTTGGCCTTGTTGTGTTCGGCTAGCCATTCGGAAGAGCACCACTCATCCACCAATGCCTCCCAGCAGTCCATCCTATCCGCACACCATCTCGGGGGCACCTAAGTTAGACAAGAGAAATTTCAGCGCTACGCCTACAAATCAAATCAAAGAAACTAAGTACAAGGCCTTAAGAATAGATAATTACCTTCATTAACTACTCCTTACTCAGATAATTTTTGCGGCACTTGTTCTTGGCCCTCTTAATGTTAGTCAAGGCGTGGTAGTCTCGAATAGCCTACACTCAAGCCTCGTGCCATAAGTTCTGAAGTAGGCGCTTGCACTCGGCTTCGAGAACAATAGTCGCTTTCGCCTCGTCTTCCTCAAGACACCTGTAGAAGGTTTGCAATCAAACAAGACAACACTGATTAGTACAATCACTAGGTGTTGTTGATTTTTAATTCTGTAAAGGAGAAATTACCCAAAAGTGACGGATCACAATGTCAGCCACCGTCTCGGACAAGACACCGTCGACCATCACCTCCGGCGGGGCCGGGGCATCCTTGTACAGCTCCCAAGTCAGTGCTACCTATGGAGACTCACCCTCACCGGGCAACTGGACCTTCCTCGGGAAGTGGTGCCGAAGAAGCACACCAAGGACCTAGTTGGGCCTGCAGACACCACGCTCGTATTTCCAACCCCTGTAGTAGGACAAGGCCAACACATTAGATATTAATTTGAATAAACATGAAGGCAAAAGGTTAAAAAGAGTAAATGCACTTACTTCTCCGCATTAGGCGCAATCAACCACGTTTGCTCGCGGGTCGTCGGCACGGGCGGCAGCTTTGTACAACCACGCTGGTAGACCTTCCTGCCCTCCTCAACCAGCTCGCCCTCGCTATAGGTGTCCTCAGATAAGTTGTCCTTGCCACCGTCAACATGGCCACTAGCCTCCGGAGTCACGTGGGACGAAGACTCTGGGACCCGAGTCTCTTGGGACGAAGACTATGGGACTGGAGTCTCCTGGGACGAAGGCTCAGTGACCCGAGGCTCGTCGACCCGAGGCTCGTGGACCGGAGTCCGAGACGGGTCCAAGTCAGATGGGTCCATCTGAGACGGAGCAATCCTGTGGTCGAGAGAATCAGCTGGGGCTGGCGGCAAGGAAGGCGCAACAGCCTTCCTACCTCTAGCACCTCTCTTCGGCTTCCCTCGACCTCTCCCGGTCAAAGAAGAAGCGACCGCCGGTGTCTGCATGTTGTGTACCAATGCTCTATGTAGTTGCTGGGGTGGAATAATAGCACCCCTCCCAGCATGCGCCGAGGAAGGAGGCTCAGAGCCCTCTCGACCCCCGCCCACCATCTGTCAACACCTGCAATGACAAAGAGTGAACGAAATTAGTTCAACATAAAAAAATTGAATACCTAATAACATGAACTAATTAATAATATATATGTACATAATAATAATTCAATACCTCGCATTATAATAATAATTAATAATATATGTGTAGTGTCGGGGTCAGGTGTCGGGGGTGTCGTGTCGGGGTAGGGGTGTTGTGTCGGGGTCTGGGGTGCCGTGTCGGGGTGTCGGGGGTGTCGTGTCGGGGTCGGGGTGTCGGGGCTGTCGTGTCGGGGTCGGGGTGTTGGGGGTGTCGTGTCGGGGTAGGGGTGTCGGGGGTGTCGTGTTGGGGTAGGGGTGCTGTGTCGTGGTCGGGAGTGTCGTGTCAGGGTGTTGGGGTGTCGTGTCGGGGTCGGGGTGTAGGGGGTGTCATGTCGAGGTCAGGGTGTCGGGGGTGCCATGTCGGGGTCAGGGTGTCGGGGGTGCCATGTCGGGGTCGGGGAGTCGGGGATGCCGTGTTGGGGTTAGGGTGTCGGGGTGTCGTGTCGGGGTCGGGGTGTGGGGGTGTCATGTCGATCGGGGTCCAGGGTGCCGTGTCGTGGTGTCGGGTGTCGTGTCGGGGGTCGGGGTGTTGGGGGTGTCATGTCGGCGATCCTCGACCCGGTTACGTTGGCGCCAATGCACCCCTCCTCCTCGTCCTCCTCTTCTTCTTCTTATTCTCCTTCTTCTTTCTCTTCTTTTCTTCTCCTCCTCCTCCTCCTTTTCTTCTTCTTTTTCTTCTTATCCTTCCTCTTCTTCTTCTTCTTCATCTCCTTCTCCTCCTCTTCTTCTTCTCTCTTCTTCTAATTAACTACAACTAATTAACCTAACAACAACTAATTAACCTAACTACAACTAATTAACCTAACTACAACTAATTAACCTAACTAAAAAATGAAAAAATAGAGAGGGGGAGGGGGCTCACCGGAGTGGGGGAGGTGGATGCCGGCGTTGGTGGAGGTAGAGGAGGCCGACACCAGCGGTGGGGCGGCGGGGGCGGCGTGTGGTGCGGCGGGGACGGTGGCGGTGGGGGCACGCGGCAGCGGGGGCGGGGCGTGTGGCGGTGGGGGCGCGTGGCGGAGGGGGCGCGGGGGCACGCCGAGGTGGGGGGCGCATGGTGACGGGGGCGATATGGCGGCGGGGGCATGCGGCGGCGGCGCGACGGAGCGGCGGTGGCGTCTGGGGTGGTGGGCGCTGGCGGCGGGGGCGACGGGCAACGGGAAGGAGAGAGGGATCAAGAGAGAGAGAGAGAGAGAGAGAGAAAGAGAGGCGGGCCGGGGGCATTAGCCGTTAGCTAACCCCCCCCCCCCTCCCCCACTCTTTGCCGTCCGCTAGCGGACGGCAAAGAGGGGGCCATTAGGTCAATTTGCGGGCTGGGTCGTCAGTGGGCCCCCTCCCTCTTTGCCATCTCCTCCGGCGGGGCCGGGGCAGCATTGTACAGCTCCCAGGTCAGTGCTACCTATGGAGACTCACCCTCACCGGGCAACTGGACCTTCCCTGGGAAGTGGTGCCGGAGAAGCACACCAAGGACCTTGTTGGGCCTGCGGACACCACGCTCGTATTTCCAACCCCTACAATAGGACAAGTCCAACACATTAGATATTAATTTGAAGAAACATGAAGGCAAAAGGTTAAAAAAGAGTAAATGCACTTACTTCTCCGCATTAGGCGCAATCAACCACCTTTACTCGCGGGTCGTCGGCACGGGCGGCAGCTTTGTACAACAATGCTGGTAGACCTTCTTGCCCTCCTCAACCAGCTCGCCCTCTCTATAGGTGTCCTCAGACAAGTTGTCCTCGCCACCATCAGCATGGCCACTAGCCTCCAGAGTCACGTGGGACGAAGACTCTGGGACCCGAGTCTCCTGGGAGAAGACTCTGGGACCGGAGTTTCTTGGGACGAAGGCTCGGTGACCCGAGGCTCGTGGACAAAAGTCCGAGATGGTTCCAAGTCAGACGGGTCCATCTGAGACGGAGCACTCCTATGGTCGAGAGAATCACCTGGGGTGGCGGCGAGGAAGGCGCAGCAGCCTTCCTACCTCTAGCACCTCTCTTCGGCTTCCCCCGACCTCTCCCGGTCGAAGAAGAAGCGTTTGCCGGTGTCTGCATGCTGTGTACCAGCGCTCTCCGGAGTTGCTGGGGTGGAATAATAGCACCCCTCCCAGCACACGCCGAGGAAGGAGGCTCAGAGCCCTCTCGACCCCCGCCCACCATCTGTCAACACCTATAATGACAAAGAGTGAACGAAATTAGTTCAACATGAAAAAATTGAATACCTAATAATATGAACTAATTAATAGTATATATGTACATAATAATAATTTAATACCTCAAATTATAATAATAATTAATAATATATGTGTCGTGTCGGGGTCGAGTGCCAAGGGTGTCGTGTCGGGGTAGGGGTGCTGTGTCGGGGTCTGGAGTGCCGTGTCGGGGGTGTCGTGTGGGGGTCGGGGTGTTGGGGGTGTCGTGTCGGGGTTGGGGTGTCAGGGGTGTCGTGTTGGGTAGGGGTGTCGGGGTAGGGGTGTTGTGTCGTGGTCGGGAGTGCCGTGTCGGGGTGTCGGGGTGTCGGGGTGTCGTGTCGGGGTCGGGGTGTAGGGGGTGTCATGTCGGGGTCGGGGTGTCGGGGGTGCCGTGTCGGGGTCGGGGTGTCGGGGGTGTTGTGTCGGGATCGGGGTGTCGGGGATGCCGTGTCGGGGTCGGGGTGTTGGGGTGTCGTGTCGGGGTCGGGGTGTGGGGGGTGTCATGTCAATCGGGGTCTGGGGTGCCGTGTCGTGGTCTCGGGGTATCGTGTCGAGGGTCGGGGTGTCGGTGGTGTCGTGTCGGCGATCCTCGACCCGGTTACGTCAGCGCCAACGCACCCCTCCTCCTCCTCTTCCTCCTCTTCTTCTTCTTATTCTCCTTCTTCTTTTTCTTCTTTGCTTCTCCTCCTCCTCCTTTTCTTATTCTTTTTCTTCTTCTCCTTCCTCTTCTTCTTCTTCTTCATCTCCTTCTCCTCCTCTTCTTCTTCTCTCTTCTGCTATTAACTACAACTAATTAACCTAACTACAACTAATTAACCTAACTAAAAAATGAAAAATAAGAGAGGGGGAGGGGGCTCACCGGAGTGGGGGAGGTGGAGGCCGATGTTGGTGGGGTGGAGGAGGCCGACGCCAGCGGTGGGGCGTCGGGGACGGCGGGTGGCGCGGCGGGGACGGTGGCGGCAGGGGCGCGCGGCAGGGGGGTAGCGTGGCGGTGGGGGCATGCGGTGGCAGGGGTGCGCGGCGGTGGGGGCATGCGGCGGCAGGGGCTCGCCGCCGCGGGGGTGGTGAGGCGGCGATGGTGTCGGGGGCGGTGGGCGTGGGCGACGGGCGACGGGGAGGAGAGAGGGATCGACAGAGAGAGAGAGAGAGAGAGAGAGAGAGGGGGGGCGGGTAGGGGGCGTTAGCCGTTTGCTAACCCCCCCCCCCTCTTTGCCGTCCGCTAGCGGACGGCAAAGAGGGGGGCGTTAGGTGAACTTGCAGGCTGGGTCGTCGGTGGGCCCGCTCCCTCTTTGCCGTCTGCTAGCGGACGACAAACCTCCTTTGTCGTCCACTAGCAGACAGCAAAGAAGTGGTTGATGGCAAAGACACCCTTTGCCGTCTGCCACCTCTTTGTCGTCTGCTTTCTGCTAGCTGATGTCAAAGCCACTCTTTGTCGTCCGCTAGCAGACGGCAAAGATGGGGCAGACAGCAAATCTTCTGATTCCAGTAGTGTATGTGGGTGGACTGGTGCTATGGTGATGTTCTTACTTGAACAAGCAACCCACTTATGATTACCACCTCTCGCAAGCATCCGCAACTACGAAAGAAGAATTAACATAAATCTAACCATAGCATGAAACATGTGGATGGAAATCAGCCCCATATGAAATAATGCATAAACTAGGGTTGAAGCTTCTATCACTCTAGAAAACCATCATCTACTTATTACTCCAAAATGCCTTCCCTTAGGCCCAAAATATGGTAAAGTGTCATATAGTCGACTTTCACATCATACCACTAAAGGAAGCAACAACATACATATCATCAAAATATCAAACGAATACTAACTTCACATGATTACTTATAACAAGACTTCTCCCATGTCCTCGATAACAAAAGTAACTACTCACAAATCATCATCATGTTTAATATCAGAGGTGTAATAACTAGTATTAAGGATCTAAACATATTATCTTCCACTAAGTAAACCAACAAGCATCAACTACAAGATGTAATCATCACTACTAGTAACCCACAAGTACCAACTTGAGGTTTTGAGACAAAGATTGCACTAGTGTACAAAATCCTAGCTATGGTGTAGCAAAAATGGTCTTGCTAGCGTGGACATCCAATGCCACAAATATGTCACCACCGTTAAAAAATACTACTGGCGTTGGAGACGACACCATCAGTATTTGACATGTTTATGGCATGCCACGTGGCCAATGCCAGCAGTAATATACATCAGTAGTGGCATTGCATGTTAGTGCAATGCCAACAATTTCATTTTAAGATTTAAACCAAATCGGTACAATAGTGCGATCCAACCAAAATGACAACATAATCAAAGTTTTAGAATAGTAATTAAATAGTACAATGCAAATACCAGAATCTAAGTTTAACGGTATCTACTTATCGACAATATTCAAAGTTGTATCAAAAATAGGTAAATAACACAAAGTACACAAGTTCAACTAAACAGGAGGTGGTAACAACATGAGATATGCCATGCATGCATGCCTACTAGCTAGCTAACTCGACATTTTAGCGGGTGGCATCGGGATCATAGTCTGGAGTAAGTGGACCATCATCATCGCTTCCAGCAGGCCTATAGTAGACCATGATATCATCAAGATCATAGTCTAGGTAGAACATGGCTCTCTCCCTAGCTTCCGTCTTGTAAGCAGTTGCAAGAGATGTCCAACCAAGGCAACCAAAATAGGTGCGATTTGACTCATTGGTAACAAGAAAATTGAAGCGTTGGGTCGTCAGCATATTCATGAGGGTGTATTGGAATATGATGGTCACATCAATTGGAACTCGAAACTACTCTAAGAAGTCACGCCTTGCTCCGCAAGGGATTACCTGAGAAAAATTGGAAAAAATAACTAGTTAGACAATTTTGGCCACAACCGTACCATATGAAACTCAATGAGAACATGTGAAAGTAAATCATATATGTAACATCTTAGTGATGAAGTATTTCGGAATATCGATGAAGAACTCCCTATCCTTCTGGCATCTCAAAGCACCACAGTTCTTACATGGGGCATCCATTTGCTGTTCTCAATATTGTTGACTAAAGTAAGCATATATCACTAAACTTAATCTAATACATCAAAATAGAACATATATTAGTAATTAATAAATTCTATAAATGGTGCACATTTAAACATATAATAACATGCATAAAGTTAAATAGCCATTCATATATGAAATAGCTAGTGCTATGTCCATCATGCATGCCTATTGGCCAGAGGGGTTGGCCTCGTGGTTGTCCCTGACGAACCTACAACAATGTTGTAGCGGCTGAACATCCTGCTCATCCTCCTCCTATGCCATGAGGTTATCCCAATCTACAGGATACTCCTTTATGCTCTTCCTCACAGCATACTGAAGGATCATCATCTTGTTGGTCTCTAAGAGTTTGTCATCTTTCGCAAGCTTTGCACTAATGGAGGTTCTCCTTCTCCTCGGCCCTAGTGCATATCCTTGTGTTCTCCGGAGCGAGAAACTATGCATACTCACGACAATCAGGGATGTTCAAAATTGTTTTTTTCTTATGATATTCAACCACCTTTACATCGTAGGCGCGCGCCGCTAACTCTGGGGTGTCCCAGTGTCCAAGTTGGTGGACGACATTGTCATTCGTGATGGTTGCATAGTACTTAATCCGTTTCTGTTGTACACCACGAAACTTCAGAGCCATCTGAATGTACCTACAACACTTAGCCATCTGAATGTACCTACAACACTTATATATATACAATCTAGACAATGTAACTAATTAAATGTTACAATACAACTACACTACATATCTCACTAGAAAATATACACTACAACTATAATAAAAGTTTCTACACTAACTGTAATATAGTTACACTACAATTACAGTACAAATCTCAATACAATCTAAAACTACAATTGCCCTAAAAATCTGCACTACACAACTACACTAAAATCTATTACTACAATTACCCTAAAAATTTGCACTACACAACTACACTAAAATCTGAAACTACAATTACCCTAAAAATGTGCACTACACAATTATTCTCAAATTTGACACTACCATTACCCTAAAAATTTACACTACGTTCTTACACTACACAACTATAGTACAATCTTACATTACAACTACACTAAATTCTATACTTAGGTACGTCTCAAACGTATCGATAATTCATGAAGTATTAATGTCTTATTTGCCTATGTTTACAAGACTTTTATATAGTTTTGATGCACTTTATATAATTTATTTAGAACTAACCCGGAATGATGTTGTTTTCAACTGAATTACCCCGATGTTGTTTTTTGTGCATATGATAAAAGCTCTAGTAATCGCTCAAAACTTTTTTATGGTTTTTTGGAGAAAATAAGAAATACTGGAGCGAAGAACCAACGGAGGGGAGCCACCTATGGGCAATGAGCCAACAAGGCATGGCCACCCCCCTAGGCACGCCATGTTGGGTCATGGGGCCCATGTGGCTCCATTTAGCATGATTTCAATCTCAAAAAATCCTATATATATAGAAACCCTCAGGAATAAAACATAGAACTTCAACTCCACTGCTTCAAAACTCTCTGTGTCAAAGAAAAACCCATCTGGAGCCTTTCCAGTACCCTCCTGGAGGGGGAAATCATCACTGGTGGCCATCTTTATCATCCCGGCGGAGGCCATGACGAGGAGAGAGTTGTTCACCCTCGGGGCTGAGGGGATATACCAGTAGCTACATGTGATTAATCTCTCTCTCTTGTGTTCTTGAGATGTCACGATCTTGATGTATCATGGGCATTGTCAATGTAGTTGGATCATATGATGTTCTTCCCTTGCTATCTTGATGTGATGAATTAAATCTATCCATTTGATATCTCGTTATGTTGGATTGAATATGGATTTGAGATCACTTGATGTATGTCTTGGTACTCAACTTGCACATTCCCGTGGTGACAATAGGGTAATATATGCATAGGGGTTGATTGCACACTTTCACCCTACTTTCTCTGATAGAACTCTTGGGGTACTCTTTGAAGTTCTTTATGTTGGATTGAATATGACGAATCTGAAATTGTTTGATGCATGTCGAATAATTAACCCACGGATACTTGCGGTGACATTGGAGTATCTAGGTGACATTAGGGTTGATTGATATGTATCATAGGTGTTATTTTACTATGAACTTTAGGGCTGATTCTGACACTTATAGGAATGGGTCAATAGATTGATCGGAAAGGATAACCTTGAGGTGGTTCTACTACCTACAAAAATTTCAACTTATGTTCTCCGCTTGATATGAACATAGGAGTGATTCTTTGTTGCATGTTGACGGATGATCATATGATTCTATTATGTTAGCATTGTTGAGAGGTTGCACTAGTAAAAGTATGAACCCTTCCAAGCATTGCTTTGCTCATTGTTTACTACTTTTTACCTTCCTGTTTATATATATTTAGATTACAAAAACCTATATCTACCATCCATACTGCACTTGTATCACCATCTCTTCGCCAAACTAGTGCACCTATACATACCATTGTATTGGGTGTGTTCGGGATACAAGAGATTTCTTGTATTTGATTGACCATCTTAATCTTACACCTCCCACGAATTGATAAACCTTACGTCATCCACTTGAGGTAATATTGCTACTACATAAAAAACTCTGCACTTGGAGGCCCAACAATGTCTACAAGAATAAAGTTGCATAGTAGATATCAAGCTATTTTCTGGCGCCGTTGCCGGAGAGGTGAGTGCTTGAAGGAATATCTTTAGATCTTGCAATTAAATATTTTAATTTCTTGTTTTTCACTAGTTTGGTTTTATATGGACGAGATCAATCCATATCCATGTGAAGCAATATTTCCCCCCTCTTTCCTTTAGATTACAATATATATTGATGTGAGAGACACTAGAAGAGTTGAATTGTGCAAATTAGCTGGAAATAGATTAAGATGTATTTTTTTCTCATATACGTACCTTTCCATGGTTGGCGCAGCTATTGAACTATCACTCCGGATTCCATTCTATGTGCGACATATGCTTATCAATAGGGCGTCGACAGTCGCAAAGCAGCATAGGGCCGGTATCCTCGATGCTAGTGGCGTAGCTGCTGGATTGAATGGAAGTTGCACTACTGTGGCAGGATGATTCGTTGTACAAGGCCGACTATGTTGGTAATGGGGGTGAGCTCATGACGTAGCCAACAGAGCTAGACAGGAGCTCGGCCAGGGCGGCAGAGTTCCAAATTTTCGACACGCTCCGCCGGCATAGGTCCATAACTAAGAGGAGCTAACTAGTTAGGGAGAAGAATCGGAAGTTAATGTATTTCGAGAAACAAAGGGGCTACCAACACTAGCTTATATAGGCAAAACTTAGTGTCAGCATTCACGAATAGTGAACACCAGCACTACATAATATAGCTGTGATGTGGCAGGATATTCGAGCCACCAATATATTCCGACTTGTCAGATCAGTAGGGCCCACATTTTGGTGGTGTTCCAATTTAAATCCATGTCAGCACTACCTGTACAAAGTTGGTGTACCAATTTGTCCAACGTCATCGCTATTTGAAAAAAAAGATAGTGCTAGCGTCGTGTCAAATTGGCGAGCCACCAACATAAGTTGTGGCTAGCCATTTCTCTAGTAGTGTTGAATACAAGGGATGAACTAGGGTTTGAGGTGAGATGATGTTGGTGAAGATGTTGATGAAGATTGGTCCTCCCATGAAAAACGAAGTGTTGAGGATGATGATGGCTTTCATTTGCCCCTACTGGAGGGAGGTTTCCCCGGTAGAATCTCTCTACCGGAGATAAAAAATCCTATGCCCGGGTTTCCACCTCAAGACGGTGGCCCTTAGTCCCAAAAGTATCCTCTTGATTTTTTCTAGGTCAAACGACATCATATAGCAAAAGAGGGGGCGAAGGCCGCGTGTGGGCCTACCAAGCCATCAGGGTGCGACCAGAGGGCCAGGTGCACCAAGTTGGCTTAGCACGAACAGGTGCCCTCCCTCTGGCACTTATTTGCTCCATAAATTCATATATATTCCATAGAAAATCCTCGTGAAGTTTCGGGTCATTTGGGGTCTAGAGGATTTTCAGCCTTTTTGTTGGTTTTCAGGTCCAGAATTCGAGTTTCCGGCAATTTTCCCCTTCATGATGTTTCTTGTAAATTAAGAGAGAAAGGGAATTAGAATAGTATAATAAAATGGAATAGTGTCCAAGGATAATATAAATATCAATAAGAAATAATGATGAACGTTGAGGGATGATCATATGATTCTATTATGTTAGCATTCTTGAGAGATTTCACTAGTGAAAGTATGAACCCTAGGCCTTATTTCCAAGCATTTATATAACGTTTTGCTCGTCATTTGCCACTTGATACATTGATGTTTTATATTTTTTAGATTACAAAAAATTATATCTACAATCCATACTACACTTGTATCACCATCTCTTCGTCGAACTAGTGCACCTATACAATTTACTATTGTATTGGGTATGTTGGCGACACACGAGGTATCTTGTATTTGATTGCAGGGGTTTTTGAGAGATACCATCTTAATCCTACACCTCCCATGAATTAATAAAACTTAGGTCATCCCTTTGAGGGTAAATTGTTACTATATTCTACATAACTCTACGCTTGGAGGCCCAATAGAGGCTACAAGAATATAGTTGTGTAGTAGACATCAGGCTATTTTCTGGCACCGTTGCCGGGGAGGTGAGTGCTTGAAGGTATATATTTAAATCTTCCAATTAAATCTTTTAGTTTCTTCTTTTTCACTAGTGTGGTTTTATAAAAGAAAACTACAAAAAATAGAGTTTAGGTTGCTTCAATTGCTTCGTCTTTATAATGTCTTTCGTAAAAATTATGGTTCGGAAAATTGTGCTCAATTGTTAGAGGAAGAATTTATAAAAATGCTTAATGTGAATTCCTTGAATAATGAGCATGATAGAAATATTGTTAGTATGAATTCTCGGAATATCCATTATGCTAATGATATGCAAAGCCACAAGCTTGTGGAAGCTATGTTTAATGAAGATGATATTTTTAGTCCTCCGAGTTTTGATGAGAAAATTTATTATGGTGATCGCATGCCTCCTATTTATGATGATTATATTGATGAAAGTGGGTTTGGAAGAGTTTCAACTCTAGTTCTAAAGATCCCACTATTTTGGAGGGTGTTGAATCTTAGTGGAATAATGATAAAAGTGGATTTGGAGAGGACATGACTTTGTTTAGTGTTGAGTCCGCTATTTTGGAGAGATTTTTATTGATATGTATATTGTTGAATTCCTATGTGACAGTTATATTGTTTAATTCCTTCATGATGCTACTGAAAATAATTATGAGGGAGGAACATATGCTTGTAGGAATTGTAATAATATCAAGTTTCCTCTCTATGTATTCAAAATTTTGTAGTCATGCTTGTTTTGTATTCCTATGTTAGTTGATTCTCCCTACACTAAATTGCTTGCTTGCAAAATCCATATGCATTGGAAGTGGGTTGGACTTAAATGTTCTTTTCATATGATCCATGATGCTCTTTTGCATGTTTCAAATACTATTCCTATGTGAGCATCATTGTAATCATCATGCCTAGCTAAAAAGCTTTGAGACAACCCAATATTTATACTTTCTATTCTTGTGTGTTGTAACACCCCCTATTGATCAACTACACCAATCCATGTAATTAAGATATAGTAACCCCTCGGGTTAAGCTAATGCTTTTGGTGACAGAGTGATTGATCAAATTTGAGTCAAACCCCTTTTCACTTTGAAAACCCAAACTCCAAATGAAAGGTGAAATATGAAATTCTCAAACCTAAAAGCAAAAATCAAGGATGGGTTACAAATATTCCCTAAGCATTTATAAAATTTTAACCAACATTTTATCAAGTAATTTAGTGCCTCAAAGCAATGGTAACATAGTCCAAAACAAATAAATAAATGTCTTTGGAATTATGAAAAATTCCAAACTTTTCAAAAGGTCCCCAAACTTTTTGTAGCTCTGTCAAATATTGCAATGCTAATATTTGGCCAACTGGCATATTTTACAAAAAGTCATTTTGTTTGTCTATTTAAATTAAAACAATGGATTTTAAATAAAACAGAAAGCCCCAAAAAGGAAAAGGGGAAAAGGCGTAAGTGCACTATGCAGTTAGGCCTGCCTGCCAGCCCAGCCCACCAGCCCCCATCATCTACCTCTGTTCATGAGAGGAGATGTGGGTGCGGCGATGGGCGCTTGCGGTCAAGGGTGAGGCCGTGTCAGCCATCCGCTGAATCGCCGGTGCCTACAAGGCGTCCCCCACGGCACTCAAACCCTAACCCTAGCCCTAGAACCCCCTCGCTCGTGCTGGCCTCTGCCTCCTATTGCAATCGCCATGGCTCCAGTGTAGCCACGACCACCACCCTCCATTCGCTGACCCTTTGCATCCATGACCACCGCCGGCCTCTTCCACGTTGACCCCACCAAGCTAGTCGTGACTAAGTGCTACGCGGCGACCACCACGACCCCTTCTTCCTCGTTGGGCGCCACCGCCCGCTGCCGCAATCCAGCAACCTCGAGCCCTCCCCGAGCACGTTGAGCTCGTCTATAGGGCCGCTGTAAGCCTCTCTTCTTTTCCCTTCTCTCCCCGAGCTTTTTCCGCCCCGTAGACCCTAGCCGCCATGTCCGTAAGCGAGCTCCGCTTAGGCTCGTCGTTGGGGAGGGTCTGGTGACAAATCGGTCCTGGGCTCGTGCTCATCGTCACTGCCACATCACGTAGGACCTTCTAGGCTAGCTAGGTTGCTTGCTAGCGCGCCATAGCCTGAATGCGTTACCGCCTACCATCGCTGCTCCGACCAACTCCAGCCAACCTAGCTCCTCCTACTTGTCGGAATGTAAGTGAGCGAGCCTCTGTGTCCGAATGCACGTCGCCGCGTGATGAACAACCCCCTCTAGGCGATTTCCGAGCGCCTCCCGAACGCGTGGCCACGGATTTTTGTTGCTGGTGAAGCTCTGGTCGCGGAGCTAACCTCGCCGACCTGGGGCCACCCCCCAATGTCTCTGCTAGTGACCCCGTGGGGCGAGTTGACCAGATGACTTGGTCAACTGTGCTGACTAGGCAACCCCGGTCACTGACTGATGGGCCCCAGTTGTTAGTTTAGTTAGTGGCTAAATTAGTTAATTAAAATAATTAGTTTAAGTTAATTACCCACTAACATGTGGCCCCCTTCTAGTTAGTTTAGTTAATTTAGCTAAACTAAATCCTATTAGTCCCACTTTTTATGACTAGTGGGACCCACTAGTCAATTTGACCAGTCAAACTGACTGTGGACTGCTGATGTTATCTTAGGTCATGCTGGCACAATAAATCTTTTTTCTAAATTAAAATAAATCTGTTAATTTTAGAATGTTGATAAAACTTTAAAATTAATATAAAATAATCCGTAACTCGGATGGAAATAATTTATATATGAAAGTTGCTCAAAAAAATCCAACGAATCCGAATACGTTTTCCATTCATATGTCACATGCACCTAGCATGATGAGCATGGAACTTTTTCCCCCAAATCAAATGTTTAGTAGAATCCTGAGACCCGGGAAATATCTTGAGATATTCTCCTGCTCCGTCTGCAACACTTAGTATTGCGTTTGCTCATCCCTAGCACCGCATGTTACCATGTCATGCGTCGTGATGCATCTACTTGCTTGTATTTATTGTTTCTTCCCCCTCATCTCTCCGGTAGACATGGAGACTGACGTTGCTGTCGTGTACGACTACGCCGTTGACGTTTAGCCACTTGCCGCAGAGTATCCATGCAAGCAACCCACCTCCTTGATCATTCTGATATCACCCATTGTTTCCCTCTTATGCTTGCATTAGATTTTTACTGTTGTAGATAGCTCCTATTCTGATGCATAGCCTATTTTTGTTAAACCGTTGTTGTACCTTAGTGCATATTAAATGCTTAGTATAGGTTGATTAGTGATCCCAGTGACCCCACCTTGTTCCAGTTGTCCCTGCTTCATCATTGACGACTCGAAGACTTGATTAGCAGATCGACAAGCCATGCCCGTCACATTCACCTCACACCCCTTAGTTGTACAACTCTGCAGAACTACTATCGAGTACCGAGGGTGACACCTCGTAAAGTACTCATGATGCTAACTTTGAAGTGTAGCTATTTGGTCGTCGATCTCGGAGGGTGATTCCTCCTTTTCCACTCCCGACAACGACTCTGTCGTGCAACTCGTCAAGTGTGAACCATCGAGGGTGATTCCTCTTTGGTCACCTTGACAATTACATTGGGTGGGATCCATCGAGGCTAATCCCTTGGATTTCCCCTTGATGTTATGGACACATGTTTACATTAACTTTACTACTGATACATGTTGAGGTCATGATGACTTGGAGGATGTTGGTGTAATAACGATGAGGCATGGCCGAGCATTCTTGGCACTTATCACAAGTCCTCGAGACACGGCGACGGGACCACATATTGTGGATCATCGATCGTCACCGCAGCTAACAAAACAATAATGGGTTTGGATATGTGATCTGAGAATGCCTCTGGCATGTTTCGCACTAACCACCATGCAGGAATAAATATGGGTACTCTAAGTCGTACAGTCATCCGAAAGTTCTTCAGATGTCATAGTTGAGCGGCATGCGCTCAGGTGGCCCGCGTAAGAACCGTCTCTGTATCAAGAGGTGCCAGGACTGACACCAGTCGTCCTCGCAACGCACGTGATTAGGGTGTAGACCAGCTTGTGGCCTCTCTGTTGAGGCTAGGTAGGACTACGGCGTGTCGATCGGCCAAGGCCGGGCATTACCCAAGGAAGTGTGTCCGGCCAAAGTTAACCGAGCATGTTGGAAAAGTTGGTGCACCACTACAGGGAAGTATATCTATTCGAATAGCCATGTCCACGATAATGGATGCTCAGAGTTGTATCCCGATCTATACAACTAGAAGTGGATACTTGTGAAGTGAAATGAAATTGTTGGCTCCGAGAGTACTTTCTCGCAAGGAGTCGAGGAAGAATCTGTGTGTGGTACTTAAATAACTTGCTACTTAAGAAAATGCTAACCTACACTCTTCTAATGCTGCAAGACACTGAAGATGCTAGTATTCGATACAACTAGGCTTTCCCCATCTATTCTTCCATTTCTGCAACTAGTCCAAAGATATTGCCCCATTCCTTTGATAATGTTGCATATTTATCATGGATCCGATGTAAGTCTTGCGAGTACTTTCGATGAGTACTCACGGTTGCTTTGCTCCCAGTGGACCTGACCATACTGGTGACTACGGAGGATGGAAATTGGGTGACAAGGCACTATGGCAACACTATGCCACCTACTTCATGATGCCGGCAACACGTGGCTACAATGGCAGGGAGTCCCCCCCAGCGACGGGATGCAGGAGCCAGCACGCTGCTCGGCCAAAAAGACCACATAGCCAGTGGAGCCCATGGCTGGCCAGAGAGGCTGCCAGGCGGGGCCCGCACCCATTTCCCTCACATATTGTAAGATGGGGGTTGGCCTATAAAACATCCCCTGCGCCCCCCATGCTGGGGAGGTTGCTCAGTTTTAGACGCCCACACATACACCCATAAGAGAGGTAGACCAGCGGCCTAACCCCTTCTTCCTCCTCCATCAAACAGCTGCAGGAGCACCATTGTAAACCTTGTGACCCTCATAGATAGTTTAGCAGGACTAGGGGTGTTACCTCCCACGGAGGGCTCCATACCTGGGTACATCGTGTGTCACACACATCTTGTCCCCAGCCTCGCCTTCAGAACCCACTGGCATCCTTCGGTCCCAAACACTCTTGACTAGCCACACCATGGCATCTTCCGTGAGAACACCATTTAGTTGTGGCCCACCATGGGGCCATACATGGTGTCGGCCAGAGCGACGTTCTAGACGAGGCCCTACACTCCTTCCGGCAAGCGCATCGCACACGGGCTGATCTGCATGCGTGCTATGTCTGGTTGCGTTGGAGACGGGGCAACGCTTGGCATGGACACCTCCCGCCTCGCGGGCGGCATTGTTGTTTCCTTCCGCGAGCTGCGTGTCAGCGTCGTGCTCGTTCCTCACGAGTAACCCGACGAGGTGCTCGACTTCGCCGACCTGCTGCAGCCTGCCGATGGCGGCAACCCTTACGACATCGGCGATCTTTGTGTCCGTGTCAAGGTACTTGCCACCGGCTTCGGCCAGGGGTCCAATCGCAGCGCCGCGGTGGCCACAAAAGCTGTAGCAGTTGTGGTTGCTGCCCAGGCTGGCTAGTCCAACCCTCCGCTCTCTGCGATGCAGAGTCTGTGTACCCCTATCACGCCTGCCGTCGATCCGGCTACCGCCATGACCAAGATCAAGGAGAGACCCGCAAGAGCTTGCTTGCTGAGGCCACCGAGCTCGTCACCACGATGCACAAGATGGAGTCGGCGCAACACTAGTTGTTAAGCATGTTGTAGTGAGCATATGCCTCTTTTAATTGATTTTGATTCCCATGGCTATATTTGTTTCACATGTATTATATATACTCCCTTCGTCACGTAATATAAGATGTTAATACATCCAATATGTTAGTATATTGGATGTAATGAGATCTTATGTAGTGGGACGGAGGTAGTATTGTACTGCATCATTACGCAGTTACAATTTAGCTTCTAATATTAACTTGTTGCTTGTAGGTATATATGTCATTGGTAAAGATCGGTGCTTCGACCCTTTTTGCGTATGGGGTAACGAGATATTCATGAACTAACATTATGTGACGAAACAAATAAAGATATTTAGTACAATGAGTCAAAAGATGGCAATTAAATTATTTGTGTACATTTTGTCCAAGAGAACAGTGATCTACAGGATGGTAACTATGAACTCGGTAGCCTTTCTACTACCCATAATGAGTTGTTAGATGACAATGTATGAATATTTTTCGTTTACAGTTGTTCCCAACACAATTTGCTCAAGATAACCTCTCAAACTACATGATTATTGGACATGCAAAGGTATAAATATTTTTACCAAACTACAATGACTATATAGAAGCCCTTATGAAGACAGTGAATGATAGATGGTCGGCCATCACAAGGGATTGGACTAGAGTTGTGCATGCATTCCGCATGGAGATGGCATAGTATGGACATTCCACTTCACCTTTTACAGCAACCAGAATATTGTTTGCCTCTTTCTTTATCATCTTTAACACAAGTATTCAACTGCTGTTTATCATTCTTTATTTGGTGCTTATGTATTTTTTATGTAATTCTTGAGCACGTGCATCTGAATCGAATAATGCATTGGTTTTTGAACCTATATCTGTATATGATGGATATGGAAAATGTTATTCTCTAATTTCAAAATCAAATTATGTATAATTTTAAATTACATCGATTAAATTAGGGAAAAATAGGCTCAGTGGGTCATTATGCTGCACACGGTTTTAAATATCAATGTTCGCGATATACTTGATGATCCAACACATTTCACAGATAGAAAACATGTGTGACCAAGCACACAATTTTCATTTCCAAACCGTGTGTGATGTGAGACAATGTCGCAAACGGTGTAGCCGAATTAAATGTCAGCGATAGTATCTCAATCGCACATGCTTCACAATCATAGTGCGTGTTACGTCGTACCATCGTAAACGTTGCATCACAAAATAACGTGTGGGATGGGCTCCCCATGGCACACACAGGCAAGGCGACGGTTTAAAACTTTGTCATGGAAAAGGGTAAAAACTGTTTGTATAGCACATCGCTGCACTAGTGTCATATCAATGCATTCACGCACGCGCGCACACACATATCTTTACCTACTAATAAAGGACGGAGTACTTTTATCCGTACGTCATCAACATTGCTCCCAAAGTTGTAAAATATCACCCATCAATGCCACTTATAAGTGATAAAAAAACGTTTCACACATAGAAATCTCGTCATGGGCCGGCCCATGTAGGAACCTCCTATACTATGCCCAATGTGCCAGAAGATGACACAGATCGCCTGTTTGGGCTGCCCCATGTATGAGCAAACTATTTTTTATATTTCGTTTTTTATTTTTGTTTTTTCTTTCCCGTCATTGTTTTGTCCTACTTTAAATAGTTTGTTACTTCAAAATGTTTTGAAAATAAAAAATGAGAATTTTTAATTAAAATATTTAATAATTTATAAATGTTTGTTAATTCAGAATATTTGTGCGATTTTAAAAAACTGGTCACATATTGGAAAGATGTTCAAATGTTTAAAAAAAATATTAGGTAAATCAACAAACCTTTTTTAAAAAAAAGATAGTGTATTAAAAATGTTAATGAAGTTGAATAAACTTTCGCCAATCAAAAAATATTGATGAATTTAAAAATATTCGAAAAATTCGAAAAATGTTCAAAATTTTAAAAATACTTTACTGATTCACAAAATAACCCTTGATGCATAAATACATACATTTCAAAAATGATCATCAATTTCGAAAATTGTTTGACCAAAAAAATTGTTCGTCGATTCTAGAATGTTCACCAAGTCAAGAAAAACGTTTTAAAAAATGTTAACCCTTAAAAAAAGTTTGCAAATAGTATAAGATGTTCATGCATTCAAAAAATATTAATTATTTTATAAATTTTTCACATGATTTTCAAAATTTATTCATTATTTCACGAAAATGAGAGTGATAATGTATCTCGATGTTTATTAGTAAAATATGATGATTACCATTGAAGATCATGATTTTGTTTCTCCCGTTACATCACACAGGCATACACTTCAATTCACATATATATATATATATATATATATATGTATATGTATATATATACATGTATATATATATACATGTATATATATACATATACATACATATATATATATATATATACACACACACATATATAGAAACTCTATTCATCACCCAGGGTGCAGAATAAGTTATTCTTTATCCGAGATAGTTTTACGATCAATTTATAAATAAATTACGTTTGGAATACAAAAAGTTACATTTATATTGAATCACGACATAAAATTTCATATAAAAAACAAAAATATAAGTCAGAAGACCAAAAAAAAATTGAATTTATCATATATTTCCCACTATTTTTGTATGTTTAAAATTTACCAGACGTAAAATATTTTTTACACTGATTATAAATTTTCTTACAGTCTCTTTTTACGTATGAAATAAGACAAAAATTACGGAACATAAAATTACGGTGCATTGATGGTAAAATTGAGGGGGTGAAGAATAACTATTCCTTACCCAGGGTGACGAATAGCGTGACCCTATATATATGTATATATATATAGTAATATTATTCATCACCCAGGGTGTAGAATAAATTATTTTTCATCCGAGGTAATCTTACGATCATTTTACGAATAAATTACATTTGTTATACAATTAGATTGATTCACTACGTAAAATTTTGACATAAGAAAGCAAAATTATTGGTCATAAGACCATAAAAAATATATTTTATGTGTATTTTATACTATTTTTTACATTCATAATTTTACGTGACATAAAATATTTTTTACAGTGATCTAATAGTTTCTTACGTTCTATTTTTATGTATGAAGTGAGAAAAAAATTACGGGACATAAAAATACGACGCGTTGGTGTTAAAATAGAGGGAGGTGAAGAATAACTATTTCTCAACCAGGGTGACAAATATCGCGACCCTGTATATATACATACGTATATATATATATATATATATATATATATATATATATATATATATATATATATATACATACATATATATATATATATATGTGTGTGTGTGTGTGTGTATAGCATCAGATTGAACACTAAGTATATTCATCACATACTACACTAAACATATCATCACACTACTATACTTCAATTATCAACAAGGCATGCATACACTTCTATTCACATATATCATTGGATTCAACACTAGGATTATCATCACATTCTACACTAAACGTATCATCACATTATTACATACTAAGCATATCATCAAATTACTACACTAAACATATCATCACATTGCTACACTAAGCATATCATCAAATAATATAATAAGCATATCGTAAAAATTACTACAATAATTAGGTATCATCAAATTACTACACTAAGTAACATACCATCACATGGCGAATAACATTTGTTCTTTTCAGGCGGGTCACGAATGACATCCCGACATAGGCATCACGTGGCGGGAGTTTTGCCACAGGTTGTCTGTTTCATCCTCACTTGGCCTCATTCTTTGGGCTTAGAGAGCTTTATCAAGTGGGTACTCATAATCTTCGCCCGTAGCCGTGTTGAGATGGATAACAGCCAGCCTTGGCCTTCATCCTCTAAAGGAGAAGCTAATCTATTAACCCTCACTGAGACGAATGTGGGCGATGAAATGATCCCATCATCTCCTCAAATATGGGATATCTTTCGTCCCTTCTCGACCTCCATAGTGTAGGGGGCCTGCAAGAGCGTCAAAGCTCAAAGTGTCTCCGGTCATCTCATTAAATTCTAATCTCACAATGCATGGGATGCTCTGTGTCAGGAAAAACAAAAAAAACGCATAATGCATTAATAGATATAGAAACAAAAATAATAATTAATTGTTAGAAGATTCATATAATTCATTACCGCTGCATAAACAAAACTCGACATGCATTAGATGTTGCAAGGATGGTGTCGTACCTTGACTTGCACACTCGACATGGTGGTGGTTCTGCCATTTCACACAAAACATATTAAACACTAAGTATAATCGAATTCTAGACTAATAACTAATACTAAGTATAATCAGATTCTACGTTGATATATCAATTTATACTAAACATGATCAGGTATTACAATGATCGGATTCTACACAGTAGCATTAAGCATTCACAGTACTAAAATTCACCCATTCCATCTATCAAGCAAATCATCTACTCCTACCAAACAAACATACATTCATCCATGCCATCCATTCATCAGTCCATCTATGTATAGACAAGAAGCATCATTATTCTTCTGGCTTGGATTCGCCATGGGAAGAACAAGCTAGTGGAGGGAAAGAAGATGCGCAAGGGGAGAGGAGAGATCTAACCTCCTGACCAGTAGGTAGGCGGCTGTGCTATTTCGGCGCCAAGGAGCAGCATGGTTGGGAGGTGGTGGTGGCGGCTCTTATCGAGAGGGGGGAGGTGAAAACAATGCGGTGAATTGGACTAAGCCTTTTTTTGACCGGACATGATTTTTTTAGTTAAAAGATGGACTACTGCTAGCGTGGGCCTAATGGCCTACAATATAATAAATTGTACAAAATGGGAAAAAACTCAGCAAAAATCTATGGCGGGTCAGCAAAATTCTATGCCAGCACAAAGATAGTATCACTGACGTACCAAATATGTCCACACCAGCACTATTCAGAAAAATAGTGCTGGCATTGGTGAGAAATGTTTTGGCTAGCCATTTCTTCACTAGTGGACACTGGGTTGTTGCCTATCCAAGAACCGGTTCAAGAAGATGAGGCCAGCCTTCGAATTTTCATTCGATTTATGTCCTACCAATGCTATGGTTTAAAGTTCACATCTTATAATTTTTTGATCTATTAACGGTTTAACAACTGAATTTAAGATTGGTTTGTATCCATGCACAGGGAATACTTCCCAAGCAATTTAGTTGCAATTAACATTAATGGCCACACATAGTATAATGTCTAATGTGGCAAAGGTAAGTCATTCTTCATTTGGTTGTGAGACCCCATAACCAAGGTAAGAAATTTTCTCACGCTGATTTGTGGGAGATATAGATGACTATGGTTATTTAACTCGATTCCACATTTTCGGTCATATGTAGTTGTAACTTAAAGATATTATTTTGTTGGTATGCAATTCAAATAATTGTGGTGGTTATTATATCGAGTCCAAGTTTTTAACTCAAGATATGTCCCTTTTAAAGTCAACTTTTATAGATAACTAATAATTTTGAGGACACTCCTTCATATGGAGTGCTAAGTATTGCAACTGATTACCGCAGCAACGCGCGGCGTATCATCTAGTATTATTAAGAACATGTAAATTTTATTATTTAGTACCACAACTTGCTATTTGGCCATTGCTTTATTAAGAAAAACGTTCGACGTGAATTAAGGTTTCCATATTCTACTAGATTTACAATTCTAACGTTTTAGCGACAAATTCTACATCATGCACTCTTTAATAAAATTTACTTCTATTTTCTTTTCGATGCGTTCAATAGTGATACATAGTATTGCCCCTCATATTTTTTGGTCTTTTTGTGTTATGGTAAAATTGTATCTAAGTGGTATGGCTAAGAGAAACGGATGGATGTGTCTTCCAATGTTCTAGCAAATGAATAATATTATGTACTAATATCCATTCTATAAATAGTTAAAGTTGGTTAAAATAGAAATAGAAAGTAGAACAAAACTACACTATTATGTCAATAACACACACATAATCGTGGTGCATCTAAATAAAAATATAATTACATCATATTTGAGATTGTAATAATATTTATTAAAAAATCATACTAAAGAAGGTGTGGCTTTCAAAGATAATGTAAGAGAAACTCTCCTAAGTTATGCATCCTAAGACGCACACAAACAATTCTACCTGGAATAAACAAGATAACAAAACTAAAATGTGTTGGTTTGTGCTACAAAAGGAAGGTACAATATTTGGTAATTATATTTTATTCATCGTTCATTCTGCTAAACTGGTATGGAGAATCCCCTAGTATTCGAATCATGGTAAAGTCAACTTTTCAAATAAATTTCTCATTCTATTGTGATGGGTGACAATGAGGCACCTCTTCTTTCAATGCGTGTCGTCTATGTGACCAGTTATCCAAATATCAGGTTTTTCATCCACCAAGGGGTGTTGCCAATTTATATAGCCATTGGCTCGACGGTATACCTAACAACTTGTGTACATTATGGGAGCGTCTGCCTTGTTATAGTTGATTTGGCTATGTAAAAGATGATATGGTGTTCAATGGTAAAACTTCTTCCCCATGTCGGATACCTATCGATTTATGCACTATCTTCGTATGCAGTCTACGCTGCACCGAATAGAGTACCGACCATGATTCACGGCGGTTGTATGTGGTTGGAACGGGTGGCTGAGGATATTTTTACCCAACATGGGTGGCCGCATAGTATTCGGCTAGGAGCTCCACCGTCTCTGAGATAGCCATATTTCGATCACATTCAACTTTACTGTCGCATGTACTGAGTGTGTGTCTTTCTTTCTTTGCACCATCAAATTTTTTGTGCTGTTTGTGTACATCTTAGTTATATAGAGTCTAGGTGCCTTCTCATTATGTTTTGTATCCTCTTAATGCAACACTATGAGTTGATAAAAGTGTCCTTTGTCAAGAAACAAAAGAAGAAATACACTAATATTTAGTGTATCTGCAACATACTTCCTTCACTAAAATTCAACAATGTACGCATGCACCCAATATTGTCCAATTTTCACATGCGGTATGTGTAAAATATATTCAGATTGGCAAGTTGATGGTAACATGATTAAATTTATCTTCCTCTCATAAATATTATTGCTTTATCATTGTTCATTATATATGTGTGTAGAAAACTAACGATCAAAGTTACATATGTGAAAGGTTTTTCAAGTAAAAGTAGATCATTTGTTCTGAAATAGCGAAAGTACTAACTTACCCAACATACCACTTGCCAAAGTAGGCATATCAATAGTAATAATGTTCATATTCTTTCTGAGCAAATGGTAATTTGACGAATTGGTTTAATTACACATACAAATGGCCATTCCATTTTTGATCGAAATTTACTTCCATGAAATAGTACGCTATTCACATATAACTTACAATGATAAACCGGCTCAAGAATCAAACGTTAGATCCATGTCTTGATATAAAATAAATCTTTTCATGGATTAATCAAAAAAAACATATAAAACTTCAGTTGGTTTGCAATATTTCAACATAGTTTTGGCGTTGTAGTTGTCATTCGATGGTCAATATGTTTTTTATTATTGTGTGTTATTTTGTACTTTCGATAAACCTTTATAATAATCTGAATCATTTTTGCATAAACAAAAGTTTTAAAAAAAGTTATCACTTATTTCTTCGATCCGTAATAAGTGTCGCAGTTTTGAACTGTGTTTAGTTCAAAATCACGACACTTTTGTTTGGATCAGAGGTTGTAGTACTTTCATAAGGTGTTGGCCCCGGTGAAGTGCGTGATTGAACACGGGTAGATATAAGTCTACTTTGGAAAACACATTTCTAGATGCTAAAATTTTTATCTGAAAAAGGTTACATGAGTACGTCTTCATGTTCTATATGTTGGGGAACATTGCATGGGAAACAAAAAATTTCCTACACACACGCAAGATCTATCCATGGTGGTGAGCATCTATGAGAGGGAGAATGGATCTACATACCCTTGTAGATCGCTAAGCGGAAAGCGTTAAGAAACGCGGTTGGTGTAGTCGAACATCTTCGTGATCCAAATCGCCGAGTGTCCCGCGATATCATCATGATCCGTCCCGCGATCCAATCACGATCCGTCCTGCGAACTCATCACAATCTGTCCCGCAATCTTGATCACGGGCCTTCCGATCTAGCACCGAAATGACGGCACCTCCGCGTTCAGCATACGTACAGCTCGATGACGATCTCCGCCTTCTTGATCCAGCAAGAGGGAGCGGAGAGGTAGAAGAGTTCTCCGGCAGCGTGACGGCGCTCCGGCGATGGTGGTGGAGCTATTCCGGCAGGGCTTCGCCTAAGCACTGCAGAAATCTGATCTAGAGGAGAAACTATGCACTCGAGAAACGGGTAGCACGTGGCTGAAAAACTTGTGCCAAAACCCTAAAAACCCCTAGTATATATAGGAGGAGAGGAGGAGGAGGCTTGGCTCCCAAGGAGCCAGCCCTTGGGTTGGCCGAACCAGGAGGGAGGAGTCCTCCTCCTCCACTCCTAGCAGGATTAGGATTCCTTCCTAATTTAGCTCTTTTTCCTTTTTCCACCTTTTTCCTTTTAGGCTTTTTCTTCCCAGCCGCATGGGCCCTTTGTGGGACTTCCTCCAGCCCACTAAGGGATGTATTCATCCTCCCATAGACCATGTAGCCTCTTGGGTCGAAATACCCCTCCCGACGGTCTTCCGGTACACTACTCGCACTCCCGGTACACTAGCGATGAGCACAAAACTTTTCCGGCGACCAAAATAGGACTTCCTTTATATAAATCGTTACCTCCGGACCATTCCGGAGCTCCTCGTGACTTCCAGGATATCATCCGGGACTCTGAACAACCTTCGGTCACCACCATACATAACTCTATACTACCGAAAACGTCACCAAACCTTAAGTGTGCAGACCCTGCGGGTTCGAGAACTATGTAGACATGATCGAGACACCTCTACGATCAATAACCAATAGCGGGACCTGGATGTCCATATTGTTTCCTACATATTCTACGAATATCTTTATTGGTCGAACCTCTATATCAAGGATTCAGTTAATGTCGTATGATGTTCCCTTTGTTCTTCGGTATGTTACTTGCCCGAGATTCGATCGTCGGTATCTCCATACCTAGTTCAACCTCGTTATCGGCAAGTCTCTTTACTCATTCTGTAATACAAGATCCTGTGACTAACACTTAGTCACATCGCTTGCAAGGCTTATTGTGATGTTGTATTACCGAGTGGGCCCTGAGATACCTCTCCGTCACACGGAGTAACAAATCCCAGTTTTGATCCATGCCAATCCAACGAAAACCCTCGGACATACCTGTAGAGCACCTTTATAGTCACCCAGTTACGTTGCGACGTTTGATACACACAAGGTACTCCTCTGGTGTTAGTGAGTTGCATGATATCATGGTCATAGGAACATATACTTGACATGCAGAAAACAGTAGCAATAAACTGACACGATCATATGCTACGTTTGTAGTTTGGGTCTTGTCCATCACACCATTCTCCTAATGATGTGATCCCGTTATCAAATGACATCTCATGTCCATGGATAGGAAACCTTGACCATCTTTGATCAACGAGCTAGTCTATTAGAGGCATACTAGGGACATGATTTTGTCTATGTATCCACACATGCATCTAAGTCTCCGATCAATACAATTATAGCATGGATAATAAACGATTATCATGAACAAGGAAATATGATAATAACTAATTTATTATTGCCTCTAGGGCATATTTCCAACAGTCTCCCACTTGCACTAGAGCCAATAATCTAGTTCACATCACCATGTGATTTGCATTGTTATGAATCTAACACCCAATGAGTTCTGGGGCTCGATCATGCTTTGCATGTGCGAGAGGTCTTATAGTCAACGGGTCTGCGACATTCCGATCCGTGTGTACTTTGCAAATCTCTATGTCAAACTATAAACACTGCTACCACACTCCACTTGGTACTATTCCAAATGGCTGCTCCACTATACGTATCCGGATTGCTACTAAGAGTCATCCGGATTAGTGTTAAAGCTTGCATCGACATAACTCTTTACGACGAACCCTTTATCACCTCCATAATCGAGAAACATTTCCTTAGTCTTTTAGTCACTAAGGATAATATTGACCGTTGTCCAGTGATCCACTCCTGGATCACTCTTGTACCCCTTGACGGACTCATGGCAAGGCACACACAGGTGCGGTACACAGCATGGCATACTATACAGAGCCTATGGCTAAGGCATAGGAGACGACATTCATCCTTTCTCTTTCTTCTGCCATTGTCAAGCTTTGAGTCTCACTCAACTTCACACCTTACAAATCAGGCGAGAACCCTTTCTCTGATTGATCCGTTTTGAACTCTTTCAAAAACTTTGTCAAGCTATGTACTCATTGAAAGTCTCATCAAGCATCTTGATCTATCTCTATAGATCTTGATGCTCAACAATTAGGTAGCTTTATCCAGGTCTTCCCTTGAAAAAATCTTTTCAAACAACCGTTCATGCTTTCCAGAAATTCTACATTATTTCCGATCAACAATATGTCATCCACATATACTTATCAGAAATTCTATAGTGCTCCCACTCACTTTATTATAAATACAAGTTTCTCGTAAACATTGTATAAACTACAAAAACTTTGATCACCTCATCAAAGTGTATATTCCAACTCTGAGATGCTTGCTTCAGTCCATAGAAGGATCACTGAAGCTTGCTCACCTTTTAGCATCCTTAGGACTGAAAAAACCTTCTGGTTGTATCACATACAACCTTTCCTCAAGTAAACCGTTAAGGAAACGATGTTTCGACATCCATCTGCCAGATTTCATAATTGAAAAATGCAACAACTGCTAACATAATTCCAATAGACTTTAGCATCGCTACTAGTGAGAAAGTCTCATCGTAGTCAACTCCTTGAACTTGTCGTAAACTTCTTTTCAACAAGTCGAGCTTTACAAATGGTGACATTTACCATCAGCGTCTGTCTTCATTTTAAAGATCCATTTGTACTCAACGATCTGCCGTCCAACGAGCAAGTCTACCAAAGCCTATACTAGGTTTTCATACATGGATCCTATCTCGGATTTCATGGCCTCTAACCATTTGTCGGAATCCGGGCCCATCATCTCTTATCCATAGTTCGTAGGTTCATCGTTGTCCAACAACATGACTTCTAAGACAGGGTTGCCATACCACTCAGGAGTAGTACACATCCTTCTCAACCTACGAGGTTCGATAGTAACTTGATCCGAAGTTTCGTGATCATTATCATTAACTTCTTTTCATCTAACGTAGGCTCCACAGAAAACATCTTTCTGCGCTGCACTACTCTCTGGTTGAAACAAAAGGTTCAACAACCTCATTAAGTTCTATCTTCCTCCCACTCAATTCTTTCAAGAGAAACTTTTTCTCGGGAAAGGACCCATTTTAGCAACAAACACTTTATGCTTGGATCTGAGATAGAAGGTTCACCCAACTGTTCTTGGGGTATTCCATGAAGATGCATTTGTCCACTTTGGGTTCGAGCTCATTAGGTGAAAACATTTTTCACACAAGCGACACAGCCCCTAACATCAAGAAATGACAGCTTAGGTTTCTATCAAACCATAATTCACACGGTGTCATCTCAACGGATTTAGATCGTGCCCTATTTAAAGGGAATGTAGTTGGCTCTAATGCATAACCCCAAAATTATAGTAACAAAACAATAAGAGACATCATAGCACGTACCATATCCAATAGAGCATGACTATGACGCTCAGACACACCATCACACTATGGTGTTCCAGGTGGCATGAGTTGTGAAACAACTTTCACATTGTCTAAAGTTGTATGTCAAACTCGTAACTCAGATATTCACCTCCACGATCATATCACATACATTTTTATCTTCTTGTCACGATGATCTTAAACTTCACTCTGAATTTGCTTGAACCTTTTGTGATAGCCCGAGACCGACGCTCCAGAAGATTCCAGAAGATTCTCCTTTTATTTCCGTTCTCGTCATGTGTTCGTCTGGTTGTCGCATTCATCATCGCATCATTCGCATCATCATCTGCATAGCATCGTCTCTCGTTTTCAAAACTCGCATCCGTTCATAGTTGTCGGTTCTCTCCGTTCTTGCCGTTGCCCGTTTCGAGACCAATCACACATGCACGCGCTCGCGACATCGTTTTAAAAATGTTTTAAAAGGCGCTCTAAAAATATTCTCGGATTGAGTTGAAACTTGGTGTGCGGTCTTGTTATATTGTAGGTAGACCGCCCGTCGAATTTCGTCGCGTTCTGAGTTCGTTAGATACCCCGTCGGACAGTCGTAGCAGTGCGGTCATCGGTAATCATTGGACATTTGTCGGTGTTTTAAAAACCTTCTTGTCACGGGCCGCAAACTTCCCTCTCTTTCCCTCCTAGCCCCTCTCCACAGCCGCCGTAGCCCCTCTTTGCTTCCGGTCCGTCGAGTCGACACCCGACGGTCCGAAAACGGACAGCGACGCTAACCCTAGCCCCGAAACCTATAAATAGCCCCTCCCCTTCCTAATTGGGCAGCCAACCCTAGCTCCACCTCGAATCCCGTGCCATCCAGCCTTCTCCCTCCTCCAGCCGCCGGCCCGCCGAAGCCCATCTAGGCCCGCTCGAGCCCATTCGGGCCCGAATCGCGTCCCTGAGCTCCTTCCATGGCAGCTCGCGTGCCTCCCATGGCACCTCCCGCAGCTCCCCGAGCAGCCACCGGTCGGCCCGCCGGACCAGGACCTCGCCGGACCCCTCTTCCTTCCTTCTCCTTCCTCCTCTCGCTGACCCCGCCGGCCTCTCCACTGCAGATCGTCGTCGCCACCCGAGAGCTTGCCGCCGGAGCTCCCTCCGCCCCCGCAGCTCGCCCTCGCCGCCGGGGATGGACGGATCCGGGCCGCCGCCCCTGGGATCCGGCCCCGCCAGCCCTAGCCGTCCCTATAGCCCCGCCGATGCGAGAGCTCGCCGCCACCGCTCCTTCCTCTCGTGCACGAGCGGGACGAGCCGAGCACGTGCGCCCGCGTGCGCTTTGACCCGCCAGCGCCTACTCGTGGGCCTCGGCCTCCCAGGCCCATGGGTGAGCATCAGCCTCCCCCCTTGCCTTTTTATTTATTTTGCGTATTTAGAAATGTTGATAAATATTTATCCGTGCACCGTTTGAAAATATTTTGATCATGAAAAATGTTTAGGAAAATACGTAGATTAATAATATGCCATTTGCACCCCTGCTTAAAAATATCTAACATGCCATTTGTGTTATTTTTGCATATTCGCATATACGTTGCATTGTCATTAATTAATCGTGCTTCGAAATTAATATAATAAAGTATTAAAAATGTTTATCTCATTGGCATCGCATTTTCATGCATGATAAAATTGTCGGCATCATGTTTTGCATTGATTTTGCATTAATGATTTGCTATAACGTGAATAGGCCTAATACTCGCATATTTAATTGTGAATAATTTTCCACATGAACCTATTCATATTATATATGTTTTCGGGGTAGAAAACTTCATAGAAATTATCTGTGCATTTAATCTTGTCCTTTGAGCATGTTTGTGTGCATGCCATTTAGTTCGTGATGCCCTTTTGTCATTTTCATGGGATTTAATCCGTGTATGTTATGAAATAATTTTGAACATGAGAATGCCCTTTGATATGTGTCCTAGCCCTTGGATATTTTGGTTGTCATAGATATGCATGCTTAGGTGTTATTTTGTTGTTGTCAACTTGCTATCAAATTCTGCTATTTTGAGGGTCCAAAATATTTCTAAGTCTGGAATCTGTTATATTTTGTTGCTGTCTTGCCATGTGATTTGCTAGTGATCTAGAACTTTTTTTGTGGTAGGTGTAATGGAGTTATTTGTAGTTGATAATATCCTTTAGTATGCTGTTAAGTTTCATACCATAATAGTTTTACTGCTGTCAATATGCCTTCGTGATAAAAACTGCACTGTCCAAAACTGTTATTTTCACTAAGTCTGAAACTGTTATCAAGTAGCCATCTTGTGAGCTTCCTACCTAGTGATCCATACATGTTTTGATTATGATTTGTGAAGATGAAATGAAGTATGTGTTATATACTACTGCCCCATGCTTAGTTTGTGCATTTTGGAATCTTGTAGCTTGTTGTTTTCATGAGTGCAAAATGCCATGTTGCTGTTTTGGGCAGATTTCAACTAAAACTTGTTTTGGTGTTTGTGGTAGAACTGTAGCTCCGTTTGAGTCATGCCATATATGAAACTTGCTTAGAATCTAATGTAGTTTCATAATAAATTGCTGCATTCATGATTTGAAATGGTTGTGATGGTATTTCCCATGCATTTGCATTCATGACATATGCATCTTGTATTGCTCATATCTTTTAGGCCGTAGCTCCGTTTGAGACGTTCTATATATGTAAATTGACTAGAATGACGTGTAAAATAATATGGTATGCTTTATTCTGTTGTTTAACCAATATAAAATATGAATAGTTCAGATCTGGACCAATTTTGAAATTAACATATTGGGTCGTTTCGGAAATGCTATAAGTTGTTTCCGGCCTCATTTAAGATGCCTAATTAGTGAGTTTACTTATGCTTCAAATCTTGCCATGTTTAACAACATTTAATATTGTCGTGTACCTAACGGGAGTGAACTAAATAATTCAAACGTGGAGTTTCGTCAATATGCAACTCGTTGCATATTGAGCTTCACTTAATGTGTAGTATTTGATTGTTGTGAATTGTCATGCATTGCATATTAAACCAGACATGCATCATATTTGTTTGTGCATCGTGTTTTGCATGTTTTGTGGTGTATCTTGTGTTGATTGTTTGTTTCAGATTGCTTCTTCTCAATAGAGTTCCGAAAGCGTTCGAAATGTGAGGATTCGTTCGACTACATTGGCTCGTCTTCTTCATGGACTCGTTCTTCTTCCGAGCGGGATCTCAGGCAAGATGACACATTTACCTGGATACCATTACTATCATTGTTATGCTAGATGTCTCGTTACTATCGCTATGCATGAAAAGCCTCTAACCCCTCCACATCCCAGCAAACCTTTGTTTGGCTATGTTACCGCTTGCTCAGCCCTTCTTATAGCGTTTCTAATTGCAGGTGCAATTGCTTTCATGTGTCAACATGGACATTCTTTTGCTATATCACAACATTGCTACTATTTAATTTGATGCACATATATACTTGGTAAAGGGTGGAAGGCTTGGCCTTTTGTTCGGTGTTTTGTTCCGCTCTTGCCGTCCTAGTTACTTGTGAACCGGTGTTATGTTCCATAAATGAGCGCTCCTAACATGCTCGGGGTTGTTATGGGGACCCCCTTGATTTTCGGGTTAGAATAAAGCTTGTTTGGCAAGGCCCAACATTGGTACTACATTTGCCTAATAACTAATGAACTTGCATAGGGGCTTTCCGGACCCCGTGGATAATTTAATCAACCCCTGGGCCAGTGCTTTGCATGAGTGTTGGTCCAAAAATGTCAACAGCCGGTGGCCACCAGGGGCAACTCTGTGTTTGGCCTACCGGAAGTTTGGAAAATCCGTCATGTCCTGAGACTGAGATACGCGGCTCTTATCGGGTTCGTCGACACGTCGGAAGGCCTTGCTGGATTTGTTTTACCTTTCTCGAACGTCTTGAGTGAGGAACTCTGATCTTCTTCGGGCTATCTCGAGGTGTCGGATTTCCTTTGGAAATGCCTAGGAAGATAACAAGATCCGTGGTTGAGGTTATTCCCGCTGCGTGTGGTTAATTTGTGATGGATGAGTTGGAGCACCCCTGCAGGGTTAAATCTTTTCGAGAAGCCGTGCCCGCAGTTATGTGGCAAACTTGGATACTTTGTTTAACACCCGGTCATAGCAAACTTGAAGTAAACTCTAATAAAATACACCAACTGTGTGCGTAACCGTGACTGTCTCTTCTCGTGAGTCCTTATCCAAAAGAGAACACGGTGGGGTTATGTTTGACGTAAGTATGTGTTAAGGATCAGTTAGTGATCATTATTAGTTCACGACCATTATGCGTAGACCACCATACTTTACTTTTTGTACTCGTAAGTTAGCCACTCAAATAAATGCTTAGTCGCTTGCTGAAGCCTCACCACTTAACCATACCTCACCTATTAAGCTTTAATAGTCTTGATACCCTTGCAAATGAGATTGCTAAGTCCCTGTGGCTCACAGATTACTACAACAATAGTTGCAGGTACCGGTAATGTGATGAATTGACATGAGCGTGTTGCTTGATTTGATTCAGAGTTCTTCTTCTTCTTCATCATCAATCTTGGATGGTTCCAGGCGGCAGCCTGGGATAGCAAGGGTAGATGTCATTTTATCGTTTGATTTCGTCCGTAGTCAGACTCTGCTCTTATGTATGATGTTTGAGATGTTATTGTATTGATGTGACTCTGATGTAGCTTGTAGCGAGTGTAAGCCAATTCCATATACTCATCTCTTCTGTACATGTACTTGTAATGATATCCATTCTTGCAAACGCATCGAGATGCGCTTCTATCCCCGTCGAGGCCCCCGTGCCAAAATAAGGATAGGACCGCATCTTGGGCGTGACACCTTTCAAACGATTCAGACTTCTGTTTCATTAAATAAATATATACTATATCTACTCAAATCATTAGTGAATGTAAGAAAATAACGATATCCACCGCACGCTACAAGACTCATTGGATTGCATACATCAACATGTATCATTTACAATAAATCACTTGCCCGCTCCATCAATCCGGAAAACGGGGTCCTTAGTCATCTTGCCCAAGAGGCATGGTTCGCACGTCTCAACTGATTCGAAATCGAATGAGTCCAAAGATCCATCAACATGGAGTTTCTTCATGCGCTTTATACCAATATGACATTTAGCGGCAATGCCACAAGTATGTGGTACTATCATATTAACTTTGTATCTTTTGGCATCAATGTTATGAACATGTGTATTACTACGATCAAGATTCAACAAACCATTCTCACTAGGTGTATGACCATTGAAGGTATTATTCATGTAAACAGAATAACCATTATTCTCTAACTTAAATGAATAACCGTGTTGCAATAAACACGGTCTAATCACGTTCATCCTCAACGCAAACACCAAATAACATTTATTTAGGTTCGTCACTAATCCCGAAGGTAGAGAGAGCGTGTGATGTTGATCACATCAACCTTGGAAACATTTCCAACACACATTGTCACCTCACCCTTAGCTAGTCTCCGTTTATTCTGTAGCTTTTACTTCGAGTTACTAACATTTAGCAACCGAACCGGTATCCAATACCTAGGTGCTATTAGGAGTACTAGCAAGGTAAACATCAATAACACGTATATCAAATATACTTGTGTCGACGTTGCCAGCCTTCTTATCTACCAAGTATCTAGGGTTGTTCCGCTTCAGCGACCGCTCACCTCATAATAGAAGCACTTAGTCTCGGGTTTGGGTTCATCTTTGGGTTGCTTCACTGGAGCATCAACTAACTTGCCATCCATGAAGTTTCCCTCCTTGCCCTTGCCCTTCTTGAAACTAGTGGTTTTACTAACCATCAACACTTGATGCTCCTTCTTCATTTCTACCTTCGCGGTGTCAAACATCGCGAACAGCTCAGGGATCATTATTTCTATCCCTGGCATTTTATAGTTCATCACCAAGTTCTAGTAGCTTAGTGACAGTGACTTGGAGAACTATATCAATCACTATCTTATCTGGAAGATTAACTCCCACTCGATTCAAGCGATTGTAGCACCCAGACAATATGAGCACATGCTCAACGATTGAGCTATTCTCCTTCATCTTGCAGACAAAGAATCTTGTTGGAGATCTCATATCTCACAACACGGGCACGAGTCTAAGATCCCAATTTCAGCTCTTAGAACATCTCATATGTTCCGTGACGTTCAAAATGTTTCGGAGCCTCAATTCTAAGCCGTAATGCATGACGCACTAAACTATCAAGTAGTCATCGGAACATGCCTGTCAGATGTTCACAACATCTACAGACGATGCTAGAGGGGGTGGCGCACCGAGCGGTGCATTAAGGACATAAGCCTTCCGTGCAGCAATGAGGACAATCCTCAGATCACGGACCCAGTCCGCAATATTGCTACCATCATCTTTCAACTCTATTTCTCTAGGAACATATAAAAATTCAAGGGAGCTACAGCGTGAGCTAGTAATCTACAACATAATTTTGCAAAGACACTACTGACTATGTTCATGATAATGAGTTCAATTAATCATATTACTTAAGAACTCCCACTCAAATTGACATCCCTCCGGTCATTCGAGTGATACATGATCCAAATTCACCAACTCAAGTCCGATCATCATGTGAGTTGAGGTGGTTTCAATGGTGAATATCATCATGTTGATCATATCTACTATATCACTCATGTTCGACCTTTCGGTCTCTTGTGTTCCGAGGCCATGTCTATACATGTTAGGCTCGTCAAGTTTAACCTGAGTGTTCCGCATGTGCAACACTGGCTTGCACCCGTTGTATGTGAATGTAGAGTCTATCACACCCGATCATCACGTGGTGTCTCGACACGACGAACTTTCGCAACGGTGCACACTCAGGGAGAACACAATTTATCTTGAAATTAAGTGGGGGATCACCTTATAATGCTACCGTCGTCCTAAGCAAAACAAGGTGCATAAAAGGATTAACATCATATGCAAATCATAAGTGACATGATATGGCCATGAACTTGTGCTTTTGATCTCCATCTTGAAAGCACCGGCATGATCTCCATCGTCACCGGAACGACACCATGATCTCCATCATCTTGATCTCCATCAACGTGTCGCCATCGGGGTTGTCGCGCCCATCATGCTTGTACTAGTATTGCTACCGTTTAGCGATACAGTAAAGCATTACATAGTGCTTAATGATTGACACGCAGGTCATATAATAATTAAAGACAACCCTATGGCTCCTGCCGGTTGCCGTACTCATCGACATGCAAGTCGTGATATTCTATACAACACATGATCATCTCATACATCACATATATAACATCATGTAACTGGCCATATCACATCACAACATACCCTACAGAAACAAGTTAGACGTCCTCTAATTGTTGTTGCATGTTTTACGTGGCTGCTACGGGTATCTAGCAAGAACAATTCTTACCTACGCATAAACCACAACGGTGATACATAAGTTGCTTTTCAACCTTCTCAAGGATCGCCTTTGTCGAATCCGATCCAACTAAAGTAGGAGAAAATGCCACCCGCCAACCATCTTTTGCAACAGGTTGCAGTTGAGGGAACCGGTCTCTCGTAAGCGTACGAGTAATGTTGGTCCGGACCGCTTCATCCCACAATACTGCTGAACCAAAACATGACCAAGGGAGGAAGCAATCTAAGCATCAACACCCACAAACTCTTTGTGTTCTACTCGAGATCTCATCTACACATAGACCTAGTTCTGATACCACTGTTGGGGAACGTTACATGGGAAACAAAAAAATTCCTACGCACACGCAAGATCTATCATGGTGATGAGCATCTACGAGAGGGAGAGTGGATCTACATACCCTTGTAGATCGCTAAGCGGAAAGCGTTAAGAAACGCGGTTGGTGTAGTCGAACATCTTCGCAATCCAAATCGTCGAGCGTCCCGCGATCTCATCACGATCCGTCCCGCGATCCAATCATGATCCGTCCCGCGAACTCATCATGATCCGTCCCGCAATCTTGATCACGGTCCTTCCGATCTAGCGCCGAACAGACGACACCTCCGCGTTCAGCACACGTACAACTCGATGACGATCTCCGCCTTCTTGATCCAGCAAGAGGGAGCGGAGAGGTAGAAGAGTTCTCCGGCAGCGTGACGGTGCTCCAGCGATGATGGTGGAGCTATTCCGGCAGGGCTTCGCCTAAGCACTACAGAAATCCGATCTAGAGGAGAAACTATGTACTGGAGGAACGGGTAGCACGTGGCTGAAAAACCTGTGCCAAAACCCTAAAACCCTCTAGTATATATAGGAGGAGAGGAGGAGGAGGCTTGGCTCCCAAGGAGCCAGCCCTTGGGTTGGCCGAACCAGGAGACAGGAGTCCTCCTCCTCCACTCCTAGTAGGATTAGGACTCCTTCCTAATTTAGCTCCTTTGCCTTTTTCCACCTGTTTCCTTTTAGGCTTTTTCTTTCCAGCCGCATGGGCCCTTTGTGGGACTTCCTTCAGCCCACTAAGGACTGGTATTCATCCTCCCACAGCCCATGTAGCCTCTTGGGTCGAAATACCCCTCCTGATGGTCTCCCGGTACACTACCGGCACTCCCGGTACACTACCGATGAGCACGAAACTTTTCCGGCGACCAAAATAGGACTTCCTATATATCAATCTTTACCTTCGGACCATTCAAAAGCTCCTCGTGACGTCCGAGATCTCATCCGGGACTCCGAACAACCTTAGATCACTACCATATATAACTCTATACTATCAAAAACGTCACCAAACCTTAAGTGTGCAGACCCTGCGGGTTCGAGAACTATGTAGACATGACCGAGACACCTCTACGGTCAATAACCAATAGTGGAACCTAGATGTCCATATTGGTTCCTACATATTCTATGAAGATCTTTATCGGTCGAACCTCTATGTCAAGGATTCAGTTAATCCCGTATGATGTTCCCTTTGTTCTTCGGTATGTTACTTGCCCGAGATTCGATCGTCGGTATCTCCATACCTAGTTCAACCTCGTTACCGGCAAGTCTCTTTACTCGTTCCGTAATACAAGATCCCATGACTAACACTTAGTCACATTGCTTGCAACGCTTATTGTGATGTTGTATTACCGAGTGGGCCCTGAGACACCTCTCCGTCACACGGAGTAACAAATCCCAGTCTTGATCCATGCCAACCCAACGAACACCTTCGGAGATACCTGTAGAGCATCTTTATAGTCACCCAGTTACATTGTGACGTTTGATACACACAAGGTACTCCTCCGGTGTCAGTGAGTTGTATGATCTCATGGTTATAGGAACATATACTTGACATGCAGAAAACAGTAGCAATAAACTGACACGATCATATGGTACGTCTGTAGTTTGGGTCTTGTCCATCACACCATTCTCCTAATGATGTGATCCCGTTATCAAATGACATCTCATGTCCATGGCTAGGAAACCTTAACCATCTTTGGTCAACGAGCTAGTCTATTAGAGGCATACTAGGGACATGGTTTTGTCTATGTATCCACACATGCATCTAAGTCTCCGATCAATACAATTATAGCATGGATAATAGACGATTATCATGAACAAGAAAATATGATAATAACTAATTTATTATTGCCTTTAGGGCATATTTCCAACACTATATGCGTGTATAAAGTTTTATGCAAAAATAACCTTTTTTGTGATGTGCAAAAAAGACAAAAAAAATGTGTCATTAAACGCTATTTAGAAGCACTGGAATTTGTCTTTTTTAGAGACAAAACAAAGTCATTTTTCACAAAACGTTGTGCCGCACAAACATATTTGCAAATATGTATGCGTGAAATTTTCTTTCAATTTTTTGACATTTTAAAACGTGCTTAAAATGCATTTTTTTTAAATGGATGCATATGTCCATGCGTGCTGGGATACCTTCTCGTTGCCCCCTGAGCCACTGTGCAATTCTGATAAATGGACCATAACTGCGCACTGTAACCTGGTGCAAACGTGCTATAGTACTCGCCAATGGTAGAGGGTGCGCCAGCATCGCCCTCTCAAGAAAAGGTTCCGTGTCCTGCATAGTACTCGGCTGCTTTTACAGTACTCCCAAAAGGCAAAACTATTTGGCGACGCAAACAGACGGAACACCCTCGCCGGCAGGCCGTACGCTCGCAGCACCCGGCCGGCCGCGCCCGGCCCCCCCGCTGAAAGGTTATCGTCTGGCCACGACGTGATGTTTTACGTGGACGCATTGACTAGATCGCCATGCGCGATGCGCCCAATCACTTGTCGTCTGTCCTCTTCCTCCTCCCTGCCGCGGATTCGCAGCGTGGACGCAACGGCCTCTCCCGTACCCGTGTCGCGTTTTATCTGATCTGCTGCCTAGCAGCTTAGGCCAGCTAGCTTCTGTCTGTAACTAACCGCAGTTATTACGACAGATGCTTTGCCTGCTTCTTTGTGTGATGGACCGATGTGGCATGTGTCACGGGAGTCCAACTTTTTAGCATGGATGGGGCGGTTCAGACGTTACATACTCCAGGTGCGTGCTTAACGGAGGTGAATGTGTACTGGTAAGTGATCAATCATGTCATGTGGTCATGTCAGATTAACCAAGTCATCTGTCCTACAAGGATGTAGATACTTGTTTAAGCAAGATCTCACTTTATTACAATTCAAAATAAAGGAAAAGCGTATTCTACAAATTTAGACAGTGGATAGATAATAATTTGTAATATGATGGATTGTTGCCCTAGAACAAGTATAGGTTGATCCGTTAAGAGACTTGGGCCTTCTTGAAGGCTTATAACTGTTTTTCTTTTTATTTTGTTATTAATAGCACATATGTCCGTGCGTTGCAACGGGAAATACAAATGCTCGCACGTTCCAAGCGATCCATCTGTGTTACCACTCTTTTTACCATCATGGTCATGTTGTCCATCTATTCACGATGAACACGATCAATCTCAGGTGATGAGCTTGATTATTACACTCTGGCACGCTGCTTTCGCAATTCCTTCACGTAACAGAAAAAATTATCCCCGCAACCTTATGACATACAGAACACATCTAAACTGATAAATATTTACCTACAGAGTTGTTATACTAAGCACGCCAAATTTGCCATGCCCCTATGCCACCAATCTTTTTCAACAAGCCAGCTATCTTCTGCACTGAGGGCTGGTTGTAATCATATTGAACAAAACTGATGATTCACTGAGCAGCAATGGAGCAAAATAAGAAGTATTTGAAAAATATACGGTTTTGCTCACCATTCACACAGTGTGTTGGCTCCTGCTAATGCCCTGTCCTTCATCGATTACATCAGGAAGATTGGTACCCAAGATCAATTTATCGGATTCCATCAGGTGGATGGATGCCAAGGGGAAAAAATATCAAGGAGAAAAATTAATGGAAATCATTCTCGGTAGAAAAGTGTCAGTAAAAAATTGAATTTATGTGTGGGTCTGCTTCTGTTAAATAGAATTGAACAACAACAAAACTGAACTATGTATGTTGTGTCTTCCTAAGCATTCACATGCATGGCCGAAAATGCAGTGATAGATATTTGATTCAGAAAACCTATGTTCATAGGACAGAAAATACACGGACTTCCTATATATATTCAAGCAGATCAGATATGAAGTTATCTGGGTAGCTTATCTTGTCTGATAATTAATATGGTCTCAAGCATTCAGCCCAATCGTCTCATCCTGTCAAATGTAGTGGTAGAGTTATATGATAATACACACACACATCTTAATATAATTGCTCTTTGCATGTATATATATTGCCCTGAGTGTGGATGGCCAGGAAGACATCCATACCTGAACATCCATGTTGATGGTTCTGAAGAAATCATATGTAGCTGCAGAACTTTTCATGCAAAAGTCAGAAAAGGGCAGCTCCTCACCCACACGCACGCATGCATAGGATAGATCGGAATATAACATATACCTGTGAGGTCTGAGTGATTGATTACCCCATGGTGAAGGAGCGAAGAGGCAGGGGACGAGCTTGGGTAGCAGGCAGCCATTTAGACATTAATACAATCCCCTGTTGTTCGCTTGTTACTAATCAGGATGTACGCAATGATTCAACACCTTCACTCGGCTAGTCGTCTCCCTGAACGAAGCAGCTAGACATGAAGAGAGAGGGGAGCGGTCACTGCAGGCCCGTGGACCGTCGGCCCGTGCAATAGGCATCCGTCACCGCGGCGCAACCCACGATCTGTGGATTCGTCGCGCGGGTTATAGAACTTCGTGACACGGCGATCTCGAACTTCTCCCTCTCCACGAGTCGCCCATCGTGGCCAACTTCGTCGCCTAGATCATGGCCGCTACTTGGCCGTGCCATAGGCAGCCGTTGCCTCTGCCACAACCCATGATCTGTGCGACCTCGCGCATGTTGTAAAACCTCGTGACACTGCAATCTCATACTTCTCCCTCTATACGAGTCTCCCATCGTGACCAATTTCGTCGCCCAGATCATGATGGCTACTTGGGCAGTCATACCATAGGCAGCTGGCGCAGCTCATGATCTGTGTGGCCTTATCGTGCAGGTTGCAGAACCTTATGACATGACGATCTCAGACCTCTGCCTCTTCGCGAGTCACACATTGTGGCCAACTTCGTCGATAGATCATGACGGCTACTTGGGCGGCCATGCGAGCGCCGGCGTACATCACGTGTTGTGCTAGGCCAGGTTGCGAGCGGCTGGCTTTTATATCAATCATGAGCATGAGATGTGTTTAATTGATCAGGAAGCTGCACCTATTACGGGCCACATGACGAAACCGGACAGGATACATACACGTTCGATGCATGCAACGTGGTTTCCAAATTTGTACCAGTCGTGTGTATATTTTATTCAGCCCAGCCTAGCAGAAGAAATCAAAAATGGATCCACAAATTAGTATCACCTCGCATATATAGATTAAATATAGAAATCACCCAAGCGGGACGAAATCAAGAATATCGCTTTGCTTTATTAGTAGGTATAGATTAAAATACCATAGAACAAAAAAAATCTGTCCTACAAGCATTTCTGATCTAGGACCCTTTGGGTTAAGTAATTGTAAGAGCATCTACATCCGGACCTTTTAAATCCATCTAAAACGCCTCGACAGTCCGTTCGGTCACACACCAATTATAAAAAAGCGACCCAACCGGGTCCCTCAAACGGGCTTCAGACGTCCGGCTGACCGGCACCCCTCATATCCAATACAAATATGAGGCGGATATGGTGACGCCCGGACGTGCGTCCGCCATGTAGGACTGACGTCGGGGTCTCACGCGGAATCGCCCGTAACCCTGACGGTCCTTCTCCGGTGGGGGTGTGAACGTCGCATGACGCCAGTCCGGCTTGCTCCCTGAGGCCAAATATGGCTATTTAAGTCGGCCGACGTCCCTTAACCCTAGCCCATCCACCTCATCCCTCTCCGCACTGCCAGTCCGACCTCGTCCACCTCCTCTTTCCCGCTCTGGTGCTCTTCCCAAGCTCTAGTCTCGCCGTTCGCCACTACTAGTAGCCATACCCCCACGTCGCCGGGCATATCTAATGCTGGAGCGCCGACTAGAGCTCCTAAAGCAAATCCAGCAAGGCAAAGAGCCCGGACCGCCGCGGGGCTACCTCCATATGCGGTGGATCCGGAGGAGGACTTGGAGGAAGACTCGAATGAGGTTGAGGAGGAGGAGGAGGTTGAGGTTGAGAAGGAGAAGGAGCTAGAGGAGGATTTGAGGGACGCTGCGGATGCGGAACTACAGGCGGAACAACATGTCATTCTCGATTCCTTCCGCTCGGAGTTAGCTGCGGAGGCCAGATGCCATCGTCGACAGGAGATGGAGGTGGAGCAGGCCACGAAGGGCGGTAGAGATACTCGCCTACATCGATGAGGTCAAGAAGGAGGAGGAGGAGGATGTGATGGATGCTAGGGATGCAGAACTACAGGTGAAGCAACAACCATCCTTGATTCCTTCTCCTCGCGGAGTCGCCTGCGGAGGCCAAACGTTGACGTCGACTGGAGATGGAGGCAAAGCAAGCCACGAAGGAGGCGGAGATGCTTGCCTATATGGATGAAGTCGAGGAGGAGGAGGAGCCGGAGCCCTCCCACGCGCCCGATCAGCAGGCACCCGGCACCGACGCCGTGGACATCTCTGACAACGACTAGTTAGGGTAGTACGTAGTTTGTAGTACTTAGGATTTATTTTGCATGATTTGTATGGATTTAAGAGTTGAAATATGAGAGACTCGGATGTAGAGTAACAAATTTGAGGCATGACCAGTCACTGTCTGCGGACGCATCCGGATGTGCCCGCGGGTATATATTGGGGTAGATTTGGGGTGCCCGGTTGTAGATGCTCTAACCAAGAGGTGTCAGTTGCCTTTTCTTGCAGGTTAGACATACTATATGAAGATTTCAAAACAATTTCAGCCATAGAACCACAAAAAAGAAATCAAACATAAAAGGTGTATTTTCTCTCTTAAGCACTCTTTAATTTGCTGGGTTGCATTTTTGTAAAGTTCAGGGTGCATAGTGCTATATTTAGACATACATATAACTTTGGCAACAATAAAATTGTGGCATTATCATATGTTGTCATCATCGGCAGAGCTATGTGGATGGTTGTACCCCCCCCCCCACCGCCTCGAAGCCATGGGATCTTTTGTGAAGATTTTGTTTCAGGAATCCATATTTTGCCATTCCCCCCCCCCCCTTCCCCAAGTGATCTTGTGCTAGCTCCGCCACTTGTTGTCATAACATTGTTTGTGTAATATGTTGTATTTGACCTTACTTTATCTTTAGGTAATCCACATTCTATCACGTGGCTAAGTTTATACTAAGACTAAGGATAATGTACCTTTTGGAACCCGAACACTAGTGCTTCTGGGCTGAAAATGCCTTTTCAATTTGATGTTTTTTGGGGTTAGGTAATGTTGGAATATTATGTGCATCTTCAATTTTGTCTTTAAAATGACACTTTTTATGAGTTGGAAAAGAGTTTAGAGCACTAATTTGGTACTTTACCTCTTTGACGTATTTTTATACAACCCACACATAAAAACATTTTCCTACCACAACTGCCATTGCGAAATGCAAGGGGCTCATTTTTAGTATGTCCAAAATGTTAAGTATTAGTTTTATCTTTAGGTAGCTTTTTCCTAACATTTATTCATTATATTGCAAAGTCAATTTGCGAGAAAAAAAATCGCTACTTTCTCCATGAGATATCTGGGGCTGCCTCTTTCAGTTTGGTAGCTCAAGAGAGTTGATTTCCATTTCTCAGAGGACAAGGTGACGGCCAAGATCGCTCCGTGGGACGGGAATGACATCACTACTATCGGTTGCGCCACTCTCGTAAAATCGATGCTCTCCGCCCAGGTGGTCTGCTACATCATTCCTCTCACTGTTCCTCTTGGCACCCTCACAACATGAATAAGCTAGAGTGTGCTTTCTTGTGGTCCGGCTCGGACAAGACGACCAGAGCAAAGTGCAAGGTGAATTGGGATTTGGTCGGTCGCCCCTTCGGACATGGTGGCCTTGGTGTGCTTAACACTACAAAATTGGCAAGAGCCATGCGTCTGAGATGGCCATGGTATGAGTGGAAGGAGCCTACAAAGCTATGGGTGGGCATGGACACCCCCGTGACGAGCAAGATCTTAATTTCTTTTATGTGTCGATCACCATTACCATTGGGAAATGTACAAAGATACCTTTTTGAAACGCACCATGAATCAATAACCATAAGCCCAAGGAGATTTCTCCTCTCATTTTTGCGGCCTCATTGAGGAAGAACTGGATGATTAATTAAAGATGCACTTTTAAAGAATGTTTGGATTTCTAAGATCAAATTGACGGCTAGCTTCACTTCCGAGCACACCATCAATTTGTGACTCTTTGGACAAGCATCCACGTTTTTTAGCTTGATGAGAACGTCGAAGATTAAATTATTTGGAAGCACACAAGTGATGGTCAATATTCCACATCCTCCGGATATAAGGCACAATTCTTGGGAACTTTCTACTCTCCCTTAGAGTAAGCGATGTAGATAACTCCCCCCCCCCCCCACCCTGAAGGTCAAATTCTTTGCCTGGTTGGCCACCCAATATAAACTTTCGACGGTCAATAGATTGGTCAATAGAGGGTGGTGAAATTGTGGCTTTTTTTGTCCCCTTTGGGAGCGAGAACAAGACTTTGGGCTACATCTCTTCTTCAAATGCCGATTCAAGTATCTTTGGAACTTGGCAAAAGATAGGCTACACCTTGAGAACATCAACACCAACGATTGGCATCAAGAGACCTGCGTCAAGCGATGGTGGACAAAGCGGTCGGACTCCTCAGTCGCGAACAAGAAGGCCATGGCATCCCTTACGATGCTCATAGATTGGACCATTTGGAATGAAAGGAATGCTAGGTCTACCGCAACCAAAGTGCTCCGCCTACTATCATACTTGATTCCATCAAGGATGAGGCTCGCATTTCGGTGGCCGCAGGTGCAAAGAAATTGGAGCACATACTACCGGGGGAGTAACCGTTTCTTTTGGGTGTGGCCGTGTGTGACCCTTGTAACAAAATCTCTATTCCTCTCTTAATTAATATGTGAGGCAAATCTTTTGCCTACATTTCATAAAAATAATTACAGTTTAGAACTGGATACATTTGGAAAGGTGTAACTTTGGTCTTACTTATGTATATGGATATATGTATATGTTGGTAGGATAAAAAAACGGAAATGTTCTTTAGGGAAATTTCAAGATATTTATTGAATTTTTTCTCAGCAACCTTTTTATAGGAAGCGTCAATCTATAAGGACATCAACCATATCACGCCCACTAGCTTAATTTCGTGTGCTTTCTAGCACAAGGTCACATGGTTCTCCATTCGTAAAATTGTACTTTTACATGTTGCGGGATCTTTGGTATAAATTGTAAGACACCTATGTATATCTGATGTAGTGACTGCATATGTATTCTCTGTAATTTGTTTGTCTAATGAAACATATGTGGTTATAACTCAAAAAAAAATCTGCAGCTGTATATCATTCATGGATATACCAACTAATCCAATTATGTTTTGATGATCTGATCCTCGATGCAAAAAGGTAAGCATCTGCTGAAACTTTTGCCCGCGTATATAATTGGATCCATCTTTTAAAAACAACACAATTTACTTAACAAATCAACAACCAAGATGCTCGTTGAAACCATCGGCCCGAATAAATCAGAATTCATCGCCATACTCCCCGTAAATTATCATGCCTCGTCACTAATCAGCCAATTTTTGTGTACGATCCTAAACAAATCAGTTCATTGTCAATAATATTAATTGTTTATCAAGCATAAATGGGTGAGAGGAATTTTTCCATTGGTTATAATTATTTTGTTGTGTCCTTATCATGTCTACTTGTTAAAAAAGTTGTGCATATATCCACCACATTTATATTAGTTTTGATGTATGTGGTGATGACTAACACGATTAGATCATACGTAGCATGTACTTCTCGATTATATTTCAACTGATAATTAACATATATGTGTTTACAATAATAATGATTGGCGTGTGTACCTAAAAATGTACAATACAAACATATAGTAGCCAATAGAAGTCACAATTCTCGTGTATAAACATGAAAAAATAATATCTCAAAATGTTTTAAAATATGAAAAATTGATAATAAAGAGATGATTGTGATGAGGACTAGGGAGACACGAATATGTGTCCTTTCTCAGCGGCATGTTTCTTTTAGGGTTTATCATACATATGTATCTTAACTATGGAAGTGGAGTTTCGCCTCACCTCCCACTGCCCCTCCAATCTCATTTTCTTTCTTCCACTAAAAATCCAAATTGATTTGCTCGACCCTCTCCATTGGGTTTTCCCCGTGTGCCTTACCTTGGGTTTCCTCTACGCGCCCCTGGTCTAGAATAATCTAAACCAAATTCATACCTTTGTCCTTGTTCTACTGAAAAACATGCCGTGTGTTAACTCAATTAAATCTTATCAAAACCATGTCATGAATTAAGTCAATGAAATCAAATCAAATCTTGCTAAAATTTCAACTAAATCAAAACTTTTCTTGCCTTCCTATACAATCTACACATATCCAAATCAAATCAAATCTGGCCATAATCTCAACTAAATCAAAAAATTTTTGTCTCCCCCTACCCATACTCAAATCAAATCAAATTTTACCAACATTTAAAACATGTTCCACCTAAGGTATGTACCGGCCACAATTTTCTTTGGGTCACTAGAATATGTGCACATAAAATGAACTAGTACTCCCAATAATTTCTCAAGCAACAGGACCTGGCCTTCTAGAGGCTTTACTACTGTGAGATTAACGTTGGCGAGTCATGTCACTTGAAAACGCCACTTAGTCTTTGAGTGACATGACCGGCACATACATGCAAGCGGCCCATCGGGCTTTCCGACCCCGGAGATTGCGTTCGTACTGCAGCTGATATCGAGCTGTTTCTCTCAAACAAAAAAAAACTGATAATTGAGCTGATCGCATGCATAGCTAGGGCGTACTTCCTAGCCTGCCACTTGCGTTGCACTGTTGATCGATCGTATCACCTGTGTGTGTGTGTGTGTGTGTGTGTGTGTGTGTGTGTGTGTGATTTTCCTTTTGCGTGTGGTTACCTACCTAGAAGTAACTAATAATAGTAGATTTTCAATCATGCAGTTAGCATACGTTCGTGGCTAGATAGAATGCCACGTAGTGCCGCACTATAGACACATCACACATGCGAACACTCCTCTATATGCGTAGTTATTCTCTCGCAAGCACAGGAGGCCTGCCGGCTGCCGTACCGAGTTATTTGTCAAAGACATTTGTCAGACAAGAACGAATGCCAAGAACTAACAGAATCGGAGGCATCAAAATATTTTCAGCCAACAATCGTTTCACATGAACGTATGGACAGGTGTATATGTCTGGATACGACAACGTACAATGGGCACGGCATTGCATATGATTGCATGTACAGGTACGTAGCTACAACTTATTTACAGACGTGTACCGAGGCACCGGTCATTATTAATGTGCATCAGTCTCAACCACCTATATCACAGTAATGGGTAGCCAGAAATAGTCAAATTAAAGGACGGAAAATTTAGAAGCTGACAAGAGAGAAAGAAATTCCATATTCACAAGTCAAAAAAGAGGGAGAGTGACAGATTATTTGCTATTATTACAGGTTCCACAAGAGCGCACCGAACCCGGACGCGGCGATGCCATCGGGCTGCCCCCAGAACTGAGAGGGCTCCAGGCCGAGCGCGGACGCGGCCAGCTCGTCGTGCGAGCCAATGCTCGCGTGCTCCCCCAGCCACGCTGGTTCGTACCACGGCTCCGCGACGGGGTCTTGGCAGAACGTGCACCCGAACGCGACCTCAACGGCGGCCGCGATGTCCTCGTCAATGGATGGCAGCTCGATGATTTCCTCAAGATCGTCGTCGACCTGGCTCGGCATCTGCCCGCGGCGCCAGAGGGGCGACGTCGCAGCCGTCGGCATTGGCTCCGATCTCACGCCCGCGCCCACAGAGGCAGGGTCCATGGCCGCGGCGCGGGCTGCTGCGGCCTGCACGTCGTGAGGCGCGGCGGAGGCCGGGCGCGGCAGGGACGAGGCCAGCTCCGGGAAGTTGAGCACGGCAGCAGGGCCTTTCACGACGATCGCGGCGGCGTCGTGCGCGCGCGCCGCCATCTCTGGAGTCGGGAAGGTGCCCAGCCAGATGCGCGACTTCTTGCGCGGCTCCCTTATCTCGGACACCCACTTCCCCCACGCCCTCATCCGAACGCCTCGGTACGCCGGCTGCCGGCCACCCGCGCCATTGCCCCCGGCATCCCTCCCCCTCTTCTCCAGAACTCCGAGTCTCGCCGTGGTCGGCGATGGCGGCGGCGAGGCGGACGACGACGCCGGGCTGTTGAGCTCAGAGTCAGGCATTTCCAGTGCAAGTGCGCGCTCCCGACGATGGGTGTCTTGAAGCTAGCGGGGAAGCTCAGGGCGGGTTTTGTAGCGGCTGTTGGGAGCGCCATGATATTGACGTCTCACCAGCGGACGTCCCTGTCGCGGCCGTCCAGTCAGCAACGCTCCCCCCTCTCTCTATCTCTCCAGATCTCTCTGTTCATTTTTTTCTAGATTGATCTACCTCTCGAGTCTCGACCTCTGAGTTGTGCCCCCTCTTAACGGATAAATTTTCGAAGAGACCGTTGCAAAGCAGGATAAAATTGCTTACGAACATCAAGCTAGTGATGTGTACGTGCGGTGCAATTTACACTTACATATTGTTTGTGGAGAGCTGAGTGCGTTTGTAACTTGCTGCCACCGCATTAATTTCACAATGATGAGGGTTTTTAGTTTGACGTTGCAATGACAATTGGACTTGTGGAGTATTTTTTTTGGAGTAATATTGTGTGCATTTCATAAACTTAGATCTAATGTTGTGCGTTGATGGTATAACTTATCAAAATAGGCTTCCGTTTCGTTTTATACATATAAAACAAACACCACAAGTATACAAAGGGTCTGTCAGTATAGCAACAAACAAAACACAACACACAACCAAACAAGGCAACATAACGAGGTCCCACCCAAATGTTTCTACAGAAGATACCAACTCAGTAAGTCCTAACAAAAGTCAATAAAAAAGGCAAATGTCACTCGAAGAATCAAATGGGTTGCGCTGCAATCTCAAACTCGGAACACCTGTGACGAGTTGATCACCAGCTCATCCCAACGCATCAAGTGGCATCCACTAGTGACACTTTGATCTGCCTTTGCCATCTTCCCGATATGCCCCCACCGTCTACCAGAATGAACATGCACTACTTAGCTCCCGTCATTTTCATTTTTCGATCTCGTCCTCTTATTCGTTGCTCCCTCTCTATTAGGATTCTGGGCGGGTGGGAACACAGAGCACACACATCCCTCCCTCGCCACTTCCCGAAATATCTACCTCCATGCCCTGCCCTGACAGTCACACGAGGTTGTGTTGCTCATCTCGGGGTTGTCTGAACATTAAGACTGGATGTTCTCGAAGTGCAAGAATGACAGAATAAGTTATCTTCATTAGTGGAGAAATGACTAACCATAATTTTTGTTGATGACGCGTCATTTCCCACCAACGCCATCATTATTATTTTTAAATAATGGTGGCATTGACATATTTGATATCACATCACTAAGACCATAGTGGTGGTGTTGGGAAATAGTTAACCGCCACTTGTATGTGGGGCCAACAGTTGATAAAAGATGTTGTATAGTGATGACGTGATATTAACGTCGAAACGTCAGCACTATGATGTTTACTTGTGGTGTGTCGTGTGTGACACTAGCATTATTTTTAATTATCTATTCTTAATTTATTTGTTTTTATATATTTTAGCTATGTTAGATCGTGTGTTGTGACCATTGTATCTTATTTTTATTAAACTTGTAATTCTTTAACTAGAAATTGTGAGCTTTTTATAAAAAAAATAGTCTTTTTATTTTCTTACCTTTTTTACTTTTTGGAAATATTGTAGTTATTTTTATGAAAATAGGAATATTTAAATTGAAAATGTTAACATATTTTTAAATATATATAGTCTTTTAATTGTTTTTCATTAGATTACTAATGTTGTTTTTATTAAAATAAGACTATTGGTTTAAATTTTATTAAAGTACTAGTATAATTTTGATTTAAAAAAAATTTTGCTAGCCCACTGCCCATTGGGTCTAGCCCAAGAGTGCATCAGACCCCCTTGTCCCAAATTCTCTCTCTGCGCACACTCTTTTTATCTCTCTTCCTCTGTTGATCACCTTTCGCTCCTGCCTGTTGCCGGCCGATTCCGGCCATTACCGTCCGTCTCCGCTACTGAGGTAAACTTCTACAGATCCACCTCTCGCCACCCTATCTCGTAGACCCATTTGACTGATTTTTTTCTCAATAAGGTCGTCCCGATTTGATTCCCACACTAGGGATTTGTCGTCGGCGAAGGAGATGAAGGTGACGAGCTCTGCCTCAGTTACAAACCCGACCAGGTGAGATCATGTCGTGCCTATTTTGTGCTTAGGCCTAGTTTTGGCTATGGATGTGGTGATTTCGTGTTTAATTAGGGTTAAAGCCATGGTCGTGCCAATTTGTGTTTAGATAGGATTAAAGCCATGGCCGTGGCTATTTTGTGTTTAGGTTTAAAGCCTATGGTCGTGGATTAGTGTTAAACATGCTCTGTTAAACTCCATTTTGTGCTTGGTTAAATATGGCCTGTTAAATTCCACTTAAAAAAGTCTCAAGAATTAAGAAAGTGACAAAAGACTAAGGAGAACTAAAAGCCCCCAAAAAAATTACTTGCCAACCTCACAAGAAATTGTCAATTATTGGCTTCCACATTTGGACATATTGAACACTATGGACATTTTGCTTTTTTTTGTTAGGAAACAAGGTAGTTTGTTATGAAATCCGATGCGGAAATGTAATGTTATTTCCTTCTTATGTTGCAAAACTTTACTAGATCAAGACCTTGTAATATTAAACCCATCTATCAATCTTTAATATTGCTTTTAAGTTCAATTATATGCAAATTATCAATATGTAGATTACTGATGATGCTAGTAGAAGGAATGGTGCCAAAGTACAGAAAAGTAAACAAAATGCTGCCTAAATGTTGCCAATGGAAGTGTTGTTCTATCTATCTTTAATAGCGATTTAAGTTGCAGCCGATGAGTAAATGTCACTACGACATACTAGGCCTAGTTTTGCAAGTGTTGTTCTATCATATCCTCTTTAGTTCATTTCACTAGCATAAACTCTAGTTCATATCCTCTGTAGTTCATATCTAGCTTATGTTGGCATGCCTAAATTGTTATTAGTGTGTAGTTGCAGCCGATGAGTGCCTACAATAGCCACTACCGGTCCTTGTGCAACTTCACGGCGTATGCCGATGTGGACAGAGGCTATGGGAGCACCAACGAGGTAAGATTCCAAAAACATCCATAAGCATTGCAAACACATGCATGCATGTGTGTGTGTAACCATTAATTATTGATGATTGCTAGGAATACGCACAACACCTGTTGAGGAGAAGGTTTGTGACATGGACATGCTCAACCGCGAGCTCACGGCATCACATGGGAGTACAATCAAGGCCCTCGAGGAGTTGAATTCCGTGTTGTAAATGGAGAAAGAAGAGATCATCGGTGATAAGATACTTACACTGGAAGAGCAGAAGGGTCAACTGGTCCAAGAGAGGGATCAACAGAAGAAAGAGATAAAGCTCCCGAGGGTCGAGAAGAATAAGCTGAAGATGGAGAAAGCCCATTTCAAATAAGAGGGGGAGAGCAATAGGAACTAGCTTCGCGAGATGAAGTTAATCTTTCAAAGAGATATGTGAGATGTAGGTAGTTTGGTTGACGATGACCTTTTGTGAAGATGAACTAGTGGCTAGTCCTGTCGTTTGTGGAGTCTGTGAATTTCAAACTTTAGAAGTACTAACTTTTGTGGAGTTGAAACTTATTAAGTTTAAATTGTTGCACATATTGACTAGGTTTAAATTATTGCATATAGCTTTATTTCTTAGCGAAAAAACGTATTTCCGGCATTGGAAAACACGGCTTGACAGGGCAAACATGAACATACTGCTGGCGTTGAATATGTGGCATGCCAGCAGATCTCAAAATGCTACTCACGTAGGCCCCAACAACACCAGTAACATTTTTCATTAGCACCATATTGGTAGCGTTGGAGCCCTACACCAGCAAGAGCAATTTTGGCATGCCATAGCTAGGTTCTACACTAGTGCTGGGCCAATATCTTTCATTCTTGTTTTGGTTGGTCTACACATCCTGGTACTTCATTTTTAATTGTGTGGTTACAAAATTGTAGAGCAGATGTAATTTCTGGCACAGGGAACTGTGGTACATGAAGTATTTGATTAAGCATATATACCTCACATGTAATGTTGTTGCGGTTGCAATTGCGTGTGCTATAGAAAGAAGGGAAGAACAAAAGCTTGAGAAAGAGGCCAAAGCTTTAGTAAGTGGTAAAAGTGTTACCTATGCAGGAACCAATAGTGCTACCCATACTATTTTTGATGCACTTGCGAGTGTGAAAGCAAGAGATGACACACTTTCGAGGATGATGCTTTGTTAGTGCTAGGGGTTGAGATGTTGTTTCTTATGAAGATAGGTGTTATTGTTGGTTTGTTGTTGTATGCTATTATGTTCTTTTCATTGCTGGAGAAATGATTTTAGCACATCATGTCTTCATTGATTAGTAGCACAAGATATGTTTGATAGGTTGGTGTTGCAATTCTATTTACACGATGCCCATTTTGTAAATGTAAAGAACTATTTTATGCTTGTGATAAGTGATGAAATGGATGTTCCAATTAGCAAGGCAAGACAAGTGCATCATATAATTCAGATTACAACAGTAAACAACTAGTTTAGACAAGAGCATGATCAAATTAAGATAAATTCAGTAGGATTATCAAATTCATACAAATTCAATACACCATGTAGTGTCATCTTCTAGATCAATTGGTTCTGTTGGTTTTGCAGTACGTGACCATCAACTCTGAAACTGCATGCCTCTTCAAAACAATCTGCCGATGCTCGGGTTCAGTATTTCATTAGGTTTGATCTCATCTAAGTGGTAGTTAGGTGTGATCAAAGTGGGCAACTGAACAACATGATGTTATACCACATCATCACATTTGTTTGGCATCGTAATGTTGGCGTGGTAAGGGTAAATTCCGAGAAAATGGTGTGGTACATAAGACATAATATCACGAGTTTCATCCACTGAAATTATCTTTGTCAGCTCGTCAGAGTTCACATTTTTTCATAGTTTGCAATAGTAAACATGTATATTTTCTGGTTAATCGTAGCCAACTTTCTTAACCAAATCACGAACTTGTTTTGTTGGACACTTCTCCTTGTCAACGAAACCGCAACAAACTCATTTTCCGCCCACTTGTTACCAAGGAACCATCCTCTGTAGTTCAGTTGTATGCTAAACTTACTTCTTGGAGGTACATTGGTAAAATTCACAGTCAGCAAGAATCCATCAAACTCGAGCATAATATTTACTGTAGCCCCTTAAGGATCCGAAGTCTCACTACAACAACTCATAGATCTAGTGATCCCCTACCTTCCCATCTACACAAAAGAGAAAGCCCCAAATCAAAAGGAAAAAATCTCGTAAATACCTAGATAGATTTCGTCCTAACGAATAGGTGTCACGGACCAATGGGAAGGTTGCTTGGTACCTGGATTGTTTGTTCTTATTTCGAAAGTAGTTGCCCATGGTAGGTATAGGAAGGTTACTATAGCGACGGTGGTGCAAAAAATATGAAAATAGGAGATGTGCCAAAAACATACAAACTCAAAAAATGTGAGCTTCTTGGTCTAGAACTCAGGACGTGGATCATGCATTGTGTGTTGTATTGCTAGTGTGGTATAGCTTGGATTTCTATTGTACCAATGATTGTGTTGTAGTTATAGCAACTCTGGCAGATTCATCAAAATGGTCAACGTTCGTGTGGTCACGTACTCATCGTCTTTGCGGACGTAGGTCCTTGCATTCCCATGGCAGGGAGGGAAAACTGCATGTTTCAATGGCGCAACGTTCCAATTATGGCATACGGCTGATACATCTCAAACATATCCATACTTTATAATTGTTTCATACTATTATATTATCATTTTTATATATTTTTTATAGATATTCGTATTGTCTTCTAGACTAACCAATTAATTTAGTGTCCAATGCTAGTTCATGCATTTTGCTAGTTTTTGGTTTTGGAGGAACTATCTACGGAGGTTAAAATAACTTGACGAATTAATATGATTGTTTGGGCAAAAATAAACACATGAAGCTTCGAGAGAGATCGAGAGGAGCAGCCAAGGGCCCACATGGGCACCCTACGCGACCTGGGAGGGACCTCGCCACTTGTCCCTATTGGCCCCTCTGCAACTTCCTAACCTGATTCCACCACCAAAATTTCCTACATATACTGAGATGCTGGGATGTATTTTCAGAATAATTCTATCGCCATCGCAACTCTCTATTTCGTGAAGATCCCATATAGAGGCGTGTTCTGGGGCCCTGCCAGAGGGGGAAGCCATAGCGGGAGCCATCTTCATCCATGAATATGTGTTAGTAGTTCCATTAGGATCCAGTGTCCATAGTAGTATCTAGATGGTTTTCTATCTTTTTGAATCTTCAAAACCATGTTCCTATGAGCCTTCTCATATGATTAGGATCAATTTGATGTAGTAAATGGTGTGTTTTTGGGACATGGTCACATTATTCATTGAAATCAAATAGCTTTATATGCTCTACAATCTATCCATCTTCTTTGGCCAAGTTAGGTGAGTTTTTCTTTAGAGGTGGTGGTGCTTTGTAGTGGGTTCCACCTTGTGGTGATCTATCCGAGTGAAAATAAGGGTCAAGACAAGTATTGTGTTGTATTATCTTGTTGCCACTAAAAATAATACGATGTTTTTTTATATCGATTGACTTCTTCCTATCTACATTATGTCATCTTGCTTATTCTGATACTCCGTTTCTTGCAAACTTAATACCTTGATATGCATGCTGGATATCGGTTTTGGGGTGGAGTATTATTAGTAGTATGAAGTTGGATTAATGGCATACTTATCACATATATAATGCCTATATGAGATTATACCATGAATGATCATAGTAATAAATATTGCACGTCCAATTGCCAACTATAATATGGTTACCATGACGTTCGCCTATTTTTGAGAGAGATACCACTAGGAAACGTATGCACCCAGTGTCTATTCTCCATTACTTAATTCTTCTACGCAATTTCTCCTTTTATTTTCCATGCTACTTTGCTACTATCTATCTCTACTATTTGATTTTAATCTTGTAACTAGCAACAACGGGCTTGAGAAACCTCTTGAAGTGTTGGGCGCAAGTTTCTATGTAGAGGTGCCGCTAAAGTTGCTAGCTTAGGGGACTCCTACTGCATTGATAACCTTGGTTCGTAACTGAGGAAAATGTATTGTTGATGTTTGGCTTCAACCTTCCTATTTGAGGAATCCCAAGAACTCCTACGGGAGTATGCATAGGTCGCATGCCAACCACCCATTGTGATTGAAGCCACGTTTCTCGCAGCACTTTCCCGCTCGCTACCATGTTTTCTTCCTCCTTTACCCCCATCTCTCGTCGCCCACGGCTATAAATTGGTCATCACCATGGCCGAGCATTTCATCCAACCTCCCACAGTACTCATACCCCCTCTCCTTTCCCACCATGGCTGAATAGCTCACCTTCCCCATGCCACTTCGCCTTGGAGAGCCTCCGGCGAGTCTTCCTGCTCACGTGGCCCTCTGGCTTGAGTTTCGGGGGCAGGAATCAAAACAGGCGCCATCGTGTGTGATTTGCATGGCGGGTTCAAGGTAATTGCACATCTCCAGGAGAGAGCTACCCTGATGTCCTACAAATATGGGGAGTCTATCTTATATTTTTTATAAGGAAGAGTGTCGGACCAAAATGGAGCAGAAGGAATTAACAAGTAGTTTTGAACAAGGTGTCACCATAAATGAGGACAAGATAGTTTTGGTAGACAATTTGATAGCAAGATAATCGAATAGTTTGATAGTTTTAAGCAAGGTTTCATCGTCCCCATAGGTCTCCAGGTTCACGGAGTTCGATCAAGGCGAGGTTGGGAGCAGGGAGAAAGCGGAACACTATTTTGAACACAAGTGGCGGAAAGGTTTCATCATCATGTGTTACAGATATAAAGAGTGTGTTGCATGCCCAGGAAAGGGTGTTGATTATTCATGATGCTCCAATTTGTTTAGGAGTTATTATGGAAGCAAGTAAAACATGTGAGAATGATTTGTTTTATCTATGCATCGACATTTTAGAGGTTAATTCACACAATAATGTTGTAACTTCAATTGTTGTTTTGACAGAGGATCTCATGCCATATATACGTCTGAATAATTAATGGGTAAGGATTCTAGGTGATGTTAGTTCTTCTCATTTTTTGTTTTTTATGTAATAGCACAAAAAATGCAACGAGGAGTACCTAATGCAATAAATTTGCAGAAATTATCTATCATAGTACATTAAGTCGCCTTTTCAACAATGCCATCATTATATTTTTTAAATGTTGATAGCGTTTGCATATTTGGTACGCTAGCTTGACAACATCTGGTTGCTTTTTTCTAACACGCAACAAATTGGCGAGCCCATGTGTACTAACCATGCACAAGTTAATATTGGTGTTGTATTTCTATCAACACTACATGTAATTAGTTTAGGTGGGCATGCTGATTCCTGATACACTAAAAATAATTTGGAATCTTTTATAATTTAAGATTTTTCATTATTCGAGTTTTTTTATTTTTTCCGAGTCTTTATACTTTTGAGTCCTTTTATTACTTTGAGTACTTATAATTTCCAGTCTTCATTATTTCGATTTTTTATTATTTTGAGTCTTTTCTAATTTTAATTGTTTTTATTCCTTTTTATTCCTATATTATTTGAACATTTTATATTGAGTCTTTTTATTATTTTGAGTCTTTTAATATTTCAAGTCTTTTATAAAATCTTTTATTATTCTAAGTATTTTATTATTTTGAGGCTTATTATTGTTTTTTGATCCTTTTCATAGTTTTGAGTCTTTCTATTATTTTGGTTCTTTTCTTATTTTCAAACTTTTTCTTATTTTGAGTATTGTATTACTTTAAATTTATTTTTTGTGCATTTTATTATTTTGAAACCTTTTTTCGAATCTTTTGTTATTTTTAGTCTTCTATAATTTTGAAACTTTTATTTTTTAAAATCTTCTATTATTTTGATTCTATTTATTGTTTTGAGTCTTTCTATTATTTTGAATCTTTTTTATCTTTTGAATGTCTAATTATCTTTGTGACGCAGGCCTAACCCAACATTGTGTAGGAGGTCTGACGTGGATGCATCAAAACTTTTGGGAAACGTAGTATGAGACAAAAGAAAATCGCCCTACGTTGAACTAGAACACTATGAAGATCCAATACTAGTTTGGATTGGATCTACCAACTCCTAGTTGCATGGGAAGAAGACGAGTTGATGTAGAGCATACTTGGAGTCCCTTGAACCGTCGATGAATGATCCCCCGAAAGTAAGACCGAAAGGACGACCTCTCCACGGATTCCAAGCGTACGGTCTTCATGATCCGGTAGCGCTTAGTTGTCAAGAGCTAATCGTCGCCGAAGAACTAAAGGGAGGAGATTAGAACAACATTGGGCTACCAACTAGAACTAGAACTAGAGAACTAGAGGCTCCAAAAACTTGTGTAGAAAATGGGGCCAACCTATAGTATATATAGGTTGGAGGGGGAGGAGGGGTGGCACACATGGGGGAAAAGTCTACCCCCTTGCATTGGCCTTGTGGAGGGGAATCTCTCCCCAATTCGGCCTACCTCCCTCCTTTACAAGAGGAGAAGGGGGGCGCATTCCTTATTGAGCCCTTGTGGCCCAATTCTCCTTCCACCACTTGGCCTTTTAAGGCCCATTGATATTAAATTAAACATAAAAACCTAATAACTATTATTGCAGCATTTTATTATTAATTTTTCATCTCCAGAATATTTTCCACCTATATATTATTTATCAGAAATACCCATTCTTACCCAATGGCCTCTGAAACCCTTCCGGTGACCCCGAAGCGCTCCCGGTTCCTCTTGAAACTATTTCGAATATTAATGAAACTAATTCTCAAATATACTCTCGTTACTCCCATCCTACTAAGACTCATCATACCATGATTACCTTAAGCTTGTGAACCTGTAAATTCGGTAAACATAGACATGAAGAAACTCCTTTGCTCAATGACCAATAGCGGAGCTGTGGACGTCCATATCAATCCCTATGAGTACAAGAATGTCATTCGAGTGCTTTGGTTATCATGTGATATTCCTTTTGCTTCGCAATACTTTAAAAAACCCGAGGTGACATTGGTACCCTCTCGAGTCATACACATGATCACTATATTGTTCTCCTCATTACCGGTTTTGTTAATCTTGTTGGCGAACGTTGCATGGGAAACAAAAATTTTCCTACGCACACACAAGATCTATACATGGTGATGAGAATCTACGAGAGGGAGAGTGGATCTACATACCCTTGTAGATCGTTAAGCGGGAAGCATTAAGAAACGCGGTTGGTGTAGTCGAACATCTTCGCGATCCAAATCGCCGAGCGTCCTGCGATCACATCACGATCCGTCCTGCGATCCAATCACAATCCGTCCCGTGAACTCATCATGATCCGCCCCGCGATCTCATCACGATCCGTCCTGCGATCTCATCATGATCCCTCTCGTGAACTCATCACGATCCGTCCCGCGAACTCATGACCGTCTCGCGATCTTGATCACGGTCCTTTCGATCTAGCACCGAACGGATGGCACCTCCGCGTTCAGCACACGTGCAGCTTGATGACGATCTCCACCGTCTTGATCCAGCAAGAGTAAGTAGAGAGGAGGAAGAGTTCACCGGCAGCATTGATGGCGCTCCGGCGATGGTGGTGGAGCAATTCCGGCAGGGCTTCGCCTAAGCACTTCGGAAATCCGATCTAGAGGAGCACCGGTGGAACGGGCAGCACGTGGCCGTAAAATCAGGTGCAAATCACCCAAGTTCACCAATATATATAGGAGGGAGGGAGGAGGAGGGCTGACGCAAGGGCCAAGGCCCCATAGGGTCGGCCAAACCTATTAGGATTGGAGGACTCTCCTCCAATCCTAGTAGGACTAGGATTTGTCCATTTTTTTCCTTTTTCCAACTTTTCCTATTGGGTTTTCTTCTCCAGCCACATGGGCCTTGTGTGGGAGTTTCCACCAGCCCACTAAGGGGTGATATTCACTCTCCCACATCCCATGAAGCCTCTTGGGTCGAAATACCCCTCCCGGAGGTCTCCCGGTACACTACCGGCACTCCCGATACCCTACCGATGAGCCCGAAACTTTTCCGGCGACCAAAATAGGACTTCTTATATATGAATCTTTACCTACGGACCATTCCGGAGCTCCTCGTGACGTCCGGGATATCATCCGGGACTCCGAACAACCTTCAGTCACCACCATATATAACTCTATACTACCGAAATGTCACCAAACCTTAAGTGTGCAGACCCTGCGGGTTCGAGAACTATGTAGACATGACCGAGACACCTCTACGGTCAATAACAAATGGCGGGAACTGGATGTCCACATTGGTTCCTACATATTCTACAAAGATCTTTATCGGTCGAACCTCTATGTCAAGGATTCAGTTAATCCCGTATGATGTTCCCTTTGTTCTTAGATATGTTACTTGCCCGAGATTCGATCGTCAGTATCTCCATACCTAGTTCAACCTCGTTACCGGCAAGTCTCTTTACTCATTCCGTAATACAAGATCCCATGACTAACACTTAGTCACATTGCTTGCAAGGCTTATTGTGATGTTGTATTACCGAGTGGGCCCTAAGATACCTCTCCGTCACACGAAGTAACAAATCCCAGTCTTGATCCATGCCAACTCAAGAGACACCCTCGGAGATACATGTAGAGCACCTTTATAGTCACCCAGTTACGTTGTGACGTTTGATACAAACAAGGTACTCCTCCGATGTCAGTGAGTTGCACGATCTCATGGTCATAGGAACAAATACTTTGACATGCAGAAAACAGTAGCAATAAACTGACAGGATCATATGCTACGTTTGTAGTTTGGGTCTTGTCCATCACATCATTCTCCTAATGATGTGATCCGGTTATCAAATGACATCACATGTCAATGGCTAGGAAACCTTGAACATCTTTGATCAACGAGCTAGTTCACTAGAGGCATACTAGGGACAGAGTGTTGTCTATTTACCCACACATGTAATGTGTTTCCATTCAATACAATTATAGCATGGATAATAAACGATTATCACGAACAAGGAAATATGATAATAACTAATTTATTATTGCTTCTAGGGCATATTTCTAACAGTCTCCCACTTGCACTAGAGTCAATAATCTAGTTCACATCACCATGTGATTCACATTGTTATGAATCTAACACCCAATAAGTTCTGGGGCTCGATCATGCTTTGCATATGAGAGAGGTCTTATAGTCAACAGGTCTGCGACATTCAGATCCGTGTGTACTTTGCAAATCTCTATGCCAAACTGTAAACACTACTACCGCACTTGGTACTATGTCAAATGGCTGCTTCTACTATACGTATCCAGATTGCTACTACGAGTTATTCGGATTGGTGTTAAAGCTTGCATCGACATAACTCTTTACGACGAACTCTTTATCACCTCCATAATTATCGTGGATTTATCACGGCAGATGTCCGGGTGAACGGACTTGGATTCGAGGCCATCGCTAACGGGGTGGACTCAAAGGGGTTGATCGGGACGAAAGACACAGATTTACCCAGGTCCGGCCCCTCAAGTCGAGGTAATAGCCTACGTCCTGCTTGTGTTTGTATTGCTTGTGTATCGATTACAAGGAGCTAGAAGCTTGACCTAGTTCTCGATAACCTAACCTCTAAGTCGCCCCGGGTCTGCCTTTATATAGGAGGTTAGGACCATTGGGTCTTTACAATTATCTATCCGGGTCTTCTTGTGACTCCGAGTCTCTTTCTATCTTTCTGTCCAAGTTGTCCTTCAGGCAGCTTACACACCCGGGTCTTCTACATCCGGGCCATTATGCAACCCACATCTTGAGCCATCTATCTTCCTAGGCCACCAATCTTACGGCTCACCCTTGGGCCGGCTCACGAGCCAGCAACATGACCCGGAGCCTCCAGGGTGGGTCATATTGCGGGATTATATCCCCAACATTAGGCCCCAGGTTGAATTGAGCTTGCTCACTTCATCCTTGTCTTCTAATTTTGGCGAGTCGCCCGGAAATGACCCGGCATGACGTCATGAGATCCGCTAACGTATCACCGAATCTTTCATTAAACAGTCATCCCGAGAATCGAGGCGTCCGCCTCGGTCAAACGGTGTCGTCGCCTGGATTTTTGCGCCTTCTTCATTCCCTCTTTAAATACGACCCGTGCGGGTCGAAGCCTTTCACTCTTCCCGCTCATGCCTCTTCTTCTTCTTCCTGTCGCCGTCGCTCTAGCGTCCTCGTCGTCCGGCGCCGTCTTCGCAGCTACACCGACCGGGCCGCTGCATCACCCTGATTCGTACCAGAGACCTTCTGCCTCCGCTGCGACATCTCCGGTGAGTTCTCCTTCTTCTTAGATCGCCCACCACCATAGTAGGGTTTCACCGGGGGCTCCGCCGTCGCCGCTCGGGCTCCGGCACCGCCACCGCGAGTATATATCGACGTCGTTGGCGCCTTTAGAGTGCGCTCTCACCTCGCCGCCGCGCGCGGGCCGGCTGCACATAATGTGCGGACCGCGATGGCTCTGGTCCATTTTCTTTTCTTCCGCTGTTCATCGCTAGCTCAGGATAAAAATTATTTTCTCTGCTTTTCTAGATCCGTAGACATAGTAATATTTTGCGGAATCTGTTTTTTTAGGACTTAGCCAATTTTCAATCTTCCTTTCCCTGGATGAGTCGCTAAACCACGTCCGGCTCTTGTCACCCGGACGGAAGCATGATATCGTAGAGTCCTTAAAATTGTAAGCCGCCGTAGATTCCTGCTTGTTCTTGACTTGCTGTCTTTATCTCCTTTGTATAGTAGTTAAGCCGTCGTCATGTCTCATGCGTCCAACTCATGCAACTGGGTTGGCTCCTACGTCACGGAAGAATATTTAGCAGATCTTGTCGAAGCGGGCACTCTCCATCCCAAAGAGGTTCTTCACTGGCGGGTTCCGGGTAATGAGACCCGGCCTGCACCCAAGAAAGGAGAAGTAGTCGTTTTCACTGACCACATTGAGCGAGGGTTCGTGCCGCCCGGCTCTAAATTTTTCCGGGACGTTCTTCATTTGTATAAGCTACACCCTCAAGACTTGGCCCCCAACTCTGTTTCAAATATATGCAACTTCCAAGTGCTCTGCGAGGCTTATCTGTAGTCCAGGCTGTTTGTGGGGTTCTTTCGGGAGTTCTTTTATGCCAACCGCCAAACCGAGATGAAGGGCGGTCCAAGTCTGGAGCTTGGAGGGATCTCTATTCAGCGACGCAGAGACATCATTTTTCCGGCTACGCAAATGCCGAGTCACCCAAAGGACTGGAATAAAACCTGGTTCTACTGCAAGGATACATCTCCTGAGGGTGAACGCCCCTTGCCGGGCTACCGTCCTTCCCGACTCAAGACAGATTCAGAGCTTCCAGGTCGGCTCTCAGCCTCGGAGCGTGCCAGATTTGAACCGGCTCATGCCAAGCTCAAGGCGCTCATGGCCAATGGACTAACAGGAATAGTCTTGATCCGCTGCTGGGTTTCTTGGCGGATCATGCCCTTAAGCCACAGGGGCCGACTTATGTGTGAATACGAAGGCAGGTACGACAGCTCCTTGTGCTTCAGCAAATCAACTTTGACCGAAGACGACATCACCATGACCATCCGGAGCCTTGTCCATGAAGCCTCCGGCTCTTGCAGCGCCATCAGGCTGGCGCCTTTCTGCGTCAATCATCCGGCTCCGGACATAAGTTAATCTCTTCCCATCCGTCTCTTGGATGTTGCTTGTACTTTGCTGATTTATTACTCCTTCTCTGGGTCACTCCTGTAGGCCGACTCAGACTTCTGCAAGAAGGAGTATGTCCCTCCTCCAAAGAAGACCAAGAAGAAAGTTGCGGGCAAGAATTCAAAGAAGAGCACTCCGCAAGAAGACTGGCTTGAATGGCCACAGTCGTCCAACTCCGAGGTAAAATCTTAATTTGTTTGCTTGACCCTTTGCCCTCCTGCTATTTATTAATGCTTGTTTTACTCGCAGGATGAAGTCGAAACCAGCCACGCCAATGTTCCTAAGGTAAGCTATATTTCTTCCGGCTCAGAATGTTTTGTCCCTCGAAAGCCGTGGCGGGTTATCAGAAAAGTTCCTCTTTCTCATCCTCTCTCTTACCTGGCTCCCGACTTTCTTTTGAAAAAGAAACAGTAGGCCGAGCGTCGACAGACTCGGAGCACCGGCTCTACTGAGCTCGTGTCTGGGTTACCAAACTCTCCGGCTCCCAAGAAGCGCCCCGCAGAGGTTTACGTCTCTACTTTTCCTTTTGACTTTCCTTTGTAATCTTGACACTTTCTCATCTTTGCTGTTTTACTATTTTTAGAAATCCCCTTCTTCTGGCGACTCTTCGGCGTCGGTTTTACCACCGCCCAAGATCAATCCACTGTAAGTCTTTCTTACTATGACATTTAGATATCCGGCTGTTAACATGATAGTAACATCTTCAAATGCTGATCCTTTTGTTTTGGAGTGCCCAAGCCAAGAGTCGCAAGACCAACAAGCCCTCCCCCGGTCCTGTTAGCCAAGAGCAGGAGCTTGAACAACCGGAGGAGAATCATCCAGAAGAAAACCAGCCGGCTGCCTCCATGGAGCCGGCCGCTGAAGATGTCATCATGGAGAGCCCTCCAAGGGCTCCTTCAAAGCCGCCTACTCCCGCAAAAACTCCTACAACTCCGGACGTTCTCATCACCGGGTCATCTCAGCAAACGCCTCCGGCTCATGTGCTGACTAAACATACCGAACCGTCAGAGGCCTCGAGGAACTTAAACTTTGATTCTTCGTACAAGAAGATGACAGCTGATGAGCTCCATGCCGAATATATGAATCGGCTAAATACCAGCTATGACTTGGAGTTTCGGCTGGTGACTTTGATGAAAGCAAAATATGAGGTACCCTTTTCTTCTTGCTATATCCTTACTTAGCCCCCAAGAGCCGGTTTAATCTAGTTGATAGTTGAGCCGGGTCTTTCTATGACCTCTGTAGATATTGTCATGCCAAATTCACTTAGAATTGCTTTAGCTTAGTACTGTAGATAAAGTGAACTGCCAATCGTAGCCCCCAAGGGCCGTCTCAGATTTTATTTGAGTCGGGTCTTTAATGTAGACAGCTTGAAGATCTAATCGTAGCCCCCAAGAGCCGAGTCCACTTTGACAAAATTGAGTCGGATCTTTCATCAGGAGCAATCTTTGAAGATCCAATTCGTAGCCCCGAAGGGCCGGCTCAAACTTGATCAAGTTGAGTCGGTGCTTCCATTATTAGTACATTGAAGAGCCATAGTGTAGCCCCCAAGTTCCGGATTAACTTCGAAGGAGATGAACCGGAATTGCATTGCATACTGAAAGATCAAATATACATTAGCCCCCAAGTGTCAAATATATTGCTTGCAATCTGTTTGAGACTTGCATAAATTTGCTTTTAACACTCATCATGTATTTTGGCGACTTATCCTGTATTTTGATGTATTATATGAAGCTTTAAATGAAGCCGGGTCTCAGTTGACGGATCTGAAGGCCAACTTGGCGGCTCAGCAAGAAGCCCGAAGCATTGCTGACGAAAAGTGTCGGCTTCTCTCTGAGGAGCTGGCCAATGCCATTGCTGAGCTTACCTCTTTGAAAGAGACGACAGAATCTGAAAAGGCCGCTCTGACCAAACGGGCGAATGATTCCGACCAGCGGCTTATAGCTGTGGCGGAGGAACTCCAAGGCCTGAAGCGGCACATAGCGAAGATGTCAGCCGCCCTATTTGGTAAGTTTCTTTTTTACTTTGTATTTTAACAGTGCTATTGAAAAATTGGCGACTCATTAGCTTTATCCGGCTTATCCAGGTCCTAGGAGCCGACAGTTGGCTTCTGATAGCCTTCTGCCACTGAAGGCCATCTACACCTTTGCGGAACAACTATACTGCGACGCTATCTTCACTATCAAGAGTGTTCAATATAAGGAGAAGATCCCCACCGCTCTGAAAGGGGTCTTGGAACTCTTCTCCACCATGCCAAAAGAGATTGAACAACTGAAGAAATCAGCTTTTCGTCAAGGAGCAGTCGCCGGATTGAGCCAGGCTCTGGCCTTGGCCCCTGAGCTGACGCCGTCTGAAATGATGGATGACTATCCATCAAAGAAAGACGACGACTCAGAATTCACAGAGGCGGACTACATTCAGTGTGTCAAAGAATCCCGCTTCTTGGCGTATGTACTTGCAGATGAAGCCAACTTAAATGTCTATCAGGCGGCTTATGATGGCGAGGATAAGAGGATCCGCGGGCCTCTCTACGAGTGGAAATCTCTAACACCCGCCCACAGTAAGGAACTCTTTCCTAATGATCTTGACACGTCTCCCTTTTTTGAAGAAGGGTCCTTCGCCGCGCTGGCTGACTGCAACTGGGATTTGGAAACTCTCCAGATGAAGCCAGTAGAAGAACCGAAGCAGGATGATCCGGCCGTCTGACTTTGCATTTTGTAACCTTCTGAGCGATGGCTTAAGCAATGATCCGCCGTGGGCGGTTGAAACTTGGTAATGCCTTTGCTCCTTCTGAGAGCAATTTTTGTAATAGCTTAAGTATGACTCTGCCATTCTAAAGATAGTGCCGGCTGTATATATTTCCATCTCTTTGTGTATACTTTCCGTCTCTCCGTGTTTCAATTTGATGTGTTGCCGGCTCTCCATTAATTGATCGCTCCTTTGCATAAATATACCTTGAGCTTTTCTGATGAGGGGTGTTTGTCTTTGAAGACATCATTCCTTCTCCAGAAGATTAGAGCCGGATAATATCTTTGAAAACTTGAATTTTGTCAACTGGAGCAACATGGCTCTAGCTCTTGTCGTATGAATCCATTAAGGAGCCGGTTGTATTAGTATAATGTAAGCTATATCTGATGGTAAGAAGCCTCTATTGACAACTACGGCTATTGATGAACCGGAAGCGGCCTAAAGCCGACTGTATGAAGGGTAATGTAAGCTATACCTGACGATAAGAAGCCTCCTTTTAACAGCAAATGTTGTATGCGCGAACGCCGGCTGTCGATGGGAGATGTAAGCTATACCCCAAGGCAAGAAGCCTCCATCGACAGTCGCGGCTAATAATTAGCCTGAGACGGCATAAAGCCGACTGTTTGAAAGGATATGTAAGCTATACCCGAAGGCAAGAAGCCTCTTTCAACAGCTATAGTTTTAGGCGCGGACGCCGGCTGTCGATGGGTAATGTAAGCTATACCCGAAGGTAAGAAGCCTCCATCGACAACCACGGCTTACTGATAAAGCCGGCTGTTTGAAAGGAGATGTAAGCTATACCCGAAGGCAAGAAGCCTCTTTCAACAGCTACAGTTGTAGGCGCGAACGCCGACTGTCGATGGGTAATGTAAGCTATACCCGAAGGCAAGAAGCCTCCATCGAGGGCGGGTCATATTGCGGGATTATATCCCCAACAATGACCCGGAGCCTCCAGGGCGGGTCATATTGCGGGATTATATTCCCAACAATAATCGAGAAACATCTCCTTAGTTTTTAGTTACTAAGGATAATCTTGACCGCTGTGGAGTGATCCACTCCTGGATTACTCTTGTACCCCTTGACGGACTCATGGCAAGGCACACACAGGTGCGGTACACAGCATGGCATACTATACAGAGCCTATGGCTAAGGCATAGGGGACGACATTCGTCCTTTCTCTTTCTTCTGCCTGGTCAAGCTTTGAGTCTCACTCAACTTCATACCTTACAAAGCAGGCGAGAACACTTCTCTCTGACTAATCCATTTTGAACTCTTTCCAAATCTTGTCAAGGTATGTACTCATTGAAAGTCTTATCAAACATCTTGATCTATCTTTATAGATCTTGATGCTCAACAATTAGGTAGCTTTATCCAGGTCTTCCTTTGAAAAACTTTTTTCAAACAACCGTTTATGCTCTCCAGAAATTCTACATCATTTCCGAATTGCAATATGTCATCCACATATACTTATCAGAAACTCTATAGTGCTCCCACTCACTTTATTGCAAATACAAGTTTCTCGTAAACTTTGTATAGACTCAAAAACTTTGATCACCTCATCAAAGTGTATATTCCAACTCCGAGATGCTTGCTTCGGTTCATAGAAGAATCACTGACGCTCGCACACCTTTTAGTATCCTTAGGACTGACAAAACCTTCTGGTTGTATCTCATACAACCTTTCCTCAAGTAAACCGTTAAGGAAACAATGTTTTGACATCCATCTGCCAGATTTCATAATTGAAAGTGCAGCAACTGCTAACATAGTTTCAACAGACTTTAGCATCGCTATGAGTGAGAAAGTCTCATCGCAATCAACTCCTTGAACTTGTCGTAAACTACTTTGCAACAAGTCGAGCTTTACAAATGGTGACATTTACCATCAGCGTCTGTCTTCATTTTAAAGATCCATTTGTACTTAACGACCTGCCTTCCAACGAGCAAGTCCACCAAAGTCTATACTTGGTTTTCATACATGGATCCTTTCTCGGATTTCATGGCCTCTAACCATTTGTTGGTTTCCGGGCCCATCATCGCTTCTCCATAGTTCGTAGGTTCATCGTTGTCCAACAACATGACCTCCAAGACAGGGTTGTCGTACCGCTCAGTAGCAGTACACGTCCTTGTCGACCTATGAAGTTTGATAGTAACTTGATCCGAAGCTTCATGATCATCATCATTAACTTCCTCTTCAACTGACGTAGGCTTCACAGAAACATCTTTGTGTGCCGCGCTACTTTCTGGTTGAAGTAAAGGTTCAATAACCTCATCAAGCTCTATTTTCCTCGTAGGTCGATAGTAACTTGATCCGAAGCTTCATGATCATCATCATTAACTTCCTCTTCAACTTACGTAGGCTTCACAGAAACATCTTTCTGCACTGCGCTACTTTCTGGTTGAAGAAGAGGTTCAACAACCTCATCAAGTTCTATCCTTCTCCCACTCAATTCTTTCAAGAGAAACTTTTCCTCGAGAAAGGACCCAGTTTTAGCAACAAACATTTTATGCTTGGATCTAAGATAGAAGGTTCACCCAACTGTTCTGAGGGTATTCTATGAAGATGCATTTGTACGCTTTGGGTTCGAGCTCATTAGATGAAAACATTTTCCACCCAAGCGTCGCAGCCCCAAACGTTAAGAAATGACAGCTTAGGTTCCTATCAAACCATAATTCACACGGTGTCATCTCAACGAATTTAGATGGTGCCCTATTTAAAGTGAATGTAGTTGTCTCTAATGCATAACCCCAAAATTACAGTAATAAAACGATAAGAGACATCATAGCATGCACCATATCCAATACAGCACGACTATGACGTTCGGACACACCATCACACTATGGTGTTCCAGGTGGCGTGAGTTTTGAAACAATTCTCACATTGTCTAAAGTTGTATGCCAAACTCGTAACTCAGATATTCACCTCCACGATCATATCGCAAACATTTTTATATTCTTGTCACGATGATCTTAAAACTTCACTCTGAATTTGCTTGAACCTTTCAAACGATTCAGACTTGTGTTTCATTAAGTAAATATACACTATATCTACTCAAATCATCAGTGAAGGAAAGAAAATAACGATATCCACCGCACGCTATAAGACTCATTGGATTGCATACATCAACATGTATCATTTCCAATAAGTCACTTGCCCGCTCCATCAAACCAGAAAAACGGGGTCCTTAGTCGTCTTGACCAAGAGGCATGGTTCGCATGTCTCAACCGATTCAAAATCGAATGAGTCCAAAGATCCATCAACATGGAGTTTCTTCATGCGTTTTATACCAATATGACATTTAGCGACAGTGCCACAAGTATGTGGTACTATTATTATTAACTTTGTATCTTTTGGCATCAATGTTATGAACATGTGTATTACTACGATCAAGATTCAACAAACCATTCTCACTGGGTGCTTGACCATTGAAGGTATTATTCATGTAAACTAAATAACCATTATTCTCTAACTTAAATGAATAACCATGTTGAAATGAACATGATCTAATCACGTTCATGCTCAACGCAAAAACACCAAATAACATTTATTTAGGTTCGTCACTAATCTCGAAGGTAGAGAGAGCGTGCGATGTTGATCACATCAACCTTGGAAACATTTCCAACACACATCGTCACCTCACACTTAGCTAGTTCTCTGTTTATTCCGTAGCTTTTATTTCGAGTTACTAACATTTAGCAACCGAACTGGTATCCAATACCCAGGTGCTACTAGGAGTACAAGCAAAGTACACATCAATAACACGTATATCAAATATACTTCTGTCAATGTTGCCAACCTTCTTATCTACCAAGTATCTAGGGTTGTTCCGCTTCAGCGACCGCTCCCCTCATAATCGAAACACTTAGTCTCGGGTTTGGGTTCAACTTTGGGTTGCTTCACCGAAGCAGCAACTGACTTGCTATCCATGAAGTTTCCCTCCTTGCCTTTGCCCTTCTCAAAACTAGTGGTTTTACTAACCATCAACACTTGATGCTCCTTCTTGATTTCTACCTTCGCGGTGTCAAACATCGCGAACAGCTCAAGCATCATTATTTCTATCCCTAGCGTTTATAGTTCATCACCAAGTTCTAGTAGCTTAGTGGCAGTGACTTGGAGAACAATATCAATCACTATATTATCTGGAAGATCAACTCCCACTCGATTCAAGCAATTGTAGCACCCAGACAATCTGAGCACATGCTCAACAATTGAGCTATTCTCCTTCATCTTACAGGCAAAGAATCTTGTTGGAGATCTCATATCTCGCAACACGGGCATGAGCCTGAGATCCTAATTTCAGCTCTTAGAACATATCATATGTTCCATGACATTCAAAACGTTTCGGAGCCTCAATTCTAAGCTGTAATGCATGACGCACTAAACTATCAAGTAGTTATCAGAACGTGCTTGTCAGATGTTCACAACATCTACAAACAACGCTAGAAGGGTTGGCGCACCGGGCAGTGCATTAAGGACATAAGCCTTCTGTGCAGTAATGAGGACAATCCTCAGATCACGGAGCCAGCCCGCAATATTGCTACCATCATCTTTCAACTCTATTTCTCTAGGAACATATAAAAATTCAAGGAAGCTACAGCGTGAGCTAGTAATCTACAACACAGTTTGCAAAGACACTACTGACTATGTTCATGATAATGAGTTCAATTAATCATATTACTTAAGAACTCCCACTAAAATTGACATCCCTCGAGTCATTCGAGTGATACAGGATCCAAAATTCACCAACTCAAGTTCGATCATCACATGAGTTGAGGTGGTTTCAATGGTGAACATCATCATGTTGATCATATCTACTATATGACTCATGTTCGACCTTTTGGTCTCTTGTGTTCTGAGGCCATGTTTGTACATGCTAGGTTCGTCAAGTTTAAACCGAGTGTTCTGCGCTTGCAACACTGGCTTGCACCCGTTGTATGTGAACGTAGAGTCTATCACACCCGATCATCACGTGGTGTCTCAACACGACGAACTTTCGCAACGGTGCACACTCGGGGAGAACACAATTTATCTTGAAATTTAAGTGAGGTGTCACCTTATAATGCTATCATCATACTAAGCAAAACAGGGTGCATAAAAGGATTAACATCACAAGCAATTCATAAGCTTTATCAGTCGAACCTCTGTGTCAAGGATTCAGTTAATCCCGTATGATGTTCCCTTTGTTCTTCGGTATGTTACTTGCCCGAGATTCGATCGTCGGTATCTCCATACCTAGTTCAACCTCGTTACTGGCAAGTCTCTTTACTCGTTCCGTAATACAAGATCCCGTGACCAACACTTAGTCACATTGCTTGCAAGGCTTATTGTGATGTTGTATTATTGAGTGGGCCCTGAGATACCTCTCCGTCACATGGAGTAACAAATCCTAGTCTTGATCCATGTCAACTCAACAGACACCCTCGGAGACACCTGTAGAGCACATTTATAGTCACCCAGTTACGTTGCGACGTTTGATACACACAAGGTAATCCTCCAATATCTGTGAGTTGCATGATCTCATGGTTATAGGAACATATACTTGACATGCAGAAAACAGTAGCAATAAACCGACACGATCATAAGCTACGTTTGTAGTTTGGGTCTTGTCCATCACATCATTCTCCTAATGATGTGATGCCGTCATCAAATGACATCTCATGTCCATGGCAGGGAAACCTTAACCATAAATACGTATCCAGTTTGCGACTTAGAGTCGTCCGGATCAGTGTCAAAGCTTGCATCGACGTAACCCTTTATGACGAGCTCTTCATCACCTCCATAAACGAGAAACATTTCCTTAGTCCTTTTCAGGTACTTAAGGATATTCTTGACCGCTTGCCAGTGCTCCATTCCAGGATCACTTTGAAACCTTCTGGCCATACTTATGGCAAGACTGACATCGGGTCTTGTGCACAACATTGCATACATGATAGAGCCTATGGCTGAAGCATAGGGGATGGCACTCATCTTTTCTCTATCTTCTGCAGTTACTGGGCATTGAGTCTTACTCAACTTCACACCTTGTAATACCGGCAAGAACCCCTTCTTGGACTGTTCCATTTTGAACTTCTTCAAAACTTTATCAAGGTATGTGCTCTGTGAAAGTACCATTAAGCTTCTCGATCTATCTCTATAGATCTTAATGCCTAATATGAAAGAAGCTTCTCCTAGGTCCTTCATTGAAAAACTCTTGTTCAAATATTCCTTCATGCTTTCCAGCATTTCTATATTGTTTCCAATCAGCAATATGTCATCCACATATAATACTAGAAACACTATAGAGCTCCCACTCACTTTGTTGTAAATACAAGCTTCTCCGTAAACTTGTATAAACTCAAACGCTTTGATCACCTCATCAAAGCGTTTATTCCAACTCCGAGATGCTTGCACCAGTCCATAAATGGATCGCTAGAGTTTGCAAACTTTGTCAGCATTCTCTGGATCGACAAAACCTTCGGGTTGCATCATATACAACTTTTCCTCAAGGAAACCGTTGAGGAACGTTGTTTTTACATCCATCTGCCAAATTTCATAGTCGAAATAGGCAGCTATTGCTAACATGATTCTGACAGACTTAAGCATAGCTACGGGTGAGAAAGCCTCATCGTAGTCAACTCCTTGAACTTGTGAAAAACCCTTTGCCACAAGTTAAGCTTTATAGACGGTGACATTACCGTCCGCGTCTGTTTTCTTCTTAAAGATCCATTTGTTCTGAATGGCCTTTCGCCCTTCAGGTAATACTTCCAAAGTCCATACTTTGTTTTCATACATGGATCCCATCTCGAATTTCATGGCCTCTAACCATTTCTCGGAATCCGGGCCCATCACTGCTCCTCCATAGCTCGTAGGTTCATTGTTGTCCAACAACATGACCTCCAAGACAGGGTTGCCGTACCACTCAGGGGTAGTACGCGGCCTTGTCAACCTACGAGGTTCAATAGCTGCTTGATCCGAAGCTTCATGATCATCATCATTAACTTCCTCTTCTACCATCGTAGGTTCCACAGAAACAAATTTCTGCGCTGCACTACTTTTTGGTTGAAGTAAAGGTTCAATAACCTCATCAAGCTCTATTTTCCTCCCACTCAATTCTTTCGAGAGAAACTCTTTCTCAAGAAATGTTCCATTTTTAGCGACAAACACTTTGCCTTCGGATCTGAGATAGAAGGTATATCCGACTATCTCTCTCGAGTATCCTATGAAGACGCATTTCTCCGCTTTGGGTTCCAGCTTTTCAGGCTGAAGCTTTTTGACATAAGCATCACATCCCCAAACTTTAAGAAACGACAACTTTGGCTTATTGCCAAACCATAGTTCATATGGCATCGTCTCAAAGGATTTTGATGGTGCCCTACTTAAAGTGAATGCAGCTGTCTCTAATGCATAACCCCAAAACGATAGTGGCAAATCAGCAAGAGACATCATAGAACACACCATATCTAATAAGGTTTGATTACGACGTTCGGACACACCATTACATTGTGGTGTTCCGGGTGGTGTCAACTGTGAAACAATTCCACATTGTCTTAAGTGACTGCCAAACTCATAACTCAGATATTCACCTCCTCGATCAGATCGCAGGAACTTAATCTTCTTGTTACGATGATTCTCAAATTCACTCTGAAATTGCTTGAACTTTTCAAACGTTTCAGACTTGTGTTTCATTAAGTAAATATACCCATATCTACTCAAGTCATCAGTGAAGTTGAGAAAATAACGATATCCACCACGCGCTATAACATTCATTGGACCGCACACATCAGTGTGTATGATTTCCAATAAGTCACTCGCCCGTTCCATTGTTCCAGAGAACGGCGTTTTAGTCATCTTGCCCATGAGGCATGGTTCACATGTGTCAAGTGATTCAAAATCAAGTGACTCCAAAAGTCCATCAGCATGGAGCTTCCTCATGCATTTTACACCAATATGACCTAAACGGCAGTGCCACAAGAAAGTGGTACTATCATTATTAATTCTACATCTTTTGGCTTCAATGTTATGAACATGTGTGTCATCACTATCAAGATTCAATATGAATAAACCCCTAACATTGGGTGCATGACCATAAAAGATATTACTCATATAAATAGAACAACCTTTATTCTCTAATTTAATTGAGTAACCGTCTCGCAATAAACAAGATCCAGATATAATGTTCATGCTTAACGCAGGCACTAAATAACAATTATTCAGGTTCATCACTAATCCCGATGGTAAATAGAAAAGAGAGCGTGCCGACGGCGATCACATCAACCTTGGAACCATTTCCCACGCGCATCGTCACTTCGTCCTTTGCCAGCCTTCGTTTATTCCGTAGTTCCTGCTTTGAGTTGCAAATGTGAGCAACCGAACCGGTATACAATACCCAGGCACTACTACGAGAGCTAGTAAGGTACACATCAATAACATGTATATCATATATACCTTGTTTGTCGTTGGCCGCCTTCTTGTCAGCTAGGTACTTGGGGCAGTTCCGTTTCCAGTGACCAGTTCCTTTGCAATGAAAGCACTCAGTTTCTGGCTGGGGTCCATGCTTGGTCTTCTTTGCAGGAGTAGCAACTGCTTTGCCATCCTTTTTGGTTTTACCCTTCTTGCCCTTTCCCTTGACTTTGCCATTTTTCTTGAAACTAGTGGTTTTATTGACCATCAACACTTGATGTTCTTTCTGGATTTCAGACCCAGCGACTTTTAGCATCGCAAACAGCTCGGCGACTGACTTGTTCATCCCGTGCATGTTATAGTTCATCACAAAGCTCTTGTAACTAGGTGGCAGTGATTGAAGAACTCTATCAGTGATCGCCTCTGGCGGAAGGGCAATTCCCAACTCCACTAGACGAGTTGAATACCCAGACATTCTGAGTATATGTTCACTGATAGACCCGTTCTCCTCCATCTTGCAAGCATAGAACTTATCAGAGGTTTCATACCTCTCGATCCGGGCATTCTTCTGAAAGATAAACTTCAACTCCTAGAACATCTCATATGCTCCATGACGTTCAAAACGTCTTTGAAGTCCCGGTTCTAAGCCATACAATATTGCACACTGAACTATCGAGTAATCTCCAGTACGTGCCTCCCAAGCGTTCTTAACGTCTTTGGAGGTCATGTCTTCTGGTTGGTCACCAAGCGGTGCATCAAGGACATATGATTTTTTGGAAGCCGTGAGGATAATCCTCAGATTACGGGCCCAGTCAACAAAGTTACTTCCATCATCTTTCAGTTTAGCTTTCTCTAGGAACGCATTAAAATTCAGGGGTGCTATTGCGCGAGCCATTGATCTACAACATAAATATGCAAAGTTCACTTAGACTATTGTTCAAGATAATGAGTTTAGTTAATCAAATTACTAAAGCTCCCACTCAAATTGACATCCCTCAGGTCATCTGAGTGTCACATGATCCAAATCCACCAACTCAAGTCCGATCATCACATGAGTTGAGGTGGCTTCAATGGTGAACATCATTATGTTGATCATATCTAATATATGACTCATGTTCGACCTTTCGGTCTCTTGTGTTCCGAGGCCATGTCTGTACATGCTAGGCTCGTCAAGTTTAACCCGAGTGTTCTGCGCGTGCAACACTGACTTGCACCCGTTGTATGTGAACGTAGAGTCTATCACACCCGATCATCACGTGGTGTCTCAACACGACAAACTTTCGCAACGGTGCACACTCGGGGAGAACACAATTTTATCTTGAAATTTAAGTGAGGGATCACCTTATAATGCTACCGTCGTACTAAGCATAACAAGGTGCATAAAAGGATTAACATCACATGCGATTCATAAGTGACATGATATGGCCATGAACTTGTGCTTTAGATCTCCATCTTGAAAGCACCGACATGATCTTCATCGTCACCGGCATGACACCATGATCTCCATCATCTTGATCGCCATCAACGTGTTGCCATCGAGGTTGTCACGCCCTGCATGCTTCTACTACTATTGCTACCGTTTAGCGATAAAGTAAAGCATTACATAGCGCTTAATGATTGACACACAGGTCATACAATAATTAAAGACAACCCTATAGCTCCTATCGGTTGCCGTACTCATCGACATGCAAGTCGTGAAATTCTATACATCACATGATCATCTCATTCATCACATATATCACATCATGTAATTGGCCATATCACGTCACAACATACCCTGCAAAAACAAGTTAGACGTCCTCTAATTGTTGTTGCATGTTTTACGTGGCTGCTACGGGTTTCTAGCAAGAACGATACTCACCTATGCATAAACCACAATGGTGATACGTAATTTTCTTTTCAACCTTCTCAAGGACCGCCTTTGTCGAATCCAATCCAACTAAAGTGAGAGAAACTGCCACCCGCAAGCCATCTAGGCAACAAGTTGCGTCGAGGGAACCGTTCTCTCGTAAGCGTACGACTAATGTTGGTCCGGGCCGCTTCATCTAAACCTTTTGTGTTCTACTCGAGATCTCATCTACACATAGACCTAGCTCTGATACCACTGTAGGGGAACGTTGCATGGGAATCAAAAAATTTCCTACGCACACGAAGATCTATCCATGGTGATGAGCATCTACGAGAGGGAGAGTGGATCTACATACCCTTGTAGATCGCTAAGCGGGAAGCGTTAAGAAACGCGGTTGGTGTAGTCAAACATCTTCGCGATCCAAATCGCTGTGCGTCCCGCGATCCAATCACGATCTGTCCCGCGATCCAATCACGATCCGTCCCATGATCTGATCACGATCTGTCCCACGAACTTGATCACGATCCGTCTCACGAACTTGATCACGATCCTTCCGATCTAGTACCGAACGGACGACACCTCCGCGTTCAGCACACGTACAGCTTTATGACGATCTCCATCATCTTGATCTAGCAAGAAGGAGTGGAGAGGAAGAAGAGTTCTCCGGCAGCCTGACTGCGCTCCGGTGATGGTGGTGGAGCAATTCCGGTAGGGCTTCGCCTAAGCACTGCAGAAAACCGATCTAGAGGAGAAACTATGCACTGGAGGAACGGGTAGCACGTGGCTGTAAATTCTGTGCAAAACCCTTCTATTCCACCAGTATATATAGGAGGAGAGGAAGAGGAGGGATGGCACAGGTCTGAGCCCCTCTTGGAGTCGGCCGAAGCCAAGGGGGAGGAGTAGGACTCCTCCTCCACTCCTAGTAGGAGTAGGACTCTCCCTTTTTGCCTTTTTTCCACTCTTTTTCCTTTGGGACTCTTCCCTCCGCCACATGGGCCTGTTGTGGCTATTCCACCAGCCCACTAAGGGCTGGTTAATACTCTCCCACAGCCCATGAAGCCTCTTGGGTCGAAATACCCCTCCCGGAGGTCTCCCGGTACACTACCGATGAGCCCGAAACTTTTCCGGCGACCAAACTGGGACTTCCTATATATGAATCTTTACCTCCGGACTATGCCGGAGCTCTTTATGACGTCCAGGATCTCATTCGGGACTCCGAACAAACTTCGGTCACCACCATACATAACTCTATATTACCGAAACGTCATCAAATCTTAAGTGTGCACACCCTGCGGGTTCGAGAACTATGTAGACATGACCGAGACACCTCCATGGTAAATAACCAATGGCGGGACCTAGATGTCCACATTGGTTCCTACATATTCTACGAAGATCTTTATCTGTCGAACCACTATGTCAAGGATTCAGTTAATCCCATATGATGTTCCCTTTGTTCTTCGGTATGTTACTTGCCCGAGATTCGATCGTCGGTATCTCCATACCTAGTTCAACCTCGTTACTGGCAAGTCTCTTTACTCGTTCCGTAATACAAGATCCCGTGACCAACACTTAGTCACATTGCTTGCAAGGCTTATTGTGATGTTGTATTACTGAGTGGGCCCTGAGATACCTCTCCGTCACACGGAGTAACAAATCCTAGTCTTGATCCATGTCAACTCAACAGACACCCTCGGAGACACCTGTAGAGCACCTTTATAGTCACCCAGTTACGTTGCGACATTGGATACACACAAGGTACTCCTCCGATATATGTGAGTTACATGATCTCATGGTCATAGGAACATATACTTGACATGCAGAAAACAGTAGCAATAAACTGACACAATCATAAGCTACGTTTGTAGTTTGGGTCTTGTCCATCACATCATTCTCCTAACGATGTGATCCCGTCATCAAATGAAATCTCATGTCCATGGCTAGGAAACCTTAACAATCTTTCAATCAACGAGCTAGTTCACTAGAGGCATACTAGGGACATTGTGTTTGTCTATTTATCCACACATGTATCCATGTTTCCAATTAATACAATTATAGCATGGATAATAAACGATTATCATGAACAAGGAAATACAATAATAAACACTTTATTTATTGCCTCTAGGGCATATTTCCAACAGTCACTCCATACACCACCATGAGATAGCCAGCCAAGAACACATCTTGAGTGCCCTCGCGAAGCTCAAGCACATTGTACTAGTTCATCCACTAAAACCTCCACGTGAGGCAATCCACCAAAGCAGGAGTAGGGTATTACGCTTCGCAGCGGCCCGAACCCTGGGTAAACTGTTGTGTTCATATTCTCCCTCGTCATCGTGTGAGTTTTCTGTTGTGTTCATCGAGTAGCGAGGTAGGTCGGGCAAGGCTGCAGGAGATCTTCGCACACGCCCCTATGTTCGAATCTTAAGGGTTTTGCGGAGCTCGAAATCCGACATTTACCTTCACGAGAGGGGCCTGAACTCATACATTCGTGTGTACACCCTCGCCGTAGCTAGGGTCTGCCCTCTCCTTTCGTACCCCTATCTTCTATTATGAGACTCGTTCCCACGATAGTTGGCGCCCACCATGGAGCAGGCGTCTAAGCGACTTTCGGCGAGGTTGCATTTTTCCCCTTCGTCATGTCTTTCGACGGTGTTTTTTCCTTGGGCCAAGAGATCCGTTTCGGAGCACTCACCTTCACCACTGACGATTCAGTATGGTTCCAGGAAGCACCCCTCAACGTCGAGGCGCTCCCAATCCGCGGTGCTGCGCACTTCCATGCAAGCTCCTGCGGCGTACTTTCGCGGCAGTCGTCGACTCCGTACTCTTCGGTTCTCCCGGATGTTTGCTATTGCAAGCGATCTGGTCGCTCACGGCTCTAGCATTGGGTGAGACAAGCGACCGCCCGCCAAGTTTCATCTCCGCAGATTGCAGCGATCGAGCCCGCCGAGTCACTTCACGCGTGTTCGAATCGGACTCCGATCAGTCTGACATTCCCCCCGAGTGCGAGTGTTGCGATCCTGCAGTGGACGTTCTTATGGCTGGTTCTCATTAGAGTCCGCCGCCGGGCTTAGGCCAAGGCAGACGAGAGGCTGATGGGACATCAAATGAACAGTCGCGCTGAGATGAAGAGGTCCTTCATACGCCCATCGTCAGTGCAATTGCTAAGGCTCAGGGCTTGAAGTCTACACGCATTCGGCTCGAAGAGCTCCAGAGGGAACTCGACGAGCGCGCTTACAAGCGTCCACCAGCTCCCAGTCGACGTCAACGATAGTTGTTCCCGAGTGGTTCACAGAACAACGTTGAGGTATACCGTACTCCGGTTTTAAATGTTGTCGCAGCAGCTAGGATAGTAGATTCCATTCAGTCGTCATGTTTAGAGGCTGGTAGGGGTTTGCTGCATATCAGAGCGCTACTTGATGCAGCACAACGCCAAAATTCAGTTGTTTCTTAGTCGTGCAAAAGACTACACAATAATTCAACAAGAGCAGAGATTGTTCAGTCGACATACAGTCCTAGATTGCCTCTGCATCGCAGGGTCAGAGGTTTCCATGGGGATCAGTTCAGGGATAAGGGATAAGACCAGTTTCATCGTGATGACCACCATCGAGTGCCCACTCCTCCGTGGAGTGGTCCGTACGTGCCCCGACACTAGGACAATAGGTGCCCGTTCGGTGAGGAGCGGAATCCAGGGTTTGATGCAAGAGATGTCCTCACTCAGAGGCGAATCGACAGAGGTAGAGCCTAGAGGGATGGTTTCGACAGAGATTACCCGAGTGGCAGCAATGCTGTTATTTCTTGTCCTGAGTGCTTTAGCAGAGCCATTCGTTCTGTAGAGATTCCCCCCAACTTTAGGTTGGCGGCTGGGATAGGCAAGTTTTCTGGCGAGTCAAAGCCTGCGACATGGTTGGACGATTACCGAGTGGTGGTAACGACAACATTGGAATGAAGCATCTGTCTTTGATGTTGGATGGTTCGGCCCGAGCATGGCTGAATAGTTTGGCTCCTTCTAGCATCCATTGCTAGGAAGATCTAGCCCGAGTGTTCATCAGAACATTCGAGGGCACTTGCAAGCGTCATGTCGGTTTGATTCATTTGCAACATTGTGTTTAGAAGCCCAACGAGTCATTGAGAGATTACATTCAGCGCTGGTCCACTTTCCATCATAGAGTGGATAATGTTCCTGAGCATCAGGTTGTTTGTGCTTTCAAGGTCGGAGTGAAGTACACAGAGCTTTACCTGAAGTTGGGGCGAACAGGTGACATTTCACTAAGATGATGGAAATCGCCACTCGGTATGCCAACGGCGAAGAAGAAGACCGCCTCCACAGCGGCAAAGGAAAAGCAGTCGGCAATGATGTCGGTGGCAATTCCAGTCAGAAACAGAAGCGGAAGGCTGACCGCCCTATTTAGGCAGAGGCAGCCACTCTGGCGGCACAAGGGGATAATAAGGGGAATTCCAAGGGACAGTTCAACCCCAAGAAAGGAAAAAATTAGTTAGGAAATATTATTGTGGATTTACCGTGTGTAATCCACAAGCGGAAAGATGAAGAAGGCAATCTGATATTACCCAAGCATACCACTCGACAGTGCCGTTTGTTGATCCAGCAGTTGAAGGAAGGCCCGTCGAGTGAAAAAACCCTGAAGAGGATGATGATGAAGACAAAGAAACTTTTTCCAATGTCAACGCCACACTGATGATTTTCGCTGATGTTGAAAGCAAGAGTCGATTGAAGGTTATAAACAGAGAAGTCAACATGGCCGTGCCTACAACTCCCACATAGCTCAAGTGGTCTCAGACTGCCATCACATTTGATCAGTCGGATCATCCTGCTCATGTTGCCACCCCCGGTCGACAGGCTTTGGTGGTTGTTCCTGTTGTGGGAGGCACTCGACTCCGCGAGGTCCTAATGGAGGGAGGAAGCAGACTGAACATCCTGTATGAAGATACCCTTAAGGGAATGGGCATTCCGATGTCCCGACTCAGTGAGAGCAACATGCAGTTCCATGGAGTCATCCTAGGGAAGAAAGCCAGGTCACTCGGCCAGATTGCACTGGATGTGGTGTTCGGGAAGGATAAAAAAATTCGTAAAGAGAAATTGACGTTTGAAGTCGTGGACTTCCAAAGCGCGTACCATGCTATCCTTGGTCGACCTTCTTATGCCCGTTTCATGGCCCATTCATGTTACATGTATCTCAAACTGAAGATGTCCGGGACAAAGGGTGTGATCATGGTCACTGGCAATTGACAGAGGACTGAGGAGTGCCTCCAGCAGGGCTCCAAAATTATCAATCACCAGATGGCTATGGTTGAGCTAGAAGAGTACAAGAAAAGCGCTGACCCTGCTGATTTGTTGCATGCTAAGAAGCCTGCTTCAGAGGCAGCTTTTCAGTCGGCAGGGGAAGTGAAAAAGGTGCACATTCACCTGACGGATTCAACAGCTGCCCCGACCAACATATCAACAACACTCGACAGCAAATAGGAAGCCGAGCTCATCCAATTCCTCCGTGAGAACTGGGACATCTTCGCATGGAAGCATGCTGACATGCCGGGGGTTCCCAAGGAGTTGAGTGAGCACCGACTAAGAGTTGATCCGAAGGCCAAGCCAGTGAAAGAACATTTGTGTCGGTCGGCAGCGGAGAAGCGTAAAGAAATCGGCGAAGAAGTGGCTCATCTCCTCATAGCTAAGTTCATTCGGGAGATTTACCACTCCGAGTGGCTCTCGAATGTTATCATGGTCCCCAAGAAGGACAAGTCTCTCCGCATGTGTATCAACTTCAAGCATATCAATCGGGTCTGCACAAAATATCATTTCCCGCCCCCTCGCATCAATCAGATAGTCGACTCGACTGCAGGGTGTGAGCGTTTATCGTTTCTAGATGCATACTCCGGTTACCATCACATCCGTCTGTTTGGCCCAGATGAAATAAAAACAGCCTTCATCACCCATTCGGGTGTTTCTGATATATCACCATGCCTTTTGGTTTGAAAAATGCCGGTGCTACTATCATGCGCATGATTCAGATTTTATTACTCGACTAGATCCCTCGGAATGTCAAAGCTTACATGGACAATATTGTCGTCAAGTCCCGCAAAGGTTCTGACCTGTTGGCTGACTTGGCTGAGACATTCGCTAATCTAAGGAGATATGATATAAACTGAATCCGGCTAAATGTACTTTCGGTGTTCCTAGTGGCAAGTTACTCGGTTTTCTCATTTCCGAATGAGGAATCGACGTCAACCCTGAGAAAATCGGCGCCATTACTCGAATGAAAAGTCCCGTGCGAGTGCATGATGTTCAGAAACTCGCAGGTTGCTTGGCAACATTGAGTCAATTCATTTCTCGTCTCGATGAGAAGGAATTGCCTCTGTACCGACTGATGAAGAAGTCTGACACGTTTGAGTGGACTCCAGAAGCTGAAGTAGCGTTTGTCGAGCTCAAAGACCTGCTTTCCGCCCAGCCGGTGCTTGCTGCTCCACACAGCAAAGAGCCTTTGCTCCTGTACATCGCGACCACTAGTCAGGTCGTCAGTATGGTTCTAACTGTTGAGCGGGAAGAGGAAGTCAAGGCTTACAAGGTCCAATGCCCAGTCTATTACATTTCTGAAGTGTTGACTCCTTCGAAGCAAAGGTACCGGCATTACGAGAATCTCGTTTATGGTATCTATCCATCAGCAAACAAGGTGGCACACTACTTTCAGGACCACTCGATTTCAGTCATGAGTGATGCTCCATTATCTGAGATCCTCAACAATCGAGATGCGACTGGTCGAGTGGCTAAATTGGTGATTGAGCTCCTATAATTTCACATCAAGTTCGAAGCCAAGAAAGTGATCAAGTCTCAAGCACTGGCTGATTTGTTGGCCGAGTGGGTTGAATAGCAGTAGCCAATCCAGATTCACTCGGCACATAAGACCATGTTCTTTGATGGGTCGAAAATTTTGAATGGGTCTGGTACTGGCATGGTTTTGGTATCTCCGAAAGGAGACAAACTCAGTTATGTCCTGCAGATTCACTTTGATTCCTCCAACAATGAAGGAGAATACGAAGCACTCTTGTATGGGTTGCGCATGGGCATCTCACTCGATGTCAAGCGCCTTTTGGTTTATGGTGACTCAGATTTGGTGGTTAATTAGGTGATGAAAGAGCGGGATGTTTGTAACCCCGCTACGACTGGATACTGTAATGTTGTTAGAAAACTTGAGAAGAGATTTGAAGGTTTGAATCTTCATCATGTTCCCCGAGTGAAGAATCAAGCAGTCGGTGAGTTGGCAAAGATCGGGTCCACTCGGAGAACTGTCCCTAGAATTGTATTCTTAGAGCATCTTCATACTCCTTCAGTGTAGGAAGATCCTTTCACCGAAGAGCCCCCGCAAGCTATGAGCGTCTCTGATCTGACTGAAGTTGATGTTCCTGCAGTTATTGATCTGGTCATGGAGGTTTTTGTCATCATTCCCGACTGGACGGTGCCCTGTATTGCATATATTTTGAGGCAAGAACTCCCTGAAGATGAGACTGAAGCCCGCAAGATCGTGTGCGGATCCAAAGCTTTCGCTGTGATGGATGATCAACTATACAGAGAAAGTGTAACTGGTGTGATGCAGCGATGCATTTCCCCGGAAGAACGTCGAATGATCCAGGAAGAAATCCATTCAGGAACTTGCGGCCATCATGCGTCCTCTTGGACAATCATCGCTAAGGCGTATCGAGCTGGTTTCTTCTGGCCACGTGCCAATGAGATGGCAAAGAACATTGTTGATCACTGTGAAGGGTGCCAGTTCTATGCAAACTTGTCTCACAAACCTGCCTCTGCTCTGAAGACCATTCGCCTCGCTTGGCCGTTCGCTGTTTGGGGTTTGGATATGGTTGGTCCCTTTCAGACTGAACAGAGTGGATTTACTCATTTGCTTGTTGCAGTCGACAAGTTTACAAAGTGGATTGAGGCCAAGCGTATAAAGAAATTGAACTCTCGCAGTATGATCAAATTCATGACAGAGATAATATACCGTTATGGAGTTCCCCACAGTATTATCACTGATAACGGATCAAACTTTGACTCGGAAGAGTTCAGACACTTCTGCTTCTCCCAAGGCACTCGGATGGATTATGCATCAGTTGCACACCCTCAAACCAATGGCCAAGCTGAGCGAGCTAATGGCCTCATCCTACAAGGTCTGAAGCCTCGTCTCATGCGAGATTTGGAACATGCAACCGGAGCCTGGGTGTTTGAGTTGCCATCTGTTTTGTGGGGCTTAAGAACAACTTTTAATCGGTCTACTGGAAGAACTCCATTTTTCCTGGTATATGGAGCCGAAGTTGTCCTACCGAGTGACTTGTTTCATAACTCCCCTCGAGTGGATCTGTATTCCGAAGCTGAAGCTGAGCAAGCAAGACAGGATGGCGTGGATCTCCTAGAAGAGGAGAAAGAGATGGCTCTGATTCGGACGACTACATACCAACAAGATTTGCGACGTTTCCAGGCGAAGCACGTTAAGAGTCGGTTGTTTCATGAAGGTGATTTGGTGCTCCGAGTGGATCAACAACGTCCTCACAAGATCGCCCTAGTGTGGGAAGGACCCATCATCGTCACTAAGGTGTTGAACAACGGAGATTATCATCTCTACAACCTCAATAAGAAGATCGACGAGCCGCGAGCCTGGAATGCAGATTTACTCCGTCGTCTCTATACGTGAAAACAGAGTTCTATTGATGTAATAAAAGTATTTCGGACAGTGTTGTTTATGCAAGTATGACTTCCGTAGTCTTTCGTCGATTCCGATCGCTCAATTTCACATTTGGGAACACTCCGAGTGTCGAGCGATCCTCACACTTAGGGGCTTAGTTGCGAACATGCTTTCGCCTAAGTTAAAATCCTTGCTGAGTGGATAGCAGTCCATTCACTCGGTAACTTAGCTACGAACTAGTATTCATCTAAGTTTAAAATCACTCCGAGTGTCGAGCGATGATCACACTCGCGGGCTTAGCTGCGAATATGCTTTCGCCTAAGTTAAAATCCTTGTCGAGTGGATAGCAGTCCATTCACTCAGTAACTTAGCTACGAACCAGTCTTCGTCTAAGTTTAAAATCACTCTGAGTGTCAAGCAATCCTCACACTCCAGGGCTTAGCTGCGAACATGCTTTCACCTAAGTTAAAAACTTTGCCGAGTGGATAGCAGTCCATTCACTCGGTAACTTAGCTACGAACTAGTCTTCGTCTAAGTCTAAAATAACTCCGAGTGTCGAGCAAGCCTCACACTCGGGGGCTTAGCTGTGAACAAGCTTTTGGCTAAGTTAAAAACTTTTCTGAGTGGATAACATTCCATTCACTTGGAAACTTAGCCACGAACCAGTCTCCGTCTAAGTTCTAAATCACTCCGAGTGTCAAGCGATCCTCACACTCGGGGGCTTAGCTGCGAACCAGCTTTCGCCTAAGTTAAAAACAGATTCAGTCAAGCAAATGATTGAAAAGAAATGCAGATAAATTCAAAGGTTTCGACCCGAATAAAAGTTTGCTCGCAAGCAAAGGTACTCAGGCTTAAGGCCTGAATGAAGTTTTACGACCAATGCATTTCCACTCGGCATTCCGAGGCAAATAAAGTTTTTTACTACGAATAAAGTTCTTTAAGCACCAGACAAACTTGCTGGTTCCACGAAGTTGTCTAAGTCGATCCCTTCTGCGGTCCGAGTGGCTACGTCGGTGAAAGTCTCCATGAAGTCCTCGAACTGAAGTTTTTTTGTGTTCATCACTCTGAGGTCCTTCAACATGTCCTCCCTTTCTTCCTTCCAATGGAATCTAACAAGTGAAAGCGCCACATCGGCTCCACAGCAGGCAGATGACTTTTCCATGCTTGCACTCGAATGGGGATCTCGTTGAGACGAGTCATCATGGATGCAAGATAAGTTTGGAGAGTGTCTTCAGTCCACAGTTCCTTGTCAATCTTCTGCAACGCAAACTTCGGTCGAATGATGTATGCTTGAACACCTTGAAGACGTACGTTGAGGCGGAACATGTTCATGTCCACAGCATCTCCAACACGTGACTTCGTAGGATCCATATTGGGCTTGATCTCTTTAGTTTCTTTTTCAAAGTCCTACCAGAATTCTATATGGAGAGAGGAATGGAAAGATGGTTACATTACTAGCCTATTGGAATTGAGTAAATTTACTCGACAAGGGAAGTTACCGTCAAGCATGATGAACATCTTCTTCGTGAATTCCCCCAAGTGATTCTCTAGTCCCTGGATCCTCCTAGTCAGTTGGTGAGTCTTCTTGATCATCTCACTCCGTTCTAGTTTCAGCTTGGAGTTTTCTTCCTCTATCTTCTTGGTGGCAGCAAGTTTCTTCTCAGCAGCTTCATCTTTTTCCTTCGCCACCTTTTGAGTGTCAGCAAGCGCCCTGTCCTTTTCCTCCAGCGCTTTCTTCATGGTATCTAAAGAAATAGCATTGTTGAGTCGTGCTTGGGGTAGATGATTTTCATAGCGCACGTATGTTCGAGTGAGAGAACTCGGTTCAAAGGATGGAAAGTGAGAGTAAGAATGCATTGGGTCGACAAAGATTACCTCCCATAGTCCTCAGATCAGTCCGCGCATGTTCTAGGCTATTCTTGGAGACCTTCAGATATAATCGCAGCTGGTTCCTTTCCTCCTCCAAGTCCTTGTACTCGGTAACAAGTTCACAAGCTCTCTGAAATCAACAAAAAAACTGTTCAGTCGACATGGAAATTCCTCCGCTCCCGAGTGGAAAGGGTCAAGAATAGTCGACCGGATGACGTTCCCCCACCTCACCCCACACTCCTGAAATAGCGTCATATCATGGTTGATGAAATGATTTCCATGAAACCTGCGTCATATCATGGTTGATGGCAATTATATCCTTGAAACCTAGAAGGTAGCTTCCGAGTGGTGCCACTAAAGCAAAGAGTTCACTCGACAAGTCGAGTGGCAAGTGTACTCCGCGTACGACAAAGAACACTGAGTTCAAGTTCTTAAAACTACTGCTCATCGTCAACGATCAACAGTAGTCTCAGGGACTACACCTAGTGGGTGCACTCAGCTTGCCCCCATGTCACGCCCAAGATGCGGTCCTATCCTTATTTTGGCACGACGGCCTCGACAGGGATAGAAGTGCATCTCGATGCGTTCGCAAGAATGGATGTCATTACAAGTACATGTACAGAAGAGATGAGTATATGGAATTGGCTTACACTCGCCACAAGCTACATCAGAGTCACATCAAAACAAAACATACTCAAACATCATACAGAAGAGCAGGGTCCGGCTACGGATGAAATCAAACGATAAAATGGCATCCACCCTTGCTATCCCAGGCTGCCGCCTGGAACCCATCCAAGATTGATAAAGAGGAAGAAGAAGAAGAAGAAGAACTCCAAGTCAAATCAAGCAACGCGCTCATGTCAAATCATCGCATTACTTGTACCTGCAACTGTTGTTGTAGTAATCTGTGAGCCACAGGGACTCGGCAATCTCATTTCCAAGGGTATCAAGACTATTAAAGCTTAATAGGTGAGGTATGGTTAAGTGGCGAGGCTGTAGCAAGCGACTAAGCATTTATTTGAGTGGTTAACTTACGAGTACAGAAAGTAAAGTATGATGGTCTACGCATAATGGACGTGAACTAGTAATGATCACTAACTGATCCTGAACACCTACTTACGTCAATCATAACCCCACCATGTTCTCTTTCGGATAAGAACTCATGAAAAGAGACAGTCACGGTTACGCACACAATTGCTGTATTTTATTAGAGTTTACTTCAAGTTTGCTATGACCGGGTGTTAAACAAAGTATCCAAGTTTGCCACATAACCGCGGGCATGACTTCTCGAAAAGATTTAACCCTGCAGGAGTGCTCCAACTTATCCATCACAAATTAACCACACAAAGCGGGAATAACCTCAACCATGGATCTCGTGATCTTCCTAGGCAATTCCAAGGAAATCCCACACCTCGAGATAGCCCAAAGAAAATCAGAGTTCCTCACTCAAGACGTTCGAGAAAGGTAAAACAAATCCAGCAAGGCCTCCCGACGTGTCGACGATCCCGATAGGAGCCGTGTATCTCGTTCTCAGGACACGGCGGATAAGCTAGTATATGGTGGCCTGATAGAAATCTCCCAAGTTGCCCTGGGTTGGCTCCGCACAGTGCTCTAGTTTGGACCAACACTCATGAGGAGCACTGGCCCGGGGGTTGATTAAATTATCCACGGGGTCCGGAAAATCCCCTATGCAAGTTCATTACTTATTAGGCAAATATAGTACCAATGTTGGGCCTTGCCAGACAAGTTTTATTCCAACCCGAAAATCAAGGGGGTCCCCATAACAACCCCGAGCATGTTAGGAGCGCTCATTTATGGAACATAACACCGGTGCACAAGTAACTAGGGGCGGCAAGAGTGGAACAAAACACCAAGCATAAGGCCAAGCCTTCCACCTTTACCAAGTATATATGTGCATTAAATTAAATAGCAGCAATATTGTGATATAACAAAAGAAGGTCCATGTTGACACATGGAAGCAATAGCACCTGCAGCTAGAAACGCTATAAGAAGGGCTGAGAAGCGGTAACATAGCCAAACAATGGTTTTGCTGGGATGTGGAGGGGTTATAGGCTTTTCATGGCAATGTTGGGAGGCCTATCAAACAAGTGGTAGGTAGCGTGACATAACGATAAAAAGAAAAGACAACTAGCATGGCAATGATAGTAATGGTATCCAAGGAAATGAGTCATCCTGCCTGAGATCCCACTCAGAAGAAGACCGAGTCCATGAAGAAGACGAGCCAACGTAGTCGAACGAATCCTCACACTCCGAACACTTTCGGAACTCTATCGAGAAGAAGCAATCCGAAACAAAAAATCAACACAAGATACACCACAACATATGCAAAACATGATGCACAAACAAATATGATGCATGTCCGGTTTAATATGCAATGCATGACAATTCACAACAATCAAATACTACACATTAAGTGAAGCTCAATATGCAACGAGTTGCATATTGACGAAACTCCACATTCGAATTATTTGGTTCACTCTTGTTAGGTACACGACAATATTAAATGTTGTTAAATATGGCAAGAGGTGAAGCATAAGTAAACTACACTATATAGGCATCTTAAATGAGGCCGGAACAACTTATAGCATTTCCGAAATGACCCCATATGTTAATTTCGAAATTGGTTCAGATCTGAACTAAACACATTTTATATTTGTTAAACAACAGAATAAAGTATACCATGTTATTCTACACGTCATTCTAGTCGATTTACATATATAGAACATCTCAAACGGAGCTACGGTCTAAAAGATATGAGCAACACAAGATGCACATGTCATGAATGCAAATGCATGGAAAATTCAATCACAAACATTTCAAATCATGAATGCAGAAAGTTATTATGAAACTACATGAGATTCTAAGCAAGTTTCATATATGGAATGACCGAAACGGAGCTACGGTTCAACCACAATCAACAAAACAAGTTTTAGTTGAAATCTGCCAAAAAACAGCAACATGGCATTTTGCACACATGAAAACAACAAGTTACAAGATCCTAAAATGCACAAACTAAGCATGGGGTAGTAGCATACGACACATACTTCATTTCATCTTCATATATCATATACAAAACATGCATGGATCACATGGTAGGAAGCTCACAAGAAGGCTACTTGATAACAGTTTCAGACTTAAGTGAAAATAGCAGTTTTTGACAGTGCAGTTTTATCACGAAGGCATATTGACAGCAGTAAAACTATATGCTACAAATCATATTATGGCATGAAACTTAACAGCATATTAAAGGACAATATAAACTACAAATAACTCCATTACACCTACCACAAAAGAGTTCTAGATCACTAGCAAATCACATGGCAAGACAACAACAAAGTATAACAGATTCCAGACTTGGAAATATTTTGGACCCTCAAAATAGCAGAATTTTTATAGCAAGTTAACAACATCAAAACAACACCTAAACATGCATTTCTATGACAAGCAAAATGTCCATGGGCTAGGGCACATATCAAAGAGCATTTTTCATGTTGAAAATTAATTCAAAACATGCATGGATTAAATCACACGAAAATGACAAAAGGGCATCACGTCATAAATGACATGCACATAAACATGCTCAAATGATAAAACTAAATGCATAGATAATTTCTATGAATTTTCTACCCCGACAACATACATAATATGCCTAGGTTCATGTAGAGAATTAATCACAACTAATTATGCGAGTATTAGGCCTAATCACGTTATAACAAATCTTTAATGCAAATTAAATGCAACCATCATGCCAACAATTTTATCATGCATGAAAATACGGTGCAAATGAGATGGACATTTTTATTATATGATTTTCTTAATTTCGATGCACGGTTAAATAATTATGAAAATGCAATTACATGGCAATTATGCAAAAGGACATGTTAAATATGTTAGGCATGGATGCAAATGGCATATTAATAATCTACACAATTTTCTAACCATCTTACATATTAAAATTATTTTGAAACGATGCACGGTTAAATAATTATAGACGTTTTTAAATCGCAAAGGCCTAATAAATAAAAAAACACAAAATGGCGGGGGGGGGGGCTGCTCACTTGGGCCGACATGGGCCGGCTCGCCAGGGGAGCTGGCGCGCTGGTGGGCCGGGGCGAGGGAGGCAACGGACGCGGCCCACCACGGGCGAGCGGTCAACGAGGGCGTCGCGCTCCTCCCCTCGGTCTCTCCCGAACGGGAGGCCACAGCGGCACAGGCTGGCAGCGGGAGGCGGTTGGCTCCGGCGGGGAGGGACGGGGTCCGGCGGGGGAGATCCGGCGACGGCGGGCCGGATCGGCCGGAGGGAGGCCGGCGGGAGCTGCGGCGGCGGCGACGACCTGCGAAGAAGAGGGCGGCCGGGGTGAGAAGGGAGAGGAGAGGAGAGGAAGGAGAGGGAGAGGGCGGCGGCGCGGCCAGGTCCGGCGACCTGCGGGGCTCCGGCGACGGCGGCTGCGACCGGCGACGGCCAACGGGCCGGCTGCGGGAGCCACGGGGACGAAGCGGGAGCGCGGCCATGGGAGCTCAGGAGCTCGCGGCGGCTTCGCTCGGGCCCAGATGGGCTTGGGCGGGCTCAGATGGGCTTCGCCGGGCCTAACGGCTGGAGGAGGGAGAGGAGCTAGGTTGGCATGAGATTCTAGGGGATTAGGGCGGCTGCCCAATTAGGAAGGGCAGAGGGCTATATATAGGTTTCGGGGCTAGGGTTAGCTGACGTTGTCTGTTTTCGGACCGTCGGGTGTCGACTCGACGGACCGGAAGCGGAGAGGGGCTACGGTGGCTGTGCAAAGAGGCTAAGTGGGGAAGAGAGAGAGAGAGAATGGTGATCCGTGGCAAGAATTTTGAAACACCGAGAAACGTCCGACGATAACCGATAACCTCACTGCTACGACTGTCCAACGGGGCATCAAACGAACTCGGAACGCGACGAAATTTGACAGGCGGTCTACCTAGACTATAACAAGACCGCACACCAAGTTTCGACCCAATCCGAGATTATTTAAATGATGCCGCGGGCGCGTGCGTGTGTGGTTGGTCTCGAAACAGGCAACGGCAAGAACAAAGAGAACCGGCGACTACGAGCGGATGCAGGCTTTCAAAAACATGTGATGATGCAATGCATATGATGCGATGATGAATGCGACAACCATACGAACACATGACGAGAACGGAAATAAAAGGGGAATCTTCTAGAATCTTTTGGAACGTCGGTCTCGGCTGTCACACCCCATTGGTTCATAAATCACTCGACAAGGTCTGCCCTGTCTGAGCATGCGATGGCCTCTATTAGACCCCTGCTGATGCAAGCACTCGACGGTGGTCTTAGGGCCTACACCTAGTGGGTGAACTCAGCGTGCCCCCACTGGCTCTGCTAACACTCGGTCTGTTGAGTGGCAGGAAATAAAAAAATATGCGCAAGCATGTGAATATCGTCTTTGTTAAGCCCCTCGCCAGTGCAAGCACTCGACGCCGGTCTCGAGAACTACACCCAGTGGGTGCACTCAGCGTGCCCCCACTGGACCTTTTATCACTCGATCTGTCGAGTGGTGTCCAAAGCAACTCTAAGACACCTGCCGATGTCATCACCATTCGAGAGCGGTCTTGGGGACTACACCCAGTGGGTTCACTCAGCGTGCCCCCATCGGACCAAAATCTACTCGACTAAGACATGATCTATTCAAGTGGAGAACGTGCAAATATTCTATAAAAGGAAGACACCCAGTGTGTGTATAATCAAGAAAGACAAGCATTCAATTGGAAATGTACTTACAATCGCACTTACTCAGACGTTGGTGCGAAGCGCCACGCTGACATCATAAACTAGCTTGCTGGCCTCGTACGCCTCCTTGGTGTGCAGCATTATTTGCTCCGCCTGGATCATGGCTTCCTTAACAGCTCCGGTTTGGTCTTCCGGGATGTGGTGCAGTGGAAAGGCAATCACCGGCTGAATCATTGTTGCGGCTGGAGTAGCTGAGGTGGTCTGGAGTTGTCCAATTGGTTTTGAGGCCACGATGGTCGAAGCAGCTAGTGGAGCACTCAACAACGGAGCCGCGAGCTCAGTTCGGGCTCGGGATGAGTCGCCTACCCCATGGGATGACGCTGCCTCCGACATCTGAGGCGTTTGTGCTGATGGTGTTCTTCGGGCGCATACGCGCGGAGTGCTTAAGGTTACACCTTCGACCCCTGTACCCCGAGGTGGTTCTTCATCGTCCTCCAATCGACAGCATTAGATTATTCAATCGGCAAATTATTTTCAAGAAACAGAGTTGAATGAAGATTTGTTTTACCTTGTTGAGAAGTGGACGTGTCGGCAGTGTCCACATCCATTTGCTCCTCTTCGTCCCGTGGAGGCAACATCACTGAGGTAGCGGCTTTGGTAGACCAAATTCCAATCGGTCAACAATAATTTGAAGTCCAACACAACAGTGAAAAAAGAAAGTGAACACTTTCATTGAGACAATGGGTACAGCGATTTTCATGTGGGGCAAAGCTTTCTGAGGCTTCGACGCGTAGGGCTTGGATTGCTTTGCGGCTCTTTGACATGACTCGACTGTCGAGGTTTGTTCCCGCTTCAGGCTTCTCTCACTCGACACCAGGGCCTTGCTTGGAGCAGTTGCGGGGTCCTGGCGCAGCTTGGAGCGATTCTCAGTACACGGAGGAGACTTGACTTCTTCTTCTTCCTTGCTGAGCACTCATAATCATCCTCACTGTCATCAGCGTAATTGACATCCATGCTGCCGCCCTCGCTCTCCACTCCATCTTCGGGCTGATTCCCGTTTGGCATGGGCGAGTACATGTTCGTCAATTCCTACAAGATTCAAACATCAAAGTCACTCAACCGAAAATTCAACCACTCGATAGAATAGTAGGCAGTCGACGAAGATATTATTTACAAGATTTGTTGGCAGATGGTCAGCAGAATAAGGCTTGATCCTCTTGGCTCCCAAGGGATTGTCGTAGGCTCCAGTGACGCTCCGAAGCCATTGCTCGACAGTTTTCTGTGGGACTTCCTCTGGGTGCGTTCGATTCGTGTCTTCCGGGCCAGAGTAACGCCACATTGCAAGGTCCCTTGCCTAGAGGGGATGGATCCATCGACTGAGAAATGTCTCCATAAGGTCCAAGCCAGTCACTCCGCCACGGACAATGGCGACTACGCCATCCACTAAGATCCCCACCTAGACCTTTTCCCCCTCTAGCACTGTAAAAGATTTGGGAACGGCGGGTCGATCTAACGTACAAGGGGAGAGACTAGTCAACATGTTGGGAGATGCTACATCTTTGTAATAGAACCAAGTCGACTGCCAACTCCTAGCTCTCTTTTGAACCCCCAAGCCACCGCCTAATTGGATGACATGGGTTTTATCATCCTCAGGGTTGGCCTTCTTGACCGACTGAGATCTGATGGTGAAGATGTGTTTGAACAGACCCCAATGGGGAGGACAACCCAAGAAACACTCACACATGGTGATGAAAGCAGAAATATAAGAGATGGCATTCGGAGGAAAATGATGGAGCTGGGTTGTGAAGAAATTCAGAAACCCTCGGAAGAAAGGATGGGGGGCATGGAGAAACCTCTCTCGACGTGGGTGAGGAGGAGGACTCGCTCATGTTCTCCCTCCGAAAGCTTCCACGAACCTTCCGCCATGAGCCCGTTGACAACGAGGTTCTCAACGTCCGCGGTGGTGACCATCGACGGGAGAAAATCCCACTGGATCCACCCCGATGGCGCGGTGAACCACGTGGTTGATGGCTTCTTGGCCTTGCCCTTCGCGGCCCCCTTCTTGGCACACTCCAGCTTCTCAGTCTTTCCTATCATCATCGCGGCAGAGGCGGTCGTCGAGGCAGAGCAGAGAAGTGTGATGAGAGCGGGAGAGGCGGAGGAGGAGAGAAGATTTGGGGGAAGAAGACTGTGCAGACCGCGGCACGGTGGGATGTTATAATCTGTCGAGTGTCTCCTGACTGGTGGGCCCGCTAAATCCCCGCGTATCTCGACTGCGGGAGTCGCGCGGTACGTGGCAAAATGTGCGGCGCGTGAATCGAGGTGTCGTGCTCCCACTTGCCCTAGTCGTGGCGTCATCATCGCGGATGCGCGCGCTTCCCAAATTTTCTAATCCCGTGGAATCTGGGTCTGATAGCGCGACTCTTCACGTCTGAAGATCCTTTCCAGTCACTCGAAACATAATTGATACTTAGAATTCATTTGGACATTTCAAGGTAGAATTGATCCGGGCGAATGACAAAGATTTCAATCGACGCAAATTTCATTGAAGCCCCGAAGTTCATTCAGAAGTTTTGATGCCTTGTCAAAGCTGGCATTGATCTCCCTTTCTCACTCGAACCTCGATCCATTCGGGGGATAATGACGAGGATATGTATCTAGGATAGGGTCCTAGGCCTGACCTACATTGCTACCGAAGGACACTTTATTGGAGGACTTAAAGATTACAAAGGAAGTTCCGACTAGATTCTCCATGATTCTCAAGTCACTAGACATCCAATCCAATTGGCATCTTCTCCCTCCACTCGACAATCACCTGTCACACAGAAGACCTCGCTTACAGTCGATGCCAGAAGACCAGAAGCCACCCCAGGGAGGCCTACACGCAGGCGTTAGGCCAGTCGTCATTAGTGGCAATTATGATTTACGTTACCAGTAACGCTCGTCTTTATACCCACGATCGGACCCTTGGATGCCTAACACTTATGAGGGGCAGCGTACTCTATATAAACCGTCTCTTCCCTCTGGCACAAGGGTTCACAACCTCTGTAACTCATAATTTCCAGATGACAAGAGCTCCTGAGCACTGAGACGTAGGACTGTTACCTCCACGAGAGGGGCCTGAACTCATACATTCATGCATACACCCTCGTCGTAGTTAGGACTCTGCCCTCTCCTTTCGTACCCGTATCTTTTATTGTCAGACTCATTCCCACGATAGATGACACCACTTGTTCGGCACGGGTGGGACGACGCTGGCTCATCCCTGGGCAATTTGATCAGGCGATGCTGAATCCCTCGAGGCGACCGATGTGAGAAACAAGTTCCCATGGCAATTGGACCGCCACGAGCCGTTTATATCGAATGAGACGACGACGTCGGCTTGCCGAAGTGCTATCATAGCATGACCTCTGTTAATTTTCTTGCATACATAAACCAGGGCAAGAAGGAAATAATAATAAAAAATTCCTTTATATAATTTACTTATGCAAAATATATAATTTGAGAAATATGTCCTGAATGTCGAAGTCGATTTCAATGCAGGGCGCCGGCGTGTCGCGGCGAAGGCGTGAGAAAGCCCAAATTCGCAGGAGGTCCGAGTTCCAGATGCGTCGTTTGTCCGAGTTAGCAGATGATGCAATTAGTAATCGGATTAACTCATCACGGGAATGCTACTTCTCATTGCTAGGATCACTGAATCCATAACGTGACGCATGCACGGAAGAGAGAGAACTACCAAAAAGCTGTGACATGCTAAATAAAATAATATATAGGGAAAGGGCTGGAATAACTCCCTGTGCATGAGTAGCTCCGGTAGGCCGGGGCGGTGCATCCTCAGCGCTCCGGGACTTCCCGTGCGGGCTGGCAGTTCGGCCGCCAGGCCTCCTGCCGTCGTGCCTCTAGGCACATGTCGCCGTCTCGCGTTGGTTTATCTATTTATAAGATAGGATAAGTAGGAATATAACACTTGATTCGAGTGTGTGGTCAAAAGGATTGATCTATAAAGGATTGATCTATCCAGATGTCCATAAACTTCGGACACAGGCCGAACTCATGCTGCTATCTCGCCCCTGTGCTGATCTATGTCCGGATCCAGGTTGGTCTTGCACGCAACACGCACATCGGCTGCCTCGGCCAGGGACGTTTTGTCTTCATGCCCGTGGTTGGCTTCAGCTTTTACGTGATGGTTTGTCGAACTAGCAGCAACAACCGATCTTGTAGGCACCGATCCCGTCCGATCGAATCGAGACAGCTGAGAGATGGACGAACACGGGCGCAGCAGCTGGCCAACATCGCTGTAGCTCGTCGGTGATCTCGTAAGACTGCAAGCCAAAAGTAATAACAAATAATAATAATAATGATATGTATTTTAAACAGAATCTTTGCATAATGAATTTGTGCAAAGCAAATTATTGAAGATAGGTAGCCTGACGTGGAGGTCGATGTCGAGACAAATTGTGAGCGTGACATGACAATGCTCTGATGAAGTCTACATGACAATCTGAGTTACGACCACGGTATCCACCGAACCGCAGGCAGTAAACTGGCAGGAGTGATAATTCATCAGTTTGAGAGACCCGCATACAGAGAATAACACTGATTTATTTGTTCAGCAGTCGATGTAGCAATCCCAGGAAACACATGTGGACGTTCATGAATTTGGTCCTGCAGGCGGGTGCTAGCCGAGCTACTAGTGAATCATCATGGGCTGTTCGAATTGGCCAATTAATGAATCATCATGGGGGTCCTTGGCCCGATCCACTGGTCGGGAGACGACGTGGTGAGTACCCTCTAGTCCAGGACACCGTCACTAGTAATACTGACATTTAACATTATTGTAAAACTAACATTTGTCAAATTTTGCAAGAACAAAATCACTATTACGTTGCAATTTTGCAACTAAAATTCAATAAACATAGATTTCATTCATAGATTAAGCAATGGTCTTTGTACAAAAAAGTCCAACTTGATAGCTGAAACGAACAAACCTTCCCCCAATTATTGTGAACCACGTACTAAAATAGCTAGTTTGACTATATACTAGCTAATTAAAAGTATGTGATACAATTCAACCATATATATAGTTAGATGAATTGAAAAAATAGCCCCTAAATACTAGTACGAGGGGGCTTTGTACTACTTCTAGCAGCCTCACCTCTGTCGAGCGCATTTAGTAAGAGGCGGAGGAGAAGGAGTGATAACCCACAAGTATAGGTGTCGCAACAGTTTTCGAGGGTAGAGTATTCAACACAAATTTATTGATTCGACACAAAGGGAGCCAAAAAATATTCTCGAGTATTCGCAGCTGAATTGTCAATTCAACCACACCTGAAAGACTTATTATCTTCAGCAAAGTATTCAGTAGCAAAGTAGTATGGAATCAACGGTAACAGTAGCAAAATTACAGTAGCAATTTGATAGTGATGGTAACAATAGCAACGAAGAAGTAACTTAGCAAGTATCAATATGTGGAAAGCTCGTAGGCAATGAATCGGTGATGGATAATTATGTCGGATAGCATTCATCATGCAAGAGTTATAACATAGGTTGACACAGAACTAGCTCCAATTCATCAATGTAATGTAGGCATGTATTCCATATATAGTCATACATGCTTATGGAAAAGAACTTGCATGACATCTTTTGTCCTACCCTCTCGTGACAGCGGGGTCCTAATGGAAACTAAGGGATATTAAGGTCTCCTTTTAATAGAGAACCGGAACAAAGCATTAGCACTTAGTGAATACATGAACTCCTCAAACTACGGTAATCACCGGAAAGAATCCCAGTTATTGTCACCCTGGGGGATGCGGATCATAACTCGTAATAGGTGTCTACAACTTACAAGATAGGATCAATAACACATATATCATGAAAACATAATAGGTTCAGATCTGAAATCATGGCACTCGGGCCCTAGTGACAAGCATTAAGAATAACAAAGTCATAGCAACATCAATCTCAGAACATAATGGATACTAGGGATCAAACCCTAACAAAACTAACTCAATTACATGATAAATCTCTTCTAACCCATCACCGTCCAGCAAGGCTACGATGGGATTACTCTCGAACGGTGGAGAGCATCATGGAATTGGTGATGAAGGATGTTTGGTGATGACGATGGCGTCAATTTTCCCTCTCCGGAGCCCAAAACGGACTCCAGATCTGGTCTCCCGAGGAATAACAAGAGGTGCCGGTGGCTACATATGTGAAATGTGACGAATTCTTCTCTCTGATTTCCCCCCTCCGCGAATAAGGTTATATGGAGCTCGAGAGGAGGTCGAAGGAGCCACGAGGGGCCCACAAGCCTGCTAGGCGTGGCCAGGGGGTTAGTCGCACCTAGCAGGCTTCTGGCCTACAGGTGGCCCCCCTCTGGTAGATTCTTGCACAAGTAATTTTTATTAAATCCAAAAATATTCTCCGTAAATTTTCAGGATGATCCGAGAACTTTTATTTCTGCATAAAAATAACACCAAGGCAATTCTGCTGAAAACAGTGTCAGTCCGGGTTAGTTCCATTCAAATCATGCAAATTAGAGTCCAAAATAAGGGCAAAAGAGTTTGGAAAATTTGATACGATGGAGATGTATCAACTCCCCAAAGCTTAACACATTGCTTGTCCTCAAGCAATTCAGTTGATAATCTGGAAGTGGTAAAGAAAAACTTTTACAAACTCTGTTTGATTTTGTTGTTGTAAATACGTCACACTCATGTTCAGATTTTCAGCAAAGATCATGGACTAACCACGTTCACAATAACATTTAGGTCTCACATTTACTCATATCAATGACATAATCAACTAGCGAGCAATAAAAATAACTCTCGGATGACAACACTTTTTCAAAACAATCATGATACAATATGACAAAATGGTATCTCACTAGCCCTTTCTGAGACCACAAAACATAAATGCAGAGCACCTCTAAAGAACAAGGACTGACTACACATTGTAATTCAGGATGAAAGAGATCCAGTCATGCTCATACACCATATCAATTAACATCAAAGCATACAAATGACGATGGTGCTCTCTAACTGGTTCTTTTTATAAGAAGATGATGACTCAACAATAAAGTAAATGGAAAGGTGCTTCGCAGAGGGAAGCATTGATTTGCAGAGGTGCGAGAGCTCGAGTTTTTAAAATAGAGATAAGTAATGATTTTTGAGCGGTATGCTTTCATTGCTCACATAACGACCAAGAGGTTTTCAATATCTTCCATGCAAGATACATTATAGGCGGTTCCCAAATAGAATGATAAAGTTTTTACTCCCCCTTCACCAATCAGTCACACTCCACGGCGAGCCGAATCCACAGGTACTGTCCATACAAACACAATATTCCTCCTTAGTACAAGTGAAGGCTAGCAAAAGACTGGGGAGCGACCAACTAGAGAGCGACACACTCATCAACATGCTTTGATATTAACCAACATTGAATGCAAGCATGAGTAGGATATAAATCACTATGAATATAAATATCGTGGAGGCTATGTTGATTTTGTTTCAACTACATGCATGAACATGTGCCAAGTCGAGCCACTTGAATCGTTCAGAGGAGAATACAATCCCATCATACTACATCACAACCATTTTAATATGCATGTTGGCACCCAAAACAAACCATTATCCACTCTTAGCTAATTAAGCGTGGCATGAATAACTATAATCTCTAACTGTCATTGCAAATATGTTTCACCCATGATGAACTGGATTCGGAACGATGAGGTAATCATATTTACAAAAGCAAGATAGGTCGAGTTCATACCATCTTTTCTCCTTCTCAATCTTTTCATCAAATATTGTCATTTTTGCCTTTCACTTGCACGACCGAACGATGTGGATAATAATAAGAGTGCACGTGCATTGGATTAAGCTGGAATCTCCAAACAAAAACTCAAAGTAGAAGACAAGGTAACATGGGCTCTCTAATAGGTAAACAATAATGCATACGAGAGCCACTCGACATTTTCATTGTGGTCTTCTCCTTACGACCCAAAGAAGGAAAAATCAAAACATGAACGAGAAAAACTATTTACACGGGAAAGCTCCCAACAAGTAAAACAAGAATGAAAAATCTTTTTGGGTTTTCTTTTTAGTGCTACAACTAAGCAACTGGAAATAAAGCTAAAACTAGTTTTTTTTGTGTATTTTTCTCAAAGTTAATTAAACACACAAGAAGAAAGCGGAACAAGGAAATAAACTACCATGGATAGTACAATGAAAGACTATGAGCACCGACTATTAAGATGAGTGTGTGAACATAGATATAAAGTCGGTGAGAAATACGTATTCCCCCAAGCTTAGGCTTTTGGCCTAAGCTGGTCTATGGCCATAGCTGGCCCTAATAATATCTGAAGTCATAGTTGGGGTTGTACTCGGCTACGACGGTTACAGCCCGAATGACTGCAGCGTGAAGGCGAGCTGATTCCACGCTCCTCTCGTACTCGTCTTCCTCCTCTCTGGTTATAATGTATCTCCGTTTTTCCTGAAAGTTAAAGAAGGCAGGAGCAGGAAGGGTAACATGGAGAGCACGCTGTCTGTCAAAATTTAGTCGATACTAGAGAGATTGTTCGTTCCTTTCGAGAAACTGAAAATGTTCCAAAGCCTCATAATCAAGAAAAAAGGTGGTAACTCAATATCATTTCCACCAAAGAAATCTCCATCCTTAGCATTATTATGCAACCTTCTAGAAATAACGTCCCCTAAGTTATATTTCCTTTCGCCCATTACCGCACTCTTAAGAATACTAAGATCGGTTGCACAAAGGTGGCTATGCTCAGTTTTACCGTTAATACATCTACTTATGAATAGAGCAAAATAATGTATGGCAGGAAAGTGAATGCTCCGCATGGTAGCCTGTGTAATATTTCTAGTTTCTTCGACGGTAATGCTAGCAAGAAGATCATTATACTAAGTTTTGTGTGGTCACTGTAACTTCCCCATTGTGGAATTTTGCATGCATGATTAAAATCCTATATGTCCAAAGTATATGATTTGTCATAAAGGTCAAATAGAACGAAACGTTTATTACGATTGAGCAAAAATTCAAACCTCCTCACGAAAGAATCTGTGAGTTGATAGTATTGCTTGCATTTGTCTGACATGAATTGCTCAAGGCCGGCATTTCTTGTGTACGCGTAAAATTCATCCTTGAAATAGATATCACTCGTGAATTGATCTGATGGCCATTCACAAGGTCGTACTTGTGCTTCCCTCGATGGTTCAAGGTTGGGCTCACGTATCTCAAGTCTCGGGGCCTTCTTGCTCGATGAACCCACTTAAAACACCCTCCTCAACATTTTTTCTTTTTCTGAAAAATTCTGAAATTTTTAGTGACTCAAAATAACGGTGCACAAAACTCAACAAAACTCATAGCAACTACTCCCTCTAGTGCCTAGAGGCTATATCATGCATCAAAACTACTTGGGACCATATAAATTTGACATGCAAGCTCAAGAACAAGGTCACCATACCAGCAGAAATTTGCAATATATAAAGCACTAGAACAAAAACTAATCGGGCCATTGGAGGAGTCACATACTGAGGAACAATCTCCCAATACAGTTTTGCGAATGAAACTTTGCACAACAAGATCGAAAATGGTAGCAAAATGAGCTAGAACACGGGTTTGAGCAATGATGGGATTTTTTTCTTGAGGAAGATGAAGTGAACGGGTGCTGGAATAAGTGAACGGGGGCACATGGGACCCACAAGCCTGCTAGGCGCTGCTAGGGGGTGGTCGTGCCTTGTGGGCTTGTGGCCCACTGGTGTAGCCCCTGCAGTGTGCTCAATGCCAGAATTTTTTAAATGTTCTAGAAAAAATCATACTCCATTTTCAGGGCATTTGAAGAACTTTTATTTTTAGGTCACTTTTTTATTGCATGGGAAACTCAGAAAACAGAAAAATAAAACCATTCTTACTTAATTTAATCTAACTAATAGAAAATAAAAGTTGGGTACATGCAGTTGTGATTTCTAAATTCATCCATCTCATGCTCATCAAAAGGAATCCATCAATAAGGTTGATCAAGTCTTATTAACAAACTTCTTTCGAATAACATGAGACTGAAGAATTTTTGAATAAAACTAAGTTACCTCAATGGGGATATGCATGCGCTAACAATAAGTATATCATATTTCTTCTTGACAGTAGGAAGAGGGAACTCAAAGTCTCCAATAATAATCATTGGAATTTTTTCAATGGAGTTGATACTGTGAACTTGAGGTTGTTTCTTCGATAAGTGTACCATATGCTCATTACTATCAATATAAAAAATGACATTGCCCATGTTGCAACCAATAACAGCCCCTGCAGTATTCAAAAAGGGTCTACCAAGGATAATCGACATACTGCCGTCCTTGGGAATATCAAGAATAACAAAGTTAGTCAAGATAGTAGCATTTTCAACTACGACAGTTACATCCTCACAAATACCGATAGGTAGAACAGTTATTTGTCAGCCATTTGCAAAGAGATTTCAGTAGGTGTCAACTTATTCAAATCAAGTCTACGATGTAAAGAGAAAGGCATAACACTAACACCAGCTCCCAAATCACATAAGCAGTTTTGACAAAATTCCCTTTAATAGAGCATGGTATAGTGGGTATTCCTGGGTCTCCCAATTTCTTTGGTACTCCACCCTTAAAATTCATCACCCGGTATCTTCCTTTTATTAGTCACAATATCTTTCATATACTTAGCATAAGGGACATTTTCAGAATATCAGTCAAGCGCATAGGCAAAAAGATAGGTCTAAGCATTTCAACAAAGCGCTCAAAATCCTCATCATCCTTTTTGTTGGATGGTTTAGGAGGAAAGGGCATGTGTTTATGAACCCATGGTTCTCTTTCTTTACCATGTTTCCTAGCAATAAAGTCCCTTTTGACATATCTTTTATTCTTAGGATGTGGGTTATCAAGATCAACATCAGGTTCAATCTCCAAATCATTATCATTACTAGGTTGAGTATCAACATGAACATCATCATTAATATTATCTCTACTCTCATGTTCATCACCAGATTGTGTCTTAGCATCATAAACATAAATAGCATTTGGGTTTTCAGGTGTATCTATAACAGGTTCACTAGCAACATGCAAAGTTCTATGATCATCCTTGTTCCTCTTATTATTGGAACGACTAGGTGCATTAGTATTACTCCTTTGAGAATCTTGCTCAATTCTCTTAGGATGGCCCTCAGGATACAAAGGTTCCTGATTCATTCTTCCACCTCTAATCACAACTTTAACAGAATGATCATTGTTCTTACTATTCATCTCATTAAGCAAGTCATTCTGTGCCTTAAGCACTTGTTCTACTTGAGTAGTTACCACGGAAGCATGTTTACTAATCAGTTTAAGATCATTGATAGTTCTACTCATATAATGACCTAAGAGATCAAGCATGAAAGCATTATGTTTCAATTGTCTACTAACATAAGCATTAAAAATTTCTTGCTTAACAACAAAATTATCAAATTCATCCAACCATTGGCTAACGGACTTATTATAAGGAATATCATTTTCATCAAATATATAAAGATAATTTACCTCTACTACCTGTGTCGGGTTATCAAGACCATGTATTTCTTCAATAGGTGGTATATTCTTAGCATCTTCAGCTTTAATACCTTTTTCTTTCATAGATTTCTTTGCCTCTTGCATATCTTCAGGACTGAGAAATAGAATACCTCTTTTCTTCGTAGTTGGCTTCGGAGGTGGTTTGTGAATAGGCCAATCATTATCAGTGCTCAATGTATTATTCAATAGTATTTCAGCTTGTTCAACAGTTTGTTCCCTAAAAACACAACGAACACAACTATCTAGGTGGTCCCTAGAAGCATCGGTTAGTCCATTATAAAATATATGAAGTATTTCATTTTCTTGAGAGGATGATCAGGCAAAGCATTAACTAATTGGAGAAGCCTCCCCCAAGCTTGTGGGCGATTCTCTTCTTCAATTTGCACAAAGTTAAATATTTCCTGCAAGGCAACTTGTTTCTTATGGGCAGGAAAATATTTTTTAGAGAAGTGATAAATCATATCCTGGGGGCTACACACACAACATGGAGCAAGAGAATTAAACCGTATCTTAGCAACACCCTTTAATGAGAAAGGAAACAACTTAAGGATACAATAGTAATGAACTTTTTCCTCATGAGTAAATAGGGTGGCTATATCATTCAGTTTAGTAAGATGCACCACAACAGCTTCAGATTCATAACCATGGAAAGGAACAGATTCAACCAAAGTAATTAACTAAGGAGCAATAGAGAAGTCATAATCCTTATCAGTAACAAAGTTAGGTGAAGTAGCAAACTTAGGATCATATTTCATTCTAGCATTCAAAGATTTTTCTTTCCGCTCGCATAGTAATTTCTTAAGATCATCTCTATCATTAGAAGCAAGAAAGTCCCTAGCTACCTCTCTTTCCATAACATAACCCTCAGGAATATCAGGCAATTCATATCTAGGAGAGCTAGGTCTACCAGGTGTCTCAAAGTTTCCAGTTTCAATAATTTCATCAGTTTCAGAAGTATCATATTTTTCAGCATTGACTCTAACAATTTGTTCATCAAGAAATTCACCTAGTGGCACAGTATTATCAAGCAAAGTATTTTCATAAGCATCATGCATAGTAGAAGTGGCATCATCAATTACTTGAGACATATCAGAATTACCAGCAGGTGGTGGTGTCGCCAACTTACTGATAACAGAAGGTGAATCAACTACAGAGCTAGATGGCAGTTCCTTACCTACCATCGTAGTAGAGGGATGGATCTTGGTTTTTGGATCTTTCAGATTCTTCATAGTGATCAACAGATATAAATCCCAAGTGAGTTAGAGAATAGATCTATGCTCCCCAGCAACGGCTCCAGAAAAAGGTCTTGATAACCCACAAGTACATGGGACCGCAATAGTTTTCGAGGGTAGAGTATTCAACCCAAATTTATTGATTCGACACAAGGGGAGCCAAAGAATATTCTCGAGTATTCGCAGTTGAGTTGTAAATTCAACCACACCTGAAAGACTTAATATCTGCAACAAAATATTCAGTAGCAAAAGTAGTATGGAAGTAACGGTAACAGTAGCAAAAGTAACAATAGTTGTTTTATAGTGATGGTAACAATAGCAATAGAGAAGTAACTTAGCAAGCATCAATATTTGGAAAGTTCATAGGCAATGGATCGGTGATGGATAATTATGTCGGATAACATTCATCATGCAACAGTTATAACATAGGGTGACACAGAACTAGCTCCAATTCCTCAATGTAATGTAGGCATGTATTTCATATATAGTCATACATGCTTATGGAAAAGAACTTGCATGACATCTTTTGTCCTACCCTCCCGTGGCAGCGGGGTCCTAATGGAAACTAAGGTATATTAAGGTCTCCTTTTAATAGAGAACCGGAACAAAGCATTAGCACTTAGTGAATACATGAACTCCTCAAACTACAGTAATCACCGAAAAGAATCCAGTTATTGTCACCCTAGGGGATGCGGATCATAACTCATAATAGGTGTGTACAACTTGCAAGATAGGATCAAGAACACATATATATTCATGAAAAATAGGTTCAGATCTAATATCATGGCACTCGGGCCCTAGTGACAAGCATTAAGCATAGCAAAGTCATAGCAACATCAATCTCAGAACATAATGGATACTAGGGATCAAACCCTAACAAAACTAACTCGATTACAAGATAAATCTCATCCAACCCATCACAGTCCAGCAAGCCTACGATGGGATTACTCACGAATAGCGGAGAGCATCATGGAATTGGTGATGAAGGATGGTTGGTGATGACGATGGCGTCGATTTCCCATCTCCGGAGCCCAAAACGGACTCCAGATCTGGTCTCCCGAGGAATAACAAGAGGTGCCGGTGGCTACATATGTGAAATGTGACGAATTCTTCTCCCTGATTTCCCCCCTCCGCGAATAAGGTTATATGGAGCTCGAGAGGAGGTCGAAGGAGCCACGAGGGCCCCACAAGCCTGCTAGGCGCGGCCAGGGGGTGGCCGCGCCTAGCAGGCTTGTGGCCTGCAGGTGGCCCCCTCTGGTTGATTCTTGCGCCAATATTTTTTATTAAATCCAAAAATATTCTCCGTAAATTTTCAGGACGACCGAGAACTTTTATTTCTCCACAAAAGTAACACCAAGGCAATTCTGCTGAAAACAGTGCCAGTCCGGGTTAGTTCCATTCAAATCATGTAAATTAGTGTCCAAAACAAGGGCAAAAGAGTCTAGAAAAGTGGATACGATGGAGACGTATCAAGGAGCCTATCGACGAGCTGGAGGAATCGAATTCATAGCCTGCCGCTACTGCCCTCCGTCGCTCCTCACGTGCTTCCTCGAAACGGCAGGACTCGACATAGATCTCCTCATTCTGTGCCACGGTTGCGACGTCTGCTACGGCCATGGTGGTGGTGAGCCTCTTTGTGTGCTTGACCTCGCACTCCTCCTCCTCATGTACGAAGATGATGTAGCGTGCGAGGACACTGATGCAAAAGCCAAGCATCCGGGCTTTGGCAGTGGCCTCCTCCAATCACCTTCGGGTCGTGGTGGCAGAGCGGGTGATGGTCCCAGATGCTGATGGTGGGGTGTCTGCCTAGGTCGACGATGGTGTGGTGGTGGCCAAGGCGGCCGCTAGTGGGGCAGCGACAATGGTGGCTAGCGATGGGGTGACGGCCGCGATGGTCGCCGGCAGCAGCTGCCTTTGGGCAATGGTGGCGTAGCGTGTGGTGGGTGGCGTGCGGACAAGCAACAAGGACTCCACGCGCACTGCACGCTTCTGGGGACTCCGCTGCCAACGTGGTGCAGCCTCCAAGCTGGAGAGGCTCCTAGCTGGAGTTGTCCTCGGTCGGAGTGGCGAAGGGACGACAACAAATAGGTGCCCTTGGTTATTGGGGGAGAAGCAAACTAGAGAAGCTACGAGAAGGGAGGGGATGAATGCGATGTGGAGTCATCGTTCGTGAGGATTTATAAAGAAGGCGGCCAAGGAATAGGGGTTTGGGTGATTTCGGCCAGCCGGGTAGGAAGCTTGCGTATGAACCTATAAGGTTGGGCGGGAACAGGAAGGCCAATAGAAATGCATGCACACTCTCAAAGCATGCACTGGAATCCTCGGGTGGCAACACGGTGACAAGATGGGACGGAGGAGGGAGAAATGACAAGTACGCAAAATGTTAAAAATAAAAAAGCGTTTGTGTTTTATTACATAGCAAACGACCATTCCGTATGGACCGTCGCGAACTGCTCTATGCACAAGGTAGTTAAGGCGTCCGCAACACGCTCAATCTGCCTGCGTCTGTGCGTGAGTGCTCTGCCACCGGCCCTCCATGCATGTATAACTGCATGGTGGCACACGTATGTTCACTACTAGGGAAAACCTTATACACAGAATCTTAGCAGTAGCGCGGGACAGGAAGAGATGCTACTGCTAATTAGCAGTAGCGCGGTCCATGGACAGTCGCTACTGCTACCAACTTAGCAGTAGCACGACTCGATAGAACACAGATGCTACTAAAATTGACCGACCATTCTCGCCACGCTAGGTTTAGCAGTAGCGCGCCCAGAATAACCGTGCTACTACTAATGTAACAGTAGTAGAGCGCATTTTTTTCATGTTGCTACTGCTAATTCTGAAACTGCCCACATGGAGGACCCCGCTTAGCAGTAGCACGTGTGCTAGAGGAGCGCTATTGCTGTCTTATTAGCAACAGCATGTTTTGATCCCAGCGATACTACTAAGCTACAGCCATACCACCTTCCCCTCTCCCCTCCTCTCTTCCTCACTTTCCGCTAGCTCCCACCTCCTCTCTCCCTCACTTTCCTTCTTCCTCACTACTTCTTCCCCCATTACTCTCCTTCTTCTACCTATCTTTCTCTCTCTTTATTACTCCTAGCTAACTACACCACCTCCATTAATGCATCTCCTTTCTCTTTTTCCTTCCCCCTCCACTAGTTGAACTTGTCTCCTCCCAAACTAGCTAGCTAGGTAGATCTAGTTAGCATTTAGTGAAGTGACCTATGTACCTCCCTAACTAGATCTATAGCCTTGTCAAGAAGAGCTTTGTCCACTTTTGATCATTCCATAGGTGTGTGTGGCGACATCTATTGACATCTCATCATCACCGTGCTCGATCTCGAGATAGTTGATTAAAAATTTATGCTTTTGCAAGAATGGAAATATGTGTATGTGTGTGATATGACATAATCGAGCGATATGATGGAAATTGTGTGTGTGGCATGAGTTGCCGCCGAATTGTGCTTGTGATTTGCCTATATTTTACTGAAATGTCGATCTATTTCCGTTTCGGCGAATTCCGGGAAACTCTATATGTCCTATTTTTAGGGAAGTTCATGCCGAATTTTCGTATGACTTTGATGCATGCATGCATTTTTATAATCAATTTGTTTATTATTACCGTGCAGGCGTTCATGATAGTCGTTAGTGGAACAGTGGTGGACAGGTGGTTGCGATCGGCGGTGCAGGTCATGGAAGAAGTTTTATGTCCGGCCCCATCTCCGCCGCCATGCCTGGCCCCTTCTCCGCTGCCATGTCTAGCCCCTTCTCCACCGCCATGACAGAGGTTTTATGTCCGTGTCGAAGATGTAAATGACGAGTTTGGCTCGACCCCTATGACGATGGTCGTGTGATGGCGCACCTTCTCACGACTGGTTTCATGGATGGCTATACTCGGTGGATAAATTAAGATGAGGATGATGATGTTGAGGATGCCGACGGGGAAAGCAATGATGACATGGGGCAAGACGAAGATATGATCGATAATGGCGATGGAGAAGCGGCTGGACATGGCAGCGGAGAAGGGGCCGGACATGGCGGCGGAGAAAACGTGGACTCCACGCCGCAGAATTCGTTGGTACTAAGTTCAATCGTGCGGTACCCTCATGTTCAAACACTGCTTTGCAAGGAGACGAGTACTGACAGAGCTGCTTCTAGAAAGGAGGCAAAGTTGCAGCAACTGGTGGTAGACTCGAACACTCCATTGTATCATGGTTGCAATCCTGAGGTGACCCGCTTGAGTTTCATGCTCGAACTCCTGAAGACGAAGGCTAAAAACAAATGGACCGACAATAGCCTCGATGAGCTTCTCAAGTACCTAAAGGATGTTCTCCCCGCATGAAATCTATGTCCTACTAGTGTGGATGAGGCCAAGAAGATCATGTGCCCTCTTGATCTTACGCACGTTAGATATCATGGATGCATCAACGATTGAATAATTTATTGGAAGGAGCACGTGGAAAAAACAAGTTATCCGGTGTGCAATGCTCCTCAATACAAGAAGGCCCCTTATTTTTTGTGTTGCTCAAGTATATTTTGTTGCATATGATTGTACATTCTCTTGATGAAGATGCATCTCTAACAGGTACCTAGATTCTTGATGGCAAAGTACCGGTGCTATGTCGTGTACAAAGGAAAGGTTCCAGCAGTATACGACGAGTGGTCCGAGTGTGAGGCGCAAGTGGAGGGGGTCTCGGGGGCCAGCCATAAAGGCTTCAAAAGCAGACAAGAAGCAGAAGGTAGTTACACGAGAAGGCTCACGCTAGCGCAAGAGAGGACTCATAACCGCCGCCTCATGTACTACATAGTTTTGCTCTCACTCATAGTGATAGCTCATCTCGCGTATATCATTGTTTAGATGGATGACGATGTAGTTGCAAGTATTCGAGACATGTATGTATATGATGATTATGATGATGACATGATTTGATGAGACTATTTGTATGTATATGCTATGATTACATTTGTGGTCTCATAGCCATTTGTAGGTGTACGATGATGACATTTGTATGTGCAAAAGATTCTTGTATAAAGCCTGTTCAAATACAAAACAAATATGCAGAAAAAAAACAAAAACTAATAAAGTTAGCAGTAGCATGGGGAAAAAAGTTAGCAACAACGTATCATTACCAATAGCACGTCCTAATACAAGGCGCTACAGATATTAGCAGTAGCGCCCTTTTTTGGAGATCGCTGCTGCTACACATGTATAGCAGTAGCACAGGCCGACACGCGCTATTGCTACAGGTCAACTGTAGCACCCTATCAGTAGCGCGGGTGCCCGTGCTACTGCTATGCATAATACGCGCGCTACTGCTAGCCTTTTCCCTAGTAGTGGTTTGGACCGCCATATGCATGTGGTAGCGTCGTACCCAATAACACCATGCACCTATACGTGCTCCACCATGCAGTTAAGCGCTGCAAAAACTACCATGCGGACATGCCAAAATTCTGGGTCGTCCGACGCCCACCTATTTATTCTCGCGGCCATTTACCTTCATCCCTTCCACCTTCCAATCACGCCACACAATACAAGAAGCACACCCACAAAGAGAAATAATAGAGAGAGTATGCACATCTCTTTACCGCTTCAATCTTCCCGCACGAATCCAATGGCGACTACCGGCGTGAGTGGCAGTTCAGAATTATTGTCAAAGTGGACACCCATGTCAGGAAGACGGACCTCTCGGTGGTGTTCATAAACAACCCGGTGGTGGTGGAGAAATCCATCAACACATTGGAGTAGCTACTTGTTGAGGATGACAACTACAAAGTGGTCGGCTTCGACCTCGAGTACACTGGCTGTCATTATGGGCATGATTAGAAGGTTGTCGTCGCCTAGTTGTGCGTGCTCCATCACGTTCTCATCTACCACTACTGGCTGGCCACAAGGCCTTGCGAGCGTTTCGCCACGTTTGTCAACAGCCCCGACTACAGGTTTGCAATGGTGGACACCACCAACGACCTAAAGGTGCTCAAGACTTCGGGCTTGTCCTTTGAGACGCCTTTCAACATCCAAGGTTAGTACATGGTATGGGGCATCGAGAAGAAGAAGCAGAAGGACTCCCTGGTTGACCTCGCCCCAGCCATCATCGACCCCTACTATAGAGACATGTCGGCTGAGCACGACAAGGACAAGTCTGTCTGGCACAAGGCCTGGGTGAACAAACTGGATGAAGAACACATCAAATATGCGACCAAGGATGCGTACACAAGCTACGAGATGTACAGGAGGATCGTTGACATGAGGAAGTGTCTCCTTCCTGCAAATGTCAATGGATAGCCACAAATAGAGTAGTGGCGGCAATTGTCGTCAGAAGAACAATATGATTTGAGGATCGTCTACTTCTTGTAAATTTATATTCAGGAATTTACATGTGTTGTGTAGTCACTTATGTAATTGGATTTTCAAGTTGGTTATGCAACAATGTTGGTGTTCTGTAGACAGAGCATAGATGCTGTGAAAACAGAGCAAATCACATCTCACACAATTGTTTAGCACCATTCGTCTGCCCACAATGCACATAACTTGTCTGCCTGAATCGTTTGGGTTATTATTGGTCTTTCCACACAATTCTAATGAATGTATCACACACACCTTCTTATGCTAACTCCTTTGTGTTCTGCTGGATCAACGCAAACAGTTTATCCGAGTGAACTGTATGCCATACTTCGCACACATATGTATTTTGTTAACCTTTTGTGTTATCTTGGCTAATCGCAAACAGTTCATAAGAACCAACTATATGCCATGTATCACACACACAAGTATATTCTAAATCTTATATAATGGATCCGCCATCGCACACAGTTGTCATTATTGGTGACAGAGCTAGAACTATATCGTTTGCAATTGGTGGATCGCACAAAGTTGGGCCGAAGGATCTGTGATTGGCGTGTCGTGTTTGGACCATCCTGTAGTAGTGCTTGGAAGATGATGACATGATGTAGACAAAGAAAATCCAATTAATATGAATGAACCACATCATTTTACCCTTAGTGGGAGCAATACAATATGTGTCATGTCCTTTTCTTTCACTGGATTGAGCACCGCAAGATTAAACCCACTATAACGCACCATTCCCACTTGAAGATAAACCAATTTAGTTGCCCAAATCAAACCGATATATCATAGAGCATTACGAAGCTATAACAATCATACATATAATATACCAGGAAGTATCCAATATAGTTTCATGAATAATCTGAACATAAACCCGCAATTCATCGGATCCCAGCATACACACCACAAAGATTAATTACATAAGATAGATCACGTCTGGAATCGCGGAGATCTTGGCAATGAAGAACATAGAGAGATAGCCATCTAGGTACTAACTACGGACCCGTAGGTCCGTGCTGAACTACTCACAGAGCACCATGGGAGTCACAATATTGATGTAGAGACCCTCTATGATCGATCCCCGTTCGAGAGAGTACCAGAAGAGGGATCTAGATGGGCACACGACGGAACAGAGACTTTCGGCGGCAAAACAATTGACCTACGTACCAGCCCAGGACCACTATGGAGACTGCATACAAGGTTTGATCTTTTTCCTTACCGACTCGTAGCGCAGTAGAAGTAGAGTCGATGATGATCGGCGGTGTAGATCCCCGCAGGTACGATTTACAACCTCCAAACTACGAGGATGTATACCCTCATCCGCCGCTCGGACAGCCCTCTGGGAGGCGGTCAGATAGTCCCCCGGACGGTGTCATGGACAGCCCTTCGGGAGGACCTTCGAAACTCGAACGATCAATCGGACAACCCTTCGAGAGGACCTTCGAAACTCAGACGGTCACATGGACAGCCCTTCGGGAGGCACTCACGAACTAAGACCAAAACTACAATCTCTCTACAGAGTTGCACACATACATGTAATCTATCCGGCAGGGCTTCGCCGTCCAGAACTAGTTCATACAAGAACCCAGACAACCTTTCGGCACTACAAAACTATTTCGTGGGAGGGAGATAGAATGCCAGATCATGCATGGCTCATGTGAGAGAGTTAGAGTGGGTATGGAGAGCTCCTCTACACCTCCTTTTATAGGGGAAGGAGGGGGTGGTGGTGGCTGAAAATTTCATCCACATGACAAGCACCCACAAAACAAGGGGAAAGCATGTCCCCTTGTCCATGGCACCCTAACATGGGGGGCCCGCATGGCGCCCCACCTCCTCCCAACCAGCCTCACCTTTTGTGGGGGCTGCCCCCCGACATGCCCCCCCCAACACTTTGTCCAGCCACAAGGGGGCTGCCCCCTAAAGGGGGCTGCCCCCTAAAGGGGGCGTCCCCAAAAACAACCCAAAACAGCCCCCACGTATCGTGGGATCTTGTCCCCTCGCGCTGGGACAAGATGTTTTCTGTGACTATTACTTTTGAAAAATTCCGCAAGGTCCCAGAACATTTCCGGCACACTCTAAAATTATATGGACGTGCTCCAGAACATTTCCTGTATGGTGGTTTAATTTAAAACCATCTTCGTTTACCCGGTAAACAATTCCGGCAGCTCCGAAAACTTTTTCCCTTTTTTTCTCCGGAAAAATTCCAGAAATTACCAGACCAATCTGGCAACCTCCAAAACATTCCTGATGCTTGCTGAAACCTTTTAGGATCAATGGTTTTATCCAAAACAACTTTTCGATTTTACCGAAACTTTTTCTATGTTCTCTCCGGAACTTTTCTGTTGTCTCCGAAACTTTTCTAGTGACTTTCTTTGGGACTCCTTGTCTAGTATTCAGCAGATACATGACCCTTAAGCATGTGACCCTATAGGTTCGGTGAAGTATAGACATGAACCAGAACCCCTTCCGATCAATGATCAACATCGGAGCCGTGGACACCCATATTCATCCCTATACCCACACGAATGAATATTCGAGTGAACCTCCAGTTGTCATGTGCTATTCCTCTTGCTTCGCGATATGTTACAAATACCCGAGGTGAGACATGTTGGCATCCCCGTGGATCAACAACTTGTCCACTATGCCAGTTACCTCATTACCGGTATTGTTCTTTTTTCTAGTTACCGTGTTCCCGCATCCCCGTGATCAAATCACAAAAGTGTCTGGCCAGACGATGATGGATACCGTAACACCGAGAAGGCCCAGAGATATCTCTCCATCGTTGGAGGAGCAAATCCCAATCTTGAGCTATCAAGTTACTTGACATACTTTTCCATGAACCCGTAAGCCGCCGTAATAGCCACCCATTTACGAATGAAGTTTAGCAAACCCCAAAGTTCATGAAGCAAGCATGAAGAAACTCGATACTCTCATGGTCTAAGGAATAATGCAAACGTTAACATCTCTGTGTTATTAGCAATTAACTTGTGACGAATGTATCTCATAGCATAACATCAATTCGGGGCGATTCAACACAAATGTTCTTCTAACATTGTGCCCTCAAAGTTGCTGGCATAGACATGCCCATGATGAGGAAAATAGAGCCATCATGCAACACTTGAGCTAGTGTTAGAGGCCATACTAGGAATACATTTTACCGTTTATTACTCCACACGTGCATATGAGTCTTCCTCTGAGCCTCGTGGTTATTGTAGACTCGAGAACCATAGCATTTATAGCATGGAACATAAACCTAATTATGAACAGGGAGATAATCAATAACATTTATTATTGCCTCTAGGGCATATCTCCTACATAGAGATCAGGGCCAGGAGAGCGAGAAGGTGGCCCCAAGCCATCATGACGCGACCACCCCCTGGGCGCGCCCTGTTGGCTTGGGGGCACCTCGTGTGCCCTCCGGTCTTCCTCAAAAGCTTCCAGGTCTTAATTTGGTCCAGAAAAAATCATCAAAAAGTTTTGGGGTATTTGGACTTCGTTTGGTGTGGTATTCCTGAAAAGCCAAAAACATGTAGAAAACAACAACTGACACTTGCCACTGGGTTAATAGGTTAATGCTAAAATAATATAAAACATCAAGTAAATGCCTAAAAAGTATCCTAGAATGATAATATAACAACATGGAACAATGAAAAAAATATAGATACGTTGGAGACATATCAATATTCAACAGGAAGATCCAATCTCCCATTATCTTTTCTTGATAGCAGTGGAGGGCCTTTCGGGCCAACTAAAATTTGTGTTCCTCAATCATCAACTTTTGTGGGATTTCAAGTGGAAGCGACAACCCCACATGTTAACCTTTCCTCTTTGTAGACGATAGCCTATTACTTTTCAAGGCAAGTACAGAAGGGGCAGTGATTATGTAAAACCTAGTGAACACCTATTATAATGCATCAGGAGAGAGGGTGAACCATGACAAGTCTACAATTTTTGCCAGCAAGGGGTGTGTCGGGGATATACCCCGCGGTATAACCCGGCCGGAAATATGACCCGGCCAGGACTTGGCGACTCACAAGAGACCCGATCAAGACATGGCGTTTTATTGGTGACCCAGCAGGCGGGTCGCAGGACGACCAGGACCAAGACCCGGCATGCAAGCCGACGCCAGACGACTCACAAGACAAGGCCCAAGGAGAGAAAGGATTCCCTTACAAGAGAAACAAGATCCGGATTAGGATTCATGAAAGACTAGTTCTAATCCTACTCCTAGTAGGACTCTACATGTAAACCTACCCTTTCCACCTATATAAGGAGGGGTAGAGCACCCCTAGAGAGACAAGTTTTTAGACGTCCCAATAGACAAGCTACAAGTTTTAGAGATTAGACAACACTCTTGTAACCGAGAGATCTTCCTCATCATCAATACTAGACAAGCAGGACGTAGGCTTTTACCTTCATCGGAGGGGCCGAACCTGGGTAAATTCGCGTCAATCGATTCCGACCAACCCCTCTCAAGCCGTCACATAGTTGCGACCGCCCCGAACCTAAGTCTGTTCATCCGGACATCTACCGTGAAAAAATCACGACAGTTTGCGCCCACCGTGGGGCAAGCGCACGGTGGTGTTCGAGCAACTCCAATGGGGCGACCCATTTCGCCCGCTGCCGTCCGTTTGGGTCGGCGCGGACAAAAGTGGCGGCCAAACGCGCCGACCCAAACCCAAATCACGCCCGCTTCGCATCCGCCCCGATGCATTTGCGGCCCAAATTTGCGCTCAAATGTGTCAGCGCGGACGCAGAACGGACGCCACGCGCGCCTTCTCGGTGTCCGCCACGTCCCCACCTGGCGGTCATGCAACTACCCGCTGTCCACGCAGCCAACTTAATTTATGATCACGGGCCCATGCGTCAACGACGGCGGTCGTCCTTTTTTAAGCCGATCGTGCGGCGAGGCCGTGCTCATCCAAACTCGCCGTCCACATCTAGCAAGCTCTGCTCCCCCGTCACCGGCAAACCCTAGCCACCATCACCACAGCGAGATGGGGCTCTTCTCCGGCGCCAGCAATAGCAAGGCCAAGGGCAAGGCCGCCGCCATCCCTTTCCCCTCGCAGCTCCTCCCGCCTCCATCGACGGCTCGCCGGCAGAGGCAGCGCGTGATCGTGCCAGTGCACTAGGCGGAGTGGCACTGGCAGCACCGCATGCCTCTCCCCTGGGCCGGTCCGGCGCCGACGCTCATCGACCTCACGGACCCCAACGACGACGACGACGCCTAGGGCAACGTGTCGCCTAATAGTTTAGGTTATTTTTATTTTTATTAAATGCAACTATGGACGCATGGATTCTCGCCGGCCTTCGTAGCCAGCTTTAATGTTTAATTATTGTTTTTTAAATATGCATGTGTTCTTTTTTTTCTAGCGCCGTTAAAATAGTTCGGGCTAACATTGGGCGCACACGCCGACCTAAACGCGGAAGTAAACGTCCGGTCCGTCTGACCGATCCAGACGGATAAAAACGGACAAAATCGCCGTCCGTTTGGATCAGCCCATTGGAATTGCTTTTATGATGTTGAAGGGAATTTTCAGGAATCAAGAAGTTCATCGCAGAAGGATCTACGTCAACAACAACGGCGACTCGATGTACCAACCCCGTGAGGTCAACATCAACACGGTGCCATGCGCTCGGTTAGAAGAAACATCATCTCCATGGTAAACTGTTGAAGCGGCATGTACAAGATTGACCCGGGACAAAAAAAAAAGGAAGAAGCACCTCGCCCTGGACTCGGTCTCTGCCACCACGGCTTCGGCTCACCCGCGTCCGCCGCTGCGGCGGTTCGCCCCCGAGCCGGCCTCGGCTCCGCCGCCTGCACCCACCTCGCCTCTGCGCGTCTGCGCCGTACGCCCGCTTGAGTCGTGGCCTCCGCCGTTCGTCATTGCCCCCGTGGCCTCCGTCGCTCGCCTTCTGCCGCCGCGCCATGGCCGTCGCCCGCTGCACCAGCTCCATCGCAGCTTCGTCGCTTTCGCCGCCGCAGCCTGGTCTCTCCTCCAGCTGACCCGCCGGCCTCGCCTCGTCCACACGGTTCAGCCACCGCTGTGCCGTGGCCGGCTCGGACTCGGTCTCCGTCTGCCGCCACTGCATCTTGGCCGCCTTCGCCCCGGCCACCAACACGGATTCGCCGCCGCGCGCGCCGGAATTGTCCCGAATCTGCCTTTGCCTCTACAGCACCTCGATTCGCCAACACACGCCGAGTCGGCCCGCCGCGGCCGCCACTGCCTCGTCTCGAGTCGCGGCCCTCGCCGCGCTGCACGCTGGCCGGCTCGATCGCCCCCTGGGCTGCTCCATCCGCCGGTGACCTCGTCGGGCCTGTCGCCGCGTCGCCTGCCTCGCTCCAACACCACGGTTGTTTGCCATTGAGCCAGCCCTGTCGCGTCGCCGACCACGTTCCATCACCGCGCATCCGAGTCGGCCTGCTCTACCTCGCCGCAGCTCTGTCCGCGCCGCTACGGGTCGCCAGGGATGTGCGACAGCCACGGCAAGCTAGGTGTGGCAGGGGCGTGCAAGGGAGCCGATGCATGTGGTGCTTGCGGAGGAGATAGGACGGCCGCGCTGCGTAGGTTGTCGAGGACGCCGTCACAGCCGCGGATGTCGTCGCTGTCGGCGTCGAGTCGCACTCCCATATGTTCTGTGTACTGCCGTGGTTTCCGTCATGGGGCGGTGCAGCATCATCATCGCCAAACTGCGGCGGCTCGTGAAATCTGCTATCCCGCGGTGGCGTAATGGTTGTGTGATGGCATGCTGTTTGGAGGCAAGACGAGTGGGATTAAGTTACCACCAGTCAAACCTCACACAAAGAGTAAAGGGCTGCGTTCTACAGAATCAACAGATCAATGGAAAGCGACCAAGATTAAGGTGCACCGGAGCAGTACTGTGGTTGGCAAGACAGCACGGTCAAAACTCTGGCAAGAAACGCACCCTATCCAGAACAAAAAGTTATGGTGTTATCTTTTTCGTCCGACTATATTCGTCAACAGCATCGCATTCGTCCGGCAAAAATACTAGGTACTATCCACCCTATTTATTTCGTTAATACACTTTAAATTATTTTGGAAACAATTATTTTGTCCTATGGTATTCTTTGTATGCAGGACAATTACTCAGCACAAAGGCGACGACATATTGCGAGTATGGAGCTGGTGCCAATATCATCAGTCCGCGCCATCCCGCGTGACGCTCCTCCCCGCCACCGATCCAACGGAAGCACGTGAGCCGCCACCACCACGGTCCGGTTCACAATCACCGGCCCCGTGGCCGAATCTACACAGACATGCGCTGGTGTCTCGCATGTTCACACAAGCCACCCAATGGACATTCGTGAGCCGCCGTCCCGCGGTTCAGACTACATCAACATGCCATAAAAGACCCCGCGTCCGTACCGGTTTATAACATCGCGGTCGTCTCTCACGAGCGCACCATATTACAACGTCGCGACTGTTTCTCGCGACTGCGCTGTCTTCAAACGCCGTGACTGACTTCTATGTCTACATCAACACACTGGGGCTATCCATACAGATTGCTCAGCGGGCACGCGCAAGTCGCCGCCCTTGCTGTCCAGTCTACATCGACATACCAGTGCAGTGCGAGCCAGTATGAGCCGCCCAACGGACGCACGCAAGACTTCGCCCATAGTTTGATCTACAACATATCGGTGCGGTGTTCGTCTATACAAGCCGCCCAAATGGACAGGCGCACAAGTCACCGCCATTGCAGTTTGGTTAACGTAAACAGCCAACCGGGACGAACCATCGATCGGATTATTGAAGCAGTTCATACGGGATCGTCTATAAGCCGCCACGGTCAAACATCAACCTTTAGTGGAGATTCTCAAGCTGCCTCTTCGATTCAACTTAAGACTCGGGGGCTACTGACATGGCGAGACACATTTGGGCGTTTTTCAAAAAGAACCCTGAATCTTTGCAAGAGAAAACCCAATCCTTGGGGCTATTACATTATTGGCGGAAGAAATTAAAGTTGCCCAAGAGAACGAGCCGCCATGATGCGACCGTTCAAACATGGGTGCCCCGCCCCCTTGGCGGACGGTTAAAAGCCGCCCAAGAGGACGAGTCGCCATGATGCACCGTTCAAACATGGGTATCCTGATTTATTTGATCATCATAAAGTAACTTGGAGTTTTCTGATGTCTATGTATTTCAGGTTGTGCAAAGGATGGCAGCTTACAAAAACGGCGGCCCACGCGATGGTGACGTGCAAGATGGCGAAAGGTTCAAGGTCACTCAAGAGGACGAGCCGCCACGTTGCAAGCCGGTCAAACATGGGTGCACCGTTTTACTGATGAAAGATTTAAGGTTACTCAAGAGGATCAGCCGCCATGTTACGAGCCGTTCAAACATGGGTGCCTTACCTTATCGGCGAAAGATCTCAAGCCGCTCAAGAGGGCGAGCCGCCATGATGCGAGCCGTTCAAACATGGGCGCTAAGTCGCTCAAGAGGACGAGCCGCCATGATGCGATCCGTTCAAACATGGGTGCCATGGGAGCCAAAGAGGATGAGCCACCAGTAGACGAGTCGTTCAAACATAGGTCCCATGTTGCAAGACGGGTCGTGGACCAGAGCAAGGTGCCAGAGTGGGTGAAGGCCGCCCCCCACTCTTGGCAGAGTCGTACCTGCCTGTATGTAGTTGCTGCTCGCGCAGGGGTGCAAGGAGCTGTCAACTCACCCCCTCGGAGGGCCTCATACAGCGGCGAGGGGAAACTCTCTCTCATCTGCTACATAATCTCCGCCAAGTGGCCCGTCGTACTCTTAACCAGTGACGTTGTTTAAGGTTCAAACGACATATTTATGTCACGTGAGATGTAGCTTATGGGCCCCGGGGCACTAACTCCGTTATAAATTATGTTCCCCCTTAAAAGGGTCAGAATATGAGTTTTCGAAAAACAAAAAAAAAACAAGGGGAAAGCAAGACCACCATGCATCGCATATTGCATCATACATATTGCATCATGCATTGCATCATATATTGCATCATACATTGCATTCATGTTATAAGTCGGGCCAGAGCAAGATTGTGAAAGATGAAGCAAGGCTATATTAAGATCTCTGGGTCATGATTTTTCAAGCCGCCCTCACAACAATGCAGAATATATTCTGTCTTATTTATTTTTGCAGGTCTTATCTCTTAAGATGAGCCGCCGTTAAGTATGATGAAAGAACTTCTGCAGGAACAAATAGATCTTTGATAACCAAAATGGCTGGATCTTCATCATGGTTTATCATAATCAGTATTAAGTGATTGGGTTTTTTATCAAGCCAGATTGGAAAGTTGATTGCTCTTGAAGAGCCGCCCTATCAGATATGATGTCATGTCATCTAGTTGACCGGTTCTTGGATTTCTTCAATTGTGCTCTGTAGTAATCTACAACACTCCTGGATTTATCAAATATATATTTGTCGGGTTGCACCACAACCATGAGCAGGGATTTCATGTCAAAGACAAAGGAATTATTCTAGGATATTCATTCCGGGTTATATTACAGCCACGATCAAGGATTCATTCAGATCAGATCAATATCAGTTCAAAGAGAACTTTTGAAGTGCATCATGATGAGTCATAGTATTCTCACACGCTCCCGAGTTACCACAGGCACACGACCCGACATTTGGGGGCTACATTATGCAAGTCCAGTTTATATCAAGTATGCAAGTCCCATGTCGCCGCAAGCATGCATCACAACACTTGGGGGCTAATGCAAGTTGCTTTTCAAATCATTACATGGTCCAGATCCTGTTGTCTCAAGGCGATGAGACAACCTTTCCATATTTTTCTAAGTCCCAGCCCAGTACTTCTTACTGACCCGACACTTGGGTGCTACACCATTCAGGTCAAATTTTTCAAAGTACCAAGTCACTACAGGCATGCAACCCAGCACTTGGGGGCTACAATACTCAACTGTTTGATAGATTAAAAGGTTCAAATTGAAGACCCGACGCATCACATTCTAATGAGCCGGCCCTTGGGGGCTACACCTGCTGAAGTTTCATAAGGTAGAAGACAGTTCTAAGTCCAAGTTTGCTGCAGGCATGACAACCCTACACTTGGGGGTACACAATATATTATTGCAAAGCACCAAGTCATCATGGATAATCTCGGAGCTTGGGGGCTACAGGTAATATGGACATATCAAAAACTTTGAGGAGAATTTTCAAGATGTTAATTATGGAGTTCAGTTGTCATGACCCGGCGTTATCAAAAGATCATAACCCGCCAGAGTTTATATAAATCGCCCTGCTTCACAACAATGGAAGTCCGGATCTACGTCATGAGGATTTTTATTTTCAAGATTTTCATTAAGCCAAAGTATTGGAAGCCGACTCAATGGCATATGGGTATTCTATTTCCAAATATTTTTCAAAGGACAGTAACAAACAAGATGATTTTCAAGATGACCCATTCATATGCAGAAAAGACCTGGATTTGTGAGGAGCCACTTCATAAGCCCGCCAAAGGAGCAAGCCGGCCACATAACATATTTACTATTCCTACTTCAGGAGGCTACCATAAAAAAATCAAGCTAATCTAGGGCTAATGTCGGGGATATTCCCCATAGTATAACCTGGCCGAAAATATGACCCGACTAGGACTTGGCGACTCACAGGAGACCCGGTCAAGAGATGGCATTTTATTGGTGACCCGGCAGGCGGGTCGCAGGATGACCAGGCCCAAGACCCGGCAGGCAAGCCGGCACCAGGCGGGTCACAAGAGAAGTCCCAAGGAGAGAAAGGATTCCCTTACAAGAGAAACAAGACCCGGATTAGGATTCATGAAAGACTAGTACTAATCCTACTCCTAGTAGGACTCTACATGGAAACCTACCCTTTCCACCTATATAAGGAGGGGTAGAGCACCCCTAGAGAGACAAGTTTTTAGATGTCTCAATAGACAAGCTACAAGTTTTAGAGATTAGACAACACCCTTGTAACCGAGAGATCTTCCTCATCATCAATACCAGACAAGCAGGACGTAGGCTTTTACCTCCATCGGAGGGGCCGAACCTGGGGAAATTCGCATCTCTCGATTCAGACCAACCCCTCTCAAGCCGCCACTAAGTTACGATCGCCCCGAACCTAAGTCTGTTCACCCAGACATCTGCCGTGACAAATCCACGATAGGGTGTCCTCGGTCAGTAAGGGACAACACTAACAACACCCTCTATGTCTATGATGAATTGTTTTTCTCCCGGTGGATGCGGAAATAATATTGAGGATACCTTTGTATACAAGGAGTGTTGATGACTTTTGGGTATGGGTATAGGATGACAGAGGATTATTTTAAGTGATCTCAGTCTACAGATTCCTACTAAAGCTAAAACAATAGAGTGCAACTATTATGGAGCAAATTGGATGCCAATTGAATGCTACAAGGGAAGCTCGTGACTGGTCGACATTGTAGAATATTAAAGTACCATCAAAACTGAAGATATTTCGATGGAGACTATGTCATGAATCGTTACCAATAGCGAACCTTTTGGAACATCAACACATGTCTACTACATGAATTTGTGCATTATGTGTGTCTAAGGATAACTGGAAACATGCCCTCTTAGACTGTGCTATGGAAAGACCTGTATGGTTGCTAGCTTCAGAAGAAATAGTTGAGTGTATGGTTGAGAACATGACAATGAACGTGAAGAGCCGATTGTTTCCAGATGCATGACAAGTTACCACACGATGAGTTCACCCGCATGGTGGTCACATTATGGCTGATTTGGTGATCGAGAAGAAGGGCAATACATGAAGAGAATTTTGAAACCCCCTTTGCAACTAATGCTTTCATCAAGTTTTTCCTTCGGGACCTTGATATCATTTCTAGCAGAACCCATATTGCGAGCGGAGAAAAAATAGCTAGGCAGCGAGTGCTGAAAACATGAACGTCGTCTTAACTAATGATGTTACTCATGGTACGTTGGCAGTTATTGGAAGAGATCAGGGAGGAATCTTTCTAGGAGCCTCTGCAATTACCTTTAGATACATTGTAGAACCAGCCACACTTGAAGCCTTGGCAGTATGGGATGGTTTGGCAATTATAGAGGATCTTTATGTTACACATATTCAAATCGCGTCAGATTTCCTAGTGGTGGTAAAGGATATCAAAGACAACTCATCAGCGACCCATCGAGCTATAGTGCATGATATAAAATAAAGTTTGAGGGATTTTTCTTCTTCTAATATAGTTCATGAATTTAGGAGCCCGAATTTCGAGGCTCACAACCTTGCTAAGCATGCTTTAACCCTTGGGTTGTCTGTCATGTCTGGTTAGGACAACCAGGGGAAATTCCTTTCATACCAGTAAATGTTCTGGATGTTTAATAAAGCTTAGTAAGAGTGTCTCAAAAAAAATAGTTAGATTCCAGGCAAACTACACACAACATCTAGGCCAGGCATACCAGGGTGTGGAGGCCAAGCAATTTGACTCCTAGGCATCTGTTAGTATTGTTTTCGGCACTTGGAGCACACCCATTGATCAGAATGGGTTGTTCATTTATGGCACTAAGAGAGAAAGTTCGTCCTGGTTTTTGCTAGTTCTTTGTTCTTTTCTTGTTTCCCTAACATTTTTATGTTTTATTTTCTTTTCTTGTTTTCTCTTTACTCTTTTTTTAAATTTTGAAACATGTAGAATTTTTCAAATTTAGTTTTTTTTCTAAAATCTTTAAATTCTTTCAAATTTGTGAACCTTGTCTCAAATTAAAGAACTTTTCCACTATTTTGTGAATTTTTTCCAATGCAATTTTTTCCAATTCGATGAACATCCTAAAATATACAATTATTTTAAAAAATGAACTTGTTTATTTTTTTGATTTGTTTTTATAAATTGAACTTTTACGTAGACTCATGTTTTATTCAACCTATCAACAGTAAACCCTGAAATCGATCAAGGTGAGCGGGGAGTTCTTAGAAGGGTTTGCTCGAATACTCAAACACTCCTTTAAAGACATGGTTTAACTGGCAACCAAAAAGCCCTTCCCAAGAGGTGAGCGCCGAAGTAAAATGTTTGGCCACCGAGGTGAGGTTTTTATCTCATAGTAAGTTAACCATCGTTGACGTGATGGCCGCTGCTATCACTCGATGTGTCCAGCCTCTTCAACACAGGATACACCCCTTATGGCGTTACAATGGGACAAACGACATGATCGACTACAAATGGAAAGGGCCTACTAACTAGGTAGCAATGGCAGCCATACAAGCCGATGTCTTTAAAGGATATAAGGAAGTGTTTTCCCGCCCGAGGACCAGGTACGGCTACTCAAGTTATAATCCCATTGAATCGGTAAGTTCAGCTATATTTTCATAGTCCGAATGTTATATCCGTTCTTGTTGATATAATCTTTTAACTTTCTGAACAGAACTGGAGGCGCTAGATCAAGAAAGTCAACTGCCCTCATCCACAACCGGAGAGTTATTCTTGTGACAATGACCCAGGATTCCATGATGATCCAAGGACATCACTTAGTTTTGAGGATGGGGTCTTTTACTAGGAGAGTCTTAATGGCTCATAGGTGGCCCTTTTCGCTGATCACCCTGGGACACTCTCTTCCTCCGCCATAAGTAACAAGAAGGCCTCCTCCCAAAAATGGTGCTCGCCTCCCGTCATTTCGGGTATGCTGACTTCTACTCCCAAGGGCCGTCACACCACGCGCCGAGCACCGGCGAGAGCGGCGCCAGCTGTGTCCACACCAAACGATGGTAGATCTTCCAAGCATGTGGCCACCACGGGAACTACCTCGACCGCTCCCTGACCAAGAGGTAATATATTGAACTCATAGTTCGGTCATTCCTACAACTGCTATGAGCAGTTACACTCTTTGCCGAGATCTACAGGAGACTAGTACAACCACCTTCGTCCAAAGACGTCAAAGAAGCACCGGGTGGTTGTGCTGAACCGAGGTCTTTGGGAAAGTCCAGGGTTAGTGCGGAGGTCCCCGTTGTAGACCAGCTTCGAGAGGATTCTGAGGATGTCTCGGTTACCAATTCTGAAGTTGAAAGTGTGAGGAATCACCCATGGCGGAATTTGTCATTGCGTCACCCTTCATTTTCTGAACAAGAGTTTAACGCTCTTAATTTGGTGGATGCATATCTCGGAGTCGCCCGAGCAGGACTTGAGGGAGCCGCCAACCATATGTCAACCAGCCACCAGGTGAGTGATTGGTTTTGGCAACCAAACATAAATCCTAACCCAGTAGCCTCGAGCCTTAATTTGGTCAGGGCGGCCGAGTTAAGGGTATGAATATTGTTGCACCACGGTGTAGGCCTCAAGGAAAAAAATGTTCGGGGACCTTGAGGTAGACCGGACATAATTGGCAGCTACGAAGGCCGAACTAGATGATGTTAAAAAGTACACCAGGGAGGCAAACATTGAGTAAAAAGGTTTAACATGCATAATTGCTTGGGGCACCTTGATACATCTCCAAAGTATCTATAATTTATGAAGTATTCATGTCATGTTTATAATAATCCAATATGATTTTCATATGATTTTATTAGAACTAACCCGGACTGACGCTGTTTTCAGTAGAACTATCATGGTGTCGTTTCTTGTGTAGAAATATAAGTTCTCGGAATGGGCTGAAATTTTATGGTCATTTTTATGGACCAAAAGAGACCCCCGAAGCACAAGAGCTCTGCCAGGAAGTGGACGAGGAGGCACAAGCCTGCTGGGCGCTGCCCCCCTAGGTTGTGCCCGTGTGGCTTGTGGACTCCTCGAGCACTCCCTTGACATGAGACCGACGCCAAAAATTCCTATAAATAGAGAAACCTCCTAAAAGAAACCTAGATCAGAAGTTCCACCGTCGCAAGTCTCTGTAGCCACGAAACACCAATCTTGGCCCTCTCCGGCACCCTACCGGAGGGGATCACCATCATCGGAGGCCATCTTCATCATCTCGGAGGGGCCATCATCACCATTGAGGCCAAGGACCAGAGGGAGAACTTATCCCCACCAAGGGGGGAGGCCATGGAGTCGGAAGCACAAGGGGTAGACCCTCTCACCCTCTCTCTCGGTGGCGCCGAAATGCCATCAGGGGAACCATCGCTGTGGTGATCGTCTTCATCAACATCACATTCTTCATCACCGTTCTCATATCTTTTAAATGGTCCACTCTCCCGCATCCCGCTGTAATCCCCTACTTGAACATGGTGCTTTATTCCACATATTATGATCCAATGATGTGTTGTCATCCTATGATGTTTTGAGTAGATTTCTTTTGTCATATGGGTTGATTGATGATCTAGATTGGTTTGAGTTGTATGTTTATTTTGGTGTTGTCCTATGGTGCCTTCCGCACCGCGCACATGTGAAGGATTCCCGATGTAGGGTGTTGCAATACGTTCATGATTCGCTTATAGTGGGTTGGTAGAGTGATAGAAGCTTAAACCCGAGTAAGGGGGTGGTTGCGTATGGGATAAACGGGACTTGATGCTTTAATGTCATGGTTGGGTTTTATCTTAATGACCTTTAGTAGTTGTGGATGCTTGCTAGAGTTCCAATCATAAGTGCATATGATCCAAGTAGAGAGAGTATGTTAGCTTATGCCTCTGCCTCATATAAAATTGCAATAGTGATCACCAATCTTGTTAACAATTGCCTAGAACAATTCCGCACACCGACCCATCATTATTCCACACTTGCTATTTATAATATATTTTTATATTTTCTAACTTGATGATAGCAGCACCTATTTTTATATTTTATTTCTGCGTTATCATGCAAAGCTATTCCCTTCATACCCACAACGTAGTTTTATTTCTTGTTTCTAGTTGGAAGCAAACGTACGGCGTACGTAGAGTCGTATCAGTGGCAAGTAGGACTTGAGAGAATATTGATCTTACCTTTAGCTCCTTGTGGGTTCGACACTCCATACTTACAACTTCCACCTTTGGAAATTGCTATGATGATTCCTTGCACTTGGGGATTATCAAGCTCTTTTTTGGCGCCGTTGCCGGGGAGCAATAGCGTGGGGTTGATATTCTCGTGTGTGCTTGTTTGCTTTCTTCACTAAGTAGATTTCATTTTACCTTTTTGATTTATTTAGTTTTGGGTGAAACAAACAAAAATAAATAAATAATGAAAAGTACAAAAAGAATTACTTGCCTCTTATGCCTAAGAAGTTTTTCAATGGAAACAATGTACAAATTTTCATGGAAGCTTCTGAAAAATAATTATCCTGTTGTATATATCCATTGTATTATAAAAGTAATGTGCCAAGATTTTCTTTTAGGATGATTAGATTGCTTGTTTGGTCTGTGCAGTGCAACAAACAAAAACTTTGTCTGTAGTGCGTGAATTTACATTTTCTACTGGAATGTCAAAAGTTTCTGAAATTTTACACAATACTGGTAAGGAAAATTTTAAACTTTTCCTATTTTTTTGAGTTACATAAGTATACGAAGTTTCCAGATTGCTACAAATTGTCCTGTTTTTGACAGATTTTGTTTTCTATGTGTTGTTCTCTTATTTTGATGAATATATGGGTTGTATCGAGGGGTATGAACCATAGTGAAGTTGTACTACAGTAGATATAATGCTAATATGAATATGGAATGAGTTCACAACAGTACTTAAAGTAGTATTTTGCTTCATTATACTAACGGATCTCACGAGGGTTTTGTTAAGTTTTGTGTGAATGAAGTGTTCGAAGATCGAGGAGGTATCGATATAAGAAGAATACGGAGAGACAAGAGTTCAATATTCGGGATTCCCAAGGCACCCCAAGTAAATATTTCAAGGAGACTCAAGCATGTAAGCTTGGGGATGCCCTGGAAGGCATCCCATCTTTATTCTTCAACAATTATCGGTATACCTCAGTTTTTGTTTTGTTCACATAATATGCGTCTTTAGTGTTTTTCGTTTCCTTTATGCACCCTTCTCGTATGAGATAGCCCTTCATTTATTTGTAGAATGCTTCATGCGTTTCACTTAAATCTTTTGAGTATGGCTTTGTAGAATGCTCTTTTGTGCTTTACTTAAATCTTTTGAGTATGGCTTTATAGAATGCTTCTCGTGCTTCACTTATATATTTTGAGCTTGGATATTGGTTAATCTATATTAATTGTAGAATTCTCTGTGAACTTCACTTATATCATTTAGAGTATGAATAAAATTATCATCAGAATTAGGCTTGGAATAGTACCATTAAAATGTCATGCCTACCTTAAAAGGCATTAAAGAAAAGCGCTTGTTGGGAGATAACCCAGCACTTTTACTTTATGTTTTTGACTGTTCACATGATTAATGTACTGTAGTAATCATGTTTTCTTATCTTTTATTTTAATAAATTTCCAAGTAAAGCCTTTGGGATAACTCACAAGATGAGTAGAATTGATGCTGAACCAAAACAGAAACTTTTGAGTCCAGTACAGAAATTTTAGTTTTTTACTCGAGCGTGATAATGATCTGATTTTTTACACAGTATTTATATACAAATTATTCAGGTTGTAATAATTTTAAAAAAAAATTAGAGATCGGTAAGTATAGTTATACTACATATCTTCACAGACTAGTCTGTTTTATGATAAATTCTGTTTTGCATGCATAGTTTGCTTGTTTTAGTGTTTCCATAGTTCATATTTAGTAATAAAGTTATGGGAATGATATAATGCAGTAGGAATCATGTTCTAACAACTATGAATCTTGTCTTGAAAGTACCTAAATGAATGATTTATCTTTATTACACTAACCCTTCTCATGAAGTTCTGTTAAGTTTTGTGTGATTGAAGTTTTCAAGTTTTGGGTAAGACACTGATATGAAGAGAACAAGGAGTGACAAGAACCTAATATTGGGGATGCCCAAGGCACCCCCAAGGTAATATCCATGGAAGACTCAAGCGCCTAAGCTTGGGGATGCCCCGGAAGGCATCCCATCTTTCGTCTTCAACATTATCGGTATATCTTACTTAGAGCTATATTTTTATTCGTCACATAATATGAGTTTTCCTTGGATAATAATTTTATTTTGTTTTTATCTGTTAGGTGTTATTCATAATATATTTTTTTCAATAAAAATTTCCAAGATTTGCATTACGATGCTTGCATTGCATGTTTTGATGTGTGCTGTGTAAAAACAGAAACGTTTGCTGCAGTGTTTGAATTTTTATATTTTACTGGAACGAGGAAAGTTTCTGAAAATGTTACACAGTATTTTCATATAAATTATTTAGCATTTACTAAGTTTTCATAATTTATAGTTACAGAAGTACACTGGTGTAATAAATTTCTACAGACTGTTCTATTTAGATAAATAGATGTCATAGTTTTGTTATCTACTTATCCTACAGTTTCCATAGCCTATATTGGTAGATATAAATTGTGGAAATGATAGCATACAGTACATAATGTTTGAAAATTATTGTGCAACTTGTCTTGGCAGTACATGAAGTGTTGATTTGTTCTTATTTGTACTAACCTATCTCACGAGTTCTTTTTGACTTTTGTGTGGATGAAGTTTTTGAGAATAGGTGAAACCGGGATATGAGAGGATAGAAAAAGATACAAAAGCTCAAGATTGAGGATTCCCAAGGCATCCCAAGTAAATATTTCAAGAACTCTCAAGCATCTAAGCTTGGGGATGCTACACATCCCACCTCTCTTCGTCCACTATCGTCTAGCCTATGTTGAGCCTAAATTTTTATTCGTTCACATGATTTGTGATATCATTAGAATGAAATTTTATTTTGTTTGTTGTTTAAATAAAATCATTGGATCTGAAATTTTAAATAAGAGAGAGTCGTCACATGGCTATTTAACTAATTGACTACACATTGATCTTCACTTATATCTTTTTGGAGTAGTTTGTCATTCACTCTCGTGTTTCACCTATATCCTATGAGTAAATGGTTGAATGAATTGAATATCATAATTTTGAAATTAAATATGATTCATATACTTATCCCATGGGGAGTAATGACTTCACACGTAATAAGTATAGGTGGTAAAATTTATTGAAAGTTAGCAAACACCGCATTGATCACTTGAACAATTCATGAATGAATGTTGAAGGAAGAGAGATTCCACATATAAATATACTATCTTGGACATCTTCTGTGATTGTGAGCTAATTAATTATTTTCAAACTTGAGCAAATTAGTTGAAATTGGACAAGGAAGACAAGTTAATGAGTTATGTTTGGGTATATTTGTATAGAAGTTATATTGTTATGGATCCTCCAACATGTGGTGCTTCCTTCCACCTCATACTAGCAAAAACTTCCGCACCAAGTGCAAATACTACTTGTACATCCAAACACCCTTAAACCAGTTTTGCCATGAAAGTTCACTATACATACCCATGGATTGAGTAAGATCCTTCAAGTAAGTTGTCATCGATTCAAAATGCAATAAAAATTGCTCCCAAATATGTATGATCTTTTATTGTAAGGGAAAATAAGCATTGTACGAACTTGTGATGGTAAAGAAATAAACGCGATGGACTACATAATAAAGGTTGCTATCACAAAGGGCAATACAACATGACGTTCCTTTGCATTAAGGGTTTGCACATCCAAGAAAAAAAAGTGCATGACAACCTCTGCTTCCCTCTATGAAGGGCCTATCTTTTACTTTCTAGTACTTACCTTTACGCAAGAATCATGGTGATCTTCACCACTTTCTGTATTTCTCCTTTTTCTCTTGGCAAGCGCCATGTGTTGGTGAATAATCTAGGCATATATGGCCATTCAAATATATTTGATCATGAGTTATTATTGTTGACAATTATCTATATGTTTAATAAGTTGGGAGGCAAAACTTTAAGCCCCTATCTTTTTCTGTGTTCGACTGATGTTATTTGCTCTAAAAATATGTTTTGAGTGGTAGAAATCATGGAAGACTATATGATAGTTGAGTATGTGGAATTTGTTAAATCAAAGCTCTTACATAGACCCTTCCTGAAAATAAGATGAATTGCAATGGTTTGGTGACTGAAAGCATAGTTTGTTAGTTTTCAAGAAACTTTATGGTCTATACTTTAACATGTGAATAGCTTGTTACCTCATCATGAGAAGCTTTATGAGATGAGCTACTGTTTATGATATTTAATGATGCTAGAAAAAGTTTTTCGAACTATCATTGATCAAACTTGTGCACTTGCTAGCATTCACACTTCATAAATTATTTCTTTTTATCATTTACCTACTCGAGGACGAGCAGGAATTAAGCTGGGGGATGCTGATACGTCTCCAACGTATCTATAATTTATGAAGTGTTCATGCCATGTTTACAATAATTCTATATGATTTTGGTATGATTTTATTAGAACTAACCCGGACTGACGCTGTTTTCAGCGGAACTACCATGGTGTCATTTTTTTTGCAGAAATAAAAGTTGTTGGAATTGGCTGAAAATTTACGGTGATTTTTTATGGAACAAAATAGACCCTCGAAGCACAAGAGACGGGCTAGGAAGTGGACGACGAGGACACAAGCCTGCTGGGCGCCCCCCTAGGTCACACCCCCATGGCTTGTGGACTCATCGAGCACCCCCTTGACGTGAGACCGATGCCAAAAATTCCTATAAATACAAAAACCTCCGAAAAGAAATCTAAATCATAAGTTGCATCACCTCAAGTCTCTGTAGCCACGAAAAACAAATCTTGGCCCTCTCCGGCACCTTGCCGAAGGGGGTCACCATCACCAGAGGCCATCTTCATCATCCTGGAGGGGCCATCATCACCATGGAGGCCAAGGAGCAGAGGGAGAACCTCTCCCCACCGAGGGGGAGGCCATGGAGGAGGAAGCACAAGGGGGAGACCCTCTCCCACTATCTCGGTGGCGCCAGAGTGCCATCGGGGGAAACATCGCCGTGGTGGTCGTCTTCATTAACAACACCTTCTTCATCACCGTACTCATATCTTTTCAGCAGTCCGCTCTCCCACATCCCGTTGTAATCCCCTACTTGAACATGGTGCTTTATGCCACATATTATGATCCAATGATGTGTTGCCATATTATGATGTCTTGAGTAGATTTCTTTTTTCTTATGGGTTGATTTAGGATCTAGATTGGTTTGAGTTGTATGCTTATTTTGGTGCTATCCTATGGTGCCTTCCGTGCCGCGCATACATGAAGGATTCCCGCTGTAGGGTGTTGCTATGGTTGGGTTTTACCTTAATGATCTTTAGTAGTTGCGGATGCTTGCTAGAGTTCCAATCATAAGTGCATATGATCCAAGTAAAGAGAGTATGTTAGCTTATGCCTCTCTCTCATATAAAATTGCAATGTTGATCACTGATCTTGTTAACAATTGCCTAGGACAATTCCGTACACTGAACCATCATTATTACACACTCGCTATTTATAATATATTGTCATATTTTCTAACTTTATGATAGCAGCACCTATTTTTATATTTTAGTTCTCCGTTATCCTACAAATCTATTCCCTTCATACCCACAACGTAGTTTTATTTCTCGTTTCTAGTTGATAGGAAATGTTCAACGTACGTAGAGTCATATCAGTGTCAGATAGGACTTGAGAGAATATTGATCTTACCATTAGCTCCTTGTGTGTTCGACACTCCATACTTATCACTTCCACCTTGGAAATTTCTATGATGATTCCTTGCACTTGGGGATTATCACACCTTTTCTAATGAAAGATTGCCTTATAGCAGCCGAGTCCATAAGTCAATTGCAGAAAGATCTGGATGGGCCAGAGTATCTCAAAGGTATGCCCAAGCGTAGCATAAAGCCGGCCACTGGGTACAGACCCGGAGTCATGAGGAAAAGAACGAGATCAACACGGAAAACCAGCGACGGGCCAAAGAAATTGAGAGGTTAAAACTCAAATGGCACAAGCCCGTGAGGAGAACCAGAGATTGAGAGGTGACATGTTTGGTCAGTGAAATTTGAACTTGTAATTCTGTAAAATATTGATACGTCTCTATCGTATCTATAATTTTTTATTGTTTCATGCCATTATTATACAACTTTCACATACTTTTGGCAAATTTTTTTATGATTTATTGGACTAACCTATTGATCCAGTGCCCAATGCCAGTTCATGTTTTTATGTGTCTTTTGTTCCGCAAAAAATCCATATCAAACGAAGTCCATACACGATATAATAGAGATTTTTTTGGTATTTGTGAATTTGGGGAAGTGGAATCAACGCAAATTGAGGCCCACAGCGAGCACGATACACCAGGACGTGCCCAAGAGCCCAGGCGCGCCTTGGTGTGTCGATTGGAGCTCTCCTTTGGGCGCAAGGGAGCTAATTTTTGGAATTTTTTTTGTTAAAATCTCAGCGCAATTGGAGTTACGGATCTCCGAGAATATATGAAACGGTTTTCGTCCAAAAAACATGAACGCGAAACAGAAGAGAACAGAGAGGGAGATCCAATCTCGGAGGGTCTCCTGCCCCTCCATCGCCATGGATTCCATGGACCATAGGGGGAACTATCCTCCCATCTAGGGGAGGCCAAGGAAGAAGAAGAAGGAGGGGGCTCCCTCCCCCTTTCTCCCAGTGGCGCCAAAACGTCGTCAGGGCAATCACCGTGACGACGATCTACACCAACAACTTCGCCGCCGTCAACACCAACTCCCTCCACCTTTATGCAGCGGTGTCACACCTCTTTTCCCTGTTGTAATATCTACTTAAACATGGTGATCAACTCCATATATTATTTCCCAATGATATTTGGCTATCCTATTATGTTTGAGTAGATCCCTTTTGTCCTATGGGTTAATTGTGGTATGATATTATGGATGGGAGTTGTATGTTTATCTAGTGCTTTAGTATGGTGCCCTCCATGTGGCGCAAACATGAGGGATCCCCGCTATAGGGTGTTACAATATGTTCATGATTTGCTTATGGTGGGTCGCGTGAGTGACAGAAGCAGAAACCCGAGTAGGTGGGTTGTTGCGTATGGGAGTAAAGAGGACTTGATACTTAATGCTACGATTGGGTTTTGCCTTAATGAACTTTCGTAGTTGAGGATGCTTGTTAGATATCCAATCATAAGTGCTATGATCCAAGTATGGAAAGTGTGTTAGCGTATGCCTCTCCCTCATTGCATATAACAAGTATCTATCATATTATATTCGATTGCCTAGGGGCAATCATTCTCTTGCGTTACACAAAAGGCCTTCTACTAAGCTATTTACTTTTATTATTCTTTTATTAAAACAAAACCTAACTTTTATTTGCATGTTCTTTATTATCTTGCAAAGTACTTCTAGTTTTATTCCCGCAAAGTAGTTTCATACTTGTTCTAGGTAAAGCAAGCATTAGTGTGCATAGAGTTGTATCGATGGTCGATAGAACTTGAGGGAATATTTGTTCTACTTTTAGCTCCTCGTTCGATTCAACACTCTTACTTATGGAAAAAGGCTATAAATGATCCCCTGCACTTGTGGGTTATCAAAACCTTTTTCTGGCGCCGTTGCCGGGGAGAAATAGCGTGGGGTGAATATTATCGTGTGTGCTTGTTTGCTTTATCACTAAGCGATTTTTATTTTCTGTTATTAGTTGTTTTATTTTCTGTTATTAGTTGTTTATATCTTTAGTTATGGATATGGAACACTAGACACCTTCTAATGATAGTAACTCTTCAACTCATACATTGTTTAATTACCCTTCTCCCGGACCGAAGGATGAATGCTATGATCCCGATTCTTTTGAAATATCCCTTTTTGATGAACTTGATGCTTGCTATGGTTGTGGTCATGATGCCAATATGAATTATGCTTATGAAGATGAACTTTCTATAGTTCCTTATGTTAAGCATGAAATTGTTTCTATTGCACCCACACATGATAGTCCTATTATCTTTTTGAATTCTCCCAACTACACTATATTAGAGAAGTTTGCACTTATTGAGGATTATATTGATGGGTTGTGTTTTGCTACTAAACATGATGATTTTGATGAATATAATATGCATGTACTTGTTGCTCCTACTTGCAATTATTATGAGAGAGGAACTACATCTCCACCTACGATAAAATTGCAAGAAACTACTTTTGCTATGTATTGGCCTTTACTTGATGTGCATGAATTGTTCTTGTATGACATGCCAATGCATAGGAAGAGACTTAGAATTCATTGTTACATGATATATATCACTTTGCTCTCACTACTAAGTTACAAATCATTGTTAATTAAAATTGGCTTTGATATACCTTGGGATCCGGGTGGATCCATTACTTGAGCACTTTATGCCTATCTTAATGGTGTTAAAAAAGCACTACCAGGGAGACAACTCGGAAGTTTTAGAGAGTCGTTTTATTCTGTTGTGTGCTTTTATAAAGTTAAAAAAATATAGGGGAACCTAAACCTTCGCAAAAGGAAAGGTGAAAGTGAGAGAGATGATGAACATCGTTGAAGTGGGGGCTAGCCTTAAACTTTGTTCATGCCCTTGGAAACTTGTGAGTCTTGAATCACAGAAACTTTTCAACAAAAATAATTACCCCCTTGTACAAATTCACTGTATTATAAAATTATTGTGCCAAAATTTGTCTATAGGATGATTACATTGCTTGTTGGTATGTGCGGTGTAAAAACAGAAACTTTGGCTGTAGGGTGTGAATTTACATTTTTTTACTGCAAAGTCGAAAGCTTATGAAATTATTAGAAAAGATTACTATAATTTTTTTTATTTTTACCTATTTTTCATAATTTTTTGAGTTACAGAAGTATGGTCAAAGGTCAGATTACTACAGACTATCCTGTTTAAGGTAGATTCTTTTTTTTATGCATTGTTTTCCTTGTTTTCATGAAACTATCAATTTTATCGGTGGCATAAGCCATGGAAAAGTTATAATACAGCAGGTATAATGCAAATATAACTTTCTAATACTTTTGTCAATAATTTAGCTTGGGGATGCTGATATGTCTCTGTCATATCTCAATTTTCTAATTGTTTCATGCCAATATTATACAACTTTCACATACTTTTGTCAATAATTTATATGATTTATTGGACTAACCTATTGATCCAGTGCCTAGTGTCAGTTCCTATTTTTGTGTGTTTGCTACTCTTATGGAGATGAAACCCAAAAGAGGACTTGATACTTAATGCTACGATTGGGTTTTGCCTTAATGAACTTTCGTAGTTGAGGATGCTTGTTAGATATCCAATCATAAGTGCTATGATCCAAGTATGGAAAGTGTGTTAGCGTATGCCTCTCCCTCATTGCATATAACAAGTATCTATCATATTATATTCGATTGCCTAGGGGCAATCATTCTCTTGCGTTACACAAAAGGCCTTCTACTAAGCTATTTACTTTTATTGTCTTTTATTAAAATAGCACCTAACTTTTATTTCCATGTTCTTTATTATCTTGCAAAGTACTTCTAGTTTTATTGCCGCAAAGTAGTTTCATACTTGTTCTAGGTAAAGCAAGCATTAGCATGCATAGAGTTGTATTGGTGGTCGATAGAACTTGAGGGAATATTTGTTCTACCTTTAGCTCCTCATTGGGTTCGACACTCTTACTTACCGAAAAAGGCAACAAACAGTCTCCTACACTTGTGGGTTATCAAATATGTGTATTTTGCCAATGTAAGAAACATGCCACGTCTTTTGTTAGGTCTCTTGACCGGGTGTCTCACGGAAGAGGCCAGCTCGTTTGGAGGGAACCTGCTAAAGGAGCTGTCCATCATGCATAAGCAAGCTTAGAAAGCTATGAACAGGACGGTCAAAGCATTATGGTTGATCGAGACACCTCTAGAAGGGATGTCTGAGCTGGCTAATCGATTTATAGGATCTCAGCATCGCTTTGAGCTATTGAAGATATCGGCTTGTCAGGAAGGAGCATATGAGGCATGTGTAATGGTGAAGACCCGCTTTACCAAACTTGACCTAGACAATACTGCAGGATGCTGCCAATGTGACACATTAATAAGAGACCCTTTGACGAAATTGTGTGCGGTGCATGAATTGCAAATGGTATAGTTCAAGCTCCATCACTAATGGCGCAAACTGTGTGAGAAGGCTAATCCATCAAATATGATTTAGAAAGTAGTTGCGTGTGCAACCTACGAAAGACAGTTTGTTATTATGGACCCTTTGTGTTAGTGAAGATAACAGAAATAGTTACACAGATATAGATGTGTGCGATAGTGGGCACACATTTCAATACATAAACCGCATGCGATGATATAATAGAAGACAAAATGATTCAGCATAACAAGATGTGTGCGATAGAGGGAAAACTTGTTAGTAATCAGAATCGTGTGTGAACACAAGAAATAACACAAACGATTGGTGTTAATAATCTGTGTGTGTTGTGAGAAAACGGTTGCTGGTTTACAAATTGTCAGCAATTGATGAAACATCACCGAAGGGTTTCGTAGTTTTGTTCGTGTGTACTATGATTTGCTTTGTCTGCACAACATCTATGCTGCGTACACAAACGGTTGCACATATCAAGATATGTGCGACAGGTGACATATCGTGCGCTATGATGAAATGTGCGAGCCAAAATAACACAAACAATTGGGCATAACAAGATGTGTGTGATACCCAGCAAACAATAATCTAAATTGTATGGAGATATAGAAAATAACATAGACAGATAATGACACAGACGATTCATGGTAATAAGCACCTGTTTTAGAAAGTGATAACACAAATTATCGTTCGCACTCCTACATAATCGACTAAAGAACATAATAGCGACATTACATATTAGCAAGGTTCAGAAAACAACAAAATGGCAACTACTCATCGTGGTTGTTGTGGGGCTGGCCAATTGGTTCGCCAATGTAGAAATATCTTCTACACTCATGCAACATCCTCTATATGTAAGTAGGATCCACTTTTGGGTGGGCGATGACCATGTTCTTGAACGCTTCGTAGGCCCAAACTTTCCTCTTCTCATACCCCATCACGGTAGCTCCCGTCTCATGGAAAATCCCGTCCATGGCCAAATGCCTGCGTACAGTCCTCTTACGACAGAGATATTCAAAGCGGTCGTAAACAACAGAGTCAAGTGTTGGGGAATGTTGCATGGGAAACAAAAATTTTCCTACGCACACACAAGATCTATCCATGGTGATGAGCATCTACGAGAGGGAGAGTGGATCTACATACCCTTGTAGATCGCTAAGCGGGAAGCGTTAAGAAACGCGGTTGGTGTAGTCCAACGTCTTCGCGATCCAAATCGCCGAGCGTCCCGCGATCTCATCATAATCCGTCCCGCGATCCAATCACGATCCGTCCTGCGAACTCATCACGATCCATCCCGCGATCTCATCACGATCCGTCCCGCGAACTCATCACAATCCGTCCCGCGATCTCATCACGATCGGTCCCGCGATCTCGTCACGGTCCTTCCGATCTAACGTCGAACGGACGACACCTCCGCGTTCAGCGCACGTACAGCTTGATGACGATCTCTGCCTTCTTGATCCAGCAAGAGGGAGCGGAGAGGTAGAAGAGTTCTTCGGCAGCGTGACGGCTCTGCGGCAATGGTGGTGGAGCTATTCCGGCAGGGCTTCGCCTAAGCACTGCAGAAAACCAATCTAGAGGAGAAACTATGCACTAGAGGAACGGGTAGCATGTGGCTGAAAATTCTGTGCCAAAACCCTAAAATACTCTAGTATATATAGGAGGAGAGGAGGAGGAGTCTTGGCTGCCAAAAATCCAGCCCTTGGGTCGACCAAAGTGGGGAGGAGAGGAGGACTCCTCCTCCAATCCTAGTAGGACTAGGATTCCTCCTTTTTTAGCCTTTTTCCACCTTTTTCCCTTTGGGCTTTTTCTCCCAGCCACATGGGCCTTGTGTGGGAATTCCACCAGCCCAAAAAAGGCTAGTATTTACTCTCCCACAGCCCATGAAGCCTCTTGGGTCGAAATACCCCTCCCGGTGGTCTCCCGGTACACTACCGGCACTCCCAGTACATTACCGATTAGCCCGAAACTTTTCCGGCGACCAAAACGGGACTTCCTATATATCAATATTTACCTCCGGACCATTCTGGAGCTCCTCGTGAGGTCCTGGATCTCATCCGGGACTCCGAACAACCTTCGGTCACCACCATACATAACTCTATACTACCGAAACGTCACCAAACCTTAAGTGTGCAGACCCTGCGGGTTCGAGAACTATGTAGACATGACCGAGACACCTCTACGGTCAATAACCAATAGTGGTCCCTAGATGACCATATTGGTTCCTACATATTCTACGAAGATCTTTATCGGTCGAACCTCTATGTCAAGGATTCAGTCAATCCCGTATAACGTTCCCTTTGTTCTTCGGTATGTTACTTGCCCGAGATTCGATCGTCGGTATCTCCATACCTAGTTCAACCTCGTTACCGGCAAGTCTCTTTACTCATTCCATAATACAAGATCCCATGACTAACACTTAGTCACATTGCTTGCAAGGCTTGTTGTGATGTTGTATTACCGAGTGGGCCCTGAGACACCTCTCCGTCACACGGAGTAACAAATCCCAGTCTTGATCCATGCCAACCCAACAGACACCCTCGGAGATACCTGTAGAGTACCTTTATAGTCACCCAGTTATGTTGCGACGTTTGATACACACAAGGCACTCCTCCGGTGTCAGTGAGTTGCATGATCTCATGGTCATAGGAACAAATACTTGACATGCAGAAAACAATAGCATTAAACTGACACGATCATATGCTACGTTTGTAGTTTGGGTCTTGTCCATCCCATCATTCTCCTAATGATGTGATCCCGTTATCAAATGACATCTCATGTCAATGGCTAGGAAACCTTAACCATCTTTGATCAACGAGCTAGTCTATTAGAGGCATACTAGGGACATGGTTTTGTCTGTGTATCCACACATGCATCTAAGTCTCCGATCAATACAATTATAGCATGGATAATAAACGATTATCATGAACAAGGAAATATGATAATAACTAATTTATTATTGCCTCTAGGGCATATTTCCAACAGTCTCCCACTTGCACTAGAGTCAATAATCTAGTTCACATCACCTTGTGATTCGCATTGTTATGAATCTAACACCCAATGAGTTCTGGGGCTCGATCATGCTTTGCATGTGAGAGAGGTCTTATAGTCAATGGGTCTGCATCATTCAGATCCGTGTGTACTTTGCAAATTTCTATGTCAAACCGAAAACACTGCTACCACACTCCACTTGGTACTATTCCAAATGGCTGCTCCGCTATACGTATCCAGATTGCTACTACGAGTCATCCGGATTGGTGTTAAAGCTTGCATCGACGTGACTCTTTACGACGAACTCTTTATCACCTCCATAATCGATAAACTTCTCCTTAGTCTTTTAGTTACTAAGGATAATCTTGACCGCTGTCCAGTGATCCACTCCTGGATCACTCTTGTACCCCTTGACGGACTCATGGCAAGGCACACACACAGGTGCGGTACACAACATGCCATACTATACAGAGCCTATGGCTAAGGCATAGGGGATGACATGGTCCTTTCTCTTTCTCTTTCTTCTGCCGTGGTCGAGCTTTGAGTCTCACTCAATTTCACACCTTACAAAGCAGGCGAGAACACTTCTCTCTGACTAATCCATTTTGAACTCTTTCAAAATCTTGTCAAGGTATGTACTCATTGAAAGTCTTATCAAACATCTTGATCTATCTTTATAGATCTTGATGCTCAATAATTAGGTAGCTTTATCCAGGTCTTCCTTTGAAAAACTCTTTTCAAACAACCGTTTATGCTCTCCACAAATTCTACATCATTTCTGAATAGCAATATGTCATCCACATATACTTATCAGAAACTCTTATAGTGCTCCCACGCACTTTATTGCAAATACAAGTTTCTCGTAAACTTTGTATAGACTCAAAAACTTTGATCACCTTATCAAAGTGTATATTCCAACTCCGAGATGCTTGCTTTAGTTCATAGAAGAATCACTGAAGCTCGCACATCTTTTAGCATCCTTAGGACTAACAAAACCTTCTGGTTGTATCTCATACAACCTTTCCTTAAGGAAGGAAATGATGTTTTGGCATCCATCTGCCGGATTTCATAATTGAAAAATGCAGCAACTGCTAACATAATTCTAACAGACTTTAGCATCGCTACGAGTGAGAAAGTCTCATCGCAGTCAACTCTTTGAACTTGTCGTAAACTACTTTGCAACAAGTCGAGCTTTACAAATGGTAACACTTACCATCAACGTCTGTCTTCATTTTAAAGATCCATTTGTACTTTAACGACCAGCCGTCCAATGAGCAAGTCCACCAAAGTCTATACTTGATTTTCATACAGGGATCCTTTCTCGGATTTCATGGCCTCTAACCATTTGTTGGTTTCCGGGCCCATCATCGCTTCTCCATAGTTCGTAGGTTCATCGTTTTCCAACAACATGACCTTCAAGACAGGGTTGTCGTACCGCTCAGTAGCAGTACACGTCCTTGTCGACCTACGAAGTTCGATAGTAACTTGATCCAAAGCTTCATGATCATCATCATTAACTTCCTCTTCAACTGACGTAGGCTTCACAGAAACATCTTTCTGTGCTGCGCCACTTTCTGGTTGAAGTAAAGGTTCAATAACCTCATCAAGTTCTATTTTCCTTGTAGGTTGATAGTATCTTGATCCGAAGCTTCATGATCATCATCATTAACTTCCTCTTCAATTGACATAGGCTTCACAGAAACATCTTTCTGCGTTGCGCTACTTTCTGGTTGAAGCAGAGGTTCAAATAACCTCATCAAGTTCTATCCTCCTCCCACTCAATTCTTTCAAGAGAAACCCTTTCTCAAGAAAGGACCCAGTTTTAGCAACAAACATTTTATGCTTGGATCTGAGATAGAAGGTTCACCCAACTGTTCTTAGGGTATTCTATGAAGATGCATTTGTTCGCTTTGGGTTCGAGCTCATTAGGTGAAAACATTTTCCACACAAGCGTCGTAGCCCCAAGCATTAAGAAATGACAGCTTAGGTTTCTATCAAACCATAGTTTCACACGGTGTCATCTCAACGGATTTAGATTGTGCCCTATTTAAAGTGAATGTTGTTGTCTCTAATGCATAACCCCAAAATTATAGTAACAAAACGATAATAGACATCATAGGACGCACCATATCCAATAGAGCACGACTATGACGTTCACACACACCATCACACTATGGTGTTCCAGGTGGCGTGAGTTGTAAAACAACTTTCACATTGTCTAAAGTTGTATGCCAAACTCGTAACTTAGATATTCACCTCCACGATCATATCGCAAACATATTTATCTTCTTGTCACGATGATCTTAAACTTCACTATGAATTTGCTTGAACCTTTCAAACGATTCAGACTTGTGCTTCATTAAGTAAATATACACTATATCTACTCAAATCATCAGTGAAGGTAAGAAAATAACGATATCCACCGCACGCTACAAGACTCATTGGATTGCATACATCAACATGTATCCTTTCCAATAAATCACTTGCCCGCTTCATCAAAACAGAAAACGGGGTCCTTAGTCATCTTGACCACGAGGCATGGTTTGCATGTCTCAACCGATTCGAAATCGAATGAGTCCAAAGATCCATCAGCATGGAGTTTCTTCATGCGTTTTATACAATATGACATTTAGCGGCAGTGCCACAAGTATGTGGTACTATTATTATTAACTTTGTATCTTTTTGGCATCAATGTTATGAACATGTGTATTACTACGATCAAGTTTCAACAAACCATTGTTACTGGGTGCATGACCATTGAAGGTATTATTCATGTAAATAGAACAACCATTATTCTCTAACTTAAATGAATAACCGTGTTGCAATGAACATGATCTAATCACGTTCATGCTCAACACAAAAAACACCAAATAACATTTATTTTAGGTTCGTCACTAATCTCGAAGGTAGAGAGAGCGTGCGATGTTGATCACATCAACCTTGGAAACATTTCCAACACACATCATCACCTCACACTTAGCTAGTTCTCCGTTTATTTCGTAGCTTTTATTTCGAGTTACTAACATTTAGCAACTGAACCGGTATCCAATACCCAGGTGCTACTAGGAGTACTAGCAAGGTACACATCAATAACATGTATATCAAATATACTTCTGTTGACGTTTGCCAGCCTTCTTATCTACCAAGTATTTAGGGTTGTTCCGCTTCAGCGACCGCTCTCCTCATACCCGAAGCACTTAGTCTCGGGTTTGAGTTCAACTTTGGGTTGCTTCACTAGAGCAGCAACTGACTTGCTATCCATGAAGTTTCCCTCCTTGCTCTTGCCCTTCTCGAAACTAGTGATTTAAGTAACCATCAACACTTTGACGCTCGTTCTCGATTTCTACCTTCGCGGTGTCAAACATCACGAATAGCTCAGGGATCATTATTTCTATCCCTGGCGTTTTATAGTTCATCACCAAGTTCTAGTAGCTTTAGTGACAGTGACTTGGAGAACTATATCAATCACTATCTTATCTGGAATATCAACTCCCACTCAATTCAAGCGATTGTAGCACCCAGACAATCTGAGCACATGCTCAACGATTGAGCTATTCTCTTTCATCTTACAGGCAAAGAATCTTGTTGGAGATCTCATATCTCATAACACGGGCACGAGCCTGAGATCCTAATTTCAGCTCTTAGAACATCTCATATGTTCCATGACGTTCAAAACGTTTCGGAGCCTCAATTCTAAGCTGTAAAGTATGACGCACTAAACTATCAAGTAGTTATCAAAACGTGCCTGTCAGATGTTCACAACATCTACAAACAACGATAGAGGGGTTGGTGCACCGAGCGGTGCATTAAGGACATAAGCCTTCTGTGCAGCAATGAGGACAATCCTCAGATCACGGAGCCAGTCCGCAATATTGCTACCATCATCTTTCAACTCTATTTCTCTAGGAACATATAAAATTCACGGGAGCTACAGTGTGAGCTAGTAATCTACAACATAATTTTGTAAAGACACTACTGACTATGTTCATGATAATGAGTTCAATTAATCATATTACTTAAGAACTCCCACTCAAATTGACATCCCTCTGGTCATCCGAGTGATACATGATCCAAATTCACCAACTCAAGTCCGATCATCATGTGAGTTGAGGTGGTTACAATGGTGAACATCATCATGTTGATCATATCTACTATATGACTCATGTTCGACCTTTCGGTCTCTTGTGTTCCGAGGCCATGCCTGTACATGCTAGGCTCATCATGTTTAACCCGAGTGTTCTGCATGTGCAACACTGGCTTGCACCCGTTATATGTGAACGTAGAGTCTATCACACCCGATCATCATGTGGTGTCTCAACATGACGAACTTTGGCAACGGTGCACACTCGGGGAGAACACAATTTTAAATTGAAATTTAAGTGAGGGATCACCTTATAGTGCTATCGTCGTCCTAAGCAAAACAAGGTGCATAAAAGGATTAACATCACATGCACATCATAAGTGATATGATATGGCCATTAACTTGTGCTTTTGATCTCCATCATTAAAGCACCGGCATGATCTCCATCGTCACCGGCATGACACCATGATCTTCATCATCTTGATCTCCATTAACGTGTCGCCATCGGGGTTGTCACGCCCACCATGCTTCTACTACTATTGCTATCGTTTAGCGATAAAGTAAAGCATTACATAGCGCTTAATGATTGACACACAGGTCATACAATAATTAAAGACAACCCTATGGCTCCTGCCAGTTTCCGTACTCATCGACATGCAAGTCGTGATAATATATACATCACATGATCATCTCATACATCACATATATCACATCATGTAATTGGCCATATCACATCACAACATACCCTACAAAAACAAGTTAGACGTCCTCTAATTGTTGTTGCATGTTTTACATGGCTGCTACGTGTATCTAGCGAGAACAATTCTCATCTATGCAAAAACCACAACGGTGATACACTAGTTGCTTTTCAACCTTCTTAAGGACCGCCTTTGTCGAATCCGATCCAACTAAAGTGAGAGAAACTGGCACCCGCAAGCCATCTATGCAACATGTTGCGGTCGAGGGAACCGGTCTCTCGTAAGCGTACGAGTAATGTTGGTCCAGGCCGCTTCATCTCACAATACCTCTGAACCAAAATCCGACCAAGGGAGGAAGCAATCTAAGCATCAACGCCCACAAACCTTTTGTGTTCTACTCGAGATCTCATCTACACATAGACCTAGCTCATGATGCCACTGTTGGGGAACGTTGCATGCGAAAGAAAAAAATTCGTACGCACACGCAAGATCTATCCATGGTGATGAGCATCTACGAGAGGGAGAGTGGATCTACATACCCTTGTAGATAGCTAAGCGGGAAGCATTAAGAAACGCGATTGGTGTAGTCGAACGTCTTCGCGATCCAAATCGCCGAGCGTCCCGCGATCTCATCACGATCTGTCCCGCGATCCAAGCTGATCCATCCCACGAACTCATCACGATCCGTCCTGCGATCTCGTCACGATCCGTCCCGCGAACTCATCATGATTCGTCACGCGATCCCATCACGATCCGTCCCGCGATCTCGTCACGGTCCTTCCGATCTAGCGCCGAACGGACGACACCTCCGCGTTCAGCACACGTACAGCTTGATGACGATCTCTGCCTTCTTGATCCGGCAAGAGGGAGCGGAGAGGTAGAAGAGTTCTCCGGCAGCGTGACGGCGCTGCGGCAATGGTGGTGGAGCTATTCCGGCAGGGCTTCGCCTAAGCACTGCAGAAAACCGATCTAGAGGAGAAACTATGCACTAGAGGAACGGGTAGCATGTGGCTGAAAATTCTGTGCCAAAACCCTAAAATCCTCTACTATATATAGGAGGAGAGGAGGAGTAGTCTTGGCTGCCAAAAATCCAGCCCTTGGGTCGACCAAAGTGGGGAGGAGAGGAGGACTCCTCCTCCAATCCTAGTAGGACTAGGATTCCTCCTTTTTTGGCCTTCTTCCACCTTTTTCCCTTTGGTCTTTTTCTCCTAGCCACATGGGCCTTTTGTGGGACTTCCACCAGCCCACAAAAGTCTGGTATTTACTCTCCCACAGCCCATGAAGCCTCTTGGTTCGAAATACCCCTCCCGGTGGTCTCCCGGTACACTACCGGCACTCCCGGTACATTACTGATTAGCCCGAAACTTTTCCGGCGACCAAAATGGGACTTACTATATATCAATCTTTACCTCCGGACCATTACGGAGCTCCTCATGACATCCTGGATCTCATCCGGGACTCCGAACAACCTTCGGTCACCACCATACATAACTCTATACTATCGAAACGTCACCAAACCTTAAGTGTGCAGACCCTGCGGGTTCGAGAACTATGTAGACATGACCGAGACACCTCGACGGTCAATAAAAAATAGCGGGCCCTGGATGACCATATTGGTTCCTACATATTCTACGAAGATCTTTATCGGTCGAACCTCTATGTCAAGGATTCAGTTAATCCCGTATGATGTTCCCTTTGTTCTTCGGTATGTTACTTGCCCGAGATTCGATCGTCGGTATCTCCATACCTAGTTCAACCTCGTTACCGACAAGTCTCTTTACTCGTTCCGTAATACAAGATCCCATGACTAACACTTAGTCACATTGCTTGCAAGGCTTGTTGTGATGTTGTATTACCGAGTGGGCCCTGAGACACCTCTCCGTCACACGGAGTAACAAATCCCAATCTTGATCCATGCCAACCCAACAGACACCCTCAGAGATACCTGTAGAGTACCTTTATAGTCACCCAGTTATGTTGCGACGTTTGATACACACAAGGCACTCCTCCGGTGTCAGCGAGTTGCATGATCTCATGGTCATAGGAACAGATACTTGACATGCAGAAAACAATAGCATTAAACTGACACGATCATATGCTACATTTGTAGTTTGGGTCTTGTCCATCCCATCATTCTCCTAATGATGTGATCCCGTTATCAAATGACATCTCATGTCAATGGCTAGGAAACCTTAACCATGTTTGATCAATGAGCTAGTCTTTTAGAGGCATACTAGGGACATGGTTTTGTCTATGTATCCACACATGCATCTAAGTCTCCGATCAATACAATTATAGCATGGATAATAAACGATTATCATGAACAAGGAAATATGATAATAACTAATTTATTATTGCCTCTAGGGCATATTTCCAACATCAAGAGCCGCGCGTTGTGCTAGAGCGGTAGGATACTACACTAAGGAGGTTGCTACCCTTATCGACGACAAAACTACGCGAGCCGGCAAGGCAAGGGCGAAATGTTCGGTGCATGATACCCTTTCAAAGGCCATAGCCGCAAGTTCCGCATATAGGACCACGCTTGCCCACAACCGATCTGATGTAACCTTCATCTCTTCTGCTATTGCCGCCAAGTCCTCCGGATCCTCAGCAGCGCGTACCATCGCCAAAGGCTCCCACTAGTGCAACGACGTGCTATACAAATGGTTTTAACCCCTTTCTGCGACATAATTGTAAATCGTAGCCTTGCATGTGTGGGCGATAGGGGGGTCCATCCCAAACGACATGTGAAACCCGTCGGCGATGGTGTGTGGTGCAGGAACAGGTCGCACACATAATATTTTTGGCATACGTGTGGGATTTGGGATCAATCATACACGTCCAGGACGAGTCAAACACATCTAATTGCTCATGAAAAACAAACGGAGCTTGACCTTTGGTCGTTTGCAAAATATGACGATATTTCTTATGATATCTTCATTATCGCACACGATATTTCTCTCGGAATAGTGTGCCATGTATAACATCATCGACACGTTTTGCAAAAAAGGTAGCTCCTACGCACACGTACAAGTGTTGCAAACCGTTTGTGGTTTCTTATGTATCACCAACGTTTTAGATTATATCTCGTCTGCTTATCTTGTGTATCACATGCGGTTGCACTATGAGTTGCGTGTGCTTTTCGTTTTGGACCGCACACGCTTAGTTGCTTGAACCGTGTGCTCTGAAATTGCTAGGTTATTATAAAATATAGCATTTAATTCACCCTCCAAATAGGAAATTCGCCACAATATACGATCGACAAATAGTGTCCACATGAAGAACATTCATCATAATTCGCCACCATATGTAATTGAATGAATAGTGTCCACAAGAAGAGGATTCATCATAATTCACGACAATATGCAATTTAGAAAATGCTAGCTAAATTCCACAGCTGTTAAATGACATATCCTCTACATAAACATAGTGTACGAAATACAAAGACATGATCACATGGAAAATAATGCATCCATGTGTATATGTTTAGCTGATAACACTATATGAATGCATGCTTATGTTTAGGAGATTTGAATCTGGAAATCTTCGATGTCTTTAGAGGGCTTTATATAGTGTTTCACAAAGAAGGTGCTAATAAATTTCCTAACATACAACAATACATTGGTAGCAAGCGGTTCAGAAGTCATCGGTCCGAAGATCAGCTGCATGACTTTTATATCAAAATGTGACATACGTGTTGAGTGGAAGATAGTAATTAAGAAGCAGATTTACTGGTTTTTATCCTATCAGCATCGACACCAATTCAGGATGTCTGCATAGGTTTATGATGTGTGCACAAACGTAGTATCTACATAGGCTGGTACCTTGTTGTTGCTGAGGACACTAAGTTTTTTTGTACAGTAGTAGTCATGTATTTTCCCTGTTAGGAACAAACTAACCTGTGTAAGTTGTTTTTTCTATGGAGAGAAATAGAAAGTGGTTTACTTAGAAACTTGAACATCTTACTAGTATTTTATGAAAATAACGGATTTCGTTGTATTACCGGAGAAACGATCACGTGTTGTAGAGGTAGTTGGCGGACGAACCTAACCCGCCTAAAGTTATGTTCTTTGACAATACACTGCAAATGACGATGAATTTTCACACACTCAATTCTGGAACCAAATATGAACACAACACATTAACACCAAAAAATTCAATACCTATCCATGAAATCCTGAACATGACTCAGTTCCCGAGGTGCATTTGACTCTCTATGAGAATCCATGTAGTAAACTATGTTGCGTTTTGGAACAGTGACCACCAAGATCCAGTGACCTCTGCAGTTTAAGAAAACCATGAACGTAAGAACTATGTCTAAAACTGAAGATGATTAATGTATGCATGGTTGTATATTTAACTTACTCTTCTAATATGGCCACATGAAGAATTCGCCTATCTGTAAGTCGAACAAGATCTTGGCGAGATAATCAATGGAAGCCGTGCGTGAGTCATTATGTTATAACAAAACGCCATTTGCTAAATGAGGATCTATGAAATACGCATGAACCCTTGATGTTCTCTGCATCGTCAATCCTCTGAGAGGAATACAATACAGTTAGCTTTTTTGTCATTTACAACCTTGTATAGAGAAGTCGATCAGAGTTTGTGAAGTACTTACAACATCAAGCATTTGAAAAGAGTGGCAGCAAGCACATCGAAGTTGTAGAAGAGATGAAAGTCCTCGAATTCCAAACTGATGGTACCTGGAACGTGAGAGGAATGATGACGGTCGTACTGTAATTCCACAATGTTATGATCTTCTCCTTTTGACATTATGTCCATGCAATATTTATGTAACTTGCGACAAGTAGAACTGCACTCATCAAAGTATTCGCCAACAACAAATGGTTGGCCATGCTTGTACTTGTGTGCTTCAAATGGGTCTTCATCAGAACCGGGATTACATGGGTCTTCACTGGCCATGCCATTGTTCTTCTCGAAGAGTCTTCCTCGTAGGATGCACTGGTACTCGTCCATCCTCTATTTTTGTCATGTGTAATAAAAAATTGCCAATTTTACCAGGAAGCTAAACATAAATGCAACAGTCGTTGTAGTAAAGGATACACATCGACAGTGTTTGAATGACAACAATTTAAGAGTGACAACTATGTACATTCTGCTGTCAAACATTCCAATCTGTTCAAAACAATTGTCTATCTTGCACCATGTTTTTTTCACTCAGTCTGAGAATCTATTTATTTCAAATTGCCATGTTGTGTTGATGCTAGCCATGTTTCTGTGTATAACTAGACCTTGCTCGTGCTGAATGAAATGAAGTGCTTCATCTGTACTACCTTTCCGTAAATTTTCATGCAAAGGTAAGTCATGTTACATATAATTTTCTTGCTGTCAATATGCCTCTAGGTTAAAACTATGACAGTGTCTTAATCACATGCAGAATCAAATAGCACACGAGAAGTCTGAATCACACCTAATATAACAAATGACTTCTAACAACGAGAGTTAGGATTACCTTCTTTGCACGTCGCAGAAACTTCCTCCCACTATGCCCAGATGCGAAAGCTCATAACTTCAGAGATTAAAATTGATGTTGACCATGAACAGGCGGGTCTTCACCTACCCCTCTCCATTCGATGGAAGTTATTGTCCTAGGGAGCTACATGAAATGGCGCAAATGGACCTGCCACTTTTAAATCCCAAATTCCAAAATAAAACCCTAAGCCTAGTTGAGCTAGAGAGAAGAGAAACGAATACCTAACTGGTGAGAGATTCATCGTCATCGGAGATACCGCTTGAGGGGTCACTCGAGAAGACCATGGTGTGTCTGTCGTGGTCGGATGCTAGAGGGAGAGATGTGGGAGGTGGTGCAGGGATGGGGGTGGAGGGGTCAGAAGGGAAATGTGGACCTTTGGCGGGAGGAGGGAAGGCAGATATTTCGACGGTCGGCGAAATTTTTCGCTCGTTGCCAGGAATCTTGGCGCACAAAGATTCATCAGACACGGACTTTCAGCTTTTATCGTGTGTGATGATACAGAACTACAAAAATTTTCTCCTCCCCACATATTCCCTGGTTACAGTGCAATCCACATCATTGCATAATGTGACATCAACTGCTAAATTGGGTATAGAAAATAACGGACACACATAGCTCACAATACCTAAACCAAGCAAGTTCACTAAATAATTAAGCTGCTTGCATTAGACATAGCTCTTACAAAAGACCAGCTCTCCGAACAAAGGCTATTAGTAATAGGCATAATTTTAACAAAGATGCGAATGAGCAGTCGCCCTATGCCTCACCGCTATTCGATGAGATGTCGACGACTTGTCCAGGCGACATTCTGCCAGTGCTGGACTCAGCGTCCCCCAGGTTGACTTCGACCATGGCGACGTGCTCATCCTCGGTGTTGTCCTCATCATCGTCGTCGCCCTCATCTTCTTAGTACTCGTAGTAGTGGCGCCGCCATAGCTTGCGTTGGTACTCCACCACCGATTTCTTGATGGATAGATGCTTCTCGACCTCCTCCTGAGCCACGACCAACTCCTCCCAGCACTCGGCGCTCTCGGACGGCTCTTGCATCTCCAGCTCGCACTCGAAGATCTCGTGCGGGAGGGGCTCCATGGCCTCCGTCGCCGCCTCATCGGCATTCATCTTGGCATCCGTAGCAACCGCCTCTTCATACGTGTGGTGCATGCTAGATTTCGGAGAAGCTTCGAGTATCTTGGCGTGGGCGTTCTCGATGATATACGCCTGGATGGCCTCGATCTGGACCAGGGCGGCCTCTGCAGCACGTCATGCTGCTTGAGCGCTCTTGGTGCTTGTAGCTGCTGACATAGCAGCTGCAGCTGCCGTCTCTGTGGCTACAGACGCCCTTTCGGCCGCCGCCGCGGAAGCCCTGTCGGCCGCCATAGAGGCCCTTTCGGCGGATGCGGTTGTGCTCTCTGCTGAGGCGGCCATGTTCTCGGCCAAGGCTAGAGCGTTCGGGGCCGAGGGGGCGGTCGTACACACCCTTACGAAGCATTCCCACGACATCTGTCTTTGCACAGAGGGTTGTTGCGGAATGGGGGTCGAGGGTGAACGAAATCCAAGCTAGACGAAGCCAACGAAGCTTCCCTCGTAACACATAAATAAATCCATGAATTTTCATCGTAAACGGTATACGTATGGAACTGTGTGTATGTAGTTCACTTTTTGTATTGAATTGTAAAACTTTTTTTGGGTACAACGGTAACGGATATTGTTTTATTTGTAAGAAAAAGATCCTACCGTCAAAATCCACTAACGGCATCCTAAAATTCGGAAATATTCGGGGTACAATTGGCATTTTTATACATTAAGTTATTTTGTACAAATTTTATGGTAATAATTCAAATTTCTAACACACGAACATGCAAGATGAAGCAAAAACTGCTGGAAAAATTATATTTATGTACTACTTGCTTCCCTATATATGCCGTTTGGAATAAATTTTAATGAGTTCCAAATATCTTGGGTAACGGTTTGGACACATGTGCACGCATTGGGAATCTAGGTTTTAAAATTCGAAAAAAATGCTGTGAAGTACATGATAATAATCGGCATGATTCCCCGACATGGGGCCAAGATGTCGTGGTAAAAGTAACGGCTTGTTCAAGATAAGCTTTGAGACATGCCTCTCACAAAAATTAGCATCACACAAAGGGTCGTGGTTCCGAGAGGGGACACGAGCCTTGTTTGATGACGAGCCACTAGTCAGCCTACCTTTTTTTGAATTTGTTACAATGCACGAATATGTCCGATGACCTAACATTTTTGGGGTTCAATGAGCATTTTTTGTACATAAAGTTAGTTTCTAGATATCTAGTGGCCATAATTCAAAACTAAACGACATGGGCATGTTCAAGGTGAAGCAAAATATACAGGAAAAATCATTTTCATATATGTACTATTGCTTCCGCCTATATGCCACGTGCAATAAATTTGAAGGAGTTCCAGACATCTTGAGTAACGGTTTGGACACAAGCATTGAGAATAATCTAGGTTTTTAAATTTTAAAAATAAATAAAATGTTATGAAGTACATGAAAATCAGCATGATTTCCCGACATGGGGCCAAGATGTCGTGGTCAAAGTGACGACTTGTTCGAGATAAGCTTTGACACATGCCTCTCACAAACCGAAGCACCATGTGCAGGCTGGTATAGTTCCGAGAGGGGATGTGGGGTGTTGTGTGATGGCGAAACAGATCGCTGCCTCATTCGTCCTAGTATTTTATCAATGCAATGTACGAATACGACCATCATCCTAAAATCTGAAAAAATTATGACATTCAATTGTCAATTTTATACATGAAGTTAGTTTCCAGAAATTTAATGGCCATAGTTCAAAACTGAAACAGATGAACAAGCAAGATAAAGCACCGCTAGAAAATCATATTTATGTACTACTTGCTTCCGTATATATGCCATATGCAATAAATTGGAAGGAGTTCAAACATCTTGAGTGACGGTTTTGACACAAAAGCATTGGGAATCTAGGTTTTTAAAGTCAAAAATTGAAAAATGCGCCAAAGTACATGAAAATATGCATGATTTCCCGACATGGGGCTAAGATGTCGTGATCAAAGTAATGGCTTGTTCAAGATAAGCTTTGACGCATGTCAAAGCTGGCAATGCATGGTTAACTGTTACCCGCCTCCCCATGGGTAATTACTCTATTAGGGCACGGGTGCGAGCTTGAATTCCCATCTAGAAGTTGGTGGGTCAAATACCTTACGAACCGAGCGTGCAGGACGGGGATGAGGATGGGATATCATTACCCATCTTACCCATGAATTGAAGTACTTACATGTGCGCATTGAAATTAGTAGACCCCGTGTAATTTGGGGCCTCGGTCACCCAAATTTACACACATCCCACTACTTTGCCCCCAAAGTCCCTAAAAAATCCCAAACCTAGCCACAACATATTGTTTTTGTGTTGAAATACTATTTTTTGTACTAAAATACGTGAAGGTTGTTCTTAAATGAATATGTGAGTTTCCCCACGGTGATAAAGAACTTGGTGGGGACATGGGTGGGAAACTTTTTATCCTTGCGCACGGGTACGTAGACAGGGACGAGGATGGGAGGGCGGTGATGGGGACGAAGATGGGACTCCAATACTCGCCTAAGAAAGCCCCATCTTTAGGCACAAGCCTCTCACAAAACGAAGCATCACACGAAGGCGTGTGGTTCTAAGGGGGAACGTGGGGGCATGTGTGATGACAAACCGCCAATCGCTGTCTCATTCGACCTAGTTTTGTTTCATTGATACAATGCACAAATACGACTGACATCCTATTTTTTAAATGGCGTTCTATTGGCAATTTCATACATTAAGTTAGTTTATTGAAATTTAATGTCCATATTTCAAAATTCGAACACATGAACAAGCTAGATGAAGCAAAAACCGCTCGAAAATTATATTTATGTACTACTTGCTATATGCCACGTGCAATAAATTTAAAGTAGTTCCAAACATCTTGAGTGATGGTTTGAACACAAAAGCATTAAGAATCTAGGTTCTAAATTCAAAAATATTAATAATAATAAATTCTCTGAATTCTGAAGTACATGAAAATATGCATGATTTCCCACCATGGGGCCAAGATGTCGTGGTTACTGCTCTCGAACTTGCTTCTGTAACAAAAATGGCATGCATGTATTACATTTGGATAGAAAATATAAATATTTGGAAAAAAGCGGGCCCCACATGATTAGTGCCCTGTTTCATGTTTTAAGTTTTGGAAACATATTTATGGGGGCTATTATTCACACATGGTCATGCATTGGGAACCGTCGGTGATGCTAATTTACACGCGTTTGTTGAGTAGGAAATCGTGTGCAATCACTGATGGCATCGATCAAGATTCCAGCCGCCTATAAATGTTGCCCCTCGAGACGTCATCCCGGCTGCATTCTCTCATCTCTCTATCCCACCCCTCGCACAAAACTCTGCCATGGCGTGGCCAGTCTGTGCACAAGTAGAGGAGGAGGCACCATCCCGCGAGGATGTAGCGAAATGCAGCGATGAGGAGGACCGCTTTGCGCCCCTAGACGAGGTCATGACAGACCCCCCAACTAAAGAAGTGTTTTGGGGTCAGTACAATCTAGCTTTGTAGAATGCGTTGTCGCCAGCTGAGAGAGCCAGGCAGGTGGCGTTCAAGAAGGAGTGTGCTGTGGAGCACGCCAGGATCCTCGCGGCCTGGAATGCCCTTAGTGCCGCATGGGAATCGGAGGAGCTGGAGATTTGGCAGCCGGTGAGTCGACGAGCTGTGGAGGTGTACGAAGACGGTCAGCACCACACAATGAAAGCCAGAGGCGCTAGGCGCCTCACCGCCGCGTGGGCGTGGGCCGATAAGCTCCAGCATGCCACCTCCAAAGAGCTCCAGTGGGCACCCAGTGACTTGTTCTGCATGGTCGCGCACCTCCACTAGAAGAGGCTCATCGGCACATCAAACGCTGCGAGGCAGAGGAGGCGGCAAACTCCCTCCGCGTTAGGAAGCCATCGCACATCAGGGAGCTGATGGCGAGAGGCTGCCATTTTACTGCTCCCCGTTCAAGGAGAGGTTATTATTAGTTTAGTTTTGATTCACTGCACGTATTAGTTAACTACTATCATCATGTATATGTGATGATATATATTGTATATGTATCATGTATTCAATTATCTATTCAACAATTAATATATATTATAGTTTCACATTTCTATATATCTGTTTTTATACTGATTTTTTGTCACTAACTGTTAGCCTTTTACACATATTGAAACATAACAATAGAACATAAATCTTTCACACATTGAAACATATCAATATTGTGATTGTTGTCCAGACATTGTGATCGAGATCTAAATAGTTCAATAAAATAAAACGTCTCCATGACTAGTTGACTACACCCTATCCTACGGAAGCTCCTATCTGTGCCTGAACTCTGTCAGGTGTTCGTCCATGCAGTTTACATGCTCGTGGTACAACTGGAGCGTGAACTTGAGATCCAAGCTAGCTATTTCGTTGGAAATTACCATCTCGAGGATGTGATGGCCATTTTCTTCGACTGCTCCCCGCTGGACACCTAGGCCAAGGAGGCGCTCAAGCCTACCAATGAGACTGTCAGCATCGTGGGGGCCGCGGACAAGGCAAATGGCACAACCCATGCGAACGGCAAGGTCGACGTCCAGGGCAAGGACGGTGTGTCTGGGCTCTGGTGCAAGTACGGCGCAGACGGCCGCTGCCCATTCCTAGCGAGAAATAGGGCTACTCATGTCCCTTGGAGACAGCTGCAACATCATGTCGGGTGGGATAGCAGGCAAGCGGGGATGGAACCCCTCTTGCTCTGCTGCGCGCCGTGCCTCTCCCTCTACGGACCTCCATAGGTCTTGCTATACGGCGCGCCTTGCCCTCTCGGCAGGGATGCACATGTTTTGCTCTACGGAGCACCACCGATGATCTTCTTGTGCGGCGCACTGCAGCCTCTCGGCAGTGAGGTGGCTATGTAGCTCGATGGCGCTGCCGCACCATGCACCAAGGGTCTACTCAACCCTTGTGATGACGCGCAGCACAGCATTGTCCGCTGCGTCACCGGACACACCATTGGCCTCGACATGTCGTTGCGCCTGTTGACAGCACATTTGCTCCCTGGGTGCTTTTGGTAATTAATAACAACATATATGTCATTGAACTAATGCTTCCATTAACCATGTTTCAGGAAAAGTTCAATGATGGGTTGACAAAAGGATTGTGGAATAACCCAAGATGCAAGGAAATAGATTGGAAAAGCTTCAAGCAAGAGGACTCTACATTTTACTTTTTGAGAAATCACTTTGAGTCCATAGGAAAGCCAATACTATTAAAAGGGGGTAAGGTACTGTTGGTGAACAAAATGCTCATACGTGCAAAAGTGATAGTCACCACATACACCCACAAGCTCTTCCACAAAAGTCTGTCCAAAGCCAAATATCCAAAATCGATGCAACCAACACTTTCCACTCGGTGCCACCGATTCCTAGCCTTAGACAAACTCAGCCAAACCCTCGCCCTTCGGTGCAACCAATTCCATTTTGGTGCCACCGAGTTTGGGTTGCCAACTTCCTGTTACGCAAATTCAAAAAACGATACCATCGAGTTTGTTAAATCTGCATCATCGAGTTTGGCAATCTGACCGTTGGTCACCGTATCAGTGCAACCGACTTTTATGTATCGGTTTCACCGAGATTCAAAAGTTGCTACCTTTGAGGCAACTCGGTACCATCAAGATTAACACATCGATGTCACCAATTTTGACTTATTAGGTGTAACGGTTGGATTTTTGGAGATGCCTATATATACCCCTCGACCACCACCTACTCGAAAGATAAGCACTCTGAACAGATCCCCACTTATACCAACAGATTTTCTGAGAGAGAACCACCTACTTATGTGCTGAGATCATGCCATTCTATTCCAACCATATGAATCTTGATCTATAGCCTCCGCAAGTTGCTTTCCACCCAATCAATCTCTTCCACCAAAGCCAACTCTGTGAGAGAGTGATTGTGTGTTGAGGAGACTATCATCTTGAGGAGACTATCATCTTGAAGCACAAGAGCCTATTACCTTTTGGAGGGTGGTGCCTCCTAGATTGATTAGGTGTCCCTTGGGAGCCTCCTACTTCATGTTGTGGAGTGAACCAAAAAGTTTGTAAGGGCAAGGAGATCGCATACTTCGTGAAGATCTACCCCGAGTTAGGCTAGTCCTCCGTGGACGTAGGCCATCATGGTATAGTCAAGGTTGCTTATTCGTGGAACCCTCTATGGGTAGAGCCCTCCATGGATTCTCGCTACCGTTACCCTCCATGGGTTGAAGACTCCATAAACATGGATGTACGATAGCACCACCTATTGAAACCACGGGAAAAAATGATCGTGTATTCAAATTGCATTTGATCTTCCTACCCTTCCTTTAGTATCCATGCTTGTCCTTAATTTGTGCTGCTATACTCATAGATATGCATGTGTAGGGTGTACTTGACTTTCTATGAATGCTAAAATCTTCCAACACTTAAAATTGGGAAAAAGTAGTTTTTTAATTGGTCAAGTAGTCTAATCACCCTCCTATAGACCTACTTTCGATCCTACAAGTGGTATCAGAGCTTTGGTCTCCATTGCATTGGTTTCACAACCTAGGAGAGTATGGTGTCTATAGTTTGGTAGCACTAATTTTGCTAGTTGGAAGCACAAAAATGAAAATGCATCTTGTTGGTCATAACCTCGCTGTTTGGGCTGTTGTTCGTGTTGGATTGCAAGGTGAATGCTTTGCGGATGGAAGGGAACCGCATCGCGAAGTGACTGCGGATGAATTGAAGATGTTGCAACTCAATGCTCAAGTATGTGACATTCTCTTCAACTGCCTATGCCCCAAAGAATTCAACAAAATCAGCCGTCTTGAGAATGCAAAAGATATTTGGGATACTTTGGTTGATATGCATGAAGGTACCGAATCTGTGAGAGAATCCAAGTTAGATGTTCTTCAAAGTCAGATTGACAAGTTCAAAATGAAGGATGGTGAAGGAGTCAGTGAGATGTACTTTAGGCTAGATCTCATCACCAATGAGATTGCCGGCTTAGGAAGGGAAGAAATAACTGACAAATTCATTATCAACAAGATACTTCGAGCCTTAGATGATCGATATGACACCGTATGCACATTCATCCAAATGATGCCCAACTACAAAGATATGAAGCCAACGGAAGTGATTGGAAGGATTGTTGCTCGTGAGATGACACTCAAGGACAAAGAAGAGCTTCACCACAAGTCTAGCAGTGCTCACAAAGCCACATGTGATGCTACCGCAACTTCAAGCAACATGCTTGTCACAAATGAAAAGATAAGCCTCATGGTCAAGAAATTCAACAAGTTCTACAAGAATAGAAGCAAAGATCGAAGCTCCAACTCAAGATATGAAGAGAAGCATTCGTCAAGTCGTGACCAAAACTGCTACAATTGTGGGAAGCCTGGACACTACTCCAATGAGTGCACGGCTCCTTACAAAAGGAAAGAAGAGTCACCAAGAAGACGAAGCTCCAGAGATGAGTCACCTCAAAGAGAGAGAAGGAGTAGGGATGATCGTTATAAATAAAGACCCTCAAGGATAAGTAGGGACTTGAAGAAGAAGGACAAGTACACCAATAGCTACTCAAGAAGAGGTCATCAAGCTCATGTTGGTGAATGGGTTTCTGGCTCCGAATCTAACAACCACTCCGAGAGAAGCTACCACTCCAACTCTGACTATAGTCAAGATGAAGGTGTTGCCAGACTTGCACTAGTGACAACTAACTGCTACGACCTATTTGATTCACCAAATGAAGGAAGTGGATGTTGCTTCATGGATAAAGGCCCCAAGGTATCACACCCCAAGTATCTTGATTTCAATAGTGATGATGATGACTTGTTAATTGAAGATGACTTGCTATTTGACAAATCTAGTAATGTTAGTCAAGATGAACTTGCTAGTAATCATTCTTGTTTAGATAAGTCGTGTGATGATGATAAGTCGGAAATAGAACGACTAAGTCAAGAACTAAATTTTTTTAAGTTATCTCATGAGTCTACTCTACAATATTATAGAGAGCTTGAAAGGACACATGAGAAGCTCCTCTTTGAGAAGCTCAATTTAAAGCAAGAGCATGAGTTCCTTAAAGCTATCAATATCGATCTTCAAAATAATACTTCCTCTTATATAGCCAAATGACTTCTCATGTCTATGTTCATGCCACAAGGTAAGACTAAGGAAACTAGTAAGAAATGCAACAAAGTTTCTTCAACTAGTAGCAATAAAAATGACAAATCTAATGATATTGCTTGTAGTAGTTCTATTGATCCCACTAACTCTTCTCTTAGCCAAGTTACACTTGAGCAAGAAAATGAACTTTTGAAAGGGATTATAGAGAAAGGTATGTACAAGAGTCTTGCACGGTGCAAACAATTTTAGGAGATTGTATGCAAGAATGGAGGATACCGGAAGAACCGTGGTGTTGGCTACTTCAACACTAATGGAGTTGAATGGGAAGAAGGTCAATACACCAATCCCAAGGTTGTTCGTAAAAAGGAGAAGTATGAAAATATTCTCCCCAAGGGAACAAAAGCTCAAGATGACCTTCCACCACAAGACCCCAACCTCAAGGGCAAGAACAAGCTTCAAGAGGACATTGACTCATATGAAGATTAATCCCAAGCTTTGATGAAGTGGGTTCCCAAGGCTACGACAAGCTCAACTTATACAAGTGCTACTTCAACACTAAGGACCCCCATCAACTTGATGTGGGTCCCCAAGAAGAAGAACTGGAGAAGTTCTTGAGGTGTGACTCCGCCAAAGAAATCCATTCATGTTCATTATTGGCAAAAACTAGTTGCAATCAACATCAACATCATGCAATAGTTCAAGGAGTCACACGTTCCCTCAAAGGTAAGCAAGGGACAAGGTAATCAACAAATCAATGGACATCATCATGTATGCTTTGCACTCCATGTCCATAGATATCCTTGTATTTGTCTCTTGTGTATTGGAACTAACCCATGTAGGTGAGAAGAGTAATGAAACAACAAGGATGCTCCCAACTTATGGTGATATTTATCAACTTTGAGCATCCACCACTACTTCTCCTCCATGAAGTCTTCATCGACAAAACCCAAGGTTAGTTTATCACTCCTATGGGGGGATGTCACACCAAGGGGAGCTTTACTCTAAGACTTGAGTCAAAGCATCTCATAGTATGTGACAACGTTAAATGCTTTATGTAAAAGTGGTAACCCCACTTGTGCTTAAAATATGAGTATGACCTATAATCAAGTATTCTTACTTGGCTCCTAAGTCAATATACTCATATATAGATGACTCCGTCATCTCCGAAGTGCTTGTTAGATGCTAGTGTGTTTGTGAATGTTTGCCATGTTTTCATTTGACATCTTATTGTATGAGCATGTTGGTCTGCATTTATTTACTCATTCGAGGACATCCAATTGTTGGTCTTTGGCTTTTGATTTTTAATTTTCCAATTGGATGTACAAGAATGCCTAGGACCACTCCTCTAGCTATCTATGCTTTCTCACCTCACGTTCCATTCATGCTGCATCATGAAATTTGAACAAGTACTTTTCGATCTCTCTGTGTGAGGAGCACTCGGAGTTCCATATTGACAAAGGACTGACCATTAAAACCTCCCAAGTGCATCTCGGTGGAACCAACTCAAAAATCACAGTCTCACCGAATGCCTATGGTTGATATGGTTTTTAATCCCGGTACTACCGATTCCATATTCTTGGTTACAACAAGTTTCCCTGTCAGTTGACACTTGAGAAACTCGGTGACACTGAAAATTTAGAATCAGTGTCACCGACAGCGAGGGGTATATATGCTATGGACCAGACGCTTCGAAATTCAATCCTCAAACCATTGCACCCCAAAACCCTAAGCTGTCAAAAAGGACCCCCTGATCATTGCCGTTGTCTTCCTGAGCACCTCCGTCGTTATAAGTCCATGCCGTCGACAGGAATCTTCACCCCCATCGCCGCCGTAGCAAAGTCATCACCAAGCTAGGGTACGATTTCGAACCCTTCATGCGCTCCCCTCTTCAATTCTTGCACATTAAGTTTTTTCCATCCATAAGCCACCATCTGAGATCCATCTGTCCAAAAGAACTTCCATTAGAATAGCTAACGATCAATTTTCTAGGGTTTGTCGTCCGCCTGATGAAATTCGATGGAACCCAAGCAAACAAATCGGTGTCACCGATTTGCCCTCTGTGATGCTGAGAACAATCTCGGTGAAACCAAGTACTCTTTTTCAGTCTCACTAAAAAGAGTGCCAAGTTTCTGTTAAAGAGAAAGTCAGTCTTGGTAAAACCAAAAATTTTGCTTCGTCTATACCATTTTTCATGTGACAGAATGCAAACCTTGATAATATTTTGTTGAAATTTTCAAAAACTCTGCATTTTTTGATGACTTATACTATTCCACTCTTCTATACTCTACTCATAGGGTCAGATATGTCAGATGCTGAGGACAGCTAGAACTTGTAGGAGCAGAACATTGACGTGAGTTCAGGCACTAGCCCTGGGTCTAGTTCCTTTTTAGATCCAGGCACCCCTATTTCACATGGGTTTCCCAAGGCTGCTACTAGGACCAGGAAGAGGCTGAATTGAGATGAGGAGGATTCAGACTTTGTGCCAGAGGAGGTTCTTGCTAAGAAGCAAGAGAAGGTTATCAAGAAGTCAACAAATGAAGCCACCTCTTCCAGGAGGGTAGTCATTAAGGTATATGCACCTCCAGAGTCTATGAGGGCACCTGAGAGTGCTAGGGCTACCATGACCATTGATCCCCCAAGGAAGTCATTTCCTAAGAAGGCAGAAGAGAAGAAAGCCAGGAAAAGGATTATCCGCGTTGTTGGAAGGCCTACCTCAATGTTTGAGGACCCTGAGGAGGCTACTGGTGCTGCTGAGGAGGAGACGGAGGAGGAGGAGGAGGAGGAGGAGGAGGAAGAGCATGTTGTCAAGGCCCCTCCCAAGAAGAAGCAGAAGAAGCAGTTGGCAGATGCTATGCCAAAGCAAGGTCCCTCCAAGAGCACCAAGTCTGCACCCAATAAAGGTGCTGCTGAGAAGTCCAAGAGGACTACCAGAGACATTCCAGCTTCTGAGAAGAACAAGGGATCTACCTTCAGAGAATCTGATGGGGATGATATGTCTGCTTTGATGAAACTCAGACCTCACCTTCTAGAGCATAATGCCAGCCATCCACTTGTTGTTGACATGAAGAAGAAGGATGCGGATTTGAGAGAGTGGAGATCCATTGATCCTTACTCTCAAAGGAGGAAGACAATTTTGGCTACAGGTTCTACATCAAGGATCAACGATATTTCTATGAGACTGTGCTGCTTGACAAGAGTCCAGTTGTGAGTGATATGAGATATGTGGACTGGAAGTACATCAAGGAGAATGAAGATTACTTCCCGAGTGTGCAAGACAACTTCCACTGCATTGGCCTAGAGAGTTTGTTGGCAAATAATTCACTGCATGGAACGACGAGATGATCATGCAATTCTACTCCACTGCTCACTTCTATGGAGATGGTACGATTGTGTGGATGATAGAAGGAGCAAGATACGAGTCAACTGTTGATGCATGGGCTGCCATCTTAGGAGTCCCAAAGGCACGAGATGGAGATAAATGCATATACTCAGAGTCCAAGGCAAGCCACAATGCCATGAAGGACATAAACAATGCCATTCCTGTTGCACAGCTTTAGTCCCACAAGCTAGGATCTATCTATCACCTCTAGGAAGGTCTCCACACCATGAACACTATTTTGAGGCATACCTTGATGCCGAAGTCAGGTGACGAGAAGATGATCCTAGGCTACTCCATCAACATGCTGCTTCTTATTGACCAGCACCAGAGATTCAGAGTGATGGATCTGATTGCGGAAACTGTGAAGAGGGTTGCTGCTGATCAGAAGCGCTAATGTTGCTATGCACCCTACATTCAGATGCTCATCAACTCCAAGATGGAGAAGCAAATTTTTACTCTCGACAGACCCCACTTGCCCCTACAGCCAGATTTCAAGGACAACGTTGTGGTGATGGACCTAGATCATCCCACACCAGCTACAACTCAGGCAAAGGTAGAGGCAGAAGCACAGGCAGCTAGAGCCACTAGTTCTCAAGTCCCTAGATCCAAGAATGAGCACATTGATCTCTTGATATCTACAATCATGGACATGAAGAAGGATATCAAAAGCATACTGGATAATCAGAAAAGCCTTGTGAACATCTTTGAGGATACAGTGAAGACCCTCAATGAGAAGGTGGATGGTCTGACCAAGACTGTGAATGAGCTCAAGAAGGAAGTAGATGAAGCTCCTATCTGCCGCACCTCTTCAGAGTCTGGTTCTGATGATGATGAAGATTGTGCACCTGTCGGCACGACTACCTAGTTAAGGACACAGGCCAGGACACCTATAGTGCCAGCTCCGGAGATGAGACCTTCATTGTCTGCACCAGCTATAGTGACTTCAGCTCCATCAGCTCCTCCAATGCCACCAGTTGCTACTCCAACTATGTCTAGGACATCTGTAAAGGTCTTCGCCGACACAGTTCTCTCGACTCTGACATCGACCACCGGAGGAGATCATCCCTAGAAGGACGATTAGCTATATCTCTTTAAACTTTTTGGTAACTTGTTTCCAAAGGGGGAGAAGTTGTATATAGATCTTTAGGCTTTGAGTGAGACAAAGTTTGGTTTTTATTGCTATGTTAAAAACATTTGGTCTGTTGGTTTGGATGTGTTATACTTTTGTTCGTGTTTGATCATACACTTTAATGTGTGTTGCTACTAGTTCATACCCTTTTAATGGTTATGAGATGATCATTCACTTTACTCGATGTGTTGTGCTATGATATTAACTCTTACTTACTCCTGCAGACCACCAAGATGTATGCGACATGGAAGAAGTCCCCCATGTACCTAATCGATTGTGCATTTACATTCAAACAGAAATTTAAAAATAATGCACAAATTTTGAGGGAGCTCTTGCTTATCACATACTTCTCAAAGCAACGATTATATTCATTGATTATATCATATGTCAAAGCTTTGATCTATATGTTGTCATCAATTACCAAAAAGGGGGAGATTGAAAGCACATTTGCTCCCTTGGTGGTTTTGGTAATTAATAGCAACATATATGTCATCGAACTAGTGTTTCCACTAAGCATGTTTCAGGAAAAGTTCAATGATGGATTGAAAAAGGATTGCGGAATACTCGAGGATGCAAGGAAATAGATTCGCAAAGCTTCAAGCAAGAGGACTCTACATTTTACTTTGTGAGAAATCACTTTGAGTACATAGGAAAGCCAATACTATTAAAAGGGGGTAAGTTACTATTGGTGAACAAAATGCTCATACGTGCACAAGTGATAGTCACCACATACACCCACAAGCTCTTCCACAAAAGTATGTCCAAAGCCAAATATCCAAAATTGGTGCAACCAACACTTTCCACTCGGTGCCACCAATTCTCAGCCTCACACAAACTCAGTCAAACCCTAGCCCTTTGGTGCAACCGATTCAATTTCGGTGCCACCAAGTTTGGGTTGCCAACTTCCTGTTATGCAAATTCACAAAATTGGTACCATCAGGTTTGTTGAATTGGCATAACCAAGTTTGGCAATCTGACCGTTGGTCACCTTATCGGTGCAACCGAGTTATATGTATCGGTCTCACCGATATTCAAAAGTTGCTACCTTTGAGGCAACTTGGTACCATCCAGATTAACACATCGGTGTCATCGAGTCTGACTTATTAGGTGTAACGGTTGGATTTTTGGAGATGCCTATGTATACCCCTCCCACACCACCTACTCGCAAGAGAAGCACTTAGAACAGATCCCCACTCATACCAACTGATTTTCTCAGAGAGAGCCACCTACTCATTTGTTGAGATCATACGATTCCATTCCAACCATATGAATCTTGATCTCTAGCCTCCCCAAGTTGCTTTCCACCCAATCAATCTCTTCCACCAAAGCCAAATCTGTGATAGAGTGATTGTGTGTTGAGGAGACTATCATCTTGAAGCACAAGAGCAAGGCGTTCATTGACATTATCAAACTTATTACCTTTTGGAGGCTGGTGCCTCCTGGATTGGTTAGGTGTCGCTTGGGAGCCTCCTACTTCATGTTGTGGAGTGAACAAGGAAGTTTGTAAGGGCAAGGAGATCACCTACTTCGTGAAGATCTAGCCCGAGTTAGGCTAGTCCTCTGTGGACGTAGGCCATTATGGTATAGTCAAGGTTGCTTATTTGTGGAACCCTCCGTGGGTAGAGCCCTCCATGGCTTGTCACGACTGTTACCCTTCGTGGTTTGAAGACTCCATAAACGTGGATCTACGATAGCACCACCTATCAGAACCACGGGAAAAAATCACCGTGTCTTCAAATCGTGTTTGATCTTCCTACCGTTCCTTTACTATGCATGCTTGTATTTACTTTCCACTTCTATACTCATAGACATGCCTCTGTAGGGTGTACCTGACTTGCTATGAATGCTAAAATCTACCAACACTTAAGATTGGGAAAAGGTAGATTTTTAATTGGTCAAGTAGTCTAATCACCCCACCCTCTAGACCTACTTTCGATCCTACACCTGCACCGGATCGTTTCCGTCATCGAGGAGGTTAATGGCAGAGGAGGCACTTGGTTGGGTTGGTATGCTTCGTAGATGGGCTAGGCTGCACTAAATGTGCATCCGCATGTGACACACGCACATGCTCCTATGCTCATTCGCTTCTGGTGGGAAACCGATGGGGAAGCTTGCGTGGTTTCGCACGGGAATGTGGCCAAAAGAAACGCCGGTGTGGTGCTGAAGTGTGCACTCGAATCCGCGGGAAAAAACACAGTGACAAGATATGAGAGAGGAAGAAGAGATGATGCGCAGTCAGACTGGTAATAATAATAAAACATCTATAATATTAATACGGGAAAACCGCACTTCCCTACGTACCGTCGGTAATGATTTCATCAATTGTTGACAATTGTTTGGCAGCAACCGTCTACCCACAACACACACAACTTGTCCAGATGAATCGTTTCGGTTATTATAGGTCTTCCCACACAATTTTGTTGAATGAACTGATTGTTGCGGATCACACACACCTTTTTACGCTAACCCAGTTGTGTTCTGTCGGATCAACACTAATAGTTTATCCTAGTGAACTATGTGTCGTGCTTGGCACACGTACATAGTTTTGTTAATTGTTTCTGTTATCTTAGCTAATCCCAAACAGTTCATAAGAATAAAATTTCTGTCATGGACCACACACGCAACTACTTTCTGAATCGTATTTGATGGATACACCATCTCATATAGTTTGTGTCATTGGCGACGCGGGTTGAACAATACCGTTTGTGATTGGTAGACCGCAAGTAGTTTTGTCAAAGGGTCTCTAATTGGTGTGTCGTCTTTCGACCATCATGCAGTAGTGTCGCCAAGGCCTCCGGAACCTCAACAGCATGTGCCTACCTCAACCGTGCGCTCCTCCGCAACGGGGTCCTCCACGCGGATGACATGTCTAATATTGAGGATTTTTTGGAGGCGAGGACTGTGGGGAGAAGAAGGACATATTTGGGGGTGCAAGAGGGGAAAGAGATGGTGGAGATGAAGAGTGGTAATATTTATTTATGACCATATAAAAGATTGCATACAATTGTTATAAGTGTTCCGTGTGGGATTATGTGTGCACAGAAAAGAACTCAAAAACTGTGAAAATGCTTCCCGCGCAAGCGCACACACTAGCCATGGCAGTAAATTGTAAAATCTCCAACTCCTTGGCAATAACTAGCTATAAATAACCATAGCGATGGCCAGTGGCGGGGAGTCAATGATCCCCTAGCTAGTATCCACACACACCATCAAACCCCCAATGGCCGACGACAGGATGGAGTTGAGCGATGGCGGAATCGAGGCTGCGTGTGCGATGGTTGGCTTGAGGATCGATGGACATGATGGTACCTCTCCCAACGACAGCAAGAGGAGGTAGGAATCACGTCATGAACAAGCCAAGAAGTTAGCCAGGGTCATCTTGAAAGCAGCTAGCGATCGCCAACGAGCGATATTGCGGGCTCGGCGCGGAGAGCGTCGGAAGGTGCGGGTAGCGAAGGACAACAGTGTCTGTGGCCGCCACACGAGCCGCAGGCTTATCTCCTAGATGGAGGAGGATGCAACTCCGGACGTCGAGGGAGGACTTGTGGCTGTTGCTGCAGAATTGGCGATGGTCAGCGTTGTTGATATAACCCCACGGTATGACCCGCCCTAAGGGCACTGGGTTATACCTGACGACTCGTGCACCGGCCCAAGTGTAATAGTAGGCTTAGAGCCCAGGGTGCTTGGTGGCTCATAGGATGGGCCGAAACGTGGCCCGGACAGAGAAGACCCGGGTGTGTAAGCCGCCCAGGGACAACTTGGACAGAGAAGATGGAGGAAGACTGGGATAGGCAATGAGAGTCGGTTACAACTTGTATGAACCGTGGTCTTGACCTCCTATATAAAGGTAGACCCGGGGCGACTCAGAGGTAAGGTGATCGAGAACTAGGTCAAGCTTTGGGTCCCTTGTAATCGATACAACAAGCAATACAAGCACAAGCAGGACGTAGGCTATTACCTCGATGTGAGGGGCTGAACCTTTGTAAACTCGTGTCCTTCAACCCAATCAACCCCTTTGAGTCCATCACATTAGCAATGGCCTCGAACCCAAGTCCGTTGACCCAGACATCTGCCGTGACAAAACCACGACAGTTGGCGCCCACCGTGGGGCTTGCGTTCGGTGGTGTTGAGTTTTCAAAGGGCTCTTTTCCGGGTCTCGAGGTATACGTAGTTGGAAGGATGAGGAAGAGTCTCCACGGCCGGCTCTACATCAACAACGTCGGCTGGGGATTGACGCCGATTCTGTGGAATATGGATTCCGGGTTCCGTTCGGTGGGATCCACGTTTTCATTGGAAGGGTTGACGGATCTATGCCCAGGCCGGATATCTGCACCAACACCATCGAGCCGGCTCGGCGTAAGCAAACCGCCGGTAAAGTGCAACCCGCCCGCGTTAACTCGGGTCGGAAGCACGTCTTCGTGGGCTTCACTAAAGGTATGGGTCTGGAGGCTTTCGGATCGCAGGAAACTCTTGCCTATTCAGAGGATGAATCTTCAAGTGGAGAAACAGAGTCGGCTTACCAGCTTCACAACGGCGGCCTCGGGGGCAACGCCGAGCTCTGCCCTGAGTCGGATCGCTGTGAGTCAGACGATCTTGAGCGGCTGGTTCATGATGCCATGTTCATGACAGGGTCAGCCCCAGGCACGAGTGGTACCGCCATGGGAGCCGCAACCTCAGGCGCTAACCCGCCACCACCGGCTGAAGTTCTTCTAGAACTAATGGACGAGATCGCAGCCCTAATGGCTACTGAGGTTACACCGAACAACCAAGCAGCTCGGAACTTAGAGATCGTAAGAATCAAGGACCGGATGGCGGAAGAGCAACAGAGGATGGCTAAACTAAGGATCCAGATGTGGCATCAAGACAGACGCTTTCCGTCTCGAGCTGGAGCAATAGTCGATAGCTACGGTGCATCAGATGAGTCATCAATCCCGCGTGACGAAACGTTATGATGCAAGGAACCTCTTCAACACGCCAGGGACGGAGCAAGCAACAGAGGCGCCTGTAATCCGCCCGACGGCTCGACCGGCCACTTATCCGTCCCGATGAAACTTGACCCCACCAGCGGCTTTTCCGATGCCAGTGGGTCATTATTCTAACCCGGCAGATAATATGGTGGCGGCAACCACCCGGCTTGAGAAAATTCCTATTCAGGATGAAGCGCCCTTCGCGGAGGATGTGCGGAACGCCATTGGATACCTGCAGATGATGATGGCCCAGCAGGAGAAGTATACTCATAGTCGGAGCCACGTTCATTCAACTCCTCTCCCCAGCCGGAGCTTCAGCCGCCACTACGTGTCACCGACAGGTTCTAGCAGTAACCGGCACAGAGAGATTTTGATGGGTCATCAGCCAAACGCACAAGAAATCGTAAACCGGGAAAGAAGCCAGCAAGAGGCGACGACTCTAGCCGCGGCGGCTCACCAAGATCCCATGCCCTCCGCTTCAATACGGGTGGGAGTGACCACCAGGGCAGTAGGAGTGCCGTGTTTGTCCCCAGATCTACGGAGTGAGATGCTGCCAAAGGATTTCAAAGGACCCCGCAAGGTCCCAAATTATATCGCCGATTTACCCCCGGAGGCTTGGGTGGAAAGTTACAAGCTAGCCATGGAGATGCTGGATGTCAGCGAGGCGGTTTGTGCCAAGTACTTCATCATGATACTTGAAGGCCTGGCTCGCACATGGTTAAAGGGATTGCCACCCAATACTATCAATTCATGGGCAGAGCTGAGAGCCAGGTTCATTAAAACCTTTCAAGGAAAGTGCAAACAACCTATGACCATCGTGGATCTAGATCACCGTGTTCAGCAGGAGAATGAGTTGGCTCATCATTGGGTTCGCCGGGTCTCAACAATCATCCACTCCTCGAAGCAGATCACGGCGGCTTAGGCAGTGCTGATCTTAGAGAAGAACTGCCACTTTATCCCTTTGAAGCAGAAACGTGGCCGACTCAAGCGTACGTGTCAGGATATGGGAGAGCTCATGACAGCTCTCACAAAATATGCCGACTCTGACAATACAAAGGATCCAGGTTCTGACGAAGAGAAGGCAAGCCAAGGCAAGAAGAATAGTCAGGGCAAGGGTGCGGCAAATAATGGTAACCAGAGTAAGTGCAAGAATCCCGATCCCGGATCAGAGCTGGTGTGCAATGCAAGCACCGGTCAGAATCACCCTAAGGGTAACAGGTGGTTCAGGCCACCTTTTGGCAAGGACAGGCCTCCCTTCAATTTGGAAGAGGCGCTTAAGAAGCCCTGTTTGGATCATAGTCAGCCTGATAAGCCGACGAACCATACATGGGGTGAGTGCCATTTTATGCAGAAACTCAAGAATCACTTTACACAACCCAACAATCAGGACGGTGGCCCACCAGGCGGCTTAGGACGCGGCGGGTCAGGGGCTGGATTTGAGACCGGCGGCTCAGGGTCCAGTCATCTGGGTAAAGGTAATCAAGGAGGACACCAGCAACATTCTGGTAACAACAATCAGCAATAGCGTAATTAGTCTGGTTATCAGAGTAATCCGAAACAGCTCAGTTCCGGCCAGTATCATGTCTTCACGACCAGCCTCAACACACGGGACCAGAAGTTGTGGAAGCGGGCAATCAATGCAGTTGCGCTGGCTCTACCGCAATATTTAAAATCGTCCGAGTATGACATAACGTGGAGCCGGGAGGATCACCCGCCGCATGTCGATGACCCAGGGCGGCTAGCTTTGGTTGTGGCCCCCCAAGTGGGAGGATATATGGTGAACAAGGTACTGATGGACGGAGGCATTAGTATCAACATCCATTACTACGATACCTTTCGGCGGATGAAATTGCTTGATAAGGATTTAAAGCCGTCATCCACCGTTTTTCATGGGGTGCTGCCAGGCAAGTCAGCGCATCCGGTGGGAAGGATTTCCTTGGAGGTGGCTTTTGGTGACGAGCATAATTACAGGGTGGAGTCCTTGTGGTTTCAAGTGGTCAAGATCAAGAGTCCTTACCATGCATTGTTTGGACGACCGGCTTATGCTAAGTTCATGGCCAGGCCCTGCTATGTGTACTTACCGCTCAAGATGCCCGGTTTAAATGGTACCATTACAATTCATGGTCACCGAAATACGGCTATTGAGTGCGAAGAGGGGGATGCGGCTTATGCAGAATCCAGTTACGCTCATGAGGAGCTTAAATTTTATAAGGAGAATGTTGACCCGTAGGACATGACCCCGCTGCAAAAACCTACCACGGAGGTTGAGCCGTCCCTCAAGTTTTCAGCGGATGATGCTAAGGCCGTAGATTTCACTCCGGGCGAGTCATCCAAATAGTTCATCATTGGAGCTCACATGTATCCCAAATAGGAAAGCGCGCTCATCGAATTCATCCGTGAGAATTGGGACATCTTCACATGGAAACCATTTAACATGCCTGGTGTACCTAGAGAGTTCGCTGAGCACAACTTTAATGTGGATCTGAAGTTTAAGCCAATTAAGCAGTTTCTATGGCGGTTTAATGAGGAGAGACGCAAGGCCATTGGGGAAGAAGTTGCCCGGCTCTTGGCAGCGGGTTTCATTGTTGAGGTTTTTCACCCGGAGTGGTTGGCTAACCCGGTGTTGGTGCTCAAGAAGAATGGCACGTGGCGTATGTGTGTGGACTACACAGACCTTAACAAGGCTTGCCCGGCTGATCCGTTTGCCCTCGCTCGTATTGATCAAATCATTGATGCTATGGCGGGTTGTGAAAGCTTGTGTTTCCTGGACGCTTACTCAGGCTATCATCAAATCAATATTGGGGTTAAAGACCAGGAGAAGACGACTTTTATTACACCTTTTGGGGCTTTCTGTTACGTATCTATGCCTTTCGGGCTCAAGAGTGCCCAGGCGATTTATCAGCGATGCGTGCAGAACTGCCTTCACAGTGAGATCGGCCGCAACATCCATGCTTACGTAGATGACATTGTGATCAAATCCAGGAAGAAGGAGACTCTTTTGGGCGACTTAAGGGAAGCCTTTGATAATCTCCGGGTCTATAAGATGATGCTTAACCCGACTAAATGTGTCTTTGGTGTTCCGGCTGGCAAGCTCCTGGGTTTTCTGGTTTCTGAATGTGGCATTGAGGCTAACCCGGATAAAATCAAGGCTATTACTTCTCTGGCAGAGCCGGCCTGTATTAACGATGTCCAGCGCTTGGCGGGGCGGATCGCCGCGTTGAGCTATTTCATAAGTCGCCTTGGAGAGAAGACTATTCCTTTATATCAGATGATGAAGAAGACGGACAAATTTTTCTGGAGCAAGGCGGCGGCTCAAGCACTTGAGGTGCTCAAAAAATAGATGATTGAGCCGCCGGTGCTGGCCGCTCCAGCTAAGAAAGAACTCTTACTTCTATACGTGGCGGCTAATAACCGAGCAGTAAGCGCTGCAATTGTGGTCGAACGCAAGGAATCTGGGAAGGAGTATCCGGTTCAAAGGCCGGTTTATTATATCAGTGAGGTCCTGACGGAGTCCAAGCAATGGTATCCGCATTGGTAGAAGCTGGTATATGGGGTTTTCATGGCCAGCCGCAAATTAAAGCACTATTTTTTAGGGCACTAGATAACCATGGTTAGTTCTTCTCCGTTGGGGGACATAATCCAGAACAGAGAAGCCACTGGAAGGATTCCTAAGTGGGCATTGGAGTTGGGATCTCTCAATCTAAAATATGTGCCTCGTACGATCATCAAGTCCCAAGCTCTTGTGGATTTTATAAATGATTGGACAAAATGTCAAGCCCCCGAGGAAAAGCCGGACGACACATACTGGACTATACACTTTGACGGATCCAAGCAGTTAGAAGGTTCAGGGGCAGGAGTTGTTTTGACATCTCCCAAAGGTGATAAGTTTTGTTATGTGCTCCGACTGATGTTCCCTTGCACTAACAATACGGCTGAGTACGAGGCTCTGCTTCATGGTCTCAGAGTGGCCAAGAAGATGAATTTAAGCCGGGTACGTTGTTTGGGTGACTCAGATCTGGTGGCTCAGCAAGTTTCGGGCACTTGGGATTCCAAAGACCCGCGGATGGCGGCTTACCGTTAGGCGGTTGATATTATTGCTGGTCACTTCAAAGGATATCAGGTGGATCACATTGATCGTCGCAGGAATGAGGCGGCGAATGCGCTGTCACGGTTAGGTTCTCAACGAAAGCCGGTGCCGCCCAATGTCTTCCTGGACGTCTTACACCATCCGGCTGTTAAGATACCTTCGAAAGAGGATTTGGCTGTTCCTGACCCGGAGGGGGACTTAGTGGCGGCTCTACATGCTATCCCGGATTGGACTGTGCCCTACCTGGCCTATTTGACTTGGGGCGAGTTACGTGATGATGAAAGTCTGGCCAGACAGATCACCCGACGTTCTAAATCCATGACAATGGTTAATGGTGAGTTGCACTAATGCAGCGTGGATGGAGATTTTCAACGTTGTGTCTCACCAGAAGAGGGTCAGCAAATCTTGAATGAAATTCATGTTGGAGAGTGTGTACACCATGCCGGCTCAAAATCTTTAGTGGCTAAAGCCTTTCGGCACGGTTTTTTCTGGTTAATGGCTCACAAAGATACAGAGGACCTGGTCCGCAAGTGCGACGGCTGTCAAAAGTTCGGCCGACGTGCTCATGTTCCGGGTCAAGAATTGAGGATGATACCAATCACTTGGCTGTTTGTGGTCTGGGGGCTTGACATGGTGGGACCGTTCAAGAGGTCCAAGGATAAGAAAACACACCTCTTGGTGGCGGTTGATAAGTTCACCAAATGGGTAGAGGCGGAGCCGATCAGCAAGTGTGACGCGGCTACGGTGGTCCAATTTGTTAAAAGTTGATTTACTGTTTGGTTACCCCCACAGCATCATCACTGATAATGGCACAAATTTGTCAAAAGGGGCTATGAAAAAGTTCTGCGACGAGGAGCACATCCGGCTTGATGTTTCAGCGGTCGCGCATCCACAGTCCAATGGTCAGGCGGAGTGTGCCAATCAAGAAATTTTAAGGGGCATCAAGCCATGGCTTATGGTTCCTTTGCAACGTACGCCCGGGTGTTGGGTAGAAGAGTTGCCTTCCATCTTATGGAGCATCAGAACCACCCCCAACAGATCTACAGGCTATACACCTTTATTTATGGTGTGCGGTGCCAAGGCGGTGTTACCAAGTGATATCCGGCATGACTCGGCACGAGTGACGGCTTATGTTGAGACGGATAATGAGATGACATGTCAAGAGGCATTGGACGCTTTGGAACAGGCACGAGAGCTAGCGGCTGATTCAAGGCCAGACAGTTATGCATAAGTTATCTCCCCCTTGGGAAGGACCTTTCATGCTCAACAGAAATCTCAACAATGGGTCGTATTATCTCATTGATATCCGGGACGACTCAGAAATGGCGGGACGACTCAGGAAACCTACCAGCCATGGAACATAGCGCATCTCCGGCCTTATTACACTTAAAGGTGTCGAGAATGACCATTGTACACTATCATTGTACATATCATATTTATATGTAAAGTAGCATCCCTGCAAGACGGGGCCGCTGCTGTTTCACCCATCTTCGCTCATACAAGAAAGAGTTCACAAACATTCCAGTTGATATATCAACTGTGACTGCTGAGGGTGGCTTCTTACCTCCGGGTATCACTTCTAACACCTTATCGGCCGGCTTTATGCCATCTCCAGCTAACACGATTAGCGGCAGTTGAGGGTGGCTTCTTACCTCCGGGTATCGCTTCTAACACCTTATTGACCGGCGTTTATGCCATATTGCTGAAGGGGGCTTCTTACCAACGGGTATCGCTTCTAACACCCTATCGGCCGGCTTTATGCCATCTTCCGGCAAACACGATTAGCCGCGGTTGTAGGGGGATTCTTACCTGCGGGTATCTAACACCCTATCAACTGGCGTTCGCGCCATACTGCTGAGGGTGGCTTCTTACCTTCGGGTATTGCTTCTAACACCTTATTGGCCAGCTTTATGCCATCTCCGGCTAACACGATTAGCCATGGTTGTCAAAGGGGACTTCCCACCTCCGGGTGTAGCTTATAACACCCTATCAATCGGCGTTTACGTCATACTGCTAAGGGTGGCTTCTTACCTTTGGGTATCGCTTGTAACACCTTATCGGCCGGCTTTATGCCATCTCCGGCTAACACGATTAGCCATGGTTGTTCAAGGGGTCTTCCCACTTACGGGTGTAGCTTATCTAACCCTATCAACCGGCGTTCGCGCCATATTGCTGAAGGTGTCTTCTTACCTACGGGTATCGCTTCTAATACCTTATCGGCCGGCTTTATGCCATCTCTAGCTAGCATGATTAGCCATGGTTATATAGGTGGCTTCCTGCCCTCTGAGTGAGGCTTATTAAAACCTCTCGGTCGATTCTCGATCCAAGCAAAAGTTTCCTATCCACACGCCGGGAAGATACGGCATTTTCAGGTTACGGTTTTAAGCCGGCCTCCCAAAGGTGTAAAAGTGTGCTTACGTATACAAGGACATAAGCTACGAAGAATCGGAGAAGGCATACAACAGGGAAGGACAAGGAAGATGGCAGATTTAAAGCCGTACTTTTTCGTATAAGCACGATGGAACAAGTTCAGCAAGAGCAAAAATTATGGATAGTCTGTTACAAATGTCCTCTGTGGAGCCCAAAATATCGATCAAGTATTGCGAAACCATATGGCGGATCACGGAGAGCCGGCTATTACAAAATTTCTATACATGATCAGCTGGCTGGCGGGTCATCCTGCTCCGGTTCTTCGGTTGCCTTGGTCTAGAGATTGTCCAAGTCCCAGTTGCAGTCGGTTAGAGCTGCAAAACTTCCTTCTTCAAAGAAAGGGGACGGGTCAAGGTCAGAGGCAAAGAGGTCCTTACTGCGGGCGGGTGTCAAGTCTTTACACTCATAAAGCGGGCCACGAATCCTCTTTTGGTCAGCATCGTAAGCCGCCTGATAAGTTCCCAAGTCAACCTCTTCTTCTAAGATGGAGGCCAGAGTCCTGGAGTCCTTCATACACCGGGTGTAATCAGCTTCTGTGAATTCAGAGCCGTCATCCTTCTTAGAGGGAAACCCATCCATCATGTCAGCCGGAGCAAGTTCCGGAGCGAAAGCCAAATCCCAGCTAATGCCTGCAATTGCCCCTTGCCGGGCGGCTGATTTCTTCAGTTCGGCGATTTGCTTCGGCATAGTTGGAAAAAGTTCCAAAATCCCTCTGAGAGTTGAAGGGATCTTATCTTTGTACTGCACAGCTTTGATTGTGAACATTGCACCGCAGTTGAGTTGCTCCATCAGAGTATAGATGGCTTTCAAAGGTAGCAGACTATCAGAAGCTAGTTGGCGGCTCCTGGGACCTGTGTAAGTCAAAGGTTTCATGATAAGTCGCCAGCACAAGCGTTTAAATGCCAATTGAGTGAAAGTGGTCGAAAACTCACCAAAGAGGGTGGCTGTCATTTTGGTGACGTGGCGTTTCAAAGATTGAAGCTCATCAGATACGATCATCAGCCGCTGATCAGCATCATCCGCCCGCTTAGTCAAAGTAGCCTTCTCAGACCCGGCAGACTCCTTGAAAGCCGTGAAGTTGGCCTTGATTTTAACCAACTCCTTAGACAGGAGCCGGCATTTTTCATCTACAGCGCTCCGGGCAGCTTGTTGAGTAGCCAAACTGGCTTTTAAGTCGGCCAATTGTGACCCGGCTTCAGTTAAAGTTTCCTGTGACATACCAAAGCATAGAATAAATGGGCAAGTCTCAAATAGATTGCAAGCAATATGCATGACCCTTGGGGGCTAATGTCTATTTTCAGAGGTTCGACATGAAAAGTCCCGTCTCAACCTTTGGAAAGATTAAGCCGGCCCTTGGGGGCTATAAACTTGACTTTCTAAGGAGGATTATGAAAATTCCCGACTCAACCTTTGGATAGATTAAGCCGGCCCTTGGGGTCTACGTCAGGATATAAGGAGAAGAAAGGAATACCTCATATTTCTTCTTCATGAGGTTAACTACGTGGAGCTCCAGATCCCGGCTTGTGGTTAGCTGGTTCATATAGCTAGCATGAAGGTCCTCAGCTGTCATCTTCTCCAGAGGAGAGGGTTCAAACTCCAATTTCCTTGAAGCTTCAGCCGGTTCTTTATGCTTGGTCAGCATGTGAGCTGGGGGAGAGCGAAAGCCACTGCCAGTAACCACAACATCCGGAGCGGTGGTGTCCTTGGCTACTTGGATAGGGCTCGGCGGCCTGGAAGGGTCCCTTGGCGGGCTCTCTGGGGTGACATCGTCAGCTGGCTCCAGAGATGTTGCGGGGGGATCCACAGCCGGCTGCGACTCATCCGGCTGGACATGCTCCGGCTCTGGGGTAGCAGGGCCAGGGGAGGACTTGTTGGTCTTTCGATGCTTGGCTTGAGCCCTGAAAAGCACGAAAGTCACAACCCAAAGGTTACAGACGCTGAGAGAACTAAACGCAAGATTAGAGGAAGCTTACAACGGATTAATCTTGGGAGGCGGTAGGGCAGTTGCCGAAGAGTCGCCAGAGGACGGTGACCTCTGAGAGACAATTCAGAAGAGATAAGACAACGTTGAGATTGCAAAGGTAAAGCTAAATCAAGCGGAGATGCATACCTCTACGGGGCGCTTCTTCAGAACTGGACAATTCGGTAATCCGGATATAAGATCGGTAGAGCCAGCGCTCCGGGTCTGACGGCGTTCGTCCTGTTGTTGCTTTTTCAAAAGAAATTGGGGATCCAGATAAGCAAGAGGATGAGAAAGAGGAACTTTTCCAATAACCCGTCGTGGGTTCCGGGGGACAAAATATTCTGAGCCGGAGGAAATATAGATTACCTCAGGGGCGTTGGCATGGCTTGTCTCTATGTTATCCTGTGAGTTAAGCAGGTGTTAGTAAAATGAAAGAACAAGATCGCAAAAAATAGCCAAGATTTTACGTCTGAACCGAACGACTGGTGGCGATTCAAACCATTCCTCTTGTGGGGCGGGCTTCTTGGGCTTCTTAACTGGGGCCTTCTTCTTGGTCTTCAAAGGAGGGACATACTCCTTCTTCCAGAAATCAGAGTCAGCCTGGAAAAGTAATCTGGGTAACCGTAATGAAATTGGCAAAATATGAGTGAACCAAGAGAAAAAGGGTGTGAAGAGTCGCCTTACACCTGGAGCAGGATTAACGGCACTAAAAGGCGCTAGCCCAATAACGTTGCAAGTCCTGAATGTCTCATGGTCCGGATAATAGTAGTGATGTCGTCTTCTATTAAGGTGGACCGGCTGAAGCATAACGAACCATCATACTTGCCTTGGTATTCGCACATGAGGCGGCTTCTATGCCTTAAAGGCATAATCTGCCAGGAAACCCAACAACGGATCAAGTCCAGTCCGGTTAAACCATTGGTCATGAGGGCTCTGATCTTGGCGTGAGCCGGCTCGTACCTTGTGCGCTCAGAAGCTGACAGTAGGCCAGGAAGTTCAGAAGTTGTCTTGAGCCGGGAGGGACGATAACCCGGTAGTGGACGCTCGCCCTCCGGAGAAATATCCTTGCAATAGAACCAGGTCTTATTCCAGTCTTTCGGATGACTTGGCATCTGCATAGCTGGAAAGGTAATATCCGAGCGCCTCTGGATAGAAATTCCACCCAACTCTAGACTTGGGTCGGCTTTCACCTCGGTTTGCCGGTTCGCATAGAAGAACTCTCGGAACAAGCCCACAGACGGCTTGATTTGCAAATAAACCTCACATAGCACTTGAAAGTTGCATATGTTTGATACAGACTTGGGGGCGAGGTCATGAGGATGGAGGTTGTAGAAGTGAAGGACGTCGCGAAAGAACCTTGAGACGGGGGGCACGAACCCACGTTCAATATGATCAGAAAAAACAACAACCTCGCCTTCCTATGGAATGGGCCTCAATTCATCACCTGGGAGCCGCCAATGGATGACCTCTTTGGAAGGAAGAGTGCCCGCGTGTACGAGATCCATCAGGAACTCCTTCGTAATGCAAGACCCAACCCAGTTGCAGGAATGAGATGCGCGAGACATTGCGGCGGTTTAAGACTGTGCAAATCAAACACATCAAGTCAAGAAAAGGCAAGTATCTATGGGTGACTTACGAGCTTAAGACTCTACAGATGAGGCGCCATGATCCGGCTGATGAGAGCCGGAACGGCATGGCGGGTCAACATAGCAAGAAGACGGATTAAAATTCAGCTAAATCCTAAAAACAGGTTTCGCAAAGTGCCGCTATGATCATGGATCTACAAAATCAAGGAAATACTTTTATTTTCAGACCTAAGAATGAACTGGCGAAACAAGGAAAACCTAAAATGACGAACGGAGCCATGATGGATCTACATAGTATTTAGGACCGCCCAATACATAGCGGCGCGGTGAGGATGAGCTATCGTTCAAAGTTCATGCGCAAGACATGGCCGACATTGATGGAGCCCAAATTTGAAAACGGCGGCGGCGGAGCTTCCGCGAAAAACCTTACTGAAGCCATTGCGGATCCAAGGGGAGAAGAGTTTACCGGCGTTAACACGATGAATATGGAAGGCACTCTGGTTCGCAACAGGTTGATGCAGCGGCCCTGTCGATGGCGAAACGGAGACGATGCCGGAGCAGGAGGCGATAGAAACAGCAGCATCGGGAGGAAGAAGATGATAAAGCGATCGGGAAGAGAAAATGCCGCCCCGGGCGGTCCTATTTAAAAGGAAAAAATAGAACGGGCGCGAGAATCTAGGTGATAGAAACCATCCGACCGAGGTGGACGCCTCAATTTTCGAGATGGCCATTTAATAAAGGGATTTGGTGTATACGTCGGTGAATCTTTTTTGCAGGGTTGGCATGACATCACGACGGGTCATTTCCGGGCGACTCGTCGAGGAAGCAAGAAGAAAGGATGAAGTGAGCAAGCTCAAATCAACCTGGGGCCTAATGTTGGGGATATAACCCCACGGTATGACCCGCCCTAAGGGCTCCGGTTTATACCTGACGGCTCGTGCACTGTCCCAAGTGTAAGCCGTAGGCTTAGAGCACAAGGGGCTTGGTGGCTCATAGGATGGGCCGGAAGGTGGCCCGGACAGAGAAGACCCGGGTGTGTAAGCCGCCTGGGGACAACTTGGACAGAGAAGATGGAGAAAGACTCGGATAGGCAATGAGAGTTGGTTACAACTTGTATGACCCATGGTCTTGACCTCCTATATAAAGGTAGACCCAGGCCAACTTAGAGGCAAGGTGATCGAGAACTAGGTCAAGCTTTAGCTCCCTTGTAATCGATACAACAAGCAATACAAGCACAAGCAGGACATATGCTATTACCTCGATGTGAGGGGCCGAACCTAGGTAAAATCGTGTCCTTCAACCCAATCAACCCCTTTGAGTCCATCACGTTAGCAATGGCCTCGAACCCAGGTCCGTTGACCCGGACATCTGCCGTGACAAAACCACGAGAGTCAGGGTCTCGTCGGTCGCCGTCGTCGAGGCTAACCCTTCCTCGGTCGATCAAGGTGTAGGTCATCGACTTGGTGACCTCCTGTCCTCCCGAGCTAAGGAACAACACGATATCGAAGGACGATGACAGTTGTGCGTGTTGAGTTGGCATTATGGGCACTAACACTTTTGTGTGCATGCAATTCATATGTATTATATTGATGTGAAATTAATAGCAAGCTAATGTTTTGTAAATTAATCCGCCAACTATGCAATATACCAATTTGAGCATGTAAATGCTCGATTGAATTTCTAAGGCCTTATTTGTACTTGCATTGTGGACACTAATGTTGCATTCATCGACGGCAGCCGGCTGTGACACGCGTCGTCAAGCTCGAAGATTTGTTCGGGCCGAGGTCGAGAACGAGAAAGTATAAAACACTGCGAATGAGGAAAAAGGGGCAGAGGGTCGGAGACTCAGGGTAAAGGATCCGCATAGGAAACGGTTCGTAAACATGACCCGTGTGTGATTACTGCCATTAAAGAATTTAGTGAATGTACGAACTAAAATCCCAACTACAATATATGGGTGTGGCGGGAGAAATTTGGACTGTCGTTCGATCATGGTGCATCCTACGACGCGCATGTGTGATCCGTGTGGATGGTGTTCTCGCCAATCATAACACACCGCAAAATGGGGTGAACACACACGACATTCGCAAGCAACTGTTTGCCCAAACAAATCACAAAGTTTCAAGGGAAACCCACATTTCCTTGGTCGTTTCTCCATTATTATTTTTCTACTATTAACATACCCACTATAATGCAACGTGTCCAAAATTCACATTCTTTCAGGCTTGTTTACCATATTTATTCTTTTTGTGTACTTTTCTAGGCATTTATTGCTTAGAATTCAAGTTCGAATGTTTTATACATGAAAAGGTGTTCAAAACATGTTATCTCGTGTGGTGCCCAGGCACGGCCTCAATATTAATCGGTAGAAAATTGAGGAGGTAAGGATAATGTCATGATAGACACTCTTCATAAACCAGGCCATCACCTATGGAGTTCCATGGTTCGGGGAGCGAAATCACCATGTTTTCAAGAGGAACCCATATTTTTCCTTGGTCCTTTCGACTAGATTTTTTATACGATCATCATACCCACTAGAATGCACCATGTCCAGATTTCACAATTTCCAGGCTCATTTATCGTATTTGGTCCCTTTTTTGTACTTTCTAGGTCATTTGTGCTTATAATTCAGGTTAGAATGGTCTGTACATGAAAAGGTGTTCAAAAGGACTCGAAAATTCGTAATTGTGTCGTCGAATAAGTTTTCATGTATTTTATAGGAAACTAATACAATTTTAGAGTATATGTGTGGGAAGACGCAACCAAAGATCTGTCATTTATTTTTGGGATCCTATAAGTCCCGAACGTTCGGATTTTAGCATTTCGTCCCGAACGTTTTTTATGGCAACTTCAATTGTCGCGAGATGGAAACTTTAGTTGTTAAGACCTGGCAACTTTTTCCTAGTTCAGAAAATTGCCTTGTTTGTTACTAAAGTTGCCACCTCGTGTCAACTAAACTTGCGACCTCGTGGCAACTAAAGTTGCCAGTTCGGGACGAAATGCTAAAACACAGACGTTTGGTATTTATCGTTACCATTTTTTTGTCACATCCCAAGTTAGTTTACTTAGGTCAGCATGTGTGTGCAGCATGTTTTCATTTTTGCATCAATTTGAAATGGGAATTAACAGAAACCCTATAACCTTACTTGAATCAAACCAATTCAAAAGAAGTGAAAAATCAACAAATCCAAACCGCCCATCAAAAAAAGCCTCCTATGCCTGATAAATGTTGACATCAATATATCAAGGGACATTTAAATTATTTGAACTTATATAGCATTTCAAAAATAAATATTAAGGCTGCTGAAAATGCCAAATAAAGCATTATAATTATTTTAGCATTCAAAATATTCTGAAAACTCTTGTAGATGTTTGAAATATTCAAACTAAGCTCTATAAAATATCTGAGTATTTGTGCTTAGCATTTGTGCCTAAAACAAAATAAAACAAATGTCAGAAAAGGGAAAACAGAAAGAAATAAGAAAAAACAAAGGAATTTTACCTTAGGCCCACGCCAGGTCGGCCAACCTGGCCTAGGGAGGTCGTCGTCCTCCTGGCGGCCAGGAAGGATGAGCGCATGGTCACCATGCGCCCGCGCCGGAGCTGCCACGCAGCTCCCTCCCTGTCTGCCTCCCCTTGCAAGCACGACGGGGATAAGCTCAGAGATTCGTCCACATCGCTCTCTCTCTCTCTCTCTTGCCCACATCTCTCTCTTCCCCTCTGCCTCGCCATGGCCGCCGCCTTCTCGCAGCCATAGCTGCCGCTCCAGCCGCTCCCCTCGCTCTGGAGCCCCCCATTTGCTCCGCCTCGACGCGCTGGTCCTCTACGCCGAAGGAATTGAGCCCGAAGGCCCCCCAGCATCGACCCCATCGTCTTCTTCCTCCTTGGTAAATGGAGAATGCCGCCGTCCGTCCCCCGCAAGCAGAGCTTCCCCGAGCTTGCTCTCGGCGCTGTCACAACCTCTGTGAGCCCCCGGTTCTTTCCCCCTTTTTTCCACATCGCTAGCGCGCTCTAACGCCGATTCACCTCGGGCCCGAGATCTCCTCGCCACCAGCAAGGACGTGGCCGTCGCTGCGGCGACCCAAGCCCACACCTGAGCTCATAGGTGTGCTCAAGAGGGTCCCAGGTAGCCATAGGATCCTTCAGCTGGCCCGTTCGAGCTCCGGCTCGACGAGCCTGTGCTCACCCGAGCTCCGGCAGCCGCCACGCTCAACGCCGGTGCCAACTCCGGCCATCCCAGACCCTCGGAGGTGTCGGGTTCGCCGCGCGCGAGCATGTAGGGACCCGACTCAAAACAAGTCAAGCCCCTGTTTGGCTTAAGAGCCGATCAAGAGGGTGTGTAAGCTACACCCGGTGGGTGGGAAGCCCCAAGTGACCTTTGTTGATGGAATCAACTGTTTGCCTTAAGAACCGATCGATAGGGTTTGATAAGCTACACCCAGTGGGTGTGAAGCCCCCTCGACGATCATGTTGACGAAGTCAACTATTTGTCTTGAGAGCCGACCGATAGGGTTTGATAAGCTACACCCGGTGGGTGGAAAGCCCCCTGGGCGATCATGTTGACGAAGTCAACTATTTGGCTTGAGACCCAACCGATAGGGTTTGATAGGCTACACCCGGTGGGTGGGAAGCCCCCTGGACGATCATGTCGATGATATCAACTTGTGCACCATCTTGTAAGTCACCCTCTTGTATGAAGAAATGGCAGAAGCCTCCAAGTGACTTTATGATGATCCAATATATATCCGGGCACCCGTGTCTGAACTGTGTATCTCGGCGGTTCGTCCTCTTGGGCAACTTTTTAATTCTTCCGCCAATAATATAATAGCCCCCAGGATTGGGTTCTCTCTTGCAAGGACCCGGGGTTCTCGTTGAGAAACGACCAAATGAGTCTCGTCATGTTTGTAGCCCCCAAGTCTTAAGTTGACTTGAAAAGGCGGCTTCAGAATCTCCACTTGAAAGTTTGAGGTTGGCCGTGGTGGGTTATATATGATCCTATATGATTTGTTTCAATAATCCGGTCAATGGCTAGTCACGGCTGGTTGTTGAAGTTAACCTAACTATAATGGCGGCGACTTGTGCGCCTGTCCGTTGGGCGGCTCGTATCAACGAGCATTGCACCGATATGTTGATGTAGATCAAACTGTGGGTGGCGTCTTGCGGGCGTTTGTTGGGTGGCTCGTATAGGCGATCACTACACCGATATGTTGATGTAGATAAGACCACAAGGCGGTGACTCATAAGCATCCGTTGGGCGGCTCGTACTGCTGTATGTAGCCACTGGCGTGTGGACGCAGACGTAGAAACCAGCCGCAACATTGTAAACCGGTGCTATTTGTGAAAGACGCCACGATGTTGTAAGCCGGTGCGGACGGCGAGTCGGCCATGGCGTTTGTTGGTGAAAACCATATCGCGAGGATGATGGGTTGTCGCGTCCATTAGGCGGCTCGTACTTTCGGGTTAGCGCGGGCGGTACTGGCGCATTGATGGAGCCCGGTTGTGGCGGCGGCGGCGTTGCGCGCTTCCATTGAGCCACTTGAATAACTGTCACTTGAATAACCGCGCGCATAGACGAACACCAGTATAGAATGATGCTAGTGTGCACTCCATCTCCGTGGTATAATGCCACTTGAATAACTGTCATGCGTACAAATATTGCAGGAAATAGAGTAATTGTACTCGGACAAATAATATGTATTAAAAACAAAAAGGACAAATAGCACCTGGTATTTCTGTAAATGACCGCGGATGTTTTCACGGATGACCACGGACGTAGAGATAGAGTAGTAAGGACATTACTAGTACTTGGCAACCTTCTTTCCTTCTCTCTCTCTCACTTTTCAGAAGGAGGCAGCTGCCCTTTTCTTTCCTTGTCTTCTTCTTCCTCTTACTACCAACGTACGGGAAGGGCCCCACAGCAGGGAGAGGCCGCAACGGCGGCGGGTCTCGAGCGGCGACTCACGGCGGGGAGGAGGACGCGGCGGCGGGTCCTGAGTGGTGACTCACAGCGGGGAGGAGGCCGAGGTGGCAGGTCCCGAGCAGCGGCTCACAGCCGGGAGGAGGCCGCGACAGCGGGTCTCGAGCGGCGGCTTGTAGCGGGGAGAGGCTGACGGGTCCCAAGCGGCGGCTTCCAGCAGGGAGAGGCCGCGGCGGTGGGTCTCGAGCAGCGGCTTGCAGCGGGGAGAGGACAATGGGTCCCAAGCAGCGGCTTGCAGCGGGGAGAGGCCGCGGCGGTGGGTCTCGAGCGAGGTTGACAACGCTACCGCAGCGAGGCGCAACTTGAAGTCACGGTGGCTGAGGTGCGGCGGCCTGCGGGAGTGGCGATGCAGCGTCAGCCGCATGACGGCTCGCAGGAGGTGCGCCACGGGTGGCTTTGTAGGCGCAGCGATGCAGAACCGGCTCAAGGCAGTGACTCATCGCGGCGAGGTAGAGGCGAGCAGGCGGATGTGGGTCATAGCGGCAAGGCAGGCACAAGCAAGGTTGATCCAGCCACGACGTGGTGGGTAAGGCGAGGCGGCAGCTAATGGCCGGCTCAATGCGGCGGCTCAGAGGCGAGGTGAATCTGGCTCAGCGCAGCAATGCGGAGGCGAGGCAAGTCAACAGGGTGGAGGCGCGTCGAGGTGACGGAGGTGGAGCCTAGGGGCAGCAGTAGGGCAGTGATTCGGCCACGACGCGGCGGCGAGCGGTTCAAACACGAGCATGTGGATCGCGTCTGGCTTGGAACAAAGCGAAGCACACCGGAAGTAGAGCGTCCGGTCGGACGACGACATAGGGCGATGACAACTCGAGTCATCTTGGTGCGCAGGTAGGTAAGCAGCAGCACAAGCGACCGGTGCGGTGGGTCGAGGTGAGCTGGCACAACCGACGCAGCGGGGCAAGTCCATGGTAGCGGATGTGTGGATGCGACACGGAGAGTCCGTGTCAGGCTTCGTCTCCAGCCCTGGTCGACCTCTGTTCCCAGGTCGTATAATACAACGGATTGCCACGTCACTAGGATTATTTTTTGCTTGGTGTGGTTTTGTATAATACGTGCAACTGTTCTCTTTCGAATCCATGCAAGAGGTACTCCACCAGATACTAGTAGTTCATGGTACTTCCTTTGGCTGGACGTGAGAAGGTTTGACTTTAAAATCCCATGACCGATTGACTTGAGGTGACTTCACGAAGGCCTTCTTGCTTGATGATTTCAACTTTGCCTTCGCATAAAAAAGGAACAATGACAGGAATCCTTGTTGTTCTATCTGATGCCGCAGCTGCAGAATTTATCGAGAGTTCAACGCCCAAGCACAAATTTCCTGTCTGTCAACTTGCAACTTGACGAATCATCCAAAGCTTCTGGGTTAACCTGCGCAATTTTTTCATGCCGACTTTCCTTCATGCGATTAATCACGAGCTTCTCGATTCCTGAAGAACCCCTGCCAAGAACACAAAACCACCGTGCGAAGGCCCCACGGTGGGCGCCAACTGTCGTGGATTTGTCACGGCAGATGTCCAGGTGAACGGACTTAGTTTCGGGGACGGAGCGCAACTATGTGGTGGCTTGAAGGGGTTGGTCGGACTCGAGAGATGCAGAGTTTACCCAGGTTTGGCCCCTCTGATGGAGGTAAAAGCCTATGTCCTGCTTGTCTGGTATTGATGATGAAGAAGATCTCTCGGTTACAAGGATGTTGTCTGGCTACCTCTAATCTCGAGAGCCTCTAATCTGTCTATCTCTAATGAGTTCAACTTGTCTTTCTAGGGTGCTCTACCCCTCCTTATATAACTGGAGAGGGTAGGTTTACAACTAGAGTCCTACTAGGAGTAGGATTAGGACTAGTCTCTTTTGAATCCTATTCTGGGTCTTGTTTCTCTTGTAAGGAAATCCTTTCTCCTTTAGGCCTTCTCTTGTGAGCCGCCTGACACAGGCTCACACGCCGGGTCTTGGGCCTGGTCCTCCTGCGACCCGCCTGCCGGATCACCAATAAAACGTCATGTCTTTACCGGGTCTCCCGTGAGTCGCCAGGTCGGGTCATATCGTGGGGTATATCCCCGACACTTTGTGTGTTAGTGCCAACCCTGGATCAGTATGCTAGCACACACAGTACATCAATGTATATATCAATGTACCCTGGATAGTATCATATTCGGTGCTCATATTGTCCCTAATCGGGGACACGGCTAATCGATTAGTTTGACACTCTACAGAGGTTTGTCCACTTTACCTGCAAGATTAGATCCCTCCCATTATGTCCTCGCACTGCCTGGTGTTTGAGAATGGGACGATCGAAACATGGTCTTCCATAGTGATTCTCCGATAGAAATTCATTGCCCATCCAAATCCTACCGTTCTTCTACATCTCGTAGCAACTGACCTATCGGAGTCACCACTAGGGTCAACCAAGCTAGAGCCCATATTGACTTGCGGTTGCACATGTATGATTTCCTGCTTTGAAGTATCCATCCATCTCTTTGAGCTTGGGTGGCATTCCGTTGGGATAATCACATGTAGATACCAGGATTCCCGGGCATAACCATGATAGATATTAGGCTGCCAAAAATGCATGTCCAATCCACCCAGAGGTATATTGAGTCCTTGAAGTCTTGAAGTCTTGATCATCATGCAGGTCTTGAAATAATTAATTAACCTCACAACGCTCCTGAATCCCACAACCAACCCCGTCTACTAAAGCATAGCGATTGTAAGTAACGTCCCTTCCTAGGCAAGTGGTAACAGGATGTTGGGTTTCTCCTACCTCATGATACCACTACAAGTTCAAGCTCAATATCCTACTGGATGTAGATGGAAAGATTGATTCTAATGCAAATAAAACATAGGTAATTTAAGATGATCAAAGTGAACTTGCCTATACTGTTGATGAAGATAAATATCGCTCTCAGAAAATACTTGATAGGACTATTCGTCACTCTCCGATGAAATCTATATAATTAACATTGCACTCACATAAGCATTCACTCTAGCAATCAATACTAACAAACAATAAGCAACACAAAACCAAACACAAAAGGGTTGTGATGAAGGAAATACTTAAGACAAAACTTGAAACAACAAAACTTCATCAAAGCAACTAAGGTAGCCTTTTCCTACAAATAACCTATTATCAACAGCAACAAATCAACAACAAAAATAAAATCTAACACGAATATTTTAGTAGATATTTTACTAGCAAAAATAATTACTTTTGAAGAGCAACTAAGAATTATGAAAAACAACACACTAAACACCATAAGTTTTCTAATTAATAAACTTAACAACAAGTAAAACAAATAAAATAATAAAATGATAAGATAAGAGAAAACAAAATATAAAAAAACTAAGTTAACAGAAACTAAAACTAATAAAACAATTTATAGAAATATTTTCAAATGGGAAATCAAACTAGCAATGAAATCAATTTACAAGTTATTTTGAAACTATAATTGATTTCATGCTATAAAAATAATAATTGACATAAAAATAACTTGGTTGAAATACTACTGCTCACTAACAGAAAACAAAATAAAACTTGTCAAGTAACATAAAATAAAATAAAATAAAATAATTTAAATAAAAAGAAATAGAAATAAACCTAAAAAGAATTAAAACAGAATCTGTTTTTCTTGAAACCATAATTTAAATTATTCTAAAAATTCTAAAACAATACCTACTGTTAAATAAATTCACTAGTGACAAGTAGCAAAAAGAACTCACTCAAAATCTATTTTTAAACTCAAGTTATTCACAAATTGGTGTTTGAACGAAATCTGTTTGAATTCAATTTTAAAATTTTGAAATATGGTCAAACTTGATATCTACAGAAACTAGAATAAAATTGTGACACCATGAAAAAGAATCATTCAAAAATAGTTAAAAACCTAAAAGTTAAAGCAAAACTAAAAACAGAACTATTCTGTTTTTTAAAACAAAAAACAAAAAAGAAAAAACTTAAATAGTGAACGGGCTACGTGGCCAAATGTCATTGACTAAGGGTGTGCGTTGCTACAGCTAACGAAAAAACGGTCGTACTGTAACAAAAAGCGGTTCAGCTAATAACCAGACAGAAAAACCGGATAGTCCATTTAAAATAAACCGAAGGGGTACGACAAATATAATCTACACTGTAGCTTTAAGATCGAACGGAGGGGGTGGCTTACAGGGGCAAGGTCACCGGCGAGGGGATTCTAGCGAGCCGGCGATTGCGACAGGGAGCTTGGGGTCATCGGGAAGGGAGCACCGTTGGGTCTCCCGCGACGGCGCGGGTACCTATCGACGCAGACAAGCACAATGGGGCGCCTGGTGGCGTTGGAGAAACACATGGACGTCGGGGTGGAGCAGAACGTCGATAATTGCGATGGTGGCGGCTCGGGACTCCGGTGGAGACTTCAGCGGTGTTCGACGGTGTCGGGGAGGGGTCCAGGTGGGGCTTAGGAGCTCGGAGATGTGGTATATGTCCAGGGGGAGGGCTTGGGTTGGCTGGAGCGAGTAGGGCAAGCTCGAGGAGTTTCGATGGCGCGGTTTCTCTGGCGAGGTGGGCAGGGTGTGTTTCCCTCGAGACTTCGTCGAGTTCACAGAAAAAACGTGATGCGACCGGACTCTATTTATCGGGCCCTCGGGTTTGCGAAATAAGGCGAAGGGAGATTGGGATCGAGGCAAAAAATCGGCAACCGATCGGGTTCAGCGAGCGCAAGGAAGGAGACGATCTCGTGGAGACGACGACCATTTCAGGAGAGGCTTCGGTCGGGTGGGTCCCACCTATCAGCGGGTGTGCGCGTAAGGAAAGGGGCGATGGCCGATTTGATGCTGTTTCGGGGAGAGGCCGCGGTTGGGCTTTATTAGCGCCGTGTGCTGGGGGAAAGAGGGAGGTGGGTCTCGGGGTCTGTTTCCTTCTGAAGAAAATTCCTTTCACTCCTTTTCTTTATAAAAGCAACAATTACAAACAAATAAAAAATTAAAGAAAAATAGCTACGAATATAGGAGTATAATATATTGTAATTTTTAGAAAAAATCATTCTAGAACATGAACATATTTTCAAGAATTTTTGAAATACTTTTAAAAACAAATATTTTCCAAAATTCAAAAATGACTTTGATCCTAAAACCAAATATTTTACAAGTGTTTATATGAGTTTATAAATTCAAATGAAATTCAAATTGCCTCTGGTTTGGAGGGTCATGTTGCTCCACTCATTATTTTTAAATTTGGGCAAGTGAAATTGAATTCTTTCAAAATTTGAAATAGAACCAAATATGAAATGGATTTCCAAATAGAATATTTTAGAGATTTTCAAAATCCACTTTTCAAATCCTTTTATTTGAAGAAGTCATGTCATCTTATCTCATTGATTTGAATTGGATGAATTTGAAATCAAACACAAAGGGGAAAGTCATTTTATTCCCTCTCATTCAAAAGTTCCAAAAAGTTTCAAATTTCACTCAGTTTCAAACACTCAATAAAATAGACAATAATTCATTTATTTATAATAACATTCCAAAATTTGGGATGTTACAGAATATGTAGGGCCGATCGGTGCCCTCCGCCGTCCATTTGGTCGCCGTAGGAGGGTTTTCGATCCCCTCCGTCGTCCCTGACGTCAGCGGCGGCTCAACACTGGCGACTCAACCAGTTTGACAATGGGGGTTCGACTCCAGGGTCAACTGGCAAGTGGGCCCAGCCCTGTTAATTAAGTTTAATTTAAAAAAAATTAATTAATAAAATTAATTAACTTAATGACCCACTCACAGTGGACCCTCTCATAATTAATTAGTGATTAGTGATTTAATTAGCCTTTGTTAGTGACTGAGTCATTGACCAGTGGACCCCACTGGTCAAGTTTGACCTGTCAACAGGCTGTTGACCAGTTGACGTCATGCTGATGCATTAAAGGTGTTTCTGATTTAAATTAATTCCAGAAAATAGTTAAAACTTAGGAAAATCATAGAAATTAATCTATAACTCAGATTCAAATAATTTATATATGAAAATTTATCAGAAAAATCCAATGAATCCAATGGTGCAGTTATCATGCATGTTAGAGCAACCTATGTAGGTGAAAATTGACATTTAGCAATAGGACAATATGTGGAATATTAAATGGAGAACGACTTTTAACCTTTATTAAAATACACTCTATCCAACTTGGATAATAGTTGCATTAGCTCATCCATTCGTGTTGCCATGTCATGATCATGCATCATATTGTTGCACTTGTCGTGTATTGATTGTTACTTATCTACACTGCTGTAGGCCTTGCTTCTGAGGATACCTCTGAGTATTGCGACGAAGGAGAATACCTTCCCGCTTCCCAGCAAGGCAAGCAACCCCATTGATCATTCCGATAACATCCCATTTTCTCGCTCCTGCTCTTGTTTATTACATTAGGACAAATGTTCAATTACATGTCATATGCGGTAGATGAACCCATTCCTTTGCATGACCTGTCATTGTCATAGTAAATAGCTAAACCTTGCAACCTAGCATACCTGGTAGATTCTTGAGCCATGATGTGCTTTACCTACTTTGCTTGCTTGGCTTGCTATGCTTAGAATTGTGTCAGGTCTGATTCATCTGGGTGATAAACTGGAGTGAAACAGTATTGTTCTGATGTGATAAGCTTAATGATGAACACAATTTGGTGAAGGTAGCGATGAGAGTTTATGTAGGAGTACATAAGGGGTTGTCTCTTTGGGACTGCTCTTAGGAACTGATTTCCGTGTTTGTGATCCAAGGCTAGTTACTACCACACATTGGGTTGCGGTAACTCGACCCCTCCCGACTTTTTAATCGCTTAGTCCTTGGTCCAGGAGTTGCAAGTAGTTTCTGGTGTTTATAGTATGCTGGAGGCCGTGCGTAGCGCTGACCCTAGGGGAGGGTTACGACACGTTAGGTAGTGGCACGGTGTACCAATGGTCATCTGAATGGTGGTCTTGGGAACCCTGCGCACATCGTTTGGGGCCATAGCAGAAAATTCGGCCGAACTTCCGTGCGGGTTCTGTCTCAAATAGGCGATATCCTAGACTAGAGGTCTTGTGTGATTGACGGTCATGGCCGACTGCCTCGTTGGGCTTCCGCTTGAAGGTTGCCGAGGTGCATGGTTTTATGAGCATGCAGCGATAAGTGGCGAGAGCGTGTGTGAAGGAGTACACCCCTACAGGGTATGAATCTGTTTGAATAGCTGCGTCCTCGGATATGGACTACTTGGAGAACTTACGCTCTTCATAGATAACTTAATGGATATTCATAAAAATCTCAAGACAAGTGTGAGTACCGTGGATGGCACTCTCGTAGGTGACGGAAGTGAATCCATGGTGGTGTATTGATGTGGAGTTAGAGGACTCGTGTGCAATATCTAAAATTTGAACAAAGAATTAATATGTGTAGAATAGGTTAGCCAAGAGTCAAAGCTAGCATTGCTGCATAAACTCCATCACACCCCTTGTTGATACATGAGAATAAATAGACTAGATCTGCTTTATAGACTTGCTAAGTACGTTTGTATTCATGTTTGCTTAATAAATGTTGTAGATGAGACTCAGGACCCGTCAGGTGGGTTCTACCTAGATCTCGAGACGCCGAATAGATGGTGTCCCATCTATGACCTTATGCCATGTGGCGGGCTGTAGATAGTCAGGCCATGTGCCTTTTTACCCTTTCATCTGTGTGTACCCACATAGCTTTATGCTTCCGCTTGGTTTGTATGAACTTGCTTGTATGACTTGTGTGTCAGGTCATGTTACCGCTATCTGTAAGAACATATTATGCAAGGCTCCTCTGAGCCTCTTAAATAAATGTTGTGTTGTTGTATGGTTAAGTTGTGATGCCATAGTTGTATCTATGCATACCGGGCATGTCGTGCGTATGTGTGACGTGCAACGGTGTGTATGGGATCCGACACCTAGCCATGTGCCTTTAGTAGTACTCTTTACAGGGAACTGCCTCTTTGTGCTTCCACCAAGCCTTGGTAGCTCGCTACTGCTCCAGACACATTGATTCACCAGCATGTATCCTTATTTGCTGTTGTGTCTGTCCCCTCGGGGAAATGTCTTGCAGTGTAATGGAGTCCCTATAGCCTGCTACGACTCATCTACGTGCTGTGATGGCATTTATGTCCCACGACGTAATGGAGTCCTTGTAGCTTGCTATGACTCGTCTACACACGCTTGAGGCCGACACCTGCATTGCTGGGTTATGTATGCATGTTCCCGTATGGATGTGCCACTTGGGTTCTATGACTAGTCATGTCGGCCCAGGATCTCTATCGTTTGAATGCTAGCGACATATTCACATACATGAACCAAAAGACGCAAACGGTCCCGGCTAAGGTAAGGCTGCAGCCGTGAAGTTACCATGCGTGAGGCCGCAAAGTGATGTGATGTGTTACAGGCTGGATTCCTATGACTTAGGATCAGGGTCCCAACAACGTTGGTATTAGAGCCTGACTGACTATAGGACTACCAAGCCAAACCCGTCGAAGTTGAGTCTAGAAACAGTATAGAAATGTAAGGGAATTTATTGTGGAAGGGAATGTAAGGCTCTTTTTACTCCTCTTCCCGAGTTATTCTATACTGAGTCACCCTCATCCTTTCTACGGGGTTAAGATCTAGGCTTCTTATCTATTTCTTAGGATGACGAGTTGCTAACCATGGACTAGTAGCTAGCTTGTTCGCAAGTGGACTCCAGTACTCAAATATTGTTTGGTGTGACAATCAGCTGGATTAGAAACTTGAGTCTAGAAAGCTAAGTGGTTATGCTATCCAATCTTTTGTAGTTGTCTCAAATTTTTTTTGAGCAATTACAACTGTTATGTTGTCCAATTTCTGCTAGGATCTCTAATGCCTTTGCACCATTCTCTGTTTCATATGCCCTCCTCGTCCTTCTCGTCAAGTGGTCCGTTTGACTTGGTGCATCGATGTATCGGGTGACACGGCCATGTTGGTTAGAGTTGTGATGGAGACTCGTTACCGTTGGTACCGAAAGTATACAGTGGAGGAGCAGTATTGAGACATCAACCAGGGCGAGTACATGGGTACTGTTAGGATATATCCATCATATCCTGGAGCTGTAGATTTGGTCCATTGGACATATGGACTAGGAGTCACCATAGGCATGGCAGTTCAAGAGGCCACCTATACCATGTTGACTGTTATGAGATCTCACCATGGACTGCTTAATAACACTGAGTTCTGCTACATTCCTGCTACTCTAGGAGGAGAGGATGGTTATCTTAGTGCAGCCTATTATGATCACTCTCATGAGGACCCTAGGCTTCAATTGACCGCTGAGATGTTGGAGAACAGGGATCATGATACACGTGCCCTTTGCATGGAGCTATATGCTACCCGTGCACGTCTTTGGACAGCCCTGACGCAGCTAGCACCTGTCTTGCAGACAGGTTATGGAGATTTGGAGATGCTGAGCCCATCGCAGACTCATCTGCCAGCTCGCGTAGACTGGCCCGATGTTGGAGGCATCAGTCCTCTTCGAGGACCGTTGTTGCCAGCAACCAGGGGACCGAGGCCACATCCATGTTCTTATGGTTTCCAGGGATCGTAGACCAGGGTGTTTCTAGATCCTCGGGTTCAGCTCCCGGGTCACGGGGGTAACCTATATGAGGTGTTCTATGGAGATGCTTGACTACGTGTATTTTAGTACTAGTATTGTAGTAGTCGTATTGCCATAGTCTTGCGTGTCTTGTGGGATATGACAGAGGTGTGAGTTGAGTTCCGGAGGTGTAGATATATAATGTATAGGAAGCTTGTAATGCCTCCGATGAGTTGTATCATCTTTCAGTAGTTTGTACTTCAGCTTGGGCTTGTACTGAACTATGTCATGGTGCATATGAATCATGGTGTTCATATGGCAGTTTGTTAATTACCATGTTGATCGGGTGTTTACCCATGCATGCCATGTTGTCCAGTACATTCCTCATCTCATGTCTTAGAGTTGATGTCTTCCTTGTCTAAGTTGTGGGTTCGTTTTCCCAGGATGGTGTCAACTAGGAATAACCCCGTGCCTGCCTTCGAGCAGGGCGAGGGAAGCCAGCCAAGACAAGAGAACCTGCCGTAGGCGCCCTCCTTGGCAGAAGTGATGCTCGAAGCTGAGCGGAATAAAAGGGAGACCAACAGACTGTTGGAACGTATTGAGCAGAATACAGGGCGTCCTCCCCACAATGAGTGTAATCATGGTGTGTCCCTCAATGACTTCGTCAAGTTGTGCCCACCTAAGTTTCATCATTCGGTCGACCCGCTCGACGCTGATGACTGGCTGACCAACATGTCCCGCAAAATCCGAGATGCCAATGTATTTGAGGCCAACAAGGTGACTTTCTAGAAGGACCTGCTAATCTGTGGTAGGAAAATTATGAAGCCATGCATCCCTAGGCACCGCAGCAACTTGGGCAGATTTCAATGAGGCATTCCGTACCCATCACATCCCAGAAGGGCCGATGAATCGCAAGAGAGAGGAATTCTATGCTTTTACCCAAGGCAGACTGACAGTGGATGCCTATAGCCGCGAGTTCGGCAATCTTCCTCGTTATGCTCTGGAGGAAGTGTCTACAAATGCCAAGAAACATGCTAGGTTTCGTAAGGGACTTAATCCTGAGCTCCATCGAGACCTGCTTCTGCATGAGTGCACTACCTTCCAGGCCCTCGTCAATAAGGCTATCAATGCCGAAACCGGACAGACTGACTATGAGGCAACTAAGAAGCACACCTGTGACTTCAGCACCGCATCTGGCTTAGGTCCCAACAAACGCCGGGTGTGGGTGCCCAACACAGCTCTGCCACCAAGGTACACAGCGAGGTCATCCTTCTAGGCGCCTCGCCCAGCTCAGCCGAACCCTCCAGCCAGGACATTTGGAGGTCCCCCTGTCAATGTCGCTCCCCATGCCACCATTGTCTGCTACAAATGTGGAGAACTAGGACACTATTCCCGTGAGTGTCCCCAGAACAATGCCAAGCCGGCTAGACGTGGGAAGCCGGGAAAAGCCTTCTATGTGAAGCCAGCTCCTGCTCGTGGACGAGTGAATTATGTTTCTGCTGAAGAAGCCCTTGAGGATCCTGATGTTATCCTAGGTATGCTCCTTGTCAATAGTCATCCAGCATCTGTTCTGTTTGATATTGGAGCATCTCATTCATTCATCTCAGAAAGTTATGCACAGTTGCATAACATATCTTTTTGTGATATGCCTACTCCTTTAGTAGTTCACACTCCTGGTTCAAAATGGAAAACTTCTAGAGTGAGCCATGAAAATGAGATTCTTGTGGGTAGGCTAATCTTCCTAGCATCTTTGATAGACCTCATGTCTTCGGACATCAATGTCATCTTTGGCATGAATTGGATGAAAGCACATTATGCTAAGATTGATACTCATACTAGGAATGTTCAGCTTACACATCCATCGGGTGAGATACTTAATGTCTCCACTCGAGCTGTCAAACACCAACTCTATTCTCTCAATGCTAGCCCTCTTCCAGAATTAGAAGATATTCTAGTAGTCCGTGACTTTCCGGATGTCTTTCCGGAAGAACTGCCAGGAATTCCTCCTGAGAGAGATGTAGAGTTTGTGATAGATCTCATTCCAGGGACTGTCCCAATAGCCAGAAGACCCTATAAGATGGCACCCTTAGAACTAGCCGAACTTAAGAAACAACTCTATGAGGCTTTGAAGAAAGGTTTCATCCATCCTAGTTCTTCTCCTTGGGCTTGCCCCGTCCTCTTCGTCAAGAAGAAGGATGGAACGGGCCGGATGGTTGTGGATTATTAGCCAGTGAATCTGGTCACCATAAAGAACAAGTATCCGCTCCCCAGGATCAACGTTTTGTATGATCAACTCGCTGGATCCTCTATCTTTTCCAAGATGGATTTGAGGTTGGGATACCATCAAATCAGAATTACAAACGGGGTCATTCCAAAAACGGATTTTGTTACTCGTTATGGCCAATACGAGTACACCATCATGTCCTTCGGTTTAACCAATGCCCCAGCCACTTTCTCTCGCTTCATGAATTCGATCTTCATGGAGTATCTGGATAAATTCGTCGTGGTTTACCTCGATGATATACTCATCCACTCGAAGAACGAATAGGAACATGCCGAGCATTTAAGGCTGGTATTGATGGAACTTCGAGAGCATCGTCTATATGCCAAATTCTCCTAGTGTGAATTTTGGTTACCAGAAGTGACCTATCTAGGCCACGTGATCTCTGGTAAAGGTATTGTTGTCAATCCCAAGATAGTTTAGGCCGTCCTTGATTGGACTCAACCTGAATCGGTTAAGCAAGTTCGGAGTTTCCTTGGCTTAGCGAGCTATTGTTGCTGCTTTGTCGAGAACTTCTCCAAGGTTGCCAAGCTTCTAACTGAACTCCTCAAGAAAGATAAAAAGTTCGAGTGGACCCCACAATGCGAGCATAGTTTTCAGGAACTGAAAAGACGCTGGACCTCTGCTCCCGTTCTGGTGCCACCAGACTTCTCAAAGGACTTTGTTATCTATTGCGATGCCTCAGTACAAGGATTAGGTTGCATTCTCATGCAAGATCGTCATGTGATTGCATACGCATCTTGACAGCTGCGTCCACATAGGATAATTATCCAACACATGATCTTGAGCTTGCAGCTGTAGTCCATGCACTGAAAACTTGATGACATTACCTTCTGGGTAATCGTTGCGAAATTTACACCGATCACCAAAGTCTGAAATATATCTTCACCCAGCCGGATTTGAATCTCATGCAAAGATGGTGGGTTGAGTTGACTACAGATTACAACTTAGGTATAACTTACACCCCGGGGAAAGCCAATGTCATGGCTGATGCACTAAGTCGTAAGTCTTATTGTAACAATCTGATGTTACAACAAAGTCAACCACTTCTCTATGAGGAATTTTGAAAGTTGAATCTTCACATTGTCCCTCAAGGATTCCTTTCCAACCTGGTGGCGAAACCTACTCTAACGGATCAAAACTTAGAAGCCCAGAAGCATGATGCCGGGATATCTCGGATCAAAAGAAACATTAGGAAGGGTCATGTTAGATGCTTCTCGAAAGATGATTGGGGTGTTTTCTTCTTTGAGAACCGCTCGGTGGTCCCGAAGAAGCAACATCTGTGGCAATTGATCCTTAAGGAGGCTCATGATTCTCCTCTCACGATTCATCCTGGTAGTACCAAGATGTGTCAGGACCTACAACAGAGGTTCTGGTGGACTAGCATGAAGAGAGAAATTGCTCAGTTCGTTGCTAGCAACGATGTTTGTCATCGCGTTAAGGCGGAACATCAAAGGCCTGCTGGCACCCTTCAACCCTTAGCTATTCCTGAATGGAAATGGGATAAAGTCGGTATGGATTTCATCACCGGACTTCCCAGGATAAAGAGAGGGAATAATGCTATATTTGTGGTCGTAGACCATCTTTACAAAGTGGCTCATTTTCTTCCTCTTCGGGAGAGTATAACTGCTAGCCAGCTAGCGGAGTTATACGTTCCTCGAATAGTTTCTGTTCATGGTGTTCCTTTGGTGATTACCTCAGACCGTGGAAGTATCTTTACTTCTCGATTTTGGGAAAGCATCCAAAATGCTATGGGGACTTATCTATCCTTTAGCACTGCTTTCCATCCGTGACCAAGTGGTCAAGTTGAGCGAGTCAATCAAATTCTCGAAGATATGCTTGGAGCTTGTGTTATATCCTTCGATATGAATTGGGAGAAATGTCTTCCATTTACCAAATTTGCTTATAATAATAGTTATTAGTCAAGCTTGGGCAAATCCCCTTTTGAAGTTCTCTATGGACGAAGGTGTCGAACACCTCTTAACTGGTCAGAAATCGGAGAGAGCCAACTCTTTGGCCCGGATATGATCCAGGATGCAGAGGATCAAGTTCGTATTATTCGTGAACAGTTGAAAACAGCCCAATCTCGTCAAAAGAGCCAATATGATCGCCATCATAAGGCTGTGACCTATGAAATTGACGAGAAGGCTTATCTTCGGGTTACACCTCTGAAGGGTACCCAACGATTTGGTATCAAGGGCAAGTTGGCTCCTCATTAAATTGGACCCTTTCGCATTCTTGCTAAACGAGGAGAAGTTGCCTACCAATTGGAACTTCTGCCGCATCTTTCCAAGGTTCATGATGTGTTCCACGTCTCGCAACTCACGTGTTGCTTCTCAGACCCTGTCCGCAAAGTAGACCACAAAGCGCTTGCTCTCCAAGATAACCTTACATATCGAGAATACCCTGTTCGTATTCTTGATCAAGCTGAGCGTACCACTCGGCATCAAAATATCAAGCTTCTCAAGGTTCAGTGGTCACACCATTCCGAGAAGGAAGCCACATGGGAAAGAGAGGATCGTCTTCGACTAGAGTACCCCGCGCTCCTCCCGACAACTTCCAAATCTCGGAACGAGATCCTTTCGAGTGGGGGTGAGTTGACACATCCCTAGTTAGTTTACTTAGGTCAGCATGTGTGTGCATCATGTTTTCATTTTTGCATCAATTTTAAATGGGGATTAACAGAAACCCTATCACCTTACTTGAATCAAACCAATTCAAAAGATGTGAAAAATCAACAAATCCAAAATGCCCATAAAAAATGCCCCCATGTCTGATAAATGTTGACATCAATATATCAAGGGACATTTTAATTATTTGAACTTATATAGCATTTCAAAAATAAATATTAAGGCTGCAGAAAATGCCAAATAAAGCATTATAATTATTTTAGCATTCATAATATTCTGAAAACTTTTGTAGAGGTTTGAAATATTCAAACTAACCTCTATAAAATATCTGAGTATTTTGTGCCTAGCATTTGTGCCTAAAACAAAATAAAAGAAATATCAGAAAAGGCAAAACAGAAAGAAATAAGAAAAAAATAAAGGAATTCATCAATACCAGCATTAGATGCTCGGCATGTTCCTGTTCGTTCTTCGAGTAGATGAGTATATCGTCGAGGTAAACCACGACGAATTTATCCAGATACTCCATGAAGATCGAATTCATCAAGCGAGAGAAGGTGGCTGGGGCATTGGTTAAACCGAAGGACATCATGGTGTACTCGTATTGGCCATAACGAGTAACAAAAGCCGTTTTTGGAATGTCCCCGTTTCTTCTGATTTGATGGTATCCCAACCTCAAATCCATCTTGTAAAAGACAAAGGATCCAGTGAGTTGATCATACAAATCATTGATCCTGGGGAGCGGATACTTGTTCTTTATGGTGACCAGATTCACTGGCCGATAATCCACAACCATCCGATCCGATCCATCCTTCTTCTTGACGAAGAGAACAGGGCAAGCCCAAGGAGATGAACTAGGACTAATGAAACCTTTCTTCAAAGCCTCATCGACTTGTTTCTTAAGTTCGGCTAGTTCTAAGGGTGCCATCTTATAGGGTCTTCAAGCTATTGGGATAGTCCCTGGGATGAGCTCTATCAAAAACTCTACATCTCTAACAGGTGGAATTCCTGGCAGTTCTTCTAGAAAGACATCAGAAAAGTCATGGACTACCAGAATATCTTCTAATTCTGGAAGAGGGCTAGCATTGAGAGAATAGAGTTGGCGCTTGACAGCTCGAGTGGAGACATTAACTATCTCACCTGATGGATGTGTAAGCTGAACATTCCTAGTATGAGCATCAATCTTAGCATAGTGGGCTTTCATCCAATCCATGCCTAAGATGATATTGATGTCTGAAGACTTGAGGGCTATCAAAGATGCTAGAAAGACTAGCCTATCCACAAGAATCTCATTGTCATGGCTCACTGTAGAAGTTTGCCATTTTGAACCACGAGTCTGAACTACTAAAGGAGTAGGCATATCACAAAAAGACATGTTATGCAACTGTGCATAACTTTCTGAGATGAATGAATGAGATGCTCCAGTATCAAATAGAACAGATGTTGGATGACTATTGACAAGGAGCGTACCTAGGATAACATCAGGATCCTCAAGGGCTTCTTCAGCACAAACATAATTCACTCAACCACGAGCAGGAGCTGGCTTCACATAGAAAGATTTTCCCGGCTTCCCACGTCCAGCCGGCTTAGCATTGTTCTGAGGACACTCACGGGAATAGTGTCCTGGTTCTCCACATTTGTAGCATACAACGGTAGCACGGGGAGCAGCATTGGCAGGGGGACCTCCAAATGTCCTGGCTGGAGGGTTGGGCTGAGCAAGCCGAGGCGCCTGGAAGGATGGCCTCGTGGTGTACCTTGGTGGCAGAGCTATATTGGGCACCCACACCCGGTGTTTGTTGGGACTTGAGCCAGATGCGGGGATGAAGTCATGGGTGTGCTTCTTAGTTGCCTCGTAATCAGTGTGTCCTGTTTCGGCATTGATAGCCTTGTTGACGAGAGCCTGGAAAGTTGTGCACTCATGCAGGCATAGATCTTGACGGAGCTCAGGATTAAGTCCCTTGCGGAACCTAGCCTGTTTCTTGGCATCGGTTGACACTTCCTCAGGAGCATAACAAGCAAGATTGCCAAACTCACGGCTATAAGCATCCACTGTCACTCTGCCCTGGGTGAAAGCGCAAAACTCCTCTCTCTTGCGATCCATCAGCCCTTTCGGTATGTGATGTGTCGTGGATTTGTCACGGCAGATGTCCGGGTGAACGGACTTAGGTTCAGGGCGAGACGCAACTACGTGGCGGCTTGAAGGGGTTGATCGGAATCTACAAGACATGGAGTTTTACCCAGGTGCGGCCCCGCCGATGGAGTTAAAATCCTACGTCCTTCTTGTCTGGTATTGATGACGATGAAGATCTCTCGGTTAATAGGGTGCTAATTCCTACTTCTAATCTCTTGTGCCCCTAATATCTTGTGTTGTCTAAAACTTGTAGACTTGTGTGTCTTGAGAACTTCTCCCTCTAGGGGTGCTCTACCCCTCCTTATATAAGTGGAGAGGGTAGGTTTACAAATAGAGTCCTACTAGGAGTAGGATTAGGACTAGTCTCTTACGAATCCTACTACGGGTCTTATTTCCTTTAAGGGAATCCTTTTCTCTTGTGGGCCTTCTCTTGTGGGCCTTCTCTTGTGAGCCGCCTGGCACCGGCTCACCCGCCGGGTCTTGGGCTTGGTCATCCTGTGACCCGCTTGCCGGGTCATAAATAAGATGTCATGTCTTTAACGACTCACCTGTGAGTTGCCTGGCCGGGTCATTAATAAGATGTCATGTCTTTGGCCGGCTCTCCTGTGAGTCGCCAGGCCGGGTCATACCATGGGGTATATCACCGTCATTAGCCCCCAGGTTAGCTTGAATTTGTTCATGGTAAGCTCCTGAAATAAGAGTAACAAATATGTTAAGTGGCTGGCTTGCTCCTTTGGCCGGCTTATAAAATGACTTCTCAGAAATCCGGGTCTTTTCTCCATATGAATGAGTCGTCTTGATAATCATCTTGCTTGTCAACGTCTTTTGAAAAATATTGAGAATAAAACACCCATATGCCATTGAGTCAGCTTCCAATACTCTTGGTGGGTCATCTTCGCTGGGTTACAATCATTGATGATGTCGGGTCATTATCATTGGTGACTCCGGGTTAAATAACTAGAATCCTATTGACTTGATAAATATTGGGATGAAAATCCATCTGATGTAGAACCGGACTTCCATTGTTGTGAAGCAGGGTGGCTTATATAAACTCTGGCGGGTTATGATCTTTTGATAACACCGAGTCATAAGTGTTGGTGACGCCGGGTCTAACAACTGAACTCCATATTTAATATCTTGAAAATTCACCTCAAAGTTTTTGATATGTCCATATTACCTATAGCCCCCAAGCTCCGAGATTATCCATGATAACTTGGTGCCTCACAAATAACATTTTGGATTGTGTAGCCCCCAAGTGTCGGGTTGTCCTGCCTACAGCAACCTCGGACTTATAATTGCCTTATATCATATAATGCTTCGGCGGGTGTAGCCCCCAAGGGCTGGCTCATCAGAAAGCTTCGGCGGGTGTAGCCCCCAAGGGCCGGCTCATCAGAACGCTTCGGCGGGTGTAGCCCCCAAGGGGCGGCTCATTAGAATGTGATGCGCCGGGTCTTCAATTTGACTCTCTTAATCTGTTGGAACAGCTGAATACTGTAGCCCCCAAGTGCCGGGTCGCACGCCTGCGGCGACTTGGGACTTTTTAGAAAGTTTGATCTGAGTGGTGTAGTCCCCAAGTGCCGGGTCAGTAAGAATTTACTGGGCTGGGACTTATAAAAATATAGAAAGGCCGGCTCATCTTCTTGAGAAAATATAGAAGGGCCAGGTCATCTCTTTGAGATAATAGGGTCTTGTTGACAATGTAATAATTTGAAAACCGGCTTGCATTAGCCCCCAAGTGTCGTGGTGCATGCTTGCAGCAACATGGGACTTGCATAATTAATATAAACTTGAACTTGGATAATGTAGCCCGCAAGTGTCGGGTCGTCTGCCTACGGTGACTCGGGACTATGTGAGAATAATATGTCTCACCATAATTTGTTGAATGAATCTTTGACCGTCGTCGTAATATAATCTGAAATGAATATCCTGGAATAATTCCTTTGTCTTTGACATGAAATTCCTGCTCGTGGTTGCAGTGCAACCCGGCAAATATAAGTTTGAGAAATCCGTGAGTGTTGTAGATTACTACAGAGCACAATTAAAGAAATCCGAGAACCGGCCAATTAGATGACACGACATTATATCTGATAGGGCGGCTCTTGAAAGATAATAATTTCTCCCAGCTGGTTTGAAAAAATCCCAATCATTTATTATTGGTTATGATAAACCATGAAGATCTAGCCATGTTGGCTATTAAATAATCCATTTGCTTTTAACGGCGGCTCATTTTAAGATATAAAACCTGCAAAAATGAACAAGACAGAATATATTCTATATTTTTGTAAGGGCGGCTTTGACAAAGCACAACCTGGAGATGTTATAACATTGCTCCTTCTTTCATAACCTTGCTCTGACCCGGCTTGATAAACTGGCATGACATGTGAATATGATTCAATGTATGATGCAATATGTGATGTAATGCATGATGATCTTGCTTTTCCTCAAAAAAACTCATATGATGGTTCTTCTGGGTGGACTCGATGCTTGAACTCACACCAGTTCAGGGTCTCTATCGAGATTGGCCGTCAATTTCTTGAACCGGCTCAGGGTCTCTAGGCGAGATTGGCCGTCAATTTCTTGAACCGGCTCAGGGTCTCTAGGCGAGCTTGGCCGTCAATTTCTTGAACCCGATCAGGGTCTCTAGGCGAGATTGGCCGTCAATTTCTTGAACCAGCTCAGGGTCTCTAGGCGAGATTGGTCGTCAATTTCTTGAACCGGCTCAGGGTCTCTAGGCGAGATTAACTAGTAAGAGTTTAGCGGGTCACCTCAATCTTAGCCGGTACAGGTTCTCTATCGAGATTGGCCGTCAATTCTTTGAACCGGCTCAGGGTCTCTAGGCGAGATTAGCCGGTAAGGCAAGCGGGTCACATAGCGAGCAGCATCAATCTTGTAAGCCGCCATCTTGTATGAAGAAACGACAGAAGCTCCAAGTGTCTTTATGATGATCCAATGATCCGGGCACCCATGTTTGAATAGTGCATCACGGCGGTTCGTCCTCTTGGGCAACTTTTAATCATCCGCCAATAATGTAGTAGCCCCCAGGATTGGGTTTTCTCTTGAAAAGACCCGGGGTTCTTGTTAAAAACGACCAAATGTGTCTCGCCATGTCGGTAGCCCCCGAGTCTTAAGTTGACTCGAAGAGGCGGCTTGAGAATCTTCACTGAAAGTTTGAGGTTGGTCCTGGCGGGTTATAAACGATCCCGTATGAATTGTTTCAATGATCCGGTCGATGGTTCGTTTCGGCTATTTGTTTGAAGTGAACCAAACTGTAGTGGCGGCAATTTATGCGCTTGTCTGTTGGACGGCTCGTATCGACGAGCACCCACCGATATGTTGATGTAGATCACAGTGTGGGTGGCGTCTTGCGCGGGTCCGTTGGGTGGCTCATATAGGCAAGCACTGCACCGATATGTTGATATAGATCAAATTGTGGGTGTTGTCTTGTGCGCGTCCGTTGGGCGGCTCGTACATGCGAGCACCGCACCGATATGTTAATGTATATCAGACTACGAGCGGCATCTCAGAACCATCCGTTGGGTGGCTCGTACTGGTGTATGCGGCCGCTGGCGTGTTGATGTAGACGTAGAAGTCAGCCGCGGCGTTTGTAGACGGTGCGGTCATGAGAAACAGCTACGGCATTGTAAGCCGGTGCAGTCGGCGAGTCGGTTGCGGCGTTGTAAGCCGGTGTGACCGTAAGAGGCAGCCGTGGCGTTGTAAGTTCGTGCGGCCGTAAAAGGCGGTTGTGGCGTTGTAAGACGGTGCGATCGTAAGAGGCGGTCGTGGCGTTGTAAGCCGGTGCGACCGTAAGAGGCAGCCGTGGCGTTTTAAGATGGTGTGACCGTAAGAGACGTCGTGGCGTTGTAAACCGGTGTGGTCGGAAAATCGGCCGGGGACGACGGACTGCACGCGTCCCTGTCAGACAGTACAACATGGATGAATAATGGCGCATGATGGCATTGTTGTGGGCTCCGTACGCACATTATAACCCCACCTTTGTAATGAATAACTTTCCTGCATATAAAAATATAGTTATCCTAAAAAAGAATTTAGATGTGCTAATAAAATAGATTAGACAGATGACACCTGAGTTTTTAGGATGACAGATCCCCATGTATGTATATCGAGATTGATGCAGTAGCCAGCAACATGTTCCACCGTCAGACAGGGACCGAAATTACGCACAGCCGGGATGCAGAAAGAACTCCGTGCATGTCCCTCGAACAACAGAAAAAACTGGCGCTCGCAGTAAACAACTCATCAGTAGTCCGATGTGTCTCCTAGAATATTGATTTCACATCCTTGTCCTTGTGATTTGACTATGATCTTCTCGTGAAATATAAATTTCCATTGAAGATCGTGCCATTGTACATGAGAATTAGCCGTCTTTGAAAGGAAAAACACCATGGAGAAACCTGCACGATAGAGACCCTGAGCCGGTTCTTCCTGATCCGATCGATAGCGAGTTTTCAATCCCTTGAAAACCTCCTTTCAAGAACACAATACCATCGTGCGCAGGCCCCACAGTTTGCGCCAACTGTCGTGGATTTGTCACGGCAGATGTCCGGGTGAACGGACTTAGGTTCGGGGCGAGACACAACTACGTGGCGGCTTGAAGGGGTTGATCGGAATCGACAAGACACGGAGTTTTACCTAGGTTCGGCCCCTCCGATGGAGGTAAAAGCCTATGTCCTGCTTGTCTGGTATTGATGATGATGAAGATCTCTCGGTTACAAGGGTGCTAATTGCTACTTCTAATCTCTTGTGCCCCTAATCTCTTGTGTTGTCTAAAACTTGTAGACTTGTGTCTCTTGAGAACTTCTCCCTCTAGGGGTGCTCTACCCCTCCTTATATAAGTGGAGAGGGTAGGTTTACAAATAGAGTCCTAGTAGGAGTAGGATTAGGACTAGTCTCTTACGAATCCTACTCTCGGTCTTATTTTCTTTAAGGGAATCCTTTTCTCTTGTGGGCCTTCTCCTGTGGGCCTTCTCTTGTGAGCCGCGTGGCACCAGCTCACCCACCGGGTCTTGGGATTGGTCATCCTATGACCCGCTTGCCGGGTCATAAATAAGATGTCATGTATTTAAGGGGTCTCCTGTGAGTTGCCTGGCTGGGTCATTAATAAGATGTCATGTCTTTGACCGGGTCTCCTGTGAGTCGCCAAGCCGGATCATACCATGGGGTATATCCCCGTCATGATGGGTACGTAAATGCCTCACTGAAATCTTCCCAAGTTGTTGTGGGGCCTGCGGGACGCATGGCTTCATAATTTTCCCACCACAGGTTGGCGGGTCCTTCCAGGAAGTATGCAGCAAAAGTCACCTTGTTGGCCTGAGATACATTGGCAGCTCGGATTTTGCGGGACATGGTAGTCAGCCAGTCATCTGTGTCGAGCGGGTCGATCGAATGATGAAACTTAGGTGGGCACAACTTGACGAAGTCATTAAGGGACACACCATCATTACGCTCATTGCGGGTAGGATGCGTTGTGTTCTGCTCAATACATTCCAACAGCTTGTTGGTCTCCCTTTTATTCCACTCAGCTTTGAGCATCACTTCTGCCAGAGAGGGCGCCTGCGGCAGGTTCTCTTGTCTTGGCTGACTTCCCTCGCCCTGCTCGAAAGCAGGCACGGGGTTATTCCTAGTTGATACCATCCTGGGAAAACAAACCCACAACTTAGACAAGGAAGACAACAACTCTAAGACATAAGATGAGGAATGTACTAAACAACATGGCATGCAAGGGTAAACACCCGATCAACATGTAAAAACAAATTGCCATATGAACACCATGATTCATACACACCATGACATAGTTCAGTACAAGCCCAAGCTGAAGTACAACCTACGGAAGGATGATACAACTCATCGGACGCATTACAAGCTTCCTATAGATTATCTCTCTACACCTTTGGAACTCAACTCTCAACATCAGTCAAATCCCACAAGACACGCAGGACTGTGGCAATACGACAACTACCATACTAGAACTAACATCCACGTACTCAAGCATCGCCATAGAACACCTCATATAGGTTACCCCCGTGACCCGGGAGCTGAACCTGAGGATCTGGAAACACCCTCGACCGTGATCCCTGGAACCCGTAAGGACACGGATGTGGCCTCAGTCCCCTCGTTGGCGGCAATAAAGGTCCTCGAAGAGGAGTGATGCCTCCAACATCGGGCCAGTCTACGCGAGCTGGGAGATGAGTCCGCGATGGGTTCAGCATCTCCAAATCTCCATAGCCCATCTACATGACAGGTGCTAGCTGCGTCAGGGCTGTCCAAAGACATGCACGGGTAGAATATAGCTCCATGCGCAGGGCACGTGCATCACGATCCCTGTTCTCCAACATCTGAGAAGTCACCTGCAGCCTAGGGTCCTGATGAGAATGATCATAATAGGCTCCACTAAGATAACTATCCTCTCCTCCTAGAGAAGCAGGAACATAATAGAACTCTGTGTTCCGAAGCAGACCATGGTGAAACCTCATGATAGTCAGCATGGTATAGGCGGCCTCCTGAACTACCATGTCTATGGTGACACCTAATCCATAAGTCCAATGAAGTGGCTCTACAGCTCCAGGATAGGATCGATATATCTTAACAGTACACATGTACTGGCTCTGGTTGAAATCTCGATACTGCTCCTCCATTGTGTACTCTGGGTACCAACGGTAACCAGCCTCCATCATAACTCTAACCAACATGGCCGTGTCACCTGGCACATCGATGCACCTAGTCAGACGGACAGCATAACGGCTGTAATTGCTCAAAAAGGATTTTGAGACAACTACAAAGATTGGATAGCATAACCACTCAGCTTTCTAGACTCAAGTTTTCTAATCCAACTGATTGTCACACCAGACAATAATCTAGAACCGAAGTTCACTTGTAAACAAGCTAGCTAATAGTCCATGGGTAGTAACTCGTCATCCTAAGCAGTAGATGAGAAGCCTAGTTATTAACCCCGTAGAAAAGATGAGAGTGACTCAGAATAGAATAACTTGGGAAGAGGAGTAAAAAGAGCCTTACGTTCCCTTCCACAATCAATTCCCTTACTTTTCTATAGTGTTTCTAGACTCAACTTCGACCGGTTTGGCTTGGTAGTCCTACAGTTAGTCAAGCTCTGATACCAACACTGTCGGGACCTCGATCCTAAGTCATAAGAACCCAGCCTATAACACATAACATCACTTTGCAGTCTCACGCACGGTAACCCCACGGCTGTAGCCTTACCTTAGCCGGGACCGTTTGCACCTTTTGGCTCACATATGTGAATATGTTGCTAGCATTCAAACGACGGAGAACCCGAGCCGACATGACTAGTTATAGAACCCAAGTGGCACATCCGTACGGAAACAGGCATACGTAACCCAGTAATGCAGGTGTCGGCCTCAAGCATGTGTAGACGAGTCATAGCCAGCTACAAGGACTCCATTACGCAGCGGGACATAAATGTCATCACTGCATGTAGATGAGTCGTAGCAGGCTACAAGGACTCCATTACACTTCGAGACATTTCCCCGAAGGGACAGACATGGCAGCAAAGAAGGATACATGCGGTCAATCAATGTGTCCGGAGCAGTTGGAAGGTACCAAGGCTCGGTGGAAGCACAAAGAGGCAGTTTCCCGTAAAGAGTACTACTAAAGGCACATGACTAGGTGTCGGATCCCATACATACCGTTGCACGTCACACGTATGCACGACATGCCCGACATGCATAGATACAACTATGGCATCACAACATAACCATACAACAACACAACTTTTATTTAAGAGGCTCAGAAGAGCCTTGCATAATAGTTCTTAAAGGTAGGGGTCACATGACCCGACACTCAAGTCATACAAGCAAGTTCATACAAACCAAACGGAAGCATAAAGCTGTCTAAGTACAGACGGTAGAAAGGGTAAAAAGGCACATGACCTGACTATCTATAGCCCGCCACAAGGCATAAGGTCGTAGCTAGGAAACCAGCTATTCAGCGTCGTCGACCTCTAGATAGAACCCACCTAATGGGTCTTGAGTCTCATCTGCAACATTTATTAAGCAAACATGAGTACAACGTACTCAACAAGTCTTTAAAGCAGACCGAGACTATTCATGATCATGTATCAACAAGGGGAGTGGTGGATTTTATGTAGCAATGCCAGCTTTGACTCATGGCTAACCTATACTACACATTTTTAAATATTTGTTCAAATTTTAGATATCGCACACGAGTCCACTAACTCCACATCAATACACCACCATGGATTCACTACCGTCTCCTACGAGACTACCATCCAAGGTACTCACACATGGCTTCGGATTTTTATGAGTATCCATTAAATTATCTATGAACAACATAAGTTCTCCAAGTAGTCCATATCCGAGGACGCGACTATTCAAACAGATTCATACCCTGCAGGGGTGTACTTCTTCACACGCGCTCTCGCCACTTATCGTTGTTTGCTCATAAAACCATGCACCTCGGCAACCTTCAAGCGGAGGCCCAGCGAGGGAGTCGGCCACGACCGTCAATCACACAAGACCTCTAGTCCAGGCCATCACCTACTTGAGACTAAACCTGCACGAAAGTCCGGCCGAAGTTTCCGCTACGGCCCCAAACGATGTGCGCAGGGTTCCCAACCCCACCATTCGGGTGACCCTTGGTACACCGTGCCACTGACTACCGCATCATAACCCACCCCTAGTGTCAGTGCTATGCATGGCCTCTAGCATACTATAAACACCAGAAACTACTTGCAACTCCTCGACCAAGGACTAAGCGATTGATAAGTCGAGCAGGGTCATATTTCAAGGCCCAGCATGTGGTAGTAACTAGCCTTGGATCACAAACACGAAACTCAGTTCCTAAGAACAGTTCCAATGAGACAACCCGCTATGTACTCCTACATAGCCTCTCATCGCTACCTTTACCAAAACGGGTTCATCATTAAGCTTATCACATCAGAACAACACTGTTTCATTCCAGTTCATCACCCAGATGAATCAGACCTGACACAACTCTAAGAATAGCAAGTATAGTAGGCAAAGTAGGTAAAGCATAACATGGCTCAAGCATCTACCAAGTATGCTAGGTTGCAAGGTTGAGCTATTTACTGTCACAATGACAGGTCATGCAAAGGAATGGGTTCATCTACCGCATATGACAAACAAGTGAATGTTTGTCCTAATGCAATCAACAAGAGTAGGAGCGAGAGAATGGGATGTTAGCGGAATGATTAATGGGGTTGCTTGCCTTGCTGGGAAGCGGGAAGGTATTCTCCTTTGTTGGAATACTCGGGGATATCCTTAGAAGCAGGGCCTACCACAATGCAGATAAGTAACAATCAATACACGGCAAGTGCAACAATATGATGCATGATCATGACATGGAAGCATGTATGGATGAGCTAATGCAACTACTATCCAAGTTAATGAAGTAATTTTGAATATAGGTTCAAAATCATTCTCCATTTCATATTCCATTTGTTAACCTATTAGTAAATGTCAATATTCATCTACATAGGTTGCTCTAACATGCATGATAATAGCACCATTGGATTCATTGGATTTTTCTGATAAATTTTCATATATAAATTATTTCAATCTGAGTTATAGATTAATTTATATGAATTTTCTAAGTTTTAAATAGTTTTTGGAATTAATTTAATTCAGAAATTCTTTATTGCATCAGCATGATATCTGCTGGTCAACAGACCGTTGACAGGTCAAACCTGACCAGTGGGGTCACTGGTTAGTGATGCAGCCACTAACAGAAATTATTTAAAACACTAATTACTAATTAATTAGGATAGGGCCCACTATCAGTGGGTCATTAAATTAATTAATTTACACTAATCCTAATTAACCCTGACCCGGCCCCACTTGTAAGTGACCCAGGGGTCAAACCCCCATGGTCAACTCCGGCCAGACACACCGGCGTTGAGCCGCCGGTGACTCAAGAGACGGCGGAGGGGTCGTGTTTCCTCCTCCGGCAACCATTTCATCGGCGGAAGGCACCAGGCGAGCCTAGGCTCACGCGCGCGTCCATCCCGACACCTCTCAAAGGCTAGGACGGGCGGGATTGACGCCGGCGACAAACTCGGCGTCTACCGGAGCTCGAGCGAGCACGGGCTACTCGAACTAAGGCGCAACATGGCCGGAGCTTGGCACCTACGGACTCTATGCGGCCCCACGAGCTCGGTGGTGGCCTCGGAAGGACCAACCGATCACCGGAACAACGCCGACGACGAGCTCGTGCGGAGGGGCATTTCAGGCATCGATGGAACCAGGGCCTATAGAGGGGGAAACGGTCGAGAAAGAGAGGGGAAAGGACCGGGGGATCACTGAGGGCTCGGAGCCAACGAGAACTTGCTCGGGAGGGCTCGGAGGTGACGAATCGACGGCGGCGGAGCTCGGGTCCGAGGAGGAAGAAGGGGTCGAGGACGTCGCTCCAGGGCCTTTGGCGGCACGTGGCTCGGTGTAGTGGTCGAGGACGACGAGGCGGAGTTTCTGGCGGGCTCAGGGGGCACGGCAGCGGCTGCAACTATGGTGGCAAGCGAGCGGGGCCGTCGGCCATGGTGGAGCAGAGGAGAAGGAAGAGACAGGGGGAGAATGAGCGAGAGAGAGAACGATGGGGACGGGAGCGCGTCCTCATCCGCTCGCCAGTGCGACGGGGGGATGCAGGCACGTAGGGAGCTACGTGGCAGCTCCGCTGCGAGCGCACGGGAGGCACGCGCTCGTCCTCCTAGCCGCCACGAGGACGACGACGGTGCTGGGCCAGATGGGTTGGCCTAGGTGGGCTTCCTCCTTTTTTAAAATTTCGAGTTCCTGTTTTCTTTTCTGACATTTGTTTTAACCTTTTTTTATTTAGGCACAAATGCCAGGCACAAAATATCCCAAATACTTAATATAGCTTAGTTTGAATATTTCAAACCTCTATTAAAAATTTCAGAATATTTTGAATACTAAAATAATCATAATGCTTTATTTGGCATTTTCAGGATCTTTAATATTTATTTTTGAAATGCTATAAAGATTCAAATATTAAGAATGACCCCTGATTTATTTATGTCCACATTTATCAGACATAGGAGACATTTTTGGTGGGCATTTTGGATTTGTTGTTTTTTCACACACATTGAATTGGTTTGATTCAAGTGAGGTGTTTGGGGTTTCTGTTAATCCCCATTTCAAGTTGATGCAAGAATGGAAACATGATGCACACACATGCTGACCCAAGTAAGCTAACTAGGGATGTGACACTCCACTAGTCTTCATGGGATTCCTGCATATCTGTGGGGTGCCAGGAAAATATGTCTCAGTTTTCGCATAGGAATGTGCGCAGTGCGCAGTGCTTTGTCAACCGTGGGGGTCCAGCTGAGCTCCAATGGCAGTTGATTTGTTGGGGTCCGTAGGATGCATGCGAAATTTCATGATTTCATCTGCTGGTTTGAAGGATGTGGATTTGGGCCTCTTATTGAGGATTACATCATCCATGTGTACCATTGAGCAAAGGGTTGTTAATTCCTCTGTCATGAGAGTCTCAGACAGTGCCTCGAGGGCGAGATATGTTGTTTTGTTTTTGGCCCGAACAACTCTATCCGGGTCACATATAAATGTGATCATGCCATTGGGCCTCGGCAATTTGAGCTTCATATAACCATAATGTGGTATGGCCTGAAATCTTGTGAAAGCATCATCCCCAATAGGGCGTGATAACCGCTACTAAAGGGCATAATATGAAAGAGAAATTCTTCGGACATGTAGTTCTGAGGGGTGTCGAATACCACATCAAGAGTAACCTGTCTGGTGTAACATGCCTCTTTTCCGGGGATGATCCCTCGAAAGGTGGTGTGGCTATGTTCGACGCAATATATGTCGAATTGCATTTTGTCCAGGGTATCCACATAAATGAGGTTTAAACCATTGTTGTCGTCCATTAACACCTTGTGGAGTCTGGAGCCGTCAACTATGGGATTGAGGACCAAGGCAGCAAGTGTTCTGTCAATGCAGATTCTCGGCTGGTTTGCGTACCAAATCCGATAGCTCGGTGAAGTTTTGAACATGGCGATGGATGAGAGCGTTTAGGATTCCTTCATCGTGGCAGTTATGTCGGATTGTTTCTATGATTTCCTAGCCGCTGAAGTCCGCATGGCTATTGTTTGATGTATAATAGGTCACGAATGTTGGTCTTCCCTGAATTACTTGGAGAGTACTCGGCATGGGGTGGGTGGGGAATTTTTTGTATCCCAATGGGATGTGAGTCTGAAGCTTCGGTGGTCGTGTCCCGCACCATCATGGACTCCGGCATGTCAGGGTTCGGGGTTTGGATTATCAACCGGACACCATCGCATGGACTCTAGGTCGTGCACTGAATCGGAGTTCGATCCTGAACTTTTTGGGGGGTAACTTGGATTCCGAACTAGAGAAATGATCTTGGTGGTGATAAACCCGACCACAAATCGTTCTCAGCTTTGGTAGTTGAGAGGGCGAGCCTTCGACCGGGTCTTCGATGGTAGCAACCAAGTGTGTGTTAGGTGGGACGTGAATTTCCCTGTCATCGGGTTTAAGCCCTATCTGATCATAGACCAAGGGTTGGCCATCGGTTATCCTTATGGATTGGATCCATCGAGTAGCTCGTTTAATGAAGAGACATCTGTGGAGTCCATGCTCCCGGAGTACATAGGGTCGATCCGCAGTACCGCTGCTCTAGGGGTGTTTAAAGACGCGCCTAGGCAGTATTCGACTGAAGCTGATCAGGGCGTATCGACTGATTGGGCTTTAGGGCCGGACCCAATGTGGAGGCTGCCCCAATGGAGGGGTTCACCGCTCCTGTAGTTAAGGCGTCGGGACTTAGGAGCCCCTCAAGGGGAGCTGAAAGCTTCATCAGAGTAAGGTATTACCGAGAGTCGGCTAAGAAATTTAGGTCCCCAAACCTAATCTACTAATCGGGGCCAAAACTTCTGACCTAGGCAAGGTGGCCGATCGGATCAGTGTGCAGCACGACGCTGCCGAATGTGAAGATCTGTCTAGAGATGAAAAAATCCCTATTGAGGGCATCACCACGATGATTAGGCGAGCCATTGATCCTTTGGCGATCCCACAATGGAACTCTCAATGAAAGCACCAATGTCGGTGTCAAAACCGGCAGATCTTGGGTAGGGGTCCCGAGTTGTGGATCTTAGATCAATGCAGAACAAGAAACACAGGGATAATATTTACCCATGTTTGGGCCCTCTCGAGGAGGTAAAAACTTGATTTATATAGACACTAGGGGTACATGATTCTATTGACGTGTATGACAATTACATAGTCGATCTACCATGAGATCAGATGAACTAAACCCTAGATGAGTAGGATGATGGTTCTCCCCTCCACGAACTAAACCCTCTGGTTTATATAGACACTAGGGGTACACAGGGTTACACATGGTCGATTACCATCAGGGATAAACATGTCGACTCTGCCATCTTGACTTGGAGGACAAACCAAGATACCGGAGGCTTCCTGACCAAACATGGAGGCCCCTTATAGCTTGGCCTTCAAGTAATAGTCACAGAGCAGCCCACTTGTCCATCCCATAAGAGATAGACCGACAGCCCGAGGACCCCTTAGTCCCGAACTCCCTTAGTCCGCACACATGCCACATCAGCATGAGCCCACACTTCCCCTTGGCCTACCATGAACTCCACTTTCCTCATCTCCTCTCTCTTCTCTCCCCCGAGCCAACCAGCCCATGCATGTCGCCACCCTCCTGCACTTCCCCCATAACACTCCAATGCAGTTCACCACCCCCATTTTACTGAAGTAGCAGCACACTCTTGCTCGATCAGTCTCCACCAGAACGAGCCGGTCTCGTGAGGTCCGACGCCTGGTTTTTCGGACTGACGGTGAGCAAGCGTCATCGCATGACCTACCATTGAATAAAATCGATAGCATACTCTCATGTGGTGTGGCCTCCAGTGACGCCCATTGGGTCTTAGACATTCAATGTCAAGGATGATGTTGATTTGGTCACGTCTATTTCCTCCTCAAAGGCCTACACTGATGCCATTACTGCTTTGGCCAGCGCCACAAAAGAGAGGATGCTTAAGGCGGCCATAGAGGCTTCCGGTGTTGAGGCTGCCATAAGGGCCAGGTGAAATGAGGCGAGGACGATGAACTTTGGTTCTCTTCGGACTCCACTTCCTAGACAGTTCCCACAAGAATAACTATCTGATTCAGTTGGGTTATCATGAAGTGTCTCATTTGCACTTTTACCTATGTGTACTAGCAAATTTGTCGAACGCCGACTGTGCTTAAGTACTAAGTCTGTCCGGGCCTCTATTGAAGCACTATGTTTGTCAAATATTACATATGATTAAGTACAATGTTTGACAAATGGAGACATGTGTTTAGGTACTAGGTTTGACTTTGAATTTGGGACTTTGCGATTTATTTGTTTTAATTGGTGTTGAGTTGTGTCTAGTCAAAACTTCAAAATTTAAAAAGTATGTCTAATAAATATACACACATATAAAGAGAAACAAGAGGAAAAGATATATACATTGGAGACAAATAGGGGTTGCTATCGGTGCCTTCATTAAATATTGTTCACCCAATCTGTTTGAATACCCTGAATGGACAAATGGGTGCTCATCCTTGGACATACCCTTGCATGTGTGTGTGATCTAGGGAGCTGTGATAAAAGTAAGATGTAGGGGGGGGGAGACGGAGCTCACTTGCCGGAACTAAGAATACTAAGCAATACCATGCGCGTTGTGGCGGGAATTGGTTGCAATATATTACAATGGATTGGTTGCATGGAGCATAAATATGTGAATTAATAATACCGTGTGATTATATTATAGTGTAGAACCTTTTTCATGCATGATTGTGTATTGAGGTATACATTTTTCATGCATGCATGGTTGCATGTGCATTAAGTATGCTTGTTGGGTGGAGCATGCAATTAAGAAGAGAGAATAACAACTGATGAGATGGCATGTGTGATGATATCACATATGTGCATGTTAAGATAAATATGATAGTGGGGATCAACTTCTTAAGTATAATATATAAGATTTTGAATGACCTTGCTATAGGAGTTTTCTATATATAACTGGCCAAGAATCTAATATCTGCATACCCTCTATTCGCTGAATGTTGATCTTTTTGTAAAGTAAAAAATGCATATAGAAACTTTGCTTTTCTAGGTGTCTCGGGGGAGAAACCCTAAGCCGTTATCACCACCTCCATCTCCCCTTCTTGTCTTTCCACCCATTGGTAGATCTCGTGACGTCCCCAAGGAAGGTGGTGGTGACGCACTTGTTCCTGCACGAGGCATATCAACCCCCCACTTATGAGATCTACCATTATTGTTTCCCTATGATTCTTCGAAGCTCCCTCCTATTATGTGCCCGACGTCTTTCTAACGCCGCGCAACTCAACTTGATGCTTATGTCGGGTATGATGGGAGCTTGTGCTGCAACACTGTGGTACGAGTGCGAAGGCCATATAATGGCTAGTGGTATAGTGGCTCTCCAGCACCTGCTGCTCATGAGGGTTGGTGCTAGTGATTTCACCATGGCAGCACTGACTGGCCCTTTAGTGCGAGTCGTGGTTGGGTCAAAGTGTCTTCGTGAGGGTTGATCTCTCCAGATCTAGTGCCTGCTGTTGGCTGCTCGTATAGGCAAGGTTGTGAGATACATCCTAAAGGATCGTTTGTGGGTTGTGGTGGCTCTCACTCTGGCCAATTGCCTCCGATGGTGAGATACAATCTATGAATGGTGGCTTGACATAGAAGGTATGATTGTCTAGCGTCGGCGTTGGGATTTCTAGCCCAATGCATGTAGTTGTTCGAATAGTGAAAAGTGGCAAAACATGTTAGATTTTTGGTGGTGCTTCAAGTACCCATTATGGAGATCCGAGGTGAAAACACTTAGTGTTTAAGAAACCTTTCTCGTTATCCTTGTAGTGTCAGGTGATGGTTCTGCAGATATGGGCATTGATGTAGTTTGTTAACCGTTTCGTTTTTTTCTTTTCCCTGCTTAGGCATAGGGTTGGTCTTATATTAAGTTGCTATTTGCCATCGTGTTTATTTGTGTTTGCGTGTTGGTGTTGGATGTGTGCATCATAGTGTATGTTTATTGTGTTTTTATCACTTTAACTGATGCTTTATGTTCAGTCAACAAAATCCAACCTTTGCTAGCGAAAATCATATGAAGAAATAGCTTTTAGATAAAAGGCCAAGGCCAGGCATTAAATCAGTGACGCCCTTATAGACTGATAGTCCACGAAAGCAACACAAAACCAAAAAAGAACAGAGCAAAAAAACAACTCAGGATACAGGACACGCAAGAAAACAACTAATAAGTTCCGTGAACATGCCAAAGAGGAGGGGAACCATGGAGGGTGATCCAGCACCAAAGGAAGCCTGTTTGCAGTCAAGACTCTAAGAACACACAATACTACCACGCCCTCTAATTCTTCCTCCGAAAAGGGCACACCCTGCCCTCTCGCCCTAGCTCTTAGGGCGCTACGCCATCGGAAGGCGTAGAAGCTGCACCCGAGCACGCATGGACATGGCACATCCGGTGGCCTAAAGTGACGTAGACAGCACCGAGTGCATCACCTAGTAGAGCCGCCACACACATGCACCACTTGAAATTGACACAAATTGTAGCACAACACCCAAGATATCAAACCAGAGGCCAAGAAGATGCCAGGAAAGAACGGCCACCACCCTTACCATTGGAGTGTTTCCCCGTGAAGAACACCGGCCGCCATGGCGGCGAAAACTCCACACCAGAGCCGAGCCTGCCACCACACTATCCAAAGGCGGCGCTTTCAGGACGGTGAAAGTGCCAAAGCGTCGCCACCGCCCAAATGGAGGATCTCTGGTTTTCACTAGGGACACATGAGGAAGCGAAAGGGATGGACCTCGGGGTTGCCGCAAGAGGGAAAACGCTTCCGCAACACCGTCAACGTCGTGGCCGTCACCCTGGACCGCTCCCTCACCCTTATGCACACCATCCAACATGTAGGCCCGATGAACCAGAGGAAGCTGAAGTCCGAAGTTGATGGGGTTGGCCAGGCCTCATGCAGAGAAGCTGCCATCTTTTGATCTGGCCGGTCGAACTGGTGGAGACGACTCCCGCACCAAACCCTCGACCACTGCCTCCTCATCGCCTGTGTGACCCGGGATGTACCTCCATGTGCCGGAAAACGCCGCTTGCTCCCGGGCACGTGCCGCCCTCATTGATGGGGATGCCACCCTATATGGAACATCCCCACACCATGGTACGAAGAGGATCCCCGCCGCCACCTTCCTCAGCGGTCACATGGCTCAGCCGGTGACCCCTCACCCAGCAGCAAGACGGGGGGAGGGGAGGGGAAGTGGTGGGCGGTGTTAAACATTATACTACGTGTTGTATATAAACCGTATTGTAGTGTGTATGTGTGCATGTAGATAAAACTGTAAATATTGTTAGGCCGGTACGGGATTGATCCAGGTTGTTAGCTTGCCTACAATACAATCCTCCATCGCAACTTCGTAATCTCCTGGCATGTTGAGACCTATATTTATACGCACGTGTCCCTGCCATTGTGCATGCGCTTAAGCCTCACTAGCTTTCTCACATGGTATACAGGGCAAGGTGCTTCCAATTCATCTAGCCATGTCGTACTCCCCCTCCTTCCCTCTTTCCATGGTTGCGCCCTCGCTAGCTTCCCTCGGCCACACCATCATGGAGATGTTAACCCATGAGAATTTTCTGTTGTCACGTGCTCAGGTTCTGCCACACATCAGGGCCGCGGGCATGATCACTTTTCTTGATGGGACAATCAAGGAACCCGCCGCCATCCTTACGTCTGAGAAGGAGGTTGCTGGGAAGAAGGAGACCGTCTCCATGCCGAACCCGAAGCATCCGATCTGGGTAACCGAAGATCAACAGGTGCTAACCTTCCTGCTTGCCTTTCTTTCTCTCGAGGTTTCCAGGTCTCCAATCATACCACCGCAGCCATGATCTGGCAAGCGATCGTTGAAAGTTTCTCTTCATAGTCCAGGGCACACAAGATTCAGCACTGCTCAGCCCTCGACACGACGCGCATGGGCAATCTTTCTGTCGCCACCTACTTTAGATAGATGAAGGGGTTGGCCGATAAGCTTGCCGCTGTTGTCGCACATCCTCGAAGGTGTTATGCATGAATCTGGTTATGAAGGGTTTGTATCTGTCTTCTCCACTCGCGTCGTCACCGACCAGCAGATTGGTCTAAGCGAGTTGTTCTCGCTCCTGCTCACGGCGAAGGCTCACATCACCGCCAATCTTGCTACCAAAGGGGGCGACCGCTACGGCCATGGTTGCTCTGGTGGCAACCAGGACGGAGGACGTGATGACTCCAACAACATCAACCATAGCGGACACGGTGGCTACTTCGACAACACCGCTAGTCGCGCATCCAATGGCCCGTCTCGCTGGCAGGGTGGTTATCGCGGTGAGTGCGAACGTTGCGAGATCTGCAAGGAAGACGCCCACGGTGCATGGCATTGCAAGAAGCGCTATGACAAGGGCTACAACAACAATGTTCATCATCCCACGAATGGCGGTGGTAGCGATGGCGGCAGTGGCGGTGGTGGTAGTGGTCATCATCGCTCCGCAAATGTTGCTCACTCGTACGGGGTAGATACCAACTGGTATCTCGACACCGGTGCAATGGACCATGGGCGAGTTGGAAAAACTTGTCATTCGCAGTCGCTACAGCGGTACCGATCAAATCCACACCACTAGTGGTCAAGGTATGGATATTGCACATACATGTTATTTAGTTTTATCTACTCCTTTCGGTTCCTTGAACTTAAACAACATCCTCCATGCTCCTAGTGCCAATAAAGGCCTACTTTTTGCCTACCAACTTATGAAAGATAATCATCCATTCATTGAGCTTCACCCTAAAATGTTTCTTGTCAAGGATCAGGATACCGGGATAACACTTCTTCAAAACAAGAGTAAACATGGCTTGTTTCTCGTGACCGGATGACAGAGTGCTCCTCATCGTCAAGTCCTTGGAGCAACCATACCATCCATGTCTTGTGGCACAAGCGCCTGGGTCATCCCTCCTTTCCGTTGGTTAAGAAAATTCTTCGAGATTTCCATCTTCCCGTGTCAAATAAACAAGACCATCTTCTGGTTCGTGATGCATGCCAGATCGACAAGAGTCATCAATTACCTTATTCTCACTCAATTAGTGAATCCAAGGCTCCTTTAGAGCTCATTTTTTTGGATGTCTGGAGTCCTGGATCAATCTCTATAGGCACACAAAAATACTATGTCAGTTTTATTAATGATTTTAGCAAGTTTAGTTGGATCTATTTGCTCAACAATAAATATGTTGTGTTTGAGAAATTTCTTCTTTTTCAAGCTCATGTTGAGCGCCTTTTTGATCGTAACATTCTTGCCATGCAAACCAATTAGGGTGGTGAATACCAAAAACTAAATCCATTTTTGAATGCATTGGCATATCCCATCATGTTTCTTGCCCCCATGCTCACCAACTAAACGGATCCGCTGAACGCAAACATAGACACATAATGGAAGTTGGTCTCTCCCTTCTTTGTCATGCTTTTATGCCTCTGAAACTTTGGGACGAAGCATTCCTCACTGTTGTTTATCTCATCAATCGTGTTCCTAGTCGAGTCATCAAAAATCAAACACCACTAGAACATCTTTTTCGCAAAAAAACGGACTAATCATTTCTTCATATTTTTGGCTGTGTGGTTTGGCCAAACTTGCATCCCATCAACAAGCACAAACTTGAGTTTCACTCCAAGCAATGTGCCCTTTTGGGCTATAGTACCATTCATAAAGGATATAAATGCCTTGATATCTCCTCAAGACGTGTTTATATCTCTCGAGATGTTGTCTTCGACGAACAAGTTTTTCTGTTTGCTAGTCTCCATCCTAATGTCGGCGCCCAAGTTCGCAAGGAACTTGTTCTTTTACCATCTCGTCTTCTACCATCTCTGAACTTTCTTCTCGGGGGAGTAGATGTTGCTGTCCATATGTCAATGACTAATACTCTTGCTACTAACTCAGCTGAAAGTATGCAGGAAATAGCACAAGAAAAATGGTGAAGGAATTGGTGAAAATTCCTTCGATATGCAATCAACATGTAGTGCAGCAGCAACCACAAATGATACGGTCGCTGCCCTCGAGGTTGATTCTCCTTCAGGATTTGCGGCTGCACGCGTAGCAAGCGCATCCTCCACGGGATTGATGATTGCACGCGAGCCAGGCGGGCCCACTAGCGCGTTGTATCCCGGTCGGGCGCAGCACGTGGAGGGCTTAGGCGGGCCAGCTCCTGGTCGACTGCCGCACAGGGCAGGGCCTGGCGGGCCACCCCCACGAGCTCCCGGACGGCCTCCTTCTGCGGCCCAACATGTCCCACGTGGTGGACGCGGCGTCGGGTGCACAGTCTCGGGCGGGTCGTTGTCCTCGCAGCCGCTGGAGGCTATCCAGGTGATGCCAAGCGGCAATTCCTCACGGTCCGGTGCGATCGATTCTACACCAGCGCTACACGAGCCCGGTCCTGGATTTGCTGCGGCCAGCTCCGGATCCTCTATGGCAGATTTGGACTATGTTGTGTCTCCTTCAGCTGATAGGTTGCAACTTCAAGCTACACGTCCAGCCGCGCCTCCTCCTGTGCGCTCTCACACGGACTGGTGTTGCCACTCCAAAAATTTATAAAGATGGTTGTATTTGTTGGGGTTCATTTTGTGCAACAGGTGAACCGAAAAATGTGGCAGAATCTCTTAGTGATTCTAGCTGGAAGAAGGCCATGGATGAGGAATCTGGAGCTCTTATGGAGAAGAAAACGTGGCGTTTGGTTCCTCCAGTCAAGGGGAGAAATGTGATTGGCTGCAAATTGGTGTATAAGGTAAAGAGAAACTCTAATGGCACCATTCACAGGTATAAGGCATGCCTAGTGGCCAAAGGCTACAAACAGAGTTATGGACTTGATTACGAGTATACTTTTAGTCTTTTAGTGAGGCAGCTACTGTCAAGTTGATTCTCTCCATGGGAATATCTCGGAATTGGTGTTTGCGACGGCTAGATGGAAAGAGCGCATTTTGCATGGTGTTATGGAAGAGGAAGCTTTTATGAGGCAACCTCCTGGGTATGGAAATTCTCACGCTCCACAACATGTTTGGAAACTTGATAAGCCATTATATGGATTGAAACAAGCACCTCGTGCCTGGTATTATCATTTCTTGTCAAAATTACAATCTCTTGGGTTTGAAGCTTTCAAAGGAGATACTTCATTGTTCTCTTATCATCGGCATGGAATAACCATCTTTATGCTCGTTTATGTTGATGATATCATTGTTGCAAGTTCATGCCCCCAAGTTGTTGAAGCTCTTCTTACGGACCCGAGAATGGACTATGCACTCAAGGACCGGAGAGTCTGCATTTCTTCCTTGGTGTTGAGGTAAAAAATGTTGAAAATGGAATTATTCTGTCTCAGGAAAAGTATTTGCATGAAGTACTCTAGTGGATGGGAATGACAGGATGCAAACCCACCTCTACACTGTTGTCCACCTCTGAAAAATTGACCCTTCATGATGGAGAGATACTTGCCGCAGAGAACTCTACCAGGTATAGGAGTATTGTAGGTGCATTACAGTACTTAACACTGACTCGGCCAGATATTTCATATTCAGCTACCAAGGTTTGTCAGTTCTTGCATCCTCCTACTACTGTTTATTGAACTGCAGTAAAAAGGATACTTCGATATCTTCAAGGAACACAGAGTCATGGACTTAAGCTTGGCAAGTCAGATTCCATGCTTGTCAGTGCTTTTTCTGATGCATACTGGACAGGTTGTCCTGATGATAGAAGATCAACTTGTGGTTTTGAATTTTTCCTTGAGAGTAATCTGATTTCTTGGAGTGCATGCAAGTAGGCTACAATGTCTAGGTCAAGCATAGAGGTTGAGTATAAGGCTCTAGCTAATGCCACTGCTGAGCTTATTTGGATCCAGAATTTGTTGACTGAACTGGGTGTTAATCATCCTAAGGCAACGTCACTTTGGTGTGACAATCTTGGTGCTACGTACTTATCTGCTAACCCAATTTTTCATGCTAGGACGAAGCATATATAGATTTTTTTTTAGAAAAGGAAAACGAAGCATTAAGAGATACGATATCATTTCGTTTGAGAGAGGGTTGCCAACAAATTATTGAATGTTAGGTTTATATCTACTGATGATCAAGTTACAGATGGGTTTACAAAACCCATTTCTTTGAGGCAGCTGGAAGCTTTCAAACACAATCTTAACTTAGATAAGTTATGATGGAGGGGGAGTGTTAAACATTGTACTATACGGTGTATATAAACCGTATTGTAGTGTGTATGTGTGCGCGTAGATAAAGCTGTAAATATTATTAGGCTGGTACAAGATTGATCCAGATAGTTAGCTTACTTGCGATACAATCCTCTAGCCTAACAACTTTGTAATTTCCTCACATGTTGAGCCCTATATTTACACGCATGCGTCCCTGCTATTATGCATACACTTAAGCCTGGCTAGTTTTCTTACAGGCGGCGTTAGCGCCCCCGGGTTGTCACCGAGGGGCGAGGGGCGAAGCGGGGGAGGGGGCTGAATGGGGAGCCCCGTACAAAGAAATAGCTTGGAAAAGTCCCTTGGGTTTTAACGTAAACATTTCAGACGAATAGATATCTAGATCTATCAACAGTTGAACAGTTTGTCACTTTAAAGCTCTTGTCATCTCACTGATGATATTGCCGCATGCACCGGCGATTGAAGATTTATTAATTTTCAGTGGCGGTACGATCCCTATAATTTAGTATAGAGCTAGTGCTTGTCCCTGGCCATATATTCAACCAGAAACTTTATCGTTGTTTTCCTTGGATACAACTCATGTAGCAAGTTGCATGAGACGTCCGGTGTCCTTGCTGCGTACTACCTTCGGTGTGCCGATCGATCGACTATATTCGATGTGTCAGTAGCACTTGCTCCTACTTTGTTCTCCTAGTTAGCTGGTGACTAGGTTAGGTATTGTCACGCGCCAACACAGATCATGGATCCAGAATATTGGAATGACGGATCATATCTGAGACTTGAGAGGTACTAGCAGAGTTGAACGTGCGTGACCACCAATTGTTAACCATCGATCGAGGACACGACACGGCACCGTCACCGTGTAACCCTCTCTGCCTTCGCTTTCCACATTCTGTACCGCCCCTATGAGTGAACACCTTTTGGCGTGTCCCAGACATGCATGCACGACACGACCAAAAATCGAGTCTGTTTTACCGTCTATGCATGCACCCCGATCCTGTCTTTCTTGTTTGACCAGCTGGGCCAATAAAAAGAGATATAAACTCTCTTTTGACCGGCGCCATGACGAACTGACGATCAAGTAGGGTGTTTGTCCCGTGGCGATTGGTCGAGGCTCGTCGATCGGTTGCGCTTTCTGCGAACACCCAAGTGTGCCCGTGTCAGAGGTGTCCATCTCTCGATCCATCGTCTACAGTCTGCTTGTCAAGTGGCTGCACGCATGCACATTGCACACGCGGTTTAAACTGAGCCACAAGGATCTCATTAACTTCTCTAAGACTAGTGAATTAACATAGATAGTAACATAGATGTCATCTAAGCAAAAAATATGATGTGACAGCTAATTAATAAGAAGAAAGAGAAATTAAGTAACTTAGCATGTTAGTACCTCTATGAGTAAAATAGCGCATATCAAAGCAAAACGAGTCTATAAGCTTATAAATGAAAGGCTACATATTATTATCCTTATGTTACTATCACTATGAAGATAGTAACTTAGACTAGTAACATATGCATGTTACTACTCTATGTTACTCTCCATTATGACTAGTCTAACCAACGCTTTAAGGATTATGTTCCCCTTTGTCGTTTCCCATGAGGCCATGATGTTTCTTTCTCCCTTTTTGATCCATCTGTGTGCTTGGCCTAGCTTGAGTAGAACCCAGAAAACCCACGATGAAAAGAGAGAAAACCTCGAGATATTTAGGCAGACAGTTTAGGACGGACACTGCTGAGCGTGCGGAAACGCTTCACCCACATCCACGTGCTTGCCTGTAGCTCTCTGTTGCTGCATACGTGCAGTCGAAATCGCTTGAAAGCTCCAAATAAAGCTTGCAATATGATCTGAACGTAATGACCGGTGTGCAGTGATGCTGCTATACTGTGCACATTCAACTGAATGTAAGAAACTGTGAAGTCATATTGAAGGACGTACAGGACTGAGGACGTAGGGCGTGGAAGGAGCGAGGAGAACAGCACAGCTCGTGCATCCCCCGCCCCCATCCTCCTCATGCCCTCGAGACTGGAGCCACCTATGGAAGGACGTACGACGTGACAGGACGTGCTCGTGGCCAGTAGACGGACCACATGTGGTTGGGGTGAGAGGAGGGAGAAGAGGACCCGGGTGGCAGTGATTGCAGAGGTGGCCACCGAAGCAACCGGCGGAGGTGCTTCTGTTATGTTTTTGCTTTCATGGCAACGGTTGCGATGAAAGGTCTGTGATTTATTTTTCACATCGTACTCTCCTAGTCATAGACGTGTTCCGTACCGCCAGTGACCAGAGCACATTCTCTCTAGAAGTGCTCTGGCTCCACCCTAGCATGCATGATGGCAGTAGCAAAAACTGGTTTTCGGTGTAGAAGAAATGATCGAGTAACAGTATGATATTGAAAGTACATGCAATCATGCATATCGCGCACAGTATTATTTTACCTTCAGGCACGTTTATGATCTAGCCAGCAGCAAGTTCTCCGTCCCCTGTGCTATAGCTCTAGTAACTTAATGCATCTTCAGCGTTAACCACTTAACAATCAAACCATAAGCATCTGTTTAGATTGAGTTACTTGGATTAATTTGTCATCCAGTATGATACTTCATTGGTCCGCAAACAAATCCATTTTATCATAAACGGATGTGTGCAACCCTACCAATGCGCCTGCCCTTCTTGGACTACGTCGTCGTCCACCCATAATCTATCCGCAGCTAGGTAAGCGTCGCCTCCCTGCCGATGACGTCCATGGTGGCACCACATCCAATAGATGTTCAGTCAAATGCCATTAAGTTTTTTCTGTTGAACTTTTTGTTGTTTTCTAGAGTAAGCACGATGACGGGTACTCAGTGAAGGTGGATGAATTGTGCGATGCGTGGTTAGTTATATCTACGGACTTTGTAAGTAAGAACTCAAGGGACTCGATCTTTTGGCAACATGTGCATGCTCCGTTTCATGCAAAAAAAACTTTATGCCCTACGACATGCACACCATCCATGAACGCAATATGAAATTTATATTGCATCGATGGTACACTGTTTGCAACTTCATCATGAAGTTTTGCATTGTGGTCGCATGAGTGAAGCCAATATGACCATTGGGCTCGTCAACCATTTTGAGTGTTACCGTCTTATAAGAAAGGGCAGCCATTTAGCGTTAGATGGCTGGCTCCCGCACCATTATTCGCGGACTGGTCGGGACAAGTCCACAAACGGATACCATGTCCATTTGAAAGGCTAGCACTGAAGACACCTTACGCAACTAGGAACGAATTTTGGAGACCGAGCTTCATGGAGGTTTTTTACTTAAAAAAAATCCAAATTCAAAGTTTTCAGTTTTAAAAAATTCTGAAAACAAATACACATGCATGTAAGGATGTAAGGTGCATGTGTGAAAAATTCGGGATGAAATACCTTGAACCGCAAGCTGCACAAAAAGCTATCGATTTTTTTGTGTAGCTCTTATTTTCACGTATTTCGAGCTGAAAATTTATACACATGTACACTATGTATCTAGGTATATGTTTATTTTTTCCAGATTTATTTGAAACTGAAAAGTTTAAATTTTTAATTTTTAAATTATGGTCTTGATGAGGCTCGGTCTCCTTGTGACATTTTCGTTACGCAACTTCCTATGATGCTCTTAACTCTGAAGGCAGCACACAACTTGAAACATGGGAGTAATATGAGACGTTTCGTCCAGTCGTACTACCGATGGCGACGTGATGCTGAGGTGCCGACAAACAGAGCTTTCAAGTAGACCGAGCTGTCTAAACGCGAGACTTTATCACTCATCTAGCTACCAGCTAGACCTACTGAGGTTTTGATCAGTCATGTGGAAGAACAAATTAACCTTGCGTACCGGAGAGTCTCATGCAGATAAGAGGTGAAATATTGTGCCAAAGTTGAAAGTTCGTTGTAGTATACTTTTGATTTCACAGACAAACGATATTTTATACATCAACATTATACACAAGATCAACATTTATAAACTAGTAAAACGTCTATGCGTTCCTACGATTATAATGTAAATAAATGAATCAAATAAATAATTAGGATTATCATGAAGGTCTGACCTCATTTTCCCCTCATAAATCCGAGCATGTCCGGGCATCAGACGACCCAAGCGGGCTCTTAACAATTCAACTCTCTGATCAGCCTGCGCACCCACATATCTAGACCATATAGGAGTGAGAAATTTTATTGTCCGGACTATTCGCCATGTTATTTTTGACACGTGGGTTCAACATAAAAACCTTACCCCATAATGCATCATTTCTCTTTCCTACCGAATCCTCCCCTTCCCGCTCTGTTCCGTCACAGTGGGACATTTTTAGTTGAGCATTCCCCTTAAAAATGCAAGAGTCTTCATAGTGTATAGTAGTTGTACCGTAATTTTAGTCAGTTTTTCCTAAAGACTATGGGGTCAACTGACCCCATAGTTTGTCCATAGAATTGCCACTGCTTTAGGTATAGTGCTGGATTTTTACCGTCAAATTACTCTTTTTGTTTGGCTCCTCGCCTCCCCCTAGGTAGTCCATGTAAGCATGTTGATGCTCTTGATCTCCTCGAGTTGGTGCCTAGTCTTAGAGCTTACTAATCTATCACTCCCCCCTCTGCCCCAAAGTCTTAGTGCTTACCATTTAAATTTAAGAAATAATAAAATTAAATAATATTAGGGACGGGCTCAGAGATGACATCTGCCCTGCAGGGCGGGTGGTTGTGGTCTTCTTGCACTCGAATGGAAACCTTTGAAGGCACTTTGGGAACCCGCGTCTGTCCTTGCACCCATTTGACCAAAAAGGAAACTATGCCGCCTGGCGCACTAGCGCTCGCCTGTCCCTCCTTGTGTCATCTTTGATTCTTCAGGCCGGGCCTTGCATAGGAAGGTCCACCGTTCCGGAGGGGTCCTGGGAGGCCCATCTTTCGTGGGTCTTGTCACTATTCCTCCTCGCGAGGCTTGGGCCCTCGTGAGGGCCTTGTGTCGAGTGGGGCTTTGCCCGATCCCGTTTGGTTGATGAAGTGGGCCATGCCCTGGGTTGCTGGCAGGCAAGTCTGGGACCCCCATTCCCAACACGCCGACAGTAGCCCCCGGTCCCAAGGCGCACTCATGCTGGCGAAGCCTAGGGGCGGCCCAAAGTGCCGTGGGGCCCCAAACACCCGCGGGCCAGGCTTGGCACGTGTCAAACGCCTCGGCGGTGGCGCCTCCGCTCCCCGAGGGCGTTCGGAACCGCTCCCAGTTAAACTGATGCGACGCCTGGGCGCATCGTCGGTCATCATTTTGTCCTATTGAATGCTGCTGCTGCCCTGGGCCACGTGGATGTGACCCTTCAACGGGCCGCGTGCCCCCGGAACGTGAGGGGCACTGGGCGGCCTCTAGTTGTATATAAACTAGCGAGGGCAAGAAAACCCTCATCCATCTTCGTCTCCTCTGTCTCCACACCTCTCAAACTGCCCTCTCCCAGCAATGGCGTCGACGACGAAGTTTTCCACTGCCGAGAAGGGGAAAACTCCTGAGGATGGCCCCACCACCCCGTCACCTTGGATGGGCCGCGGTCGCCCCCGGAAATATGTTGTGGTGCTAGGGGCAGCTCCCGGCGAGCGTAGCCGATCTCCTGTGCGCCGCGACGGCCACGGGGGAATGCCGTCCAGTGCGGGCGGACGCGGTAGTGAACACGATGGTGATCGAGGTGGCAGGTTGGCGATGGCCACCCAGCCGCCGCGCCTGTGGCTCCATTCGGCTGACTTGGCCCTGGAGTTTGTGACGTGGGCGGACATGCCGGAAGCCACCTGGTTCTAGCTTCCGAGCTGCTTCGCGGAGGCCCTACCCGCTGGAGTGTCTGCCGGCCTATGGCTGCTGCAGTGGGGCATCTTGGGTGGAGGTCGAGGTCACCCCCGAAGGCTACGTGTACCTGAACTGCGGGTGGCAGTCGTTCGCCTGTTGCCACGGCCTGAGGGGGAGGCGCAGCTTCCACTTCAAGTATGACAGGGAGGCGACGCTCTTCGTCAAGTTCTTTGGGGGAGAGGGCGAGCCCCTGGGGTGCTTCCCGGAAGACGTCGGCCGCGGTGATCCTGGGGGTGAGCTTGCCCTTCATGACGGGCGCCGCTTCTCCAGCAGCAGCGACACCCCCTCCGAGGAGAGGTCGAGCGACAGCAGCTACGACGCACCGCCACGCCGACACGCCCCGATCTCGGAGGAGAGTCCGCCGCCGAGGCGCCTTTCTCCCGCTCCGGGATCATCTGCCTCGGGGCGCTTTCGTGGGGCCGTGAAGGAGGAGGAGGACACCGACTGAGTGTTGGTGTGCCAGCGTTGGGCTCCTGAGGCGACAACCCCCGTGCAGCTTCTAACTTTCTTTCTCCTCCTTTTTCTTCTGCACCTGCAACATAAAAACCAAGGGGGCCCTGTGGGCATGTAACACATTTGGGCGCCTGCCCTTTTTATTAGTATCTTCTGCATTTCATCAACTAGAGTCGGCTCCCGATCGCAATTAGGACACTTAGCTTGATAGGCCCGCGGTAGGCTTTCGGGTTGTGAGGTGCGGCTGTGGTGCCCGGAGGGTCCGCACCCAGTCCCGCGCATTTCCCTACCATCACGGGGCGCGACCATTTTACCCTGGACACTCCTCACGAGGCGGGGCCTCAACCTCCTAATGCTGACCAGAAACCAAGGACGACACTAGGGAGGTCGGGTGGCCTTACGATCGGTAAGGCTCCTAAGGCGCTTTGCTCAGGAGCCCCCTTTGACACTCAAGCAGCTCAACATCAGCAGGTCCCAGTCCCGCGCATTTCCCCACCATGTTAGGTATGAACGGAAACCAAGGATGCACTTCATGGGGCGAGTCCATGACACTCCTGATGCACCAGGAGGGCCGAGTGGCATTGCGACCGGTAAGGCTCCTGAGGCACAATGCTCAGGAGCCCCCTTAGGCGCTCAAGCTGTCGCAAAGAAAAACTGAATTTTTCTTTCCTCCCACGATGGCGCGTTGGGTCGTGAATGGAGCCTCTGGGTGAGTATGAGGCGACATGCGCCTACTAACCCTCCCATGAGTACCATGTGAGGATCCAGGCACCAAGGCCTTGGCGAGGTGTAAGCACCGTGCCCCCCAGCCCCAGTTCGTGGGGTACGAGGGGGAGGGGAGAAGGCGAATGCTTTACTTGGAGGAAGAAAACGACATGAGATGTGGCAATGAAAACAAATCTTTGACCTTTTTGACTAAAACACGATTTGGAAAGACCCCGGGTTTGATTTCATAAAATCTGGGAAACCCAAACAAGAGAAACACAAATAACGGCCGCGTCCGGCACTTAGATGGCCCTTCGTCTTCCCATAGCGCTGAGCGTAGGGCATCCACGTTGCATGGGCATAGCCATTGATGGGCAGTGTTGTCTTCTCCGCCAGCTCCAGGCTGTGGCTGCCACATTGCGTAGGAGGGACCCCTCCGCATCCTCAGGGGGTGCCAGGGATGTACAACCCACTCATTATTACGTGAGAGTGTCACGGCTAGAACATCCGGAGGTGCTGGATGTTCCAAGCATTCTAGATGGGGACTCTGTCCTGAGTCTCCAGGCGCACGGCGCCTGGCCTGGAGACATGAGAGACCTTGAACGGGCCCTCCTACATGGGCGAGAGCTTGTGCAAGCCCTCCCTAGAGAGAACCCGCCTCAGGACGAGATCGCCGACTTCGAGGGTCCTGGAGCGGATGTTGCGGCAGTGGTAGTGCCATAAGGCTTCCTGATACCGCGTAGCTCGGAGCGAGGCCCGACGACGCGCTTTTTCTCCGAGCACGAGGTCTGTTCCCCACGCGGTCTCCTGACGCTCCTCATCAAATGCCAAGACCCGCGGGGATTGGTGCTTGATCTTATGAGGAAGGACTGCATCGACTCCGTAGACAAGGAAGAACGGGGTTTCACCGGTGGGCTAGGTTGCGGTGGTGTGGATGGACCACAGCACCGACTAGAGTTCATCGACCCAACCCCTGCCGCAAGCTTCAAGCTTCTTCTTGAAGCTCCATTCCTTGAGGCCTCGCAGGACCTTCGCATTGGCGCACTCCGCCTGGTCGTTCTCTATGGGTGGGCCACCGAAGCATAACATATCCGTGTTCCAATGTTAGCACAATAAGTCTTGAAGAGTTGGCTTGTGAATTGCGAACTGTTGTCGGTGATGATGCGGTTGGGGACACCGAAGTGGCTCATGAGGCCCTTGATGAACCTGACGGCCGACCCGGCCGGGATGGTGCGCACGGGTTCCACCTCCGCCCACTTGGTGAACTTGTCGATGGCGACATAGAGGTAGCGATACCCGCCCGCTACTCGCGGGAAGGGCCCGAGTATGTCCATCCCCCAGACCGCAAAGGGCCAGGAGAGTGGAATGGTTTGAAGGCCCTGTGTGGGCTTGTGAATCTGCTTGGGATGGAACTAGCATGCCTCACAAGACCAAACCAGCTCGATGGCGTCGTCGAGCGTTGAAGGCCAATAGAAACCTGATCGGAACACCTTCCCTACAAGCGTGCGCCAGGAAGAGTGATGCCTGCAGCCTCCTACGTGGATGTCGGCCAGGAGCTCATCTCCTTGATCCTTGGAAATGCACCATAGCGCGATGTCGTTTGGGCGCCTGCGGTAGAAATCGATGTCCTACAAGCAGTCGGTTGTGGCTTGTCGGGCCACGCGCTCTGCGTCCTCCTCCTTCTCCGGTAGCGTGCCGTGGAGCAGGTACGTCCTGAATTCTTGCGTCCAGCTGTTAGCCTGAGGCTCCAAGGCCAGGAGCAGTCGAGCCCCCGAGGCCTGGCCACAGTCCGGAGCCCCCGAGCGCGGTGCTGGGGGAAGCTCCTCACTCCGAGGCGCCAGGCCCTCGGTAAGCGGTGCCGCAGAGGGCTTGAAGAGTCGCTCCTCGAAGATGCCTGGCTCCTGAGGTTCACGACGCGAAGCTCTCCTAGCGATGTCATCTGCCTCCATGTTCACATCGCGCGAGATGTGCTGCAGCTCTAAGCCCTGAAAACGTTTTTCAATTTTACATACCTCTTCAAGATATGACTCCATGTGCTCGTCCTTGGGTGTGTACTCTTTGTTGGAGAAGTTGAAAAGGAACTGGGAGTCGCCCATGACTGTGAGGCACCGAACCCCCAAGGCCGTCGCCGCCTTGAGTCCGGAGATGAGTCCTTCATACTCCGCGATGTTGTTGGAGACCTTCTCCCCATGCTGGAAGCAGAGCTGCATAGCGTAGCTGAGCTTGTCTCCTATCGGGGAAATGAGCATGACCTCGGCTGCCGCTCCTTTGCACGTGAAGGCTCCGTCAAAATGCATGGTCCATCCTTCGGGTGCTTCGTCGCTGGGAGCGAGGGACTGGCTCCCTTCTAGCCCCCGGTCCGGGTCATCCGTCCATTCTGCCATGAAGTCCGCTAGGGCTGCTCCCTTGATGACCCTGGTCATGCTAAATTCTATGTTGAAGGTCTACAGTTCGATGTTCCACTCGGCAACCCTCCCTGCCACATTGGGGTTGTGTAGGATCTTCTCCAAGGGGTAAGCTGAGACGACCTTGATTGGATGCCCTTGGAAGTAGTGGCGCAGTTTTCTTGAAGTGACGAGGAGTGCTAAGAGAAGCTTCTGTTGCTTGGGATAACATGAACGCACATCCCATAGCACCGTGCTGACGTAATACACCGTGTGTTCGACTAGGGCGAGGCCTCCTGAGGTGTCCTGCCCCATGGTGAGCTTAGGAGGCTTGGGCACCTCGCGGTCTGGGGAAGAAGCCGGGACCTCAGGAGGGTAGGGTGTTTCTTGGTTCGTAAGTGTGGCTTGGGCTTCGGGTTCCCCAACTTGAGGAGGAGTTGGCTCTTGATGATCGTGCAAGCCCCTGGCTCCATGTGTGGGGCCCTCCGGGGCCCTTTGATGTGGTACGCATGCCGGCCTGCTCCTCCCTGACCGCCACTAATGTGGCACTGGCAGAAGGGGGGTGGCAGCCAGGTATAGCAATAAGGGTTCCCACGGGCGAGGCTCCACCGTCACCGGTGGGCTCGTGAGGTATCTCTTGAGTTCCTTGAAGGTTGCGTCGGCCTCCGGGTCCATTAGAAGGGCCCCTTCCTTTTCATGATCTTAAAGAAAGGCAAGGCCCGCTCGCCGAGCTTGGAGATGAAACGCCCCAAGGAGGTCACGCACCCCGCCAACTTTTGCATTTCCTTGAGGGTTTTAGGCGTGCTCATCTTGTTTATGGCCTTGATCTTCTTCGGGTTCGCCTCGATCACCTCCCTTAGGATGGAAAAGGTCTCCTCCAAGTCCTCAACCAGGGTCTTGGCCACCGTGGACTTGACTACGTTGTTGTCGACGTAGGCTTTTCCATTCCTCCCGAGCTGCGGCCCCAGGGCGATGTGCATCAGTTGCTGCAAGGTTGCCCCAGCGTTCCGCAGCCCAAAAGGCATGCACGTGTAGCAGAATACCACACACATGGTCAGGAAGGCCATCTTCTCTACATCCTCCACCGCCATCTTGATTTGGTGGTAACCCAATAAGGTGTCCAAGAAGCACAGCAGATCGCACTCCGCGGTGGAGTCCACGATCTGGTCGATGCATGGCAGTGGGACTGGGTTCTGAGGGCAAGCCTTGTTGAGGCTCGTGAAGTTGACGCACATACACTCCTTCCCATACTTCTTCAGCATGACCACCGGGTTGGCCATCCACTCAGGGTAATGCACCTCCCGGATGACCACCTTCCTCCTTCATCTTGCCGACCTCCTGAGCGATGAATGCCTGCTTCTCCGGAGCCTGCCTCCTTGCCTTTTGCTTCACTGGGCGCGCGTTCGGGCACAACATGAGATGGTGCTCAATTACGTCCCTCGGGACCCCCACCAAGTCGGAGGCGCTCCATGTGAATGCGTCAGTGTTCGCCCTGAGGAAGGTTACCAATGCCTCCTCTTGGTCTTGAGACAAGCCGACGCTGATGGTGAAAGTTGGTACTGGGTTTTCCTCGTCCATCGGTACTTGCTTCGTTTCCGCCCGGTTCTGGGAGAACAACTACTTCTTCTTCATGGGCGTGACGTCTGGGACGCCCTCGGGGTTCTCCGTGGCCCAGGATGCGCCCCCGATGCTGGTGCGTGCCGTGTTCGCGGTCTTGTAGGAGAGCTTGAGTACGTGGGACGCGTCCTTGATATTCCCCATGCTAGTGAGGATGCCGCCACTCCCAGGCATCTTGACGACATTGTAGCCCGGGTGCGTTGCCGCCATGAACTGAGCGGGAGCGGGGTAGCCGAGTATTGTGTTGTACGAGAGGTGGATGTGAGCGACATCAAAGTCGACCTGCTCGGTGCGGAAGTTGAAGCGGGTGCCGAAGGTGATGGGGAGACAAACCCACCCCACGGGGATGACGGACCCGGCCACCACCCTGAAGAAGGGCCTTGAAGGTGCGAGCCTCTCGCGGGGTAACTGCAGCGCGTTGAAAGCTTTCACAGATGTCGTTGTTTTCTCACGGGGGTCACGCGAGACGGCAGATGCCATGGGGTGGCTTATCGAGGTGAGGGCAAGGCTGTCGTGGATGATCCGGGACGGGTATGCGAATGGCACGCAGTGGTTTACCCAGGTTCGGGGCTCTCCGGAGAGATAATACCCCTACTCCTGCATGTTTATATATATGTGGTACATTTGGTACATGGTTGCACCTGGAGCTTTTTGGGGAGGAGAGCCATGGGGCTTCTTGCCTCGTACATGAGTGTGAGAGGAGCTAACCCCCTTGAGAGAGTGAGCGGGGGCCTTTATATAGGCATGGATGGGTAGCTTGGGATGTAAGCCATAGTGGGTAGCTTACATCCCAAGCACCTTGAGTTGTAAGCTACCTTGGGTAGCTTACAAGTCAAGCCACATGTAGCTTGTGGACTAAGCTATGTCTATCCCCTGATGTACTTTATAAATCAGTACCTAGGGGGCAGGTTACACTATAGAGAGTACTACATGACGCGCGTACAGTGTGCTCCTGCTCGCCAATAGCACGCCGCCATGAGATATGGCCGTCTGGTCCGCGTGTGTCCGATGGGACGTCGATGGCTGACTTCGTTAGGCCGTAGCCGGACACTAGGAGCCAGACTAGAGGAGCCAGACGGAGGGAGCCAGATAGGTGGAGGTTGCCGAGCTAGACGGATGGAGGCTGCTGAGCCGGACGGGTGGAGGCTGCCGAGCCGGACGGATGGAGCCTGCCGAGCCGGACGGGTGGAGGCGAGCCGGAGGGATGGAGGCTGCCGAGCCGGACGGATGGAGGCTGCCAAGCCGGACGGAAGGAGGCTGCCGAGCCAGACGGATAGAGGATACTGAGCCGGACGGGTGGAGACTGCCGAGATGGACAGATGGAGGCTGCCGAGCCGGACGGGTGGAGGCTGCCGAGCCGGACGGGTGGAGGCTGCCGAGCCGGACGGGTGGAGGCTGCCGAGCCGGACGGGTGGAGGCTGCCGAGCCGGACGGGTGGAGGCTGCCGAGCCGAACGGATGGAGGCTGCTGAGCCGGACGGGAGGAGACGGACAGCTACAGTGTCGTCAGCTACAGTGTCATCAGCTCACTTCTTCGTTTGTCTTGTTGACTCATGGGGCTTCACATACCGGGGGGGTGGGTCCCCCGATGCTTTTAAATGTTGAGTCATCTCCTTAGCCTACCCGGGGGTAATCCCCTCGACAATAGCCTTCGGGCATCTTCGAGAGTTGGGCGGAGGATTTATCCTGGTGGAGTTGTTGTTGTAGAAGTTGTCGATGACGGTTGATCGCGGGTTGGGGACGACACGGCTTGCTTCCAGCGGGGGCGTGCCAGCGCACCCGCTGGGTTTAGCCTCCGAGCCTCCGGGCGACTCGATTAGTCGGGCGAAGGGTCTTTGCTATTGCTAAAGTAGACGGTGCCATCGAGGATGCCGGGCGTGGATGTGGAGTCCGCCAACTAGCAGTTTCCAGCAGGGGCGCACCAGCGCACCCGCTGGGTGTAGCCTTTGAGCCTCTGGGCGACTCGATGGGTCAGGCAGAGGGTTTTTGCCATTGCTCAAGCAGGCGGTGGTGTCGAAGATGTCACGCATAGATGCGGGGTCCTCCGACTGAAGGGAGCGAGGCGCTGCCGAAGGCGGACGCGGGGTCTGCCAATTGATGGGTGCGGGGCCCTGCCGAGGGTGGGTGCGAGGTCTGCCGGCTGTCGAGCGCGAGGCACTACCGGGCGCGGACGGAGGGTCCGCCGGCTTGTGGGCGTGGAGCCCTGCCGAAGGCGGACGCGAGATCATCCGGCTATCGAGCGCGAGGCGCTGCCAGGCGCGGACGGAGGGTTCGCCGGCTTCTGGGCGTGGAGCCCTGCTGAAGGCGGACGCGGGGTCCGCCGGCTGTCGAGCGTGAGGCCCCGCCGGGCGTGGATGGAGGGTCCACTGGCTGGTGGGGTGGAGCCCTGCCAAAGGCGGACGCGGGGTCCGTCGGCTGTCGAGCGCGAGCCGCTGCCGGGTGCGGACGAAGGGTCCGCCGGCTGGTGGGCATGGAGCCCTGCCGAAGGCGGACACGGGGTCCGTCGGTTGTCGAGCACGAGGCGTTGCCGGGCGTGGACGGAGGTTCCGTCGGCTAGTGGGCGTGGAGCCCTATCGAAGGATGATGTGGGATCCACCGACTGTCGAGCGCGAGGCACTGCCGGGCGTGGACGGAGGGTCCGCCGGCTGATGGGCATGGAGCCCTACCGCAGACGAACGCGGAGTCAGCCGGCTCTCGAGCGTCGTGCCCTGCTAGGAGTAGCCTTCGAGCCTCTGAGCAAGGAGGTTCCTCATAGAAATGATCATGCAAAAGACAAGGTTAAGTCGGCACAGATATATCAAATATTTGATTTTGGTAGTGCATGAGTTTTCTGCAAAGGGTGCCGACTCGGTTTCGTCCGAGCCCCCCTTAAGTCTTTTTCATGTTCTCTCTGCTCCTTGGCTTTTGCTCTTGCTAGCCAGACAGCTAGGAGCCGGTTTGTAGCTGAGACGAAGAGTGGGCCGCGGAATGGAGCATACAGTACTCGGACTTTGGGAGAAGACTCGACCGAGCAGATACTCATAAATGAAAAATGACCAGGTTGCCCAAGCCGTTTTCTCCCTGGACGCTTTTCGCGTGTGGTGACCTCAAGCATTTGCTCTCGCTAGCCGGACAGCCATGGTGCGGTCTGTAGCTGAGACAAAGAGTGGGCCTTTGGTCCCGTGCACGCTACTAAACCATCCCGTGGGAACGAACGTATCGGACCAAGTGGACAGCCTCGGGCCAAGACTAGCTGGCGCCGGGGCGAATAGTAAGGCGGTAGAATAAATGCGGAGATGGTCCTCGAGGGCCGCTCGGGGTTATTTGTTTTGTGTATGCGGTGCAAGGGTATGCGCGTGGGGATCTCGCATTGCTTTTGGATGCCGGCGAGGCGTCTTTGACGATGTGGTCCCGCTGACACATGCGAGGCACTGCCGGCCGTGGACTTGGGGTCCGCCGGTTGACGGCCGCGAGGCGCTGCCGGGCACGGACGCGGAGTCCGTCGGTTGATGGGCGCGAGGCGCTGCCGGTGCGGATGCGGGGTCCGCCGGCTGTTGGGCGCGAGGCGCTACCGGGCGTGGACGCGGGGTATGTCGACAATCGAGCACGAGGCGTTGTCGGGCGCAGACGCGGGGTCTGCTCGCAGATATGCGTGAGGCGCTGCCGAGGGCGGACGGGGGGTGCGCCAGCTGGTGTGCGCGAGGCGCTGCCGCGGGCAGACGCAGGATCCAACGGCTGGTGTGCGCGAGGCGCTGCCGAGGGCGGACGCGGGGTCCGCAGGCTAATGAGCATGGTGTGCTGCCGAGGGCGGATGCGGGGTCAGCCGGCTGATGAGCGCGAGGGCGCTGCCGAGGTTGGACGCGGGGTCCGTTGGTTGATGAGCGCAAGGGCGCTGCCGAGGGTGGACGCGGGGTCCGCCCGCTGATGAGCGCGAGGGCGCTGCCAAAGGCGAACGCGGGGTCCACTAGCTGATGTGCGCGAGGTGCTATCGAAGGTAGCCTCCGAGCCTCCGGACGAGTAGTTTCATTGCTTTTTTGACGTCGCTGAGGTGGTTGTTGACGAAGACAACCGGCGCGGCTTTGGCACTTGCGGAGCATGCCGGCACGCCCGCTGGGTGTAGCCTTCGAGCCTCTAGGTGCTCGAAGGGCGTCCCGGTAGGTCGGGTCCGACCGAACGGACGTCGACGCGGACGGGTGGCCAGGCCGGCTCCTCAGCCGGCCAGGCGTCGGAGGCGGCAGCCGGACCGGTCGGCCAGACAGGGCGGGCCGTCCGAGTGGTGAAGCAGGCGGACGGGCATGCAGAAGTTTTTTTTGGAGCCGGATGCCTCATTTTTTCCTCTCCTTTCTTCACCAACCGGTCCCCGCCCCCATCCCATGGCAGTCGGGCTGCAAGGGAGCAGTCGGTGCGGCACTAGAGCTGGACCGGGCGCGCGGGCACGCTGGGACGAACCAGTGGGTGCTGGCCGGAGCCGGGCTACGAGGAGGCGGGAGCCAGGGTCGGCACGGCATGAAGGCAGGAGCCGGAGCCGGCGCGGCATGCGAGGGGTGGAGCTGGGGCGCGAAGGTGGCTGAGGAGCCCCCGGCCACGTAGCGGGCGACCCGCAGCGGTGGCGGCGTGGGTTGGTTACGCGCCACCGACCGCGGGACGACCGCAATGAGCCGGAGGCCGGGCCCTGTTGGAGGCACAGGAGGAGGCCCGGCGAGGTGGCACGCAGGGGCGAGCTGGGGGTGGCAGCAGCCGGCCATGGCCGGGTGGTAGACAGAGCCGGCGCGATGCAAGGGCGCGGGGTCGAGCGGACACGGCGGCGAACCTAGGGCCGGCATGAGCCCAGTGCGACAGGCGGCGTCCGGAGGGCCGAGCCGGCCTGCCGGGAGGCGAAGCCGGTCGCGGGGGCACGCGACAGGCGATGGCCCGCCGTGGCGCACAGGAGGCAGGGTAGCTGGCCGGCGAGCGCGTGAAGGCGGGGCCGGGGCAGAGCAAGGGCGCATGAAGGGAGGTGCGTCGAGGCGACCGAGCCGTCGACGCAGGGGTGCGGCTGTGGGAGCACGAGGTCCGAGCCGGCGCCCGGATCCACGGGAGGCGTCGGCCAGCCGGAGCGGTGACCGGCGGGCATATGGAGGCGAGGCTGACCGAGCCGAAGGCGAGGCCGGGCCGGAGCGGACGGTTGGCGTGGCTAGACGGGAGGGGCGCAGCGGAGCCGCGAGCGCGGGTGCGGCGCAGAGGAAATTAGGGCGACCGACCCACGGATCCGCGAAAGGGGCCGTCAATGAGCAGCGATAGCCTGGGTTCCGCTCGAAACTGGAGGCATTCGGCCAGCCGCGAGGCGGGTCGCCAGGCCGTAGCTGGTTGGACCCGGGCGTGTGCGTGACCGGTAGATCGGCACGTTCCGGTGGACCAGTGCGGAGGCCAGGACCTAGGTGCCGGGGAGAGGACGGTCAGGCCGACGCATGGTGCCAACGCCGGCCCGGACGAGCCTTGCGGAGGAGGTCGAGGCGGGGCCGACCGTCGCCGTGGGCAGGACCGCGCACTGGTTACGGACGCACAGGGCTGCAGGGTGGTGTACGGCGAGCCCGGCTAGAGCACGGGAAAGAGCTCGTGTTGCGGTCGGGGGTGGTGCCGGCGAGGATGGCGTGTCATGCGTGCGGACGCATATTCCGAGGCCACCCGCGGTAGGAGCGGCAAGGGATCCCACCCGCGGTCACGGAGGAGCGGCAACAGGGCAGCGATGTCGGGCAGTGTGGCAGCCCCGGGGGCATGTTGGCATCGATCCCCCGAGCATCGCCAGAGAGGCGGCTGTGAAGACACGGCGGCGATGAGACCAGCGGCGAGGACGCGGCGTCGGACGCATTCGCCCCGGGGGCGAGTTGGAGTCGAGCCCCTGGAAAGATTGCGGCGACGCCACGGCGACGACGAGAAGACCGGGAGCAAGGACGCGGCATCGCACGCATTTGTCTCGGGGGCGAGTTGGAGTTGAGCCCCCGGAAAGATAGCGGCGATGCCACGGCGCCGGCGATGAGACCGACAGCATCGCGGTGGTGATGACGAGGCCGGCGGTGAAAACACCGCGTTGACAAGACCGGCGGTGAGGACGCAGCGTCAAACGCATTCTCCCTGGGGGCGCGTTCGAGTCGAGCCCCCGGAAAGACAGTGGCGACGCCATGGCGGCAATGAGAAGACCGGCAGCAAGGACGCGGCGTCGCACGCATTTGTCCCAGGGGCAAGTTGGAGTCAAGCCCCCGGAAAGATAGTAGCGACGTGATGGCGGTGGCGACGAGACCGGCAACAAGGATGCGGCATCGCACGCATTTGTCTAGGGCGCGAGTTGGATTCGAGCCCCTGGAAAGATAGCGGTGATGCTGCTGCGGCGGCGACGAAACCGACAGCGAGGACGTGGCGTCGCATGCATTTGTCCTGGGGGTGAGTTGAAGTCGAGCCCCCGGAAAGATAGCGGCTACGCTGTGGCGGCGGCGACGAGACCGTTAACAAGAACGCGGCATCGCACACATTTGTCCCAGGGGAGAGTTGGATCAAGCCCCCGGAAAGATAGCAGCGACGCCACGACGGCAGCGACAAGACCGACAGCAAGGACTCGACGTCGCACACATTTGTCCTGGGGGTGAGTTGGAGTCAAGCCCCCGGAATGATAGCGGCGGCGACGAGACCGGCAGCGAGGAGGCGACGTCGCACGCATTTGTCCCGGGGGCGAGTTGGAGTCAAACCCCCGGAAGGATAGTGGCGACGCCGCGGCGGTGACGACGAAGAGGGTCCCGCCCGGACTGTGGTTCCAAGAATAGCGGGGCCCACGGTGGGCGCCAACTGTCGTCTTTTTCTAACGGGGGGTCACGCGAGACGGCATATGCCATAGGGTGGCTTATTGAGGTAAGGGCAAGGCCGCCGTGGACGATCCGGGACGGGTATGCGAATGGCACGCAGTGGTTTACCCAGGTTCGGGGCTCTCCGGAGAGATAATACCCCTACTCCTGCATGTTTGTATATATGTGGTACATTTGGTACGTGGTCGCTCCTGGAGCTGTTTGGGGAGGAGAGCCATGGGGCTTCTTGCCTTATACATGAGTGTGAGAGGAGCTAACCCCCTTGAGAGAGTGAGAGGGGGCCTTTATATAGGCATGGATGGGTAGCTTGGGATGTAAGCAATAGTGGGTAGCTTACATCCCAAGCAGCTTCAGTTGTAAGCTACCTTGGGTAGCTTACAAGTCAAGCCACATGTAGCTTGTGGACTAAGCTATATCTATCCCTTGGTGTACTTTATAATTCAGTACCCAGGGGGCAGGTTACAGTGTAGAGAGTACTACATGATGCGCGTACAGTGCGCTCCTGCTCTCCAATAGCACGCCGCCATGAGATATGGTCGTCTGGTCCGTGTGTGTCCGATGGGACGTCGAGGGCTGACTTCGTCAGGCCACAACCGGACAGGAGGAGCCGTACTAGAGGAACCGTACGGGGGGAGCCAGATATGTGGAGGATGCCGAGCCGAATGTGTGCAGGTTGCCGAGACAAACGAATGGAGGCTGGCAAGCCGGACGGGTGATGGCTGCCAAGCCGTACGGATGGAGGCTACCGAGCCGAACAGGTGGAGGTTTCCGAGCCAGACGGATGGAGGCCACCGAGCCGGGCAGATGGAGGCCGCCGAGCGAGACGGATGGAGGCTGCCGAGCTGGACGGGTTGAGGCTACCGAGCCGGACGGGTGGAGGCTGTCGGGTTGGACGGGTGGAGGCTGCCAAGCCAGATGGATGAAGGCTGCCGAGCCGTACGGTGGAGGCTGCCGAGCCGGATGGGTGGAGGCTGCCGAGCCAGATGAGTGGAGGCTGTCGAGCGGGACGGGTGGAGGCTGCCGAGCCGGACGGATGGAGGCTGCCAAGCCGGACTGGGGGAGGCTGCCGAGCCACACGGATGGAGGCTGCCAAGCCGGACGGGTGGAGGCTGCCGAGCCGGACATGAGGAGCCGGACAGCTACAGTGTTGTCATCTATAGTATCGTCAGCTCACTTCTTCGTTTGTCTTGTTGATTCATAGGTCTTCACGTACCGGGGGTGGGTCCCCCAATGTTTTAAAATGTTGAGTCGTCTCCTTGAGCTTACCCGGGGGTAATCCCCCCGACAACAGAGATGACGTTGAGACCGGCGCCATCATTGATGAGGGTCCTGGAGATGGCCATGCCGCGTATGGTCGGTGTGCACAACATGGGGAGCGCCCCGGCGGCCGACGTGGTCTTGGGGTGGTCGTCGGGGACGAAGGTGATGTCGATTTCCGGCCATGCGCGGCGCTCCGCGGGCTCGGGCCGTGGCTGAACCGCTCCTTCATGGCTGAGAAAGCGCTTGACATGGCGGCCGAAGGGTGGCGCCTGCGACCCGCCGAGAATGCAGGCGACCGCAGGGGCGGCCCTGCGTGCTCAAACACCATCTTGCGTTGGGGGCCGGTGGCCGGTGGGGATCATGCCTGCCATGGAGTTACTGAGTCGGGACTTGGCCTTCAGCGCAGGCGGATAACTCTGACACGCCCCTACCAGGCACGCCAAATGTTGGATTTCGGGATCCACAAAACCCTTAAGGTTCGAACACAGGGGCGTGTGCGAAGATCTCCTGCAGCCTCACCCGACCTAGCGCGCTACTCGATGAACACAACAGAAAAGTCCCACGATGACGAGGGAGAAGATGAACATGACAGTTTACCCAGGTTGGGGCCGCTGTGAAGCGTAATACCCTACTCCTTCTTTGGTGGATTGCCTCACGTGGAGATTTTGGTGGATGAACTAGTACATTGTGCTTGATCCTTGCGAGGGCGCTCAAGATGTGTTCTTGGCTGGTTATCTCGTAGTGGTGTATGGAGTGACTAAGTGTTGGGTCGGATCGGTCTCTGGGTTGGCCTCTCTCTCTCTACGGTGCAACCTATGCTCTATATATAGTGGTGGCCCGGGTCCTCTTACCTTATCACAATGGTGGGAAGGGATCCCACAACGGCCAATTTTGAAGGGGGACAGGGGTTGGTGCTCACCCTGCCCAAAGGCGGTCTTCGTCTGCAAAGTAGCTGTCGATAGCGCAGGGACGGGCTCAGCGATGACATCCGCCCTACAGGGAGGGTGCTTGTGGTCTTCTTGCACCGGAATGGAAACCTTTGGCGGGCTCTTTGGGAACCCGTGTCTATCCTTGCTCCCATTGCACCAAAAGGGAAATTGCGCCGCCTGGCACACTGGCGCTCACTTGTCCTTCCTTGCATCATCTTTGAATCCTGAGGCCGGGCCTTGCATAGGAAGCTTCGCCGCTCTGGACGGGTCCTGGGGAGGCCCAGCCTTCGTGGGTCTTATCATTGTTCCTCCTCGTGAGGCTTAGGCCCTTGCGAGGGCCTTGTGTCGAGTGGGGCCTTGCCTGATCCCCTTTGGTTGATGAAGTGGGCCATGCCTTGGGTCGCAGGCAGGCAGGTCTGGGTACCCCGTTCTTAGAACGCCGACAGTAATAGCCCTACGTCTCAGTGCTCAGGAGCTCTTGTCGTGTGGAAAGTATGAGTTATAGAGGTTGCGAACCCTTGTGCCAGAGGGGAGGGGCAGCTTATATAGAGTATGCTGCCCCTCATAAGTGTCAGGCATCCAAGGGTCCGATCATGGGTATAAAGATGAGCGTTACTGGTAAAGTACATCATAATTGCTACTAATGATGATTGGCCTAACACCTGCCCCGGGGTGACTTCTGGACTTCTGGCGTCGGCTAGAAGCAAGGTCTTCCGAGTGACAGGTGATTGTCGAGTGGAGGGAGAAGATGCCAAGTGGATTGGATGTCGAGTGACTTGAGCATCAGAGAAAATCCAGTCGGAACTTCCTTTGTAATCTTTAAGTCCTCCAATAAAGTGTTCTTAGGTAGGGTATGTAGGTCAGGCCTAGGACCCTACCCTAGGTACATATCCTCGTCATCGTCACCACGGCATGCGCCCCGTTGGGCCGACCTCGACACTCATACCTTATTTCTTCAATTTCTTACTTCACTTAAATTAATTAAGTGGAATTTATTTAATTATTATATTTCTTTTTATTACTTTTGGAGTTGCACTATTTTACGGGTGTAGGTAATCGAGTTCGGCTGCGTCACGCGATCACCTCGGCATCACCTTGCCGACCTACTCCACCACCTCAGCTGGACCAGGGTCTTCGTCTCGCCACATCAGCCGAGTTGTGACACTACTTCGGAGTGCCAAACTTCTCGTTCGGTCACCTCGGGACGGGCTTGGGGGCTAGGACCTCGGTCATGCCGGAGACTAGACACCGGACCTGTCAAAGTTCGATGGGCGTCCTCGTCCCGCCACAAGCTCGGATCGCGTCATCGACACCGATCACATTAACCAGCTAAGTCGCTTTCAATGTCAAAAAGTTTCAGTTTAAATTTTGTTCGATTCGACCAAGCATTATACTTTTTTTACAAAAGGTTTTTCACAAACAACTTTCTTTGTCAAAACTTTGTTTGTTACAAACAAATTCAAATACCCCGTTTACTTGGGGGCTTCCTTTAGGAAACCTTTTCTCTTTGCATGTGATTATTATTGTACAACTTCTTTCCTTGCTCATGTATTATGCCAAAATATGCATCATGTTGACTTGAGTGTTCTGCAAAGCTGGGTTTCCTATCTCCTGTGCTTACCCCTACGTTCCTGATTGTTCGTCTAGGGAGTAAAGGGAGCACCTCTGCGATTGTTATGATCGGGTCATCCGAACTCGTACCTCAGACGGGTGAAGCCGAAAGCTAGTGCTCTTATTGTTTTCAACTATGGTCGGCACACGACATAACTCACGCGTACAAAAATCTATTACACAAGTCTCAAAGTAATTGTGAGAGACCAAAGAAAGGTACCATTGGGGGCACTATTTTCTTTGAAGATGCTTCTTACATTACATAAGTAATATAGCATAAGTTCCCTAGGCGCGCTTCGTCTGTTACAGCCTCATCACCTGATTGCCTGGTTATCTGAAACGCCGCCGATATTCTCGGTAGGCAGAGTAGATAACACTTTTCGGCCCTTGGTCGAAGAGGGAGAAGCCGACGGTCGGTTAAGACGCGTTCAAAGTTCGGGTAAACATAGATATTATATAAGTACTTGAGTACATACAATCATTATACATAAAATTGTTTTACCCAAGTCACTTGGGGGCTCTTAAATTAATATGAGCCATTTTATAATAGATGTTTTCTTCTTAGTCGTTGCAAAGTCTTTTTCTACCACTCCTTTCTCGACTCAAGTGTATGATCAATAGCCGGGTAGCCTGGTTTCTCTCTAAAGCCCTCGCGTTTAGTTGGCTAAACTGGCATGAGAAAAACTCTGCCTACAGTAGGGAGGTTGAAGCCGAAGGCTGACCCACTCAAAGTCTAGAGATCGGATGTGTCATGTCAAAGCATGATGGAAGCACAATTTTAAGACCAATTTCATATTGGCACCAAAAAACTTGATTCAATCTAGACGTAATGTTTTTTACGCAAGTTTTTTGGTCTTTTGAGGTTATAAGATCTTTCACCTAATTTATGTTTTCCTTTCAGGGAGTGGGACATTCTCTTGGTTGAGCTGTTCGGTGTGATGGTCATTCTAGGAAACTCTTTTCTAAACTACAGTTTAGCATCTTTCCTCCTGAACTCCACCTCGGTGTTGTCCAAACATACATGACGGTTGAACTAGTTCTCGAGGAGGTACGATCCTAGGGTCGGCCATGTTGCCCAACCCAAGTATCGAGGGCTACTGCGCTGACAATTCAATGCAGAAATTTTAAGTGCAATACAATTTCTGAGGAGATTATGATCCTCAGGTTGGTTGGCCGCACCCAACCTGAGTCTCGAGGTCCGTGCACACCGCTTTTGTGTTCCTAAGTATGCTGCCGAAATAGAAATTGATCCTTAGGCCGATTTTGCGAATCGACCTGAGTCTCAGGGGCTACTGGGATCAACTGTCTTATGTCATCCTTCAGGTGCATCTCGGATTTTAGACCGACACACACCTTGAGGGCTACTGGCTATATATCTCGGCAAAGAATAAATTGCACCAATCGAAAATATTCATAAAAAATCAGCCCACGGTCGGGGTGGTGCACCACCTCGAAAGCAGTTCAGCATAAAGCTTAGGCGCAAGTGGCTGGTTCCATAGAGAGCATTTCGAACATTAAGCTCGGATGAATTCCTTTAATTTTTAAGGTCCAAAGTAGTCTATGATACCTCGGACACTGATCATCATTGGAGTTCGGATGCATTCTGGCATTGGAGCTCGGGAGCAGTCCGACATAAGACTCAAGATCGGAGACGCCTCATAAGCAGTCCGGCATAAAGCTCGGATGTGAATGGCTGGCTCCATAAAATACTATTCCGAGATTTAAGATCGGATGAAGTCCTCCAAACTTTCAAAGACCAAAGTAATCTGTGACACTTCGGATGCCGAACAACATTAGACTTCGGCTACAAAAAGACACCTCAGATGCAGTCCGACATCAAGCTTGGACGCGAGTGGTTGTCTCCCTAGAGGGATTTTCCGGCATTATGTTCGGTTGAACTCCTCCAAACTTTTCATGACCAAGGTGGTCTATGACACCTCGATTGCCGACCAGCGTTGGAGCTCGGCTAAAAATACACGTCGGGTGCAGTCCAGAGTTGGAGCTCAGACGCAAGAGGACACCTAGAATGTCGAATAATGTTGGAGCTCGGCTCTAAAAAGACACCTTTGATGTAGTTTAGCATTGAGCTCGGACAAAAGAGGACGCCGCCACACGGGAAAAACTTCAAACCTCAGGTGTCACTACAGGAATCAGGCACTTTGCCGTCTGCCATGGGAGACGGCAAAGGCACAATGGCTGACGGCAAAGGACTTTGCCGTCCGCTAGTGGACGACATATTTTTTGGGCTTCTTTGCCGTCTGCTTCGGCCTAGCGGACGACAAAGGATCGTTTTCGTTAGCTTGTAGATGGCAAATGGCATGGACGGCAACTGCTGAAGGCATCACCATTAGAGGGGGCTAACGGACCTCAACACTTTAGCATCTCCCCCCGCCCTCTTTGTCGTCTACACCGCCCCCCCCCCCCCCGCCCCGCCCCCTTTGCCGTCTGCCCTCCCCCTTTGCCGTTTGCTCCCCCGCCCCCTTTGCCATATGCCCTGCCCCCTTTGCCGTCAGCCGCCCTCCCCTTCTTTGTCGTCTGCCTCTCTCCCCATCTTTGCCGTCTACCTCCTCCCCATTTGCCGTCTGTCGCGGACGGCAAACAGAACAAATGTCCCCACCCCAGCCTGAGCTTCCCATGTTTCACAGGTGGCTACCACATGGCACCTTTGCCATCCGGTGAAATGGCAAAGATCCCTTCGCCGTCGGTGGCAGATGGCAAAGTGCATGTATTGTCCCTTTTTGTTCTATTTTTTGTTATATCCAATCATCTATCGATACGTGCGTAGTTTCATCTATCGATAGCAAGTTTCACAGTGTTCATTGATACAAAATCAAAACAGAAATTAAACATAAGAACTCCATCAATGCAAGCTCCCATTAAGTGAATCAAATCTGCAAAATGGGAAATAAGAAACTTAGAAGAAGAATACTAGAAGAAGAAGAGGAGGAGGAGGAGGAAGAAGAAGCGTTTTTCTTCTCTTTCTCTTTATCCTCCTGTTTTTTCTTCTTATTATTGCTTATTTGTGCCATATTAGAGCTAGCCTAGGTAATTATGCCATTTTTTTACCTAACTAAGGTTATTGTGTCATTTTGCAAGAAAATAAGGTAAGTCTATGGCATCTATGAGGTTACCAAGAACTAGAAGAAGAAGAAGAACATCTTGAAGAAGAAGAAGAAGAACAAGACGAAGCATTTTTCTTCTCTTTCTCTTTCTCCTCTTGTTTTTCTTCTTCTTATTGCTTATTTGTGTCATTTTAGAGCTAACCTAGCTAATTCTCACATTTTTACCTAACTAAGCTTATTGTGTCATTTTGCAAGAAAATAATCTAAGTCTATGGCATCTGTGAGGTTACCAAGAAGAAGATCTAGAAGAAGAACAAGAAGAAGAAGAAGAAGCTTTTTTCTTCTCTTTCTCTTTCTCCAATTGTTTTTCTTATTATTATTGATTATTTGTGTCATTTTGAGATCTAACCTAGGTAATTATCACATTGTTTACCTAACTAAGATTATTGTGTCAGTTTGCAAGAAAATAAGCTAAGTCTATGGCATCTATGAGATTACCAAGGAGAAGAAGAAGATCTAGAAGATGAACAAGAAGAAGAAGAATAAGCGTTTTTCTTCTCTTTGTCCTCTTGGTTTTCTTCTTCTTATTGCTTATTTGTGCCATTTTAGAGCTGACCTCGGTAATTATCAAAAAAAACCTAACTAAGCTTATTATGTCATTTTGCAAGAAAATAAGCTAATTCTATGGCATCTATAAGGTTACCAAGAACAAGAAGAAAAAGAAGAAGATCTCGAAGATGAATAAGAAGAAGAAGAAGAAGAAGAAGCGTTTTTCTTCTCTTTCTCTTTCTCCTCTTGTTTTTCTTCTTCTCATTTCTTATTTGTATCAGTTTAGAGCTAACCTAGGTAATTATCACATTTTTTACCTAACTAAGATTATTGTGTCATTTTGCAAGAAAATAAGCACAGTCTATGGCACCTATGAGGTTACCAAGAAGAAGAAGAAGAAGATCTAGAAGATGAACACGAAGAAGAAGAAGAAGAAGCTTTTTTTCTCCTCTTTCTCTTTCTCCTCTTGTTTTTCTTCTTCTCATTGCTTATTTGTGTTATTTTAGACCTAACCTAGGTAATTATCACATTTTTTACCTAAATAAGCTTATTGTGTCATTTTGCAAGAAAATAAGCTAAGTCTATGGCATCTATGAGGTTACGAAGTCTATTATGTCATTGTTGAGTTAACTAAGCTTATTATGCCAGTGTGGAGAAAACAATGCTAAGTATTGGTTATTTTAGAGCTAACTTAGGTACAATATGTCATTTTAGAGGTAACTTAGGTAAAATATGTCATTTTGGAGGTAAGTAAGCTTACTATGTCATTTTAGAGGAAACAAAGCTAACTTACGTAAAATATGACATTTGTCTAAGTGTTATGTGTGTCTTTGTTTGAGAAAATGAGCCAAGTAAGTGGCATATTAGGGCTTACCCTCCTTGTCATCACGGATGTGAAGCACCAGGGTTGCTCGGGTCATGCGATGCGGTTCGGGAGTTGGCTCGAGAGTTATGTTATACCAGAGATCGTTTGCGTTAGCATGATGACGCTGCAATGTTAAGACTAGTAACTGATGAACATTGAAATGAAACTCACCGTTCCAACCGTGGTAATGACTGGCATTGGTGGAGGGGTCTGGCCGGTCTTCTCGCACAAAGCCTACACACTTGGTTTTGCCAAGTCAATCATATTGGTTATTAATGAATAGAACATGTAGTGCATGATTTGGATAATATAAAGAAGAAACTTACCATGATGAGCTCGTACATGGCCTAGTTAGACGCATCGTTCCGTGCCCTCTCCTCCTCCAACAACTTAGTCGTCCTCTCCTCTAGATCCCTCTTCTGCTCCGCTACCTATCGGGCCTGTTCCGCCAGAAGCAACTGGGTTGTCTTTGTCTCTCTCTTTCTGTAGAGCAACCTGCAACACAACTCCTCGTTTGCATTGTAATCATCTTTGTTCGCACAGACAATATAATTGAGGAAAGCTATCTGAGTCCGTATGACTAACCTCGATGGCGAGCTGGACTGGTCGTGGACGAAGCGGCATCTGAGGACAGGAGCTCGTTTGGCAAGCCTTGATCTACTGGAAAGTGCTCGAAGACCGTATATGTCCATATCCAATGGATATCGAGCCATGGGGACTCCCGTGGCCAGCTAACATCACCAGGTCTGGATCAAGTGGTTGTTGGCTCGGGTTGAAGTCCTCCCCATTCACCGCTTTTCCCACATCTCTATACCTCACGAGCTTGTGGTGGGAGGAGATATTGGAGAAGTTCTCGGGATTATTGAGGTCAAACTCAGAGAATGCCTTGACCTTCTTGTATGAGGCAGTATGGGCCATGGCATAGAGGTCATACACCTCTAGCACCTCCGTCTTATTGTGATGATCCTACAAGAGAGGAACAAAGTATTAATAATGGGTAAACCTAGCACTACAAGAATGAATTGTAGGAATCATGAAGCAAACCACATACCCAGTTCCACACGAATTGATAAATGTTGGCGCTGCCTTGATGGTGTGGCACACCTTCCATTTGGGCATGCCATGCATTGGCATCGTCATGGACGACTCGCCATTGGTCAGAACACAATTCATTCACCAATGCCTCCCAACAACCCATCTTATCCGCACACCATATCGGGGGCACCTAAGTTAGTAAAGAGAAATTTGAGAGCTACGCCTACGAATCAAAGCAAAGGAAACTAAGTACAAGGCCTTAAGAATAGGTAATTACCTTCATGTACTACTCCTTGTCTAGAAACTTTCAGTGAGACGATGACTTGGCCTTCTTAATATGTTGCGAGGCATAGTAGTCTCGAACAGCCTATACCCGAGCCTCGTGTCGTAAGTTCTGTAGTAGGCGCCTGCACTCGTAATCGATAAGCTTTCCTGTGGCCTCCTCATATCCCTCCTCACACCTGTAGAAGGTATGCAATCAAAAGAGACAACACTGGTTATTACAATAACTAGCTATTATTGATTTTTAATTGTGTAAAGGATAAATTACCTAGAACTTCCTGATGACCATGTCGTCCCTCGTGTGGCACAACACGCCGTCGATCATCTCCTCCGGCGGGGCTCGGGAAGCCAAGTAGTGCTCCCATTTCAATCCTCCCTCTTCTTGCTGACCCTCGCTGGGCAACGTGACAAACCCCGTGAAGTTATGCCGTAAAATCACACCAAGGATGGAGTTGGGCCTGCGGACATCCTTGGGATGAATCCAACCCTTGCAGTATGACAAAGCCAACACATTAGATATGTGAAGAACACATGAAGGCAAAAGGTTTAAAAAGAGTAAGTGCCCTTACTTCAGCGACTCGGGCTTAATCAGCCACCTCTGCTCGCGGGTCGCCGGCACGGGCGGGAGCCGTGTACACCCACGCTGGTAGACGGTGCCCTCAACCACCTCGTCCCTGCTATCAGAAAGCCGATCCCCGCCACCATCAACATGGCCACTCGGCTCCGGCTAATGCAGATCCGACCATGTATCCCATCCGGTTGAAGCTTGTGGAGTCTCATAGGACGAAGCGTCTGGCACAGGAGCCTCGTAGGACGAGGCGTCTGGCACAGGAGTCTCGCGGGTCGAAGCATCTGGGATAGAAGGATCTTCGACCTGAGGCTCGTGGACAAAAGCCCTTGTAGCCTCCACCTCAGACGAGTCCACCGTAGCAGTCCTCTGCTCTGGTGAATCAGCTGGGGGTGGCAGCGAGGAAGGCATAGCAGCCTTCGTACCTCTCCCGCAGCCACCACGTGTAGCTTTAGGAGCTCTCATCTTCCCCCGACCTCCTCTCCTGGTGGGCAACTTCACCGACGAAGAAGTGCCCTCCGAAGAGTTTGGGGGTGGAATGGAAGTACCCCTCCCACCACGCGCCGACGAAGGATCCTCAGATCGCTCTCGACCCATGCCCACCATATTTCAACACCTACCACGACAAAGAGTAAACGAAATTAGTACAACATAACAAAATTGAATACCGACATGCATAGTAATATGTATATATATAATTTGAGTGTATCATCATCATGTATACCTGACATGAACGAATAATAATCTTCATCGTCTATATATGCTCCGGGATCAATAAATGCATCATCATCATCATCACTATCATTAAGAAATGCATCATCATCACTATCGCGAGCAACATGTGGAAGGCCTCCTTTATGTAATCGGTCAAGCACTGAGAGGTTATCCGCAGTAGTAACCTTTCTTCTTCCGTCTCTTCTGGTTCCGGGTCAGGGGTGAAGTCGGATTCGCTATCGCTGTCTACCTCAATGTTCTGGGGTGGAGTAGAGCGGTTCTTGAAATGTTTTTGGAAAGACGTGTTTCTTGGAAGAATTCGCCTTCATATGTGTCTTGGTTAATGTGAGGTTCATAATCATCTTCATTGAGGGGAGGTGGTATAAAATGTAGCAGCACATCATAAATGACATCCCAACCATTCAGATTTGGATCAGTTTGGCAGGCCCACGGTAGATAGAAAACTTGGGTCGCCTGTTGAGCCATAATATAGACGTCGAGAACATCTAAATGGGTGATTTGTTTGATTTCGACTAGCCCTATATGTTCATGAGTCCTTCTAGTCTTCTTCGGCTAGAACCAATAACATTTGAAGACTACGACGTTTGGTCTGTTATCACCAAAGAATATAAGTTCATAAATAGCTTCAACTCTTCCATAATACTCGACACCTCCTTCGCCGACAGCAGAGACACAACAACTTGTAGACTTTCGGTCGGCCATAGATAGCTCTTTGCCAAAAGTACAAACACGATACCATTAATGTCGTATTTGTCAAATGAACAAACCTTATAGTCAAAACCATTAGCGACTTGTCTGAATTCGGCGTCCATAGACTCTGAATTAGCCTACAAGTTTGATACGAAAGGATTGTTGCATTAGTCACAAACTAGACAAAGAAATGAAATGGTCTAATGGAAATTACCGTTTGTTTGAACCAAGAGATGAAAACGGGATAGCCGCCTCCATGCTTTGCCAGAAGCTCATACTCTTCGTTGGAATCATTTTGGATCACCGCTCCATCCGAGAATTTGGCAACATATCGACTGTATCACATATCCGGGAATAAGACCAGTTCAAAGGAATGAGAAGTTGCAAAACAATGTACCAAGAACTTACTCGATGTACGACCGCACTTCTGTTAGGTTATTGAAGATATACAACGAAATAGTCTGCCGTTCTTCGACATTGAACGTTATTGCTTTCGAAGCACTGGCTGGTGCGAGCTTCCCTTGGAATCGGCTGAGTTTAGATCGAACTTTTTCACGGTCGCCATCATTGTACCGAGGCTTCGGATTATGCAAATGACGATTCTTGGCTTCGTAGTGTGTTGTCATGAAGTTTACTTCCTCCTCAATAATGAAGGCCTCAGCCATCGATGCTTCAATTTTACGTTTATTTTTACATTTTGCTCGAAGCATCTTCTGTATCTTCTCAGTTCCAAAGCACCAACGATTTTTCACTAGCCCCCCAGTCTGGCCTCAGTTCGGAGATGCAAAATAAAATGTTGCATTGGATTAAAGAAGCCCGGTGGAAAGATCTTTTCTAACTTGCAGATCAACTACGGTGCCAACTCTTCTAGGTCATCTAGCACGTCAGGCGATAGTTCCTTTGCAAAAAGAGCGAGGAAGAAATTTCTCAGCTCTACCAGTACTAGCCACTCATCCTCAGGGAAAAAGCAACACAACATCACCGGCATTACCCGCTCAAGCCATATGTGCCAATCATGACTCTTGAGACCAAATATTTTCAATTTGTCAAGACTCGCTCCCCTCTTTAGATTCGCTGCATACCCATCGGGGAACATCAACTGCATTTTCACCCACAAGAGCATTTCCCTCATAGCTAGCCTTCCAAGATTGAAACATGCCTTTGGCTTCCTCCGGTTCTTCTTTCGTAACGATTGTCGCATGTTTTGTAACGGTCTATCACATAGAGCCTCCTGATCGACTCTAGCCTTAGAATTATCCTTTGTCTTTCCCTCTATGCCAAACAATGTACCAAAAAGGGCCTCAGCAATATTCTTTTTAGTGCTCATCACATCGATGTTGTGTGGGCAAAGGAGGTCTTTACACTAAGGCAGATCCCATAAGCATATCTTGTGAGTCCAAGAGTGTTTCGTATTATACCCTTTGAAAAACCCTAGGCGTATTGGATCTTACTCGAGAGCGTTTATCTGATCCAGGATCTGTGGGCCTGTCAATGCAGGTGGTGCAGAGTTTTTGACAACTCTACTTTTCATGAAATTCTTCTTGTCTTTTCTGAACTAATGGCGAGGATCCAGGAACTGTCTATGCAAGCCAAAGCAAGAATACTTGCGACCCGCCTGCAGCCAACGGAACTCAAGAGTTGCCTTGCATGTGGGGCACGGGAACCTTCCATGCACACACCAGCCAATGAATAGCGCATACACCGACAAGTCGTGCATCGAGTACATGTACCACACATGCATTTTGAAGTTTTTTTGGAAGCGGCATCATATGTCTTGATCCCATTATCCCAAGCTTCTTGCAATTCATCCTAAAGAGGTTGCACGTACACATTCATATTGTTCCCTGGATATTTGGGACCTGGAATTATCAACCTTCAGAAAATTTTCTTTCTTTTCATAATCTCTCAGGGGGAGATTGAGTGGAATCATAAATACAGGCCAGGAACTCTATTGGGTTGTCATCATACCAAACACTTGGAACCCATCTCTATTGATGGCGACTTGAGGATGCCTTGGATCTTTTGCTTTATCCTTATGTAATGCATCGAAGTGCTTCCACGCAAAAGCATCTAAAGTGTGTCCCAACATCGGATTCCCATCTGCATCTAGTTCGGTTCTTTTGCCCAATTTATGGAACGTCATCTGTCTAGCCATCTCTTTGACCATGAAAAGACATTGAAGTCTTGGTATGACTAGCAGATACCAAAGAACATTAATTCGGATTTTTGTCTGACTCTTCTCACCCATACCGTTGTCTACCACAACATACCTAGAAGACTTGCAAATGGTACAATAGTTCAAACCCGCATACTCAAGTCTAAATAAGGCACATCCATTCTCACATGTATCTATCTTCTCATAGGGCTTCTTAAGCGCACGTAGGATTTTGTCTGACTGGTACAAGTTTGCTGGCAATACATGGCCTTTGGGTAGAAAGCGTCCAAATATCGTCATCATCGTGTCGTAGCATTCTCTGCCTAGGTTGAACTGAGCCTTCGGAGCCAGTACTTGCGTGATGGCATCCAGCTGACAAAGCTTAGTGTGCTCATGGAGAGCACGTTTGTTTTGAAGACTCCAACATTTCAAATAAGGCCTTTGTAGATTCCCTCATCTCATCGTACGAATCCCGGGCATCATCAATGTCTTGCACCACGTCTTTGATCCCGATACCATGCTCGTCGGTGCAACGATGAACAATGTCACCTCTGGCATGTTGGGTAGACTCACCATGAAATCTCCACACTGTATCATCAGGTGTAAAACCCCACTTATGCAAGTGTTTACCCATTTCATCTCGTGTCCACTTTCTATGGTTGTCGCACTGGACACAGGGACACCAGGTTATTTCCTGGCCATTTGCAAATGCAGCGCTCAGAAACCCCTTGGTTTTTGTTAACCATTCAATGGTCAGTTCTTTCTGACTAGGGTGACCGGTGTACATCCAAGCAGGATCACTCATCTTGCCTACCTACTAAACACACAAGAAATACATATATAATTCATCATCTATATTCATCCGTTAATCAAGTTTGTTAGTTTTATTATGTCCATGCAACCTACACACTAATAGGTAGAGATAGGTCCTAATCCCACCCAAGTATGTGTAGATTGGGTTCGTTTTCCCATGCTCTGCTCTGGATCCGACACAGAATTTTGGCAGCACCTCCCCGTTGTTCTCCTGATACACGTCTCGCCAATAAGCAGAGAGGATGTGTACCTGGAGAACAATAGGGAGGCACTAACGAAATTCCGCATCGGATGTGGAGTAGAGCATACGGGAAAACTAACCCAATCTACACATACTCGGGCTATCCATGGATAATGTTGGACAATTCGAAAGGATGGCGGTTATAAATATGCAAAGACATGCATATTTACAGATGCCGCCCTTTCGAACGGGAGACGCATACTGGTCACGCATACTGATGATTGAAGACACCTATAGCTAGCAAGTTTCATCGGCACAAAGACCAGAACAGAGCAAATTAAGGGGTCAGGGGAGGAGATGTCATTTGTGCTCACCCACGAACGTAGCAGGGGAGCTCGTCCAACGCATGGGGAGGTCGTTGAACAATTGCACATTGAAATTCACCCGATCAACACAAATATGATGGTTTTTATAACAAAATCAGAAAATATGTGACCTAACTCATAATTTACAAAACTATGACTTCCTCGGCCTCTGGAAGGCCAAAGAGCACCTTTCCGATCAACAGGAGGCAAAATAGGTGTAGGGGGTTGGGGGTTGGGGGTTAGTGGCGTCGAGAGTGAGTGGCGTCGGGGATCAGTGGAGTTGGTGGTCGGGGGTCGGGGGTGTCGGGGGTTGGGGTCAGTGGCGTCGGTGGTCGGAGGTCGATGGCATCGGGGGTCGGGGGTCGGTGGCGTCGGGGGTCGGGGGTTAGTGCCGTCGAGGGTCGGTGGCGTCGGGTGTGTGGGTCCATAGCATCGGTGTTCAGTGGTGTCGGGGTTCAGTGGGGTTAGTGTCATCGGGGTCCGAGTGCCATGTTGGGGTCGGGGTGCCGTTCGGGGTCCGGTGGCGTGTCGAGGTCGGGTTGTCAGGGTGTCTTCCTCTCCTCCTCTCCTCTTTTTTCTTCTCTTCTTCTGCATCGAGCAGAGGAAAGAGAAGCGGGAGGAGGGAGGCGGAGGAGGAGGAGGAGGCGGGGAGGAGGCGGGGGGAGGAGGAGAAGAAGAAGAGGAGGAGCCTTCTTTCCCTTCTTCTTTCAGAGAAAGCTCGCTTCTGCTTCTTCTTCTTCTTCTTCTTCTTCTTCTTCTTCTTCTTTTTTCTCCTCCTCCTCTTCTTCTTTTTCTTATTCTTCTTCTTATTATTTTTTCTTCTTTTCCTTTTCTCCTTCTTGTTTTCTAATATGTAAACTATCTAAAACTATTTATTATCCAAAAAAAATATCTAAAACTATCAAATATTTTAAGCATCAAATATTTATCTAAAACTATATCTAATATCTAAAACAGAAAAGAAAAAAGAGAAAAAACAGAAAAAGGGGGTGGCAGTGGGGCTCACCATGGGTTGGCCGGCGACGGGGCGGAGCCGTGGGTGGCAGGGGCGACGACTGCGGCGGGGAGGCTCGGAAGGGGGTGGGAGGGCTCGAGAGGCCGGCGGCGGCGGGTTGTGTGTGTGAGAGAGAGAAAGAGGCGCGCGCGGGGGGGTGAGTGGGCCGGGTTTCGGGTGCGGGGGTAGTTTTAAGTCAAACCCCCTCTTTGTCGTCTACTGGCAAATGACAAAGAGTGTGCCCGTTAGCTAGTCGACGGCATGCCCCGGTGGGCCCCCTACCCTCTTTGCCGTCTGCCTAGCCTTTCTTTGTCGTGTGCTAGCAGACGACAAATAGGCAGCAGACAGCAAAGAGGTGACCTAGCCAACGCTGTACCCCCATGTGGCCCACCAGGCTCTTTGTCGTCTGCCATTTTCCTCTTTGCTGTCTGCTGGCTGACGGCACAAAGCCAGCTGATAGCAAAGTCTCTATTTGTCATCAGCTAGTTCTTTGCCGTCTGCTTTGGCAAAGCGGACGGCAAAGACTCTCTTTGTCATCCACTGGCAGGCAACAAAGATATAGCAGACGACAAATAACTGAGTTCCAGTACGGTGTGGCGTAAAACATTACAAGGCATTGATAAAGGCCGATAACTTAAAGGGGCTCCTCGGTTGCCCGGTATGTAAACTCTTTGGATTCAGCTCGGCCATCCTCAAGATCGGACATGGGAAGATTTATTAAACCAATTTTCAAGACCGACGATTGAAGACAAATAATTATTCAGAAGAACTGAGGAGCGTCACCAACTTGAAGACCGATTCATGGGGCTACTGATGGTGTCCTGGACTTGGGGTTCTCACCACGTCGTCTCCTGGTCAGTGGGTCGACTCCGAGGACCCCCATGATGATTCACTAATGGGCCTCTTCGGGCAGCCCATGCCGAATACAAGGAGGATTCCACAAGACTGGACGCACAAGACAAGGACTGCTCTAAACCCTAGACCTATGGTGCATATATAAACCGAGGACATGCTAGTCAATAGATGATTATATTCATTACTACAATCTCGTGGTAGATACTTGTACTATGTACTATCCCATATATCAATACAATCAAAAGCAGGACGTAGGGTATTATCTCCTTGAGAGAGCCTGAACCTGGGTAAAATCATGTGTCCATGTTACCATCACTCTAAGATGCCTAGCTTAGGACCCCTACTACGAGATATGCCGGTTTTGACACTGACAACTAGATCAACAAATGTCAATGTTTAAAATTTGACAAATGACAATTTACCCAATATGGTAGATGCAAATCTAAACTCATTGTCTCTACTAAGCACATGGGTCATCATACACAAACGTTTGTGATGACGAAATGAAAAAATCCTTTGCGCCATATTTTTACTTGGCTTAGTATCGAAGGAACCATTGCCCTCGGTATGCATACGGGTATTCAATCTGAAACGTTTGGGACGATGTTCAAAGGACACACCTCCCCAATGAGCGTGCGGAGGACTGCTCGCACGCCTGTTGTCTATTCAAAGTGGACATGAAAAATACCACAATATATTTGTGCTATATGAAGAGACCCTGCAAAACATAGACCTCGTGAATGTAGTTCAAATTTGAATTATGTACATTAAATGCATATAAAAATCAGTTAGTGTATAAAAAAGCCAAACAAACCCTTAATAATTTCATATTTTTGTTCTACATACCTACTGGTGTATGTTCTTTCCAGACAAAAATCGAGGAGAGAAGAGGCATCAGATGTTGTTTCACCCGCATATCTGACATGCATGTTCCCTGTCGAAAGCATGTAGCTTATTGTGAGAAGCTCCGGTTTGTAAGAGATTTGTGCCAAAACATGTCCAAGTTGGTATTTTTTTACCACGACATATGTGTGCCTTGTCATGACACCATGCCAAGATTTATAAATGGTTGAAGAGTTTTGGATTTATGGGAATTTAAAAACCAAGTTTCTTGATGGTTGCGGTCGAGCCAAGACATGGACATGTTTGAAATTCATTCTCATTTCTTGCATTGGACCTAACACATGCACCGAGGGACACATATATGATTTTTCAACCCATTTTGGTGCACTGGACCTTGTGATTGTAGATCAAATTTCAATTATGCACATGAAATGCACGAAAAACTCAATTAATGTATTAAAAAGCCAGATGATCCCTTAATTCATTCATATTTTTGCAGTTCACACCTATTTTTCTATGTTGGTTATATAAAAAATCAAGGAGGGAAGATGCATCCAAGGAAATGTATGTGAGTTTTCAACCTATTTTCATGTGTTGGACCTTGTGATTGTAGTTCAAATTTGAATTATGCACAGTAAATGCCAAGAAAACTCAATTGATGTATTAAAAAGGCCAAACGAACCCTCGAAAATTCCATAGTTTAGCAAGATAGTCAGGTTGTTCTATGGTGACTCTAGAAACTTCTATGGCTTTGTCGATTCTATGAGCAAGTTGGTCAACTACTGGTTCCTGTCGATAGACGTCAAGGACCTTATGGGTTTGAGCCCACACATACAGTCCGTCTAGAGCCACCTTTTCAGGATTGGTCTTGCTATCATAATCTTCTATGATCACCCCAAGCCCCCTAAACAACCAACCTTCTACATGCATGACCTTCCTCCAATTTCCAAGACGGAACAACTCGAAGGTAAACAAGTTCTCACCAGCCTCCGTGAACTTTGGTACTCGAGCCAAACCCTAGACGAACTTCATGTTGTCGAAAAACATTGTTGAGCTGAATGGCATGTCCGTGTTAACCCTAGCAATAGCCCTCCATCCTCCCTCACCCTCAAATTTCTTTGCTTCAGCCTTGTCGATCACTATTGCGTCTAATTCCTCATCCAGAAGTTCCAAATAAGTTAGCATCTCCTCCAGATTGATCTTGAGTCACTACCCCATCTTCGAGGACGAGCTTTTCTCTGCCATGGCTGGGTCCTCGCCTCCAGAAAACGCTCATGTTTGTCCCCTAGTGGGAACCTAAGGAGTCGCATTTTAGTATATATCAGAAGACAATGATCCCACCAGTAATTGGAAATTGGCCAGCAGTGTTGCTGCTAACCCTAATCGAGAGGGTACCGTCCATCTGATTCTTTGGTGTCCTTGCCCAAAAAATGTCTGCCCGGCCTGGTCTTACGAGTAGCACGATTAGCGTGGCCCAATTCGAGAGAGAAGAAGAAAACAAGTTGCTTAACCTAGGCAGGGTACTTGTGGGTGGTGTGGGATCTGGTGCAAGAGGTGAATTCAGGCCTCTCAGTGACAATATGTATCCCGCTCCAATTCACGTGCTTGAGGGATTGGGAACGAGTGATGCAAGAGGGGCGCTGGATGTTCGAGGGAAAAGTAATGGTCATTGCTCCTTATGATGGATTTACCAGGCCTTCGACGATCCCTTTCAACAAGGTTGAGGTTTGGATCCAGATACATGACCTACCCGATCTGTTCTTCCCTCTAATCTAGTCTTTGGCAGGTATGGTTGGTGAATATATATACGTTGAACAAAAGTCGCTAGACTTTGAAGGAAACTTTTTTAGGGTTAGGACTAAAATAGATATGAAAAAGCCACTAAAGAATGTCATCTCTCTTGTGGTGAAGAAGAAAAGGGAACTCTTTGTAGTCAAATATGAGCATCTCCCTCACTGGTGTGTCGTCTGCGGGCACCTAGGCCATCAATTCAAGGAGTGCGGAAATGGCATTCATCCCCCTTTGGCGCTGGTGTTCAAAGGCCTCCGCGTGAAGTGGTTTAGAGGACCCGGCGGTGGTCCAAAAAAAAGGGGAATCCCAGGGGGTGGCCGAGGTAGAGGAAGATTTGGTCGTGGAGCCGGAAGTGGAGCATCGTAGCAGAAAGGAACCCATGGGCCGAGTAAGTGGAGACCAAGGAAAATGATGGCGATAATTTAATGTAAGAGGCTAACATCAACATGAAGAGAGGGGCTGGATAGACCGCTGAGTTAATTGCAGCTCTACTAGGATCCACCCCAATAATCACAGGAGGGGAGGGGATTGCTATGGTGCTATCTAACGCAGTCATGCCACAAAGCCCTTCCTCGAAGCAATAATCCAAGAGAACCAAACCTACATTGGCTATTCAGGACAAATGAAACATGAACAAGCCCTTTGCAACCAAAGACATTGATGTGCGTTTGGCTGGCCTCCATGGGGGGTCGCACCCAGCGCAATGAGTCTTCTATGTTGGAACTGATGCGTGGCTCGCAAACCCACGCCAGTTTGAGAGCTTCACGACATGACGAAGCAAGTTTCCCCCTCAATTATTTGTATTCTTCAAACTCACTTAGAGGGAACACAAGTGTATCATATTGATGTTCTGGTTGATGACCTTGCAGAAACATGGATCAGGTAGACATTTGTGTATGGAGAAACATTGGATATGCTCTGGGGATAATGGAAACTAGAAACCTACCATGGGAAGTGATAGGGTATTTTAATGAGATATTACATGCACATGAACATGAAGGAGTGGGCAACTGAAGTTGGATGCCTTTAGAGGTGCTCTTGACACATGTGGATTAACTAATATTGGCTATACATGAAAGAACTTGATGGCCAAAGTCACTGGATTTTCATGAAAGAAGTCTGAATGGATCGTTGTCTGATGAATCCTGCATGGTCACTGGATTTTTCGACGGCCAAAGTCATGCATAGAACAGCTGCATCTTCAGATCATGTCTCGATAGAGCTAAAGTTGATCGACATCCATGGCGCATACGGGGAGTACTTGTTTTAGGGGTCCTCGGATAGCCGACCTATTTCCCATCGGCCGGACTATGCGGGCCGTTGGATGAGCATTAGATGATCGAAGGCCCCGTTGCCAGGGTGGAAGCTTCAAGGAGCCGTAGCGTGTCCTCCAAGTTTTTGACAATAGATAGGCGTGTTTTTTCCTTCGATGTGCGACCAAGCTTGTGTAAACCCTAGGTACCCTCGGCGTCTATATAAGCCGGAGGGTTTTCGGTTGTAAGAGAGAGAACAACTCATCTAGGGTTTAGCTACTCGATCTCGAGGTAGATCGACTCTATAACCTACATATCATCAATATAATCAAGTAGGACGCAGGGTTTTACCTCCATAGAAGGGCTCGAACCCGGGTAAACATCGTCTCCTTTGTCCTCTGTTACCATCGATCCTAGACTCACAGCTTGGGACCCCCTACCCGAGATCCGCCGGTTTTGACACCGACATTGGTGCTTTCATTAAGAGTTCCGCTGCGATCACCAAAGGAATCGATGGATCGCCTTGTCGCAAGCAATGAGGTCTGCACCCAAGATATCCTTCTCCCTGATCAGATCTCCACAAGCGGTGATGTCTCGTTGCATGCCGAGCCGACCGGCCACTTTGGCCAGATAGGAAGCTTTTTCCCCGATCAAGGAATCAGATTCGGAACCCTAGAGTTCGTCGCTGATTCACGGGGAGAACTTGTCTTGATAGAACCGACAACTCTTGTTGAGGATCCTACAGATCCTGACGCCTCAACGCCGAAGATATCTGGCCCCGCCTCTAAGGAGGCCGTCACCCCCGGGCTGTTTGGAACGCCTAAACTGGCCGTGGTGACCGGGCCCACTATGGCCAAACAGGACTCGGATCCGCTTTTGTGCGACTCCGGAACTGGGACGCCACATATCGACCCTACTCACTTCAACGACACACAACCTACTGTCACCTCGTTTCTGAACGAGCTATTTGATCGGATTCATGCCATGCGCATGGCTGACGAGCAGACCCTGGTCTAGGACCGGCTCAGGATTAAAACCGATGATAGGGAGATTCTCATCCCCATGGTCACCCACTTAGTCACCACCGTCGAGTGTCCGGCTGGGGACTCGTCTCCCCAAAAACCAAAATTAAAAATGGTTTATACCCCAATCTACAATTATCCACACCTTGCTTGCAACCCAGACCCTACAGTTCGCTCCAAAGACAGACCGGTATTGGTCCCCTATCTAGCACATAATTCGAAGCCCGTAACCCTAGACTCACATCATGGCATGGAGTCAAAACTTTTCCCACCCACCACGCTAGCCGATCACTCAAGTGCTGTAGCAGAGTCCATGTCTTCGGACTTACGTGATGTTACACAATTACCAGGAGAGTTAGTTGATCATTTTTGGGATAGACTCCTCCTTGCTAGAAACAAAGAACGAGGTCTTAGTGACCAGGAGATTACGACAACCTTCAATCGCAATTCCCATGATGAAGGGATTCTCAATGCCCTGGCTCGTTGGCACATTCGTGACTTCACCGAACTGTCAGACTTGGTACAAAAATATTGTGCCATGGAAAGCACCTAGCAAGCCAAACGTCTATTTTCGGGACCAACCTTTACCGAATACCCTAGACGATATTCGGAAAAGTGGCTACCTCCGAAGCGGCTAGCCAGACTCGAACCCGCCAAAAAGAGAAATAGGCCCCTTACAGGGGTCAATACCGTCCTTGACAGGCTATTGAATAAACCATGCCCCATACATTCTGTATTGCTAAACACAATCGTGACTCACAACCTTAGAGCTTGCTGGGTCATCAGATGGGTCGCAAAAAGCGGTGAAGCTATTCTGGAGGCATTACCACCGAATAGGCGCTCCACATCGCCACCAGACTACAATGCCGAAGTCTTGACGATCTACTAAACGTTCCCTTCAAGGAGTAGGAGGAAAAGAGCTCTTCGAGAACTCGAACAGGTCTACCATGTGGCAGCAGCAAGTGCATGGGCAGACATACCCATCACCTTCGGAGATACTGACTGACCAGCCATTCTTCCCTTTCCCTCACTAGCCGCACTGGTCCTAAACCCCATCGTCGATGGCTACACGTTACACAAAGTGCTAATGGATGGCAACAGCGGTTTAAACTTGATCTATGAAGATACCGTGGAAAAAATGCAGTTTAACCGATCTCGCATCGAGCATAGCGACACGACATTCCGACGAATCATTCCGAGGAATGAGGCGCGTTGTTTAGGATGCATCGTCCTGGAGGTAGTGTTTGGCACGCCCGAAAACTACCAATTCGAAGAACTCCTCTTCCACATCGTGCCCTCCCCCAGCTGCTATCACGCCTTCCTGGGACATGACGCCTTCACAAAATTCTAGGTTGTACCACATTACAGCTATATGAAACTCAAGATGCTAGGACCAAACGGGGTAATCACAATCTCCTATGATCCGAATATAGCTCTTCGAGCCGAAAACAAAACAGCGACGCTTGTCCTTGAGGCACTAGCTGAGACCTTCGCTGTAGAGGAACTGACCACACTTTGGTTAACATTAGACAAGGACGATGTGATCCTTAGAAAAAGCCCAAAACCACGTCCTTTAAACCTGCAGACGAGATCGTCAAATTTCTGGTACACCCGACGGACCCCAACAAGACAGCGTCCATCGGAGCTCGGCTAGACCCCATAGTGGACGAAGCACTGCGAACATTCTTATGAGAAAACTAGGACATCTTCACCTGGCATCCTTCCGATATGTCTCGAATCCCACGGTGGCTGGCAGAACATAGTCTGAACATCATCGCAGGCTTTAAGCCTGTTAAGCAGACTTTGTGCCGCTTTTCCGAGCCCAAACGACAAGCTATGGGTGAAGAATTAGCCAAACTACTAGAGGCCGGATTCATACGGGAAATTAAGCACCCTGAATGGTTGGCAAACCTGGTGACGGTACAAAAGAAAGACAAATCCTGGAGGCTGTGTGTTGACTTTAAAGACCTCAATGAGACTTGCGCTAAGTACCCTTTCCCCTTACCACGCATCAACCAGATTATCGATGCCACAGCCAGACACGACTCATTGTGTTTCCTCGATGCTTATTATGGATACCATCAGATTAAAATGAAGGAATCCGACGAAGCTGCAACCGCATTCATCACCCCTTATGGGCCATTCTGCTTCAACACAATGCCCTTTGGGCAAAACAACACTAGGGCTACATACCAGCGGATGATCCAGACTTGTGTCGCAAAAAAAGTCGGTAAAATAGTCAAGGCATACGTGGACAACGTGGTAATCAAAACCAAAGACGTCAGCCAGCAGATCGACGACCTAAGGCAAACCTTTGCATGCCTACGCAAGTACGATATATGACTCAATCTGGACAAATGTGTATCCGGAGTTAAGCCGCTTTATCTCCCGCCTCGGGGAAAAGACTTTACTGCTCTATAGACTGCTGAAATGGACCAACAATTTCAAATGGACCGATTAAGCAGCGGTTGGGTTAAAAGAAATAAAAACACTGATGGCAAGCAATCCCATACTCACAGCACCAGGTAGTGGTGAACCCATGTTACTATACATATCGGCTACTAACCAAGTCATTAGCGCAGTGCTCGTCGTCGAACGAGAGGAGGAGGGACACAAATTCTATACGCAGAAGCTGGTCTACTATGTATCAGTAGTACTATCGCAGTGCAAGTCTAGATACCTGCACTACCAGAAGATAGCCTATACGGTATTTATGGCATCACAGAAACTCAGACACTACTTTCAAGAGTGTTCGGTTACGGTGGCCTCCGAAGTGCCCCTAAATGATGTAATCAACAATAGGGATGCCACCTGCCGCATAGCCAAGTGGTATATTGAGATCCTTCCCTTTGAAATCGTGTACAAGCCATGACGAGCTATCAAATCTCAGGTCCTGGAAGATTTCCTCGCTGAGTGGACAGAGGCCGAGATCCCTAGGGAATATATTACATACTCCCGTTGGACGATGTACTTCGATGGATCTAAAAATTTGGCCGAAGTGGGGGTTGGAGTTATTCTCACATCCCCCACAGGCGACAAAGTTCGATACGTGTTGTAGATCGTGTATGCCGATTCCAACAATGCAGCTGAAGATGAAGTACTTCTACACGGTCTTCGGATGGCAGCATCAATGGGCATACGACAGTGGGAGGTACAGGGAGACTCCAACCTTGCCATCTCCCAAATCAACGATGAATTCAATGCCAAACACCCGAAGATGGCGGCATACAAAAACGTCATCCTCAAGATATCTGCACAGTTTGAGGGGTTAGAATTTCACCATGTCGCTAGAGACAACAACCAAGCCGCCAACGTACTAGCCCGCATGGGGGACAAACGTGACCCTGTCCCCAAAACCAATTTCCTCGAATGGCTATTTAAGCCATTAGTGGTTTGGCAGCACGACCATAAGGGTGCCGGTCTAGCCAGTGCGGAAGAGGTTGTTCCCCCTATAAATGAACCAGACGACCAAATCGTCGCCGGCTCCGTAATGGACAAGATGCCTTCAGGTCATGAGGTCATGGCAGTAATCGTGCCATGGATCGAGCCCTTCCTCGCCTACCTTCTTCGCAAAGAGTTCCCCGACGATCAGATGGAGGCGCGTCACATAATTTGGCGATCCAAAGCCTATAAAGTCCACGAGGGTGAGTTATACAAGAAAAGCACCACCGGAATACTATAGCGGTGCATATCTGAGGAAGAAGGACGGCACCTCTTAGCCGAAGTCCACGCAGGGATGGGTGGCCATCATGCCGCGGCAAGAGCCTTAGTTAGCCAGGCCTTTCGGGTTGGTTTCTTCTGGCCCACTGCTTGAGCGGACGCCTAGTCACTTGTCAAACACTATGTGGGGTGTCAACTTTTTGCAAATCAAAGTCACATGCCCCCAACAATTCTTCGGACTATTCCAATTACCTGGCCTTTTGTGGTCTGGGGGCTAGGTATGGTTGGACCACTTAAAGGGGGACCAAGAGGAATAAATACCTACTGGTCATGGTTGACAAGTTCGCCAAATGGATAGAAGCAAAACCTATCAAATCACCCAAGTCTAGACAAGTAATTTACTTTATATCTGGTGTGGTACACCATTACGGCATCTCGCACAGTATAATAACAGACAATGGATCCAACTTCACAGCCCAAGAGGTCAAAGGCTGGTGCGCAAAGATGGGCATCAAGCTCGATTACGCATCGGTGTATCATCCACAGACCAATGGACAAGTCGAACGAGCAAACGACCTCATCATGAGCGGCATTAAGACACGTTTGGTCCGATCACTTCAGGAGTCCGAATGTCATTGGGTGGAGGAGCTTGAATCCATTATATGGGGCATGTGCACCATCCTAAACAGATCAATGGGATACACACTGTTCTTTATGGTTTATGGGGCAGAAGCAGTCCTCCCTCGGGACATTATTCACGATGCACCAAGGGTGCGCATGTACGAGGAAAAGGAAGCTGAGTTAGATCGGCAGGAGGGTCTATACGCCTTAGAAGAAGAGCGTGACATAGCTCGGGCTCGCTCTAGTTTTTATCAATAGCAGGCCCGGCGTTAGCAAAGTAGGGAGGTCAGGGGAAAAGCGTATAATCTGGGTGAACTCGTCTTACGGCTCCCGGAGATGCAGAACCATAAACTCATCCCCAAATGGTCGGGGGCCTTCATAACCGACGAAGTACTCACGGGAGGTGACGGTGTCCTAGACTAGGGGGTTCTCACCACGTCGTCTCTCGGCCAGTGGGTCAGGCCAAGGACCCCCATGATGATTCGCTAATGGGCCACTTCGGGCAGCCCATGACGCATACAAGGGAGATTCCACAAGACTTGGCGCACAAGACAAGGACTCCTCTAAACCCTAGGCCTACGGTGCATATATAAACCGAGGCCAGGCTAGTCAATAGATCATTACATTACATCACATATTCATTACTACAATCTCGTGGTAGATACCTACACTATGTACTATTCCCCATATCAATACAATTAAAATCAGGACGTAAGGTATTATCTCCTTGAGAGAGCCCGAACCTGGGTAAAATCCTGTGTCCATGTTACCATCGCTCCAAGACGCCTAGCTTAGGACCCCTACTACGAGATATGTCGGATTTGACACCGACACTGGTGGTTTCATTTAGAGCTTGCTGGGTAGTCGCCGCGATGCGATGGGAATTCAGATCGGCTCCATCGCGATTTACACGTCGGAACCGAGCTACAACGTTAACATCGGCATCTTCGTCATCGGCTTGACTGGTCACCTCGGCTATGCCGAGGGCTGCGCTCCATGTTCAATTATATAGATCCGACAGGTGTCTTCATGAATATCAACTTGCATATCAACCAAGATCATGGAGGAATCCTCCATGGTGCTCGGGGGCCCAACGTCAACATTGCCCTCGCGCGACCATGCAGTTTTTCTGGACAATGGATTCGTGTTCGTCGTCCCCGCCTCCTTGAGTGTCGTTTTGGCGATTGCTTCCGTGAATTGTGCGGAATTGAGTCTATAACAACCTGAAAAATTTCGTCGCATTCTAGTGGAGGAATCTTCGGAGATCTACAATCTACTGAAGCCCTATCGAATCTGGACGAGAATCTGGACGAGTTTAGGGCGAGGAGTCCAATGTCTAGCTCGGACGTCGGTTGTAAAATCACAATGTTCATCAGCTGCGTAATTCCTATTCCGATCACCCCTCAAAATTTCAGCTCGATCCGACCGTCCAAACTCCGGGAAACATCTAATTAGCACAACGAATTTTGGATCTATTTTCTGTGCGAAAACGAATCCGACCCGAGTTCATCTTTTTCATGAACGGGTTGTCGGACGCCGTTTTTAAGGAAATTTTCTCATCATCTCGGTCATCCGACCAAGATTTCGGTATCGCGAGGGCCGAATAATCATCAAGCAAACCTCGTCATCCGTGGGTTGTACCGGTCGGGCGCTCATTTGCTTCATCAAGTCAGCATCGACCTCGTCACAAATTCCGACCTGCATCGGTATCGCCGCGCCGTTACTTTTTCAAACTGAGATCCACCATGCCGACCTGCTTTGACACGTCGGCTAGCATGGGGCTCTAGTGTCACCTTCTCAATCTGCACGTCACCTCGGCTAGACCGGGGGCTTTGTCATCTCCTCATCAACCCCCTCCGGACACTTTGGCATCAACAGCCGACCAGTTTTGACACCTCGGCTGGCGTGAGACTTCGGCGTCACCAGCCGACCTGCTTCAACACCTTGGCTGGCATGAGACTTCTGCGTCACCAGTCGACTTGCATGAGACTTCGGCGTCTGCCGATCACAGCTTCGCCTTGTTAACTAGACCGAGGACTTCATGTCGTCACATCGACCGTGCAGCATCGCCACTTCGTCAAGCCGAAATCTTCGTTCAAGCACCTCGGCGCCCAGGCCATATTCCCTTACTTATTTGCTTCACTTAAATTAACTAAGTAGAAGAATTTTTTTAAATATATTATTATCCTTATTTGTTATTACTTTTGGCTTGCACTATTTTATGAGTGCAGGAAATTGACTTCGATCGCCGTCACGCGGTCATCCCGGCGTCACCTTCTCGACCTACTCCACCACCTCGGCTGGACTAGCAGCTTCGCCTCGCCACATCGGCCGAGCCGTGACACTACTTTGGAGTGCCGAACTCCTCGTTCGGTCACCTCGGGATGGGCTTGGGGGTTGGGACCTTGATCATGCCAAATACTACACACCGGATCTGTCAAAGTTCGATGGGCATCCTCGTCCCGCCACAAGCCCGGATCACGTCATCGACACCGGGAACATTAACCAGCTAAGTCACTTTCATGCTCAAAAACTTTCAGTTTTAAATTTTGTTCGGTTCGACCAAGCATTATACTTTTTTGAAAAAAAGTTGTTTGCGAAAAACTTTGTTTGTCAAAACTTTGTTTGTTACAAACAAATTCAAATACCCCGTTTACTTATGGGCTTCCTTTATGAAGCCATCCCTCTTGCATATGAGTATTAATGTATCACACCCTTCCTTGTTCGTGTTTACGCCAATATATGCATCATATTGACTTAAGTGTTCCGCAAAGCTGGGTTGCCTTGCTCTTGTGCTTACCCTACGTTCCCGATTGTTCGACTAGGGAGTAAAGGGAGCACCTCTGCGATTGTTACGATCGGGTCATCCAAACTCGTACCTTAGACGGGTGAAGCCGAAAGCTAGCGCTCTTACTATTTTCAACTATGGTCGGCCACGACGGAAGACAAGCATACATAAATCTATTGCACACCCCTCATGGTAATCATGAGAACCCAAAGAACGGAACCGTTGAAAGAACTCTTTTCTTTGAAGATGCTTCTTACGTTAAAAAGTAATATAGCATAAGTTCCCTGGGAACGCTTTATCTGTTATAGCCTAATGGCCTGATTGCCTGGTTATTCGAAACACCTCCGATATCCTCAGATAGCGTAGTAGATAACACTTTTCGGCCCTTGTCCGAAGAGGGGGAAGCCGACGGTCGGTTAAGACACATTTAAAGTTCGGGCGAACGCATGTATGATATAAGTTCTTCGGTACGTACAATCATTATACATAAAATTATTTTACCCAAGTCACTTGGGGGCTCTTAAATTTGTATGAGCCGCTTTATAATAAATGTTGTTTTCTTCTTGGTCGTTGCAAAGTCTTTTTTCTACTACTCCTTTTTTTGGACACGAGTGTTTGGTTAATAGTCGGGTAGCCTAGTTTCTCTCTAAAGCCGCTTGAGTTTAGTTTGCTAAATAGGCCTCGGAGAAACACTCCACCCTTTTGGGATATGGAGGTTGATGACAAAGGATGACCTGCTTGAAGTCTACGAGACCGGATGTATCATGTTAAAGCACGACCGAAGCACATGTTAATTTTAAGACCAATTTTCGGATTGGCACCAAAACACTTGATTTAGTTAAAACATCCAAGTTTTACGTAAGTTTTTTGGCTTTTCGAGCTTATGGTGGTTTTAAGCTATTTGTATGTTTTTAGGAGGAGTGACATCATCTTGATCGAGGTACCCTACATAATAATTCAGCTCGAGAAATCTTTTCGGACCCACTGTTTGGCATCTTCTCTGTTGACCTCCACCTCGTCATCTCGGATATTGCTCTATATGCATCAGTTTCGAATTGTGTCTTCGGTCAATAGTTGGGTTGCCCTGCTCCTGTGATTGCCTCCTACGTTTCGCTTTGTTCGGCTAGGAGTGCAAAGGGAGAACCACTACGATTGTACTTCCGGTTTAACTGGTCAAGTACCTCAGTGGAGAAAGCCGTAAACTGACTTTCATAATGAGCGTAAACCGGTTGGCGATCCGATGACTCTATTAAACAATGAGACTTTCATAAAATTGGCTGGATTATTAATGGCTTGACCTCGTCTGACGCCGAACACTAACCGGGGGCTAGTAACTGGCCTCCCAAACTTTAAGCTCCCATTACCAAGTGAAAGTTATAAAGCCTAGATATCTGATTGCCTCGTTTCTGCTAACAAAACTGCCTCCGGGCGCCGAGACATCGACTAAGGGTTGCCTTGTTACTGCAGAAACATCCTGCATAGCATGTACAAAGGGGAAGAAGCTGACGAATGATAAACGGTCACAGAGGAGTCAAAATAGCATATAGCATAAAAAGCATCTGTATTCAGTACATGAGTGCTGCCTTCCATAATCATCGCTACAAAGCCATAAATATGCATCAATTTGACTTAAGATTTTAGCCAAGATGGGTTGCCTGGCTCCTGTGCTTACCCCCACGTTCTCGATTGTTCGGCTAAGGGGTAAAGGGAGCACCTCTGTGATTGTTACTTCCGGGTCATCCTAGTTAGTACCTCAGACTAGGTGAAGCCGAAAGCTAGCCATCTTAAGAAAATAATTGTTCGCCAACGATGGAAGTGAAAATTTGGGTTAACTAAGGACCACAGAGTTCGGAAATTTTCCCCGAACTAAATCCTAACTATTTTGCTTCCATATTGATTGGGGTTGAGGTTTCACGATCATGGTCAACATGATAGCCTGGGGAAAGGAACTTCTAAAGGAACTATTTCTCCCAGAAGATGTTTCTTACATAGTAATATAACATATCTCTCCGCGTACCTTTGTTTATAAAACTGTTTGGTCAGATAGCCTTGTTTGCCATAAATCTTTGCCTTTATAAAGGATTTATAAAGTAGGACAAACACTCCTCAGCTACTGGCCGAGGAGGTTGAAGCCAATGGTCAGTCAGCAAAGTCCAGTACAATGCGGATCCAAGCATTAATGATGTAAAGTACTTGGATACATAGAATCATTACACATAAATTGTGTCAAACGTAACAAAATTTGTGTCAATCAAATATTGATCCTTAATTCGACCACCCATGCCTAAATTAAGGCTCGGGGGCTACTGCATTTCCTATTCAATGCAGCAATACAAAGTGCAATATGGTTTCCGAGGAGATTCGATCCTCAGGTTGGTCGGCCACACCCAACCCGAGACTCGGAAACTACTGCATACCGCGTTTCCATCCCTGACGTATGCCACCAAGCAAGAACTTGATCCTCAGGCCGATTTTGCAAATCGACCTAAGTCGCAGGGGCTACTAGGATTAGTGGTTTTATTTTGATCATCATTTTTCCCTTCAGGTGCATCTCGGGTTTTAGCCCATCACACACCTTGAGGGCTACCGGTTATACAACTCATCAAAGAATAAATTTCACCAATCGGAATGAAATATCCTCAAAAAAATCAGCCTATGGCTGTGGTAGTACACCACCTTGGAAGCATTCCAGCATAAAGCTCGAGCGCAAGTGGCTCGCTCCATAGAGAGCATTTCCGACAATACGCTCGGATGAATTCCTTTAATTTTTTAAGGTCCTAGGTAGTTTATGATACCTCGGACGCTGATCATCATTGGAGCTTGGATGTAGTCCGGCGTTGGAGCTCGGAAGCATTCCGACATAAAGCTCAAGATTGGAAATGCCCGAGGAGCAGTCCGGCATAAAGCTCGGATGTGAATGGTGGCTCTATAAAAGACTATTCTGGCATTTAAGCATGGATGAAGTCCTTCAAATTTTTAGAGTCCGAGGTAATTTATGCCACCTCGGATGCCGATCGGCATTGGAGCTCGGACACAATCTGATGTTGGAGCTCGAACGTAGCCCGTCATTGGCGCTTGGATGCCGATCAGCGTTGGAGCTTGGCTACAAAAGGACACCTTGGATGCAGTCCGATGTTGGAGCTCGGACACATGGTAAAGGCTTCGGTCAAGAAGGGATAAAATTGATAACCCAAATTGAGTTCACTAAGTTGAAAGGCTCACCCATTCGACGGGATTGTGACTGGAGTAGCCCTCCTTGGTTGGCAGCCGAACAAAATCTTCTTGCTCCCCTTTTTATAGGTTGGCAAGTGCGGCGGCTAATGTTGTTTGCTCGCAGGGCCCAATCATCGGGAGCGAGTGGTGTCGCTTGTCCCGTTGTAACAGCACAAAGGGTGTATTCTCTGTTGAAGAGGCTGAACACGCCGGGTGATGGCGGCAGCCATGACATCTATCATGGTCAACTTGTGATGGGCTAATACCCTCACATGGGCTACCAAGCGTTGCACTTCAACGTTGTATTCTTGGGACGAGCTCTTCGGTCGCTAGTTGTAACTCTTCTTCAAGGGAGCATCGGAGTATTCGGGCAAACCCCTCCAAGCTGGATCAAATAGGGGGACGTCCTCGATACAAAACCATTCCGAAAGCCATTCTTCGAATTCCTTCGGTGTTCCCATTGGATACCTTGTCCCTGCTGTGTGGCATATTTCGGCTCCTCCGACCTCCAAAATTGTCTTGTCCCGAGTATGAGGGATGAGGTAGAAGTACTTCCTCCACAATTCAAAGTGTGCCTCGCAGCCCAGGAAGATCTCGCAAAGGGCGACAAAGCCCGAGACGTGCAGAATAGACCCTGGGGTGAGGTGATGGAGTTGGATCCCATAGAACTCCAATAAACCCCTCAAGAATGGATCAATGGGGAACCCGAGACCCCACAAAAGGAAGGGCATGAAACATACACGCTCCCCCTTTTGCGGATTGGGGAAATTTTATGTGAAGGCTTCGCCGTTGAATGAAGACAAGCCAATGCGGGTAACTACCAGATCCGAGGGAGGAAGGTATCCTTGGGTCTCAAGGTTGCATAGTCGAAGAAGGGATACAGAACAGTTTGTCCAATCCCCGGGACGGGAGCCGTAAGGGCGCGAGGAAGAGCTGGGGGCACTCGCCATGTTCTTGTGGTGATCTCTCACTGAAGATTTTTTCTAATGAGAAAGAAGAAGAGGATGTGGCTTAGACCATGATTTAGTTTGTTTAAATGGGTGGTGCCTCCATTATGGAGGGGCAATCTTGTAAAAAGCCGCTGAACCTCTCGCCTCCCCACGATGCACGAAAATCGAGAAACGCTGACGGTTATTACAATGAACCCAGCGAGGTCGTGACGCTTGGGATTTTGACGATGAAAGGATGATTGCCGAACAAGAATGGGTAGAGGGACTTGCCTCGCAAGCCGAAGACTTTGACGCACAATACTGTCCGGACATACCTCTGTGTTTTAGGCTAGACCGAGGGCTACTAAGGGAGTCCTAGTTTTAGGGGTCCTCGGATAGCCGACCTGTTTCTCATGGGCCTGACTGTGTGGGCCGTCGGATGAGCATTAGATGATCGAAGGGCCGTCTCCAGGGTGGAAGCTTCAAGGAGCCCTGGCGTGTCCTCCAAGTTTTCGACAGTAGATAGGCGTGTGTTTTTCCTTTGATGTGCGACCGACCATGTGTAAACCCTAGGTATCCTCGGTGTCTATATAAGGAGGGTTTTAGTTTGTAGGAGAGAGAACAACTCATCTAGGGTTTAGCTACTCGATCTCTAGGTAGATCAATCATGTAACCTACATATCATCAATATAATCAAGCAGTACGTAGGGTTTTACCTCCATAGGAGGGCCCGAACCTGGCTAAACATCATCTTCTTCATCCCCTGTTACCATCGATCCTAGTCTTGCAGCTCGGGACCCCCTACCCGAGATCCGCCAGTTTGGACACCGACACACATCATATGGGGTCGTCTCATGCAGAGATAAAATCCTGGATCTCCTGGTTGAGATCTACCACCGCGAAGAGATCCTCTAAAGACAAAGGGTGTGGCTGGAGTGGTTGTCTCACGAAGACAAGAATACATACCTTTTTCACCTATGAGCTTGCCGACTTTGCTAGAAGAATCAAATAAAAGCTCTATAAAGACAAGATGGAAAACTAACAGAGGTGAGATGGGAGATGGAAGAGATAACCAATGAGTTTTACAAGACCCTATACACGTCCGAAGGGGTGCACGATGTGGAGCAGGTGTTGGACACAGTACCAGTCAAAGCTACACAAACTATGAATGACCTTCTGAATGCGCCCTGCATCCAGCAAGAGGTTAAAATGGCCTTGTTTCAGATGTTCCCAATAAAGAACCGGGTCCAGATGAATTCACTGCACATTTTTTCCAATGCAATTGGGATGTCTGTGGTGAGGAAATCACTATAGTGGTACTAAGGATTGTTGATAGAACGGAGTCAGACGAATGCATCAATAAAACGATACTGGTGCTCATCCGAAAGGTAAAAATCTGACACTCCTATCACAATTCCGTACGATCATTCTTTGCAATGTTTTATATAAAATTACATCCAAGGTTATCTCTAACCGGTTGAAGGTAGTTTTGCCTAGGATTGTGTTAGAGGAGCAATCAGCTTTTGTGCTAGGCAGGTTAATCACACACAACATCATCAAAACGTATGAATGTTTGCATTTCATGAAGCGGAATCGGGCTATTATGTTGCATTTCATCAAAACGTATGAATGTTTGCATTTCACACAAAATCCACTCGTGTGTCATAAAACTTGATATGATGAAGGCATATGATAGGGTGAAGTGTCCCTATCTCCGAGCTATTATGTTGTAGTTGGGCTTCACCACCAGATGGATATTGTCATGAATCTAGTATGCTCAGTGAATTTTTCAGTTATGGAAAGAAACTACGAGAGTTTAAGCCATCATGTGGAATCCGAGAAGGGGGGCCAATATCCCCATACTTGTTCTTGTTAGGGGCAGAGGGCCTATCGTTCTTCCTAAAATCAAGAAATCGGTCATCTAACCTTAATGGGATACAACTGGCACCCTCGGCACCATCGGTAAACCACCTTTTATTTGTAGATGACAGTTTGTTGTTCTTCTAGGCAAATGGTATGGGAGCTACTTAGGTGAACCAAGTCTTGGATATTTATTGTCAAGCAACAAGTCAACGAATCAATTATACAAAGTCATCCATCTTCTTTAGTAAAGGGGTCCCAGACACCGTTAGACGGGAGATAAAAGGAGTGCAAGATGTGCTCATTGAGTCACTGAATGAAAAATACATAATTATGCCCTCCGACATTGGCTCATCTAAGAGTGGAGCATTCAAGTACCTAAAGGGATGCTTAGGCTGTGTTTGATAGCATTCCCAACCTAGCATGGTTGTTCTTCTCTGATACATGTTGAGTGTAGCCATGCTAAATACATGCATTTGATGTTATTTGGTAGCGATGTATGTGTTAAGACATGATAAGTTGAGACTCTATTTGGCAGCTTGCATCTGTTTAGACATGTCGGTCGGTACTGTAGCAACCGGTATTTTCAAACAGGTGAACAAAATATATCAAAATTGTGAACAATTTTTTGAAACATGAAAAAATAACATTTTGTGAAATTTAAACATTTTTTTAATTTCTAAAGTTTTTTTTAAAAAAATTGAACGCATTTTTAAATATTGATATTTTTAAAAATTTAAACAAATTTTGAAAATCTGAACATTTTTTAAAAAATCGAAAATTAAAAAAATCATTTTTTTGAAAATTTAAACATATTTTGAAAATTTAGACAAATATGAATTCATGTACATTTTTGAAAAATTTAACTTATTTGAAAGTCCCATCATTTTTTGAAAATTTGAACATATTTTGAAAATCTAAACAATATTTGGTATTCTGAACATTTTCTGAAAATTAAATTATTTTTTAAAAATCCTCAACATTATTTGAAACACATTGTCGCTCGCTTCGCTCATGCATGCTAACCAATGAACGGCTATTGAGGTGTTATCTCTTTTCGCATGCTAAGAAGGTATTTGGGCTGAGGTCGTGCATAGTGAGGAGGCCCCATGCAGGCTACCAAACACTCAAAAGTGGGTCGAGAAGAAAACTGCTGAGCTCATGCACCCTCCATGCACTCTACCAAGCACATCCTTAGGGAGCAAGATCCTGGGTTGGATGGAAAACACCTTGTCAACTATACGTGAAGAAGTGTTGGTCAAAGTTGTGTGAACACCTCAACATGCTCATACGGAAGTTTTGGTGGGGCAGCAAAAATGGTCAACACCAACCACATTGGGTTTCTTGGAAGGAGATGACGCAACAAAAAGGCATGGGAGGTGTAGGGTTTAAAGGTATTTAGCTAATCAATTTATTCCTGCTAGACAGACAAGCATGACGCCTATTGCAAAACCCTGAGTCCCTACGTGCAAGGATATTGAAGTGTTTACTACCTGGGGTCAACAATTTTGACCGCTACCTTGGGATCACACCCAAGCCAAATTTGGAGAGCTAAAGTTGATGGTCTGTATGTCCTCGTGAAAGGAATTATCAAGAGAATTGCCAAATGAGAGGATACACTAATATGGAAAGATAATTGGTTGTCGAGGGACGTCGAGATGCTCAAATCTTATGGATGTTGGGTGGAGGACCCACCTCAGCGCGTAGCAGATCTAATTGACCCGACAACAACATCTTGGAACATGCAGCAGGTCTGTGAGGTGTTCCTTCCCTTCGATGCTAAGATCATAGCTGGAATCCCACTATGTAGTAGAAACGTTCCCGACTTCTGGAGTTGACACATCGAAAAACATGGACAATTTTCAGTTAAATCAGCTTAAAACATGTTGGTTGCAACAAAACATCAAAGGGAGGCATGGCTTGAAGGTTTAGCAGACTCATCGGGTATTGGGGAGGAGAATAAGCAATGCAAAATGTTGTGGAATACCCAAGTCCCAGCTAAAGTAAGGATGTTTTAAGGAGGATGTCCAAACGATAGACGGATGATGTCCGTGCTCACCGACACATGCCAAACACCTCTTCATGCGTTCTTTGCATTTCCCCTGACTCATGGTGTCACTCCGCTATTGGAATGTTCCATGGCAAGGTGCACTTAGGCCCTGGGGACGAGGAACTTGGACAGTCTTTGGTCTCGAATACAGATCAGCATGCGAAGCACTGGCTATTCTCAGATTGACTCATTATCACATGTGGACTTTTTGAAGTTGCCTGTCACGTTGTGGGCGATATGGACAGCAAGGAGAAAGGAAATTCATGAGGGTGTCTTCCAGAGTCTGCAATCAATACACTCTTTCATTACCAGGTTCATCGGTGATTTGAATATTATCAGTGAGAAACAACCGAACATTGTTCATGCTCCGGCGCCAAACAGAAGTGGCAGCACGGTCACACGCCCAAGAGCACCACCCCCGAATCATGCAAACATGAATGTGGACGCAACAGTTCGAGCGGGGAGGGGAGGTTCTGCAGATGTGGTATGCTGGGATCTGAATGGAAATTATCTACGGAGTTTGGCAATAGTAGTTCCAGCAGTGGTTGATCCAATCATCTTGGAAATGATAGCCTGTAGAGAAGCATTGTGTACAGCCGAAGATTTCCTTCAACACTTTGTGGTGGCTTCTGATGGAAAGCAGGTCATCAATGACATCAATCAGGGCAACCAAGAAAAACATGTCGCTATTATCTGAGAAATTAAGTCTTGTAGTACTTCTTTTTCTTGCAATTTATTTTTGAAGGTCAAGGAATAATGTAGAAGCTCGTAGTCTTCCTATATTTGCTTTAAATATAGCTCCTCGGCGTCATGCATGGTTTGGCCAACTTCATGATGAAACTGTCATCCCACATTCTATGATCTATGATCAATAAAGGGTAGGCTTTCCCTTAAAAAAGGCAGTGTACTTAGCCGTCTCATACCTTGCGCTTGGAGGTGCTACAGAAGCAGTCAAGCTGCAATTAACAGCTATAAAGCATCAGCAACATCTTACACACAACGACAGGCCAAGGACAACAACCAAACAAACATACATCAGGCTAGCCTGGCCAGGCAATACTTTCATTAGTCTCAGGCTCGATCCAGGCAGCTCACTTCACCAGCCATGGTCTCCAGGACGTCAACCAAACTGACCCTCAATAACCATATTTTTGTAGGGAAGGCTTTCAATAACCGTTGGAAATGGCTACATCGACCCAGAACCTATGGGATGTTTCATACCAGTTATTTGTGAATCACGCGAACAAGCCCGTAAAAATATAACGATTACTAGTGTTAAGACTCGCGCCGCTCAGGCGGCTCACCGCACTGGCCTGGGCCGGCACGAGTACCCAACTAACTAGCACGCGCAAATTTCTTTTATTTTTATTTTTTTCCACTTCCTTTTCCATTTGTATTGTAACTTAAATTTAAAATACTTACTGCGAATTAAAAAATGTTTTGTGAATTAAAAATGCTTTGCAATTTGGAAATGGTATTGCTTTTTAAAATTTCAGGAATTAAAAAGGATTTTGAAAATATAATACTATTCATAAATTTGCAAATATTCCTGAATTAAAAAAATATCCATGAATCGAAAATAATTAAAAATGAAAACAAGCAAATAATAATAATTGAAAGGAACATGAGAAATCCGGTAGAGTAAACGTTGAGAAACGAGATGGGACATTCCTAGAATAGTGTGAAAGGTCCCAAACCGCCTCCAAATTGCATGAATATTTTCAAAGTATGTGAACATTAAAAAAATCAACGTCCATGAAAATTTTAAAACATGGACGCATTTTTGAAATACATAATCATTTTCTAAACATTATAAAAAATGGTTTCACATTGAAAAAATTCTTCCAAATATGGTTTACATAAATCGGTAGGACAGAAATACTTGAGGAATCAAATTTTGTGAATCAAACAACCTCCATAAAAGAATTCATTATTTTTCAAGTCTTGTGAAAATCCCATGCAAGTGATTTAAACCAAAGAAGCCCCGGCCCCATGGTTTATGTCTATGAACAGTAGGACCTAGATCGTAAGTCCTACATTCTCTCTCTCCTCTATGTTTTGGTCCCTTAAACATATATATTGTAATGTACTCTTGGGAGTATGTAGTCTCACTCCTCATATACCTATACATAGATAAAATGTCTAGGAAACCAGGATCGTCAACATTGGATCAAATCTTGATCATCCAGTTGATACCGGTTAGTCAGGCACGCGCGCATATGTTGGGGTGGGGTGGGGGGTTCTGTGGTGATCCCAACTTATAAGTCGTGATCATCGAATGCACGTGTACTGTCAAGACCCCGATCCTAAGTCATATGAATCCAGACTGTAACATATCACATCACTTCGCGGCCTCACGCACGGTAAGTTTCACGGCTGCAGCCTTACCTTAGCCGGGACCGTTTGCGTCTTTTGGCTCACGTATGTGAACATGTCGCTGGCAATCAAACGACAGAGAACCCGGGCCGACATGACTAGTCATAGAACCCAAGTGGCACATCCGTACGGAAACAGGCATACGTAACCCAGCAATGCAAGTGTCGGCCTCAAGCGTGTATAGACGAGTCATAGCAAGCTATAAGGACTCCATTACGCCGTGAGACATAAATGTCATCACTGCACGTAGACGAGTCGTAGCAGGCTACAGGGACTCCATTACACTGCGAGACATTTCCCTGAAGGGACAGACACAGCAGCGAAGAAGGATACCTGTCGGTCAATCAATGTGTCCGGAGCAGTAGCAAGCTATCATGGCTCGGTGGAAGCACAAAGAGGCAGTTTCCCGTAAAGAGTACTACTAAAGGCACACAACTAGGTGTCGGATCCCATACATACCGTTGCACGTCACACATATGCACGACATGTCCGATATGCATAGATACAACCATGACATCACAACATAACCATACAACAACTTTTATTTAAGAGGCTCAGACGAGCCTTGCATAATATGTTCTTATAGATAGGGGTCACATGACCCGACACTCAAGGCCTACAAACAAGTACTTACAAACCAAGCGGAAGCATAAAGTTGTCCGAGAACAGACAGATGAGAGGGTAAAGGCACATGGCCTGACTATCTACAGCCCGCCACAGGCATAAGGTCGTAGCTGGGACACCAGCTATTCGGCATCGTCGACATCTAGGAAGAACCCACCCGATGGGTCCTGGGTCTCATCTGCAACATTAATTAAGCAAACATGAGTACAAACATACTCAGCAAGTCTTTAAAGCAGACCTAGACTATTCATGCTCATGTATCAACAAGGGGGTGGTGGAGTTTACGCAGCAATGACAGCTTTGACTCATGGCTACCCTACACTACCCAATTTTAACTCTTTGTTTAAATTTTAGATATCGCACACGAGTCCACTAACTCCATGACAATACACCACCATGGATTCATTTCCCTCTCCTGGGAGAGTGCCATCCACGATACTTACACTTGTCTTGATATTTTTATGAGTATCCATTTGATTATCTATGAACAGCATAAGTTTTCCAAGTAGTCCATATCCGAGGACGCGGCTATTCAAATAGTTCCATACCCTGCAGGGGTGTACTTCTTCACACACACGCTCTCGCCACTTATCGTTGTGTGCTCATAAAACCAGGAACCTCGGCAACCTTCAAGCAGAAACCTAGTCACGGAGTCAGCCACGACCGTCAATTACATAAGACCTCTAGTCCAGGCTATCGCCTATTTGAGACTGAACCCGCACGGAAGTCCGGCCGAAGTTTCCATTACGGCCCCAAACGATGTGTGCAGGGTTCCCAAGCCCACCATTCGAGTGACCCTTGGTACACCGTGCCACTGCCTACCGCGTCGTAACCCACCCCTAGGGTCAGCGCTATGCACGGCCTCCAACATGCTATAAACATCAGAAACTACTTGTAACTCCTGGACCAAGGACTAAGCGATTGATAAGTTGAGATGGTAATTTAAGTATCCCAATGTGTGGTAGTAACTAGTCTTGGATCACAAACATGGAGCTTAGTTCCTAAGAACGGTCCCAATGAGACAACCCGCTATGTACTCCTACATAGCCTCTCATCGCTACCTTTGCCAAATCGGGTTCATCATAAGCTTATCACATCGGAACAACAATGTTTCACTCTAGTTCATCACCCAGATATATCAGACCTGACACAACTCTAAGCATAGCAAGCATAGCAAGCAAAGTAAGCTAAGCACATCATGGCACAAGCATCTACCAGGTATGCTAGGTTGCAAGGTTTAGCTATTTACAGTGACAATGACAGGTCATGCATAAGAATAAGTTCATCTATCGTGTATGACAGGCAAGTGAATGTTTGTCCTAATGCAATAAACAAGAGCATGAGCGAGAGAGTGGGATGTTATCGGAATGATCAAAGGGGGGTTGCTTGCCTTGCTGGGTAGCGGGAAGGTTCTCTCCTTCGTTGGAATACTCGGGGTATCCTCAAAAGCAGGGCCTACCACAATGCAGATAAATAGCATTCAATACACGCAAGTGCAACAATATGATGCATGATCATGACATGGTAGCATGTATGGATGAGCTAGTGCAATTAGTGTCCAAGTTAATTTGAATGGAGTTTGAATATAGGTTCAGAATGGTTCTTCATTTCAAATTCCATATACTAATCTGTTAGCAAATGTCAATGTTCTTCTACATAGGTTGCTCTAACATGCATGATAATAGCACCATTGGATTCATTGGATTTTTCTCATAATTTTCATATATATATATATATTATTTTCATCTGATTTACAGATTAGTTTATATGAATTTTTAAAGTTTGAAATAATTTGTGGAATTATTTTCAAACTGGAAAAGGGATTAATGGCGTTAGCCTGACGTGAGTTGGTCGGCTGACCAGGCCAGGTCAAACTTGACGTGTGGGGCCCGCACGTCAGTGACACAGGCTTAATTCCCGCGCTGACCAGGGTTTAACCCGCATTTGGGGCCCACTGGTCAGCGGCTGGAGCCTAATTAATTAGGGGGATTAGCCCGTGATGGTCAGCCACGTCAGCGCCCACCGGAGCGGGGTCGGTGGCGACCCGCCGGAGTTGCGCCTCCGGCGACCATTTGGCGCACAGAGGGCACTAGGAGGTAGCCCGTGCACACGCGCGTCTAGCAGGGTTGCAGAGGGGGCTTGGAGTCGCCGGAGATGACGACCACGTCGAGCTTGGCGGCGGCGACAGCTCGGGCAGGAACGACTACTGCGCTACAGGCCACGGGAGGAGGAGCTGAGGGCGGCTACGAGCTCCTAGAGGCGCTACGAGCACGAGCCCATGGCCAGGAGCGAGCTTTGGCCGCTGTGGCCATGACTACGCCGTGGCCGGCGGCGAGCTCCGCACGGCTCTGGCTACCGGCGAGGCTAGAGAAGGGGAACGGTGTCAGGACTAGGGGAAACGGTCTGGGGCCTCACCGGAGGGGCTTCTGGCACTGTAGCGTGGTCGGGGATGCAGGAAGGGCGGCGAATCGCCGACATCTTCAGTCTAGCGAGAGGGGGAGCAGAGGAGAGGGAGAGGGGGAAATGGTGAGGGGGAAACGGCTCGGCGGCGGCTGAGCCTATCCTCTCGCCAGCGTGACGAGGAGGCGGCCAGGCAGGCAAGGAAGAGGTGGCCAGCGCGTGGCCATCGCCGGCTGCGGGGGCAGCACGCAGCTGCTTCTCCTCCTGGCAAAAGGAAGAAGACACTGCTCCCCCTGTGGGCTGGGCCTCTTCTTCAGGTAAGCCTAGGTGGGCTTTCTTCCCCTTTTTTTATTTCAATTCTTTTCTAACTTCTGACATTTGTTTTATTTTAATTTCAGGCACATATGCTATTTTAAAATATCCCAAATATTTTATATATTGAAGTTTGAATATTTCAAACTTATCCAAAAAGTTTCAGGATATTTTGAAAACTAAACTAATGATAATGCTTTATTTGATATTTTCAGTAGCTTTATCATTTATTTTTAAATTGCTTTAGTTGTTCAAATATTTAAAATGACCCCTGTTATAACCATGTCCATATTTATCTGACATAGGGAACATTTTTAAAGGGCATTTTGGATTTGTTTAATTTTCACCAACTTTGAATTATTTTGATTCAATGTGAGCTTGGGGTTTCTTTTAGTCCCCATTTCATGTTGATGCAAAATTGAAACATGATGCAACACCCATGCTGTCCTATGACATCTAGCTAGGGATGTGACAACTCATACCCACTCAAAAAAATCTCGTCCCGAGATTTTGAAGTCGTCGGGAAGAGTGCGGGGTACTCTAGTCGAAGACGATCTTCTTTTTCCCATGTGGCCTCCTTTTCAGAATGGTGTGACCACTAAACCTTGAGAAACTTGATGTTCCGACGCCGAGTGGTACGCTCAGCTTGATCAAGAATATGAACAGGGTATTCTCGATATGTAAGGTTATCTTGGAGATCAAGCGCTTCGTGGTCTACCTCACGGACAGGGTCCGAGAAGCAACGCCTGAGTTGTGAGACGTGGAAGATATCATGAATCTTGGAAAGATGCGGCGGTAGTTCCAATTGGTAGGCAACCTCTCCTTGTTTAGCAAGAATGCGAAAGGGTCCAATGTAACGAGGAGCCAACTTGCCCTTGATACCGAATCGATGGGTACCCTTTAGAGGTGTAACCCGAAGGTAAGCCTTCTCGTCAACTTCATAGGTCACAGCCTTATGATGGCGATCATATTGGCTCTTTTGACGAGATTGGGCTGTTTTCATCCTTTCACAAATAATGCGAACTTGCTCCTTTGCATCCTGGATCATATCCGGGCCAAAGAGTTGCCTCTCTCCAGTTTCTGACCAGTTAAGAGGTGTTCGACACCTTCGTCCATAGAGAACTTCAAAAGGGGCTTTGCCCAGGCTTGATTGATAACTATTGTTATAAGCAAATTCAGCAAATGGAAGACATTTCTCCCAGTTCATACCGAAAGATATAACACAAGCTCGGAGCATGTCTTCGAGGAGTTGATTGACTCGCTCAACTTGACCACTTGATTGCGGGTGGAAAGCAGTGCTAAGGGATAGATGAGTCCCCGTAGCGGTTTGAAAACTTTCCCAAAATCGGGAAGTAAAGATACTTCCATGGTCCGAGTCAATATCCAAAGGAACACCATGAAGAGAAACTATTTGATAGACATATAACTCTGCTAGCTGGCTAGCAGTTATACTCTCCCGAACAGGAAGAAAATGAGCCACTTTGGAAAGGCGGTCGATGACCACAAAGATAGCATTATTCCCTCTCTTAGTCCTGGGAAATCCGGTAATGAAATCCATACCGACCTTATCCCATTTCCATTCAGGAATAGCTAAAGGTTGAAGGTTGCCAGCAGGCCTTTGATGTTCTGCTTTCACGCGACGACAAACGTTGCAATTAGCAACGAACAGGGCAATTTCTCTCTTCATCCTAGTCCACCAGAACCTCTGGCGTAGGTCCTGATACATCTTGGTACTACCCAGATGAATTGTGAGAGGAGAATCATGAGGCTCCTTAAAGATCAGTTGTCTTACGTGTGCTCTTGGGAACCACCAACCGGTTCTGGAAGAACACAACACCTTCATCGTCCTTGGAGAATTCTTTAGTGTTTCCGCTAGCAATATTCTCCTTGATCCGGGATATACCTTTATCATATTTCTGGACAGCTACTATTTGATCCTTAAGATTAGGTTTCGCCACCAAGTTGGATAGGAATCCTTGGGGAACCATGTGGAGGTTTAACTTCCAAAATTCCTCATGGAGAAGTGGTTGACCTTGTTGTAACATCAGCTTGTTACAATAAGACTTACGACTTAGTGCATCAGCCATGATATTGGCTTTCCCTGGGGTGTAAGTTATCCCTAAGTCATAATATGTAATCGACTCAACCCACCATCTTTGCCTGAGATTCAAATCCGGCTGGGTGAAAATATATTTTAGATTTTGGTGATCGGTGTAAATTTCGCAACGACTACCTAGAAGGTAATGTCGCCAGGTTTTCAGTGCATGGACCACAGCTGCAAGCTCAAGATCATGTGTTGGATAATTATCCTCATGTGGACGCAACTGTCGAGATTCGTATGCAATCACATGATGATCTTGCATGAGAATGCAACCTAATCCTTGTCGCGAGGAATCGCAATAGATAACAAAGTCCTTAGAGAAGTCTGGTGGCACCAGAACGGGAGCAGAGGTCAGTCGTCTTTTCAACTCCTGAAAACTGTGCCCACATTGTGGAGTCCACTCGAACTTTTTATCTTTCTTGAGGAGTTCAGTCACAGATTTTGCAACCTTGGAGAAATTCTCGACAAAGCGGCGACAATAGCTCGCTAAGCCAAGGAAACTCCGAACTTGCTTAACGGATTCAGTTGAGTCCAATCAAGGACAGCCTGAACTCTCTCGGGATTGACAGCAATACTTTTACCAGAGATCATGTGGCCTAGATAGGTCACTTCTAGCAACCAAAATTCACACTTGGAGAATTTGGCATACAGACGGTGCTCTCAAAGTTTCATCAATACCATCCTTAGATTCTCAGCATGTTCTTGTTCGTTCTTCAAGTAGATGAGTATATCATCGAGGTAAACCACGACAAATTTATCCAAATACTCCGTGAAGATCGAATTCATCAAGCGAGAGAAGGTGGCTGGGGCATTGGTTAAACCGAAGGACATGACAGTGTACTCGTATTGTCCATAACGAGTAACAAAAGCCGTTTTTGGAATGTCCCCGTTTCTAATTCTGATTTGATGGTATCCCAACCTCAAATCCATTTTGGAAAAGACAGAGGATCCAGCGAGTTGATCATACAAATCGTCGGTCCTAGGGAGCAGATACTTGTTCTTAATGGTGACCAGATTCACTGGCCGATAATCCACAACCATCCGATCCGATCCATCCTTCTTCTTGACGAAGAGAACGGGACAAGCCCAAGGAGAAGAACTAGGACGGATGAAACCTTTCTTCAAAGCCTCATCGAGTTGAATCTTAAGCTCGGCTAGTTCTAAGGGTGCCATCTTATAGGGTCGTCTGGTTATTGGGACAGTCCCTGGAATGAGCTCTATCACAAACTCAACATCTCTGACAGGAGGAATTCCTGGCAGTTCTTCTGGAAAGACATCCGGAAAGTCACGGACTACCGGAATATCTTCTAACTTTGGAAGAGGGCTAGCATTGAGGGAATAGAGTTGGCGCTTGGCTGCTCGAGTGGAGACATTAACTATCTCACTCGATGGATGTGTAAGTTGAACATTCCTAGTATGAGTATCAATCTTAGCATAGTGGGCTTTCATCCAATCCATGCCTAAGATGATGCTGATGTCCGAAGACTTGAGGGCTATCAAAGATGCTAGGAAGACTAACCTATCCACCAGAATCTCATTATAATGGCTCACTCTAGAAGTTTGCCACTTTGAACGAGGAGTCTGAACTACTAAAGGAGTAGGCATATCACAAAAAGACATGTTATGCAACTGTGCATAACTTTCTGAGATGAAAGAATGAGATGCCCCAGTATCAAATAGAACAGATGCTGGATGACTATTGACAAGGAGCATACATAGGATAACATCAAGATCCTCAATGGCTTCCTCAGCAGATACATAATTCACTCGTCCACAAGCAGGAGCTGGCTTCACATAGAAGGTTTTTCCCGGCTTCCCACGTCCAGCCGGCTTAGCATTAGCCTGAGGACAATCACGAGAGTAGTGTCCTGGTTCTCCACATTTATAGCAGACCACGGTGGCACGGGGAGCAACATTGGCAGGCAGACCTCCAAATGGCTTGGCTGGAGGGTTGGGCCGAGCTGAACGAGGCACCTGGAAGGATGGCCTCGCGGTGTATCTTGGCAGCAGAGCTGCATTGGGCACCCAGACCCGGCGTTTGTTAGAGCCCGAGCCAGATGCAGGGCTGAAGTCACGGTTGTGCTTTCTCGTGGCCTCATAGTCAGTCTGTCCAGTCTCGGCATTGATAGCCTTATTGACGAGAGCCTGGAAGGTTGTGCACTCATGCACGCGTAGTTCTCGACGGAGCTCAGGATTAAGTCCCTTGCGGAACCTAGCCTGCTTCTTAGCATCAGTTGAAACTTCCTCCGGAGCATAGCGAGCAAGATTGCCGAACTCACGGCTATAAGCATCCACTGGCAGTCTACCCTGGGTGAAAGCATGGAATTCCTCTCTCTTGTGATCCATCAGCCCTTCCGGGATGTGATGGGTACGAAATGCTACACTGAATTCTGCCCAAGTTGGTGCAGGGCCTGCGGGACGCATGGCTTCATAATTTTCCCACCATAGATTGGCGGGTCCTTCCAGGAAGTAGGTTGCAAAGGTCACCTTGTTGGCCTCAGACACATTGGCAGCCTGGATCTTACGGAACATGCTAGTCAGCCAGTCACCCGCATCGAGTGGGTCGACCGAATGATGATACTTAGGTGGGCACAGCCTGACGAAATCACCGAGTGACACGCCATCAGTGAGATCATTGCGGGAAGCATGCGCTGTGTTCTGCTCAATTCATTCCAGCAGCCTGTTGGTCTCTCTCTTGTTCCTTCCGGCTTCAAGCATCACTTCTGCCAAAGAATGAGCATGTGGCAGATCCTCTTGCCTTGGCTGGCTTCCCTCGCCCTGCTCGGGGGCAGGCATGGGGTTATTCCTAGTTGCCACCATCCTGGGAAAACAAACCCATAGCTTAAACATAGAGGATATCAACTCTAAGACATGAGAGAAAGAATGTACTGGACAACATGGCATGTAGTGTAAACATCCAACAACATGGAACATCAACTACCCTATGAACACCATGATTCATACACACCATGACATAGTTCAGTACAAGCCCAAGCTGAAAACAAACTACAGAGAGATGACACAACTCATTGGAGGCATTACAAGCTTCCTATACATTATCTATCTACACCTCTGGAACTCAACTCTCAACCTTGGTCATATCCCACAAGACACGCAGGACTGTGGCACTACGACTACTAACATACTAGTACTAACATCCACGTACTCAAGCATCACCGTAGAATGCCTCATACAGGTTACCCCCGTGACCCGGAAGCTGAACCTGAGGATCTGGAAACACTCTAGCCTATGATCCCTGGGAACCGTAAGGACATGGATGTGGCCTTGGTCCCCTTGCTAGCGGCAACAGCGGTCCTCGAAGAGGGGTGATGCCTCCAACATTGGGCCAGTCTATGCGTGCTGGCAGATGAGTCCGTGATGGGTTCAGCATCTCCAAATCTCCATAGCCTGTCTGCACGACAGGTGCCAACTGCGTCAGGGCTGTCCAAAGACGTGCACGGGTAGCATAAAGCTCCGTGCGAAGGGCACGTGCATCACGATCCCTGTTCTCCAATATCTGAGTGGTCACCTGCAGCCTAGGGTCCTCATGGGAATGATCACAGTAGGATGCGCTAAGATAACCATCCTCTCCTCCCATGGAAGCAGGAACATAACAGAACTCTATGTTCTAAAGCAGACCATGGTGAAACCTCATGATAGTCAACATGGTGTAGGCGGCCTCCTGAACTACCATATCTATGGTGACACCTAGTCCATAAGTCCAGTGAAGCGCCTTTGTAGCTCTAGGATATGAAGGATATATCTTAACATTTCACAGATATTGACTCTGGTTGAAATCTCAATATTATTCCTCCACTGTGTACTCTAGGTACCAACGGTAGCCAGCCACCATCATAACTCTAACCAACATGGCCGTGTGACCTGCTACATCGATGCACCTGGTCAAACGGACCACTTGATGGGAAGGACGAGAGGGCATCTGAAACAGAGAATGATGCACAGACATTAGAGACTCTAGCAGAAATTGGATAGCATAACGGCTATAATTGCTCAAAAAGGATTTTGAAACAACTGCAAAAGATTGGAAAAGCATAACCACTCGACTTTCTAGACTCAAATGTCTTCTCCATATGTTTGTCACACCAATAATACTTGAGTACCGATATTCTCTTGCAAACAAGCTAGCTATTAGTCCATGGTTGGTAAGTCGTCATCCTAAGCAATAGATGAGAAGCCTAGTTCTTATCCCCGTAGGAAAGATGAGAAAGACTCAGAATAGAATAACTTGGATAGAGGAGTAAAAAGAGCCTTACGTTCCCTTCCACAATCAATTCCCCTACTTTTCTACAGTGTTTCTAGACTCAACTTCAACCGGTTTGGCTTGGTAGTCCTACAGTCAGTCAGGTTGTGATACCAACGCTATTGGGACCCCGATCCTATGTCATATGAATCTAGACTGTAACATATCACATCACTTTGCGGCCTCATACACGGTAAGTTCCACGTCTGCAACCTTACCTTAGCTGGGACCGTTTGCGTCTTTTGGCTCACGTATGTGAACATGTCGCTGGCAATCAAACGACAGAGAACCCGAGCCGACATGACTAGTCATAGAACCCAAGTGGCACATCCATACGGAAATAGGCATACGTAACCCAGCAATGTAGGTGTCGGCCTCAAGCGTGTGTAGACGAGTCATAGCAAGCTACAAGGACTATATTACGCCGTGATACATAAATTCCATCACTGCATGTAGACGAGTCGTAGCAGGCTACAGGGACTCCATTACACTGCGAGACATTTCCCCGAAGGGACAGACACAGCAGCAAAGAAGGATACATGCCGGTCAATCAAAGTGTCCGGAGCAGTAGCAAGCTACCATGGCTTGGTGGAAGCACAAAGAGGCAGTTTCCCGTAAAGAGTACTACTAAAGGCACACAACTAGGTGTCGGATCCCATACATACTGTTGCACGTCACACGTACGCACGACATGCCCAATATGCATAGATACAACCATGGCATCACAACATAACCATACAACAACTTTTATTTAAGAGGCTCAGACGAGCCTTGCACAATATGTTCTTATAGATAGGGGTCACATGACCCGACACTCAAGTCATACAAACAAGTTCTTACAAACCAAGCGGAAGCATAAAGTTGTCTGAGTACAGACAGATGAAAGGGTAAAAAGGCACATGGCCTGACTATCTACAGCCCTCCACACGCATAAGGTCGTAGCTAGGACACCAGCTATTCGGCATCATCGACATCTAGGAAGAACCCACTCGATGGGTCCTGGATCTCATCTACAACATTAATTAAGCAAACATGAGTACAAACGTACTCAGCAAGTCTTTAAAGCAGACCTAGACTATTCATGTTCATGTATCAACAAGGGGGGTGGTGGAGTTTATGCAGCAATGCCAGCTTTGACTCATGGCTACCCTACACTACCCAATTTTAACTCTTTGTTTAAATTTTAGATATCGCACACGAGTCCACTAACTCCATGACAATATACCACCATGGATTCACTTCCCTCTCCTGGGAGAGTGCCATCCACGATACTCACACTTATCTTGATATTTTTATGAGTGTCCATTTGATTATCTATGAACAGCATAAGTTTTCCAAGTAGTCCATATCCGAGGACGCGGCTATTCGAATAGTTACATACCCTGCAGGGCTGTACTTCTTCACACATGCTCTCGCCACTTATCGCTGTGTGCTCATAAAACTAGGCACCTCAGCAACCTTCAAGCGGAAGCCCAGCAAGGGAGTCGGCCACGACCGTCAATCACATAAGACCTCTAGTCAAGGCTATCGCCTATTTGACACTGAACCCGCACGGAAGTCCGGCCGAAGTTTCCTCTACGGCCCCAAACGATGTGCGCAGGGTTCCCAAGCCCACCATTCGGATGACCCTTGGCACACCGTGCCACTGCCTACCGCGTTGTAACCCACTCCTAGGGTCAGCGCTATGCACGGCCTCCAGCATGCTATAAACACCAGAAACTACTTGCAACTCCTGGACCAAGGACTAAGCGATTGATAAGTCGAGAGGGTCAATTAAGTATCCCAACATGTGGTAGTAACTAGTCTTGGATCACAAACACGGAACTTGGTTCCTAAGAATGGTCCCAATGAGACAAGCCGCTATGTACTCCTACATAGCCTCTCATTGCTACCTTTACCAAATCGGGTTCATCATAAGCTTATCACATCGGAACAACAATGTTTCACTCTAGTTCATCACCCAGATGAATCAGACCTGACACAACTCTAAGCATAGAAATCAAAGCAGGCAAAGTAAGCTAAGCACATCATGGCACAAGCATCTACCAGGTATGCTAGGTTGCAAGGTTTATCTATTTACTGTGACAATGACAGGTCATGCATAAGAATATGTTCATCTACCGTGTATGACAGGCAAGTGAACATTTGTCCTAATGCAATAAACAAGAGCAGGAGCGAGAGAGTGGGATGTTATCGAAATGATCAAAGGGGTTGCTTGCCTTGCTGGGTAGCAGGAAGGTTCTCTCCTTCGTTGGAAAACTCAGGGGTATCCTCAGAAGCAAGGCCTACCGCAATGCAGATAAATAGCATTCAATACACGCAAGTGCAAGAATATTATGCATGATCATGACATGGTAGCATGTATGGATGAGCTAGTGCAACTAGTGTCCAAGTTAATTTGAAGGGAGTTTGAATATAGGTTCAAAATTGTTCTTCATTTCAAATTCCATATACTAACCTATTAGCAAATGTCAATGTTCTTCTACATAGGTTGCTCTAACATGCATGATAATAGCACCATTTGATTCACTGGATTTTTCTGATAAATTTTCATATATAAATTATTTTCATCTGATTTACAGATTAATTTATATGAATTTTTAAAGTTTTAAATAATTTCTGGAATTATTTTTAAACTGGAAAAGGGCTTAATGGTGTCAGCCTGACGTCACTGTGACGTCAGCTAGTCAGCTGACCATGCCAGGTCAAACCTGACGTGCGGAGCCCGCACGTTAGTGACACAGGCTTAATTCCTGCGCTGACCAGGGTTTGACCCGCATTTGGGGCCCACTGGTGAGCGGCAGGAGCATAATTAATCAGGGGGATTAGCCCCTGATGGTCGCCCACGTCAGCGCCCATCGGAGCAGGGCCGGCGGCGACCAAAAATACGACGGCGACCCGCCGGAGTTGCGCCTCCGGCGACCATTTGGCGCGTGGAAGGAACTGGGAGGTAGCCCGTGCACGCGCGCGTCTCGTTGGGCCGCAGAGGGGACTCGGGGTCGCCGGAGATGACGACCACGTCGAGCTTGGCAGCGGCGACGGCTCGGGCAAGAATGGCTACTACGCTACAGGCCGCGGGAGGACGAGCTGAGGGCAGCTACGAGCTCCTGGAGGTGCTACGAGCACGAGCCCGTGGCCAGGAGCGAGCTTTGGGCCCTGTGGCCACGGCTATGCCATGGCCGGTGGCGAGCTCTGCTCGGCTCTGGCTACCGACGGGGCTAGAGAAGGGGAACATCATCGGGACTAGGGGAAACGGTCCGGGGCCTCACCGGAGGGGCTTCTGGCACCGTATTATGGTCGGTGATGCAGGGAGGGCGGCGAATCACCGGCGTCTTCAGTCTGGCAAGAGGGGGAGCAAAGGAGAGGGAGAGAGGGAAATGGCGAGGGGGAAATGGCTCGAGGCGGCTGAGCCTATCCTCTCGCCAGCGCGACGAGGAGGCGGCCAGGCAGGCAAGGAGGAGGTGGCCAGCGCGTGGCCACCACCAGCTGCGGGGGCAGCACGCAGCTCCTTCTCCTCCTGGTAGGAGGAAGAAGACGCTGCTGCCCCTGCGGGCTGGGCCTCTTCTCTAGGTAAGCCCAGGTGGGCTTTCTTCCCCCTTTTTTTTATTTCAATTCTTTTCTAAGTTCTGACATTTGTTTTATTTTAATTTGAGGCACATATGCTATTTTAAAATATCCCAAATATTTTATATATTGAAGTTTGAATATTTCAAACTTATCCAAAAAAATTCAGGATATTTTGAAAACTAAGCTAATGATAATGCTTTATTTGATATTTTCAGTAGCTTTATCGTTTATTTTTAAATTGCTTCAGTTGTTCAAATATTTAAAATGACCCCTGTTATAACCATGTCCATATTTATCTGACATAGGGAACATTTTTGAAGGGCATTTTGGATTTGTTGAATTTTCACCAACTTTGAATTATTTTGATTCAATGTGAGCTTGGGGTTTCTTTTAGTCCCCATTTCATGTTGATGCAAAATTGAAACATGATGCAACACCGATGCTGTCCTATGACATCTAGCTAGGGATGTGACATGTACAGTGATCCCAAAGATCAATGCTCACTGAACACACAGAAGCTGAATAACAAGAGTCTTACATCCTTACATACCGTCTTACACAAATAAAGACCATCGAGGTCAAGTCTTACATAGGTAGGGCCACAAGGGACAAACACTTAAACATAACAAGCAGCGGAAATCTTGGTCGAAAGCGTGAACTCATGCCATCTGCCTTAAACCTACAGGCATTTTGACTGGGAAGCGTCCTAGATTGCATGTTCGTCACCAACGAAGTCTTCACCATATTTCTGCTCTTCCATGCCTGGCCAATGAAATAACAAGTGGCAAGTTGATGAGTACTTTAAATCTACTAGCAAGCAACCCATGTTGGAACAAGGCAATAACAGTGCATGATATAACACAAAGTAGGTATTTTGTAGAAAGCTAGTTTTTAATGCAATGACATGATCAAGTAACTATGTAAGAATGCATCAACAATTGGCTGATATCCATATGAACAAGTTACAAATATCATCATAAACAGTGGGTTGAACATCTCATGTTCAGTCATGATCATGCCAAGTCATCTGACTTATCTCAAGTATCATCTCTGTGTCATACATACACACACCAAGTTTAGTAAACATTTGGATGTACCACAAGAGCGGTTAGCCAACTGTCTTTGACTGTGGACACGGCTATTCGAATAGTTTAACACTATGCAGAGGTTACACACTTTACCCATGAGACTCGGGGAACTTCCGTGTCAACCATGACTTGCGGTATTTAACAAACCCGAGGTAAGCATTATCTTTCCCCTAGCGATACTAAACAAAGAGTCCACTCGATTGGTACCTATCCCACATGATGTACATCACAGTAGCATCCATGAAGGGACCAACGGTGTGCCCGGTGCCTATGAAGACAGCGCATGATCGTCCATACTGGCATGACCCCGTATCGAGAGTGACCATGCCACTCCCGCCACTAGTAATGTGGGCTCCATGCTAGTACACACCAAAGTAATCAACAAAGCCCCGTCCCATAAGGGGTATGGTGGTTGTACATGTAAGGTTGGAGTAACTGTCGCAACTTACACCAATCCGTTTTCGAAAACCACACACTCACTTGCTCCGGTACACCACTTCTTCCTCAAGTGGTTACCCAACTCAACATCATCTCCCTCGGGTATTAGTGGCACCCTACGGGGTTTTCAAAAATTCTTTGAAATCATTTCTTTGTTTCCATCACCATGCATCAACCCGATCCCACTTGTGTAGCATCTACTAGCAACCTAACTACTCCCACCCGCATAACCCTCATAAGGACGTAGGGTCTTACATGATGCAAGTATCAATGGTAAAAGTAACGGAGGCATCCCACCGAAGTGGTCACCATATCACATGATCAACAACAAGGAATAAGGTGCTATATGGCATGCATGAAAATGGTTTCTTAACATGGTCAAAGGGTTGCTTGCCTGGCTCAACAAAGTCTTCAGGGTCTTCAAAGTCTTCGGGTCCCACTCCCTCGTCAACAATGCAATCTATCTTCATGATAAATAATGATAATAATAAGTATCACACAAAAACAGAGCAGAAGAATCTACTACTAAAATGCTACCCTACTCTGATAAATGCTGAAAACTATTCTAAGAATATTTGTCTAAGCTTTTGGGGTGAAAAAGGTTGTCAAAATTATTTTTAACAATAAAAATGCCAAAAGGGGGTTTTAAAATAAAATAGTACATAAAATATTTTCAAAATAGTCCACAAATGGCACTATAAATTATACACAATGTTTCAAGATTTATGGTGGAAAAATATTGGGAAAAGGGTTTTTACTTGGAGTGTGGGATTTTTGCAAAACCCCATAGAAAAGGAAAAAGAAAAATGAAAAAGCCTCTGTGCCCGGGGCTAGAGGCAGCCAGCAGTTGGGCCGGCCCAGCTGGCCAGCCAGCCAGCCGTGCACGTAGACAGGTTCAAACCTGGCATGCGGGCCCCGGCTGTCGACGACAGCGAGAGGAGAGAGGAAGGCGAGATAGAGGCCAACACATGGGGGCCACTTGTCGGGTTCATGTCCCTCCTCTGTACAGAGGGTGGCGGTGCTCACCGGCAACGTCTCTGTTGATGGCCGGGGCTGGCGAGCATAGGAATGGGCGCAGGGGCTCGTCGCCTCTTGGGTGGTGGAGGAGATGGTCGGCGGGGAGGTCTAGGTCGCCGGCGACGAGGCTTTGCGGCGGAGGCGCTTCGGGAGGTGGTCACTGCAGACGCTTCCAACCGCAAATCGACCAGGGAGGAAGGGAAACGAGGCAGGGGCCCTCTATGGTCTCAAAGGAGGAGGGAAGAAGGCCAGAGTGGGCCGGTATCCCGAGATCAATGAAGAGCCCGACGCGGCGGCGCCTCGGTTGATCCCGAGCACTGGGGCTCCCAGTGATTGCTTGGGTGGTTCAGGGGGTCGTTTGAGAGTAGGAGGGGGTTCCAGAGGGAGAAGGGAGCTCGGGGGAGGCCTTAAATAGGCGGCCCGCGGTCCATCAAGCTCGGGTGTGCCGGCGAGCTCGTGGCCGAGGCCAGAGGCCACGGGGGGAGGAGCTGGTGTGCCTACGGTCCTCCTGGGACTCGTCCATGACCAGGGGAAGAGAGAGAAGAGAGGAGAGAGTGCGCGCGTGTGAGGCTCGGGGTTGGCCAAGTCGGGCGACGCTCGGCACACGCGAGAGGAGGGAGAAGGAGGAGGAGAGAGAAGTGGGCCGATAGGGCTAGCATGTCCTGAACGTCGAAGGGCCAAATGGAAAGAGGGGGAGGCCCCAGGCCGCCGGGGCCATGTAGTGAGCGGCAACTACAGTGCGGTCTTGCACTGTAGCACGCTCCAGAGCACGCGTATGGCATGCCAACAGTGTCCTGGGCGCGGCCAACCCTCTCTAGTGGGTCCAGGAGGAGTATACTATGAGAAAAAGGCATAGGATGCTCTGGGGAGTAGCTTAGAATAAGAGGGAAGGGGAGAGATAAGGAGATTCTTGCTGTCTAGGGGGTAAAAGTGGGGTTTTACCCCATTTAACCATTGAGACTTGGTGATAGAAAGTGACTGGTGGTGAAGTGCAATGCTGGCAAGTTGTGGTAAAAAATTGGAGGAGAGGAGAATAGCAGAAGGGGGGCAAATAAGGATTTTACCACTAGGGAAAAAATTGTTTGATGATGGTTTGGCTAAGCAAATGGAGTTTTATTGCCATGAGTTTTAACAAGGTCAAATGGTGGTTGGAAATTGGGTTGACCACCAAGTTTGAGCTTGATTGAAGAAAGTTCACAATGTAACTTTGTGAAACCCTAGAAATCAACAGAATCAGATTCATGTAGCTCTAGGTATGCATTTCCATTATCCTTGATGCACCACTTGGTGTGGTATCCTTATTTGGGTAATGGAACATGCCCACAAAGTTTCGGGACAAGGAAAGAAAATTCAAAATGTAAAGTTGTTCAAATTTGAATCTGGACAGGAATGGTTTTTGAATATTTTGATGAGGCAATTCATCTAAGATTGAGATGAAACTTTGCAAGATCATCACCTATGACAATTGTGTCTTGCTGGAATTTTTTTGGAACTTATTGAGAATATTTATTATAGAAATATTTCAAAAGCTTGATTTGGACAGAAAGGGTTCTAAGGGGTTTTGCCCATGATTTTGAACATGACCATGTGTTCAAACTCATATATATGGAACATATATGTCCACTGAGTTTCGCTAAGTTTTCTCAAATATTTTCAAAGCATTAAAATAATTTTTCCCTATGAAAAACCATTTCTAGACTTAAGGAAAATCCTTGAAATAAAATAGTAAAATAATCTTTAAAATTAATATTTGGTGGTTTTGGGGAGTCATATGTATAGTAGGTTTCAAATAAAGCTTTTGGGGGAAAATGATCCACCCAATTTGAGGATGTGTAGTGCAAACCTCAACTCAGGGGTTTTTGAAAACCTAATTTGAATAAATCCTTTTTGGTCAAAATAATATTTGATTAAAATAGTTTTGGGCACTATTCACACGGCATGATCATTGGGAAAGAAGTTTGGATCAAGGGAGATGAATATGGAGAGGACTAGAACCTAAGAGTGCCAAACATAGTCAACCAAACAATCAATCAAGCAACAGTTCAAACAAGCATGCACACAAAAGTTTTAATTGGTTCCAATTTTTTATAAATCCAAGCGTAGCAAGGTGATACAAACACAGGGTGTGACAGACCTACCCCATACAAGAGTCTCATCCCCGAGATTCCTAGGCTAAGCGCTAAAGAGATAAGGGAACTCAAATCTAAGATAATCTTCACGCTCCCAGGTTGCTTCAGCTTCAGTGTGGTTGCTCCATTGGACCTTGAAGTACTTGATGGTGCGGCTCCGGGTGCAATGCTCCACTTCATCCCGAATGCGAACTGTACTCTCATGATAGGTGAGGTCTGGCTGAAGGTCGATGGCTTGATGATCGATGTCCTTGTACAGGTCAGGGTGGTTGGGAACTTGGAGACACTTTCAAAGTTGTGACACGTGAAAGATGTTGTGCACATCTGACAGTTCGGAAGGTAACTCTAGCTAGTAGGCAACTTCTCCTTGTTTGTGAGTGATCTTTAAGGGACCGATGTATCTTGGTGCAAGCTTTCCCTTGACATGAAAACGGTTCGTCCCCTTGAGAGGCGTGACACGGAGGTAAACATGGTCTCCAAAACGGAAACTCATGTCCCCACGATGAGAGTCGGCGTAGCTCTTGTGCCTAGTCTTGGCGATCTCGAGACGCTCTCGGAAAAGTTGAACTTGTTGTTCTGCTTCGCGGAGGATGTTAGGTCCAAAGCCTAGTCCTTCTCTGGTTTCTGACCAGTTGAGGGGAGTACGGCACTTGCGTTCATACAACACCTCAAATGGTGCCATTTGAAGGCTCGACTGATAGTTGTTGTTATAGGAGAACTCGGTGAACGGTAGGCAATCTTCCCACTTGGTTCCATATGCGAAAACACAAGGACGGAGCATATCTTGGAGTATCTGATTTACTCATTCCGCCTGTCCATTGGTTTGGGGGTGAAAAGTAGTGTTGAAGGAGAGCTTGGTTCCCAAGGCTTTTTGGAATCTATTCCAAAACCTTGAGGTGAATTGGGTGCCTCGGTCTGACAAAATCTCCTTAGGAACTCCATGGAGGCTTACAATCCGGTTGATGTAGAGGTTGGCCAGTTGGTTCCCATTATAGGTGGTCTTGACAGGGATGAAGTGGGCTACCTTGGTCAGATGGTCGACAATGACCCAAATGGAATCATGTCGCTTGCTTTACCTTGGCAATCCGGTGATGAAGTCCATCCCTACTTTGTCCCACTTCCATTAAGGCACTTTGAGGGGTTGTAGTAGTCCAGCGGGTCGTTGATGCTCAGCTTTGACCCTCTAGCATATGTCACACTTGGCAATAAAGATGCCTATCTCTCGTTTCATGACATGCCACCAGAATCTTGTCTTGAGGTCTTGGTACATCTTGGTTCCTCCAGGATGGATGGAGTATGGAGTTTCATGAGCTTCTTGCAAAATCAAGTTCTTGAGCTCCTCTTTGTTAGGTACGCGGATGCGATTCCTGAACCATACAACTCCTTGTTCATCCTTCGAGAATCCTGGTGTCTTGCCTGCCTTGATCTTCCTCTTGATGCCTTCGATGCTCTCGTGTCCCTTCGGAGCTTCCTTAATGTCATCCATCAAGGTAGGCTTCACTTCAAGGTTGGCGAGAAATCTATGTGCAACTAGTTCCAAGCCAAAGCTTTCAAGCTCTTCATACAGGGCGGGTAGCCTTTCCTTAATCATAGCATTCAAGGAACATGCCTTTCTGCTTAAGGCGTCTGCTACCACATTAGCCTTTCCGGGGTGGTATTGAACACTGAGGTCATAATCCTTGATCAACTCCAACCATCTTCGCTGCCTCATGTTCAATTCCCTTTGGGTGAAAATATACTTCAAACTCTTGTGGTTTGTGTATATCTCACATCGCTTCCCAGAAGGTAATGTCACCATGTCTTCAAGGCATGAACCATGGCTGCCAACTCAAGGTCATGAGTGGCGTAGTTCTCTTCATGAGGATGTAACTGTCTGGATAGATATGCTATGACTCTACCTTCTTGCATCGAAATACCTCCAAGCCCGGTTCTTGATGCATCACAATATATCACAAACTCCTTTTGAATATCGGGGTGGCCAAAACTGGGGTCGTGGTCAATCTCTTCTTGAGCTCCTGGAAGCTTTCTTCACACTTTGGTGTCCATTTGAACTTCTTGTCCTTCTTCAGAAGTTGAGTCATGTGTCGAGCAATGCTCGAGAATCCTTCGACGAACTTGCGGTAATATCCTGCGAGTCCGAGGAAGCTCCTGACTTCCTTCACAGTGGTTGGGGATTGCCATTCAGTCAGGGCTTCAATCTTGGCAGGATCCAGTGACAATCCTTCTGCAGTCAATACATGACCCAAGAATCTAACTTCATGCAGCCAGAATTCACACTTGCTAAATACAGCGTAAAGCAGGTGCTCTCGAAGCTTGTCTAGGACCAACCTCAAGTGTTGCTCATGCTCTTCTTCAAACTTGGAGAAGACGAGTATGTCATCAATGAAGACGACAACAAACTTGTCCAAGTATTCCATGAAGACCTTGTTCATGAGGTACATGAAGTAGGCAGAGGCATTAGTCAACCCAAATGACATGACTGTGTACCTATATAGGCCATACCGGGTTACAAACGCCGTCTTCAGAATGTCTTGGGGTTTGATCTTCAACTGGTAGTAGCCAGACCTAAGGTCGATCTTGGAAAACACCTTGGATCCATTCAACTGATCGAACAGGTCTTCAATCTAAGGAAGTGGGTACTTGTTCTTTATTGTGACTTCATTGAGAGAACGATAATCGACACAGAGTCTGATAATTGACACAAACAGAACACGCGATCCCCAAGGAGAGGCACTAGGGCGAATGAATCCTTTTCTGAGCTGCTCTGGCAGTTGCTTCTTCAATTCAGCCAACTCTTTGGATCCCATCCTATAGGGATTCTTATAGATGGGTCCTGCTCTGGGCATTAGCTCAATGATGAACTCAATGTCGCGGTTAGGAGACATTCTGGGCAGATCATCAGGAAATACATCCGGGTATTCACATACCACTCGCACTTGATCCAACTCAATTCCCGACAGAAAAATAACCTTGGGATCTTGAGTGGAGGTAGGGTTGAGAACATACTTGAGTTCCACTCCTTGGCTTTTGGTGATGGTAACAATCCTCTTGACGCAGTCTAACAAGCCTTCGTGTTTGGTTAACTAGTTCATGCCTAGGATCACATCCAAGCCTTCTGACTTTAGGATGATAAGGTCTACTAGGAAGTCTACCCTATTGATGTTAACCTCAACTCCTTTACAAGTGATCCCGGACTTCATAATTGATCATGGGGTTTGTATCAACATACGAATACCCAGGGGTATAGGCTTTATACCACTCTCTAGTGCAAACTTTTGAGTGACAAAAGAATGCGAAGCTCCATAATCAAATAGTATTGTTGCTGGGGTTGAGTTGACGAGGAAAGTACCTAGTATGACGTCCGGGTCTTCCTGGGATTCCTCTGTAGTGACATGATTCACACGACCCTTGCCATTGTTGGGCTAGTTGCGGGGAGCGGGGTTCCTTGGGGGCGCTCCACGTCCTTGACTTTTGTTTGACACATTGGGGCACGGTACATCTGGTGAGGGAGTCTTGTATTAGGGGGTCCTCAGATAGCTGACCTGTTGTGTACGGGCCGGAATGTATGGGCCACTTTCCAAACATTGGATGATCTGAAGGCCCAGTTATCAGGATGGAAGCTTCTAGGAGCACGGCTTGCGCTCCACGTTTGATGTAGTGAATAGCCATGTTTATCTGTTCGGCATGTAACCGACCATGTGTAAACCTTGGGCCTCCTCGTCATCTATATAAGCCGGAGGGTTTTACGGTACAGAGAGAACAACTCATCTAGGGTTAGACATACGATCTCGAGGTAGATCAACTCTGTAACCCCTTACACCATCAATACAATCAAGCAGGACGTAGGGTATTACCTCCATAGGAGGGCCCGAACATGGGTAAACTCGTGTCCCCTTCGTCTCCTGTTATCGTTGACCCTAGTCTCACAGTTCGGGACCCCCTACCCGAGATACGCTGGTTTTGATACCGATATTGGTGCTTTCATTGATAGTTCCTCTATGAGTGAGATGGGATCGAAGCCTTGCCTTTTCATCAACAAAGATGTCCGCAACATGGACGTTTTTGTCCCCGGGCAGATGTTCGCCTTTGGCAGCGTTGTGCTGCATGCTGGTTCCACCGGTCATCTAGACCGCGATGAGAGCCTCCCCGCGATCAGGAAGTTAGATTTGGAAACCTAGAGTTTTCTGTTGACTCTCAAGGCGACTTGTCACTAATCGAGCTCACGCCTTTGCCCATAGCCCCTGAGGACTCTAAGGCCTTAACCTCGGACCCCTCCGTCGGACTCGCCAATGAGGTCACCCATGGCGGTAGTCTGATCTCTAACCCCAGCCTAGCCATCAAGCCGTATGACCGGACATGTGTTCCTACCGAACACTCCCCATGGGTGGGATTCATGGAGGTTGACACCACGAGTCCTGAACAGCTAGATCCAATCGGGCCCTCAGCGGTCGACGAAGCCTTGGAGCAATTCTCATCATTGAAAATCGCCGATGATCCAACCCTGTTCTATGTCTGGCCTGGTTACAATTCGGGCAGGGATGGTTTTTTCGACCCACCCACCACCCACTTGATAGCCACTGTCAAAGACTTAACCGATGTGCTAGACTATGCCTCCGAGGAGGCAGAATACATGGATGAAGAGGACCGTGCTCCCACCCCCGTTAACACCAGGAGTTGGACTGCCACTTCTACGCACGACGTTTACATGGTGGATACTCCTGCCACCAACCGCGACAACATGCCTCACAATGACGGTGACAAACCGGGCGACACGCCATCAAGGCGCCGAAAATCGCATAAGCGGTCCAAAAGCAAAAAGGGAAGATGAACTATTATCAGCAGCAGGGATGGTAATGCCCCTGCCGATCCTAATCATCCCGATGTGCCTGAGCACCCTTTCGAGGGACTAGACGAACCCGTGGACCAAAACGACCCCGATACCATTAAGGAGCCCAAAGGCAACGATTACCTTCCCCCTGTCGACGTGGAAGACTTACCAGAAGCCGATGACTTGTACATCCCTGATAACCTAGAGGATCAGGAAGAAATTAGGCAGCAGCTCATAGCAATGGCTCGCAGCCTGAAGTCCAAAGAGTGGAAACTCAAAGCCGACCATGCCGACCTCACTGATCGATGGATGAAAGTCCCCTATGCCGAAGAACAATATGGCACTGGTTTGTCAAACCAGCCGAAAGGCTACCTTCGGAGGTGGCTGCTGCCACAATTCGATGATGAGCTCACTGACACTCCATATCCGCATCGTACTGCATATGACGAGCTAGAACGCCCTCCTCGTGGGTGCAACAGAGTGGCTAAAGACACCGGTTATATACACGTGATGCCTCGAAGACAAGGTAAGGAGCCATTCGAGCGCAATGACCGGTTCAACCTGCATGATGACTTAAATCATAGAGGAGGCCGTACGAGATCCATCTACGGATCCAGAGATTACTCGTCTGATAGAAGGGAGAATATAGATCATGGTTCGGCCAAAATCATAGAGGTCGGGAACGCAACCGATCACATACAAACGCCGAAAACAGGCGGGACATAGCTCGGGTCAGAGGCACCGCTCACCCACTCTGCTTCATAGATGAAGTAATGCGGCATCAATTCCCTGAAGGGTTTAAACCCATAAATATCAAACAGTATGACGGGACCACTGACCCAACTGTATGGATTGAGGACTTCCTCCACCATATCCATATGGCAAGAGGAGATGGTCTCCATGCCATCAAATACTTACCCGTTAAGCTTAAGGGGCTAGCTTCGCACTGGTTAAACAGCCTCCCCAAAAACTCCGTAGGATGCTGGGAAGCCTTGGAAGACATGTTTCGCTCTAACTTCTAGGGAACCTATGTCCGCCCGCCGGACTCTTTCAACCTCAGCAACGTCGTCCAGAAGCCCGGCGAGTCTGCCCGGCAATTCTGGAATTGGTTCTTGACTAAAAAGAACCAAATCATCGACTATCCGGCTAGGCTATAGCCTCCTTTCGGTACAATATCCGGGACGGGTGGCTGGCCCGCCAGCTAGGCTAGGACAAACCTTGGACTATGTCCGCCCTTACCTCCCTCATGACCCGCTTTTGCACAGGAGATGATAACTGGCTGGCAAGATGCAACCACAATTCCAAAGACCCTGTGGCACCTGAAGCCCAGGATGGCAACTCAAAGCCAAAGCGCAATAAGAACAAACGTCAACACATTAGTAATGACATCGATGACACAGCGGTCAACACCGGATTCCGCAACTCTCGACCCGGGCAGTGGAAGAAGCCCCCTAAAGGCAATCACGACGGACCCACTCAGCTCGAGAAGATCATGGTCAGTACTTGATGAATCCATGGGACTTCGGAGAAGCCAGCCAATCACACACACCGCAATTGTTGGGTGTTTAAATAGGCTAGCAAGATACAACCCAAAGACTAGGGCAAAAGTTCACGCAGCAAGGACAAAGATGAGCCTCGGGGTCCAATCGGCGGTGGTCATAAGAAATTCCCTCCCGAAGTCAAAATGGTGAATATAATATACGTCACCCACATACCTAAGAAAGAGAGCAAGCGGGCCCTTCAGGAGGTCTATGTTGTGGAGCCCGTAGCTCCGAAGTATAACCCCTGGTCAGCATATCCGATCACCTCTGACCGGCGCAACCATCTGACCAGTATCTGTCATGGGGGCTCGGTTGCCCTCGTCCTAGATCCCATTATAGATGGGTATCACCTCACCAAAGTCCTAATGGACGGAGGAAGTAGCCTCAATCTGATTTACTTGGACACGGTGAAAAAGATGGGTATAGATCCGTCACGGATCAAACCCAGCAACACTACCTTCAAAGGGGTGATCCTAGGTGTTGACGCCCGATGTACAGGCTCCTTAACCTTGGAGGTTGTGTTCGGCTCGCCTGATAACTTTCGCAGTGAGGACTTGATCTTCGACATCGTTCCCTTCCACAACGGCTATCACATGCTGCTCGGCCGGATAGCGTTTTCTCGGTTCAACGCAGTCCCGCATTACGCATACCTCAAGCTCAAGATGTCGGGCCCCAAGGGGGTCATTCCTCTAAATGACAATACTGAGAGGTCCCTTAGAATAGAGGAACATGCATTGGCACTGGCGGCCGAATTCAGCTACACAAACGACCGACAAGCTTCGGCATTCGCCGTAAAGCCACCAAAGGTCGGGAAGTGAGTTCGGATTCAGACTGAACACTCCGACCCTCACTAGGGACTCCCCCCCACCCCGCACAACCTCAGGACCGGCAAAGTATGTGTCACGGATGCACAACTTTGCACTTAAGATTCCATGGGTAGCGGTGGGGAACTTACGATAGGCGTTTGATTGTTCTGAATTGTTACCATCAACATGTCTTCAGACAAATTGCACGCGCTCCTTGAAGAGCATGCCCATGGCATAAAGCTCACCTTTAACACAACGGCCTTTCAAGATTTTGTTCGCAAAGTCTGCCCGCACCAACACCAATCAAGGTATATCCAAAGCAGGAGCCAACTAGCAACAGGGCATATCGAAGGCGGCTAGTCACCAATTGAAGACCCCTGCTACAACAGCTCCTACAGGACTTCATTTCTTATCACATACTTGTAAACAGCTTCTTCGACAATCTGAGTTATAAGAGTTGTTGAGGAAATGCAGAATTTCTTGGCGCACGTATGCCTTATTTGTCCTATTTTCGGCATATACTTTTTCCCTCCCTCTTCTCGTGAACCTATTCGGTATGACTCAAGGTCACCGGCTAATAGACCGGGGGCTCGATTTCAAACACAAATCTCCTTAACCATTGTGTGTTCGGCGTCTTGGCATTCGCTTTATATGCATCAGTTCTAAACTATGTCTTTGGTCATTAAGTTGAGTTGCCCGGCTCCTATGCTTGCCCCTTTATGTTCTGCTTGTTCGGCTAAACGGTCAAAGGGATCACCCCTGCGATTGTGCTTTCAGATAGTCCGGTCAAGCACCTCAGGGGAGAAAGCCGAAAATGGACTGTCATAGTATGCGCGACCCGATCTATGAACCCCAAGTTAGAAGTATTACACTTCAACCTTCATAAGCGGTTATTCCGTGTTATACGAGGGATTTGCCCTTTGTGCAAACACCATGATGTCTGCTTCGGCCTCAGCTCGTCCGAGCATCGCAAAAACCCCGGTGGCTGATCATACGCTTCCCGCAGTCCTTTTCTCGCCCCTTCGGTTAAGTGAAAGAAATAAAGCATAATAGTCCGATTGCCTAGTCTGCCGCACTAAATCGCCTTCCGGTTCCTATGATTTGTCTAAGGAACGTAGTGCATTGGCATAGACAACCCGTGTAGTATCTATGTGGGGGCTGAAGCCAACGACTCACATCTTTCAGTATCAAACAACCATACAGTAGTTATAAAGGAAGGCAAAAACAATATAAGTGCGGATACTAATATCATTGAAAATTATAAACAAGTCTTCGGACATATTACAATCTCATCCAAATATTTTTTCGCTTGAACACTGCGACGCTATCACCTCCGCACTCTCCATTACTCCATCGAAGTAGAGCTTAGGGCGTCTGTGCTCCTTTCCAGGCGGCAGTGGATCGGTGGCGATCTTCATAGGATTGAGCCCCGGCGAGTGCACTTTGGCCTTGGCAAGGGCCATCCGGACTCCTTCGATGCAGGAGGAACGCTTGACGTTCTCGAGGCGGGGCGTCACATCAATCAGTCGTTGCACCAGGCCAAAGTAGCTCCTTAGGAGTTGCTCGCCGGGCCATAGGCGGATGCAGAGGTCCTTGATGGCTGGCTCTGCCATCCGGTGCATCTCCATGAGCTGTTTGAGCTACTTCACCAGAAGAGGAGGATGCTTGAGGGCTCCGAATTGTGCCTAGAATATCCGAGCTTTGTCTTCCTCTCCCCGCGAGGCAAGCAGCTGATTGGTGTCCGCCACACTCTTCTGGAGATAGGTGGCCGTGCCTGAGGATTGCCACACCCGGGTCAACAATTCAAATTTTCTATTCCCGAATATGCACTTTAGGGAGTACGGCTTACCATCGGCAATCTCCTTGGCCTGCCGAACTTGTTGCTCGAAGAACCGTCTGTCCATCCGCTCCTTCTGGAGATCGGACCTCAGGGAGGACAGTTCGGTCAAGACCGCCTTGTTCTTTTAATCCAAGGACTCGCATTTATGGATAGCGTCCTTCAGCTCATCCTGTATCTCCACCACACAAGCCTGGTGTTTATCACTGATGGCTCGTAGGGCGGAGAGAGCGGTGGCCGCCTCTTTGGCCGCTGCCTTCTCCACGTCCGCTTCATCTTTGGCACGTTGAAGCTCGGCCTATAGGTTTTCAATCTCTTTTGATGAGGCTGCAACACGACAACGTCTTATTTAAAAGGACTGTGAACTAACCAAAGTCAGGGAGAATATTACGATTTGATTCGAACTTACCCTAAGCCTCGTCGAACCTCTTGTTGAGGGTTTCCTCCTCATCCTCTGAGCGCTTGAGCTTCCGATGTATCTCATCCAGGTCGGCGCCATTTTTGGTCGCCACCGATGACGAGGCCTACATCACACATACAATACAAATATCACATCGGCACTTACTTCCCGAACTATAGAGATGACCCCTAGGCGAGTTTGCTCAACTCACCTAGGGCTCAGGGGTTGCTATGTACACAATACGACTAAATGAACTCTCAACAAAAATGACGGGCAACTTACTTGAAAGCCTGCAAGGAGACCTTTGAAGGCCTCCTTCAGTCCGTTGTCAACGAATTGGACGCTTTATAATACCGCACCCATAAGGGTACGGTGCTCCTCGGGGATGGAGGCACTTGATGTAGCCTCCCCCATGGTCGACCACTCGTTGGCCGGCGGTACCAGGGATGATTGGATTTCCCGATCACCCACCGGGGTTTGGATTGATGCCTGTGGAGGCACCATGCACTCCAGAGATGTTCTCGGAGGGGACTGATTACCCGCCTATCCGGTCGCCTTAGTGTCCGGGCAGGGGATCGTCCCCTGTTCTTCGGTGGCTGAAGCGTTAGCTTCGGTCATGGGGGTATCCTCCGCGCCCCTTGTGTCTGCCTCCATTGGAGTGTGCTGGGACGACACCTCCACGGTGTCCTTCGTAGCGCCTGGAGTGGGGGGGTGCGAGCGTCCCCACTCTCCACCAGTTCGGCAGGTGGGGTCTCCCCATTTGATATAACCTCGGTGGGAATGACATGCGGGGGCTTGTAGGGCCAATAGCCTGTGTGTCAGCAAACTCTGAATTTACTGGTTGCCGAAAGGAGGGTCTTTGGATCCTAACCTGGATGGAGGGGGCTTGACCCTGAGGCTCCTTCGTGGAACCTCTTCGGCATCTTTGAACGTGGAGCTCGAGTCCAAGCTGTTGGACAGGACCATCCGCGCTTGCAGCGCCCTCTTAGGGACAGGGGAATCTGCTTGCCCCGGGGCGTCTGAAGACGCTGTTCTCTTCTTGGTGCGGGGGGGGGGGGGGGATCGCCTCCCCCTCGCTCTCGACCTCCTCCTCCTCCTCTTCTTCTTGTTCCTCTTCGGCCTCCTCCTAATTCGAGGAGGCGAGCGTATTTTTGAAAGAAGCATCAGGCTGATCCTTGATGCGAAGACCAGCCTGACCTGGTTTCTTCTTATTCTCCTTCTTCGTGGGAGCCTCGTAGGGCTTCTCCACGAGCATCTTGGCTAGCAGCCCTGTTTTCTCGTCTTCGGGATAACAAGCCGGACTGCGGATGTTGATGGCTTTCTTCAGCCATCTCTACATAAACATATCGGACACAGGGTTACGGACCTTCTATGTATAAAGCTAATCAGGCTAGGATGAGTCATACCTCGGAGTCCGTCTTGTCGGCGTGTAGGCCCTTGTCCTCCTCCTCGGTTGGCCAGCTCTTCATTGATTTGAAGAACGCCTTACACAGCTTCTCCCGCGTAGTGCGGAAGAATTTCCGGACTATGGGATTGGCGTCGAGTTTCTAAGCCCACAGGGGAGTGTCCCGGGGCTGGCAGGGGAGGATGCATCTTCGGAACATTACCTGGACCACATCGGCCAGTTTGGTGCCGTTCTCGACCAAGGAGCAGATCCACTTTTGTAGATCGGCCACCTCCTTGCTCGACCCCCAGACGAGACCCTTTTCGATCCATGCAGCTAGTCTGGTTGGAGGACCGGATCTGAATGTGGCGGCGGGGTGTGGACCTTGTTCCTGTGGTTCGGTGATGTAGAACCACTCCTTCTACCACCCCTTGATGGTGTCGATGAGGGTGCCCACCGGCCAGTCAATGTCAGTGAGTTTGCTGATGACGGCACCACCGTAGTCGGCGTGCTTGCCACAGACACACTTAGTCTTGATGTTAAAAACCTACAGTCAGAGCCCGAAGTGTGCCTCGACGTGTAGGAATGCCTCGCAGAGGAGGATGAAGGCAGAGAGGTGCATGATGGAGTTCAGTGGAAGTTCGTGGAAATCAAGGCCATAGAAGAACATTAAACCCCTGACGAAGGGGTGGAGCGGAAAGCTCAAACCCTTGATGAAGTGGGGGATTAACACCACCCGCTCGCCTGGCTTGGGGGTGGGGATTACATGCCCCTTCTATGCTGCATGATGAGGAATATCAGCAGGGAGGTAGCCGGCCTTCTTAAGGTTGAGGATGTCTTGGTTGTAAACCGTGGAAACCTCCCACTGGCCGTTGGAGCCCACCATTGTTGAGCTCGGAAGCAGGGGTGGAAGAAACCTAGATCGATGCTCTGGAGGCGTAGGGGAATATGAGGCGGAGACGTCGAATGGAGAGAGTGAGGGGCCTCTGGGTTTTCTTTCTCCTTTTATGAGGTGTGTCGATTCGGGCTCCCCTTGCTCCGTCGTGATTCCCTCCACTTCCTGAGACGCGCGATCCATTGTGGGTGTATGATTAACTACATCCCGTATATAATGGGACACGATCTACGTGTGGATAGATCGTGTAGATGGAACGGCCTCGAACTGTCCATCGAGTGCCTATAACTGGCCTATCGGTCGTGGTGGGCTGTGACCTTTCGTCAAAAAGCTCGTCGGGTAACATTATCCTTTTTCGCCTGATGTTTGGCCTTCAAGGGCCAACTTATCTCACAGAATTCGGACGTGCCACAATGCGGAAAACTATTTGTCATCGGAGGCCGAACTATGGTTCGGCGGAAGGAATTCACCTCGCAAGCCGAAGACTCTGTTTGCAAAGTAATTGGAGCTGAAGACTCTTTGCGTTGGAGGCAAGTTCGGGGGCTACTGAGGTGGTCCTATATTAGGGGGTCCTTGGATAGCTGACTTGTTGTGTACGGGCCAGACTGTATGGGCCACTTGGCGAACATTGGATGATTTGAAGGCCCTGTTACCAGGATGGAAGCTTCTAGGAGCACGGCTTGCGCTTCATGTTTGATGTAGTGAATAGGCATGTTTATCTCTTCGGCATGTAACCGACCATGTGTAAACCCTAGGACTCCTCGGCGTCTATATAAGCCGGAGGGTTTTAAGGTATAGAGAGAACAACTCATCTAGGGTTAGAAATACGATCTCGAGGTAGATCAACTCTGCAACCCCTTACACCATCAATACAATCAAGCAGGACATAGGGTATTACCTCCATCGGAGGGCCCGAACCTGGGTAAACTCGTGTCCCCTTTGTCTCCTGTTACCGTCGACCCTAGTCTCATAGTTCGGGACCCCTACCCGAGATCCACCGGCTTTGACACCGACATCTGGCTTCTTATTGGGGCACAGCCCAGAGATGTGTCCTGGATGACCACATCCAAAGCAAGTGACTTGTCCAGGGTCGTTGTTGTAGTTCCTGTCGCCATTATTGTTATTGGGGTTGTTGTAGGCTGGCCTGGGATTGGCATACTGCTGAGGCTGGTAGCTCGGGCGAGGTGCCAGAGGTCTAGTCTGCTGTGGCTGATGGGTTGGCTTGGCTTGGACTGGCTGCCGGGGGCGAGGCTTCTGGTTGCTGGAACTACCCTTGCTAATCATCTTGCGCTTGCGAGTGTCATCTATGGCACGACGCTTGTCTTCCAGCTTGAGGGCCTTGTTCACCAGGTCAAAGAAGGTCCGACAGTCACACACGATGAGCTAATACTGCAGAGTCTGCTGAAGTCCTTCCATGAAGCATTCCACCTTGGCAGCCTCCGTTTTGACATCTTCAGGTGCATACCTTGATAGCAGGTTGAACTTCTGCATGTACTCCTTGACAGAGCCACTTCCTTGCTTCAGCGCTCGCAATTCTCTCTTCTTGGTAGCCATGGTTCTAGATGGAATGTGGGCGGTGCGGAATCCTTCCTTGAAGTTATCCTAGGTGATCACACGATCGCCTTGCATGACCTTGAATCCATCCAACCAAGCTCTGGCGGTACCATCGAGGCAGTGAGAGGCATAAAGCACCTTCTCATGATCCTCATTGCAATTGACCAGTGCAAGGAGGTCCTCGATGGTGCGAATCCAATCGTCAGCATCCAAGGGTTCAGCAGTCTCGGTGAAGGTTGGGGGCAATTCCTCATGAACTCGGACAGTGTGGAGCGTCCATTGTTCATAAGGACTTGGTCCATCTACTGGGTAGCAGTGGTGTTGGATTGACGTTCCTCCCAGAGAACTTGGAGAAACTGAGCTATGGTCATGTTCTCCTGTGGAGGTGGTGGCGGGGGAATATCGCCTTGTGGCTGCTCCTAGTGTCCTCCAGCCTGAGCAGTCCCACTAGATCCCTATTGTCGGCTGGAGTTGCCAGCTTCAGGGTTGGTGAAGGAGCCGTTGCGGGTAGCAGTCACCATCCTATTTGGAGTATCCAAGTCAAACAATCTTGGATAGACGAGAGGACAAAAAACTATGGAAAAGCGCGCCTAAGGGGTTGGTCGAGTGCAAGTGTGGTAAAACAAAGGTCGAAGGACCAACACATATACTAAGATTAGGTAGACGATGGAGTCGCTTACATATTTCTTAAGGGAAAAGTGTGACTTGCATCGGAACACAAACTACAAAAACAAACAACAAGCACACATGGTTTCATATGTACCATTACATGGACTCGACTTCACATGAGGGGTACATGACTGATCCTACCCGAGGGGTTCTCGAACTCAGGTGGTGGAGTGCTCTGCTTCCTGCCCAAGAGGAAGGAAGACTTGATTGCTTGCTGGAACTCCTTCTGGCATGATGCCCATGCTTGCCATACCCGAAATATGTGACGAAAATCAAGAGGTCGCTATTCGTCCTTGGTTCAAGATGTCAATGGTTTGGCAGAGTAGCTCTCGGAGGTGGTGAAGTTCCTGACGAAGCTTCACAGATTCCTTAATCAGGTTGTGAACCAAACTATCGACAGAGAGGATGAAGTAGGTCTGAAATCTGAGGGGAACGCCATCCTCTTTGAATGGAACCAGTGTTTGACGTTTGCTGATGTTGTCCTCTCTGATGGGTAGGTAACGATTAGCGGGCTCATCGGCCATCTCTGGAATGATCCCTCGAAGGTGGGTGAGTGCCTTCCGTGCAGCTGTCTCGACTGCGAGTGCCAGGGTCTCCATTTGTGGTCCTTCGAAGAACCAATTGGCTGGGGAGTCGTTTGCCTTCACGATAACCTCAACGTGATACTCCTTTGTGATAGCATCGACCCAATGCTCGTGGTAGACGAAAGCAGGTGGTTGGTGAAACTGGCACTTCTTTAGGCTATCCCCAAGGAGTAGGGGAAAACCGGATGCTAGGAGGGCTTCAGGTATGAGGGCCATCTACAAGGTTTTGAATGGAGGAGAGTCAGCAATAGCTTGAAATAGACTAGAAGAGAAGATGGGTATAAGATTTGTTGCACCTAGCAACTATGCACAATTTTTGAAAAGGTTTTTATCCTATCTAACGTCCATGCTAACTAAGGGCTTCCTACAGTTAGGATGGCTCTAATACCAGCTCTGTGGGGACCCCGGCTCATAAGTTGTGATCAGCGAATGTGCATGTACAGTGATCTCAGAGATCAATGCTTATTGAACACACAGAAGCTGAATAACAAGAGTCTTACATCCTTACATACCGTCTTACACAAATAAAGACCATGGATGTCAAGTCTTATATAGGTAGGGCTGCAAGGTCCAAACACTTAAACATAACAATGTCATGCCCAAGATGCGATCCAATCCTCATTTTGGCACGAGGGCCTCGACAGGGATAGAAGTGCATCTCGTCGTGTTGCAAGAATGGATACCATTACAAGTGCATTTACAGAAGAGATGAGTATATGGAATTGGCTTACACTCGCCGCAAGCCACATCAATATCACATCAATACATCAACATACTCAAACATCATACAGAAGATCAGGGTGCGACTACGGACAAAAACAAATGACGAAATGACATCCATCCTTGCTATCCCAAGCTGCCGCCTGGAACCCATCCTAGATTGATGAACAAGAAGAACTCCAAATCAAACAAGCAACGCGCTAACGTCAAATCATCACATTACCTGCACCTACAACTGTTGTTGTAGTAATCTGTGAGCCACAGGGACTCAGCAATCTCATTTCCAAGGGTATCAAGACTATTAAAGCTTAATGGGTGAGGTATGGTTAAGTGTTGAGGATGCAGCAAGTGACTAAGCATTTATTTGAGTGGCTAACTTACAAATATAGTAAGTAAAATATAGTGGTCTACGCATAATGGACATGAACTAGTAATGATCACTAACTGATCCTAAACGCCTACTTACGTCAAACATAACCCCATTGTGTTCTCTCTCGGATAAGGACTCACGAGAAGAGACAGTCACGGTTACGCACTCGGTTGGTGTATTTTGTTGGAAATATGCCCTAGAGGCAATAATAATTTGGTTATTATCATATTTCCTTGTTCATGATAATCGTTTATTATCCATGCTATAATTGTGTTGATCGGAAACTCAGATACATGTGTGGATACATAGACAACACCAGGTCCCTAGTATGCCTCTAATAGACTAGCTCGTTGATCAAACATGGCTATGGTTTCCTCGTCATGGACATGAGATGTCATTTGATAACGGGATCACGTCATTAGGAGAATGATGTGATGGACAAGACCCAAACTACAAACGTAGCATATGATCGTGTCAGTTTATTGCTATTGTTTTCTGCATGTCAAGTATTTGTTCCTATGACCATGAGATCATGCAACTCACTAACACCGGAGGAGTACCTTGTGTGTATCAAAAGTCGCAACGTAACTGGGTGACTATAAAGGTTCTCTATAGGTATCTCCGAGGGTGTCTGTTGGGTTGGCATGGATCAAGACTGGGATTTATTACTCGGTGTGACGGAGAGGTATCTTAGGGCCCACTCGGTAATACAACATCACAATAAGCCTTGCAAGCAATGTGAATAAGTGTTAGTCACGAGATCTTGTATTACAGAATGAGTAAAGAGACTTGCCGGTAACAAGGTTGAACTAGGTATGGAGATACCGACGATCGAATCTCGGGCAAGTAACATACCAAAGAACAAAGGGAACATCATACGGGATTAACTGAATCATTGACATAGAGGTTAGACCGATAAAGATATTTGTATAATATGTAGGAACCAATATGGGCATTCAGGTCCCGCTATTGGTTATTTACCGTAGAGGTGTCTCGGTCATGTCTACATAGTTCTCGAACCCGCAGGGTCTACACACTTAATGTTTGGTGACGTTTTGGTAGTATAGAGTTATGTATGGTGGTGACCGAAGGTTGTTCGGAGTCCCAGATGAGATCCCGGACGTTACGAGGAGCTCCTGAATAGTCCGGCGGTAAAGATTGATATATAGTAAGTCCTGTTTTGGTCATCAAAAAAGTTTCGGGCTCATCGGTAGTGTACCGGGAGTGCCGGTAGTGTACCGGGGGACCATCGGGAGAGGTATTTCGACCCAAGAGGCTACATGGGCTGTGGGAGGAGGTAAACCAGCCCCTGGTGGGCTGGCCAAAGCCTCCTCTAAGGGCCCATGCGGCTGGAGTGGTTTGAGAAGGAAAAAATCCAAAGGTGGAGAGGTGGAAAGAGTTTCCAAGTGGAAAGGAGGAATCCTACTCCTAATAGGATTGGAGTAGGACTCCTCCACCTCCAATTTCGACCAAACATTGAGGGTTTGAGGCTGCCTCCTCCCCTCCCTCCCTCCTATATATACTAGAGGATTTAGAGGAAAAAGCTAACCCTAATAGACATGTGCTACCTCTCCTCTAGATCGTAGTTTCTCCTCTAGATCAGTTTTTAGCGGTGCTTAGGCGAAGCCCTGCTGGAATAGCTCCACCACCATCGCCGCAGCGCCTTCGTGCTGCCGGAGAACTCATATACCTCTCCGCTCCCTCTTGCTGGATCAAGAAGGCAGAGATCGTCATCGAGCTATACGTGTGCTGAACGCGGAGGTGTTGTCCGTTCGGCGCTAGAACGGAAGGACTGTGATCAAGATTGCGAGACGGATCATGATGATATCGCGGGACAGATCATGATGAGTTCGCAGGAAAGATCGTTATTGGATCACGGGACGGATCGTGATGAGATCGCAGGATGCTCGGCGATTTGGATCGCAAAGACGTTCGACTGCACCAACCGCATTTTTTAATGCTTCCCGCTTAGAGATCTACAAGGGTATGTAGATCCACTCTCCCTCTCGTAGATGCTCATCACCATGGATAGATCTTGCATGTGCGTAGGAATTTTTTTGTTTCCCATGCAACGTTCCCTAACAGTGGTATCAGAGCTAGGTCTATGTGTAGATGAGATCTCGAGTAGAACACAAAGAGTTTGTGGGCGTTGATGCTTAGATTGCTTCCTCCCTTGGTCATGTTTTGGTTCAGTGGTATTGTGGGATGAAGCGGCCCAGACCAACCTTACTCGTACGCTTATGAGAGACCGGTTCCATCGACTAATGTGTAACTTCGTTGCACAAAGATGGCTGGCGGGTGTTTGTTTCTCCTACTTTAGTTGGATCGGATTCGACAAAGGCGGTCCTTGAGAAGGTTGAAAAGCAACTTAAGTATCACTGTTGTGGTTTTGCGTTGGTGAGCATTGTTCTTGCTAGATACCCATAGCAGCCACGTAAAACATGCAACAACAATTAGAGGACGTCTAACTTGTTTTTGCAGGGTATGTTGTGATGTGATATGGCCAATTACATGATGAGATATATGTGATGTATGAGATGATCATGTGTTGTATAGAATATCACGACTTGCATGTCGATGAGTACGGCAACTGGCAGGAGCCATAGGGTTGTGTTTAATTATTGTATGACCTGCATGTCAATCATTAAGTGTTATGTAATGCTTTACTTTATCGCTAAACGGTAGCAATAGTAGTAGAAGCATGATGGGAGCGACAACCCCGACGGCGACACGTTGATGGAGATCAAGATGATGGAGATCATGGTTTCATGCTGGTGAAGATGGAGATCATGCCGGTGCTTTCAAGATGGAGATCAAAAGCACAAGTTCATGGCCATATCATGTCACTTATGATTTGCATGTGATGTTAATCCTTTTATGCACCTTGTTTTGCTTAGGACGACGATAGTATTATAAGGTGATCCCTCACTTAATTTCAAGATAAATTGTGTTCTCCCCAAGTGTGCACCGTTGCGAAAGTTCGTCGTGTCGAGACACCACGTGATGATCGGGTGTGATAGACTCTATGTTCACATACAACGGGTGCAAGCCAGTGTTGCACATGCAGAACACTCGGGTTAAACATGACGAGCCTAGCATGTACAGACATGGCCTTGGAAGACAAGAGACCGAAAGGTCGAACATGAGTGATATAGTAGATATGATCAACATGATGATGTTCACCATTGAAACCACCTCAACTCACGTGATGACCAGACTTGAGTTTGTGAATTTGGATCACGTATCACTCGAATGACCGGAGGGATGTCAATTTGAGTGGGAGTTCTTAAGTAATATGATTAATTGAACTCATTATCATGAACATAGTCAGTCGTGTCTTTGCAAAATTATGTTGTAGATTACTAGCTCATGCTGTAGCTCCCTTGAATTTCTATATGTTCCTACAGAAATAGAGTTGAAAGATGATGGTAGCAATATTGCGGACTGGGTCCGTGATCTGAGGATTGTCCTCATTGCTGCACAGAAGGCTTATGTCCTTAATGCACCGCTCGGTGTGCCACCCTCTCTAGCATCGTCTATAGATGTTGTGAACTTCTGACAGGCACGTTCCGATGACTACTAGATAGTTTAGTGTGTCATGCATTAGTCTTAGAATTGAGGCTCCAAAACGTTTTGAACATCACGGAACATATGAGACGTTCTAAGAGCTGAAATAGGGATCTCAGGCTCGTGCTCATGTTGTGAGATATGAGATCTCCAACAAGATTCTTTGCTTGCAAGATGAAGGAGAATAGCTCAATCGTTAAGCATGTGCTCAGATTGTCTGGGTGCTACAATCGCTTGAATCGAGTGGGAGTTGATCTTCCAGATAAGATAGTGATTGGTATAGTTCTCCAAGTCAGTGTCACTAAGTTACTAGAACTTGGTGATGAACTATAAAATGCCAGGGATAGAAATAATGATCCATGAGCTGTTCGTGATGTTTGACACCACAAAGATAGAAATCAAGAAGGAGCATCAAGTGTTGATGGTTAGTAAAACCACTAGTTTCAAGAAGGGCAAGGGCAAGGAGGGAAACTTCATGGATGGCAAGTCAGTTGCTTCTCCAGTGAAGCAACCCAAAGTTGAACCCAAACCCGAGACTAAGTGCTTCCATTATGAGGTGAGGGGTCACTGAAGCGGAACAACCCTAGATACTTGGTAGATAAGAAGGTTGGCATCGTCGACACAGGTGTATTTGATATACGTGTTATTGATGTGTACCTTTCTAGTACTCCTAATAACACCTGGGTATTGGATACCGGTTTGGTTGCTAAATGTTAGTAACTCGAAGTAAAAGCTATGGAATAAATGGAGACTAGCTAAGGGTGAGGTGACGATGTGTGTTGGAAATGTTTCCAAGGTTGATGTGATTGACATCGCACGCTCTCTCTACCTTCGGTATTAGTGACGAACCTAAATAAATGTTATTTGATGTTTTGCGTTGAGCATGAACTTGATTAGATCATTTTTATTGCAACATGGTTATTCATTTAAGTTAGGGAATAATTGTTATTCTGTTTACATGAATAATACCTTCAATGGTCATGCACCTAGTGAGAATGGTTTGTTGAATCTTGATCATAGTAATACACATGTTCATAACATTGATGCCAAAAGATACAAAGTTAATAATGATAGTACCACATACTTGTGGCACTGCCGTTAAATGCCATATTGGTATAAAGCGCATGAAGAAACTCCATGTTGATGGATCTTTGGACTCATTTGATTTTGAATCGGTTGAGACATGCGAACCATGCCTCTTGGGCAAGATGACTAAGGACCCTGTTTTCCGGATTGATGGAGCGGGCAAGTGATTTATTAGAAATGATACATGTTGATGTATGCAATCCAATGAGTCTTGTAGCGTGAAGTGGATATCGTTATTTTCTTACCTTCACTAATGATTTGAGTAGATATAGTGTATGTTTACTTAATGAAACACAAGTCCGAATCGTTTGAAAAGTTCAAGCAAATTCAGAGTGAAGTTTAAGATCATCGTTACAAGAAGATAAAAATGACTGCGATATGATCGTGGAGGTGAATATCTGAGTTACGAGTTTGGCATACATCTTTAGACAATGTGAAATTTGCTTCACAACTCACACCACCTGGAACACCATAGTGTGATGGTGTATCCGAATGTCATAGTCGTGCTCTATTGGATATGGTGCGGGCTATGATGTCTCTTATCGTTTTGCTACTATAGTTTTAGGGTTATGCATTAGAGACAACTACATTCACTTTAAATAGGGCCCCATCTAAATCCATTGAGATGACACCGTGTGAATTATGGTTTGATAGAAACCTAAGCTTTCATTTCTTAATGTTTGGGGCTGCAACGCTTGTGTGGAAAAATGTTTTCACCTAATGAGCTCGAACCCAAAGCGGACAAATGCATCTTCATAGATTACCCTAAGAACAGTTGGGTGAACCTTCTATCTCAGATCCAAGCATAAAGTGTTTGTTGCTAAAACAGCTCCTTTCCCGAGAAAATTTTTATCTTGAAAGAATTGAGTGGGAGGAAGATAGAACTTGATGAGGTTGTTGAACCTTTGTTTCAATCAAAGAGTAGTGCAGCGCAGAAAGATGTTTCTGTGGAACCTATGTCAGTTGAAGAGGAAGTAAATGATGATGATCATGAAGCTTCGGATCAAGTTACTATCGAACCTCATAGGTCGACAAGGATGCGTACTGCTCCTGAGTGGTACGACAACCCTGTCTTGGAGGTCATGTTGTTGGACAACGATGAACCTACGAGATATGGAGAAGCGGTGATGGGCCCGGATTCCGACAAATGGTTAGAGGCCATGAAATCCGAGAAAGGATCCATGTATGAAAACCAAGTACAGACTTTGGTAGACTTTCTCATTGGACGACAGGTCGTCGAGTACAAATGGACGTTTGAGATGAAGACAGATGCTGATGGTAAATGTAACCATTTATAAAGCTTGACTTGTCACAAATAAGTTTCCAACAAGTTCAAAGAGTTGACTGTGATGAGACTTTCTCACTCCTAGCGATGCTAAAGTCTATTGGAATTATGTTAGCAGTTGCTGCAATTTTCAATTATGAAATCTTGCACATGGATGACAAAACATCATTTCCTTAACAGTTTACTTGAGGAAAAGTTGTATGTGATACAACCAGAAGGTTTTGTCAGTCCTAAGGATGCTAAAAGGTGAGCAAGCTTCAGTGATCCTTCTATGGACTGAAGCAAGCATCTCGGAGTTGGAATATACACTTTGATGAGATGATCAAAGTTTTTGAGTCTATAAAAAGTTAATGAGAAACTTGTATTTACAATAAAGTGAGTGGGAGCACTATAGAGTTTCTGATAAGCATATGTGGTTGACATATTGTTGATCGGAAATGATGTAGAATTTATGGAAAGCATAAAGGGTTGTTTGAAAGGAGTTTTTCAAAGGAAGACCTGGATAAACCTACCTAATTGTTGAGCATCAAGATCTATAGAGATAGATCAAGATGCTTGATGAGACTTTGAATGAGTACATACCTTGACAAGATTTTGAAAGAGTTCAAAATGGATTAGTCAGAGAGAAGTGTTCTCGCCTGCTTTGTAAGGTGTGAAGTTGAGTGAGACTCAAAGCTCGACCACGGCAGAAGAAAGAGAAAGGACAAATGTCATCCCCTATGCCTTAGCCATAGGCTCTGTATAGTATGCCATGATGTGTACCGCACCTGTGTGTGCCTTGCCATGAGTCCGTCAAGGGGTACAAGAGTGATCCAGGAGTGGATCAATGGACAGCGGTCAATATCATCCTTAGTAACTAAAAGACTAAGGAAATGTTTCTCAATTATGGAGGTAAGAAAGAGTTCGTCATAAAGAGTTACGTCGATGCAAGCTTTGACACCAATCCGGATGACTCTTAGTAGCAATCCGGATATGTATAGTAGAGCATCCATTTGGAATAGCTCCAAGTGGAGTGTGGTAGCAGTGTTTACAGTTTGACATAGAGATTTGCAAAGTACATCTAAATGTCGCAGACCCGTTGACTATAAGACCTCTCTCACATGCAAAGCATGATCGAGCCCCAGAACTCATTGGGTGTTAGATTCATAACAATGCAAATCAAATGGTGATGTGAACTAGATTATTGACTCTAGTGCAAGTGGGAGACTATTGGAAATATGCCCTAGAGGCAATAATAAATTGGTTATTATTGTATTTCCTTGTTCATGATAATCGTTTATTATCCATGCTATAATTGTTTCGATCGGAAACTCAGATACATGTGTGGATACATAGACAACACCATGTCCCTAGTATGCCTCTAATAGACTAGCTCGTTGATCAAAGATGGCTATGGTTTCCTAGTCATGGACATGAGATGTCATTTGATAATGGGATCACGTCATTAGGAGAATGATGTGATGGACAAGACCCAAACTACAAATGTAGCATATGATCGTGTCAGTTTATTGCTACTATTTTCTGCATGTCAAGTATTTGTTCCTATGACCATGAGATCATGCAACTCACTGACACCGGAGGAGTACCTTGTGTGTTTCAAACATCGCAACGTAACTGGGTGACTATAAAGGTGCTCTACAGGTATCTCCGAGGGTGTCTGTTGGGTTCGCATGGATCAAGACTGGGATTTGTTACTCCGTGTGACGGAAAGGTATCTTAGGGCCCACTCGGTAATATAACATCACAATAAGCCTTGCAAGCAATCTGACTAAGTGTTAGTCACGGGATCTTGTATTACGGAGAGAGTAAAGAGACTTGCCGGTAATGAGGTTGAACTAGGTATGGAGATACCGACGATCGAATCTCGAGCAAGTAACATACCGAAGAACAAAGGGAACATCATACGGGATTAACTGAATCCTTGACATAGAGGTTCGACCGATAAAGATCTTTGTAGAATATGTAGGAACCAATATGGGAATACAGATCCTGATATTGGTTATTGACCGTAGAGGTGTCTCAGTCATGTCTACATAGTTCTCGAACCCGGAGGGTCTGCACACTTAAGGTTCGGTGACGTTTTGGTAGTATAGAGTTATGTATGGTGGTGACCGAAGGTTGTTCGGAGCCCCAGATGAGATCCCGGACATCATGAGGAGCTATGGAATGGTCCGGAGGTAAAGATTGATATATAGTAAGTCCTATTTTGGTTGTCGGAAGAGTTCCGGGCTCATCTGTAGTGTACCGGGAGTGCTAGGAGTGTACCGGGGGACCATCGGGAGAGGTATTTCGACCCAAGAGGCTACATGGGCTGTGGGAGGAGGTAAACCAGCCCCTGGTGGGCTGGTCGAAGCTTCCTCTAAGGGCCCATTCGGCTGGAGTGGTTTGAGAAGGAAAAATCCAAAGGTGGAGAGGTGGAAAGAGTTTCCAAGTGGAAAGGAGGAATCCTACTCCAAATAGGATTGGGGTAGGATTCCTCCACCTCAAATTTCGACCAAACGTTGAGGGTTTGAGGCTGCCTCCTCCCCTCCCTCCCTCCTATATATACAAGAGGATTTAGAGGAAAAAGTTAACCATAATAGCCACGTGCTACCTCTCCTCTAGATCACAGTTTCTCCTCTAGATCGGTTTTTAGCGGTGCTTAGGCGAAGCCCTGCTGGAATAGCTCCACCACCATCACCGCAATGCCGTCGCTCTGCCGGAGAACTCATCTACCGCTCCGCTCCCTCTTGTTGGATCAAGAAGGTAGAGATCGTCATCGAGCTGTACGTGTGCTGAACGGGGAGGTGTCGTTCGTTCGGCGCTAGATCGGAAGGACCGTGATCAAGATCACGAGATGGATCGTGATGAGTTCCCGGGACGGATCGTAATTGGATCACGGGATGGATAGTGATGAGATCGCGGGATGCTCGGCGATTTGGATCGCGAAGAGGTTCGACTACGCCAACAACATTTCTTAACGCTTCCCGCTTAGCGATCTACAAGGGTATGTAGATCCACTCTCCCTCTCATAGATGCTCATCACCATGGATAGATCTTGCGTGTGCGTAGGAAATTTTTTGTTTCCCATGCAACGTTCCCCAACATATTTTATTTGACTTTACTTCAAGTTTGCTATGACCAGGTGTTAAACAAAGTATCCAAGTTTGCCACACAACCGCGGGCACGGCTTTCCGAAAGATTTAACCCTGTAGGGGTGCTCCAACTCATCCATCACAAATTAACCACAAGCTACGGGAATAACCTCGACCACGGATCTTGTGAAAATCCTAGGCAATTCCAAAGGAATTTCGACACCTCGAGATAGCCCGAAGAAGATCAGAGTTCCTCGCGCAAGACATTCGAGAAAGGTCAAACAAGTCCAGCAAGGCCTCCCGACATGTCGACGATCCCGATAGGAGCCACGTATCTCGTTCTCAGGACACGGCGGATAAGCGATGCATACAGTGGCCTGATAGAAATCTCCCGAGTTGCCCCGGGTTGGCCCCGCACAATGCTCTATTTTGGACTAGCACCAGCAGCATTGGCCCCCTGTATTATGTTAAATTAATCCACAAGGGGGCGACCCTCTATGCTTTAATAAGGTGATCAGTATTATTATGATGGGAAATGTAGTACCAAAGTTGGGCCTTGCCAGACAAGTTTTATCCTAAAACGAAAATTAAGGGGGTCCCCATAACAACCCCGAGTATGTTAGGAGCGCTCAATTATGGAACATAACACCGGTTCACAAGTAACTAGGGTGGAAAGAGTGGAACAAAACACTGAGAAAAAGTCCAAGCCTTCCACCCTTCACCAAGTGTATAAGTGCATTAAATTAAATAGCAATAATATTGTGATAACAAAATAATGTACATGTTGTCACATGGAGGCAATTGCACCTGCAGCTAGAAACGCTATAAGAAGGGCTGAGCAAGCGGTAACATAGCCAAACAACGGTTTGCTAGGAAGATGGAGGGTTAGAGGCTTTCATGGCAATGTTGGGAGGCTTGACAAACAAGTGGTAGGTAGCGTGACATAATGATAAAAGCGGAACAACTAGCATAGCAATGATAGTAGTGGTATCCAGGAAAATGTGTCATCTTGCGTGAGATCCCGCTCGAAAGAAGATTGAGCCCATGAAGAAGACGAGCCAACGTAGTCGAACGAATCCTCACACTCCGAGCGTTTTCGGAACTCTATCAAGAAGAAGCAATCCGGAAACAACAATCAACACAAGATACACCACAACATATGCATGACACGATGTGCAAACAAATATGATGCATGTCCGGTTTAATATGCAACGCAAGGCATGGCATGGCAAGCACAACAAACAACCACTACATATTAAGTGAAGTTCAATATGCAACGAGTTGCATATTGACGAAACTCCACGTTTGAATTATTTAGTTCACTCCCGTTTAGGTACTCATCAAAATTAAATGTTGTTAGACATGGCAAGAGGTGAAGCATGAACAACTATATCATCTAGGCATTATAAATGAGGCCGGAAGCAATATATATCATTTCTGAAACAACCCCATATGCATATTATGAATTTTATCAGATCTGTACTAACCATATTTTAGAGTTTTTAAACAGCAAAATAAATTCCACCATGTGATTCTACACATTTTTCTGGTCAAGTTACATATGTGGAACATTTTTATCGGAGCTACGGTTTAGTAGTTATGAAATAAATCATTTTAGCATGTCATTCACGCAAATTACATGAAAACAGCAGGTTAAACATTTTAAACACATGTGTGAGTTGGTTATTGTGAATCTACGTAAAATTCCAATCAAGTTTCATATATAAAGTATTTTCATCCGATGCACGGTTAAAAAGTTATTAACAATTTAAAAACATGGGTTTTTCTGTGAATCTGAAATCCTGAAATAATGGACAAATCGCACGCAGGAAAACACATACTATGGGTCGAATCTGCAAAAGGGCCCGAACAGGACATGGGCGACAGATAACTAAATAGCGCTCAGGCGGGGAATAGGGTTGCGGTGCTCATAGCGGCTTGGTGGGCTGATGGGCCGGCGGGAGGCAAGGCCCATGCGGGGGCGCTGGTGGTTCGGAGGGGGGCGTCGCTCCCTCATCTGCTTGAGCCCGAGTGGAGGCCGGCGAGACAGGGAGGCGGCGGTCAACGGCGGCTAGCGGCAGGCACAGGGATAGGCAGATCGAGGCCGGGGCGGCTAGATCCGGGCAGCTCCGGACCGGATCTGATGCGGTGACGTCGGGGCGAAGGTCTAGCCGGCAGACTTGCGAGAGGAGAGGCACTCGAGGTGAGCTCGGGCAGGGAAGAGGGAGGAGAGAAATGGAGAAGGGGGAGGAAGGAGAGGAGGTCCGGCGGCTCTGGCCGGAGTGGTCGTCGGTGCTGGCTCCGACGAGGATGGCTGGGTCCGGTGGCTCTGGCCGGAGTGGTTGCCAGCGCTGGCTTCGGCGAGGTCGGCTGGGTCCGGCGGTTCTGGCCGGAGTGGGCTCCGGCGGCGGCTGAGGCGCGGAGACGCGGCTGCGGGCGGCCATGGGGGTTGCTGGGAGGAGCTCGGGGCGCTCGGGCGCCTCGCCTGGTTCGGACCCGAGCGGGCCAAGATCTTGGCCTAGCGGGCCCACTGCGAGAGGAGGGAGACAAGCGGCTGGGTGGTGGCTGAGACACGGGAAACAAGGAGGATTAGGGTTAGTTCACCTCCAAATCAGGCAGGTGGTCTATTTATAGGGTGATGGTTTTCGGAGCCGATTTCGGCCATGCGATCGCAATCGGATGGCCGGATCAGGGCAAGGGTGGTGGGTTGTGTGTGTGGAGTGGGCTAGGGCTGAGAAGAGAAAGAGAGAATGGTGGCCCGTGACACAAGTTTTAAACAGCGAAAAACGTCCGACGAATAACCGACGACCGCACTGCTACGGTTGACCGACGAGGTATCAAACGAACTTGGAATGCGACGAAATTCGACAGGCGGTCTATCTACAATATAATAAGACCGCATGCCAGGTTTCGACCCAATCCAAGAATATTTTTAGCACACTTTGAAAACAATATTTTGACGATGCCTCGGGCGCGGGCGTGTGTGGTTGGTCATGAAATGGGCAACGACAAGAACGGAGAGAACCGGCAACTACGAATGGATGCAAGTATTCGAAAACGAGTGATGATGCCATGCAGATGATGCGAATGATGCGATGATGAATGCAACAACCAAACGAAACACACACAAGAATGGAAATAAAAGGGGAATCTTCTGGAGCATCGGTCCCGGGCTGTTACAAACAAGCAGCGGAAATCTTGGTCGAAAGCGTGAACCCAAGCCATCTGCCTTAAACCTATAGGCATTTTGATTGGGAAGCATCCTAGATTGCATGTTCGTCACCAACGAACTCTTCACCGTATTCCTGCTCTTTCATGCCTGGCCAATTAAATAACCAGTGGCAAGCCAATGAGTACTTTGAATGTACTCGCAAGCACCCATGTTCGAACAAGGCAATAACAGTGCATGATATAACACAAAGTATGTATTTTGCAGAAAGCTAGTTTTTAATGCAATGACAGGATCAAGTAACTATGTAAGCATGCATCAACAATTGGCTAATATCTGTATGAACAAGTTACAGATACCATCATAAACAGGGGGTGAACATCTCATATTCAGTCGTCATGCCAAGTCATCTCACTTATATCAAGTATCATCTTTGTGTCATCCACGCACACACACCAAGTTTAGTAAAAATTTGGACGTAGCACAAGAGCAATCATCCAACTGTCCTTGACCGTGGACGCAGCCATTCAAATAGTTTCACACTCTACAGAGGTTGCACACTTTACCCACGAGACTCGGGAAACTTCCGTGTCAACCACGACTCGCGGTATTTAACATACCCGAGGTAAGCACTCGAACATTGTCTTTCCCCTGGCGATAATAAATAAAGATTCCACTCGATTGGTACCTAGACCACATGATGTACATCACAGTAGCATCCATGCAGGGACCAACGGTGTGCCCGGTGCGTGTGAAGACAGCACATGATCGTCCATACCGGCACAACCCCGTATCGAGAGTGACCACGCCAATCCCGCCACTAGTAATGTGGGCTCCATGCTAGCACCCACCAAAGTAATCAACAAAGCCCCATCCCATAAGAGGTATCGCAGGTGTACATGTAAGGTTGGAGTAACGGTCGCAACTTACACCAATTCGTTTTCGAAAACCACACACACTCACTTTCTCCGGTACACCACTTCTTTCTCAAGTGGTTACCCAACTCAACATCATCTCCCTCGGGCATTAGTGGCACCCGACAGGGTTTTTGAAAAGTCCTTGAAATCATTTCTTTGTTTCCATCACCATGCATCAACCGATCCCACTTGCGTAGCATCTCCTAGCAACCTAACTACTTCCACCCGCATAACCCTCATAAGGAGGTAGGGTCATGCATGATGCAAGTATCAATGGTAAAATTAACGGAGGCATCCAACCGAAGTGGTCACCACATGATATGATCAACAACAAGGAATAACATGCTATATGACATGCATTAAAATGGTTTCTTAACATGGTCAAAGCACTACAAGAAATATGTCAAGTTGCGACCATCACTATTAGTCACTGAATGGTCACTGTTTTCCGTTTGTGACCTTTTTGTGACCAAAAACTGATGGTCAAAAGCTTACTGTCAAGAATGGAAATTAAGGACCTTTCTTCTAGAAAGGTCGTAGACGTTTACGACCAAAAAAGGTCATAAGCTCAACGACCAATTGTTTTGGTCGTTGGTTGTCTGCCTAGGCCACATCGGATCCAATGTGGCAAGCTGACCTACAAAACTGTATTCAAGCTGACCTACAAAAGGCAGAAAATAAAAACTTTGGCACACAATCATTAACTTGCCTACAAAACTGTATTCAAACAACACACCAGGAGGATATATATACATAGAAAAGATCGTATATATACACAGATTTAACATCTAAAGTGCATCAGGCTTCAAAATTAACACGATTGCTAGTTATTTGCTTAGGAAAAAATTAACATGGTTGCCACTCTTGCTCTTGCATAACACAACAACATAATAATAATCCAGCAGCTCGGAGTTACTAGTTGGATCTAGCAGTTACTAGTTGGAACTAGTGAACAAAGGTTGTGAATGGTTTTTATATGAGTATATGTACAGTCATGGTTCTGGACATGAAAATATATATGTACAGTCATGGTTCTGGACATGACAATATTTGACAGTTAAAACCTTTGTTCACCTAGTACACATGCATAATGATGATGAAAAAATCAGTAGCAAAAACCTGAATCTTCCATCATCACATGCTCACAACACATCATATAACTAGTGTGGACACATATGTGATTACCATGTCACTGATGACATGAGCTAAGAGACATTCAGTTTGGAGCATTTTCCACGCAACACTTGGCATCACTAAACTACAAATCTAGCTGCCAGTAGTAGTGGGTCTGATCCTACATGGAGGAGCTCAAAATACATGGCACCATAGATCATCCATTCATCATGAACACTAGAAATCAACAAGTATGGCAAGCACATGGTTTAGGAGCCATGTCGGCAAACTGTACCAGGCATGCTCAACAAGTATGGCAGATCATGGGCGTGAGAGAGCAGTGGGCGCTTACCAGCCATGCCAGAGCGGAAGAAGACTGGACCATAGGCATCACAGTGGAAGAAGAAGACCAAACGGTGGCGCCGTCCAGAAGCAGCAGCTGCACCTGCACCTGCACAAGTTAGGGAGTGCATCCATCAGGGAACCAAATCACCAACCATGTGCAACTCACACCGACAAAACTATATGGCAGTTTGCAACACATCAGTCAACAAGGAAACAGACAACGGGTGAATCCATTTTAAGATTATTGGTGGATTTTTGCCAAGTTTCCCCCTAAAATGAAGAGAACATTCGGGTGACTCCAAAAGGAAATTAAAGCAGAGAAGATAAGTTCTGGATTCAGTTTCATATGTACAATGCCATCTATGTTGAACTGATACAAAAGTGGTGAAGCAAGTGCATGCTGTATCTGAAAGAGATTACAGAAAGCTACTCCATATTTTGAATCACACAAATTCTAGAAGAAATAGGAAGAAATATCCATGAACCATCTAACATCCAGACATATATTAGGAGGACCTGAGGATTCTGATTAGTGGTGCTCCTACAACACAAAACATTAGGCATTCTAACTAGCAGCAGCAAATCAATAGCATACAGGGCATCAAAGGGATGCAAACTAGATAATTTAGTAGTGCCCCTACAAGACAAAACATTAGGCTTTCTAAGTAGCAGTAGCAAATCAGTAGGTAGATAAAAACATGTAGGATCATATACTCCTCTGTTCCTAAATATATGTCGCTGGAGGTTTTCTCCGACCGGCGTCGTGGTGCGCCAGCTTCTCCTCCATCCACCAGCGCCTCCACCCCACCTCCAGCATCCCCAGAGAACTCCCTAATGCTGCTCTTCTATCTCTGCTGCTGCTCGCCGTGAACTGCCCAGGGCCGTCGGTGCTGCTACTTTCCTGCCACCACCACACAGGTGAATTTCCTGCATAGGAGTACAATCAATCAATCAAAGAAAGTCTTAGTGTGATATGGCTTGAATTTAGACTGTAATGAACTGAAAATAAGATAGTGAATGAATCTAGTTCAGAGTTCAGACCCAACATAATCAGCACAGGAGTACAACAAGTTAATGATTGTGCAAACTGATAATTGATTATTATCAGCACAGGTTTAAGACATGAACATTTTATGCCATTTTAAGCACTTGCTACACTAAAATAGCAGCACTTGTTACCCTAAAACTGTAGCAGAAAAGGTTTCGGTAGTGATTACTCCTGCTGCACTTGCTACACTAAAACAACAACAAGTCCTTAACATTTTACTCCATTTTAAGCACTCCTGGAAAGTTTGGAGTAGAACAAAACAACAGCAAGTCCAAACCAACAGACACTACTACAAATTCAGTAAGCAAAATTACTCCTAATATAAAGCTACAACCTGAACCGGTGTTATGACTTATGAATAAGTGAAACATCTTGGCCTCACACCCAAATGTCATGTTATACGTTCAGAGAAAACTGCACATCAGAGGAAGAAATTGTTATTCAAGGAAAATGAATAGCTTTAGGAACAGAAATTGTCAAAGAAAATGATTTTTATCATAGAAAATGAAAAGTTGGCAGAAGAAATCATCTAAAGCTTCAATCGGTCAGTAGACATAGAGATAATTATAATAAGTTGAACCATTTTTTCATAAGAAATAGATGACCAGTGTGATCATTATATACTGATTGATGACTGGAGGCCATGCATCTAAGTAACATTAATTAATTTTTTGGAAAAGAAACAACACGTGTGGTGTTCTACTTGTAACGCATGGCAGAGCACTAAAGCTCAAAATGGAAAACCAAATGGCTAACAGCAAGAAGAAGGAGGCAGTTATGCATGATCATTAAATACTGTAGGACACAGATAACTCCCAACAGAATCCTCGGTGGTTGAACATGTTTAAATAAAGGAACATACATATATAAAGGCGGTTACTTGGTTGTAAGACTAAAAATGGACCAATGGTAGTTCTCAGAACCGAGTTATTCAAATTCGGAATACTGAAATGTTAGAATGGTATGCAGATTACTACAATCCATGGGGGAAAGTAAAAGGGGCCCAATATATATAACCTTGAATACAAACTAGTTGAGATCAATTCCTTCATCAATCATATTATTATGGACGTTATGAATTGCCATGAGCAGAGCAGCAGCTAGAACAGACATGAGTAATTGTAGTGTGGTACAATAGAGGAGTACAAAGAGTAGCCAAGCCAAACGGATTACTCGCCCAAAGCAGCAGCTAGACTAGACAGGTTACTCTCCTGGACCACCGGACCGAATCCCACACCCAACCCAACAGTGAGTCGAGCCGCCACAATAGAAGAACATCAAGCGGGAAGAAGGAGAGCGATGTGAAGGGAAGGGAGAGGATAAGGGGAATGGAATTGAGTGGACGGCTCACGCACCGGGTCAAGGTACATGTTGCCATGGAGGTTGTCAAAGACGTACTTGGTGGAGCAGCGGTCGCAGTCATCGTACAGGTACCTGGCTGCCAGCGGTAGCGGCCGCACGGCCACCATGACCGGCTGCTCCCCCTCCGCCACTGCTGCCGCCGTCACGGCACAGTACTCGCATATCTCCCCTTCCTTCGCGGTTCGCGGAAGCCACGTCCGTCCCTCGCCGCTAGATGGATGGACTCGGTGGTGGATGTGGAGTGGTTGAACAGATGACCTACCGAAAAGGAACACGAGATGAGGTGATGTGAGGAGGAATAACAGAAATATAGGTTGCTTCACAACCTAGGGCAAAAATTGACACATGGACATGACACATAGGCAAAACTGACAAGGTGGCACCTAGTCATGGCAACCCACCACAATTTACAAGGTTATGACCATCTGTATTGGTCGTGATCAGCTAGAAATAAGGCAGTGGACCAGTGCTGTCTGCTTTACGACCATTTCGTGTAGGGAAATTACGACCTTTCTGACCAAAATGGTCGTTATATTTGAGGGTTTGGAGACCTCGGAACAGCTTACGACCAATTGGTCTCAAATGGTCGTAGATTTACGACCATTTCTTCCAGGGTCACTGAGAGAAGGTCACAAGTTGACATATTTCTTGTAGTGAAGGGCTGCTTGCCTGGCTCAACAAAGACTTCGGGTCCCACTCCCTCGTCAACAACGCAATCTATCGTCGCGATAAATAATGATAATAATAAGCATCACACAAAAACAGAGCACAAGAATCTACTACTAAAATGCTATCCTACTCTGATAAATGTTGAAAACTATTCTAAGAATAATTGTCTAAGGTTTTGGGGTGAAAAAGGTTTTCAAAAATATTTTTAACAGTAAAAAATGCCAAAAGGTTCTTTTAAAATAAAACAGTACATAAAATATTTTCAAATATTTCACAAATGGCACTATAAAATTCTACACAATGTTTCAAGATTTATGGTGGAAAAATATTGGGAAAAGGATTTTTATTTGGAGTTGTGGGATTTTTGGAAAACCCCACAAAAATGGAAAAAGAAAAAGGAAAAAGCCTCTATGCCCGGGGCCAAAGGCAGCCAGCAGCTAGGCCAGCCCAGCTGGCCAGCCAACCAGCCGCGCACACAAAAAGGGTTAAACCTGACGCGTGGCCCTGGGTGTTGGCGACAGCGAGAGGAGAGAGGGAGGGGAGACAAAGGCCGACATGTGGGGGCCACCTGTCGGGTTCATCTCCCTCCTCTGGAGAGAGGGCGATGGTGCTCACCGGCGACGTCTCTAGCGATGGTGGGGGATGGAGAGCACAGGAATGGGCTCAGGGGCTCGTCGCCTCTCGGGTGGTGGAGGAGATGGTCAGCGGGGAGGTCTGGGTCGCCGGTGACGAGGCTCCGCGGTGGAGGCGCTTCGGGAGGCGATCGCTGCAGACGCTTCCGACCGTAAATCGATCGGGAAGGAAGGAGAAACGAGGCAGGGGCCCTCTATGGTCTCAAAAGAGGAGAGAAGAAGGCCGGAGTGGGCCGGTATCCCAAGATCGACGAAGCCCCGATGCAGCGGCGCCTCAGTCGATCCCGAGCATTGGGGCTCCGGGTGGTTGCTTGGGTTGTTCAGGGGGTCATTTGAGAGCGGGAGGGGGGTTCCATAGGGAGAAGGGAGCTCGGGGGAGGCCTTAAATAGGCAGCCCGTGGTCGACTGAGCTCGGGTGCGCCGACGAGCTCATGGCCGAGGCCAGAGGCCATGAGGGGGAGCTGGTGTGCTTGCAGTCCTCCTGGGACTTGTCCACGACCAGGGGGAGAGAAGAGAGGAGAGAGCGCGCGTGTGAGGCTCGGGGTTGGCCGAGTCGGGCGATGCTCGGCACGTGCGAGAGGAGGGAGAAGGAGGAGGAGAGAGGAGGGGGCGATAGGGCTACCGTGTCCTGAGCGTCGAGGGGGGAATGTGGCAAGAGGGGAAGGCCCGAGGCCGCCGGGGCCATGCAGTGGGCGGCAGCTAGAGTGCGGTCAGGCATTGTAGCGCGCCCAAAGCGCGCGTATGGCATGCCAACGGTGTCCTGGGCGTGTCCAACCATGTCCAGTGGGTCCAGGAGGAGTATACTATGAGAAAAAGGCGTAGGATGCTCTGGGGAGTAGCTTAGAATAAGAGGGAAGGGGAGAGAGAAGGACATTCTTGCTGTCCAGGGGTAAAAATGGGGTTTTATCCCACTTAACCATTGATACTTGGTCATAGAAAGTTACTGGAGGTGAAGTCAATGCTAGCAAGTTGTGGTAAAAATTTGGAGGGGAGGAGAATAACAGAAGGGGGTCAAACAAGGATTTTACCACTAGGGCAAAAAGTGTTTGATGATGGTTTGGCTAAGCAAATGGAGTTTGCTTTCCATGAGTTTTAACAGGATCAAATGGTGGTTGGAAATAGGGTTGACCACCAAGTTTGAGCTTGATTGAAGAAAGTTCACAATGTAACTTTGACAAACCCTAGAAATCAACAGAATCAAATTCCTATGGATCTAGGTATGCATTTCCATTCTCCTTGATGCACCACTTGGTGTGGCATCCTTATTTGGGTAATGGAACATGCCCACAAAGTTTGGTCTCAAGGGAAGAAACTTCACAATGTAAAGTTGTTCAAATTTGAATCTGGACAGGAATGGTTTTGGAATATTTTGATGAGGCCATTCAATTAGGATTGAGATTTAACATTTCAAGATCATCACCTATGACAATTGTGACTTGCTGGAATTTTTTTGGAATTTATTGAGAATATTTACTATAGAAATATTTCAAAAGCTTGATTTGGACAAAAAGGGTTCTGAGGGTTTTGCCCATGATTTTGAACATGACCATGTGTTGAAACTCATATCTATGGAAAATATATGTCTACTGAGTTTCCCTAATTTTTCTCAAATATTTTCAAAGCATTAAAATAATTTTCCCTATGAAAAACCATTTCTGGCCTTAAGGAAAAGCCTTTCAATAAAATAGTAAAATAATCTTTAAAATTAATATTTGATGGTTTTGGGGAGTCATATATATAGTAGGTTTCAAATAAAGCTTTTGGGGAAAAACTATCCACCCAATTTGAGGATGTGTAGTGCAAACCTCAACTCAGGGGGTTTTGAAAACCTAATTTGAATAAATCATTTTTGGTCAAAATAATATTTGATAAAAATAATTTTGGGCATTATTCACATGTCATGATCATTGGGCAAGAAGTTTGGATGAAGGGAGATGAATATGGAGAGGATTAGAACCTAAGAGTTCCAAACATAGTCAACCAAACAATCAATCAAGCAACAGTTCAAACAAGCATGCACTCAAAAGTTTTAATTGGTTTTAAATTTTTATAAATCCAAGCATAGAAAGGTGATACAAACACAAGGTGTGACAGATTCACTTCCAAATAATTATTATACTAATAATTAACTTCCACACACACACATTCATAGTTTGAGATGTATTGGTAGCGTGTTAGATGAGGATGGATCATGGATATGCATGTACCTGATGCCGCTATGGGTGGATGGAGTGATAGGTAGAGAGGTCAATGAGTTTGCGCCTCACAGTAGCGAACATGATGATGCTAGGAGCGCATGCAAAATCGAGGGGCGAGATGAATTGATGAAGATCGCAAATTGCAACATGGTGACACGGTCGCCCACAATGACCAAAGGTTCCATGGGTGATGGCGATGTTTCCACCCGCATGGGATGGTTGGTGCCAGCCATGCACCCATGCAATGGTGGATCGCCTGTAACACCTAGAGGTAGCAAATTTTATTCGAAATAGATTGTGCATCATGATCATCTCACGAGCATCACATTTATTGAATTTTAGTATGAAAAAAGGAATAATTTTATCCATCATTATTTAAAAGGGATAGAACCCTAACACATTCTCAATGAATCCAAAATGCCCTTCTCAACCACAAGGTTCGGCATGGACAACACACACATATAGGACTAATTTGTGTACTTCTTTGGAAGCGCTCTCTCTCTCCTATGTTTTGGAGGGTCTTAGGAAAAAAAGTTAAACCCATGTATTATGATGTACTCTTGGGAGTGTGTAGTTTCGCTCCTCATATACATATACATGGATAAAATGTCTAACGAACTAGGATCGCTGGTGTTGGATCAAATCTTGATTCGTCTAGTTGATACCACATATTCATAGTTTAAGATGTTTACGATGTATCGGTAGCGTAGTAGATAACGATGGGTCCAGATGATGCTATGGGTGGCTGGAATGAGAGGTAGAGAGGGTAATGAGCTTGCGCCTCGCGCTAGCGGACATGATGATGCTAGGAACATGTGTTAATTAGGGTATTTTTTACACCCCTACATCGGTAAATATATTCTGATAGTCGTGTTTGTGGTTGTGAACGACTTGAAAATTTTGTATTTGATCATAGAGCAACTTGAACTAATAACAAATAAACCTTCCCAACTTAGGTGTGAGTGCCTTGGGGATCCTTCCTTGTGGGTGACGTGAGGGTGGATGGAGGTAGTGTTATGATGCGGTGCTTAGATTATATGGCTTTCATATGCACTCTCTTACCTCTTCTTTGATAGACACAAGTTGTAGCATGCCTCTATAGGATGCTAGTGCTAGTTCCCACTCAAACCACAAAACTCATCTTTTAGAATGATGTAGACATAGTATAGATCTGATGTAAGTCTTGCAAGTACGATTGAGCACTCACCTTACTTTATTTGTTCTGTTGACCTCGGATATTGCAAACTAGAAGGTAGTATTTGGAGCAAGGGGTCTTTATTGGTGAAAGACGATGTTAGCTATGGTTACCGCATGCAATGGTCTAGGAAGGGCCGTGGACTCCATATGCTTTTATTTAGCCTTCTTAAGGCATTTTTTCAAATTTTACGTGTCTGAGGTATATTGTCGCTTTCTTTGTGAGAGTTGCAACTTTGTAGACAAACCCTTGTATTATATTCATTTGTTGAATTTAACTCGTGACTCGTTATATTGCAGTTTTTCTTTTGTAGAGTATTGTTGTGATACTTGTTGTTCCACCCACGTAAAGTGCATATTGCGTGTATGGATATACCTTGCACATTCTCTATGGTAATGCCATGGGGACAATACTATGCATTTTCTAGTAGCCTTTGAAAGTCCAAACTCACACTTTATCATCTTATCATGTAGCTCATTCCGCAGAAAAAGTGTTAGCTGCAAGTGTTTTACTGTCAAGGAGGTGATCTATTTGAATAGTACCTCTCCCGAGGTGTTATGTCTCCGCCTAGTTGTGAATTTTGCGTTTTAGAGATGGGAATCAATACCAAGCCTGCTTGTGATATGTTCTAGGCAGGTGCAGGAGATGAATGCTCCCATAGGCTGGTCATAGTGGAAGTAACTTAGCCAGTATCATGCACTTGGGACTCGAAAACATGCTGATGTTACAGACAATTAAAAGAAAGAGAGAGAGGGTTAGAGTAACATAGGTAGATACCGTATCATGTTAAATGCTATACTACTATGTGTCTTGCATGTCAATAAATGAGATGACCTATGATACTAGTTTATGATACTATGCACTATGAAGGTAGTATCATACAATAGTATCATATGCGATACTCTCCACTATGAGTAGCCATAGAAATGAAACAACTTGATTGCATGTGTGTTTCCCATGGTTTCCAAATCCATGAGGCTGTGGCCTGCTTTGTTGGGGGAACTAGTAGCGGGGAATGAGAATCTGAGGTCATGAGATATATAATCCATTGTTTGGTTTGGGGATAGAGAATTAAAAAGTGAAATGGAATTAAGGAGGTCAATTCCACGTATTTCTTTCATGTCCGCCATCCTCCTTATTAATTCACGTGGGGCGCTACATCCTATCAAGTTCACTCTACTAATTTTCATCACACACAAAACATGAGTTTGAGACTAAATATCAATTTCTCATGCCTAATCCCTTACTTTGTTTTGGACTGCTCCACTCCACCAAAATGGGCTCTGCTTTGAAAAACACAAGCCAAATGGGATAACTCCATAATGTCTAGCTCCACAAAAAAACTAAATGATGGGTACAAGCCCCTACTTTTTGTCAATCTTTCCATGGGGTGCTCCAAAAATAATAGTTCAACTCCTCGTGGAAGTTGGTGGTAATAACCCACGAATGCCACTCATAAGTGATACCCCTTTATTTTTTTTCTTCATGCAGCCCCTTGTTCCGTCTCCTACTACCGCACACACGTAGGGATAATCCTTCGTTGTTCTTGTACACGGGAACAAAAAACGCAAGAAGCCATCCTAGTGTTGCCGCCGCCACAAAATCTAGCCGACATGAACATGTCATCGGCGAGGCGACCATCATAATGGGTAGATCCGGTGACCCTCGACCTCCCTCATTTTTCCCATCCCATCGCCCATCCTATCCATGGCCATCAGGTATGACCATGACCAGTTCGATCATCAAGATCAACCTTGCCCATCCCAGTTTGTCCCAGAGGGAGGTAGCCTCGCCCGCAATGGTAGCCACCTCTTCTAGGCAGGCGTCAACGACCCTAAGTGGTCCAACTGCGTCTGATGTCATTCGACGTGTCGGGGGTGTTAAACCATATGCTTCCAAAAAAGAGGCGGCGACAACATTGACAATGCTAGGTCGACGTCTAGCGGGTCGGGCGAGTAGTGATGTTTCATTCGCTAAGCGTTGTAGGTACGTATAGGTCTGGTTTACTACATTTTTCTTTTGCTTTATTTGTTTTATCTCCATTTCATTGGTTTTATTTGTACCTTATTTTGCTTTGGTTTTGTTTATTTTCTCATTGTTTTTTTTTGTTTTTCTTTCTTTTGCTTCTTTGTTTTCTTTAGCTTTTTTTTCATTTCTTCTTGTTTCTTTGTTGGATTTTTTTTTCACACATGCCCTTTTTTTCTCAGTGCGCAATGTATAGTTTTAGAGCACACGTGAATGTTTTTATGATACACTTTGGACATTTGCCAAATACATGATGTACCTTTTTAAAAATACACGTTTTGAAAACTTTTCTGAATATACAGTAACATTTTTCCCAATACATATGGTACATTTTTTACTATAAATAAACATTATTTTACATGTGGTAACTATTTTACATTGTATAAACATTTTTTAAAATGTGAAAAACATTTTTTAGAATTGACATAATTTTTCTGACAAATGTTATGTACATCTAATTAGTGCTATGAAAGGTTTTTTACATTATGCAAACATTATTCTTATATTTTATGCATTCTTTGGAAATTTTAACAAAAGATTTTTGAAATTATTGAACATTTTTCTAAACGGTACAAAAAAAATTGTATGTACAACAGATTTTTCTTGAATTAGTCAAACATTTCCTGTACATTGTATGAACATTATTTTAAGCATGTTGCAATTTTAAAATGCCAAAAATATTTTCCGTACACATGATTAAATAAATTCTATACATGTTTTCGGATTTTCTAAAAAATATATTAACATTTTCCAATTTCATTTATATTATTTTTCTAATATTTGAAAATATATATAACAGTAACAATTAAACAAAAAGTGAAGTAAAAACATAAAATATTGGTGATACCTATTTTTAGCACAACATGGGTGTTGTCTGTAATGTCATCGGGAGTGGTGAATGGGCCGGCTCAACAGCGGCTCTCTACAGGCGACACTGCATTAGGAATCGGGGAGCAACTAGTTAACGAGTGCTACCTCACAAACGTTCCAGCGGTTGCTCACGCGCATTGTTACTTGGCGCGTTCTCAGTCGCCGTCACGTGTCGCGTTCTGAGCGTTTCCTTCAGATTTTTTTTCGCACGCGTTTTCGCCTTTTTGGTGTGGGTTTTTTTGGATTTTTTTGGAGTTTTGGTTTTCCACTTGTCTTTCGCAGCTTCTGGATGAAAAAAAATTCAAAAACAAAATTCGCGAAAAAATGCGTTTTCTGTTTTTTGTTACGTGAAAATGTGTTTTTTTCGCGAGAGGCACGGTTTTGCCTTTGCGAGAGGCACGGCTATGCCTCTTGAAAAGGAAAAAAACATGTTTTCCCTTTTTTTGTGAGAGACACGGTTTTGCTTCCATGAAAGGCACGGGTTTGCCTTCGTGAGAGGCAGGGTCGTGCCTCTCGAAAAGGAAAAAAACATGTTTTCTGCTTTCTCCTTTTTTCCATGAAAGGCATGGTTTTCAATCGCGAGAGGAATGGCCGTGCCTTTTTCGAAAGGAAAAAACATATTTTCTGCTCTCTTTTTTTTTCATGAGAGGCACGATTTTGCTTTCGCGAGAGGCACGTTTTTGCCTTCGCGACAGGCAGGGCCCGTGCCTCTCGAAATGGAAAAACGTGTTTTCTGTTTTTTTTCTATCGTGTGAGCCACGGTTCTTTCGTCCGTTTTTTTCGTGAAAAAAACAATTCGTCAAAACCTATCAACATGGGATCTAGATTTAAAGATCTCTATGCGAGAAAACCAACGGTGAAAATGGTTCGAGATTTGGACGCACGATTTAGGAGATAAAACGTTTTGAAAATACGGATCTATAAAAAATAGGAAAACTCCCAGGTTGCGACAAGTGACATGCATGCAATATGCCGCTTGTCGCAACCTGGAGGTGATAGTAATCGTTGGAAGGTGTACTCGCTAACTAGTGATTTCGTAGGAATCGGTGTGCATGGCTTATAGGCATCTCCTATTTGGCACCACAGGCGCCAGTTAACGTGCATTTCTGTTAACTGGCACCTTTGGCGTTTGTAAATGGGCGGGCAAATCTAGGAGCCGGATGAAGTTTTTTTTCGAAAAAATCTACGAACGTTTACAAAATTTCAACGAATATTTTTTAAGATTGATAAATTTTCTGAATATCGATGAAATTTTTGAAAATTATACGAACATCATTTTTATAATGGATGAACCTTTTTTAGATTTATGAACTCTTTCTTCTGTTCAATGAACTTTTTTGAAAAATACATGAACTTTTTTTGAATTTCTATGAACTTTTGCTAAATTAGATGAACTTTTTAGAATTGATGAACATTTTCAAAATTGATGAACTTTTTTAAAGATATGAACTTTTTTCAAATGGATGAAGCTTTTTTATTTAAATCTGTAAACCTTTTTTATTTCATATTTTTATTTTCGTAAAAAAAATCAAAAAAAACTGGGCAGCACGCTGGTGGGCTGGCCCATGCTAGCAGCACTGCTAGCGCCGGGTGGTTAACGGGTGCCTGCAGCGCTGCATAGGAGGTCGCCGGCTTATAGCTGCGCTCAAGAACTGTGTTTGTATCCCACAACCCTCGTGCTATGGCCTACTGAGTGGCATTTTATTTTTATTTTTGTGTTTTCCTCATTTTTCGTTTTTCAGTTTATTATTTTATTTTTCTTTATTACATTGTACATTCTTTGACACTATAAAATGTGTGAACACTTATAAATGTTAGAAGAACTTTTTTTATAATAAATTTCATGATGTTCTTAATTCGAGAGTATTTTAAAAATGCCTGTGACATATTTAAAAAAATATGAATAGGTTGGAAAAAATTCAAAATTTTGCTTTGTTGGATCAGTTTATTTCATGTACTTTTTAACGTATTTAATTATCTAAAAATTCATGAACACACTTTAGTTGCCACGAAGATTTTTAGATATATCCTTTAATTTTTATATAAAGAAGCATACACATTTTTTCCATTCTCCAAATTTTCCTCAAAGTTATTAGCATTCTATTCTAAATTTGTGCAGAAAATATTCTCATCACATATCTATACCTATATAAAAAAAAAGCATGTTGTGGAGATCAAACATATCGCATTTGTTCGTCCACTATTATCCAATGGTCTATAGTGTATCAGTGTATCTTAACTTGTTGAGCTCTAAACAAGTTAGCACCCTCACCTAACCAATGTATACCTAATATCAACATAAGTGTCAACTAATTAAGCATATACTGCATAGTATCAACGTGCAATTAAGATCTTGCCATAGTATTGGTGTAGAATGCAATTAATATAGTGTTGAATATCCGCATGAATGAATTTCTATATAATATTAATGTGAATTGCATGTACATGATTACTAGTCAAAAACAAATAAGGAAGTCGGCTCAAAACCAATTGGCCTAAGTGTATACCATGTGCGCATGGGCAGGTGCATGTACAAAAGCCGAACCAACAAAGAAACCATTGACCACATGGTATAAGTACAAAAATCAGTGCCCCTAAAACCCCACATGAAGGATCACAAGAATGAAAGGATAAAGTTTCTAGTATGTCAAAAAAGGGAACATACCCTAGCCGGCACAACTTTCTTGCCTGTCGCCTCGGCCCCTCTCATCTCCCCCATTCGGCTGCCTTGTTAGTGGCAAGAGGAGTGGGGAACCATTCGTCTCATTTTCATTTTCTAAAGTTTTGTTTTCCTGGCGACATCAGTGAGGTGGTGGTCGCGATTCCATGTTGCAATACGGTCTGTCTAGTCTCTGGTTGTACCCTGATGACGTCTGATCAGACTTCGACAAAGGATCAATCATAGTTTGTGTCCTAGATATGTTTGTTCCTTCAGTTTTGGTAGTTGGTGTGTCTTTTATTGGCTGACTATTGGTGCGTCGACTTCGACATATTCTTTTGTATTGTTCTATGACTTGATCCGGTTTCTCCAACTCTGTGAACTGATATTGATGAATTGCATGTCTATACTATGTGGGGTGATGCTCCAAATGATATTGCTTCCGCGATTTATAGATTTTGTTTCAAGGGGCAAGTGACTATTGCAGTCTTCAAAGCTTAGTGTGGCAAGGGCGTTTGCAGGTGTCCTTCTCTTTTACTGTTGGTTTAGTGAAAATTTAAATCTTTGATGTGAAGTGTATTGTCAAGGAGGAAGAAGATTAGTACAATATTTATTCTAATTTTTGTTTTTACTCCGCCTTATGTGCCTACTTTTACTTGTCTATTATTTTGTTTTTCTTTTCTTAATGTTAGTCAGATTAAAATGCCTTCTGAGTGTCTTTATATAAAGAAAATGGATCAAGAGTTTTTTTTGTAAAACCATCAAATGAAGCGCCCGCTCGGTGCATGATTCGTGATCTATTCCGTCTACCCGGGGACTATATCTCACTTATAGTAGGATATATGGTACGCTCGTCTACATGATTTCCTCTACGTGTAGCTACTAGGCCAGCCCATTCCCGTGTTGTTTCTCTCCCGCTATTTTCAAATGTCTCATTCTCTCCCTTCTTTCGATTTTTTTGTTTCTTCCTCGATTTTTTCCTATTTTCTTCCTTTTTTCAACGGTTTTGTTTGTTTCTTTCATGGGTTTATTAGTTTTTATTGTCATTTTTCTTTGCTTATTTCTTGGTTTCCACCCTTTTTCATTTAATGTTTCTTAATTTTACTTAAAATTTACCAGGTTTTTAGTTTTTTCCCATTTCTTGGTTTTCTTTGTTTCCATTCTTTTGCATAGGTTTTCTTTGGTTTTAATTTTTGTGGTGCTCTTTGTTTTACTTTTATTTTTTTATTGGTTACATTTCCTTTTTTCTTTTTTTATCTATTTTCATTGGTTTCATTTTTTAGGCATGTCGAATTTTTTTAATTGCACATTTAATATTTTCATGTAAGTGAAAAAATTATTTTTACACAAAATTAATATTTTAAAATAAATGATTGACATTTTGCAAAACATAAATATTTCTTGATGTCTCCTTTATTTCTTACACACTGTACATTTTTGGTAAGTATTTGATGCATTTTTAAATAAACAGTTAACATTTTTCAAATACAAGTTTAACATTTTATGAATATGTGCTCAGCATTTTTCAATACAAGTGAACAATTTTTCAACGCAAAAACCATTTTACTATACACAATGTGCATTTTTTGTATACATATACATGTTTGATGTTTTTGGAATACAGAATCAACTTTCTTTAATTCGATTTTTTATGTCTACTTTTATTTGTACATTGCACATTTATCGTTTATGCCAACAACATTTTTATACACATTTAAATTTTAAAAATAGCTGGTCAAATTTTCTTACATCTTATTCTTTTGAATATATTTTTTGTGTACATGGCAAACAGTTTTCTATGCACATTTAGCACTTTTCAAATGCTTCAATAACAAGTAGTAGAGACACGTAGTTTTCCTCTCGTCCCTGGGGGTAGGAGCCCTAGCAATCGCGAGGAGACGTCAATCTTCCATCGCCATCCTCTAGTGGCTCCCCTTCGCCGGCGACCTCGGTCATCGGTGGTGAGGTGGGGTCACCGGATCCATGCGTGTGAATCATTTTTAGTCCTTGTAGTTTAGGTTTTTAGGTTGTTCATCGTCTTGCCTTTAGCGGGGATGATGACGGCGCTGAATAAAGATTCTTCATATCCTTCCTTGATGAGGCCATCAGTCCTATAGCTAAGGGTGGATTTGGAAACTAGTTTGTTCAAGCACAGATGGTGTGGTGACGCGGCATCCTTGTGGTGTACCTATGTCCTCGGGCTCCGTCGTTGCAACGGCTTTTGCTCCAGCGTCGGCGCGGAGCTTGAGAGGTAGTCCATCAGTGGATGCAGATTATGGTATGCATCGACGATATCTGGAAGACGGGACATGTACTGGGTTCGTGGTTCATGGATGGTAGGTATGGTTTCCTCCTTTGACGTCTTAGTCGTGGTGGGGTGCCAGATCTGGAGTTCGATAGCGTGTCCGGCGTGTTGCTCCGGTATGATTCGTTTAACGGTAAGGGCTTCACTTTTGGTAAGACACCTTGGAGATTCGTAAAGCTACATATCAGCGATGGAGGCGCGTCAAGCTCGGGTGAGGAGGTGATTCTTCATTCTTTTCTTCAGTGGCTATTGTGGTGGTGTCGGAGTCGGGTGACGGGCTTTGGTCTCAAACTCAGAGATGTCCTACTATATTTCCAGTTTTGTCATATCGGTCCTGACGTGACTTGTATTTTGATCTTTATGATACAGTATGAATGAAATACGTATTACCATGCAAAAAAATGCTTCATTAACATTTCTGAAATACATTATCAACTTTCTTCATACCAATTGTATATCTTTTATAATTTTTTCATATATGAGAAACATTTTTTCAAAACATATTTAACATTTTTAAAATGCCTTGTTAACATCTTCGCAAATGTTTTATGTAAAGCATTTTGCCTAATATATTTTTGAAATATTCGGAAGAATAAATAATAATAATAATAATAATAATAATCATAAGAATGCATTAACATTTCTGAAATACATTATCAACTTTCTTCATACCAATTGTATATTTTTTTATAAAATTTTCATATATAAGAAACATTTTTCAAAACATATTTAAATTTTTTAAAATTCCTTGTTAACATCTTCTCAAATGTTTTATGTAGAGCATTTTTCCTAATATATTTTTGAAATATTTGGAAATAAATAAATAAATAAATAAGTAAATAATAATAATAATAACAATAATAATAATAAGCATAACATAAAAAAAAAGGAAAAAACTTGAGGGAGTGGCATGTGGCCTCCCGCACACTAGGCTGGCCAATTTAGGGAGGCGAGAGACGCGAGCACATGCTGGCCCTTGTGTCGCGCAATAAGAAGAGGTGTCTGAGTTGAACTAGTTGGATGATGTCTATTCCTAGGCTTGTGTGGAGGTAGTTCAAGGTTTCAACATCGTTTTAGTGCCATCATGTGTTGCGCTATGGGCGCATCATCTTTGGAGTTGTTTTTTCCTCTTGGTTTTCATGTTTTTTTCGTGTTTCTTTCCTTTTATTTGTAAGGGAGCGTGTGATTTCGCATGAAGAACATTTATGCTTTCTTAAAAATAAAGCACAAATCTGTTTTCGCGTGAAGCATAATTGTGCTTCTATGCTTTCAAAACAGCGAAGCTCAACTTCGGCATGAAAGGATAAATGTGCTTAAGCATAGGTTAGTATGATTGAACAACAGATTATAGTAACTTCAATAGCTTCCTTATACACTAAACAAACTACCTATTTATGAGATATTGAGGCAAAAATAACCTCCAATTTGTTTTACTGGATTCTATAAAATTGCCCCAACTCCCCTCACGTTTTTTAGAAAGACATCTCCCCATATAATTTTGACGGAGTGGAACCAACTGAACTTTCCCACTTGGACACCCTCGTGCTACCACCTCTACACCGTCTTGCTGGCCCTGTGGTCCCACGCCAGGACTCCACCAACAACGCCACTTGAATTTTCATGCTACGATGCAAGGAGAGGAACTCACAGTGAGGCGCCTCGTGCACCACACCCTGACCAGTCGGTCGCTGCTCGTTATCGAGCCTGACCGTTACCACTCTCCTCCTCCTCCTCTGGTTGTCGCTATGCCACCATTAGTACCGCCAACACGTGCCACCATGCCACAGGTGTCACTGATGTATAGGTCCTATGCTATTAGCTAGCCTTTTCTAATGGAAAACTGCAAAAATAATACAGGAAGATATTTACGGGAACTAAGAAAAGTAGGTGTGGCACAACTTTCCCTAAATTATATGGTCATCTCGTAAAATGTATTTTATGGGAAGTTTCTAGAGAGCTATTGGAGTTGCTCTTAGTAAAGTTTTGATGCACAAATTTTGTTTGGAAAAAAGTCCATCAAAATCAATCAATATGGGATTTAGTTTTAAGGATCTCAACACAACAAACACAATAATGAAAGCGGTTCATGATTTGAAAGCATTCAAAAGATAAAATAAAAAACACAAATACAAAAAAGAACAAACAAACCTACCATGCGGGACACACACAAGGTGGGAGTGACATTTGTAATAGATACCCCTTAAACATTGATTTCAGAGGCATCCTCCCTGCTCACCTAACAACGGAAATTATATAATACCCTGCACGTTGTTACAGAACTTGGTGGATTATATATTTAGGTTGATTAAGTTAAGACATGGATATTTGATTAGTGTACAGATGTAAAATATTTATTGAATATAAGTACTTTAATAGTATTTACATACATGGTTCCATATTGTCGTGGACCTTTTTCCTGCATGATAGCATGTTAAGGTGGCATAACTGCATGTTTAGATAAATATACGCAGTGGAGATCACTTTCGTGGAGCATCTATAGTCGATCCCCCCCCCCAAAAAAAGGCTATAGAGGATTCATTTTACTACTCTAACCATCACCTGAGCTATCTCCTAAACCTAGAGTAATATTTTACTCCCCTGCTCGGCAGGGGCCTAAAACCACTCGACCTCCACTCGATCGAGTAACCTTGTTGCCTCTCTACCACATCCTTACCCTTCAGTGCTTCGCCCCCGGCACACCTCCTAGCAACAGCCCACCGCCCCCGCCACTAACTTTTCGCCTTTCTTGGCCCTATTTGCCCTTCTGCCCGAGTCCAAGCCCTTCACGTTCGTTGTCGCCGCTCGAATCGAGATGAAACACCATCGCCGCCTCGATCAATTTGTCGGATTTCCCTCGGATCTTCTTCCTTGTTGGCGGCTACTGCATCTAACCATGCTTACGCGCCCTTTGCGGGTCATTCCCATGTGTCATGCCTACTAGTTTGGCATAAACGCTGTCGGCCGGCTGGTGCACCACCACCGCCATGCAAGTGTTCGACGGTTTGTCTTGGTGAGTTTTTTTCTTTCATTTTGTGTTGTACAATTGAATTGAAGTGGGCCATTTGAATTGAAAATGAAGATGTTGAGAGAGATGATCTTTGAGTACTCATTGTCATTCGAAGAGGAAGAAGGCGCCGATGTCTTTGAAATTATTCTTGGTATGATTTTCAATGCTAATATTCGATGACGGAAGAAAGGATCGCAGTTTGGCCATAGAAAACTCAACCGTGATAGAATGAAGGGCTATTGCCAATATTATGAGAGATTATTTTTACCCATGCTAATATGTAGTTGCAATGTAACTAGAATTGAAATAAGTTAGAAAACAAAATTCTACTCCATCATATTTAGGTTATTTAGGGAGTTAGTACGATCAAAACTTAGTAAAATAAAAGTACTCCATTAAACTTTACTTGGCGGCTTAGGGCATTTCTAACCGATCCCCTATGACCGGTTAGTGAAGTATATTTAGCTTTTTTACTCCACTAATCGACACCTAGTTGATCCCCAGTCTGGCCTAACGGAGTATGATTTTACTCCTCTCTCTAAAAAAATTCCCTATTTTTACTCACTCTTTCCTCCGCCTAGTAAAATGACGCAACTCTCCTCTGCTGCCTCTCCCTCCCCTCCCGTGTCGCATTTTCGGCTCCGCCGCCCCTCCTACCCCTCCCCTCCCCCTCCCATCGGCACCGTCCCGCCGCCGAGGAAGCCTTGTAGTCCTCCGCCTCTGCCCTTCACCACCTCCTTGTCCCGCCGCCAGCCAAAAATCGAGGCGATCTGCGGTTGTTGTCGCCGCCGCCGGATTTGGCATTTCCGGCTGCCGGTGGCTGCGCCTTGCCATGGATTGGACGTGAAGCGACCCACATAGCACCGGCAAAAGCCTCTGCGCCGCATGAAGGTACCGGCTCACTCTGCATGGTTCTAGTCCACCTCGTTCTGCCTGAGCTAGGGGTGGTGAGCTCGGCTATGGCGCTGCAGGACCGCGAGGCGAGGGAGCGCCTCAAGGCCAAGGCCGCCATGAGGCCTACATGCAAGAGATCCGCCGGCAGCACCCGGAGCTTGTGGAGGCGGAGCGGTTGATCTTGGCCAACGCTGGCGGCGAGGTTATCGTAATCTCCTCCGATGATGAGGTTGAAGTTGGCGAGTACGGCAACGGGAGGGCGACGAGGATGAGGAGATCGATGTCGACGAGTGGAGGAGTGTCTTCCCTGACGACGAAGACGACGGCACCGACCCGGACCCAAATCGCGGCACACCGTACCTCACCATGAAGGATTGGCTCGACCTCACATTCGACGGAAAATAGTTTAGTTAAGCTTAGTTTAGTTTAAATTTGTGTTTTATGTTCGGTTGTGCAAAACTATCTATGTCTATGTTTGAATGCATGCTACTTTCAGTTCAAGTTGGTTTGAATTTGATCAGACTGAAGCTTACTCCATTAAATTTATAGGATTGGCTGGAAACGGTAAAACAATAATAGAGTATATATACTTCACTAAAGATTTTACCCCGTTAACTTATAGGAAATCGGCTAGAGATGTCCTTACTCCCTTATTTTTTAGGAAGGATAGGCTAAAAATGCTCTTAGGTATGTAGAATATGCAGATGTATTGTCTCCTCGGACCCATGTCCCCTAGGCGGTCGTCCAGGCCCTTCAGCCTAGCCTAGAGCCGGCTATCTCTATCGTCGACTTACCAAATTAAGTGTAGATCACATCATGTCATCACTACAGTAGTATTTATGCGCCGCCAGTGTCATAGTGCCGTTAGCCGTCGCTATGAGCCGATGGTAGTAACATCCGCCTTGAAGCCTAAATTGTATATGAAGACCTCCAGTGGAAGTCTCTTCGCGCACTATGATTTAACCCGAGAGTGACCTGTCACCAAGAAATGATTAATATGTGGAAAACGATCTTTTCATGTTTCTCTAAGATGGATTCAGTTCATTGCAGGGAAGCAAATTCTTCCTAGTATTTTTTTCTTCAACTTGTAAACAAAATTGACGGCGCAACTCCACTCCATCATTAAGATGGATTCAGGTCAAAGATGAATGTCTTCACTGCAATCTGCAACAAGCAGAAAACACGAGAGAAATTGATTCACTGCAAAACACAAATGAGTTGACACCGACATAATAAAATCATACTCCATTTTTTTTCTTGTTAATTTTGTTGATCATGCAATCCATATATATCCGCTGGAGGACCGTCCAACTTGGACCTGAAGGACAGCACATATATACATGATCTGAAATCCACGTCCACGTACTGCGACGTCGCAGCTTCCTAATAAGGACTAAAGCATTAAGGGCACACTCCATGAAATAGCGAGAGTAGGTGGCAAGCGCCGAATACAATTTAATCCGGTTGGAACGACACCCGTTTAGTGATGATAGTGGCATGTCATCCTTTCTCACACGAAAGCTACGACCGATCTGCAGACGTAACCTGCACCGAACGGTCGATGTACATGTCCTCTTCGCCCAAGTCCAGCTCTCACTAGGCAAGCAGCAGCTATCACATGTACGTAATTAACTTTTTTTTGAGTCCTATTTACTTATGCATTTCTCCAACCTCAAACCGTATAGCGATCGATATGCATGCTAGCTAGTATAAGAACGGAAGTGCTATAAAGAAAGGTTAAGTACACAAGTAATCCATGGATTCAACACGTGCACTAGCCGTGAGGCCAGGCTAAGAGATCGCCATGGCACTGAGCTGGATGGATGAACCGAGGCATTGATGGTGGGTGGTGGCTAACTACCCTCGACCCGTGGCTAGGTCACACGGTCCATGCGCACCGGCAACTCAACGGTAGGTGATGCGCGCTTGTGTATTTATACCTGCAGGTTCAGCGTCCAAAGGCACCCACTCAAGTACCACTGCCACTACCACAGTTCTCTTTGTCTCTACTGCTTTCAGGAGTTCTTCGGAAGGATGGGCTCCAGGATGCTTCTGGTCACCGCTCTCTTGCTGGGCATAGCCTCTCAGAGCTATGCCACCAGGAGCCTTGACGGAAACCACTTGGCTGATCAGAAGTGTATGTATTAGTTCTAGCTAGATCTCTTAGTCCCGTGCTTACTTTGTTGCATTTTATGCTACTACTACCACGTACTTTTGCTGATCACGAGGCACCCTGTGTATCTGTCGATCGATCTCAACATGCAGACGGTGGCGGCGGGTACGGAGGTGGCGGTGGTGGCTCCGGAGGTGGTGGGGGTTACGGAGGAGGTGGAAGCGGCGGCGGGGGTGGCTACGGAGGAGGAGGCGGCGGCGGTGGCTACGGAGGAGGAGGCGGCGGTTACACACCGACACCAACACCGTCGACGCCCAGCCACAGCGGATCCTGCGAGTAAGGCAAACGTGCCATGAATTAATCTGCTAAACATCAGTCAACAGATCACAGATTCAAAGCTCAAAAACCAAACTGTTGTGAGTGTAACTCTGCATCTCCACGTTTGTGTGTGCGCAGCTACTGGAAGGGCCACCCGGAGAAGATCATCGACTGCATCGGCAGCCTGGGCAGCATCCTGGGCTCCCTCGGCGAGGTGTGCCACGCCTTCTTCGGCAGCAAGGTCCACACCCTGCAGGACGCGCTGTGCAACACCCGGACCGACTGCTACGGCGACCTGCTGCGCGAGGGCGCCGCCGCCTACATCAACGCCATCGCCGCCAAGAAGGAGAAGTTCGCCTACACCACCTACCAGGTCAAGGAGTGCGTCGCCGTCGGGCTCACCTCCGAGATCGCCGCCGCCGCGCAGGCCGCCATGTTGAAGAAGGCCAACTACGCCTGCCACTACTAGGCTAGGCTACCGGCCGCCCCAGCTGGTAGTCGTCGGTGGCTAAATAAGTCCATCCATGCACGTGTCGTGCATGTTTCCATGCAGTTCCCGGATGCGCGCGCGCGTGTCCGCCGCGAAACCTTTATGTGTGTGTTTGCCGTTTGATGATGTATGCCATGCCGCCTCGTATATGTAAGAATAATCAGTTATCATTAGTGAAAGATATATGCATGATCGTTACCTTTGTTCAAATTTTTGTTTTTTATTGCGGGGAACCTTTGTTCTGTTATAAAAGACACGAGAAGATCTTACTGATCGAGTTGGGTGGCGCCATCGTCGTGTCATTGAGACACTTATTTTGAGAGAGTATTTATTAGGGAGTGTCTATTTGTAATTCGACTGATTTGTAATTAGATGTCAGTCAATTTTTCCATCCAATGAACTATTGACAGTTGTCTGTAGAAAACGGGTCAACTAAAACCAAACAAAAAGTTGAACCGGTCCCTCCAGCTGTCCTCCTTTCCTTCTGGCACCTGACAGGAAAACAAAATCAGCAAAAGGCTCTTCTTCAACTTGAGACACACGAAAAAACCCAGCCTCCTTCTACCCCCTTTTGATAGATCTCACAGGTCTCACCTAACACAAACGCCATGGGAGAGGGACATGGCAGAGACGCCATTGGACAGATAGAGGGGGAAGAAGAACATAGCAGAGAAGCCATGGGAGAGGGGCATGGAGGAGGACATGGCAGAGATGCCATTCGACAGATAGAGGGGGGGGGGGGGGGGGGGAGAAGAACATAGCAGAGAAGCCATGGGAGAGGGGCATGAAGGAGAAAGACATGGCAGAGACGCCATTGGAGAGAGGGAGTGGGGAGAAGAACAAGGCAGAGAAGCCATGGAAGAGGGGGAGGTGGAAGAAGAACATGGCACGGACACCATGGGAGAGGGAAAAAGGGGAGAGGCAGAGGCATGGCAGGGGGAATTACCTGGAGGTAGAACAGAAGCAGTCACTTGTGCTACACAGCAATATCAATCCAGAGGAAAATAACAGGTACATGAAACTCTTCAACTCCTCTCATTATGTCCACCTAGAAGTCAAGAAACAACAGGGGGTAGATCATTAGGTGATTAAATCAGAGAGCTAAATCATAGATAATTGCAAAAAAAATTGTTGCATTCATCACATAACAGGAAAATTGGAGAAAACAAAAGAAAAATACATAAGTTGGTAAGAAAATACACCACATAGTTTTCCTCTGGATTAAAGGTAGATGCAGAAAAGGCATTAATAGTAGATGCTGAGGAAACTCTAGGCATTAACAGTAGATGGAGAATAGAAAAATACAACACACAATCAAACAAAAGTTAGTAAGAAAATTGTTCCAGTATCTAAAGAAGATCTACTGTCAATGTAATTTATTCGTTGTTTTTTTTCTATTAACTGTCATTACTACAAATTTATTTGTAGGAAGAAAGAAAGCAAAAAACAGTAACTGAACAAGATCTACTGTCAATGTCACAAGAAGACCTCATACTAAATGTGAGTCACAATACTGACAAAGCGACACTAGTAGAAAACAGGGCTTTGATCCTGGGCAGATCAGAGCATTAGTCCCGGTCGGTTTACGAACCAGGACTAATGGGAGCATCAGTCCCGGTTCGTGAGGCTAGGACGCCGGTTGGGCCTTGGCAGACATCAGTCCCGGTTCAGCGTGGACCGTTAGTCCCAGTTTGAGCCACTAACCGGGACTGAATTGGTGGTGGCAACCGTTCGCCTGGCGCGAGCCCTTTGAGTCTCGGTTCGAGGATCAAACCGGGACTAACGGTCCAAGCTGAACCGGGACTCATGCCCGCCGAGGCCCAACCGGCGTCATGGTTTCCTTGATTCATATGAAAAATGCATAGGAAAATTGGTGCTTTCCTTTGATTCATAGGAAAATTGCATAGGAATAGAAAATTGCATATGAGAATTAGGAAAATTGCATAGGAATAGGAATAGGAGGATAGGACGAATAGGATAGTAAAATTGCATAAGAAGTTTCCTTGTAGTGGTATATTGGCTATCGTGGGAAAACATGTCATAGTTTAGGGGCTTCTTTTGATTCATAGGAAAATGCATAGGAATAGGAAACTTGCTATGCTTCTTATTATACTTGTTGTGATTCTGATCATACTTGTGCCGGATTATACTTGTTATGATTCTTATTATACTTGTTTTAAAATATACTTATTGCAGTAGTATATAACACATGAGTTCCATTTTGTTGTTGCAGTAGTGACAAGCACTGTCCAAAACTCATGGAGTTCCTTCGCCACGGAATATATTTTGCTATCATTGATATAACGAATGACAAGATCAAGATGAGGCGCACCTGGGGTATTGAGATACCTGCTGAATGCCACATTGATCTTCAGGGCAGGTTCAGGCTTGAGCATGACAAGACTTCAATGGCTGATATGACAACCGCCCTGATCGATCGACGAGGATTATGGTGATATGCAGAAAAAATTCCCCAAGTCAGGGCACAAACATTGGGAGAAGACCCCACTTGACCCTATCAACATTGAGTATGCAGCAATAGATGGGTAATTTGCATACGAGTTGTATCGCAGGATTGGAATCTTCAAGTATGGGCAACGTCACCTTGTACCGCTAGTACCACCACAAGTGCCCCATGGGTCTCTTGCTTGGGGGTATTCTGATCTGGACGACAAGTAGTGTTTGCAATGGCGAACACTTCTATCTCTATTACGTAGTGCTATGTGGGTTAAATTTGATACCATGCCAATTTTCAACCATTTCAGAGTTCATTTGTAGTGCTTTTCAATTCAGGGTCGTTCTAGCTCAAAATAAATCATAAAATGCATGAAAAATAGCTAATGAAGTCATAAAATGGTTGAAATGGGATAATGAGGCTTTGAATGGTGCACATTGAATGCAGAAAAAGTCTTGAGTTCAAATATATTTAATAAATTGAAATCCTTTTGTAACACATGAGTTTTCGTCTAAAACCCTGATACTTCGAAAGAGATTGTCCAGTTTGTACACGAAGTGCATCCAGCTTTTCCCATAACCCTCTCAACTTTTTAGCACATGTTATGTGGATGAAATTATGATACCATGCCAATTTTCAACCATTTCAGAGTTTATTTGCAGTGCTTTTCAATTCAGGATCGTTCTAGCTCAAAATAAATCATGAAATGCATGAATAATAGCTAATGAAGTCAGAAAATGGTTGAAATGGGATGATGTGGCTTTGAATGGTGCATATTGAATGCAGAAAAATTCTTGAGCTCGAATATGTTTAATAAATTGAAATCCTTTTCTAATAGATGAGTTTTCATCTAAAACCCACATACTTCGAAAGAGATTGTCTAGTTTGTACACGAGGTGCATCCAGTTTTTCCCGTAACCCTCTCAACTTTTTAACACATGATATGTGGGTAAAATTATGATACCATGCCAATTTTCAACCATTTCAGAGTTCATTTGTAGTGTTTTTTAATTCAGGGTCGTTCTAGCTCAAAATAAATCATGAAATGCATGAAAAATAGCCAATGAAGTCAGAAAATGGTTGAAATGGGATGATGTGGCTTTGAATGGTGCACATTGCATGCAGAAAAAGTCTTGAGTTCAAATATGTTCACTAAATAGAAATCATTTTGTAACAGATGAGTTTTCGTCTAAAACCCTAATACTTCGAAAGAGATTGTCCAGTTTGTACACGAAGTGCATCCAGTTTTTCCCGTAATCCTATCAAATTTTGAGCACATGCTATGTGGGTGAAATTATGGTATCATGCCAATTTTCAACCACTTCGGAGTTTATTTGTAGTGCCTTTCAATTTAGGATCGTTCTAGCTCAATATAAATCATGGAATGCATGAAAAATATCTAATGAAGTCAGGAAATAGTTGAAATGGGATGATATGGCTTTGAATCGTGCACATTGAATGCAGAAAAAGTATTGAGTTCAAATCTATTTAATAAATTGAAATCCTTTTGTAACAGATGAGTTGTCGTTTAAAACCCAGATACTTCGAAATAGATTGTCTAGTTTGTACACGAAGATCATCCAGTTTTTCCCGTAACCCTCTCAACTTTTTAGCACATGTTATGTGAGTGAAATTATCATACCATGCCAATTTTCAACCATTTCAGAGTTCATTTGCAGTGCTTTTCAATTCAGGATCGTTCTAGCTCAAAATAAATCATGAAATGCATGAAAAATAGCTATTGAATTCAGAAAATGATTGAAATGGTATGATGTGGCTTTGAATGGTGCACACTAAATGCAGAAAAAGTATCGAGTTCAAATATGTTTAATAAATTGAAGTCCTTTGGTAACATATGAATTTTCGTCTAAAACCGTGATACTTCGAAAGAGATTGTCGAGTTTGTACATGAAGTGCATCCAATTTTCCCCATAACCCTCTCAACTTGTTAGCACATGCTATGTGTGTGAAATTATGATACCATGCCAATTTTCAACCATTTTAGAGTTCATTTGCAGTGCTTTTCAATTCGGGGTCATTCTAGCTCAAAGAATCAACGAAAATATGAACAAAAAAGAATCAAAATAATATTAACTAAAATTATCAAAGTATTTTTTTGTTAAAATCTGGGTCATTTAGCAAAGAATGACCTAAAAAGAATCAACTAAAATATTAACAAAAAAGAATGAACTAAAACGAATCAACTAAAGCATTAACTAAAAAGAATGAACTAAAAAGAATCAAAATAATATTAACTAAAATTATCAAAGTATTTTTTGTTAAAAACTTTAATATGCAAAAAATAACAAAAAAATGCCCGCCTATTAGGCCACCACGGCCTGCATCCGACTAGTAACCCAACTACAATGGGCGAGGACGCAAGCCCGCGAGGCAAGTAGGCCCAATAGGGTAAGACAGAGAAGAAATTTAGGCCCAAGGCCTGCTTAAGAGAGGAGCTCGAGAGGGTTGCCGCAACGGGGCTTATAAACCACAGCGAGGGCCCTTCGCTTGGCGAGGTGGGACTAAACTCCCACTGCCCCGCGCCGGTGCGAGGAACAACCTTTTAGTCCCGGTTGGTGTCCCTAACCGAGATGAGAGGCCCCCCTTTAGTATCGGTTGGAGTCACAAACGGGACTAAAGGCCTAGGCTTCCCGACCTTTCACTTGGTAAAAGTCACCTTTAGTCCCGGCTGATGGGTCCAACCGGGACTATAGGGCGGTCTTTAGTCCCGGTTGGTGGCTCCAACCGGGACTAAAGGTTGGACTATATAAGAGGGAGTTGGAAAAATTTCCAAATCCATTTGCTTTTCCCTCTCCCCCGACGGTGCTGAAAATCACCTTGACGCCACCAGGCTGCCCGATCTCCCTATCACCTCCCCGAGCCCGCTCGCCCCTCGTCACCGTCCCCGGTGCCATCCCCCGTCGCCGCCCCCGACGCCGTCGCTGTCCCCCGACATCGTCGCCTTCCCGACGCCATCGCCGTCCCCCATCGCCTCCCCATGACGCCATTGCTGCCTTCTGCCACCGTCGCTGCCCCCCGACGCCGTCGTCGTCCCCATCGCCGCCCCCTGACGCCGTTGCCTCCCTGATGTTGTCGCCTCCCCGAGCCCGCTCCGGCCTCCTCCTCCTCCTAGGTGAGCCGCTGGCCACACCACCACTTGCTCCTCATTTTCTTAGAATTTTTGAAAACTACCTGGTAATTTAGATTTAGATATGCTATTATGATGTTGATTGCCCCTCTTAGTTGAGTCTAGTGTGATGCATATCTCAATGGTCATCACAAGTCTTACTTGAGTGATCATCGAACTACACATATTGTTATTTTCATACTGTTTTTTTACCAAAATGATAGAAATGCTAAATGATACCCTTTGCATATGTACAATAGCTCTGACCTCTAAATCTCACCCTAATGGTATTGTTGTTTTCTTGTTGTTAAATAAAATGGTATTTGCTATAGCCACAATTTTTTCTCGTCGATGGTGCCAATCCCACATCCTCGTCGTCGACTCGGTGCCGACAACCAGTTTGAGAGGCGCCATGTACGGGACTGGGCTCCACCAGGCTGGCACAGGGGGGTGCTACTTTCCGGGGCGCGCAGTTTGGTGAGGAATCCGGGTATCATCGTCGACCCGGAGCTTGGTGGTCGCATGGGTGTAAGAGCACATTTCTCCATGTGTGGTTTTGGTAATTGATGACACCCCTATGGACTAATGGTTGCCTTGAGTTATATACAAAGGATTTGTCCATAGTTACTTCTTGAAGTCCATCTGTTGGGTTTGCAAGGAGTTTATATGATGACCAAGGTGGTATTGAAGTTTATCCAAAGATTGGTCATGTGAGAGTTGAGCTTATTGCAAGCATGTCTTGAAGAAGAATATTGCGTGAGAATTCATGATTACCTTCAAGACATCATCTTTATGAAGAGAGAAGATAAGATACAAGGTTGATCAAGACTAAGTCAAATAGTGAATCAAGTTGATCAACACACAAAGCGCACAAGATGTACTGAGAGGGATCAAGTGATCCCATGGTATGGTAAGCATTGTCCATTACGCTTTGTGTACTAACCCATGTTCCCTGTGAGAGTTCTTTGTGGGGTTAGGTATATTTCCATGGGATTTCATCAAGAGGAAGATCCCATACAACCCATGGAAGATGACATCAAGTGGTGATCGTCATCAAGGTTGCGGTGTGCAAGTTCAAGTGAATCATCACGAAGAGATCATGCTTGAAGCTTGCCGTCCATTGTGGTGACAATGGACTTGTGAAGATGTGCTGAAGAGTGGCTCACCCATAGTGGAGTATGGGGGAGCAATCTAGCCGGCGCAATCAAGAAATGTGGTCCATCTTTAGAAGAACAAGATCGTCATCATCTAGATCTAGTGGACTATGCATAAGGAAAATGTTTCACCTTTATAAGATTTTCCATTTTATCGGTCTCATAGTGGTATTTGGGAGATCGGGTTATAGGATCGATAGCCGTACTATCAAGGGGGGCTCTCAAGTGAATAGCTTGATTGTATCGTTCGTTGAGAGCTCAAACCATTTGCATCCTTGCATCATCATCTTTCTTGGTCCTTATTTGGTTTTTCTCTATGTGAGTTTTTGGGCTGACGGTCTTCTTCGTGATAAGTTCAAGCTCATCGAAAATAGATTTCGTATGCATCATATTGTGTTTTCGGTGTTAGAGATTTTGCTGGATATTTATTGGGATGGGATATTTATTGGGAAGGCCATCTTCCTTATCCTAGTGGAATTGATTCGTTTCTGCTTTTTCTTAATTTAACTAGTCATTGTTGGATATCTTTCGTTGTCCTTTATCCAACAAGCTTGAGTTTGCTCAAATCGAAGCTCGTATGCAAAAGTTTTGGCCGTTTTAGTATTACCTATTTTACATTGAGAGGTTGTACCGCCCCATAGAGCGGTTGTACCGGTCGACTCGTAGAACCGGTGTTTGGAGCGGTTGTACCACTCGAGAATTGGTCCGGAGGTTTTACCGGCCATGTACCGCTCTACCACCGGACTAGTTTTTGTTTTGGAGCGGTTCTTGGGAAGTTGTAGGCCGGTTGTTCCAGTTATTCCGGTACTACCGGTGCCCCGGGAGGTTGTACCGCTTATTGCTTTTGCTACAGGTTGGTTTTGTTTGCTTTGACCGGTTGTACCGGTCTTCACACCGGTTGTATCGCCCGTGTGCTATTCTGCACATAACGGGCAGATTCGTGGGGACCTATTTAAGGGGGTCTTCTTCCCCAATGGTTCCCATCTCTTGAGCTCATGTTTGCCCCCCATTGTTGACCCTCTTTGAGCTTGCTATCTCTCAATCCCTCTAATGATTATTTCTCCTTTTTAAGGGAAAAGAGAGAGGAGATCAAGATCCACATTTGCACCAATCACTTTATCCTGTAAGTGAGGGGAACCCCTTGGATCTAGATCTTGGAGTTCTTTGTGTTCTTCTTCGTTATTCCTCTCACTTTCCTCCATAGCATTAGTTGTTGTGGTGGGATTTGGGAGAGAAGGACTTGGGCACTCCATGTGCCATTGCCATTGCATTTGGTGCATAGGTTTGAGTTCTCCACGGTGATACGTGGAAGTGAGAAGTTAGAAGCTTAGTACTCTTGGGTGTTTGAGAACCCTAGAGCTTGTTCCTCTTGGGTGCTTTGGGGCCCTAGACGGTTGGTGGTGCCTTGGAGCTCAATCATTGTGGTGCAAGCTCCAGGCAAGCTTCGGCGTCTCCAATTAGGTTGTGGAGATTGCCCCGAGCATTTGAGGTCACCTCGAAGCCACAATCCATTGTGGTGAAGCTTCATGGTGTTGTTGGGAGCCTCCAATTAAGTTGTGGAGTTTGCCCCAACCTTGTTTGTATGGATTCGGTGACCACCCTCAAGGGTCCCTTAGTGGAATCACGACATCTTGCATTATGCGAGGGCGTGAGGAGATTACGGTGGCCCTAGTGGCTTCTTGGGGAGCATTGTGCCTCCACACCGCTCCTAACATAGATTAGCATCTGCAGGGTGTGAACTTCGAGATAATCGTTGTCACCGCGTGCCTCGGTTATCTCTTACCCGAGCCCTTTACTTATGCACATTACTTTGTGATAGCCATATTGTTTCTTGTTATATATCTTGCTATCACTTAGTTGTTTATCTTGCTTAGCATAAGTTGTTGGTGCACATAGGTGAGCCTAGTTGTTTTAAGGTTTCGTGCTTAACTAATTAAAATGATAGTTTTATTCTGCATTTGTTCAAGCCTAAACCGTAATTATTAAAGCGCCTTTTCACCCCCCTCTAGGTGACATCCACGTCCTTTCAATTGGTATCAGATCCAGGTCTCTCATTATTAGGTTTAACAACCAAGAGAGTAAGGATGTCTACTAGGGGATTAGGATTCTCTGACACTCTTAGTTTCAATGGCACAAATTTTGATGTTTGGGTAATTCGCATGCTTAACCTCTTTAGTGTCATGGACCCGTCTTTAGAGTGAATTGTAGATATGGGTTTTTCTCCTCCAAAGGATTCTCAACACATATATTTAGAGGATGAGAAAAACTCTTATCTCAATGCTCAAGCTTCTAATGTGCTTTTTGATGCTTTGAGCAATATAGTTATATTTGAACTCATGCCATTCTGGGATGCTCATGAGTTGTGGACAAAGCTTCAAGATCAATTTGGTGAGTCCAAGATTTGTAGGGATGATTGTTCTCCCTCCACCTCCGGCCGTGTTGTCTTCTCAACTTCATCTACTTCACCTACATGTGGATTGCCACAAATTAATTATATGGTGAGTAGTGATGATCATTGTAATGATGATAGTGGGCTTATTATTGATAATTCTTCTTCATTATCTTATTACAATGCTTCATCTTTGGACTTTAACACCTCAAGCACTTTAAATGTTTCACATGCTTGTGTTGATAGTCCTTGCATATCATGTACAAATTGCTTGACTAAATCTCATGATGATATGCTTGCTATATCTTGTTGCCATGATAAAAATGTATCTATTTCCTCGAGTTGTTGTGCTAACAATGTAGAGGAAACCCAACACTCCATGGAACAAGATGTGGTCTTTAATAGTGCTTCAAGGGATCCAACATCATCATCTATTGTTTCTCACTTTGCCTTATGGCTAAGGCTTCAAAGGTATCTCCTACTTTGAATCCCAATATATCTCACGATGATGATGTTGATGATAATGATGAAGAGAGTGATAATATTGCTTCCATAAAGCTTAAGGGAGAAATAGTTCTTAAAGCTCTTCATAAGAATAATATTGCTCGTTCCAACTTCATGGAAATCATGTCTATTGCCATTGAGGGCAAGAAAAATATTGAGGAGTTGGAAGCTCATCTCGAGGACCATGAGGCCACCATTGATAAAATGGAAGGCCACCACGCTAATGAGATCGCAGAGCTATCTCAAGCTCTTGAAAATGAACAAACCACCAAGGAATCTCTTGAGGATACCTTTGCTCTAGAATTATCTAGATTAAAGGAATCTATGAAAGAGCTCTCAAGGTGGCTAATGATTTTAGAACTCAAAATTATAAGCTCGAAGTTGCACATGCTAAACTCCTTGAGGACTTTGAGCACTTCAAAAATGGCTCAAGCGTCATTAAGAGTTCGCCCATTAAACTCACCGAGTGTCATGCTCAACTTAAAGTTTCATATGCTAAAGATCTTGCCAAGTTGCCTTCTCCTCTTGTTGTTAATGATGATGCTTGTGCTACTAACTCTATTTATGTTGAAGCATCCATATTAAAGGAGAATGTTGAGCTAAGGGCTCAACTTGAGTTGTTATCTAGCAATTATGGGAAATTGGAAGAAAGTCATGAAAAGCTTTCTAGCTCTCATGGCGATCTTCTAGTATCGCATAGTGTGCTAAAGATAGCTGATGAGGCTAGTACCACTAAGGTAACATCCAGTGAGCCTCATGTGTACATTAGCACTACATCTAGTAGATATGCTTTATTTTTTGGAAATATGCCCTAGAGGCAATAATAAATTAGTTATTATCATATTTCCTTGTTCATGATAATTGTTTATTATCCATGCTATAATTGTATTGATCGGAGACTTAAATGCATGTGTGGATACATAGACAAAACCATGTCCCTAGTATGCCTCTAATGGACTAGCTCGTTGATCAAAAGATGGTTAAGGTTTCCTAGCCATGGACATGGGATGTCATTTGATAACGGGATCACATCATTAGGAGAATGATGTGATGGATAAGACCCAAACTACAAACATAGCATATGATCGTGTCAGTTTATTGCTACTATTTTTTGCATGTCAAGTATATGTTCCTATGACCATGAGATCATGCAACTCACAGATATCGGAGGAGTGCCTTGTGTGTATCAAACGTCGCAACGTAACTGGGTGACTATAAAGGTGCTCTACAGGTATCTTCGATGGTGTCTGTTGAGTTAGCATGGATCGAGACTGGGATTTGTTACTCCGTGTGACGGAGAGGTATCTCGGGGCCCACTCGGTAATGCAACATCACAATAAGCCTTGCAAGCAATGTGACTAATTGTTAGTTGCGGGATCTTGTATTAAATAACGAGTAAAGAGACTTGCCGGTAACAAGGTTGAACTAGGTATGGAGATACCGACGATCGAATCTCGGGCAAGTAACATACCGAAGAACAAAGGGAACGTTATACGGGATTAACTGAATCCTTGACATAAAGGTTCGACCGATAAAGATCTTCGTAGAATATGTAGGAACCAATGTGGACGTCCAGGTCCCGCCATTGGTTATTGACCGTAGAGGTGTCTCGGTCATGTCTACATAGTTCTCGAACCCGCAGGGTCTGCACACTTAAGGTTCGGTGACGTTTCGGTAGTGTAGAGTTATGTATGGTGGTGACCGGAGGTTGTTCGGAGTCCCGGATGAGATCCCGGACGTCACGAGGAGCTCCGGAATGGTCCGTAGGTAAAGATTCATATATAGGATGTCCCAGTTTGGTCGCCGGAAAAGTTTCGGGCTCATCGGTAGTGTACCAGGAGTACCGGTAGTGTACCGGGAGTACCGGTAGTGTACCGGGAGGCCTCCGGGAGGGGTATTTCGACCCCAAGAGGTCCATGGACTGTGGGAGAATAATAACCAGCCCTTAGTGGGCTGGGAAAACAGCCACAAAGGCCCATGGCGCAGGAGAGAAAGTCCTAAAGCAAAAAGTGGAAAATCAGCCAATAGGAGGCAATCCTACTCCAACTAGGATTGGAGGTGAAGTAGTATTGCTCCCACCTCCTATTTCGGTCGACCCAAAGGCCTTGGCTGCCTCTCCTCTCCTCTCCTCCTATATATACTAGTGGATTGGGTGGTTTTTGGACAGAATTTCCGGCCACGTGCTACCCGTTCCACCGGTGCATAGTTTCTCCTCTAGATCGTAGTTCTGCAGCGCTTAGGCGAAGCCCTGCCGGAATTGCTCCACCACCATCACCGGAGCGCCGTCACGCTGCCGGTGAACTCTCTCTCCTCTCCACCTCCTCTTGCTGGATCAAGACGGTGGAGATCGTCATCAAGCTGCACGTGTGCTGAACGCGGAGGTGCCGTCCGTTCGGTGCTAGATCGGAAGGACCGTGATCGAGATCGCGAGACAGTTCGTGATGAGATCGCGGAACGGATCGTGATGAGTTCGCGGGACAGATCGTGATCAAGATCGTGAGACGGATCGTGATGAGATCGCGGGACGGTTCGTGATGAGTTCACGGGACGGATCATGATTGGATCGCGGGACGGATCGTGATGAGATCGTGGGACGCTCGGCGATTTGGATCGTGAAGATGTTCGACAACACCAACCGCGTTTCTTAACGCTTCCCGCTTAGCGATCTACAAGGGTATGTAGATCCACTCTCCCTCTCGTAGATGCTCATCACCATGGATAGGTTTGCGTGTGCGTAAGAAATTTTTTGTTTCCCATGCGACGTTCCCCAACATTATTGCCATGTGCTATTCCTCGTAGTTCATCTACTCATAATGTTGCTACATCCTGTGATGAATTACTTTCCTTGCCTTGTTTCTCTAACGATGAAGCTTATACTTCCTCTAGTACTTGTGTTCATACTAACCATGTAGAGAAAATCAATGAGCTCAAGGCCCAAGTCACTTCTTTAAAGAAAGACTTGGAAAAGAGTCATGAAGGGAAGTCCACACTCAACAATATCTTGAGTGTGCAAAAACTCCCAAATGACAAAGGTGGACTTGGATTCAACTCCAAGAAGAAGAAGATGTCCATGAAGTACAAGAAGAAGGGCCAAGAACAAGTCAAGAATTCATGCAAGATTATTTGATTCAAGTGCAAAATAGAAGGGCACCATGTAAGATCTTTCCCATTGAAGAAGAAACCTCAAAGTAAAAAGCAACAAGGGAAGCAGCCAAAAGTTCAATCGCATGCTCAACCACAAGTTGAAGAAAGGCCTCTTCCCAATAGATCCAAGTCATCGCTCCTCAAGTTGAGAAATCAATTGAGAAGAAAGTAAAGGATAGATGTTTCTACTTATGTCGTGAGAAGGGTCACTTCGCTTCTTCTTGCATGAAAGGTAACTTATCCAACCCAATCATTATTGATGATATCTATTCTCTTGGGAAGGACAATGTGTTTGCCAAATGTGTTGGTACTCAAAGTGGTGTCAAGAAAAGAACCATGTGGGCAGCCAAGCCTATTGTGACTAACCTCTTAGGACCCAACTTGGTTGGGGACCAACAAGCTCAATCTTGATCAATAGGTATTGTTGGAGGGCATTGGTGACATGGCTACATTATGAAGAATTGAGGGTTCTTCATCATTCATATTGTCTTAAGCCAAGTCATGTGGATCATCAAGTGTCTATCATATACCAATGTTCCTCCTTGTGGTAACTTGTACTTAAATTGAATACATTGTTAGTTACTTGCCCCTTTGCATGTTGTGGTTTTGTACCTTGCATGTGTTTGTATATGTTGTGATTCCTATTTGTTTATCTTGAAAAATCAAGTATGTATGAGGGGTTGCACATCATCTATGTGTGAGTCTTGTGTAGAGCCTTTTTGCATTATATTTGTATCTTAGTTGGCTCTTTGTGAGAGATTAATGGATTATCCCATAGAATGTGTACATTTGATATATTGCCACTTAGAGTTGATATTATAATTTATCTTGTTCCTAAGTGGCATGTTAGCTCTACAAGTGTCATTTGCTTTGATTTTCGTGTGAAGATGATGTTGGATATCTTTGCAATCTACCAATAGGAATTATTTCAAAATATTTCTTGTTCTTTGACAATTGGTATTCGTTTATGTGGTAGAAATTTCTAATCATCTTCATATGATTTTGTTTATCCATTTGTCTTCCTTACCTCTAGTGGATCTTTTTGAACATGTCTAGTGTTTCTATAGATATAGGGAAAGTGGAGATCCCATCTTTTGCATTTTGTATTCAAATGCAAATTCTATATAATGCACATCTCTTGGGGGAGCTATCCTATTTTCTTTAGAACATTCTCTTTATGCGTTTATCATAAAATATTTTGATCCCAAACAAGTGTGTGTTGGTGGGAGGCAAGCCTTTTCTCTATGGTGCTTTGTGCCATCATGAAAATTTGCGGAGGGTTTGGTTTGTTTGGAACCTAGCTCTCTTTTGGGAACTTGATAACTCTTGTTTTCCTTCAAATGGTATCTTGTTTCCTTCTACTTGGCATGTTTCAATGAATATCTCATTCCTTGATGTATCTTTTAGTTGGTATCCGTCAAGTGATAATTTTTCGTCTAGTATCTTATTTTCACTTGATACCTTATCTTTCGGTATCTTACCAACTGTGTGTTGATTTGATTCTTGAAAGCCTTGAGCATGCATATTTACTACATGTACTTTCGTTGGCATGTTCTCTTTCCTTGACCCAATATATAGGGGAAACTCCACTATGACATAAATTGGCTAAAGTGTGCATGAAATTCAATTTCGTATCTATATGCCAATATTTTTGTGGAGTTTTGTCCTATGTATTGTTGGTCCACTAACTTTTTGGTCCCAATAAGTTTGGGTACCACTTCGTTTGTGGTGTTGTTCTAGGAAAAATTGGAGATACATTGGACACTCGGCTCACTTACAAGGAAGGTGTTGACACCATGTGCTTATTGGAGCCATGCTAGGATGGTCGAAGAACCATTGTCTACTACATCAATCCAATGCTATCTCGCTAACAAGTATCTACTTCATGCATACATTTATCACATTCAACCTTTTATAGGTTGCATCATGGCATGAATTTCTTGAGTCATTCTTGTGGTACTTGTTTCCTTTCTCAAAGCGTCTCAACGTTGATGTCATATTGCTAGTTGTCATGTCTTTGATGTTCGTGTATTGGGAGTTCATTTATGTACAATAAGAAAATATTAGGCTATGTGCTATGCTTTCAAGCAAAGATCTTATTGGTATATTTATGACTTCCTTTTGGATATCTTGTTTGTTCCTTCTTGTAACTATTTCGTGTGTACATCATTCTTTGTGGATATATCATCATGATTGCCCTCTACCCAGAATCTTATACATATGAGAGAAGTTACATCTCTAGTTGATATCCTCTTTTCTTTCACGTCCACCGTTGCATTTCCTTTTTATTTACTTGGTGGTTTTGTGAAAGAATCTGTCTTGAGTGCGGATCATATATCCTTGCATCTTGATGCACTCTTTGATGGTGAAGATTATTTTCCTCAGGCTTGTCTTCACGAGGGTTTTGCCATTTCGATTGGTATCCCTCCTTGTGACAATGCTATTATTTCCTATATTCACCAGGGGTTGTCACAAGCTATGGTTTTTAATTTTATTATTAGTAAGCTTTGTGAACCCATTTGCTAGTGGTTTGTGTGTGGTAAGGATATGTCTTGCACTTTGTGTCTCATTTCATCAAGACTATGTTGAAGCTTAATGCTCATCCTTATATTAGTCTTCTCAAGTGCTTTGCCATGACTCACACACATCATTTTGGTTGAGCCTATTCTTAAATTACCTCTTTTACCTGTTACTCAACCATATGTTTAGTGCAAGTACTATGCTCATTGTCTTATCTACTTGCTTGCACTTGTTGTGTGTTTATACTGATTTTGGGGGAGTCATGATCCTATTTGTGCACTTGTATTCAAATATTTTTATTTATTTATGCACAAATCATGGGGAGCTCCTCCAGTTTCTTTATAAACACTCTTTTGCCCATATCATAATATATTTATTCATGTGGCTCATAGGTCCATGTGATTGATTGTTTCAATTAGTATCTTTCGATTGCTTGCTTCATTTCGGTGTATGTCTTTGTGCCATACGATCCTTTTTGCAATCTTTGGGTTCTCAATATAGTTTTTATTCCTCCAACTACTTATCATTGGATATGCGTATTTCTTTGCACACGTATTTTGAGATATACAAACTTTTTGGAGGAACACCTATTATATTGGCTTTCTAAACTTTTCGTCCATTTTGGCAATCGATGCCAATGGGGGAGAAGTTTAGAGAGTTTAGTTTGGGATGCTTTGAGATTTTTGCTTTTGTTGCTTAAGCATTTGCATCTCACATCCATGCATTGCATTTGTGTGTTCTTGGTTATGCTTATTTCCTTATATAAACTCTCTTGAAAGTTGTTTTCATCAATTACCAAAATGGGGGAGATTGTAAGAGCACATTTTGTCCATGTGTGGTTTTGGTAATTGATGACACCCATATGGACTAATGGTTGCCTTGAGTTATATTCGAAGGATTTGTCCATTGGTACTTCTTGAAGTCCATCTGTTGGGTTTTCAAGGAGTTTATATGAGGTGGTATTCAAGGTCTATCCAAAGATTGGTCATGTGAGAGTTGAGCTTGTTGCAAGCATGTCTTGAAGAAGAATATTGTGTGACCATTCATGATTACCTTCAAGACATCATGTTTATGAAGAGAGAAGATAAGATAGAAGGTTGATCAAGACTAAGTCAAAGAGTGAATCAAGTTGATCAACACACAAACCATACAAGATGTACCGAGAAGGATCAAGTGATCCCATGGTATGGTAAGCATTGTCTATTATGCTTTTTGTACTAACCCACGTTCCTTGTGAGAGTTCTTTGTGAGGTTAGGTATATTTCCATGGGATTGCATCAAGAGGAAGATCCCATACAACCCATGGAAGATGACATCAAGTGGTGATCGTCATCAAGGTTGCGGTGTGCAAGTTCAAGTGAATCATCACAGAGAGATCATGCTTGAAGCTTGCCATCCATTGTGGTGACAATGGACTTGTGAAGATGTGCCGAAGAGTGGCTCACCCATAGTGGAGTATGGGGAGCAATCTACTAGTCTTCATCGAGCCGTCGCAATCAAGAAAGGTGGTCCATATGTAGAAGGACAAGATCGTCATCATCTAGATCAAGTGGACTATGCACAAGGCAGAGGTTTGACCTTGATAAGGTTTTCCATTTTATCGGTCTCATAGTGGTAGTTGGGAGACTGGGTTATAGGATCGATAGCCGTACTATCAAGGGGGGCTCTGAAGTGAGTAGCTTGATCGTATCGTTCATTGAGAGGTCAAACCATTTGCATCCTTGCATCATCCTCTTTCTTGGTACTTATTTGGTTTTTCTCTATGTGAGTTTTTGGGCTTACGGTCTTCTTTGTGATAAGTTCAAGCTCATCAAAAACAGATTTTGTATGCATCATATCGTATTTTCGGTGTTGGAGATTTTGCCGGATATTTATTGGGAAGGACATCTTCCTTATCCTAGTGGCATTTATTGTTCATTGGTTTTTCTTAATTTATCTAGTCATTGTTGGATAGCTTTTGTTGTCCTTTATCCAACAAGCTTGAGTATGCTCAAATCGGAGCTCGTATGCCAAAGTTGTGGCTGTTTTACTATTACCTGTTTTACATTGAGAATTTGTACCGCCCCATAGAGCGGTTGTACCAGTTGACCGGTACAACCAGTGTTTCGAGCAGTTGTACCGCTCTAGAATTGGTCCGGAGGTTGTACCGGCCATGTATCGCTCTACCACCGGACTAGTTTCTGTTTTGGAGCGGTTCTTGGGCGGTTGTAGGCCGGTTGTTCCGGTTATTCCGGTACTACCGGTGCCCCGGACGGTTGTACCGCTTATTGCTTTTGCTACAGGTTGGTTTTGTCTGCTTTGACCGGTTGTACCAGTCTTCATATTGGTTGTACCACCCGTGTGCAATTCTACACATAACGGGCAGATTCGTGGGGACCTATTTAAGGGGGTCTTCTTCCCCATGGTTACCATCTCTTGAGCTCGTGTTTGCCCCCCATTGTTGACCCTCTTTGAGCTTGCTATCTCTCAATCCCTCCAATGATTGTTGCTCCCATTGAGGGAAAACAGAGAGGAGATCTAGATCCACATTTCCACCAATCACTTTCTCCTGTAAGTGAGGGGAATCCCTTGGATCTAGATCTTGGAGTTCTTCGTGTTCTTCTTCATTCTTCCTCTCACTTTCCTCCATAGCATTAGTTGTTGTGGTGGTATTTGGGAGAGAAGGACTTGGGCACTCCGTGTGCCCTTGTCATTGCATTTGGTGCATAGGTTTGAGTTCTCCACGGTGGTACATGGAAGTGAGAAGTTTGAGAAGCTAATTACTCTTGGGTGTTTGCGCACCCTAGAGCTTGTTCCTCTTGGGTGCTTTGGCGCACTAGACGGTTGGTGGTGCCTTGGAGCTCAATCATTGTGGTGCAAGCTCCGGGCAAGCTTCGGGGTCTCCAATTAGGTTGTGGAGATTGCCCCGAGCATTTGAGGTCACCTCGGAGCCATGATCCATTGTGGTGAATCTTCGTGGTGTTGTTGGGAGCCTCCAATTAAGTTGTGGAGTTTGCCCCAACCTTGTTTATACGGGTTCGGCGACCGCCCTCAAGGGTCCCTTAGTGGAATCGCGACATCTTGCATTGCGCGAGGGCATGGGGAGATTACGGTGTCCCTAGTGGCTTCTTGGGGAGCATTGTGCCTCCACACCGCTCCGAACGGAGATTAGCATCTGCAAGGGTGTGAAATTTGGGATACATCGTCGTCTCCATGTTCCTCGGTTCTCTCTTACCCGAGCCCTTTACTTATGCACTTTAGTTTGTGATAGCCATATTGTTTCTTATTATATATCTTGCTATCACTTAGTTTTTTATCTTTCTTAGCATAAGTTGTTGGTGCACATAGGTGAGCCTAGTTGTTTTAAGGTTTTGTGCTTGACTAATTAAAACGATAGTTTTATTCCGCATTTGTTCAAGCCTAAACCGTAATTATTTTAAAGTGACCCCCCTCTAGGCAACATCCTCGTCCTTTCAGTGGGACACTATCGGTGCGGAAGCAGTCGGCAACTGATGAGGTGGTATGTCGTCATGTCAGGGAGGAGGGTGAGCACATCCGTCACTAGATGGTTGCGTTGGATGCGAGGTTCTCCAATACCTGGCAGTTCCTTCAGGGATCTCACCTAAGCTATGATCCTGTAATGGTTCCTTCTCTTTGGGTGTCCACCGCCCATGCTTCAAGAATCACGAGTGAACTAGATTATTTGATAATATTCGATCTGTATTAGTGAAAATATTCAATGCTTCATTAACTAGATTATTCTAGATGTATTAGTGATATTATATGATAATATTACATGAAGAGTCACCGACGATCGCCAATGCTATTATATGTATTAGTGATATTATATGATTGTCGTCGATTTTTAATCTTAGAATCATGAACACGGCAAATGTCGACATTGTCTAACGACGATAGGATCCCTCAGTGCCCTTATTGCTGTGACGACATGGGTCTATGCGACATTTATCCTCACCTGGACAACGATAGGTCGTTCACCGTCAAGCTAACAAAAGAATTTACTGAAATTACGGTATGTACAAACGACATGTATTTTTTGTTAATGAAGTATGACGTGTACTTTTTTTGCTTTAATTAACCATTAATTTTCTTTTGTACAATTTGACTAGTGCGTTGGCTGTCATGCAAGATCCACTGTCTTCGACAAGTTCCATTTCCAAAGGAAGGACAATATAGAGCCTATGATAGCTCACCTAAGAACGGAGCATTACAATTTTGTTGGCAAGGTGAAAAATGATGAAGATCATGTTGGAAATATGCCCTAAAGGCTATAAATAAAGTGTTTATTATTATATTTCCTTGTTCATGCTAATCGTTTATTGTCCATGCTATAATTGTATTGACTGGAAACACATTGCATGTCTGGATATATAGACAACACTTTGTCCCTAGTGTGCCTCTAGTAAACTAGCTCGTTGATCAAATATGGTCAAGGTTTCCTAGCCATTGACATGATATGTCATTTGATAACGGGATCACATCATTAGGAGAATGATGTGATGGACAAGACCCAAACTATAAACGTAGCATATGATCATGTCAGTTTATTGCTATAGTTTTCTACATGTCAAGTATATGTTCCTATGACCATGAGATCATGCAACTCACTGATACCGGAGGAGTGCCCTGTGTGTATCAAACGTCACAACGTCACTGGGTAACTATAAAGGTACTCTACAGGTTTCTCCTAGGGTGTCTGCTGGGTTGGAATGGATCAACACTGGGGTTTGTTACTCCGTGTGACGAAGAGGTATATCAGGGCCCACTCGGTAATACAACATCACAATAAGCATTGCAAGCAATGTGACTATATTTTAGCCATGAGATCTTGTATTGCGGAACAAGTAAAGAGACTTGTCGGTGATGAGGTTGAACTAGTTATATAGATACTAACGATCGAACCTCGGGCAAGTAACATACCGAAGGACAAAGGGAACATCATACGGGATTAACTGAATCCTTGACATAGAGGTTCGACCGATAAAGATCTTTGTAGAATATGTAGGAATCAATATGGGCATCCAGGTACCGCTATTGGTTATTGACCGTAGAGGTGTCTCGGTCATGTCTACATGGTCCTTGAACCTGCAGGGTTTGCACACTTAAGGTTCAGTGACGTTTCGGTATAGATGAGTTATGTGTGTTGGTGACCGAAGGTTGTTTGGAGTCCCAGATGAGATCACATACGTCACTAGGAGTTCCGGAATGGTCCGGAGGTGAAGATTTATATATGGGAAGTTGGTGTTTGAGTTCCAGAAAAGTTCCGTGACCTACAAGTGGTGTGCCGGAGTGCCGGAAGTGTTCTTGGTGGTCCACCGGGTGGGCCCATCTACTCCGAAGGGCCACATGGGCTGTGAGAGGATGCGGATCAGCCCCTGGTGGGCTGGCCGCACCTCCCACCTCAAGGCCCATGCGGCTGGAGGCTAGGGTTGGGCCAAAAGGGTGGGCTAGCCACCAAACTTGGTGGCCAAGCCACCCTGACCGCCGCCCCACCTCCTTGGCGCCGCACCAAACCCTAGGGGAAACCCTAGGGCGGCCAGCCCCTCCTCTTCCCCTATATATATGAGAGGGGAGGGAGGGCTTCAGACACAAGTCATAGCGCAGCCCTTCCTCCCTCCCCGAGTACCTCTCCTCTAGTAGATTGAATCGGCGTCGCTTAGCGAAGCTCTACCGGATTAGCTCCACCACCACCGCCACCACGCCGTCGTGCTACTGGCGAAGCCATCTACCTCTCCGCTCCCTATTGCTGGATCAAGAAGGCAGAGATCTTCATCGAGCTGCACGTGTGTTGAACGTGGAGGTGCCGTCCGTTCGGCACTAGATAAGGAGTTCGTGGGACGGCTTGCGATTTGGATCGCGGAGACATACGACTACATCAACCGCGTTCTTTAATGCTTTCGCTTAGCGATCTACAAGGGTATGTGGATCCAATCTCTCCTCTCATAGATGCTCATCTCCTAGATTGATCTTGGTGAAGCGTAGGAATTTTTTTGTTTCCCATGCAACGTTCCCCAACAGTGGTATCAGAGCTAGGTCTATGCGTAGATGAGATCTTGAGTAGAACACAAAAGAGTTTGTGGGTGTTGATATTCATATTGCTTCCTCCCTTAGTCTTTTCTTGGTTCAACGGTATTGTGGGATGAAGCGGCTCGGACTGACTTTACTCGTACGCTTATGAGAGACCGTGTTCCATCGACTGACATGTGACTTTGTTGCATAAAGATGGCTGGCAGGTATCTGTCTCTCGCACTTTAGTTGAACCGGATTTGATTAAGGCGGTCCTTGTAGAAGGTTGAAAAGCAATCTTCATATCACCGTTGTGGTTTTGCATAGGTAAGAATCATTCTTGCTAGATACCCATAGGAGCCATGTAAAACATGCAACAACAATTAGAGGACGTCTAACTTGTTTTTGCAGGGTATGTTGTGATGTGATATGGCCAATTACATGATGTGATATATGTGATGTATGAGATGATCATGTTTTGTATAGAATATCACGACTTGCATGTTGATGAGTACGGCAACTGGCAGGAGCCATAGGGTTGTCTTTGATTACATGACCTACGTGTCAATCTTTAAGCACCATGTAATGCTTTACTTTATCGCTAAGCGGTAGCAATAGTAGTATGGGCATGGTGGGCACGACAACCCCGATGGTGAGACAATGATGGAGGTCATGATGATGGATATCATGGTGTTATGTCGGTGATGATGGAGATCATGCCGGTGCTTTGGAGATGGAGATCAAAAGCACAAGTTCATGTCCATATTATGTCACTTATGATTTGCATGTGATGCTCATCCTTTTATGCACCTTGTTTTTCTTAGAACAACGGTAGAATTATAAGGTGATCCCTCACTTAAATTTCAAGATGAATTGTGTTCTCCCCGAGTGTGTACCGTTGCGAAAGTTCGTCGTGTCGAGACACCACGTGATGATCGGTTGTCATAGACTGTACGTTCGCATACAACGGGTGCAAGCCAGTGTTGCACATGTGGAACACTCGGGTTAAACTTGACGAGCCTAGCATGTACAGACATGGCCTCAGAACACAAGAGACCGAAAGGTCAAGCATGAGTCATATAGTAGATATGATCAACATGAAGATGTTCACCATTGAAACCACCTTAACTCACGTGATGATTGGACTTTGAGTTGTTGAATATGGATCATGTATCACTCAGATGACCTGAGGGATGTCAATTTGAGTGGGAGCTTTAGTAATTTGATTAACTAAACTCATTATCTTGAACAATAGTCTTAGGAACCTTTGCTTATTTATTTTGTAGATAAATGGCTCGCGTAGTAGCACCCCTGAATTTTAATGCGTTCCTAGAGAAAGCTAAGTTGAAAGATGATGGAAGTAACTTTGTGGACTGGGCCCGTAATCTAAGGATTATCCTCACGGCTTCCCAGAAGGCATATGTCCTTGATGTACCACTTGGTAACCAACCCGCAGACATGTCATACGAAGACGTTAAGAACGCTTGGGAGGCACGTTCTAGAGATTACTCAATAGTTCAGTGTGCAATTTTGTATGGCTTAGAACCGGGACTTCAAAGACGTTTTGAACGTCATGGAGCATATGAGATGTTCCAGGAGTTGGAGTTTATCTTTAAGAAGAATACCCGGATCGAGAGGTATGAGACCCTCGATAAGTTCTATGCTTGCAAGATGGAGGAGAATGAGTCTATCAGTGAACATATACTCGGAATGTCTGGGTATTCGACCCGTCTGGCGGAGGCGATCACTGAAAGAGTTCTTCAATCATTGCCACCTAGCTACAAGAGCTTCGTGCTAAACTATAACATGCACGGGATGACCAAGTCAGTCGCTGAGCTGTTTGCAATGCTGAAAGTCGCTGAGTCTGAAATCCAGAAAGAACATCAAGTGTTGAGGGTCAATAAAACCACTAGTTTCAAGAAGCATGGCAAGGGCAAGATGGGCAACTCCAAGAAGGGTGGAAAAGCAGTTGCTCCTCTCGTGAAGAAACACAAGGCTGGACCCAAACCAGAAACTGAGTGCTTTTATTGCAAGGGAGCTGGTCACTGGAAGCAGAACTACCCCAAGTACCTAGCCGACAAGAAGGCGGACAATACCAAACAAGGTATACATGATATACATGTTATTGATGTGTACCTTACTATCTCTCATTGTAGTTCATGGGTATTTCATACCGGTTCAGTTGCTCACATTTGCAAATAAAAACAGGACCTACAGAATAGATGAAGGCTGGCTAAGGATGAAGTGACGATGCGTGTGGAAAATGGTTCCAAGGTTGATGTGATCGCCGTCGGCATGCTCGCTCTTTGACTACCATCGGGATTAGTGATGAACCTGAATAATTGTTATTTAGTGCCTACGTTAAGCATGAAAATTATAGCTGGATCTTGTTTATTGTGAGACAGTTACTCATTTAAATCAGAGAATAATGGTTGTTCTATTTATATGAGTAATATCTTTTATGGTCATGCACCCAATGTGAGGGGTTTATTCTTATTGAATCTTGATAGTGATGATACACATGTTCATAGCATTGATGCCAAAAGATGCATAGTTGATAATGATAGTACCCCTTTCTTGTGGCACTGCTGTTTGGGTCATATTGGTGTAAAACGCACGAGGAAGCTCCATGCTAATGGACTTTTGGAGTCACTTGATTTTGAATCACTTGACACATGTGAACCATGCCTCATGGGCAAGATGACTAAAACGTTGTTCTCTCGAACAATGGAACGGGCGAGTGATTTGTTGGAAATCATACATACTGATGTGTGCGGTCTAATGAACATTGAGGCGCGCAATGGATATCGTTATTTTCTCACCTTCACTGATGACTTAAGTAGCTATGGGTATATTTACTTAATGAAGCACAATTCTGAAACGTTTGAAAAGTTCAAGCAATTTTAGAGTGAAGTTGAGAATCATCATAACAAGAAGATTAAATTCCTTCGATCCGATCGAGGAGGTGAATATCTGAGTTATGAGTTTGGAAGTGACTTAAGACAGTGTGGAATTGTTTCACAATTGACACCGCCTGGAACACCCCAGCGTAATTGTAACGCCCAAGATGCAAGCCTATCCTTATTCAGGCACGGGGGGCGCGACAGGGATAGAGGCACATCTAGTCATTTCGCAGTACAGTAACATCACATACATGTATGAAGAGATGAGTATATGAGTTGTCTTACACTCACCACAAGCTAAATTACAAGTTCACACCAATTATTTAAACATCATACAAAAGACAGGGTCCGTCTACGGACGAAAACAAACGAAGAAAAGAAGCAATGAAACTGTCTTGCTAGCCCCAAAGATCATGACCAAGGCCTCTCTACTTGTCTGAATATGTGACGTATATTCTGCCATGTTCTTCATCATACTCCCACTAGAGCTGGATCACATCATCTGGCACGGACTCATCAACACCTGCACCTGTATTTGTTGTAGTAATCTGTGAGCCACAGGGACTCAGCAATCTTGTAACCCGGGTACCGAAACTATGTAAGCTTATTGGGTTGGATGGGGTAAGTGTTGAGTTTGCAGCAGCACTAAGCATTATTTGGTGGCTAACTTACGAGAACATGAATGTAAATATGGTGGACTACGAAAGACGATCGAGAACTACCATGATCACTAAGTGATCCTGAACACCTACTTACATCAGACATAACCCCACCATGTTCTCTCTTGGTTCATGTTCACGAGCAGAGACGATCACGGTTACGCACACAGTTGGTGTATTTTATTGGAGTTTACTTCAAGATAACTATAACCGGGTGTTAAACAAAATATGCAAGTTGCCACATAACGGCGGGCATGGCTTTCTGAAATATTTAACCCTGCAGGGGTGCTCCAACTAATCCATCACAAATTAACCACACTCCGCGAAAATAACCTCGACCACAGACTCGTGATCATCCTACGAAAGGAAAGAGCGACACCTCGAGATAGCCCGAAGAAGATCAGAATTCCTCACGCAAGACATTCGAGAAAGGTAAAACAAGTCCAGCAAGACTGCCCGGCAGGCTAGATCCCAATAAGAGCCATGCGTATCTCTGTCTCAGGGCACTACTAGATGGGACTTGCTACGGGGAAAACCAATCCTCAAGTTTCCTCGAGGCGGCCCTACAGGCAGCCCGTTTTGGACCAACACTCATGAGGAGCACTGGCCCAGGTTGTTGATTAATTATCCACGGGGTAGCTAAGCCCTATGCATTTTTATTAAGTTTTTTAAGCAAATAGTACCAATGTTGGGCCTTGTCATACAAGCTTTAATTTAAAACGAATAATCAAGGGGTCCCCGTAACAACCCCGAGCTTGTTAGGAGCGCAAAATATGGAAACATAACACCGGTAACAAGTAACTATGGCGGTAAAAGTGGAACAAAACACCGAGCAAAAGGCCAAGCCTTCCACCATACCAAGACATATATGTGCATTAAATTAAATAGCAGTAAATATTGTGATATCTCCAGATATCCATGTTATCACATGGAAACAACCTGCACCTACATCTAAGAACGTTATAAGAGGGGCCGAGCAGCGGTAACTTAGCCAAACAAGGTTTGCTAGGTAGTGGAGGGGTTAGAGGCTATCATGGCAATGTAGGAGGCTTGACATTCAAGTGGTAGGTAACACAAATGTAATTAGAAGATCAACACATCTAGCAAAGCAAAAATAGTGTCAGGATCCGGGTATGATCATCTTGCTTGTTGGTTCTTCAGAGGGACAAAGAGCGGTGTCCTCGTAGTGGTACTCTCCCGGATCCTCGTACTTAGGTTCAACACTCGCGTCTACCCAAGAGAAATAGAAACAATAAACAAACAACCAAGGTGCAATGCACAAACAAGATGATGCATGATTCATTTGAAGTATTTAACATGGCAATCCTAGGCTAGTCATGTTTCCCATGCAATAGTTAAGTTATTTAGAATTCTGGACAGAACCTCATGTTAAGTTGGTTGAACATGCATTATCATGGCAAATATGGATGCTTCATGAAAAATCGATGCGAATTCATATGTAAAACGTAGGAAACGGAGCAACGGATCTCACGCTACGCTCACAGCAAGGTACGAAGGAAAAATACGAGACAAGGAAGGCCACGGGGTATTTCCTGGTATTCCAAGGTAGCCACTGGTTAGGAAATGAAGAAAGTAACCACAATAGAGCCAAATATCAAGCAAAACAATGGAGCATATCTCCCACAAGTTACAAAACACTACCACACACAATCTGCCCAAAACAGCAACATAGCAACTTTCACAACAATTATCTAGAGCTACCGGAGGTCTACAACCTCAAACAAAGCATGAACAGAAACTACACAACATGCTTATCAAATCATCCAACTACAGAAACTTGAAAGGAAGCACATATCACTAAGCATGAAGCTCACAAGATGGCATAATGAAACCGATTCTAGGGACTTAGTGAAAATCATAGTTTTCTGGAATCCGAGTTAAGCTGGTAGCAAATTGACAGAAGAAAACAAGGATGCTAGAGACCACCTCTTGGCATGAAAATTAATAGGATGGTAGAGGACAATATCTACTACAAAATACTAGCACTGAGCTTGAGCTAAAACACCACAGAACACTTGGTAGCATCCACTCAACAAGGCATAAAAATGATAGCATATTCCCAGACTTAGAAATATTTAGCATGTTGAAATCAGCAACATTTTATTATCTACTTTGGAGCAAGATTCCCACTTACATGCAAGTTTAACATGACAAAATAAAATACCATGGCATAATACTCATGAAACACTACCACTTTCATGTTGACACCACTACCAAAGCATGCATGGATTAGTTCTAACAAAAATGAAAAAATGGCATATTGGGACAAAATGAAATTTTGTAAAACTTGCTCAAATAGCAAAACAAATTGCACACCCGGATTCTTTGGGAAATTCTACACTAGAATGATATATCATACTCATAGGTTGTTGTAGATAAAATGCACACAAATCTAAGTTACAAATCACTTCAACATCATCCCCTACTTATAAGTCAAAACTTGCCATAAATGCTCATGCCAAAAATGTCTATGAACAGAAATAGACATTTTCTAGAAATGGAAACAATCAATTACACAAATAAAACTAAGAGGAAAATAAAATAGAAAAAGAAAAGAAAAGGAGGGGTCCCACCTGGCATAGACACTAGGGTCCCATGTGGATGACATGTGGGACAGGGGGTCCACTGTCATACACACACTCTCATAGTCCACACACACACATGCCACACCAGATCCATCTGCCACAGTAGACCTCCCCTACACACGCACAAACACTAGCACACATAGCTCTTGCACGCACGCACACGAGATCCTATGTGGCCACACCAGATCCAGCCACACACATCACTCAAATCGCGAAAAGAAAGAAAAAAGGGGCTTGGGGAGGGATCGAACCCGCGACCTCCTGGTGGTACAACAGGCTCGCTGCCACTGTGCTACCGAGTAGGACTTTGACAGGAGGGGGAAGCGCCTAAGATATCATCAACACAGGGCTTCCCTTATAGTAGAGGAGAAAACCCCTCGCTGATGGCGACAGTGGCGACCACCGGCCCGGAGGTGCACCGGCGAGAGTTGCGGGGGCCCTGGGGTTTCCATTCCCCGGATCTAATGCTTCTACGTGCACGGGGCAGGGCACGAGCATCTTGCGGGGCTGCGGGAGCGGAGCTGCACTCGAGCTCGAGCACTGGCTCGGCTCGGGGCTTGCAGGGCGAGGCAAGGCGCAATGCAATACAACAACAATGCATCTACGCGGAGGGGAGCACGGCACGCCGACAGCAACACCACAGGTCAGTCAACAGATAAAAAAGACGCGGGCTTGGCCAGAGCTGCGGGAGCGCGACGATGACATGGTCAGATCTACGAGCACGGCCAACTAGTGACATGGTGGCGAGGGGGAAAAGGAAGAGGGGGCATACCACCTCACCTAGGGCAAGGAGAGGAGGACAGGGTCGAGGTGGAGGCGACGCTTGGTCGAGAGGAAACTGGGGCACCGCGGCTCTGGTTCAGGTCGAAGAAGATGACGGCGAGGGGGCGCTCCTGGCTTGCATATGACACGTGCATAGAGGAAGAAGACAAAAGGTACTCCTAGAGGCCGATCCACATCATTGGGGAGGACGAGGACGAGGCGGGGACGCTACCCCACTCTCAAACTGAAGCTTGCTCGATGCTTCGAGAGCATGGTGTCGGTGTGGCTTGGAGTGCGCTTACCTGCGGCGGCGGGGGAAGGAGAAGGGAGGAAAAGGGAGAGGTATCCCTAGGATTGCGCACTGGCAGGCTTATAAGGGGGCTCGAGGCTTAACACCGTCTCGACGTCCGAGCCACGGTGGGCGCACTTCTCTCACTCTCTCTCTCTAACGCTAACGAAAGAGGTGGACGACGAGCAGGTAGCCGTCCCGCGAGGAGGGCCGAGGCCGCTCGGGGGACTAGCTGGGCTGCAGGGAGAGAAGGCCCAGGTGGGCAAGCTCACTCTCTCTCAGGAAAAAATTAGGGTTTTCTTTTTAATAAAACAATACCAAACCAAATGAAGCCCCACCGAATAAAAAGAAAGGATTTTGGGAAACCAAAATACATTGCCACTACAAACAAATGCCACCTATTCATAGAAAATGAACTAGCCATTTTTAACAAAGTAAATTAATTAATTTAATTAAATAAAACCTGTTGTATTATTAGAGATATTAATGACAAAAACAGCAACACATGGAAGAGCTCTCTAACTCCACGCTAAACAATTAACTTAAGCACCAGAACATTTTAAAAAGATTTTTAGGACAAGTTAATTTGTGACATAAGATAATTAGGAGCAAAAGGGTGTTTTGAGTTGAAATGAAAGATGGGGTTATGGAAAATGAGACAAGGGAGAAGAGAAACACATCAAACACACATGCATTCATCCACATACAAACCTCACCACAACATCACATCCACAATGCAAACAAGGCAAATAAATGTTATGTAATATGATGATCATGATGCATGATGCATGATGCATGAATGCCATGAAGGAAGTAGTAATCATTCAAACCACATGGCAAACATGGAGGTTCACAAGAGATACATGACCAAAATGGCAAGGGGTGCACTTGGGCTGTTACAACTCTCCCACACTACAAGAGGATCTCGACCCGAGATCTAAGAACGAAAGAACTCTGGAAATTCAGAACGGAGAAGATCCTCACGTTCCCAAGTAGCTTCTTTGTTGGAATTATGAGACCACTTCACCTTGAGAAACTTGATTGACTTGTTGCGAGTCTTACGCTCAGTTTCTTCAAGAATAGCAACTGGATGCTCACAATAAGATAGGTCTTCTTGGAGATCAATGTCTTGGAGGTCAATGGTACGCTCAGGAGTCTTGAAGCACCTCCGAAGCTGAGAGACATGGAAAACATCATGCACATTTGCGAATTTCGGAGGAAGCTCTAGTTGATAGGCAATGTCTCCTATCTTGCCGAAAACTCTGAAAGGACCCACAAAGTGAGGAGCTAGCTTCCCTTTAATTCCAAACCGCTGAGTGCCCTTCATGGGAGAAACTATGAGATAGACAAGGTCATCAATTTGAAAGGAGACATCCCGATGTTTGTTATCGTAATAACTCTTCTGTCAGGATTGAGCTACTTTGAGGTTCTCATGAATGACACGGCACATCTCTTCTACTTCAGTGATCATGTGATCGCCCAAAATTTGACACTCGCCGGTTTCAGACCAATTGAGCGGGGTACAACACTTCCTGCCATAGAGAATCTCGGAAGGGGCCTTGCCTGAGCTAGCTTGAAAGCTGTTGTTGTATGAATTCAGCGTCTGGAAGGTAGTATTCTCATTTCATGCCGAAAGAGATCACACAGGCTCTGAGCATGTCGTCAAGGATTTGATTGACTCTCTCAACTTGACCACTTGTCTGTGGATGGAATAAAGTGCTGAAGCGGATCTTGGTACCCATAGCAGTCTGGAAGGACTCCCAAAACTTGGAAGTGAAGAGGCTTCCATGGTCAGATGAAATGAGCTGAGGAATACCATACAAAGAAACTATCCTTGATGTATACAACTCTGCTAGCTGAGCTTCCAAGATAGATTCTTTGATCGGAAGGAAATGGGCAACTTTGGTAAGCTTGTCGATAACCACAAAGATGGCATCGTTACCCTTCTTGGACTAAGGAAAACCAGTGACGAAATCCATCTCCACATGATCAAATTTCCACTATGGAATAGGCAAAGGCTGAAGGAGACCTGCTGGACGTTGATGTTGCGCCTTCACTCCGCAACAAACATCACACTCTTCACGAACTGAGCAATTTCACGCTTCATGCGAGTCCACCAAAAGCTTTGCTTCAGGTCTTGATACATCTTGGAACTTCCTAGATGAATGGATAGGAGATAATTGTGTGCTTTGTCCATGATAACCTTCCTGAGATCACCTTTCAGAACCACCAGACGGTCCTCAAAGAACAAGGTATCTTTGTCATCAACGCGAAAGAACTTATACTTCTGAATGCCCTTGGCCACACCTTTCTTCACTTTCTTCACCATCGCATCAAGAAGTTGAGCTTGGTGAACCTGATATTCCAGAGTCAAAGAGACTTGAAGATTTGGAAGGAATCCCTGCAGAATCATTTGGAGATTGAGCTTGTAGAAGGCTTCACAAAGCTTAGGTTGAAGAGGCTTCAGGATAAGACTGTTGCAGTATGCCTTTCGGCTGAGCGCGTCTATAATGACATTTGCTGTACCAGGAGTATACTCAATTCTTGGATTGAAGTCCTCAAGCATTTCCACCCAACGAGACTGCCAAAAATTGTGATTGAGTTGAGTGAAAATGTACGCCAAGCTCTTGTGATCGGTGTACACCTCAACTGGTCTAACCAACAACAAATGCCTCCAAGTCATCAGAGTATGCACAACTGCCGCCAACTCAACGTCATGAGTGGGGTAGTTCTTCTCAGCAGGCTTCAACTGACGTGAGTTATAAGAAACAATCTTCTTATCTTGCATGAGAACGCCACCAAGGACTTGGAGGGAAGCATCACAAAAAACTTGGAAAGGCTTTGATTGCTCGGGAGGGACAAGAACTGGAGCTGAAGTCAGTTTCTGCTTGAGCGAATTAAACGCCACATCACACCCAGGAGACCAAGCATACTTGACATTCTTCTGGAGGAGGTTGGTGAAATCACATTTGCTCCCTTGGTGGTTTTGGTAATTAGTAACAACATATAAGTCATTGAACTAATGTTTCCACCAAGTATATATCAGGAAAAGTTCAATGATAGGGATGGAAAAAGGATTGTGGAATTACCCCAAGATTCAAGGAAATAGGTTGGCCAAGCTTGAAGCAAGAGGACTCTACACTTTACATTTGTGAGGAATCACTTTGAGTCTAGGAAAGCCAATACTATTAAAAGGGGGTAAGGTTTTGTTGGTGTACAAAATGCTCATACGTGCACAAGTGATAGTCAGCAAAAACATACACAAGCTCTCCCACCAAAGTATGTCTTTAGCCAAACATTCAAAATCGATGCAACCAACTTTCCTATCCCGATGCCACCGGTTCTAAACCCTAGATAGACACAGCCAAACCCTAGCCACTTTGGTGTAGCTGACACTGCTTTTGGTGCCAACGAGTTGGGTTGCCAACTTTCTGTTATGCAAGTTCACACTTTCGGTCCATCCGAGAATGTTGAATCGGCGTCACCGAGTTTGGCAATTCTGACCGTTGGTCACCTTGTCAGTGCAACCGAGATTCCTATATCGGTCACACCGAGATTCAAAAGTTCCCACCTTTTGGTCACTTCGGTACCACCGAGATTAACCCATCGGTGTCACCGAGTTGGTCATTTTGTGTGTAACGGTTGGATTTTTGGGGATGCCTATATATACCCCTTCACCACCACCCACTCGAATGAGAAGCACTCAGAACTATTCCATACCTATCCTACTCAGTTTTCTGAGAGAGAACCACCTACCCATGTGTTGAGGTCAAGATCTTCCACTCCAACCATATGGATCTTGATTTCTAGCCTCCCCAAGTTGCTTTCCACCAATCCCATCTCTTCTACCAAGCCAAATATGTGAGAGAGTGATTATTTGTTTGAGGAGTCTATCATCTTGAAGCACAAGAGTAAGGAGTTCATCGCCATTACTGAGCCTATTACCTTTTGGAGGGTGGTGCCTCCTAGATTGGTTAGGTGTCGCTTGGGAGCCTCCTACTTCATGTTGTGGAGTGAACCAAGAAGTTTGTAAGGGCAGGGATATCGCCTACTTCATGAAGATCTACCCTGAGTAAGGCTAGTCCTCCGTGGACGTAGGCCGTCATGGTATAGTCAAGGTTACTTCTTCGTGGAATCCTCCGTGAACTCTCACGACCGTTACCCTTCGTGGGTTGAAGACAACATGAACGTGGATGTACGATAACACCACCTATCGAAACAACGGGAAAAATCATCGTGTCTACAATTGTGTTTGATCTTCCTACCCTATCCTTTTACTCATTCTTGTTGCTACTTTCTGCTGCTATACTCTAAGACTTGCATGTGTAGGGTGTACTTGATAGGTTATGAATGCTAAAACTTGCCAAGAATTAAAATTGGGAAAAAGCATAGTTTTATTTGGTCATGTAGTCTAATAACCCCCCTCTAGACCTACTTTCGATCCTACAAGTGGTATCAGAGCTTTGGTCTCCATTGCATTGGTTTCACAACCTAGGAGAAGTATGGCATCTAGTGAGGGTAATTATCATCGTAGAGGTCCATACTTTGATGGCACTAATTTTGCTAGTTGGAAGCATAAAATGAAAATGCATTTGCTTGGTCATAATCCTGCCTTTTGGGTTGTTGTTCGTGTTGGCTTGCAAGGTCAATTCTTTGGTGATGGAAGAGAACCGGATCATGAAGAGAACTCGGAAGAATTGAAGATGTTGCAACTCAATGCTCAAGCATGTGACATTATCTTCAACTTATGCCCCAAAGAATTCAACAAAATCAGCCGTCTTGAACAGGCAAAAGAGATTTGGGATACTTTGGTTGATATGCATGAAGGAACTAAGTCCGTGAGAGAATCCAAGTTAGATGTTCTTCAAGGTCAGCTTGATAAGTTCAAGATGAAGGATGGTGAAGGAATCGCTAAGATGTAATCTAGGCTTGCTCTCATCACCAATGATATTGTTGGGTTAGGAAGCAAAGAAATGACTGACAAGTTCACCATCAAGAAGATACTTCGAGCTTTGGATGAGAGATATGACACCGTGTGCACTTTGATCGAAATGATGCCCAACTACAAAGATCTAAAACCAACGGAAGTGATGGGTAGAAGTGTTGCTCATGAGATGACACTCAAAGACAAGGAAGAGCTTCACCACAAGTCTAGCGGTTCTTACAAAGCCACAAGTGATGCTCCCGCTACCTCAAGCGACAACCTTGTTACAAATGGAGAGATAAACCTCATGGTCAAGAAATTCAACAAGTTCTACAAGAATAGAAGCAAAGATCGAAGCTCCAATTCAAGACATGAAGAGAAGCGTTCGTCAAGTCATGACCGAAACTGCTACAATTGTGGGAACCCCGGACACTACTCCAATGAGTGCATGGCTCCCTAAAAATGAAGAGAAGAGTCACCAAGAAGACGAAGCTCAAGAGATGAATCACCTCAAAGAGAGAGAAGGAGTAGAGATGATCGTTATGAACGAAGACCCTCAAGGAGAAGTAGGGACTCGGAGAAGTAGGACAAGCACACCAAGAGATACTCAACAAGTAAACAACAAGCTCATGTTGGTGAATGGGTTTCCAGCTCCGACTCCGACAACCACTATGAGACAAGCTATCACTCCAACTCCGACTATAGTCAAAATGATGGTGTTGCCGGAATTGCACTAGTGACAACCAACTCCTATGATCTATTTGATTCACCAAATGAAGGGAATGGAAGTGGCTTCATGGCTAAAGTCCCTAAGATATCACACCCCGAATATCTTGATTTCGATAGTTATGAAGATGATTTGCTTTACGATGATGACTTGCTATGTGATAAAACTAGTGATGTTGATCATAATGAACTTGATATTTCTCATGCTAGTCAAGATAGGTCAATTGACGATGATAAGATGAAAATAGAAGAACTAACTAAAGAACTTAACACTATTAAGTTAGCCCATGAATCTACTGTTGAAGATCATAGAGAGCTTGTAAGAACTCATGAGAAGCTACGCTTAGAGAAGCTCAATTTGGAGCAAGAACATGAATTTCTTAAAGCTATCAATGACGATCTCCAAAAGAAGACTTCATATTATCTTGCCAAACGACTACTCTTGTCTACATTCATGCCACAAGTCAAATCTAAGAAAACTAGTAACAAAGGCAAGAAAGGTTGTTCATCTAGTAGCAACAATAAAAATGCTAAATCCAATGATGTTGCTCCTAGTAGTTCTATTGATTCCACTAATGATGATTCTCTTAGCCAAGTTACACTTGAGCAAGAAAATGCTTTATTGAAAGGAATTATAGAGAAAGGTATCTACAAGAGTCTTGAAGGGTACAAACAATTTGATGAGATTGTACGCAAGCATGGAGGATACCGGAAGATTTGTGGTGTTGGCTACTTCAACGCTAATGGAGTTGAATGGGAAGAAGGTCAATACCCCAATCCCAAGTTTGTTCCTCAAAAGGAAAAGTATGAAAATACTCTTCCCAAGGGAACAAAGTTGCAAGATGACCTTCCACCACAAGACACCAAGATCAAGGGTAAGAACAAGATCCAAGAGGACTTTGACTCTTATGAAGATGAATCCCAAGCTTTGGTGAAGTGGGTTCCCAAGGCTACTACAAGCTCAACTTCTATAAGTGCTACTTCAACACCAAGGATCCCCATCAACTTGATGTGGGTCCCCAAGAAGAATAACTAGAGAGTTCTTGAGGGGTGACTCTGCCAATGAAATTCACTCACATTCATTATTGGCAAGATCTATTTGCAATCAACATCAACCTATGCAATAGTTCAAGGAGTCACACATTCCCTTAAAGGTAAGCAAGGGACAAGGTAATGAACAAATCAATGGACATCATCACATATGCTTTGCACTCCATGTCCATAGATATCCTTATCTTTGTCTCTTATGTGTTGGGACTAACCCATGTAGGTGAGAAGAGTCAGGAAACGACAAGGATGATCCCAACTCTTGGTGTTCTTCATCAACTCTGAGCATCCACCACTACCTCACCAACATGAACTCTTCATCGACAAAACCCAAGGTTAGTTTATCCCTCTTATGGGGGATGTCATATCAAGGGGGAGCTTTACTCCAAGAATTGAGTCAAAGCATCTCTTAGTATGTGATAACATTAAATGCTTTATGTTAAAGTGGTAACCCCACTTGTGCTTAAACGATGAGTATGACCTATTGTCAGGGATATACCTCGCGGTATGACCCGGCCGGAAGTATGACCCAGCCTGGCGACTCACAAGAGACCTGGTCAAGATATGACATTTTATTAATGACCCGGAAGGCGGGTCGCAGGACGACCAGGCCCAAGACCCAGCGTGTTAGCTGGCGCCAGGCAGCTCACAAGAGAAGGCCCAAAGGAGAGAACGGATTCCCTTACAAAGGAAACAAGACCCAGAGTAGGATTCGTGAAAGGCTAGTCCTAGTCCTACTCCTAGTAGGACTCTATTTGTAGGCCTACCCTCTCCACCTATATAAGGAGGGGTAGAGCACCCCTAGAGGGACAGATTCACAAGTCCACAAGTTTAGACAATACAAGAGATTAGAGATAGACAGATTAGAGGCTCTCGTGATTAGAGGTAGCAAACATCACCCTTGTAACCGAGAGATATCCTTCATCATCAATACCAGACAAGCAGGACATAGGCTTTTACCTCCATTGGAGGAGCCGAACCTGGGTAAACTCCACGTCTCTAAATTCTGACCAACCCCTTCAAGCCGCCACATAATTGCGCTTCGCCCCGAACCTAAGTCCGTTCATCCGGACATCTGCCATGACAAATCCACGACACCTATGATCAAGTATTCTTACTTGGCTCCTAAGTCAAAATACTCATATATAGATGCCTTCGTCATCGGCCAAGTGCTTGTTAGATGCTAGAATGTTTGTGCATGTTTGCCATGATTTCATTTGACATATTATTGGGTGAGTATGTTGGTCTACATTTATTTACTCATTCGAGGATATCCAATTGTTGCTATTTGGCTTTTGATTTATCTTTTGCCAATTGGATATACAAGAATGCCTAGGACCACTTCTTTATCTATCTATGCTTTCTCACCTCATACTCTATTCATGCTGCATCACAAAATTTGAACAAGTGCTTTTTGATCCCTCTATGTGTGGAGCACTCAGAGTTCTGTTTCGACAAGGACTGACCATTAAAACCTCCCAAGTGCATCATGGTGGAACCAACCACAAAATCTCGGTCTCACCGAATGCCTACGGTTGATCTGTTTTTCAATATTGGTACCACCGATTCCATCTTCTTGGTTACACCGAGTTTCCCTGTCAACTGACAGTTAATGAACTCGGTGACACCAAAAAGTTTTAATCGGTGACACCGATAGTGGTGGGTATATAAGATGTGGACCCCGACGCTTTGAAATTCAATCTCAATTGTCGTGCCTCAGAACCCTAAGCTGCCGCCTTTGAGACACCTGGTCGTTGCCCTTGTCTCCCTGCGCTCCTCCGCCATTGGGAATCACCACCGTCGACAAAATCCTCTCCATCGTTGCCGTCGTAGAAGATCCACGCCAAGTTAGGGTACGGATTTGACCTCCTTTGCGCTCCTCATCCGATTCGTGCACAATGGATTTAAGTTTATCTATAAGCCACTCATTGCACACACTCCTATCCTCTCAAAAGTCCAATAGCCTAGCGAATGTTAAATTTTCTAGGGTTTTGCCGTCCGTCCGATGGAACTCTGTGGAACCGAAGCAAACAAATCGGTATCACCGATTTGTCTTTCTATGTTGCTGAGAACGGTCTCGGTGGAACCGAGTACTTCTTTTTGGTCTCATAGAAAATAGTGCCAAGGTTCTGTTAAGAGAGACAGTCAGTCTCAGTGGCACCGAAAATCTTGCTTCGACTGTACCGATATTCATTTGACAGAATGCAAAAACTTTGAAAATCTATTGTTCAATATTTCAAAAACCAGCCTCATTTTGTGATGACTCATCTTCTTCTGCTCTTCTATACTCTATTCACAGGGTCAGTATGTCAGATGCTGAGGATAGTCAAAATTTGGCAGAGCAGGGAGTTGATATGAGTTCAGGCACAAGCCTAGAGCCCAGTTCTTTTTTATATCCAGACACCCCAGCTCCCATGGGTTTCCCAAGGCTGCCACCAGGACCAGGAAGAAGCTAAATTCTGATGAAGAAGATTCAGACTTTATCCCTATGGAGATTCTTGCCACGAATCAAGAGAAGGCTGCTAAGAAATCTGTAATGAAGCCACCTCTTCTAGGAGGGTGGTTAGCAAAGTATATGCACCTTCTGAAGCTATGAGAGCACCTCAGAGTGCTAGGGCCACAATGACTATTGATCCCCCAAGGAAGTCTTTGACTAAGAAGGCAGGGGAGAAGAAAGCTAGAAAGAGGTTTATTCATGTGATTGGTAGGCCTACCTCCATGTATGATGATCCAAAGGAGGCTGCTGGTGCTGCTGTTGAGGAAGAGGAGGATGATCCATCTACAAAGGCTCCTCCCAAGAAGAAGGCCAAGAAACTTATGGCTCATGCTATGCCAAAGACTAGCACATCCAAGAGCACCAAGCCTACATCCAAGAAATCTGCTGCATAGAAGTCCAAGAGGACTACCAGAGATATTCCAGCTTCTGAAAAGAACAAAGGATCTGCCCCTAGAATTAAAGATGATGACTTGACAACATTGATGAAGCTCAGACCACATCTTCCAGTACATGATGTCAGCCACTTAGTTGCTGAAGATATAAAGAAGAGGAAAGACTCAAGATTGAGATCTTGGAGAGCTGTAGATCCATATGCCTAGAGGAAGAAAACTGCCGTTGACTACATGTTCTACACCAGGGAGCAAAAGGACTTTTATGAGACAGTGCTGCTAGACAAGAGCCCAGCTATTAGTGATATGAGATATGTTGATTGGAAATTCATTAAGGAGAATGATGACTACTTTCCAAGTGTCCAAGATAATTTCCACTACATTGGTCTGGATGAGTTCATTGGCAGAGAGCTTACTGCATGGAACGATGAGATGATCATGCAATTCTACTCCACTACACATTTCTATGGAGATGGTAGAATTGTATGAATGACTGAAGGAGCAAGGTATGAATCCACTGTTGATGAGTGGGCTGCACTTCTAGGAGTTCTAGAGGTTCCGGATGGTGATCTGGATGTATACTCAGAATCCAAGGCGAGTCACAATGCCATGAAGGATATGTATACTCCTATCCTAGCAGACAAAGTGCAATCTCACAGCTAGGATCCACTACTATCTGCAAGCAGGCCTCCGTACCATGAACACTATTCTGAGGCATACCTTGATGCCCAAATCAGGAGATGACAAGATGATCCGAGGCTACTCCATCAACATGTTGATCCACCTTGACGGACACACCAGAATTAGAGTCATGGATTTGATTGTTGAGACAATCAAGAGGGTTGCTAATGATCAAAAGCGCTCTTGCTGCTATGCACCCTACATCCAGATGCTTATCAACTCGCAGTTGGAGAAGCACATAATTGCTCTAGATCGTGCACATTTGCCCCTACAGCCAGAACTTGAGGATAATATTGTGGTGATAGACCCAAATCATCCCACATCTGCTACAACACAAGCAGAGGGAGAGACAGTTTGAGCCGCTAGTGCTCAAGTCCCTAGATCCATAAATGAGCAAATGTTTCTTTTGATCTCAGCAGTTTAGGGCATCCAGAAGGATAGAAAGGGGATTCTAGACAACCAGAATAGTCTTGTGAGGATCTTTGAGACAAGGATAAAGACTCTTGGTGATAAGCTGGACAAGGTGACTAAGACAGTCATAAAGCTTCAGAAGGAAGTTGACTCAGTGCACATCCCTCGGGTCTCTTCTACTTCTTCTTCTTCTTCTTCTTCTTCTTCTTCTTCTTCTGATGATGATGATGATGATGATGAGGATGGATCACCTCTTAGGATGAGCACATAGTTCACTACTCAGGCTAGATCAGTCATAGTGCCTGCTCCAGACTTGAGGCCCTCTTCATCAGCTCCTGCTACTATCAGCACAACTCCTGCTCCATCTGCTCCAGTTCCTCCAGTGACCACTCCAGCGCCATCCACGACATCTGTAGAGTTATTCGCCGACGCTATTCTCTCGACTCCTTCATCAACAACCGGAGGAGCTCAACCCAAGAACGCTTAGATATATGCCTTTGAACTTTTTGGTAACTAGTTGCCAAAGGGGGAGAAGTGTATATAGATCCTTAGGCTTCGAGTGAGAGAGAATTTGGTGTTTGTTGCTTATTTTCAAAAACAATTTCTTTTGGTTGCTATGACACACTTTTGGTTGCTTGTGATGCTACGTTTGATGATGTTTGATCATACACTTTAATGTGTGATGCTACTATTTCCTATCATCTTAATGCTTATGTGATGATCAGTCATCTTTGGTTGATTGTGTTGTGCTATGATGTTCATTCTAATTACTCTCGCACACCACCAAGTGGTATGTGACATGTAAGAAGTGACCCATGTACCTAATCGATTGTGCATTTGCATTCAAACGCAAATTTAAAATAATGCACAAATTTAGGGGGAGCTCTTTCTTATCACATACTTCTCAAAGCGACGATCATATTCATTGATTATATGTTTGTTGAAGCTTTGATATATATGTTGTCATCAATTACCAAAAAGGGGGAGATTGAAAGCACATTTGCTCCCTTGGTGGTTTTGGTAATTAATAACAACATATAAGTCATTGAACTAATGTTTCCACCAAGTGTATTTCAGGAAAAGTTCAAATATATGGGTGGCAAAAGGATTGTGGAGATTGTGGAATTACCCCAAGATTCAAGGAAATAGGTTGGCCAAGCTTCAAGCAAGAGGACTCTACATTTTACATTTGTAAGGAATCACTTTGAGTCCATAGGAAAGCTAATACTATTAAAAGGGGGTAAGGTTTTGTTGGTGTACAAAATGCTCATATGTGCACAAGTGATAGTCACCAAAAACATCCACAAGCTCTCCCACAAAAGTCTGTCTCTAGCCAAACATTCAAAACCGGTGCAACCAACTTTCCTATCCCGGTGCCACGGATTCTAAACCCTAGACAGACACTGACAATCCCTAGCCACTTTGGTGTAGCCGACACTTCTTTCGGTGCCACCGAGTTGGGTTGCCAACTTTCTATTACGCAAGTTCACACTTTCGGTCCGTCCGAGAATGTTGAATCGGCATTACCGAGTTTGGCAATTCTGACCGTTGGTCACCTTGTCGGTGCAACCGAGATTCCTATATCAGTCTCACCGAGATTCAAAAGTTGCCACCTTTTGGTCACTTCGGTACCACCAAGATTAACACATCGGTGTCACCGAGTTGGTCATTCTGTGTGTAACGGTTGGATTTTTGGGGATGCCTATATATACCCCTTCACCACCACCCACTCGAATGAGAAGCACTCAGAACTATTCCATACCTATCCTACTCAGTTTTCTGAGAAAGAACCAACTACCCTTGTGTTGAGGTCAAGATCTTCCACTCCAACCATATGAATCTTGATTTCTAGCCTCCCCAAGTTGCTTTCGACCAATCCCATCTGTTTTACAAAGCCAAATCTGTGACAGAGTGATTGTGTGTTGAGGAGTCTATCATCTTGAAGCACAAGAGCAAGGAGTTCATCGTCATTGCCGAGCCTATTACCTTTTGGAGTGTGGTGCCTCCTAGATTCGCTACTAGGAAAAGGCCTGCTAGTGGCGTACCTATTTTGGCCACTAATGGCGCACTACAGGTGCGCCACTAGCATCACGCCACTAGTAATTAATACTAATGGCACGCCATTACTATATCACACGATGCGCCATTAGTATGCCTCACAGGGGGCCATATTTACCTTTTGCTCTGGCTTACTAATGGCGCACTTGTAGATGATGCGCCACTAGTGTGCTTACTGCAGTGCGCCACTAAAGTGCAGAGTGGTGCGCCACTAGTATGAATATTAGGGATTTTTTCTTTTCTGATATTTGCACAGGTTACAAAACATATTACTGTACAGAATATAGACAACACAACATATAAACAACAGATTTATCGAATACAATAGAAGATTAGTCTCCGAATTTAAAATACCGAACAAAGTTAGAACATTACAAGTCTCGAGACCGCAACTAGCGAGTTTGTCTTCACATTACAAGTCGATATCGATCATCTAAACTACCATCACATAGAAGAGAGCTGTGGTCATCACGATGAGCATCATCGTGATGAAACTGGTCTTCATCTGGTTCCTCCAACGCCCCCTCCTCTCTCCCGCTAGATAGCGCGCGTATCTAGCTTCCGCCTCCGCCCTAGTGGTGTACCCTTTGTAACTGTTACCGCTGAAACGGTGAACCTGTCTCCGACACTCCTCCCAGTCGTCGTAGACTCCGGGAACCTTACCCTTGTACATGACATACGACGGCATCTCTATTGACTAGCCAAACAAAATGTTAGTAGCAATTCACAGACAATACATAAGCAATATATAAGTATGCAACAAAAGAATCGGAAGAGAAAAGCAACACATTAATAGTACGATTCATGGTCCTACTAATAAATAGCATCGATTACATATAAGTTGAACGACTGTCCAAACCAAAGAGACATACAAGTTCATTAAAGTTTAATATTACAACATGAGCCAATCGACATTTCAGAACTACATAGCATCACTACTTTCGACTCGACTCAGGGACCGGAGCGTGGATGAAGCCACCGTCTTTCGTGATGGTCATGAAATCGCAGGCGTTGTCAGCCTGCATTTGTAGCGTTGTTTCTATCTCATTGTTGGATGGTTGATATCTGAGGTAGAACTGCCCCGAGGTATGAAGGACATCTTGATGGATGATTTCCGCAAACTGCGACTGGATGCGATAGAATTCTTGTCTGATGTCCGCATCCTGGATTGCCGACAAGCGTGTGGCCCAATCTTTGAGATTATTTGGTAGCAGAAGGTGATGCTGGTCCCGTACGATCGCCCGCATGTGATGGAGGGCGTAGTAGGCATCCTTCTGACTGCCAGGCGGCTGCTTGACGCAGGGGAACGTCGTATTGTGGGTGAACACGTGCTTGTCGTACCTACGAATTGTCCTGCTGAAGGTGCCTCCAAATCTGGCATAGCCGGGGAGAACATCATCAAGAACTTTCTTGATATTTATGTAGTCTTTCTTCGACTGACGGTCCGAGTCGAAATACGTGGCCATGGAATATTTCAGGCTTAAGAGGATAAGTGTGCAATGTGTGTCACTGCACAAAACACGGAATGTTAGAAAAAAAAGAATGATCGAAATCTAAGAAATCATATGTTACCGGGCGGTGAGGGGATGACTTACTCGGGAAATTCAGGCACGAGGAAGTTATCTTATCTGAGTTTGCCAGAATGACGCCTTCGAGGTGTGAACTCGCGACTTGCCGGTCCCCAGCGCTGCCCAAGATCTTGGCATGCATGTAGAAGGGGTCGACTATCACGATGTCCGGGGTCTTGTCTCTAATGATCCGCATCTCTATACTCAGCGAAAATAGCCGAACGAAGGTGTAGTGCAGCGGATGAAGGTTAAACATAGTGAAGATGTCATCAAACCGCAGGACGATCGTACCCCCGATGGTGCTATCCACAAAGCCCTTCCAGTATGGCAAGTCCCAGAAAACAGAGCTCGTTTTCCATACCTTCAGCAGCGGCTCTGGCACCTTTCGCTTGTTTCCTGGCTCTGGCGCCTTTCCCGGCGGTGGGCACTCTTTCCAATTTTTCAACAACTTGTCTATTTCCTCGCCGCTCCTCGTACGCGGGCGTCTTCGGGGTTCGGTTTCACCATCGAATAGATCCTTGCATTTTCTCCATGAGTCATCGTCGCGAAGCCACCTTCGATGTCCCATGAACACGGTTTTCGAAGACCCGGGATCTCTATCTAGCTGGCGATACGTTGTGTCATCCAAGCACCTAACGCATCCAGAAAATCCGTGGACCACCTGCCCCGCGACATATTAGTAACCAAGATAGTCGTGCACCGTCGTGAGCAGTGCGGCTCTCATAGGGAAATATTCTTTCTCTGTGGTGTCCCACGTATTGGCTGGCGTTTTCCACAGTGTGTCTAGATCCTCTTTCAGCAGCCCCAGATACAGATTGATGTCGTTCCCTGGTTGTTTCGGCCCTTCAATTAGCATACTCATGTGAATGTACTTCCTCTTCATGCACAACCAGGGGGGAAGGTTGTACATCCACACAAACACAGGCCAGGTGCTATGTGTGCTTCTCTGGCTGCCAAACGGATTGACTCCATCGGTGCTCGCGCCCAGCACGATATTCCTTGGATCGTTCCCAGATTCTGGGTGTTCGAAGTTCAACGCTTGCCACTGGCTCGCATCCTTAGGGTGACTCAGCATCTTGTCTTTTTTATTTATCTCCGGATCATTTGCGTCATCTTCTCGCTTCTTCTCCTCCCTATCCGCATGCCAACGCAGGAGCTTTGCTACCTTAGGGTCCACGAAATACCGCTGCAGACGAGGAGTGATCGGAAAGTACCACACCACTTTTCGAGGAGCTTTCTTCCTCTTCTTGTATCGAGTGACGCCACACACCGGACATATGGTAGACTCCGCGTGCTCGTCCCGATAAATGATGCAATTGTTCATGCACACATGGTATTTCACGTGCGGTAAATCCAGAGGACTCACGATTTTCTTCGCCTCCTCGAAACTGGTCGGGCACTTGTTCCCCTTGGGAAGACATTCGTGGCAGAATGACATGTTCTCGTCGAAGCATGCGTCGGTCATTTTGTGTTTTACCTTCATCTCCAGAGCCATGAGCGTTACTTTCAGGCAGGTATCCTCGGTCCTGCATCCTTCATACAATGGAGTAACCGCATCTATCTCCAGTTGATCCATCTTGGCTTTCTCTCGGGCGGCAGCTCTTGCGTTATCCATCTGCTTGAGAAGTAGCTCTTGAATATGAGGGTCCTGCACCCAGCCCATTGATGGTCCATCGTCGTCTGCTCCGGCATCTTCATCTTCATGATCATGCCCTTTGTCTGCTCCGGCATCTTCCTCATCATCATGTCCGACATCTTCTACATGATGACCGTGTACTGCATCTACTTCGTGATCATGTCCTGGAGATTCTTCGTCTTCTCGCCCGCCCTTTCCGCGGTGGTCTTGCTCATGCCCTTCCTCATTTCTTGCCCGACCGCCATGGACGACTTCATAATCATCTTCATCACCTTGCCACCGATAGCCATCCATGAAACCACGCAAGAGCAGGTGGTCCCGCACCTATACGGAATCCGGGTCCATAAGGCTCCTCAGCTTGCATCTTCGACACGGACATCTTATGTCCGTTTCGTTCTTTTGAAGCATCTCGGCCTTCGCAGAGCTCAAAAACCTATTCATGATGCCTTCGGTCATCGTGTGGACCATGGTCGCCTGCGGGGTAGAGCAAAACGATATTTTAGAACCAAGAAAAGTTTTGGCATGACTTTGCCTAAAAATAGGACCAAAAAGAATGCACAGTGCCAAATTCTCGCCAAAACGGAAATGAATCAACATTCCAGCAAAATATTGGCAACTATCGCATTTCAAATACCGGTACCTGCAAACACAAACATATATGCAACACCACAAACATACATAGATCTAGCTAGGCCATAAAAAGTGCATGTGCACGTTGTTGGAGGGAGAAAAAAGTAGATCTAAAACATAAAGAAAGCTTTCCCCTTACTTACCTATCAAAAAAGGTAATTTAACCACTTAATTTGGATGAATCTATGGTGCAAATGAGGTGAGGAGGAGGAGGCAGCCGAGACAAGCTTGGAGGAGGACGTGGAGAGAATGAAGTGGGAAAAGTGAGTGTGGTAGGTGGCTGTCCAAAATATCTAGCTGGTCCCAGGTTACTAATGGCGCACCACCTACAAATGCGCCATTAGTAACTAGTATTGGCGCACCATAACATGTGTGGTGCGCCATTAATGTACATATTATCTATAGCCCTTTTCCTAGTAGTGATTGGTTAGGTGTCGCTTGGGAGCCTCCTACTTTGTGTTGTGGAGTGAACCAAGAAGTTTGTAAGGGCAAGGAGATCACCTAGTTTGTGAAGATCTACCCCGAGTAAGGCTAGTCCTCCGTGGACGTAGGCCGTCATGGTATAGTCAAGGTTGCTTCTTCGTGGAACCCTCCATGGATAGAGCCCTCCGTGGAATCTCGTCACCGTTACCCTCCGTGGGTTGAAGACTCCATGAACGTGGATGTACGATAGCACCACCTATCGGAACCACAGGAAAATCATTGTGTCTACAATTGCATTTGATCTTCCTACCCTATCCTTTTAATCATGCTTGTTGCTACTTTCCGCTGCTATACTCTTAGACTTGCATGTGTAGGGTGTACTTGATATGTTATGAATGCTAAAACTTGGGAAGAATTAAAATTGGGAAAAACATAGTTTTATTTGGTCAAGTAGTCCAATCACCCCCCTCTAGACCTACTTTCGATCCTATAGTTGGATAGAGGCTTAGCAATTTGAGAGAATTTCTCCACGAATCTTCTGCAGTAACTTGCCAGCCCGAGGAAGCTACAAAGCTGCTTGACATTCTGAGGAGGCTCCCACTTCAAGATTGCCTCAACTTTCTCAGGGTGCACTTTAATGCCCTTGGCAGAGTTCACATGCCCAAGGTACATCACTTCATTGAGCCAAAACTCACACTTCGAAAACTTAGCATAGAATCGATGCTCTCTTAGCTTGTCAAGCACAAGCCGGAGATGCTCTACATGTTCTTCTTCATTCTCGGAGAACACGAGGATATCATCGATATAGACCAAGATGAACTCATTCTTGAAAGGAAAGAATATGAAGTTCATCATTCTGGAGAAGGTTCGAGGAGCATTGGTGAGACCAAACGACATGACGATGTACTCATAAGAGCCAAAACTCGTCCTGAAAGCAGTCTTTGGAATATCTTCTTCACGAATGCAAATCTGATGATAGCCCATACGAAGATCAAGCTTTGAGAAAACCTTGGCACCTTTCAGTTGTTCAAACAACTCATTGATGTTGGGAAGTGGGTACTTGTTCCTAATTGTCTTTTTATTCAATGGGCGGTAATCGACACAAAGTCGGTCCGTGCCATCCTTCTTCTTGACAAACAAAACACCACAACCCCGTGGAGAAGAACTTGGTCTGATCAGACCCAGACGTTCTTGTTGATCTAGCTGCTTCTTCAACTCTTTCAGCTCTTTGGGGCCAAGTTTATAAGGATGCTTGCAAACCCGTTCAGTTCCGGGCTCGAGGTCAATCACAAATCAACTGGACGGTGCGGAGGCATTCCTGGCAATTCTTCGGGAAAGACATCTTCATACTCACAAACCACCAGAATTTGAGAAATAGCCGAGATTTCACCCTTCTCTTTAAGAGCAAAGAGACGGATCGTGTCATCGTGGGCTGCAAAAATGATCACATCTTCTAAAGGATGAGTCAATTTGACTTCTTTGGCCTAACAATCAACATGCACCTCGTTCATAGCCAGAAAGTCCATGCCACAAATGAGATCAACATTAGAATTACCGAGAACAATTGGAGAGGCTAGAAAAGAATAAATGCCCATCTTGATGGAGGCATCCCAAACCACCATTTTCGAGCTGAGACGCTTCCCGAGAGACACAACTTGCAATGCATCTGGTAAAAACTCCATGGTAAAACTATGCTTTGCCACAAAAGGATATGACATGAAACAATGCGACGGACCAGTGTCAAACAAAACTTTTGCAGGAAAAGAATTAACCAAGAGATTACCCGTGATCACTTGAGAAGAATCCTCTGCCTTGGCTGTGTTCACCATGTTCACCCTTGCTGACTTGGGATTATGCTTCACCATAGCATTGCCTGGAGGCCTGTCTATAGGAGGAGGTGGAAGACGCCGCTGGTTGCACTTTTTTGAGTAGTGACCCTTCTGACCAAACTTGTGACAAGTAACCTGTGAGAGCAGACAGAAGTTTCCTGGAGGAGGAACATTAGCTGACTTGGGTGCCTGGGGCCTCTGCTGATAACTTGTGTTGGGCAGGTGGGAAGAATGACAACCACCGAACTGCTTGTGCTTCTAAGGGGGACGAAATGGAGGAGGAACCCAATACTTCTGCTGCTTGGGGACCATCTGAGAGGTGGAAGAAGAAGAATAGGAATCCCTGGAACGCTTCCTTGAGTTCTCTAACTTGAGTTGAGTTGCATCGACCTTCAAAGCCATGTTGTAGAACCGATCAAACTCACGAGGCTCTTGGAGGACCAGACCCAGTAGAAGCTCATCCTTGAGACCACCTCTGAACTGATAAATCATGGACTTGTCGTCAGGAACATCTTGTTTAGCATAGCGGGCCAGATTCTGGAACTCGACGTTGTACTGATAGACAGACTTGCTTCCCTGCTTCAGGTGCCTAAACTTCTCACACATCTCCTCGACAAAGCTCGTCGGAATGTAATGGGCCCTAAAGTTACGACACAAATCATCCCAGCTGACAACATGATCGCCCCTAGAGTCCTTGTATTGCTGCCACCAATCTGCTGCCTGACCCTTGAGCTGAAATGACGTGAACCTGACATAGTCCTCTGGTCTGACATTGCTGCACTCAGAATGCTTACTCATGTCACGGAGCCAATCATCTGCATCAAAAGGCTGCTCACAACAGGTGAATGACTTGGGCTGGTTGGCAAGAAACTGGTTGAGCGTCATGAACTAAGGCTGATTCTGAAAATTTCCTTGAAAACCTTCCTGACCCTGATCACTTTCTTGCAACAGCCTGAGCAACATCCGAGTATTCGCATTGGTTGCAGCCATCATAGCTTGCCAAGCTTCTGAAGGAGGAGGCGGTGGTGGGGGATCAGACCGACACAGTTTCCAACGAGTTGGTGGAGCCATCCTGGAGATGGACAAGACCATCAGCATATCATAGACAAAGATGATTGCAATAAGCTGAACCAAAGACTTGAAGAAATTGAACGGGATAACATAATAGCCTTCCTATTGAAAAATTAGTAAGAACGCCTTCTTCGGGTTTGCAATAACATCATCAGATATTAGAAGGCACTTGAAATAACAAAAAAGTATTGAGCTAATGTTGCTCGGAAAAAATGTATATGCCCTCATACATCTGAAGAAGATGATCCTGATAACTACATGAATTCCCACCTAAGAACTTCAAACTCTTTGGTTATGCAATCGGGTGTTGGTGGGATATAGGGAGGCAAAATATCTCACACAACTAACAAGCCCTACACTCCACTGTATCCATCCTTCAACACATAACCAGAGGCTTCAGAACTCAACCTATCTCGGATCCTCGAAAGCACAACGATACCAAACATGGTGGTACCCCGGACGCCTCCCCAGTACTTGGTGACTCCGACCTTATCTCACCACGACAAGTATTGAAGCAATTCCGAACATCCTCCGTCCTGAGATACTAAGAAAACTGAATGATAACGATGGGCCAAGAATTCCCTGGAGCTCAACTCCCCGGAAGAAATCAAGTTAGACAAGAGGCACCAAGACAGAACTCTGTCACATCGGCATCATATAGTTTCAAAAATACCCGCGTGATCCTAAAAAAAATTTGAGCGAGAAGAGGAGTATAATAAAAAATTCCTAAGTCGTATACCTCACCAGAGTATAGAAGAGGAGTAAAGGAAACCTACTATTCAATATAACTAGACTCAAAATAGTTTTTACTAGACTTGACTCGGCTAAGTTTGATCAAGCAAAGGGCTCCTATGGTCGTGTGGCTCTGAATACCAACTTGTAATGCCCAAGATGTGCGCCTATCCTTATTTAGGCACGGGGGCCGCGACAGGGATAGAGGCGCATCTAGTCATTTCGCAAGTAGAGTGACATCGCATACATGTATGAAGAGATGAGTATATGAGTTGGCTTACACTCGCCACAAGCTAAATTACAAGTTCACACCAATTATTCAGACATCATACAAAAGACAGGGTCTGTCTACGGACAAAAAGAAACAAAGAAAATATGCAATGAAACTGTCTTGCTAGCCCCAAAGATCACGACCAATGCCTCTCTACTCGTCTGGATATGTGACGTACATTCTGCCACGTTCTTCATCATACTCCCACTGGAGCTGGGTCACATCATCTGGCACGGACTCATCAGCACCTGCACCAGTATTTGTTGTAGTAATCTGTGAGCCACAGGGACTCAACAATCTTGTAACCCGGGTGCCGAAACTATGTAAGCTTATTGGGTTGGAAGGGGTAAGTGTTGAGTTTACAGTAGCACTAAGCATTATTTGGTGGCTAACATACGAGAACATGAATGTAAATATGGTGGATTACGAAAGACGATCGAGAACTACCATGATCACCAAGTGATCCTGAACACCTACTTACATTAGACATAACCCCACCGTGTTCTCTCTCGGTTCATGTTCACGAGTAGAGACGATCACGGTTACGCACATAGTTGCTGTATTTTATTGGAGCTTACTTCAAGTTAACTATAACCAGGTGTTAAACAAAATATCCAAGTTGCCACATAACCGCGGGCACGGCTTTCCGAAAGATTTAACCCTGCAGGGGTGCTCCAACTAATCCATCACAAATTAACCACACTCCATGGGAATAACCTTGACCACGGATCTCGTGATCATCCTAGGCAATTCCAAAGGAAAGACCGATACCTCAAGATAGCCCTAAGAAGATCAGAATTCCTCATGCAAGACATTCAAGAAAGTAAAACAAGTTCGGCAAGACCGCCCGGCAGGCCAGATCCCAATAGGAGCCGCACGTATCTCTGTCTCAGGGCACTACTAGATGGGACTAGCTACGAGGAAAACCAATCCTCAAGTTTCCTTGAGGCGGCCCTGCAGGCAGCCCGTTTTGGACCAACACTCATGAGGAGCACTGGCCCGGGTTGTTGATTAATTATCCACGGGGTATCTAAGCCCTATGCATTTTTATTATGTTTTTTAAGCAAATAGTACCAATGTTGGGCCTTGTCAGACAAGCTTTAATTTAAAACAAATAATCAAGGGGTCCCCGTAACAACCCCGAGCATGTTAGGAGCGCTAAATATGGAAACATAACACTGGTAACAAGTAACTATGGCGGTAAAAGTGGAACAAAACATCGATCAAAAGGCCAAGCCTTCTAGCATACCAAGACATATATGTGCATTAAATTAAATAGCAGTAAATATTGTGAGATCTCCAGATATCCATGTTATCACATGGAAACAACCTGCACTTGCATCTAAGAACGTTATAAGAGGGGCTGAGCAACAGTAACTTAGCCAAACAAGTTTTGCTAGGTAGTGGAGGGGTTAGAGGCTATCATGACAATGTAGGAGGCTTGCCATTCAAGTGGTAGGTAACGCAAATGTAACGATAAGAGCGAGACATCTAGCAAAGCAAAAATAGTGTCGGGATCTGGGTACGATTATCTTGCATGTTGGTTCTTGAGAGGGACAAAGAACGGGGTCCTCGTAGTGGTACTCTCCTAGATCCTCGTACTCAGGTTCAACACTCGCATCTACCCAAGAGAAATAACAAAAATAAACAAACAACCAAGGTACAATGCACAAACAAGATGATGCATGATTCATTTGAAGTATTTAACATGGCAATCCAAAGCTAGTCATGTTTCCCATGCAATAGTTAAGTTATTTAGAATTCTGGACAGAACCTCATGTTAAGTTGGTTGAACATGCATAATCATGGAAAATATGAATGCTTCATGCAAAATCGACGCAAATACATATTTAAAACATAGGAAACGGAGTAACGATCTCATGCTACGCTCACGGCAAGGTACGAAGGAAAAATACGAGACAAGGAAGTCCATGGGCTATTCCTTGGTATTCGAAGGTAACCATTGGTTTGGAAATGAAAAAACAACCACAATAGAGCCAAAGATCAAGCAAAACAATGGATCATAGCTCCCACAAGTCACAAAACACTACCACACACAATGTGCCCAAAACAACAACATAACAACTTTCACAACAATTATCTAGAGCTACAGGAGGTCTACAACCTCAAACAAAGCATGCAAAGAAACTACACAATATGCTTATCAAATCTTCAACTACATAAACTTGAAAGGAAGCACATATCACTAAGCATGAAGCTCACAAGATGGCATAATGAAACAGATTCTAGGGACTTAGTGAAAATCACAGTTTTTTGGAATCTGAGTTAAGCTGGTAGCAAATTGACAGCAAAAAACAAGGATGCTAGAGACCACCTCATGGCATGCAAATTAACAGGATGGTGACAATATCTACTACAAAACACTAGCACTGAGCTTGAGCTAAAACACCACAGAACATTTGGTAGCATCCACTCAACAAGGCATAAAAATGATAGCAGATTCTCAGACTTAGAAATATTTAGCATATTGAAATCAGCAACATTTTATTAGCTACTTTGGAGAAAGATTCCCACTTACATGCAAGTTTAACATGACAAAAGAAAATACCATGGCATAATACTCAGGAAACACTACCACTTTCATGTTGACACCACTATCAAAGCATGCATGGATTAATTCTAACAAAAATGACAAAATGGCATATTGGGACAAAATGACATTTTGTAAAACTTGCTCAAATGACAAAACAAATTGCACAACTACATTCCTTGGGAAATTCCACCCAAAAATCATATATCATACTCATAGGTTGCTATAGATAAAATGCACACAAATCTAAGTTACAAATCACTTCAACATCATCCCCTACTTATAAGTCAAAACTTTCCATAAATGCTCATGCCAAAAATTTCTATGAACAGAAATAGAAATTTACTAGAAATGGAAATAATCAATTACACAAACAAAGCTAACAAGAAAATAAAACATAAAAAGAAAAGAAAAGGAGGGGTCCTAGCTCGCATAGACACCAGGGACCCATGTGGATGACATGTGGGACAGGGGCCACTGTCATATACACACTCTCATAGTTCACACACACACACACATGCCACACCAGATCCATCTGCCGCAGCAGATCTCTCCTACACACGCACATACACTGGCACACACAGCTCTTGCACATACGCACACGGGATCCTACGTGGCCACACCAGATCCGGCCACACACAACACTCAAATCGCGAAAAGAAAGAAAAAAGGGGTGTGGGGAGGGATCAAACCCGCGACCTCCAGGTGGTACAACGGGCTCGCTGCCACTATGCTACCGAGTGGGACTTTGATAGGAGGGGCAGCGCCTAAGATATCATCAACATAGGGGCTTCCCTTATGGCAAAAGAGAAAACCCCTCGTTGGCGGCGACGGCGGCGACCATCGGCCCAGAGGTGCACCGACGGGAGCTGCTGGGGGCTTGGGGTTTCAATTCCCCAGATCTAACGCCTCTACATGCACGGGCAGGGCACGAGCATCTTGCGGGGCTACGGGAGCGGAGCTGTGCTCAAGCTCAAGCACTGGCTCGGCTCAGGGCTTACAGGAAGAGGCGAGGCATGGCGCGAGACAGCATCAACACATCCCTACGGAGGGGAGCACGACACACCGGCAACAACACCACATGTCACTCGATAGATAAAAAAATGCGGGCTTGGCCAGTGCTACGGGAGCGTGACGATGACATGGTTAGATCTACGAGCACGGCCGACTAGCAACACAGTGGCGAGGGGGAAAAGGAAGAGGGGGAATACCACCTCACCTAGGGGAAGGAGAGGAGGACAAGGTCGAGCTGGAGGTGACGCTTGGCTCGAGGGGAAATTGGGGCGCCTCGGCTCCGGTTCAGGTCGAAGAAGATGACGGTGAGGGGCCGCTCCTGGCTTGCAGACGACGCGTGCATAGAGGAAGAAGATGAAAGGCACTCTCGAAGGTCGATCCACGATGTCGAAGAGGACGAGGACGAGGCGGGGATGCTACCCTGCGGTCGAACTGAAGCTTGCTCGGTGCTCCGAGAGCATGGCGTCGGCGTGGCTTGGGGTGCGCTTACCTGCGGCAGCGGGGGAAGGATAAGGGAGGAAAGGGGAGAGGGATCCCTAGGGTTGCGCACTAGCAGGCTTATAAGGGGGCTCGGGGGTGAACGCCGTCTCCACGTCCGAGCCACGGCGGGCACACTTCTCTCGCTCTCTCTCTAATGCTGACGGAAGAGGTGGACAGCGAGCAGGTAGCCGTCTCGTGAGGAGGTGTTGGGGAACGTTGCATGGGAACCAAAAATTTTCCTACGCACACGCAGATCTATCCATGGTGATGAGCATCTACGAGAGGGAGAGTGGATCTACGTACCCTTGTAGATCGCTAAGCGGGAAGCGTTAAGAAATGCAATTGGTGTAGTCGAACGTCTTCGCGATCCAAATCACCGTGCGTCCCGTGATCCAATCACGATCCGTCCTGCGATCCAATCACGATCCGTCCCGCGATCCAATCACGATCCGTCCCACGAACTTGATCACGATCCGTCCCACGAACTTGATCACGATCCTTCCCATCTAGCGCCGAACGGACGGCACCTCCGCGTTCAGCACACGTACAGCTTGATGACGATCTCCGCCGTATTGATCCAGCAAGAAGGAGCAGAGAGGAAGAAGAGTTCTCCGGCAGCGTGACGGAGCTCCAGCGATGGTGCTGGAGCTATTCCGGCAGGGCTTCGCCTAAGCGATGTACAAAACCGATCTAGAGGAGAAACTATGCACTGGAGGAATGGGCAGCACGTGGCTGAAAATTCTGTGCAAAAACCCTAAAACCTCCGGTATATATAAGAGGAAGATAGAGGAGGCTTGGCACAAGGGCCAAGCTTCCAAGGAGTCGGCCGAACCAGGTGGAGGAGGTGGACTCCACCTCCAATCCTAGTAGGACTAGGATTCACCCTATTTTTGGCTTTTTCAACTTTTTCTCTTTGGGACTTTTTTCCCAAACCGCATGGGACTTGTGTGGGACTTCCACAAGCCCACTAAGGGCTGATAAACACTCTCCCACAACCCATGGAGACTCTTGGGTCGAAATACCCCTGCCGATGGTCTCCCGGTACACTACCGGCACTCCCGGTACACTACCGATGAGCCCGAAACTTTTCCGGTGATTAGAATAGGACTTCCTATATATGAATCTTTACTTCCGAACCATTTCGGAGGTCCGCGTGATGTCCGGTATCTCATCCGGGACTCCGAACAACCTTCGATCACCACCATACATAACTCTATACTACCGAAACATCACCAAACCTTAAGTGTGCAGACCCTGCGGGTTCGAGAACTATGTAGACATGACCGAGACACCTCTATGGTCAATAACCAATAGCGGGACCTAGATGCCCATATTGGTTCTTACATATTCTACGAAGATCTTTATCGGTCGAACCTCTATGTCAACGATTCAGTTAATCCCGTATGATGTTCCCTTTGTTCTTCGGTATGTTACTTGCCCGAGATTCGATCGTCGGTATCTCCATACCTAGTTCAATCTCATTATCGACAAGTCTCTTTACTCGTTCCGTAATACAAGATCCCACAACTAACACTTAGTCACATTGCTTCCAAGGCTTATTGTGATGTTGTATTACCGAGTGGGCCCTGAGATACCTCTCCGTCACACGGAGTAACAAATCCCAGTCTTGATCCATGCCAACTCAACAGACACCCTCGGAGATACTTGTAGAGCACCTTTATAGTCACCCAGTTACATTGCGACGTTTGATACACACAAGGCACTCCTCCGATATCCATGAGTTGCATGATCTCATGGTCATAGGAACATATACTTGACATGTAGAAAACAGTAGCAATAAACTGACACGATCATATGCTACGTTTATAGTTTGGGTCTTGTCCATCACATCATTCTCCTAATGATGTGATCCCGTTATCAAATGATATCATATGTCAATGGCTAGGAAACCTTGACCATGTTTGATCAACGAGCTAGTCCACTAGAGGCATACTAGGGACAAAGTGTTGTCTATTTGCCCACACATGTAATGTGTTTCGAATTAGTACAATTATAGCATGGACAATAAACAATTATCATGAACAAGGAAATATAATAATAAACACTTTATTTATTGCCTCCAGGGCATATTTCCAATAGGAGGGCCGAGGCTGCTCGGGGGGCTAGCTGGGCCACGGGGAGAGAAGGCCTAGGTGGGCAAGCTCACTCTCTCTTAGGAAAAAAATAAGGGTTTTCTTTTTAATAAAACAATACCAAACCAAATGAAGCCCCATAGAAGAAAACAAGAAGGATTTTGGGAAACCAAAATACATTGGCACTACAAACAAATGCCACCTATTCATTGAAAATGAACTAGTCATTTTTAACAAAGTAAATTAATTACTTTTATTAAATAAAACCTGTTGTATTCTTAGAGATATTAATGAAAAAAACAGCAACACATGGAAGAGCTCTCTAACTCCACTCTAAACAATTAACTTAAGCACTAGAACATTCTTACAAGATTTTTAGGACAAGTTAATTTGTGACATAAGATAATTAGGAGCAAAAGGGTGTTTTGAGTTGAAATGAAAGATGGGGTTATGGAAAATGGGACAAGGGAGAAGAGCAACACATCAAACACACATGCATTCATCCACATACAAACCTCACCTCAAGATCACATCCACAATGCAAACAAGGCAAATAAATATTATGCAATATGATGATCATGATGCATGATGCATGAATGATCTAAAGCAAGTAGTAATCATTCAAACCACATGCCAAACATGAAGGTTCACAAGAGATACATGACCAAAATGGCAAGGGGTGCACTTGGGTTGTTACAGTAATGGTGTGTCCGAACGTCGTAATCGAACCTTATTAGATACGGTGCGTTCTATGATGTCTCTTGCCGATTTGCCAGTATCGTTTTGGGGTTATGCATTAGAGACAGCTGCATTCACTTTAAACAGGGCACCGTCGAAATATGTTGAGATGACGCCAGATGAATTGTGGTTTGGCAATAAGCCAAAATTGTCATTTCTTAAAGTTTGGGGATGTGATGCTTATGTCAAAAAGCTTCAGCCTGAAAAGCTAGAACCCAAAGCAGAGAAATGCGTCTTCATAGGATACCCAAAAGAGACAGTTGGGTATACCTTCTATCTCAGATCCAAAGGCAAAGTGTTTGTCGCCAAAAACAATACATTTCTTGATAAAGAGTTTCTCTCGAAAGAAGTGACTGGGAGGAAGATAGAGGCTGATTTGGTTGGTGAACCTTTGGTTCAACAAGAGAGTAGCGCAGTGCGGAAAGATGTTTCTGTGGAGCCAACAACAGTTGAAGAGGAAGTTAATGATCATGATCATGAAACTTCAGATCAAGTTACTTTTGAACCTCGTAGGTCGACAAGGGCGCGTACTGCTCCTGAGTGGTACTGCAACCCTGTCTTGGAGGTCATGTTGTTAGACAACGATGAACCTACGAGCTATGGAGGAGTGATGATGGGCCCAGATTACGAGAAATGGTTAGAGGCCATGAAATCCAAGATGGGATCCATGTATTACCTGAAGGGCGAAAGACCATTCAGAACAAACGGATCTTTGAGAAGAAGATGGATGCAGATAGTAATGTCACCGTCTATAAAGCTCGACTTGTGGCAAAGGGTTTTTCACAAGTTCAAGGAGTTGACTACGATGAGACCTTCTCACCTGTAGCAATGCATAACTCCGTCAGAATCATGTTAGCAATAGTTGCATATTTCGACTATGAAATTTGGCAGATGGATGTCAAAATAGCGTTCCTTAATGGTTTCCTTGAGGAAGACTTGTATATGATGCAACCGGAAGGTTTTGTCGATCCACAGAATGCTGACAAAGTTTGCAAACTCCAGCGATCCATTTATGGACTGGTGCAACCATCTCAGAGTTGGAATAAGCGTTTTGATGAGGTGATCAAAGCGTTTGGGTTTATACAAGTTTACGGAGAAGCTTGTATTTACTAGAAAGTGAGTGGGAGCTCTGTAGCATTTCTAATATTATATGTGGATGACATATTGCTGATTGGAAACAATATAGAAATGGTGGAAAGCGTGAAGGAATATTTGAACAAGAGTTTTTCAATGAAGGACCTAGGAAAAGCTGCGTTCATATTAGGCATTAAGATCTATAGAGATAGATCGAGACGCTTGATAGCACTTTCACAAAGCACATACCTTGATAAAGTTTGAAGAAGTTCAAAATGGATAAGTCTAAGAAGGGGTTCTTACCTATGTTACAAGGTGTGAAGTTGAGTAAGACTCAATGCCCAGTGACTGCAAAAGATAGAGAAAAGATGAGTGTCTTCCCCTATGCTTCAGCCATAGGCTCTATCATGTATGCGATGCTATGCACAAGACCCAATGTCAGCCTTGCCATAAGTGTGGCCGGAAGGTTTTAAAGTGATCCTGGAATGGAGCACTGGACGGCGGTCAAGAATATCCTTAATACCTGAAATGGACTAAGGAAATGTTTCTCGTTTATGGCGGTGATCAAGAGCTCATCGTAAAGGGTTACATCGATGCAAGCCTTGACACTGATCTGGATGATTCTAAGTCACAAACCGGATACATATTTATTCTCAACGGGGGAGCGGTAAGCTGGTGCAGTTCGAAGCAAAGCTAGATAGCCGATTCTACATGTGAAGCGGAGTACATCGCAGCCTCGGAGGCAACGAAGGAAGGTGTTTGGATGAAGCAGTTCATGACAGATCTTGGAGTAGTGCCCAGTGCACTGAATCCGATGACTCTGTTCTGTGACAACACTGGTGATATTGCTCTGGCCAAGGAACCAAAGTTTCACCAGCAGACCACACATATAAAGCGACACTTCAATTCCATCCGCGATTACATCGAGGAGAAGGACATAAATATTTGCAAAGTGCACACAGAGCTGAATGTTGCAGACCCGTTAACTATACCTCTTCGAAGGACTAAACATGATCAACACAAAAACTGCATGGGTGTTCGATTCATTACAATGTAAATCACATAGTGATATGACCTACATTATTGACTCTAGTGCAAGTGGGAGACTATTGGAAATATGCCCTAGAGGCAAAAAAATAAAGTGTTTATTATTATATCTGCTTGTTCATGTAAATAATTTATTGTCCATGCTATAATTGTATTGACTGTAAACACATTGCATGTGTGAATATATAGCCAACACTTTGTCCCTAGTGTGCCTCTAGTAAACTAGCTCGTTGATCAAAGATGGTCAAGGTTTCCTAGCCATTTACATGAGATGTAATTTTATAACGGGATCAAATCATTATGAGAATGATGTGATGGAAAAGACCCAAACTATAAACGTAGCATATGATCCTGTCAGTTTATTGCTACAGTTTTCTGCATATGAAGTATATGTTCCTATGACCATTAGAACATGCAACTCACTAACACCGGAGGAGTGCCTTGTGTGTATCAAATGTCACAATGTAACTGGGTGACTATAAAGGTACTCTATAGGTTTCTCCGAGGTTGTCTGCTGGGTTGGCATGGATCAACATTGGGATTTGTTACTCCGTGTCACGGAGAGGTATCTCAGGGCCCACTCGGTAATACAACATCACAATAAGCCTTGCAAGCAATGTGACTAAATGTTAGCCATGAGATCTTGTATTGCGGAACGAGTAAAGAGACTTGCCGGTGACGAGATTGAACTAGGTATAGAGATACCAACGATCGAACATCAGGCAAGTAACAACCAAAGGACAAAGGGAACATCATACGGGATTAACTGAATCCTTGACATAGAGGTTCCACCAATAAAGATCTTCATAGAGTATGTAGGAATCAATATGGGCATCTAAGTCCCGCTATTGGTTATTGACATTAGAGGTGTCTCGGTCATGTCTACATGGTCCTCGAACCTGCAGGGTCTACACACTTAGGGTTCGGTGACGTTTTGGTATAGATGAGTTATGTGTGTTGGTGACTGTCGGGGATATACCCTGTGGTATAACCTGGCTGAAAGTATGACCTGGCCAGGACTAGGCGACTCACAGGAGACCCGGTCGAGACTTGATGATTTATTAGTAACCCGGCAGGCAGGTCAGACGAGCAACAAGGCCCAAGGCCGGACATGTAATCTGGCACTAGGCGACTCACAAGCGAAGGCCCAAGGAGAGAAAGGATTCCTTCACAAAGGAAACAAGATCCGGATTAGGATTCATGAAAAACTAGTCCTAATCCTACTCCAGTAGGACTCGACATGTAAACTTACCCCTTCCACCTATATAAGGAGGGGTAAGGCACCTCTATAGGGACAAGTTCACAAGTTTAGAAAGACACAAGTCATTAGAGATAGACGGATGAGAGGCTCTCGACATTAGAGGTAGCAAGACAACACCCTTGTAACCGAGAGATCTTGCTCATGATCAATACTAGACAAGCAGGACGTAGGCATTTACGTCCATCGGAGGGGCCGAACCTGGGTAAACTCGCGTCTCTCGATTCCGACCAACCCCTTCAAGCCACCACATAGTTGCGATGGCCTCACACCTAAAGTCCGTTAACCCGTACATCTTGTCGTGACAGATCCACGATAGTTGGCGCCCACCCGCCCGGTTGCCGTGGTTCACCTCCTCCCCTCGCTGAGCCGACCTCCACCATGGCTCCACCCATACACACCGACCCTGCCTTGCCTTCCGCCGGTTCCACCGTGCCCGCAGATGCCCACTTCACTCCATGCATGCCACGACGGCCTTCATCCTGTGCCTTACCCCTGGCCGGCGACTCTGCCGCTCTACGTCGTTTCCGTGCTTGAGCTGTCGTTGCGCACATCCGCCTCCACCGTTGCTTGCTTTTGCCGCACCGCCTGTTAACGCGGTCTCCGATCTGTGCTTCCAAACCACCATGGGTAGCCCCGCTACGGTCTCCTCTCGCCCGCCGCCTTGCTGCTACACCCACTAGCTCTGCCTCGCCGCTGCACCCGTCGTTTTCTACTGAGCCGCTGCTCAGCCTCGCCGAGTGTTTCCACCCTGAACCATCCCGGTGAGCCGCCCCGGCAAGCCACTGCGCCAGCTGGTGCTCCACAACCTACATTGATTCGCATCTCCTCTGGCCCTGGCTGCGCCCTGCCGTCGCCGTGGCTAAGCCACCACCGCAGCCTCCGCCTTTGGCCGTGGGCCAACACTCTGAACCACCGTAGCCACGCACCACCCCGCACTGTTTTCCCATCACCCCACCTCCCATCGCTACGCTGTGGCCGTGAGCCGGTTGGATGGATAAGAAGTTTGGGAAAAAAGGGAGAAATTTGACTCAACAGAGTAAAAAAGGGGAGGCTCAGTCAAAATTAGATGTGCATCCGTTTCATCTGATTACTTCTGCTATTATCCGATGCCAGTGTCCGTATTCATCCAACGAAAAATCCAAGTGGTATCCATTATATCTATTTTTTCATACATATTAACCCATTCGAGAACAATTACTCCGTGTATTGTAATATTTTTTATGCAAGATAATTATTCATGTGGCATGATACCATGGAGTTAGAGTGCACACCAGCGTGTTGCATGGCTCGATGGACGAGCGTGAGTCACCGCCCCCACGGACAGTCTACATCAACTTGTCGGTACCACGCGAGCTCACCCTCCAGTATGAGCTGCCTAATGAGCGTGGCAAGCTGCCATAGCCGTGGCATGGTTTTTGCCAGCAACGCTACAACCATCTCCCACGACCGCACCGGATTACAATATCGCGACTGATTTCTATGTCTACATCAACATGCTAGGGGCCGCATACACCAGTATGAGCCGCCCAACGGATGGTTATGAATCGCCTCCCTACGGTCCAATCTACATTGACATACTGGTGCAATGTTTACATGCACGAGCCGCCCGACGGACAGGCGCACAAGTCGCCACCACTACAGTTTGGTTAACTTCAACAACCAGCCGGGGCGAACCATCGACCGGATTATTGAAGCAATTCAAACGGGGTCGCCTACAACCCACCACGGTCAACCTTAACCTTCAGTGGAGATTCTCAAGCCGCTTCTTCGAGTCAACTTAAGACTTGGGGGCTACAGATATGGCTCGACACACTTGGTCGTTTTCAACGAGAGCCCCGGGTCATTGCAAGAAAAGTTAACCCAATCCTGGGTGCCCCGCCTCATTGGCGGGCAGTTTAAAGCTTCCTAAGAGGACAAGCCGCCATGATGCGACCGTTCAAACATGGTTATCCTGATTTATTTGATCATCATAAAGTAACTTGGAGTTTGCTCTTTATGCATTTCATGTTGTGCAAAGGTGGATACTTCTACATGGTCACTTGGGGGCCTCCAACCCGTCGGGTTTAGCTTGCTGACCCTTTTTGACCGGCTCTTCAGCCAAAATAGCACCATTGTGCAATGACTTACAAGATGGCGATTTGCAAGATGGTGGTTTTCAAATTGGCCGCCACGCGATTGTGGCGTGAAAGATGGCGATAGGATTAAGGTCGCTCAAGAGGACGAGCCGCCACGTTGCGAGCCGTTCAAACATGGGTGCGCCGCCTTATTGACGAAAGATTTCAGGTCACCCAAGAGGATGAGCCACCATGTCACGAGCCGTTCAAACATGGGTGCACCGCCTTATTGATGAAAGATTTAAGGTCACTCAAGAGGATGAGCCACCACGTTGCGAGCCATTCAAACATGGGTGCCCTACCTTACGGGTGAAAGATCTCAAGACGCTCAAGAGGGCGAGCCGCCATGATGCGAGCCGTTCAAACCTAGGTGCCATGGATGCCAAAGAGGATGAGCCGCCATGATGCGAACTGTTCAAACATAGGTGCCATGATGCAAGACGGGTCGCGGACTCAGAGCAAGTTCAAGAGTGGGTGAAGGTCGGCCCCCACTCTTGGTTGGCTTTTGAGCCGTTGTAAGACTGGGTTATATCTTCCTGTATGTAGCTGCCGCTTGTCCAGGGGTGCAGCGAGCTCTCAACTCACCCCCTGCAAGGGCCTCATACAGCGGCAAGGGAAACTCTCTCATCTACTATGTACTCTCCGCCAAGTGGCCCGTCGTACTCTTAACAAGTGATGTTGCTTAAGGTTCAAACAACGGATTTAGGTCACGTGAGAAGTAGCTTATGGGCCTAGGGGCACTCACCCCGTTGCAAATTCTGGTCTGTTGCGCCCTTAACAGTTAATCTCGCCTAGAGACCCTGAGCCGTGCAAGATTGGCGGTCACTCTTGTTAGAGACCCTGCACTATTAGGCAGTTCAAAGCAATAGTACCCCCTAGAAGGGCCAGCAAATGAGTTTTCAAAAAACAAAAAAAAAGGGGAGAGCAAGATCATCATGCATTAAATCACATATTGCATCATATATATTGCATCATATATGGCATCATACATTGCATTCATGTTATAAGTCGGGTCAGAGCAAGATCATGAAAGAAGAAGCAAGGCTACAACAGACTTTGGGTTATGCTTTTTCAAGCCGCCCTTACAAAATGCAGAATATATTCTGTCTTGTTTATTTTTGCAGGTCTTGTCTCTTAAGATGAGCCGCCTTTAAGTATGATGAAAGAACTTCTACAGGAACAAATAGATTTTTGATAACCAACACGGCTAGATCATCATGGTTTATCATAACCAGTTTGATTGGTTTTTTTAAGCCAGCTCGGAGAGTTGATTATTCTTGAAGAGCCGCCCTATCAAATATGATGTCGTGTCATCTAGTTGACCGGTTGTCGGATTTCTTCAATTGTGCTCAGTAGTAATCTACAACACCCATGGATATCAAATATATATTTGCTTGGTTGTACCGCAACCGTGAGCAGGGATTTCATGTCAAAGATAAAGGAATTATTCTAGGATATTCATTCCGGGTTATATTACAGCCATGATTAGGGACTCTTTTCAAATCAGATCCATATCAGTTCAAGAGAACTTCTGTGGTGCATTATGATGGGTTATTCTCACACTGTCCCAAGTCGTCGTAGACGTGCGACCTAGTGCTTGGGGGCTACACTATTTAGATCAAAATTTCTAAAGTTCCAAGTCGCCGCAGGCGTGTAGCCTGGCCCTTGGGGGCTACATTATTGAAGTCTAGTTTATGTCAAGTATGCAAGTCCCATGTCACTGCAAGCATGCACCACGGCACTTGGGGGCTAATGAAAGTTGCTTTTCAAATCATTACATGGTCAACAGATCATGTTGTCTCAAGGAGATGAGCCAGCCTTTATATATTTTCTAAGTCCCAGCCCGGTACTTCTTAATGACCCGACACTTGTGGCTATGGTTTTCAGCTATTCAAACAGATTATGACGTTCAAATTGAAGACCCGGCCCATCACATACTGATGAGCCGGCCCTTGGGGGCTACACCCACTAAAGCTTTACAAAGTATATGATAATTTCAAAGTCCTAGGCTGCTGCAGGCAAGAAAACCTGGTACTTGGGGGCTACACAATCACAGATATTATTGTGAGGCGCCAAGTCATCATGGATAAACTTGGAGCTTGGGGGCTACAGGTAAGAGGGATATATCAAAAAATTGAATAGAATTTTCAAGATGCCAATTGTGAGTGAGACCGGCTCAACAAATTTTTATTTAGCCGAAGCATTAAAAGACCGGCTCTACATTAGATGGATTTTCATCCCAATATTTTTATCAAGTCAACTGAATTCTAGTTATTTGACCCGGCGTCACCAACAATCATGACCCGGCATTGTCACCAGATCATAACCCGACATCATCAATGATTATGACCCGCCAAGAGCATTGGAGGCGGACTCAATGGCATATGGATCTTTTATTCCCAATATTATTTATTGCAAAGGGCACATATCTGCAAGACGATGGTGAAGCCGGCTCATCCATATGAAGAAGAAATCCAGATTTTCAAGGAGCTATTTTTCAATAAGCCAGCAAGGGAGTGAGACAGTCACTTAACATATTTGTTCTTATTTCAGGAAGCTTAGCATGAACAAATTCAAGCTAACCTGGGGGCTAATGTAGGGGATATACCCTGCGGTATAACCCGACCAGAAGTATGACCCGGCGAAGACTAGGCGACTCATAGGAGACCCGATCAAGACTTGACGATTTATTTGTAACCCAGCAGACGGGTCAGACAAGCAACAAGGCCCAAGGCCCGACGTGTAAGCCGGCGCTAGGCGACTCACAAGAGAAGGCCCAAGGAGAGAAAGTATTCCTTCACAAAGTAAACAAGACCTGAATTAGGATTCATGAAAGACTAGTCCTAATCCTACTCCCAGTAGGACTCTGCATGTAAACTTACCCCTTACACCTATATAAGGAGGGGTAAGGCGCCCCTAGAGGGACAAGTTCACAAGTTTAGACCGAGACAAGTCATTAGAGATAGACAGATTAGAGGCTCTTGAGATTAGAGGTTGCAAGACAACACCCTTGTAACCGAGAGATCTTCCTCATGATCAATACCAGACAAGCAGGACATAGGTTTTTACCTCCATAGGAGGGACCGAACTTGGGTAAACTCGCGTCTCTCGATTCCGACCAACCCCTTCAAGCCGCCACATAGTTGCGATGGCCTCACACCTAAAGTCCGTTAACCCATACATCTTGTCGTGACAAATCCATGACAGTGAACGAAGGTTGTTTGGAGTCCCGGATGAGATCCCGGACGTCACGAGGAGTTCCGGAATGGTCCGGAGGTGAAGATTGATATATGGGAAGTTGGTGTTTTAGTTCCGGAAAAGTTCCGTGACCTGCAAGTGGTGTGACGGAGTGCCGGAAGTGTTCCTGGGGGGTCCATCGGGTGGGCTCATCTACTCCGAAGGGCCACATGGGATGTGAGAGGATGTGGACCAGCCCCTGGTGGGCTGGCCGCACCTCCCACCTCAAGTCCCATGCGGTCGGAGGCTAGGGTTGGGCCAAAAGGCTGGACTAGTTACCAAACTTGGCCAAGCCAGCCTGGTCGCCGCCCCACCTCCTTGGCCGCCGCACCAAACCCTAGGGTGGCCAGCCCCTCCGCTTCCCCTATATGTATGAGAGGGGAGGGAGGGCTGCAGACACAAGTCACGGCGCAGCCCTTCCTCCCTCCCCTATTACCTCTCCTCTAGTAGATTGATTCGGCGCCGCGTAGCAAAGTGCTTTGCCGGATCAGCTCCACCACCGCCGCTGCCATACCGTCGTGTTACCGGTGATCCCATCTACCTCTCCGCTCCCTCTTGCTGGATCAAGAAGGTGGAGATCTTCATTGAGCTGCACATGTGCGGAACGCGGAGGAGCTGTCCGTTCGGCACTAGATCAGGAGTTCGTGGGATGGCTTGAGATTTGGATCGTGGAGACGTATGACTACATCAACCGTGTTCTTTAGCGCTTCTGCTTAGCGATCTACAAGGGTATGTGGATCCAATCTCTCCTCTCATATATGCTCATCTCCTAGATTGTTCTTGGTGAAGCATAGGGAATTTTGTGTTTCCATGCAACGTTCCCCAACAGATCATTTTGCCACACGTATGGGTTGGATGAGGACATGAACAATACCTTCGATCTTGGTAGTGATGATTTTCGCGATAATAATATAGATATTTGGGGGCATGCGGATGATGACTTGATTCCGGTGCTACCTCCAAGTGCGTTTGTCAACAGATTTTTTAGGTACTTTATATTGATTATTGAAAAGTATTTGGTACTCATCTTGACTAATTTTCTTTATTTTTAAATATCAGCTTATTTTCGTGCTATAAAAACTACCCGACAGATAATAGATCGGACGTACTAAAGTTATGACTCCAAACTTACTTGGTTGGAGAAAGATCATCTCATCTCATTTATACATGTCGTTCATCATCATAAGCGCAATTACATGATTGGTAACATTTATCATGGATATGTGCCACTAGTTCACAAGTTAAACCCTTATAACGTCACTAGAGACTACTTTGTAAGATTTTTTTACTCTTGTGTCATTAGTCCATCCTTTTCATACATTGTTCTTAAGCAAATCTATTTTGCTAACTATGTTATTATAACTTATGTTCTTCAATACATACTCCCACCAGAGATCGTTCCTAAGTGGATGTTTACCAAAGGTGATTTGCATATGGTTAGTTTATGACCACTACCGATGAGTTACCCTGGTAAATACACGATATCTCAAAGTAACAATACTATGAAAATAAAAGGATGGAGCAAGGCAATAACATCATCCAGGCAACCACTTGGAGACTATAAATTGCGCAAGCGAGAGGTTGGAGATAGGTTGATCTGTATTCTTCTATCGGGAGATGCGGGAGTTCACTTTTTTATGCTATTTTACCTAGGAGAGACCAGTAGTTAGAATTTATAACTTGTGATAACTTGATCATTTGCTAGTATGATAACAACCAGAATGATGAGGAGTTCACCCTTTTATGTTATTTTTCCTAGAATGATGAAGAGTTGATTAAGATGATGATGAGTTGTAATATGACATATACCAGTAAAACTTAGATGGATGCAATACATCAAGTTGAATTAGAGGAAAATACAATGTTGCAAATGGCAACATCGTATTTTCCTCTACTTCAACTTCGTCTATTGCATCCATTTAATTTGTACTGATGTTCGATGTTTTTTCCATATTTTGTATTGATGATGTTGTATATAATATGTGTAACTACGTGGAAATACAATATAAATATTAAATAAAATGAAAACACAAAATTAAATACGGACCTTTTCAATAAAATAACCTAGACCCGACCGCTTTGCAGGGGCTGACACATGGATGGCCTTTTGTCCCGGTTGGTGTTACCAACCGGGACTACAGGGCCTCTCGCCTGGGCGCCCTACACAGGCCACATGGAGCCCTTTTAGTCCGGGTTCGTAAGCCAACCGGGACTAAAAGTCCGGACCTTTAGTCCCATTGGCGTTGTCCCGGTTCCAGAACCGAGACTACAAGTGCAGCCATTTTCTGATTGACAATACTGACAATCATAACGAAATACTGCAGGGATCATTTTTGTTTACCGCGCTCCTACAATCAGACTTCTTATACAAGGTTCACTTAGTGAATGGACAAGCAAATATGAATCACGAAGAAACGGAAAACTACACTACATGGAACAAGTAGATACCGCCTACAGCTCAGGACATGCAAACGTAAGTAAATTTCCTTTCCAAATCAAGACAAAAAATGGTATTGATAAGATAACAGAATAACATAGATTATGATGACTTACTCAGCAGATGCAGAATTGGCACCAGTCGACACACAAAGATGCACAAGCGCAAGTTAATCTGTGGGAGGCAGACATGTTTGAGAACACCAACATACATGAGGTAAGATGTTACCAAACCAATTGTTTCAACTACATATCTTGAAAGAAAAATGTCACAAAATAAAATCTACCACATGGACAATGAAAAAATGTAGATGAATGATGATGTTGATCATATAACAATGGCAAAAACTAACAGAAATCAAAACAATTAATAAGAAAGGGGCAAACAAGGGGACTTGCATCAACAACCTGAAAGCAATGCCTCCCTTGATGAAGAAGATGCATTTCTTGATCAAGATGACATTGAGATGTTCCTGCAAAATGAAGAGGCTATCACATCAGAAGGAAATTTGGTGAACACCGGCAGCAATTTCACGCTAGAACTTGGCATGCAGTTCAAAACAAGGGAAGAACCGCAAGAGTACTTCAACTTTTACTCAAAAATATCTGGATTCTCAGTGGCTACTATCGTGGCATCAAGAACAATGAGCAAGAAAAGGAACAATGAAATTAAAAGAATTACTATGAAATGCAACAAGTATGGAAAGACAAAAGAAGTGGAAAAGGAAGGTGTAGTGCCTATAAGAAAGACACCAGTCATTGCAAAATCAGATTGCAAAGTTGTGATGGTCGTTACCGAAAAAGAAGGCGTGTGGAAAATTACAAGACTGCAATTAGAACACAACCATGAGATGACACCAACAGTAGATTCTTAAAATTGCATAAATACATGTTAGACGAGAAGTGTCTGATTAGAGTTTTGAACACTAGTAGAAAACAGGGCTTTGAAATGGGCCAGAATATTGCATTAGTCCCGGTTTGGTTATGAACTACGACCAATGGGTGCATCAGTCCCAGTTCTAGTGGCCAGGGCGGCGGCAACGGGCCTCGGCAGGAACCAGTCCCGGTCGTCTGACCCTTTAAATCCTGGTTCCAGACACAAACCGGGACTAAAGGAGCTCGCTCCTGGCCCAGTACCTTTAGTCCCGGTAGGTGACAGGAACCGGGACTATAGAGACACCTTTAGTCGCAGTTCTAGCCACCAACCGGGACTTATACAACGCTTATATATGCTCGCCCCTGCCCGATCACTCCTCTGTTTTTTGTCGGATTATGTTTTGGAGGTGTGTTGCTCTCTCTTCTCACCTAGTATGCACATGAGGTGTTCAATGAAATGCCTCAGCCACACTTAATTTTACTCCTCTCCAATCTCATCCTCCATTCTATGTTTTCCCCAAGATTTGTTTAGGTTTGGTAGTGCACCAACTACACAAGTGTTCTAAAAGGTTTGGCGATGTTATTTTTTCTGTAATAACATTTAATCACTATTGTACTTTGGTTTTAATGTGATGATGAACTTGTATTAATTTGATCACTTCTCTATTGTTGATGTTCTGTAATGGTTTTTGATACATTTAATTATATAATGCACGCAGATGAACCAGCAATGCATGTACAGTGATCGGCGCACCTCCGAGTACATTCAGGACCCGCATAATTTTCTCGAAGTGGCTGATGCAAACAAGCAAAATGGTTTTATGTATTGTCCATGTATGGTCTGTGGGAATACAAAGGATTACTCCAACTCTAAAACCCTTCACTTCCACTTGCTTGAGAAGGGTTTCATGCCACACTATAATGTTTGGACCAAGCACGGAGAAAGAGGGGTTATGGTGGAAGACAACAAACAAGAAGAAGATGATGAGAATTATCGTCCTATTTACCCTAAATACGGTGATACTGCAATGGGGGAGGTGTTGGTTTCAAAACTGGTGGATCTCGGGAAGGGGGTCCCGAGCTGTGAGACTAGGATCAATGGTAACAGGGGACGAAGGAGACGATGTTTACCCAGGTTCGGGTCCTCCTATGGAGGTAAAACCCTACGTCATGCTTGCTTATATTGATGATATGAAGGTTTCAGAGTTGATCTACCTGGAAATCGAATAGCTAAACCCTAGATGAGTTTCTTTGCCCTACAATCTAAAACCCTCCCGGTTTATATAGAAACCGGGGGGTACTAGGGTTTACACATGGTAGGTTTCCTACCAAGGATGGAGATGACGAATTCCTTATCTTGACTTGGAGTGCACGACACGCCTTCGGGACTTCCTTCTCGAATGTGGGCTCTGAATGTATCCGGCCCTTCCTGCATAGGTCAGAGAGCGGCCCACCAAGCCCGCCTTTAAAGTGATAGGCCGACAGCCCGGGGACCCCTTAGTCCAGGACTCCCTCAGGAGGCCTCGAACTAGCCTCCAACGCCAAGGGTCTCAGCTCTAGATGCTTCATATGATTAGTGTCTTCGGCTTGCAGGGAGAGTTCTTCTTCCCATTTAGTGATCGACTGAGATTAGTTTGGCTTCCGATGACGCGTAACGTTTCCGATCATATGATCGTCCGAACATTATGAGTCGCTTAGTCCCGAAGGCAAAACGTCAAAGTGTAAATAGTGTATACTGACAACCTTTGTGACAAAGGGTCATGGCCCACCACGACCACTGAGCCAGTTATGAAAACTCGATTCACGGTTCGAGGCCATTTTTACCTTAGCAAGATTCATCAATGCATAAATCGTGCTCCGCTTCACATGAGATATGATTAATGATATCAAGTTTCTTCACGCGCATATAACACCACACACGTCTTGGGAAGTGGAGGGATTAGCGGTGCAGCAAAGGGAGGCTACTGGTCATCACGCCTCATAAAAGGGAAAAAACCTCAAGGCCTATTCACGCTCCCCATTCGCATCCTCTGTTTCTTCAATCTTCCTAAGCTCCGAGAGCCCAGATCCAGTTCTTCCCCAACTGCTCCTCCGAGCTTTATCCATGGCGGGTTCGGGATCCAACGGCAAGTGGGAGGCCTCCACGGTCAACGACCAAGACATCCAGGACCTGAAGGACACCGGCTACCTCCCCGCCAACATCTACCATCGCGCTCCGGAGAAGGACCAGGTGGTTCCCACCCCCAAGCTAGGCGAGAGGGTGGTATTTGTCCCCCACTTCATCCAGGGACTAAGCTTTCCACTCCATCCCTTTGTCCGAGGGCTCATGTTCTTCTATGTACTAGACTTCCACGGCCTCCCCCCGAACTCTTTTATGCAAATATCGGCATTTATCATCGTCTACGAGGCCATTATGCGGGTGAACAACACTTCGGTCTGTCGCTCAAGGTCTTCAACGTCAAGCCAAAGACTGTTGCGAGTGAGCACGTGGACTGCTGAGGGGCGGTCATCAGCAAGCTCCCCCGTGTCGGATGGCCGACCAGCACCTTCATCGACACCATCAAGATCTGGCACAAGGAGTGGTTTTACATCACCGAGCCAAGACAAGAAGGTCGGGTTGCTCCATTCGAGTTCAAATCCGTATCCCCCCTAAGATTGACCTCATGGCTCCAAAAGGGCCTCGACTTGGGGTCGGATGCGGAAGTGGACATGCTTCATAAGAGCATCACCTTGATGATCAAGGCCAAGATCGAGCTGGTTAACATGATCCAGATCATGCTCTGATGCAGCATCCTTCCCTGCCAGCGCCGGAACTCCCCCATGTGGGCTTATCACCTTGATGACGAGCCTACAATTCGTCATCTCTTTCGCACTACTCCGGAGAAACTGTGGAAGACATTGTTCAAGCCTCGGGAGAGCTGGCGAGCCAATGAGGATGATGTCTACTATGCAACCTTCTTCTTGTAGACCCGTGTTGGGCCTCCAAACGTAGAGTTTTGTAGGACAGTAGTAGTTTTCCCTCAAGTGGATGACCTAAGGTTTATCAATCCGTGGGAGGTGTAGGTTGAATATGGTCTCGCTCAAACAACCCTGCAATCAAATACAAGAAATCTCTTTTGTCCCCAACACACCCATTACCAGGGCAAATTGTATAGGTGCACTAGTTCGGCGAAGAGATGGTGATACAAGTGCAATATGTATGGTTGATATAAGTTTTTTTAATCTCAAAATATAAAAACAGCAAGGTAGCAAGTAACAAAACTGATCACAAACGGTATTGCAATGCCTGAAAACAAGGCCTAGGGTTCGTACTTTCACTAGTGCACATTCTCTCACCAATACTAACATAGTTGAATCATATGTAATTCCCTCACGTGCGATAAAGAGTTCACTCCGACGTCACAAATAGCGGAGAAAAAACAAAGAAATTATTGTAGGGTACGAAACCACCTCAAAGTTATCTTTTCCGATCAATCTTATGAGTTATCCCTATAAGTGTCACCAACAACCCTAGAGTTTTTACTAAAATAACACCTTAAGATACACATCAACCAAAACCATAATGTCACCAAGATACTCCAATGTCACCATGATTACCCATGGGCTTGATTATACGATATGCATCACACAATTTCAGATCCATCATGTTCAATCCAACAGAAAGAACTTCAAAGAGTGCCCTGAAGTTTCTAACGGAGATTCAAGACGAAAACATGTGACAACCCCTATGCATAGATTCCCAAGATGACGGAACCCACAAGTTGATCACCAAACTATACATCAAGTGGATATATCGAACATCCTATTGTCACCACGGATATCCCATCTCAAGACATACATCAAGTGTTCTCAAATCCTTAAAGACTCAATCCGATAAGAAAACTTCAAAGGGAAAACTCAATTCATCACAATAAGATAGAGAGGGGAAAACTCCATATGATTCATCTATATCAATAAAGCTCGTAGTACATCAAGATCATGTCATCTCAAGAACACGATAGAGAGAGAGAGATCCAACACATAGCTACTAGTACATACCCTCAACCCCGAGGGTGAACTACTCCCTCCTCATCATGGAGACCACCAGGATGAGAAGATGGCCTCCGGTGACAGTTTTCGCCTCCGGCAGAGTGCCAGAACATGCTCCCGATAGTTTTTTTGTGGCTACAGAGGCTTGTGGCGGCGGAACTCCCGATCTAGGTTTCTTTCTCGGGGTTTCAGTATTTATATGAATTTTTTTTGTGTCGGTCTCATGTCTAGGGGGTGCTCGAGGAGTCCACAAGCCACAAGGGCGTGGCCTAGGGGGCGCCCATCGGGCTTTTGACCTCCTCTTCCACTTCTTGGCCTAGCTCTTGTGCTTTGGGAGTCTCTTTTGGTCCATAGAAAATCACCAAAAAATTTCAGCCCATTCCGAGAACTTTTATTTCTGCACAAAAAGACACCATAGTAGTTCTGCTGAAAACAACGTCAGTCCGGGTTAGTTCTAGTAAAATCATACCAAAATCATATGGAATTATTGTAAACATGGCATGAATTCATACATTATAGATATGTTGGAGAGGTATCAGAGGAGGATTGGGGCCTACACGCTGATAGCCGTCCTACCGATGTATAATATAACTTCAATTAATCGGCTTTATTGTCTGGCAAAATATCTAAAAACCTCCCCTCATCTTTGCAGAAGTGGTTGAGCAAAGCCACGGGAATCAACTACTCGTCACTGCAGCCCGAAGACCCCAGGTCGTCGCTGTTGTCGGAGATGCTCGTCGTGGTGCCTGGGAAGAAAGAGAAGAAGAAGGGTATAGGAGGTCCCAGCATAAAGGACTAGCCGGACACTGCGTCCAAGGAAACCCATGCCTCCTCTAACCATGAGGAAGAGCATGAGGACGAGGAGGAGGGGGATTCCCCCCTCCCATGAAAGAGGGTGGTGTCATCGGACACCATGGAGGAGATACCTCCTCCTGCCCCGAAAAGTGCACATCGGGCGAGGTTTATCCTGCCTGACGGAAGTTCGGACTCGGACTCCAAGTCCGAGGACTTCCAGAAGTTTCCTCGGAGGAACCTAAGGGTCAAGCCCCCAACTTGAAGGTAAGAATCCGAAGATCCCCCGAGCTATTTATGGCAAATTTTTTATGTTATTAATCGTGTGAGCACCTTTTGTGTTCAAAATATGCCCTAGAGGCAATAATAAATTATTTATTATCATATTTCCTTGTTCATGATAATCCTTTATTATCCATGCCATAATTGTATTGATCGGAGACTTAGATACATGTGTGGATACATAGACAACACCATGTCCCTAGTATGCCTCTAAATAGACTAGCTAGTTCATCAAAGATGGCTATGGTTTCCTAGTCATGGACATGAGATGTCATTTGGTAACGGGATCACATCATTAGGAGAATGATGTGATGGACAAGACCCAAACTACAAAGGTAGCATATGATCGTGTCAGTTTATTGCTACTGTTTTCTGCATGTCAAGTATCTGTTCCTATGACCATGAGATCATGCAACTCACTGAAACCGGAGGAGTGCCTTGTGGGTATCAAATGTCGCAACGTAACTGGGTGACTATAAAGGTGCTCTACAGGTATCTCTGAGCGTGTCTCTTGAGTTGGCATGGATCAAGACTGGGATTTGTTACTCCGTGTGATGGAGAGGTATCTCAGGGCCCACTCGGTAATATACCATCACAATAAGCCTTGTAAGCAATGTGACTAAGTGTTAATCATGGGATCTTGTATTACACAATGAGTAAAGAGACTTTTCGATAACTAGGTTGAACTAGGTGTGGAGATACTGACGATCGAATCTCGGGCAAGTAACATACCGAAGAACAAAGGGAACATCATACGGGATTAACTGAATCCTTGACACAGAAGTTCGACCGATAAAGATCTTCATAGAATATATAGGAACCAATATGGGCATCCAAGTCTCGCTATTGTTTATTGACCGTAGAGGTGTCTCGTTCATGTCTACATAGTTCTCGATCCCGCAGGGTCTGCACACTTAAGCTTCAATGATGTTCCGGTAGTATAGAGTTATGTATGGTGGTGATCGAAGGTTGTTCGGAGTCCCGGATGAGATCCCAGACGTCACGAGGAGCTCCAAAATGGTCCATAGCTAAAGATTGATATGTAGGAAGTCCCGTTTTAGTCGCCGAAAAGGTTTCGGGCTCATCGGTAGTGTACCAGGAGTGCCGGTAGTCTACCGGGAGACCGTCGGGAGGGGTATTTCGACCCAAGAGGCTACATGGGCTGTGGGAGAGTAAATACCAGCCCTTAGTGGGCTGGTGGAAGTCCCACACAAGGCCCATGCGACTGGGCAGAAAAGCCCAAAGAGATAAAGGTGGAAAAAGGCAAAAAAGGCAAAAATAAGGAGGAGTCCTAGTCCTACTAGGATTTCCTCCTCCAATCCTCCTTCGTTCGGCCGACCCAAGGGCTGGCTCCTTGGGAGCCAATCCTCCCCCTCTCTTCGTCCTATATATACTAGAGGTTTTAGGGTTTTTGGCACTAGTTTTTCAGCCACGTGCTACCCGTTCCTCTAGTGCATAGTTTCTCCTCTAGATCGGATTTCTGCAGTGCTTAGGCGAAGCCCTGCCGGAATAGCTCCACCACCATTGCCGGAGCACCATCATGCTGCCGGAGAACTCTTCTACCTCTCTGGTCCCTCTTGCTCAATCAAGAAGGCGGAGATCGTCATCAAGCTGTATGTGTGCTAATGCGAAGGTGCCGTCCGTTCGACGCTAGACCGGAAGGACCGTGATCAAGATCACGAGACAGATCGTGATGAGATCAGGGATGGATCGTGATGAGTTCGCGGGACGGATCGTGATGAGATCGTGGGACGGATCGTGATGAGTTCATGGGACGGATCGTGATTGGATCGCGGGACAGATCATGATGAGATCACGGGATGCTCAGCGATTTGGATCGCGAAGACGCTGGACTACACCAACCGCGTTTCTTAATGCTTCCCGCTTAGCGATATACAAGGGTATGTAGATGCACTCTCCCTCTCGTATATGCTCATCACCATGGATAGATCTTGCGTGTGCGTAGGAATTTTTTTGTTTCCCATGCGACGTTCCCCAACAGTGGCATCATGAGCTAGGTCTATGTGTAGATGAGATCTCGAGTAGAACACAAAGTGTTTGTGGGCATTGATGCTTAGATTGCTTCCTCCGTTGGTCATGTTTTGGTTCAGAGGTATTGTGGGATGAAGCGGCCTGGACCAACCTTACTCGTATGCTTACGAGAGACCGGTTCCATTGACTAACGTGTAACCTCATTGCACAAAGATGGCTGGCGGGTGTCTGTTTCTCCTACTTTAGTTGGATCGGATTCGACAAAGGTGGTCCTTGAGAAGCTTGAAAAGCAAATTGTGTATCACCATTGTGGTTTATGCGTAGGTGAGAATTTTTCTTGCTAGATACCCATAGCAGCCACGTAAAACATGCAACAACAATTAGAGGATGTCTAACTTGTTTTTGCAGGGTATGTCGTGATGTGATATGGCCAATTACATGATGAGATATATGTGATGTATGAGATGATCATGTGTTGTTTAGAATATCACGACTTACATGTCAATGAGTACGGCAACCGGCAGGAGCCATAGGGTTGTCTTTAATTATTGTATGACCTGCGTGTCAATCATTAAGCGCTATGTAATGCTTTACTTTATCGCTAAATGGTAGCAGTAGTAGTATAAGCTTGGTGAGCGTGACAATCCTGATGGCGACACGTTGGTGGAGATCAAGATGATGGAGATCATGGTCTCATGCCGGTGACGATGGAGATCATGCCGGTGCTTTCAAGATGGAGATCAAAAGCACAAGTTCATGGCCATATCATGTCACATATGATTTGCATGTGATGTTAATCCTTTTATGCACCTTGTTTTTCTTAGGATGATGGTCGCATTATAAGGTGATCCCTCACTTAATTTCAAGATAAATTGTGTTCTCTCCGAGTGTGCATCGTTGCGAAAGTTCGTCGTGTCGAGACACCACGTGATGATCGGGTGTGATAGACTCTATGTTCACATACAACGGGTGCAAGCCAGTGTTGCACATGCAGAACACTCGGGTTAAACTTGACGAGCCTAACATGTACATATATGATCAACATGATGATGTTCACCATTTAAACCACCTGAACTCACGTGATGATCGTACTTGAGTTGGTGAATTTGGATCATGTATCACTCGAATGATTGGAGGGATGTCAATTTGAGTGGGAGTTCTTAAGTAATATGATTAATTGAACTCATTATCATGAACATAGTCAGTAGTGTCTTTGCAAACTATGTTGTAGATTACTAGCTCACGCTTTAGCTCCCTTGAATTTTTATATGTTCCTAGAGAAATAGAGTTGAAAGATGATGGTAGCAATACTGCGGACTGGCTTCGTGATCTGAGGATTGTCCTCGTTGCTGCACAGAAGGCTTATGTCCTTAATGCACCGCTCGGTGCACCAACCCCTCTAGCGTTGTCTGTAGATGTTGTGAACATCTCACAGGCACATTCTGATGACTACTTGATAGTTTAGTGCGTCATGCATTACGGCTTAGAATTGAGGCTCCGAAACATTTTGAACTTCACGGAACATATGAGATGTTCTAAGATCTGAAATTAGGATATTAGGCTCGTGCCCGTATTGCAAGATATGAGATCTCCAACAAGATTCTTTGCCTGCAAGATGAAAGGGAATAGCTCAACTGTTGAGCATGTGCTCAGATTGTCTGGGTGCTACAATCGCTTGAATCGAGTGGCAGTTGATCTTCCAGATAAGATAGTGATTGATATAGTTCTGCAAGTCACTGTCACTAAAGATACTAGAACTTGGTGATGAACTATAAAATGCCAGGGGTAGAAATAATGATCCTTGAGCTATTCGTGATGTTTCACACCACGAAGGTAGAAATAGAAAAGGAGCGTCAAGTGTTGATGGTTAGTCAAACCACTAGTTTCAAGAAGGGCAAGAGCAAGGAGGGAAACTTGATGGATATCAAGTCAGTTGCTGCTCCTGTGAAGCAACCCCAAAGTTGAAACCAAACCCGAGACTAAGTGCTTCGATTATGAGGAGAGCGGTCGCTAAAGCGGAACAACCCTAGATACTTGGTTGATAAGAAGGCTGGCAACGTCAACATATGTATATTTGATATATTTGTTAATGATGTGTACCTTGCGAGTACTCCTAGTAGCACCTGGGTATTGGATACCGGTTCGGTTGCTAAATGTTAGTAACTCCAAATAAAAGCTATGGAATAAACGGAGAACTATCTAATGGTGAGGTGACGATGTGTGTTGGAAATGTTTCCAAGATTGATGTGTCAACATCGCACGCTCTCTCTACCTTCGGGATTAATGACAAACCTAAATAAATGTTATTTGGTGCTTTGCGTTGAGCATAAACGTGATTAGATTGTGTTTATTGCAACACGGTTATTCATTTAAGTTAGAGAATAATGTTATTCTGTTTACATGAATAATACCTTCAATGGTCATGCACCCAGTGAGAATGGTTTGTTGAATCTTGAATGTAGTAATATACATGTTCATAACATTGATGCCAAAAGATACAAAGTTAATAATGATACTACCACATACTTGTGGCACTGCCGCTAAGTGTCATATTGGTATAAAGCGCATGAAGAAACTCCATACTGATGGATCTTTGGACTCATTCGATTTTGAATCGGTTGAGACATGCGAACCATGCCTCTTGGGCAACAAGACTAAGGACCCCGTTTCCAGATGGATGGAGCGGGCAAGTGGTTCATTGGAAATGATACATGTTGATGTATGCAATCCAATGAGTCTTGTAGCATGCGGTAGATATCGTTATTTTCTTACCTTCACTGATGATTTGAGTAGATATAGTGTATATTTACTTAATGAAACACAAGTCTGAATCGTCTAAAAGGTTCAAGCAAATTTAGAGCGAAGTTTAAGATCATCGTGACAAGAAGATAAAAATGTCTGCGATATGATCATGGAGGTAAATATCTGAGTTACGAGTTTGGCATACAACTTTAGACAATGTGAAAGTTGTTTCACAACTCACGCCACCTGGAACACCATAGTGTGATGGTGTGTTCGAACATCATAGTCGTGCTCTATTGAAAATGGTGCTTGCTATGATGTCTCTTATCATTTTGCTACTATAATTTTGGGGTTATGCATTAGAGACAACTACATTCACTTTAGATAGGGAACCATCTAAATCCGTTGAGATGACACCGTGTGAATTATGGTTTGATAGAAACCTAAGCTGTCATTTCTTAATGTTTGGGGCTGCAACACTTATGTGAAAAAGGTTTTCACCTAATGAGCTCGAACCCAAAGCGGACAAATGCATCTTCATAGAATACCCTAAAGACAGTTGGGTAAACCTTCTATCTCAGATCCAAGCATATAGTGTTTGTTGCTAAAACTGGGTCCTTTCTTGAGAAAGAGTTTCTCTCAAAAGAATTGAGTGGGAGGAAGATAGAACTTGATGAGGTTGTTGAACCTTTGTTTCAATCAGAGTGTAGCGCAGCACAGGAAGATGTTTCTATGAAACCTACGTTAGTTGAAGAGGAAGTTAATGATGATGATCATGAAGCTTCAGATCAAGTTACTATCGAACCTCGTAGGTCAACAAGGACATGTACTACTCCTGAGTCGTACAACAACTTTGTCTTAGAGGTCATGTTGTTGGACAACGATGAACCTACGAGCTGTGGAGAAGCGATGATGGGCCGGGATTCTGACAAATGGTTAGAGGCCATGAAATCCGAGAAAGGATCCATGTATGAAAACCAAGTATAGACTTTGGTAGACTTGCTCGTTGGACGACAAGTCGTTGAGTACAAATGGATGTTTAAAATGAAGACAAACGCTCATGGTAAATGTCACCATTTGTAAAGCTCGACTTGTTGCAAAGAAGTTTACGACAAGTTCAAGGAGTTCTCTGCGATGAGACTTTCTCACTCGTAGCGATGCTAAAGTCTGTTGGAATTATGTTAGTAGTTGCTGTATTTTTCAATTATGAAATCTGGCAGATGGATATCAAAACATCGTTTCCTTAACAGTTTACTTGAGGAAAGGTTGTATGTGATACACACAGAAGGTTTTGTCAGTCCTAAGGATGCTAAAAGGTGTGCAAGCTTCAGTGATTCTTCTATGAAGTGAAGCAAGCATCTCGGAGTTGGAATATACACTTTGATGAGTTGATCAAAGTTTTTGAGTCTATACAATGTTTACGAGAAACTTGTATTTACAATAAAGTGAGTGGGAGCACTATATAATTTCTGATAAGTATATGTGGATGACATATTGTTGATCGGAAATGATGTAGAATTTCTGGAAAGCATAAATGGTTGTTTGAAAAGAGTTTTTCAAAGGAATACCTAGATAAAGCTACCTAATTGTTGAGCATCAAGATCTATAGAGATAGATGAAGATGGTTGATGAGACTTTCAATGAGTACATACCTTGACAAGATTTTGAAAGAGTTCAAAATGGATCAGTCATAGAAAGAGTTCTCGCCTGATTTGTAAGGTGTGAAGTTGAGTGAGACTCAAAGCTCGAGCATGGCAGAAGAAAGAGAAAGGACGAACGTCGTCCCCTATGGCTTAGCCATAGGCTCTATATAGTATGCCATGTTGTGTATCACACCAGTGTGTGCCTTGCCATGAGTCTGTCAAGGGGTACAAGAGTGATCCAAGAGTGGATCACTGGACAGCGGTGAAGATTATCCTTAGTAACTAAAAGTCTAAGGGGATGTTTCTTGATTATGGAGGTGATAAAGAGTTCGTCGTAAAGAGTTATGTCAATGCAAGCTTTAACACAATTCCGGATGACTCGTAGTAGCAATCTGGATACGTATAGTGGAGGAGCCATTTGGAATAGTACCAAGTGGAGTGTGGTAGCAGTGTTTACAGTTTGACATAGAGATTTGCAAAGTACACACGGATCTGAATGTCGCAGACCCATTGACTATAAGACCTCTCTCACATGCAAAGCATGATCGAGCCACAGAACTCTTTCGGTGTTAGATTCATAACAATGCGAATCACAAGGTGCGGCGAACTAGATTATTAACTCTAGTACAAGTGAGCGACTGTTGGAAATATGCCCTAGAGGCAATAATAAATTAGTTATTACCATATTTCCTTGTTCATGATAATCGTGTATTATCCATGCCATAATTGTATTGATCAGAGACTTAGATACATGTGTGGATACATAGACAACACCATTTCCCTAGTATGCCTCTAAATAGACTAGCTCATTCATCAAAGATGGCTATGGTTTCCTAGTCATAGACATAAGATGTCATTTGGTAACGGGATCACATCATTAGGAGAATGATGTGATGGACAAGACCCAAACTACAAACATAGCATATGATCGTGTCAGTTTATTGCTACTGTTTTCTGCATGTCAAGTATCTGTTCCTATGACCATGAGATCATGCAACTCACTGAAACCGGAGGAGTGCCTTGTGTGTATCAAATGTCGCAACGTAACTGGGTGACTATAAAGGTGCTCTACAGGTATCTCCGAGGGTGTCTGTTGAGTTGGCATGGATCAAGACTGGGATTTGTTACTACGTGTGACGGAGAGGTATCTTAGGGCCCACTCGGTAATACAACATCACAATAAGCCTTGCAAGCAATGTGACTAAGTGTTAGTCACGGGATCTTGTATTACACAATGATTAAAGAGACTTGCCGGTAACGAGGTTGAACTAGGTATGGAGATACTGACGATCGAATCTCGGTCAAGTAACATACCGAAGAACAAAGGGAACATGATACGGGATTAACTGAATCGTTGACATAGAGGTTCGACCGATAAAGATCTTCGTAGAATATGTAGGAACCAATATGGGCATCTAGGTCCGCTATTGGTTATTGACCGTAGAGGTGTCTCGGTCATGTCTACATAGTTCTCGAACCCGCAGGGTCTGCACACTTAAGGTTCGGTGACGTTTCAGTAGTATAGAGTTATGTATGGTGGTGACCGAAGATTGTTAGGAGTCTCGGATGAGATCCCGGACGTCACGAGGAGATCCAGAATGGTCCGGAGGTAAATATTGATATATAGGAAGTCCTGTTTTGGTCGCCGGAAAGGTTTCGGGCTCATCGGTAGTGTACCGGGAGTGCCGGTAGTGTACCGGGAGACCGTCGGGAGGGGTATTTCGACCCAAGAGGCTTCATGGTCTGTGGGAGAGTAAATACCATCCCTTAGTGGGCTGGTGGAATTCCCACACAAGGCCCATGCGGCTGGGAGGAAAATCCCAAAGAGAAAAAGGTGGAAAAAGGCAAAAAAAAGGCAAAAATGAGGAGGAGTCCTAGTCCTACTAGGATTGAGGAGGAATCCTCCAATCCTCCTTGGTTTGGCCTACCCAAGGGCTGGCTCCATGGAGACAATCCTCCTCCTATATTCCTCCTATATATACTAGAGGTTTTAGGGTTTTGGGCACTAGGTTTTCAGCCACGTGCTACCCGTTACTCCAGTGCATAGTTTCTCCTCTAGATCAGATTTCTGCAGTGCTTAGGCGAAGCCCTACCGGAATAGCTCCACCACCATCACCGGAGCACCATCATGCTGCCGGAGAACTCTTCTACCTCTCCACTCCCTCTTGATGGATCAAGAAGGCGGAGATCGTCATCAAGCTGTACGTGTGCTGAAGGCGGAGGTGCCATCCGTTCGGCGCTAGATCGGAAGGACCGTGATCAAGATCACGAGACGGATCATGATGAGATCACGGGACAGATCGTGATGAGTTTGCGGGACGGATCATGATGAGATCGTGGGACGGATCAGGATGAGTTCATGGGATGGATCGTGATTGGATCGCGGGACGGATCGTGATGAGATCGCGGGATGCTCGGCGATTTGGATCCGAAGACGTTTGACTACACCAACCGCGTTTCTTAACGCTTCCCGCTTAGAGACCTACAAGGGTATGTAGATCCACTCTCCCTCTCGTAGATGCTCATCACCATGGATAGATCTTGTGTATGTGTAGGAATTTTTTTGTTTCCCATGTGACGTTCCCCAACATTTTGATTCGCCGCCCACCACGCTATCTTCCCACCGACCATGTTTCAAATGGGGAGACCCCACCTGTCGAGGTAGGTAAGAGTGGAACTGTGTTGCGTCCCACACCTGCGGGTGTGGCGAAGGATGCCGCGGAGGTGTCATCCCCCTGGCTCCTTTGGAGCCGAACATAGACGGTGAGGGCGACAATGTCATGGTCGAAGTTAACTCCCGCCACGAAAGACCAGGAGGAGGAGCCCCTCCCGGACACCGAGGAGACCGGATGAAAGGATGTCGAGGCCCCTCCGAGGTCATCTCACTAGTAGAAAACAAACCTATCGTCCGACGCATTAGTCCCGGTCTGGTTACGAGCCGGTTCTAAAGAGGCTATTAGTCCCGGTTCGTGCCGGCTCCAACGGCTAGGAGCTGGCCAACCTTTAGTACCAGCTTGTAAGGGACTTTTAGTACCAGTTCGTGTCACGAACCAGTACTGAAGGGGGCGTGGCAGTCTTTTGGTCAGACTTGGGCCCCGTGTATCTCTTTAGTACCGGTTCGTGGCACAAACTGGTACTAAAGGTTGCCCTTTAGTACGGGTTGGTGACACCAACCGATACTAAAGACTTCCTATATATATGCTTCGTCCGCAGCCGACCGAAGGGGCTCTCATTTCCCTGTTTTCTCCCCTATTCTTCTTCTTGCTCGAAGCTCATCCTCCATTTTGCCAAGGATTTGTCAAGATTTGAAGGCACCCCATCTATCCAAGTGTTCACAAAGGTTAGCAACTTTGCCCCTTCATCTCTCATTTCTAGATTAGCTTGTGGTATGCTCAAAGATATGTGATTTGTGGGTTTTAGCTAGGTTTTGGGGGAGTGATCATTATGTGGGAGTTTATTTGATTTATATGCAATTTGAGCTCAAATTAACTTGTTAGGTTGCATATGTGTAGGTGTGGTTTATTCCCCGTCCTAACCACCGTCGATTGCCCGCACTGTCTCATCGCGGCACCGGCCACCTTGGTGAGCCTCTTGTTCTTCGTAAAACATTTTTGTTAAAAAAATTACTTGTATGATTTAGATAGCTGCGTGTAGGATTTACTTACTTCTATTATTGTTAGTTATTCTATAGTGTCATGGTTATGGTATCCGCCCACGTCGGCCCTCGTCTAGTCTATGATTCAGATGTGGTATGTCGTTATCTTTTATAACTATTTCACACATCATCTAATGTCTATGACAAGTAATTATGCCACCAAATTGACGTAGATGTTTTTTATCTATAAGAAGTTGTTGAACCAGAAATTCCAACCGACTATGCAATTCTGCCCGAGAGGTTAACAGAAGCTGAAAAAGAAATTGATCATTTGAAAGAAAATTTGAAAAGAACTGAAGATGAGAAGATGCGACTGGAGTTGCATGTTGCCGATATCGTTGATGATCACAAGAACAAGATGGCTGGAATGCGCTTGAAGCTTAGAAAGATTAGAAAATATGCCATTGATAAAGAGGCTTGGTATCATTATGTCGTTGGCTCAATTGTTACCTTAGTTGCGATTATGATCGCATTTGTTGTTGCATTTAAATGTTTTAGATAGTTGTATGTTGTTTTATGAGATGTATGTATGAACTATAAGTATCTATTATTTGCAGTAATAACATTTGGTCATTGCTAGCTCTACTTTGGTTGTAATGTGATGATGAAGTTGTATTAATTTTGTCACTTCGATGTTGTGTAGTAAACATGAGCCGGCAATGGATGTACGATGACCGACCAAGTCCAGGGTTCCTTAATGTCCTGCATGATTTTATTCGTGTGGCTGAGGCAAACAAGCAGAATGGTTTCCTATGTTGTCCAGGTCGTGACTGTAAGAATGATAAGAATTACTCTACCTCAAAAACCCTTCACTACCACCTGCTGAAGTCCGGTTTAATGTCCGACTATAGTTGTTGGACCAAGCACAGAGAAAGAGGGGTTATAATGGAAAACAATGAAGAAGAAGAGGATGATGACAACTATCCTTTCGCCGACACAACAATGGGGGAAGCTGAAGAAGAGGCATCAATGGGGGAAGCTGAAGGTAGAGGTTGAAGTTGAAGCGCATGTTAGAGGATCACAAGAAATTCTTGTATCGAAATTGTGAAGATGACCAGAAAAAGCTGGGTACCACGCTGGAATTGCTGCAATGGAAGGCGAAGAATGGTGTAGCTGACAAGGGATTTCAATAATTGCTGATAATGATAAATAAGATGCTTCCAAAGGATAACAAATTGCCTGAAAGTACGTACGAAGCAAAGAAGGTTGTCTGCCCTCTAGGATTAGAGGTGGAGAAGATACATGCATGCCCTAATGACTACATCCTCTACCGCGGTGAGGAGTACGAGGATTTCGATGCATGCTCGGTATGCGGTGCACTGCGCTATAAGATCCCCCGCGATGACCCTGGTGATGTGGAGGGCGAACGCCACAGGAAGAGGGTTCCTACCAAGGTGATGTGGTATGCTCCTATAATACCACGGTTGAAACATTTGTTCCAAAACAAAGAGCATGCCAAGTTGTTGCGATGGCACAAAGAAGAACGTAAGAAAGACGAGATGTTGAGAGGACCCGCTAATGGTTCGTAGTGGAGAAAAATAAAGAGGGAGTTTGAGGACTTTGCAGCTGATGCAATGAACTTATGGTTTGGTCTTAGTATAGACGACATGAAGACTTTTGGGGAGCAGACCTCCAGTCACAGCACCTGGCCCGTGACTCTATGTATCTACAACCTTCCTCCTTGGTTGTGCATGAAGCGGAAGTTCATTATGATTCCAGTGCTCATCCAAGGCCCTAAGCAACCTGAAAACAACATTGATGTATACCTAAGGCCACTAGTTGATGAACTTCTACAGTTGTGGAAAAAATCAGGTGTACGTGTGTGGGATGCACACACACAGAAGGAAATTGACCTACGAGCGTTACTGTTTGTAACCATCAATGATTGGCCTGCTCTTAGTAACCTTTCAGGACATACAAACAAGGGATACAATGCATGCACGCACTGTTTAGATGATACTGAAAGTATATATTTGGATAAATGTAAGAAGAATGTGTACCTAGGACATCGTCGATTTCTACCGATCAAGCATATCTTAAGAAAGGCAGGCAACCATTTCAAAGGTGAGCCCGATAACCAGAAGAAGGCTGGCCTTCGTACTGGTGAATCAACCTTTTCAGAGTTTATTTGTAGTGCTTTTAGATTTCAGGGTCATTTAGCTCAAAATAAATCATTAAATGCATGAAAAATATCAAATGAAGTCATAAAGGGTTGAAAATTGATGATGTGCCTTTGAATGGTACATATTGAACACACAAAAAGTATGGAGTTAAAATAAGTTATTAGAAATGAAATCCCTTTGTAATAAATGAGTTTTCATCTGAAACCCTCATACTTCGAAAGAGATTGTCCAGTTTGTACACGATGTGCATCCAATTTTTGCCGTAACCCTCTCAACTCTTTGGAAGTTGCTATGTGGGTGAAATTATGATGTCATGCCAAGTTACAACCTTTCCAGAGTTCATCTGTACTACTTTTCAATTTCAGGGTCATTTAGGTCAAAATAAATCATTAAATGCATGAAAAATATCAAATGAAGTTAGAAAGGGTTGAAAATTGATGATGTGCTTTTGAATGGTGCATATTGAACACACAAAAAGTATGGAGTTAAAATAAGTTATTAAAAATGAAATCCTTTATAAAAGATGAGTTTTCGTCTCAAACCCTCATACTTCGAAAGAGATTGTCCAGCTTGTACACGAACTGCATCCAGTTTTTGTCGTAACCCTCTCAACACTTTAGAAGTTTCTATGTGGGTGAAATTATGATGTCATGCCAAGTTACAACCTTTTCACAGTTCATTTGTACTGCATTTCAATTTCAGGGTCATTTAGCTCAAAATAAATCATTAAATGCATGAAAAAATATCAAATGAAGTCAAAAAGGGTTGAAAATTGATGTGTTCCTTTGAATGGTGCGTATTGAACACACAAAAAGTATGGAGTTAAAATAAGTTATGACAAATGAAAAATCTTTGTAATAGATGGGTTTTCGTCCGAAACCCTCATACTTCGAAAGAGATTGTCCAGTTTGTACACGAAGTGCATCCAGTTTTTGCCGTAACCCTCTCAACTCATGAGAAGTAGCTATGTGGGTGAAATTATGATGTCATGCCAAGTTTGAACCTCTTGAGAGTTCATTTGTACTGCTTTTCAGTTTCAGGTTCATTTAGCTCAAAATAAATAATTAAATGCACGAAAAATATCAAATGAAGTTAGAAAGGGTTGAAAATTGATGATGTGCCTTTTAATGGTGTATATTCAAAACACAAAAAGTATCGAGTTAAAATAAGTTATTGGAAATGAAATGCCTTTGTAACAGATGAGTTTTCGTCCGAAACCCTCATACTTCGAAAGAGATTGTCCAGTTTGTACATGAAATGCATCCAGTTTTTGTCGTAACCCTCTCAACTCTTCAGAAGTTGCTATGTGGGTGAAATTATGATGTCATTCCAAGCTTTAACCTTTTCAGAGTTCATTTGTACTGCTTTTCAATTTCAAGGTCATTTAGCTCAAAATAAATCATTAAATGCATGAAAAATATCAAATGAAGTCACAAAGGGTTGAAAATTGATGATGTGCCTTTGAATGGTGCATATTGAACACAAACAAGGTATGGAGTTAAAATAAGTTACTGAAAATGAAATCCCTTTTAATAGATGAGTTTTCGTCCGAAACCATCATACTTCGGAAGAGATGGTCTAGTTTGTACACGAAGTGCACCCAGTTTTTCCGTAACCCTCTCAACTCTTGAGAAGTTGCTATGTGGGTGAAATTATGATGTCATGCTAAGGTATAACATTTTCAGAGTTCATTTGTACTGCTTTGCAATTTCAGGGTCATTTAGCTCAAAATAAATCATTAAATGCATGGAAAATATCAAATGAAGTAACAAAGGGGTGAAATTTGATGATGTGCCTTTGAATGGTGCATATTGAACACACAAAAAGTATGGAGTTAAAATAAGTTATGAAAAATGAAATCCCATTGTAATAGATGAGTTTTCGTCCGAAACCCAAATACTTCGAAAGAGATTGTCCAGTTTGTACACGAAGTGCATCCAGTTTTTGCCGTAACCCTCTCAACTCTTTAGAAGTCGCTATGTGGGTGAAATTATGATTTCATTCCAAGATTCAACCTTTTCAGAGTTCATTTGTAATGCTTTTCAAACTCCAGATATGACATTCAAATGCCATTTAATCAAATTGTCTTATACAGCAGTTTAAGTTGTTCAAACATGCATGAAAATGGCATAAACATATTCTTTATATTTTCTGATATTTTTTCATATATTATTTGTTTCCATTGGAGTCATAGATTTTTTATATGATTTTCTAAACTTTAGGTTTTTTTCTAAAAATAATAACTAATAATGAATTAAAAAACCCTTTAGTACCGGTACTAAAGGCTTGCTAGGTATAAATAGAAACACCCTCGTCCCGACCGAGCCACGCATCGGGAGAAGCTCAGATTTGCGCCGCCAGGCTGCCGAAATTAGCCGTCTCCGCCGCCCGCCACCCCGCCGCCACGCAGCGAGCCAAGCCCTAACCCCGTTGCCCCGACGCGCGCCTCCCTGTAGCAGCTTTGCATGGCTACACGCTCGATGAGCCTCTCCCTCCCCCTTGCCCGCCGCCTCGACCCCCGCACGCTCGCCGGAGCACACCGATCCCTCCGGCCGCCATTTTTGCGGCTCGCCGGAGCAACTCCGGCGCGGCCTACTAATGTGGTCGGCCAGCCCCACCCCCATGGTAGCTGGCCAGTGGGCCCGCGAGCCCCAGTTGACCAGTTGACCCAGTCAACACTGCTGACTAGGCAGGCCTGAGTCAATGACAAGTGAGGCCGCCCCCCTAATCCACTGATTAATTAAAATGATTAATTAGTTTAAATAATGTGTCTATGACAGATGGGACCCACTAGCTAATTAGTTTTAGTTTAATTTAACTCTAGATTAACCCTAGCTAATTAGTTTTAGTTTAATTTAACTCTAGTTTAACCCAATGCTAATTTTGCTAAGTGTTATTTAATTTGTTAGATGCTAAGTGTTAATTTTGTAAAGTGTTATTTAATTTGTTTTCATAATTAATTTTTCTTCTCGACGTCGACGATGCCATTCCCGTATCCTCGTTGTCGAGTCGGCGGAGGAGGTCTGTTGCTTGAGCCGAGGGGCCCTGTTCGGGACTAGGCTCCGCCAGGCTGGTATTGGGAGGTGCTGCCTTTCGGGCGGTGCAGCTTGGTGAGAAGCCAGCCCGTCATCGACCCGGAGGTTCTATGGTAGTAGCCGCATGGGCCAGAAACGATTCAGAGGCTTGAGTCCACCGCGGAGGTGGTACAGTACCATGTCAGCAAGGAGAACGAGCACGTCCATCGCTACATGGTAGCTTTGGAGGCGAGGTCCGACAATACCTGGCAGATTCTTTGGGGATCTCACTGGAGCTATGCTCCTGTGATGGTTCCTTCTCTTTGGGTGTCCACCGCTCTCCCTGATATCCGTCGGGCACTAGGGTTCTAGCTAGATCGATATATTAGCTACTATATATGTATTATTATGATGTATTAGCTATATCAATGGATTAGCCGATGTATTAACTATTATCTGAGATAATGATGAGATCTTTTCTAAGAACTACTATATATGTATTCGATAATGCATTTTAATTAACTATCAGTTATTTGCTTCTTGAATGCATGCTAATTTCAATACTAATTTGTTTTATCTAAATTATTATGGATTAGTTATTAAACCATGGACAATACCGGTAGAGCTCATTAAGAGGACATCTTCGACATGATACGCTCCTCCGAAAACCTAGCGGACCTTCAGGGTGAATCACATGATGATGACGGCTCACAATATCTGAACGATTACGGTGATGGTGGTGAGGCCAAGGAAGAACAACTTATGTTCCAAAATTCGGAACAACTAACAATGTCCGGCGAGGTATATACATATTAGTTTCTGGTGATCATTACATATGTATTAATTGATTTATATATATATATATATATATATATATTAATAAATATTTCTTCTTCTAATTATCAGCCCTCCGGATCGAGCCAATCTAGTAGAAAGGTAAGAGACGGTGCCAAACTATTGGATGGCAACGTAAAGCTCAATCTTGATGCTTTCAAACATGATGGCGAACTCACTCACCCTAAAGCTAATGCCAAGACATTTGTGCATCAATGTGGAGTGGTTGTTAGGGACGGAGTCCCGATCACAATGCAAGAATGGATTCAGCCAAACAAACCAAAACCAGGAGTGAATTATGTCAATAAAAGAATAAAAGATGCCATTTGGCGAGAGCTCATAGAGCATTTCATCCTACCATATTCTCTCTCCGAGCGCCAAAGGGACAAAGTCAAGGAGTTTTCTCTCCATAAGATGGCCGTCGCATTCCAGAGTTGGAAGAAAAGATTATGGAACGATTACAATGACAGAGGAAAGAAGGCGACCGAATTCACAGGAATATATGAGAAAGTAAGGAATCACTGTTGGAAATGTGCCCTAGAGGTAATAATAAAATGGTTATTATTGTATTTCCTTGTTCATGATAATTGTCTATTGTTCATGCTATAATTGTATTAACCGGAAACCGTAATGCATGTGTGAATACATAGACCACAACATGTCCCTAGTGAGCCTCTAGTTGGCTAGCTCGTTGATCAATAGATGGTCATGGTTTCATGACCATGGACATTGGATGTCGTTGATAATGGGATCACATCATTGGGAGAATGATGTGATGGACAAGACCCAATCCTAAGCATAGCACAAGATCGTGTAGTTCTTCTGCTAAAGCTTTTCTAATGTCAAGTATCATTTCCTTAGACCATGAGATTGTGCAACTCCCGGATACCGTAGGAATAATTTGGTGTGCCAAGCATCACAACGTAACTGGGTGGCTATAAAGGTATGATACAGGTATCCCTGAATGTATCTGTTGGGTTGGCACGAATCGAGACTGGGATTTGTCACTCTGTATGACGGAGAAGCATCTCTGGGCCCACTTGATAAGACATCATCATAATGAGCTCAATGTGACTAAGGAGTTAGCCACATGATGATGTATTACGGAACGAGTAAAGAGACTTGCTGGCAACGAGATTGAACAAGGTATAGGGACACCGACGATCGAATCTTAGGCAAGTATCATACCGGTAGACAAAGGGAATTGTATACGGGATTGATTGAATCCCCAACATCGTGGTTCATCCCACGAGATCATCGCGGAGCATGTGGGAGCCAATATGGGTATCCAGATCCCGCAGTTGGTTGTTGACCGGAGAGGTGTCTCGGTCATGTCTACGTGTCTCTCGAACCCATAGGGTCTACACACTTAAGGTTTGATGATGCTAGGGTTATAGGGAAACAGTGTACGTGGTTACCGAAGGTTGTTAGGAGTCCCGGATGAGATCCCGGACGTCACGAGGAGCTCCGGAATGGTTCGCAGGTAACGATTCATATGTAGGAAGTAAGGTTTTGGTCACCAGAAATGTTTCGGGGATTACCGGTAACGTACCAGGACCACCGGCAGGGTTCCGGGGGTCCACCAAGTGGGGCCACCAGCACCAAAGGGCTGCATGGCCCGCAAGTGGGAGGGAACCAGCCCCTAGGTGGGCTAGTGCGCCCCCACAAGGGCCCAAGGCGTAGCTTAAGGTGGGAGGGGGTAAACCCTAGGGCAGATGGGCCCTAAGGCCCACCCTAGGGCAGCCGCACCCCTCTCCATCTGTTGCCGCCGGCCAGATGGGATCTAGGGACTGCCAGATCACCCTAGGGAGGGAACCCTAGGGCGCAGCCCTACCTCCTCCTCCTCCTATAAATAGAGGAGCCCTTGGGGCTGCCGGGGACACGCATCTCTCTACCATGGCACAGCCCTACTCCTCCCTCTCCTCGTCCTCCGTAGTGCTTAGGGAAGCTTTGCCGGAGAACCGCGCAGCTCCACCGTCACCATGCCATCGTGCTGTCAGAGCTCTCCCTCAACCTCTCCTTCCTCCTTGCTGGATCAAGGCGTAGGAGACGTCACCGGGCTGCACGTGTGTTGAACGCGGAGGTGCCGTTGTTCGGCGCTTAGATCGGATTCCACCGCGATCTGAATCACTGCGAGTATGACTCCACCAACCGCGTTCTTGTAATGCTTCCGCTTTGCGATCTTCAAAGGTATGAAGATGCACTCTCCCCTTACTCGTTGTTGGTTTCTCCATAGATGGATCTTGGTGAACACGTAGGAATTTTTTTGATTTACTACTACATCTCCCAACAGTGGCATCATGAGCTAGGTCTATCCATAGAATCTATGCATGAGTAGAACACAAGTTGTTGTGGGCGTCGATCTTGTTGATTTGCTTGCCGTTAGTAGTCTTATCTCGATTCAGCGGTATTGTGGGATGAAGCAGCCCGGACCAACTTTACACGTACGCTTAAGTGAGACCGGTTCCACCACCTGACATGCACTTGTTGCATAAGGTGGCTAGCGGGTGTCTGTCTCTCCCACCTTAGTCGGATTGGATTCGATGAAAAGGGTCCTTATGAAGGGTAAATAGCAATTGGCATATCACGTTGTGGTTTTGGCGTAGGTAAGAAACGTTCTTGCTAGAAACCTATAGCACCCATGTAAAAACTTGCAACTATAAATTAGAGGACTTCTAACTTGTTTTTGCAGCATATGCCTTGTGATGTGATATGGCCAAAGGATGTGATGTGGTGCATTATGATGTATGAGATTGTTCATGTTCTTGTAATAGGATTCACGGCTTGCATGTCGATGAGTACGAACACCGGCAGGAGCCATAGGAGTTGTCTTATTTTATTGTATGACTTGTGTGTCAATCAAGATTGCCATGTAATTACTTTACTTTATTGCTAAACGTTAGCCATAGTTGTAGAAGTAATAGTTGGCGAGACAACTTCATGAAGACACGATGATGGAGATCATGATGATGGAGATCATGGTGTCGTGCCGGTGACAGTGATGATCATGGTGCCCCGAAGATGGAGATCAAAGGAGCAAGATGATATTGGCCATATCATGTCACTATATTGATTGCATGTGATGTTTATCATGCTTACATCTTATTTTCTTAGAACGATGGTAGTAAATAAGATGATCCCTCACTAAAATTTCAAGAAATGTGTTCACCCTAACTGTGCACCATTGCTAAGGATCGTTGTTCTGAAGCACCACGTGATGATCGGGTGTGATAGGTTCTAACATTCGCATACAACGGGTGTAAGCCAGATTTACACACGCAAAACACTTAGGTTACTTGACGAGCTTAGCATGTACAGACATGGCCTCGGAACACAGAAGACCGAAAGGTCGAACATGAGTCGTATAGTAGATGCGATCAACATGGAGATGTTCACCATGGATGACTAGTCCGTCTCATGCGATGATCGGACACGTGCTAGTTGACATGGATCATGTATCACTTGGATGACTAGAGAGATGTCTATCTAAGTGGGAGTTCATGAAATAATTTGATTATGTGAACTTAATTATCATGAACTTAGTCTAAAATTGTCTTTACAATCTATATTGTAGATCCAATGGCCAACGCTGATGTCACCCTCAACTTCAACGCGTTCCTAGAGAAAACCAAGCTAAAAGATGGTGGAAGCAACTATGCGGACTAGGTCCGTGGATTGAGGATCATTCTCATAGCTTCCAAAAGATTGTATGTCTTGATGCACCGCTAGGTGACACATTCATTTTCCTAGCAGATCAAGACATTATGAATGCTTGGCAGTCATGCTACGATGATTATTCCCTTGTTCAGTGCGGCATGCTTTACAGTTTAGAACCAGGGCTCCAAAGCGTTTTGAGCACCACAGAGCATATGAGATGTTCCAAGAGATGAAACTGGTTTTCCAAGCTCATGCTCGGGTCGAGAGATATGATGTCTCTGACAAGTTCTTCAGTTGTAAGATGGAGGAAAACAGTTCTGTCAATGAGCACATACTCAAAATGTCTGGGTTGCACAACCGCTTGACTCAGCTGGGAGTTAATCTTCCGGATGACTCTGTCATTGACAGAATCCTCCAGTCGCTTCCACCTAGCTACAAGAGCTTTGTGATGAACTAGAACATGCTGGGTATGGAGAAGTCCATTCCTGAGTTGTACTCGATGCTGAAATTAGTGGAGGTCGAGATCAAAAAGGAGCATCAAGTGTTGATGGTGAATAAGACCACTAGTTTCAAGAAAGGCAAGGGTAATAAGAACTTCAAGAAGGACGGCGAAGCTGTTGCCGTGCCTGGTAAGCAAGTTGCCAGGAAGAAGAACAAGCATGGACCCAAGCCTGAGACTGAGTGCATTTATTGCAAGGGTATCGGTCACTGGAAGCGGAACTACCCCAAGTACTTAGCGATAAGACGGCTGGCAACGTTAAAGGTATATGTGATATACTTGTTATTGATGTGTACCTAACCAGTGCTCGTAGTAGCTCCTGGGTATTTGATACTGGTGCAGTTTCTCACATTTTTAACTCCAAGCAGGAGCTGCGGAATAATAGGAGACTCGCAAAGGACAAGGTGACGATGCGCGTCAGAAATGGTTCCAAGGTCGATGTGATCACCGTCGGCACGCTACCTCTACATCTACCTTCGGGATTAGTTTTAAACCTCAATAATTGTTATTTAGTACCAGCTTTGAGCATGAACATTGTATCTAGATCTCGTTTGATTCAAGGTGGCTATTCATTTAAATCTGAGAATAATGGTTGTTCTATTTATATGAGAGAAATGTTTTATGGTCATGCGCCGCTGGTCAATGGTTTATTTTTGATGAATCTCGAACGTGATGTTACACATGTTCATAGTGTGAGTACCAAAAAGTGTAAGGTTGATAACGATAGTCCCACTTACATGTGGCACTGCCGCCTTGGTCATATTGGTGTCAAACGCATGAAGAAGCTCCATGTTGATGGACTTTTGGAGTGTCTTGATTTTGAATCATTTGACACGTGCGAACCATGACCCATGGGCAAGAAGACCAAGATCCTGTTCTCCGGAACAATGGAGCGAGCAACTGACTTGTTGGAGATAATAAATACCGATGTATGCGGTCCAATGAGCACCGAGGCTCACGGTGGCTACCGTTCTGTTTTCACCCTCACTGATGACTTGAGCAGATATGGGTATGTCTACTTAATGAAACACAACTTTGAAACCTTTGAAAAGTTCAAGGAACTCTAGAGTGAGGTAGAGAATCAACGTGACAAGAAAATAAAGTGCCTACGATCTGATCGTGGCGGAGAATATTTGAATCACGAGTTTGCCACACACCTAAGGAAATGTGGAATTGTTTCACAACTCATGCCGCTTGGCACACCTCAGCGAAATGGTGTGTCTGAACGTCGTAATCGCACTCTATTGGATATGGTGTGATCTATGATGTCTCTTACTGACTTACTGCTATCATTTTGGGGATATACATTAGAGACTTCCGCATTCACTTTAAATAGGGCACCATCTAAATCCGTTGAGATGACACCGTATGAATTATGGTTTGGAAAGAAACCTAAGCTATCGTTTCTAAAAGTTTGGGGATGCGATGCTTATGTGAAGAAACTTCAACCTTAGAAGTTCGAACCCAAAGCAGAAAAGTGCGTCTTCATAGGATACCCCAAGGAAACTATTGGGTATACCTTCTAGCTCAGATCCGAAGGAAAAGTCTTTGTTGCCAATAATGGATCCTTTCTAGAGAAAGAGTTTCTCTCGAAAGAAGTAAGTGGGAGGAAAATAGAACTTGATGTGGTAATTGTACCTCCACTCGAACCAGAGAGTAGCACAACACAGGAAGTTGTTTCTGTGGAACCTGCACCGGTTGGAGAGGAAGTTAATGATGATGATCATGAAACTTTGGATCAAGTTACTATTGAAGGTCGAAGGTTCACTAGGACAGGTTCTGCACCAGAGTGGTCCGGCAACCCTGTCCTGGAGATCATGTTGTTGGACAACGGTGAACCTTCGAACTATGAAGAAGCGATGGCGGGCCCGGATTCCAAAAAATGGCTTGAATCCATGAAATCTGAGATAGGATCCATGTATGAGAACAAAGTATGGACTTTGGTGGACTTGCCTGATGATAAGAGAGCCATTGAAAATAAATGGATCTTTAAGAAGAAGACTGACACGGATGATAATGTGACCGTCTATAAGTCTCGGCTTATCGCTAAGGGTTATTGACAAGTTCAAGGAGTTGACTATGATAAGACTTTCTCACCCGTAGCGACGCTGAAGTTCGTCCGAATCATGTTAGCAATTGCCGCATTTTATGATTATGAGATCTGGCAAATGGACGTCATAACAGCATTCCTTAATGGCTTCCTTAAGGAAGAATTGTATATGATGCAGCCGGAAGGTTTTGTCGATCGTAAAGATGCTCACAAAGTATGCAAGCTCCAGCGCTCCATCGATGGGCTGGTGCAAGCATCTCGAAGTTGGAACATTCGCTTTAATGAGGTGATTAAAGCGTTTGCATTTATACAGGTTTATGGAGAACCCTGTATTTACAAGAAAGTGAGTGGGAGCTCTGTAACATTTCTCGTATTATATGTGGATGACATATTGTTGATGGGAAATAATATAGAACTTTTGGAAAGCATAAAGGCCTACTTGAATAAGTGTTTTTCAATGAAGGACCTTGGAGAAGCTGCTTACATCTTAGGCATAGGTCTTTGGAGAAGTTGCTTACATGTAGAGATAGATCGAGACGCCTCATAGGTCTTTCACAAAGCACATACCTTGACAAGATATTGAAGAAGTTCAATATGGATCAGTCCAAGAAGGGGTTCTTGCCTGTGTTACAGGGTATGAGATTGAGTATGACTCTATGCCTGACCACGACAAAGGATAGAGAAGAGATGAGTGTCATCCCCTATGCTTCAGCAATAGGCTCTATTATTTATGCCATGATGTGTACCAGACCTGATGTGAACCTTGCCATAAGTTTGGTAGGAGGTACCACAGTGATCCTAGAGCGCAACACTAGACACCGGTCAAAAATATCCTGAAGTACCCGAAAAGGACAAAGGACACATTTCTTGTTTATGTAGGTGCCAAAGAGCTCGTCGTAAAGGGTTACGTCGATGCTAGCTTCAACACAGATCCGGACGACTCCAAGTCACAAAGCGGATACGTGTATATTTTGAACGGAGAGGCAGTCAGCTGGTGCAACCGAAAGCAAACGTCATGGCAGCATCTACATGTGAAGCGGAGTATATAGCTGCTTCGGAAGCAGCAAAGGAAGGAGTATGGATGAAGGAGTTCATCACTGACCTAGGAGTAATTCCCAATGCATCGGGCCCGATGACTCTATTCGGCGACAACACTGGAGCTATTGCCCTTGCCAAGGAGCCCAGGTTTCATAGGAAGACAAGACACATCAAGGGTCGCTTCAACTCCATCCGTGATTACATTCAAGAGGGAGATATAGATATTTGTAAAGCGCATACGGATCTGAATGTCGCAGATCCGTTGACTAAACCTCTCTCATGAGCGAAACATGATCAACACCAGAACTCTATGGGTGTTCGATTCATCACAATGTAACTAGATTATTGACTCTAGTGCAAGTGGGAGACTGTTGGAAATATGCCCTAGAGGCAATAATAAAATGCTTTTTTTGTATTTCCTTGTTCATGATATTTGTCTATTGTTCATGCTATATTTGTATTAACCGGAAACCGTAATGCATGTGTGAATACATAGACCATAACATGTCCCTAGTGAGCCTCTAGTTGGCTAGCTCATGAATCAATAGATGGTCATGGTTTCATGACCATGGACATTGGATGCCGTTGATAACGTGATCACTTCATTGGGAGAATGATCTGATGGACAAGACCCAATCCTAAGCATAGCACAAGATCGTGTAGTTCGTATGCTAAAGCTTTTCTAATGTCAAGTATCATTTCCTTAGACCATGAGATTGTGCAACTCCCGAATACCGTAGGAATACTTTGGGTGTGCCCAGTGTCACAACGTAACTGGGTAGCTATAAAGGTATGTTATGGGTATCTCCGAAAGTATCTGTTGGTTGGCACGAATCGAGACTTGGAGTTGTCACTCCTTATGACGGAGAGGTATCTCTGGGCCCACTCGGTAAGACATCATCATAATGAGCTCAATGTGACTAAGGAGTTAGCCACGGGATGATGTGTTACGGAACGAGTAAAGAGACTTGCCGGTAATGATATTGAACAAGGTATAAGGATACCGACGATCAAATCTCGGGCAAGTATCATACCGGTAGACAAAGGGAATTGTATACGAGATTGATTGAATCCCCGACATCATGGTTCATCCGATGAGATCATCATGGAGCATGTGGGAGCCAACATGGGTATCTGGATCCCGCTGTTGGTTATTGACCAAAGAGGTTTCTCGGTCATGTCTACGTGTCTCCTGAACCCGTAGGGTCTACACACTTAAGGTTCGATGACGCTAGGGTTATAGGGAAATAGTGTACATGGTTACCTAAGGTTGTTCGGAGTCCCGAATGAGATCACGGATGTCACGAGGAGCTCCTGAATGGTCCGGAGGTAAAGATTCATATGTAGGAAGTGAGGTTTTGGTTATCGAAAGTGTTTCGGGGATTACCGATAACATGTCGGGACCATCGGAAGGGTTCCGGGGGTCCACCAAGTGGGGCCACCAGCACCAGAGGGCTGCATGGGCCGCAAGTGGGAGGGAACTAGCCCCTAGGTGGGATGGTGCACCCCCCACAAGGGCCCAAGGCGTAGCTGAAGGTGGGAGGGGGGCAAACCCTAGGGCAGATGGCCCCTAAGGCCCTCCCTAGGGCAGCCGCACCCCTCTCCCTCTATGGCCACCGGCTAGATGGGATCTGGGGGCTGCCGCACCATGCTAGAGTGGGAACCCTAGGGCGGAGCCCTCCCTCCTCGTCGTCCTATAAATAGAGGAACCCTTGGGGTTGCCGGGTACACGCATCTCTCTCTCCCACGGCGCAGCCCTACTCCTCCCTCTCCTCGTCCTCCTAGTGCTTAAGGAAGCTCTGTCGGAGAACCATGCAGCTCCACCGTCACCACGCCATCATGCTGCCGGAGCTCTCCCTCAGCGTCTCCTTCCTCCTTGCTGGTTCAAGGCATAGGAGACATCACCGGCCTAGACGTGTGTTGAACGCGGAGTCACCATTGTTCGGCGCTGAGGTCGAATTCCACCGCGATCTGAATCACTGCAAGAAGGACTCCACCAACCGCATTCTTGTAATGCTTTCGCTTTGCAATCTTCAAAGGTATGAAGATGCACTCTCCCCTTACTCGTTGCTGGTTTCTCCATAGATGGATCTTGGTAAACATGTAGGAACTTTTTTGATTTACTGCTATGTCTCCCAACAATCACTGGGATGCATTTATCGAGTACAAGACATCGGAAGCTGCTATGGAGAAGTCAGCAAAGAATAAGATAAATGTAGAGAAAATAAAAGTATCACCATAAACTTGGGACAGGTGGATACAAGTCAAGCATTCCTAAGTGGGATGCATTAGAGAATAAGATGCATGCTGAAGGGATCACTCAAGTAACCTTCCACTGGCCCCGGAGGTGTAGGAATTGGTTTTTACGCATGGGGGAAAGTTGGACCCAGCAACATGGAAGATTATTGCACTAGCCAATCTGAAGCATGCATCACATGAGTTGATTGAAGCAATAAAAGTTGTCCAAGAAGGACGGTTTCACCCTGATAGAGAGAATGATGAGCTTACACGCGCCCTTGGGAATCCCGAACACGAAGGACGAACACGAGGCGTTGGCATTGTTACGTGGTATGAGGGGTTTGCGGGTTGGAAGGACAGTTATAAAAGTCGTTCGAGAAAAAAGAAGGTGGAAGCAGACAGACTTTCAAAGTTGGAACAGAAGTATGAGCAGCAGCAGCTGCAGATACAGGTACTGACCCAGCAAAGGGCAACTTCGTGGCGGGAGGCATCCCGTCCCAACTACACTGCCGAAAAGCAGCATGGGTTACACGGGGGCACCTCTAGGTCACACCCCGTGGATGATATCACCGACAAGACATCTTGTGAGCTAATCCAGAAAATGAAGAACTTACCCGTGCGGGTCACGACGGGCTATGCTTTACCAAATACACATGATGTTCTTTGGCATTTCAATCCGGTTCCAGCTGGGTATGCTCGTGTCGTGGTGGACGCAATAGAGCCAGGATATGATAGAATAGAGCTTGACATCCTTGGAGGTGAGGGGAGTCCATATTGACAGAAGCCGGCCATGGTCTCATTCTAGGGGAAAGGACTGCATCGTCTTTCCACACTCGGTGCTAAGGCCACCGGCTCCTCCGAGTATCGATGTCCAGCGCGAGGGATCCCAGCCAGAGGCATCGCAACACCAGCAGTCCTCCCCACCTCGAGAGGCGTCCCACTTTCATAGGGATCCCACAAGTGTGAGTCCACCCAACCTCGGGATGGAGCACGACGCGAGTCCATATCGTTGATATCGATCTCCACCGCGTGAGCCGACTTCACCCCGGCAGCGGTCCCGCCAGCAGGGCTCCCAAAAGAGGAAGGCCATCAGCAGTCCTCTTCGGAAGAAAGCAAAGAAGAAACCCGAGCCTCTGTCCAAAAAGAAGCTACCTTACGACATGACACCAGAGGAAAACAAAATTTAAAGTGATCACCAAGTGAAAGCCTTTTTTGCGAAGAAGCCCCTGTCGCCAAAGGAGGTAATACCCAAGGAAGTCAAAGAGCACTTTAGGGAACACTTTATTGATCGACCCCCGGCATATGTGGAGTGTATGCCGATAGACTATGAGCGACAGATTCAGAAGGCAAGTGAGCAGAGAAGTCAGCCTAGCCCAAGGAAGAAGTCGGGAAGTACAACATCAACGATAGGTGGTACTACTAGCGGGAAAACAGTTCCCCAGCTCAGAGAACAATCCAAGAAATTGATCTCTCCGCTCAAGGTGAGTACCAATCCAAGCAAGTAATCGATCCAAGCAATCGATGTTGCTGGCAACCCAATTGACCTCGAAGAAGTAGAGGCTGCAGGTCTCACTCTTGGCAAAATCCTTGGAACTGAGGAAATCCGCGGGTACGGTGAAGCTGAGTACACAATGAAATATGCCGTTGGAAAACCACTTGTCACACCCGAGCAGTACAAGTAACTACCAACTGCAATGTGCCAGTTGCATGATTGGTACCTGCGTGAAGCAAAGCAAGGGGAGACGGCGATCATGGTCAAAGTAAGGAAAGAGAATTACGTCAATGGATGTGAAATATGTCTTGAATTCTCAAAACTTTTCCAGTTATACCAAGTGGACTCTATCGACAAAACTCTCATTAGTTTCTATTGTCTGTAAGTGATTTATATCTTTAATAATTTAAGTCTCTAGCTTAGATATCATTCATTGGCTTATCCTCTTTATATATTTTCTTTTCTACGCTATTATGCAGATTGAAGATGTGGGAATTGAAACAAGAGGGTATCAATGACATTGGATTCATCGACCCAAATACCGTTCATGGTCATGTGGTAAAACATTATGCCAAGGACATAGAAGAGCTCTTGGAAAAATATCTAGAGGCACTAATGAATACCAAATCTACTATAATATTTCCTTACAACATGGGGTGATTGTTTACTCTCTTGTATACTACAAATTCTATTTTTGCTTACTAGCTCGCTATCAAGTGTAGTTCATGAGTTATATACATGCCTGCTTAATTATATAAACTTCTGCGTAGAGACCACTATATCCACCTAAATATTATCCTCGCGGATGGACTTGTTCAAGTGTACGACTCACTAGATACACTAGAACAATCATACGTGGACTTGTATTTTATGATAGAACGGTAATTTCAATCTTTATCGACCTCACTTTCTTTCATTATTTCCTGATATCATAAGTAATTATAATAACTCTTTCGTTCTTTTTCTTTGCCGTGTAGTGTTTGGAAAAATATCATAGAAAAAACCCATCACGGTCGTCAATGGAAACCAAAGCTGAAGTGGAAAAGGATCCAGGTAATTAAGTACTACTACTAGGTCCGCGCATCTCTTTAATTCTAGTTTCAATACCATTATCATGCTTGATTATTAATTATCTTATTGAATTCTATTCTTTTGCAAAGTGCGCGAAGCAGCCACAGGGAAAAAATTTATGTGGATACTTCCTCTACGCGAACATTCGCATCTAGACCGAATGTCGTATATGTCGCAGAAGAGCACGTGAAAGACAACTCGAGGTTTGGCAGATGATGTCGAAGCTCTCACCATAGAAACGTTTTGCAGCACTTCAAGAGGAATTTGCGGCATTTCTTCTTCGACATGTCATTGATGTAAACGGAGAGCACTATTCCTAACCGCCGCCTCAATAATGCCAGCAAATCAGTAGTAGAAAACTGAGATTTCATCTGGAGCACTAGCTAGCTAGTCTCGGCCGGGTTTTGGGCCTTAACTTATAAGTCCAGAATATATATGGATGTGTAATTCCATTTGTATATATACTGTGGATGAGATATTGTATATTATATTACACATATATATATGCATCAACTTGTGTACTGTTTACAGTATGTAGCACCATAAAATAAATTTGAAATGAATGGAAAACACAAAAAATAGAGAGCAAATTAAAACCTAAAAGCTAAAAAAATAGAACACTTAGTACCGGTTGGTATCACCAACCGGTACTAAAGGTCCTCCACCACCAACCCACGTAGGCAGCCACGTGGTGGGCCTTTAGTACCGGTCCGTTTGCCAACCGGTACTAAAGGTCTGGATATTTAGTCCCGACCCTTTAGTACCGGTTGGGGAACCGGTACTAAAGGCCATCCCAACCGGGACTATAGAAAGACATTCTACTAGTGTCTCCGAAGAGCACCACGCCTCCGGAGCCTTCGGTTCAATCTCCGGTTGGAGATCGGTCTAACCGATCATCATCAACGCCACCAATGACTGGGTGGCTGGTTATGGATGAGGCTCTATCAAGCGCATCCATCTCCGAGGATCACCGCACCGTTATGGGTACGGTTTTGCAAAGCATTCAGTCTGTTGATAGCGGACTAAAGGAGGCATACAACGGTCTCCTGACGGGCTTCCAGGTGAGCCACGTAATTTTTTTCTAAAATATAAGTTTATCAGGTTCGTGCTATCGTTATATATAACAGCCCCCAAGCCCTAGGTGAGTTTAGCAAAACTCACCTGGGGGTCAAATACAAATAAGTAACCGAACAATGTGTGAGACATTATTCATCTTAATGTTCTGACAGTCCGTAAGAGGACCAAACATAGGGTCATGGTCTTGATAGTTCAGGTGTTTGAACTTATATAAACTGATAAATATGTTATATTTACAGGCTTCGTCATCAACGGTGGCCATTAATGCCGTCAAACTTGACGAGCTAAATCGGAAGCTCAAGAGCTCCAAAGATGAGCTGGACGCTCTAAACAAGAGATTTGACGAGGCGCAAGGTAAGCCGTATTGTAATATCCGAATTTTTCATCATTAGTGATTTGCACTATCGACTCAGTATGGTTAAATGTTTATTGCTTACACAGCCTCGACGAAGGAAATTGAGAAGCTCAAGGCCGAGCTGCAGAAGATGAAGCAAGAGGCCACGGACGAGAAGGCAACGGCCAAACAAGCAGCTGCCGCACTGTCCGCCTTAAAAGCCACAAATGCCAATCATGAGGCTCGGGTGGAGGAGGTTCAGCGGGAGCTCAAGGATGCCAGCCTGAAGTGCGAGGACCTTGAGAAGAAGGGCAAGGAGCAAGCCACCGAGCTATCTACTCTAAAATACGATCTCCAAAACGAGCGTGTGGATAGGCGGTTCTTTGAAGAATAGATCCGCCAAGTCAAGGCTGCCACAGATGGTAAGCCGTATTTACTCTAGCGTGCCTTGGGTGATGCTACCCCTTGAGCGTGCGTTGGTTTTCCCTTGAAGAGGAAAGGGTGATGCAGAAAAGTAGGTAAGTATTTCCCTCAGTTGTTGAGAACCAAGGTATCAATCTAGTAGGAGGAACAAGCAAGTCACCAATGGTTGCACCTACGCAAACAATCAAACTCTTGCACCCAATGCTATAAAGCGGTTGTCAATCCCTTCACGATTATTTGCAAGGATTAGATCTGATAGATATGGATGTAAATGAGAACGGAAAGTAAAAAGGTAAATAAATTGCAGTGAAGTACATATAGGAAAGTATATGATGGAAAGTATATCTGGGGGGTATAGGTTTCACTAGAGGCTTCTATCTTGAAGGCAAATATCATGGTGGGTAAACAAATTACTGTCAAGAAATTGATAGAAAAGTGAATAACCATGTAGTTATCCAAGGCAATGATCATGCATATAGGCATCACATCCGTGTCAAGTAGACCGAAATGATTCTACATCTACTACTATTACTCCACACATCGAACGACTCCTGCCTGCATCTAGAGTATTAAGTTAATGAAGAATAGAGTAACACATTAAGAAAGATGACATGATGTAGAGGGATAAACTCAAGCAATATGATGAAAACCCCATCTTGTTACCCTTGATGGCAACAATACAATACGTTCCTCGCTACCCCTACTATGGCACTGGATGAGGACATCGTAAGATTTAACCCAAAACCAAGCACTTCTCCCATTGCAAGAATTACCTACCTAGTTGGCCAAAACAAACCAATAACTCGAAGAGACTTGCAAGGATATGAAATCATGCAAATAAGAATTCAGAGGAGATTCAAATAAGATTCATGGATAATCTGAACATAAAGTCACAATTCATCGGATCTTGACAAACACACCACAAAAGGGGATTATGTCAGATAGATGTCCATGAAAATCATGAAGAACATGGTACTGAAGATCAAAGAGAAAGAAGAATCCATCTAGCTACAAGCTATGGACCCATAGGTCTATGGTGGACTACTTACGCATCATTGGAGGGGCAATGGAATTGATGTAGATGCCCTCCGTGATTGAAACCCCCTCCGACAGAGTACCGAAAAAGGCTTCAAGATTGGATCTCTCGGGAACGGAGGCTTCCAGCAGCGGAAAAGTATTTGTGTTGCTCGTTCTAATGTTGGGAGAATATTTGGGTATTTATAGGCCAAGAATTTTGGTTAGGAGACCTGCCGGGAGGCGACAAGCGTGCTAGGCGCGGCCAGGGGGGCCCGCGCCTAGCAGGCTTGTGGATCCCTGGCAATTCCCCTGCCGTGCACTCCAATCTTGACTAATTTTCCTTCAAAAAAAATCCTTCAAAAGGTTTTATTCCGTTTGGACTCCGTTTAATATCCCATATCTCCAAAACTCAAAAACAAGGAAAAGACAGAAACTAGCAGTAGGCTCTAGATTAATAGGTTAGTCCCAAAAATAATATAAAATAGCATATAAATGCATAGAAAACATCCAAAACAGATAATATAATAGCATGCCATCATAAAAGATTATAGGTACGTCGGAAACATATCAGCATCCCCAAGCTTAATTCCTTCTCGTCCTCGAGTAGCTAAATGATAAAAACAGAATTTTTGATGTGGATTGCTACCTAACATATTTAGCCATGTAATATACTTTATTGTGGCATGAATATTTAGATCTGTAAGACTGAAAACAAAAGCTTAATATTGATATAAAAGCAATAATGTTTCAAGCATACTAGCAAAGCAATTGTATCTCTTCAAAATTGTAACGCCCAAGATGCGACCTTATCCATATTTTGGCTCGAGGGACTTGATAGGGATAGGAGCACATCTCGTCGTTTTGCAAGAATGGATATCATTAGGAGTACATGTACAGAAGAGATGAGTATATGGATTTCTCTTACACTCGCCACAGGCTACATCAAGATCACATCAATACAACAACATATTCAAACATCATACTGAAGAGCAGGGTCCGACTACGGACGAAAACCAACAATAAAATGAGATCCATCCTTGCTATCTCAGGCTGCCGCCTGGAACCCATCCTAGATTGAGGAAGAAGAAGAACTCGAAATCAAACAAGCATCTCTCTCACATCAAAGCATCGCATTACCTGTACCTGCAACTTTTGTTGTAGTAATCTGTGAGCCATGGGGACTCAGCAATCTCATTTCGAAGGGTATCAAGACTAGCAAAGCTTAATGGGAGAGGTATGGTTAAGTGGTGAGGCTGCAACAAGCGACTAAGCATTTATTTGAGTGTCTAACTTACGAAAACAGAAAGGAAAGTATGATGGTCTTCGCATAACAGACGTGAACTAGGAATGATCACTAAGTGATCCTGAACAGATACTTACGTCAATCATAACCCCACCAAGTTCTCTCTCGAACAAGGACTCACGAGAAGAGATAGTCATGGTTACACACACAGTTGGTTACACACACAGATAAAACAAGATGATGGTTGAAAAAAAGCAACATGACAACTCCTCCAGAAGAAAAGAATAGAAAGTAGAACATTGGAAGGAAAAGAACGGAGAAGAAAATGACAACTTCTACCTAATTGAACTTGAGAATCATAGGTTGAATGGAGTTGTTTGAAAAAAATGAAAGAATATCTTGTTATGGGCTTGTGGAAAACATCTCAAAATTATGAGATGACAACCTGCCACAACAGAAACAATTGATTGCTTGAGAGAAACAATATATGAAAAACTTCTTTCACCAAGAAGAGGAGGAGAAATCTTGGATCATTTATGTCACCATGATAGCAACAATCCTTAGGAAATGTTTTAGGTGAAATCCAACTCAAAATAACTCCGAGAAGACGAGATGGGTTTACTTATCTTATTCTTGACAATTGTTCTTAGAGACTCCTCATAATCAAGAATTTAGTAACACCATCTCAAAACACAATGGATAAGGAATTGAATTTAGAAATGCGAGAAAGAATGCTTGAGCTTCTCCAACGGGAATCTTGAAGAACACTTCGAGAAAGAATTACATCCTTAGCAAACCACCATGAAGTACCTCTTGGAGAACACCAGGATGAAAGGAAGATAGGAAAGAATTGAAGGTGGCAAAATGAACAAGATTAAGGCCTTGTAAAGATTTAGATGAAGCTTCGCAAAGAGATACTTGAAAAAAAGCATGGAACTTCGAAAAAGAAAGATGACCAGCTTAGAAACGAGAATTGATAACATGCACAACTTCGGAAGAAGGATTGAAATCACCTTGATGAAACTAGAATAAGAATTACGTTATGCTTATCCTTCATCGAGTTAAATCGATGACAAGCAACAGATTGGGCATAACACTTATTCCTCTTGAAGTAGATTGAAGAGAGGATATCATGAACATGAAGAACTGTTAAGCAAACCACCGGTAAGAATTTCAAATGGATGAGGATACCATGAATGAATGAAGATACATGGGAATGAAGAGATCACGGCCCGCCTAGAGAAATATTGAACGAAGCACCAGAATAATTGAGATACGAACAAAGAGAAAACAATAGAGAAGAATTTGAGAATGAAAGTTGAAAACTGAGAACGAAGAAATCTTCGGAAATGATGTCCTTCGGAAAATCAAGAAATGCAAACAACTGTGAAAAGCTCCGGATAGATATGAAAAGGATTACTCATGATCAAACAATTTGAGATGATAGCAACAGCCTGAAACCATGAATATTTGGAAGAACGAACAACAATTTAAGATAAACTCTCCTTAGGTCTTCGATGCTAAGAATGATGACAAGAAACAACACCATGAATTATTGAGATACTCCGGAATAATGAATAAATAATGGTTGAGCCAATGATGAAAATAATTCAAAGCGATCTTGGAGAACGAATATGACTGATGAAATACATTCTTACGTCATATTGAAAAGAACTTGAGGACATCTCCGGAAAGATTAGAAGAGCTAGGTAAGATCCTGGGGGAAAACCTGTGGGTTGTGGGTCCACTAAAAGGAAACCACCATTGAAATGATTGCTTAGAAAGAGAGATTGCACCGGTACAAACTGAAACTCAATGAGGTGAGAACCTCAAAATAATTTGAAAGGATCTTCAATGGAAGCACAAATCTTTTGAGATATCTTGAGCACTCCGGATAAAACTGAGAGAGGACAATAAACAAGAGAGGCTTGAATAAGAATTCCCGCACGGGAATGCATTGGCTAGCTTACGATGGATATGACTAACACCGAAATGTTGAATTGAGTCCACCGGTGAAGAATAACAACAAGAAAAAAGAATATGAGGATAGATCTTGAAACTGAAACTCCTGAGAATCTCCACAAGAACTCACCGAATATAAAACGGAAGAAAAGATAGCTTTAGCATCACATGAAAAGAGAAGACACTTGAATGAGAATTTAATCATGGAATAAAAAGGGCGTGAGGGTGGGAAAAACAAAGAAAACTTGGCACAAATGAGACAGACTCTGGAAAATATTATGAGGATTGATCTTTCACATATTTAAAAGGATAGAATTATCTTGAAGTGAAGCACACCGGTTGAAAAGAATTTCATGACATCTCCGTTTGATCCAAAGGATTAGCAATCACATGGAAATATGCGAACACCATTTAGGAAAGATAAGAAATCACCACTTCACATTGAAGCAACTCGAATTACCATATTCAAAAATAAAACAAAGGATGAGGCCTTCGTAAGCCGGAAACAATACATAACCCACTATGCAGTTGTTGGAAGGATAATCCTAGGTAGCTACTTGAATTCCCACCTAAAAACTTCCAAAATGTTTGGTTATGCAATCGGTTGTTGGGGATACAGGGAGGCAAAATATCTTACACAACTAACAAGCCCTACACTCCAACTGTATCCATCCATCAACACATAACCAAGAAAACCTCAGAAATCGTGTACCTCTGACCTTCGAAAATCATTCGATATACTTGTTGTGGCAATACAGAGGATCACTCTCCCCATAACTGGGTGGCGCCAACTACTCTCGGCACAAAGAGTACAGAAGTGTTTTCGATGTCGACAACCTTTGGTATTCCAAAATTGCAACGATACAAATGTGACGACGACACCTCGGAGCTCAACTCCCCGGGACACTGCCACAACCCCTAAATGTCAGGAGGCACCAAGAACAATGTTCTCGTCACAAGGATATCAGAACAATCCCAACAATACCTGCGTGATCCTAAAAAAAATTTAGTGAAAAAGAGAAGAGGAGTAGAATTAAAAATTCCTAAGTCAACCTCACCATAGTATAAAAGAGGAGTAAAAGAATCCTACTCTTCGATATAACTAGACTCAAAATAGTTTTTCTTTCTAGACTCGATTCGTCCAAGTTCGATCAATCAAGAGGGATCCTAGGTCAGTTCAGGCTCTAATACCAACTTGTAACGCCCAAGATGCAACCCTATCCATGTTTTGGCTCGAGGGCCTCGACAGGGATAGGAGTGCATCTCATCATTTTGCAAGAATGGATATCATTGCAAGTACATGTACAGAAGAGATGAGTATATGTAATTGGCTTACACTCTCCACAAGCTACATCAAAATCACATCAATACAACAACATATTCAAACTTCTACAAAAGAGCAAGGTCCGACTATGGACGAAAACAAACGATAAAATGTCAACCATCCTTGCGATCACAGTCTGCCGCCTGGAACCCATCCTAGATTGAGGAGGAAGAAGAAGAACTTATTCAAACAAGGAATGTTGTTGTAGTAGTAATCTGTGAGCCATGGGGACTGTTGTTGTAGTAATTTGTACCTGCAACTATTTTTGTAGTAGTAATTAGTGTTATTATGTTGGGCAAATAACATTACGAATAGTGTTAGTGTTATTATTAGTGTTATTATGACTGTTGTTGTACAAGAAGAACTCTCACGTCAAAGCATTGCATTGCCTGTACCTGTAACTATTGTTGTAGTAATCTGTGAGCCAGGGGGACTCAGCAATCTCATTTCCAAGGGTATCAAGACTAGAAAAGCTTAATGGGTGAGGTATGGTTAAGTGGTGAGGCTGCAGAAAGTGACTAAGCATTTATTTGAGTGGCTAACTTACGAATACATAAAGTAAACTATGGTGGTCTACTCATATTGGACATGAACTAGTAATGATCACTAAGTGATCCTGAACACCTACTTACGTCAAACATAACCCCATAGTGTTCTATCTCGGATAAGGACTCACGAGAAGAGACTGTCATGGTTACACACACAGTTGGTGTATTTTTGTCGTCGTTTGCTCACGGGGGCTGTCACGAGATGGCAGATGTTATAGGTAGGCTTATCGAGGTGAGGGCAAGGCTGTCATGGATGATCCGGGACGGGTATGCGAATAGCATGCAATGGCTTACCCAGGTTCGGTGCTCACGAGAGAGATAATACCCCTACTCCTGCATATCTGTATAACTGTGGTATATCTAGTACATGGTTGCTCCTGGAGCCGTTTGGGGAGGAGAGTCGCGAGGCTTCTTGCCTCATACATGAGTGTGAGAGTGGGGATGAGAGAATGTGAGGGAGGCTAGCCCCCTCTATATGGTGGGCATGAGGCCTTTATATAGGCATGGGTGGGCAGCTTGGGATGTCAGCTACAATGGGTAGCTTACATCCCAAGAAGCTTGAGGTGTAAGCTACCATGGGTAGCTTACAAGTCAAGCCACATGTAGCATCTGGACTAAGCTATGTCTGTCCCCTAGTGTACTGGAAAAGTCAGTGTTCAGGGGACAGGTTACACTGTAGATTGTATTGCATGATGCACGTACAGTGCACTACTGCTTGCCAATGGTACACTGCCATGGGATATGGCCTTCTGGTCCGCGCGTGTCCGATGGGATGTCGTAGTTGACTCCAGGAGGAGCCGGCCAGGAGGAGCCGGCCAGGCCGAGCTGGCCTGAAGGAGCCGGCTAGTAGGAGCCGCCCGGGAGGAGCCATCAGAGAGGAGCCGGCCCGGAGGAGTCGGCCAAGAGGAACCGGCCAGGAGGAGCCAGCCAGGAGGAGCTGGCCCGGAGGATCCGGCCAGGCATAACCAGCCGGGAGTAGCCCGCAGGCAGTAGCCCGCATGGAGGTGCTGGAAGGAGGAGCCGGCTAGGCGTAGCCAGTCGGGTGTAGCCAGTCAGGAGTAACCAGCCAGGAGGAGCCGACCAGGCATAGTCGGCCAAGCGTAGCCAGCCGGGAGTAGCCAACCGGGAGGAGCCAGCCGGGAGTAGCCAGCCAGGCATAGCCAACCGGGCGTAGCCAGCCAAGAGTAGCCAGCCAGGAGTAGCCACCCAGAAGTAGCCAGCCAAGAGTAGCCAGCCGGGAGTAGCCAGGCAGGCGTAGCCAACCCGAAGTAGCCAGCCGGGAGGAGCCAGCCGGGAGTAGCCAGCCAAGCGTAGCGAGTCGGGAGTAGCCAACCGGGAGTAGCCACCCGGGAATAGCCAGCAAGGCGTAGCCAGCCGGGAGTAGCCATCCGGGACATAGTTTTATCTTCACTTCTTGGATAGTCTTGTTGATTCGTCAGGCTTGGCGTACCGGGGGTGCCCCCCTGGCGTTTTAAAATGTTGAGTCGTCTCCTTGATCCTACTCAAGGGTAATCCCTCTAACAGTAGCCTCTGAGCCTCCAGGTGACTTGGAGAGTCAGGCAGAGGGTTTTTGCCATTGGAGTTGCAGAAGTTGTTGATGTTGCACAAGTTGCCGTTGTCGGTCGATCGCGGGCTGAGGACGGCGCAGCCTGCTCCCAGCGGGGGCACGCCAGCGCACCCTCTGGGTGAAGCCTCTGAGCTTCCGGGCTACTCGACGAGTCAGGCAGAGGGTCTTTCCTGTTGATGATGTAGACGGTGGCATCGAGGATGCTGGGCGCGGACGCGGAGTCCGCTCGCTGAAGGGCGCGAGGCGCTGCCAATGACGAATACGGAGTCCATCGGCCGGTGGTTTCCAGCGGGGGCGCACCAGCGCACCCGCTGGGTGTAGCCTTCTAGCCTCTGGGCGACTCGAAGAGTCGGGCTGAGGGTCTTTGCTATTTCTGAAGTAGACGGTGGTGTCGAGGACACCGGGCGCAGATGCGGTGTCCACCGGCTAGCGGTTCCCAGCGGGGGCTCGCCAGCGGACCCGCTGTGTATAGCCTCCGAGCCTCCAAAGGACTCGAAGATCTCGGGCGGAGGGTCTTTGCTGTTGTTGAAGTAGACGATGGCGTCGAGGGTGCCGGGCGCGGACGTGGAGTCGGCCGGCTGATGAGCGCGAGGCGCTGCCGAGGGCGGGGGGTCCACCGACTGATGAGTGTGAGGCATGCCGAGGGCGGGCAGGGGGGGGGTCCGTCGGCTGATGAGTGCGAGGTGTTGCCAAGGTAGGATGTGGGGTCCACTGGAGGATGAGCACGAGGCGCTGCAAAGGGCGGACATGGGGTCCTCCGACAGATGGGTGCGAGGCTCTACCGAGGGCCGATGCGAGGTCCATCGGCCGATGAGCGCGAGGTGTTGCCGAGGGTGGACATGGGGTCCACCGGCCGATGAGCGTGAGGCGATGCTAAGGGCGGACACGGGGTCCGCCGGTCGATGAGCATGAGGCGCTGCAGAGGGCGAACGCGGGGTCCGTCGGTCGATGAGCACGAGGCGCTGCAGAGGGTGGACGCTGGGTCCGACGGCCGATGAGCGCGATGAGCTGCCGAGGGCGTTCACGGGGTCTGTCGGCCGATGAGCGCAAGGCGCTATCGAGGGCGGACGTGGGGTCTGCCGGCTAATGAGCGCGAGGCTCTGCTAAGGGCGAACGCTAGGCCTGCCGACTGATGAGCGTGAGGCGCTGCCGAAAGTAGGCTCCGAGCGAGGAGGTTCCTCATGGAAATGATCATGCAGAAGACAAGTTTAGTCGATACAATTGTATTAAATATTTGATTTTGGTGGAGCAAGTTTATATAGGGGGTACCGACTCGCCTTTGCCCGAGCCCCCTACAGTCTTTTTCATGTTCTCTCCGCTCATTTGGCTTTTGCTCTTGCTAGCCGGACAGCCGGGAGCCGGTCTGTAGCTGAGGATAAGAGTGGGACGCAGAGTGTAGCGTACAACACTCGGACTCTTGGAGCAGACTCGACCGAGCAGAGACTCATAAATGAAACGACCAGATTGCCCAAGCCATTTTCTCCTCAGACGCTTTTCTCATGTGGTGACCTTCAGCTTGTGCTCTCGCAAGCCAGATAGTTGCGGTGCGAGCTTTAGCTGAGACAAAGAGAGGGCCTTGGTACCGTACACGTTAATGTCCTCTATGGGAACGAACGTATTGGGCCAAGCGGCCAGCCCTAGACCGAGACTAGCTAGTGTCGGGGCGGACAATAAAGTAGCAGAGCAAATGCAGAGATGGCCCCCGAGGGTCGCTCGGGGTTATTCGTTTTGTGCGTGCGCTTCAGGGATATGCGGGTGGAAATCTCACATTGCTTTTGGGTGCCGGCGAGGCACTTTTGTCAATGTTGGTCAGCGCGGCTTGCAGCCGACGTGGTCGGGCTGATGCACGCAAGGCATTGCCGGGCGCAGACTTGGAGTCCGCCAGCTAATGGGCACGAGGCACTGTCAGTCGAGGACGCGGATTCCGTCGGCTGATGGTCGCGAACCACTCCCGGATGCGGACGCGGAGTCCTTGCTATGGCAGACGGTGGCGTCGACGATGTCGGGCGCGGGCATGGAGTCCACCAACTGATGGGCGCGGAGCCCTGCTAGGTGTGGATGTGGAGCCCACCGGCTGGATGTTTCCAGCGGGGGCACGCTAGCGCACCCGGTGGGTGTAGCCTTCAAGCCTCCAGGCGACTCAAAGAGTCGGGCGGAGGGTCTTTGCTGTTGCTGAAGCAGATAGCAGCGTTGAGGACGCTGGGTGCAGGCATTGGGTCTGCCGACCGATAGGCACAGGGCCCTACCGGGGGCAGACGCGGGGTCCGCTGGTTGTAGAGCGTGAGGCGCTGCCAAAGGTAGCCTCCGGGCCTCCTGGCGAGGAGGTTTATTGGTTTCGTCGAAGGTAGTCGGCTATTGTCCTTCAGCCGACGTGACTTTTTACTAGTGGGGTGCACTGGCCGCACCCGTTGGGTGTCGCCTGGTGGGTGTAGCATTGCATTTGGCGCGTTCAAGTCAGAGGCGCCCTCCGGTAGGGGGCCTAGGCTTCCGGGCGCTCGAGAGACGCCCCAGCCGATCGGCCCGAACCAGCTAAACGGCCGGGGACGAGTCAGCCCACAACAAGCCGGCCGCACGGCGGGCAGAGCCGGCCCGCTTAGGGGCGAAGGCGAGGAGCCGGCCTGGGGCCGGCACGCGAAAGGAACCTCGTGGCCGACGGCGGGACGGATCACAGCTGCGGGAGGCACATGCATGGGAGGCCGGCGCGGGCGGAGCCGGACGGCCGGGCATTGGACATCCAGGTGAGGCGAAGCCGGTCGAGGGCGTAGCCACGAGCGGGCGGAACTGGGAAACGGCAAGCTGGCCCGGCGAGCGGCCGGGAGGCGGAGCCGTGACCGAGTTGGCGCAGACGTGGGACGTGGAGCTACTATAGGCGATGCCATGGTACCGTTGATGACGATGAGTACCGTAGATGAATAGCACGTGCCCACGCAGGTACAATGGACGGGGGATGTCCGCCGCGTCCGTGGTGTGTGATGGGATGCAGTGACGGGACACGGCGATTGACTTCAGGGCGAGCGATGGCGCACGTGCAGAACCCATGGCGAGGTCGAGCGCCAGGCTAGGCAAAGCGCAGCGGCGGGGAGGCCGGGCCGAGCTCGAGGTTGGTCATCGCCGCGAGCGCGCACATTGAGTCGGGCTAGAAAGCTACACTAGCATACGCGCAGCCAAGTCAACTGGCCTTGCTAGCTAGCTAGCCAGGCTCGAGTGCACGCATGTAGAGGGACTAAGGCAGCCAGTCTGGTCGCGCGCGGAAGTATGGCATAGGCAAGGCTGACGACGATAACGCAGCGTATAGGAGGGAGACGAGGGCAAGCACCGTGGGAGGGAGCGAGCGCCGTGGAAGGGAGCCGTAGGAGCTCGCCGACGCGTGAGGGGGCGCACAAGGAGCTCGCTAGAGAGCGCACTGGTGGAGGCAAGTGTGTATTGGTCGGGCTCGGTGACGATGTTGAGCGGCGCATGGATGGATGGGGTCGACTGAAGCGAGGCGGCATGGCGCGCATGCGGACGAACGACCAACGTCACGGCGGTGGTGACGAAGAGGGCGAGGCCGACGACGAGGACGCACCGTCCCACGCAGTCGTCCCAAGGGAGTGTCGATGTCATCCCCCGAGTGCTATAGGGGAGACGGCGGCGACGCCACGGTGATGATGACGAAAAGGTCCCTCCTGGACCGCGGTTCCAGCAGTAGCGCGCCCCACTGTTGGCGCCAACTTTCATTCTTTTCTCATGGGGGGTTGCCAGCCGGCTGAGAGGAACCAGCCAGAAGGAGCCGGCCAGGCGTTGCCAGCCGGGAGTAGCCAACCCGGAGGAGCCAGCCAGGCGTAGCCAGCCGGGAGTAGCCAGCCGGGACTAGCCAGCCGGTCGTAGCCAACCGGTAGTAGCCAGACGGGAGTAGCTAGCCAGGCGTAGCCAGGCGAGAGTAGCGAGCCAGGAGGAGCCAGGTGAGAGTAGCCAGCCGGCAGTAGCCAACTAGGAGTTGGCAGCCAGGCGTAGCCAGCCGGGAGTAGCCAGCCAGGCCGTAGCTTTGTCTTCACTTCTTTGATTGTCATGTTGATTCTTTAGGCTTGGTGTACCTAGGGTGGCTCCCCTGGTGTTTACCCGTTGGTAATCCCCCCGAAGATTTTATTAGATTTTACTTCAAGTTTGTATGACCTGGTGTTAAACAAAGTTTCCAAGTTGCCACCTAACCGTGGGCACGGCTTTCCGAAAGATTTAACCCCGTCTGGGTTCTCCAACTCATTCATCACAAATTAACCACACGCTGCGTTGGAATTCCTCAGCCGTGGAATCACCCCTAGTATTTGCGGAATCCCTATGGAAAATATCAACTTTGAGATAGCCCGAAGTGTCATCAAAAACCCACGGGCAAGATGTTCGAGAAAGGTAAAACTAGTCCGGCAAGACCTCCTGATGTGTTGATGATCCCGATAGGAGCCGCGTATCTCGTTCTCAGGACACGACGAATAAGCATATCATACAGTAGCTTGATAGACATCTCCCGAGTTGCACCGGGTTGGCCCCCCACACGGCTCTATTTTGGACCAGCACCAGCAGCACTAGCCCCCCTATATTATGTTGAATAACGAACATCGGGTAGTGTTGCGGATATAACCCCATGGTGAGACCCGCCCCAGAGGCTCCGAGTCACACTAGGCAGCTCGTACACCAGCCCAAGAGTGGGCTGTGAAGACTTAAGCCCAAGACGTTTGGCGGCTTAACAAGATGGGCCGGAACGTGGCCCGGACAGAGAAGACCCGGGCGAGTGAGCCACCCAGAGACAACTTGGTCAAGAAGGTAAGATAAGGTAGAGATAGACTCAGACACGTAGTGAGAATCAGTTACAACTTGTGTGACCCATGGTCTTGACCTCCTATATAAAGGCGAGACCCGGGGCGACTTAGAGATCAGACTATCGAGAACTAGTTCAAGCAATAGCTCCCTTGTAATCGATACACCAAGCAATATAAACACAAGAAGGACATAGGCTGTTACCTCGACTTGAGGGGTCGAACCTGGGTAAACTCGTGTCCTTCGTGCCAACCAACCCCTTTGAGTCCATCACCATAGTGATGGCCTCGAATCCAAGTCTGTTCACCCGAACATCTGCTGTGATAAAACCATGATAGTTGGCGCCCACCATGGGGCCCGCGCTCGGTGGTGTTGAGTTCTCAATGGGCTCTCTTCGAAGGCTCGAGGGATATGTGGTCAGAAGGATGAACAAGAGTCGCCACGACCGGCTCTACATCGACGATGCCGGCTCTGTCGAATAAGGATTTCAGGTTCCCTTTGGCGGGATCCATGTCTTCATTGGCAAGATTGACGGATCTACACCAGGGCCGGACATCTGCACCAGCATCGTCGAGCCGGCTCGGTGCGCGCAACCCGCCCGTGATGTCCGACCCGCCCGTGTCAACCCGGGCCGGAAGCACGTCTTTGTGGGCTTCACTCACGGTATGGATCTTGAAGCTTCTACATCGCAGGAGACTCTTGTCTGTTCAAAGGACGGATCTTCGAGCGGGGAAGCAGAGTCGATCTACCAGCTTCACAACGGCGGGCTCGGGGGCTACGACGAGCTTTACCATGAGTCAGAGCGTTTTGAGCCAGACGATTTCGGACCGCCGGTTCATGCAGCCGTGTTCATGGCGGGATCAGCCCCAGGTACGAGCAGCACAGCTGCCGAAGCAGCAACCTCAGGGGCTGACCCGCCGCCACCGGCTCAAGTTCTTCTAGATCCGATGAACGAGCTCGTGGCCTTGATGGCCACTAAAGTCACGCCAGATAATCAAGCCGCTCAGAACTTGGTGATTGTGATACTCAAGGACCAGATGGCGGAGGAGCAACAGAGGATAGCTGAGCTAAAAGTTCAAATGGAGTAAGAGGCAGAACGTATTAAGACGGATGCCTACCGCCTTGGGCTAGAACAGCAATCAGCGGCCATGTTGCATCGGATGAGGCATCAATCCCGCTTACTAGAACATTATGAGGCTAGGAATCTCTTCAATACGCCGGGAACTGGACGGCCAACAGATGCGCCTGGAAGTCAGCCGGCGGCTCGACCGCAGCTTAACCCGCCCCGACGAAACCAGGCCTCACCAGTGGTCTTTCCAACGCCGGCGGGTCATTATTCCAACCCGACAAAGAACATGGTGGCTACAGCAACCCAGCTTGAGACAATCCCTATCCCTGATGAGGCACCTTTTGCAGAAGAGGTACAAAATGCCATTGGGTACCTTCAGACGGCGATGGCCCAACACGAGAAATATGCTTACAGCCGGAGCCATGTTCATTCAACCCCCCTCCCCAGCCACAACTTCAGCCGGCGCTATGAATTGCCTGTGGCCTCCAGCAGCGATCGGCACCGAGGGCCTCCAGAGGATAATTAGGCGACTCTAGATGCACAATCGCTCATAAACCGGGCAAGAAACTAGCAAGAGGCGATAGCTTTGGCCATGACGGCTCACCAAGAGCACGCACCCTCCGTATCAGTAGGAGTGGGAGTGACCACCAGGGCTGTGGGAGTGCCATGCTTAGCATCGGCTCTACGAAGTGAGCGGTTACCGAAGGATTTCAATGGACCTCGCAAGGCCTCGAATTACACTACTGACTTACCTCCGGAGGCCTATATCGAAAGTTATGAGATGGCTATGTAGATGTTGGATGTTAGTGAGGCGGTGTGTGCTAAGTACTTCATCATGATGCTTGAAGGTCTGGCTCGCATGTGGTTAAAGGGTTTGACACCCAATACCATCAATTCATGGGCTGAGTTGAGGGCTAGGTTCCTCAAAAATTTCAAGGGACTTGCAAACACCCTATGACTATTGTGGATCTCGATCATTGTGTCGAGCAAGAGAATGAGTCGGCTCATCATTGGGTCCGACGGGTGTCGACCATCATCCACTCATCTGAACAGATCACAACGACTCAAGCGATGCTAATCCTAGAAAAGAACTGTCACTTTGTCCCTCTGAAGCAAAAGCTCGGCCCGCTCAAGCGTACATGTCAGGACATGGGAGAACTCATGGCGGCTCTCACAAAGTATGCTGACTCTGATAACACGAAGGATCCAGGCTCTGATGAGGAGAAGGCCGGCCAAGTTAAGAGGAACAACCAGGGCAAGGGTGTGGCAAACAATGGTAACTAGAGCAAGCGGAAAAACCCAGATGGCGGGTCAGAACTGGTGGCCAATGCGAGCACCGGCCAGAATCATTCTAAGGGAAATGGGAAGTTCAGACCACCTTTTAACAAGAATAGGACTCCTTTCAGTTTGGAGGAAATGCTCAAAAAACCCTGTCTAGAGCACAACCGGCCCGATAAACCTTTGGCGCACACATGGGGGGATTGCCATATCACGCAGAAGTTCAAAAATTACAGCATGCAGCAACACAACAACCATGGTGGTGGCCCGCCCGGCGGATCAGGACCAGGCGGGTCAGGAGCCGGATTTGGATCTGGCGGCTCAAGGTCCGGTTATCATGGTTAGGGAAGTTAAGGAGGACATCCTCAACACTCTGGTAATGGCAATCAGCAACAACATAATCAGTTTGGGTATCAGAGTAATCCAAAGCACCTCAGTTCGGGCCAGTATCATGTTTTTACAACCAGCCTTAACAAGCGGGATCAGAAATTGCGCAAGAAAGCGATTAACGCAGTCGCGCCAGCTCTACCGCAATACTTGTAGTGGTCTGAGTATGACATAACATGGAGCCGGGAGGATCACTCGCCGCGTCTTGATGACCCGGGGCAGCTAGCCTTGGTAGTTGGCCCCCAAGTGGGACGATATATGGTGAATAAGGTACTCATGGATGGTGGCAGTAGCATCAACGTCCTGTATTACGATAACTTCCGTTGGATGAAGCTGCTTGATAAAGACCTTAAGCCCTCATCAACTGTTTTTCAAGGTGTGGTACCAGGCAAGTCAGCTTACCCGGTGGGCAAGATTTCTTTGGAAGTCGCCTTTGGTGACGAGTACAACTAGAGAGTGGAGTCCTTATGGTTTGAAGTGGTCAAGATCAAGAGCCCTTATCATGCATTGTTTGGGCAGCCGGCTTATGCTAAGTTCATGGCTAGGCCCTGTTAAGTCTACTTACAGCTCAACATGCCCGGTTTAAAAGGCACGATTACTGTCCATGGTGATCAGAATACGGCTATTGAGTGCGAAGAAGGAGAAGCGGCTTACACGGAATCCAGTTGTGCTTAGGCGGAACTCAAGTTCTATAAGGAAAATGTTGACCTAGAGGATATGACCCCGCTGAAGAAGCCTACCACAGAGGTTTATCCGCCCCTCAAATTTTTGGCGGATGATACCAAGGGAGTGGATTTTTCCTCGGGTGACTCATCCAAACAATTCATTATTGGGGCCAACATGGATCCCAAATAGGAAAGCGCGATCATTGAATTCATCCGTGAGAATCGGGGCATCTTTGCATGAAAACCTTCTGACATGTTGGGTGTACCGAGAGAGTTTGCTAAGCATAACCTTAATGTGGACCCTAAGTTTAAACCCGTCACGCAGTTTCTATGATGATTCAACAGGGAGAGATGCAAGGCCATTGGGGAAGAGGTCGCCCGGCTCTTAGCGACGGGGTTCATCGTCGAGATCTTTCACCTGGAGTGGCTTGCTAACCCAGTGCTTGTGCTCAAGAAGAACGACACATGGCATATGTGTGTGGACTATACGGATCTTAACAAGGCCTGTCCGGCTGATCCTTTTGCTCTCCCTCTTATTGATCAAATCATTGATGCTATGGAGGGTTGCAAAATTTTATGCTTCCTGGATGCTTATTTGGGGTATCATTAGATCAAGATGGAGGTTAAGGACCAAGAGAAGACGACCTTCATTACGCCCTTTGGAGCCTTTTGCTATGTGTCTATGCCTTTCGGGCTCAAAAGTGCCCAGGCGACTTATCAGCGTTGCGTACAAAATTGTCTTCACGATTAGATTGGACGCAATGTTCATGCTTATGTGGATGATATTCTGATTAAATCAAGGAAGAAGGAGACCCTACTTGATGACTAAAAGGAAACCTTTGACAATCTGCGGATCTATAAGATGATGCTTAACCTGGCAAAGTGTGTCTTTGGTGTCCCAGCGGGCAAAGCTCTTGGGAGTTCTGGTTTCTAAGCGTGGTATTGAAGCTAACCCGGATAAGATCAAGGCTATCACCTCCCTCGCTGAGCCGGCTTGTATCAATGATGTCCAATGCCAGGCAGGGAGGATCACCATGTTGAGTCAGTTTATAAGACTCCTTGGTGAGAAGGCCATCCCTCTATATCAAATGATGAAAAAGATAGACAATTTTGTCTAGAGTACGGCGGCGGGTGAAGCGTTTGAGGCGCTCAAGAAGCAGCTCACTCAACCACCGGTTTTACCTGCTCCGGCTGAGAAATAGCCCTTGCTCCTATACGTGGCGGCTAGCAACTGGGCTGTCAGTGCTGCAATTGTGGTCGAGCGCAAGGAAGCAGGGAAAGAGTATCCCGTTCAAAAGCTGGTTTATTATATCAGTGAGGTCCTGACAGAGTCCATGCAGAGGTATCCACATTGGTAGAAGCTAGTGTATGGGGTGTTCATGGCCAACTGCAAGTTAAAGCATTACTTCTTGGGGCACCAGATTACCGTGGTTAGCTCTGCCCCGTTGGGGGACATAATTCAAACCAGAGAAGCCACGGGTAGGATGGCTAAGTGGGCATTGGAGCTGGGACCTCTCAATCTGAAATATGTACCTTGTACGGCTATCAAGTCTCAAGCCCTTGTGGATTTTATAAATGACTGGACAGAGTGTCAGGCGCGTGAAGAAAAGCCGGATAACACATACTGGACAATACACTTTGATGGATGCAAGCAGCTGGAAGGATCAGGGGCAGGAGTTGTTTTAACATCTCCCAAAGGTGATAAGTTTTGCTATGTGCTCCGGCTGATGTTCCCTTGCACTAATAATGCAACTGAGTACGAAGCCCTGCTTCATGGCCTCCGGGTAGCTAAGGAGATGAACTTAAGCCGGGTAAAGTGCTTCGGCGACTCATAACTTGTGGCTCAGAAGGTTTCAGGTACTTGGGAATCCAGGGATCCGTGGACGGCGGCTTATCGTCAAGCGGTGGACATCATTGCTGGTCACTTCAAGGGTTATCAGGTGGATCACATTGAACATTGCGGGAACAAGGCGGCTGATGCTTTATCAAGGTTAGGCTCTCAACGAAAGCCGGTGCCGCCCAATATCTTTCTGGACCTCTTATATTACCCGACTGTCAAGTTACCATCAGAGGAAGATTTGGCTGTTTGGTCACCCGGAGGGACAATTGGTGGCGGCTCTACATGCTATTCTGGATTGGAATGTGCCTTATTTGGCATATTTAACCCGGGGCGAGTTACCTGATGATGAGAATCTGTCCAGATAGATCACCCGGCGATCTAAGTCCATGACGATAATTAATGGCGAGTGGCACAAATGCAGTGTCACTGGAGTATTTCAACGTTGTGTTTCACCAGAAGAAGGCAAAGAAATCTTGAATGAGATTCATGATGGTGATTGCGGACATCACACTGGCTCAAAATCTCTGGTGACCAAGGCTTTCCAACATGGTTTTTTCGGGTTGACGGCTCACAAGAATGCAGAGCATCTGGTCCGCAAGTGCGACGACTGTCAAAAATTTGGCCGGCGTGCTCATGTTCCGGCCCAAGAGTTGCGGATGATACCAATTACTTGGCTGTTTGCAGTCTGGGGCTCAATATGGTCGGACCTTTCAAAGATCCAAGGACAAGAAAGCGCACCTCTTGGTGGCGGTTGATAAATTTACCAAGTGGGTAGAAGCTGAGCCGGTCAGCAAGTGTGATGCGGCTACGGCGGTTTAGTTCATCAAAAAGCTGATCTACCATTTTGGTTACCCTCATAGCATCATCACGGACAATGGTACAAACTTGTCTAAGGGGGCTATGAAAAAATTCTACGACCTGCAGCACATCCGGCTTGATCTTTTTGCGGTTGCTCATCCACAGTCCAACGTTCAGGCGGAGCATGCTAACCAAGAAATCTTGAGAGGTATCAAGCCTCGGCTTATGGTTCCTTTGGACGGACGCCAGGTTGTTGGGTGGAAGAGTTGTTGTCTGTGTTATGGAGCATCAGAACTACCCCTAACAGATCCATAGGTTATACACCTTTGTTCTTGGTTGACGGTGCAGAGGCCATGTTACCAAGTGACATCCGGCATGACTCGCCACGAGTGGCGGCTTACGTTGAGACGGACAATGAGACGGCACGTCAAGACGCGTTGGATGCTTTGGAGGAGGAACGAGAACTAGCAGCTGCTCGTTTGGCGATGTATCAGCATGACCTGCACCGCTATCATAGTGGCAGAATCAAGACCCGGACATTTGAAGAAGGCGACTTAGTGTTGCGGCTGATTCAAGACCAAACAAATATGCATAAGTTATCTCCTCCATGGAAAGGACCTTTCGTGGTCAGCAAAAATATCAACAACGGGTCGTATTATCTCATTGACATCCGGGACGACTCAGATACCTCGGGGCAGGAGACCCGCCGGCCGTGGAACATAGCGCATCTATGGCCTTATTATACCTGAGTTGTTGAGACTCGACATTGGACACTATCCTTGTACATATCATATTTATATATGAATAAAGTAGCAACCCTGCAAGCCGAGGCCTCTGCCAATTCGCATATCTTGATCCATGCAAAAAAAGTTGACAAGTCAACATGGTTGTCAAAGGGCGCTCCCCACCTCCGGCTGTAGCTTATCTAACCCTAACAACCGGCTCTCAAGCCAAAAAATGTTGACAAGTCAACATAGTTGTTAAAGGGGGCTTCCCACCCTCCGGGTGTAGCTTATCTAACCCTAAGAGCTAGCTCTTAAGCCAAAAAATGTTGACAAGTCAACATAACTGTCGAAGGGGGCTTCCCACCCTCTGGGTGTAGCTTATCTAACCGTAACAGACAGCTCTTAAGCCAAAAAAGTTGACAAGTCAACTAGGTTGTCGAATGGGCTTCCCACCTATGGGTGTAGCTTATCTAATCCTAACAACCGACTCTCAAGCCAAAAAATGTTGACAAGTCAACATAGCTATTGAAGGAGGCTTCCCACCCTCCTGGTGTAGCTTATCTAACCCTAACAATCGGCTCTCAAGCCAAAAAAGTTGACAAGTCAACATAGCTGTCGAAGGGGGCTTCCCACCCTCCGGGTGTAGCTTATCTAACCCTAACAGCCGGCTCTTAAGCCAAAAAAGTTGACAAGTCAATTTGGTTGTCGAAGGGGGCTTCCCACCTCCGGGTGTAGCTTATCTAACCCTAACAGCCAGCTCTTAAGCCAAAAATGTTGACAAGTCAACATAACCGTCCAAGGGGCTTCCCACCCTACGGGTGCAGCTTATCAAAACCCTATCGGCCGGCTCTTAAGCCAAACAGTTGACTCCGTCAACACGTTAGGAAGATACAACATTTTTGGGTTATGCTCTTAAGCCACCCTCCTAACAATATAAAGATACATCTATTCTTGCAGGAAATTGAGTTGCCAAGAGCCGGTAAAAGCATCCAATGAGAAGTGCAAGGAAGATGACATATATATATATATATTAAGACAGACTTTTCATATGTGCATGATGGCACAATTCAAGCAAAGGCAAAGTTACTACGAGTCTATTACATATCCTCTCTGTGGAGCCCAAAAATATCTTAAAGTTTGCTACACCGCTCATGGCGGGTCACAAAGAGCCGGCTATCAACGGTGTTCATGACTCCTTTAGCTGGCCGACAGGTGACCCTGCTCCGGGTCTTCAACCTCCTAGATATCAAGATGGTCCAAGTCCCAGTGTAGTGGGTTAAAGCTGCAAAGTTTCCTTCCTAAAGAAGGGGGACGGGTCAAGTTCAGAAGCAAAATGTGCTTACTGTGGGCTGGTGTCAGATCCTTGGACTCAAAGAGGGGGCCACATATTCTCTTCTGATCTGCGCTGTAAGCCGCCTGATAAGTTGCCAGATTGACCTCTTCTGCTAACACGGAGGCAAGGATTTTTGAATCCTTCACACACTGAGCATAGTCGGCACCCGTAAACTCGGAGCCATCATCTTTTTTGGAGGGAAACCCGTCCATCATATCTGCAGGAGTCAACTCCGGAGCAAAAGCCAGCGCCCGACTTATGGTTGCGATCGCCCCCTGACGGGCGGCTGATTTCTTCAATTCTAGAATTTGCTTTTTCAGCATGGACAGAAGCTCTAAGACCCCTTTGATACTTGGAGGGGTAGTATCCTTGTACAGTACAACCTTGATTGTGCACACAGCTCCACAATAGAGTTGCTCTGTCAAAGTATACATGGCCTTCAGGGGAAGCAAGCTGTCGAAGGCAAGTTGGTGGCTCCTAGGACCTGCATCAGACGGACGCCTCGTCATGAGTCGCCAGCACAAGTTCAATACACAAATTGAGTTAAGTTATGAAATACTTACCAAAGATGGCGGCTGTCATCCTTTTGATGTGGCGCTTCAAGGACTGCAACTCATCAGATACAATCATAAGCCACTCATTGCCATCATCCCCCCGTTTAGTCAGAGCGGCTTGTTCAGTCTTCAGAAAGGAGCCGACATTTTTCATCAGCCTCTTCCCGGGCGACTTGCTGCTTGGCAAGATTACTCTTTAAGCCGGCCACTGCTAACCCGGCTTCGTTTAAAGCTTCCTATGAAATATCAAAGTATAGGATAAGTCGTCAGGAGAAAAAAATTCAGATAAAAAAGATCAAGCAAGTCTCAAACAGATTGCAAGCTATATGTATGACACTTGGGGGGCTAATGTCCGTGCGATCTTCAAGATTAAAATACTATTCCGGATCATCTTTATCAACTTAACCCGGAACCTGGGGGTTATATACTGGTTTTTTAAGCTATTCAGAATGAAAGTCCCGGCTCAACTTTGGCAAAGATTAAGCCGGCCCTTGGGGGCTACAATTGGCTCTATTACCTATCTTCTATAAAGCTCCGACTCAATTTTGGCAAAGATTGAGCTGGCCTTTGGGGGCTATAATTGGCTCTATTACTTATCTTTATAAATCTCCGGTTCACTGTTATCAACTTTGAGCCGGCCCTTCGGGGCTAACAACGATGATTTGAGATTACCTCTAAGTAAGTTGAGGCCCACAGGCTGAATATTTCTACTTCTACCAATACTGAAGAGCCGGATTATCATTAGCCAATATTAACCCGGCTCTTGGGGGCTACGTAAGGGTATAAGGAGAGTAAAGAATACCTCATATTTCTTCTTCATCCAGTTCCCGGCTTGTGGACAGCCGGCTCATATAGCCAGCATGAAGTTTGTCAGCTGTCATCTTCTCAAGGGCGTGGAGCTCAAACTCCAGCTTCTTGGAGGCCTCAGTCGTCTCACTATGCTTTGTCAGCACATGAGGTGGAGGAGAGTGGAAGCCGGCGCCGGTAATCTGGACGTCGGGAGTAGTGGTGTCATCAACAGCCTTGGCAGGGCTCGGCGGCTTGGAATGGTCCTTCTGTGGACTCTCTGGAATAATATCGTCAGCTACTAGCTCTGCAGAAGCTGTTGAGGGATTTGTTCGGGAACGTCGCATGGGAAACAAAATTTTTCCTACGCACACGCAAACCTATCCATGGTGATGAGCATCTACAAGAGGGAGAGTGGATCTACATACCCTTGTAGATCGCTAAGCGGGAAGCGTTAAGAAACGCGGTTGGTGTAGTCGAACATCCTCGCGATCCAAATCGCCGAGCGTCCCGCGATCTCATCATGATCCGTCCCACGATCCAATCACGATCCGTCCCGTGAACTCATCACGATCCGTCCCGCGATCTCATCACAATCCGTCTCACGATCTTGATCACGATCTGTCATGCGAACTCATCACGATCCGTTCCGCGATCTCATCATGACCCGTCTCGTGATCTCGATCACGGTCCTTCCGATCTAGCGCCGAACGGACGGCACCTCCGCGTTCAGCACACGTGCAGCTTGATGACGATCTCCACCATCTTGATCCAGCAAGAGGAGGTGGAGAGGAGAGAGAGTTCACTGCACGCTACAAGACTCACTAGATTGCATACATCAACATGTATCAGTTCCAATGAATCACTTGCCCGCTCTATCCAACGGGGTCCTTTAGTCATCTTGCCCAAGAGGCATGGTTCGCATGTCTCAACCGATTCGAAATCGAATGAGTCCAAATATCCATCAGCATGGAGTTTCTACATGCGCTTTATACCAATATGACATTTAGCGGCAGTGCCACAAGTATGTGGTACTATCATTATTAACTTTGTGTCTTTTGACATCAATGTTATGAACATGTGTAATACTACGATCAAGATTTCAACAAACCATTCTCACTGGGTGCATGACCATTGAAGGTATTATTCATGTAAACAGAATAACCATTATTCTCTAACTTAAATGAATAACCGTATTGCAATAAACATGATCTAATCATGTTCATGCTCAACGCAAAACACCAAATGACATTTATTTAGGTTCGTCACTAATCCTGAAGGTAGAGAGAGCGTGCGATGTTGATCACATCAACCTTGGAAACACTTCCAACACATACCGTCACCTCACCCTTAGCTAGTTCTCCGTTTATTCCGTAGCTTTTATTTCGAGTTACTAACATTTAGCAACCGAACCGGTATCCAATACCCAGGTGCTACTAAGAGTACTAGCAAGGTACACGTCAATAACTCGTATATCAAATATACTTCTGTCGATGTTGCCAGCCTTCTTATATACCAAGTATCTAGGGTTGTTCCGCTTCAGCGACACCTCACCTCATAATAGAAGCACTTAGTCTCGGGTTTGAGTTCAACTTTGGGTTGCTTCACTGGAGCAACAACTGACTTGCTATCCATGAAGTTTCCCCCCTTGCTCTTGCCCTTTTCGAAACTAGTGGTTTGATTAACCATCAACACTTGACGCTCCTTCTTGATTTCTACCTTCGCGGTGTCAAACATCGCGAACAGCTCAGGGATCAATACTTCTATCCCTGGTGTATTATAGTTCATCACTAAGTTCTAGTAGCTTTAGTGACAGTGACTTGGAGAACTATATCAATCACTATCTTATCTAGAAGATCAACTCCCACTTGATTCAAGCGATTGTAGTACCCAGACAATCTGAGTACATGCTCAACGATTGAGCTATTCTCCTTCATCTTACAGGCAAAGAATCTTGTTGGAGATCTCATATCTCGCAACACAGGCACGAGCCTGAGATCACAATCTCTGCTCCTAGAACATCTCATATGTTCCGTGACGTTCAAATCGTTTCCGAGCCTCAATTCTAAGCCGTAATGCATGACGCACTAAACTATCAAGTAGTCATCGAAACGTGCCTGTCAGATGTTCACAACATCTATAGACGACGCTAGAGGGGGTGGCGCACCGAGCGGTGCATTAAGGACATAAGCCTTCTGTGCAGCAATGAGGACAATCCTCAGATCACGGACCCAGTCCGCAATATTGCTACCAACATCTTTCAACTCTATTTCTCTAGGAACATATAAAAATACAAGGGAGCTACAGCGCGAGCTAGTAATCTACAACATAATTTGAAAAGACACTTTGACTATGTTCATGATAATGAGTTCAATTAATCATATTACTTAAGAACTCCCACTCAAATTGACATCCCTCGGGTCATTCGAGTGATACATGATCCAAATTCACCAACTCAAGTCCGATCATCACGTGAGTTAAGGTGGCTTCAATGGTGAACATCATTATGTTGATCATATCCACTATATGACTCATGCTCGACCTTTCGGTCTCTTGTGTTCCGAGGACATGTCTGTACATGCTAGGCTCGTCATGTTTAACCCGAGTGTTCTGCGCGTGCAAATCTGGCTTGCACCCGTTGTATGTGAACGTAGAGTCTATCACACCCGATCATCACGTGGTGTCTCAACACGACAAACTTTCGCAACGGTGCACACTCGGGGAGAACACAATTTATCTTGAAATTAAGTGAGGGATCACCTTATAATGCTACCGTCGTCCTAAGCAAAACAAGGTGCATAAAAAGGATTAACATCACATGCAAATCATAAGTGACATGATATGGCCATGAACTTGTGCTTTTGATCTCCATCTAGAAAGCACCGGCATGATCTCCATCGTCACCAGCATGACACCATGATCTCCATCAACGTGTCGCCATCGGGCTTATCACGCCCTACATGCTTCTACTACTATTGCTACCGTAGCGATAAAGTAAAGCATTACATAGCGCTTAATGATTGACACGCAGGTCATACAATAATTAAAGACAACCCTATGGCTCCTGCCGGTTGCCGTACTCATCGACATGCAAGTCGTGATAATCTATACATCACATGATCATATCATACATCACATATATCACATCATGTAATTGGCCATATCATATCACAACATACCCTGCAAAAACAAGTTAGACGTCCTCTAATTGTTGTTGCAAGTTTTACGTGGCTGCTACGGGTATCTAGCAAGAACGATTCTCACCTATGCATAAACCACAACGGTGATACATATATTGCTTTTCAACCTTCTCAAGGACCGCCTTTGTCGGATCCGATCCAACTAAAGTGAGAGAAACTGTCACCCGGAAGCCATCTAAGCAACAAGTTGCATCGAGGGAACCGGTCTCTCGTAAGCGTACGAGTAATGTTGGTCCGGGACGCTTCATCTCACAATCCCTCTGAACCAAAATCCGACCAAGGGAGGAAGCAATCTAAGCATCAATGCCCACAAACCTTTTGTGTTCTACTCGAGATCTCATCGAACCATCAACCTAGCTCATGATGCCACTGTTGGGGAACGTCGCATGGGAAACAAAAAATTTCCTACGCACACGCAAACCTATCCATGGTGATGAGCATCTACGAGAGGGAGAGTGGATCTACATACCCTTGTAGATCGCTAAGCGGGAAGCGTTAAGAAACGCGGTTGGTGTAGTCGAACATCCTCGCGATCCAAATCGTCGAGCGTCCCGCAATCTCATCATGATCCGTCCCGCGATCCAATCACGATCCGTCCCGTGAACTCATCACGATCCGTCCCGCGATCTCATCACAATCCGTCTCACGATCTTGATCACGATCTGTCCTGCGAACTCATCACGATCCGTTCCGCGATCTCATCATGACCCGTCTCGTGATCTCGATCACGGTCCTTCCGATCTAGCGCCGAACGGACGGCACCTCCGCGTTCAGCACACGTGCAGCTTGATGACGATCAACACCATCTTGATCCAGAAAGAGGAGGTGGAGAGGAGAGAGAGTTCACCGGCAGCGTGACGGCGCTCCGGTGATGGTGGTGGAGCAATTCCGGCAGGGCTTCGCCTAAGCGCTGCAGAAAACCGATCTAGAGGAGAAACTATGCACCGGTGGAACGGGTAGCACGTGGCCGGAAATTCTATCCAAAAACCACCCAATCCACTAGTATATATAGGAGGAGAGGAGAGGAGAGGCAGCCAAGGCCTTTGGGTCGGCCGAAATAGGAGGTGGGAGCAATCCTACTTCACCTCCAATCCTAGTTGGAGTAGGATTGCCTCCTATTGGCTGATTTTCCACTTTTTGCTTTAGGACTTTCTCTCCTGCGCCATGGGCCTTTGTGGCTGTTTTCCCAGACCACTAAGGGATGGTTATTATTCTCCCACAGCCCATGGACCTCTTGGGGTCGAAATACCCCTCCCGGAGGTCCCCCGGTACACTACCGGCACTCCCGGTACACTACCGATACTCCCGGTACACTACCGATGAGCCCGAAACTTTTCCGGAAACCAAACTGGGACTTCCTATATATGAATCTTTACCTCCGGACCATTCCGGAGCTCCTCGTGACGTCCGGGATCTCATCCGGGACTCCGAACAACCTTCGGTCACCACCATACATAACTCTACACTACCGAAACGTCACCGAACCTTAAGTGTGCAGACCCTGCGGGTTCGAGAACTATGTAGACATGACCGAGACACCTCTACAGTCAATAACCAATGGCGGGACCTGGACGTCCACATTGGTTCCTACATATTCTACGAAGATCTTTATCGGTCGAACCTCTATGTCAAGGATTCAGTTAATCCCGTATAACGTTCCCTTTGTTCTTCGGTATGTTACTTGCCCGAGATTCGATCGTCGGTATCTCCATACCTAGTTCAACCTCGTTACCGGCAAATCTCTTTACTCGTTCCATAATACAAGATCCCGCAACTAACAATTAGTCACATTGCTTGCAAGGCTCATTGTGATGTTGTATTACCGAGTGGGCCCTGAGATACCTCTCCGTCACACGGAGTAACAAATCCCAGTCTCGATCCATGCCAACCCAACAGACACCATCGGAGATACCTGTAGAGCACCTTTATAGTCACCCAGTTACGTTGCGACGTTTGATACACACAAGGCACTCCTCCGATATCCGTGAGTTGCATGATCTCATGGTCATAGGAACATATACTTGACATGCAGAAAACAGTAGCAATAAACTGACACGATCATATGCTATGTTTGTAGTTTGGGTCTTATCCATCACATCATTCTCCTAATGATGTGATCCCGTTATCAAATGACATCTCATGTCCATGGCTAGGAAACCTTAACCATCCTTTGATCAACGAGCTAGTCCATTAGAGGCATACTAGGGACATGGTTTTGTCTATGTATCCACACATGCATTTAAGTCTCCGATCAATACAATTATAGCATGGATAATAAACGATTATCATGAACAAGGAAATATGATAATAACTAATTTATTATTGCCTCTAGGGCATATTTCCAACAGTCTCCCACTTGCACTAGAGTCGATAATCTAGTTCACATCACCATGTGATTCGCATTGTTATGAATTTTGGGGCTCGATCATGCTTTGCATGTGAGAGAGGTCTTATAGTCAACGGGTCTGCGATATTCAGATCCGTGTGTACTTTGCAAATCTCTATGTAAAACCGTAAACACTGCTACCACACTCCACTTGGTACTATTTCCAAATGGCTGCTCCACTATACGTATCCAGATTGCTACTACTAGTCATCCGGATAGGTGTTAAAGCTTGCATCGACGTAACTCTTTACGACGAACTCTTTATCACCTCCACAATCAAGAAACATTTCCTTAGTCCTCTGGTTACTAAGGATAATTCCGACCGCTGTCCAGTGATCCACTCCTGGACCACTCTTGTACCCCTTGACAGACTCATGGCAAGGCACACATAGGTGTGGTACACAGCATGGCATAATATAGAGCCTATGGCTAAGGCATAGGGGACGACGTTCGTCCTTTCTCTTTCTTCTGCCATTGTCGAGCTTTGAGTCTCACTCAAATTCACACCTTACAAATCAGACGAGAACTATTTCTCTGGCTGATCCATTTTGAACTCTTTCAAAATCTTGTCAAGGTATACACTCATTGAAAGTCTCATCAAGCATCTTGATCTATCTCTATAGATTTTGATGCTCAACAATTAGGTAGCTTTATCCAGGTCTTCCTTTGAAAATCACTTTCCAAATGACCGTTTTATGCTTTCCAGAAACCCTACATTATTTCTGATCAACAATATGTCATCCACATATACTTATCAGAAATTCTATAGTGCTCCCACTCACTTTATTGCAAATACAAGTTTCTCGTAAACTTTGTATAAACATCAAAACTTTGATCACCTCATCAAAGCGTATATTCCAACTCCGAGATGCTTGCTTCAGTCCATGGAAGGATCACCGAAGCTTGCACACCTTTTAGCATCCTTAGGCCTGACAAAACCTTCTGGTTGTATCACATACAACCTTTCCTCATGTAAACCGTTAAGGAAACGATGTTTTGACATCCATCTGCCAGATTTCATAATTGAAAACACAACAACTGCTAACATAATTTCAACAGACTTTAGCACCACTACGAGTGAGAAAGTCTCATCGTAGTCAACTCCTTGAACTTGTCACAAACATCTTTGCAACAAGTCGAGCTTTACAAATGGTGACATTCACCATCAGTGTCTGTCTTCATTTTATAGATCCATTTGTACTCAACGACCTACCGTCCAACGAGCAAGTCTACCAAAGTCTACACTTGGTTTTCATACATGGATCCTATCTCGGATTTCATGGCCTCTAACCATTTGTCGGAATCCGGGCCCATCATCGCTTCTCCATAGCTCGTAGGTTCATCGTTGTCCAACAACATGATCTCCAAGACAGAGTTGTCGTACCATTTAGGAGCAGTACACATCCTTGTCGACCTACGAAGTTCGATAGTAACTTGATCCTGAAGCTTCATGATCATCATCATTAACTTCCTCTTCAACTAACGTAGGCTTCACAGAAACATCTTTCCGTGCTGCGCTACTCTCTGGTTGAACAAAGGTTTAACAACCTCATCAAGTTCTATCTTCCTCCCACTCAATTCTTTCGAGAGAAACATTTCCTCGAGAAAGGATCCGTTTAAGCAAAAAAAAATTTGCACTAGGATCTGAGATTGAAGGTTCACCCAACTGATCTTAGGGTATTCTATGAAGATGCAATTTGTCCGCCTTGGGTTCGACCTCATTAGGTGAAAACATTTTCCACACAAGTGTCACATCCCAAAATATTAAGAAATGACAGCTTAGGTTTCTGTCAAACCATAATTCACATGGTGTCATCTCAATGGATTTAGATGGTGCCCTATTTAAAGTGAATGTAGTTGTCTCTAATGCATAACCCCAAAATTATAGTAGTAAAACGACAAGAGACATCATATTACGCACCATGTCCAATAGAGCATAACTATGATGTTCGGACACACCATCACACTATGGTGTTCCAGGTGGCGTTTAGTTGTGAAACAACTTTCACATTGTCTTAAGTTCTATGCCGAACTCGTGACTCAGATATTCACCTCCACGATCATATCGCGGTCATTTTTATCTTCTTGTCACGATGATCTTTAAACTTCACTCTGAATTTGCTTGAACCTTTCAAACGATTCAGACATGTGTTTCATTAAGTAAATATACACTATATCTACTCAAATCATCAGTGAAGGTAAGAAAATAACGATATCCACTGCACGCTACAAGACTCACTAGATTGCATACATCAACATGTATCATTTCCAATGAATCACTTGACCGCTCCATCCAACGGGGTCCTTTAGTCATCTTGCCCAAGAGGCATGGTTCGCATGTCTCAACCGATTCGAAATCGAATGAGTCCAAATATCCATCAGCATGGAGTTTCTACATGCGCTTTATACCAATATGACATTTAGCGGCAGTGCCACAAGTATGTGGTACTATCATTATTAACTTTGTGTCTTTTGACATCAATGTTATGAACATGTGTAATACTACGATCAAGATTTCAACAAACCATTCTCACTGGGTGCATGACCATTGAAGGTATTATTCATGTAAACAGAATAACCATTATTCTCTAACTTAAATGAATAACCGTATTGCAATAAACATGATCTAATCATGTTCATGCTCAACGCAAAACACCAAATGACATTTATTTAGGTTCGTCACTAATCCTGAAGGTAGAGAGAGCGTGCGATGTTGATCACATCAACCTTGGAAACACTTCCAACACATATCGTCACCTTACCCTTATCTAGTTCTCCGTTTATTCCGTAGCTTTTATTTCGAGTTACTAACATTTAGCAACCGAACCGGTATCCAATACCCAGGTGCTACTAAGAGTACTAGCAAGGTACACATCAATAACTCGTATATCAAATATACTTCTGTCGATGTTGCCAGCCTTCTTATCTACCAAGTATATAGGGTTGTTCCGCTTCAGCGCCCTCTCACCTCATAATAGAAGCACTTAGTCTCGGGTTTGAGTTCAACTTTGGGTTGCTTCACTGGAGCAACAACTGACTTGCTATCCATGAAGTTTCCCCCCTTGCTCTTGCCCTTTTCGAAACTAGTGGTTTGATTAACCATCAACACTTGACGCTCCTTCTTGATTTCTACCTTCGCGGTGTCAAACATCGCGAACAGCTCAGGGATCAATACTTCTATCCCTGGTGTATTATAGTTCATCACTAAGTTCTAGTAGCTTTAGTGACAGTGACTTGGAGAACTATATCAATCACTATCTTATCTGGAAGATCAACTCCCACTTGATTCAAGCGATTGTAGTACCCAGACAATCTGAGTACATGCTCAACGATTGAGCTATTCTCCTTCATCTTACAGGCAAAGAATCTTGTTGGAGATCTCATATCTCGCAACACAGGCACGAGCCTGAGATCACAATCTCTGCTCCTAGAACATCTCATATGTTCCGTGACGTTCAAAACGTTTCCGAGCCTCAATTCTAAGCCGTAATGCATGACGCACTAAACTATCAAGTAGTCATCGAAATGTGCCTGTCAGATGTTCACAACATCTATAGACGATGCTAGAGGGGGTGGCGCACCGAGCGGTGCATTAAGGACATAAGCCTTCTGTGCAGCAATGAGGACAATCCTCAGATCACGGACCCAGTCCGCAATATTGCTACCAACATCTTTCAACTCTATTTCTCTAGGAACATATAAAAATACAAGGGAGCTACAGCGAGCTAGTAATCTACAACATAATTTGAAAAGACACTTTGACTATGTTCATGATAATGAGTTCAATTAATCATATTACTTAAGAACTCCCACTCAAATTGACATCCCTCGGGTCATTCGAGTGATACATGATCCAAATTCACCAACTCAAGTCCGATCATCACGTGAGTTAAGGTGGCTTCAATGGTGAACATCATTATGTTGATCATATCCACTATATGACTCATGCTCGACCTTTCGGTCTCTTGTGTTCCGAGGCCATGTCTGTACATGCTAGGATCGTCATGTTTAACCCGAGTGTTCTGCGCGTGCAAATCTGGCTTGCACCCGTTGTATGTGAACGTAGAGTCTATCACACCCGATCATCACGTGGTGTCTCAACACGACAAACTTTCGCAACGATGCACACTCGGGGAGAACACAATTTATCTTGAAATTAAGTGAGGGATCACCTTATAATGCTACCGTCGTCCTAAGCAAAACAAGGTGCATAAAAAGGATTAACATCACATGCAAATCATAAGTGACATGATATGGCCATGAACTTGTGCTTTTGATCTCCATCTAGAAAGCACCGGCATGATCTCCATCGTCACCGGCATGACACCATGATCTCCATCAACGTGTCACCATCGGGCTTGTCACGCCCTGCATGCTTCTACTACTATTGCTACCGTAGAGATAAAGTAAAGCATTACATAGCGCTTAATGATTGACACGCAGGTCATACAATAATTAAAGACAACCCTATGGCTCCTGCCGGTTGCCGTACTCATCGACATGCAAGTCGTGATAATCTATACATCACATGATCATCTCATACATCACATATATCACATCATGTAATTGGCCATATCATATCACAACATACCCTGCAAAAACAAGTTAGACGTCCTCTAATTGTTGTTGCAAGTTTTACGTGGCTGCTACGGGTATCTAGCAAGAACGATTCTCACCTACGCATAAACCACAACGGTGATACATATATTGCTTTTCAACCTTCTCAAGGACCGCCTTTGTCGGATCCGATCCAACTAAAGTGAGAGAAACTGTCACCCGCAAGCCATCTAAGCAACAAGTTGCATCGAGGGAACCGGTCTCTCGTAAGCATACGAGTAATGTTGGTCCGGGCCGCTTCATCTCACAATCCCGCTGAACCAAAATCCGACCAAGGGAGGAAGCAATCTAAGCATCAACGCCCACAAACCATTTGTGTTCTACTCGAGATCTCATCGAACCATCAACCTAGCTCATGATGCCACTGTTGGGGAACGTCGCATGGGAAACAAAAATTTTCCTACGCACACGCAAACCTATCCATGGTGATGAGCATCTACGAGAGGGAGAGTGGATCTACATACCATTGTAGATCGCTAAGCGGGAAGCGTTAAGAAACGCGGTTGGTGTAGTCGAACATCCTCGCGATCCAAATCGCCGAGCGTCCCGCGATCTCATCATGATCCGTCCCGCGATCCAATCACGATCCGTCCCGTGAACTCATCATGATCCGTCCCGCGATCTCATCACAATCCGTCTCACGATCTTGATCACGATCTGTCCTGCGAACTCATCACGATCCGTTTCGCGATCTCATCATGACCCGTCTCGTGATCTCGATCACGGTCCTTCCGATCTAGCGCCGAACGGACGGCACCTCCGCGTTCAGCACACGTGCAGCTTGATGACGATCTCCACCATCTTGATCCAGCAAGAGGAGGTGGAGAGGAGAGAGAGTTCACCGACAGCGTGACGGCGCTCCGGTGATGGTGGTGGAGCAATTCCGGCAGGGCTTCGCCTAAGCGCTGCAGAAAACCGATCTAGAGGAGAAACTATGCACCGGTGGAACGGGTAGCATGTGGCCGGAAATTCTGTCCAAAAACCACCCAATCCACTAGTATATATAGGAGGAGAGGAGAGGAGAGGAAGCCAAGGCCTTTGGGTCGGCCGAAATAGGAGGTGGGAGCAATCCTACTTCACCTCCAATCCTAGTTGGAGTAGGATTGCCTCCTATTGGCTGATTTTCCACTTTTTGCTTTAGGACTTTCTCTCCTGTGCCATGGGCCTTTGTGGCTGTTTTCCCAGCCCACTAAGGGCCGGTTATTATTCTCCCACAGCCCATGGACCTCTTGGGGTCGAAATACCCCTCCCGGAGGTCCCCCGGTACACTACCGGCACTCCCGGTACACTACCGATACTCCCGGTACACTACCGATGAGCCCGAAACTTTTCCGGAAACCAAACTGGGACTTCCTATATATGAATCTTTACCTCCGGACCATTCCGGAGCTCCTCGTGACGTCTGGGATCTCATCCGGGACTCCGAACAACCTTCGGTCACCACCATACATAACTCTACACTACCGAAACGTCACCGAACCTTAAGTGTGCAGACCATGCGGGTTCGAAAACTATGTAGACATGACCGAGACACCTCTACAGTCAATAACCAATGGCGGGACCTGGACTTCCACATTGGTTCCTACATATTCTACGAAGATCTTTATCGGTCGAACCTCTATGTCAAGGATTCAGTTAATCCCGTATAACGTTCCCTTTGTTCTTCGGTATGTTACTTGCCCGAGATTCGATCGTCGGTATCTCCATACCTAGTTCAACCTCGTTACCAGCAAGTCTCTTTACTCGTTCCATAATACAAGATCCCGCAACTAACAATTAGTCACATTGCTTGCAAGGCTCATTGTGATGTTGTATTACCGAGTGGGCCCTGAGATACCTCTCCGTTGCACGGAGTAACAAATCCCAGTCTCGATCCATGCCAACTCAACAGACACCATCGGAGATACCTGTAGAGCACCTTTATAGTCACCCAGTTACGTTGCGACGTTTGATACACACAAGGCACTCCTCCGATATCCGTGAGTTGCATGATCTCATGGTCATAGGAACATCTACTTGACATGCAGAAAACAGTAGCAATAAACTGACACGATCATATGCTATGTTTGTAGTTTGGGTCTTATCCATCACATCATTCTCCTAATGATGTGATCCCGTTATCAAATGACATCTCATGTCCATGGCTAGGAAACCTTAACCATCCTTTGATCAACGAGCTAGTCCATTAGAGGCATACTAGGGACATGGTTTTGTCTATGTATCCACACATGCATTTAAGTCTCCGATCAATACAATTATAGCATGGATAATAAACGATTATCATGAACAAGGAAATATGATAATAACTAATTTATTATTGCCTCTAGGGCATATTTCCAACAGGATTTACATCCAGCATAGGAGCGTCAGGCTTGGCAAGATCCGGTTCTTGAGCAGTAGGGCCAAGGGAGGACTTGTTGGTATTCCTTCGCTTGGCTTGAGCCCTAGAAAAGCATAAAAGTTAGAGCCCAAGGTTTACAACCGCCAAAGACTCGGATGTAAGGCTTGAAAAACACGTACAACAGATTAATCTTTGGAGGTGGCAGAGCAGTGGCCGTAGAGTCGCCAGACGAAGGCGATGATCCTTGAAAACCAGTTCTGATAATGTAAGGCAATGTTGGAATTACAAAGGAAGAACTAGTAAAATCAAGAAGAGAAGAAATACATACCTCCACGGGATGCTTCTTCTAAGCCGGGGAGTTAGGTAACCCATACATGAGATCGATAGAGCTGGCGCTCCGGGTCTGGGGTCGGTCGGCTTGCTGTTGCTTTTTCAAAAGAAATTGGTGGTCCAAGTAAGCAAGAGGATGAGAAAGGGGAACTTTTCGATCGACCCGTCGTATCTTCTAGGGTACAAAGTATTCTGAGTCGGATGAAACATAAGTTACCTCAAAGGCGTTGGCGCGGCTGCTCTCTGTCTCGTCCTGTGAATGGTTGTTATCAATAAGGTGAATAAAGAGGTGGCAAAAAATAGTCAAGTTATACCTCTGAGCCTTCTGATTCCGGCGGTTCAAACCATTCTTCTTGAGGAGTGGTCTTCTTCGTCTTCTTGGCCGCGGCCTTCTTCTTGGTTTTCTTCAGAGGAGGAACATATTTCTTCTTCCAGAAGTCGGAGTCAGCCTAAAAAGATAAATCGGCCATTAGTGAGGGATTGCCAAGACATAGCTAAAAAAGAGAAGAGACTATGAAGAGTCGCCTTACATCTGGGGCCGAGTTAGTGACATAGAAAGGTGCCAGCCCAATGACACTACAAGCTCCTGAAGAATGTAGTCTGGCTGAAGCAGAGGGAATCAGCATACTGGCCCGGATATTCACACATAAGGCGATTTCGCCGGCTCAAGGGCAAAATCGTCCAAGAGATCCAGCAACGGATCAAATCCAATCCCGTCAGTCCGTTGGCCTTAAGGGCTTTAATCTTGGTGTGAGCCGGCTCGTGCTTCGCCCGTTCAGCAGTTGACAGCCGGCCAGGAAGCTTAGAGGTCGTCTTGAGCCGGGATGGGCGGTAACCCGGCAAGGGATGCTCACCCTATGGGGAGGTATCTCTACAGTAAAACCAAGTCTTGTTCCAATATTTCGGATGACTCAGCATCTGAACAGCCGAAAAGGTTATGTCCCGGCGCCTCTGAATTGAAATCCCACTGAGTTCTAAGCTTGGGCCGGCCTTCACTTCTGTCTGGCAGTTTGCATAAAAAACTCACGAAAGAGACCAATAGACGAGTCCGTTTGCAGGTAGACTTTGCTGAGTACCTGGAAGTTTCATATGTCGGAATTAGGATTGAGGGCGGGGTCTTGAGGGCGCAGCTTGTAAAAGTGAAGAACATCCCGAAAGAATTTTCAGCCGGGGGGTACAAACCCATGTTCGACATGATCTGAAAATACAACTACTTCGCCCTCGTGAGGAATGAGCTTCAGTTCATTACCCGAAACCCGCCAATGGATGAGATCTTTGGCGGGAACGGTGCCTGCGTGTACAAAGTCCATCAGGAACTCTTCAGTGATGCAAGAGCCGAACCAATTGCATGAGTTGGATGCACGAGACATGGCGGTGGCTCAAAACTGCGCAAGGTAACCATGTACGGCCAGTCAGGGAATGGCAGACATCTACGGGCGGCTAAAAGTTTAAGATTTTAGGATTAAGCCGCCAGGACCCGGTTGGTGAGAGCCGGAATTACGGAGAAGGCAAAATTTGGCTAAGTGTAGAAAATAGGTTTCACAAAGTATCTTTGAGATTACGTATCTACAAAACTAAGGGAAATGGTTTTATTTCAAACCTAGAGACGAACTGTCGAAACGGCGAAAGTTTGAAAACGACAGGTGGAACCGTTATAGATCTGTGCTGTGCTACTATTGGTTTTCTACAGAACGCTGCATTGGGGACATGATATCATTGAGTTCTTATGGACTAAGCATGGCCGGCATTGGAGAGAAGCTCGCGTTCGAAAGCGGCGGAAGAACTCCGTGAAACCCTACCAAAATGGCTGCGGACCTAGGAGAGGAAAGACTCACCGGAGAGGGCACGGCGGACGCGAGGAGAGGTCTGGAACAAACAGGTTGATGAAGCAGCCTCGACGATGACAGTGTGAAGACAGCACCGGACCAGGGTGTGCTGGAGCGGCGGAGTCGAAAAGAAGAACGAAGAGCGAGCAGGGAGGAAAACAAATGCCACCCCCTCGCGGTCCTATTTAATAGGCAAGGGTGGAAACAGGCGCGAAAATCCAGGCAGCGGATATCATTTGACCGAGGCGGATGCCTGGATTCCCGGACCGTCCATTTAATAAGGCAAAGATTCGTTGCGGGCGTTAGAGGATCTTTTCTGACAGATTTGACATGACTTCACGGTGGGTCATTATTTTCAGGTGACATAAGGGAGACTCACCGATGATTGAGAAGGAGGCTAAAGTGAGCAAACTCAAATCAACCTAGGGCCTAATGTTGGGGATATAACCCCACGGTGAGACCTGCCTAGAGGCTCCAGGTCATACTAGGCGGCTCGTACACCAACCCAAGAGGGGTCTGTGAATACTTAAGCCCAAGACATTTGGCGGCTTGAGAAGATCGGCCAGAATGTGGCCCGGACAGAGAAGACCCGGGCGAGTGAGCCGCCCGGAGACAACTTGGTCAGGAAGGTAAGATAAGGTAGAGATAGACTCAGACACGTAGTGAGAATCGGTTACAACTTGTACGACCTGTGGTCTTGACCTCCTATATAAAGGCGAGACCCGGGGCGACTTAGAGATCAGACTATCGAGAACTAGGTCAAGCAATAGCTCCCTTGTAATCGATACACCAAGCAATATAAACACAAGCAGGACGTAGGCTGTTACCTCGACTTGAGGGCCCGAACCTGGGTAAACTCGTGTCCTTCGTCCCAACCAAACCCTTTGAGTCCATCACCTTAGCGATGGCCTTGAATCCAAGTCTGTTCACCCGAACATCTGCTGTGATAAAACCATGACAGGTAGCGCTAACGCCCTATGCATAAAATTAATAATTAGTGTCATTATGTTGGGCAAATGTAGTACCAATGTTGGGCCTTGCAAGACAAGTTTTATCCTAAAATAAAATCAACGGGGTCCCCATAACAACCCGGAGCATGTTAGGAGTGCTCAATAATGGAACATAACACTGGTACACAAGTAACTATGGTGGCAAAGGTGGAACAAAACACCGAGCAAAAGGCCAAGCCTTCCACCCTTTACCAAGTATATATGTGCATTAAATTAAATAGCAATAATATTGCGATAAAAAAAGAATGTCCATGTTGTCACATGGGAGCAATTGCACCTGCAGCTAGAAATGCTATAAGAATGGTTGAGCAAGCGTTAACATAGCCCAACAAAGGTTTGCTGGGATGTGGAGGGGTTAGAGGCTTATCATGGCAATGTTCGGAGGTTTGACAAACAAGTGGTAGGTAGCGAGACATAACTATGGAAGCGAGACAACTAGCATAGCAATGATAGTAGTGGTATCTAGGGAAATGTGTCATATTTCCTGAGATCCCTCTTGGAAGAAGAATGCATGCATGAAGAAGACGAGCCAACGTAGTCGAATGAATCCTCACACTCCGAACGCTTTTGGTACTATATCGAGAATGAACAATCCGAAAACAACAATCAACACACGGTACACCACAACATATGCATGACATGATGCGCCAACCAATATGATGCATGTCCGTTTTAAATATGCAAGGCATGGGAAATCACATCAAGCAACTACTACACATTAAAGTGAAGCTCAATATGCAACGAGTTGCATATTGACGAAACTCCACGATTGATTATTTAGTTCACTCTCGTTTAGGTACACGACAATATTAAATGTTGTTAAAAATGGCAAGAGGTCAAGCATAAGTTAACTACACTACCTAGCCATCTTAAATGAGGTCGGAAACAACTTATAGCATTTCCGAAATGACCCCATATGTTAATTTTGAAAATGGTCCAGATCTGAACTAACCATATTTTTATATTTATTAAACATCAAAATAAAGTATAACATGCAATTCTACACGTCATTCTAGTCGATTTACATATGTGGAACATCTCAAATGGAGCTACGGTCTAAAAGTTATGACACGCACAAGATGATCATGCCATGAATGAAAAATGAATGAAAATGACAACCACAAGCACTTAATAACATGTATGCAACATTATAATATGATAATACATGAAATTCTAAGCAAGTTCCATATATGGCATGTCCAAAACGGAGCTACGATTCAACCACAACCACCCATACAAGGTTTAGTGCAAATCTGCCCAAAACAACAACATAGCATTTTGCACACATGAAAACAACAAGCTACAAGACCCTAAAATGCACAAAATAAGCATGGGGCAGTCGCATGTAACATACACATCATTTCATATTCACCTATCATACTCAAAAGATTCATGGATCACATGGTAGGAAGGTCACAACATGGCTAATTGGAAACAGTTTCAGACTTGGTGAAAATAGCAGTTTTTGATAGTGCAGTTTTTATCACGAAGGCATATTGACAGCAGTAATACTACATGCTAAAGGGCATATATGAGCATGAAACTTAACAATATGCTAGAGGGCATTATGAACTACAAATAACTACATTGCATCAACCCCAAAGGGGTTCTAGATCACTAGCAAAACACATGGCAAGGCAACAACAAAATGTTACAGATTCCAGACTTAGAAATATTTGGGCATATCAAAACAGTAACATTTTTATAGAATGTTGGCAAAAATAAAACAACACCTAAACATGGATCATCATGGAAAACAAAATGACCAGTGTATAGTGCACATGTCAAAGGGCATATCTGATATGCAAAATTATTTCATACCATGCATGGATTTAATTACACAAAAATAACAAAACGACATCACAGCAAAAAAATATGCACTCAAACTTACTAAAATGACAAATCTAAATGCATATATAAATTCAATGGATTTTTCTACCCCAAAAACACATATAATATGTGGGTTTTTACTATATAACAAATGACACCACATATATGCGAGATTAGGACATAAACCGTTTTCGCAAGTTATATATGCGAAATAAATGCAACCAACACATCAAATATTTTTAGCATGCATGAAGAAGGCATATAATAATGCTAGAAAATATTACATACAAAAGTTTTGTAACCGATGCACCATTTAATAAATATGTGCAATGCAAACCATGGCCTTTAAGCAATATAAATAAAACAACATGTTCATTTTTTTACCATGGATGAAAGTGGGACATTGTGAATATACACAAAATTCCTGACCTTTTACATATCTATAGTTTTTGCATACGATGCACGATTATCTAATTATGAGCAATGCAAAAATATGATCTTTCTGTAAATAAGCATGATATGAAATAATAGTTAAATTCACAACCAGGGAAAAACCTATATGGGCCGAACCTAACGCATGCTGGGCCAACAGAAGGGGGCATCTCATACAAGACGACGCTCGTGGGCGAGGGATAAGGCATTCGGGTACTCAGCTAGGGGCCTTGGCCCGGTTCGGCGAAGCTGGGTCCCTGTGGAGGCCGCTGGCCCACGATGGAGAAGGCCCACACGAGGAGCGCTAGTGAGCGAGACGCTGGCACGAGTGAGTCGTCTCCCTCCTCATGAGTAAGAGGCCATGGCAGCGACGACGTGGAGGTCAGCTGGGGGACGGCAAGGCATGAGGCAAGGTGAAAGACCGGCGGATCTGGATCGGCGTCGCTGGATCCACCCATTCCCGACGGCGGCCGGAGCTCCTGTGGCGAGCTGCGATGTCCATGGCGGCTGGATAGACCTACAGCTGAGAGGGGGCCGACGGGAGGCTAGGGGAGAGGAGGAAGAAGGAGAGGCAATGGAGGGGTCAACCTGCGACAAGGCACGATGGTCCTGCGGGGCGGCGGCTCGCCGGCGAGGAAGGTCGCCGCTGGTGGCGGGCTTGAGCTCGGGAGCCCTCCTGCTCGGGCATGTGCACAGAGGCGCGGCTGCGGGGGATGCGCTCGCGGGCTTGGGGCGATGGAGATCCGGGCCCGAGCCGACTTGCGATGGGCTTCGGCGGGCCCGCACGAGGTGGGAGGAGGCTGGGCACCAAGTGGCTGCGGGAGAGAGGTGAGAGGCGGCTGGCGGAGGCACGGATCCCTAGGCGGCTAGGGTCTTCCCAATTAGGCTGGGATGGGCCTCTATTTATAGCAAATGGGGCTAGGTTAGGAGGTTTTGCACCATTTTCGGACCTTCGGATCTTGATTCTATGGTCCGGAAACGGAGGGGGCTAGCAGGGCTAAGTGCGCTGTGTACAGGTGGTTGGGCTGAGAAGAGAGGCAGGTCTGCGGTCCGACATATGTTTTTGAAAATACCGACACGTCCGCTAATGAAATTGCTGACTGCGCTGCTACCGTCGACCATTCGGGTATCAAAAAAACTCTGATTGCGACGAAATTTGGCAGGTGGCCTACCAACAATATAACAAGACCGCATGCCAACTTTTGACTAAATACGAGGATATTTCATACGAACTTTTAAAAACAATATTTTATCAATGTTGCGGGCGCGTGCGTGTGTTGTTGGTCTCGAAACGGTCGACGATGCGAACGGAGAGAAACAACAACTATGAACGGAAGCAAGTTTTGAAAACGAGTGACGATGCCATGCAGATGATGCAAATCATGTGCTGATGAATGCAACAACCAAATGAATCACATGATGATGGTGGAATAAAAGGAGAATCTTCTCGAGCGTCGGTCCCGGGCTGTTACAAAAATATAATGGAAAAAGAAAGTTATCCCTACAATATCATATGGTCTGGCTATGCTCCATCTGCCCCATGCAAAGTATTTATATCATGCACAACCCCAATGAAAAGTCAAGCAATTTTTTTCACACCTTTATGTTCTCAAATGTTTTCAACTCTCACGCAATACATGAGTATGAGGCATGGATATAGCACTATAGGTGGAATAGAATATGGTGGAGGCTGTCAAGGCAAGGGAGAAGATAGTCTCACATCAAGTAGGCGTATCATTGGGCTATGGAGATTCCCATCAATAGACATCAATGTGAGTGAGTAGGGATTGCCATGCAATGGATGCACTAGAGCTATAAGTGTATCAAAGCTCAAAAAGAAACTAAGTGGATGTGCATCATGAAGAAAAATTCCACTACCTATATGAAAGTGACAAAATAGGAGTATCTCTATCATGAAGATCGTGGTGCTACTTTGAAGCACAAGTGTGGAAAAAGGTAGTAGCAATGTCCCTTCTATCTTTTCTCCCATTTTTTGTGGGCATCTAAGGCCTCTTTTATTCATTTTTCATTTGGGCTTCGCTGGCCTCTTTTATTTTTTTCATAAAGTGAAGAATCTCATCCCCACTTGTGAGGGAATCATAGCTTCCATTATCCTTTCCTCACATGGGACATTCTCTATTAATGATAATCATCACACTTTTATTTACTTATAACTCAAAAGAAAATTACAACTTGATACCCATGAAAAAGTATCACTATATGCAATATGGAAGTGATGGTGCAAGTCATAAAAGGAAACGGTGGAAGTTGCATGGCAATATATCTCGGAATGGCTATGGAAATGCCATAATAGGTAGGTATACTGGGTGTTTTGAGGAAGGTATATGATGGCTGTTTGGAGGAAGGTATATGGTGGCTGTTTTGAGGAAAGATATATGGTGGCTGTTTTGAGCAAGGTGTATGATGGCTGTTTTGAGGAAGGTGTTTGATATACCGGCAAAAGTTGCGAGGATATAGAGAGGCTAGCAAAGGTGGAAGGGTGAGAATGCGTATAATCCATGGATTCAACATTAGTCATAAAGAACTCACATAATTTTTTCAAAAGTCTATTAGTCATTGAAGCAAAGTATTAAACACATGCTCCTAGGGGGGAGGTTGGTAGGAGTTAACCATCATGCGCCCCTGACCCTCACACAAAGGTCGACAATCTATAAACAAATCATGATCCGACTTCCTTACATAATGGTTCACCATACGTGCATGCTATGTAAATCACAAACCTTTACACAAGTATTTTTACCAAATCACAATTACTTCCTAACATGTCTCTTAACATTACCATCCTTATATCTCAAAACTTTATGCAAGGAGTCAAACTTCTCATAAATACTCAATGCACTTAATATGGAAGTTTTTATTATATCCCTTTTGGATGCCTATCATATTAGGACTAAATTCATAACCTAGACCAATTACCATACTGTTTTAGAAACTCTCAAAATAATATAACTGAGGTACGAGAGTTCAAGTATTTCTATAAAACGCAAACACCATCGCGCTCTAAAGATATAAGTGAAGCACATAGAGCAAAAATGCCTAGCTCAAAAGATATAAGTGAAGCACATAGAGCATTCTAATAAATTGAAGATTCAGCGTGTCCTTCTCAAAAAATGTGTTTAGCAAGGATGATTGTGGCAAACTAACAAGCAAAGACTCGTATCATACAATAGCTCCAAGCAAAACACATATCATGTGGTGAATAAAAATATAGCCTCAAGTAAATTTACCGATGGATTGAACACGAAAGAAGGGATGCCTTCTTGGGCATCCCCAAGCTTAGGCTCTTTGGCATTATTAAATATGACTTGGGGTTCCTTGGGCATCCCCAATCTTAGGCTCTTGCCACTCCTTATTCCATAGTCCATTAAATCTTTACCCATAACTTGAAAACTTCACAACACAAAACTTAACAGAAAACTCGTGAGATCCGTTAGTATAAGAAAATAAATCACCACTTTAGGTACTGTTGTGAACTCACTCTTTATTTATATTGGTGTTATACCTACTGTAATCTAACTTCTCCATGGTTCATACCACATGATACAACCCAAAGATTCATCAAAATAGGCAAACTTTGTATACTGTCAAAAATAGAATCTGTCAAAAATAGAAGAGTCTGTAGAAATATGAAAACTTTGTATACTTTTGTAACTCCGATAATTCTGCAATATTAGGACAATCTGCTAAATTTATATATCAATCTTGTGTAAAAATTTCAGACTCATTCGACGCTCTGAAAAAGTTACAAAATTCCTGGACTGAGCGCAAAAGTTTTTGCTTTTCAGCAAGATCAAATCAACAACTACCATAGATCATCCCAAAGGTTTTACTTCGCTCAAACACTAATTAAAACACCAAAACACAATTACTACAGAAGTATTAATGTGGTAAACACTCAAAACATAAGAAAAAACAGAACACACAAATAAAATTGGGTTGCCTCCCAACAAGCGCTATTGTTTAACGCCCCTAGCTAGGCAAAACGCAATAGATGTAGGTATTATCATCTTTGGTATGCAATCCAAAAGTAGCTTTCATAATATATTCATATGGCAATCTTATTTTATTTCTAGGAAAGTGTTCTATGCCTTTCCTTAATGGAAATAGGAATCTAATGTTTCCTTCTTTCATGTCAATAATTGCACCAATCGTTCTAAGGAAAGGTCTACCAAGAATAATAGGACATGTAGGATTGCAATATATATCAAGAACAATGAAATCTATGGGCACATAATTACTATTAGAAACAATAATAACATCATTAATCCTTCCCATAGGGTTCTTAATAGTGGAATCCGCAAGATGCAAATTTAGAGAGCAATCATCAAGATCATGGTAACCTAGCACATCACATAAAGTTTATGGAATCATGGAAACACAAGAACCCAAATCACACAAAGCATGGCACTCATAATCTTTGATTCTAATTTTGATAGTAGGTTCCCACTCATCCTGAAGCTTTCTAGGGATAGAAACTTATAACTCAAGTTTTTCTTCAAAAGATTTCATCATAGCATCAACTATATGTTTAGTAAAAGCCTTATTTTGACTATAAGAATGAGTATAATTCATCATGGATTGTAACAAGGAAATACAATCAATCAAAGAACAACTATCATAATTGAAGTCCTTGAAAGCCAAAAGAGTGGGTTCATTGCTATTTAAAGTTTTGACCTCTTCAATCCCACTTTTATCAATCTTAGCATTAAGATCTATAGACTTTGAATCATTAGGATGCCTTTTAACTAAACTTTACTTATCTCCAGTCCCATCATTATCAAGATTTATATTGGAAAACAAAGATTCAATAGGATTCACATCAATCACTTTAAGATCTTCATCATTATTATCGCGAGAAAACACTTTTTCAAGCCATTCACGCTTAGCACGTATTCTAGCGGTTCTTTCCTTACTTTCATCAATACAAATTCTCATAGATTGTAACGAATAATTATATCATGCTTGGGTGGAGTAGATCTAACTTTCAAAGAATCCCTCTCAAGAGAAATTCTATCAATGTTCATAGCCAAATCATCAATCTTGAGCACTTATTCTAGAATAGAAGCATTAAAAACTTTTTGTGAACCAATAAAATCTTTAACAATATTTTCAAGAACAGAGGGCATCTTATTGTAATTTCCATAGGAATTGTTGTAGGAATTGCCATAATTATTAGAGGAATTACTAGGAAACGGCCTAGGGTTGAAATTACCTCTATACGCATTGTTACCAAAATTGTTCCTACCAACAAAATTCACATCCATAGATTAATTATTATTTCCAATCAATAAAGACAAAGGCATATCATTAGGATCAATAGGACAACTCTTACTAGCAAACAATTTCATCAATTTATCCATCTTTTCACTCAAAGTATTTATTTATTCAATAGCATGCACCTTTTTACTAGTAGGAGATCTTTCGTATTCCATTGAGAGTAGTTTGTCATAATATTATCTAGGAGTTTAGTAGCCTATCCTAATGTGATTTCCATGAAAGTACCACCCGCTGTTGAATATAAAAGATTTCTAGATGCAAAGTTCAGTCCCGCATAGAAAATTTGTATAATCATCCATAAACTCAAACCATGTGCGGGACAATTCCTAATCATTAATTTCATCCTCTCCCAAGATAGTGCAACATGCTCATGATCAAGTTGCTTAAAATTCATTATATCGTTCCTAAGGGAGATGATCTTAGCAGGTGGAAAGTACTTGGAGATAAAAGCATCTTTACACTTATTCCATGAATCAATACTATTTTTAGGGAAAGATGAAAACCAAGTTTTAGCACGATCTCGTAGCGAGAACGGAAATAGCTTAAATTTAACAATATCATTATCCACAACTTTCTTCTTTTGCATATCACACAACTAAATGAAAGTATTTAGATGTGATGCGGCATCTTCACTAGGAAGGCCAAAAAATTGTTCTTTCATAACAAGATTAAGCAAGGCAGCATTGATCTCATAAGATACCGCACTAGTGGCGGGAGCAAATGGAGTACTAATAAAATCATTATTATTAGTATTGGAAAATTCACACAACTTAGTATTCTCAGACATCATGACAAAGCAACCAATCAAGCACTCAAGCAAATGAAAGGCAAACGGAAGAAGGGCGAACAAAAAGGCAAATCTTTTTGGTATTTTCTGAAAATATTTTTAGAAGTTTTGGAAAGGAAAATGAGGGAAAATGGCAAATAATGTAAATGCATGAGATGAGTTTGTGATGGGTACTTGGTAGGCTTGATATGTATCGTCCCCGGCAACGGCGCCAGAAATCCTTCTTGCTACCTCTTGAGTGTGCGTTAGTTTTGCCTTGAAGAGGAAAGGGTGATGCAGCAAAGTAGATAAGTATTTCCCTCAGTTGTTGAGAACCAAGGTATCAATCTAGTAGGAGGAACTAGCAAGTCACCAATGGTTCCACCTACACAAACAATCAAACTCTTGCACCTAACGCTATAAAGGGCTTGTCAATCCCTTCACGATTATTTCCAAGGATTAGATCCGATAGATATAGATGTAAACGAGAATGGAAAGTAAAAAAAGGTAAATAAATTGCAGCAAGGTATAGATCTGAAAATATAGGATGTTAAGTAGACCCGGGGGCATAGGTTTCACCAGAGGCTTCTCTCTTGAAGTCAAATATCATGGTGGGTAAACAAACTACTGTCAAGCAATTGATAGATAAGCGAATAATCATGTAGTTATCCAAGGCAATGATCATGCATATAGGCATCACGTTCGTGTCAAGTAGACCGAAATGATTCTGCATCTACTACTATTACTCCATACATCGACCGGCTCCTGCCTGCATCTAGAGTATTAAGTTCATGAAGAACAGAGTAACGCATTAAGAAAGATGGCATGATGTAGAGGGATAAAATTAAGAAACATGATGAAAAGACCATCTTGTTACCCTTGATGGTAACAATACTGTGCGTGCCTCGCTACCCCTACTATGTCATTGGGTGAGGACACCGCAAGATTGAACCCAAAACCACGCACTTCTCCCATTGCAAGAATTACCAATCTAGTTGGCCAAACCAAACCAGTAACTCGAAGAGACTTGCAAGGATATGAAATCATGCAAATAGGAATTCAGCAGATATTCAAATAAGATTCATGGATAATCTGAACATAAAGTTACAATTCATCGGACCTTGACAAACACACCACAAAAGAGGATTACATCGGATAGATCTCCATGAAAATCATGAAGAACATGGTATTGAAGATCAAAGAGAGAGAGGAAGACATCTATCTACTACATATGGACCCGTAGGTCTACGGTGGACTACTCACGCATCATCGGAGGGGCAATTAAGTTGATGTAGATGCCCTCCGTGATCGAAACCCCCTCCGATAGATTACCGGAAAAGGCCCCAAGATTGGATCTATCGGGAACGGGGGCTTCCAACAGTGGAAAAGTATTTGTGTTGCTCATTCTGATGTTGGGGGAATATTTGGGTATTTATAGGCCAATAATTAGGGTTAGGAGACCTGCCGAGAGGCGACAAGCCTGCTAGGCGCAGCCAGGGGGGCCGCGGCTACCAGGCTTGTGGCTCCCTGGAAACCCCCCTGCCATGCACTCCAAGCTTGACTGATTTGCTTCCTTCCAAAAAAAATTCCTTCCGAAGGTTTTATTTCGTTTGGACTCTGTCTAATATTCCATATCTACAAAACAAAAAAAGGGAAAAACAAAAACTGGAACTAGGCTCTAGATTAATAGGTTAGTCCCAAAAATAATATAAAATAGCATATTAATGCATACAAAACATCCAAAACAGATAATATAATAGCATGCCATCATAAAAAATTATACATGCGTTGGAGACGTATCAGGTGATTGCAAGTTCATGTTGCTCACCCAAGTGTGGCGTTCCTCACGTGCATGTTCGGACCTCCAGAAGAGCGTAGCCGATGCGAACTAGTTCTATGCTTCGTGAGAATAAGGAGATGAGGTTCGGCTCTTCTGGCACAGTTTGAAGCCCCCGAGTGCTCTCGTCTTCTCATCGAGCAAATGAAACAGTTGATGGAGCTACACCGGATGGCGGAGCCGGCCATGAAGGATCTCCGCATCCGGCTATGGCCCAACGATCCATAGCCGGGCAATTACTTCGGCCAGGTGCAGAAGCTGAGTGACGCCTCGCCTCGGATTGACGCGCTAAAGTGTTCTTCCTACATCGAGGGAGCTCGGATGGCCTTTGCAAGGGCCAAGGTGCACTGGTCGGGGCTTGATCCGATGAAGATAGCCACCACTCCTCCGCCCCCTAGAAAGGATCATAGGTGCCCTGAGCGATACTTCTCTGTAGTGATGGAGGCTGCTCGGGCACTAGAGGCTCAATGATAAAAATATAACATTTATGAGTAAACATGTTGTAATATGTCCAGAGACCTTTGAAAACTTTTATGGTTATGATGCATGGTTTATCATGTCTTTTATGTTTTGCGTTCTCTATAACTCCTGTGTGGCCGTTTAAACTGAAAGTTGCAAGTCTTCGGCTTCAGCCCCCATGTAGATACTGTGACCCTTAGCCGAGCTTCAGCCCCCATGAAAGTTGCAAGGTGTCTCTATCTCCGCACTATGACCCTTAGCCGAGCTATCGGTACTCGAAGGCGGCATTATGGGGTGGACAACGCAATCAGACCATAATGTTTTATTGCTTTCACTTAGCCGTAGGAGCGCAAAAAAGGAATGCAGGGGGCTGATGACTAGCCCCCAGTGGTTGGTGATGATCGAATTAAGCGCAGCCAAAGCCGGCATCACATAGTTGTATGAATACCAAACCCATCGTATGACACGGAATAACCTCTAATGAAGTTTTTAGTATAACACTTAAGCTCGAATTTGCAGACTGGTTCTTGCATACTATGATAGTTAGTTTTTAGCTTTCTCCCCTGAGGTGCTTAACGGCTAGCTGGAAACACAATCGCAGTTGTTCTCGCTTTGCCCTTTTAGCCAAACAAGCGGAACATAAAGGGGGAAGCATAGGATCCAGGCAACCCAACTATTGACCCAAGACATAGTTCGGAACCAATGCATATAAAGCGAATTCTGAGACGCCAAACACACATTCGATTGTGCTTAGGGTGATATTTTAAATTCGATCCCCGGGTCTATTAGCTGGTTGCATCATGAAGTGTACTGAATAGTTTCGCAAGAAGCATTGAGGAGGGAGCAAATAGAGTATGTACCAAGAACGACAGTGAAGCGGCCATGCATAATGGTCTTATATTTTGCTTCATAACTCTTATAGCTCAAATAGCTGAAACAACTATTTATAGGTACTTGAAGGTGAAATAAAAAGTTATAGGAGGGGTTGTACTAGGGGTCTTTGATGGGTGGCCTGACGTCCTCGATATGCCCTATCGCCTGTCCACTCTTGTGCCTCGTACGGGGTTGCAATCCTTTATGGGTAAAGCTGTCGGTGAGCAGACCTTGTAAGGAGGATCTTGAGAAGTTTTTGAAGTATTGATGGTCTTTACGCTTTAGTAGGTCCTTGATGGTACCTGTTGTATGTGCGAAGACTTATGTTGCTAGTAGTTCGGTCCAGCCAAACACTTGTGCTTTGATAGTTGTTCCCCACTGCTGACCATGGAATCTTAAGTGCGAAGTTGTGCCTTCTTGGCACGTGTTTTGCTAGCATTAGGGTTGTGCAATGGGTAGCGAGTCCCTATTTCTAGGGGGAAGAAGGTTCTGGGATTTCGGGCTGAAACCGAGCTCGCTTCCCACCCTTACGTGCCTTTACGATAGATGTCGGCATTTGTCAATCGTTATTGTAATGGAATTCGGCCTCCAGGGCCAATGCATGTTCCTTAGTTTGGAGGGAGCGCTCTGTGTTGCCATTGACAGTGATGACCCCCTTGGGGCCGGGCATCATGAGCTTGTGGTATGCGTAGTGTGGGACGGCATTAAAGCGAGCGAACGTTATCCGACCTAGCATGGCGTGATAGCCACTACGAAAAGGTACAATGTCGAAGATCAAACATTCGCCTGGAAAGTTAACGGGCGAACCAAACACTACTTCCAGGCTTACAGAGCCCGTGCAGCGGGCTTTAACACCTAGGATCACTCCTTTAAAGGTAGTGTTGCTAGGTTTGATCCTTGACGGATCTATACCCATCTTTTTCACCGTGTCTGAGTAAATCACATTAAGTCTACTTCCTCCGTCCATTAGGACTTTAGTGAGGTGATACCCATCTATGATGGGGTCTAGGACGAGGGCGGCGGAACCCCGATGACGGATACTGGTCGGGTGGTCACGTCGATCGAAGGTGATCGGGTACGCCGACCATGGATTGTACTTCGGAGCTACAGGCTCTACAGCGTAGACCTCTCGAAGGACGCGCTTCCTCTCCTTTTTGGGTATATGATAGGCGTATATCATACTGACGGTTTTTACCTCTGGAGGGACCTACTTCTGCCCGCCACCGATCGGACCGCGGGGCTGAGCCTCATCCTTGCTGTGTGGGCCATTGCCTTGATCCTCGGCTGCGAGTTTGCCAACCTGTTTGAACACCCAACAGTTATGGTTGGTGTGGTTGGCAGGATTCTCTTGAGTGCCATAGATTTGGCAAGGCCTCTCCATGATTTTGTCCAGCGGGGTGGGTCCGTCGCGATTTCATTTAGGAGGCTTCTTCCGCTACCCTCGTCGGGAATTGCGGAAGTCGGCATTGACGGCCGTGTCATTGACATCATTGTTGATGTACCAGCGTTTATTCTTGTTACGCTTTGGTGTCCCATTTCCGTCCCAAACTTCGGAGGTTCTGGGGTCTTTGGGGTTGTGGCTCCGTCTTGCTAGCCAGTTATCCTCGCCCGCGCAAAAGGGAGTCATGAGTGATGTAAGGGCGGACATTGTCCTAGGTTTATCCTGGCCGAGCTGGCAAGCCAGCCATTCATTCCGAATATGGTGACTGAAAGAGGCTATTGCCTTGGCGTCTGGGCAGTCAACGATCTGGTTTTTGTTGGTTAAGAACCGATTCCAAAATTGCTGGGCGGACTCTCTTGGCTTCTGGACGACGTTGCTTAGGTCAGAGGAGTCCGACGGCCGAACATAGGTGCCATGGAAGTTAGATCAGGATGCATGCTCTAGATCCTCCCAACACCCGATGGAATTTTTGGGGGGCTGTTTAACCAATGCCGAGCTGGCCCCTTAAGCTTTAGGGGTACATACTTAATGGCATGGTGATCATCTCCTCGCGCCATGTGGATGTGGAGGAGGAAATCCTCAATCCATACTATTGGGTCAGTTGTCCCATCGTATTGCTCTATGTTTATGGGTTTAAACCCCTTCGGGAACTGATGTTGCATCATCTCGTCCATCAAGCACAGTGGGTGGGCAGCACCTCTTACCCGAGGTATGTCACGCCGATAATCGGCATCTTCTCTAGCCCAATTTCGTTCTCGACCTCTATTGTTGCGGTCGAGCCAAGGCTAGTACCCTTCCCGTTTATCGGGTGAGTACCCTCTGGATCCGTAGATGGATCTCGTACGACCTGCCCTATAGTCGAGGTTGTGTTGCAAGTCGAACCTATCATCGGGCTCTATTGGCTCTTTTTCCTGTCTTGGGGGTATCATCGACCTATAATCGGTGTCATCAGCCATCATGTCTTGTCCTCGTGGAGGGCGGTCTGGCTTGTCGTATGGAGTATGTTTGGGAGATCGCGTATCAGTAAGCTCGTCATTCAATTTTGGTAGCAGCCTTCGGCATGTATAGGTTTTGGGTTGGTCCACTAGACCGGTACAATATCCTTCCTCAGCTGATAGGACCCTCGTCCATCGATTATTGAGGTTATCCTATTCGGCTTTAAGTTGTCATTCTTTTGCCTTCAGGCTGCGGGCCGTGGCTATAAGCTGTTACCTGAATTGTTCACGATTTTCAAGGTTATCAGGGATGGAGAAGTCATCGCCTTACGAGATGTCCTCCTCCTCGACAAGGGGGAGGTACTTGTCGTCCTCGGAATCATTTAGATCATCGGGGTTGCGTTGATCTTCCGGCCTCTCCCGATCCTCTAGCTGATGTTCGGGGATATCGGGATCGCCATGGTCTTCCGGGGTATCTCCGTCCCCGGTGCGAGCAATAGCTTTTCTTACCTTTTTCCCTTTCATCGTTTATGCGGCTTCCAACGCCTTGGGGATGCTTCACCCGATTTGTCGCCCTCGTTTTTAGTGTGTGCTAGCCGTTATCGGCTGGAGTGTCCACCATGTAGACGCTGTATGTGGAGGTGGCAGCCCATCACCCAATATTAACGGTAGTGGGAGCACAATCTTCCTCATCCATGTCTTCTGCCTCCTCGAAGGCGTAGTCTAGCATGATGGTTAAATCCTCGACAGTGGCTATCAAGTGGGTGGTGGGTGGGATGAAAAATTCTTCCTGACCTGCCTTGAGACCGATTTGGGCATGAATTGGGGTTGGGTCGTCGATAATTTTCATCGACAAGGTCCAATCTAGGGCCTCGTTGAGAGTTGAGAGCTCAATCGGGTCAACCTACTAAGAGCTTTTGGAGTTAACCTCCGGTACATCCGTGCGAGGGGAGTGTTCGGCAAGAACAGGTATCCGGGCATCTGGCCCTATGGCCGGATCCAGACTAAAAGTCAGGTGATCGCAGGGGTGAATCCCATGGGCGGGACCGAAAGCGGGATACAAGGTTAAACCCTCGGAGTCTTCGGGCGCGGCAGGCGAGACTGTGAGCCCACTTAGCAAAATATCGCCCCGAGAGTCTATGGAGAACTCTAGGTTCCCGAATCTGACCTATTGATCAGGGGCGAAACTCTTGACCCGGCCAAGACGGCCGGTCGCGTCTGCGTGCAGCACAATGCTGCTGAAAACGAAGATCTGTCCGGGGACAAAGTTCCATGTTGCGGTCTTCTTCTTTGATGAAAACACGAGCCATCGACTCATTTGGCGATCACAGCGGAACTCTCAATGATAGCACCAATTTCGGTGTCAAAACCGGTAGATGTTGGGTAGGGGGTCCCGAGCGGTGAGACTAGGATCAATGTTAACAGGGGACGAAGGAGATGTTGTTTACCCACGTTCGGGCCCTCCTATGGAGGTAAAAGCCCTACGTCATGCAGGATTACATTGATGGTATGAAGGGTACAGAGTTGATCTACCTCGGGATCGAATAGCTAAACTCTAGATGAGTTTCTCTGCCCCTACAATCTAAAACCCTCACGGTTTATATAGACACCAGGGGGTACTAGGGTTTACACATGGTAGTTTTTTTGCCGAGGATGGAGATGTCGATTTCCTTATCTTGACCTGGAGTGCACGACGCGCCTTCGGGACTTCCTTCGGGAATGTGGGCTCTCAATGTGTCCGGCCCTTCCTGCATCTGTCAGAGAGCGGCCCACCAAGTTGGACTTTTAAGAGATAGGCCGATAGCCCTATTGGAGACGTAGTAGTAAATCAAAAAAATTCCTACGATCACCAAGATCCATCTCTGGAGAAACCAACAATGAGTAAGGGGAGAGTGCATCTTCATACGTTTGAACATCTCAAAGCGGAAGCGTTACTAGAACGCCATTGGTGGAGTCGTACTCGTAGCGATTCAGATCATGGTGGAATCCGATCTAAGCGCCGAACAACGGCGCCTCCGCGTTCAACACACGTGAAGCCCGGTGATGTCTCCTATGCCTTGATCCAGCAAGGAGGAAGGAGAGGTTGAGGCAGAGCTCCGGCAGCACGACGGCGTGGTGACGGTGGAGCTGCGTGTACTCCAGCAGGGCTTCGCCAAGCGCTACGGAGAACAAGGAAGAGGAAGGGTAGGGCTGCGCTGAGAGAGAGGAACTCGTGTGTATGGCAGCCCCCAAAACCCCACTATATATAGGAGGAGGAGGGGTGCGGCAGCCCTAGGGTTCCCTCCCTAGGTCCGGCGGCCAACCCTAGATTGATCTAGGGCGGCGGCCAAGAGAGGGAGTGGGAGGGGCGGGGCCCTAGGTGGGCCTAGGGCCCATCGGCCTCTAGGGTTTGCCCCCCTCCCACCTCATGCTGCGCCTTGGGCCCATGTGGGGGCGCACCAGCCCACCTAGGGGCTGGTTCCCTCCCACTTGAGGCCCATGCATCCCTCCGGTGCCGGTGGCCCACTTGGTGGACCCCCGGAACCATTCCGGTATTCCCGGTACGTTACCGGTGATGCCCTAAACACTTCCGGTGACCAAAACCTCACTTCCTATATATGAATCTTTAACTCCGGACCATTCCGGAACTCCTCGTGATGTCCGGGATCTCATCCGGGACTCCAAACAACCTTCGGTAACCACGTACACTATTTCCCAATAACCCTAGCGTCATCGAACCTTAAGTGTGTAGACCCTACGGGTTCGGGAGACACGTAGACATGACCGAATAACCTCTCCAATCAATAACCAACAGCGGGATCTGGATACCCATGTTGGCTCCCACATGCTCCACGATGATCTCATCGCGTGAACCATGATGTCGGGGATTCAATCAATCATGTATACAATTCCCTTTGTCTACCGGTATGATACTTGCCTGAGATTCGATCATCGGTATCCCTATACCTTGTTCAATCCTGCTACCGGCAAGTCTCTTTACTCATTCCGTAATACATCATCTCGTGGCTAACTCCTTAGTCACATTGATCTCATTATGATGATGTCTTACCGAATGGTCCCAGAGATACCTCTCCGTCACACGGAGTGACAAATCCCAGTCCCAATTCGTGCCAACCCAACAGACACTTTCAGAGATACCCATAGTGTACCTTTATAGCCACCCAGTTACGTTGTGACGTTTGGCACACCCAAAGTATTCCTACGGTATCCGGGAGTTGCACAATGTCATGGTCTAAGGAAGCAATACTTGACACTAGAAAAGCTTTAGCAGATGAACTACATGATCTTGTGCTATGCTTAGGATTGGGTCTTGTCCATCACATCATTCTCCTAATGATGTGATCCCGTTATCAGTGACATCCAATGTACATGGTCATGAAACCGTGACCATCTATTGATCAATGAGCTAGCCAACTAGAGGCTCACTAGGGACATGTTATGGTCTATGTATTCACACATGTATTATAGTTTGCGGTTAACACAATTATAGCATGAACAATAGAAAATTATCCTGAACAAGGAAATACAATAATAACCATTTTACTATTTCCTCTAGGGCATATTTCCAATAGTCTCCCACTTGAATTAGACTCAATAATCTAGTTACATTATGATGAATCGAACACCCATAGAGTTGTTGTGTTGATCATGTTTCGCTCGTGAGAGAGGTTTAGTCAATGGATCTGCGACATTTAGATCCGTATGTACTTTACAAATATCTATATCTCCTTCTTGAATGTAATCATGAATGGAGTTGAAACGGCGTTTGATGGGTCTTGTGTCCTTGTGAAACCTGGGCTCCTTGGCAAGGGCAATAGCTCCAGTGTTGTCACAGAATAGAGTCATCGGGCCCCATGCCTTGGGAATCACTCCTAGGACGGTGATGAACTCCTTCATACAGACTCCTTCCTTTGCTGCTTCCGAAGCAGCTATGTACTCCGCTTCACATGTAGATGCCGCCACGACGCTTTGCTTGCTGTTGCACCAACTGACTGCCCCTCCGTTCAAAATATACACGTGTGGTGCGGAACGCGTCCTAGTGGACCTTCGATGTTCAATAGTAACTTGATCTGAAGTTTCATGATCATCATCATTAACTTCCTCTCCAGCCGATGCAGGCTCCATAGAAACAACTTCCTATGCTACACTACTCTCCGGTTCGAGTGGAGGTACAATTACCTCATCAAGTTCTATTTTCCTCCCACATACTTCTTTCGAGAGAAACTCTTTCTCAAGAAAGGATCTATTCTTGGCAACAAAGACCTTTCCTTCGGATCTAAGGTAGAAGGTATACCCAATAGTTTCTTTGGGGTATCCTATGAAGACGCACTTTTCCGCTTTGGGTTCGAGCTTCTCAGGTTGAATTTTCTTCACATAACCATCGCATCCCCAAACTTTTAGAAACAAAAGCTTAGGTTTCTTTCCAAAACATAATTCATACGGTGTCGTCTCAACGGACTTTGACGGTGCCCTATTTAAAGTGAATGCGACAGTCTCTAATGCATATCCCCAAAATGATAGCGCTAAGTCGGTAAGAGACATCATAGATCACACCATATACAAATAGAGTGCGATTACGACATTACGACACACCATTTTGCTGAGGTGTGCCAAGCGGCGAGAGTTGTGAAACAATTCCACATTTCCTTAGGTGCATGCCAAACTCGTGACTTAAATATTCTCCGCCATGATCCAATCGTAGGCACTTTATTTTCCTGTCACGTTGATTCTCTACCTCACTCTGATATTCCTTGAACTTTTCAAAGGTTTCAGACTTGTGTTTCATTAAGTAGACATACCCATATCTTCTCAAGTCATCAATAAGGGTGAGAACATAACGGTAGCCACCGCGAGCCTCAACGCTCATTAGACCGCATACATCGGTATGTATTATCCCCAACAAGTCAGTTGCTCGCTCCATTGTTCCGAAGAACGGAGTCTTGGTCATCTTGCCCATGAGGCATGGTTCGCATGTGTCAAATGATTCAAAATCTAGAGACTCCAAAAGTCCATCAACGTGGAGTTTTTTCATGCGTTTGATACTAATATGACCAAGGCGACAGTGCCACATGTAAGTGGGACTATCGTTATCAACCTTACACTTTTTGGTACTCACACTATGAACATGTGTAACATCACGTTCGAGATTCATCAAAAATAAACCACTAACCAGCAGGGCATGACCATAAAACATTTCTCACATATAAATAGAAAAACCATTATTCTCAGATTTAAATGAGTAGCCATCTCGCATCAAACGAGATGCAGATACAATGTTCATGCTCAAAGTTGGTACTAAATAACAATTATTGAGGTTTAAAACTAATCCCAAAGGTAGATGTTGAGGTACCATGCCAATGGCGATCACATCGACCTTGGAACCATTCCTGATGCGCATCGTCACCTCGTCCTTTGCTAGTCTCCGCTTATTCCGCAGCTCCTGCTTGGAGTTACAAATGTGAGCAAATGCATCGGTATCAAATACCCAGGAGCTACTACGAGCACTGGTAAGGTACACATCAATAAGAAGTATATCATATATACCTGTAACATTGCCGGCCTTCTTATCCGCTAAGTACTTGGGGCAGTTCCGCTTCTAGTGACCGGTACCCTTGCAATAAAAGCACTTAGTCTCAGGCTTGGGTCCATTCTTGTTCTTCTTCCCGGTAACTTGCTTACCGGGCGCAACAACTGCTTTGCCGTCCTTCTTGAAGTTCTTCTTACCCTTGCCTTTCTTGAAACTAGTGGTCTTATTGACCATCAACACTTGATGCTCCTTTTTTATCTCGACCTCTGCTGATTTCAGCATCGAGTACAACTCAGGAATGGACTTCTCCATCCCCTGCATGTTGTAGTTCATCACAAAGCTCTTGTATCTAGGTGGGTGTGACTAGAGGATTCTGCCAATGACCGAGTCATCCAGAAGATTAACTCCCAGCTGAGTCAATCGGTTGTGTAACCCAGACATTTTGACTATGAGCTCACTGACAGAACTATTTTGCTCCATCTTACAACTGAAGAACTTGTCGAAGACGTCATATCTCTCGACCCAAGCATGAGCTTGGAAAACCAGTTTCAGCTCTTGGAACATCTCATATGCTCCATGTTGCTCAAAACGCTTTTGGAGCCCCGGTTCTAAATTGTAAAGCATGCCGCACTGAACCAGGGAGTAATCATCATAGTGTGACTGCCAAGCGTTTGTAACGTCTTGATCCGAGGGGAAAATGGGTGGGTCACCTAGCAGTGCATCAAGGACATATAATCTTTTGGAAGCTCTAAGGATGATCCTCAAACCACGAACCCAGTCCGCATAGTTGCTTCCATCATCTTTCAGCTTGGTTTTCTCTAGGAACGCGTTGAAGTTGAGGGCAACATTAGCGTTAGCCATTGGATCTACAATATAGATTGTAAAGACAATTTTAGACTAAGTTCATGATAATTATGTTCACATAATCAAATTATTTAATGAACTCCCACTTAGATAGACATCTCTCTAGTCATCCAAGTGACACATGATCCACGTCAACTAGCCCGTGTCCGATCATCACGTGAGACGGACTAGTCATCCATGGTGAACATCTCTATGTTGATCATATCTTCTATACAACTCATGTTTGACCTTTTGGTCTCCCATGTTCCGAGGCCATGTCTGTACATGCTCGGCTCGTCAAGTCAACCTAAGTGTATTGCGTGTGTAAATCTGGCTTACACCCGTTGTATGCGAATGGTAGAACCTATCACACCCGATCATCACGTGGTGCTTCGGAACAACGATCCTTAGCAACGGTGCACAGTTAGTGTGAACACATTTCTTGAAATTTTAGTGAGAGATCATCTTATTTAGCTACCGTTGTTCTAAGAAAATAAGATGTAAACATGATAAACATCACATGCAATCAATATAATGACATGATATGGCCAATATCATCTTGCTCCTTTCATCTCCATCTTCGAGGCACCATGATCATCACTGTCACCGGCACGACACCATGATCTCCATCATCATGATCTCCATCATCGTGTCTTCATGAAGTTGTCTTGCCAACTATTACTTCTACTACTATGGCTAACGATTAGCAATAAAGTAAAGTAATTACGTGGCGTTTATGATTGGCACGCAGGTCCAAAATAAGACAACTCCTATGGCTCCTGCCGGTTGTCATACTCATCGACATGCAAGTCGTGAATCCTATTACAAGAACATGATCAATCTCATATATCACAATGCATCACATCACATCCTTTGGCCATATCACATCACAAGGCATATGCTGCAAAAACAGGTTAGACGTCCTCTAATTTGTAGTTGCAAGTTTTTACGTGGCTTGTAGCGACCCAACCTGAAAGGTCGAATCTCCGGTGTTTCCGTACCATGCCAAGATCATGCTGGTACACACACGGTACATCAATGTATATATCAAAGGGAAATCACACAGCATTTATTAATCGTAAATCTCATATCGAGTCCTTTATTACAATAAAGATTACAATAAAGTGGCTGAAAGCCAACTCATGAGAATATCTAAATCTTGCGGAAGCATCGAAGGTAGATGAGTCCATCTGACTCCAAGGGCATCTCACCGAGCGTAGAGCGTATCCTCACTCCTGGTCGGAAAAGTACTCTACAACATGATACGTTGCAGCCGTGTAGGTCAGCATATGGAATATGCCGGCAAATTCACAAGAGAGGGGTGAAAAGATAATCATCTAATCTATATGCATATATGGCAGGTGGGTAGTAAGTTTTGGCGTAAAGCCAATTCTCCTACATCAAGAGAGGGCTAAGCAAAATTATTACTAAGTTGGTTGATTAATGAGATGGTTCCACCAACCAATTCTCATACCCAAGTTATTAATACCCACATCATCATATTAATTGTGTTGAGGGTTCCGGAAGTTTCAGTTCCTTTGGCTCAAGTCGTCCATGACCGTGGACACGGCTAATCGATTAGGTTTGAGTACACTGCAGAGCTTTGCACACGTTCCCCACAAGATTTGGTCGCCTCCGTTTGATTTCTCGCACTTCAGGGTGTTTGAGAAACGGATGACCAAAACATGGTCTTCCAAAGGGTTTCCCCGCGACTCTGTCGGTGCCCATCCTTTCCTACCGTTCTTCTACATCTCGTAGCACCGCCTGTCCAGGGTCACCACGATATCCAACCAAGCCAGAGCCCATAATGACTTGTGGCTGTGCAGGTAAGCCTTGGGTCTTGAAGCATCCATCCATCTCTTTGTGCCTGGATGGACCTTTCCGCATGAATACTGGCACATCTCCAACATCATCTAGGCTAACCACTGGTTGCTTAGGGTGCCGTCCAACCATCATCCACCCAGAGGTAAGTTGAAAACTTGAAGTCTTGAAGACTTGATCATCTTGTAGGTCTTGAAATTATTAGCTCTCAACTCTCATGAATCACACAACCAACCCCGTCTACTAATAGCATAGCAAAAAGTAAAACAACGTTTCCCGGGGCCAATGTGTCAAAGGGGTTGAGGGGGGTACCTACCACATGATACTACAACAAGTAACCAAGTTTCCAATTACCTACTTTGCATGCAATTGGGGGGATGATAAAACTAATGCAATAAAAACATGGGTAAAGATGATCAAAGTGACTTGCCTGATTGATGATCTTCGTACGTGAGTGACTCTAGGTAACAAGCCTCGCACTCCGGATAATCTAACGAAGCAAACAAGAGCACTCAATAAACATACAACAAAAATATTGTAACTCACAAAAATCAGTAATGAACTTGTAAATAATCAAGACAAAACAATGCACAAATCACAAGCAAGAGAACACACAAAGTTTTGTTTTCAAAAAAAAGGTGATGGGTAAACCACTACTAACATAGTCAAACTACTTGTATTAACAAAACAATAGTTGACAGCAAGGAAATAATAAAATATTTTATTAATAACATAATTAAATCCATTTAAAGTTTTGTTAATAAAAATCTTAGTATGGTTTTAAAAGTTTTGATAAACACTACTATATGAGGTAACTATAGTTTTACTAACAAAGAGTAAAACAAAACTTATTATTAATTAATAAACATTATATTAACAGAAAAAGAATTTACTAAAACTCTTCTTAGAAAACAGAATTTAATTATATAAAACTTTGTTAAAAGAAAAACTATTACTAACTAGTTTGTTTTATAAAAATTATACCTAGTTGAAAATGAGTTGAGATTCCTATAACAATAAAGAAATAAACTAAGCAATTTTATATTTTTATTTACAAAAATTAAAACACCTAATGTTTAAGCAACAGAACCTACTAAAACAAATTATAACTAAATCTGATTTGAATTAACTAAAAACTAATTAAATAAACTTATACTAAAACACTAGGCATATTCTGTTTATATCTCAAACACTAAACAAATACATCCTAAAAATACTCAAGCTGATCATGATGATAGTCCTAACTAATACCAAGCAGTAGCAAAAAGATTCATATAAAAATCTATTTTTAAACTCTAGTTATTCAGATTTGAGTAGTTTGAGCAAATTTGATTAGTTTCAAACTTTAAAGCTCAAATTTGAAATCTAAACATACTGGCATAAACTACAACAAAAATTTGAACTAATGCAAAAAGAATCAACTAAAAACACTAAATATTTTAAAAGATATAAGAAAAACAAAATCAGAAAACATTCTGTTAACTAAAAACAAAACAGAAATTAAACGAAATCCTAACGATCAGCCAAGGCTACGTGGCAAGCGGTGATTGGTTGCTAGCACAGGCGTGCGGGGACTAGCGAACGGTGGCCAATCTCTAGAGGAAAACGGTTCGCCGTTTAAAACGGTCTAATCTGGATCGTAGGATCCAGATCAGAGGGTTGAGAGGAGATGGAGGCTCACAGTGAAGGAGGGGGTTGCCGGCACGGAGGTTCTCCAGCGAGTCCGAAGCAGTGAGGTCGTCGGGGAGGTCCTCCGGTGGTCGAGGAGGTCGTCGGAGAGGTCCAGGCAACGGCGGTGATCATCCCGAGTCGAGTGGTGGTGCCGTATGAAGCTGAGGGCAAGGTAGTCAACGGCCAGGTGCTCGGGGAGGTTCGGTGGTCGGGGAAACTCCGGCGAGGTCGATGCAGCGCTCTGGCTAGGGGAAAGAGAGGGGTTCGGGGGGGGAATGGAGTGCGGAGGGGGGCCGCTCTTATATAGGGGCGAGGCAGAGCGAGAGAAGGAAGGGGAGGAAGATCCGCGAGGAGAGAGGTCGCCGGCGAGGGTTTCAGGCGCGAGGTGAGTGATGACCGTGCTGGGTCAGCGGGTGGTCGGGGTGGGGCCCGCTGTCAGAGAGAGGGAGGGCGGCATCTGCGCGTCGGTCGACCGGCTCGTAATAAATTCGCGAGTAAATGCCCGTGGGCCGGCCCGTTTAAATACAAATCCGTTACCTTTTTAATATCCAGAGCAGTAAAACCTCTTTAAAAGCATTCAAAACATTTCCAAATATAGGCAATATATATCAAAATGATTAGGAGAATTAATGCTATTCAATGAACATTTTTCCTCTATCATTTGAATAATTTGAAAAAAAATATTTTTTTCAGAAATTGCCTATTTGGTTTTAAAACCTTTTGCAAAAAATTTCAAAGGACCCCCTGGTTCTTTTTGTTCAAATATACCACCAAAAAAAGTCCCTCGTGTGGAGTGTCATGTTCCTCCCCTCTTATTTGAAGTTTTTACCAAGGTTTTCAAATAGGTGAAAGCAACATAGGGGAAGTAGAAAGGGGCTTTCAGAAAATCAGAAGAAGCATTTCAACAATCCCATACATTCTAGCAATGATGATGATGATGCATAGCTATATTTCATAACATTCCAAAAATGAAATTTTTGTGATGTTACATGGCTGCTATAGGTTTCTAGAAAGAACGTTTCTTACCTACGACAAAACCACAACGTGATATGCCAATTGCTATTTACCCTTCATAAGGACCCTTTTCATCGAATCCAATCCGACTAAGGTGGGAGAGAGCGACACCCGCTAGCCACCTTATGCAACAAGTGCATGTCAAGCGGTGGAACCGGTCTCACGTAAGCGTACATGTAAAGTTGGTTTGGGACGCTTCATCCCACAATACCGCCAAATCAAGATAAGACTAGTAACGGTAAGCAAATTAGCAAGATCGACGCCCACAACAACTTGTTATCTACACGTGCATAGATTCTAGGCATAGACCTAGCTCTGATACCACGGTTGGGAGATGTAGTAGTAAATTAAAAAAAAATCCTACGATCACCAAGATCCATCTATGGAGAAACCAACAACGAGTAAGGGAAGATTGCATCTTCATTCCTTTGAACATCCGCAAAGCGGAAGCGTTACTAGAATGCAATTGGTGGAATCGTACTCGCAGCAATTTAGATCACGGTGGAATACGATCTAAGCGCCGAACAACGACGCCTCCGCGTTTAACACACGTGGAGCCTGGTGACGTCTCCTACGCCTTGATCCAGCAAGGAGGAAGGAGAGGTTGAGGGAGAGCTCCGGCAGCACGACAGCGTGGTGACGGTGGAGCTATGTGGTACTCCGGCAGGGCTTCGCCAAGCGCTACGGAGAACGATGAAGAGGAAGGGTAGGGCTGCACCGAGAGAGAGGAACTCGTGTGTATGGCAGCCCCCAAAACCCCACTATATATAGGAGCAGGAGGAGGGGTGCAGCAGCCCTAGGGTTCCCTCCCCAGGGCCGGCGGCCAACCCTAGATTGATCTAGGACGGCAGCCAAGAGAGGGAGTGGGAGGGGCAGCGCCCTAGGTGAGCCTAGGGCCCATCTGCCTCTAGGGTTTGGCCCCCTCCCACCTCATGCTGCACCTTGGGCCCTTGTGGGGGCACACCATCCCACCTAGGGGTTGGTTCCCTCCCACTTGTGGCCCATGCAGCCCTCCGGTGCCGGCGGCCCCACATGATGGACCCTCGGAACCCTTCCGGTGGTCCCGGTACGTTATCGGTGATGTCTGAAACACTTCCGGTGACCAAAACCTCACTTCCTATACATGAATCTTTACCTCCGGACCATTCTGGTGCTCCTCGTCATGTTGGGGATATCATTCGGGACTCCAAACAACCTTTGGTAACCACGTACACTATTTCCCTATAACCCTAGCGTCATCGAGCCTTAAGTGTGTAGACCCTACGAGTTCGGGAGACACGTAGACATGAGCGAGACACCTCTCCGGTCAATAACAAACAACGGGATCTGGATACCCATGTTGGCTCCCACATGCTCCACGATGATCTCATCGGTGAACCACGATGTCGATGATTCAATCAATCCCGTATGCAATTCCCTTTGTCTACTGGTATGATACTTGCCCGAGATTCGATCATCGGTATCCCTATACCTTGTTCACTCTTGTTACCGGCAAGTCTCTTTAGTCGTTTCGTATTACATCATATCGTGGCTAACTCCTTAGTCACATTGAGCTCATTATGATAATGTCTTACCGAGTGGGCCCATAGATACCTCTCCGTCACACGGAGTGACAAATCCCAGTCTCGATTCGTGCCAACCCAACAGACACTTTCGGAGATACCCGTAGTGTACCTTTATAGACACCCACTTATGTTGTGATGTTTGGCACACCCGAAGTATTCCTACGGTATCCGGGAGTTGCACAATCTCATGGTCTAAAGAAGCGATACTTGACATTAGAAAAGCTTTAATAGACGAACTACACGATCTTGTGCTATGCTTAGGATTGGGTCTTGTCCATCACATCATTCTCCTAATGATGTGATCCCGTTATCAATGACATCCAATGTCCATGGTCATGAAACCATGACCATCTATTGATCAACGAGCTAGCCAACTAGAGGCTCCCTAGGGAAATGTTGTGGTCTATGTATTCACACATGTATTATGGTTCCGGTTAACAGAATTATAGCATGAACAATAGACAATTATCATGAACAAGGAAATACAATAATGACCATTTTATTATTGCCTCTAGGGCATATTTCCAACAAGCTCGGGGACCCCTTAGTCCAGGACTCCCTCAGGAGGCTGAAGATCAAGAGGCACTAGACGTGCTCGATGATGATCTTCGCCGGGTCATTGTTGATTCATAGAGAGAATGCAAAAGTGAAAGGGAGAAGTTGAAGTTCCATCGCATGTTAGAGGATCACAAAAAAGGGTTGTGTCCAAAGTGTGAAGATGGAAACACAAAGATCGGTACCACACTGCAATTGATGCAATGGAAGGCAGAGAATGGTTTATCTAACTAGGGATTTGAAAACTTACTAAAAATAATGAAGAATAAGCTTCCAAAGGATAATGAATTGTCTGACACTACGTACAGAGCAAAGAAGGTTATATTCCCTCTAGGAATAGAGGTATATAAGATACATGCATGCCCTAATGACCGCGTCCTCTACCGTGGTGAGTACGAGGAATTGAAAGCATGCCTAGTATGCAGTGCATTGTTGTATAAGATCAGACGAGATGACCCTAGTGATGTTGAGGGCAAGTGCCCTAGCAAGAGGGTTCCTGCCAAGGTGATGTGGTATGCACCTATAATACCACGTTGAAACATCTGTTCAGAAACAAAGAGCATTCCAAGTTGTTGCAATGGCAGAAAAAAGACCGTAAGAAAGACAGGAAGTTGAGAGCACCCGTTGATGGGTCGCAGTGGAGAAAAACCAAGAGAGACTGGCCGGACTTTGTTGATGACCCAAGGAACATATGGTTTGGTTTAAGTGCAGATGGCAATAATCCTTTTGGGGAGCGGAGAAGCAATCATCGCACCTGGCCCGTGACTCTATGTATCTATAACCTTCCTCATTGGTTGTGCATGAAGCGGAAGTTCATTATGATGCAAGTGCTCATCCAAGGCCTAAGCAACCCGGCAACGACATTGATGTGTACCTAAGGCCATTAGTTGAAGAACTTTTACAGCTATGGAATGGAAAAGGTGTACATGTGTGGGATGAGCATGAACAAGAGGAATTTGACCCACGAGCGATGTTGTTTGTAACCATCAATGATTGGCCTTCTCTTAGTAATCTTTCAGGACAATTAAACAAGGGATACAACGCATGCACGCACTGTTTAGATGATACCCAAAGTATATATTTGGACAAATGCAAGAAGAATGTGTACGAGGGATATCATTGATTTCTTCCGACCAAGCATGCCTTAAGAAAGAAAGGCAAGGATTTCAAAGGTGAGGCAGATCACCAGAAGAAGCCCATCCTCCGTACTGGTGATGACATACTTGATATGGTCAAGGATTTAAAAGTAATCTTTGGAAAGGGTCCTAGTGGACAATCTGTTCCAACTGACGCCGAGGGACGCGCACCCATGTGGAATAAAGAAACCTATATTTTTGGGAACTACCCTATAGGAAAGACCTAGAGGTGCGCTCTTCAATCGACGTGATTCACGTGACGAATTTTTTTTTTGCATGACATTGCTAGGATTCTTGGGCATGTATGGGAAGTCAAAAGATACATCAGAGGCACGGGAGGACCTGCAACGTGTGCACGAAAACGACGGCATGCATCCAAAGCAGTATGAAGGTCCTGCCATCTATGCTCTTACCAAAGAAGAGAAGGAAATCTTCCTTGAATATCTGCTCAGTATGAAGGTCCCATATGGCTTCTCGTCGAATATAAAGGGAATAATAAACATGGTGGAGAAAAATTTCAGGACCTAAAGTCTCATGACTGCCATGTGATTATGACACAACTGCTTCTGGTTGCATTGAGGAGGCTACTACCGGAAACTGTTCGATTAGCCATTGTGATGCTATGTGCATTCCTCAATGCAATCTCCCAAAAGGTAATCGATCCAAAAATCCTACCAATTTTACGGAATGATTTGGTGCAATGTCTTGTCAGCTTCGATTTGGTGTTCCCACCATCCTTCTTCAATATCATGACTCACGTGCTAGATCATCTAGTCCACGAGATTGCCATTCTGGTCCTGTATTTCTACACAATATGTTCCTGATAACCCAGAAGTATAGGGGATCAATTGTATCCTTTCTCGATAAGTAAGAGTGTCGAACCCAATGAGGAGCTAAAGGTAGAACAAATATTCCCTCAAGTTCTATCGACCACCGATACAACTCTACGCACGCTTAACATTTGCTTTACCTAGAACAAGTATCAAACTAGAAGTACTTTGTAGGTGTGATAGGATAGGTTTGCAAGATAATAAAGAGCACATAAATAAAAACTAGGGGCTGCTAAGATAAAGAAACAACTAACTTAGTTTAACGAGTGTGGAAAAGTGGTGGTAGAAGTTGTGGAATTGTCCCAAGGCAATCAATAACTAGACCGGTCATCATTATTGCAATTTTATATGAGGAAGAGGCATGAGAAAACATACTTTCTCTACTTGGATCACATGCACTTATGATTGGAACTCTAGCAAGCATACACAACTACTAAACATCATTAAGGTAAAACCCAACCATAGCATTATAAGGTATCAAGTCCTCTTTACTCCCATATGCAACAACCAACCTACTCGGGTTTATGCTTCTGTCACTCAAGCAACCCACCATAGGCAAATCATGAACACATTACAACACACTATAGCGAGGATCCCTCATGCTTGTGCGACACAGAGACCACCATAGGACAACACCAATAATAAAACATGCAACTCAAACCAATCATGATCATCAATCAACCCATAGGACAATAAAAATATGATCATCATATGATGGCAACACATCATTGGATAAAAATATGAAACATAAAGAACCATGTTCAAGTAGAGGGTACAGAAGGTTGTCGGAGAGTAGACCGGTGTATACAGATTGAGGAAGGTGATGGAGGTGTTGGTGAAGATGACAAAGTTGTTGGAGTAGATCGTCGTCACGATGATGGCCCCGGTGGCGTTCCGGCGCCACCAGGAGAGAGGGGGAGAGAGCCCCCTCCTTCTTATTATTCCTTGACCTTCCCCCTAGATGGGAGAAGGGTTTCCCCTCTGGTCCATGGCCTCCATGGCACAGGAGGGGCGAGAGCCCCTCCGAGATTGGATCTCTCTCTCTGTTTCCTTCTGTTTCTGCACTCTCGGATTCTGGCCTTTCACCGTTTCTTAAATATCTGGAGATCCGTCACTCCAATCGGGCTGAAATTTTGACGGGATCTTTATCCCAAAATTAGCTTTATTGTGGAGAAAGAAGGGCACCAACCAAATTAAGGGCTGGTTAGAAGGGCCCAGAGCGCGGCCAGGGGGTAGGCCGCGGCTGGCAGGCTTGTCACCTCCTCGGGCATCATCTCGCGTTGATTATTTTCCCCAAAAATCACATATATTCCAAAAAATCTCCGTAAGTTTTCATCGCGTTTGGACTTCATTTGGTATGGATATTCTACGAAACAAAAAACATGCAACAAACAGGAACTAGCACTAGGCACTGGATCAATATGTTAGTCCAAGAAATGTATAAAAAGTTGTCAAAAGTATATGAAAGTTGTAGAATATTGGCATGAAAAAATCAAAAATTATAGATATGATGGAGATGTATAGGCGTCCCCAAGCTTAATTCCTGCTCGTCCTCGAGTAGGTAATGATAAAAAAGATATTTGTTATGTGGAATGCTACCTAGCATAATCTTGTTCATATAATCTAATCATGGCATGAATATTAAGACACGAGTGAGTCAAAGCAATAGTCTATCATTTGACATTAAGACAATAATACTTCAATCATACTATTAAAGCAATTGTATCTCTTCAAAATATAATGGCAAAAGAAAGTTATCCCTACAATATCATATAGTCTGGCTATGCTCCATCTTCCCCACACAAAGTATTTATATAATGCACAACCCCATTGACAAGTCAAGCAATTGTTTCACACCTTTTATGTTCTCAAACTTTTTCAACTCTCACGCAATACGTGAGCGTGAGCCATGGATATAACACTATAGGTGGAATAGAATATGGTGGAGGTTGTGAAGAAAAAGGAAAAGTAGTATCACATCAACTAGAGTTATCAATGGGCTATGGATATGCCCATTAATACATATTAACGTGAGTGAGTAGGGATTGGCAATTTGCCATGCAACGGATGCACTATAGCTATAAGTGTATGAAATCTCAAAAAGAAACTTAGTGGGTGTGCATCCAACTTTCTTGCTCATCAAGACCTTGGGAAATTTGAGGAAGCTCATCATTGGAATATACAAGCCAAGTTATATAATGAAAAATTCTCACTAGTATATGAATGTGAAAAATAGGAGACTCTCTATCATGCAGATCATGGTGCTACTTTGAAGGACAAGTGTGGAAAAAGGATAGTAGCATTGTCCGTTCTCTCTTTTCTCTCTTTTTTTATTTTTTTCTTTTTTTATTTTAGGTGGGCATCTAAGCCCTCTTTTTTTATTTGGGCTTCGCTGACCTCTTTTATTTTTATAAAGACCGGAGTCTCATGCCAACTTGTGAGGGAATAATAGCTTCCATCATACTTTCCTCACATGGAACAATGCTCTAATAATGATGGTCATCACACTGTTATTTACTTACAACTCAAGAATTACAACTCGATATCTAGAACAAAATATGACTCCATATGAATGCCTCCGGTGGTGTACCGCAATGTGAAATGATCTAGCATAGCAAATGACATAAAAAATGGACAAGCCATGAAAACATCACGCTAGCTATCTTACGATCATGCAAAGCAATATGAAAAATGATGGTGCGTGTCATAATAAACGGAACGGTGGAAGTTGCATGGCAATATATCTCAGAATGGCTATGGAAATGCCATAATAGGTAGGTATGGTGGCTGTTTTGACGAAAGATATATGGTGGGTTTAATGCACCGGTGAAAGTTGTGTGGTACTAGAAAGGCTAGCAAAGGTGGAAGGGTGATAGTGTGTATAATCCATGAACTCACATTAGTCATAAAGAACTCACATACTTATTACAAAAGTATATTAGTCATCAAAGCAAAGTATTAGACACATGATCCTAGGGGAGAGGTTGGTAGGAGTTAACCATCGCGCGCTCTCGACCCTCACACAAAGGTTGACAATCAATAAACAAATCATGCTCCGACTTCCTTACATAACGGTTCACCATACGTGCATGCTACGGGAATCACAACCCTTTACACAAGTATTTATACCAATCGACAATTACTCACTAGGATGAATCTAATATCACCATCTTTATATCGCAAAACTATTGCAAGGAATCAAACACATCATATTTAGTGACTACAAGTTTTATGTAGGATTTTATGACAAACCATGTGAGTGACCAACTCCTGTTAACTCTCTCAATAGATATAAGTGAAGCATGAGAGTTTAATTGTTTCTGTAAAAGACGTGCCCATGCTCTAACAAATATAAGTGAAGGAAAAGAGCATTCTACAAATGGCGGTTTTCTATGTGTAGAGAAACAGGCAATCCAAACTTCAAATGATATAAGTGAAGAACACGAAAAATTCTATAAAGTGATACTCAAAAGATATAAATGAGGTGCAAAGATCCTTATATAAATCAACCAAGGACTTTCTCATACCATCATGGTGCATTACTAAAAGACAAATAATAAGCACACGACGCTCCAAGATTTACGCACATCATGTGACGAATAAAAATATAGCTCCAAGTAAAATTACCGATGGTTGTTAGAAGAAAGAGGGGATGCCTTCTAGGGCATCCCCAAGCTTAGTTTCTTGGGAGTCCTTGAATCCTCGGGCATACCCAAGCTTAGTCTCTTTCCACTCCTTATTCCTTCATCCATCATGATCTCACCCAAAACTTGAAAACTTCAATTACACAAAACTTAACAAAACCTTCGTGAGATCCGTTAGTATAATAAAACAAATCACTACTTTAAGTATTGTTGCCAACCAATTCATATTTTGTTTTTGAATTGTCACTACTGTAATATAACTTTTCCATGGCATATACCATCGATACAATCGATAGTTTCATCAAAACGAGAAAATAATGCATCAAAAACAGAATTGGTCAAAAACAGGTTAGTCTTAAGTAATCTGAAAATTCACAATAATTTTGTAACTCCCAAAATTCTGAAAAATTAGGATGTGGTTAAGAATTTGTATAACAGTATTGTGTAAAAATTCCAGAATTTTGGCATGCTCCAGTAGAATAAAGAAATTCAAACACTGCAGCAAAAGTTTTGGTTTTTACACAACACATATCAAACAAGCAATTTAAACATCCTAACGGAAAATCTTGGCACATTATTTTTATAATACAATGGATTTATACAAGGGGGCAATTATTTTTGTTGACATGTTTCTGTAATCAAGATTCACAAAGTTTCCATGGGCCCCAACAAAGTTCAAGGCTAGCCCCCACTTGAACATTGCTTGTCTTTCTCACTTTTGTTTTTGAAAAAGTTTTAAGTTCCTCACTTTATTTTTTTGTTTTTGAACTATATAAATCCACACAAAAGAATAAAATGACTCTCTAAAACTTCCGGGTTGTCTGCCTGGAAGCGCTTTCTGTAAAGCTATTAAGCTAGGCATGAAGTGCTCAAGTAGTGGATCCACCCGGATCCCAAGGTATATCAAAGCCAATTTTAATTAACAATGATTTGTAATTCATTAATGAGCACAAAGTAACATATATCATGCAACGAAATTGTCTAACTCTCTTCCTATGCATCGGCATGTCATAAAAGAACAATTCATGCACACAAAGTAAAGGCCAATGCATAGTATAAACAGTTTCATTGAATTTTATCGTATTGGAAACATAGAGAGGCAGAGATGTAGTTCCTCTCTCATAATAATTGCAAGTAGGAGCGCAAGCACATGCATATTCATTAAAATCATCATGTGCAACAGGAAAACGCAAGCCATCAATATAATCCTTAATAAGTGCAAACTTCTCCGATATAGTGTAGTTGGGACAATTCATAAAGATAATAGGACTATCATGTGTGGGTGCAATAGAAACAATTTCACATTTAACATAAGGAACTATAGCAAATTCATCTTCATAAGCATAGTTCATATTGGCATCATGGCCACGAGAATAGCAAGCATCAAGTTCATCAAAAAGGGATATTACAAACGAATCCAAGGGATCATAGCAATTATCATAGCATTCATCCTTCTTTAAGAACGAAGGGAAATTAAAAAATGTATGAGTTGAAGAGTTACTCTTATTAGAAGGTGGGAACGGGTAGCTCGTCCGCTCTTCCTCCTTTTGTTCTTCGCTCTCCTCCTCATCTTTTTCATCCAATGAGCTCATAGTTTTAGCAATTTCTTCTTCCATAGATTCCTGCAAAAAAATTAATCTCTTCCAAGGCAGCGGTCATTCTTTCAATAAAGTGTTTAACATAAGCATTAGAACCATAGTTTTCATAGCAATATTTAAGTATAGCAAAATTTTCAGAATTGTAAAGATTAGCATCATACTTATCAATGAAAGAAGCAATTTCATAGGCACCCTTCAAAGCAACAAATTCTTCAATTTGTTCAACATCATTATATCAATAGGCCGCCTTGGCATAAGATGATAATATTTCATTATCCTTAAACACATATTAGTAGCGAAGGTGTTTTTTAGCTTCTTTAGAACAACAAGTAAAATCATAAATTTCACATAGATTCCAAGAATAGCAACACAAAGCATTATTTTGATGCCACAAGAGTTTCCCTTTTTGAGAAATGCGGCGTCTCACATAATGAGCATGCTCGTTTAATGATTTTCCCTCAACTAAGCTTGTTGGGTTTTCAGTACGAGCACAAGTGGATCGAAGATGACCCAAGTAATATTCTTCGGTGGTACGGAACACTAGTGGTTCCTCAACTTTTGGAGCAGCAAGTACATCTAACGTTTTTGGTATTTTGTGTTTCCTATCCATATCTAAATATAGAAAATAAGTTAATAACATAAAAATAAAATCTACTTAGTGATAAAGCAAACAAGCACACACGAGAATATTCACCCCACGCTATTGCTCCCGGGCAACGGTGCTAGAAAAAGGTCTTGATAACGCACGAGTATAGGGGATCAATTGTAGCCTTTCTCGATAAGTAAGAGTGTCCAACCCAATGAGGAGCTAAAGGTATAACAAATATTCCCTCAAGTTCTATCAACCACAGATACAACTCTACGCCCATTTAACGTTCGCTCTACCTACGACCAGTATGAAACTAGAAGTACTTTGTAGGTGTGTTAAGATAGGTTTGCAAGATAATAAAAAGCACATAAATAAAAACTAGGGTCTGCTAAGATAAATAAAAACTAAGTTAGTTCAACGAGTGTGGAAAAGTGGTGGTACGAGTTGCGAAATTGTCCCTAGGCAATCGTAACTAGACCGGTCATCATTATTGCAATTTTATATGAGGGTGAGGCATAAGCTAACATAGTTTCTCTACTTGGATCATATGCACTTATGCAAGCATCGGCAACTACTCAAGATCATTAAGGTAAAACCCAACCATAGCATTATAAGGAATCAAGTCCTCTTTACTCCCATATGCAACAACCCACCTACTCAGGTTTATGCTTCTGTCACTCAAGCAACCCACCATAGGAGAATCATGAACACATTGCAACACCCTACAGCGAGGATCCGTCATAATTGTGCGACACGGAGAGCACCATAGGACAGCACCAATAATAAAACATGCAACTCAAACCAATCATGGTCATCAATCAACCCATAGAGCACCAAACATCTACTCACACATCATAGGATGGCAACACATCATTGGATAATAATATGAAACATAAAGCACCATGTTCAAGTAGAGGTTACGGAGGGTTGCGGGAGAGCGGACTGTTGTTGATAGATGGGGGAAGGTGATGCAGGTGTTGGTGAAGATGGCGAAGTTGTTGGAGTAGATCGTCATCACGATGATGGCCCCGGCGGTGTTCCGATGCCGCCAGGAGAGAGGGGGAGAGAGCCCCCCTCCTTATTCTTCTTCCTTGAACTTCCACCTAGATGGGAGAAGGGTTTACCCTCTGGTCCATGGCCTCCATGGTGGCGGAGGTGCAAGAGACCCTCCGAGATTGGATCTCTCTCTATGTTTCCTTCTGTTTCTGCGCTCTCAGATTCTGGCCTTTCACCGTTTCTTAAATATCCGGAGATCCCTAACTCCGATCGGGCTGAAATTTTGAGGGGATCTTTACCAAAAAATTATCTTTGTTGCAGTGAAAGAGGGGCACCAACCACCTTAAGGTCTGGTCACAAGGGCCCAGGGCGTGTCCAGGGGGTAGGTCGTGCCTGGCAGGCTTGTCACCTCCTCGGGCATCGTCTCGCGTTCATTCTTTTTCCCAAAAATCACATATATTCCAAAAAAATCTCTGTAAGTTAAATCATGTTTGGACTTCGTTTGGTATGGATATTCTGTAAAAAGCATGCAACAAACAGGAACTAACACTCGGCACTGGATCAATATGTTATTCCCAAAAATAGTATACAAAGTTGCCAAAAGTATATGAAAGTTGTAGAATATTGGCATGAAACAATTAATCATTATAGATACGACAGAGACTGTAACATCCCAAAATTCCATTTTGGAATGTTATGAAATATAGCTATGCATCTATCATCATCATTGCTTGAATACATGTAATAGTTAAAATGCCTTTTCTGAAATTCTGAAAGCCCTTTCTACTTTCAATGTGTTGCTTTCACCTATTTGAAAATCTTGGTAAAATGTTCAAATATCAGGGGAGGAACATGACACTCCACACAAGGGACTATTTGGTGATTAATTTGAACAAAAACAACCAGGAGTTGTTTTGAAAATATTTGCAAAAAGGATTTAAACACAATTAGGCAATTTCTGAAAATATTATTTTTTTCGGAGTGTTCAAATGACAGAATAAAAATGTTCAATAAATGGCATTTATTATTCTGTTAATTTTGATATATAATACTCCTATATTTAGAAATGTTTTGAATGCTTTTAAAGAGGTTTTACTGCTCTGACTATTTAAAACAGTAACGGTTTTCTATTTAAAAGGGCCGGCCCACGGGCAGTTACTCGCGAATTGATTACAAGCTGGTCGACCGACGCGCATTCGCCGCTTCTTCTCTCTCTGACACCGGGTCCCACCCCGACCGCCTGTAACGCCCGCGTGGTCATCTCTCTCCTCGCGCACGCGCGCCGCCGTCGCCGAGATTCCATCGCCCCGGATCTCCCTCCTCTCTCCTCCCCGCACCACCTGAGCACCCTATAAGTAGCGCCTCTCCCCCCCTCCCCCCCGCTCCATTCCCCCCCCCCCGAGCCCCCTCTCTCCTCGCCAGAACAACGCGCTCGAGCCTCGCCGGAGTTGCTCCGACCACCGAAGCTCTCCACTGCTCCTGCCCGTCGCCTCGGTCGTCCTCGCACCTCTCCGACACCACCAATCGGCGCCGGAGGACCTCCGTCATCGTCTGGACTTTTCCACTACCTCCCTCGACCACCGGAGACACTTCCCCGACCACCGGCCGCCGCCACCCTCGCCAGAAAATCTTCCTCCCTCTCCGGTAAGTCGTCGAGCCCCTCCCCTCCCTCCGATCTAAATCCAACGGCCCCGATTAGAACCAGTTAATTCCCCGAACCGTTTTCTTTACCGTTCGGTTGACCTCCCGTAGCACCGCTCGCACACCCCCCTTAGCCAATAGGATTGTGCCGCGTCACCCCTGGCCGTCCGGTAGTTAGTTTTCTTTTTTTTAGTTTTAGTTAACAGAGTGTTTTAGTAATTTGTTTTGTTTATAACTTTTTATCTGTTTAGTGTTTTGAGATAATTATTTTTGCAATAGCTCACATTTTTCATGTAGCTTCAGCCTGTACTTTTAAATTTTAAATTTGAACTATAATATTTGAATTTAATCAAATTTGCTCAAATCACTCAAATCTGAATAACTACAGTTTAAAAATAGATTTTGATATGAATCTTTTTGCTACTGCTTGATATTAGTTAGGATTATCACCATGCTTAGTTTGAGGATTTTTAGGATGATTTTGATTAGTGTTCTAGCTATAAACAGAATCTGCCTAGTATTATAGTATAGTTTTATTTACTTAGTTTTAGTTAGTTTCAATTAGATTTAGTTACAATTTGATTTAGTAGGTTCTGTTGCTTGAAAAATTAGTGTTTTACTTACTGTTAATAAAAATATAAAATTGCTTAGTTTATTTCTTTATGGTTATAGGAATCTCAACTCCTTTTCAAATAGGTTTAATTTGATTAAAACAACTAGTTTAGTAATACATTTCTTTTAACAGAGTTTTATCTAATTTAATTTTGTTTTCTAAGACAAGTTTATTTGTAAATTCTTTCCTTTTAAGAACATGTTTTGTTAATAAATAATAAGTTTTGTTTTGCTCTTTTGTTAGTAAAACTATAGTTGTTTCATATAGTGTTTATCAAAACTTTTTAAAACTTTACTAAAGTTTTTCCCAACAAACTTTAATGAACTCAATTCTGTTATTAATAAAATATTTTATTGTTATCTTGCTGTCAACTATTGCTTTGGTTAATACAAATGGTTTCATTATGTTAGTAGTGTTTTATCAATCATCTCCCAGAAAACAAAACTTTGTGTGTTTTCTTGCTTGTGATTATGCATTGTTTGTCTTGATTGTTTACTATTTCCTTGATGATTTTGTGAGTTACATTATTTTGTTGTATGCTTATTGAGTGCTCTTGTTTGCTTCGTTAGATTATCCGGAGTGCGAGGCTTGTTACTTAGAGTCACTCACGTACGAAGATCATCAATCAGGCAAGTCACTTTGATCATCTTTACCCATGTTTTTATTGCATTAATTCTTCCATCACCCCAATTGCATGAAAAGTAGGTTAGTTGGAAACTTGGTTACTGTTGTAGTATCATGTGGTAGGTACCCCTTCTCAACTCTTGACACATTGGCCCCGGGAAACGTTGTTTTACTTTTTGCTATGCTATTAGTAGACGGGGTTGGTTGTGTGATTCATGAGAGTTGAGAGAGTTAATTACAAGACCTACATAATGATCAAGACTTGAAGATTTCGAGTTTTCAACTTACCTCTGGGTGGATGATGGTTGAACGGCACCCTGGAGAAACCAGTGGATTTGCCTAGGTGTTGCTGGAGATGGCCAGTATTCACGCGGAAAGGTCCACCCAGGCACAAAGAGATGGATGGATGCTTCAAGACCCAAGGCTTACCTGCACAGCCACAAGTCATTATGGGCTCTGGCTTGGTTGGATATCGTGGTGACCCTGGACAGGCGGTGCTACGAGATGTAGTAGAACGGTAGGAAAGGATGGGCACCGACAGAGTCACAGGGAAACCCTTTGGAAGACCATGTTTTGGTCATCCGTTTCTCAAACACCTTGAAGTGCGAGAAATCAAACGGAGGCGACCAAATCTTGTGGGGAACGTGTGCAAAACTCTACAGAGTACTCAAACCTAATCGATTAGCCATGTCCACGGTCATGGACGACTTGAGCCAAAGGAACTGAAACATTTGGAACCCTAGAGACAATTAATATGATGATGTGGGTATTAATAACTTGGGTATGAGAATTGGTTGGTGGAACCATCTCATTAATCAAACCAACTTAGTAATAATTTTTGCTTACCCCTTCTCTTGATGTAGGAAAAACTTGGCTTTATGCAAAAACTTACCACCCCACCTGCCATATATGCATATAGATTAGATGATTATCTTTTCACCCCCTCTCGTGACTTTGCCGGCATATTCCATATGCTGACCTACATGGCTGCAACGTATCATGTTGCAAAGTACTTTTCCGACCAGGAGTGAGGATACGCTCTACGCTTGGTGAGATGCCCTTGGAGTCAGATGGACTCATCTACCTTCGACGCTTCCGCAAGACTTAGTTATTCTCATGAGTTGGCCTTCGGCCACTTTATTATAATGATTATTGTAATAAAGGACTCGATATGAGATTTCGTTAATATAATGCTGTGTGATTTCCCTTTGATATATACATTGATGTACCGTGTGTGTACCAGCATGATCTTGGGATGGTACGGAAACACCGGAGTTTCGACCTTTTAGGTCGGGTCGCTACAGAAATGGTATCAGAGCACACGCTGACCGTAGGACGTAACCTCTAGGATTGGAAAGCCTTAGGATTGTATATCTTTGTCTTTAAAATTCTTATACTCTCATCTACTCGTTTCTGACTTCTCTCCGATTATTTCAAAATTTATATATGGCCACCTTCATCCCAGTGTTGATCACGGAGTTTTGCCAGCCTGACGCAACGATGCCCTTTGGCAAGGAGCTGATGAGGATCGTCAAGGACGTAAGGATTGCTTTGCCGAGCATCACCGGGATTCCTATCATGTCCTTTCCACAAGATGGACGCTACAGGATCGAGGTGCACATCCCAGGGAAGACCTTTGGGAATCGGAAGGAACCCATCGACTTCAAGTTCGTGGCACCCAGTTGGATACTTGGGAGAGATATGGGCATTCATCGTGCCCTTGGACGTATTCAGGAGGAATACATAGGTGGAACCATTTCACCAGGACTCAGTGTGGTTTGTCGCAAGGATGCCAATGGAAACATCATAACCCCTCCCACTGCAGACACCACCATTTTCTATATCCAGACCCTGGAGACTCACATCAGGACTCTGGAGCTTCGAGTTCGTGCTGATACGAAGACAATCAAGAATCTGATGAACCGTGGGATTGACCTCGAAGCCGACTTACGGGAAGCCAAGTACGAGCATGAGTATGAGGTGAAGGATTTCTTAGAGAGGATCGACAAGCTGAACACTCGCATCGCCACTCTGGAGGAACAGATGGACATGGGTGAAAATCTTCATCCCGAGGGAGACTTGGCTCCTTTCATCAGCAACGATGATGACTATGAGGAGAGCACCACCGGAGGAGGCTCAGTCACCATGTACTTCTGAGGAAAACTTCAGTCATGCCCTCCAATGTATTTTTTTCGACGTTAAATCGTAGGTCGATGTTCGGTTTGATGGAGATTTGTATCTCGATGTTTGACCTGGATTGAATAAATGAATGAGTGTTTGGTGTGATATGTTTGCTGCATTGCATATGGGTAGTGAATTTCTCCTTTTAGGCCCTTATTCTATTCTAATTCTCACCCCTCTGAAAACAGCAAGATGCCTCCACGACGTGAGTCCGACTTCACCTTCCCGCCGGAACTCACGCAACTTCTTCAGCAGCAGAATGCACTGATGCAGCTATTGATCCAGAATCAGACCAACAACCAGAACAACAACCACCACCATCCACCCCAGGCTGACAATCTCACCTGTTTTCTGAGGTTGAACCCTCCAACTTTCTCCAGCAACACTGAGCCCATTGTGGCAGATGACTGGCTCTGTAAGATGGAGAGAGAACTCGTCACCGCTAGATGTACTAACGCTGAGAAGGTGCGCTTTGCCGCACATCAACTGGATGGACCAGCAGCTTCATGGTGGGAGAACTGCACCACCACATATCCTATTGCTGATGTAACTTGGTAGCAGTTCAAGCAAGCTTTTCGCACCGCACATGTTTCAGCTGGAGCTATGAGTCTGAAGAAGTGCGAGTTTCGCAACTTGCGCGAGGGTAGTCGCTCCATGGCCCAATACGTGGACGACTTCAGCATATTGTCACGTTATGCACCAAGAGACGTGGCCGATGATGCGGCCAAGCAAGAGAAGTTTCTGGAAGGACTCAACGATGAGTTGAGCATGCAGCTGGTAGTGGCTACCTTCAACAACTACCAAGAGCCGGTTGACAAGGCCCTCATCTTGGAGGGAAAGTAGCAGCAAATTGAGAACCGGAAGAGGAAATACACTCAGGGGAAGTTTAACTCTGGAGCTCATCATAAGCCCCGCTACTCCCCGTACTCAGGGAATACCGGATCAGGGACCGGTAAGTTTGGAAGGCACACTCATGCCGTGCACAACCATGGAGGCCACAACCATGGAGGAAATGGGAATGCCCGTCCAAACCATCGCAACTTCAAGACTGACAATGGGAATGGGAACAACAACCAGCACCGTCACGCTCCTACTTAGAAGGATCTGAGCCACATCACCTGTTTCAAGTGCCAGAAGACAGGGCACTATGCTACTGAGTGTCCCCAGAGCAAGTAGGGAAATGGAAATGGCAACAACAATGGCAACTCCGCAGCCAAGAAGCCAAATCCGTTTCCTCGTGCCCAGGTGAACCACCTCGACGTGGAAGAAGTCTATGATCAACCCAAGACTATGGTTGGTAAGTTTTTATTGCATTCACGTCCAGTTATAGTACTTTGTGATTCCGGTGCAACTCATTCATTCATATCAAGGGTAGTTGTGGATAAGTATGGTTTGCCCACCAAAACCCTTAGTCACCCCATTAAGGTCAGTTCCCCAGGAGGTATGATGATGGCAGGGATAGGATGCCATGCCTTGAAACTCAATATAGGAAACCATGTTTTTCCCACAGACCTCATCGTCTTAGAATCCCAGGGATTGGATGTAATCCTAGGCATGGATTGGATGACCAAGTATGAAGGAAATCTTGATTGTCCCAGCAAGTCTGTTTCACTCACCACCCCGGTGAACAAGAGGATTAAGTATGTATCCCGACGCACACGTATGAGTGCTCGGTTAAATTCCCTCACAGGAGTTGTTCAGGAGGAAGTACCTGTGGTAAAAGACTTTCCGGATGTATTTCCGGAAGAATTATCAGGCATGCCACCAGATAAGGAGATTGAGTTCCTAATAGAGCTACAACCAGGGACAGCCCCAATTTCCAAGAGACCCTATCGGATGCCCACAAATGATCTGTTGGAAATCAAGAAGCAAATTAAGGAGTTATTGGACAAAGGGTATGTTCACCCAAGTTCTTCACCTTGGGGAGCCCCAGTTCTTTCGGTGGAGAAGAAGGATAAAACCTTGAGAATGGTAGTCGATTATTGTGCCTTGAACGAGGTGACTATCAAGAACAAGTACCCTCGCTGATGATTAATGACTTGTTTGATCAGCTAGTAGGCGCCAAAGTATTCTCCAAGATCGATCTTCGATCAGGGTATCACCAACTGAATATTCGTGAATAGGATATACCCAAAACAGCTTTCACCACAAGGTATGGCTTGTATGAGTATACTGTCATGTCCTTTGGTTTGACTAATGCTCCTGCCTACTTCATGAATTTGATGAACAAAGTGTTTATGGAATATTTGGACAAATTTGTCGTGGTGTTCATCGATGACATTTTGATATTCTCCAAGAACGAGGAAGAACACAAGGAACATTTGCGTTTAGTTCTGGAGAGGCTTAGAGAACATCAGTTATATGCCAAGTTCAGCAAATGCGAATTTTGGCTGACGGAAGTCGGATTCCTTGGACATGTTATTTCGGAGAAGGAATAGCCGTAGACCCCACTAAGGTTGAAGCCGTCACCGAGTGGAAGTCACCCACCTCAGTTAAGGAGATCCGCAGTTTTCTCGGACTAGCTGGATATTACCGGAGATTCATTGAGAATTTCTCAAAGATTGCCAAGCCCATGATAGAGTTGTTGAAGAAAGAGTCTAAGTATATTTGGACTGAGGAATGTGAAGCCAGTTTCCAGGAGTTGAAGAAACGTTTGGTCACAGCCCCAGTGTTGATTTTGCCCAATATTCGGAAGGACTTCCAGGTTTATTGTGATGCTTCACGTCAAGGACTTGGAGGAGTACTCATGCAAGATGGAAAGGTTGTAGCTTATGCATCCAGACAACTACGACCTCATGAGTTGAATTATGCCACCCATGATTTGGAACTAGCAGCCGTAGTGCACGCACTCAAGACATGGAGACATTTCCTTATCGGAAATAGTTGTGATGTTTACACCGACCATAAGAGCCTCAAATATATCTTCACGCAGAAAGAGTTGAACCTCAGACAGAGGAGATGGTTAGAGTTAATCAAGGACTATGACATGAGATTACACTACCATCTAGGTAAGGCTAATGTTGTAGCCGATGCCTTGAGTCGGAAAATTTATGTAAACACACTCACAGCGGGAGGATTACCCCAAGAGTTAGCCGATGATCTCAGAGAGCTCAAGCTAGATATAGTTCCAAGCGGATATGTTGCCACACTGGAGATCCAGTCCACCTTGACCGAAAGAATTCGAGAAGCCCAGAAATCGGACAAGGAGATAGCTGAGATAATGCAGAGAATGGAAGATGGTAAAGCTAAAGGTTTTCGTGAGGATGAACACGGAACTTTGTGGTTTCAGAACCGCATCTATGTGCCCAATGACCCAGAGCTCAGGAAGTTGATACTTCTGGAAGCCCACGATTCACCTTACTCGATACACCCAGGCAACACCAAGATGTACCTGGATTTGAAGGAAAGTTATTGGTGGACAGGTATGAAGAAAGATATTGCGGAACACATTGCAATATGTGATGTTTGTCAGCTAGTAAAGGCGGAACATCAGAAGCCAGCAGGGTTACTCCCACCTTTGCCGATACCCGAGTGGAAATGGGAAAAGCTTGGTATGGACTTCATCACAGGATTACCCAGGACCCGTTCAGGTTATGATTCCATCTGGGTAGTGGTTGATCGCTTGACCAAGGTGGCTCATTTCATTCCAGTGAAAACCACCTATACCAGTGCTAAGCTAGCCAAGATATACATAACTAGGATCGTGTGTCTGCATGGAGTTCCGAGGAGTATCGTGTCAGATAGAGGAACACAATTTACCTCAAAGTTTTGGCATCAGTTACATGAAACTTTGGGTACGAGGCTGGAGTTCGGTACAGCTTTTCATCCGTAGACTGATGGACAGACTGAGAGAGTCAACCAGATTCTGGAAGACATGTTGAGAGCTTGTGCGCTAGATTATGGATCCAGTTGGGATGACAACTTACCTTACGCAGAATTCTCGTACAACAACAGTTATCAGACCAGTCTGAAGATGGCCCCTTTCGAAGCATTATACGGAAGGAGGTGCAGAACACCATTGACGTGGGATGGTGTTGGAGACCGACAACTTTTTGGTCCCGACCTTATCCGAGATTCTGAAGAGAAAGTCAAGCTGATTTGCGACAGACTCAAGATAGCTCAATCTCGACAGAAGAGTTATGCTGATAGCAAACGTAAAGAAGTGACGTATGAAGTGGGAGACCGAGCATATCTTCGTGTGTCCAAGCTTCGAGGAATCAAGAGGTTTGGTGTTAAGGGAAAATTAGCACCCAGATTAATAGGCCCCTACAAAATTCTTGAACGTAGAGGCGAAGTTGCATACAAGTTGGAATTGCCGGAAGGATTATCCGGAGTTCATGATGTGTTCCATGTGTCCCAGCTGAAGAAATGTCATGCTGAGATGACTGATATTCCCTTGAGAGACACAGTGCCCCTAGAGGCCATACAACTTGACAATGATCTGACCTACGAGGAGAAGCCTTTCAGAATCCTCGAGACTGCCAACAGAGTTACCTGTAGCAAGATCATCAAGTTCTGTAAGGTTTTGTGGAGTCACCACACCGAGGAAGAAGCCACTTTGGAACGCGAAGAAGATCTTCGTAGAGACCACCCGCACCTATTTTCTAGCCAACCCGAATCTCGAGGGCGAGATTCATCTTAAGGTGGGTAGGTTTGTAACATCCCAAAATTCCATTTTGGAATGTTATGAAATATAGCTATGCATCTATCATCATCATTGCTTGAATACATGAAATAGTTGAAATGCCTTTTCTGAAATTCTGAAAGCCCTTTCTACTTTAATGTGTTGCTTTCACCTATTTGAAAATCTTGGTAAAATGTTCAAATATGATGGGAGGAACATGACACTCCACACCAGGGACTATTTGGTGATTAATTTGAACAAAAACAACCAGGAGTTGTTCTGAAAATATTTGCAAAAAGGATTTAAAAACAATTAGGCAATTTCTGAAAAATTTATTTTTTCAAAGTGTTCAAATGACAGAATAAAAATGTTCAATAAATGGCATTTATTATTCTGTTAGTTTTGATATATAATACTCCTATATTTAGAAATGTTTTGAATGCTTTTAAAGAGGTTTTACTGCTCTGACTATTAAAAACAATAACGGTTTTGTATTTAAATGGGCCGGCCCACGGGCAGTTACTCGCGAATTGATTACAAGCCGGTCGACCGACGCGCATTCGCCGCTTCTTCTCTCTCTGACACCGGGTCCCACCCCGACCGCCTGTAACGCCCGCGCGGTCATCTCTCTTCTCGCGCGCGCGCAGCCGTCGTCGAGATTCCATCGCCCCGGATCTCCCTCCTCTCTCCTCCCCGCACCCCCCGAGCACCCTATAAGTAGCGCCTCTCCCCCCTGCTCCATTCCCCCCCCCCCGAGCCCCCTCTCTCCTCGCCAAAACAACGCGCTCGAGCCTTGCCGGAGTTGCTCCGACCACCGAAGCTCTCCACTGCTCCTGCCCGTCGCCTCGGTCGTCCTCGCACCTCTCCGACACCACCAATAGGTGCCGGAGGACCTCCGCCATCGTCTGGACTTTTCCACTACCTCCCTCGACCACCGAAGATGCTTCCCCAACCTCCGCCGACCACCGGCCGCTGCCACCCTCGCCAGAAAATCTTCCTCCCTCTCCGGTAAGTCGTCGAGCCCCACCCCTCCCTCCGATCTAAATCCAACGGCCCCGATTAGAACCACTTAATTCCCCGAACCGTTTTCTTTACCGTTCGGTTGACCTCCCGTAGCGCCGTTCGCACACCCCCCTTAGCCAATAGGATTGTGCCGCGTCACCCCTGGCCGTCCGGTAGTTAGTTTTCCTTTTTTTTAGTTTTAGTTAACAGAGTGTTTTAGTAATTTGTTTTGTTTATAACTTTTTATCTGTTTAGTGTTTTGAGCTAATTCTTTTTGCAATATCTCACATTTTTCATGTAGTTTCACCCTGTACTTTTAAATTTTAAATTTGAACTACAATATTTGAATTTAATCAAATTTTCTCAAATCACTCAAATCTGAATAACTACAGTTTAAAATTAGATTTTGATATGAATCTTTTTGCTACTGCTTGATATTAGTTAGGACTATCACCATGTTTAGTTTGAGTATTTTTAGGATGATTTTGATTAGTTTTCTAGCTATAAACAGAATCTGCCTAGTATTATAGTATAGTTTTATTTACTTAGTTTTAGTTAGTTTCAATTAGATTTAGTTACAATTTGATTTAGTAGGTTCTGTTGCTTGAAAATTTAGTGTTTTACTAGCTATTAATAAAAATATAAAATTGCTTAGTTTATTTCTTTATGGTTATAGGAATCTCAACTCCTTTTCAAATAGGTTTAATTTGATTAAAACAACTAGTTTAGTAATAGATTTCTTTTAACAGAGTTTTATATAATTTAATTTTGTTTTCTAAGACAAGTTTATTTGTAAATTCTTTCTTGTTAAGAACATGTTTTGTTCATAAGTAATAAGTTTTGTTTTTCTCTTTTGTTAGTAAAACTATAGTTGTTTCATATAGTGTTTATCAAAACTTTTAAAAACTTTACTAAAGTTTTTCCCAACAAACTTTAATGAATTCAATTCTGTTATTAATAAATTATTTTATTGTTATCTTGCTGTCAACTATTGTTTTGGTTAATACAAATGGTTTCATTATGTTAGTAGTGTTTTATCAATCATCTCCCAGAAAACAAAACTTTGTGTGTTTTCTTGCTTGTGATTATGCATTGTTTGTCTTGATTGTTTACTATTTCCTTGCTGATTTTGTGAGTTACATTATTTTGTTGTATGCTTATTGAGTGCTCTTGTTTGCTTCGTTAGATTATCCGGAGTGCGAGGCTTGTTACTTAGAGTCACTCACGTACGAAGATCATCAATCAGGCAAGTCACTTTGATCATCTTTACCCATGTTTTTATTGCATTAGTTCTTCCATCACCCCAATTGCATGCAAAGTAGGTTAATTGGAAACTTGGTTACTGTTGTAGTATCATGTGGTAGGTACCCCTTCTCAACTCTTGACACATTGGCCCCGGGAAACGTTGTTTTACTTTTTGCTATGCTATTAGTAGACGGGGTTGGTTGTGTGATTCATGAGAGTTGAGAGAGTTAATTACAAGACCTACATAATGATCAAGACTTCAAGATTTCGAGTTTTCAACTTACCTCTGGGTGGATGATGGTTGAACGGCACCCTAGAGAAACCAGTGGATTTGCCTAGGTGTTGCTGGAGATGGCCAGTATTCACGCGGAAAGGTCCACCCAGGCACAAAGAGATGGATGGATGCTTCAAGACCCAAGGCTTACCTGCACAGCCACAAGTCATTATGGGCTCTGGCTTGGTTGGATATCATGGTGACCTGGGACAGGCGGTGCTATGAGATGTAGAAGAACGGTAGGAAAGGATGGGCACCGATAGAGTCGCAGGGAAACCCTTTGGAAGACCATGTTTTGGTCATCCATTTCTCAAACACCTTGAAGTGCGAGAAATCAAACGGAAGTGACCAAATCTTGTGGGGAACGTGTGCGAAACTCTGTAGAGTACTCAAACCTAATTGATTAGCCGTGTCAACGGTCATGGACGACTTGAGCCAAAGGAACTGAAACATTCGGAACCCTCAACACAATTAATATGATGATGTGGGTATTAATAACTTGGGTATGAGAATTGGTTGGTGGAACCATCTCATTAATCAACCAACTTAGTAATAATTTTTGCTTACCCCTTCTCTTGATGTAGGAAAAACTTGGCTTTACGCAAAAACTTACCACCCCACCTGCCATATATGCATATAGATTAGATGATTATCTTTTCACCCCCTCTTGTGACTTTGCCGGCATATTCCATATGCTGACCTACATGGCTGCAACGTATCATGTTGCAGAGTACTTTTCCGGCCAGGAGTGAGGATACGCTCTACGCTCGGTGAGATGCCCTTGGAGTCAGATGAACTCATCTACCTTCGACGCTTCCGGAAGACTTAGTTATTCTCATGAGTTGGCCTTCGGCCACTTTATTGTAATGATTATTGTAATAAGGACTCGATATGAGATTTCGTTAATATAATGCTGTGTGATTTCCCTTTGATATATACATTGATGTACCGTGTGTGTACCAGCATGATCTTGGGATGGTACGGAAACACCGGAGATTCGACCTTTCAGGTCGGGTCGCTACAGAGACGTATCAGTTCCCCTTTGACAGGTTCATGGGAGTCTTGAAGAAGTATATTTGTAATCGTGCTAGGCAAGAAGGAAGCATCTCCATGGGCCATCAAACAGAGGAGGTCACTGGGTTTTATGTTGAATTTTTTTCCTGACCTTCAGCTGATTGGTGTTCCTAAATCGCGGTATGAGGGGAGACTAAGTGGAAAAGGAACGTTAGGAGAAAAATCAATAATATGTAGGGATGGGCATTCTTGGGCACAAGAACACTACACAGTTCTACAGAATTCTACCTTGGTGGCCCCGTATATGAATGAACACAAGAATATTCTATGTTGCACACACCCGGAGCAGTCTCACAGCTGGATTACACGTGAACACATCGATACTTTCGACAGTTGGTTACAAATGCATCTCATGCGTAACAACACTATTGCAGATGACTTGTACATGTTCGCCATGACACCATCTTTGGCTGTATTGACTTACCAAGGGTACGAGATAAATGGTAATACATTTTACATGATCGCCTAGGATAAAAGGAGCACCAACCAAAACAGTGGTGTCCGCTTTGATCAAGCAATCACTAACGAACCATTATGACAACAGTGGATCTCAACAATCTTGGATACACGGACGAACCATTCGTCCTAGCCAATGATGTGTCGTAGGTTTTCAATGTGAAGGACATGTTTACCAAACCGAGAAAAAAAGATAAGGAAGCGGATACATCAAACAATGAGCCAAAGCGAAACATAGTTCTTTCAGGGAAAAGAAACATTGTGGGAGTGGAGGGCATGATAGACAAGTTTGAAGATTATGAAAAGTTTCATGAAATTCCTCCCTTCAAAGTGAAGGCTGACCCAAGCATCTTGTTAAACGATGAAGATTATCCATGGTTAAGGCGCAATAAGCAAGGGACACACGTGAATAAAATGTGAAGACTTTCTGTCCACTACTATTCTGACTATGGCTTTCATCTAGAATATCACTGCAGTTACATGTGAAGAATTGAAATCCTTTTGTTATAGACGTGTTTTCGTCCGAAACCCTGATACTTCGAAAGTGATTGTCCATTTTGTACATGAAGTGCATCCAGTTTTCCTTGTAACCATCTCAACTTTAAAGCACATGCTATGTGGGTGAAATTATGCTACCATGCAAACTTTCAACCATTTCAGAGTTCATTTGTAGTGCTTTTCTATTCAGGGACATTTTAGCTCAAAATAAATCATTAAATGCATGAAAAATAGCAAATGAAGTCAGAAAAGGGTTGAAAAGTAATGATGTGGCTTTGAAAGGTGCATATTGAATGTAGAAAAAGTCTTGAGTACAAATATGTTTTAAACATTGAAATCCTTTTGTAATAGCCGAGTTTTCGAGCGAAATCGTGATACTTCGAAAGACATTGTCCAGTTTGTACACGAAGTGCATACAGTTTTTCCTGCAACCCTCTTAACTTTTTAGCACATGCTATGTGAGTGAAATTATGATACAATGCCAACTTTCAACCATTTCAGAGTTCATTTCAGTGCTTTTCAGTTCAGGGTCATTTTAGCTCAAAATAAATGATGAAATGCATGAAAATAGCAAATGAAGTCAGAAAAGGGTTGAGAAGTGATGATGTGGCTTTGAACAGTGCATATTGAATGCAGAAAAAGACTTGAGTACAAATATGTTTTCAAAATTGAAATCCTTTTGTAATAGATGAGTTTTCGTGCGAAACCCTAATACTTCGAAAGAGATTGTCCAGTTTGTAAATGAAGTGCATCCAGTTTTTCCAGTAACACTCTTAACTTTTTAGCACATGCTATGTGGACGAAAATATGATATAATGTAAAATCTCAACCATTTCAGAGTTCATTTACAGTTCCTTTCCATTTAGGGTCATTTTAGCTCAAAATAAATCATGAAATGCATGAAAAATAACAGATGAAGTCATAAAAGGGTTGGAAAGTGATGATGTGGCTTTGAATGGTGCATATTGAATTCAGAAAATGTCTTGAGTACAAATATGTTTCAAAAATTGAAATCGTTTTATAATGGACGAGTTTGCGTTTGAAACCCTGATACTTCGAAACCCTGATCCAGTTTTTCTTCTAACCGTCTTAACTTTTTATTACATTCTATGTGGGTGAAATTATGATACAATGCCAACTTTCAACCATTTCAGAGTTCATTTACAATGTTTTCAATTTAGGGTCATTTTAGCTCAAAATAAATCATGAAATGCATTAAAAATAGAAAATGAAGTCACAAAAGGGTTGAAAAGTGACGATGTGGCTTTGAATGGTGCATATGGAATGCAGAAAAGGTCTTGAGTTCAAATATGTTTTTAAAATTGAAATCCCTTCGTAATAGACGTGTTTTCGTCCAATCAAAGTTATTTAACTTATTATTATATAAAATTTATGCAACTAAAATTATCATTGTTATTTTTGTTAAAAACTTTAATAGCAAAAAGAATATTCATAAAGTATTTTTTATTAAGAAATTTTAATATGCAAAAAAATAATAGAAAAAATAGAAAAGGTGAAAATTGATGCGCTTATAGGGAAAATTCGACCTAAATTCAAAGTGCTAGTAAGTGCAGACTAGCACATGCTAGAATTTTGAATTTGGGTCAAATTTCCCGTATAAGGGCATCTATTTTCACTATGAGAGGAACTTAACAAGGCAGAGAGGGATGGGCTTACAAACCGGTGCTGGCGCCTCTCGTTCTGTGAGGTGGGACTAAACTCCCACCATAGCAAGGACCAACCCTTTAGTCCCAGTTGATGGCTCGAACCCGGACAATAGGTACACCTTTAGTCCCGGTTGGAGCCACCAACCGGCACTAAAGGTATTGGGGTATGACACCTATGGGATCGCGTGGATCCCTTTGTGGTTCGACACGGAGATGGTATGCCCAAAGAGCAGATCTGACAAGCATCGCGGGGGGATTCTTAACCAGGTTCGGGCCGCTGAGAAGCGTAAAACCCTACTCCTGCTTCAGTGTATTATGGGTGTTTTGGGTTCTGGCTATAGGAGCACTATTAACATTACACAGCTACTACGCGCATGAGACAGAACATCGAAGAAGATCCCTCTCTCATAATGCCTTGGGCTTCCTTTTATATGACTAACAGGATCCCAACAGTGGTGTACAGTACGTACACGAGGTGTACATTGCTACAATGTTATCATACCTAACACTGTCAGTGTAGGACATATGCATTTAATGCTCCGTCAGGCATCCCTGACCTTCTATGGGACAGAACAGGAGCCCGCCCATCGGCACCGCTTAGCCTCCTCCATCGCCAGTGCCTTGACACGTATCCAGGTTGGATGACACCTGACCTCTGCGCTGGCAGGGTGGCGAGGTCTTGATGGGTGCACTTCTTGCTGGGGCTCTGCAAGCCACCCCGTCAAGATCTTGCCGGGGTTCTAGCCTTTGGCCTTCGATCTTGTGATTATTGACTTGGACGTCTTCTTGATGTCTTCGTACTTACTTCCAGCAGTCCTGTGGTAGGCCTTTCCGTTGGTATGGCTACAACTGCCTGTGCACAAGTATGGGGTACTAAAAAGCCCAAACTTTAGTACACCGACAGGACCTCCCAGGCCTAGGCCACACACGGGTGCAAGGCGTTGTTGGGCTAGTCCCAAATAGTGCATGGTCACGCATGGCGGGAGCCTGTAGTTGTAGTCATTCCGCTTACTGTGCCTCCCCACGACACACGTTAAGTGCGTGACATGGGATATGTGCGTGGGAAGGCTATTTCCGCCACGTGCACCGCATGCATAGTAGGGAGGTGGCAATGGGCGTCTGTGACTTAAGGTCCTTATCATGGCAGAAACCCAGATCCATGGATTGGAGCAATGGGGTGGTTACTTGTTCGGTCGTGGTTGTGGGCGACGGGATTAGTGGAGATGGGCGGCGACTCTTGGGGCGGAGGCGAGCGAGCCCCCACGCCTCTCCCTATAAATTGGGGGGCAGCGAGGGGCGAGGATCATCCATCCTTACTTCCCCCTTGAGTGTGAACCTCCAAATCCTGCTCTTCTATACCTTCCCGATGTTGAGTTGTACTCGCCCTCAGCTATGGGTGGGGGGCAAGGGCGGACACCGTCCTCCGCCCGAGTGACGACGAGTTCCTATCGGGATCATGCCATTACTTTAGCCACGGTGGCCGAGGGTGGCCCAAGCATGCATGTTGGAAGAGGTACGAGGGGTCATGGCCGTCGTGGAGGTCGTGGCCGAGGGAGGTGGAGCACCGCTCCACCCCTTCCTCGGACACCGAACCCCCTCCTTGAAGAGACCCATGCTAAGGGGACGGTGCTAGAGTTCGTCATCAGGCTGCGCGGTCCCCTCTAGAGCCATCTGCGCCTCCCTCACCCTTTCGCCAGGGTGATGGAGGTTGACAAGCCACGTGCCATGTGGATGCGGGCACATGGCTATTGCAATGGTGCCGCATGGGTGGATGTTGAGTACCCAGAGAGTCGCATCATGTTCCTCGGGCATGGTTGGAAACCTTCGCCCGTGCCCATAACCTCCTGGATGGGCATGTTCTCTACTTCAAGATGGTGGAGGTCGGCATGCTCTTCATCAAGATTTACGGGCGCTCAGGCGCCCGCCTTAGCTTCTGCGAGGAAAGCTTGAGCGGGGCCAAAAGTTCCTCCTCGAGCGACAGTGACGAGGAGGACGGTGTCGGTGAAGACGACAACGATGGGTCCAAGCTCCAGGCTGTCAAGTCGGAATACGACGACCTAAGCTCTGACTGACCGACAGCCGCACCATCACCGTCAGCTCACACCTCTCCCCTCCTGACGGAGTGACCATGCCGGGGTCCTTGTCCCGGGTGCTGCCTCATCTTCTAGCTGGATCTCCTAGCAGCCTCATGGACTTGGGCTTCACCTTCCCTTCTGGAAGCTCTACCCTCCACGCAGTGCTGGTCCAGGAGGGGTCAGGCTAGGCTTCTGTCGGGGGCCTCTTCCTATCTTTTTCTTCTTGTAATCTACCCCTAGGGGAGAAAGTCAAATAAAGATGTACTTAGGAAGAGATGCCAGCTCGTGTAAATTTCATTCCCTTTAAATTAATGTATGTTATTCTTCTTGTTCGATTCCTCTCTGTATAGTATACTCCCTACGCTTTATTGGAAACTTGCTGCTGCATGCAGCCCCGCCGCGATTGCTTTGAGGAGTTGGTCCTTAGCAGCCTGCTAGCAGTGTTATTGTCGGAAAGATACCTTGATATTTTCAGTGCATCCACTTAAGCTGTTGAGTGGGCTCGAAACAGAGTAAGGGCGCAACCAATCATGAAAGTTACCTCGACGTTTTTAGTGCAGCCAGTTAAGTTATTGTGCGGACTTGAAAGAGAATAAGGGCGTAACCGATAACGACAAGGTTCCTTCGCGTGCAGGTTTCCCATGTAAAAAGTCAGAATCGTTCAAGGAAAATAACCCCATAAAAAGTATACTTAGAGTTTTTGCAACTTATCTTTCGTTGTTGTACTCCTTTCTACAAGATGTTGGCTTCGAATGTTGCCTGTCTAGTATCCATACCATCTCATCCCACCGGCAAACTTGTACGCGAGGGAACCTTCTATCCTTTCAAAAAAACAAAGAACAGAAAATAGAGATATGGAACCTTGGCCGTTCGTTAGTACTTGCTAGAAATAAGCATAATGCAACATCTAAGATAAACATGCACATAGGTAAACATGTAAATTGACAAGAGTTGTAGGATGCTTGATCTTATCCAACTATGCACAGGGTCTGCGCCTGGCTTTGTACAAAGGATTACATGCCTCGCCGGCAAGACTTGTACGAAAGGTGGTTGCCGAGGGGGCGGCAACCACGCCTTATGGATAGAACTTACGAAGGTGTTTGATATTCCAGGAGTTGTTCACTAGAAGGCCATCTTCGGTCTCTACGCAGACTACGCCAGTCCTGGTGACTCGTACTACCTGATAAGGGCCTTCCACTTTGGCATCAACTTGTTTGAATTCTTGGCCGAATGAACGCACTGATGAACAAGGTCGCCTTACTCAAGACTCCGGGCATGAACTTTGCGGCTATGGTAGCGGCACAAAGCTTGCTGGTAGCGTGCAACTCACACAGTAGCCTGAAGACGATCTTCCTCAACGAGCATCACGTCATCTTGCCGCGACTGCTCTTTCTCAAGCTCATCATAAGCGAGCACTCAAGGTGACCTATATATGAGTTTCATGGGGAGAACTGCTTCCGCCCCATATACCAGCGAGAAGGGTGTCTGGCTGGTGGCTCGATTTGGTGTCGTTCTGATTGACCAAAGAAACGCCGGCAGCTTATCAATCTAGCGTCTTCCGCACTTGCGCAGCCTGTCGAAAGTTCTTGTCTTAAACCCTCGTAGAACTTTAGCATTTCCCATTTCTGCTTGGCTGTTGCTCCTCGGATAAGCAACAAAAGCAAAACAGATCTTGCCACCAAGGTCTTGAGCATATTGCATGAAGGTGTGGCTTGTGAACTGTGTTCTGTTGTCAGTGATGACCCTGTTTGGTACACCAAAACGGCAAACTAGTCCTTTGAAGAACTTGACGGTTGATTGCACTATCACCTTTCTCACTGCTTCCACTTCAGGCCACTTCGTGAACTTGTCGATTGTGATGTACAAGTACTCAAAGTAGCACGGGGAAAGGGGCCCAAGATATCGAGCCCCCTGACCAAAAATGGCCAGGAAAGAAGGATTGTCTAAGGAGCTTGAGCTGGTTAATGTAGTTTCTTTGAATGGAACTAGCACGCTTCACACTTGGTTACTAGTGCAGTTGCGTCCTGGAGAGTGGTGGGCCAAAAGAAACCTTGTCGGAATGCCTACCCGGCAAGAGGTCTTGATCCTGTGTGGGAGCCACATATGCCTCCATGTATTTCTGCAAACAGCTCTAGTCCATCGTCCCAAGGAATGCATTTCAATTTCACACCGTTCGATCTCTTTCTGTATAGGACATCGTCCACGAATTAGTACATATTGGACTGACGGGCTACTTTCTCTACTTCTTCTTGTTCCTCAAGGAGTTCTCCTGTTTGAAGGAACTGAACAATGTGTTGCGCCCATGCTGGAGCCTGGGGCTCGACGGCAAGGACCAAAGGCATGTCTTCTTCTCGGGGAGCGTTTGTCTCTACGGCAAGGGCTTGAGGCCCTGCCGGAGCCTGTTGCCCCCGGGCAAGCTTGGTGTTGATCCTGGCAACTTCCTTGTCGACAGCTTCTGAGAGCTCTGCGGGAAAGTACCGGCCGGAATTCAGCTTCCTTCTCTTGTTTTTCCTTGCTAACAGTGCTACCGATGGCTGAGAGAATGGAGCACAAAAGTACCTGGTTCCACAGGTAACTTGAGGGCAGCACGCTTCGATAGCTCGTCGGCAACACTGTTCTCTGCATGAGGGACATGCTCTATTTGCAGACTGTCAAAGCACTCGTCCAGCTTCCTCACTTCATCTACATAGGCTTCCATCAACGGGCTATGATAATCTTTGTTGACTTGTTTGACGACAAGCTGTGAATCACCTCTGACAATGAGCTTCTTGATCCCAAGGTCTGTCATGATCCTGAGACCAACAAGTAGCCCTTCATATTCTACGGTGTTTTTTGCCGACCTCTCCTGGTGAAAGTGCATCTGAATCACATATTTGAGGTGCTCTCCGGTGGGTGCAACAAGAACCACGCCAATACCGGCTCCCTGCAGGGAGAAAGCCCCATCAAAATACATAACCCATTCTTGGCTTGTTTCCTTGCTGGGGAGGGTCGTTTCTTGGATCTCTTCCTCTGGCATTGGAGTCCATTCTGCAATGAATTTTGCCAAGGCTCTGCTCTGGATAGTTGAAGTACTTTCAAATCTGAGACTAAAGCTCAACAATTACAAAGCCCACTCCACAATCCTGCCAGTCGCATCTGGATTTCGTAAAATCCGTTGCAGCGGAAAGCGAGTGACGACGGTGATCTCATGTGCTTGGAAATAATGGCATACCTTCCTCGAGTCCATGAGGAGGCCAAAGAGCAACTTTTGCATGCTAGAATATCTCTACCTAGCCCCCTGCAAAAGGGAGCTGACAAAATACACTAGGCGCTGCACCATCTTCTTCTTCGTTTGTGTTTCTCATTCATCTACACAGATCCTGACTTGTTGGCACCAGACTCTACTGTGGAAGATCCTGGCTTGTTGTTTGGCGGTCCTGCCTCTGTCGTTGCTTCGTCATTGACTTCTCTGTGCACCACAAATGCAACACTAGCCAGTTGATTCATTGTCGTCAAGTATAGCAACAACGACTCTCATGGTTTAGGTGCGACTAGTATTGGTAGAGAGGAGGGGTACTTCTTCAAATCCTGCAGCGCTGCCTTCGCTTCTGGAGTCCACTTCATTGGACCAGCCTTCTTCAAGATTTTGAAAAGGCACAGGGCGCGCTCAGCAAACTTTGAGATGAACCTACTAAGAGCCGCAACGCTGCCGGCAAGACGATGCACATCTTTGACGCGTCTTGGTGCTTCAATCTGCTCAATTGCCTTGATCTTGTCAGGGTTCGCTTCAATCCCACGCTGATACACAAAGAACCCGAGGAGCTTGCCGGACGGAACACCAAACACACGCTTCTTAGGATTGAGCTTCATGTTGATCTTGTGGAGATTTGCAAACGCCTCTTCTAGATCTTGTATGAGTGTTGCATTGTCCTTGGTTTTAACCATTGTGTCATCCATATAAACTTCCATACTTCTATGCAGCTGAGGCTCAAAATCAATCTGGACTGCTCTTGCAAATGTTGAAGCAACACTTTTCAACCCGAAAGGCATATGCACAAAGCAATATGTACCACATCGGGTGATGAATGCGGTCTTCTCTTCGTCTTCCTTAGACATGAAGATCTGATGATATCCTGAATAAGCATTAAGAAATGACAGCAGATCACAGCCTGCAGTGGAGTCCACAATTTGTTCGTTGCACGGCAAGGGGAAAGGATCTTTTGGACAGGCTTTATTGAGATCTGTATAGTCAATACACAGCCTCCATTTTCCATTCGCCTAGCGCACTACAACCGGATTGGCCAACCATGTTGGATGGAGCACTCCTCTGACCAAACCTGCCACTTCAACTTCCTGATTTCCTCGGCAATAAATTCTTGCCGCTCCAAGGCTTGCTTCCTAACCTTCTGCTTGATGGGCCGTGCATGAGGACAGATAGCAAGATGGTACTCAATTACCTCCCTGGGAATACCAGGGACATCATATGGTTGCCCTGCAAACACATCGGCATTCGCCCGTAGGAAGGCAATGAGCGTGCTTTCCTATTTGTCATCAAGGGTGGAACTTATGGTGAAAGTTCCTCCCGTACCATCCTCCCTGACGAACACCTTTTTGGTTTCCGGTGGAGCTGCCTTGGATTTCTTGTTCTTGCCGGTGGAGCTCTCTAGCACATCGTCAATAGGAGTGCAGCACTCGGAATAGGTGCGCTTGTCGGACTGTGTACCAGAGGTCTTGCTGGTCTTCTTCCCCTTGGGAGCTTTGGCGGCAGGAGCACATGCCTTGGCGGCAAGTGCTGCAACTGCCTCCCGGTAGAGTTGGTCAACGCAGATAAGTGCATCCTTCTTGTCGGAGTTGGTTGTGATGACGCTAATCGGCCCAGGCATCTTCAACACATTATGAGCATAGTGTGATGCCGCCATGAACTTGTCTAGTGTCGAGCGGCCAAGAATTCCATTGTATGGCAATGGAATCTTGGTGACGTCGAAAACAATCTTCTATGTCCTAAAGTTTAGGTGACTGCCAAATGTTACCGACAGTGTGATCTTGCCCTTCGGCTGACTCCTCCCGGGATTGATCCCCTGAAACGTGCACGTCTCCTCAACATCTTCATCAAGAATTTGCAACCTTTTGATCACGTCGGGCGAGATCGGGTTCAAACCGACCCCACCGTCAACTAACATTTTCATCACCTTGAGGTTGTGAATTGTTGGCGAAACCAACAATGGGAGACACCCGACCGCAGTTGTGCGATCAGGGTGATCCTCTGTGTCAAAAATGATAGGCGTGTGAGACCATCTCAATGGTTCCCGGGCTTTGACAGATGGCTCAGTCGCATTAATCTCGCACGCCCACTGTTCAAGTTGGCGGCGGAAAGAATGCAACGAGGCGCCTCCGTCGACACACATGACGTCTGTAGCCCTTTGAAATTCGTGCTTGCTGGACTCGTCGTCCTCCTTGTTGCCATTGTCATCCCCATCTTCCTTGTCACGGCCCCGAGCGGGCCTCTCCTGTTTCTTGGCCTTGCCACGACGACCTCCTAAGCCACCAAATTTCTTGTCAGACCCCTTTGCACCATCTTGTGCCTTCTCCTTATCTCGCCTCATGTACTCAGCCTTCTTCCTCTTGGCAAGCTGCTCAACCTGCCGGCAGTTTTGGAGATCGTGGCCCCTGGTGCGATGGATCTTGCAGTACTACTTGTTGGAGCCCTCCGGCTTGTCTGCAGCTGCCAAAGCCTGACAAGAGATGCACCTGGCAACCTCCTCGTCAGAGCTGTCAACCTTAGTCTTCTTGGCGGCATTGAGGTTGTCAAATTCCTCGTTGGCAAGCATGGCCCTATCCTTGCGTTTCTTGTTCCGCCCTCGGCCTTTCCTTGCCGGGGTGGTAGTGTCTTCGTTAGAGTCGACTCCAGCGCCAGCATCCTCTTCGGGGAGTCTCCTCCCTTCTTCAGCTCAAGCACATGTATCAGCCAGAGCGTAAAGCTCGGCAACATCCTTAACCTTGTTCATCGCCAGCTCTTCGCGCATCCTGCAGTTGCGCACATTCTGATGAAACACATTGATAACAGCAGCAGGATGAACATCTGAGATGTTGTGATGTATATGGCTGAATCTCTGAATGTACTTGCGCAAGGTTTCTCCCTCCTTTTGAGGGATGAGATGCAAATAAGTTGCTTGACCAGGAGCTTGGTGGCCTCCGGTAAAGGCACCAACAAACTCATGACACAGGTCTGCCCAGGAAGAAATGGAATTCTCTGGCAGATGCATCAACCACGACCTAACGTTGGGCTTCAGTACGAACGGGAAGTAGTTGGCGAGTATCTTGTCGTCGCGAGCCCGGGCAGCCTGCACCGCAATAGTGTAGATGCTCAAGAACTCCGACGGGTGAGTCTTGCCATTGTATTTCTCCGGGACTTTTGGCTTGAATGTTCGGGAATTGGGCCACCGGACTCACCGCAGCTCACGGGTAAACGCAGGACAACCCACCTCATAAGGTAGGTCGACAGGATACCTTGGCGCAGGCTTGTCTACAGGGACCCCCGCGCTTATCAGATATATGGCACATTTCCCGCCACCGCTCGATGGTAGTCCGAGCGTCTTCTTTGCTTTGCTTCCGAAGAACTTGACATTGATTGCGGCAAGTTCGCGGATCACACGACGTCGTTGAATCGTCACCACCGGCGCTGGCCTATCAAGTCGGCGACCGCCATTTTTGCCGCGGACGAGAGTGCACCGTGGTCGTACCACCTCCAGCCTTGTCGCCATTGGCACGCATTGACTCGATGGAGCACTGTTGTGGAGGCTCCGCCCGCTGTTGCCCATCTTTATCAGCGAAGCTCTCCACTCATCAAGCTTCTCTGTCGCAGGAGGAAAATTCAGGAGTAGCTTTGCTCGCGCCAACGCTTCTGCTGATGTAGTCGGCAGCGCAAGGTGCAAAGAACGTGAGGTGCTCTGACTCCTAACGGTGTTAGAAGGAGCTCCATCATGGTCCCGTGACTGCGTACCACTTCCACCAGCATTTTGGCGTGCATGTTGGTCCCGCGCATCCCGGGAGTGATGCGCAGGAGCCATTCCATGAGGGCGCTTAGAACCACCAACGTCACAGTGCTTCTCATCACACGCGACTTGGGAGGGACATGGCGTATGTGCTGGCGTGGGTGTCTTGGAAGGCGCCCTTCCATCCCTGGAGTTCAATGCGCCGCCTGTAGGCAGCATAACTCCATCTTGAGATCCAGCAGCGCATGGGTTGCATCGTTGCTACGAACGGCGCCGTTGCCTTGGCCTTGATCACCAGAACATCGTGAAGGTTCAAGACCTCTGCCTGCATCCACACTGTCGTCTGTACGAGTGGCTATAGGTGCACAGGACATGGATGGATCAACCGCCATGAAACCCTTCTTCTTGGGGGGCATGGCGATGAAGATGATAAAGAAACTGGCGCACTGATCGTTAGATCAGGTTCACACAACCTTCTCCCCTACCTGGTGTGCCAAAGATGTTGGGGTACGACACCTATGGGATCGCCTGGATCCCTTTGTGGTTCGGCAAGGAGATGGTACGAGCAAAGAGCAGATCTGACGAGCAGCGCGGGGGGCTTTTTACCCAGGTCCGGGCTGCTGAGAGGGGTAAAACCCTACTTATGATATAGTGTATTATGGGTGTTTTGGGTTCTGGTTATAGGAGCGCTATGAAGAGTACACAGCTGCTACGTGCATGAGCTAGAAGGTCGAAGAAGATCCCTCTCTCATAACGCCTTGGGCCTCCTTTTTGTCGGGGAACGTTGCATGGGAAACAAAAAATTTCCTATGCACACGCAAGATCTATCTACGGTGATGAGAATCTATGAGAGGGAGAGTGGATATACGTACCCTTTTAGATCGTCAAGTGGGAAGCGTTAAGAAATGTGGTTGGTGTCGTCCAACGTCTTCGCGGTCCAAATCGCCGAGTGTCCCGCGATCTCATCACGATCCGTCCCGCGATCCAATCACGATCCGTCCCGCGAACTCATCACGATCCGTCCCGCGATCTCATCACGATCCGTCCCGCGAACTCATCACGATCCATCCCGCAAACTAATCATGACCCGTCCCGCGAACTCATCACGATCCGTCTCGCAATATAGATCACGGTCCTTCTGATCGGCAGCGTGACGGCGCTCCGGCGATGGTGGTGGAGCAATTTCGGTAGGGCTTCGCCTAAGCACTGCGGAAATCCGATCTAGAGGAGCACCGGTGGAATGGGTAGCACGTGGCCAGAAAATCCTGTGCAAAACATCCAATACCACTAGTATATATAAGAGGGAGGGAGGAGGAGGGATGGAGCACAAGGCTGCCCTTGCGCAAGGAGGAGAGGAGGAATCCTCCTCCAATCCTAGTAGGACTAGGATTCGTCCTTTCCTACTTGGAATCTATTTCCACCTTGCGTTTTTCTTTCTCTTTCAACTCCAGCCGCATGGGCCTCTTAGAGGACTTACACCAGCCCACTAAGGGCTGGTTTCCACCCTCCCGCAGCCCATGTAGCCTCTTGGGTCGAAATACCTCTCCCGATGGTCCCCCGGTACACTACCGGCACTCCCGGTACACTACCGATGAGCCCGAAACTTTTCTGGCGACCAAAATAGGACTTCCTATGTATGAATCTTTACCTCCGGACCATTCCGGAGCACCTCTTCACGTCCGAGATCTCATCCGGGACTCTGAACAATCTTCAGTTTCCACCATACATAACTCTATACTACCGAAACGTCACCAAACCTTAAGTGTGCAGACCCTGCGGGTTCGAGAACTATGTAGACATGACCGAGACACCTCTACGGTCAATAACCAATAGTGAGACCTGGATGCCCATATTGGTTCCTACATATTCTACGAAGATCTTTATCGATCGAACCTCTATGTCAAGGATTCAGTTAATCCCGTATGATGTTCCCTTTGTTCTTCGGTATGTTACTTGCTAGAGATTCGATCGTCGATATCTGTATACCTAGTTCAACCTCGTTACCAGCAAGTCTCTTTACTCGTTCCATAATACAAGATCCCGTGACCAACACTTAGTCACATTGCTTGCAAGGCTTATTGTGATGTTGTGTTACCGAGTGGGCCCTGAGATACCTCTCCGTCACACGTAGTAACAAATCCCAGTCTTGATCCATGCCAACCCAACAGACACCCTCGGAGATACCTGTAGAGCACCTTTATAGTCACCCAGTTACATTGTGACGTTTGATACACACAAGGCACTCCTCCGGTGTCAGTGAGTTGCATGATCTCATGGTCATAGGAACATATACTTGACATGTAGAAAACAGTAGCAATAAACTGACACGATCATATGCTACGTTTGTAGTTTGGGTCTTGTCCATCACACCATTCTCCTAATGATGTGATCCCGTTATCAAATGGCATCTCATGTCCATGGCTAGGAAACCTTAACCATCTTTGATCAACGAGCTAGTCCATTAGAGGCATACTAGGGACATTGTTTTGTCTATGTATCCACACATGCATCTAAGTCTCCGATCAATACAATTATAGCATGGATAATAAACGATTATCATAAACAAGGAAATATGATAATAACTAATTTATTATTGCCTCTAGGGCATATTTCCAATAGTCTCCCACTTGCACTAGAGTCAATAATCTAGTTCACATCACCATGTGATACGCATTGATATGAATCTAACACCCAATGAGTTCTGGGGCTCGATCATGCTTTGCATGTGAGAGAGGTCTTATAGTCAATGGGTCTGCGACATTCAGATCCGTATGTACTTTGCAAAGCTCTATGTCAAACTGTAAACACTGCTAGCACACTCCACTTGGTACTATTCCAAATGGCTGCTCCACTATATGTATCCAGATTGCTACTATGGGTCATCCGGATTGGTATTAAAGCTTGCATCGACGTAACTCTTTACGAAAAACTCTTCATCACCTCCATAATCGAGAAACATCTCCTTAGTCTTTTAGTTACTAAGGATAATCTTGACCGCTGTCCAGTGATCCACTCCTGGATCACTCTTGTACCCCTTGACGGACTCATGGCAAGGCACACACAGGTGCGGTACACAGCATGCCATACTATACAGAGCCTATGGCTAAGGCATAGGGGACGACATTCGTCCTTTCTTTTTCTCCTGCCCTTGTCGAGCTTTGAGTCTCACTCAACTTCACACCTTACAAAGCAGGCGAGAACACTTCTCTCTGACTAACCCATTTTGAACTCTTTCAAAATCTTTTCAAGGTATGTACTCATTGAAAGTCTTATCAAACATCTTGATCTATCTTTATAGATCTTGATGCTCAACAATTAGGTAGCTTTATCTAGGTCTTCCTTTGAAAAACTCTTTTCAAACGACCGTTTATGCTCTCCAAAAATTCTACATCATTCCTGAATAGCAATATGTCATCCACATATACTTATCAGAAACTCTATAGTGCTCCCACTCACTTTATTGCAAATACAAGTTTCTCGTAAACTTTGTATAGACTTAAAAACTTTGATCACCTCATCAAAGTGTATATTCCAACTCCGAGATGCTTGCTTCAGTTCATAGAAGAATCACTGAAGCTTGCACACCTTTTAGCATCCTTAGGACTGACAAAACCTTCTGGTTGTATCTCATACAACCTTTCCTTAAGGAACAAAACGATGTTTTGGCATCCATCTGCCAGATTTCATAATTGAAAAATGCAGCAACTGCTAACATAATTCCAACGGACTTTAGCATCGTTACGAGTGAGAAAGTCTCATCGTAGTCAACTCCTTGAACTTGTCGTAAACTTCTTTGCAACAAGTCGAGCTTTACAAATGGTGACTTTACCATGAGCGTATGTCTTCATTTTAAACATCCATTTGTACTCAACGACCTGCCATCCAACGACCAAGTCTACCAAAGTCTATACTTGGTTTTCATAGATGGATCCTTTCTCATAGCCATTTGTCGGAATCCGGGCCCATCATCGCTTCTCCATAGCTTGTAGGTTCATCATTGTCCAACAACATGACCTCCAAGACAGGGTTGTCTTACCGCTCAGGAGCAGTACACGTCCTTGTCGACCTACGAGGTTCGATAGTAACTTGATCTGAAGCTTCACGATCATCATCATTAACTTCCTCTTCAACTAACGTAGGCTTCACAAAAACATCTTCCTGCGTTGCGCTACTCTCTGCTTGAACAAAGGTTCAACAACCTCATCAAGTTATATCTTCCTCCCACTCAATTTTTTCGAGAGAAACTCTTTCTCGAGAAAGGACCCAGTTTTAGCAACAAACATTTTATGCTTGGATCTGAGATAGAAGGTTTACCCAACTGTTTTTAGGTTATTCTATGAAGATGCATTTGTCTGCTTTGGGTTCGAGCTCATTAGGTGAAAACCCCTTTTTCACATAAATGTTGCAGCTCCAAACATTAAGAAATGACAGCTTAGGTTTCTATCAAACCATAATTCATACGGTATCATCTCAACGAATTTAGATGGTTCCCTATCTAAAGTGAATGTAGTTGTCTCTAATGCATAGCCCCAAAATGATAGTGTTAAAAGGATAAGAGACATTATAATTCGCACCATATCCAATATAGCACGACAATGACGTTCGGACACACCATCACACTATGGTGTTCCAGGTGGCGTGAGTTGTGAAACAACTTTCACATTCTCTAAAGTTGTATGCCAAACTCGCAACTTAGATATTCATCTTCACAATCATATCGTAGACATTTTTATCTTCTTCTCACAATGATCTTAAACTTCACACTGAATTTTCTTGAACCTTTCAAACGATTCAGACTTGTGTTTCATTAAGCAAATATACACTATATCTACTCAAATCATCAGTGAAGGTAAGAAAATAACAATATCCACCGCACACTATAAGACTCACTGGATTGCATACATCAACATGTATCATTTCCACTAAGTCACTTGCCCGCTCCATCAAACCAGAAAACAGGTCCTTAGTTATCTTGACCAAGAGGCATGGTTCGCATGTCTCAACCGATTCGAAATCGAATGAGTCCAAAGATCCATCAACATGGAGTTTCTTCATGCGTTTTATACCTATATGACATTTAGTGGCAGTGCCACAAGTATGTGGTACTATTATTATTAACTTTGTATCTTTTGGAATCAATGTTAAGAACATGTGTATTACTATGATCAAGATTTAACAAACCATTCTCACTGGGTGCTTGACCATTGAAGGTATTATTCATGTCAACACAATAACCATTATTCTGTAACTTAAATGAATAACCATGTTGCAATAAACACGATCCAATCATGTTCATGCTCAACGCAAAACCCAAATAAAATTTATTTAGGTTTGTCACTAATCCCGAAGGTAGAGAGAGCGTGCGATGTTGATCACATCAACCTTGGAAACATTTCCAACACACATCGTCACCTCACCCTTAGCTAGTTCTCCATTTATTCCGTAGCTTTTATTTCGAGTTAGTAACATTTAGCAACCGAACCGGTATCCAATACCCAGGTGCTACTAGGAGTACTAGCAAGATAAACATCAATAACACGAATATCAAATATACTTCTGTCGTCGTTGCCAGCCTTCTTATCTACCAGGTATCTAGGGTTGTTCCGCTTTAGCGACCGCTCTCCTCATAATCGAAGCACTTAGTCTCGGGTTTGGGTTCAACTTTGGGTTGCTTCACGGAGCAGCAACTGACTTGCTACCCATGAAGTTTCCCTCCTTGCCCTTGCCCTTCTTGAAACTAGTGGTTTTACTAACCATCAACACTTGATGCCCCTTCTTGATTTCTACCTTCGCGGTGTCAAACATCGCGAACAACTCAGGGATCATTATTTCTATCCCTGGCATTTATAGTTCATCACCAAGTTCTAGTAGCTTAGTGACAGTGACTTGGAGAACAATATCAATCACTATCTTATCTGGAAGATCAACTCCCACTCGATTCAAGCGATTGTAGCATCCAGACAATCTGAGCACATGCTCAACAATTGAGCTATTTTCCTTCATCTTACAGGCAAAGAATCTTGTTGGAGATCTCATATCTCGCAACACGGGCACGAGCCTCAGATCCTAATTTCAGCTCTAAGAATATCTCATATGTTCCATGACGTTCAAAACGTTTCGGAGCCTCAATTCTAAGTTGTAATGCATGACACACTAAACTATCAAGTAGTTATCAGACCGTGCCTGTCAGATGTTTACAACATCTACAAACAATGCTAGAGGGGTTGGCGCACCGAGCGGTGCATTAAGGACATAAGCCTTCTATGCAGCAATGAGGACAATCCTTAGATCATGGAGCCAGTCCGCAATATTGCTACCATCAACTTTCAACTCTATTTCTCTAGGAACATATAAAAATTCAAGGGAGCTACAGTGTGAGCTAGTAATCTACAACATAATTTGCAAAGACACTACTAACTATGTTCATGATAATGAGTTCAATTAATCCTATTACTTAAGAACTCCCACTCAAATTGACATCCCTCCGGTCATTCGAGTGATACATGATCCAAATTCACCAACTCAAGTCCGATCATCACGAGAGTTGAGGTGGTTACAATGGTGAACATCATCATGTTGATCATATCTACTATATGACTCATGTTCGACCTTTTGGTCTCTTGTGTTCCAAGGCCATGTCTGTACATGCTAGGCTCGTCAAGTTTAACCCGAGTGTTCTGCATGTGCAACACTGGCTTGCACCCGTTGTATCTGAACGTAGAGTCTATCACACCCGATCATCACGTGGTGTCTCGACACGAAGAACTTTCGCAACGGTGCACACTCGGGGAGAACACAATTTATCTTGAAATTAAGTGAGGGATCACCTTCTAATGCTACCATCGTTCTAAGCAAAACAAGGTGCATAATAGGATTAACATCACATGCAAATCATAAGTGACATGATATGGCCATGAACTTGTGCTTTTGATCTCCATCATGAAAGCACCGGCATGATCTCCATTGTCACCGGCATGACACCATGATCTCCATCAACGTGTCAGCATCGGGGTTGTCACACCCACCATGCTTATAATACTATTGCTACCATTTAGCGATAAAGTAAAGCATTACATAGCGCTTAATGATTGACACGCAGGTCATACAATAATTAAAGACAGCCCTATGGCTCCAGCCGGTTGCCGTACTCATCGACATGCAAGTCATGATAATCTATACATCACATGATCATCTCATACATCACATATATCACATCATGTAATTGGCCATATCACATCACAACATACCCTGCAAAAACCAGTTAGACGTCCTCTAATTGTTGTTGCATGTTTCAGGTGGCTGCTACGGGTATCTAGCAAGAACAATTCTCATCTACGCAAAAACCACAACGCTGATACACTAGTTGCTTATCAACCTTCTCAAGGACCGCCTTTGTCGAATCCGATCCAACTAAAGTGAGAGAAACTGGCACCCGCAAGCCATCTATGCAACAAGTTGCGGTCAAGGGAACCGGTCTCTCGTAAGCGTACGAGTAATGTTGGTCCGGGCCGCTTCATCTCACAATACCGCTGAACCAAAATCCGACGAAGGGAGGAAGCAATCTAAGCATCAACGCCTACAAATCTTTTTTGTTCTACTCAAGATCTCATCTATACATAGACCTAGCTCATGATGCCACTATTGGGGAACGTTGCATGGGAAACAAAAAATTTCCTACGCACACGCAAGATCTATCTATGGCGATGAGCATCTACGAGAGGGAGAGTGGATCTACGTACCCTTGTAGATCCCTAAGCAGGAAGCGCTAAGAAACGCAGTTGGTGTAGTTGAACGTCTTCGCGATCCAAATCGCCGAGTGTCCCGCGATCTCATCACGATCCGTCTCGCGATCAAATCACGATTCGTCCCGCGAACTCATCACGATCCGTCCCGCGATCTCATCACGATCCGTCCCGCGAACTCATCACGATCGGTCCCGCGAACTCATCACGATCTGTCCCGCGAACTCATCACGATCCGCCTCGCGATCTAGATCACGGTCCTTCCGATCGACAGCGTGATGGCTCTCGGGCGATGGTGGTGGAGCAATTCTGGCAGGGCTTCGCCTAAGCACTGCGGAAATCCGATCTAGAGATGCACCGGTGGAACGGGTAGCATGTGGCAGTAAAATCCTGTGCAAAACAACCAATACCACCAGTATATATAAGAGGGAGGGAGGAGGAGGGCTGGCGCACAAGGCTGCCCTTGCGCAAGGAGGAGAGGAGAAATCCTCCTCCAATCCTAGTAGGACTAGGATTCCACCTTTACTACTTGGAATCTACTCCCACCTTGCGTTTTTTTCTTTCTCTTTCAACTCCAGACGCATGGGCCTCTTAGAGGACTTCCACCAGTACACTAAGGGCTGGTTTCCACCCTCCCACAGCCCATGTAGCCTCTTGGGTCGAAACACCTCTCCCGATGGTCCCCCGGTACACTACCGGCACTCCCGGTACACTACCGATGAGCCCGAAACTTTTCCCTCGACCAAAACAGGATATCCTATATATGAATCTTTACCTCCGGACCATTCCGGAGCTCCTCGTGATGTCCGGTATCTCATCCGGGACTACAACCAACCTTCGGTCACCACCATACATAACTCTATATGACCGAAACATCACCAAACCTTAAGTGTGTAGACCCTGCGGGTTCGAGAACTATGTAGACATGACCGAGACACCTCTATGGTCAATAACCAATAGTGGGACCTGGATGCCCATATTGGTTCCTACATATTCTATGAAGATCTTTACCGTCAAACCTCTATGTCAAGGATTCAGTTAATCTCGTATGATGTTCCCTTTGTTCTTCGGTATGTTACTTGCCCGAGATTCGATCGTCGGTATCTGTATACCTAGTTCAACCTCATTACCAGGAAGTCTCTTTACTCGTTCCGTAATACAAGATCCCATGACCAACACTTAGTCACATTGCTTGCAAGGCTTATTGTGATGTTGTATTACCGAGTGGGCCCTGAGACACCTCTCCATCACACGGATTAACAAATCCCAGTCTTGATCCATGCCAACCCAACAGACACTTTCGGAGATACCTATAGAGCACCTTTATAGTCACCCAGTTACGTTGCGACGTTTGATACACACAAGGCACTCCTCCGGTGTCAGTGAGTTGCATGATCTCATGGTCATAGGAACATAAACTTGACATGCAGAAAACAGTAGCAATAAACTGACACGATCATATGCTACGTTTGTAGTTTGGGTCTTGTCCATCACACCATTCTCCTAATGATGTGATACCGTTATCAAATGACATCTCATGTCCATGTCTAGGAAACCTTAACCATCTTTGATCAACGAGCTAGTCCATTAGAGGCATACTAGGGACATGGTTTTGTCTATGTATCCACACATGCATCTAAGTCTCCGATCAATACAATTATAGCATGGATAATAAATGATTATCATGAACAAGGAAATATGATAATAACTAATTTTTTATTGCCTCTAGGGCATATTTCCAACACTTTTATGTGACTAAGGGGATCCCAACAGTGGCGTACAGTGCGTACACGAGGTGTAGATTGCTATAGTGTTATCATATCTAACATTGACGGTGTAGGACACATGCATTTAATGCTCCATGGGGCGTCCCTGACCTTCTATGGGACGGGATAGAAGCCCGTCCCATCGGCACCGCATAACCTCCTCCATCGCAAGCGCCTTGACACATATCTAGGTGGGATGACACCTAGCCTCTGTGCTGGCAGGTTGGCGAGGTCTTGCCGGGTGCACTTGTTGCCAGGGCTCTACAAGCCACCCCGGAAAGATCGTGTCGGGGTGCTAGCCTTTGGCCTTTGGTCTTGTGATTGTTGACTTGGACGTCTTCTTGATGTCTGTGTAGTTGCTTCCAGCAGTCCCCTGGTAGACCTTGCCGCTGGTGTGGCTACAACTGCCCATGCACAAGTATGGGGTACTAAAAAGCCCAAACTTTAGTACACCGACAAAAGGGTTGTGCTTCCCGCCATTTCGCCTGGCAAAAACTACCATTAGTCCTATGTGGTTGGTCCAACCGAGACTACAAGGCGTCCTTTAGTTCCGGTTGGAGCCACCAACTGGGACTAAAGGTTGGACTATATAAGCAGGACTTGGAAATTTTTCCAAATCCATCTGCTTTCCTCTCCCCCGACGGCGTCAAAAACCACCTCGACACCGCCAGGCTGCAGGATCTCGCTGTCGCCTCCCCGAGCCCGCTCGCTCATCATCGCTGCACCCGACATCGTCCCTCGTCACCTCCCCCCGATGTCGTCGCCTCCCCGAAGCTGTCGCGGCCCCCCCGACGCTGTCGCCGTCGCACGATGCCGTTGTTGTCCCCTGTTGCTGCCCCCCAACATCGTCACCGCCCCGATGCCATCGCCTCCCCGACCCCGCTCTGGCCTCCTCCTCCTCCTAGGTGAGCTGCCGGCCACACCACCGCTCACTCCTCATTTTCGTAGAATTTTTGGAAAATATCATTTTATTGTTTATATAAAAAACTAACTCAACTGAAATGATATCTCCATGAAAGTATTATCAACCCATGCACTAGCATTAATCTTACAAGAAGATTCATAAATAGTAAAGGCTTTGCCAAAATTTAGATTTAGATATGCTATTATGATGCTGGTTGTCCCTCTTAGTTGAGTCCAATTGTGATGCATATCTCAGTGGTCATCACAAGTCTTACTTGAGTGATCATCGAACTACACGTATTTTTATTTTCATACTTTTTTTACCAAAATGATAGAAATGCTAAATGATACCCTTTGCATACACAACAACTCTGACCTCTAAATCTCGTCATAATTGTATTATTGTTTTAGTGTTGTTAAATAAAATGATATTTGCTATAGCCATAATTTGTTCTTGTTGACGATGCCAATACCACATCCTCGTCGTCGACTCGACGCCGACAACCAGTTTGAGAGGCACCATGTCCGGGATTGGGCTCTGTCGGGCTGGCATTGGGGGTGCTACCTTTCGGGAGGCATAGTTTGGTGAGGAGTCCGGGTATCATCGTTGACCTGAAGATTCTTTGGTGGAGGACGCATGGGCCACTATCGGTGCGGAGGCAGTCGACAACCTATGAGGTGGTACGTTGCCGTGTCAGGGAGGAGGACGATCACGTCCGTTGCTACATGGTTGTGTTGGATGTGAGGTTCTCCAATACCTGGCAGTTCCTTTAGGGATCTCACCCGAGCTATGATCCTATGATGGTTCCTTCTCTTTGGGTGTCCACCGCCCACGCACAGGGACCGTGAGTGAACTAGATTATTCAATAATATTCAATCTGTATTAGTGATAATATTCGATGCTTCATTAACTAGATTTTTTGAGATGTATTATTGATATTATATGATAATATTAAACGAAGAGTCACCGACGACCGCCGGTGCTATTATATGTGTTAGTGATATTATATGATTGTCGGCAATTTTTAATCATAGAAGCATGAACACAGGAAATGTTGACGTCGTATGACAATGGTAGGATCTCTCAATGCCCTTTGTGTTGGGACGACAAGGGTCTATGCGACATTTATCCTCACCTGGACAACGATAGGTCATTCACTGTCAAGCTACCAGAAGAATTTAGTATTATTACGGTATGTACAGACGACATGTATTTTTTTTTTAATGAAGTCTGGCATGTGCTTTTTTTCCTTAATTAACCTTTAATTTTCTTGTGTAAAATTTTACTAGTGTGTTCCCTATCATGGAAGATCCGTTGTCTTGGACAAGTTCCATTTTCAAAGGAAGGACACTACAGAGCCTATGATAGATCACCTAAGAACGGAGCATTACACTTTTGTTGGTAAGGTGAAAAATAACAAAGATCACACATATTTTGGTTGTTCTAATTGGACAGCATTTTCCCATGCGTGTGGGTTGGATGAGGACATGCACATTACCTTCGATCTTGGTAGTGACGATGTTCGTGATAATAATTTAGATATTTGGGTGAATGCGGATGATGACTTGATTTTGGTGCTACCTCCAGGTGCGTTTGTAAACGGATTTGTTAGGTACTTTATACTGATTATCGAAAAGTATTTGTTACTCATCTCGACTAATTTTCTTTATTTTTAATTATTAGCTTATTTCCATGCTACAAGAACTACCCAACAGATAATAGATCAGACGTACTACAATCCTGACTCCAAACTTACTTGGTTGGAGAAAGATCATCTCATCTAATTTATTCATGTTGTTCAGCATCATAAGAAATAATACATGATTGGTAAAATTATCATGGATCTGTGCCACTAGTGCACAATTTAAACCCTTATAACATCACTAGAGACAACTATGTAAGGATTTTTTACTCTTGTGTCATTAGTCCATCCTTTTCATACATTGTTCTTAAGCAAAACTAGTTTGCTAACTATGTTATTATAATTTATGTTCTTCAATAGGTACTCCCGCCAGAGACCGTTCCTAAGAGGATATTTACCAAAGATGATTTGCATATAGTTAGTTTACGGCCAATGCCGATGATTTACCCCGGTAAATACACAATATCTCAAAATGAAAATACCATCAAAATAAAATGATGGAGCAAGGCAATAACAGCATCCAGCCAAACACTTGGAGACTATAAATTGCACAAGCCAGAAGTTGGAGATAGGTTGATCTATATTCTTGAATGGGGAGATGCCAGAGTTCACCTTTTGTATGCTATTTTACCAAGGAGAGATGATTAGTTAGTGTTTCTAACTTGTGATAACTTGATCATTCGCTAGTATGATAACAACCAGAATGATGAGGAGTTCACCTTTTTATGTTATTTTACCTAGCATGATGAAGAGTTGATTAAGATGATGATGAGTTTTAATATGACATATACCAGCAAAAATTAGATGGATGCAATAGACCATGTTGAATTAGAGGGAAATACGATGTTACGAATGGCAACATCATATGTTCCTCTAATTCAACTTGGTCTATTGCATCCATCTAATTTGTACTGATGTTGGATGTTTTTTCCCATAATTTGTACTGATGATGTTGTATATTAATATGTGTAACTGCGTGAAAATACAATATAAATATAAAAGAAAATGAAAACACAAAATGAAACACGGCCCTTTCCAAAAAAACTAGACCCCGACGCTTTGCAGGGGCTGACACGTGGATGCCCTTTTGTCCTGGTTGGTGTTACCAATCGGGGCTACAGGTCCTCTTGCGTGGGCGCCCTATAGTGGCCACGTGGAGCCCTTTTAGTCCCAGTTTATAAGCCAACCGGGACTAAAAGTATGGACCTTTAGTCCCGATTGTGTTGTCCCGGTTCCAGAACCGGGACTAAAGGCACTCTGGAACCAGGACAGATGCCCTGTTTTGTACTGGTGGAAGCATACTAACCTAGAGACAAGAAGGATAGTTGTTTTCCTAGCATTTTTGAGAGGAGGCATGGCTAACCTACCCTACACGAAGAAGCAAGTTACAAATTACGCAGGAACAATCAAAGAGAGACATCACAAACTCTGACATGATGGAAGTGGTGCAAATGTTCAACAAGAAGCAAGCAGAAAATCCTAGGTTTTGCTACTCGTTTGAGCTTGATGGAGATAATAAAGTAAGAAGCTTGTTCTGGATAGATGTGAGGTCAAGAATCATGTATGACATTTGTGGTGACTGCATAAGTTTTGACACAACATTCCTAACAAAAATACAATCTCCCTTTTTGCACTGTTTGTTGGAATATGACCACATGGAAACACGGACTTGTTTGGTTGGGGATTCATAATCAATGACACAACAAATATGTTTGATTGGTTGTTTCAATAGTTCTTGATGGCCATGGGAGGTAAGCACCCAATATCAATCATCATCGGTCAAGAAAAAGCTATGCAACAAGCAATAGAAAGAGTTTTCCCTAATGGTACCCACAAGAGCTGCTTGTTTCATATAAAGAAAAAATCAGAGGAGAAGGTAGGTCCGTGTTTTCAAGCAAATGAGGGATTGTATGAAGATTTCCAGGACATAGTTGACAACTGACTGACTGTGGAATAATTTGAAACACAATGGACAGAAATGATAGATAAGGACCAAGTTCACCACATAAAATACTTCAATGACATGTGGGAATACAGGAGAAAAGTTATTTCTATTTACTTCAAGGACAAATTCTTCCCCTTCATACAAACAATAGCCAGGAGTGAAGGAACTAATGCCCTATTCAAAAAGGGGTTTGGAGCAAAGTTCAGTGCTACAAGCTTCCTAAGGTAGTATGACAAGATAATTGATGTTGTTCATGACAGGGAACAAGAGTGTGACCACAACTCCAGAAAGAAAAACGTTGCCATGAAAGCATTTTGGTCAAAATATGGCATAGAAAGCCAAGCTCATGAACTATATAACCTTGGTATCTTCAGGAAATTTCAACAGAAGATGACAGATACTACAAGACTCCGTATGAACAAGAAAATAGAAGTTCTACAACGTTTGCCAATCAGGAAGCTATCCTCTAAAGGAGCTAAGGAAAAGAAAACATACTGCGAGTGATGATCCATCTAAACATTGAGAAGATACTAGACAAGTACATCATTGACAGGTGGAAAAAATGACTACAAAAGAGATTTTACAAAGACACCAGCAGTCGCAGCTAAGAACTCAACATTGAGATACAATGTACTTGCAAGGAAATTTGTGCATGTTGCATCCAATGCATCAAAGAAGAAAATGAAGTATGAATACCTACTGTGAGAATTGGACAGGATACAGAAAAGGCTGCGAGAAATGGATGACGAAGAAGAAAGTGGAGATGAGGGGCAGAGTGTAACCAGACGAACAGTTACTTTCATACCAACAACAGAGGAAGGACATGGAGCAACCACATCAATGACAATACAAGACCCGGATATTACCAACACAAAAGAAAGGCCAAGGATTCTAACTATACGAGAAGCAATAAAGCAGAACAAGTTCTACAAATGCTCACACTGCGGTTCAAACAAGCACACTATCAAGAATTGCACCAACCTCAACAAGTAATACAATCTACCTAGAAGCAACCGATGAAAATAGTCAAATCCTAGGAATGTAAAGAAAGGTAGTAAAATAGAATGTTGAAGATCAGGTCATATACTTTAATTCAATAAATGAAAATAGCAAACCAAATTACACTGGAACTATTTGGTGAATTACACAGAAACTAAGGGACAAATACACAGTAGCTACAATGAAACTGAAACTACGAGACAATTACACAATAGTTAGAGCAAAAATTATACTGAGAATTTGGACATATTACAATGTAAATATAGCACAAAATTACACTGAGAATTGGGGCATAATACCTTGAGAATTGGGACATATTACAGAGTAATTACACTGGCGTAATTCTCACTGTAATATACACTCATAATTATACTGAACTTACAGTGCAATTAAACTGAATATTACACTGTAAATCCCCTATGAAATACTTTTATAGTGCAACTACACAAAATTTGCGCTGTAAGTCAGATACTACAGTAATTACAATCAAATTACAGTCCACTTAAAATCCGATGAGAAATACACTGTAGTACACTATAATTACATTCAAATTATAGTCCATTTAAATCCGATGACAAATTATAGTGTTATTATTGGGTAAAATACACTGGAGTTATTGGTGAAATTTCAATGTAAAACTGGGATAAATTACACTGTAGATACACTAGATTACACTGGAATCATTGGCACTGAAAAATGATGGGAATCAATTCAAAAATAAACTAAAGATTATAATGTAAATCAACTCAAAAGATGTGACAAATACACTGGAATTACTAGGTAAAATCCATGGTAACTGGGAAACTAAACACATGCATGTCACATCCAAAATGCTAAAAACAGCCGCACCACATCTAATGTCGAGTGGAATAGCTGAAAAATTTCAGTCACAATCACTATAACTCACTGACAACCAGCATGCACACTTGTAGAGCTAACCCTACGAGCTAGATTCCACTAGTTACATCGACACAAAAAGGGGAGGAAATTGCATGAAGGGACACCTGAACAACTACATTGAGCACTCCAACATCCACATCGATCCAGCCGTTTGTTGCATCTACTTCCACTATAGTGAAATCCTACATGGGGAAAAACCAACAGTGAACGGTCCGGGTGGGGCGGGGCAGCGCAAACGGGCTAAAAAATAAAACCAACCCGAAAACCACACATGACAGTGTGATCGAGCGCGAATCTCCGTGCGATAACGGACGGACAAAGATTTGAACAATGGCCTTGTAAATCAGTCAACTGAAAAATAGCAAATCCGTTATAGTATAATTACTCTGTAAAAAAGGGGCACATCACGGTGTAACTACACTACAAAATACACAGTAATTCTAGCAGTAATTACACTGTAATATGGACAGACTACGTACAAATTACATAGTAATTACACTACAAGCAATCAACTGAAAATGGAAGATTACAGTGTAAGTACACTACAAATTAGACGGTAATAGTGCCATCATAATTACACTGAAACTCTGGCACAAATTACACATTAGTTACAATGAAAATTACACTGTAACTCTGACACAAATTACACTATAATGGAACATTGCAAGCAACCTATTGGTCAAATTACACTGAAACTATGCAGTGAATTACACTGAAGTTATAGAGAAACTAAGTTACAATGAAACTAAGTTGTGTATTACAATGAAACTACGGGACAACTACGCAAAAGTTATAGTGAAGATTACAGTGAAACTAAGTTGTGTATTACACTTAAACTACGAGGCAATTACACAGCAATAGTAGCACAAAATCACAGTGTACATATAGCACAAAATTACACTAAGAATTGGGACATATTACAGTGTAAAATACACTGAGAATTTAGAAGGTTAAATTATAGAATAAAAATAAGGTTAGATTACAATGTAAGTGTAGGTTAAATTACACAGTTATTCTAGGGCAAATTATACTTAGAAAACTGAACCTATGGCGGATTACACGGTAAATACTTGCTAAATTACACTACCATTATGGGGTAAAAATAGTAAAAATGTTGGTTAAATTACACTGCATGTGAACATTGAACAAACAACCCCTACAAAACAAATTCAGACTGTTGCAAAACAAATTCACAATGGTACCAGCCATAGGAGAGTCATGACGAATACTAGGAGAAACAACTACAACCCCTCCAACTACCACTGTGACTACCTCTACCACATGCAGAAAAATGTAAACTACATCAACATCTACAAAAACAGGGGAGAACTGTAGCAAAATTTTACTACAACCCCTAAAGAACCTAGAACAGCACATGGACAAACACTACAGCCAGCTACAAGCAACTACAACAACTAAGAACAACTACAAGTAGGTGAGGAAGAAAGTCTACAGGACCTAAAGAAATTCAGACACACCTACAAGATGGTAGGATGGAGCATCTCCAACTAGAAAATTCGTAGTGAAATCAACCCTACAACTAGCACTAGGACTACATCCACCACCTACAGCAACAATCTAAGGCACAAATCAAAACTACAAGCAGACGACACTACATGAATCAGGGAATTTGTCGTCTACCATGGCTGACGGCAAAGGGCGGGACCCCAGACGATAAAGGCCTTTGTCGTCTGTCAGGAGACGGCAAACATTGAGGCAAAGAAAAATCCGGTAAAGAAGTCCTTTGCCGTCCGCCTTTTACCCACGGACGGCAAAGAATCTTTGTTGTGGGGGAGCAGACAGCAAAGATCATGGACGGCAGACCCACGGGGTTAGGACCGTCAAGTGTTAATTACAGTCTTTGTCGTCCGCCTGGGGTCCACCCTTTGCCGTCTGCCTTAGGCCCCCCTTTGCCGTCCGTGGGTTGACGTCAAAGAAGCCTTAGGGAGAAGGGGTTTAAGGCCCTTTGCCGCCTAGGGTCCCCCTTTGCCGTCTGCCTTAGCCCCCCCTTTGTCGTCCGTGGGCAGACAGCAAAGAGTAACCAAAATGTCCCTTTTCTTTTATTTTTTATTATAACAATTTTGACAGCAATATATGATATATATATATATATATATTTCACAGAAATAATGTTGTTGCCATATTGATAACCATATTAAAATAAGTTTCATCCATACATACATACATATTATGCAAGTTTCATCCGTACCAAACCATATTCCAATATTTTCATCCATACATACATAGTTTCATATCCATATGTAGCAAGTGTCACATTGTTCATCGATAAAAAATAAAAAAAATACAAGTAACCCAAGCACTCAATCAATGCAAACTTTCGTGAAGTGAATGTAATGTGCAAAATGGGAAATAAGAAAATTAGAAGAAGAAGACTAGATGAAGAAGAGAACTAAGTAAGCTTATTATGTCATTTATGAGAGAACTTGGCGAAGTATAGGTCATTTTTATAAAATAGGCCATTTTGGAGCTAATTTAGCTTACTACGTCATTTAGGAGGAAACTAAGCTAACTATATGTCATTTTAGAGCAAACTTTGATAAAAATAGGTCATTTTGGAGTTAACTATGTTTATTATGCCATTTTGGAGCTAAGTAAGCTAATTATAGGTCATTTAATAGCTAAGTTGGGTAAAATAGGTCATTTTGGAGCTAAGTAAGCTGATTATGTCATTTAGGAGAGAACTAAGCTAAGCATAGGAAATTTTTGATAAAATAGGCCATCTTTGAGCTAATTTAGCTTACTATGTCATTTAGGAGGAAACTAAGCTAAATATATGTCATTTTATAGCAAACTTAGGTAAAATAGGTCATTTAGGAGCTAACTATGCTTATTATGCCATTTTGAAGCTAACTAAGCTAATTATAGGTCATTGAATAGATAACTTTGGTAAAATAGGTCATTTTGGAGCTAGCTAAGATTATTATGCCATTTTGGAGATAACTAAGCGAAGTATAGGTTATTTTTGATAAAATAGGCCATTCTGGAGCTAATTTAGCTTACTAAGCCATTTAGGATGAAACTAAGCTAACTATATGTCATTTTAGAGCTAATTTAGGTAAAAATAGGTCATCTAGGAGCTAACTATGCTTATTATGCCATTTTAGAGCTAACTAAGCTAAGTATATGTCATTTAATAGCTAAGCTAGGTACAATATGTCATTTCGGAGCTAGGTAAACTTATTATGTCATTTAGGACACGACTAAGCTAAGTATAGGTCATTTTTCATAAAATAGGCCATTTTTTTGAGCTAATTTAGCTTACTATGTCATTTAGGAGGAAACTAAGTTAAGTATGTGTCATTTTTGATAAAATAGGCCATTTTGGAGCTAATTTAGCTTACTATGTCATTCAGGAGGAAACTAAGCTAAATATATGTCATTTAGGAGCTAACTATGCTTATTATGCCATTTCGGAGCTAACTAAGCTAATTATAGGTCATTTAATAGCTAACTTTGGTAAAATATGTCATTTTGGAGGTAGCTAAGCTTATTATGCCATTTTGGAGCTAACTAAGCTAATTATAGATCATTTTATAGCTAACTTGGGTAAAATAGGAAAATTTGGAGCTAACTAAGCTTATTATGCAAGTTTGGAGCTACCTAAGCTTATTATGTCATTTAGGAGGAAACTAAGCTAAGTATAGGTCATTCTAGAGCTAACTTGGATAAAATATGTTATTTTGGAGCTAAGATAAGGTAAGAAACCATCATTATGCGGTTGTTAAGCAAAACACTAGAAAAAACATACCATTCTCGTCAGCACGGAGGTGAAGCACGGTGGCTCTGGCTTGTTTCACCTGGAGAAGGCTGCCCTATAGAAGGGTCGTGCGATGAGTTTCGGGAGATATTCTACAGCAAACATCATTTGCAATGTGTCGTTAGCATGATGACACTCAAAAGATCATTGCATTGAAATGAAACTCACCGTCCCCACCATGTTAATGACTGGCATCGCCGGAGGGACGTGGGTGGTCTTCTCGCACATAGACTGTACATTTGGTTTCGACAAGTCAAACTTTTTAGTTATTAATGAAATGATCATTAAAATGCAAGAATTGACAAATATGAAGAAGAACTTACCATGAAGAGTTCGTACATGGCCCTGTTAGACGCATCGTTCCGTGCCCTCTCCGCCTCCCAGAACGTAGTCATCCTCTCCTTCATCTCCTTATCCTTCTCCGCCAAAAGCGTCTGCGTTGCCTCTCTCTCTTTCAGAATAGCAGTCTACAACACAACTCATTGTTCGCATTGTAATCATATTGGTCCACACACACAACGTAATGAGGAAAGATAGAGTCCATTAAACTAACCTCGATGGAGAGCTCGACTGGCCGTGGACGAGGTGTTATCTCAGGATAGGAGCTCGTTTGGCGTGCCTTTATTTGCCGGAGAGTTCTAGGAAAATGTATAATGCCGTCTCCAATGGCGGTCGAGCCATGGGGCCTCCCGTTGCCAGCTATCATCACCAGCTGTGGATCAATAGGCCCCTTGCTCGCGTCAAAGTCCTCCCATTTCCTCGCCTTCCCGTGATCTCTATGCTTCACGAGCTTGTGGTGGGAGGATATGTTGGTGAAGTTTTTGGGATGATCGAGGTCAGACTCAGAGAATGCCTTCACCTTCTTGTACGAGGCAGTATGGGCCATCGCATAGAGGTCGTACTTCTCTAGCACCTCCATCTTATTGTGACGCACCTAAAAGAGAGAGAGAGGGAAAAAGTATTAGTAAAGGGCTCAAGCTAGCATTAAGAATGAATTGCATGAGTCATGAAGCAAACCACATACCCAGTTCACACCAAACTCATTTAAGTTGATTCTCCCTTGATGGTGTGGCATAACAATCATTTTGCCACGCCTCTCCTTGGCATTGTTGTGGCTGGCCTCCCACTTTTCGGAGCACCACTGATCCACCAAGGCCTCCCAACAATCAATCTTATCCACACACACCATCTCGGTGCACCTAAGTTAATAAAGAGAAATTTGAGCACTACGCGTAAGAATCAAATCAGGGAAACTAACTACAAGGCCTTAATAATATGTAATTACCTTCATGTAATGCTCCTTCTCCATCTTAGAATCACGGCACTTCGTCTTTTCCTTCCTAATACGTCGCGAGGCGTAGTAGTCTCGAACAGCCCGCACCCGAGCCTCGTGTCGCCAGTATTGAAGTAGGCGGCGGCATTCGGTTTCCATAACCTTTGTCGCAGCCTCCTCGTATCCCTCCTCACACCTGTAGAAGGTCTGCAAACGAGACAACACTGATTAGTACAATAACTAGCTATTGTTGATTTTTAATTGTGCAAAGGAGAAATTACCCAGAACCATCTGATCACCATGTCGGCCCTCGTGTGGCACAAAATACCGTCGATCACCACCTCCGGCAGGGCTAGGGCACCCAAGTAGTGTGTTGACACACGAACACGTCACTGTGTACCCTCGATGCCGGGGGTGATGCACCGCAGCTCACGTCGAAGGAGGTCCGTCCGGCAACGCAATACGCAAGACAGTCGGCGGATGCTTTTGTAGACCCGAAACCCCACACGCTCAGGAGGGGCCCCGTCAGGGAGTGAGGCGGCTATGGGCTGCCCTAGGTCGATTCGCTCACCCCTAGAGCCTCAGGATTCGCAACTCTCAAACAAAGAACGGCGAAGAACGAGAGAAAAACGAAGAACTTAGATGCAAAAGTAGTATAGATTGATTTGTTCGATTGTGTGTTGTTCAATCGGCCATCACCCCCAACATATATAAGAGGCGGCTGGAATTCCCGTACAAGAAAAGGGTTCATCTAGGCTTTCATTACAAGAAAATTACATCAATTCACGTCCTAGACTCCTAGTTCTAGTTCCACTCGGACTCAGCCCAAATCTGGCCCAATCTTCTGTCTTGCTTCTTGCCTGGGCCATGAAATCTGCATATGAGCTCCGATTGAGACGGCCCAAACATAACTTTTGTGTGCCTCGATGAGGCCAACAATCCATATGTTGATCACTTTCCCAAATAAAGCCATCCTGAATACTCCACGAGGTCATCTTTAACTTCGAATCGGACTCGATCATGTAGCAGACTCGACTGTCCGAGTGTTGTAAAGTCTCTCCAGGCTGTATACTATCTCAGATGATAATGACCTTAAAAGCAAAGTTGACTGTTTCGACGTTTCTAACAACTTTCTTGTTGAACACTTTTCCATCCGAGGCTGTTTTAAACTTTCACTTGACCAAAACTTTCACTCGACTGAAACTGTCACTCGACCGATATTTTTCACTTGGACGGTGATGTTTACTCGGACGGCAATTGCACTCGGCCAGTACTTTCACTCGACTGGTACTTTTTACTTGGACGGTGATTTTCACTCGGACGACAATCTCACTCGGCCGGCGATTTTCACTCGGATGGCAATTTCACTCGGCCGGACGGAAAATATTTCACTCGACCGGACGGCAAACGTTTCCCTCGGTTGGCAAACTTTCACTCGGAAATCCCGAGTGAAACTCCAGGCTGATTTTGTTTTCCCTCTCCAGGTCACATACGACCACGAATTGAGAAGATTTATATATCAAAATCAATTGCCTCGACGACGCGAAACTTTTTCATGTTGTAAATTTTTCCATTTGAGGATGCCTTGAGGGCCGAATGACTCTCGCGACCCATCAAGCATGTGTTTGATCTCCCGCGCCATATTTTGCTTTGTGGTAGGGCTGCACTATGGTTGTTCTAACTTTTGCATACGACTTCAGATTGAGATGATTTATATCTCAAAATTGATCAGCTCGACAAGGCGAAGACAATCCATGTAGAACATTCCTTCATTCGAGGTTGTCTTGGAGGTGTAATAGACCAAAAACACTCCGAACATCTACATGACAATCCAAGTGTGATTTGGCCTTTGAAATGATATCGAATGGTGATGGCCTAAACATCAAGGCTGTTTCACTCGGCAATATGAACTATCTCGTAGAAAATACCTTTTTGTTTGAGTCCATCTTTATTACATTTTTGCACCGTGCCAAAATCCGGTGTCAACACATGCCCCCTTGTTTTTCGGCAAAGCTAGCATGCCGAAAAATAATTTGCACTATGTTTGTTCTAAGGATGATGTCAACACTCCATAGGCCATCTATATTTCTCAGGGCGATAATTATGTATCGGCCACGTTTATGCTAAGGGCGGTAATCATATATCGGCCATTGCCTAATTAGGCTTCTTGCCACACACTCGGGTGGTACTTCTTCAGATATCTGCCATTGAGAGCTCGAGGTAATAATACTCCTTGTATGGATTACACTAAATAAGAATTTCCAGGAACTACTCTTGCAATCCTGAAAGGACCTTCCCAGTTTGGAGACCACTTCCCAAATATTCTATCTCTAGAACCGATCGACAGAATCACTTTCCACACAAGATCGCCAACTTGAAAATTCTTCAACTTGACCTTTTTATTGTAAGCTCTTTCTACCCTCAATTTGTCCTTCTCTATGGCTTTTAATGCAGACAATCATTTATCAACAACCTCATCAATATTGTCCATCATAAAATCATAGAAGTCCACTACCGATAAATCATTTTGTTTGGCTTTTCTCAAAGCATTCAAATTTACCTCCACTGGTAAAACAGCCTCGTGACCGTATACTAGCTCATATGGAGTTACCTTTGTAGCACCATGCCTTGAAATTCTATGTGCCCATAAAGCCTCGGACAACAACCCATGCCATTTTCTTGGATTATCCTCAATTTTCTTCTTGATGAGCTTAATCAATATTTTGTTGCTAGACTTAGCTTGTCCATTAGCTTGGGCATAATACGGAGATGAATTGAGCAACTTTATGTTATATGATTCGGCAAACTCTCTAACTTGATGTGGCATGAAAGATGAACCTTGATCTGTAGTTAACGTATGAGGAATGCCGAATCTATGAATAATGTGTTCGGTTATGAATTGAATTACCTCCGTATGTGTCATGTTCCTAAGAGGTACTTCTTCAGACCATTTAGTGAAATAATCAGTTGCCACCAACACGAACCGATGCCCCTTTGAAGAAGATGGATGAATTTGTCCAATGAAGTCTAAACCCCGTCCTCCAAAAGGCCACGACTTGATAATAGGATGTAACATAGCAGTAGGAGCCAACTGAATATCACCAAATTTTTGACAAGCTTCACACCCTTTATAATACGTGAATCAATCATTGATCATAGTCGGCCAATAAAATCTAGCACGCCGTAAGAGCCATTTCATTTTGGGTGCTGATTGATGAGTACCACAGATGCCTTCATGTATCTCTCCCATAGCAACTCTTGCTTGGTCTTCGTCCAAACATTTCAAAAGAGCGTCCTCAACCATTCGGCGATAAACACCATCATCTCTCATTGTATATTTGAAAGCCATACACCGAACAATCCTGTCCACCCTTTCACTCGGATTGCACAAGTAATCAATTATGGGCTTCCTCCGATCATTATTTTCACCTGTTCTAGATTTATTGTTAGTGGCCAAACCAGTGGGCTCTAGTTCGGCCTCTCCCATATTAACAAGACAAGACATCGGCTTTTGAGAAATATGAAACATGCCATGATCAATATGATAGCCGGATGCTTGTTGTGCCAACTCATTTGCTCTCCAATTGTCACATATAGATATATGAGAAATGCTAAAATAATCCAAAGTAGAAATCGCATCTAGACACTTATCAAGATAAACATTAAGTGATTCGTCCAAACATTGAAAGATTCTGGACACTTGTTGCACCACTAATAATGAATCACCAAAAGCCTCAACATGTGTAGCACCTATAGCGAGCAACATCTCTAAACCGAATAGCAATGCTTCATATTCGGCTTGATTATTTGTGCAAAAATATTCCAGTCGGCATGAGGCTTGAAAAACAGCACCATGAGGAGATATATTAACAATACCAACACCTTGGCCATTGCTACAAACTGAACCATCAAAATATAACCTCCATGGCACTAATGAGACAAGGTTTATATCAACATCATGCTTGTCATTAATCCGATGCTCAACAATAAAATTAGCAACAATTTGGCCTTTCATGGATTTTAGAGATTCATAAGCCAAATCATATTCAATTAAAGTGTAAGCCCACTTGCCAATCCTACCACTAAGAATTGGCCTATGCAACATGTACTTAATGACATCGGTTTGACAAGCTACTATGCAAGAACTCGGCACTAGGTAATGTCTTAGTTTTGTGCAAGCATAATATAAACAGAGGCATAACTTTTCAGTAAATGTATACCTTGTCTCGGCGTCCAATAAGCGTCGACTCAAATATGTAATACTATGCTCTCTTCCTTCGGTTTCTTGAGTTAATACAACACCAATAACACCTTCTTCTGCTGCAACGTAAATCCTAAAGGGTTGTTTATGTTTGGGTGCTTACATCACCGGAGGAGTGCTCAAATAAGTCTTGATCATGTCGAATGCCTCCTGCTGTTTTGCCCAACAAGTAAAATCAGCATCATTCTTTAACCAAAGGATAGGAGTGAATGCATCAACCTTCCCTGACAAATTAGCGATGAACCTTCTCAAATAATTGACCTTGCCAAGGAATTTTTGCATATCCCTCTTGCATGTTGGAGCCTCCACTTTTTGTATAGCTTCTATCTTTTTGGAATCAATTTCTACGCCATTCTCATGAATAATGAAACCCAAAAACTTTCCAGCCGACACGCCGAATGCACACTTCAAATGATTAATCTTCGGTCCATATTTTTCATTCCTTCAAAAGCTAAACGCAAATTGGCCAAATGAGACTTAAAAGCATCTGATTTGTCAAAAATATCATCAAAATAGACTTCAAGTATAATTCTAAGTAAATCATGGAAAATTAAATTCATAGCCCTTTGATATGTGGCACCAGGATTTTTTAATCCGAATGTCATCACTGTCCACTCGAGTAAACCAAGGAACCCAGGGCAACGAAAAGTTTTCTTGGACATGTCCTCTTCGGCCATAAAAATTTGATTATAACCCGCATTACCATCAAGAAAGCTAATAACCTTATGTCTAGAAGCATCATTAATAAGCATGTCGGCTATTGGCATGGGGTACTCATCTTTGGGTATAGCTCTATTCAAATCTCTGAAATCAATGCACACCCTTATGTTGCCAGAGCCCTTCTTCTCTACTGGCACAATGTTATAAATCCACTCGGCATACCTGCAAGGCCGAGTGAAACTAGCTTTGAGCAACCGACCGATCTCCTCCTTGATCCGATCATATGTTTTTGGATTAAATTTTCTGGCCGACTGTTTGTAAGGTCTAAAACTGGCCTTCATAGGTAACCGATGCTCCACTAGCTCTCGGCTTAAACCCGGCATCTCATGATATTCCAATGCAAAGCAACAAAAATATTCTTTCAATAGCCCGATCAACTCAGATTTATAATCGTCTTTCAAATTCTTGTTTACAAACGTCGGCCTAGGAACTGAACCATGCCCTATATCTATTTGTTCTAATGGATCTGCCAATTGAAAACCGTGTCCTAATTTATCCATGTCATCCAACTTCTCTACGCATTCATACATATCATTCTCACTAGACCGATATTTTGCAAGACGTTTCTGCAACCATTCGAAATTAGAATCCATTTAAACATATCATACCTTGGAGCCGATTGCCACTAATCGGCTTTAAAGAGACAGGCACAAACCCATTCTTTGTTGCGCTAAGGAAATCAAACTCTAACAAGTCGCGTCCCATCAAGCAGGTAGCATTGGGATGTTGCCAATCCACCGATGCATCGTTCAAAGCAACACAAGCCGAGTTATCTGCATGAATTACTTCTACTTCATCATCAACCCACTGGATCAAAAACTGGTGCATGGTAGATGGTACGCACTGGTTTGCATGAACCCAATTACGGCCTAGTATGACGTTGTAGTTACCTTGCACCTCAGCAATAAAGAATGCAGTAGCCAAAGTTTTGCTCCCGACTGTAAGCTCCACATACATCACACCTTTGGCTTCAGTTTTCTCTTTGCCTTCAAACCCATTAAGCACCATATTAGTCATGATTAATTCATCATCGGGCAAACCCAATTTCTTGAAGACTGAATAGGCCATGAGATTCACCACAGCACCACCATCAACAAGCATCCGAGTAAGTGGCGATCCATTAATATGACCTCTGAGGTACAATGGCTTCAAGTGCGTCACTGGTTCTTTTGGCTTCTCGAATATTGCATTTTTGGGGCCAAAATCCACCTGAGCCACCTCCCCTTCTTCACCTACAACACATAATTCAGCAGGTAAGTAATACACCATATTGATATCCATACCTTCATGAAACGGTGTAGACTCATAGTCCAACAGATCATCTTCCTCCTCGCGCGCGTCCACCGAATCTGAATTCTGTCTGAGTGAAGAAGAAGTAACAGGCGACTGAGACGATGTCATAGCTACATCGTCCTCTTTTGGTGGTGTAATTGCTACTGTGATAGATGTAGAAGCCACTACGTCTTGCATTGGTTTAGGCTTCCACACTTGCTTCGCTGGTATCATGGGCCGAGTGACATTGAACAACTCATCCCTTTGCTTCTCAGCTTCTTGTTCTACCATCTCTTGATTCCTCAACCTCTGTAATTTCCTCTTTTGTGTCTTTGTTAGACATGGAGGACACCATCTTGGTCAAGTGTATTTAGTATCAACTGGCTTTAGTTGGCTGGTACTTGCTTCATAATCATTGGTCGAGTGCTTCGGCGCGATAACAAGTATCGGCTCAGTTGGGTTGTTACGCACAGTGGGCTGCTGTGTGGTGAACGTTTCACTACCCAGGATGAGTGAGTCGGCATTGATATTTTCCTTGCCCTTCCCTGACTCTACTGCTGCAACACTTGACAACTTGACGCATCACTCTTGTCGACTTTTCCGGCCTACGAAGTTTTCACTCTGGTGCACCCTTTTACTCGGATGAAATCCACTCGACCGTATTCTTTCATTCATATAACTTCCGCCCAAGTGCATTCTTACACTCAGATAATTTCCACTCGGAGGCATATTTTGACCAACCGGGTAACGGACACCAATGTTCAGTCGGTTTTCATACGAGTATCCAAGTCGATCCCAAACACGTTGTTGTTGTTCTTGTGGAAACGACACCCTTGATCCAGTCGGTTTTGCATACCGACTGAACATATCAGCTAATGGTGACCTTGGTCGCTTCAGGTACGATGAGCGATTGGAGCTAGAACCGTCCGACTGATTTGCATATTTGGATAGTAGCATATCAAAAGTTGGCTTGATTCGCTTACGATGTACCTTGACTTCATTCCTCTTCCACTTGCCAACTTCTGGACTCTTGGGTTTAACTAATTTAACATGAGTGTCTTGTTGCACCTGTGGTTGCCCCCCGAGTGCAGGATTCTTGATGGTGATCTTGATTACTTCCTTGCCATTGGGTTGCTTGTCAAGCACAACCTGCCTCCCCAAGACTTTGTTGTCCTCCTTGCTTTTCCTAGGCTCACCAATGATGACATTAATTTTATTAGCCGATTCGTCTACCTCTGGCCGAATGAGCAACTTTTTCCCCTCCAAATCCAGAGTGTTCATTGGGAAGGGCTGCTTATCAGTTTGCATCTCAGAAAAATTCAATTATCCATCATTAATGGCCGATTGTATCTGTCGTCGGAAAACATTGCAATCATTAGTAGCATGAGAAAAAGAATTATGATATTTGTAGTAAGCACGCCATTTCAACTCTTCAATCGACGGTAAAATGTGAGATATCCTAATGATCTTAGCTTGCAACAAAGCATCAAATATTTTGTCACACTTAGCAATGTTAAAAGTAAACCTCATCTCTTCATCATGATTCTTATGAATCGGTTTCAGATCGTTGCATGTAAACGGTTTCACCTTAGACGGCCAAAAAAATTCAGCAGCATACATATCACCTTCATCGTCCGAGTGATCACTACCATACTCAACCATATTCATCTTAGGACGATCAGTTTTATATCTATGCACCTCCTTGAGATGTTTGCTCCGGCTCTCCTGAGCCAAAGCTTTTTGTAGGACCTGGTTGACACTTAAGAACTCATAGCCTTCTAGCTTTTCCCTAATGTGAGTTTTCAAACCACTAAGCACAAGGACAGTCATGTCCCTCTCGGTTATCACCAAACTATAGCACCGGTTCTTTGTATATCTAAATCTCTTGACGTAATCGGAGACGGCTTCATCATTTTTCTGCTTAACCGATGTCAGATGTGATAATTTAAGTTTGTTGTCACCGCTATAAAAGTGATCATGAAATTTCTGTTCCAGCTGCAACCACACACGGATAGAACCATGTGGTAGAGAAGAAAACCATGAAAACACAGTACCAATTAATGATAAAGGAAACAAGCACACTTTCAATTCATTCAGCGAGCCTGCTTCACCTAGTTGTGCTAAGTATTGACTAATATGTTCCCATGTGGTTTTTGTGCCTTCTCCATTGAACTTAACAAAATCTAGAATTTTTTATCCGAAGGGCACTCGATGGCGTCAAAGTACTCGGGGTACGTTTTTGGTAAATCCGATTCCGAGGTAACTCACTCCAAAATTCTCTCTAAGCATCTTAGCCATCTCCTCTCTAAAACTAGCTAAAGTATCGTCCGCAGCAGACGGTGAAGCTTGATGTTGTGGGATGGGAGGAGTAGAATTACTAGCAGTAGGCAGGAAGTGTGGCACATACATCGAACCATAGTTCAGCTGTGGTCGAGTGCTTGCACCTACCGGTACAACTTGGTTCAGCATAGGTACTAGAACTTGGCATGCTCATGATGGAATTAGCGGGTGCAGTCACAGTCTGATTGGTGTGTGTAGGCTAGTAATTCACCGGCATGGGAGGTTCCGATGAAAGAGGTAAAGACAGATTAGGGTTTCCTCACTAGCAGCCACACCAATATTATCACTACACGATTGAGGCATATTTTTCCGCGCATTGGTATTTTCTACGAAAGTTTGATAGACCAAATTATTACCATCGGCAATACGACTCTCAATCTCAGCCCACTACTCGGGACAAAAGGTAGTACTTACAGGAGGTTTAACCTGCTCGGCTTGAAGAGGAGGGAACTTGATTTCTCCAATCGGAGTGATATTACCTTGGCAATCTTTGTTGAAGTTTCCAAGGAACTCCTGCAACTCCTTCCCTTCACGTGACATCTTGTATTCCTCATAAGCTTGGCAATGATCAGCTGATAGTTCATCAAGCTTGGGCTTAATGATGTTATCGGCATCTATCTCAGATGGCTTGGGAAGATCAGACATGATGGCTGATGAGGATGATCGATCTTTGGTCCCCAGCGGAGTCACCAAAAAGTGTGTTGACACACGAACACGTCACTGTGTACCCTCGACACCGAGAGTAATGCACCACAACTCACGTCGATGGAGGTCGTCTGGCAGCGCGATACGCAAGACAGTCGGAAAACTCTTTTGTAGACCCAAAACCCCGCACGCCCAGGAGGGACCCTATCAGGGAGTGCAGCGGCTATGGGCTGCCATAGGTCGATTCGATCGCCCCTCGAGCCTTGGGATTCGCAGCTCTCAAACGAAGAACAGTGAAGAACGAGAGAAAAATGAAGAACGTAGATGAAAAAGTAGTGTAGATTGATTTGTTCGATTGTGTGTTGTTCAATCGGCCGTCAGCCCCAACATATATAAGAGGCGGCTGGACTTCCCGTACAAGTAAAGGATTCATCTAGGCTTTCCTTACAAGAAAATTACATCAATTCACGTCCTAGAGTCCTAGTTCTAGTTCCACTCGGACTCAGCCCAAATCTGGCCTAATCTTCTGTCTTGCTTCTTGCGTGGGCCGTGAAATCTGCATATGACCTCCGATGGAGATGGTCCAAACATCAATTTTGTATGCCTCGACAAAGCCAACAATTTGTATGTTCATCACTTTCCCAAATAAAGCCATCTTGAATACTCCACAAGGTCATCTTTAACTTTGAATCAGACTCGATCACCTAGCAGACAGGACTGTCTGAGTGTTGCAGCGTCTCTCCAGGCCGTATACTATCTCAGATGATAATGACCTTACAACCAAAGTTGTCTGCTTTGACGTTTCAAACAACTTTCATGTTGTACACTTTTCCATCCGAGGCCATTTTAAACTTTCACTCGACTGAAACTGTCACTCGACCGATATTTTTCACTCGGACGGTGATGTTCACTCGGACGGCAATTGCACTCAGCCAGTACTTTCACTCGACCGATACTTTTTACTCGAACGGCAACTTTCACTCGGATGGCAATCTCACTCGACCGGCTATTTTTACTCGTATGGCAATTTCACTCGGACGAACGGAAAACTTGTCAATCGACCGGACGGCAAACGTTTCCCTCGGCCGGCAAACTTTCCCTCAGAAATCCCGAGTGAAACCTTAGGCTGATTTTGTTTTGCCTCTCCAAGTCGCATACGACCTTGGATTGAGAAGATTTATATATCAGAATCAATCGCCTTGACGACACAAAACTTTTTCCTGTTGTATGTTTTTCCATCTGAGGACGTCTTGAGGGCCGAATGACTCGCGCGTCCCATCAGACATGTGTGTGATCTCTTGCGCCATATTTTGCTTTGTGGTAGGGCTGCACTCTAGTTGCTCTAACTTTTGCATACAAACTCAGATTGAGATAATTCATATATCAAAATCGATCAGCTCGACGAGGCGAAGACAATCCATGTAGAGCATTCCTTCATTCGAGGTTGTCTTAGAGGCGTAATAGACCAAAAATCACTCAGAACATCTACATGACAATCCAAGTGTGATTTGGCTTTTAAAATGATGTCAAATGTTGATGGCCTAAACATCAAGGCTGTTTCACTCGGCATTATGAACTTTCTCGTAGAAAAAACCTTTTCGTTTGAGTCCATCTTTATTACATTTTTGCACCATGCCAAAATCCGGTGTCAACATAGTGCTCCCAGGTCATTCCAACCTCTCGACCCCGACCAAGCAACGTAACAAACCCCGGGAAGTTTTGCCGGCAAAGCACACCAAGGACGTTGTTGGGCTTGCAAACAACCTTGGCAACAATCTAACCCCTGCCGTATGACAAATTAAAGCCAACACATTAGATATTTGAGAAAACGTGAAGGTAAAACGTTAAATAAGAGTAAATGAACTTACTTGTCCCCATTTGGCTGAATCGACCACCTCTGCTCGCGGGTCGCCGCCACAGGCGGGAGCCCCATACTACCACGCTGATAGACGGTGGCCCCCTCACCCTGCTCCTCGTCGCTATCAGCATGGCCACTTGGCTCCGGCTGACCCAAATCAGGCCAGGTATCCCACTAGATCTCTTGGGACGTACCCTCATCCCTGCTTTGCTCCGGAGTCTCCTGGAATGAATCCTCTAGGACACGAGTCTCGTGGGTTGAAGGCTCGTTGACCTGAGGCTCGTCGACCGAGTCCGTGTAGCCTCCACCTCAGACAGGTCCACCCTAGCAGTCCTGTGCTTACGTGAATCAGCTAGGGGTGGCGGCGAGGAAGGCGAGGCAGCCACCCTACCTCTCCCGTAGCCACATGTACCTTCAGTAGCTCTATTCTTTGCAGGGGGTCGACCTCCTCTCATGGGGGCCGCGGTCATCGAAGAAGCGGCCACTCCATGCAGAATAGAGAGCAATGCTCTCCGGAAAGACGGGGCAGGAATGGGAGTACCCATCCCACCACCCACCGACAAAGAAGGAGCCTCGGAGTGCTCTCGACCCTTTCCCACAATATTTCAACACCTGCCATGACAAAGATTAAATGAAATTAGTACAACATAAATACCAACATGAGTAATAAAGTGTATATAATTTAAGTGTATCACCATCATAAATACCAACATGAGTAATAAAAATTGAATACCTAACATGAACTAAAATTTTATATATGTATATAATAATAGTTGAATACCTGACATGAACTAATAATAATCTTAATCATCTATAGATGCTTCGGGATCAATAACTGCATCATGATCATCACTATCATCAAGAAATGCAGCAACATCATCACTATCAGGAAGAACATGTGGAAGACCTCCATTATGTAATCGGTCAAGAAGTGACAGGTTATCCGCAGCAGTAACCTCTTCTTCTTATGGCTCTTCCTGTTCCAGCTCAGGGGTTAAGACGGATTCACTGTCGCTGTCTACTTCAAGTTTCGGGGTGAAGTAGAGCGGTTCTTGAAACGTTTTTTGGGCATACGTGTTTCTTGGAAGAATTCTCCTTCATATTTGTTTGGGTTAATGTGAGATTCATAATCCTCTTCATTCAGGATAGGTGGTCTAAAACTTGGCGGCACTTCATAAACGACATCCCAACCTTTCAGATGTGGATTAGTTTGGCAGTCCCAAGGTAGATAGAAAACTTGCGTTGCCTATTGAGCCGTAATATAGACATCAGGAACATCTAAATGGGTGCTTTGGTTGATTTTGACTAGCCCTATATGTACATGAGTCCTTCTAGTGTCATTCGGCTGAAACCAATAACATTTGAAGACTACGACGGTCGGTGGGTTTTCACCATAGAATAAAAGTTCATAAATTGTTTCAACTCTTCCATAATACTCGGTACCTCCTTCGCTGATAGCAGAGACATAACAATTTGTAGTCTTTAGGTCGGGCATAGATAGCTCTTTGCCAAAGGTACGAAAGCGATACCCGTTGATGTCGTATTTATCAAATGAACGGACCTTATAGTCAAAATCATTAGCGACTTGTCTCAACTCGGCGTCCATAGACTCTGCATCAGCCTACAAGTTTAATACGGAAGAATGGATGCATTAGCTGCAAATTAGACCAAGAAATCAAATGGTCCATTAATGGTAATTAATTACCCTTTGTTTGAACGAAGAGATGAAACCGGGATAGTTGCCTTCATGCTTTGCCAGAAGCTCATACTCTTTGACGGAATCCTTTTCGATGACCGCTCCATCTGAGAATTCGGCGACGTATCGACTATGTAAAATATCCCGGAATAAGAGTTGTTCAAAGGAATTAGAAGTTGCGGAACAATAATTTACCGAGAACTTACTCGATGTATGGCCGCACTTCTATTAGATTGTTGAAGATATATAATGAAATGGTCCGCCATTCTTTGACATCCAACGATTTCCCTTTCGAAGCACCGGCTGGTACGATCCTCCCTTTGAATAGGCTCAGGTTGGATTGACCTTTTTTAGGATTGCCATCATTGTACCGAGGCTTCGGGTTATGCAAATGATCATTTTTGGCTTCATAGTGTGCTGTCACGAAGTTTGCCACCTCCTCAAGAATGCCTCGGCCATCGATGCTTCAATTCTACATTTATTTTTACATTTAGCTCGAAGCGTCTTCTGCATCCTCTCAGTTGAGAAGCACCATCGATTTTGAAGCCCCCCCCCCAATCTTTCCTCGGTCAGGAGGTGCCAAATCAAATGCTGCATTGGATTAAAGAAGCCCTGTGGAAAGATCGTTTCTAATTTCCAGATGAACTCCGGCGCCAACTCTTCCATTTCATCTAGCATGTCAGGCGATAGTTCTTTCGCACAAAGAGAACGGAAGAACTAGCTCAACTCTACTAGTACTAGCCATTCATCCCCAGGAATAAAGCCATGCAACATCACCGGAATTACCCGCTCAAGCCATATGTGCCAATCATGACTCTTGAGACCAAATATTTTCATTTTTTCAAGACTCGCTCCCCTCTTTAGATTCGCAGCATACCCATCGGGGAACATGAACCACATTTTCACCCACAATAGCATTTCCCTCATAGCTGGCCTTCCAAGATTGAACCATGCCTTTGGATTCTCTACGCTTTGCTTTCCTTTTCGTTGTCGCATGTTTTGTAATGGTCTATCACATAGAGCCTCCTGGTCGATTCTAGCCTTGGGATTATCCTTTGACTTCCGCTCTATGCCGAACAATGTACCAAAAATGGCCTCCGCCATATTCTTTTCAGTGTGCATCATGTCGATGTTGTGTGGGCAAATGAGGTCTTTGAAGTAAGGAAGATCCCATAAGCATGACTTGTGAGTCCAGGTGTGTTCCGTATTATACCATTTGAAAAACCATGGACGCAAAGGATCAAGATCGAGAGCGTTTAACTGAGCAAGGGTCTGTTGGCCTGTCAACGCAGGTGGTGTAGTGTTTTTGACAACTCTACCTTTGATCAAATTCTTGTTGTCTTTTCTGAACTTATGGATAGGACCCAGGAACAGTCTATGCATGTTGAAGCAAGAAAACTTGCGAACCATCTACAGCTAACGGAACTGAAGAGCTTCCTTGCATGTGGGGCACGGGAACCTTCCATGCACACACCAGCTAACGCCGGATAGTCATGCGTCGAGTACATGTACCACACATGCATTTTGAAGTTTTTTTGGTAGTGGCATCATATGTATTGATCCCATTATCCTAGGCTTCTTGCAATTCATCCTTAAGCGGCTGCATGTACACATTCATATTCTTCCCAGGATATTTAGGCCCTGGAATTATCAACATCAGGAAAATGTTCTTTCTTTTCATAATCTCTCTAGGGGGATATTGAGTGGAATGACAAATACAGGCCAACAACTATATTTTGCTACCGTCATACCATACACATTGAACCCATCCGTGCTGATGGCAACTCGAGGATGCCTTGGATCTGCCAATTTATCCTCATGTAATGCATCGAAGTGCTTCCACGCAAAAGCATCTGAAGTGTGTACCAACATCTTGTTCCCATCCGCATCTAGCTTGGTTCTTTTGCCCAATTTGTGCCATGTTATATGTTTGGCCATCTCTTCGACCATGAAAAGACGTTGAAGTCTAGGTACGATTGGCAGATACCGAATAACATTAATGAGGATTTTGGTCTGAATCTTCTTACCCATACCATTGTCTACCACAATATACCTGGAAGAAAATCAAATGGGGCAATAGTTCAATGCCGCATACTCAAGCCTAAATAAGGCACATCCATTCTCACAGGCATGTATCTTCTCATAGGGCATCTTAAGTACACAGGGGATTTTGTCTGATTGGTACAGGATTGCACGCAGTACATGGCCTTTGGGTAGAAAGCGTCCAAATATCGTCATCATCGCGTCGTAGCATTCTCTGCCTAGGTTGAATTGAGCCTTTAGATCCATTACTTGCGTGATGGCATCTAGCTGACAAAGCTCAGTGTTCTCGTAGAGAGGACGTTTTGAAGACTCCAAAATTTCATAGAAGGCCTTTGCAGATTCCTCATTCTCATCGTCCGAATCCCGAGCATCATCAAATTCTTGCACCATGTATTCGATCCCGGTACCATGCTCGTCGGTGCGATGACGAATCACCTCAGCTCTTGCACATTGGTTAGACTCGCCATGAAAAGTTCACATCGTATAATTAGGCGTAAAACCCCACTTCTGCAGGTGTTTACCCATTTCAAACTCTGTCCGCTTTTTAAAGTTGTCGCATTTGGGACAGGGGCACCATATTTTTTGCTGACCATTTGCAAATGTGGCTCTTACAAACTCCCTGGTTTTTGTTAACCATTCACTGGTCATGTCTTTCTGACTAGGCTGACCAGTGTACATCGAAGCACGATCACCCATCATCTTCTCCTTCTCCTCCATGAAAGCACTGCACATTTAAGTCTACGTGATCAACAAGAATGTTCAATCCTAATAGAAATATATATATATATGAGTACTACTTTCCACATATATGTTGTTCTTTTTCTCGTTTATATCTTCTTCTCCTCTTCTTCTTTCTCCTATTTTTCTTCTTCTTCTTCTGTTCTTCTTCTCCTCTTATTCTTCTTCTTTCTCCTCTTCTTCTGTTTTCCGTCTTCTTCTATTCTTCTTCTCCTCCTTTTCTTCTTCTTTCTCCGATTCTTCTTCTCCTCTTTTCTTCTTCTTTCTCATCTTCTTCTGTTTTTCCTCTTCTTCTCCTCTTCTTATTTCTCCTATTTTTCTTCTTCTTTCTTATTCTTCTTCTTCTTTTCCTTTTTCCTCTTCTTTCCTATCATATCCTTTTTTCCCTCTTCTAATTATTGAATTATCTAAACCTAATTCTAAACACGAACTAAACTAACACTAAACTAAATTGAACTAATAGTAGTACTAAAATTTAACTAATTCTAGACCTAACTAAATAAGGTAAGTAAACTTAATTCCTAAAATCTTACTAACTACAACTAAACTACATTTTTTACATATTCTACAACTAACTACAACTAATTAACTAACTACAACTAACTAATACTAAAACAGAACAGAAAATTTACTAAAACAAAGAGAAAAAAATGAAAAAACAGAGAGGGGGAGGGGGCTCACCGGAGTGGGGGAGGTGGAGGCCGGCGTTGGTCGAGGTGGAGGAGGCCGACACCGGATTGGAGGCGTGGCCGAGGCTGGTCGGGGGCATGGCCGAGGGCCGGGGAGGGGCGGTTAGGGGCGGCGCCGACTAGGGGAGGGGCAGTTGGGGGAGGGGCGGCCTGGGTAAGGCCGACCTAGGGAGGGGTGGCCAGGGGAGGGGCGGCCGGGGGAGGGGCCGGCCGGGGGAGGGGCGGCGCCTAGGAGGGGCGGCCAAGGGTTGGGACGACCGTGAGAGGGGCGGCCAGGGGCGGGGCCGGCTAGGGGAGGTGTGGCACGGGGGAGGTGGCTGGCAGCGGCGAGGGGGCTGGCGGTGGCGATCGTAGGGTGCGGGAGGGTGGAGTAAGGGAGGGAGAGAGTGAGAGAGAGAGGAGTGGGGCAGGGACGGCCGTTAGTAGGGCATCTCCTTTTGGACCAGTGGGTGGACGACAAAGGAGCCCCAGACGGCAAAGACCCCATCCGTTTGGACTTGGCCAGGCCCAAGGTCCAGTGGGACCCACCTTACCTCTTTGTCGTCTGCCATGGCTCTCTTTGTCGTCCGGGGGCAGACGGCAAAAAACTGGCACATGGTAAAGAGTGCCTTTGTGATAGGAGACAACAAAGAACATCTTTGCCATGTGTCAACACACGGCAAAGGCCTGACACATGGCAAATAACTAAATTCCAGTAGTGGGGGCAGCCTGTAACCCGCAGCTGCAAGCTCCAACACAACTCACTCGAGCGGGAGCAGAGGGGAAATTGCCAAACTATGAAGAGGGCGGACTTGAGCACCCCTTCCACGGATCTACCAACAACAACACAACATCACCCACCACTACTATAGGGAACCACAAGCAGAAACATGCAAAATCCGAATCCACATACAGGAATTTCACCTAGATCTGGAAAAACACGACCACAACAGGAGCAAAATCAAATGGGGAACCACGAGTGATAGCAGCAACGTACCACGGGAGCCAGCGATCAAAGGAACACGGAGAAAAATCAAGCACGAGGAGAGGGGAAGATCGGAATCGCCATGGAATCACGTCACCTCCTCCGCCGCTCGGGCTCTCTCCCTCGGCCTTATCAATATAGAATGACCCAAATGGGAAAGGGGAACGACACGCACTCCAAATTTCAAAAAGGACAAAAACAACACATCGCAGGACCGGCGGGCGATAACGGGCTGAGAGTGGGAAAACCGACTCGACAATAAAACCAACACGAACAACCGGAAAACAAGCGGGGGGAAGCAAAAAAAACAGTGTGAATCTCTACGTGAGATCGAACGGACACAAATTTGTATGACATCCAATTGCAATATACTCGACTGAAAAATAGAAAAACCGATTTATTATGTTGAGTTTCATATTTCTCATTCTAGACTAGATCTCCTGCTTCTTTCTTGAGTTACCGGCACACGCCATATCAAAATTAAATGCCTATAACCTAACAAAAAAAGGAGAGCCACTCCGTGTGTTCTGGAAAAGTTGGCGTTTTAGACATCGAGACGTTTTAAAAAATATAACTTTGGCTATTTTTATAATGCATATGCTCTGAGTTTTTTCGAAACCAGGGCAATATCGCTTGATTTCTTTTGAGACAACATTGATTGATGGCTACATGAATCTATGTTTCCTATTTGCCACACTGTGGTGACTTTCCGACCAATCACATAGGAAAGAAGCGACCGAGCAGGAGATGGGCTTGACCAGTTAGCTATATTCTAGAAGGTTCCAGTCCAGTTTAGATCAGGTTTTGTTCTTTATGTTTTATTTTTTTCCTGTTTTTCGGGTTTTTCTATTTTTTCTATTTTTAAAATATATTAACAATTTCAAAAAATGTTCAAGTTTCAAAAAATTGTGCAAAATTCATAAACTATTTGTACTTCAAAACTGCTTAGGAATTAAAATAATGTTCATGTTTTCAAAAATTCTTCAGAATTTCAATATATGATATGTTTTCAGAAAAAATAAGGATTACAAGATTTTTTATGTCTTTGAAAAGTTGTTCGCAGTTTGAAAAAATGTTTGGGATTTTTAAAAAATTAAAAAATTCGAGAAATATTCAAAATCTTGAATAGTTGTTCAAAAATATCAATCATATTTGAATAAGTTTCGTGCCGCCGATTAGTCACTAATGCTCAATAGGTCCCAGTGCCTAGAGGTCCCGTGTTTGCTGCCTTCCCGTGCATTGCTTTTTTGGGGGTATTTGTACGTTCCACTGTTCAGTGCCTATAAATGAGCCGGTCTAGTCGGTTCACCCCTATGCGTTGCACCGCTGTTGAATGCAGGAAAAGTTTTATGGGCACTTTACGAAATGAGTCTAACATGGATGTTTTTAATTTTGCTTAGTTGTGAAAATAGGCCCACCCCATGAAAATCAGGGGGGAAGGGAAAAAATACATCCTACCACCTAAGGGTAGTTACTATGAGAGCCTAGCTTAATATTAATGATAGACTACTCATATCAACAAGGAATTCCTTCTTTTCCGGGAGTCCAGTCGAAAAGAACTCCAAAGTTAAGCGTGCTTGGCTTGAAGCGATTCTAGGATCGGTGACCGACCGAGAAGTTGGTCCCGGATGCGCATGAGTGAGGACAAAGTGCGTAGAAAAGACTAGTGTTGGTCTGTGGGGCTAGTGTGGATCCCGCCAGGCATAACGCGGTATTACAATTGGTATCAGAGCCGACCAGTGTTGGTCTATGGGGCCATTCTAGCTTCTGCCAGGCGTAACGCGGTGTTACAATTGGTATCAGAGCCGACCCTTGTGGTTACATGGGCATGCATGGATCAGGTGCACGGGCATGTGGCGCATGGCGTGTGTGGCCCGTCGTGGCACACAGCATGGCACATGTGCCGGACTGGATGCACATACGTGTACCAAAAGGGAACGTTCCTGATGGGCCGACGAGGATGTCGGTTCCTTTGAGTGGTGGTGTATGTGAGAGCCTAGCTTAATAGGAATGATAGACTACTCATATCAACAATGAACTCCTTCTTTTCCGGGAGCCGATTCTAGGATGGGTGACCGACCGGGAAGTTGGTCCCGGGTGTGCATGAGTGAGGACAAAGTGCGTAGGAAAGACTAGTGTTGGTCTGTGGGGCTAGTCTAGATCCCGCCAGGCGTAACACGGTGTTACAATTGGTATCATTGCCGACCAGTGTTGGTCTCTTGGGCCAGTCTAGCTTCCGCCAGGCATAAAGCGGTGTTACAATTGGTATCAGAGCCGACCCTTGCGGTTACATGGGCATGCACGGATCAGGTGCACGGGCATGAGGCGCATGGTGTGTGTGGCCCGTCGTGGCACACAACATGGCACATGTGCCAGACTGGACGCACATACGTGTACCAAAAGGGAATGTTCCTGATGGGCCGACGAGGACGTCGGTTCCTTTGAGTGGGTGTGTATGTGAGAGCCTAGCTTAATAGGAATGATAGACTACTCATATCAACAATGAACTCCTTCTTTTCCGGGAGCCGATTCTAGGATGGGTGACTGACCGGGAAGTTGGTCCCGGGTGTGCATGAGTGAGGACAAAGTGCGCAGGAAAGACTAGTGTTGGTCTGTGGGGCCAGTCTAGATCCCGCCAGGCATAACACGGTGTTACAATTGGTATCAGAGCCGACCAGTGTTGGTCTCTAGGGCCAGTCTAGCTTCCGCCAGGCATAACGCGGTGTTACAATTGGTATCAGAGCCGACCCTTGCGGTTACATGGGCATGCACGGATCAGGTGCACGGGCATGAGGCGCATGGCGTGTGTGGCCCGTCGTGGCACACAACATGGCACATGTGCCAGACTGGATGCGCATACGTGTACCAAAAGGGAACGTTCCTGATGGCCCGACAAGGACGTCGGTTCCTTTCAGTGGGGGTGTATGTGAGAGCCTAGCTTAACAGGAATGATAGACTACTCATATCAACAAGGAATTCCTTCTTTTTCGGGAGCTGATTCTAGGATGGATGACCGACCGAGAAGTTGGTCCCGGATTCGCATGAGTGAGGACAAAGTGCGCAGGAAAGACTAGTGTTGGTCTGTGGGGCCAGTCTAGATCCCGCCAGGCGTAACACGGTGTTACAATTGGTATCAGAGCCGACCAGTGTTGGTCTCTACGGCCAGTCTAGATTCCGCCAGGCATAACGCGGTGTTACAATTGGTATCAGAGCCGACCCTTGCGGTTACATGGGCATGCACGGATCAGGTGCACGGGCATGAGGCGCATGGCGTGTGTGGCCCATCGTGGCACACAGCATGGCACATGTGCCGGACTGGACGTGCATACGTGTATCAAAAGGGAACGTTCCTGATGGGCCGACGAGGACGTTGATTCCTTTGAGTGGGGGTGTATGTGAGAGCCTAGCTTAATAGGAATGATAGACTACTCATATCAACAAGAATTCCTTCTTTTCCGGGAGTCGATTCTAGGATGGGTGACCGACCGGGAAGTTGGTCCCAGATGCGCATGAGTGAGGACAAAGTGCACATGAAAGACTAGTGTTGGTCTGTTGGGCCAGTCTAGATCCCGCCAGGCGTAACGTGGTGTTATAATTGGCATCAGAGCCGACCAGTGTTGGTCTGTGGGGCCAGTCTAGCTTCCGCCAAGCGTAACACGGTGTTAAAATTGGTATCAGAGCCGACCCTTGCGGTTACATGGGCATGCACGGATCAGGTGCACGGGCATGTGGTGCATGGCGTGTGTGGCCCGTCGTGGCACACAGCATGGCACATGTGCCAGACTGGACGCGCATACGTGTACGACAAGGGAACGTTCTTGATGGGCCGACGAGGACGTCGATTCCTTTGAGTGGTGGTGTATGTGAGAGCCTAGCTTAATAGGAATGATAGACTACTCATATCAACAAGAAATTCCTTCTTTTCCAGGAGTCGATTCTAGGAAGGGTGACATACCGGGAAGTTGGTCCCGGATGCGCATAGTGAGGACAAAATGCGCAGGAAAGACTAGTGTTGGTCTGTGGGGCCAGTCTAGATCCCGCCAAGCGTAACGGGATGTTACAGTTACCCTATATGTCTCATATATTATCATGTGATAGTATATATATACTACTTTATCATTATAAATATGTTGATATAATATATATATAAGGTATTTCAAAGTGAGTTAGATGAAAAAACTACAAGTTTGTCCATGATTTTTTTATATTTATGAAATAAGTATATATTTGTACGTAAAAAGAAGCATACTTAAAATACAAGACATACAACTAAAAAAGTAATATATATACTACTCAAACATTTTTATATACTACATACTACGCGTACATACTTTTTAGTATTATAGATACTACATAAAACATATAAAACTCAAGTGGCGATAACTACCACAGGATGGTAGGAAAAATTTGTTCTCTCTCTATATATATACATATATATATATATATATGGAAACGGATAAAAGGAAAAAAAATGCAAGCTCACTCCTGGAGACCCTATAGGGCACCATTTGGCGCTAGTTGAGCATTTTAGCGGCCACGCACCCCCTTTCGTGTGCTGGCACAAGAATTCGGCCAATGCTCGGCTAGTTTTCTTTGTCGCTCAATCACGATGACCGGTCAACTGTTTCTTACTAAAAACATATTTGTAAAAAGTGACTTAAAATATCCACAGATTTCAAAAAAGCAAACTTATTTTTTTATCAATTTGTTTAGAAAAGTCATCAAATTTTAAAAAATGGTCCATCAAATACGAAATAAAGTTCAAAATATTTTAAAAACAATCATGCAATTTGAAAAATGCTAATCAATTCTTAAAAAATATCACCAAAATTGAAAAAGTTCACTGATTTTTTTTAAAGTTCATATTTTTTTCGAAATATTATTGATTTTACGAAGTTTCACGCATTTAAGAAAAGGAAAAAATATATAACATAGAAGACATCGGGGGAATTTCCTATATTTGGAAAAAAGTTAAAGAAGTAATTATTCATATGCATCAACATGGCATGGTGGTAGTGGTTCCCTCGCAACTAAGAGGTCACGACTTCGAGCCCTGTCTCTCGCACTCCCACACCTTTTCAGAAGTCTTTAACAGAAAGAAAAAAAGGTAAATGGGACAGTGCAGAGCAAGGGGGACGTGTGCGCCGGTTTGAATAGTTTGCCACTCACTCCACTCGAAGCACACAAGTGCAATGTCAAAAGCCGTAACGAATTGGGTCAGCCGTAGAAAATTATTCGTAAATTGTAAAAATGTTCATCAATATAAAGAAATATATGCATGAATTTCGAAATTTTTGCAATTTTTTAAATGTTGTCAAATTTCAAAAAGCTGCCAATAATTATAAAAACATCAAACTTAAAAAATGTTCAGAAATTTAAATATATGCACGCATTTTGAAATGTTTTCAAACTTGTAAAAATGTTCTCAAATTTTTTTAATGTTTAAGGATGTGAACATATTTCATGAACATCTAAAAATATTCCTAAACTTGAAAATGGTTTACAAATTACAAAAAGTTTCACAAATTTTAAAAAATGTTTTTTTTACGAAATGTGGGTAAAGTAAAGATTCTATGAATTAAAAAAATGTGAATCAAAAATGGAAAATTGGAAACACAGAAAGAAACGAGAATTAGAAAAACCAAATATTGTTAAAAAGAAATAAGAACCAAAGTAACTAGAGAAAGAAACATAAAAAACAAAGAAAAATATTCATTGTAAAAAAATGAATTTCTGGAACCCTCTTAGGTAGAAGGATCGAGAAGCTTCGGAAAATGGGCTTTTAGTTCCTAACCATATATTGGCGTGCCTAAAATGGTTAGGCCTAATAGGGTATTTTAGTGGGTGATTATGTTAGTATTGCTTGCAAAGAGCAATGCAAATTTGGAATCCCTATTGTTGCTCGTTGCAATGACTATCCCAGCATGCAAGCATTAAAGTTCAGAACTAAACCAATGATATTAATCGCAAGATATAACATTAAATACATGTGGCAACCAAATCCCTAACTTCATCAAGTATAAGTCAAGCACATAAAGTTATAACAACCTCACGCCACTTCTATTACTCTCGCGGATTTAAGCGAAGCACAAAGAGTAAAGAACTAAGACAAGCACTTTCTCTCCATAATAGTTAAAATGACCAAAGATGATACAATAAGATAATTGCATAACTTCACACTTTATCAAAAACAAGGAAAAACATTGCTAGCGTAGTTTAGCAATTGGTTCTAAAGTATTGAAGCAAAGAGAAAATATAGTTGTAGGTTGCCTTCGAGAAACACTTTTTTATGCCTTTAGGCTAGGCAATGATTTTGAAGATAATCAAGTTGTATGCTCCGCACTTCCCATAGAGCTTTCATTCCCCAACATGATTTCATAAACATTTTTAATTTTTTTCTTGGGAAGTATTCTAAGTCTTTCCTTGTAGCACTTGAAATTTTATAGTTCCTTCTTTCATAACAATAATTGAGCCTACGGTCCTCATAAAATTCCCAATATAGCTGGACATAGAGGGTTTGGTTCCATACCGATAACAACAAAATCTACAGGGTCATAATTCATATTAGCGACCACAAGAGCATCTTCATTTTTTTCAACTATTTTTTATCGTGTTATCTGCTAAGTGCACACATTCACGCCACATTCACTAAGAGGTTTTAATAGTGGACACACTTGAACCTAGATAGTTCATGAGATAGTTCAAGTGAAGTTATTGATACTAATATTAATAAATGGCTCCCAATCATCTTCCAACTTCCTAGGTATATATTTAGTAAATTGATTCCTTTGCTCAAGTGAGATTGGTTCTCTAGCCACATTTGCAAGAATTCAATAACATAAGAGAGCTTGCAATCATTATAGTAAAATCTAACACCCTCTGAATTAGTAAGATCATCAATACCTAAAGTTTTAACCTCTTCAAGCACACTTTTCTCAAATATTTCCGATACACGGGCTTTTACTTCTCTCGCCCATCTAGCATGTAACATGCATAGAGTCTCATCATGTTTACGAATAATTGCTTGCATCGTTTTAAGAGACTCTTCCATACCATACTTAGGTGGAGATCATTTCAAATTTAAGGCTTATGCATCATTAGTACTCCCTCCATTACCTTCTAGGAGGCCACTTCATATTTTTATATCTAACTTTGGTCATTACTTTTAGCAACAACAAGTGTGTTATATCCACAGAAAGTATGTCATTGGACGCACATTTCAAAGAACTTTTCGATGATATTTTTTATGACATATAACCCATATTTATTTTATCAAAATTATCAGTCAAAGTTTGACAGCAAAATGAAGTGGCCTTGTATAAGGGAATGTAGGGAGTAATTATTTCCACCTTATCAAATAGAACACCCAATATATCACCTTTTCTGCATAAATACTTTAATCATTGCCTCTAGACATGTGGTTCTTTGATTACTTACATAAGAGTTGTTTGAAGGAAATTGCCTAGGATAATTTCTACCCTAGTTGTTTCTATAAGCATTGTTATAAGCATTATAGTTCCAATACTACCTAGGATAATTGTTCCCATAATTGTTTCTATAAGCATTGTTGTTGAAGTTATTTCTAGCGATAAACTTAACACCAACATTATCTTTATTTTCTCAACCATACCACCAATACAAACATCATTGGAACTATAAGCATTATTTCTAATGGATAACATGGAACTAATCATACCAATATACACGTTCGAGCTACCAACTTCCTCTACAAAGTTTACTCTTTCTTGTTGGAGCCTTCTCAGTATGCCATTAGCAATAGTTTGTCATCATGTTGTCCAAAAGGTCTTTAGCATTCGTTTGAGGAATGTTCATGAAAATTCCACATGCATTTTAATTTAAGATATTCCTTGACAAAACATTAAGTCCAACATCAAAAGTACGAAGAATTGGCCAATCATCTAGTCCATGACTCAGACAATTTGTAAGAACACCTTTCATTCTTTCCCATGGTTGTGATAAATGTTCATTATCCTTTTGATTCAAATCATGTATCATTAGTAAGTTGTATGGATTTAGAAGGAGGATAATATTGTCTAGTAAAAAGTTCCTTACACCTATCCGAGAATCAATGCTACCATTAGGTAAATATTGCAACTATTATTTAGCTCTGGCCCATAGTTATAAAGGGAACAATTTAAGTTTCCCACAACCATCCTCTCCAAATATAGCCTCTAAACCATAGTGAAATCATTATTGTTTGTGGTAGAGAAGTCACACAACATCGTATTTGCCTTAGTGGTACTCATTACAACTAAGAAATAAAACATGAATGTGTGATGTAATTATATATATTTTTGGAGTTTTTGATATTTTTGAAAGATATAAAGATAAAAACACTAACATGGATAAAAATCTACAATTGGGAAAAATATAAATCAAGGAACATCATAAAAGTGCTATTGAAAATATTAGAGCAATGTTACCTCTCGCTGGAAACTTTAGGCTTGGCACGTACTTTACTTTGAATGTTATAGCCAGCAAAGGTGTTGGGACCCTAAGATGAGGAGTTTGCACCAAGTATTAGGTTTCCCTCATGGTGAGAAACCGAGGTAGTAATCTGCATAGGTAGAATATATTCCGCTACAAGGGTAATTTCGGTAACACAAATAAAACTTAAGTTGTGTTCTGAATAGTGCTAACAAAGGTGTCAACCTTGCTAGTCTTGCTAGTTGCATGGGATAAATAATATATAATGTGTTAGATAATATATTTTTATTTTCGCAAAAAAAATAGGAAACAAAAGTTTGTATACAAATTGTTGGAAGGTGGTTCTTATGCTAAAAGCTAGACGGGTTTCGTAGTTTCACCTAGTGTGACTCTCCAATATATATTAATGTCACAAGTGACATGGTCAAGTGAGAAAGTGCACAATAAGATATTTTTTACCTATGGCAAACATTTGACACATGTTAATTTAATAGAGGCAATATGTCCAAAATCCTAGACCAAGATACTCTCTCCATTTGTAGCTAGTAGTCTGTTTGTAGGTCGAGATCCTCTCAACACCACCCAAACTCTAATGTAAACAAAGATAATTCCTCTAAGCATGACTATATATTGTTGTCTATAAAACTCATTTTAGTCCTCCTATAAACATTTTTCCTTACTAACAACAATAGACTGCATGCCTTTTTCATTTTATGTCACTGCGGTAGTTTACCTGAAAGATTGAACCCAACTAATGCACACCCCTCAATCTACTGACCACTGATCTAGACCGGCAAGAGTAATCAACCTGAAAAAAGTATACACCTATAAACCAAACATAGAGGCAGTCATAAATCTGAACATAAAGAAATAAATCATCACATGGTCAACACACCGTTAGGTATTACATCATATTAGTCATATTCATATAGGGATACTAATATGGCTATTGTATTGAATAACAAAGTGTAGATATTGCATCTTGGCTACTCCCATGAACCCGTAGTCCAGGGGTGGACTACCTACAACTCATCTTGGAGCATGAAGAACGATGTTGGTGATGATGTAGATGAATTTACCACATTCCAGAGTGATAGATCAGGGTAAAACAAAGATCACCTCGAATCGCAAAGTGGTGGTTGCGCAAATATGTGTTGTTATTTGCGGGTTGGTTTTGGGGTTATATAAGCCACCAAGCATCAAAATCAACATAGGGGAGCACCATAGGGCCTAGGCACCCTTGGGCCTCTCCATGTGTGGGGCCTAGAGCCCTGGTCCTCTATTGATGCAAACCTTCCCCCTCCTTCCTCGGAATTTTTTGCGAACTTTTTGTATGATGATTTCTTTAAATTTTCCAAAAACATAAGAAAACATAAATGACCGCTGAATGATGCACTAATAGGTTATTCCCTCAAAATGCTTCAAAACATTGCAAACATAAAATAAAACAGGTATGGAACATACAAAGTTATAGAAGCATTATAGACATATCAACTGCCTAAGGAATGTTGCGGTCCCAGCATACACTGGAGATCAACAGGCTTGGAAGTGGACTCAAAGCAACAGGTATACCACATCGTTGCCTAAAGGGATCTTCATCAGCATTGAGTGTTTTCCATGTGGCAAAATGATGTAGAAGGCCTCTAGCAAAGTGTCCCGACTAGGCAAGACGGATATGATCTGACTCATGACCAAGTGAATGAGAACCTAATGGGTCGCACACTTAAGGGAAGGAACCTACGAGGTCGGATATGAGGACACTAGTCGAATGTGATTCGATCTAGACTTGGATCATGACCAAGTAGACTTTGGGATTTAGGATCCATGTGAGGCACAAGAGTTGAGCCCACGACGGATGCCTATATATAACGGAGGTGTGGCACACGTACTCAGTTGATCGCTATGGTGTTGTCATTAGGACCTTGCATGTGTTGCAACTAGCCACCTCCACTTGCCACCATCTATGTGATTGGACTTAGCAGTCCGTCGCACGGTGTTTCTCCTGTATGCATGGATAACGTTTGAGGTGGAGCAATTGTGTTGCTACAGTGAACATGTTCGTGAGATCCGGAGACCGGCTGTTCGAGGGAGATCGGACGAGGAGGAGCGAAATGACATGTCTTGATACCAAGGTATCAATCCATAGAGGAAGATCAAGCAACTACGTATACAACACCTGCACACAAAGAACAAATACTTGCAACCCGACGCGTAAGAGAGGTTGTCAAGGTCTCAATGATAAAAAGATAGATTAGGTTGTGATAGTTTGGGCAAATAGATCTCGCAAGAACACAAAATAAAATATGTAAACAAAAAGTGCAGCAAGGTATTTTTGGGTTTTTGTATTGATAGATCTGGAAAAAAACACGACAAAAAGATAGATTAGAAAGCAATATGTTGGAAAAGTAGACCCAGGGGCCGTATGTTTCACTAGTGGCTTCTCTCATGAGTACAACACACGATGGGTGAACAAATTAATGTTGGGAATTTGATAGAAGAGCAAATAGTCATGTCGATATCCAAGGCAATGATCATTATATAGGCATCACATCCAAAATAAGCAGGCCAAAATGATTTTGCATCTACTTCTATTACTTCACACATCGACCGCTATCCAGCATGCATCTAGTGTATTAAGTTCATGGGAAAACGGAATAATGCAATAAGAATGGTGACATGATGTAGACAAGATCTATTCATGTAGGAATAGACCCCATCTTTTCATACTTAATAGCAATGATACATGTGTGCCTTGCTGCCCCTTCTATCACTAGGAAAGGACATCGCAAGATCCAACCCATCACAAAGCACCTCTTCCCATGGCAAGAAAAATTGATCTAGTTGGGGTAACTAAACCAAAAATAATAATAGAAGAAATACAAGTCTATAAGTAATAATGCATATAAGAGATGAAAGGAGACTCAAATAATATTCATGGATAGAAACCGATCATGAACTCAAAATTAATCGGATCCCAACAAACACACTGCAAAAAGTCATTACATCAAATAGATCTCCTAGAGACCATGTTATTGAAAATCAGAAGAGAGAGAGAGAGAGGAACCATCTAGCTACTGCCTACGGACCTGGAGGTCTATGGTGGACTACTCACACATCATCGGAGAGGCACCCATGAAGACGATGCACCCCTCTGTGATGGTGTTAGATTGGAGCTCGAGGTTCTAGAACTTGCGGTGGCTGGAATTGTGTTTCGTTGACTCTCCTAGGGTTTTCTGAATATTTGAGAATTTATAGAGATGATCGTCAGTGGAGGGGTCCCTGAGGTGGCACAACGCATCAGGGTGTGCCTGGGGCCTCTAGCGCGCCCTGGTGGGTTGTGGGCGGCCTGGGTTCCCTCCTGGTTTCCCCATTGGCACTCTTTTGGTCTCAAAAAATCTCCAAAAAGTTTCGTCTTGATTGGACTCCATTTGGTATTGATTTTATGCAAAGTAAAAAACAAGCAAAAACATACACTAACACTTTAGCACTATGTCAATTTGCTAGTCCCAAAAACTGATATAAAGTTGCTATAAAATTATTGTAAAAGATCCAAGGGTGATAATATGACAGCATGGAACAAGCAGAAAATATAGATACGTTGGAGACGTATCAACATCCCAAAGCTTAATTCCTACTCGTCCTCGAGTAGGTAAATGATAAAAACAATTTTTTTATGTGGAATGCTTCCTAACATGTTAATCACATATTCTTTTCTTTTTTAGCATGGACATTTGGACTTCTAGATGGTTCATAGCAATAGTCTAGTTTTGACATAGACACTTTAATACTCAAGCATATCAACAAGCAACCATGTCTTCCAAAATATCAACACTAAAGCAAGTTATCCCTATCCCATCATGCTCAATCATTGATCCATTCATGAAACACACTCAAATATTAGCTACACCTAATACTCAAGTATGATCATAGTGTCCCCTAGTTGGTGCTTTATAAGAGAAGATGGAGACTCGGGTAAAAAAATAAAAAATGCATAAAGTAAATATATAGGCACTTCGCAGAGGGAAGTAGGGATTTGTAGAGGTGCTAGAGATCAAGGTTTAAATTGCTAGAGAAAAATATTTTGGGTCGCATGCCTTTCCTGTCAACGAAAGCAACCAAGATATTTCAATATCTTTCCATGCTAGATACATCATAAGCGGTTGCCAAATAGAAAATAAAGTTTATTCCTCTTTCCACCATTCATTCACTATGGCCGAATCCAACACTTTCCAAGGAATTTATTATTTGATAAAATAAAGTAAATTTCTTTTCCTTTTCATTTCAAGATTGGGCATCCCCATTACTGCCATACTCTCGTGCAATGAAAAGTGAACAAACACTCATCTTGATAATAACACATTTAGCATGCAAAAATATCGGGCACCCCCTTCCTCTTCATGAGCGGTACGAGCACACACAAAAGGAAAATTCATTTTGAAAATTAGAGATGGCACATACAAATTCTCTTGGAACGGCATGGAAATACTGCATGTAGGTAGGTATGGTGGACTCATATGGCAAAACTAGGTCTATGGAGTTTGGATGCACAAGTAGTATTTCTACTTAGTACAAGTGAAGGCTAGCAAATAGATTGAGACGCAACCAACCAAGAAACGAAAAATCACATAAGCGAGCATTAAGCATAACTAAGACAGAATAATGTACCATAATAAGGATGTAATTTCATAGCACAACTATTGACTTTCGGGTTTGTATATCTCACAAACCTTAAATCAATATTCTTACTAAGCATAATTACTCACTAACATAACCCACATATTACTATCATAATGTCTCAAAACTATTCCAAAGAATCAAGTTTAATTTGTCCAATGATCATCATAAAAGTTTTTATTATATCCCTCTTGAATATATATCACTTTGGGACAAGTTTCATATATTGCCATTGCTTTTGACAAGCTCACATAGATTTAAGTGAAGATCATGAGCATAAAAATTCATCTCTCAAAATAGTATAAATGAAGCATGAGAGGATTTCTTCAAAATTTACTAACTATCAAATTAATATAAGTGAGGCATGAGATCATTTCTTCAAACAAGTAAAAGCACACCATGCTCAAAATGATACAAGTGAAGTACTAGAACAAATCCATAGCTCAAAAAAATTAAGTGAAACATATAGAGAAATTCTAACAAATAATAGAATAATTTTGGATCTATCAAATAGGTGTGTCCAGCAAGGATAAAAATCAAATCAATAAAATACTCAAATGATACAAGACTCTCAGAGCACAACTCATGATATGTGAAGAATTAAAATATAGCTCCAAGTAAAATACCGATGGTTATTCGAAGAAAGAGGGGATGCCACTCGAGAGCATACCCAAGTTTAGTTGCTTGTTAATCTTTTGATATTGTCTTGGGGCTTCCATGGTCACCCCCAATCTTAGGCTCTTCCTACTCCTTATTCCTTCATCCATCTGATCTCACCAAAAACTTGAAGACTTCAACCACACAAAACATGACAAAATCTTCGTGAGATCCGTTAGTATAATAAAGCAAATCACCACTCTAAGTACTATTGTAAACCCATTCATATTTTATTATTGCATTATATATCTAATGTGTTCTAACTTTCCCATGACTTATACCCTTCAATACAATCCATAGATTCATCAAAACAAGCACACAATGCAACAAAAATAGAATCTGTCTCAAAGAGAACAGTCTGTAGTAATCTGTCCTATCCCCATACTTATGTAAATCTCAAAATTCTGAAACTTAGGAAAACATAAATAATTTGTATAGAAATACTGTGTTAAAATTTCAGATCATTATCACACTCCAGTAAAAATGAAAATTCTCGCACTGGAGCCAAAGTTTTTGTTTCAGATGCAGCATTGTTTGTACTGATCTTATGAATCATCCTAAAGGTTCTACTTGGAACAAACACTAAATAAAACATAAACACACAATCATAACAGAGGCATAATTGTATAAACACTCAAAAACAGAAAGGAAAAGATAAGATAAATTTTATTCATTGGGTTGCCTCCCAACAAGCTCCTTCCTTATAGACATTAAGATAGGCTTGAGATTTTATTGATGCTCACATGAAAGATAGTAGTTGAAACACAAAAAGGATTATCATGTAACATATGGAAAACACACTTAAGTCTCACATACTTCCTATGAATAGGTATTTTATAATGAAACAAATTATCAAGGCAATCAAAACCTAGCATGTGGATGGAAGAAGAAAGAGACAATAGCAATCTCAACATGAAGAGAGGTAATTTGGTATCATGAAAATTTCTACAACCATAATTTCCTCTCTCATAATAATTACATGTAGGATCATAATGAAATTCAACAATATAGTTACCATAAAATATACTTTATTTATGATCAACATGCATGAAGTTTTAACATCTTCCAAAATAATGAGATTATCATCAACTAAAGTTATGACCTCTCCAAACCCACTTTTATCAAAAAAATCATACGACTGAACACTCTCCAAATATATGGGATTGTTTTTACCTAAAGTTGACGCTCTTTCAAACCCACTTTCAATAATATTGCAAACATTACTATCAATAACATATTCAACATGAGGCTTAAATAAATTTTCCAGATCATAAGAAGCATTATCACCCCAATCATGATCATTGCAATAAGAAGTGGGCATGACAAAATTATCATCCCAAGCTTGTAGTTTCGCATATCACGAACATAATTGACATTAATAGAATTTATAGTAACGCCATTGCAATCATGCTTTTCAATCAAGGAGCTATCATGAATCACCTTATAAATTTCTTCTTTCAACACTTCATCAAAAATTTCACATTCATGATTTTCAAACAAAACTTCATAGAGATAATCGAGTGCACTCAACTCACTAGTAATTGGTTCATCACAATTTGGACTTTTGAAAAGATTAGCGAGTGGATGAGGATCCATATCAATAGATTTTTAGCAAGCGAAGATGCAAGCAAATAGAAGGCACATGGTAATGTAAGCAAAGATAGCAAACAAGTAAAAAGGCAAACGAAAAATAGGGTGAATAAAATGACATTTTTTTGTGAAGTCGGGGAGAGGAAAATGAGAGGCAAATGGAAAATAATGTAAATTGCAAGGAGATGAGATTTGTGATTAGGAACCTAATAGATGTTGATGATGTCTCCCTGGCGTGAGAGATTGGCACGGTGAAGAGATCGCTTTCTGTTGGGGAACGTTGCATGTGAAACAAAAACATTCCTACACTTCACCAAGATCAATCTAGGAGATGAGCATATACGAGAGGAGAGATTGGATCCACATACCCTTTTAGATTGCTAAGAGGAAGCGTTAAAGAACGTTGTTGATGTAGTCGTACGTCTCCGCGATCCAAATCGCATGTTGTCCCACGAACTCCCGATCAAGTGCCGAACGGATGGCACCTCCGCGTTAAGCACATGTGTAGCTCGATGATGATCTCCGCCTTCTTGATCCAGAAAGAGGGAGGGGAGAGGTAGATGGGTTTGCCGGTAGCGCGATGGCGTGGCGGCGGTGGTGGTGGAGCTGATCCGACACAGCTTTGCCAAGTGTCGCTGAATCAATCTAGAGGAGAGGCTATCGGAGAGGGAGGAAGGGCTGCTCCATGGCTTAGGGTGCGGCTTCCCTCCTCCCTTTCACATATATATAGGGGGAGGGGTGGTGCTCCCAACCCCTAGGGTTTCCCCCTTGGGGCGGCGGCCAAGGTTGGAGGCGCCCTAGGGTGGCTTGCCACCCAAGTAAGGTGGCGCCAACCCTAGGGTTGGCCCTCCCACCAACCCCCCAGCCACATGGGCCTTTGTGGGAGGGGAGGCCAGCCCACCAGGGGCTGGTGTGCCCTCTCTCACAGCCCATGTAGCCCTTTGGGGATGGTGGCCCCTTCCGGTGGACCCCCCGGCACCCCCGGTACGTTACCGGTGAGGCCCGAACTTTTCCCGGTAACCAACACGGAACATCCTATATATGAATCTTCACCTCCGGATCATTCCGGAGCTCCTCGTCATTTCTGGGATCTCATCCGGGACTCCGAACAACCTCCAGTCACCAACACACATAACTCATTTATACTGAAATGTCACCGAACCTTAAGTGTGCAGACCCTGTGGGTTCAAGAACTATGTAGACATGACCGAGACACCTCTAGGGTCAATAACCAATAGCGGGACCTGGATGCCCATATTAATTCCTACATATTCTACGAAGATATTTATCGGTCAAACCTCTATGCCAAGGATTCAGTTAATCACGTATGATGTTCCCTTTGTCCTTCGGTATGTTACTTGCCCGAGGTTCGAGCGTCGGTATCTCTATACCTAGTTCAACCTTGTTACCGGCAAGTCACTTTACTCATTCCGTACTACAAGTTCCCTTGGCTAACACTTAGTCACATTTCTTGCAAGGCTTATTGTGATGTTGTATTACCGAGTGGTCCCTAAGATACCTCTCCTTCACATGGAGCAACAAATCCAAGTGTTCATCCATGCCAACCCAGCAGACACCCTCGGAGATACCATTAGAGCACCTTTATAGTCACCCAGTTATGTTGCAACGTTTGATACACACAAGGCACTCCTCTAGTGTCCGTGAGTTGCATGATCTCATGGTCATAGGAACATATACTTGACATGCAGAAAACTATAGCAATAAACTGACACGATCATATGACACGTTTATAGTTTGGGTCTTGTCCATCACATCATTCTCCTAATGATGTGGTCCTGTTATCAAATGACATCGAATGTCAATGGCTAGGAAACCTTGACCATCTTTGATCAACAAGCTAGTTTACTAGAGGCACACTAGGGACAAAGTGTTGTCTATATATCCACACATGCAATGTGTTTCCAGTTAATACAATTATAGCATGGACAATAAACGATTATCATGAACAAGGAAATATAATAATAAACACTTTATGTATTGCCTCTAGGGCATATTTCCAATAGTCTCCCAATTGCACTAGAGTCAATAATCTTGTTCACATCACTATGTGATTTACATTGTAAATATTCGAACACCCATGTAGTTCTGGTGTTGATCATGTTTAGCCCTTGGAAGAGATTTAGTCAACAGGTCTGGAACATTTAGATCCATGTGCACTTTGCAAATATTTATGTCCTCCTCCTTGACGTAATCGTGGATGGAATTGAAGCATCGTTTTATGTGTCTGGACCTCTTGTGAAACCTTGGTTCCTTGGCCAGAGCAATGGTACCAGTGTTGTCACAGAACAGAGCCATTGGATTCAGTGCACTGGGCACTACTCCAAGATCTGGCATGAACTGCTTCATCCAGACACCTTCCTTTGCTACCTCCGAGGCTGCGATGTACTCCGCTTCGCATGTAGAATCGGTTGCCACGCTTTGCTTGGAACTACACCAGCTTACTGCTCCCTCGTTGAGAATAAATACGTATCCGGATTGTGACTTAGAGTCATCCGGATCAGTGTTAAAGCTTGCATCAACGTAACCCTTTACGACGAGCTCTTTATCACCTCCATAAACGAGAAACATTTCCTTAGTCCTTTTCAGGTACTTAAGGATATTCTTGACCACCGTACAGTGCTCCATTCCAGGATCACTTTGAAACCTTCCGGCCAGACTTATGGCAAGGCTGACATCGGGTCTTGTGCACAGCATCGCATACATGATAGAGCCTATGGCTGAAGCATAGGGGACGACACTCATCTTTTCTCTACCTTCTGCAGTCACTGGGCATTGAGTCTTACTCAACTTCACACCTTGTAACATAGGTAAGAACCCCTTCTTAGACCGATCCATTTTGAACTTCTTCAAAACTTTATCAAGGTGTGTGCTTTTGTGAAAGTGCTATCAAGCGTCTCGATCTATCTCTATAGATCTTAATTCCTAATATGAAAGCAACTTCTCCTAGGTCCTTCATTTCTATATAATTCCAATCAGCAATATGTCATCCACATATAATATTACAAACACTACAGAGCTCCCACTCACTTTCTTGTAAATACAAGCTTCTCTGTAAACTTGTGTAAACCTGAACGCTTTGATCACCTCATCAAAATGCTTATTCCAACTCCGACATGGTTGCACTAGTCCATAAATGGATCGCTAGAGTTTGCAAACTTTGTCAGCATTCTCTGGATCGACAAAACCTTCCGGTTGCATCATATACAACTCTTCCTCAAGGAAACCGTTAACAAACGTTGTTTTGACATCCATCTGCCAAATTTCATAGTCGAAATATGCAACTATTACTAACATGATTCTCACGGACTTAAGCATCGCTACGAGTGATAAGGTCTCATCATAGTCAACTCCTTGAACTTGTGAAAAACCCTTTGTCACAAGTCGAGCTTTATAGACGGTGACATTACCGTCCGCGTTCGTCTTCTTCTTAAAGATCCATTTGTTCTGAATGGCCTTTCGCCCTTCAGGTAACACTTCCAAAGTCCATACTTTGTTTTCATCCATGGATCTCATCTCGAATTTCATGGCCTCTAACCATTTCTCACAATCTGGGCCCATCATCGCTCCTCCATAGCTCGTAGGTTCATCGTTGTCTAACAACATGACCTCCAAGATAGGGTTGCCATACCACTGAGGAGCAGTACGTTCCCTTGTCGACCTGCGAGGTTCAATAGTAACTCGATCTGAAGTTTCATGATCATCATCATTTACTTCCACTTCAAGCATCGTTGGCTTCACAGAAATATCTTTCTGCGCTGCGCTACTCTCTAGTTGAACCAAAGGTTCGACAACCTCATCAATCTCTATCATCCTCCCACTCAATTCTTTCGAGAGAAACTCTTTCTCAAGAAATGTTCCATTTTTGGCGACAAACACTTTGCCTTTGGATCTGAGATAGAAGTTATACCCAACTATCTCTTCTAGGTATCCTATGAAGACACATTTCTCTGCTTTGGGTTTCAGCTTTTCAGACTGAAGTTTCTTGACGTAAGCATCACATCCCCAAACTTTAAGAAATGACAATTTTGGCTTCTTGCCAAACCACAGTTCATATGGCGTCATCTCAACGGATTTCGATGGTGCCCTATTTAAAGTGAATGGAGTTGTCTCTAATGCATAACCCCAAAACGATAGTGGAAAATCGGCAAGAGACATCATAGAACGTACCATATCCAATAAGGTTCGAGTACGACATTCAGACACATCATTACGCTGTGGTGTTCTAGGCGGTGTCAATTGTGAAATAATTCCACAATGTCTTAAGTGACTGCCAAACTCATTACTCAGATATTCACCTCCTCGATCAGACAGAGGGAATTTAATCTACTTGTTACAATGATTCTCAACTTCACTCTGAAATTGTTCGAACTTTTCAAATGTTTCAGACTTGTGTTTCATTAAGTAAATATACCCATATCTACATAAGTCATCAGTGAAGGTGAGAAAAATAACGATATCCACCGCGTGCCTCAATGTTCATTGGACCGCACACATCGGTATGTATGATTTCCAACAAATCACTCGCCCGTTTCATTGTTCCAGAGAACGGCATTTTAGTCATCTTGCCCATGAGGCATGGTTCACATGTGTCAAGTGATTCAAAATCAATGACTCCAAAAGTCCATCAGCATGGAGCTTCCTCATGCGTTTTACACCAATATGACCCAAACGGCAGTGCCACAAGAAAGTGGTACTATCATTATCAACTCTACATCTTTTGGCATGAATGTTATGAACATGTGTATCATCACTATCAAGATTCAACTTGAATAAAACCCTCACATTTGCATGACCATAAAAGATATTACTCATATAAATAGAACAACGATTATTCTCTGATTTAAATGAGTAACCGTCTCGCAATAAACAAGATCCAGATATAATGTTCTGTTGAAAATATGACCTGGAGGCAATAAATAAAGTGTTTATTATTATATTTCCTTGTTCATGATAATCGTTTATTATCCATGCTATAATTGTATTGATCGGAAACACATTACATGTGTGGATAAATAGACACCACTTTGTCCCTAGTATTCCTCTAGTGAACTAGCTCGTTGATAAAAGATGGTCAAGGTTTCCTAGACATTGACATGTGATGTCATTTGATAACAGGATCACATCATTAGGAGAATGATGTGATGGACAAGACCCCAAGTACAAACTTAGCATATGATCGTGTCAGTTTATTGCTACTGTTTTCTTCATGTCAAGTATATGTTCCTATCACCATGAGATCATGTAACTCACAGACACCGGAAGAGTGCCTTGTGTGTATCAAACGTCGCAATGTAACTGGGTGACTATAGAGGTGCTCTGCAGGTATCTCCGAGGGTGTCTGTTGAGTTGTCATGGATCAAGACTGGGATTTGTCACTCCGTGTGATGGAGAGGTATCTCAGGGCCCACTCGGTAATACAACATCACAATAAGCCTTGCAAGAAATGTGACTAAGTGTTATTCACGGGATCCTGTATTATGGAACGAGTAAAGAGACTTGCCGGTAACGAGGTTGAACTAAGTATGGACATACCGATGATCGAATCTCGCGCAAGTAACATACCGAAGAACAAAGGGAACATCATACGGGATTAAATGAATCCTTGACACAGAGGTTCGAACGATAAAAATCTTCATCGAATATGTAGGAACCAATATGGTCATTCAGGTGTCGCTAGTTATTGACCGTAGAGGTGTCTCGGTCATGTCTACATAGTTCTTGAACCCATAGGGACTGCACACTTAAGGTTCGATGACGTTTCGGTAGTATAGAGTTATGTATGGTGGTGACCGAAGGTTTTTCAGAGTCCCGGATGAGATCCCGGACGTCACGAGGAGCTCCGTAATGGTCCGGGGGTAAATATTGATATATAGGAAGTCCTATTTTGGTTGCGGGAAAAGTTTCGGGCTCATTGGTAGTGTACCGGGAGTGCTGGTAGTGTACCGAGAGACCATCGGGAGGGGTATTTCGACCCAAGAGGCTACATGGTCTGTGGGATAGTAAATACCAGCCCTTAGTGGGATGGTGGAAGTCCCACACAAGGCCCATACGGATGGGAAGAAAAGCCCAAAGAGAAAAGGTGGAAAAAGGCAAAAAGACCAAAATAAGGAGTCATAGTCCTACTAGGATTGGAGAAGGAATGTTCTCTCCTCCTTGGTTCGTCCAAAGCCTAGATCGCTTGTCCGTTGGTCCAAGCCTCCTCCTCTCTTCCTCTTATATATACTAGAGGTTTTAGGGTTTTTGGCACTTGATTTTCAGCCACGTGCTACCCGTTCCACTAGTGCATAGTTTCTCCTCTAGATCGGTTTTCTGCGGTGCTTAGGCGAAGCCTTGCCAGAATTGCTCCACCACCATCGCCGTGGCACCATCATGCTACCGGAGAACTCTTCTACCTCTTGCTAGATCAAGAAGGCGGAGATCGTCATCAAGCTATACGTGTGCTGAACGTAGAGGTGCCGTCCGTTCGGTGCTTGATCGGGACGAATCGTGATTGGATCGCGACGCTCGGCGAGTTGGATCGTGAAGATGTTCGACTACACCAACCATGTTACTTAACGCTTCCCACTTAGTGATCTACAAGGGTACATAAATCCACTCTCCCTCTCGTAGATGTTCATCACCATGGATAGATCTTGCGTGTGCGTAGGAAATTTTTTGTTTCCCATGCAACGTTCCCCAACATGTTCATGCTCAACGCAAGAACTAAATAACAATTATTCAAGTTCATCACTAATCCCGATGGTAATTGAAGAGATAGCATGCTGACGACGCTCACATCAACCTTGGAACAATTTCCCACGTGCATCATCACTTTGTCCTTAGCCAGCCTCCGTCTATTCCGTAGTTCCTGCTTTGAGTTGCAAATGTGAGCAACCGAACCGGTATCAAATACCCAGGCACTACAACGAGAGCTAGTAAGGTACACATCAATAACTTGTATATCATATATACCTTGTTTGTTGTTGGCCATCTTCTTGTCAGCCAGATACTTGGGGCAGTTCCGCTTCCACTGACCAGTTCCCTTGCGATGAAAGCACTCAGTTTCTGGCTTGGGTCCAGCCTTTGGTTACTTCACGGGAGGAGCAACTGGTTTGCCACCCTTCTTGGAGTTAACCTTCTTGCCCTTTCCATGCTTCTTGAAACTAGTGGTTTTATTGACCATCAACAATTGATGTTCTTTCTGGATTTCAGACTGAGCAACTTTCAGCATTGCAAATAGCCGGGCGACCGATTTGGTCATCTTGTGCATGTTATAGTTCATCACAAAGCTCTTGTAGCTAGGTGGCAATGATTGAAGAACTCTGTCAGTGATCGCCTCCGGCGGAAGGGGCATCCCTAACTCCGCTAGACGGTTCGAATACCCAGACATTCTGAGTATATGTTCACTGATAGACCCGTTCTTCTCCATTTTTAGAGCATAGAACTTATCGGAGGTGTCATACCTCTCGATCCATGAATTCTTCTTAAAGATGAACTCCAACTCCTGGAACATGTCATATACTCCATGATGTTCAAAACGTCTTTGAAGTCCAAGTTCTAAGCCATACAATATTGCACACGGAACTACTGAGTATTCTCCAGAACGTGCCTCCCAAGCGTTCTTAACGTCTTCGGATGACATGTCTGTGGGTTGGTTACCAAGCGGCGCATCAAGGACATATGCCTGTTGGGAAGCTGTGAGGATAATCCTCAGATTACAGGCCCAGTCGACAAAGTTACTTCCATCATCTTTCAACTTAGCTTTCTCTAGGAACACATTAAAATTCGAGGGTGCTACTGCGCGAGCCATTGATCCACAACATAAATAAGCAAAGGTTACTAAGACTATTGTTCAAGACAATGAGTTTAGTTAATCAAATTACTAAATCTCCCACTCTAATTGACACCCCTCAGCTCATCTGAATGACACATAATCCAAAGTCACCAACTCAAGTCCGATCATCACGTGATTTGAGGTGGTTTCAATGGTGAACATCATCATGTTGATCATATCTACTATATGACTCATGTTCGACCTTTCGGTCTCTTGTGTTCCGAGGCCATGTCTGCACATGCTAGCCTCCTGAAGTTTAACCCGAGTGTTCCGCATGTGCAACACTGGCTTGCACCCGTTGTATGTGAACGTAGAGTCTATCACACCCGATCATCACGTGGTGTCTCGACACGACGAACTTTCGCAACGGTGCACACTCGGGGAGAACACAATTCATCTTGAAATTTAAGTGAGGGATACCTTATAATGCTACCGTCGTTCTAAGCAAAACAAGGTGCATAAAAGGGTTAACATCACATGCAAATCATAAGTGACATGATATGGCCATGAACTTGTGCTTTTGATCTCCATCTTCAAAGCACTAGCATGATCTCTATCGTCACCGGCATAACACCATGATCTCCATCATCATATTCTCCATCATTGTGTCGCCATCGGGGTTGTCGCGCCCACCATGCTCATACTACTATTCCAACCGCTTAGCGATAAAGTAAAGCATTACATAGCGCTTAAACATGGACACGCGAGTCATACAATAATCAAAGACAACCCTATGGCTCCTGTCGGTTGTCGTGCTTATCGACATGCAAATCGTGATATTCTATACAAAACATGAACATCTCATACATCATATATATCTCATCATGTAATTGGCCATATCACATCACAACATACCCTGCAAAAACAAGTTAGACATTCTCTAATTGTTGTTGCATGTTTTACGTGGCTGCTATAGGTATCTAGCAAGAACGATTCTTACCTACGCAAAACCACAACGGTGATATGAAGATTGCTTTTCAACCTTCTAGAAGGACCACGTTAATCAAAGCCGATCAAACTAAAGTGGAAGAGACAGACACCCGCCGTCCATCTTTATGCAACAAAGTCACATGTCAGTCGATGGAACACGATCTCTCGTAAGCATATGAGTAAAGTCGGTCCGGGCCGCTTCATCCCACAATACCGCTAAACAAAGAAAAGACTAAGGAAGGTAGTGACGAGAATATGTACCTAGGGTAAGGTCCTAGGCCTGACCTATATACCCTACCTAAGGACACTTCATTGGAAGACTTAAGGATAAAAAGAAGATTCCGACTGGATTCACTATGGCGCTCAAGTCACTCGACAGTCAATCCATTCGGTGGCTCCTTCCTCTACATGACAGTCACCTGTCACTCGGAAGACCTCGCTTCCAGTCGACGCCAGAAGGCCAGAAGCCGCCTCTAAGAGGCCAACACGCAGGTGTTAGGCCAGTCGTCATTAATAGCAATTATGTTGTACGTTACCAGTAACGCTAGTCTTTATACGCATGATCGGACCCTTGGATGCCTCACACTTATGAGGAGCCGCCAACTCTATATAAGCCGCCCCTCCCCTCTGGCACAAGGGTTCGCGACCTTTGTAGCCCACATTCTCCACACGACAAAGCTCCGGAGCACTGACACGTAGGGCTGTTACCTCCACGAGAGGGGCGTGAACTCATACATCCGTGTGTACATCCTCGCCGTAGCTACGACTCTGCCCTCTCCTTTTATACCCCTACCTTCTACTGTCAGGCACATTCCCATGACAGTTGTCGCCCACTGTGGGGCAGGCATCGAAGCAACTTCTGGCGAGGTTGCATTTTTCTCCCTTCGTCATGTCTTCCGATGGTGTTTTCGCCCTGGGCCACGAGATCCGTTTCGGAGCGCTCACCTTCATCGCTGACGATTCGGCATGGCTCCAAGAAGCACCTCTTGACGTCGAGGCGCTCCCAGTTTGCGGGGATGCGCACTTCCACGCGAGTTCGTGTGGGGTGCTTCTACGGCAGTCATTGACTCCGTACTCATCAGCTTTCCCCGCTATTCGTCATTGCAAGCGATCCGGTCGCTCATGACTCTAGCGCTCGGTCAGGCATGCAGCGGCCCGCCAAATTTCATCTCCGCTGATTGCAGCGATCGACCCCGCCGAGTCCCTTCACGGCGCATTCGAGTCGGACTCCGATCAGTCTGACGTTCCCTCCGAGTGCGAGAGTTGTGATCCTGTAGCGGAGGTCCTTATGGCTGGTTCCCATCAAAGCCCTAGCCGGCTTCGACCGTGGCAAACAGGAGGCTAGCGGACCGTCGATTGATCAGCCGTGCCGCCATGAGGAGGTCCTTCATACTCCCATTGTTAGTGCGACCGTTGAGGCCCAGGCCTTGGCCACACGCATTCGGCTTAAAGAGCTCTAGAGAGAACTCAACGAGCGCGCTCGCCAGCGCCCACCAGTTTCCAGTCGACGTCAGCGACAAATGTGTCCAACTGGATCGCATAACAATGTTGAGGTATACCGTACTCCTAGGTTAGCAGATTCCATTCAGCCGTCATGGTCAGAGGCTGGTAGTGTTGTTGCAGATTAGAGCATTGCTGGATGCGGTGCAGCGTCAAAATTCTGTTGTCTCGCAGTCACGCAATAGGATTCACAGTAATTCTCCAAGAGCAGAGTCTGTTCAGTCTGCACATAGTCCTAGATCACCCTTGCGCCGAAGAGGCGGTTTTTTGTGATGATCAGCATAGAGATCAGTTTCACCGTGATGACCACCGTCTAGTGCCCACTCCTCCGCGGGGTAGTCCTTTCATGCCCCGGCACCAGGGCGAAAGGCGCTCGTTCGATGATGAGCGAAACACAGGGTTTGATGCTCGAGACCTCCTCACTCAGAGGCGGGTCGACAGAAGCAGGGCCCACGGGGATGGGCATGATAGAGATGTTTTGAGTGGAAGCACTGCTATTATTTCTGGTCCAGAGTGTTTTAGCAGGGATATTCGTTCCGCAGAAATTCCCCCCAACTTTAGGTTGGGGGTTGGGATCGGCAAGTTTTCTGCCGAGTCAAAGCCAGAGACATGGTTGGATGATTACCGAGTGGCAGTTCAAATTGGCGGTGGTAATGATAACATTGTAATGAAGCATCTGTCTTTGATATTGGATGGCTCGGCTCGTGTGTGGCTGAATTATTTAGCCCCTTCTAGCATTCACTGCTGGGAGGATCCCGCCCGAGTGTTCATCAGAACATTCGAGGGCACTTGCAAGCGTCCTGCCAGGCTAATTGATTTACAACATTGTGTTTAGAAGCCCAATGAGACTTTGAGAGATTACATTCAGTGCTGGTCCACTCTACATCATATTGTGGATAATTTTTCCAAGCATCAGGCTGTTTGTGCTTTCAAGGCTGGAGTGGAATACCGAGAGCTCTATCTAAAGTTTGGGCGTACGGGTGACATCTCGGTGAGCAAAATGATGGAAATCGCCACTCGGTACGCCAATGGTAAAGAACAATACCGCCTCCGCAGCGCCAAAGGAAAGGCAATCGACAATAATGCCGGTGGCAATGCCAGTCAAAAGCAGAAGCGGAAGGCTGATGGACCTGTCCAGGCTGAGGCAGCCACTCTAGTGGCCCAAGGAAAGAACAAGGGGAAGTCCAAGGGACAATTTAAGCCCAATAAAGGAAAGAACCAGTCAGGGACTGACGTGATGGATCTACCGTGTGCAATCCACATGAGGAAAGACGAAGAAGGCAACTTGATATTGCCCAAGCATACCACTCGGTAGTGTCGACTACTCATTTAGCAGTTCAAAGAGACTCCGTCGAGTGAGAAAACTCCTGAGAAGGATGATGAAGACAAAGAAACGTTTCCTGATGTCACCGCTACACTGATGATTTTGGCTGATGTTGAAAGCAAGAGTCGGTTGAAGGTCACCAACAGGGAAGTCAACATGGTCGTACCTACAACCCCCACCTACCTCAAGTGGTCTTCGACTGCCAGCACTTTTGCTCAGTCGGATCATCTTGCTCATGTGGCCACTCCCGGTCGACAGGCTTTGGTGGTTGATCCGGCTGTGGGAGGCACTCGACTCCGGAAGGTCCTCAAGGACGGTGGCAGCAGCCTGAACATCCTTTACATAGATACCCTTAAAGGGATGGGCATTTCGATGTCCTGACTCAGTGAGAGCAACATGCAATTTCATGGAGTCATCCCACAGAAGAAGGACAAGTCACTCGGCCATATTGCATTGGATGTGACATTCGGAACAGATAGAATTTTTTGAAAGGAAAAGATGACGTTTGAAGTCGTGGATTTCCAGAGCGCATATCATGCCATTCTGGGTCGGCCCGCATATGCTCGTTTCATGGACCGTCCATGTTACATGTATCTTAAGTTGAAGATGCTAGGGCCCAAAGGTGTGATCACTGTCACCGGCAATCGGCAGCGGGCTGAGGAGTCCCTCCAGCAGGGCTCCAAAATCGCCGATCATCAGATGGCTATGGTTGAGTTGGAAGAATACAAGAAGAGCGCTGACCCTGCTGATTTGTTGCGCCCTAAGAAGCCTGCTCCCGAGTCAGCATTTTAGTTGGTAGGGGAAGTGAAGAAAGTACACATTCACCCATCAGATTCAACTTCTGCGCCGACCAATATATCGTCAACACTCGAGAGCAAATAGGAAGCCGAGATCATCCAGTTCCTCTTTGAGAACTGGGACATCCTCGCATGGAAGCCTGCTGACATGCCGGGCGTTCCCAGGGAGCTGGTTGAGCACCGACTGACAGTTGACCCGAAGGCCAAGCCGGTCAAGGAGCATTTGCATCGATCGGCGGCAGAGAAGCGTAAAGAAATCGACGAAGAGGTGGCTCGTCTCTTGCAAGCCAAGTTCATTCGGGAGATTTACCACTTCAAGTGGCTCTCGAATGTTGTCACGGTTCCCAAGAAGGACAAATCACTACGCATGTGTATTGACTTCAAGCATATCAATCGGCCTGAAAGATCATTTTCTGCTCCCCGCATATATCAGATTATTGACTCGACTGCGGGATGCGATCGTTTATCGTTTTTGGATGCTTACTCCGGTTACCATCAGATCCGTCTGTTTGGCCCGGATGAAATAAAAACAGCCTTCAGCACCCCATTCAGGTGTTTTTGCTACATCACCATGCCATTCGATTTGAAAAATGCCGGCGCTACTTCCATGCGCATGATTTAGAAGTGTTTACTCGACCAGATCCCTCGAAATGTCGAGGCGTACATGGACGATATAGTTGTCAAGTCCCGCAAAGGTTATGACCTGTTGGCTGACTTGGCTGAAACTTTCGCTAATCTGAGGAGGTACGATATAAAGCTGAATCCGGCTAAGTGTACTTTCAGCGTCCCTGGCGGCAAATTACTCAGTTTTCTCGTTTCCGAATGAGGGATCGACGTCAAACCTGAGAAAATCAAAGCCATTACCAGAATGAAGAGTCCCGTGCGAGTGCACAATGTTTAGAAGCTCACAGGTTGCTTGGCAGCACTGAGTCGATTCATTCCTAATCTCGGTGAGAAGGCATTGCCTTTGTACTGACTGATGAAGAAGTCTGACATGTTCTAGTGAACTCCAAAGGCTAAAGCAGCATTTTTCGAGCTGAAAGCCCTGCTCTCCAGCCAACTAGTGCTTGCTGCTCCTCGCAGGAAAGAGACTTTGCTCCTATACATCGTGGCCACTAATCAGGTCGTCAGTACAGTGTTAACTGTCGACCGGGAAGAGGAGGGCAAGGCCTCCAAAGTCCAACGTCCAGTCTATTACGTTTCTGAAGTATTGAATCCTTCAAAGCAAAGATATCCGCACTACCAGAAGCTGGTTTATGGTATTTATCTGCCAGCAAGGAAGGTGGCACCCTATTTTCAGGACCACTCGATTTCAGTCGTCAGCGATGCTCCGTTATCCAAGATTCTCAACAATTGGGATGCAACTGGTCGAGTGGATTAGTGGGCAATCGAACTCCTATACTTTGACATCAAGTTTCAAGCCAAGAAAGCGATCAGGTCTCAGGCACTTGCAGATTTTATGGCCGAGTGGATTGAATAGCAATAGCCAATCCAGGTGCACTCAGCACACTCGATCATGTTCTTCAATGTCTCTAAAATGTTGAATGGGTTCAGTGTTGGCGTTGTCTTGGTATCTCCAAAAGGCGACAGACTCAGTTTTGTCTTGCAGATCCACTTCGATTCCTCCAACAACGAAGCAGAATATGAAGCACTTTTATATGGGTTGCGCATGGTTATCTCACTTAGCATCAAGCGTCTCATGGTTTATGGCGACTCAGATTTGGTGGTCAATCAAGTGATGAAAAAGTTGGATGTTCGAAACCCCGCTATGACTGGATACTGTAGTGCTGCTAGAAAGCTCGAGAAAAAATTTGAAGGTCTGGAACTTCATCATGTTCCCCGAGTGAAGAATCAAGCGACTGAAGAGCTGGCCAAGATTGGATCCACTCGACAACCTGTCCCCAGAAATGTGTTTTTAGAACATCTGCACACTCCTTTGGTACAGGAAGATCCTTTCACCGAAGAGCCCCTGCAAGCTATGAGCTCCATCGATCCTACTGAAGTTGATGTCCATGCAGTTATTAATTTAGTCATGGAGGTTCTGGTCGTCATTCCCGACTTGAGAGTGCCCTATATTGCATATATCCTTAGACAAGAACTCCCTGAAGACAAGACAAAAGCACGACAGATCGTGCGCAGGTCGAAAGCTTTTACACTGGTCAGGGATCAGCTGTTCAAAGAAAGCGTGACTAGCATGACGCAGCGATGCATTTCTCTTGAAGAAGGTCGAATGATCCTGGATGAAATCCACTCGGGAACTTGCGGTCATCATGCGTCCTCGCGGACAATCGTCGCTAAAGCGTACCGAGATGGTTGCTTCTAGCCATGTGCCAATGAGATGGCCAAGGACATTGTCGATCACTGTGAAGGGTGCCAGTTCTATGAAAACTTATCTCACAAACCTGCATCTGCTCTGAGGACAGCCCCCTTGCCTGGTCATTTGCGGTCGGGGGTCTAGATATGGTTGGTCCTTTCTGGACTGGACAGAGCGGATTCACTCATTTACTCGTTGCAGTTGACAAGTTTACAAAGTGGATTGAGGCCAAGCCAATAAAGAAATTGAAATCTCGTACTGTAGTCACATTCATGAGAGAAATAATCTTCTGATATGGGGTTCCCCACAGCATCATCACAGATAATGTCACCAACTTCGACTCGGAAGGATTCATACGTTTTTGTTCCTCCCAGGGAACTCAAGTGGATTATGCTTCCGTTGCGCATCCCCAAACCAATGGTCAAGTTAAGCGAGTTAAAGGCCTCATCCTGCAAGGTCTGAAGCCTCGTCTCATGCGCAATATGGAACATGATGCCAGGGCCTGGGTGTCGGAGTTGCCATCTGTTTTATGGGGCCTGAGAACAACGCCTAATCGGTCGACTGGACGAACTCCCTTTTTCTGGTCTATGGATCTGAAGCTATCCTGCCGAGTGATTAGTTTCACAACTCTCCCCGAGTGGAACTTTACTCTGAAGCTGAAGATGAACAAGCAAGACAGGATGGCATAGACCTCCTGGAGGAAGAGCGAGAGATGGCTCTGATCCGGACCACAACTTATCAACAAGATCTGCAACACTTCCATGCGAAACATGTTAAGAGTCGACCCTTTCATGAGGGAGATTTGTTGCTCCGAGTGGATCAACAGTGACCCCACAAGCTCGCTCCTGTGTGGAAAGGTCCCTTTATTGTGACCAAGGTGTTGAACAACGGAGCTTATCACCTCAAGAAGCAGATTGACAAACCGCGAGCCTGGAATGCAGATTTGCTCCGACGTTTCTATACTTAAAAACATAGTTGTTTTGATGTAATAAAAATATTTCAGACCGTGTCATTTATGCAAGTTTGACTTCCTCAGTCTATTCGATGATTCTGATCATATAGTTTCTCACTTGGGAACACTCCGAGTGTTGAGCAATCCTCACACTCGGGGGCTTAGTCGTGAACATGCTTTCGCCTAAGTTAAAAACCCTGCCGAGTTGATAGTAGTCCATTCACTCGGTGATTTAGCTGTGAACCAGTCTTCGCCTAAGTTCAAAAATTCTTCGAGTGTTGAGCAATCCTCACACTCGGGGGCTTAGCTGCGAACCAGCTTTCGCCTAAGTTAAAAACCTTGCCAAGTGGATACTGTTCATTCACTTGGCGACTTAGATACAAACCAGTCTTCGCCTAAGTTCAAAACTTCTCCGAATATTGAGCAATCCTCACACTGGGGGCTTAGCTGTGAACCAGCTTTTGCCTAAGTTGAAAACCTTGCCGAGTGGATAGCAGTCCATTCACTCGATGACTTAGCTGCGAACCCGTCTTCACCTAAGCACAAAACTTCTTCGAGTGTTGAGAAATCCTCACACTCGGGGGCTTAGCTGCGAACCAGCTTTCGCCTAAGACAAAAATAAATTCCGAGTGGATTACTATATATTCACTCGAAAACATAAATACGAACCAATATTCATTTAATTTTGAAACTTCTCCGAGTGTTGAGCAATCCTCACACTTGGGGACTTAGCTGCGATCCAGCTTTCGCCTAAGTTAAAAACCTTGCCGAGTGGATGGCAGTCCATTCACTCGGTGACTTAGCTACGAACCAGTCTTTGCCTAAATTCAAAACTTCTCCAAGTGTTGAGCAAGCCTCACACTCGGGAACTTAGCTGCGAACAAGCTTTCGCGTAAGTCAGAAACAAACTCAGTCGACAAGAGATTGAAAGGCAAATGCGGATAAATTCAAAGGTTTCGTCGTGGATAAATGTTTCGCGTACAAAGCAAATGTGCTCAGGCTTAAGGCCCAAAGGAAGTTTTACGACTGATACATTTTCACTCGACATACTGAGACAAATAAAGTTTTCTCCATGAATCAAGTTTTTCAAGCGCTGGACGGGCTTGCTGGCTCGACGAAGGTGTCCAAGTCAATCCCATCTACGATTCTCGTGGCCGTGTCAATGAACGTCTCTGTGAAGTCTTCAAATTGAAGCTTTTTCTTGTTCACCACTCGGAGTGAGGGATCACTAGAAGAGTGTCTAGAGGGGGGTGAATAGACTACTAGCAGAAATTTAAAACCTAACCTTTTCCCAAGTTAATTGGTTGGCAGATTTTAACAGTTTTAGCAAAGCTAGCAAGTCTAACAGCCCTACACATGCATGTCAATAAATATGGCAGTGGAAAGTAAAGACATTGCATAAGAAGTAAAGAGTTGAGATAGGTAGATCAAACACAGTTGAAGACACGATGATTTTTCCCATGGTTCCGATAGGTGGCGCTATCGTACATCCATGTTTATGGAGTCTTCAACCCACGGAGGGTAACGGTCCCGAGAGTCCACGGAGGGCTCCACCCAAAAGGGTCAACGAAGTAGTAACCTTGACTATTCCACATGGCTTCCGTCCATGAAGGACTAGCCTCACTATGGGGTAGATCTCCACGAAGTAGGCGATCTCCTTGCCCTTACAAACTTCTTGGTTCACTCCACAACACGAAGTAGGAGGATCCCAAGCGACACCTAACCAATCTGGGAGGCACCACCCTCCAAAAGGTAATAGGCTCGGTAATGATGATGAACTCCTTGCTCTTGTGCTTCAAGATGATAGACTCCTCAACACACAATCTCTCTCACACGGGTTTGGCTTGGTAGAAGAGATAGGATTGGTGAAAGCAACTTGGGGAGGCTAGAAATCAAGATCCATATGATTGGAGTGGAAGATCTTGACCTTAACACAAGGGTAGGTGGTTCTCTCTCAGAAAATCTAATAGGATAGGTATGGAATAGTTCTGAGTGCTTCTTCGTCGAGTGAGTGGTGGTGAAGGGGTATATATAGGCATCCCCAAAAATCCAACCGTTACACACAAAATGACCAACTCGGTGACACCGATGTGTTAATCTCGGTGGTACCGAAGTGATCAAAAGGTGGCAACTTTTGAATCTCGGAGGGACCGATATACAATTCTTGGTTGCACCGATAAGGTGACCAACGGTCAGATTTCCAATCTTGGTGACGCCGATACAACATTCTCGGTGGAACCGAAAATGTGAATTTGCATAACAGAAAGTTGGCAACCTAAACTTAGTGGCACCGGTATGGAATCGGTTGCACCGAAGTGGCTAGGGTTTGGCAGATTCTGTCTAGGTACTGGAATCGGTGGCACAAAAGTGGGATAGTTGGTTGCACCGATTTTGAGTGTTGGGTATAGAACAGACTTTGGTGGGAGAGTTTTGTGGATGTTTTTGGCAACTATCACTTGTGCACGTTTGAGCATATTGTTCACCAACAAAACCTTACCCCCTTTTAATTGTATTGGCTTTCCTATGGACTCAAAGTGATTTCTCACAAATATAAAATGTAGATTCCTCTTGCTTGAAGCTTGGCCAACCTATTTCCTTGCATCTTGGGGTTTCTCCATAATCTCCTTTTTGCCAATCCTCGCATAGAACATTTCCTGAAATATACTTAGTGGAAACATTAGTTCAAGAGACAATGTATGTTGTCATGAATTATCACAACCACCAAGGGAGCATGTTGTGCTTTCACGGAGTTCCTTCAACTTGTCCTCCCTTGCCTCCTTGCAATGGACTCTAACAAGGGAGAGTGCCACATCGGCTCTGAAGTGGGCGGCTGACTTCTTCTAAGCTTGCACTCGACTGGGAAGATCAATAAGGTGTGCCATCATGGATGTAACATCAAGATGAAGGGTGTCTTCGGGTCATAGTTCTTTGTCGATCTTCTCCATCACAGCTTTCAGTTGGAGGATATATGCTTGAACACCCTCGAGTGTGACGTTGAGTCGAAACATGTTCATGGCCACTCCTTCAACAAGAGGTGACTTGGTGGGATCCAGATTGGTCTCGATTTCTTCGGGTTCCTTTTCAATGTCTTGGCAGAATTCTGTTAGGAAGAAGGGATGGGAAGAGGTTTAATGAAATACAGTCGACAAGGATTTTATGAAGTTCAGTCGATACTGATGGTTACCGTCGAGCATGATGTACATCTTTCTTGCGAACTCCCCCAAGTGCTTCTCCAAGCCATTGCTCCTCTTAGTCAGCTGCTCGATCTTCTTGATGAGTTCCACCCGTTCCAGCTTCGCTTGGAGTTTTCCCCCTCCATCTTCTTGGCGGCAGCCAGTTTCTGCTCAACAGCTTCAGTCTTCTCCCTCGCCACCCGTTGAGAATGAGCAAGTGCCTTGTGTTTGTCCTCCAGCACCTTGTTCATGGTATCTAAAGAAATAGCATTATTAAGTCATGCTTGGAGTAAAGAAATAGCATTGTTTCATCGCGTGCATCTGTTCGAGCGAAAGCACTTGGTTCAAAGCATGGAAAGTGAGGATAAGCATGCATTGGGTCGATAGAGATTACCTCCTAGAATCTTCAGTTCAGTATGCACTCGTTCCAAACTACTGTTGGAGACCTCCAAGTCCACTCACAGCTGGCTCCTTTCCTCCTCGAGGTCCTTGTATTGCGCACGAAGTTCACAAGCTCTCTGAAATAAACAAAGAAAAAAATTCAGTCGACAGGAAACCCCTTCACTCCCGAGTACAGAACATCAAGAACAGTCGACTGGATGGCGGATCCCGCCCCACCCCACTCCCCTGAAATAGCATCATATCATGGTTGATGAAATGATATCCATGAAACATGCGTTAAGGAGAGGAAGAATTCAAGCAAAAAAGTCCACCCGACTTGTCGAGTGGCAAGCGTACTCCACGCATCGCAAAGAACCCTGAGTTCCACACGGTCTCTTTCAGACCCCCGCGAGTGCAAGCACTCCACGGCAGTCTCAGGGACTACACCCAGTGGGTGTACTCAGCATGCCCCCACTGGATCATTTGTCACTCGATATGTCGAGTGGCTTGCCATCCCACTCCGCACCCTTGAAGTAGCATCATATCATGGTTGTTGAAATGATGTCCATGAAACCTACAAGGTAGCTGCAGAGTGGTACAGCTAAGGCAAAAAAAGTCCACTCGACAGTACTCCGCGTACGACAAAAAATACTGAGTTCAAAGTTCTTAAGACTATTGCTCATCGTCAGTGTTCAACAGTAGCCTCAGGGACTACACCCAGTGGGTGCACTCAGCATGCCCCCACTGGTTCCTAAATAACTCGACAAGGTCTGCCCTATCCAAGCATACGAAGGTCTCTATCAGACCCCTGCTAGTGCAAGCACTCGAGGCGGTCTCGGGGACAACACCCAGTGGGTGCACTCAACGTGCCCCCACTGGATCTGTTAACTCTTGATCTGTCGAGTGGCAGAAAATAAAAATAAAAACATGCACAAGCATATGAATATCATCTCTCCTAAGACCTCTCCCAGTGCAAGCACTTGACGGAGGTCTCAGGGACTACACCCAGTGGGTTCACTCAGCGTGCCCCCACTGGATCATCTATCACTCGATCTGTCGAGTGGCTCGCCATCCCACTCTGAACCCTTGAAGTAGCTTCATATCATTGTTGATGGCAATAATATCCATGAAACCTGAAACCTACAAGGATGCTTCGGAGTGGCACGGTCAGGGCAAGAAGTCCACTCGGCATGTCGAGTGGCAAGCGTATCCCGCATACGACAAACTCTAAGACCACTGCCAGTGCAAGCACTCGATAACGGTCTCGGGGACTACACCCAGTGGGTGCACTCAGCGTGCCCCCACTGGAGCGAAATCTAGTCGATTGCGACCTCATCTATTCGAGTGGAGAATTACAAATATTCTGCAAGCGGAAAACACCTAGTAGGTGTACAATCAAAGAAGACAGGAATTCAACCGGAAATGTACTTACAATCGAACTTACTCGGACACTGGTGCGAAGCGCTGTGCTGGCATCGTAAGCCAACTAGCTGGCCTCGTATGCCTCCTTGGTGCGCAGCATCATCTGTTCTGCCTGGATCATGGCCTCCTTTACGGCTCCGGTCTGGTCTTCCAGAATGCGGTGCAGAGGAAAGGCAGTCACCGGTGGGATCGACATTACGGCTGGGATAGTTGAGGTAGTGTGAGGTGGTCCGGTTGGAGTCGATGTCAGGATGGTTGAAATAGCTGGTGGAGCACTCGACAGCGGTACCGCAGGATCGGTTCTGACACGTGTCGAGTCGCTTATCCCCTGGGAAGATCCAGCAGTCGACCGTTGAAGCGTCTATGCCGACGGAGTTCTTCGGGCGTGTACGCGCGGAGCGCCTAAGGTCTCACCTTCACCCCCTGTACACCGAGGTTGTTCTTAATCATCTACCAATTGAATGATTTCTGTAAATACCAATCGGCAATGTTAACTCTTGCAATCGACGAGTCTCATTCGAGAAACAAAGCTGAGTAAGGATTTGTTTACCTCTCTAGGAAGTGGCCGCATCAGCAGTATCCACATCCATTTGCTCCTCTCCGTCCCATGGAGGCGACGTCACTGAGGTAGAGGCACTGGTAAATAAAATTCCACTCAGTCAACAAGAGTTCAAAGTCACAATCGACAGCAAAATATGAAAGCAAACACTTACGTTGAGATGACAGGCACAACCATCTTCATGTGGGGCAGATGTTTGCGAGGTTTTACTGTGTTGGGCTTTGGCCGCTTCGGGTTCCTTTCACTTGGAGACGGGGCCTTGTCCGCGGCAGTGGCAGGGTCCTGACGTGACTTGGAGCGACATTCGATGCATGGTGGAGACTCGACTTCTTCCTCGTTCTCACCCAAGTTCTCATATTCCTCTTCATTGTCATAAACATAGTCGATGTCCATGCTGCCACCCTCGCTTTCCAACCGTCTTCAGGCTACCTCATGTTGGGTATGGCGAGTGCATGTGCGTCCACTCCTGCATGATTTAAACTGTGAATTCAGTCAACAGATCAATCAATCACTTGACAGAATTGTACGACAGTCGACAAGATAAAATTTACCAGATTCTTCAGCGGATTCTCAACAGAGTAGGTTTGGATCCTCTTAGCACCTAGGGGGTTGTCACAAGCTCCGATGATACTGCGAAGCCACTACTTGACAGTTTTCTATGAAACCTTCTCCAGGTGTGTCCTGGTCGAGTCCTCAGGGCCAACATAATGCCACATAGTGTGGTCCCTTGCTTGAAGCGGCTAGATTCGTCGACTGGGGAAAGTCTGGAAGAGATCCATACCAGTGACTCCACCATGGATAAGGGCCCCTACAGAATCCACCAGGATCCCAACCTAGACTTTCTCCCCCTCCAACACCTTCAAAGATTTGGGAACGGCTGGATGATCTAACATGAAGGGAGAAAAACCAATCGACATATTGGGAGAAGCTACGTCCTTGCAATAAAACCAGGTCGACTACCAACTTCTAACCGATTCAGGGAAAGTCAGAACTACGATCTCTCTTCTAGATTCCTAAACCTCCACATAGTTTGACTACATGAGTCTTTCCATCCTCAGAGTGGGCCTTTTTCACCGTCTGAGATCTGATGGTGAAAATGTGCTTGAATAGTCCCCAGTGGGGAGAGCAACCCAAGAAACACTCGCATAGAGTGATGAAGACAGACAAGTAGGAAATTGCATTTGGAGGAAAGTGATGAAGCTGAGCTTCAAATAAGTTCAAAAATCCTCTAAAGAATGGATGGGGAGGCATGGAGAAACCTCTTTCGACGTGGGAGAGGAGAAGAAGCCGCTCCCCCTCGCATGGCTCCGGCTTGCACTCCTCCTTTGACAGCCTCCAAGAACCGTCTGCCATGAGCCCGTCGATGACAAGGTTCTAGACATCCGCGGTGGTGACTTTCGATGGGAGAAAGTCCCCCTGGATCCACCCCGCTGGCACGGTGAACCGGGCAGTCGAGGGCTTCTTGGCCTTGCCCTTCATGGCCACCTTCTTGGCGCGCTCCAGCTTCTCCATTGCTCCCTTCATCACCACAGTGGCGGAGCTTGTCGGAGCGGAGCAAAGTGGGGTTCTGGAGACAAGAGAGGTGTAGGAAGAGAGGAGATTTGGTGGAAAAGCACTGTGCGAACCGCAGTGCTTCGGGATTTATACCCCGCCGAGTGTCTCACTGACGTATGGGCCCGCGAGATCCCGCATCTCCTAACCGTAGACGGCACCCTATACATGATGAAATGAGCGGCACGGAAATTGAGGCATCGTGCTCCTACTTGTCCCGATCAGGGCGTCATCATCGCGGATGCGCGCGCTTCCCAGATTTTCATATCCCGCAAGATCCGAGCCTGACATAGCGACCCGTCACATCCAAAGATCCCTTCAGGTCACTCGGAATTAAGTTGGCATTGAACATTCACTCAGACACTTTCAAGACAGAATCAATCCGGGCGAATGACGAAGAGTTCAGTCGACGCAAGTTTCATTGAAGCCCCGAAAATCATTTGGAAGATTTGGTGCCCTGTTCTGAAGTGGCATCGATACCCTCCTTAACCACTCGAACCCTGATCCATATGGGGGTTAATGATGAGGATATGTACCTAGGGTAGGGTCCTAGGCCTGACCTATATACCCTACCTAAGGAAACTGCATTGGAAGACTTAAGGATGACAAGAAAGATTCTGACTGGATTCACTATGGTGCTCAAGTCACTCGACAGTCAATCAATTCGGTGGCTCCTTCCTCCACTCCACAGTTACCTGTCACTGAAAAGACCTCACTTCTAGTCGATGCCAGAAGACCAGAAGCCGCCTCTGAGAGGCCAACAGGAAGGCATTAGGATGGTCATCATTAATAGGAATTATTTGTACGTTACCAGTAACGCTAGTATTTATACCCACGATCGGACCCTTGGATGTCTCGCACTTATGAGGGGCAGCGAACTCTAAATAAGCCACCCCTCCCCTCTGGCACAAGGGTTTGCAACCGTTGTAACACACATTCTCCACGCGACAAAGCACCAAAGCACTAAGACGCATGGTTGTTACCTCCACGAGAGGGGCCTGAACTCATACGTCTGTATGTACATCCTCGCCATAGCTAGGACTATGCCCTCTACTTTCATACCCCTACCTTCTACTGTCGGGCTCGTTCCCACGATACGAAGAAATCTGAATATCAACGCCCACAAACTCCTTTGTGTTCTACTCAAGATCTTATCTACGCATAGACCTAGCTCATGATGCCACTGTTGGGAAAAGTTGCATGGGAAACAAAAAAATCCTACGTTTCACTAAGATCAATCTAGGAGATCAGCATCTATGAGAGGAGAGATTGGATCCGCATACCCTGCTAGATCGCTAAGCGGAAGCGTTAAAGAACGCGGTTGTCGTCCTTGTCTCACGATAGATGCCATGGGTAGGCTTATCGTGGGTGGTTAGGTTCGGAGGACGCCGACGGGCTCTGGGTGCAAGATTGGGCACAAGCAGTGGAGACGCACGATGTACCCAGGTTCGGGGCCCTCCGTGAGAGGTAACACCCCTAGTCCTGCTTGGTCTAGTTGGATGGGTAGTTGTGCTTACAAGGTTGCTCCTAGAGCTGTGTCTAGAGGAGAAAGAAGGAGCAGCCGACTCGTCTTCCTCCGTTGATAGAGATGGTGTGAAAGGAGGGTCTTATGTGGGTGTATGCGAATGATCGTCTGTCCCCATTGCATGGGGGCTCGGGGGTTTTATAGGCCACCCCCCGGCTTTATAATGTATTCTAAGGTACAGGGGTGGAGGGGCCCGGCTGGCAGCCTCTCCGGCTGACCAGGGGGTCATGCCCTTCTATCCGTCTTGTCGTCCGTAGGGTCCACCGGCTGCGCAGTCCCGTCGCGTATGAGGGGCCCGCCAGCCGACTCTGCCATTGGCCCTTGCCCACCTGTCACGGCACGGGTCGCCCGGGAGGCATCATCTAGTGCCAGCCGGTCGAAGTCTCCGGTAAGGCTGGCTGCACTATAGCCATGCCAGGGCAGGTAATCAAGTGGGCGAGGGCGTGTCGACAGAGTTCCCCCGCCCGGTCGCGCTCGCCAGGGTCAGCGGCCTGGGCGACCGGACTGCAGCCATGCACTCCGTGCATCAGCGGCCATTGTGGCCACAGGGTCGCCCATTGTGGTGGTTGTGTCGTGTCGTTGTACCCGCGCGCAGAGGGACAGGACGTTGCGTGTCCACCCTAGGGTCAACGGAGGAGGCGTCCCGAAGGCAGCCGGCCGTGCCCAGCCGGTCGGGGGTTGAGCCGGCTCCTCAACCAGCCATCCGTGTTGCCAGCCGATGGTAGCTTGGGCCGGCCATCCCCCAGCCGGCCATGGGCAGCCCGTCGTTTAGTTTTTATTCGAAGCAGAAGGGGGGAGAACCCCGTTGATTTGGCCTACCTAGGGGTAATAACCCCGTCAGAAGTCCCTGAAGCCAGTGGGGACCCGCGTCCGACAGACGGTGGGGAGCCGGCGGCTTCAACCCAGCGGTCCCCGCCTCCCGTGCGAAGTCGAAGGGCCATCTGAGTCGGCCGTTGGACCCAGCATTTCGGGCACCGGCGTGTCGCCCCGGGATCCAAGCCGGCCCAGCGCGTGCCATGCGGCGTGTAATGATGCGGTGGGCCTCGCGCAAGCAGGAAGACGGGACATCAGCCTGGGCCTAGCCCGCTAGCCCCCGGGCATAGCCCTGTAGGCCTCGGGGCACAGGCCAGGATCCTCTGTGCCCCGAAGTGGCCGTTACGGCCCGGGGCCACCCACACGCACGCGGAGTTTTTGGGGGAGTGGGCGCAATTAATCCCCACGTCCCTCGGTCGTGGCCTCCCCTATAAAAGGGGAGGAAGGGTAGGGGCGAAGATACCGCATCCCGTTCGCCCCCTTGTTGCCTTGTCTCCTTGCCTTCTTCATTTTCCTTGCTCTCCTCGGGCAATACCAGGCCCGAACCCGGAACCGCGCCCACACGCTGCCCTACCGCCGCAATGGACGACGGATGCGGAGGGAGCTAGGCTGGTTCCGTCGTCACCGAGGCGGGCATGATGGAGCTCCGCCGCACGCGCATGCTGTCGCTGGCGGAGCGGGTGGTTGCTCGTGCGCCAGGCGACAAGGTGGTGCCAGCGCTGCAGCCGGGGGAGCATGTTGTGTTCCTCTGGCATTTCTACCGCGGCTTCGGGCCCCCGGTGAGCCACTTCTACCGCCTGCTCCTAGATACCTTCGACCTCCAACCGCACCACCTCGACCCCAACGCGATCCTATACCTCACCGGCTTCATGACGCTGTGTGAGGGGTATCTCGGGATCCTTCCTTTCCTCAACTTCTTCAACGCCCTCTTCTACCTCAAGGGGTTGAAGAGCAGTGCTTGCGTGGGCACGGCGGTGTGTTGCCGCGGCACTGCGCGCTTCCTGCCCTTCTCATCGAGTCTGTCAAGGGGTGGCACCAGACGTTCTTCTACGTGAAGAATGCCGACCCGAATCTGGACTTCATCCGGCTGCCGCCATTCGTCGACGCGCAGTCCACCCACTTGAACTGGATGGGGACCGCCCCACGCAACGTGGCTCCGGTGGATCTTTGCCAGCTCGCACAGCTGATGAGCTCCGAGGGATTGGTCATCGCCGATCTGGTGGCGGCCTTCATATCGCGTCGGGTGCTGCCTCTCCAGTTGAGCTCGCACCTGATCTGCGACATGTCCGGCCGCCAAGACCCCTGCCGGCTGTCGACCGTCGACCTGATGCCGGCTCAGATGGTGACGCGGGTGAACGCCCTCATGACGTTCAAGTTGAAGCCCGCTTCATGGACATTTGGCATGGAGCTGAAGACCACATCAACCGTCCCCTATGGTAAGTCTTCGACGAGCCGGCCCTTCTTTTTGTTTGATTCTTTCCAGCCGGCAGCCGGCAGCGGACCTTACTTCGCCGTGCTGACTGCAGCTGTTAATGCGACAGAACACGTTGGACGGACCACACCCCAAGTCTTCGAGGCGGAGCGCGACCACTCCGACTCCAAAGACTACGAGCGGGGAGGCCCACCGGAAGAGGGGGTGGACTCCTCGGGAGGAGTCAATTAGCCGGCAGACCCGCGAGCCGGTGAACCTAGTGGAGCTGGAGGGTCTGGCTCAGCCCGGGAGCCTAACAGAGCCGGGGAGTTCCCTTTTGCCCCCACGATCATGATGATGATGACGTAATGATTCTGAACGAGCCTCCTCCCTCAGCACGTCAGGGCCGGTAGAGCGAGGAGCGGCCGGTTCAAGCCCTGGCGGCCGGACCCGCCGGCCTGGCAAAGAGGCCGTCTTAAGAGGGACCGGCGGCCCAGCCACCAGTCCCAAAGCGGGTGAAGGTGGCCGCGCGGAAGCCGTCGGCACGCCAAGCGGGCCTTGCCCCTCGTCATCGGGTAAGTTCCTTTTCGTGTTTTGCATGCATTTTCTTCCAGGTTGCGAGCCGATGGGTGATCGTCCTTCATGCACTGCAGGGACCCCATCGAGCTTCGTGAGGGGGAGCCCACGGGGGACTCGACAGATGCTGCCAGCCGGCTGGCCCGCAAGCACGCGGCCACCCATCGGGAGGAGAAGAGGAAGCTCGCGGAGCTACGAGCCTCAAAGTCCGGAACGCGAGGCGGGGCCTCGCATTCCGGGACTTCGAGCGGCGGGAGGCGGAGGAGGTCTGCAGACCCTGCGCGGGCATTGGACTCGGCAGCAGAATCGACCGACCCGTCGAGGCCCCCATCAAGCGGGCCGTGAGGGACGGCCATGGCGCCGCCTGCCCTCCATTCATGGAGGAGGCGGCCCGAGCGAGGGCAGCGGTAGCAGAGTCGGCCCCCGAGGCGACCCGGCCGGAGGTGCCGGACGTGACACCGCCGCGGACGAGCTGGCTCGGGTCGACGTGCCGGAGGCCCGGGTGGCCTCGGAGGCGGCGTCAGAGGCGGCGCCAGAGGTGGCAGCCATGGAGGTGGAGGCGCCGTCCGTCGGGATCGTCGCGCTGTAGCAGCAGGAGGCGGAGGCGGCGATGGCGTCGGGCAAAGGGCCGGTGGGAGGCGACTCCCAGACCCTCGCCAACATCAACCTGCCCTCGGTGGCCGACACCATGGTGAGCCCGGGCGACAAAGGCGGCCGGGCCCGGATGACCCTGCGGACCATGCAGGAGGTGCTTCGAGACTAGGAGGTGCTGGCATGCATGCCAGCCCTAGCGGCTCCCCAGGCGGGCGGCCCGGTCCCCTTGTTCGGGGAGTTGGGGAGTGTCTTGGACCGGTGCCGGCAGGAGCTGGCCTGGTTCATAGAGGCGGCAGACGCCACCCTGCAGCGTGTAGAGGTAAGCACGGTTGCCTTCGTCTTAGAATTTTAAGTGGGGGCGCGCAAGCGCACCCACTAGGTGTAGCCCTCGAGATGCAGGCCGGCTGACCGGCTGACGGGCAGCCGACCGGATCTCCTTGAGCATGTCTTGATTTTTGGCTCTGCGTGACAGAAGGGGAACTCCCTGCGGCAGAAGCTGTTCGAGGAGGCGGTCACCATCCACGACCGCGGCAAACATGGCTTCTACCGCCTGGAGGAGGAGTTGGCGCGTGTGTAAGGTAAGTTGAGTTTTGTGGGAGTGGTATGTAGCCCCCAAGGGCCGGCTGACGCCTGCCTTGTCTTGCAGGTGATCTGACCCCCCTCCGGGCGGAGAAGGCCGGGCTTTTCTCCAAGTGGGACCCGCTGGCACAAGATATCCAGGCGGTCACGCAGGAGAAGGATCGGCTGGCCGCGCTGCTGCCTGACGGGGAGGCAGCCCAGGACCGCCTCAAGGCTGAGGTGGCGAAGGAGGTGGCGGTCAAGGAGATGGCCGTTAAGGAGGCGGCTGATGCTGCCCGGTGGACCGCTGCCCTCCAAGACGAGGTGACCCACCTCGAGAGGTCGCTCGAGGAGGTCAAGGGCTCCCTCGCTTCATCGGAGGCGGCACTGGCTTCAGAGCTGAAAGCGTCGCTCAATTTTGCCATCGGGGTGGACGACGCCATCGAAGGTAGGTGACCATTTTCCCTTTCTCCAGCCAGTCAATTTTTCCTTTGCTCGTTCTTGTGTTTGATTTACCCTTGTTTCCTCTTCTTCACTTTCTTCTCTTCCTTCTCTTAGGGCATTTCTCGGAAACTCAGCGCCACGCCGAGCGCACCGTCGAGGAGCACCGGGAATACCTTTGGGAGCGCGGGCGCTCCATCGAGGAGGACGCCGCATGGGATGTGGATGAGCTTGGGCTCTACATTGAAAACCGGATGGTCCACCTTGAGCGGAGCATGGAGCGGCTGAAGATGACCGGAAAGGTGATCATCGCTGCTCTATGGCCGGGCCGCGAGGGAGCTCCGACAAACCGCGTGGCCTTGTGGCCGGAGTAGGCCGTGTCCCGGCTCGAGGCCTTGAAGGCGTCAGCATCCCGAGCCGGCACGCAGATGGCGCTCCGTTTCATCACATCGTGGTATCGCGGCACCGACTTGGGTCGGCTCGCCACCATGCGGGACGAGCCGGCCGAGGAGCGGGAGTCCCATGAGTCGGCCCTTGTTCTTCGGGCCAATGAGCTCGCGTCGTGCAGCGATGCGGATGAGTTCCTGCCGGCCCTTGGCGAGGACGGTGAGCCGGTGCCAGAAGACTCCTTCGGCATCCCCCAAGGCCCAACGGACGAAGAGGTTGCCGATGAGAGCACCAGCTCGAGCGTCGAGACGGCTGGGACCATGGAGATCGCCTCGAAGGCCAAGGAAGCCGACCCGTAGGCCGCGGCCACCTTCGGGACAGCAGTCGAGCTGTCCAGCGATGCGCCGGCTGGAGGCATGCCGGCTAGCAACGCACCAGTGGCCTGAGCCCCCAAGCGTCTTTTTCTTTCTGTTTCTTTCCTCCAAGTTAGGCTCGAGTCCACCCATTGGGGGTGTTATGTAATGAACCGTGCTGGCCATGGGCCACTTTTGTCTTAACATTTGTACTTGTGAATACTTAATGTGTTTGCCTTACACCTCATGCTAGCTTGTCCTTATCCTTTTTTGCCCTCCTGGTTCTTCCAATCCTCCCCTTTTCCCCTCTAGTTTCGGCCCCGCCAGCCCGACAGCCGGGAGCCGGCTGTAGCTGGGTCGGGGCATCCGCCTCGATGGAGCCGGTATGGAACTTAGGAATTGCGAGAGCCTTTCGGGATAAGTAGAGTGGCAGAGGCGAGGCGTCCGGATGGACCTAGCCGGCATCTCTTTTTGATTGATCTTTCATGTGAGCTAAGCTTTGCCGCCCCAAGGCCCCGTCAGCCGGACAGCCCGGAGCCGTATCTATAGCTGGGAGGGGTGGGAGGGCTTGCTCGGCTCACACTACTTAGCCAATTTTCGAGAGAGGCGACCTAGGACCAGCCGACGAGCCCCTGGGCCAGGGAGCCGGTGAGCGAGGAAACTTCTGAGCGAAGCGAAATAGGGCTTGCCCCAAGAGCCGGCCTGGGGCACCCATTGCATTCATAAGCCCAAAAGGGGAGGGATACATACATACACTGGTGTTTTCAGCAGTAAAACGGGCGGAGGAGCGCCGCGTTCCATGGGCGCTCCGTCTCCTCGCCGGAGGCATCACTTTTGCACTTCTGCGGCTTCTGGGCGTCTATTAGGTAGTATGCATTGTTGTGCAATGCCTTGCTGATGATGAACGGGCCCTCCCATGGGGAGGACAACTTGTGTTGTCCGGCTGTCTGCTAGATCTGCCTGAGGACCAGGTCCCCTTCATGAAAGGAGAGCGGACGGATCCGCTTGCTGTGGTAGTGCGGGAGGTTCTGCTGGTAGATTGCTATCCGGCTCAAGGCTAGTTTGCGAGCTACCTTGAGTAGGTCGACGCCGTCTTCTCTCGCCTCCTTTGCATCCTTCTCCATGCATAGGGCGACCCGACGCGAGTCGAACTTGATGTCGTTAGGGATGATCGCCTCGGCCCCGTGCACAAGGAAGAAGGGCGTGTAGCCGATTGATCGGTTGGGGGTGGTCCTAAGACTCCAAAGGATGGCCGGCAGCTTGTCGACCCAGCAGCTGGCCGACCTTACCGGCGGCGTTATGAGTCGGGGCTTGATGCCGGATAGGATGAGGCCATTTGCCCACTCGACCTGGCCGTTTGACTATGGATGAGCGACGGAGGCCAGGTCGAGTCGGATTCCTTGCTTGGAGCAGAAACACGCGAGTGAGCCCTTGGCAAAGTTTCTGCCATTGTTGATGATGATGTTGTGGGGGACGCCGTAGCGAATTGTGATGTCGTCGATGAACTGGACGGCCGTTGGGCCGTCCAGCTTCTTGATTGGTCATGCCTCGATCCACTTGGTGAATTTGTCAACAGCCACCGGCAAGTGTGTCATGCTGCCTCATGCAGTTTTGAAGGGACCCACCATGTGCAGCCGCTAGACGGCGAGGGGCCACGAGAGGGGGATGGTCTGGATGGCTGATGCCGGCAGGTGGCTCTGCGTGCTGAAGCGCTGACAGCCCTCGCACTCCTCGACCAATTTCTTGGCCACCTCGAGAGCAGTGGGCCAGTAGAAGCCGTGGTGGAAAGCCTTTGCCACCAGTGTCCTAGAGGCGGCATGATGCCCGCACTCACCCTGGTGGATGTTGAGGAGGATCTCCAGACCCTTTTCCGACTCGACGCATCGCTGGAAGACGCCGGTGGTGCTGCGATGGACGAGCTCGTTGTTGATGATGTTGTATGCCAGGGCCCGGGGTTGGATTTGCCTTGCCAAGGCCTCGTCCGAAGGGAGCTCACCTTGTAGAAGGAACGCCAAGACAGGCTGGGCCCATGAGGGAGCCGAGACGGGGGCCGGCTCGGGAGCCCCTAGGCCTGGATGATCAGCCCCTGGGACCAGCTCGCTAGTCCCCAAGGCCAGCTAGTCGATTGTCATCATGATAGCCGCGTTGTTGGAGCAGGCAGCCTCAGACGCAGCCGACTCAGCTGGTTCCGGTAGGACGGGCAAGGTTGTGGGAGCTGGCGACGAAGATGCCGAAGGGGCAGCCGGAGCCGCCGATGGGCCGATAGCGTCTGTCAATACGAAGATTGACTCCGAATCTAGGGAAGGCTTGATTGATGGCTTGAGCAGCTGCTCGAGGGAGATGCCGGCTGGGATGGCCTACCGGGTGCAGCCGACCTTCGCCAGCACATCGGCCGCCTCGTTGTCCGCCGGTGTGACATGATGAAAGTCACAGCCCTCGAAGGAGTCGGTGAGCTATTGTACGAGGAAGCGGTAGCTGGCCATGTTGGTGTCCCTGGAATCCCATTCGCCGAAGACTTGCTAAACCACGAGGTCGGAGTCACCGAAGCATAGGATGCGCGTGTCGATCTCCTTGGCGAGACGGAGGCCATGGACGATGGCCTTGTACTCATCCAAGTTGTTGGAGGCGGCAAAGTGGATTTGGAGGGTGTACTTGAGTTGGTCACCTTTCGAGGAGGAGAGGACTATACCGGCACCCAGGCCGGTCATCATTTTCGAGCCGTCGAAATGCATGCGCCAATGTGTGGAGTCTGGGGGAGGCGGCACGAACTTCATGTTCGCCCAGACGATGAGGAAGTCAGCCAATGCCTGTGACTTGATGGTGGTTCGTGGCTCATACCGGATCTCATGATCGGTAAGAGCGATGACCCACTTGGCGATTCGGCCGGGTGGAGTCCCGGCCGCTCATGATCTCGCCGAGCGGGGCCGTGCTCACCATGGTGATGGTATGCTCCTAGAAGTATTGCTTGACCTTCTTGGCAGCAAAGTATATGTCGTAGCACATCTTTTGGTAGTGGGGGTAGTTCTGCTTGGACGCACAGAGGACCTTGCTGAAGTAGTACACCGGGCGCTAGACCGGGAGGGACTTGCCCTCCTCCAGCCGCTTGACCACTAGGACGACGATGATGACGCAGGTGGTCGCTGCAATGTAGGCAAGCAGAGGTTCCTTCTCAGCCGGCATGGCCAGGATGGGCGCACGGGTGAGAGCCTTCTTGAGGCCCCGGAAGGCCTCGTCCTCCTCGTCGGGCCAATCGAGCATGCCCGATTTCTTGGTGTGACCCAGCTCGATTAGAGCTATCTTGCGAAGGAGCTCGTAAAGGGACAAGGCCTTCTCCCCCAGCCGGCTGATGAACCGGCTAAGCGAGGCAAGGCAGTCGGTGAACTTCTGGACGTCGCGGAGCCGGGTCGGCTTGGTCATGCGCTTGATCGTGCTGATCTTCTCGGGGTTAGCTTCGATGCCGCGAGCGGACACGAAGAAACCCAGGAGTTGGCCGGCTGGGACGCTGAAGACACACTTCTCCTGGTTGAGCTTGATCTTGTACTCGCGCAGGTTCGCGAAGGTCTCCCGAAGATCGTCGAGGAGGCTGAAGTGCTTCTTGATTTTGATGACGATGTCATCAACGTAGATGTGGATGTTCCTGCCTATCTGAGGCAGAGGCACTTCTGCATGCACCGCTAGAAGGTGGCGCCTGCCTTCTTCAGGCCGAAGGACATGGTATTGGAGATATGCCCTAGAGGCAATCATGTATGATGATATTTCATATGTGTTTATGAATAAAGATAGTCCTTGGACATTATCATTGATGTGTATTAACAAGTACGTGACTTGTTTGTGAGACTATGCATTGTATGATAACTATCCTACATGGTCCCTAGTCCAAAGTGTTGTGTGGACACACAACTAATCAGACTAGCATATGCACGGTGGATGGTTCGGTCTCACTGACCATGTAGCATTGTATGCTAGCCGAATAATATGGACTCATCAAGGTCTGGTCGGATTCAACATAGTCAGATCCGAGTCGAGATAAGGTCTGAGTTGGACAGACCCAACTATGAGACGCAGCGATAGGTCATATGTGAGTCTCTAGTACAACATACGTTCAATGTCCTAAGACCCGAGCTGGCGCATGTACTCGGGATGGTGACAGACTTGCTTTGGGCCGACCAAACGCTACTCCGTGACTGGGTAGTTACAAAGGTAGGTTTCGGGCTTGTCCAGACCCATGTTGCGAGACATGGTCAAGCAAGATGGGATTTGCCCCTCCTACCAGGAGAGATATACTCTGGGCCATCTCGGGTGATCCGACCTGGATAAGCATGGCCATGCTATGAGTATTATGAGATAATCCGAAGTGTTGGTCAGATTCACCAGAACGAGAAAGAGCTCATGCTGCAACAAGGATGACCATGTCGCCTTGTGCACGACAACATATATCGTGTGGCGAAGGGAACAGAAGTGTGAAGTATAGGTTCGCCTAACCAGCTTCATCGGACACTTGGAGTCGACACGTCTTGCTAGAGGCCGCTACCGACCGGTCGAGTCAGATGTTATATGACTTGCGACCAAGTGGATGAGAACTTAAAGGTTCGCGCGCTTAAGGGAAGGAACACGTGGGCTTCAGGATCCGTGCGAGGCCCAAGAGCTGAGCCCGCGCTGGATGCCTATATATAGTGGAGGTGCGGCACACCCATCCGGTTGATCGCTTTGGCGTCGTCATTAGGGCTTTGCATGAGTTTCAACTAGCCACCTCCACTCGCCGCTGCCGACTGTGTGATTGGACCTAGCAGTCTGCCGCACGGGTGTTCCTCGTACACACGCGGATACCGTTAGAGGTTGTGCACTTGTGCCGCCCCGGAAAACCTGTACGTGGGATCCGATCAACGACTATTCGAGGGAGATCGGACGAGGAGGTGACGGGCCACACTAACACGCTGCCCCATCTCTACTTCCGCTGCACGGCACTGCAAGTCTAGTGGTAACAATCTGTGATCCATCTCCGTAGCAAGTTCTTGGATGTCCTGCGCGTAGGAAAATTTTAATTGGCATGCGATGCACCTACGGTAGAACCTTACACATGGTGATGTAGTATTAGGCCCAAAAGGGCGTGATGAAGGAGGTCTTGAGCCGGTCTTCCGGGTCCAGCTTGATTTGGTGGTAGCCGGAGTAGGCGTCCAGGAAGGATAGCAAGTCGCAGCCGGCCGTGGAGTCGATGACTTGATCGATCCGCGGCAGGGCAAATGGGTCCTTGGGACACGCCTTGTTCAGGCTAGTCTAGTCGATGCACATGCGCCAGGTCTTGTTCTTCTTCAGCACCAGGACTCGGTTGGCCAGCCAGTCCAGGTGGAACACTTCCATGATGAACCTGGCTGCAAGCAACTAGGCGATCTCTTCTCCTATGATACGCCGCTTCTCGTCAGAGAAATGGCACAGGGGTTGCTTGACCGGCTTCACATCCGGCTGGACGTGTAGCTTGTGCTTGGCAAACTTCCTCGAAACACCCGGCATGTCCTTGGGGGACCATGCAAAGATGTCCCGATTCTCATGGAGGAAGTCGACGATCTCACCTTCTTATTTGCTGCCGAGGCGGGAGCCAATGGTGACGCACTAAGCCGGGTTGGCCGGGTCGAGCGGGATTTGCTTGGTGTCCTTGGATGGCTGGAAATAGGCCTCGTCGGCGGACTGTGAGGGGGGAGCCGGCATGGCCGGCTGGCTGGCGGCACGGGCCACGAGCCGGTCGAGCTGTCATTTCTCTTCGGCAATTTCAAAGGCCTCGGCCAGTCGGCTGCCGTCTCGAGCGCACTCGATTAACATCTTGTAGTCTCCCGTGATGGTTATGATTCCCTTGGGGCCCGCATCTTGAGCTTGAGGTAGGCGTGATGGGGGACCGCCATGAATTTGATAAGGGCTAGCCGGCCCAGCAGTGCGTGGTAGGGGCTTGTGAGGTCCACGACCTCGAACAGCACTGGCTCGTGGCGGAAGTGGCTGGGTCCACCGAAGAGGACGTCGAGCATGATCTTGCCGACAGGGAAGCAGGACTTTCCAGGCACGATGCCATGGAACACTGTCCGGCTCGCCTGTAGGTCTTCTATCTTCAACCCCAGCTTATGCATCATGTCGAGGTACAGGATCTTGATGCTGCTCCTACCATCAACCAACACCCGTGAGAAGCAGTAGGAGCGCTTCTCGGTGGCGATGGTAGGGTCGAGGACCAGGGCGTAGCTGCCGGGACTTGGCATTACGATGGGTTGATCTGCCCGGCTCCAGGTGACCGGCTTCTCCGACCAGTGCATGAACTGGGGAGTTGCCGGCATGGTGGCGTTCACCTCACGATGGAGCCGGCGTTGAGCATGTTTGTTCATCTCTTCGCTAGTGAAGACGACGTAACAGCCGTCCTGGTTAGGGAACTGGTCGATTAGACGACCATCGTTCTGGGCTGGAGCCGAAGCCGGCGTCGGGGCGGCAGCTTGGGCTGGGGCCGGCGCGCGGGCAGGCGGTGCGGGAGGAGCTGGAAGGCCGTCCCCTCGGGCCAACCACTTTGAGAAGCTGCACTGCCGGAGCGTGTGCGTAGAGGGTTTGGCCGCTGAATGGTTCTTGCAGGGGAGGTCGAGCATCTGCTCAAAGGTGAGCTTCGGCTGCCAGGCAGTCTTGCCAGTGCGCTGGCACTGGTTGGAAGGCTGGGCAGCCGGCTCTTGCTCCTCAATGGTCTTAACCTGCCGGCTCCCGTAGCGGGGATCCGGCTGGTCGTTCTTGCATTTGTTCTTTTGCGGCTATGGGTTGTCAGCAGCCGGTCGGGACGTTGCCGGTGTAGTTGTTGCCTTGGCAGGTGGGGTCGTCTTGGCCCGGATGGCTGAATCAGCCGTGGCGTACTTGTCCGCCTTGGTCATGAGCTCGGCAAGCATGGCCGGCTCGGAGCACAAAAGCTTGTGCTTGAGGGGGGTGCCGTCTCGATAGCCTTCAATGAAGTACTACACGGCTTGCACCTCATGCACCCCATCGCAGGAGTTGCGGAGCTCGGTCCACCAAGTGAGGTAGTCGCGGAGGGATTCGTCCGGCCCCTGAACACACATGGTGAGTTCGCGGGGGCGGCCAGGCCGCTTGTAGGTGCCGATGAAGTTCTGGACTAAAGCCTCCTCGAAGTCCGTCCAGGTGTTGATGCTGTCGGCCGCCAGGCTGTTGAGCCAGGTGCGGGCCGAGCCGATCATCATGAGGGGAGCGTAGCGGACGGCTACGCGCTTGTTCCCCCTGGCGATGCCGACCGCGATGGTGTAGTCGATCAACCAGTCCATGGGCTTGGCGGCCCCGTTATACTTTGGGGTGTCTCGGGGGAGTGTGAAGCCGGTTGGGAATGGCTCGTTGTGGATCCGAGGGCCAAAACAGGCCGGACCAATCGAGCCCACCTCTTGGAGGAGGGCTGACTACGCGAGGTGGTCGATGCGGTTGCGGGCGTCGTTCTCGCTGTGAGGGACACACGGACCGATCCGGGCCGAGAGCTCGGGGTGGATGACGGGCGGAACCGACCGTTCCGGCTCGTGCCGCCCGGGCTGAGTGTGCCCACGGTTGCGCCGGCTACCGACTGTTGGCGCTTCGTGGTGGCGGCTGTTGTGAGGCGGGTCATTGGTGCGCCGGCTGTTAACAGTCGGCTGCTCACTCCCCGATAGCTGAAAGGGCCGAGGGTTGTTTGTTTCAGCCCAGCAGCCGGAGACGCGAGGGGAAGAGGAGTGTTGAGCCGGCTGACGGCCCGCAGTCCCCATGCCCTCGCCCTCAAGCCGGGGGCTTCTGGAGGCGGCGGCGCCCGACACGAGCAGATGTTGTTGCGTGTCAGCGGCGTCAATGAGATCCTTGATGTGATGCTCGTGGGCAGCACGTTCTTCACCCTCCAAGGTATCCAAGTCCTCGTAGGCTACCTTGAGGGGCCGCAGGTTGGCTGCGGGGGTGTCGTAGATGGGCATCTTGCCGCCTAGGATTTCGGCGACCGCGCGGCCGCGGTCGCGCACAAGCCATGCCGGCTGGGCTCGGTGCCAGCTGATGTGAGACCATAGGTGGAAGTGTATTCGCGCTGGGCAGCCTCCATGCGGCGACGCATGGCCGCAAGGGCGGTGGCGTCCTCGAACAGGACGCGACGAACCGCCTCGAGGTCAGCAGCGGCGGCGGCGGGATTTGCCATCAGAGCGATAGGGGTGCTCAAGCCCCGGAGGGCCGCACCAAGCGGGTCGGAGGTGCCGACACGGGGTGTGGTCGCGTCAGCCCTGGCCCATGCACGTCCGGAGGAGGTGGAGTAGATGATGGGCATTGCCCCCACGCGATCGTTGAAGCCGCTAGACTGGGTCACAGCAAGTGCGTCCACAGCTGTGGGCGGATCGGCGCAGACGAGCACCTGCCCGGGGTACTCGTCAGAGGCCGGAGCCTCGGCGAGGTTGAGCCTGCCGAAGTGCTCAGTGAGCGCATCGATATCGACCATGAGGTCAACGGAGTCCACCACAGGGCGTGCCGGAGCAAGCCTCACGAGCCTGCGGTTTTGCGTGGACGAGCAGTGGCAGCAGGGAATGGCAAGGGGTCCCGCCCGGAGCATGAATCCGGCCAACGCCACGTATGGCCCCACGGTGGGCACCAACTGTCATCGTTTTCTCAATACAGATGCCATGGGTAGGCTTATCGTGAGTGGTTGGGTCCGGAGGACGCCGACAGGCTCCGGGTGCGAGATTGGGTACAAGCAGTGGAGCCACATGATGTACCAAGGTTCAGGGCCCTCCGTGGGAGGTAACACCCTTAGTCCTGCTTGGTCTAGTTGGATGAGTAGTTGTGTTTACAAGGATGCTCCTAGAGCTGTGACTAGAGGAGGAAGAAGGAGTAGCCGGCTCGTCTTCCTTCGTTGCTAGAGATGGTGCGAAAGCAGGGTTCTATGTGGGTGTATGCGAATGATCGACCGTCCCCATCGCATGGGGGCTCGGGGGGTTTTATAGGCCAACCCCCCGGCTTTATAATGTATTCTAAGGTACAGGGGTGGAGGGGCCCGGCTGGCAGCCTCTCCGGCAAATCAGGGGGTCCCGCCCTTCGAGACGTCTCGTTGTCCGTAGGGTCCACCGGCTGCACGGTCCCGTCGCCTATGAGGGGACCGCTAGCCGGCTCTGCGATTGGCCCTTGCCCACCTGTCGTGGGACGGGTCGCCCGAGAGGCGTCGTCTAGTGCCCGGTACGGCCAGCTGCACTGTTGCCATGTCGGGGCAGGTAATCGTGTGGGCGAGGGCATGCTGGCACTATTCCCCTGCCCGGCCGCGCTCTCCAGGGTCAGCGGCCTATGCGGACGGACTGTAGCCATGCGCTCCGTGCGTCAACGGCCACTGTGGCCACAGGGTCTCCCATCGTGGTGGTCGTGCTGTGTCATTGTACCGGCACGTAGAGGGACGAGATGTGGCATTTCCACCCCATGGTTAACGGAGGAGGCAGCCCGAAGGCAGCCGGCCGCACCCAGCCGGCCGGGGGTCGAGCTGGCTCCTGGACCAGTTGTCCATGTCGCTAGCCTGTGGTAGCTCGAACCGGCCGTCCCCCAGCCGGCCGTGGACAGCCGTTCGTGTAGTTTTTCTTCGAAGCGGAAGGGGGGAGAACCCTGTTGCTTTGGCCTACCTAGGGGTAATAACCCCGTCAGCGGACGGCACCTCTGTCTTCAGCACACGTGCATTTCGATGATGATCTCCACCTTCTTGATCCAGCAAGATGGAGCCGAGAGGTATATGGGTTCGCCGGCAGCACGACGGCATGGCGGCGGCGGTGGTGGAGCTGATCCGGTAGAGCTTCGCTAAGCATTGCCAAATCAATCTAGAGGAGAGGCTATCGTAACGGGAGGAAGGGCTGCGCCGTGGCTTAGGGTGCAGTTTCCCTCCTCCCTCTCACATATATATAGGGGGAGGGGTGGTGTGCCCAACCCCTTGGGTTTCACCCTTAGAGTGACGACCAAGGGTGGAGGCGCCCTAGGGTGGCTTGCCACCCAAGTAAGGTGGCGCCAACCCTAGGGTTGGCCCTCCCACCAACCCCCCAGCCGCATGGGCCTTTGTGGGAGGGGCGGCCATCCCACCAGGGGATGGTGCGCCCTCTCTCACAGCCCTTGTCGCCCTTTGGGGCTTGTGGCCCCTTCCAATGGACCCCGGGACCCTCCCGGCACCCCCGGTACGTTACCAGTGACGCCCGAACTTCTCTCGGTAACCAACACAGAACATCCTATATATGAATCTTCACCTACGGATCATTCTGGAGCTCCTCTTCATGTCTAGGATCTCATCCGGGACTCTGAACAACCTTTAGTAACCAATACACATAACTCATCTATATTGAAACATCACCGAACCTTAAGTGTGCAGACCCTGCGGGTTCAAGAACTATGTAGACATGACCAAGACACTTCTTCGGTCAATAACCAATAGAAGGACCTGGATGCCCATATTGACTCCTACATATTCTACAAAGATCTTTATCGGTCGAACCTCTATGTCAAGGATTCAGTTAATCCCGTATGATGTTCCCTTTGTCCTTCAGTATGTTACTTGCCCAAGGTTCGATCGTCGGTATCTCTATCCTAGTTCAACCTCATTACCGGCAAGTCTCTTTACTCGTTCCGTAATACAAGATCCCATGCCTAACACTTAGTCACATTGCTTGCAAGGCTTATTGCGATGTTGTCTTACCGAGTGGGCTCTGAGATACCTCTCCGTCACATGGAGCAACAAATCCCAGTGTTGATCCATGCCGACCTAGCAGACACCCTTGGAGATACTTGTAGCGCACCTTTATAGTCACCCAGTTATGTTGTGACATTTGATACAGACAAGGCTCTCCTCTAGTGTCAGTGAGTTGCATGATCTCATGGTCATAGGAACATATACTTGACTTGCAGAAAACTGTAGCAATAAACTGACACGGTCATATGCTACGTTTATATTTTGGGTCTTGTCCTTCACATCATTCTCCTAATGATTTGATCCCGTTATCAAATGACATCTCATGTCAATGGCTAGGAAACATTAACCATCTTTGATCAACGAGCTAGTTTACTAGAGGCACACTGGGGAGAGAGTGTTGTCTATATATCCACATATGTAATGTGTTTCTAGTCCATAAAATTATAGCATGGACAATAAACTATTATCATGAACAAGGAAATATAATAATAAACACTTTATTTATTGCCTCTAGGGCATATTTCCAACACTTCCTCCCTGACAACAGCGCAAGAAATTCCTTTGACGTGGCTTGAGATTGTGTCGGTATTTCCCCAAAGAGGAAGGAATGATGCGTCACAGCGATGGTAAGTATTTCCCTCGGTAAAGAAACCAAGGTATCAATCCTCATAGGAATATGAAGCAACTATGTAAACAACACATGCACACAAAGAACAAACTTGCAACCCGACACGTAAGAGAGGTTGTCAAGCTCTCAACGATGAAAAGATAGATTAGGTTGTCATAGTTGGGGCAAATAGATCTTGCAAGAATACAAAACAAAAGAACTAAAAAAGTGTAGCAAGGTATTTTTGGTTTTTTTTGGATTAATAGATCTGAAAACAAACACGGCAAAAATATAGATCAGAAAGCAATATGTTGGAAAACTAGACCTGGGGGCCGTAGGTTTCACTAGTGGCTTCTCTTATGAGTATAGCACAGAGTGGGTGAACAAATAACTGTTGGCCAATTGATAGAAGATCGAATAGTCATGACGATATCCAAGGCAATGATCATTATATAGGCATCACGTCCAAAATAAGCAGACCGAAACGATTCTGCATCTACTTCTATTACTCCACACATCGACCGTTGTCCAGCATGCATCTAGTGTATTAAGTTCACGGAAAATGGACTAATGCAATCTGAATGGTGACATGATGTAGACAAGATCTATTCATGTAGGAATATACCCCATATTGCTATACTTAATAGCAACGATACATGTGTTCCTTCCTTCCCATTCTGTCACTGGGAAATGACACCGCAATATCGAACCCATCGCAAAGCACCTCTTCCCATGGTTAGAAAAATCGATCTAGTTGGCCTAACTAAACAAAAGTTTCGAAGAAGAAATACGAGGCTACAAGTAATCATGAATATAAGAGATCAAAGAAGAATCAAATAATATCCATGGATAGAAACTAATCGTGAACTCAAAATTCATCTGATCCCAACAAACACACTGCTGAAAGTCATTACATCGAATAGATCTCCAAGACACCATTGTAATGAGCATCAAAAGAGAGAGAGAGAGAGAGAGAGGGAGGGAGAGGAAACCATCTAGCTACTGCATACAAACATGTAGGTCTATGATGGACTACTCACACATCATTGGAGAGGCACCCATGAAGATGATGCACCCCTCCATGATGGTGCTAAATTGGATCTCGAGGTTCTAGAACTTGCGTTGGCTGGAATTGTGTTTCGTTCACTCTCCTAGAATTTCTGAATATTTCAGAATTTATAGAGTTGATAGTCGGTGGAGGGGGTCCCTAGGCGGCCACAACCCATCAGGGCATGCTTGGGGCCTTTGGTGCGCCCTGGTGGGTTGTGGGCGGCCTGGGATCCCTCCTGGTTGCTTCTTTGGCCCATTAGCACTCTTATGGTCCAACAAAATCTCCAAAAAAGTTTTGTCTCGATTGGACTCCATTTGATATTGATTTCCTACGAACTAAAAAGCAAGCAAAAAAAGTAATGGCACTTTGGCACTATTTAAATAGGTTAGTCCCAAAAAATGATATAAAGATGCTAACAATGAATGTAAACCATCCAAGATTGATAATATAACAACATGGAACAAGCAAAAATTATAGATACATTGCAGATGTATCAATGAACAATGCGTAAGCGCTGCCTCGACTCTACTTCCACTTCACGTCACTCCGCGTCTAGTGGTAATAACTTATGATCCATCTCCATAACATGTTCTTGGTTGTTCTGCATGTAGGGAAATTTTATATTGCAATTGATGCACCTAGCGTAGCCCAACATGGTCTGGATGTCCAAATTCCGATAAACTAGAAGCAATGACATCCGGACATTGTCTTACTCTCCTCAATCGCGACATTTAGATGCATAAATATAAATTTAGAGGACATGGTTGGATAGTCGGATCCCGCATCAAAGTCCATGAACCGGCATAAATAGTGCTTACATTTTAGGTGTTGTGTTCGAGATGCCATGACACTCCTCTAAGAGCAACTCCAACGCGTAGAGCCAATCGGACGCACATTTTACCTCTTTGGGTCGTTGTGTCCGTCCCCTCCCACCTGTGGGTCGGCACTGTTGGAAATATGCCCTAGAGGCAATAATAAATTGGTTATTATCATATTTCCCTGTTCATGATAAACATCTATTATCCATGCTACAAATGTATTGATCGGAGACTCAGATACATGAGTGGATACATAGACAACACCATGTCCCTAGTGAGCCTCTACTAGACTAGCTCGTTGATCAGAGATGGATAAGGTTCCTGAACCATAGTCATTAGTTGTCATTTCATAACAGTGTCACATCATTCAGAGAATGATGTGATGGATAAGACCCAACCGTAAGCATAGCATTTGATCGCATAGTCTATTGATACTACTTTCTTCATGTTATGTATATATTCCTAAGTGTTGGAAATATGCCCTAGAGGCAATGATAAAGTGGTTATCATTATATTTCCTTGTTCATGATAATGGTTTATTATCCATGCTAAAATTTTATTGATTGGAAACTAAATTGCATGTGTGGATACATAGACAACAATGTGTCCCTAGTATGCCTCCACTAGACTAGCTCGTTGATCAAATATGGTCAAGGTTTCCTAGCCATAGACATGAGATGTGATTTGATAACGGGATCACATCATTAGGAGAATGATTTGTTGGAGAAGACCCAAACTATGAACGTAGCATATGATCATGTCAGTTTATTGCTATAGCTTTCTGCATGTCAAGTATCTGTTCCTATGACCATGAGATCATGCAACTCCCTGACACCAGAGGAGTACCTTGTGTGTATCCAATGTCGCAACGTAACTGGGTGACTATAAATATGCTCTACAGGTATCTCCGAGGGTGTCTGTTGAGTGGGCATGGATCAAGACGGGGATTTGTTACTCCGTGTAACGGAGAGGGATCTCAGGGCCCACTCGGTAATACATCATCAAAACAAGCCTTGCAAGCAATGTGACTAAAGTGTTAGCCATGGGATCTTGTATTACGGAATGAGTAAAGAGACTTACCAGTAACGAGATTGAACTAGGTATATAGATACCGATGATCGAATCTCGGGCAAGTAACATACCGAAGAACAAAGGGAACATCATACGGGATTACCTGAATCCTTGACATAGAGGTTCAACCTATAAAAATCTTCGTAGAATATGTAGGAACCAATGTGGTAATTTAGGTCCTTCTATTGGTTATTGATCGTAGAGGTGTCTCGGTCATGTCTACGTAGTTCTCGAACCCACAGGGTCTGCACACTTAATGTTTGGTGATGTTTTGGTAGTATTGAGTTATGTATGGTGGTGATCGAAGGTTGTTCGGAGTCCCATATGTGATCCTCGACATCACAAGGAGCCCCAGAATGGTCCGAAGGTAAAGATTGACATATATGAAGTCCTATTTTGGTCATTGGAAAAGTTTCGGGTACTTTGGTAGTGTACCGGGAGTGTCGGGAGGGTTCCGAGGGACCACCATCCGGGGTACCGGGAGTGTCGGGAGGGTTCCAGGAGGCTACATAGGCCTTAGGCGTGGCTCACCATCCCTTAGTGGGTTGGGAAAGCCAGCTCCTAAGGGCCCATGCGGCTAGGAGGTGGGAGAAGGAAAATAACCCAAGAGGGGGAAGGATTCCAAGTGGAATCCTACTAGGAGTAGGATTGGAGGTGAACCATCCCACCTCCACCACTTCGGCCGACTCCTAGGAGGAACCCTAGGGGCGCCAGCCCCCTCCCCTCCCGCCTATATATATTTGAGGGAAGAGAGGGCAGCCGCACCAAACCCTAAGCCACGGTGCAGCCCTCTCTCCCTGATAGATCATATCCTCTATTTTTCGGCGGTGCTTAGGCGAAGCCCTGCCGGAATAGTTCCACCACCACCGTCGCCATGCCGTCGTGCTACCGGAGAACTCAGCTACCTATCCGCTCCCTCTTGATGGACCTGGATCAAGAAGGTGGAGATCCTCATTGAGTTGTACGTGTGCTGAACGCGGAGGTGCCGTACGTTTGGCTCTAGATCGGGATAGGATCGTGATTGGACCGTGGGACGGCTAGCGATTTGGATCGCGAAGATGTTCAACTACATCAACCGCATTTCTTAATGCTTCCCTCTTAGCGATCTACAAGGGTATTTATATTCACTCTCCCTCTTGCAAATGCTCATCACCATGGATAGATCTTGCCTGTGCATAGTAAAAATTTGTTTCTCCTGCACCGTTTTCCAACAGCGGCATCATGAGCTAGGTCTATGTGATGACATCACAAGTAGAACACACAAGAGTTTGTGAGCGTTGATGCTCATATTTCTTCCTCCCTTGGTATTTTCTTGATTCAGCGGTATTGTGGGATGAAGCGTCCCGGACCAACCTTACTCGTACGCTTACGAGAGACAAGTTCCATCGACTGACATGTAACTTTGTTGCATAAAGATTATTGGTGGGTGTCTGTCTCTCCTACTCTAGTTGTATCGAATTCGTCAAAGGAGGTTGTTGAGAAGGTTGAATAGAAATTTGTGTATCACCGTTGTGGTTTTTTCATAGGTGAGAATTATTCTTACTAGATACTTGTAGCAGCCACATGCAACAACAATTAGAGGACGTCTAACTTGTTTTTGCAGGGTATGTTGTGATGTGATATGGCCAATTATATGATGAGATATATGTGATGTATGAGATGATCATGTTTTGTATAGAATAACATGACTTGCATATCGGTGAGTAAAGCAACCGGCGGGAGCCATAGGGTTGTCTTTAATTATTTTCGCCGTTTTTGGTTTACTTTATTGCTATGAGTTAGCAATAGTCGTAGAAGCAGCAATTGGCGCGGCAACTTCATGGTGACATGTTGATGGAAATCATGGTGTTGTGCCAGTGACGATGGAGATCATGGTGGTGCTTTGGAGATGGAGACCAAAAGCAGAAGTTCATGGCTATATCATGTCACTTATGATTTGCATGTGATGTTAATCCTTTTATGCACCTTGTTTTCTTAGGACGACGGTAGCATTATAAGGTGATGCCTCACTAAATTTCGAGCCAAAATTGTGTTCTCCCCAAGTGTGCACCGTTGTGAAAGTTCGTCGTTTTGAGACACCACGTGATGATCGGATGTGATAGACTCTACGTTCACATACAATGGGTGCAAGCCAGTGTTACACGTGTAGAACACTCGGGTTAAACTTGACGATCCTAGCATGTATAGAAATGGCCTCGAAACTCAAGAGACCAAAAGGTCAAACAGGAGTCATATAGTAGATATGATCAACATGATGATGTTCACCATTGAAACCACCTCAACTCACGTGATGATCGGACTTGAGTTGGTGAATTTGGATTATGTATCGCTTAGATGACTAGAGGGATGTCAATTTGAGTGGGAGTTTTTAAGTAATTTGATTAAATGAACTCATTATCTTGAACAACAGTCTTAGTAACCTTTGCATATTTATGTTGTAGATCAATGGATCGCGCAGTAGTTCCCTTGAATTTTAATGTGTTCCTAGAGAAAGCCAAGTTGAAATATGATGGAAGTAACTTTGTAGACTAGGCCCGTAATCTAAGGATTATCCTCACGGCTTCCTAGAAATCGTATGTCCTTGATGCACCGCTTGGTGATCCACCCGCTCCCGTGTCGTCCGAATACATTACAAACACTTGGGAGGGACGTTCTGGAGATTACTCAATAGTTCAATGTGCAATGTTGTATGGCTTAGAACCGGGACTTCAAAGATGTTTTGAACATCATGGAGCATATGAGATGTTCAGGAGTTGAAGTTTATCTTTGAGAAGAATGCTTGGATCGAGAGGTATGAGACCTCCGATAAGTTCTATGCTTGCAAGATGGAGGAGAACGGGTCTGTCAATGAACATATACTCAGAATGTATGGCTATTCAAACCGTCTGGCTGAGTTAGGGATTCCACTTCCGTTGGAGGCCATCACTGACAGTGTTCTTCAATCATTGCCACCTAGCTACAAGAGCTTCATGATGAACTATAACATGCATGGGATGAACAACTCAGTCGTCAAGTTGTTTGCGATGTTGTAAGTCGCTGAGTCTGAAATCCAGAAGGAGCATCAAGTGTTGATGGTCAATAAAACCACTAGTTTCAAGAAGAATGGCAAGGGAAAGAAGGGTAACTCCAAAAGAGTGGCAAAGCAGTTGCCTCTCTCGTGAAGAAATCCAAGGCTGGACCCAAGCCAGAAACTAAGTGCTTTCATTGCAAGGGAACTGGTCACTGGAAGCGGAACTGCCCCAAGTACCTGGCCGACAAGAAAGCGGCCAACACCAAACAAGGTAAATATGATATACATGTTATTGATGTATACCTTACCAACTCTCGTTGTAGTGCCTCGGTATTTGATACCGGTTCGGTTGCTGACGGAATAGACGGGGGCTAGCTAAGGACAAAGTGACGATGCTCGTGGGAAATGGTTCCAAGGTTGATGTGATCGCCGTTGGCACGCTCGCTCTTCGATTACCATCGGGATTAGTGATGAACCTGACTAATTGTTATTTAGTGCATGCGTTAAGGATGAACATTATATCTAGATCTTGTTTATTGCGAGACAGTTACTCATTTAAATCTGAGAATAATAGTTGTTCTATTTATATGAGTAATATCTTTTATGGTCATGCACCCAATGTGAGGGGTTTATTCTTATTGAATCTCGATAGTGATGACACACATGTTAATAACATTGATGCCGAAATATGTAGAGTTGGTAGTACCACTTTCTTGTGGCACTGCCACTTAGGTCATATTGGTGTGAATCGCATGAATAAGCTCCATGTCGATGGACTTTTGGAGTCACTCTATTTTGAGTCGCTTGACACATGTGAACCATGCCTCATGGGCAAGATGACTAAGACCCCGTTGTTTGGAACAAGGGAATGGGCAAGTGACTTATTGGAAATCATACATGCTGATGTGTGCGGTCCAATGAGCATTGAGGTGCGCGATGGATATCGTTATTTTCTCACCTTCACTGATGACTTAAGTAGATATGGGCATGTTTACTTAATGAAGCACAAGTCTAAAACGTTTGAAAAGTTCAAGAAATATCAGAGTGAAGCTGAGAATCATCGTAACAAGAAGATTAAATTCCTACGATCTGGTTGATGAGGAGAATATCTGAGTTATGAGTTTGGCAGTCACTTAAGACAGTGTGGAATTGTTTCACAATTGACACCACCTGGAACACCACAGCGTAATGGTGTGTCCGAACATCGTAATCAAACCTTATTGGATATGGTATGTTCTATGATGTCTCTTGTCGATTTTCCACTATCATTTTGGGGTTTTGCATTAGAGACAGCTGCATTCACTTTAAATAGGGCACCATCGAAATCCGTTGAGACGACGCCATATGAACTGTGGTTTCACAAGAAGCCAAAGTTGTGATTTCTTAAAGTTTAGGATGTGATACATATGTCAAAAAGTTTCAGCCTGAAAAGCTGGAACCCAAAGTGGAGAAAGGCATCTTCATAGGATACCCAAAAGATACAGTTGGGTATACCTTCTATCTCAGATCCGAGGGCAAATTGTTTGTCGCTAAAAATGGAACATTTCTTGAGAAAGAGTTTCTCTCGAAAGAATTGAATGGGTGGAAGATAGAACTTGATGAGGTTGTTGAACCTTTGTTTCAACCAAAGAGTAGCCCAGCACAAAAAGATGTTTATGTGAAGCCTACGTCAGTTAAAGAGGAAGTTAATGATGACGATCATGAAGCATCGGATCAAGTAACTATGGAACCTCGTAGGTCGACAAGGACGCGTACTGAGCCTGAGTGGTATGGCAACCCTGTCTTAGAGGTCATGTTGTTGGACAATGATGAACCTACGAGCCATGGAGAAGTGATGATGGGCCCGGATTCTGAGAAATGGTTAGAGGCCATGAAATCTAAGATGGGATCCGTGTATGAAAACAAAGTATGGACTTTGGAAGTATTACCTGAAGGGTGAAAGGCCATTCAGAACACATGGATCTTTAAGAAGAATACTGACGCGGACGGTAATGTCATCGTCTACAAAGGTTGACTTGTGGCAAAGGGTTTTTAACAAGTTCAAGGAGTTGACTACGATGAGACCTTCTCGCCCGTAGTGATGCTTAAGTACGTCAGAATCATGTTAGCAATAGTTGCATATTTCGATTATGAAATTTGGCATAAGGATGTCAAAATAGTGTTCCGTAATGGCTTCCTTAAGGAAGAGTTGTATATCATACAACCAGAAGGTTTTGTCGAACCAGGGAATGCTAACAAAGTTTGCAAACTCCAGCGATCCATTTATGGACTGGTGAAAGCATCTCGGAGTTGGAATCTTCACTTTGATGAGGTGATCAAAGCATTTGGGTTTATACAAGTTTATAGAGAAGCTTGTATTAACAAGAAAGTGAGTGGGAGCTCTATAGCATTTCTAGTGTTATATGTGGATGACATATTGCTGACTGGAAACAATATAGAAATGTGGGAAAGAGTGAAGGGATATTTGAACAAGAGTTTTTCAATGAAGGACCAAGGAGAAACTGCTTTCATATTAGGCATCAAGATCTATAGAAATAGATCGAGACGCTTAATTGGACTATCACAGAGCACATACCTTGACAAAGTTTTGAAGAAGTTCAAAATGGATGATTCCAAGAAGGGGTTCTTGCCTGTATTGCAAGGTGTGAAGTTGAGAAAGACTCAATGCCTAGTGACTGCAGAAGATAAAGAGAAGTTGAGTGCCATCCCCTATGCTTCAGCCATAGGCTCTATCATGTATGCAATGATGTGCACAAGACCCGATGTCATCCTTGCCATAAGTTTGGTCAAAAGGTTTCAAAGTGATCTACGAGTGAGGCACTGGATGGCGGTCAAGAATATCCTTAAGTACCTGAAAAGGACAAAGGAAATGTTTCTCATTTATGGAAGTGATCAAAAGCTCGTCGTAAAGGGTTACATCGCTGCAAGTTTTGATACTGATCCGGATGACTCTAAGTCTCAAACCGGATACATGTTTATTCTTAATGGGGGAGCGGTAAGGTGGTGTAGTTCCAAGCAAAGCGTGGTAGCTGATTCTACATGTGAATTGGAGTATATCGCTACCTTGGAGGCGGCATTGGAAGGTGTCTGGATGAAGGAGTTCATGACAGATCTTGGAATAGTGCCCAGTGCACTGAACCCAATGACTCTGTTCTGTGGCACACAGGTGCCATTGCTTTGGCCAAGGAACCAAGGGACCAGACACATAAAGAGACGCTTCAAGTCCATCCGCGATTACATCAAGGAAGAGGAAATAAATATTTGTAAAGTGCACACGGATCTAAATGTCGTAGACCCGTTGACTAAAATTCTTCCAAGGGCTAAACATGATCAACACCACAACTGTATGGGTGTTAGATTCATTACAATGTAAATCACATAGTGATGTGAAGTAGCTTATTGACTCTAGTGAAAGTGGGAGACTATTGGAAATATGCCTTAGAGGCAATAATAAAGTGGTAATTATTATATTTTCTTGTTCATGGTAATCCTTTGTTATCCATGCTATAATTTTATTTATTGGAAACTCAATTGCACGTGTGGATACATAGACAACAATGTGTCCCTAGTATGCCTCTAGTAGACTAGCTCGTTGATAAAAGATGGTGAAGGTTTCCTAGCCATAGACATGAGATGTCATTTGATAACGGTATCACATCATTAGGAGAATGATATGATGGACAAGACCCAAACTATGAACGTAGCATATGATCATGTCAGTTTATTGCTATAGCTTTCTACATGTCAAGTATCTTTTGACTGGGCATGGATCAATACTGGGATTTGTTACTCTGTGTGACAGAGAGGTATCCCAGGGCCCACTCGGTAATCCAACATCACAACAAGGCTTGCAAGCAATGTGACTAAAGTGTTAGCCACGAGATCTTGTATTACGGAATGAGTAAAGAGACTTTCCAGTAACGAGATTGAACTAGTTATATAGATACCGACGATCGAATCTAGGGCAAGTAACATATTGAAGAACAAAGGGAACATCATACGGGATTAACTGAATCCTAGACATCGAGGTTCAACCGATAAAGATCTTCATAGAATATGAAGGAACCAATATGGGTATCCAGGTCCCACTATTGGTTATTGACCGTAGAGGTGTCTCGTTCATATCTACATAGTTCTCGAACCCGCAGGGTCTACACACTTAATGTTCGGTGTCATTTCAGTAGTATTGAGTTATGTATGGTGGTGACCAAAGGTTTTTAGGAGTCCCGTATGAGATCCCAGACATCACAAGGAGCTCCGGAATGGTGCAGAGATAAACATTGATATATAGGAAGTCCCGTTTTGGTCACAGGAAAAGTATTGGGTACTTCGGTAGTGTACCAGGAGTGTCGGGAGGGTTCCGAGGGACCACCGGGAGGGGCCACCTATGTCGGGAGGCCACATGGGCCTTAGGAGTGGCTCACCAGGCCTTAGTGGGCTGGGAAAGCCAGCCCCTAAGGGGCCATGCGGCTAGGAGGTGGGAGAAGGAATAAAAACCAAGAGGGGGAAGGATTCCAAGTGGAATCCTATTACGACTAGGATTTGAGGTGGACTCTCCCACCTCCACTACTTCGGCCGACTCCTAGCGGGAACCCTAGGGGCGTCGGCCCCCTCCCCTCCCTCCGATATATATTGGAGGGGACGAGGGGCAGCCACACCAAACCCTAAGCCACGGTGCAGCCCTTTCTCCCCGATAGATCATATCCTCTAGTCTTTCGGCGGTGGTTAGGCAAAGCCCTGGCAGAAGAGTTCCACCGCCGCCGCCGTCGCGCTACCGGAGAACTCATCTACCTCTCTGCTCCCTCTTGCTGATCAAGAAGGCGGAGATCATCATCGAGTTGTACGTGTGCTGATCGCGAAGGTGTCGTTCGTTCGGCACTAGATCGGGACGGATCATGATTGGATCGCAGAATGGCTAGCGATTTGGATCGGAAAGATGTTCGACAACATCAACTGCATTTCTTAACTCTTCTCTCTTAGAGATCTACAAAGGTATGTAGATTCACTCTTTCTCTCGTAGATGCTCATTACCATGGATAGATCCTGGGTATGCATAGGAAATTTTTTGTTTCCCATGCAACGTTTCCCAACACTAAGACCATGAGATCATGCAACTCCCTGACACTAGAGGAATGCCTTGTGTGTATCAAATGTTACTTCGTAATTAGGTGATCATAAAGATGCTCTACAGGTATCTTCGAGGGTGTATGTTGGGTTGGCATGGATCAAGACTGGGATTTGTTACTCCATTTGACGGAGAGGTATCTCTAGGCCCTCTCGATAATACAACATCACAAGAAGCTTGCAAGCAATGTGACTAAGGAGTTAGTCATGGGATCATGTATTGTGGAATGAGTAAATATACTTGCCGGAAATAAGATTGAACTTGGTATGGAGATAACGACAATCGAATCTCAGGCAAGTAGCATACCACTTGACAAGGGGAACTGAATATGGGATTGATTGTATCCTTGACATCGTAGTTCAATCGATAATGATCTTCGTGGAATATGTGGGAACAAGTATGGGCACCAGGTCCAGCTATTGGTTATTGATTGGAGAGGTGTCTCAATCATGTCCAAATGATTATCAAACTCGTAGGGTCCACACGCTTAACATTCGATGAGGCTAGAGTAGTATTGGGATATTCACGTTGGTGACCGAATGTTGTTCGGAGTCCTGGATGAGATCCCGAATGTCACGAGGAGTTCTGGAATGGTCCTAAGGTAAAGATTTATGTATGGGAAGTTATATTTTGGCTACCAGAAAAGTTGCGGGTTTTACTGGTATTGTACCGGGAAGCTTCCGGAAGGTTCCAAAAGGTTTTGAAGGGGTCAGGAGGAGTACGTAAGGGTCTCTCCAGCACCTAGGGTGTGCATGGGTTGTAGGGGGCATCCTAGCTTTTTTGGGCCAGGAGCATAAGCCCCCTAAGGCCCATCTGCCTAGGGGAAAGGAAACCCTAAGGGGACAGGCCCTCCACTTGGCTTGGAGGGCACTTCTCCCCCTTTGTCCACCTCCCATCCTTGGAGGAGGGACTAGGACTGCACATCCAGCCATCCAACACCCCTATATATAGTGGGGAGGAGGCGCAAGGGCTGGACACAACAATTCCCATGCCCTCCGGCCTCCTCTCTCTCCCGTTCTTCCTCGTTCATAGTTCTGGAGGCGCTTCATGAAGCCCTGCTTGGATTTCTCCACCACGTCGTCGTGCTGGTTGATATCTCATCTACTTCTCCTCCCTCTCTTGCTAGATGAAGAAGGAGGAGACATCATCGAGCCGCACGTATGTTGAACTCGAAGGTGTCGTTGGTTTTCGGCGCTAGATCAGATTGGATCGTGAAGAATACGAGTACATAAACCGCGTTATATAAGCTTCCACTCAGCGATCTACAAGGGTATGTAGATACACTCCCCTCTCGTAGCTATGCATCTTCATGGATAGATCTTGCGTGTGCGTAGGAATTTTTTTGTTTCCCATGCAACGTTCCCCAACAATGGTATCAGATCTAGGTCTATGCGTAGATGATATGCACGAGTAGAACACAAAATGTTTGTGGGAGTTAATGTTTAGATTGCTTTCCTCCTTAGTCTTATTTTGATTCAGCGGTATTGTGGGATGAAGTGGCTCGGACAAACTTTACTTGTCCTCACACAAGAGAACAGTTCCATCGACTGACAAGCAACTTGTTTGCATAAAGGTGGCTCGCGGGTGTCTGACTCTCCCACTTTAGTTGAATTGGATTCGACAGAGGCTGTCCTTGTAGAAGGTTAAAAGGCAACTTGAATATTACCGTTGTGGCTTTGCATAGTTAAGAACAGTTCTTGCTAGTTGCCCATAGCAGCCACATAAAACTTGCAACAACAAAGTAGAGGACGTTTAACTTGTTTTTGCAGGGCGTGTTGTGATGTGATATGGCCAAAACATGATTTGATATATGTGATGTATGAGATGATCATCTTTTCTATAATTAAGGCGACTTGCATGTTGATGAGTACGAGAACCGACAGGAGCCATAGGGTTGTCTTTAATTTAATTCATGACCTGCGTGTCAATATTTAAATGCCATGTAATTGCTTTACTTTATCGCTATGCGTTAGCAATAGTTGTAGAAGTACTAGTTGGCACGACAACCACATGACGACACAATGATGGACATAATGGTGTCATGTCAGTGACGATGGAGATCATCTTGGTGCTTTGGATATGGAGATCAAAAGCACTAGATGATTATGGCCATGTCATGTCACTTATATGATTTGCATGTGATGTTTATCCTTTGGCACATATTATTTTGCTTAGGACGGAGGTAGCATTATAAGATAATTCCTCACTAAAATTTTAGGATAAAATTGTGTTCTCCCCGAGTACGCACTGTTGCGAAAGATCGTCGTTTGGAAGCACCTCGTGTTGATCATGTGTGATAAACTCTACGTTCGCATATAACGGGTGTAAGCCAGATTTACACACGCGGAATGCTTGAGTTAAACTTGACGAGCCTAGGATGTACAAACATGGCCTCAAAACATAGGAGATCGAAAGGCCTAACATGAGTCATATAGTAGATATGATCAACATGGAGATGTTCACCATTGAAACCACCTCATCTTAGGTGATGATCAGACTTGGGTTCGTGGATTTGGATCATGTCACACTTAATCAATCTGAGGGATGTTGATTTGAGTGGGAGTTCTTTAGTAATATGATTAATTGAACTCATTATCATGAACATAGTCTAAGTTTTCTTTGCAAAATTATGTTGTAGATCAATGGCTTGTGCAGTAGCTCCCCTGAATTCTAATGCGTTCCTAGAGAAAGCTAGGTTGAAACATGATGGTAGGAATTATGCAGGCTAGGTCCGTGATCTGAGGATTGTCCTCATTGCTGCACAAAAGGCTTCTGTCCTTGATGCTCCACTCGGTGCACCCCCCCCCCCTCAAGCATCATCTGTGGATGTTGTGAGCAGCTGACATGGACGTTCTACTGACCAATTGATACTTCAATGTGTCATGCATTACGACTTAGAACAGAGGCTCCAAAGACGTTTTGAACGTCACAGAGCGTATGAGATGTTCAAAGAGCTAAAATTGGAATTTCAGGCTCATGCCTGTGTTGAGAGGTATGAGACCTCCGACAAGTTATTTGCCTGCAAGATGGAGGAGAATAGCTCCATCGATGAACATGTGCTCAAAATGTTTGCGTGCTACAATCGCTTGAATCAAGTGGGAGTTAATCTTCCAGATAAGATAGTGATTGACAGAGTTCTCCAAGTCATGCCACCAAGCTACTAGAGCTTTGTGATAAACTATAACATACAAGGTATGGAGAAGATGAGCCTTGAGCTATTCGGGATGTTTTACGCCGCGAAGGTAGAAATTAAGAAGGAGCATCCAGGTTTGATGGTTAGTAAGACCACTACTTTCAAGAAGGGCAAGCACAAGAAGGGAAACTTCGAGAATGGCAAGTCAGTTGTCGTTCCAGTGAAGAAACACAAGTTGGACCCAAAACCGAGACTGAGTGCTTGTGTTATGAGGGGAACGATCACAAAAGCGGAACTGCCCCAGATATTTGGCAGCTATGAAGGCTGGCAATGTCAACAAAAGTATTTGGTATACATGTTACCTTACTAGTGCTCATATTAGCCCCTGAGTATTTGATATCGGTTTAGTTGCTAATATTAGTAACTCAAAAAAAGCTGCAGAATAAACGGAGACTAGATACGGGCGAGGTGACGATGTGTGTTGGAAGTGTTTCCAAGGTTGATGTGATCACCATCACACGCTCCCTGTACCTTCGGGATTAGTGTTGAACCTAAATAAATGTTATTTGGTGTCTACATTGAGCATGAACATGATTAGATCGTGTTTATTGCAATGCGATTATTCATTTAAGTCAAAGAATAATGGTTGTTCTATTTGCATGACTAATACCTTCTATGGTCATGCACCCAATGTGAATGGTTTACTGAATCTCGATCGTAGTGATACACATGTTCATAATATTGATGCCAAAAGATGCAAAGTTGATAATGATAGTACTGCTTTTCTTGTGCCACTATCGCTTAGGTCATATTGGTGTAAAACGCATGAAGAAACTCCATGCTGATGGACTTTTGGAATCACTCGATTTTGAATCGCTTGATACATCCGAACCATGCCTCATGGGCAAGGTGACGAAAACCCTATTTTTCAGAACAATGGTGCAGACGAGTGATCTGTTGGAAATCATACATATTGATGTGTGTTGTCCAATGAGTATTGAAGCACGTGGTGGATATCGCTATTTTATTACCTTCATTGATGATTTGAGTAGATATGGGTATATTTGCTTAATGAAACACAAGTCTGAAATGTTTGAAAAGTTCAAGCAATTTCAGAGTCAAGATGGAGATCATCGTGACAAGAAGATAAAATGTCTATGATATGATCGTGGAGGTGAATATCTAAGTTACGAGTTTGGTATGCAATTTAAGACAATCTGGAAATTGTTTCACAATTCACGCCTCCTAGAACACCATAGTGTAATGGTGTGTCCGAACGACGTAGTCGTACCCTATTGGATATGGTGCGTTCCATGATGTCTCTTACCGATTTGTCACTATATAAAGTTTTGGGGTTATGCATTAGAGACAAGTACATTCACTTTAAATAGGGCACCGTCTAAATCCATTGAGATGACACCATATGATTTATGGTTTGGCAAGAAACCTAAGTTGTCATTTCTTAGAGTTTGGGAATATGACACTTATGTGTGATAAGCTCAAACCCAAAGCGGAAAAGTGCATCTTCATAATATACCCTAGAGCAACAATTGGGTACACCTTCTATCGCAGATCCAAAGGCAAGGTCTTTGTTGCCAAGAATGGATCCTTTCCAAATAAGGCGGTTCTCTCGAAAGAAGTGAGTGGGAGGAAGGTAGAAATTGATAAGGTTATCGAACCTTCACTTGAATTGGAAAGTAGCGCAACGTTCTTGTGATGCGTACACCAATTGAAGAGGAAGATAATGATGATGATCATGGAACTTCGGATCAAGTTACTACTGAGTCTCATAGGTCGGCAAGGACATGTACTACCCAGAGTGCTATAGTAATCATGTCTTGAAAGTCATCTTTGTCGGAGTTCTAGGACCGGGGGTACCCAGACTTGCCTTCCTGTGGGCCAACAAGTGGCCCACCATCATGACCCAGTACGGCCCAGCGACAAGTTCCTAGGGTCAAGACCCTCACAAGTGCCACTGCCTCGTGATGAGGACAACGTCAAGACCTCCAAAGAGTGGCATCCCCATAGGCTACCTCCCGAGGAGCAGAGATTCCTATGCAAGTGCCCAACCTCCCGAGGACGGCATGACGTGGGTTCTAACGATGAAACCAGGCGGGCGCCAGCAGGTGCATGAGGAGGACAGTTTCCTCTTTGGTGCTAAGGAGACAAGGACATACGTGTGTTCCCAAGGAATCCCCCCAAAGGTTTCCTTCCCAGTTCAACGAGACCGAGACCACAAGCTCGGTAGGATGGATGTCATCGCCGAGCCCACCACTGCGTTACCCCCCGAAGCATTGCAGGTGAAGACCACCTTTAGTCAGGATAGGATGTACCTCCTATCCCCTTTCAAATTTGGCCGTTGTGGATCCCTTCCCGCCTGCGCAATGGGAGAAGAGGACCGTGGCCTCTATAAATAGCCACCCACTCCCATCGTAGAAGGCAGGCTGAGTAGAGCTAGTTCATCACCACCAAAGGTCCTCGTGAGGCCACCCCGCCACTATACTAGTTCATCCTTAGCCTCCTCGTGAGGCCAATCCACCACAAAGCAGGATTAGGGTTTTACACCACACGGTGGCCTGAACCTGGGTAAATCTCCGAGTCCACTTTCTCCCACGCTTGCATTCGCTCGTCATAGCTAGGCCGTAGGGTGACAAGCTTGAGACGTTGAGCCGGTTTAGATCCTCGCACATGCCCCAGTGTTCGAACCTTGTGGGTTTTGTGGAGCCCCGAATCCGACATTTGGCACGCTTGGTAGGGGCGTGTCAAAATCGTCTCCGGTTCAACCCCGTCTCTTCCCTTTCGCTCCCAAGGCTGACACTCGCCGAGTTCGTGTCGAGCGCAGGGCCCCTCGCGTCACCCAGATGGCGCATGTAGGTTGCGGCATGATATGTCTCCAACGTATCTATAATTTATGAAGTATTCATGCCATGTTTACAATAATTCTTTATGATTTGGTATGATTATAACAGAACTAACCCAGACTGACGTTGTTTTCAGCAGAACTAGTGTGGTGCTATTTTTGTGCAGAAATAAAAGTTCTCGGAATGAGCTAAAAAATTACGGCAAATATTTTTGGAAAATATAAAAAATACTGGAGCGAAGAGTCACCAGGGGCCGAGGAAGCCACAAGCCATAGGGGCGCCACCCCCTAGGGCGCGTCCCCATGGCTTGTAACTTCCTCGAGAACCTTCTGGACGTGGGACCAACGCCAAAAATTCCTATAAATACTAAAAAACCAGAAAGAAACCTAGATCAAGATTTCCACCGCTGCAAGCCTCCAGAGCCACGAAAAAACAATCGGGAGCCCGTTCCGGCGCCCTGCCGGAGGGGGAAACCATCACCGGAGGCCATCTTCATCATCTTGACACTCTCCGTGACGAGGATGGAGTAGTTCACCCTCGGGGCTGAGGGTATGTACCAGTAGCTATGTGTTTGATCTCTCTCTCTCTCATGTTCTTGAGATGACATGATATTTATGTACTATGAGCTTTATTGATATAGATGAATCATATGGAGTTTCCCCCTCTCTATCTTGTTGTGATGAATTGAGTTTTCCCTTTGAAGTTTTCTTATCGGATTGAGTCTTTATAGATTTGAGAACACTTGATGTATGTCTTGCGATGGGATATCCGTGGTGACAATGGGATGTTCTATTCATCCACTTGATGTATGTTTTGGTGATCAACTTGCAGGTTTCATGACCTTGGGAATCTATGCATAGGGGTTGGCCCATGTTTTTGTCTTGACTTTCCGGTAGAAACTTTGGGGCACTCTTTGAAGTTCTTTGTGTTGGATTGAACATGAAGAATCTGAAATTATATGATGCACATCGTATAATCAAGCCCATGGGTACTTGTGGTGTCATTGGAGTATCTAGGTGACATTAGGGTTTTGGTTGATGTGTATCTTAAGGTGTTATTTTAGTACGAACTCTAGGGCTGTTCGTGACACTTATAGGGATAGCTCATAAGATTGATCAGAAAAGATCACTTTGAGGTGGTTTCGTACCCTGCAATAATTTCTTCGTTAGTTCTCCGCTATATGTGACTTTGGAGTGAACTCTTTGTCACACGAGAGGTACTTACATATAATTCAACTATGTTAGTATTGTTGAGAGAAATTGCACTAGTGAAAGTATGGACCCTAGGCCCTGTTTCCAAGCATTTATACAATGTTTTGCTCACAATTTACTATTTGTTACCTTGCTGTTTTCATATTTTCAGATTACAAAAAGCTATATCTACCATCCATATTGCACTTCTATCACCATCTCTTCGCCGAACTAGTGCACCTATACAATTTACCATTGTATTGGGGGTGTTGGGGATACAAGAGACTCTTTGATATTTGATTGCAGGGTTGTTTGAGAGAGACCATCTTCATCCTACATCTCCCATGGATTGATAAACCTTAGGTCATCCACTTGAGGTAAAATTGCCATTGTCCTACAAAACCCTGCGCTTGGAGGCCCAACACGAGTTTACAAGAAGAAGGTTGTGTAGTAGACATCAAGCTTTTTTCTGCCGTCGTTGCCGGGGAGGTGAGTGCTTGAAGGTATATCTTTAGATCCTATAAACAAATCTTTTATTTTCACTAGTTTGGTTTTATAAAAGAAAACTAAAAAAAATGGAATCGAGGTTGCCTCATATGCTTCATCTCTTTAATGTCTTTCGTGAAAATGATGGAAAGGAAAATTGTGCTCAAGTGTTAGAAGAAGAAATTATTAAAATGTTTGGCACTAAATCCTTGAATGATGAGCCTGATTTCAGTATTGTTAGTATGAATTTTCTGAATATTCATGATGCTAATGATATGCAAAGCCATAAGATTGGGGATGCTATGTTTGATGAAGATGATTTTTTTTGTCCACCAAGTTTTGATGAGCAAAACAATTATGATGATAGCATGCCTCCTATATATGATGATTATTTTGATGACACATATGATATAAAGAGTGATAGTAACCATGAAACTTGTCATCATGATTTTAATATTGAATGTGGTTATGTCAATCAAGTATCTTATGATAGTTATTTTGTTGAGTTTGCTCCCATTATTTTGGATGAGAAGAAAATTGCTTATGTAGAGAGTGACAAAAAATTTATGCTTGTGCATCATCAAAATAATGATTTGTGTGCTGGTTATATTGTGGAATTTTTTCATGATGCTACTGAAAATTATTATGAGGGAGGAACATATGCGTGTAGGAATTGCAATAATATCAAGTTTCCTCTCTACGTGTTCAAAGTTTTGAAGTTATGCTTGTTTTGCCTTCCTATGCTAGATGATTCTTATTCCCATAAATTGTTTGCTCACAAAATACCTATGTATAGGAATTATGTTAGACTTAAATGTGCTTGTCATGAGATTCATGATGCTCTTTTGCATGTTTCAATTACTATTCCTATGTGAGCATCATTGAAATCAGCATGCCTACCTAAAAGGCATTGAAGAAAAGCGCTTGTTGAGAGACAACCCAACACTTTTAATTTCTGTTTTTGTGTGTTCACATGATTAATCTAATGTATTAATCATGTTTTACGTGTTTTATTTCAATAAAGTGCCAAGTAAAGCCTTTGGGATAGTGTGGATACTTGCTTGTTTGATTCTGTGCAAAAACAGAAAGTTTTGCGTCCAGTATATGAATTACATGATTTTACTGGAGCATCAAAAAATTCTGAAATTTTTACACAAACTTTATAATAAAATTACTTGATCTTTACTAATTTGTAAAATATTTAGAGTTAGGTAAGTATGATGATCATTCAGATCTTTACAGACTATTCTGTTTTGGACAGATTCTGTTTTGCATGCATAGTTTGCTTCTTTCAAGTGTTTCTATAGCTTATATTGAGTAATATAAATTGTGGGAATGATATAATACATTAGGTATCATAGGGGAAAATTTATGAATCTTGTCTTGACAGTACCTAAGTGAATGATCTTTATTTATTACACTAACCCTTCTCACAAGGTTCCGTTAAGTTTTGTGTGATTGAAGTTTTCAAGTTTTGGGTGAGACACCGATATGAGAAGAATAAGAAGTGACAAGAACCTAATCTTGGGGATTACCAGGGCACCCCCAAGGTAATATTCAAGGAAGATTCAAGCGTCTAAGCTTGGGGATACCCCGGAAGGCATCCCCTCTTTCGTCTTCAACACTATCGATATATCTCACTTGGAGCTATATTGTTATTCGTCACATAATATGAGTTTTGCTTGGAGTGTCACATAATATTTATAATCTTGTTTTTCAGTAAAAAGTTCCAATAATTGCCTTAGGATGCTCGCATTACATGTTTTGATGAATGTTGTGTAAAAACAGAAACTTTGGTTGTAGTGTTTGAATTTTCATATTTTACTGGAACATGGACAGTTTCTGAAATTTTTATACAGTGTTTTAATATAAATTTTATAGCATTTCCTATATTTTTATAATTGTTTGAGTTACATAAGTACACTGTTTTCATAAATTGCTACAGACTGTTCTGTTTGGGAAGATTGTTGTCATAGTTTTGTTATCTACTTATCCTATAGTTTCCATAGCCTATATTGGTAGATATAAATTGTGGAAACGATAGTACACAGTACCTAATGTTTTAAAATTATTATTCAACTTGTCTTGGAAATACATGAATTGTTGATTTATTCTTATGTGTACTAACCTATCTCACAAGTTCTTTTCAAGTTTTGTGTGGAAGATGTTTTTGAGAATAGGTGAAACCGGGATATGAGAGGATTGAATGAGATACAAAATCTCAAGCTTGGGGATGCCCAAGGCACCACAAGTAAATATTTCAAGAACTCTCAAGCATCTAATCTTGGGGATGCTACGCATCACACATCTCTTCATCAACAATTTTTGGTTAGCCTATGTTGAGCCTAAATTTTTATTCGTTCACATGATATGTGCTATTCTTGGAGTGCTATTTTTGTTTTGCTTGATGTTTAAATAAAATACTCAGATCTTAAAATCTTTATTTAGATATATATAGAAAGTCCTCACATATCTACTTAATTGTTTGACTACTCATTGATCTTCGCTTATATATTCTGGATTAGTTTTGTCTATGGCTCTAGTGCTTCACTTATATCTTTGTAGAGCACGGCGGTGGTTCCATTTTATAGAAATTTTTGAACTCTCATGCTTCACTTATATTATTTTGAGAGTCTCTTAAACAGCGTGGTAATTTGCTTAGGTTGTGAATAGTCCTATATAATGGGCATCCTAGAGGGATATAATAAAAACTTTCATATGAAGTGCATTGAATACTATGAGAAACTTGATTCCTTGCATAAAGTTTTGAGATATAAAGATGGTGATATTAAAGTCATGCTAGTGAGTAGTTGTGAATTGTAAGAGATACTTGTGTTGAACTTTGTGATTCCCGTAGCATGCACGTACGGTGAACCGTTATGTAACGAAGTCGGAGCATTATTTGTTTATTGATTGTCATCCCATGTGTGAGGGTCGGGAGTGCGCGATGGTTAACTCCTACCAACCTCTCCCCTAGGAGCATGCGTCTAATACTTTGCTTCAATAACTAATAGACCTTTGCAATAAGTATGTGAGTTCTTTATGATTAATGTGAGTCCATGGATTATACGCACTCTCTTCCTTCACCTTTGCAGGCCTCTCTAGTACCGCGCAACTTTCGCCGGTGCAATAAACCCACCATATATTATTCCTCAAAACAGCCACCATACCTACCTATTATGGCATTTCCATAGCCATTCCGACATATATTGCCACGCAACTTCCACCGTTCCTTTTATGACACGCATCATCTGTTGGGTGACGTAGTAGTAAATCAAAAAAATTCCTACGTGATCACCAAGATCTATCTATGGAAAAACCAGCAATGAGTAAGGGGAGAATGCATCTTCATACCTTTGAAGATCACTAAGCGGAAGCGTTACAAGAATGCGGTTGGTGGAGTCATACTCGTAGCGTTTTAGATCGTGGTGGACTCTGATCTTAGCGCCGAACAACGGCGCCTCGAAGTTCAACACACGTGCAGCCCGGTGACATCTCCTACGCCTTGATCTAGCAAGGAGGAAGGAGAGGTTGAGGGAGAGCTCCAGCAGCACGACGGCGTGGTGACGGTGGAGCTGCATGGTCTCCGGCAGGGCTTCATCAAGCACTACGGAGAACGAGGAGAGGGAGGAGTAGGGATGCGCCGTGGGAGAAAGAGATGCGTGTCCCTGGCAGCCCCAAGGGCTCCTCTATTTATAGGAGGAGGAGGAGGGAGGGTTGAACCCTAGGGTTTCCACCCAAGGGGCTGGCGGCAGCCCTAGATGGGACTTGCTGCGGCGGCCAAGGGAGGGAGAGGTGGTGCGGCAGCCCTAGCAGCATTAGGGTGGGCCTAGGGCCCATCTGGGCCTAGAGTTTGCCCCACCCTCTCTCCTTGCTACGCCTTGGGCCAGGTGGGAGGGGCGCACTAGCCACCTAGGGACTGGTTCCCTCCACCTTCGGCCCATGCAGCCCTCCGGGGCCCATGGCCCCTCCCGGTGGACCCCCGGAACCCTTTCGGTGGTCCCGGTATGTTACCGGTGGCGCCCGAAACATTTCCGGTAACCAAAACCTCACTTCTTATATATCAATCTTTGTCTCCGGACCATTCCGGAACTCCTCGTGACATCCGGGATCTCATTTGAGACTCCGAACAACCTGCGGTAACCACGTACACTATTTCCCTATAACCCTAGCGACATCGAACCTTAAGTGTGTAGACCCTACGGGTTCGGGAGATACATAGACATGACAAAGAAACCTCTCCGGTCAATAACCAATAGCGGGATATGGATACCCATGTTGGCTCCCACATGCTCCACGATGATCGCATCGGATGAACCACGATGTCGGGGATTCAATCAATCCTGTATGCAATTCCCTTTGTCTACCGGTATGATACTTGCCCGAGATTCGATCGTCGGTATCCCTATACCTTGTTCAATCTCGTTACCGGCAAGTCTCTTTACTCGTTCCACAACACATCATCCCATGGCTAACACCTTAGTCACATTGAGCTCGTTATGATGATGTCTTATCAAGTGGGCCCAGAGATACCTCTCTGTCATACAGAGTGACAAATCCCAGACTCGATTCGTGCCAACCCAACAGACACTTTCGGAGATACCCGTAGTGCACCTTTATAGCCACCCAGTTACGTTGTGACGTTTGGCACACCCAGCGCATTCCTATGGTATCCAGGAGTTGCACAATATCATGGTCTAAGGAAATGATACTTGACATTGGAAAAGATTTAGCAGACGAACTACACGATCTTGTGCTATGCTTAGGATTGGGTCTTGTCCATCACATCATTCACCTAATGATGTGATCCTGTTATCAACGACATCCAATGTCCATGGTCATGAAACCATGACCAACTATTGATCAACGAGCTAGCCAACTAGAGGCTCACTAGGGACACATTGTGGTCTATCTATTCACACATGCATTATGGTTTTTGGTTAACACAATTATAGAGTGAACAATAGACAATTATCATGAACAAGGAAATACAATAATAACCATTTTATTATTGCCTCTAGGCCATATTTCCAACAGTCTCCCACTTGCACTAGAGTCAATAATCTAGTTACATTGTGATGAATCGAACACCCATAGCATTCTTGTGTTGATCATGTTTTGCTCGTGAGAGAGGTTTAGTCAATGGATCTACGATATTCAGATCAGTATGCACTTTACAAATATCTATATCTCCCTCCTGAATGTAATCACGGATGGAGTTGAAGTGGCACTTGATGTATCTTGTCTTCTTGTGAAACCTGGGCTCCTTCGCAAGGGCAATAGCTCTAGTGTTGTCAAAGAATAGAGTCATCGGGCCCGACGCATTTGGAATCACTCCTAGGTCGGTGATGAACTCCTTCATCCAGACTCCTTCCTTTACTGCTTCCGAAGCAGCTATGTACTCCACTTCACATGTAGATGCCGCCACGACGCTTTGCTTGCTGTTGCACCAACTGACTGCCCCTCCGTTCAAAATATACAAGTATCCGGTTTGTGACTTGAAGTCGTCCGGATCTGTGTCGAAGCTAGGATCGACGTAACCCTTTACGATGAGCTCTTCGGCACCTCCATATACGAGAAACATGTCCTTTTTCCTTTTCAGGTACTTCAGGATATACTTGACCGCTGTCAAGTGTTCCGCTCCGGGATCACTTTGGTACCTCCCTACCAAACTTATGGCAAGGTTCAAATCAGGTCTGGTACACAGCATGGCATACATAATAGAGCCTATGGCTGAAGCATAGGGGATGACACTCATCTCTTCTCTATCCTTTGTCGTGATCGGGCATTGAGTCGTACTCAATCTCACACCCTATAACACAGGCAACAACCCCTTCTTAGACTGATCCATATTGAACTTCTTCAATATCTTTTCAAGGTATGTGCTTTGTGAAGGACCTATGAGGCGTTTCGATCTATCTCTGTTGATCTTAATACCTAATATGTAAGCAGCTTCTCCAAGGTCCTTCATTGAAAAACATTTATTCAAGTAGGCCTTTACACTTTCCAAAAGCTCTATATCATTTCCCATCAACAATATGTCATCCACATATAATATTAGAAATGCTACAAAGCTCCCACTCACTTTCTTGTAAATACAGGGTTCCCCATAAACCTGCATAAACCCAAACGCTTTAATCACCTCATTAAAGAGAATGTTCCAACTCCGACATGCTTGCACCAGCCCATAGATGGAGCGCTAGAGCTTGCATACTTTGTAGCATCTTTAGGATCGACAAAACCTTCCGGATGCATCATATACAGTTCTTCCTTAAGGAAGCCGTTAAGGAATGCCGTTTTGACGTCCATTTGCCAGATCTAATAATCATAAAATGCGGCAATTGCTAACATGATTCAAACAGACTTCAGCATCGCTACGGGTGAGAAAGTCTCATCGTATTCAACTCCTTGAACTTGTCGATAACCTTTAGCGACAAGCCGAGCCTTATAGACGGTCACATTACCATCAGCATCAGTCTTCTTCTTAAAGATCCATTTATTTTCAATAGCTCGCTTATTATCAGGAAAGTACACCAAAGTCCACACTTTGTTCTCATACATGCATCCTATCTCGGATTTCATGGCTTCAAGCTATTTGTTGGAATCCAGGCCCACCATTGCTTCTTCATAGTTCAAAGGTTCACCGTTGTCCAACAACATGATCTCCAGGACAGGGTTGTCGTACCACTCTGGTGCGGAACGTGTCCTAGTGGACCTTCAATGTTCAATAGTAAGTTGATCCGAAGTTTCATGATCATCATCATTAACTCCCTCTCTAGCCGGTGCAGGCTCCACAGAAACAACTTCCTGTGCTGCGCTACTCTCCGGTTCAAGTGGAGGTATAATTACCTCATCAAGTTCTATTTTCCTCCCACTTACTTCTTTCGAGAGAAACTCTTTCTCGAGATAGGATCCATTCTTGGCAACAAAGACTTTGCCTTCGGATCTGAGGTAGAAGGTATACCCAATAGTATCTTCGGGATATCCTATGAAGACGCACTCTCCCGCTTTGGGTTCGAGCTTCTCAGGTTGAAGTTTCTTCACATAAGCATCACATCCCCAAACATTTAGAAACGATAGCTTAGGTTTCTTTCCAAACATAATTCATACGGTGTCGTCTCAACGGACTTTGACGGTGCCCTATTTAAAGTGAATGCGGTAGTCTCAAATGCATATCCCCAAAATGATAGTGGTAAATCGGTAAGAGACATCATAGATCGCACATATCCAATAGAGTGCGATTACGATGTTCAGACACACCATTTTGCTGAGGTGTGCCAGGTGGCATGAGTTGTGAAACAATTCCACATTTCCTTAGGTGCGTGCCAAACTCGTGACTCAAATATTCTCCACCACGATTAGATTGTAGGCACTTTATTTTGCTATCACGTGGATTCTCTACCGCACTCTGAAATTCCTTGAACCTTTCAAAGGTTTTAGACTTGTGTTTCATTAAGTAGACATACGCATATCTGTTCAAGTCACTAGTGAGGGTGAGAACATAACGGTAGCCACCGCGAGCCTCGACGCTCATTGGACTGCATACATCGGTATGTATTATTTCCAACAAGTCAGTTGCTCGCTCCATTGTTCCGGAGAACGGAGTCTTGGTCATCTTGCCCATGAGGCATGGTTCACACGTGTCAAATGATTCAAAACTAAGAGACTCCAAAAGTCCATCAGCATGGAGCTTCTTCATGGGTTTGACACCAATATGACCAAGGCGGCAGTGCCACATGTAAGTGGGACTATCGTTATCAACCTTACACTTTTTGGTACTCACACTATGAATATGTGTAACATCACGTTCGAGATCCATCAAAAATAAACCATTGACCAGCAGAGCATGACCATAAAACATTTCTCTCATATAAATAGAAGAACCATTATTTTGAGATTTAAATGAGTAGCCATCTCGCATCAAGCGAGATCCAGATACAATGTTCATGCTCAAAGTTGGTACTAAATAACAATTATTGAGATCTAAAACTAATCCCGAAGGTAGATGTAGAGGTAGCGTGCCGACGGCGATCACATCGACCTTGGAACCATTCCCGACGCGCATTGTCACCTCGTCCTTTGCCAGCCTCCGCTTATTCCACAGCTCCTGCTTGGATTTACAAATGTGAGCAATTGCACTGGTATCAAATACCCAGAAGCTACTACGAGCGTTTGTTAGGTACACATCAATAACAAGTATATCACATATACCTTTAACGTTGTCGGCCTTCTTATCCACTAAGTACTTGGGGCAGTTCCGCTTCCAGTGACCTGTACCCTTGCAATAAAAGCACTCAGTCTCAGGCTTGGGTCCACTCTTGTTCTTGTTCCCGGCAACTTGCTTACCGGGCACGGCAACAGCTTTGCCATCCTTCTTGAAGTTCTTCTTACCATTGCCCTTCTTGAAACTAGTGGTCTTATTCACCATCTACACATGATGCTCCTTTTTTATCTCGACCTCCGTTGATTTCAGCATCGAGTACAACTTAGGAATGGACTTCTCCATACCCTGCATGTTGTACTTCATCACAAAGCTCTTGTAGCTAGGTGGAAGCGACTGGAGGATTCTCTCAATGACTAAGTCATCCAGGAGATTAACTCCCAGCTGAGTCAAGTGGTTGTGCAACCCAGACAATTTGAGTATGTGCTCACTGACAGAACTATTCTCCTCCATCTTATAGCTGAAGAACTTGTTGGAGACATCATATCTCTCGACCCGGGCATGAGCTTGGAAAACCTGTTTCGGCTCTTGGAACATCTCATATGCTCCGTGTTGCTCAAAACGCTTTTGGAGCCCCGGTTCTAAACTGTAAAGGATGCCGCATTCAACCAGGGAGTATCATCACAGCGTGACTGCCAAGCGTTCATAACATCTTGGTCCGCTAGGAAAACGGGTGTGTCACCTAGCGGTGCATCAAGGACATACGATCTTTTGGAAGCTATGAGGATAATCCTCAAGCCACGGACCCAGTCTGCATAGTTGCTTCCATCATCTTTCAGCTTGGTATTCTCAAGGAACGCATTGAAGTTGAGGGTGACATTAGCTTTGGCCATTGGATGTACAATATGGATTGTAAAGACAATTTTTGGACTAAATTAATGATAATTAAGTTCACATAATCAAATTATTTAATGAACTACCACTTAGATAGACATCTCTGTAGTCATCCAAGTGATACATGATCCATGTCAACTAGCCCGTGTCCGATCATCACGTGAGACGGACTAGTCATCCATGGTGAACATCTCCATGTTGATTGTATCTTCTATACGACTCATGTTCGACCTTTCGGTCTTCTGTGTTCCGAGGCCATGTATGTACATGCGAGGCTCGTCAAGTCAACCTAAGTGTTTCGTGTCTGTAAATTTGGCTTACACCCGTTGTATGCGAACGTTAGAACCTATCACACCCGATCATCACGTGGTGCTTCGGAACAACGATCCTTAGCAATGGTGCACAGTTAGGATGAACACATTTCTTGAAATTTTTATTGAGAGATCATCTTATTTACTACCGTCGTTCTAGGAAAATAAGATGTAAACATGATAAACATCACATGCAATCAATATAGTGACATGATATGGCCAATATCATCTTGCTCCTTTGATCTCCATCTTCGGGGCACCATGATCATCACTGTCACCAACACGACACCATGATCTCCATCATCATAATCTCCATCATCGTGTCTTCATGAAGTTGTCTCGCCAACTATTACTTCTACTACTATGGCTAATGTTTAGCAACTATGTAAAGTAATTACATGGCGTTTATGATTGACACGCAGGTCATACAATAAAATAAGACAACTCCTATGGCTCCTGCCGGTTGACGTACTCATCGACATGCAAGTCATGAATCCTATTACAAGAACATGATGAATCTCATACATCACAATGCATCACATCACATCCTTTGGCCATATCACATCACAAGGCATATGCTGCAAAAACAAGTTAGACGTCCTCTAATTTGTAGTTGCAAGTTTTTACGTGGCTGCTATAGGTTTCTAGCAATAACGTTTCTTACCTACGCCAAAACCACAACGTGATATGCAAATTGCTATTTACCCTTCATAAGGACCCTTTTCATCGAATCCAATCCGACTAAGGTGGGAGAGACAAACACCCGCTAGCTACCTTATGTAACAAGTGCATGTCAGGCGGTGGAACCGGTCTCACGTAAGCGTACATGTAAAGTTGGTCCGGGCCGCTTCATCCCACAATACCGCTGAAGCAAGATAAGACTAGTAGTGGTAAGAAAATTAACAAGATCGACGCCCACAACAACTTTGTGTTCTACTCATGCATAGATTCTATGCATAGACCTAGCTCAAGATGCCAACGTTGGGTGACGTAGTAGTAAATCAAAAAATTCCTACGTGATCACCAAGATCTATCTATGGAGAAACCAGCAACGAGTAAGGGGAGAGTGCATCTTCATACCTTTGAAGATCGCTAAGTGGAAGCGTTACAAGAATGCGGTTGGTGGAGTCGTACTCATAGCGATTCAGATCGCGGTGGACTCCGATCTTAGCGCCGAACAACAGCGCCTCCGTGTTCAACACACGTGCAGCCCGGTGACGTCTCTAAGACTTGATCCAGCAAGGAGGAAGGAGAGGTTGAGGGAGAGCTCCGGCAGCACGATGGCATGGTGACGGTGGAGCTGCGTGGTCTCCGGCAGGGCTTCGCCAAGCACTACGGAGAATGAGGAGAGGGAGGAGTAGGGTTGCGCCATGGGAGAAAGAGATGCGTGTCCCTGGCAGCCCCAAGGGCTCCTCTATTTATAGGAGGAGGAGGAGGGAGGGATGCGCCCTAGGGTTTCCACCCTAGGGGCGGGCGGCAGCCCTAGATGCAACTTCGTGTGGCGGCCAAGGGAGGGAGAGGTGGTGCGGCAGCCCTAGCAGCCCTAGGGTGGGCCTAGGGCCCATCTAGGCTTAGGGTTTGCCACCCTCTCTCCTTGCTGCGCCTTAGGCCAAGTGGGAGTGGCGCACCAGCCCACCTAGGGACTGGTTCCCTCCACCTTCGGCCCATGCAGCCCTCCGGGGCCCGTGGCCCCTCCCGATGGACCCCCGGAACCCTTCCGATGGTCCCGGTACGTTACCGGTGACGCCCAAAACATCTCCGGTAACCAAAACCTCACTTCCTATATATCAATCTTTGTCTCCAGACCATTCTGGAACTCCTCATGACATACGGGATCTCATCCGAGACTCCAAACAACCTTCGGTAACCACATACACTATTTCCCTATAACCCTAGCGTCATCGAACCTAAAGTGTGTAGACCCTACGGGTTCGGGAGACACGTAGACATGACCGAGACACCTCTCCGGTCAATAACCAACAGCCGGATATGGATACCCATGTTGGCTCCCACATTCTCCATGATGATCTCATCGGATGAACCATGATGTAGGGGATTCAATCAATCATGTATGCAATTCCCTTTGTCTACCGGTATGATACTTGCCCGAGATTCGATCGTCGGTATCCCTAGACCTTGTTCAATCTCGTTATCGGCAAGTATCTTTACTCGTTCCGCAACACATCATCCCGTGGCTAACTCCTTGTCACATTGAGCTCATTATGATGATGTCTTACCGAGTGGGCCTAGAGATACCTCTCCGTCATACAGAGTGACAAATCCCAGTCTCAATTCGTGGCAACCCAACAGACACTTTTGAAGATACCCATAGTGCACCTTTATAGGCACCCAGTTACGTTGTGACATTTGGCACACCCAAAGCATTCCGATGGTATCCGGGAGTTGCACAATCTCATGGTCTAAGGAAATGATACTTGACATTGGAAAAGCTTTAGTAGATGAACTACACGATCTTGTGCTATGCTTAGGATTGGGTCTTGTCCATCACATCATTCTCCTAATGATGGGATCCGTTATCAATGACATCCAATGTCCATGGTCATGAAACCGTGACCATATATTGATCAACGAGCTAGCCAACTAGAGGCTCACTAGGGACACATTGTGGTCTTTGTATTCACACATGCATTATGGTTTCCGGTTACCACAATTATAGCATGAACAATAGACAATTATCATGAACAAGGAAATACAGTAATAACCATTTTATTATTGCCTCTAGGGCATATTTCCAACATCATCATTGTCATATTTCTTTGCATGATCGTAAGATAGCTAGCATGATGTTTTCATGGCTTGTATGTTTTTTTATGTCCTTTGCTATGCTAAATCATTGCACATACCGGTACACCGCCGGAGGCATTCATATAGAGTCATATTTTGAGTATCGAGTTGTAATTCTTAAGTTGTAGGTAAATAAAAGTGTGGTGATCATCATTATTAGAGCAATGTCCCATGTGAGGAAAGGATGATGGAAGCTAGGATTCCCTCACAAGTTGGGATGAGTCTCCGAACTTTACAAAAAAATAAGAGACCAGAGAAGCCCATATAAAAAAAGAGGCCAAAGATGCCCACCAAAAAATGAAAAAGGGTGTGACGCCCCCAATTTCAACCGTACGCTAAACATACACGCAATGCGTACGACCAAGATCAGGGACTCACTAATCAATATGACAACACAACTCTAGACACAAATTAAAGTCATACAACTTCATATTACAAGCCAGGGGCCTCGAGGGCTCGAATTCAAAGCTCGACAAGCATGAGTCAGCGGATGCAAATAATATCTAAGTACAGACATAAGCTAAACAAGTTTTGCCTTAAGAAGGCTAGCACAAACATAAGCAATGGATCGAAAGAGGCGAGGCCTCCTGCCTGGGAACCTCCTATCCTACTGCTGGTCGGGGGCTGCCTCCACGTAGTAGTAGGCTCCTGCGGTAGTGTAGTAGTCGTCTTCGGTGTACTACATTTCCTAGACTCCATCGTCAGAACACAGAATTGTATCGAGGGGAAAGGAGGAAGCAAAGCAAAGGTGACTACTCATCTAGAGTACTCGTAAGACTGACTTCAGAACTATACTAAGTATCCATCATTATCAAGGGGTGGAGTTATATCTGGGCTGACTGCAGAAAGCAAGAATAGGGGAAGGCCTAGTCCTATCGAAGACTATCATCTTCAGCATCTTGCAGCATTAGAAGAGAGTAGACAGGTAACTCATATATAGCAATATTATTGTAGCAATTTTATTAAGTAACCATGCCCAGAGATTCTTCCTTGACTCCCTGCGAGGAAGCAATCCCGGAGCCAACATTCATTTCAATTTAGAGTCACAATTTTAGTTCTATAAGGTCAAGGTACAACTCCAAGTCGTCCTGTTACCATGGACACGGCTATTCGAATAGATGAATTCATCCCTGCAGGGGTGCACTGCATTTCCAACACGCTTGATCACCTCCGGCCAGACACACTTTCCAGGGTAATACCCGGCCTTGGGATCCAAAATGTCGTCGCCCACCTAGACTCAACGAAGAGGCCAGCCCATCGATCTAAATCCTAAGTGCGTAGGTTCGTGGGCCCACTTGCCCTTGCACTCCTGCATGATGCGTCCGTCGCCGGAAGCTATCCTAGCACCCCTTAGTACCAAGCGTGATGCTTTCCAAACCAATCTGGCGCGCGCCACTCCATTGCTGACGTCCGAAGAGCTTTGCCTGATACAACGATGCTGAGTACCCATAACTATTCCCACGTGAAGGTTTAGTGCAAAAAAGGTCAAACGACCAACTTAGATCAATTACCCAACCCGTTAGCATTTTATTAGTGTGGGGCAAGCGCGACCCATAAAAGGCAGTCCGTCGCCCCACCAATAACCCTCGGGTGACTTACTGGCGCACTCCACCACATCTCACGAATGCCTTGCGACGCATCCCACCAAATCTTTCTCTCGGGGGCACCCTTAGGGTTGACCCGTCTTTCACTTGTATTTCAGTAACAAGTCATAGAGGCTGTGTGTCAGTGCCCGAAGTGAATAACCGAGGAATCACTCTCGAGATATCACGCACGGTGTATGTGTGGTGATGTGTTGGTAACGGCATGTCAGTCATGAGGACCAAGTCTTCTGTCTTCATGTCCTCGGTGTCGACGATGATGAAAGCGGGGGCAACGGCAATAGTAAACTAGGAGTCAGAGGGGGTACTATCCATACCTATACTACAACAGTATATGATAGCAGGTATGAAAACAGTACTCAAAAGCAGGCTATGCATCAGTATTGGTGTTGTTAAATATAGTAGCAAAATCTAATGCAAGCATGAGGGAGAAGGAATAGGTGATATCGGAATGATCAAGGGGGGTTTGCTTGCCTTGTTGCTCTACTGCAAAAGGCTAGTCGTCAGAGGCATAGTCATACTCGGCAGCAACGTTAGTCTCGGAAGCTACCGGAGAGAAGAGGGGGATGGAAGAATAAATACAAGCAAACAGATGCAACACGATGCATGAGATGGCAACATGCAGTGCTAGGGGTAGTCTAACGCAGTACTACACGTATCATACGGAGCGGGAGAATATCTGATGATATTTCATAGGTCTGTGGATTTATTGGATAGACGATCTAGAGGGGAAATTTCCGTGTTCATCATGCTAGGAGCATGTGACATATGAATGGAGGGCATATTCAGATTCATGGGATTTTGTTGATCAACTTTCATGTATAAAACTTTTTCATCTGAGCTAGAGATTAATTTATATGATTTTGTGAAGTTTTTATTAAATTCTGGAATTTAACAGATTATTATTAATTTGAAAAATGCTTTATGATGGCAGCATGACATCATCACTGCATCAACAGTCAACAGTGGGGCTGACCAGGTTAAACCTGACCAGTGGGTCCCACACGTCATAGACTCAATGTTATTTGAGGTTTTTAATTAAGTTTAATAGGGTTAATTAGCAGTGGGGCCCATCTGTCAGTGACTGATTAGCCTAACTAATTATTTCCATTAACTTGACTAACTAGTTAGTGGCCTGACAGGGGTGGCCCACTTGTCACAGGCACAGGGGCTTGGGGCCCCACTGTTAGTGACTGGTCAAGCCCACTCAGCACAGTTGACTAGGTCAACCCAGTCAACTGGGGCCAGGGGCCCCACTCACAGTGACCCAAGGGCGGGCCCCAGGTGTGACAAGTCGGTGGTCGGCACCGGAGCATCCCCGATGAGCGCCTGGGCGTGGCCGAGAGCTCTAGTGAGCTTGGAAACGGCGCACAGGGGGCCATATGACGCATGGTTGGGCGCGTTCGAACGGGCGTTCAACGCCACGTCGATCCCAGGCGGTAGCATCGCCGGACCTGGCCAAAAACAGCGTCCGCGATGACGGCAGGCGGCTACGGCTATGGGAGCACGACGGGGATGGCGCTATAGTGGTCGAAATGGGCGGGGCTAACGCGAGATGGACTCCACGCGATGCAGCAAGCACAACGGTGGCACGCCCATAACCAAATGGTCACCGGAGGCATGTCGGCATTGAGCTCTTGCGGCGGCGGGTTCGGGCCTAGCCAATCCTAGCGCTAAGAGCTCCGGCTCGTCGAGAAGGAAGAGGGCGAGTAGCAGTAGCTCACAACAAGGTATAGCCATGCAAAGCGGGTCGGAGACGGTTTGACGGCGGCAATCTTCAAGCGCCCGAGGAAGAAGACGACAGCGTGGAAGCAATGCAGGGGCAAAGGGGCGCGGGTGTGGCTGTGGCCGCGGTTACCCGTCGGCCATGGCTGCGGTGGTGCTCAGGCGAGATGGGGAATGAACGAGGGAGGTGGGGAGCGCGAGGGGGGTTGGTGGCGATCTAGGGTTTAGGGGGCAGGTGTTGTGGCCGCGATGGCGGTCTTATCCCCTCGCCGTCGCCGACGAGCTGGTCCATCAGCGACGAGCGTGGTCGGCGCTCTGTAGCGACCACGCTGGTCGCTATAGGGGAAGGAGACGGTGGGGGAGTGGGCTCGGCCGCCACTGTAGCCTATGGGCTTAAGTGCACAGGCGCCTCTCGCCATTTCTTTCTTTTTATTTTTCTGTTTTCTTTTGCACCTTCTGTTTTATTTTATTTTGGCACTATTTCCTCTTTGCATTAATGTTAGACATGGCCCAACAATAAGTTGCAATATTCCAAGGTTCCACAAAGAGTTTGGGAATTTTTAGAAACTATTTGCATTTCCAATTTGAATTTAAATGCATTTTAAAAATACTTTTAGCTTCTGTCTTGGTTTGTGGGGTCCACACCAACAATCAAGGAGATGTTGTTTTCCTTAACAACATTAGTTTTGAGATTTTTAACAAGTGTGCAACATTTCTCTTATGTTGTTTGCAACTTTATTTTATCACCATAAAGTTCAAAGCATTTTGAGTTGCAATTTGAAATGAGGTATGACTCCATCGTGATTATGCACTATTTAGAAAAAGGGGTTAGCTTAAATATGGTCATTACTGTAGCTTAATTACAATAAACACTGTAGCATAATTCTAGGGTGTCACAATTCTCCCTTACTAACAAGAATTCTCGTCCCGAGAATTAAGAAGTAGATGGAAAGAGCCCAGGGTATTCGGCACGAAGATGATCTTTGCGTTCCCAAGTGGCCTCATCTTCAGAATGATTTGCACACTGCACTTTGAAGAACTTGGTAACCTTCTGACGAGTCTGATGTTCAGTTTCATCGAGAATGTGGACTGGTTGCTCTTTGTAGGAAAGGTCTTGTTGTAGTTCAAGCATATCATGATCCACTGCTCGGATAGGATCCTTGAAGCAGTGACAAAGCTGTGACACATGGAACACATCATGAACCCGAGAAAGGTTTGGAGGTAGTTCCAGTTTGTATGCCACTTTACCACGCCTTTCGAGAATAGTGAAAGGACCAATATATCAAGGAGCCAACTTGCCCTTGATCCCAAAACGTTGTGTACCTCTCATTGGCGTGACTCAAAGATAAGCCTTTTCGCCAGGTTGATAGACCATATCCTTGTGATGACGGTCATACTGACTCTTCTGACGAGACTGAGCAGCCTTCAAATTTGCATGAATAATGCGGACTTGGTCTTTGGCATGCTGGATAATATCTGGACCGATAAGTGTGTGTTCCCTAGTTTCTAACCAATTCAGAGTTCGACACTTATGTCCATATAACACCTCAAAGTGAGCCATCTTCAACTAGCTTGATAGCTATTGTTGTAGGAGAATTCGGCATACAGGAGAGATTCCTCCCATTTCTTGCCGAAAGAAATTACACAAGCTCGAAGCATGTCTTCGAGAATCTGATTGACTCTTTCAACTTGTCCCGGGGATTGGGGGTGAAAAGCGGTGTTGAATGACAAACGAGTTCCCATAGCTTCCTGGAAACTTGCCCGGAATCTTGAAGTGAATAAACTGCCACGGCCGGAACTAATCACCAATGGAATATCATGGAGTGAAACAATCCTGGACATGTAGAGATCTGCTAGCTGGCTAGCAGTAATAGTTTCCTTGATGGCCAGAAAGTGTATAACTTTGGACAGTCGTTTAAGGATGACAAGAATAGCGTCATTACCTTGGGTGGTGGCTCGGCATTTCCATACGAAGCCAAGTGCAACAAAACCTTGGGTTTAAGGATGTACAAGAGAGTCATGTTTTGATCCTGTGGAACTTTGGGTTATGGGCCTGCCATGCGGGTTAAGAGTAGGAAGAGCGGTGACATCTTGCACAATCATGGAAGCAAGATCTACCAGAGAAGAGCGTGTCAGTTAAGTTGGCAACCACGTCGTTACCAAGGGCAGGGGACGAATAGAACCATTTTCCTGCTCGTTGAAACGAGGTGGACCAATAGGCAAAGTTCTCGTCCACCGGCGGTTACCGGAATGTTATCAACAAAGTAATAGGGTCTTACTGACACAGTTATTCACCAAGGCGGTTACCTACGCAGGGAATTATTACTGCTTACATCATATAATCCCAAGAAAGGTTAAAAAGACCAATGGAAAGGAAAATGTGTTTATACACAAGTATTATGAGTATATCCTTCCCCATGGGAAAGCAGAGCACGATATACATGATAGGGTAGCAATGCGTAACCCTTTGGATAGAAGGGGCAAGGAGAATCAAGACGTTTACCCATTCAAAGACGTTTGGATAATCTATCAAGAAACATTTAGCATTGAGCTTCTAATGTTCCTGCTTGAGGAATGGAGTATCGCAGCCATGCTACGAGGAAGCATTGACATGGTCATCAGATAGAGGTCGGACTTCAAGAACTCAAAGGATCCATCAGGAACAACTTATAAAATAAGTCCTACAATTTCCTCATGGGAGAAGAGGCAAATCTTGACAAACAAGATACTATAACAATAGGTCTTCGGGGCAGGTGTGCTAGCCACATCACCTTATCGGGTTACATAAAGACCGTTGTCATAATCCTTGGAAAAGGTTCCAACCATCGTACCTGCCCAAGATTTAGATCTGGTTGGTGTCAGGATATTTCAGACATAGCAGGCCTGAGGAGAAAACAATGCAACACAGATCTACGACGTGATGTTGCAAGAATCACGGAATTAACGAGGGAAACCAACCTTGAACCATGAGTTGGATTGGCAGACATATGAACACAATCTTAATACATTCGTGTCCACCTAGGAGTTTTTAGAATGGAATGCAATCAAGATCTGTCTAGGAACCATCATAGGGGATATCAAAGTTCCGTGTATAAGACCAGATAGCTCTTACAAAGAACTTCTTTTCCCCAGATCAATTCAATCAGTGGCCTGTCGTGTTTGGAAATACATATGGAGTGAAGGTAACAAATCTATCAAACCATAGAATACTTCGCACATGCATGAATGAACTCGACGATCCCAAAGGAAGCGAGACAACATTTTCACATAAGCACGGTGGCAAAATGCACGTGATCTTATAGAAAACCACTTCTTTTATCAAACACATTCTCATGAACTAAGCACAAGGATAATGATTTCAAGGTTTCCAACACTAGCTTAAATGTTCATCGTGAACCACGAGGGAGAAGAGGATGTGGTTGATGGGCTTAGAGACAATTTTTCGAGATTTCCACAATCATGGATTTCCACGTCGCATGAATAAGTTGATAGCATTGGTCAAACCAATTGATACCACAAGGTATGCTCGAGGGAAACACCCACAATTAAAACTTATTCGAAAGGTGCTCCCAAATTCCGGACTAAGTTGCACGACCAATGTTAGAATTGTTGATTCAAAAGTCAATACACTATGAATGGACTTATTGCTCATTAACTCCAAGGTGATAGAGTTGGCATGCCATGAGTATTGAATTTACACATCACATTCCATTTGTCAGTATACCGTTTAGAAACAGTACGGGATCTAAGGAATGAAAGGTGATGGCAAGGATGTCGCCAATGACAACACCAACTACCACGAACAAGGATGTCACCCTCATCATGGATTTAATTGATATCCTGGAAGAACCCAAAATGCCAATGAGAATGCCGATACAATTGTCGAGAAGTCTCTTAAAGATGTAATCGATCAACGATGACATCAAGCAAAGAATGGTGAAGCGGATGGTTGTCGAAACCACATGTTAGAGTGCTAGCTAAGAATCAGAATTGCCTTTCAAGACATCCAACATGACATGCAAAGCTTGATGTAAGCTTAATGCACTGTTGGAATGGTGCCTTAGGGATTAAGGACATACATAGTATAGTCAAGCTTTAGCATGACGATGATGATGTAGCCTACCAGCTTGGAAGGACATGATCGAGTACAAACTCTTAAGTAAAGAAGACTACTAAGAGTTGTTGAATTGCAATCCGTGCTCGATTCAGTTACCGGTGTCCTTGAGTGTCCAACAACTCAGAACACGAGGAAACTGGAATGAGTGAAATATCATAGTTGATGAGGAGCTCATAAGAAGTTATAAAGCTCCATGTTATTTATCAAGATACCAGGGATAATACTCGGAGGTAGATCAGAATAGAGGTTAGACTAGCGTATTGATCTGTGAAGGACAAGCACCTTAAATTGTTCGAAAATGAGATCAAGGAAGAATAATCATGGTCGGAACCATGGTTGCAAGGGACCAAATCACAGATACAAGATCAACTCAACAAGGGGAGGATTATTATTAGGAGAAGCTTCTATGATAAGATCAACATTGTTTCCATGGGCATGAACACAAGGTTCAAGGTCGACTCCCACTTCATCAATGCATCACCTTCCATTTACACCTCGCCTTTGGCTAAATTATAGTTTTGGAAGATTATCTGGCAAAACACCAGAAAAGTATGACTCGTGAAAACTGTCAGGTTCACACGAGTTAAGGAAGGCATAGGTCCAACCCATCGGGGCATCTTAGGAACATATACCACAAGTTTCAAGAGTAATTAACACATGCTTGACCACAGAGCATGGCTAACAAAAGAATGGGATACATCTTATCAGAGGGAGAAGACACTATTTACAAATGGCATCACTCATCAGGGATTAACACCACAATACTTTGAAAGTGAAAGAGGCTTTCGGATAATAACCCAACAATGGGTTTGGCGGTCCACAAAGGACCTGATGTGAGTATAGGTACAAAATCAGAGGGAGAAAGAATGCAAGGCATCGGATTATAGAACATCCAATAATTCTATGCTTAAATAACCAAAGGAATTAAGATTTCCAAATTGGTGTATCAGAAATAGATGCTCCGATCAAATATAAGTAAGTTTAATGGATTTAGATGGACAATAAATCAAAGTTGAATTGTCAAGAACCAACTCATGTTTAGAAAAATGTCTGAGCTAGACGGATAATTTATGATGAACAACTGATGACTGCATGCATTCACACACGAGCTGAATCATTAAAATTAAATGGAAACCACAAAGGATTTACTTAGTATTGCTAGACATATGGAATTAACCATAATGCAAGCAGGTGAGAAAGGTCAAGCGCAAAAGGCTACTGGGGATGACGGAAGATCGAATAGCATTTCAAAGAGACCTTTGAAACACACGATCAACCGAGGGAGGACGAATCCTTGGTAAGAAAATTTGATGTCGCTTGTAATAACAAGAGTAACTGGATATGAAAGTATGAGAGACAATTACATGTAGTCATGCATAGGGGTTGACGGTGAAAGGGAATCGCAAACGCGATGAACACAAGTTCTCAGGAAAACATCAAAGAGTATCTTCAGAGCCTTTTGATAAATCAAGTCGTCATCTGGAATGAGGGACTCTCCGGGGCAAGTAGTTACAAGAACCTAGAGTTAGAGTTAATAAAATCTTTAACCCGAAAGAGGAGAGATATCAGAACCCAGAGTATATACGAGGAATAAAAGATTCGAATCCACCAGATTGAGATGTGGGGTCGTAAGCCACACAACAATGTTAGTAAAAAAATACGAGTACTAGACTCAACATCAGCCAAGGAGTTTGAAAGGGGGCTACCTACAGGTAATTGGCTCTGATACCAACTTGTGACACCCCAATTTCGACCGTACGCTAAACATACACACAATGCGTGCGACCAAGATCAGAGACTAACTAATCAATATCACAACACAACTCTAGACACAAATTAAAGTCATACAACTTCATATTACAAGCCAGGGGCCTCGAGGGCTCGAATTCAAAGCTCGACAAGCATGAGTCAGCGGAAGCAAATAATATCTGAGTACAGACATATGTTAAACAAGTTTTGCCTTAAGAAGGCTAGCACAAACATAATCAACGGATCGAAAGAGGCGAGGCCTCCTGCCTGGGAACCTCCTATCCTACTGCTGGTCAGGGGCTGTCTCCACGTAGTAGTAGGCTCATGCGGTGGTGTAGTAGTGGTCTCTGGCGTACTCCATCTCCTGGACAGCATCCTCTAAACGCAGAACCATATCGAGGGGAAAGGAGGAAGCAAAGAAAAGGTGAGTACTCATCCAAATAACTCACAAGACTGACTTCAGAACTATACTAAGTATGCATCATTATCAAGGGGTGGAGTTATATCTGGGCTGACTGTAAAAAGCAAGAATAGGGCGGAAGGCCTAGTCCTATCGAAGACTAGCATCTTCAAAATCTTGCAGCATTACAAGAGAGTAGACTGGTAACTCATATATAGCTATATTATTGTAGCAATTTTATTAAGTAACCATGCCGAGAGATTCTTCCTTGACTCCCTACGAGGAAGCAATCCCGGAACCAACATTCATTTCAATTTCGAGTCACAATTTTAGTTGTATAAGGTCAAGGTACAACTCCAAGTCGTCCTGTTACCCTGGACACGGCTATTTGAATAGATGAATTCATCCCTGTAGGGCTGCACTACATTTCCAACACGCTTGATCACCTCTGGCCGAACACACTTTCCGGGGTAATGCCCGGCCTTGGGATCCAAAACGACGTCGCCCCACCTAGACTCAACGAAGAGGCCAGCCCGCCGGTCTAAATCCTAAGCATGCGGGTTTGTGGGCCCACTTGCCCTTGCACTCCGGCATGATGCGCACGTGGCCGGAAGTAGTCCTAGAACCCCTTAGTAACAAGCGCAATGCGTTCCAGACCAATCTGGCGTGGGCCACTCCATTACTAACGCCTGAAGAGCTTCGGTTGATACAACGACACTAACTACCCATAACTATTCCCACGTGAAGGTTTAGTGCGAAAAAGGTCAAACGACCAACTCAGATCAAATACCCAACCCATTAGCATTTTATTAGTGCGGGGGAATCGTGAACCATAAAAGGCAGTCCGTCGCCCCGCCAATAACCCTCAAGTGCCTTACCGGCGCACCCCCACCACATCTCACGAATGCCTTGCGGTGCATCCCACCAAATCTTTCTCTCGCGGACACCCTTGGGGCCGACCCATCTTTCATTTGTATTTTAGTAACAAGTCATAGAGGTTGTGTGTCAGTGCCTGAAGTGAATAACCGAGGAATCACTCATGAGATATCACGCACGGGGTATGTGTGGTGATGTGTTGATAACGGCTTGTCAGTCATGAGGACTGAGTCTTCTGTCTTCAACTCCTCAGTGTTGACAATGATGAAAGCAGGGGCAACGAAAATAGTAAACTGGGAGTCACAGGGGGGTACTATCCATACCTATACTACAATAGTATATGATAGTAGGTATGAAAGCAGTACTCAAAAACAGGCTATGCATCAGAATAGGTACTGTTAAATACAGTAGCAAAATCTAATGCAAGCATGAGGGAGAAAGAATAGGTGATATCGGAATGATCAAGGGGGGGTTTCTTGCCTTGTTGCTCTGCTGCAAAAGGCTAGTTGTCAGAGGCGTAGTCGTACTCGGCAACAGCGTTAGTCTCGGAAGCTACCGAAGAGAAGAGGGGGAAGGAACAATAAATACAAGCAAACAGATGCAACACGATGCATGACATGGCGACACGCAATGCTAGGGGTAGTCTAACGCAGTACTACACATATCAGACGGAGCGGGAGAATATCTGACGATATTTCCTAGGTCTGTGGATTTATCGGACAAACGATCCGGAGGTAAAAGTTTGGAATTCATCATTCTAGGAGCATGTGACAGATGAATTGAGGGCATATTCAGATTCGTGGGATTTTTCTGATCAACATTCATGTATAAATTTTTTTCATCTGAGCTACAGATTAATTTCTATGATGTTCTACACTTTTTATTAATTTTTGGAATTTAATAGATTATTATGATTTGAAAAATGCTTTATGACATCAGCATGACATCATCACTGCATCAGTAGTCGACAGTGGGGCTGACCAGGTCAAACCTGACTAGTGGGTCCCACATGTCATAGACTCAATGTTATTTCAGGTTTTAATGAAGTTTAACAGGGTTAATTAGCAGTGGGGGCCATCTGGCAGTGACTGATTAGCCGAACTAATTATTTTAATTAACTTAACTAACTAGTTAGTGGCTTGACAGGGGTGGCCCACTTGTCACAGGCACACGGGGCTTGGGGCCCCACTGTCAGTGACTGGTCAAGCCGAGTCAGCCTAGTTGACTGGGTCAACCCAGTCAACTGGGGCCAGGGGCCCCACTGGCAGTGACCCAGGGGTGGGCCCCAGGTGTGCCACGTTGGTGGTCGGCGCCGGAGCATCGCCAGCGAGCGCTTGGGCACGGCCGAGAGCTCGAGTGAGCTTGGTAACGGCGCATAGGGGGCCATATGACGCGCGGTTGGGCGCGTTCGAACGGGCGTTCAACGCCGCGTCGATCCCGGGTGGTAGCGTCGCCGGACCTGGCCAAAAACGGTGTCGGCAATGAGGCAGGAGGCAGTGGCTACGGGAACATGGCGGGGATGGCGCTACGGTGGTCGAAACGGGGCGGGGCTAATGCGGGATGGACTCCACGCTATGCGGCGAGCACAACGAATTTTTTTTAGAAGTAGTATCTTTTTTGTAGCAATTTTGAAAAAAAGGTTCGGGTTTAAAAAATTGCAGTACTAGTACCCTGTTGGCCTTCTCTGGGCTGACAGGAGGGCAGTCGGCCGGCCCAGGGCCGAAACCTGGCAGTCGGCCTGCCCCAAGCCCAGTCGGCCAGCCCCAGGCCGACAGCCCACCTTTCGGCCAGGTGGAGGCCGAAACCTCCCAGGATAAGGTAGCGTCGGCCAAGCTGCCTTCTTCCTCCTTCCTCTCCCTATTTTCTCCATTTTTAGGCCGAAATGACCCCCCCCCCTTGATCTCCCAATCCCTCCACTAATTTGCCATTTCAATCCAATGAATTGATAGATCCTGTGTTTCTCCCCCACCCTACGATTTTATTTTCCGCAATGGTGTACTGGTTTGTTCGTGTGGAGGAGAAGATGGTGTGGTGGTGGAGCTTACAATGGTGAGAAGGTGGAGTGGTCGAGAGGAAGAAGAAGGTGGAGAGGAAGAAGGAGTGCACTCACGCGTCGAAGGTATAAATTTTTGTTGTTAATTTCGTTTTTTTTGTTTTTTTTTGTAATGTACGTACATTTAGTTTGTGTTATTTTTAGTAGCGTAGTTATTTTAGTAGCGTAGTTATTTTTAGTTATTGTTAGTGTAGTGATTTTAGTGTAGTCATATTAGTGTAGTTTTATTTAGTGTAGTCATATTAGTATCAGGTTTTAGTTTTTGTTTTCGTAGTGTAGGATTAGTTAGTTTAGTCATAGTACTGTCGGTTATTTTTTGTGTAGATAATTTTAGTGTAGGTTTTTATGTGCCTTTGGTGTAGCTCATTTTTGTGTAGTTTTTATAGTTACATCACAGTGTTAGTTTTATTTTAGTGTTGATATATTCGCTGTGAATAACGAGGAGTTGGCATTGTCTGATCAGGTTAAAATGTCTGAATTCGTAAATCTGACTGTGTATTACGGCCTTGGTACTGTTCGATATAATGAGTTGGGGGTTGATCTTAGCGACTTTAAAACAGGCGAGATGACACTTTCAGACCCGGACAGACTGGACATTAGGCAGTTGAAGCACTGGTTGACTACTAGTTTTCGCCTCGATCCTGAAGTTTGTTCCGTCAGTATTCATGCCTTGTGGACCAAATCCTGTAAAAATGTCAAGTGGGATTTGATTCCGATAGATAGGAGCCAGCATTAGTTGTCTTTGTTAAGTCATTGCAGAGACCGAAGAATCCATCCGTATGCCCTAGTGCAACCAGTGACGAAGGAGGAGAACATCGTACCACCAACTGTGGGGTATGATCCAGGCCAAAGTAGTCAAGTGGCTACCGAGATTTATGTATCCGGGTCACAGCCACCAGATGTGAATGATACTCAAGCCGACAATGAGTCAGATTATGTTAATGCTGGTCAGAGTATTCAATCGGTAGTATTAGCTGCCTCTAGTGTTGCTGATGGGGATGATGAAGGCGAGGAAATGCAGAGGGTGATGGAGGAAGAGGACGAGGATGGGATTGTAGAGGAACTTGATTCTGAAAATTCCGAGGATGAGGAGGAGGTACCAATTCCTGCTGCATGGGAGCAGGACATATCCGCCGGCTTTACTGTCAACGATGGCCATGAGACTCCATGGCAATATAATCTGAACCAAGTCCAGATCAGGGCTATGTTTGACACAAAGAGGAAATTGAAGCATGCGGTGATAAAGTGGGCTATGTCTACGCAGAGGGTTTTCCGGACACACATATCTAGTCCAACGAAATATACCGTGAAGTGTGCAGAATCAGGTTGTCCTGCGAAGGTGCCCGCCCACGTGCCAAAGTATCACATCCATTGGGTTGTGACAAATGTTGTACCACATAATTGTGTTAGTAAAAACATGTTGGCTCATCATCCAAACCTTACTTCAACTCTCATAGCGCAACTCATGTATACTGAGATAGTGACGAAGAAAGAAATGGAAGCAAAGCACATCCAGACCGCGGTGAAGGTCAGATGGAAGTATGACATTCCATATGGGAAGGCTTGGAGAGCTAAGAAATGGAAGCAAAGCACATCCAGACCGCAGTGAAGGTTTGGGACGTTCTTCGACTCCTATGATAATGTTGTGCGTCTCCTTGACGTATTGAAGGAGAGGAATCCCGGCACTTATGTTAACATTCAGCACACGAGGTTGGATAGTATACCAGATTACAAGGTGTTGAAACGAGTATTCTTCTCTTTCGGTATGTGCATCAAAGCATTCAGGCATTGTCCTCTTGTGATGTTTGTGGATGGTACATTCCTGACTGGTCAGTACAAAGGGCAAATCCTGACTGCTATTGGTGTGGACGGGAACAACCAAATCATCCCACTAGCCATGGCATTTGTGGAGGGTGAGAACTTTCCGAGCTGGGTATGGTTCTTCCGTCAAATTAAAATTGCGATCGTGAAGGACAGACCCAATGTGTGTCTCATTCACGACAGACATCCCGGTATATTGAAGGTCGTGAAGACACTGAGTAATCCAACTGCTGACGAGCCAACACCTTGGAAGGACTTGCAAAGCCGGTGGTGCATGTGCCATCTTGGTGCTAATTTTTTCTCACAGTTCAAGAACAAACGGTTGATGAACTTGTTCAAGAAGTTATGCAAGCAGAACCTGCGGCAAAAATACGATTTTATTTGGTCCAAACTAGATGAGTTCACTAAGAAGCAGGTCGTTGCTAGGAAGAAAACGGAAAAAGACCAGGTTAAGTTAACAGCACTCATTGCGGAGATGGAGGGGCCAGTTGGTCTTTGTGACTTGCCAGCAATTGACCTTCCTAATACGAAGCGAAAGAAGGGCAGGGCAATAAAGAATTTTTCTGAGTGGATAGAGAAAGAACCTCCAGTGAATTGGTCTTTGCTGCATGACACCCATGGAGCTAGGTATGGCCACATAACAACAAATCTTGCAGAGATCTATAACTTTGTTCTCAGAGGGAACAGAGCATTGCCACTGACGGCTATTGTGGAGGGTGTATTCCATGGCACTATGAGGTATTTCAGAGAAAGGCATGAGTTGGCAAGGAAGCATATTGAAGATAATCAGAACACTCCTTACTGCAGCCGTGTCATGGAGTATATGGCTGATAAGATAAAGAAAGCCAAGAAGCACACCGTCACACTCATAGGTAATCAGGAAAGGAGGTACGAGGTTCAGCTTCCTACTGATGGTTTCGGTTCTGGAAATGAGGTGAGGACGCATGAGGTTACAATTGGAGCAGAATTTTATCCAACTTGTGAGTGTACATGCAACAAGCCGCAGTTGTTGCACCTGCCTTGCTCACATGTGTTGGCTGCCTGTGGCCAGATTTAGTTGGACGCTATGTCCTTCGTGTCTCCGTACTATTCAAAGAAGGCAGTACTCAATGTCTGGACAGGTGAGATGACAGGGTTTAGAGTCATCGGCAATTTCAACAAGGTAAACGATGCTGATAGAGTATACATCTCGGATCCTGCACTACGGCGAACTAGCAGGGGTAGGCGTAAGGTAAAGCGCATCCGAAACGACATGCACCAATCTGAAGCAGGTGGAGCAACCAGGCAATGTTTGCTCTGTGTGGCGTATGGTCATAGGATGAAATATTGCCCCACACTGAAGAAAGACGGTGCTTCCACATCGACGGGTGCTTCTACATCGACGACTGCAACAGCAGTTGCAAGACGAGGTCCTGGCAGTCGTGGTGGACGTGGCTCTCGAGGCCGAAGGGGCGGACGAGGAATGAATAACTCAGAAGCTACATAATCTGTGGGACTATGTTTGTATTTTTAATATGTGGGACTATGTTTTTAATTTGTAATATGTCGGACTATGTTTTTAATTTTTAATATGTCGGACTATGTTTTTATTTGTAATATGTGTGCACTATGTTTTTATTTGTAATATGTGAGACTATGTTTTTATGCCTTTCGGATACTAAGTTTTTATTTTTAGTGCGCCCCCTTCTATGTTATATTTTCCAATATGTTTGTACTATGTTCTCATTGCAGATATGGCTTCATATCAGATGCTTAATGGTAATATCGATAGAGGGCACCGAGCCGCAATTACGGAATCGGGCACCAACTTAGACGTGTTGATCACTCGCACCCCAAAGTCTAACTGGATGATACACCTTGCATGGGTTGATAGGTATGTGTCGGTACAATCACGTAGCACGTTCGTCATTGTTTTGATAGTAGCTAATTGTAAGCTACATTTTGTTTATTTTGTAGGCTGAATTGGGCTGGTCTCCTACCCTTGGCACGACTGGTTGAGGGTACATTGGATGAGTGGGTTGATCACTCAGACTTGGATGACGCGGGCGAACCAATGCAGCTGCACAAGAGGCCAGTTTCACGCATCTCTTACGACAGGTCACTCCTTAGCTGCTTAGTAGATAGATGGAGACCAGAGACACATACGTTCCACTTTCCATGGGGAGAGATGGCTCCTACTATACAGGACGTGTCTTACTTGTTGGGATTACCTCTCGCCGGTGCTGCCATAGGACCTTTAGAGGTAGAAGATGGTTGGCTAGCATCTATGCATGCCCGTTTTTTGGCTGCGGTGCCAACAACCACCGCACTAGAAAACGATCGGCACGGGCCTCTTTTCAGGTGGTTGAGCCAGTTTCAGATTGTTGCCTGAGGATATCCCACTTATCAATTGTCAGAGGCATAGATTGACCGGTCCCTAGAGGCATATATTATGTGGTTGTTTGGCAAGACTATGTTCACAAAGAACCACGTGACCACTGTATATGCACGATTGATCGGCATTGCACGAGAGATAGTTGAGGCACGTTCCCCTAAGAACATTGCACGAAGGAGTTTTGGTTCTGCCGTGTTAGCAGCTACGTACATAGGCCTCTGCAAAGCTTGCCAGTTGAGGTCTAGGAAATCTGGTCTTCTCAGATGTCCACTTCTGTTGCAGCTTTAGTCTTATGAGAGATTCCCCATTGATCGACCCTACGTTAGCGTTGACAAAGCTTTCGGCAAGGAGGACATTGCTGGACAGTACGTGCCTTCTATCGGTGACTTGCCTACTGTGAGATCTGTTTGGGCACGGAGAGAGGTATTTTCATTATTAACAATATGAATTAGTAATGTTTATTTCTCGCAATTCAATATTACGTACTAATGTTTGTTGTGATGTGCACAGACAGTTTACGCCTAGCCAGGTGAGGGGATGCTATCCCTCCTTCATGGCGCAGTTTGATAGTCTGCACGAGGATCAGGTTATATGGGAACCGTACACCCGTAAGGCTATTTCCGATAGATACGGGATTTCTGGAAACTACACTAGAGATCAGCATTACTGGATGACCAAGGCCAAGCTGGTCTTCGATGTGACAGTTGAGGAGATGGCTATCAATAGGGTGATGAGACAGTTCGGTCTATTCCAAGAGCTTGACATTCCGGTTATTCCATGATTACCAGATCACGTGCACAAGTAAGTAATACTACTTTGGTTCTCATCTCTGCATTAATAGGTTATTGAGACTATTCGGAGTACTTATAGCTAATCATGTAACGTGCATTTCAATCTCAGGTATACTCGCAGCGGAGGAAACAAGTCCCATACTTCTTGGGTTCGCAATATCAGACCTTACCTCGAGGAATGGAATACTGCCCTGACAAATATATGGGATGAAGTTCGTGTCTTCGACTGGGACACATACGGGTTGTATCTGTGGCGTTACAGACAGACCACGAGGATCTACTTGGTTCCATCATCTGCTCCAGAACATATCCCAGTTCCTCTCGCTAGCGATCTCTTCCGAACTTCCTCACTAGTGGGAACCAGACACCACGCGGTATGTCCTCAGTTTGTCTCACATCCTATGTTTTCCCTATACATGAACATGTACAATTGGTTAACTTTCTATGTACAGGGTGAATTGGGAACTCAGACGCTAGAGGAGGTTACCGCTTTGGTCGACTGTGTTGACAGAGGAGAAAATATCCCACTGAGAGAGCAAGCAACACTGTTGAAGAGTCTCAAGCGAAGATATGTGGGTTCGTCGCAGCTGTTACATGTAGGCGATCTTTCGATGTTGTTGACACTCGTACAGCACATCGTCCACCACGCCCCTCTCTGCAGCGTTCAGAACCACAGCCTTCACAGCCAGGGAGCTCCTCCTGGCAGCAGGCACCTGCTTCACAGCCGGGGGGCTCCTCCTGGCAGCACGCACCTGCTTTACAGCCGGCGGGCTACTCCTGGCAGCATCCACCTACTTCACAGCCAGGTAGCTCCTCCTGGCAGCAGGCACCTCCTTCGCAGCCTGGGGGCTCCTCCTGGCAGCAGCCACCTACTTCACAGCCCGGTGGCTACTCCTGGCAGCAGTCACCTACTTCACAGCCTGGGGGCTATTTCTACCAGCAGCCACCTCCTTCGCAGGCCGCTGACTCTGCCTGGCTTCACCAGATGGACCTAGGTAACTAAACTTCGTACATTCTTGTGCAAAATGTAGTCTCGTAAGTCATTTCTTACATGTTTTAATTCACCAGCAGGCGGTAGCCAGTCGCAGCCGTTTATGGCTTCAGTTCAGTCACCTGTATTTACTGGTCCTGGTTCGTACATACCTGGTGACGGCGAGGACGATGATCGTGCTGCATGCACCTACGGTATCTCAGAGACAGTGCTTGCCACTCCACCACCACCATCGACGCAGGAGACACAGACACCGACAGACGAGGTGTTCTATGGTCGTGGTCATCGTGACACTCGTCCACCGCCTCAGCGCTTATCGCCTTCTAGTCCACGTCCCAGGAAGCCGAAGATTCGTCGCAAGCCCCAGGAATGATATGGTCACCTACGTACGAGACATGACTATGTATTTATGTATGAGACATATGTAGCCTTTATGTATCGGACATATTCATGTATTTGACATGCTTAGCCTCTATGTATCGGACATATTTATCCTATATGTATTTGACATATTTATTCGGTCTGGAGAGAGAACAATAGCAACAGAAACCAAGTCAGTCAACATCAATTGCACATTACAAGTGAATTAAACGTTACAACTTAATTAAACCGCACTACATAGAACAACACTACAGAACATAGTACTACATGGAAATGTAGTATTACATGAATGCATCATCGTCATCCTCCGTCGATGCAGATCTCTTCCCCTTCGTCGATGTAGAACTATTGCCCTTCGATGATGCGTTGGTCTTCACCTTGGTACTCGGCATGAAGACGTCGTCTTCATCCTCCGTCGCTGTAGAACTTTTCCCCTTCGTCGATGTAGAACTCCTGCCCTTTGTCGATGTAGAACTCTTGCCCTTCGATGCAGAACTCTTCACCTTGCTGCTCGGCATGAAGAGGTCGTCCTCATCCTCACTTTCTGTGACCTTAAACCTGAATTATTCACAGCAATCCTCAGATAAGCATCACCCTTGTGCAGTTGCTTTTGCCATCTGGCATGCAACCTTAGAAGTTCTTTCCGTATCTCCTCAAAAGTCCTGGGAGGCCACCCAGCCCTAGCTAATTGGTGAGACAACTCATTATTATCAAGTCACTGCTAATGAGTTCCTCCCATGGTACTGCTCTGTCATTCATCTTGAAATTGGCAGCTAGACGAAGAAGATGGTCGGACATACCCTTGTGAAAACTACGATCAAAAGGATGGTGAGGATGAGGAGGATGAGACATCTCCACGAAGAATGGCGAGAGCGGAATGAAGGATGCTGGAGCGATAGGGAAAGGAAGGGCCTGCTCACCCTCCTTACTACGAATGTAGCTATATAGGCAGGAGAAAAAGTGGCGGGAGAGGAAGTGGCGGGAGTGGAAGTGGCGGGAGAGGAACTGGCGGGAGAGGATCTGGCGGGAGAGGATCTGGCGGGAGAGGAAGTGGCGGGAGAGGAACTGGCGGGAGAGGATCTGGCGGGAGTGGAACTGTCGGGAGAGGATCTGGTGGTACATCTTGCTGAAATTAAGATACAATGTGATGAAATTAAGATACATCTTGCTGAAATTAAGATTCAACTTGCTGAAATTGAGTTACTGCAATCTAAATCTACTGGGTCCAACGTGGAAATTTTCCTTTTCCATCTCCAGCTTCTTCTGCTGCCTGGGCTGCACGAGCCCTTTCTTTCTTTCTCTGCCTCTCATCTTCACGGGCCTCCTCTCGCTGCCGGTAGACCTCCGCCAGTCGAAGTTGGTTTTCTTGGTTTTTCTTCTTCATCTCAGCAAGAAAAGCCCTCTGGTCCACACAGTGCTCTTGCCAAGCTCTTTCCTGCTCTGCTTTCTCCTCTGCTGCCGCCTTCTCGCGACGCTCCTCCACGTCCAAACTTGCCCATGCTCGATGACTTCTTTCACGAATCTCAGTCACCGCCCAGTCCGGCATTTTCATGTCTATCCAACGATAGTATTGGCACAGGGGTGGAGGAGACTACAAAAGAAACACAAATATAACAAATCAAATCAACAGCAATATGAACAACGTGTTTATTCTGTGTGACTGAAACTTACCGGAGGTGTGATGTACGTTGAAGGACCAACGGGTGGATCTTCCTCATAATTAGCGCACATGAAAAACTTCATGCCCAACCAATATGAAAAATCCGTCACCTCCTTCACCTTGTAGAGATCACCACACCAACAACGAACTGCTTCCACCCCCTGAGGCAGCTTTGCACTCCTCCATTTGCTAGGCCTAATGCTTTGATCCGAAGAAGGCAAACTCATAATGACTACCGTGCTGGTTTTTTCGAGTGTTGGTGGCCGATGGAGGAAGGCAGATACAATGTCTCCTTTTATAGGCAAATGACAACCGCAATGGCGAGAAATCGGGCAGGAGAGAATGGCGGGACAGAGAATGGGCGGGAGAGAATGGCGGGAGATAATGGCGGGAGATAATGGCGGGAGAAATTGACGGCAAATAAAAACGACAATAGTACGGCTTGCTGAAATTAAGATACAGCTTGCTGAAATTAAGATACAACTTGCTGAAATTGAGTTACAAGAATATAAATCTACTAAGTCCAACGTGGATATTTTCCTTCTCCATCTCCAGCTTCTTCTGCTGCCTGGGCTGCACGAGACCTTTCTTTCTTTCTCACTGTGGCAGATAGCTGAAAACAATAGCTAGCTCCTGTTCGCGTTGTTTGAATGTTATGAGCACCAAATTGTTGACTTCGAGGGACGATGTGAGGAAAAAAATTCCGAAACCTTCCTTCTTCAAAACCATTCAATCACCCAAGCCAATGAAGTAGGAACAAGGAATGCTCATAAATATATCATCATCTTCTGAATCCAAAGTAATTTCAAGAAGTAAAGAACCAGTCCTAGGAATAGACACAAATTCCATCAAACTCCTCACAACCATGGTAGGAATAACCTGACAGAAACAAGCAACTTATATGATCCATCTTATGAACCAGCAAATAACAAACAAATAATAAAAAAACAAAAACCAAAGCTTACCATATGTTGGGAAATAACGTTCATTCGATCCATCCTATGAACGAAAGGAGTACACAGTATGTAGTTGTCATCAAAGAACTGCCGCGACATGACATACATTTGATGATAATTCAGAGTGACACCACGACTATAAAAACAGCTATCAACAAGTTCCCTCTGAGTTTCACTCAGATCCTCAAGAGCTACAAAAAAATTATTTCAATTACTAACATGAACCGCAAAAAGTATAAGCTCAATCAAATCTGGAAATCTGTCAAACATAAATCTTACCAACATGGGGTAAAGGAAACAACATAACACCATCCCGATGAAATTCGACACTAATATAAGTTCCATAGTGCTCAAGCATAACAGTCATCATGTCACTGTGGCGGAGACCATAATCATTCATGAGTTCCTCCCACGAAGGACCATGGAATTTACTGCTCATCCTACCATGTGTAAATATAACATGGTATAAGTTACCCTCAGTGTTGTGCAGAGCAAGATCAATATCAGTGTCACCCCTCCCAATTGCTAAAGCTCTGCACTCCTCAATGTACCGAGCAAGATGTGATCTAACACTACACGGATACTACAACAAGAATGGAAGCAAGGATCATAAACTTATAAACAAAGGCATTCGAATATGCCACAGTTAGATAATGAAGACATCGAATCTTACAACACGTCTTGCACATCGACGATCCAGCACCACAGTAAATACGGATGCACTGGAATCAATGGCAACACAGGGGCCACCTGGAGCACGGCAAAATGGACAAGCCATTACCTGCAGACGGACGGTGACAAATATTAACTAAATCCACTACCGACTTGACAGTTCTCAGTTGATTGAGTTCGAAGGAAAAAAATATACCGTACGCCCGTGGAGAACGCCTTGATCTATTGATTAAGCGGGTAGGATAACAGAATGGGTGTTCCAGCGAGGAGATCGGCGACTCGGTGGAACCACCGGAGAGCAATGGTAGTGAGAGGGGAAGAGGGGAAGGGTGAGGGTGAAATGACTGGTCAAAGGAGGAAGAAAAGAGGGTCGGGGCTTAGCCAGGGGCCAGTCGGCCTCCCAGTGGCCGACAGGTGCCTTTCGGTCTACCCCAGGCCGACAGGCCTGTCTCCTAGCCTCTGATTGGCCGACAGGATCCTTTCGGCCTATAGATGGCTGACAGGTCTCCGGTCGGCCTGGTGGTGGCCGACAGGTCCCTGCTCGGCCAGCTACTGGCCGACAGGGTACTAGTATTGAAATTTTTCCAACTCACCCACCTGTTTTCAAATTTGCTACAAAATCCGTACTAGTTTTGAAAAAAAATCGACCACAACGGTGGCACGCTCGTGACCAAATGGTTGCCGGAGGCACGTCGGCGTTGAGCTCTTGCGGCGGCGGGTTCGGGCCCCGGCTAATCCTAGCGCTAAGAGCTCCGACTCGTCGAGAGGGGAGAGGGGGAGTAGCAGGAGCTCACAGCAAGGTGTAGCCATGCAAAGCGGGCTCGGAGATGGTTTGACGGTGCCGAAAATGTGGCGGTGATCTTCGGGTGCCCGAGGAAGAAGATGACGGTGTGGAAGCGATGCAGGGCGCAGGGGCTCGGGCTCATGGTCGAGGAGGATGAGGAGGTCACGGCTGAGCAGATGGACGCGACGGCGAGGTGCGGGCGTGGCTGTGGCCGTGGCTACCCATCGGCCATGGCGACGGCGGTGCTCGGGCAAGATGGGGAACGAGTGAGGGAGGAGGTGGGGAGCTCGAGGGGGTTGATGGCGATCTAGGGTTCAGGGGGGCAGGTGGGGTGGCCATGATGGCGGTCTTATCCCCTCGCCGTCACCGGCGAGCTGGTCTATCGGCGACGAGCGTGGTCGGCGCTCTATAGAGACCGCGTTGGTCGCTACAGGGGAAGGAGACGGTGGGGGAGTGGGCTGGGCCGCCACTGTAGCCTCTGAGCTTAAGTGCACAGGCGCCTCTCGCCATTTCTTTCTTTTCTTTTTCTGTTTTCTTTTGCACCTTCTGTTTTATTTTATTTTGGCACTATTTCCTCTTTGCAAAAATGTTAGACATGGCCCAACAATAAGTTGCAATATTCCAGGGTTCCACAAAGAGTTTGGGAATTTTTATAAACTGTTTGCATTTACAATTTGAATTTAAATGCATTTTAAAAATACTTTTAGCTTCTGATTTGGTTTCTGGGGTCCACATCAGGAATCAAGGTGATGTTGTTTTCCTTAACAATATTAGTTTTGAGATTTTTAACAAGTGTGCAACATTTCTCTTATGTTGTTTGCAACTTTAATTTATCACCATAAAGTTCAAAGCATTTTGAGTTGGAATTTGAAATGAGGTATGACTCCATTGTGATCATGCACTATTTAGAAAAAGGGGTTAGCTTAAATATGGCCATTACTGTAGCTTAATTACAATGACCACTGTAGCATAATTCCAAGGTATCACAAAGGGGAAATCATGACCACTGTAGCTTAAATATAGAACTTGGCTTGTATATTCCAATGATGGGCTTCCTCTAATTGCCCTAGGTCTTCATGAGCAAGCGAGTTGGATGCACACCCACTTAGTTTATTTTTGATCTTTCATACACTTCTATCTCTAGTGCATCCATTGCATGGCAATCCCTACTCACTCACATTGATATCTATTAATGGTCATCTCCATAGCCCGTTGATAAGCCTAGTTGATGTGAGACTATCTTCTCCTTTTCTTCACAACCTCTACCATATTCTATTGCACCTATAGTGCTATATCCATGGCTCACGCTCATGTATTGCGTAAGAGTGGAAAAGGTTTGAGAACATAAAAGGTGTGAAACAATTGCTTGACTTGTCATCGGGGTTGTGCATGATATAAATACTTTGTGTGGCGAAGATGGAGCATAGCCAGACCATATGATTTTGTAGGCATAACTTTATTTTGCCATGTTATTTTGAAGAGACACAATTGTTTTGTTAGAATGCTTGAAATATAACAGTGTTTATGTCAATGTTAATCTTTTGTTTTAATCTTATGGATCTGAAAATACTTGCCACAATAAGAAGATTACATTGATAAATATGTTAGGTAGCATTCACACTTCATAAATTATTTATTTTATCATTTAACTACTCGAGGACGAGCGGGAATTAAGCTTGGGGATGCTAATACGTCTCCAACGTATCTACAATTTATGAAGTATTCATGCCATGTTTATAATAATTCTTTATGATTTTGCTATGATTTTATTAGAACTAACCCGGACTGACGTTGTTTTCAGCAGAACTACCATGGTGCTTTTTTTGTGCAGAAATAAAAGTTCTCGGAATGAGCTAAAATTTTATGGAGAATATTTTTCAAAAATATAAAATATACTAGAGCGAAGAGTCACCGGAGAGGAAGGCCGAGGAAGCCACAAGCCACAGGGGCGCCCCCCCCCCTAAGGCGTGTCCCCTGGCTTGTGACTTCCTCGGGAACCTTTTGGACGTGGGACCGACGCCAAAAATTCCTATAAATACTAAAAAACCCAGAAAGAAACCTAGATTGAGAGTTCCACCACCGCAAGCCTCCAGAGCCATGAAAGACCAATCAAGAGCCCGTTCTGGCACCTTGTCGGAGGGGGAAACCATCACCGGAGGCCATCTTCATCATCCCGACGCTCTCCATGACGAGGAGGGAGTAGTTCACCCTCAGGGTTGAGGGTATGTACCAGTAGCTATGTGTTTGATCTCTCTCTCTCTTGTGTTCTTGAGATGAAACGATCTTGATGTACCGTGATCTTTATTGATATACATGAATCATATGGAGTTTTCCCCTCTCTATCTTGTTGTGATGAATTGAGTTTTCCCTTTGAAGTTTTCTTATCGGATTGAGTCTTTAAGGATTTGAGAACACTTGATGTATGTCTTGCGATGGGATGTCCGTGGTGACAATGGGATGTTCTATTGATCCGCTTGATGTATGTTTTGGTGATCAACTTGCGGGTTCCGTGACCTTGGGAATCTATCCATACGGGTTGGCACACGTTTTTCTCTTGACTTTGGGGCACTCTTTGAAGTTCTTTGTGTTGGATTGAACATGACGAATCTGAAATTATATGATGCACATCGTATAATCAAGCCCATGGGTACTTGTGGTGACACTGGAGTATCTAGGTGACATTAGGGTTTATGTTGATGTGTATATTAAGGTGTTATTTTAGTACGAACTCTAGGATTGTTCGTGACACTTATAGCGATAGCTCATAAGATTGATCAGAAAAGAAAACTTTGAGGTGGTTTCGTACCCTACAATAATTTCTTCGTTAGTTCTCCGCTATTTGTGACTTTGGATTGAACTCTTTGTCACAGGAGAGGTATTTACATATGATTCAACCATGTTAGTATTGTTGAGAGAAATTGCACTAGTAAAAGTATGGACCCTAGGCCTTGTTTCCCAGCATTTATACAATGTTTTGCTCACCGTTTACTATTTGTTACCTTGCTTTTTTTATATTTTCAGATTACAAAAAACTATATCTACCATCCATATTGCACTTGTATCACCATCTCTTCGCCGAACTAGTGCACCTATACAATTTACCATTGTATTGGGTGTGTTGGGGACACAAGAGACTCTTTGCTATTTGATTGCAGGGTTGTCTGAGAGAGACCATCTTCATCCTACACCTCCCGTGGATTGATAAACCTTAGGTCATCCACTTGAGGGAAAATTGACATTGTCCTACAAAACTCTGCGCTTGGAGGCCCAACATGAGTCTACAAGAAGAAGGTTGTGTAGTAGACATCACGACATCCCACGTCATTCCATCTCCCCGACAGCCAACGCTGCAATCGGCCCGGCTTCGCAAGAGCAGCAAGACTCGTTGTTGCCGCCTTCTGTGCAGCGTGATGGCTACACCGCCACTCCATCCCCTCTCCTTTCCATGGTGTCGTCCTCCCACTCCTGCTGTGGACCGGCGAACCCACCGACTGCGCTTCTCATGCCGCGCGAGATGTTGCGTTACCACCCCACAAACGAGTGCTACAAAGACTAGCTAGGCCGTATCGCCGAGCTCGTCGACAATGCTGGCAAGGGCCCAACGCCCTCCAACTCGCTTCGTCCCCACCCTTCCAAGCTACCTATGTGGTCCATGGCACGCCTCCTCCTCCATCCCTGCAAAGCGCCGACCTCGAGCCCAGGTGTGAAGCGCGCCCCCGCGACCCGCCACACGCGGCACCAACGCGCGTCAGAGAGGGGGCGAGCTGCCAGGTGGTGCCTCGGCCACAAGGTGACGCGCGCGCGCTCCGCATGTCGTAGCGCCAGCGCCAAGGCTGCGCACCGCTGAAGGTGGCCGCTAATGGGTATCAAGACCAGGCTCCCCCGGTCCATGTTGTGCCGGAGAGCGACTCGGCCTGCCGCGCCTTCACCCCGGAGCTGTGCCGTATCGTCTGGTCCAAAAAAGTTCAAGCTGGACCTGCCTCCGTGCTACGATGGCACTGGCGACCCCACATAGTTCCTTCATATCTACTCATTGAGCATCGAGGCCACAGGCGGTGGTGACAAGGTGATGACGAACTGGTTCCTCATGGCTCTGAAGGATGGCGCACGGTCCTGGCACCTCAACCCCCCGAAGGAGTCGATCTCCTCTTGGGAAGGGCTTTGCGAGCGCTTCACCGCCAACTTCCAAGGCACCCGGGACCGCCCTCCGACGGTGAACGACCTACGGTGCATGAAGTAGCAGCAAGGAGAGACCCTGCACAAGTACATACAGCGCTTCACAAGTGTCCGCCTCAAGATTCCAAAGGCGTCGGATGAAGCCATCATCTCGGCATTCACCGATGGCGTCAGGGACCTCGGGATGAGAGAGGAGCTCACCAAAGATTCCAAAGGCGTCGGATGAAGCCATCATCTCGGCATTCACCGATGGCGTCAGGGACCTCGGGATGAGAGAGGAGCTCACCATCCATGATGACTTATGCTCAGCTCTAGAGATGTTGAGCCTAGCGAGCAAGCGCGCGAAGGCCAAGGCGGTCCACCTCTCCCTCCATGAGCTTCCGGAGGCAGACCCCAAGGACAAGAAGGCCAGGTCCAAGGAGGTGAAGCGCAAGAACCCCACTGTGCTGGTAGCAGAGCCCGATGCGAAGCGCGACCGAGAGCAGGAAGAACCTCCCAAGAACAACCGCCCATACTGCATTTTCCACTACACCAACACACATAGCACGAGTGTCTGCCAAGAGCTCGGGGAGATCCGCGACAAATGCCTCGGTTGCCTCCCCGAGCGTGGTAGCCGTGTCTATGGTCGTGGAGGTGGTCCCAGCGGAGGCCGTCGAGACAACCGCGACTCGCGACAGGACTGGTGTGACCAGCCTCGTTTGAACCGCTAGCGTGACCAGACTCGCAAGGACCGCTGGCATGAAAAGCCATGTGACGGACCCTAGCGTGGTCAACCTCGGGATGCCCGTCCTCAGGACAGGGCCGGCCTGCCTCTGCTGCCATCGCCACCAAGGAGGAACGATGACGACCTAAGGGATGATGGGGTTGGGGGCTTCCAGGAGCCTCGTGCGGTTTCCTGCATCCTGGACGGCACTCAGGCCCTAGCCTCTAACCGCATCTTCAAGAAGTTCTCTCGCGAGGTGAACGCCGCCCTCTTGAAGCTTGAGGCCACTCGTCCACTCAAGTGGTCAAAGTGGGCCATCATCTCAAGTGCTCAGCTACCGCGGGCACACTCCCTTTGCTCTATGCACCCATCATCAGCAATGTCCTCATCACCAAGACCCTCATCGACGGCGGTGGAGGACTCAATGTCCTCTTCGTCGATACCTTCGAGATGCTCCAGGTGCCCTATGACCAGCTCATGCTGACCAGGCCCTTCTTAGGGGTGACCGACGGTTCCACCACACCGCTAGGGCAGGTGCGCCTCCCGGTCACTTTCGGTAGGCGTGAGAACTACCACACCAAGAACATCGACTTCGATATCGCCCACATCGGCCTCCCGTACAACGCCATCCTCGGGTACCCTGCCCTCATGTTCATGGCAGTCGTTCACTATGTCTACAATGTCTTCAAGATGCTGGGATGCCACGGCATCATCACGGTCGCCTGCAATGAGAAGGATGCAGTCTGCTCCCTTGAGCGTGCCTACTAGATCGCGGCAGCCGCGAGCTCTGATGACGAGCGCGATGTCCTGCCTCCCGAGGACACGTGCAAGAAGCTGAAGCAGCTCCTCCCGAAGAGTCGCCTAGGGGCTGGGACTCTACCGCTGGCGTCCCAGGCCCAGCGCCCAATACTAGGGCGGCTCCCCCTCTCGCATAGGAAGGCGCGCCCGCCACCTCCCTTAGGGCAGGCTTGGGGGCTTCCACCCAAGGAGCCTCAAGCCTCACCATAGCGATGGGGGAGGAGTTTGGGCACAACCCGGAGCTGTGCTTCAATGTGCGCCCCCGCAAGAAGGAAGCAAGGCGCAAGGCGCCAGGAGCAAGAGAGTTCATCACCAACGCGATCAAGGAGCTTCAGGAGGCGCAGGCCATGCATAGTGAACACCGTCCTGCGCCACCTAGAGCGACAACCGTCCCCGACGGCAGGATGCACGTCTGCGTTGACATCCCTAGCCTCACCAGGGCCTCGTCATAGGGCCTATTCTGGCCGTCGCATGTCGGGCGCAGCGGGGGCTTCCCATGAAGTTGCATCCGCATGCCTTAGGCCTCGTGAATGTGGGTGCCTTGTACCAACGCCTCATGCAGACCGCCCACGCGTCTCTTGAGGCCCGACGCCACGTAGTTCTTCAGGAGGTCCCAGGCCCTCATGAGCCCCGCGAGCCTCAAAAGCGCTCCAGCTCATGATGACCCAGCCTTGACGACTTCCCCTACGCTTCGACAGCGTCGGGGCCAGGTGACTTTTGGTTTGTCCAATTGAGGACGTCTCTCGGCCTGCATTATCCTTGGGTTGTTAGGGCCAGATCCGTCTCTAACGTATCTACTTTTCCAAATTTTTTGCCCTTGTTTTGGACTCTAATTTTCGTGATTTGAATGGAACTAACCCTGACTGACGTTGTTTTCAGCAGAATTGCCTTGGTGTTATTTTTTTGCAGAAATAAAAGTTCTTGGATTGACCTGAAAATTTGCGGAGAATATTTTTGGAATTAATGAAAAATATTGGCGAAAGAATCAACTGCAGGGGCCCACCACCTGGCCACAAGCCTAGGGGGCGCGCCCCTATGGCTTATGGGACTCCTGATGCTCCTCCGACCTTGTTTCCACTTCTATATACTCCTATTCGGGGAGAAAAATAGAGGAGAAGAGTTCATTGCATTTCACGATACGGAGCCGCCGCCACCTCCCGTTGTTCCTTGGGAGACCAGATCTAGAGTCCGTTTTGGGCTTCGGAGAGGAGAAATCGACGCCTCCATCATCACCAACCATCCTTCATCACCAATTCCAAGATGCTCTCCATCGTTCGTGAGTAATCTCATAGTAGGCTTTCTGGATGGTGATGGGTTGGATGAGATTTATCATGTAATCAAGTTAGTTTTGTTAGGGTTTGATCCCTAGTATCCACTATGTTCTAAGATTGATGTTGCTATGACTTTGCTATGCTTAATGCGTGTCACTAGGGCCCTAGTGCCATGATTTCAGATCTGAACCTATTATGTTTTCATGAATATATTTGTGTTCTTGATCCTATCTTGCAAGTTGTAGACACCTATTACGAGTTATGATCCGCATCCCCAGGGTGACAATAACTGGGATTCTTTCCCGTGATTACCGTAGTTTGAGGAGTTCATGTATTCACTAAGTGCTAATGCTTTGGTCCGGTTCTCTATTAAAAGGAGGCCTTAATATCCCTTAGTTTCCATTAGGACCCCGCTGCCATGAGAGGGTAGGACAAAAGATGTCATGCAAGTTCTTTTCCATAAGCACGTATGACTATATATGGAATACATGCCTACATTACATTGATGAATTGGAGCTAGTTCTGTGTCACCCTATGTTATAACCGTTGCATGATGAATGCCATCCGACATAATTATCCATCACTGATTCATTGACTACGAGCTTTTCGCATATTGTTCTTTGCTAAGTTACTTTTCCGTTGCTACTATTACAATCACTACAAAGTGCTACTATCACTTTGCCACCGATACCGTTACTTCCATATTACTTTGCTACTGAATATTTTGCTGTAGATGTTAAGTCTTTCAGGTGTGGTTGATTTGACAACTCATGTGCTAATACTCAAGAATATTCTTTGGCTCCCCTTGTGTCGAAACAATAAATTTGGGTTGAATACTCTACCCTCGAAAACGGTTTCGATCCCCTATACTTGTGGGTTATCAAAACCTTTTTCTAGCGCCGTTGCTAGAGAGCAGAGCTCTATTCTCCGAGTCACTTGGGATATATATCTGTTGATCACTATGAAGAATCTGAAAGATGCTAAGACTAAGATCTACCCCTCAACTAGGAGGACAGGTAAGGAACTGTCATATAGCTCTGCACTTGATTTGCCTTCTGTTATGAGTAAATTTGCGACACCACCACCTGCTAATAATTCTGATATGTTGCAAGTAATTGATGATGCCACTTCTGCTATGCATGATGCTTACGATGGTACTTTGCTTGATAATATTGTGCCACTGGGTGAATTCCTTGATGAACAAATTGCTAGAGCCAATGCTGAAAATTATGATACTTCTGAAACTGATGAAATTATTGAAACTGAACACTTTTAGACACCCGCTAGACCTAGCTCTCCTAGATATGAATTGCCTGATATTCCCGAGGGTTATTTTATGGAAGGAGAGGTAGCTAGGGACTTTCTTGCTTGTAATGATAGAGATGATCTTAAGAAATTGCTTCGCAAGTGGAAGGAAAAATCTTTGAATGCTAGAATGCAATATGATCCTAAGTTTGCTACTTCACCTATGTTTGTTACTGATAAGGATTATGAATTCTCTTTTGATCCTGAGTTAATTACTTTGGTTGAATCTGATCCTTTCCATGGTTATGAATCTGAAACTGTTGTGGCACATCTTACCGAATTGAATGATATAGCCACCCTATTTACTCATGAGGAAACAATTCGCTATTACTATATTCTTAAGTTGTTTCCTTTCTCATTAAAGGGTGATGCTAAGATATGGTTTAATTCTCTTGCTCCTGGTTGCATGCGTAGTCCCCAGGATATGATTTGTTATTTCTCTAAAAAATATTTTCCTGCCCATAAGAAACAAGTTACCTTCTAGGAAATATTTAACTTTGTGCAAATTGAAGAAGAGAGTCTCCCACAAGCTTGGGGAGGCTTCTCCAGTTACTTAATGCTTTGCTAAACATCCTCTCAAGAAAAACAAAATACTTGATATCTTTTATAATGGACTAACCGATGATTCTAGAGACCACCTAGATAGTTGTGCTGGTTGTGTTTTCAGGGAATGAACTGTTGAACAAGCTGAGCTCCTATTGAAAAATATATTGAGCAATGATAATGATTGGACTATTCCCGAGCCACCTCCAAAGCCATCTCCGAAGAAAAGAGGTATTCTATTTCTCAGTCCTGAAGATATGCAAGAGGAAAAGAAATCTATGAAAGAAAAAGGTACTAAAGCTGAAGGTGTTAAGAATCTACTACCTATTGAAGAAATACATGGTCTTGATAACCCGACACAGATAGTACAAGTAAATTCTCTCCGTAGATTTGATGAAGGACATATTCCTTATAATAAGCCTCCTAGCCAATGCTTGGATGAATTTGATAACTTTGTTGTCAAGCAAGAAATTTTTAATGCTTATGTTAGTAGACAGGCGTGCATGCCTAGACTGTAAGGTGATACCTGGAGAGAGTGTTGTCCCACAGCATAAGCTTGTGGTTGCTGACCTCCGTTTTCGAATTCGTGTCCAGCGGGACAAGCGTGCCAAAGTCGCTAGAACGAAGTGGTGGAAGCTCAAGGGGGAGGTAGCTCAGGTGTTCAAGGAGAGGGTCATTAAGGAGGGCCCTTGGGAGGAAGGAGGTGATGCAGACAACATGTGGATGAAGATGGCGACTTGCATTCATAAGGTGGCCTCAGAGGAGTTTGGAGTGTCCAGGGGAAGTAGAAGAGAAGCTAAAGATACCTGGTGGTGGAATGATGTTGTCCAGAAGGCAATCAAGGAGAAGAAAGATTGTTTCAGACGCCTATATCTGGATAGGAGTGCAGACAACATAGAGAAGTACCAGATGGCAAAGAAGGCCGCAAAGCGAGCTGTGAGTGAAGCAAGGGGTCGGGCGTATGAGGACCTCTACCAAAGGTTAGACACGAAGGAAGGCGAAAGGGACATCTATAAGATGGCCAAGAGCCGAGAGAGGAAGACGAGGGATGTTGACCAAATCAAGTGCATCAAGGACGAAGCAGATCAACTCCTGGTGAAGAACGAGGAGATTAAGCATAGATGGTGGGAGTACTTTGACAAGTTGTTCAATGGGGAGAGTGAGAGCTCTACCATTGATCTGGATGACTCCTTTGATGATACTAGCAGGCGTTTTGTGAGGCGAATCCAGGAGTCGGAGGTCAAGGAGGCTTTAAAGAGGATGAAAGGAGGCAAGGCGATGGGCCCCGATTGTATCCCCATTGAGGTGTGGAGAGGCCTCGGGGACATAGCGGTAGTATGGCTAACCAAACTTTTCAACCTCATTTTTCGGGCAAACAAGATGCCAGAAGAATGGAGACGGAGTATATTAGTACCAATCTTCAAGAACAAGGGGAATGTTCAGAGTTGTACTAATTACCGTGGAATTAAGCTGATGAGCCATACAATGAAGCTATGGGAGAGAGTCATTGAGCACCGTGTAAGAAGATTGACAAGCGTGACCAAAAATCAGTTTGGTTTCATGCCTGGGAGATCAACCATGGAAGCCATTTTCTTGGTACGACAACTTATGGAGAGATATAGGGAGCAAAAGAAGGACTTGCATATGGTGTTCATTGACTTGGAGAAGGCCTATGATAAGATTCCGCGGAATGTTATGTGGTGGGCCTTGGAGAAACACAAAGTCCCAACAAAGTACATTACCCTCATCAAGGACATGTATGATAATGTTGTGACAAGTGTTCGAACAAGTGAGGGCGACACTAACGACTTCCCAATTAAGATAGGACTGCATCAAGGGTCAGCTTTGAGCCCTTACCTTTTTGCCTTGGTGATGGATGAGGTCACAAGGGATATACAAGGAGATATCCCATGGTGTATGCTCTTTGCGGACGATGTGGTGCTAGTCGATGAGAGTCGGACGGGGGTTAACAGGAAGTTGGAGTTGTGGAGGCAAACCTTGGAATCGAAAGGTTTTAGACTTAGTAGGACTAAAACCGAGTACATGAGGTGCGCTTTCAGTACTACTAGGAACGAGGAGGGGGAGGATGTTAGCCTTGATGGGCAAGTGGTGCCTCAGAAGGACACCTTTCGATATTTGGGGTCAATGTTGCAGAAGGATGGGGATATCGATGAAGATGTGAACCATCGAATTAAAGCCGGATGGATGAAGTGGCGCCAAGCTTCTGGCATTCTTTGTGACAAGAGGGTGCCACAAAAGCTAAAAGGCAAGTTCTATAGGACGGCAGTTCGACCCGCAATGTTGTATGGCGCTGAGTGTTGGCCGACTAAAAGGCGACATGTGGAACAGTTAGGTGTGACGGAGATGCGCATGTTGAGATGGATGTGTGGTCACACAAGGAAGGACCGCATCCGGAATGATGATATACGAGATAAAGTTGGGGTAGCGCCAATTGAAGAGAAGCTTGTCCAACATCGTCTGAGATGGTTTGGGCATATTCAGCGCAGGCCTCCAGAAGCCCCAGTACACAGCGGACGGCTTAAGCATGCTGATAATGTCAAAAGAGGCCGGGGTAGACCGAACTTGACATGGGAAGAGTCTGTAAAGAGAGATCTGAAGGACTGGAGCATCACCAAAGAACTAGCCATGGACAGGGGTGCGTGGAAGCTTGCTATCCATGTGCCAGAACCATGAGTTGGTCGCGAGATCTTATGGGTTTCACCTCTAGCCTACCCCAACTTGTTTGGGACTAAAGGCTTTGTTGTTGTTGTTGTTGTTATGTTAGTAGACAATTGAAACATAATGCTTATATGATTGATCTCTTGGGTGATTATTTGAGTAGAACTATCAATGATCTTAAGCTTATTAGTAAACATGCTTCCATGGTAACTACTCAAGTAGAACAAGTACTAAAGGCGCAGAATGATTTACTTGATGTGATGAATAGTAAGAACAATGATCATTCTGTTAAAGTTGTGACTAGAGGTGGTAGAACAACTCAAGAACCTTTGTATCCTGGGGGCCATCCTAAGAGAATTGAGCAAGATTATCAGAGAGTTAATACTAATGCACCTATTCATTCCAATAAGAGTAGGAAAAGGTATGACGATAGTACTTTGCATGCTGCTAGTGAACCTGTTATAGATACACCTAAGAACCCAAATGATCTTTCTGTTTCTGATGTTGAGACACAATCTGGTGATGAGCATGAGCCTAGTGATAATATTAATGATGATGCTCATGTTGATGCTCAACCTAGTAATGATAATGATGTGGAGATTGAACCTATTGTTGATCTTGATAACCCACAACCTTAGAATAAGAGATATGATAAAAGAGACTTTGTTGCTAGGAAACATGGTAGAGAAAGAGAACCATGGGTTCAGAAACCCATGCCCTTTCCCCCTAAGCCATCCAAGAAAAAGGATGGTGAAGATTTTGAGCGCTTTTCTAAATGCTTAGACCTGTCTTTTTATGTATGCGTTTGACTGATATTCTGAAAATGTCTCCTTACGCTAAGTATATGAAAGATATTGTGAAAAATAAAAGAAAAATACCGGAAGATGAGATTTCCACCATGCTTGCTAATTATACCTTTAAGGGTGGAATACCAAAGAAACTAGGAGACCCCAGAGTACCTACTATCCGATGCTCTATTAAAGAAAATTATGTTAAAACTGCTTTATGTGATTTGGGAGCTGGTGTTAGTGTTATGCCTTTCTCTTTATATCATAGACTTGATTTGAATAAGTTGACACCGACTGAAATATCTTTGCAAATGGCTGATAAATCAACTACTCTACCTATCGGTATTTGTGAGGATGTACGTGTCGTAGTTGCAAATACTACTATCTTGACAGACTTTTTTATTCTTTATATTCCCAAGGACGACGGTATGTCGATCATCCTTGGTAGACCCTTTTTGGATACTGTGGGGGACGTTATTGATTGCAACAAGGGCAATGTCACTTTTCATATTAATGGTCATGAGCATACGGTACACTTTCCGAAGAAACAACCTCAAGTTCATAGTATCAACTCTATTGAAAAAATTCCAACGATTATTATTGGAGACTTTGAATTCCCTCTTCCTACTGTCAAGAAGAAATATGATATACTTATTGTTTGGGATATGCATAACCCCATTGAGGTAACTTAGTGTTATTCGAAAAATCTTCGGTTTCATGTTATTCTAAAGAAGTTTGTTAATAAGACTTGATCAACCTTATTGATGGATTCCTTTTGATGAGCATGAGATAGATGAATTTAGAAAGCACAGCTTCCCGTACCTAACTTTTACTTTCTGTTACCTAGATGAAATGAAGTAAAAATGCTATTATTTTTCTGTTTTCTGAGTTTCCCGTGCAATAAAAAAGTGCGTGAAGATAAAAGTTCTTCAAATGTCCTGATAATGGACTATGATTTCTGGAATACTTAAGCATTTTTGGCACTGATTATGCATCAGGGGCTGCACCAATGGGCCACAAGCCTGTAGGGCGCGTCCACCCCCCTGGGCGCGCCCTGGTGGCTTGTGGGTCCCACGTGACCCTCCTCCACTTATTCTAGCACCCATTCACTTCCTCTTCCTCCAGAAAAAATCCCACCATTGCTTAAACCCGTGTTCTAGCTCATCTTGCTACCATTTCCGATTTCCTTGCTCAAAGCTCCATTCGCAAAACTGTTTTAGGGGATTGCTCATCGGTATGTGACTCCTCCCATGGTCCAATTAGTTTTTGTTCTAGTGCCTAATATATTGCAAATTTTTGCTATTGTGGTGACCTTGTTCTTGAGCTTGCATGTAAAATTTGTATGGTCCCAAGTAGTTTTGATGCATGATATAGCTTTTGGGCACTTGAGGAAGTAGTTGCTATGAGTTTTGTTCACTTTTATTTTGATTCACTAAAAATTTCAGAAATTTTGAGGAGACTATTAAGAGGTTCTTCAAGCCGGAGTTCTAAGGAAGATGAAAATGAAATGAAGGAGAAACCCAAGTATAATCTTCCCCGCGTCACAAAAGTTCGACCATGTGAATGGTCGTGTGACACATTCTTGCGGGCGGCCGGAATTTATGAAGATTTCTATTATTTGGCAGAGAATGCAGGCATCACCAACTTCTTCAACGATAAGTGTGACTAGTATCTCCTGCTCACGAATACCTTTGTGCAAAATTTTCACTTTCATCCTAGGGAAGACCCTCCTACAGTCGAATTTCACTTATATGATGTGCCTAAGAAAATGAACCTTTATGATTTTTGCAAAGCTTGCAAGTTACCCTATGAGGGCAGCATCAGGGAACCACGTCCTCGAGACATGGAAGATTTTATTGCCATTGTCACTATAGGGGAAGAGAGAGGCATGTCAAAGGCAAGAGAAGCTAGTTTACATTTTCCTGTGCTATGCTATTATTCAATATTTGCAGGAAGATGTTTAGTTGGTCGCTCGGAGAGTGGAAGCTTTAGTGCCTCTGACCTCGCTATTTTACGCCATGCTCTATTTGCTGATAGAACCTTTAGTCTAGGCTCTATGGTGGCCCAACGGTTGAACACCAACCGTTCGATGACATCTACCGATATTGGGGTTTGTCGCAACACCCAGCACCTGAGCCGGCATCGGCCCTTGATCCATATCAGGCCCCGGTTTTTCAGTGTGATCCATAGGATGTCGCTAATCAGTGGAACCCTCAGTGTCCTCCGGATTATCTCGGAGATGGTTATTTCCAGCTGTGACCCTAGACCAACTTAGGCCAAAAGCCTAAGCTTGGGGGAGTACGTATTTCTCACCGACATTACATTCATGTTCACACACACATTTCAGTTGTCGGTGTTCATACTTTTTCATTGTACTATCCATGGTAGTTTATTTCTTATTTTTGCTTTCTTCTTGTGTGTTTGATTAATCTTTAAGAAAATTCAAAAAAATTAGTGCTAGCTTTACCTTCTAGTTTGTTTAGTTGTAGCATTAAAAGAAAACCCAAAAAGATTTTTTGTTCTTCTTTTACTTGTTGGGAGCTTTCCCATGTAAATAAGTTTTCTCGTTCTTGCTTTGAAACTTCTTTTCTTTGGGTCATAAGGAGAAGACTACAATGAAATGTTAAGTGGCTCTCATATGCATTATTGTTTATCTTACATAGAGCCTGTATTGCCTTGTCTTCTCCTTTGAGTTACTGCTTGCAGATTCCAGCTTAGTCCAATGCACGTACACTCTTATTATTCACATTGTTCGGTCGTGCAAGTGAAAGGCAATAATGACGATATATGATGAAGTAACCGAGATGGAGAAAAGCTGGTACAAACTCTAACTATCTTGTTTTTGTAAATATGATTAGCTCATCGTTCGGGATTCAGCTCATTATGGGTTGAACATGTTTGCAATGACAATTAGAGATTATAGTTATTCATGCCATGCTTAATTAGCTGAGAGTTAATAATGGTTTGTTTTGAGTGCCAACATGCATATTAAAATGGTTGTGATGTAGTATGATAGAATGGTATCCTCCTCTGAATGATTCGAGTGGCTTGACTTGGCACATGTTCACGCATGTAGTTGAAACAAAATCAACATAGCATCCACGATATTTATGTTCATAGTGATTTATATCCTACTCATGCTTGTATTAAATGTTGGTTAATCTCAAAGCATGTTGATGACTGTGTCTCTCTCTAGTTGGTCGCTCCCCAGTCTTTTGCTAGACTTCACTTGTACTAAGCGGGAATACTGTTTGTGCATGAGTCCACCATATCTACATATATGTGGTATTTACCTATCGTTCCAAGTAAATTTGCACGTGCCAAACTTTAAACCTTCAAATAAATATTCTGTTTTGTATGCCCAAATCGCTCATGTGGTGACTGGGGGCCATCAGTATCTTCCATGCTAGGTGGGTTATTCTCACGATATGTGTTGAATCACTATCATTAACGAGAAAGTGGCTAGTAACCGGGATGCCCAGTTCCGTGCTCGAAATAAAAGGCAAAATATAGTTAAACAAAACTCCCCCAGGACGGTGTTTGTATGGACGGTACTCATGGATTCGGCTCGCCATGGAGTATGACTGATTGGTGGAGGGGGAGTAAAAACTTTACTATTCTGTTTGGGAACTGTCTATAATGTATCTAGCATGGAAGATATTGAATACCTCTTGGTCGCTATGTGAGCAATGAAAGCATACCGCTCAAAATTATTATTCATCCATGTTTTAAAAATTCGAGCTCTAGCACCTCTGCAAATCAATGCTTCCCTCTGTGAAGGGCCTATCTATTTTATTTTACGGTCGAGTCATCATCCTCTTATAAAAGGCACTAGTTAGAGATCACCACTGTCATTTGTATGCTTTGCTATTAATTGATGTTGAATATGAGTGTGACTGGATCTCTTTTACCATGAATTACAACGTCTAGTTTGTCCTTGTTCTCCAGAGGTGCTCTGCATTTATGTTTTGCGGTGTCAGAAAGGGCTAGCAAGATACCAGTATGTCATATTGTATCATGATTGTTTTGATAAAATTGTTGTCATTAGAGACTTATTATTATTGCTCGCAAGTTGATTATGCCATTGATATGAGTAAACGTGAGACCTAAATGTTATTGTGAATGTGGTTAGTTCATAAACTTTGCTGAAAACCTGAACATGAGTTAGACATATTTACAACAGCAAGATCAAATAGAGTTTGTAAAAGTTTTTCTTTATCACTTTCAGTTTATCAACTGAATTGCTTGAGGCAAGCAAAGGTTTAAGCTTGGGGGAGTTGATAAGTCTCCAACGTATCTACTTTTCCAAACTATTTTGCCCTTGTTTTGGACTCTAATTTGCATGATTTGAATGGAACTAATCCGTATTGCCGTTGTTTTCAACAGAATTGCCTTGGTGTTATTTTTGTGTAGAAATAAAAGTTCTTGGATTAACCTGAAAATTTATGGAGAATATTGTTGGAATTAATGAAAAATATTGGCGAAAGAATCAACTGCAGGGGGGCCGCCACCTGGCCACAAGCCTGGGGGCGCGCCCCTATGGCTTGTGGGCCCCTGACACTCCACTGACCTCGTTTCCACTTCTATATATTCCTATCCAGGGAGAGAAAAATAGAGGAGAAGAGTTCACCACGTTTCACGATACAGAGCCGCCACCACGTCCTGTTCTTCCTCGGGAGACCAGATCTGAAGTCCGTTTTGGGCTCAGAAGTGGGGAAATCGACGCCTTCGTCATCACCAACCATCCTTCATCACCAATTCCATGATGCTCTTCACCATTCGTGAGTAATCTCATCATAGGCTTTTCTGGACGGTGATGGGTTGGATGAGATTTATCATGTAATCGAGTTAGTTTTGTTAGGGTTTGATCCCTAGTACCCACTATGTTCTGAGATTGATGTTGCTATGACTTTGCTATGCTTAATGCTTGTCACTTGGGCCCGAGTGCCATGATTTCATATCTGAACCTATTATGTTTTCATGAATATATTTGTGTTCTTGATCCTATCTTGCAAGTTGTAGACACCTATTGCGATTATGATCCGCATCCCCCAGGGTGACAATAACTGGGATTCTTTCCGGTGATTACCATAGTTTAAGGAGTTCATGTATTAACTAAGTGCTAATGCTTTGGTCCGGTTCTCTATTAAAAGGAGGCCTTAATATCCCTTAGTTTCCATTAGGACCCCTCTGCAACGGGAGGGTAGGACAAAAGATTTCATGCAAGTTCTTTTCCATAAGCACGTATGACTATATATGGAATACATGCCTACATTGCATTGATGAATTGGAGCTAGTTCTCTATCACCCTATGTTATAACCGTTGCATGATGAATGCCATCCGACATAATTATCCATCACTGATCCATTGCCTACGAGCTTTTCACATATTCTTCTTTGCTAAGTTACTTTTTCGTTGCTACTGTTACAATCACTACAAACTGCTACTATCACTTTGCCACCATTATCGTTACTTCCAATACTTTGCTGCAGATATTAAGCCTTTCATGTGTGGTTGAATTGACAACTCAGCTGCTAATACTCGAGAATATTCTTTGGCTCCCCTTGTGTCGAATTAATAATTTTTTGTTGAATACTCTACTCTTGAAAAATTTTGTGATCCCCTATACTTGTGGGTTATCAAGGTCCATCCCTGCAGCTGTATCATTTTGCGCATGCACCAGACTGATTCTGCATCCAATGAATTTCCTAATTATTCCAGTTGCATGCCCGGTGCTTCGTCACCATGAATGTCGTTGCGCCCATACATCTCGCCTTCGACCGCCTCATGATTAAGGGCTCGCACGGCGTCTGTGCTCGGGTCCATCCCTGCAGCGCTGATAAACCCAAGTGGTTGAGCTCTGTCTCGCAAGCCATCCCCGTGTACGTCACCTCGTCGAGGCCCTTGGTGGTTGTCCTCACATGACCTAATCGAATGTGGGTGAGTCAGGCTGCACGTCCCGCTTCCAATAACTGTTGCTCGGCGCTTCACCGTTGCGGGGGCCGCGCGTCGGATATTTTCCTCGGGATGGTCACATGAGAAGACTGGGCACGACGTATGTGCTCGGGTCCGTCCCTGCAGCGTCGAGAAACCCAACGGTTGTGCTCTGTCTGGCCGCCTGGCCCCGCATATGTCACCTCCTGGGGTCGTTGGTGTTCGGCCTTCTCATGCAATGGCCTCTGGAGATTCATTCGGTGTAGGTTAGCCACACCCCATAGGTCCTGCAAGAGTGCCTCATGCTACCCAAGTTCAAAAGAGCACCTCGCGCTACCCAAGTTCAGAAGAGCACCTCGCGCTACAAGAGTTCAGAAGAGCGCCTCGCGCTATAATTCAGGCGCAACCCGCCTTTGAGGTAGGGCCTTGTGAGTCCCGCGCTGGCTCACGAGGGCCCAGATACACCTCCTAGCTCAGCCATGCAAGCCACGAGTGCAAACTTATTGGGTTGTACACGCCCGGAGACTGTCACATAGAGCTCCCTTCCCACGCCCAAGTGGAAGCCCCATGCTTCGTGCTAGCGGACGACACTGTCGCTCAACGGCCATGCCCACGCCCAGTGGAGGCCCCATGCTCCGTGTTGGGAAATAAACAACTGAGGGCGCCCTAGCAGTTGTACCAACCTCGGGATGGCCTCCCGGCTCTTCGCACAGCCCCGTCACGCAGTGTTTCCCCAGAATGCACGCGGGAGGGGGGTGGCCGGGGGCTATGCCCAGGACTAGCCTAACGTGAGCCACCTCACCAGGTTCTGACACCTGGTCTTCTCATGTCCCTCCCAGGTAAAAGGTGGCGAGGAAAGGTATGAACTCACCTCACGGACGTCGCTCGTACGTCAAGGGGGACCCCTGAGCATCGCGACTCAGGGGCCTCACTAGTCACATAGCCCCTCGCCCCTTGGTCTCGTTTTGGCGATCCGGACGGCCCAACGACGGATGATGTATGTGTGGGATTGGGCCCTGCAGACGCAGAGCACTAAGGCGCTCCAGATCAGTCCTGGCGTCGCCATGTTTCCTTCATGATTGTTGCTCGCATGTCAAGGGGGACCCATGAGCATCGCGACTTAGGTGCCTCACTGGTCATGTAGCCCCTCGCCCCTTGGTCCCGTCTTGGCGATCCGGACGACCCAACGGCGGTCAAGGTATGCGCAGTATTAGGCCCTCATAATGCAGAGTGCAAGAGCAAACATGAAGGAAGTAGGGCGCGGGAGGAAATCACGAAATTCAAAGAAAATTCGAGCAATTATTACATGCACCGAATGTCTTGCGAATTCAAGTCTCACGCCTCCACGAGGCACGATAAATGTTGCAGGGAAAGACCTAGGAGGAGGGGCCGCCGCCGCCATGGTTGTGGTTGCCAGTTGTCCCAGCCATGGCAAGCTCGTCATCAACGTCACCGTTGCCGTTGCCGCCACCAGTCGCCCCCCGCACCAAGGGCTTGGCGGTGGCAATGCAGGCGACCTTCTCCACCAGCGTGTCCACCGGATCCTTCACGTATGCCTCTGCAGCGGCGTGGGACTCGGGAGCAACAAGAATGAGCACCACGTCGAAGCTGAACTCGGGCTCGTGAAGGTAGAGCGGGCTGAAGACCCGCGTCGCGACCGTGGCAAGGAGGTCGCGGCACTCGTCCTCCAGAATGGTGTCCACCCTGGTGAAGGCACCCTCGAGAACCTTGGCAAGATTGAAGGAAAGCCCGTGTAGCCGGCCTCGAGAGTCGCCAAAGGCTCCCGGAATCCCCCCTGCAGATGGAGCGCAACGACTTGCGAAGATTGAGTTCAAGGGAGGGGAGGGCATCGCGCTCCGCGGCCGCCTTCTCCTCACCAGCGGCAAGGGTCATCTCCCTAGCCTCTAGCTGATTCGCCACCTCAGAAGCATGTCAAGCGTGGGATGTCTGGGCTTCTTCCACCTCCCCCTTCAGCTTGGTCAGGCGCTCGCTCTCCTTGGTTTGAGCATCAGCCATGCAGGATAGTTGGGAGCACGATCGGCATGCTTCTCCTCGCGGGCCTTGAGGGCCTCCTCCTGCTCGAGGAGCCCTCGCGTGAGTGTGGTTTGCTCCTCCTGGAAGGCCATCAGGCTGGCCTCCGCCTCACCGCAGTGCCTCCTGGAAGACTCCATCTCGACCCATGTCGCGTCTCGGGCGGCCTTGGCTTCAGCGGCCTCCTCCTCGCTCTTCACGATAGCAGCCAGGGTTCGGTCCCAAGCCTTTCGGATGGCCCGCTCGGCTTGGGACCACCTAGAAACAAGCCCTAGGCGTTCCCTCGCGAGGTGACTCTCGGCATCTTGGAGGTCGGCCTAGAGCCGACCAAGCATGGTGTAGGCCTCTGCCAAGGCACCGTACCTGATCAAAGGACCACAACGCACAAGCGCGAGAGTCGGACCGGGAGACGATGCCGACATATCGGTAGGCGCAGCGTCCAAAGGTCGGACGACATGACTGTCTTGAGGAGCCGGGGGCTCCAAGTTCTCCATCGTGCCAAGAGCGGACGACTTCACAGTTGGCTGGCCAGCGGGGGCTGGCTCCTCCCATGGCTGCACTGCTGCACCCTCAAAAGCGGATCCCCCCTGCATGGGGGCAGGGAACCGCCTCCTCCACCGACACTAGGGTCGCCGCGGCTATGGTAGGGGGTGCCGCCTCATGAGTCTCCGCACCCCCGACGACCAGTCCTCCAGGCGGCGCACTGGGCTGGCACACGCCTCCATCGCAGCCCGAGTCGGGCAAGGCCCCCAGGACAGGGGCTCCCTCAGCTCAACGATCGCCTTCCTCCTCTTCGGCTTGACCTCGACCCTGGCCGTCAAGAGGGGGAGGACCGTGAGAGAATCCATAGTTCAAGATAAACCAGAAGCAAAGAAAGGCTAGTTACTCCTCGCGCGCAACCCACTTCCTATTCATCTTCACCTCGGCGCAAGTTGGGACGCCCTCACTCCCTTTTGGCATGGCCCGAGCTGTGCCCAGGGGAGGTACCAGGTGCTCCGCACCAACCCTAATGCGGTCCCGCCACCAGGAGAAGTGTGCAGGGTGCCTTGAGGATCCGTGGCCAGCGAGCCCATGTCGTTTGCTGCCCTGCCTCCTGACGACAGCGCGGGCTGGGATGATCCCAATGTCTCGGTCACCTTGCTGGACGCGAGGAGTCCTTTGGAGGGGATGCTGCGGCGTGCTTCTTTGGGGTTGGCTGGTCGGACGATCGGGCGGCCTTGGGGGAAGGCCCCGACCCCCTGGGCACCCTAGCAAAGCGCTGGAAGCCAACGGTCGGGGGCTCATTGGCATCGTCATCGTCGTCATGAAGATTGTGGAGGAGCACGATCTACGTCGGAAGGGACGCCTCCTCTCTATCATTCACGGTCTCCTCTGAATCCCCCTCGCTGTCGGTGTCACTAGAGGATACCGGCATCGGGGGATTGGGATGCTCGGGGTGGCGTGAGTCCCAGGTCATCGAAGTCAGGCATAGCGGCAGCCAGAGCCGCACCATCGTCGCGGCGGTAGAGCAGGGCATAGGCCTCGGGAAGATCCCCGGGATAGCTGTTGAGCACGATATTCATGGCCCTGTCCCACCCCCCGCCTGTCAGGTTGGCGGATCCAAGCATGATGTCGCCCCCCTGCCTGTGTACTCCCACATGGGCTTTGTGCGCTGCTGGAGCGACGCCAGGCACTGCATCATGAATTTTCACCATGATCGCCCCGGTCAGCTTCCTGGCGTCCACGTCCGAGGAGATCGGCCTCAAGATGGGCGCCGCCCGAGGGTCGGTGAGCTTCGCCGAGGCCCACCTGAGAGTCTTCTCAGGCAGTCTTGTCGAAAGCTCCAGATGCGGGTCGACCCCTTTGACATCCAAGAAGACCCAGCGGTGCCTATAGCCTTCCACCTTCTTCCCAGCCTTCAAGAGCATGTTTCCGCTCTAGTATGTGATGAAGGAGGCGTATCCCGACCGCTACGCACTATCATGAAGCCTCATGCTGAAGTAATGACGGAAGAGGGCCACGGAAGGCCTCACACCCACAAAGGCCTCGCAATAGAAAGCGAAGATTGAATAGAGCAAGATGGAGTTGGGATGAAGGTGGAGAGCCTGGATCCCGTAGTGCGCGAGGATGGTAGAGAAGAACTCGGAGAAGGGTGGGACGAGCCCGCAGAAGATGTTGTGGAGGAAGAAGGGTTAGACCGTCTTCGCCAGGGTGCACCACTCCGCAGAGCCGCACCAGATCAAGGTCTCCCCCCACTCGTTAGTGTCTCCCGCAGTCAGAGGGAGCGCCGGGGCGAGGTTTCCCCTTCTTGGCAATTGCGGATGTCGTGAGCGCCGGAGAGCGAGAAGAGGGGGCCGAGGCTTGAGCCTCGGGCTTTGTCTTCCCAACGGGCGTCATCCACAGGATCCCAGAAGCAGGAGAGAAAGAGGAAGGATGATTTTGCATCAAGACTTGGAGGAGTTTCTCGCGGCGGAAAGGGGGTCTGAGCAAGGGAGCAAGGCATGGAGAAGAAGGGTAATGATGGCTCCGCAATGGGCACTTGGCATTTGTCGGACTGGACAGTTGCCGAGGCAATTCGGGGAGGGGCCGTCCGTTCCACGTCACATGCCACGCGTCGAGTCCGGCCCGCAGGCGATTGGGGTCCCGCGGCGCTTCACCCTTCGCCCCTCACCTTCGTCTCACAGCTAGGGTTAGCACGCCTTGGGCCCGGGGGCTAGTGTCAACGTTCTGGGACCGGGGGTACCCATACTTGCCTGCGGTTGGCCTGGTCATCTGAACTGGGCGATAGCGGCGATGGGTGGGGCGCCTCGTGTGCTGGTTGTCGACGAGAAGGGGTAATGACCAATGTGTCACTGATCGGTGGGCGAGGAGAGGACAAGGGCGGTCGTCGCACGCATCCGTATCGTGTCCGCGTCGAAGCAAACGTGGTCCAAATTTAGGCCTCGAATGAATCGTGCGCGGACAAAATGCGGACGCTCGTTCATTTAGATCATCGCGTTGTGACAACTTTTTTATTCGTTTTGTCCCAACGGAGATTGAATCGACGCGTTGAAGTTGCTCTAAAGATGAAAAATAATCGCAACAAAAACATATCGGGCACGAATTGTTTCTCCGTTGTGGGCACAAGATTACGGGATACGACGACAGCATGGAATACAGTACTGCTGTCTGCCGCTTTATCGGCAGGGTCGTGGTCATGGGCGCAGGGATAAGATCGCGTAATCTACACCCAGTCCCACTCCCAGCGGCACCATTGCTAACCTGATCGGGACCGGTCGCAGCGGAGGAAGAAGCAAACGTGTAAAGCCCACGCGTCGAGCGGTCGGACGGCGCGAAATGCGTGGCTGGCGATCTCTGTAGGAGTCGCGACAGCGTTGCCCTCGTCCCTGGGCAAGGCCGCGAGGGCATGGGCGCCTGCACGGGTGGGCCTAACTGGGGGAGGGGCATCGCTATCTTTCTTTTTGGCAGCATACCAAATTGGAAGTAGCATCCAACGATCTGAATTTTGCGAGTATGGCCATGGCGAAACTGAGTTTTGCCAAAACGACGGGGAACCCATGGCTGGAAATCAAGCAGCTCGGTATCCTGCATCTCTACTCTCAACTAATCTCTTCTCCCTTTCTGCGGGGAACTCAACTAATCTCTTCGGTTTGCTAAATAAACATTAATCTTTTCGGTTGCACAACAACAAATGAAAAAACTACTAAACAGAAATCCAGGACACCTCCCGGCTCTCCTTCGCAAAAACAGTCCAGCAAGATGCTATTTTCGCGGCGTACATCAAAGACAAATTTCATGTTTGGCGCAATGGTAAAGCTGTTGTTTTATAATTACGAGGTCACGGGTTCAAGTCCTAAAACCAGCCTCTTATAAAAATATAAAAAAGTTGCGTAATATAAATTTAAAGTGGTTGAACCCTTCTTCAAACCCTGCACAAGCGAAAGCTACATGCACCGGGCCGCCTTGCCTTTTTTCCTCAAATTAATCGAGATCTGATCTCATTTTGTAATTTTTTTTGTAAGATTTGACACTTTCCCATCACCGGGTTCATGGTGGTAGGTTATAACGGTCTACCGTTAAAAACCCTGACAATGGGGTTGCATGCCCTACCATAATTTTTTAAGGATCAGACACGGCGTGTTTCTCTTATCGTCGGACACCTTGATGATAGGATTATACAGGTCCCCGCTAGCCTGTTTGATGATAGAGGTGTTTCCTATCGTTAGAGACCTTGATGGTAGACTGTTACCCTCTATCATTATGAACCTTGGCGGTAGCAAAATGAGCAGATCCCTAAATTTTTACAAAAAAAGGGTTAGATCTCAATCAACTTACCAAAAAGGGTCAAAACACACGAAATATAGAGCAACTCCAATGCAACGATCCAAACGGACGCGCCATTTGTCTGCTTTTCGTCCGTTTGGGTCGGCCGAGCGGACGCCGGTGTCCGCTTTTTCAAATGGGTCGGCTAGTCCGCCCAACGCAGACTCGGACGCAAATCGTGTCCGCCTCGACCCCATTTGTCAGCGTGGATTAAAAAAACCCAAACAATGATATTAAAACATAATTAAACATTAAAGGCCTGTCAAAGCCGGCCTAAGTCCACATAAAACTTAATTAAAACATAAATAAAAAACGTAGCCGGTCCTGGTCTGCATCTGGCGCCGGTCCTACGCATCATCGTCCTCCTCGTCATCATCGTCGGGGGTGAGGTCGATGAGCTCCGACGCCGGCCCAACCTAAGGGAACGCAACCTCCCACGCCCGCGTAGCGTCGTGCCCCGGCAGCACTAGCGGCGCGGGCTGACGGGTTCGCTCTTCCTTCCGCTCTCGACGCTTCGCCTCCTCCTCCACCGCCCACCTGCGCTCCCGCTCCATCTGCTCTGCGGCCTCGGCTCCCTCCCTCGCCAGAGCCGGCGACCTGTGGTGCAGGAGATACGCTTGCTCCTGCTCCGGCGTGCACATAAGCCAGACGAGAGGCGTGGACACCCACTCCCGGAGCTGGTCAGTCCACTTGTAACTCTCTGGTTGGCGCTCCTCGGCCTCAACCTTGGGCTCGTGGATCACCAGAGCGGTCGGCGGAGCTGGAGGAGGAGGAGGCGCGACGCAGTCGCCCGCCGCGGACAGCGCGAGGGCTTCATCGAGGCATACCCAGCGCGCCTCCTCCCCGCGCCTGCTCTCCTTAATGGCGTAGGACGTTGCCTCCTCGAGGGCGGCCTTGTAGGCGACCTCCTCCTCTTGCTCCTCTGGCTTCACTTCAGGGGGCGGTGGGGGGATGGACGGATCGAACTGGACGCCGTGGAGGCGCTCCCGCTCGTGCTCCAAGGCGAACCAAACCTCCCAGTTAGGGGAGTTGCCCGCGTACATGGTGTGGCGCCGCTGCACCGGAGTGAGGAGCGCGCTCCGCCGGCGAACCTCCTCCGCGTGCGCGCGCGTAGACCGCGACACTACTGGAATGGGGATGCGGTCGGGGTCCAGATGCCAGCCATGAGGGAGGTTGACATTTGGGTAGGGCAGAGCTTGCCTGTACTGCCAGTGCCACCGAGCTTGGTGGACTAGGATGTACAGACGATCCCGTGGTGGCGGCGAACCGTGGCGAGTTGGCGCCGGCGTCCGGGGTGAGCTTGCCCTTGCCCTTGCTGAAGAAGCTCATGGCGAATGGTTGCACTGGCTGGGTGGCTAGGGTTTCGTGGTCGCTGCCGGGGGAGCAAGAGTGGCCAGATGTGGACGGAAAGGGGAAGTGGATGAGGTCGCCCCGCCGCACGCTACGGATTAAAAAGGACGACCGACGACCACCTTCCACCCATTGCAAGGCGGGCCCCGTAGGTAGCTGGTCACATTTAATACGGCCGATGGCAGTTGGCTGGCCGACGAGTGGGGCCAAGACGGACACGAGAAGGACGTGCGGCGCGCCCGCTTGGTGTCCATGACGACGCAAATTCGATCTAAATTTGAGCCTGAAATGAATCGACACCGACGCGATTTGAAAATAGATCGACATGTTAGACATCTATTTTCAACCACAGCGACCAAACGAACGCGAATAGACGAAATGAGTCGTAGGAGTTGCGCTTGGCCTACTCCTACTCCGGCGAGCTGACTGTGAATCACCGATTTTTCTGCCCTTTCCAGGTTTTCTATGCCAAAGGTGATATGGCACCCAATCAGCAGGGGACACGGCCCCTTCCCCAGAGCATAGCAGGTGTCCTCTCGCGGCCGCGTTGGCGAGAACGACCCGAGCGCCGTGGCCGTGAGCGCTTTTCCCCCACCCGGCCGGGGCCCATGATGCGGTGGCACGCCGGGTACGTGTGTGACCACCGGCGGACACCTCCCGAGCCCGTGGATGCACGCACCTGTCGCCACCTCCTCGCCGTCGCTTTCCCCGCACACCCACCGCAGGCGCATCACCTCGTTATAAAACTGCCCACCAGCGGTCGCCACGTTCACAGACCGGCAGGCAGATCTTGCCTTCTTTGGCGACGCGCCCCCCTTACCCTTTTTCTGTAGCACCTTTGATCTTTATCCCCTCCCCCCGTTACTTTATCTGGAAACCACGCGGCAAATCTTGAGAAAATTTAGTTAGAGGGAGACCGATGGCGGCGGCGGCGGCGGCGAGCGTCGGAGGCGGAGCGGCGCCGTTCGTGTGGAAGACGTACCGGATGGTGGAGGACCCGGGGACGGACGGGGTCATCGGGTGGGGGAAGGGGAACAACAGCTTCGTCGTCGCCGACCCCTTCGTCTTCTCGCAGACCATGCTCCCCGCCCACTTCAAGCACAACAACTTCTCCAGCTTCGTCCGCCAGCTCAACACATATGTCAGTCCGTTGATTCATACTACTCCATTTGTGTTGTCCATTTACATGTTGCGCTCTGCCTATATTGATTCAGAGAGAGGGAGAGAGAGAGAGAGAGATATTTTTCTGTACAAGTTCTTGTGTGCGTGTGTGTGCAACTGTGTATGCGAGACATTTTTTTGGGAGTATATAGTTCGTCTTTACTGTGTGCGGTTGGGCTTGGGGTGTCGATTTTATGGGCATGTGAAGACCAGGTGGCGCGATATGTTACACGCAAGCGCACTCTGAATATTTTGCCGTATGCGTTCGTGGTTTGAAGGACGAGAACGTGGCACGTATAGAGGGCTAGAGGCGAAAAGCGCAGATTTGTTTCACAAAGTGCAGAGACCTTGCACTAGATTCTGCCCTGATCAGATTATCTTCCGCTTCACCTCAGGGCTTCCGCAAGGTGGATCCGGACCGCTGGGAGTTCGCCCACGGCTCGTTCCTCCGGGGCCAGACGCACCTCCTGCGCAACATCGTCCGCCGCGGCACCGCCGTCGGCGGCAGCGGCGGCAAGCGCAAGGACGCGGTGACAGCCGACCTCAACGGCGACGACATGACCATGGTCGCCACGGAGGTGGTGAGGCTGAAGAAGGAGCAGAACACCATCGACGACAGGGTGGCCGCCATGTGGCGCCGCGTGCAGGAGACCGAGCGGAAGCCCAAGCAGATGCTCGCGTTCCTCCTCACCATCGTCGGCGACCGCGACACGCTGCAGCGCCTGGTCGCCAACAGCGGCAACGCAGCCAGCGGGGATCAGGAGCCGGTGGAGGGCGGCGAGAAGAGGGCGAGGCTGCTGCTTGACGGCGACTTCGGCAACGTGTCCGCGTTTGGGCCGGACGCCGTCGACTTCGCGGGGTTCTACGCCGACGGCGACGCATTCGCCAATGTGCCGGTGCCGGTGGAGGCGGCCGCCGGGTCGGGCGGTGGTGGTGCCGGCTGCTCCTTTGCTTTTGGAGTGGACAGTGGGTACTGAGCACTCTAGTCCGGCTGAAATGTCCTGCCCGCGTGTGCTAACTGCTTGGTTTATGGCCGAATTATTGGCATTGCGTGACTGCCATTTTGACCGCTATGCTATGTTCCCAATTTGCCTTGATCCAGGGATGACACGGTTTGCAAATTCGTGTTTTATCTGGACGTTTAAGGCGTGTTTGGTTGCTCCCCCTCAGTTTGCTGCCTGCATATGTGTTGCTCACCTGACCTGATTCAGAGAAAAAATAAATGAAAAGTACAAACATCTGCACCTCGTTTGGTTGTTTACATCAAGACTTGCATTAAGGAAAAGAACCAACATTTGGACCTCGTTTGGTTGCCTTGCCTGTACCCAGATTTCCTTCGTTAGGGATATCTTTTCACATCATTAGAAAAAAAAACATCTACACCTCGTTTGGTTGCCGGCACCTAGACTTCCTGCATTGGGGACTGGTTTTGACATGGTATTTGGTGTTCTGCATTGGTTGGGACTGTGCATTAGGGATTGGTTTTGATATGATGTTTGATGTTCTGCATTGGTCGGTTAGATGTTTTTTTTTTTCGGGGAAAAAGGATTGTATATCAATTATCCGGACCGTGGCAATCCATTTCACACAAGTTTGCAACCTTCTTAGTGCCCGACCGTAACCATACGACCGTCTTCATCTCACATCTACCCAACTGAGCTAAATGATGGCTAACCTGGTTACATCCTTTTCTAATAGCTTTTACCACTATCTTTCTTCCTACTCTCATAGTGGAGGCAATCTCCTGGATGATGGCGGCATGTTGTGATCTATTCCTCGAAGGATTAGAGATCATCTTAGCAGCTTCAGCACTGTCCGTCTCAATGATAAACGGAAGCGTACTCCACTCCAAGGCAAGCACAATTCCCTCTTTACACGCTTCAAGTTCCGCAGCAAGAGCATTATCGCATGTGATTAAATGACAACAAGACGTGAAGATAATACCGCCGGAGGAGTCCCGGAGTACCATGCCGATGCCTCCGTTTCCCATCCGCACTTGAAAAGCGCCATCGACATTCAGTTTTAACCACCCATGTGGTGGCGTGCTCCACTTCTCCACCGTAGTGTGGGCTGGTGCTGGTAGTGGCCGCCTAGCATGCGCCTCATTGCAGCGTACAGGAGCACCGTTCTGGCTGCTGCTGCTGCTATCCCGGGCGCAGCCAGTGCTGCTACCAGGTGGACATCCGATGTTGTACTCAGGTGCAGCTCGGAGCACCGGGTCCGTGAGTACCATCTTCCCTTTGCACAAATCATCTGTAGGGAACTGCTGGATGCATAACAGAGATGTTAAGTAGCTATGTAGAAATCGCCGAGATGCTTCGATGGTGGAGGAGCTTTGTCATGAGTAATCTCGTTATGGACGTGCCATGAACGCCACATAGTCATCAGGAGGGCCATACGGGACGATTCCGAGAGCGGCTCTAGCACATCAAAGAGCCACTACGGGCCTGTGTGGCGGACAGACTGGATGTTTGGGAGCCTCCACTCCTTTGCCATTGCTCTCCATAGCTCCACCGCACAGGGGCACCTACACATCGCGTGGAATCCATCCTCGCGTTCCAGGCCACACAAGGGACATACGTCAGTGGTTTCTAAATGACGGGAAAACTTATTCGCCCATGTTGCAAGTGAATTTGTCACAAGCCGTCATGCAAACACGCATACCTTTGCGGGGCAGCGCACCCCCATATGGTCTTCCAGATGGTGCGACGACCATCCGGTGCCCTGCTAGATGTGCTCGCGGATGGACGCTCGCGCTCGTCCATCGCGAAGCGATACGCGGACCGAACAGTGAAGATACCATTCTTCTCAGGAGCCCATGCAAGGATATCGTCGGCGAGGCGTGGAGATGTCCGTATATTCCTGATAACGACGACATCAGCCGGATGAAAGTGTCGGTTAGATGTTGAATGTAAATACACGGTGTCTGGTATTCCTGCATTAGGGACCGTTTTTGACATGATGTTTGATGTACTACATTGGTCGTCTGGATGCAAATACACGATGTTTGGTCACACACATCTTGTGAGGTGTGTTAATTTGTACCCTAGGTAGTGAACTTGACCATCATACCGATCACATCAGCAAAACAACATAACAATCATGACGAATTGGACGATGGTGATGAAGTTCTTAAGGCCAAACTATCGAACCATCTTTAACATTGCATGCTAAGAACAAACTTGGAGTAACCATGATGTCTCTATAACGGCTGTTCTTATAATTTTACATTTGTTCATGTTTTTATGAACTCTAAACCATTCAGAACCCTCCCATGGAACATATTGTTTGTCTTAGCACTACGTAATTTGACATTCGTTCATTGCATATTTCCATGAACTGTAAACGACTTAGAACCCTCCCATGGAACATATCACTTGTCCTAGCATTGCAAAGAAACAACAATTCAAGCAGTAACCAACGGAGCACGCCAGACATGAAACATAACAAATCGTGCATGATCATACGACATAACAAGTTCAACCCACCACTACTATGATGCCATGCTACCATCATATCCAAAAGAAGTTGTTATCCTAACACCTCTACTTCCTCATCAGCATGAGGGTTACTGTACCACCTCATCAAAATATACAGGCCAACATCAACAGTTTGTAAGCCCTAACTACTAGAAAATGTACGTCATCGCCTTTGAGGGTCATGCACATCGTCACGATCACTATAAGCAGCACTAGTAGTAGTGCTTGCTTAGTCGGCTCTTGAGCCAGACTGCCAGAGCACCCTATGAACATTTGTCATGGCAACAAACCCAACACCCTGGGTTTTGTTGTCCAGCAGGTGGCTCAGAACAGCCATCAGAACCTTTTGGCTAAAGCCACCTTGGTCGATGACGATGATATAGAGGTCTAGGCGGACGTCGATCAACTTGATGTCCCTTATAGAGGTTGTCACCTTCTTGATGGCCTCGCCGTGCTGGCGAGGACACTGATCAAGCCTAGGGACATGCTCAAAGCCCTTGCCGTCCTTATCACATTACTACAGAAAAGCCTAGCAATGGCAGGACACAAAGTCCATGCTGGTGTAGGCCTCCAATGCCATCAATATGGTGTCTTTGTTAAAAACTAGTGGTGGCGTTGGTGCACACGTTAGCAGTATTTTGCTTTGCTAATGGCATGACATGTGGCCAATGCCATGTAGTGCGTTGTTGGCCAACGTCGAAAAATTGAATTTTTTCTATTAAAAAATATTCTACTTCACAAACTAGATAATTCAACATCACAAAAGTTACTAGTTAGTTAAAAAACTACATAATTCAACATCACAAAAGTTACTAGCTAGTTAAAGAACTACATAATTCAATAGATACTACTCATCAACTTAACAAGTTCAACTTCCACAAAAGTTACTAGCTAGTTAAAGAACTACATAATTCAACTTCACAAACTAAATAGTCTACACTTGATCAAGGATTAACTGATGAATCTTGTTTCTATTTTTCTCCCCATGTGTTTTGAAATGATCTATTTCATCTTGAGGGCAATTCTCTTGGTCCCTAGTTGTTTTCTCTCATTCTTCAGCTATCCCTCTCCTCGATCAATTGATCTCTCTCATGCCTCATCCTATTAGTCTTGGAGAAGACAACATCATGCTCGTCTATCAGGTGACGCTTCTCCGACTTTAACGAGGCATTCACCTCTTGCAAGATATTGATGGTATTGTGATGTGCCTCTAAGAAATCGCGGTTGAGCATGTCCATATCGTATACCTCCTCCCTACCGCCTCCAAAATTGGCCATGACCTGATGCACTTTAATTTTTTAGACAAATAAATAATGTTTTGTTAGGTTGCAAAGTATTTTTAAAGTATGTCAACAATACTATAAGGCTCTAGGACCAATTGAACAATGACAACAAATGACAATCAAACTGTGCATGACAATAGATACCTACAATATGACATTTGACAATTGAACTCATGATGTGGCATTCACCACAGTAACCATTGACCATATGTCAAGAACACTAAATACATTATTGAAATTGGATTCTAGACCACTAAAATTTCTACACAAAGAAATTCATGAAACTAACTTAAATTGGAATCAACATCACTAAAAGTTCTACACAATGCAATCCATGGAACTAACTTTGGAATCTACATCACTAAAAATGTTGATTCAACACTACTTAAATTCTACACAAATCAACAAATATATACATGAATCCTATGGATTCCTTGGCGTGCGCGGGCGGAGGAGGTGCGAGTGGATAGGAAGGAGATATGCGATGGAAGGAAAAGGAGAGGATTGAACCTTGTTACCAGCGGTGTGCTGACGGTCGGCGAGGTCCCCAGGTGGCGGGAACGGTTGGTTGTTGGGAAGGAGTGTCTGTGGGGCTGAAATGAGGGCAATGACTAGGTCTTTTATTCACAAGGGGGCTAACTGAGGTGGGCCGGTACTGGCGTGGGCCTTAAACATGACGCCATAGCTAACTACAATCCAAATACAAAAGATTAAAATTAATAAAAGACTACTAGACCCTTAAAACGACTACATACAAGTAATAAAAGACTCAAAATAATAAAATACTACTACTAATAATGACTCAAATGTAACATAATATGTTCATTATATTTTGACTGATATAATCATTAAATACTTAAAGCACTTGATAAAATAAAAATTGTTTCTGGCGTAACATATGTTAGGATGCCATAAATAGCTAATTAAGTACAACGTACATAGAAATACGACACCATCACCATCTTCCAATAGGGGGAATACAAGTGGGTCAATAGATTTGTTCGTTCTTTCCAAAAAAAACTCTGTAAACCGCATATTAGTGTTACAAAAATTCCAAAAAGGTTGGCGACTTTTTTGAGAAAATCGCATATTCGACATTTTTCATGTTCCATAATTTTGTTTGCCGTTTCAAAAATGTCCTATTTTCAATTTTGTTTCATAAATTAATGAAATGCTTCCAAATTTGATTTTTTTTGCCTTTTACAAATTTTGTTCAGAGTTTCAAAACATTTCATTGATGCAAAAATTTGTTCCCTTTTTTTAAAAAAGGTTCTGTTTTGCAAATTGCTTCGCAATTCAGAAAATATTCCTGTTTTACTATTTGTTCACCAATTAAAAATATGTTCATATTTTTTCAAAAATTGGTTGTGTTTGTCAACTTTTGTTCTGAATTCGAAATTTCAAATGTTCCCGATTTTCAGTTTTGTTCATAAATTCATAATTTTTTCCATTTTTTAAGTTTGCTTGCAAATACAAAAATTGGTCACAATTTTTTAAACCTGTTCGTGTTTGTCAAAAATGCTAGGACTTTTAAGAAATGTATTTAGAGTTTTTAATAAATATTAAAAAAACAAAAAAATATTCGGATAAGTCAATACAGACAGTTCTAAAGTATCCGGGCTGCGTATTTATCACATGCAGTAAATAGCTCCTGTGGCTGCGTACTTGTGTCTAGTCGAGGGCAATCGTGAGTTCTGTCCTATCGGTTTTGGGAACCTTTTAGGTTCCCAACGGTTTTCTGAGTGGGTTTTCGGTGTTCTTTTCACTGGTTATTGTATACGGTTTTTCATTTTTACTTTTATTTATATTTTTTGTTTTATTTTTTAATCTTTGTCAAAAAAAGGTTTTTAAAATGTTGAACAATTTTCAGTTTTGTGTTTTTTCTTCAAATTCGTGAACCTTTTCAAATTTGCAAAGAAAGTTCAAGTTCATAAACGTTTCAATTTTTTTTATCTTTCTCAAATGATCAAACTTTTTAGGAAAATTTTGAAGGTTTTCTTTTTCCCAAATTAGAAAATGAACTTATTTCAAAATTTATGAACTTATCAAATTAACAAATAAAAAATGGTGTTTTTCATTTTCCTGATTTTTTAAATTTGTGAACTTATTTAAAAAATAACCTTTTCAAACTCACAAGAATCATTTTCGTGAAGATTTTCAGAATATAGGATTTTTTTCCAAACGTATGAACTATTTAAAATCAATGGTCAACGGTTAGTTGAATCGCCAGTCAACCGGTCCACTTGTCAGTGGTTAGTGGGTATACGCCCTCGACGTAAATGGATTTTCCTTCTAAATGTTTATGATGCAGGTGAGGAACTCGTCCACGACAAACGTCGGCTCTAAGGCAGGTCGTGGTCCTGGGCCGGAGCGTGGGACGGGCACACTCGCCATGGAACGTGAGCTCCTGCGCTACCACCCTGCCCCCAAACGCCATGACGACTGCTTGGGCGCATTGCAGAGCTCGTCAGTGTCGCCGGCGTCGCTTCGGCGCTCTCCTACTCGCTCCGGCCCCAGCCCTCTCTAGTAGACGACGAGGCCCATGATGCGTCACCCCCTCCTTCACAGAGCGACGTTGACCTCGAGCCCAGGCGCGAAGCACGCCCGCGCGACCAACCCCCCGAGCCGCAAAGGGCAAGAGATGAAGTAAGCTGTCAGGTGGTGCCGAGGCCGTGTGTGCACTCCCCGCACCGTTGAACCAGCGTCGTGACTGTGAACCCCTCGAAGCGGCCCCTCAGGAGCGTCAAGACCGGGCCCCTCCCGTGCGCGCGGCACTCACTGGTCCGGTGGGGTGTCACGCCATTGCTCCAGAGCTCCATACGGCCGTGTGGCCCTTCAAGTTCAAGCCTGACCTACCCCCTCGCTATGATGGCACCCCAGATCCTACTAAGTTCCTACAGCTCTACTCGTTGAGCATCCAGGCGGCCGGTGAAGACGACAAGGTCATGGCGAGCTGGTTCCCCATGGCACTCAAGGGCCGCACGCTCTCCTGGCTCCTCAACCTCCCGGAGTGGTCCATCACCTCCTGGGACGACCTGCGCAAGCGCTTCGTCGCAAACGTCCAAGGTACCCGCGACCGCGCGCTCACTATGAACGACCTATGACGGCTGAAGCAGTAGGAGTGAGAGACCCTGCACAAGTTCATACAACGCTTCACGACCTCCCGCCTCAAGATCCCGAGGGCGTCGGATGAGGCCATCATCTCCGTGTTCACCGACGGCGTTAGGGACCTCGAGATGAAGGAGGATCTCACCATCAATGATGAACTATGCTTGGTCTTGGAGATGTTCAACCTGGCGAACAAGCGCGCCAAGGCCGAGGAGGGCCACCTCTCGCTCCGCGAGCTTCCGGGGGTGCAGCCAGAGGACAAGAAGAACAAGGCAAAGGAGGCGAAGCGCAAGGCCCTCGCGGTGCTTGTGGCCAAGCTAGAGGTGAAGCGCAGTCGAGACGAGGAACCCCCCTCAGGAGGGTGACCGTCCTGCATCTTCCATGGCACCAACAACCACAACACTAACGATTGCCAGGAGCTCAGGCTAGTCCGCGACGAGCACTTCGGTCGGCGCCCTGGACGTAGTGACCGTGGCTTTGGACGCGGCGGAGGCCACGACGGAGGCTGTTGGGACAATTAGGAGCCACGCAAGGAGTGACGAGACCTGCCTCGGAAGGACTGCTAGTGCGATCAAGCTCGGGAGGACCGCTGGCGCGACGACCCTCCGGAGGGGCCACGCCATGGGCAGCCTCGTGAGGCCCGTCCTCGCGAGGTGGGCCTACCCCCACTACCGCCACCACCCAGGAGGAAGCAAGAGGACAGGCAGGACGACGGGGCTGGGGGTTTCCAGGAGGTCAGGGCGATAGCCTGCATCCTGGGCGGCGCCCAAGCCCCAGTATCAAATCGCATCTTCAAGCAGTTCTCACGGGAGGTGAACGCAGTCCTCCCGAAGCCCGAAGCCGTGCGTCCCCTAAAGTGGTCCCAGACCGCAATCACCTTTGACTCGAGGAATCATCTCAGGTGCTCAACCATGGCAGGCATGCTCCCCTTGCTGTGCACGCTGACCATCAGCAATGTTCTCGTCACTAAGACCCTCATCTGAGACCTTCGAGACGCTCCAAGTGTCGTATGACTAGCTCATGCCAACTAAACCCTTCTCAGGAGTCACCAACGGGTCCACGGTCCCCATCGGGCAAATGCGCCTGCCCGTCACCTTCGGCAGACGCAAGAACTACCACACCAAGATCATCGTCTTTGACATCGCGCACATCCACCTCCCATACAACGCGATCCTTGGGTACCCAACCCTCGCCAAGTTCATGACAGTGACTCATCATGGCTACAACGTCCTCAAGATGTCGGGAAGTGGCGGCGTCATCACCATCGCCTGCGATGAGAAGGATGTCGTCTTCTCCCTCGAACATGCCTACCATGCCACAGCAGCCGAGCACTCAGACGACGAGGAAGATGCCCCGCCTTGTGAGGATATCCCTAAGAAGAAGAAGCAGCTCCTCCTCACAGGACGCCAGGAGGCTGAAACCTCCAAGGACGACGCCTCGGGCTTAGCACCTAGGGCCGAGGCCCCTCCCTCCATCGCATAGGAAGGCGCGCTCAGCACCTCCCTTCGGTAGGGCTCGGGGGCTTCCATTCATGAAGCTGTCGGCCTGACCGGTGGGATGAGGGAGGCGTTCGGGCACAACATGGAGGCGTGCTTTGATGCGCGTCTACCCAAGCCAGGAGCACGACGTGAGGCGTCGAGCTCGCGAGAATTTGTCACCAGAACGATTGAGGGAGCTCGCCCTAATTTTCCAGCGACATTCATGGTGGCGAAGCAATACAAATTCGCCACCATGAATGTTGAGCTCGCGAGAATTTGTCACCAGACATGAGGCGTTGAGCTCGCGCCCTAATGATCCTGCCTTCAACCGCCTCATGATTAAGGGCTGGCACGATGTCCGTGCTCGGGTCCTTCCCTGCAGCGTTGATAAATCCAAGCGGTCGATCTTTGTCTCGCGGGACAGCCCCGTGCACGTCACCTCCCGTGGCCCTTGGAGCTTTGTCCTCGCGTGAGCTAATCGGGTGTGGGTGATTCAAGATGCACGACACGGTTCCTGCAACCTCAGTCAGTTTTCGCCATCAAAGGTGCCGCACAGCGGGGGTTTTCTCCTCAGAGTTGTCGCATGAGAAGTCTGGGTACGACGTCTGTGCTCGGGTCCATCCCTGCAGCGTTGATAAAACTAGTGGCCGAGCTCTGTCTGGCAAGCTGGCCCCGTTCATGTCACCTCCTGCGGTCACTAGTGTTTGGCCTTCTCATGCGATGGCCCCTAGAACTACATTCGGCGCAGGTTTCTCAAAATTTACAGGACCTTGGACGACGCTCTCTACCGGAAGATTCAGGCGCAAAACGCCTTTGAGGTAGGGCCTCGCAAGGCTAAAGCGCCCCCGTGAGTGCCCAGATACACCTCCCAGTTCTACCGTGCAAGCCACGCGTACAAACTTAATGGGTTGTACACGCCCAGGGGGCTCAGGAGACGGCCCCCCCATTCCCACGCCCAAGTGGAAGCCCCATCTCCGTGCTGGCGGATGACACGGTCCTTCAATGACTATGCCCATGCAACATGGAAGCCCTATGCTCCGTGCCGGGGATAAACAACAGAGGGCGCCCACGTGGTTGCATCCAACTTTAGGAAGGCTCCTCGCGGCCCCGTCTCGCCGCATTCCCTTGGGATGTTCGCGTGAGGGGGCTGCATGGGGGATACTACCGGGGCAAGCCTGCTACACGCCACCTTCCGAGGTCTACAAAACCTGGTCTTCACGTGCCCCTCTCAGGAAAAGCTGGCAAGGAAAGGTATGGGAGCCGCTCGTACATCAAGGGGGAATCCTGAGCATCGCAACTCAGAAGCCTCACTGGTCCTGTAGGCCCTCACCCCTTGGCACCGTCCTGGTGATCCGGACGGCCCACCGGCGGCTGAGGTATGCGTGGGACCGGGCCCTGCCGACGCAGAGGTGAAAGTGCTCAAAATCCGTAAGGAGGACGCCAGAGCTCATACGTCAAGGGGGACTCCTGAGCATCGCGACTCAGGGGCCTCACTAGTCACGTAGCCCCTCACCCCTTGGCACCGTCCTGGTAATCTGGACGGCCCAACAAAGGATCGGGTATGGGCGGGGCCGGGCCCTGGCGACGCAGAGCTCAAGGTGTTCAAAATCTCCAAGTCAATCCCATCTTCACCATGTTCCCTTCATGAGGGTTGCTCGCACGTCAAGGGGGGCTCCTGAGCATCGCAACTCAAGAGCCTCACTGGTACTGTAGCCCTCACCCCTTGGCACCGTCCTGGCGATCCAGATGGCCCAACGGAGGCTGAGGTATGCGCGGGGCCGGGCCCTGCCAACGTAGAGCATCACAACAAGCAGGAAGGAAACAAGGCGAAGAGAGCAACCACACAATTCAACAGTTATTACAAGCATTAAATGTTTTCGAAAATGCAAACAAGTCTAACGCTTCTGTGAGGTACGATGAACGTTGCAGGAAAGGAACAGGGAAGAGGAATTAGGAGGAGCCGTCGCCACCACTCGCCCCGGCCGCGGGGAACTCGTCGTCGACGTTGCTGACATCGTCTTCTTCGCCGCTAACCCTTGCAGATCCAGGAGGTGGAGGAACGGCGATGTAGGTGAACTTCTTCAACAGCGCCCCACGGCTGTCGTAGCGGTGGCACGAACACTTCTCTCTGACTAATCCATTTTGAACTCTTTCAAAATCTTGTCAAGGTATGTACTCATTCAAAGTCTCATCAAGCATCTTGATCTATCTCTATAGATCTTGATGCTCAACAATTAGGTAGCTTTATCCAGGTCTTCCTTTGAAAAACTCCTTTCAAACAACCCTTTATGCTTTCTAGAAATTCTACATCATTTCCGATCAATAATATGTCAACCACATATGCTTATCAGAAACTCTGTAGTGCTCCCACTCACTTTATTGTAAATACAAGTTTCTCATAAACTTTGTATAGACTCAAAAACTTTGATCACCTCATCAAAGTGTATATTCCAACTCCGAGATGCTTGCTTCAGTCCACAGAAGGATCACTGAAGCTTTCTCACCTTTTAGCATCCTTAGGACTGACAAAACCTTCTGGTTGTATCACATACAATTTTTCCTCAAGTAAACTGTTAAGGAAACGATGTTTTGTCATCCATCTGCTAGATTTCATAATTGAAAAATGCAGCAACTGTTGGGGAACGTTGCATGGGAAACAAAAAATTTCCAACGCACACGCAGATCTGTCCATGGTGATGAGAATCTACGAGAGGGAGAGTGGATCTACATACCCTTGTAGATCGCTAAGCGGGAAGCGTTAAGAAACGCGGTTGGTGTAGTCGAACGTCTTCGCGATCCAAATCGCCGTGCGTCCCGCGATCCAATCACGATCCATCCCACGATCCAATCATGATCCGTCCCGCGATCCGATCATGATCCGTCCCACGAACTTGATCACGATCCTTCCGATCTAGCACCGAACGGACGACACCTCCGCGTTCAGCACATGAACAGCTTGATGACGATCTCCACCGTCTTGATCCAGCAAGAATGAGTGGAGAGGAAGAAGAGTTTTCCGGCAGCCTGACGGCGCTCCGGCGATGGTGGTGGAGCAATTCCCGTAGAGCTTCGCCTAAGCACTGTAGAAAACCGATCTAGAGGAGAAACTATGCACTAGAGATTAGGGTTTGCACGTGGCTGAAAATCAAGTGCAAAACCCTAGGAATCCACTAGTATATATAGGAGGGAGGGAGGAGGAGAGGCAGCTTGGCCTCCAAGCCTTGGAGGCTTCGGCCGAAGTGGGAGGTGGAGGAGGACTCTCCTCCTCCAATCCTAGTAGGACTAGGATTGCTCCTTGTTGCCTTTTTTTCCCACCTTTTCCTATTGGGTTTTTTCCTCCAGCCTCATGGGCCTTGTGTGGGAGTTTCCACCAGACCACTAAGGGCTGGTATTCACTCTCCCACAGCCCATGAAGCCTCTTGGGTTGAAATACCCCTCCCGGTACACTACCGGCACTCCCGGTACACTACCGATGAGCCCGAAACTTTTTCGGTGACCAAAACGGGACTTCCTATATATCAATCTTTACCTCCAGACCATTCCGGAGATCCTCGTGACGTCCGGGATCTCATACGGGACTCCGAACAAACTTCGGTCACCACCATACATAACTCTATACTACCGAAACATCACCAAACCTTAAGTGTGCAAACCCTACGGGTTCGAGAACTACGTAGACATGACTGAGACACCTCTACGGTCAATAACCAATGGCGGGACCTGGATGTCCACATTGGTTCCCATATGTTCTACAAAGATCTTTATCGGTCGAACCTCTATGTCAAGGATTCAGTTAATCCCATATGATGTTCCCTTTGTTCTTCGATATGTTACTTGCCCGAGATTCGATCGTCGGTATCTCCATACCTAGTTCGACCTCGTTACTGGCAAGTCTCTTTACTCATTCCGTAATACAAGATCCCATAACTAACACTTAGTCACATTGCTTGCAAGGCTTATTGTGATTTTGTATTACCGAGTGGGCCCTGAGATACCTCTCCGTCACATGGAGTAAAGAATCCCAGTCTTGATCCATGCCAACTCAACAGACACCCTCGGAGACACCTATAGAGCACCTTTATAGTCACCCAGTTATGTTGCGACGTTTGATGCACACAAGGTACTCCTCCGATATCTGTGAGTTGCATGATCTCATGGTCATAGGAACATACTTGACATGCAGAAAACAGTAGCAATAGACTGACACGATCATAAGCTACGTTTGTAGTTTGGGTCTTGTCCATCACATCATTCTCCTAATGATGTGATCCCATTATCAAATGACATCTCATGTCCATGACTAGGAAACCTTAACCATCTTTCGATCAACGAGCTAGTTCACTAGAGGCATACTAGGGACATTGTGTTTGTCTATGTATCCACACATGTATCCATGTTTCCAATTAATACAATTATAGCATGGATAATAAACGATTATTATGAATAAGGAAATACAATAATAAACACTTTATTTATTGACTCTAGGGCATATTTCCAACAGTCTCCCACTTGCACTAGAGTCAATAATCTAGTTCACATCACTATGTGATTTACATTGTAATAAATCGAACACCCATGCAGTTCTGGTGTTGATCATGTTTAGCCCTTGGAAGAGGTTTAGTCAACGGGTTTGCAACATTTAGATCTGTGTGCACTTTGCAAATATTTATGTCTTTCTCCATGATGTAATCGCGGATGGAGTTGAAGCGTCGTTTTATGTGTCTGGTCCTCTTGTGAAACCTTGGTTCCTTGGCCAGAGCAATGGCACCAGTGTTGTCACAGAACAGGTTCATTGGATTCAGTGCACTGGGCACTACTCCACGATCTGTCATGAACTGCTTCATCCAGACACCTTCCTTCGCCGCCTTCGAGGCTGCGATGTATTCCGCTTCGCACGTAGAATCAGCTAGCACGCTTTGCTTGGAATTGCACCCGCTTACCGCTCCCCCGTTAAGAATGAATACGTATACGGTTTGCGAATTAGAGTCGTCCGGATCAGTGTCAAAGCTTGCATCGATGTAACCCTTTACGACGAGCTCTTCATCACCTCCATAAACGAGAAATATTCTTGACAGTGCTCCATTCCAGGATCACTTTGAAACCTTCCGGCAATACTTATGGCAAGGCTGGCATCGGGTCTTGTGCACATGATTGCATACATGATAGAGCCTATGGCTGAAGCATAGGGGATGACACTCATCTTTTCTCTATCTTCTGCAGTTACTGGGCATTAAGTCTTACTCAACTTCACACCTTGTAACACAGGCAAGAACCCCTTCTTGGACTGATCCATTTTGAACTTCTTCAAAACTTTATCAAGGTATGTGCTCTGTGAAAGTGCTATTAAGCGTCTCGATCTATCTCTATAGATCTTAATGCCTAATATGAAAGCAACTTCTCCTAGGTCCTTCATTGAAAAACTCTTATTCAAATATGCCTTCACGCTTTCCAGCATTTCTATATTGTTTCCAATCAGCAATATGTCATCTACATATAATATTATAAATGCTATAGAGCTCCCACTCACTTTCTTGTAAATACAAGCTCTCCATAAACTTCTATAAACCCAAACGCTTTGATCACCTCATCAAAGCACTTATTCCAACTCCGAGATGCTTGCACCAGTCCATAAATGGATCGCTGGAGTTTGCAAACTTTGTATATACCTTGTTTGTCGTTGGCCGCCTTCTTGTCAGCCAGGTACTTGGGACAGTTCCGCTTCCAATGACCAGTTCCCTTGCAATGAAAGCACTCAGTTTCTGGCTTGGGTCCATGCTTGGGCTTCTTTGCAGGAGTAGCAAATGCTTTTCCATCCTTCTTGGTTTTACTCTTCTTGCCCTTGCCCTTGACTTTGCCATTTTTCTTGAAACTAGTGGTTTTATTGACCATTAACACTTGATGTTCTTTCTGGATTTTAGACTCAGCGACTTTTAGCATCGCAAAGAGCTCGGCGACTGACTTGTTCATCCCGTGCATGTTATAATTCATAACAAAGCTCTTGTAACTAGGTGGCAGTGATTGAAGAACTCTGTCAGTGATCGCCTCTCGCGGAAAGGCAATTCCCAACTCCGCTAGACGAGTTGAATACCCAGACATTCTGAGTATATGTTCACTGATAGACCCGTTCTCGTCCATCTTGCAAGCATAGAACTTATCGGCGGTTTCATACCTCTCGATCCGGGCATTCTTCTGAAAGATGAACTTCAACTCCTGGAACATCTCATATGCTCCATGACATTCAAAACGTCTTTGAAGTCCCGGTTCTAAGCCATAAAATATTGCACACTGAACTATTGAGTAGTCTCCAGCACGAGCCTCCCAAGCGTTCTTAACGTCTTCGGAGGTCATGTCTTCTGGTTGGTCACCAAACGGTGCATCAAGGACATATGACTTCTGGGAAGCCGTGAGGATAATCCTCAGATTACGGGCCCAGTCAACAAAGTTACTTTCATCATCTTTCAATTTAGCTTTCTCTAGGAACGCATTAAAATTCAGGGGTGCTACTACGCGAGCCATTGATCTACAACATAAATATGCAAAGTTCACTTAGACTATTGTTCAAGATAATGAGTTTAGTTAATCAAATTACTAAAGCTCCCACTCAAATTGACATCCCTCAGGTCATTTGAGTGTCACATGATCCAAATCCACCAACTCAAGTCCGATCATCACGTGAGTTGAGGTGGCTTCAATGGTGAACATCATTATGTTGATCATATCTACTATATGACTCATGTTTGACCTTTCGGTCTCTTGTGTTCCGAGGCCATGTCTGTACATGCTAGGCTCGTCAAGTTTAACTCGAGTGTTCTGCGCGTGCAACACTGGCTTGCACCCATTGTATGCGAACGTAGAGTCTATCACACCTGATCATCACATGGTGTCTCAACACGACAAACTTTCGCAACGGTGCACACTCGGGGACAACACAATTTTATCTTGAAATTTAAGTGAGTGATCACCTTATAATGCTACCGTCGTACTAAGCAAAACAAGGTGCATAAAAGGATCAACATCACATGCAATTCATAAGTGACATGATATGGCCATGAACTTGTGCTTTAGCTCTCCATCTTTAAAGCACCGGCAGGATCTTCATCGTCACCGGCACGACGCCATGATCTCCATCATCTTGATCTCCATCAATGTGTCGCCATCGAGGTTGTCACGCCCTGCATGCTTCTACTACTTTTGCTACCGTTTAGCGATAAAGTAAAGCATTACATAGCGCTTAATGATTGACACGCATGTCATACAATAATTAAAGACAACCCTATGGCTCCTGCCGGTTGTCGTACTCATCGACATGCAAGTCGTGAAATTCAATACATCACATGATCATCTCATACATCACATATATCACATCATGTAATTGGCCATATCGCATCACAACATACCCTGCAAAAACAAGTTAGACGTCCTCTAATTGTTGTTGCATGTTTTACGTGGCTGCTATGGGTTTCTAGCAAGAACGATTCTCACCGACGCATAAACCACAACAGTGATACATAATTTGCTTTTCAACCTTCTCAAGGACCGCCTTTGTCGAATCCGATACAACTAAAGTGAGAGAAACTGCCACCCGCAAGCCATCTAGGCAACAAGTTGTGTCGAGGGAACCGGTCTCTCGTAAGCGTACGAGTGATGTTGGTCCGGGCCGCTTCATCTCACAATATCGCTGAACCAAAATCCGACCAAGGGAGGAAGCAATCTAAGCATCAATGCCCACAAACCTTTTGTGTTCTATTCGAGATCTCATCTACACATAGACCTAGCTTTGATACCACTGTTGGGGAACGTTGCATGGGAAACAAAAAAAAATTCTACGCACATGCAGATCTATCCATGGTGATGAGCATCTATTAGAGGGAGAGTGGATCTACATACCCTTGTAGATCGCTAAGCGGGAAGCGTTAAGAAACGCGGTTGGTGTAGTCGAACGTCTTCGCGATCCAAATCGCCGTGCGTCCCGCGGTCCAATCACGATCCGTCCCGCGATCCAATCACGATCCGTCCCGCGATCCGATGACGATCCGTCCCGCGATCCGATCACGATCTGTCCCACGAACTTGATCACGATCCATCCCATGAACTTGATCATGATCCGTCCCACGAACTTGATCATGATCCTTCCGATCTAGCACCGAACGGACGACATCTCCGCGTTCAGCACACGTACAGCTTGATGACGATCCCCACCATCTTGATCCAGCAAAAGGAGTGCAGAGGAAGAAGAGTTCTTCGACAGCCTGACGGCGCTCCGGCGATGGTGGTGGAGCGATTCCGGTAGGGCTTCGCCTAAGCACTGCAGAAAACTGATCTAGAGGAGAAACTATGCACTAGAGATTAGGGTTTGCACGTGGCTGAAAATCAAGTGCAAAACCCTAGAAATCCACTAGTATATATAGGAGGGAGGGAGGAGGTGAGGCCTCTTGGCCTCCAAGCCTTGGAGGCTTCGGCCGAAGTGGGAGGTGGAGGAGGACTCTCCTCCTCCAATCCTAGTAGTACTAGGATTGCTCCTTTTTGCCTTTTTTCCACCTTTTCCTATTGGGGTTTTTCCTCCAGCCACATGGGCCTTGTGTGGGAGTTTCCACCAGCCCACTAAGGGCTGATATTCACTCTCCCACAGCCCATGTAGCCTCTTGGGTCGAAATACCCCTCCCGGAGGCCTCCCGGTACACTACCGATGAGCCCGGAACTTTTTTGGTGACCAAAACGGCACTTACTATATATGAATCTTTACCTCCGGACCATTCCGGAGCTCCTCGTGACGTATGGGATCTCATCCGGGACTCCGAACAAACTTCGGTCACCACCATACATAACTCTATACTACCAAAACATCACCAAACCTTAAGTGTGCAGACCCTGCGGGTTCGAGAACTATGTAGACATGACCGAGACACCTCTACGGTCAATAACCAATGGCGGGACCTGGATGTCCACATTGGTTCCTACATGTTCTACGAAGATCTTTATCGGTCGAACCTCTATGTCAAGGATTCAGTTAATCCCGTATGATGTTCCCTTTGTTCTTCGGTATGTTACTTGCCCGAGATTCGATCGTCGGTATCTCCATACCTAGTTCAACCTTATTACTTTCAAGTATCTTTACTCGTTTCGTAATACAAGATCCCGTAACTAACACTTAGTCACATTGCTTGCAAGGCTTATTGTGATGTTGTATTACCGAGTGGGCCCTGAGATACCTCTCTGTCACACGGAGTAAACATCCCAGTCTTGATCCATGCCAACTCAACAAACACCCTTGGAGACACTTGTAGAGCACCTTTATAGTCACCTAGTTACGTTGCGACGTTTGATGCACACAAGGTACTCCTCCGATATCTGTGAGTTGCATGATCTCATGGTCATAGGAACATATACTTGACATGCAAAAAACAGTAGCAATATACTGACACGATCATAAGCTATGTTTGTAGTTTGGGTATTGTCCATCACATCGTTCTCCTAATGATGTGATCCCGTTATCAAATGACATCTCATGTCCATGGCTACGAAACCTTAACCATCTTTCGATCAACGAGCTAGTTCACTAGAGGCATACTAGGGACATTGTGTTTGTCTATGTATCCACACATGTATCCATGTTTCCAATTTATACAATTATAACATGGATAATAAACGATTATTATGAACAAGGAAATACAATGATAAACACTTTATTTATTGCCTCTAGGGCATATTTCCAACAACAACTGCTAACATAATTCCAACACACTTTAGCATCGCTACGAGTGAGAAAGTCTCATCGCAGTCAACTCTTTGAACTTTTTGGAAACTTCTTTTTGACAAGTCGAGCTTTATAAATGGTGACATTTACCATCAGCGTCAGTCTTCATCTAAAAGGTCAATTTGTACTCGACGACCTGCCATCCAACGAGCAAGTCTACCAAAGTCCATACTTGGTTTTCATACAGGGATCCTTTCTTGGATTTCATGGCCTCTAACCATTTGTTGGAATCCGGGCCCATCATCGCTTCTCCATATCTTGTAGGTTCATCGTTGTCCAACAACATGACCTCCAAGACAGGGTTGTCATACCACTCAGGAGCAGTACACATCCTTGTCGACCTACGAGGTTTGGTAGTAACTTGATCCGAATCTTCATGATCATCATCATTTACTTCCTCTTCAACTGACGTAGGTTCCACAAAAACATCTTTCTGCGTTGCGCTACTCTCTGGTTGAAACAAAGGTTCAACAAACTCATCAAGTTATATCTTCCTCCCACTCAATTCTTTCGAGAGAAACTTTTTCTCAGGAAAGGACCCGTTTTAGCAACAAACACTTTATGCTTGGATATGAGATAGAAGGTTCACCCAACTGTTCTTAGGGTAATCTATGAAGATGCATTTGTCCGCTTTGGGTTCGAGCTCATTAGGTGAAAACATTTTTCCACACAAGCATCGCAACCCCAAACATTAAGAAATGATAGCTTAGGTTTCTATCAAACCATAATTCACACGGTGTCATCTCAACGGATTTAGATGGTGCCCTATTTAAAGTGAATGTAGTTGTCTATAATGCATAACCCCAAAACTATAGTAGCAAAACGATAAGAGACATCATAGCCCGCACCATATCCAATAGAGCACAACTATGACGTTCGGACACACCATCACACTATGGTGTTCCAGGTGGCATGAGTTGTGAAATGACTTTCACATTGTCTAAAGTTGTATGCCAAACTCGTAACTCATATATTCACCTCCATGATTATATCGCAGAAATTTTTATCTTCTTGTCACGATGATCTTAAACTTCACTCTGAATTTGCTTGAACTTTTCAAACGATTCAGACTTGTGTTTCATTAAGTAAACATACACTATATTTACTCAAATCATCAGTGAAGGTCAGAAAATAACGATATCCACCGCACGCTACAAGACTCATTGGATTGCATACATCAACATGTATCATTTCCAATAAATCACTTGACCGCTCCATCAATCCGGAAAACGGGGTCCTTAGTCATCTTGCCAAAGAGGCATGGTTCGCATGTCTCAACCGATTCGAAATCGAATGAGTCCAAAGATCCATCAACATGGAGTTTCTTCTTGCACTTTATACCAATATGACATTTAGCGGCAGTGCCACAAGTATGTGGTACTATCATTATTAACTTTGTATCTTTTGGCATCAATGTTATGAACATGTGTATTACTATGATCAAGATTCAACAAACCATTCTCACTGGGTGCATGACCATTGAAGGTATTATTCATGTAAACAGAATAACAATTATTCTCTAACTTAAATGAATAACCGTGTTGCAATAAACACGATCTAATCACGTTCATGCTCAACGCAAAACACCAAATAACATTTATTTAGGTTCATCACTAATCTCGAAGGTAGAGAGAGCGTGCGATGTCGATCACATCAACCTTGGAAACATTTCCAGCACACATCGTCACCTCACCCTTAGCTAGTCTCCGTTTATTCCGTAGCTTTTACTTCGAGTTACTAACATTTAGCAACCGAACCGGTATCCAATACCCAAGCGCTATTAGGAGTACTAGAAAGGTACACATCAATAACACGTATATCAAATACACTTGTGTCGACGTTGCCAGCCTTCTTATCTACCAAGTATCTAGGGTTGTTCCGCTTTAGTGACCGCTCACCTCATAATAGAAGCACTTAGTCTCGGTCGGTTCAACTTTGGGTTGCTTCACTGGAGCAGCAACTGACTTGCCATCCATGAAGTTTCCCTCCTTGCCCTTGCCCTTCTCGAAACTAGTGGTTTTACTAACCATCAACACTTCATGCTCCTTCTATATTTCTACCTTCGCGGTGTCAAACATCGCGAACAGCTCATGGATCATTATTTCTATCCCTGGCATTTTATAGTTCATCATCAAGTTCTAGTAGCTTAGTGACAGTGACTTGGAGAACTATATCAATCACTATCTTATCTGGAAGATCAACTCCCACTCGATTCAAGCGATTGTAGCACCCAGACAATCTGAGCACATGCTTAACGATTGAGCTATTCTCCTTCATCTTGCAGGCAAAGAATCTTGTTGGAGATCTCATATCTCACAACATGGGCACGAGCCTGAGATCCCAATTTCAGCTCTTAGAACATCTCATATGTTCCATGACGTTCAAAACGTTCTGGAGCCTCAATTCTAAGCCGTAATGCATGACGCACTAAACTATCAAGCAGTCATCGGAACGTGCCTGTCAGATGTTCACAACATCTACAGATGACGCTAGAGGGGGTGGCGCACCGAGCGGTGCATTAAGGACATAAGACTTCTTTGCAGCAATGAGGACAATCCTCCGATCATGGACCCAGTCTGCAATATTGCTACCATCATCTTTCAACTCTATTTCTCTAGGAACATATAGAAATTCAAGGGAGCTACAACATGAGCTAGTAATCTACAACATAATTTTGCAAAGACACTAGTGACTATGTTCATGATAATGAGTTCAATTAATCATATTACTTAAGAACTCCCACTCAAATTGACATCCCTCCGGTCATTCGAGTGAAACATGATCCAAATTCACTAACTCAAGTCCGATCATCACGTGAGTTGAGGTGGTTTCAATGGTGAACATCATCATGTTGATCATATCTATTATATGACTCATGTTCGACCTTTCGGTCTCTTGTGTTCCAAGGCCATGTCTATACATGCTAGGCTCGTCAAGTTTAACCCGAGTGTTCTGCATATGCAACACTGGCTTGCACCCGTTGTATGTGAACGTAGAATCTATCACACCCGATCATCACGTGGTGTCTCAACACGACGAACTTTCGCAACGGTGCACACTCGGGGAGAACACAATTTATCTTGAAATTAAGTGAGGGATCACTTTATAATGCCACTGTCGTCCTAAGCAAAACAAGGTGCATAAAAGGATTAACATCACATGCAAATCATAAGTGACATGATATGGCCATGAACTTGTGCTTTTGATCTCCATCTTGAAAGCACCGGCATGATCTCCATCGTCACCGGCATGACACCATGATCTCCATCATCTTGATCTCCATCAACGCGTCGCCATCGGGGTTGTCACGCCCACCATGCTTCTATTACTATTGCTACTGTTTAGCGATAAAGTAAAGCATTACATAGCGCTTAATGATTGACACGCAGGTCATACAATAATTAAAGGCAACCCTATGGCTCCTGCCGGTTGCCGTACTCATCGACATGCAAGTCGTGATATTCTATACAACACACGATCATCTCATACATCACATATTTCTCATCATGTAATTGGCCATATCACATCACAACATACCCTGCAAAAACAAGTTAGACGTCCTCTAATTGTTGTTGCATGTTTTACGTGGCTGCTACGGGTATCTACCAAGAAAAATTCTCACCTATGCATAAACCACAACGGTGATACATAAGTTGCTTTTCAACCTTCTCAAGGACCGCCTTAGTCAAATCCAATCCAACTAAAGTAGGAGAAACAGACACCCGCCAGCCATCTTTATGCAATGAAGTTACACGTTAGTCGATGGAACCAGTCTCTCGTAAGCGTACGAGTAAGGTTGGTGCGGGACGCTTCATCCCACAATACCGCTGAACCAAAACACGACCAAGGGAGGAAGCAATCTATGCATCAACGCCCACAAACTCTTTGTGTTCGACTCGAGATCTCATCTACACATAGACCTAGCTCTAATACCACTGTTGGGGAACGTTGCATGGGAAACAAAAAAATTCCTACGCACACGCAAGATCTATCCATGGTGATGAGCATCTACGAGAGGGAGAGTGGATCTACATAGCCCTGTAGATCGCTAAGCAGGAAGCGTTAAGAAACGCGGTTGGTGTAGTCGAACGTCTTCGCGATACAAATCGCCGGGCATCCCGCGATCTCATCACGATCCGTCCCGCGATCCAATCATGATCTGTCCCGCGAACTCGTCACGATCCGTCCCGCGATCTCATCACGATCCGTCTCGCGATCTTGATCACGGTCCTTCCGATCTAGCGCCGAACGGACGACACCTCCGCGTTCAACACACGTACAACTCGATGACGATCTCCGCCTTCTTGATTCAGCAAGAGGGACCGGAGAGGTCGATGAGTTCTCCGGCAGCGTGACGGCTTTGCGGCGATGGTGGTGGAGCTATTCCAACAGGGCTTCCCCTAAGCACTGCTGAAAACCGATCTAGAGGAGAAACTGCGATCTAGAGGAGAGGTAGCACGTGGATATTAGGGTTAGATTTTTCCTATAAATCCTCTAGTATATATAGGAGGGAGGGAGGGGAGGAGGCAGCCTCAAACCCTCAAGGTTTGGTCAAAATTAGAGGTGGAGGAGTCCTACTCCAATCCTATTAGGAGTAGGATTCCTCCTTTCCACTTGGAAACTCTTTCCACCTCTCCACCTTTGGTTTTTTTCCTTCTCAAACCACTCCAGCCGCATGGGCCCTTAGAGGAGCCTTCATCCAGCCCACCAAGGGCTGGTTTACCTCCTCCCACAACCCATGTAGCCTCTTGGGTCGAAATACCTCTCCCGATGGTCCCCCGGTACACTACCATCACTCCCGATACACTACCGATGAGCCCGAAACTTTTCCGGCGACCAAAATAGGACTTCCTATATATCAATCTTTACCTCCGGACCATTCCGGAGCTCCCCGTGACATCCGGAATCTCATCCCGGACTCTGAACAACCTTCGGTCACCACCATACATAACTTTATACTACCGAAACATCACCGAACCTTAAGTGTGCAGACCCTGCGGGTTCGAAAACTATGTAGACATGACCGAGACACCTCTACGGTCAATAACCAATAGCGGGACCTGGATGCCCATATTGGTTACTACATATTCTACGAAGATCTTTATCGGTCGAACCTCTATGTCAAGGATTCAGTTAATCCTGTATGATGTTCCCTTTGTTCTTCGGAATGTTACTTACCCGAGATTCGATCGTCGGTATCTCCATACCTAGTTCAACTTCGTTACCAACAAGTCTCTTTACTCGTTACGTAATACAAGATCCCGTGACTAACACTTAGTCACATTGCTTGCAAGGCACCGAGTGGGCCCTGAGATACCTCTCCGTCACACGGAGTAACAAATCCCAGTCTTGATCCATGCCAACCCAACAGACACCCTCGGAGATACCTGTAGAGCACATTTATAGTCACCCAGTTACGTTGCGACATTTGATACACACAAGGTAGTCCTCCGGTGTCAGTGAGTTGCATGATCTCATGGTCATAGGAATAAATACTTGACATGCAGAAAACAGTAGCAATAAATTGACACGATCATATGCTACGTTTGTAGTTTGGGTCTTGTCCATCACATCATTCTCCTAATGACGTGATCCCGTTATCAAATGACATGTCATGTCCTTGACTAGGAAACCATAGCCAACTTTGATCAACGATCTAGTCTATTAGAGGCATACTAGGGACATGGTGTTGTCTATGTATCCACACATGTACCTGAGTTTCCGATCAACACAGTTATAGCATGGATAATAAAAGATTATCATGAACAAGGAAATATGATAATAACCAATTTATTATTGCCTCTAGGGCATATTTCCAACATCTATGGATGTGAATTTTGTTGGTAGGAGCAATTTTGGTAACGATGTGTATAGAGGTAATTTCGACCCTAGGCCGTTCCCTAGTAATTCCTCTAATAATTATGGTAATTCCTACAACAATTCCCATGGAAATTATAATAAGATGCCCTCTGATCTTGAGAATATTGTTAAAGATTTTTTGGTTCGCAAAATGTTTTTAATGCTACTATTGATGAAAAAGTGCTTAAGATTGATGATTTGGCTAGGAGCGTTGATATAATTTCTCTTGAGATTGATCCTTTGAAAGCTAGATCTACTCCATCCAAGCATGATATTAATGAGTCTTTAAAAGCTATGAGAATTTCTATTGATGAAAGTAGGGAAAGAACCGTTAGAATTCGTGCTAAGCGTGAATGGCTTGAAAAATGTGTTTTCTCGCAATAATACTGATGAAGATATTAAAGTGATTGATGTGACTCCTATTTAATCTTTGTTTTCCAATATAAATCTTGATAATGATGGGACTGGAGATAAGTCAACTTTAGTTACAAGGCGTCCCAATGATTTGGAGTCTATAGATCTTAATGCTAAGATTGATAAAAGTGGGATTGAAGAGGTCAAAACTTTAAATAGCAATGAACCCACTCTTTTGGATTTCAAGGACTTTAATTATAATAGCTGTTCTTTGATTGATTGTATTTCCTTGTTTCAATCCATGTTGAATTCTCTTCATGCTTATAGTCAAAATAAGGCTTTTACTAAACATATAGTTGATGCTATGATGAAATCTTTTGAAGAAAAACTTGAGCTAGAAGTTTCTATTCCTAGAAAGCTTCATGATGAGTGGGAACCTACTATTAATATTAAAATCAAATATTATGAGTCCCATGCTTTGTGTGATTTGGGTGCTAGTGTTTCCACGATTCTGAAATTTTTATGTGATGTGCTAGGTTACCATGATCTTGATGATTGCTCTCTAAATTTGCATCTTGCGGATTCCACTATTAAGAAACCTATGGGAAGGATTAATGATGTTTTTATTGTTGCAAATAGGAATTATGTGCCCGTAGATTTCATTGTTGTTGATATAGATTGCAATCCTATATGTCCTATTATTCTTGGTAGACCTTTCCTTAGAACTATTGGTGCAATTATTGACATGGAAGAAGGAAACATTAGATTCCAGTTTCCATTAAGGAAGGGCATGGAACACTTTCCTAGAAAGAAAATAAGATAACTTTATGAATCTATTATGAGAGCTACTTTTGGATTGCATACCAAAGATGAAAATACCTAGATCTATTGCGTTTTGCGTAGCCACTAGTAGAAAACGACCCATTTGTCCCGATTCCAGAGGCCCATTAGTCCCAGTTCTGGAACCGAGACTAAAGGGTAAGGACTAAATCCCTAAACCTTTAGTCCCGGTTTGCTTACAAACCGGGATAGAAGAGGCTCCACGTGGTCGCTGCGGGAGCCCAGGCGGGAGGACCTTTAGTCCCGGTAGGTAACACCAACCGGGACCAAAAGGCATCCACGCGTCAGCATCTGGCAGTTGCTGGGTTTTTTTAAGGGGAGGGGGGTGGAGGGTTAATTTAGGGTTTCATATTGTGTTAGCTAGCTAATTAATAGAGAGAAGTGTCCTTTATTTCTCCGTGCTTGGTCGACGCTAGCTAGCTACGATAGAGAGAACTCGACACGCTAGCTAGTAAGCAAATACAGGAACCATTAAGTACACAAGATCGTCATGAACATATACACACAGAGAAGTGACCGACCACTCTTTCTCCAAGAGATTGGTCGAACAACAAGTTTTCGTATATCTATCCGATGCTACTAGCTACATATATACAATATAAGATCTCTTACAATCCCTAATATTCAATCACAAATTAATATAGTATTCTCCGCCTTCAGGTATGACGTGGTCAAGAAAGAATCCCGCCAATTCCTCTTGAATTGCTCGTATGCGATCATGTGGTAGGAGTTCATCTTGCATCTTCCAGATCTAATTTAAAGAAGGGGGGTCAATACATGCATATATATGGATAAAACTCAACACAATTGATGGTAATGTATAAAATAAAATTGTGAATATTATTTACGTACTTCAAATTGTTTGTCACAGAAGCCCCCTCGCTCAAAGGTCAAGTGGCGAATGAACTCGCATACGTAGTTTCCATATAAAACAGTCCCTTCTTTCTGGTACAAGCACTTTACGAGAATAGAGTTCAATCAAACTGGTAAGAAAGCATGGTAATGATATATTTATGATGTTTTGAATCAATTAGAGATGCGCGGAACTAGCTAGTACTACTTACTTTGGGGTGCATAAATTGCAACTCTTTCTTTAGACCGGGAACCTTTCGGGTGAACTTCTTCCAAACTCTGCCAGTTAAAGAAAATGATTACTTGATATCAGGAAATTAACGAAAGTTGCATGTCAGTATGGTCCCGGTATTGACTGAACTTACTTCTTAAAGATTGCAGTCGTGTCCGCATAATTCTCGGGATCTTTATGTCTCGAGTCTAAGACAGTTACTAATGCCCCGTCAAGCTTAATGGATAGCAGAATAAAGTGGAAACTATGCACACATATATAACTCATCAATTACATTACTTAACCTCGAGTAAGCAAAACCGAGTATACAGAGAAGACAACAACACTCACTTGAAGTTGTAAGTAAAGAGTATTTCACTTTTGCTTTGATGTGCAAGGAACGACTTTAGCAAGTTCACCTCGGACGTTGTGGATTCATTTCGTATCGACCATTCATTTACGACATCTGGGCTAATGAAACCAAAGTCAAAGATTCCTTCTTTATTGCATTCTACGATCTTCAATCTGCATAATATAGTGATGATAATTATATATATATATATATATATATATATATATATATATGCAATGAACGAGCTGAGCTAGAGACTTAACTATAGAAGTAATACTTACAGATAGTAGGCAGTCATGAGTTGTTTGTCCAGGGCCCGTTGATTGTATAACTGAAATAACTCCACAAATTCAATAGGCATCACGGGAAGTCCAATGAATTCGTGCTGTGGTTTCACTGCCACATACATAGTGTCTCTCCCAGACTCCCTACAGGTTTTCATGTACCACTCATGCAATTTTTACATGCACAATGTTAGAGGAGGATCATCAGGTTTGACGAGAGGCTTCCCGTGCACGTATTTGTGTTCTTGTTTTGTTACCTCAGCCGTTTCAAAAAGTACATCATCCCCCAAGTAATCACCAAGTTTGGTACCGGGTAGTATCACCAGATCATTAGCAATGTCGCTAGACAACTTGAGCGGAGGGCACGATTGCTTCTCCTGTTCGCCGAGCTGGGGAATTGTTTTCCCACTTCTTCGTTCTTTGACTCGGGCAGCAATAGAGGTACTTCCCGATCGTTGCACTTCATTATATGTCTTTATAATACAGCGGTCATACTTTGATGGTAGCAGAAACTGTCATGGTTTTATCACGACAGATGTCCGGGTTAACGGACTTTGGTTCAAGGCCATCGCCAATGAGGTGGACTCAAAGGGGTTAGTCGGGACGAAAGACACGGGTTTACCCAGGTTCGGCCCCTCAAATCGAGGTAATAGCCTACGTCCTGCTTGTGTTTGTATTACTTGTGTATCGATTACAAGGAGCTAAAACCTTGACCTAGTTCTCGATTGCATGTCCTCTAAGTCGCCCCGGGTCTGCCTTTATATAAGAGGTCAGAACATCCAGGTCGTTACAATTGCTAACCGAGTCTCTCTCTATCTTCTTGTCCAAGCCGTCTGTGAGTCAGCTTGCACGCCCGGGTCTTCTCAGTTCGGGCCGTCGTACGGCCCACACCGTGAGCCGCCTATCCTCTTGGGCCACTTAATATTACGACTCACCTTTGGGCCAGTTCACGAGCCAATAACATGACTCGGAGCCTCTTCGGCGGGTCATATCCCCAACATTAGGCCCCAGGTTGAACTGAGCTTGCTCACTTCATCCTTTTCTTCCAGTTTTGGCGAGTCGCACGGCAATGAACCAGCGTGACGTCACGAGATCTGCTGACGTGTCACCAAATCTTTCACTTAACTGTCATCCCGAGAATCGAGGCGTCCGCCTCGGTCGAACGGTGTCATCGCCTGGATTTTCGCGCCTTCCTTAACCCCCTTTTAAATATGACCCGTGCGGGTCGGGGTTTCCATTCTCCCGCCCGTGCCTCTGTTTCTTCGTCTTCTTCCTGTCGCCGCCCCAGCGCCTTCGAGCTCTGTGCCGACGCCGTCCATACATCGTCCCCGACCTTATCCGCTACATCACCCTGAACGTACCAGAGATCCGTCCGCCTCTACCGTGCCGTCTCCAGTAAGTTTTCCTGCTCCCTAGATGGTCGCCGCCGTAGTAGGGTTTTCACCGGTGCTCCGCCGCCGTCGTTTGGGCTCCAGCACCGTTATCACCAGTGCATCTCGACACTGCTAACGTCTTTAGGATGCGCTTTTGCTCCGCCGCCGCACGCGGGCTGGTCGCGCATAATGCACGGGCCTCGATGGCCCCAGTCCGTTTCTTTTTTCCTCCGCTGTTCATCGCTAGGTCAGAAATAAAATTCATTTTCTTTGCTTTTGTAGATCCGTAGATATAGTGACATTTTGCGGAATCTATTTTTAGGACTTAGCCGATTTTTCCATCTTCCCTTTCCCTGTTGAGTCGCCAAGCTCCTCCGGCTCTTATCAGCCGGGTCTTTCGCTTTATCCGTAGAGCCCTTAAACTTTTAAGCCGTCAAAAATATTTGCTTGCGCTTCGACTCACCGCGCCTTTTATCTTGCACAGCACTTAAGCCGCCAACATGTCTCGTGCATCCAACTCATGCAACTGGGTTGGGTCATACATTACGGAGGACTTTTTGTCGGATTTTGTTCATGCGGGTACTCTTCCTCCTAAGGAAGTCATTAGCTGGCGGGTCCCAGGTGATGAGACGCGGACCAAACCTCAAGAAGGCGAAGTGGTGGTGTTCTCTAACCATATTGAATGAGGGTTCGTGCCTCCCGGCTCCAAATTCTTTCGGGACGTCCTTCACTGTTATATGCTTCACCCGCAAGACTTGGCCCCCAATTCTGTCTCAAACATATGCAATTTCCAAGTGCTCTGTGAAGCTTACCTTCAAATCAAGCCGTCGGTGGGATTCTTTCGGGAGTTCTTTTATGCTAACGGGCAAACTGAAGTGAAAGCCGGCCTGAGCCTAGAACTTGGAGGCATATCCATCCAACGGCGTAGGGATATCATCTTTCCAGCTACACAGATGCCGAGTCACCCCAAGGACTGGAATAGGACCTGGTTCTATTGCAAGGACACCTCTCCTGAAAACGAGCGTCCTTTGCTGGGTTATCGTCCTTCCCGGCTCACAACAACATCAGAGCTTCCTGGTCGGCTATCAGCTTCAGAACGCGCAAGATATGAGCCGACCCATGCCAAAATCAAGGCTCTCATGGCCAACGGCTTAATCGGACTGGACCTGATCCGCTGCTAGATTTCGTGGCGGATTATGCCTTTGAGCCATAAAAGCCGTCTCATGTGCGAATATAAAGGCAAGTATGATAGCTCATTATGCTTCAGCCGATCTACGTTGACAGAGAATGACATTACCCTCGCCATCCGGAGCCTTATCTATGAAGCTTCCAGATCATGTAGCGAAATTGGCCTGGCACCTTTTAGTGCCAACAATCCGGCTCCCGATGTAAGTTTAATCTCTTCTCTTCCATCTCTTAGACGTTATTTGCACTTTGCTGATTTGATATTCACTCTCCGGGTCACTCTTATAGGCCGACTCAAAATTCTGGAAGAGGGAATATGTTGCCCCTCCGAAGAAATCCAGGAAGAAGGTCCCAACTAAGAAGGCTAAAAAACATGTCCCGCAAGATAATTTGTTTGACCCGCCACCATCATCCAGCTCAGAGGTAAATTTTTAACTCTCTTGCTTGATCTTTTACCTTCCTATTTTAACACTTACTTTACTCACAGGATGAAGTGGAGACCAGCCGTGCCAATGCTCCTGAGGTAAATTACTTTTCCTCCGGCTCAGAATGTTTCATCCCCTGAAAGCCGCGGCGGGTTATCAGAAAAGTTCCCCTTTCTCACCCTCTTGCTTATCTGGCTCCCGATTTCCTCTTAAAAAAGCAACAGCAAATCGAGCGTCGACAGACTCGAAGCACCGGCTCTACCGAGCTCATGTCCGGGTTGCCAAACTCTCCGGCTCCCAAGAAACGCCTCGCCGAGGTTTAAACCCCTTCTTTCCTTTATCTTTCCTTTGTAAACTTGATACTCTCTTCACCTTTCTGTTTTATTTTTGCATAAATCTCCTTCCTCCGGCGACTCTTCGGAGTCAATCATACCACCGCCCAAGATTAATCCGCTGTAAGCATCTGGACATCTGGTTGTTACTATGATAACAATATCTTCAACTGCTGATTCTTCTTCTTTTTTGCAGTGCTCAAGCTAAACGTTGCAAGGCCAACAAACCCTCCTCCGGCCCAGTTATTTAAGAACCGGAGCCCGAGCAACCGGAAGAAACTCAACTGGAAGAAAACCAGCCGGCTGCCTCCGCTGAGCCGGCCGCTGAAGATGTCATCATGGAGATCCCTCCAAGGGCTCCTTCTAAGCCGGTGACTCCTGCCAAGACCCCTGATACCCCGGATGTTGTTATCACCGGGTCTGGTCATCAATCACCTCCGGCTCATGTGTTGACCAAACATACAGAGCCGGCTGAAGCTTCAAACAAACTAAACTTCGATTCTTCATGCGAGAAGATGACCGTTGAAGAGCTACACGTTGGGTACATAAACCGGGTTACCACCAGCCAGGATTTGGAACTTCGGTTGATCTCTTCCATGAAGACAAAATATGAGGTACTTTTCCTTCTTTACTATATCCTTTCTTAGCCCCCAAGATCCGGCTTAACGTATTGAATCGTTGAGCCGGGTCTTTTTGTGACCTCTTGCAGAGATTGTCATGTCAAATTCCTTTAAAATTGCTTTAGCTTTGTACTGTAAGTAAAGTGAACTGCCAATCGTAGCCCCCAAGGGCCGTCTCAGATTACATTTGAGCCGGGCCTGTAATGTAGACAACTTGAAGATGTAATCGTAGCCCCCAAGGGCTGGCTCAAACTTGATCAAGTTGAGTCGGTGCTTCCATTATTAGCACATTGAAGAACCATTATGTAGCCCCCAAGTTCCCGATCAACTTCGAAGGAAATGAACCGGAACTGCATACTTGCAAGATCAAATATACATTAGCCCCCAAGTGTCAAATATATTGCTTGCAATCTGTTTGAGACTTGTATTTGCTTTTAACACTCGTCCTACAGTTTGGTGGCTTATCCTGTATTTTGATGCATTATAGGAAGCTTTGAATGAAGCCGCGTCTCAGCTGACGGATCTGAAGGCTAACTTGGCAGCTCAGCAAGAAGCTTGAAGTATCGCGGATGAAAAATGCTGGCTTCTCTCAAAGGAACTGGCCAGTGTCACCGCCGAGCTTACCTCTTTAAAAGAGACGGCTGAATCTGAAAAGGCCACTTTAACCAAATGGGTGGACGACGCTGAGCAGCGGCTTGTAGCCGTGGCGGATGAACTTGAAGGTCTGAAACAGCATATTGCCAAGATGTCAGCCGCCCTATTTGGTAAGCTTTCTTGTTTACTTTGTACTGTTTAGCACTGTTAGTGAAAAAACTGGCGGCTCATTAATTTTATCCGACTCATCCAGGTCCCAGGAGCCGGCAGTTGGCTTCTGATAGCCTTCTGCCACTGAAGGCCATTTATACTTTTGTAGAGCAATTATACTGCGGTGCCATCTTCACGATCAAGAGCGTGCAGTATAAGGAGAAGATTCCCACTGCTCTGAAAGGGGTCTTGGAACTCTTCTCTACAATGCCTAAGCAGATTGAAGATCTCAAGAAGTCCGCCTTCCGCCAAGGAGCCGTTGCCGGTTTGAGCCGGGCTCTTGCCTTCGCTCCCGAGCTAACACCGGCTGAAATGATGGATGGCTATCCGTCTAAAAGAGATGACGGCTTAGATTTCATCGAGGAAGATTATACCCGGTTTGTCAAAGAGTCACGCTATTTAGCCTCTGTTCTGGCAGATGAAGCTGATTTGAGCACCTATCAGGCGGCGTATGACGCAGAGGAGAAGAGAATCCGCGGGCCTCTCTACCAGTGGAAAGATCTGACACCCGCCCGCAGTAAGGATCTCTTTCCTTGTGAGCTTGACGCTTCTCCGTTCCTTGAGGGGTCATTTGCTGCTCTGGCTGACTGTAACTGGGACTTGGGCAATCTTCCGATAAAGCCAGCAGAAGACCCGGAGTAGGATGAGCCGCCAACAACTGATTTGTAATGTTTTAGCCTTTCTGAGCACAGACTTATGTAATGACCCGCCATGGGCGGTTGACAATGCTTTTGCTCTCTCTGAGAGTATCTTTTGTAATAGAGTAACCATGACTCTGCCAATTGGTGGCCATATATATCTGCACTTCTCTGTGTTTTAATGTGTTGCCGGCTCTTCAGGGATATACCTTTGAAATTTTCTGATGAGGGGCCTGTCTTTTAAGACGCCATTCCTTTCTCCAGAATATTAAAGCCGGACAATCTCTTTGAGACCTTCAATTTTGTTGACCGAAGCCACATGGCTCCGGCTTTCATCAGACGGAGTTATTAAAGAGCCAGTTGTCTTTAGAATAATGTAAGCTATACCTGATGGTAAGAAGCCTCTATCGACAACTGCGGCTATTGATGAACCGGAACCTTTGAGGAGAGTTTGGCTGTGTAGCCCGCAAGTGCCGGGTAGTTTCGCCTGCGGCAACCCGGAACTTATAATTGCCCGGCTTTGATAAGCCAGCATGATACCATATGCGATGATGATCTTTCCTTCCTCAAAAAACTCATATGACGGCTCTTCTGCGTGGATCCGAATGGTTAAACTCATATCAGTTCAGGGTCTTTGTCGAGATTGGCCGTTAATTATTTGAACCGGCTCAGGGTCTCTAGGCGAGATTGGCCGACAATTTCTTGAACCGGTTCAGGGTCTCTAGGCGAGATTGGCCGTCAATTTCTTAAACCGGCTCAGGGTCTCTAAGCGAGATTGACTGGTAAGAGTATAGTGAACACCGGCTGTCAATGGGAGATGTAAGCTATACCCCAAGGCAAGAAGCCTCCATCGACAACCGCAGCTAATAATTAGCCTGAGACAGCATAAAGCCGGCTGTTTGAAAGGAGAAGTAAGCCATACCTGAAGGTAAGAAGCCTCTTTCAACAGCTACAGTTGATAAGCAACTGAATTTTGGCGTAAACGCCGGTTGTTAGGGTGAGATAAGCGAACCCGTCGGTAAGAAGCCCCCTTCGACAACCGTGGTTAATAAGTAACCGGAAGTGGCATAAAGCCGGCCATTAGGGTGAGATAAGCGATACCCGTCGGTAAGAAGTCCCCTTCGATGGCCGCAGTTGATAAGCAACTAGAATTTGGTATAGACGCTGTTGTCTTAGGGCATTGTAAGCTATACCAAAAGGTAAGAAGCCTCCGTTAACAATCAACGCTTAATGTAACCAAACTAGGCATAAAGCCAGCTGTGCAAGGGAGAAGTAAGCTATACCCGGAGGCAAGAAGCCTCCTTGCAACAGTTTAATGACAGCTGGCTGTGCAACGGAGAAGTAAGCTATACCCGAAGGCAAGAAGCCTCTTTGCAACAGCGTTTAATAAGGCGTAAAGCTGAAGGGTAGATCAGCCGTTTTGACGGTGAACGACCCTCTTCAACTCAAACTTTTTGAACCGGAAGATTTTATCTTGATTGTACAAAGGTGTACATAAGAGCAGAGGCCTCAGTCTTGTGCGAGGATGCTAGATTTTACTCATGTGCTCATCATATATACAATGATAGCGGCTTTCAACCCCTGTTAAGTAAAGTATGGTCGCAGATGTGCGATATTCTAGGGCCGCAACGTCTCTTGCCCCGCGGTTTCCGACTCATCTCTGACATCCATGAGGTAATATGACCCGTTGTTAAGGTTCCTGCTGACCACAAAAGGCCCCTCCCAGGGTGGAGATAACTTATGCATTCCAGATTGGTCTTGAATCAACCGGAGCACCAGGTCACCTTCCTGGAACGTCCGGGTCTTTACCCTGCGACTATGATAGCGTTGCAGGTCTTGTTGATAAATTGCCGACCTGGCTGCTGCTAACTCTCGTGCTTCATCCAAGGCGTCCAACGCATCTTGGCGGGCTACCTCATTGTCCGTCTCAACATAAGCCGCCACCCTTGGTGAGTCGTGCCGGATGTCACTGGGTAGAACCGCCTCAGCACCGTACACCATGAAGAAAGGTGTAAAACCTGTAGATCTGTTAGGTGTAGTTCTGATGCTCCATAAGACGGAAGGCAACTCCTCAACCCAACATCCGGGTGTCCGTTTTAAAGGAACCATGAGCCGTGGCTTGACACCTCTCAAAATTTCCTGATTGGCTCGCTCTGCCTGACCATTAGACTGTGGATGTGCCACGGATGAAACATCAAGCAGGATATGCTCTTTCTCATAGAACGTTTTCATAGCTCCTTTGGATAAATTTGTCCCATTGACTGTAATAATACTGTGTGGGTAACCAAAACGATAAATCAGCTTCTTAATAAATTGAACCGCCATAGTTGCGTCACATTTACTGACCGGCTCTGCCTCTACCCACTTAGTAAATTTATCAACCGCCACCAGAAGGTGCGTTTTCTTATCCTTAGATCGCTTGAAAGGCCCTACCATATCAAGCCCCCAGACTGCAAACGGCCATGTGATTGGTATCATCCTCAACTCTTGAGCTGGAACGTGAGCACGCCGGCCGAATTTCTGACAGTCGTCACACTTGCGAACTAAGTCCTCTGCATCCTTGTGAGCCGTCAACCAGAAAAACCCATGTCGGAAAGCTTTAGCCACCAAAGATTTCGACCCGGCGTGATGCCCACAGTCGCCAGCATGAATTTCACTTAATATTTGCCGGCCCTCCTCTGGTGAGATGCAGCGCTAAAAGACACCCGTCACACTACACTTATGTAACTCACCATTGACAATCGTCATAGACTTAGAATGCCGAGTGATTTTCCTGGCCGGATCCTCCTCTTGAGGTAACTTGCCGCGTGTCAGATACGCCAAATAAGGAATAATCCAGTCTAGGGTAGCATGCAGAGCGGCCACGAGCTCCGCCTCCGGGTCAGGAATAGCCAGATCCTCCTCAGAAGGTATCTTGCTAGTCAGATGATGCAATACATCCAGAAAAACATTAGGTGGTACCGGCTTTCGTTGAGAACCTAACCGTGACAAGGCATCAGCCGCCTCATTCCTGCGACGATCAATGTGATCCACCTGGTACCCCTTGAATTGACCGGCAATGATATCAACCGCCTGTCGATAAGCCGCCATCCGCGGATCCTTGGAATCCCAAGTGCCTGAAACTTGCTGAGCCACCAGATCTGAGTCGCCTAAACACCTGACCCGGCTTAAACTCATTTGTTTAGCGACTCTGAGACCATGGAGCAGCGCTTCATACTCAGCTGCATTATTAGTACAAGGGAACATTAACCGGAGCACATAACAAAACTTGTCACCCTTGGGGGAGGTGAGAACAACTCCTGCCCCGGAACCTTCTAGCTGTTTGGATCCATCAAAGTGTATAGTCCAATACATGTTATCCGGCTTCTCTTCAGGGGTTGACATTCAGTCCAATCATTTATGAAATCCACCAAAGCTTGAGACTTAATTGCTGTACGAGGAACATACTTGATGCCAAAAGGACTTAGCTCTAAGGCCCACTTGGCAATCCTCCCTGTAGCCTCTCTATTTTGAATGATATCCCCCAACGGGGCAGAACTGACCACTGTTATTTGGTGCCCCAAGAAGTAATGTTTTAACTTGCGATTGGCCATGAAAACTCCGTATACTAACTTCTGCCAATGCGGATACCTCTGTTTAGACTCTGCCAAAACTTCACTGATGTAATAAGCCGGCCTTTGCACAGAATACTCTTTCCCTGCCTCCTTGCGCTCAACCACAATTGCTACACTAACCGCTCTGTTGTTAGCCGCCACATAAAGGAGCAAAGGCTCTTTCTCAACCGGAGCGGCTAACACTGGCGGCTCAGTCAACTGCTTTTTAAGAGCTTCAAGTGCTTCGGCCGCTGCTGCGCTCCATTTAAACTTGTCTGTCTTCTTCATCATCTGGTATAAAGGAATAGCTTTCTCCCCAAGCCGGCTTATGAAGCGGCTCAACGCAGCAATCCGCCCTGCAAGGCGCTGAACGTCATTAATACACGTTGGCTCACCCAAAGAAGTGATGGCCTTAATCTTATCTAGGTTAGCCTCAATGCCCCGCTCAGAGACCAAGAAACCCAAAAGATTTCCTGCTGGAACACCAAAGACACACTTCGTCGGGTTAAGCATCATCTTGTAGACCCGGAGATTATCAAAGGTTTCTTTCAAATCCTCTAATAGAGTTTCCTTCTTTCTGGACTTAACCACAATGTCGTCTACGTAAGCATGGACATTTCGGACAATCTGACTGTGGAGGCAATTCTGCACACAATGTTGGTAAGTCGCCTGGGCACTCTTGAGCCCGAAAGGCACGGAGACATAGCAGAACGCCCCAAAAGGTGTAATAAACATCGTCTTCTCCTGATCCTTCGTTGCCATTTTGACCTAATGATACCCTGAATAAGCGTCCAGGAAGCATAAACTTTTGCATCCGGCTGTTGCATCAATAATTTGATCGATACGAGGGAGCGCAAAAGGGTCAGCCGGGCAAGCCTTGTTAAGGTCCGTGTAATCTATGCACATACGCCACGTGTCGTTCTTTTTTAGTGCTAGCACCGGGTTAGCCAACCACTCCGGGTGAAAAACTTCCACTATAAAGCCTGCGGCCAAGAGCCGAGCAACTTCCTCCCCAATGGCTTTACGTCTCTCTTCGTTGAACCGCCGTAGAAACTGTTTGATCGGCTTAAACTTTGGATCCACATTAAGATTGTGCTCAGCGAACTCTCTCGGTACACCCGTCATGTCAGAAGGCTTCCATGCAAAGATGTGCCGATTCTCACGGATGAATTCGATGAGCGCGCTTTCCTATTTGGGATCCATGTGAGCCTCAATGATGAACTGCTTGGATGAATCACCCGGATTGAAATCTACTGCCTTGGTATCGTCCGCTGAAAACTTGAGTGGCGGCTCAACTTCTGTTGTAGGCTTCTTGAGCGGGGTCATATCCTCCGGATCAACGTTCTCTTTGTAAAATTTCAGCTCCTCCTGAGCACAACTAGACTCTGCATAAGCCGCATCTCCTTCTTCACACTCAAGAGCCGTTTTTCTGTTACCGTGAACGGTAATTGTGCCATTTATGCCGGGCATTTTGAGTTGCAGATAAACATAACAAGGCCTAGCCATAAATTTAGCATAAGCCGGCCTCCCAAATAGTGCATTATAGGGACTTTTGATTTTGACCACCTCGAATCACAAAGACTCCACCATGTAATTATGCTCATCACCAAAAGCTACTTCCAATGATATTCGGCCCATCGGGTATGCTTATTTACCCGGGACCACACCATGAAAGATAGTGGAGGAAGGTTTAAGATCCTTGTCAAGCAACTTCATCCGCCGAAAAGTGTCATAGTAAAGGATGTTGATGCTGCTACCTTCGTCCATGAGCACTTTATTCAATATATAGCCATTCACCTGAGGGGCCACAACTAGAGCTAGCCGGCCCGGGTCATCCACCCGCGGCGGGTGATCCTCCCTGCTCCACGTTATATCATATTCAGACCACGGCAAATATCACGGGAGAGCCGGAGCAACCGTATTAACTGCTCGCCTCCTCAACATCTCGTCTCGTTTACTATGACCGGTCGTGAATATATGATACTGCCCAGAACTGAGCTGCTTCGGGTTACTCTGAAACCCGGACTGATTGCGCTGCTGCTGACTGTTGTTATTGTCGTTGTTGCCAGGATGCTGTTGGTGCCCCCCTTGGTTATTCTGACCCAGATGCCCGTTTCCTGAACCGCCGGCGCCGAATCTAGCCCCTGAGCCGCCGTGCCCTGAGCCGCCGGGCGGGCCATCGCCCTGGTTATTACGCGGTTGGGAATGCTGGTTTTTGAATCTCTGCATGATAAAGTAATCACCCCACGCATGCAACGCCGGCTTGTCAGGCATGCTGTGCTCCGGACAAGGCTTCCTAAGCGCTTCCTCTAAATTAAAAGGGCCCCTGTTCCTTGGCCTGAATCTTCCACCCCCCTTGGGATGATTCTGTCCTGTGTTGGTATTCGCCACCAGCTCGGATCCGCCATCAGCATTCTTCCGCTTATTCTGATTTCCATTGTTCACAAAACCTTTTCCTTGATTGTTTTTCTTCGCTTGATTGGCTTTCTCATTATACGAACCCGGATCCTTGGTGTTATCTGAGTCGGCATACTTCGTCAAGGCCGTCATGAGCTCTCACATATCCTGACACGTGCGCTTGAGCCGGCCGAGCTTCTGCTTTAATGGAACAAAATGACAATTCTGCTATAAGATAAGTACCGCTTGAGCCGCTCTGATCTGCTCTGAAGAGTGAATAATGGTCGACACCCGCCGGACCCAATGATGGGCTGACTCATTCTCCTGTTGAACACAGTGGTCCAGATCGACAATAGTCATAGGCTGCTTACAGGTCCCCTGGAAATTCTTAATAAACTTTGCTCTCAGCTCCGCCCATGAGCTTATCGTGTTAGGCGGCAGACCTTTCAGCCATGTACGGGCCTGACCCTCAAGCATCATGATGAAGTATTTTGTGCATACCGCCTCACTGACATCCAGCATCTCCATGGCCAGTTCATAACTTTCAACCCACGCCTCCGAGGGTAGATCAACTGTGTAATTCGGAACCTTTCGAGGCCCCTTAAAGTCTTTGGGCAGCCGTTCACTCCTCAGAGCCGGAGTTAAACATGGCACCCCTACGGCTCTGGTACTAACTACTCCCATTGACACGGAAAGCGCCAGCTCTGGACGGGCTGCAGCTATCTCCGCCTCTCGCCTGTCTCCCGCCTGGTCCATGATGGCTTGTGCATCGAGAGTCGCCCTATTGTCCTCCGGTGGTCCGCGGCACGGGTGACTGCTGGAACACGCCGGCGACTCATAACGCCAGCTAAAACTTCAGCTGGGGAGGGGGTTAGAGTGAACCCGACTCTGACTATGAGTATACTTCTCTTGTTGGGCCATGGCCGTCTGTAAATATCCAATGGCGTTCCGCACCTCCTCCGCAAAGGGCGCCTCATCTGGGATGGGTATCGTCTCAAGCCGGGCGGCCGCTGCTACCATGTTCTCGGCTGGGTTGGAATAATGACCCGCCGGTGTTGGAAAAACCCTGGGAGAGATTTGGTTATGCTGGGGTGGATGAGTTGCCGGGCGCTCCATCGGGCGGCTCTCCAGCACACCCATAACCCGCCCCGCACCAGGGGTGTTAAAAAGGTTCCTCGCTTCGTAACGTTTTGGTAGACGGGATTGATGCATCCTCCGGTGCACCGCGGCCGCTGACCTCTGCTCTAGCTCCAGTCGGAAAGCGTCTGCCTTGATACGCTCCGCTTCTTCCTCCATCTGGGCTTTCAGCTCATCCATCCTTTGTCGTTCCTCTACCATCCGTCCCTTGATCCGTGCCACCTCTAGATTCCTAGCTGCTTGATTATCCGGGGTTACCTCTGTGGCCATGAGAGCTGTGAGTTCGTCCATCAATTCCACTAGAACCTGAGCCGGCGGCGGGCTATCACCTGCTGCAGCGGCTCCCACAGCCGTGTCACCGGCGGCTGAAGCCGATCCTGCCATGAACACCGCCGCGTGAACTCGGGGGGCTCATAGCATCCGTCTCAACGCCGTCTTCCTCAGTATAGTCATCGTAGTAGCCCCCAAGGCCAACGTTGCTGAGCCAATACACTGATTCTGTCTCCCCACTAGAAGACTCATCTTCCGAGCAAACGAGAGTTCCCTGTGACCCAGACGCTTCCAGGTCCATGCCTTGAGTGAAGCCCACGAGAACGTGCTTTTGACCCAGACGGGCACGGGCAGACTTCGTAACACGCGCAGATTGGAGACGTCGAGCCGGCTCGACGATGTTGGTGCAGACGTCTGGCTTGGGTGTAGATCCATCAACCTTTCCGATGAAAACCTGGATCCCGCCGAACGGAACCCGGAATCCATACTCCACAGAACCAGCATCAAGCCCCCAGTCGGCGTCGTCGATGTAGAGCCGGCCGCGGCGACTATTGCTCATCCTTCCAACAACGTATCCTTCGAGCCCTGGGAGAGCCCTTTGAGAACTCAACACCACCAAGCGCTAGCCCCACGGTGGGCGCCAACTGTCATGGTTTTATCACGGCAGATGTCCGGGTTAACGGACTTCGGTTCGAGGCCATCGCCAATGAGGTGGACTCAAAGGGGTTAGTCGGGACGAAAGACACGGGTTTACCCAGGTTCGGCCCCTCAAATCGAGGTAACAGCCTACGTCCTGCTTGTGTTTCTATTACTTGCGTATCGATTACAAGGAGCTAAAAGCTTGACCTAGTTCTCGATTGCCTGTCCTCTAAGTCGCCTCGTGTCTGCCTTTATATAAGAGGTCAAAACATCCGGGTCGTTACAATTGCTAACCGAGTCTCTCTCTATCTTCTTGTCCAAGCCGTCTGTGAGTCGGCTTGCACGCCCGGCTCTTCTCAGTCCGGGACGTCGTATGGCCCACACCGTGAGCCGCCTATCCTCTTGGGCCACTTAATATTACGACTCACCTTTGGGCCAGTTCACGAGCCAATAACATGACCCGGAGCCTCTTCGGCGGGTCATATCCCCAATAGAGGCGGCGATGGTCACTTCAGGGCATCGAGAGTGCGCTTCGCTTTCACCGGATCTATCGTTTCCTTTGGAAGTGGTTGTTTCCGTGCAAAATGGGCCTCCACTTCGGCTTTACTGATCACAACGCTTTCTTCGTCAGTCCTCTCGTATGGTAACTTTGTAACAGGCTTGAGGCTTGGACCAAATTTCTATTTTTTTCCTGCCTATTGTACTGCTAGCCGCCAGAGCGGTGGCGTCGTCTCTCTTCCATCGTGGCTGATGCGCTAGAGGAGGCATAGTGTCCTGACGCGCCGGAGGAGGAGGAGGAGGATCCTGAGTGGCCTTATGCGTCGGAGGAGGAGGAGGAGGCGGAGTGTCCTCACGCGCCGGAGTAGGCGAAGGAGGAGGTGCAGTGCCTTCACGCGTCGAAGGAGCCGGAGAAGGAGTCGGAGTGCCCTGATCACCCACCGAAGGAGGAGGAGGAGGAAGAGGCGGAGTGCCCTGATCACTCGTCGGAGGAGGAGGAGGGGGGAGGACTGCCCTCACGCGTCAGAGGAGGAGGAGGAGGAGATGGAGGCGTCCAGTTTGGAAGCTTGATGTACTCCTTCGGCCATAGGCATGTACTCCTCAGAGCATTAACTAGCTTCTTCTCCCCTTCACTAGTAAGGTGGTCAAGCTCGAGATCATCAAATCCCTTCATTACTTCATCCACCATCACAATAGCATAGCCATGTGGAATCGGACGTCAGTAAAAAGTTCCGTTGGGTTGAGGAGGTGCAACAGAGCTGAGAGCCGCCTTGAAAGTGAGGTTCTAGAATTTCATCAAAAGCTTGCAATTTTGAACCTCCGTGATAGTATCCACGGGGTAGCTAGGAGCCGTGAAGTCAGGCTGAACGAGCTCCGTGGAAGCCACGCTGCTTCTCCGCTGAGATGGCGGGGTACCTTCTAGGGTAGCTTCGTGCCGCTGAGATGGTTGGCAGGCAGCTTGCTGGCTCTCAGCTTCCTCAAGATTTTCTAGTCTTGCATTGAGCTTCTGCATTTCGCTCAGCTTCGCTTTCCTCTTTCTCTGCCGGCTTCTATAACTGCATGCGTCGGGAAACCCAACCTTCCACGGAACGGAGCCTGGTGTGCCTCGTGTTCGTCCAGGGTGGTCAGCATTCCCTAGGGCCTCAGTCAGCTCGTCCTTCTCTCTGTCGGGAATGAACGTCCCTTCTTGTGCTGCGGTGATATAGTTCTGAAGCTTCGTCAAGGGTATTGCAAGTTGCTCATTCGTCGAATGGCACTTCCCTGTTTCAGGGTCCAAAGTTCCCCCAACCCCAAAGAACCAAGTACTTGAACGATCTGGCCAGTTATATGTCTGTGGTTGGACCCCTTTAGCAAGCAGGTCATTCTCAGCTTTGTCCCACAATGGTCGGGCTTTGAGGTAGCCACCTGACCCCGTGTGATGGTGATACTGCTTCTTTGCAGCATTGATCTTGTTTGTCTCAGACATTTTCTTACTCTTCTCCGATGTCTTGTAGTCCACAAATGCAGGCCAGTGATCTCTTATCTTCTCAAATCGACCGATGAATTCTGGAGTCTTCCCTTTGTCGACAAACTTTGATTTCAACTCATTCTTCCACCTCCAGAATAGATCTGTCATCTTCTTAAGAGCACATGCCTTGACCAGTGGCTCTATAACTGGCTTATTCGGATCCTCCTCTGGCTGTAGGGTGAAATTTGCCTTCAGCGTGGTCCAAAGATCATCTTTCTGTCTATCGATGACATAATCACCATCACGGGCTTCGTCCTTAGGCTTATTCCATTGATTGATGTTGATTGGGATGTTGTCCCTAACAATAGCTCCGCACTAAGCAGAAAACGCGTCCTTGGTCTGCTTTGGTTCAATCGGTAGGCCATCGTCCGCGAGTGCTGTGATCGTGAACCTTTCTTCCTTTTTCAACCTTTTCTTCGGGCCTCGTATCGTTACCGAAGTTTGGCTCGATCCGGAGGGCTACATAACAGAAGATATAAGAGTTAATATATGTACATACCAAAACAATTAATGCATCAATTAGCTAGTCAGCACATGCTTAATTAATATATATACCTCACCGGACTTTGCAACATCTCCCTCCCCCGTTCGGTCATCGGAGCCGTCACCATGGTCTCCTTCTTCCTCCGACATTCGGTCACCGGAGCCATCATGATCATGTCCTTCCTCTCCTTCAAGACCATCGGTGTCGTTGAGATACGACAAGATAGCATCAGTATTGCCTGCTCAGATTATGTCCCCCAACAACTGTTCTTGTTCCAAGTCTCTTTGATCCATAGTTTCTGCAAATATTAAAACATGGCAATTAATATACTTCTATACGATTTGGGGTGGCCTCGACAACGCTTCCAGGGTTAGGGGTGGCCCTCAACGCTTCTAGGGTTTGGTCGGGCCAGAGGGCCAGGATTCTCTTAACCTTTTAGGGATTTAACAAAATGGCGCCATTCTGGATGTGTAGAAAATGGTCCATATTTTTCCTGATCTCATCTACCCTTCTATATGTCACATTGACTAGTGTCAAAGGATTCAAGAAAACCACGGCTTCATCATTAGCCGAAAGTAACAGGCGCATAATGGTACGAAGCTCTCCAAAATTATTTTCGAACGGAGTCCCGGATAGGATAATTAGCTTTTTGTTACAAGGTTCAGCAAGAGCGTTCCGAATATCGCTATTTGGAAGGCTGTTGCTGAAATTGGTAACAAAAAGCGGATTATTCTATCCGGAACTTCATTCCAAAACAACTTTGAAGAGCTTCGTAACATCATATGCCGGTTATTTCCGACTGATGATGAAGCCATGGATTTCTTCAATACTTTGACACACAACATGACATATAGAAGAATATATATATATATATATATATATGGGATAAAAAAATTGGATCAACTTGTGCACATCCATAATGGGGGCATTCTTGATAAATCTATATTACCGGAGTTTTCTATATGAATATTTTATCTTAGTAACTTAGAAAAAAAATTATCGGGGAGGGGGTATATCAACAACGCTTTTTTTCTCGGGTTTGGGTGGCCTCGAGAGTTGGTCGCCCGGTATATCGAGAGGGGGGGTGAACATTTTACCTAAGTAACTTAGAAAAAAAGTTATCCGGGAGGGGGTATATCGCCCCCTCATGTCGAAGTTATCGGGGAGGGGGTATATCGACCCCCCCCCTCATGTCGAAGTTATCAGGAAGGGGGTATATCGACCCCCCCTCATGTCGAAGTTATCGGGGAGGGGGTATATCAACCCCCCGCTCATGTCGAAGTTATCGGGGAGGGGGTATATCCATGTTTACATACATAGCCACATACATATATTATATATTTTCATAAGGGTGGCATATGAATCGTTTCGGTCGATGTGTGGAATAATAGTAGTAGATGCAAAATCGTTTCGGTCTACTTGTCACGGACGTGATGCCTATATGCATGATCATTGCCTTGGATAACTACATGATTATTCACTTTTTTATCAATTGCTTGACAGTAATTTGTTTACCCATCATGATATTTTCCTTCAAGAGAGAAGCCTCTAGTGAAACCTATGGCACCCGGGTCTATTTTCCATCATATATTTTCAGATCTATACTTGCTGTAATTTATTTACCTTTTACTTTCCACACTCGTTACATGTATCTCTATCGGATCTAATCCTTGCAAATAACCGCGAAGGAATTGACAACCCCTTTATAGTGTTGGATGCAAGAGTTTGATTATTTGTGTAGGTGCATCCATTGGTGACTTGCTTGTTCCTCCTATTGGATTGATACCTTGGTTCTCAAAAACTGAGGAAAATACTTATCTACTTTGCTGCCTCACCCTTTCCTCTTCCAGGGAAACCAACGCATGCTCAAGAGGTAGCAGGGCAGAGGCCGAGCTCTGGGCCTCAGGCTTCGACTTGCCGGCGGGAGCCATCAAGAAGTTCCCGAGGCTGATGAAACAAGCAGAAGGACGGTGTGGTGCCGAGATCCGAAGAGGATTCTGCTAAGGCCGGGGACCTGGAAGTAAGAGAAAGAGTGCAGAAGAGGAAAGCAATAATGACTCGACGCTAAAACTCAGGATTTTGTCGATTCGAGCAGTGGCCGAAGAGGCATGGGACGCTGGACACCAACCGTGCAACGCACGCCAGTCCTGGACCGCAGGCATCTGGGGCCCGCGGCACCTCGTGCCGTCCTCAGCAACTTCGCCAAGAAGCCGGCTTGAGCGCGCCTTGGGCCCGGGGGTACCGTCGGCGTTCTGGGAATGGGGGTACCCAGACCTGCCTACCTGCGGCCCAGGCCATGGCCTACCTCGTCATCCAAGCACGGTTGGCGCGACCGCACCCAAGACAAGGCCCTCGCGAGAGCCCTGGGCTCGTGAGGGAAGCAACATCTACACCAGCGAAGAATGGGCCTCCTCAGCCCCCCTCCAGAGCGACATAGATCTTTATGCAACGCTTGGCCTCGGGAGGCCAAGGATTACGTAAGGTGGGACAGGCGGGCACCAGCGAGCCAGGTGGTACAGTTTCCCCTTTGGTGCAAAGGGATGCAAGGACTTAGGCGGGTTCCCAAAGCATCACCCAAAGGTTTCCATTCTGGTGCAACATGACCACGACCACGAGCCCTGCAGGACGGATGTCATCACTGAGCCCACCTCTGCATCATCGACAAGTACTTTGCAGGCGAAGATCACCTTTCGTCAGGATAAAAATGTACTTTATCCTCTTCGAATTTGGTAGTTGTGGGATCCCTTCTCGCCATAGCGATAAGGGAAGAGGACCCGTGCTACTATAAATAGGAGCTAGGCTGCACTGTAGAGAAGGACAAGGAAACAGAGAGACAAAGCAAGAGAGACAAGACCACCAGAGCTGCCTCATGAGGCAACTCATCATTGTACTAGTTCATCCACAAACCTCCTTGTGAGGCAATCCACCAAAACAGGAGTAGGGTTTTACGCTTCGCAACGGCCCGAACCTGGGCAATTCATCGTGTGCTATCTTCTTTTTCTTCATCGTGCGAGTTCGTCGTCTAAGCCATCGAATTATGAGCTAGGTAGGGTGAGGCTCTTGCGGATCTTCGCACACACCCCTGTGTTCGGACCCTTTGAGTTTTGCGGAGCCCGAAATTCGACAATATCAACATATAATTTAGGTTTGAAAATCTCGATGCAAGGAATTCAATGATGAAAATGTTTCGAGATTTGAACGCATGGTTTGAAAGATAAAATAATTTGAATAAGCAAATCGAAAAACAAACTCGAGTGACCTTTGCAAAAAAGTGCTCCTAAACAGCGATTTTGATTTGATTTTAGTACTAGCCTGCCTCGTAAAAAGGCTCTGTGCATCAGGTTGGTGCATCTGGTCTGTGTCCAGGCTGTGCATGCTCCCGCCATGGGCTTTAACACAAACCACGCACGCGCACATTGTTTATCGTTTCCCAGCCCCAGCCCAAGAGACGTACGCACACCATTTCTTTCACACCAATGGATGGATCGATTAGTGTTCTACGTGTAGACACACAGCGAGCCAGCGATTGAGAAAAGCCGGACGCCGCAGGCCACGGGCACACATGACGGCTAGCGTTCTGAAGCAGCAACACCCACACGGCGACGCCGCACTTCACAGTTTCGCCTCCGGCAGGTTCGGTTCTCTCTTGTCTGCAATTCGACTACCTCACAACCTGTCTGTCTACAGATTAGAAACAACCCCATTTCTTTTTTAGCGTCCTTGCCCTGACTTTTACTGAATCTTTTTTACAAATTGCAAGTTGCAACAATTACCTGCATATAATCTTGTAACCGATAGATTAAGTCCCTATGTATTGGCAAAATTTGGAGCATTTTCTAGGGTCACTTCTAGTCCGGGTATACTTTCTATGTAAGTTTCGTCTCTCATTTGTAATTTGTATTTTAATATGCATATACTACGAACAAGTTTCTTCTAAAAAAAAGCACCATCATAAGATGTTTCAGAAGACATAAATTGTGAAGAGGAGATTCAATATGATCAAGGCAAGAGAAAATTGATTAAATATTGAAATAATTCCTTATTTAATATTATTTTAAATTTCGTTTTCTTATTTGACATTGAAAAACCTTTTTTTCCTATTTAACAACGAATCTAAGTTTTATGCCCTCGATAACATTTATGTCTATTTTAAGACTAGATGACACCTGAAAAAATATTTTTGTCCCTTAGGCCTTCCACTATGTGATCGATGTCAAATTTCTGAAAAGCAGGCCACATGTACACCGATGCCAAGTGAAAACGTTTAGGCATCGGCGCATCGCTCCCAGAACGTAGATAGTTTGACATCGATTGGAAGATAAGCCCACATGTATATAAAAAAGCCAATTGAGTACGGAGGCCATGCAGATCCATCTCGAAATCAGTGGCGGCAGAGCACTCACCGGACGGCGCAGATTCTTGTACGTCACCTGTCTTTGTTGAGGAATGTTGCATGGAAAAAAGAAATTTACACACACGTAAGATCCATAGTGATGAGCATTTACGAGGGGGAGAGTGGATCTATATATCCTTCTAGATCGCTAAGCGGGAAGCATTAACAAACGCGTTTGATGTAGTCAAACGTCTTCGCGATCCAAATCGCCGAGAGCCCCGCGATCCCATCACGATCCATCTCGCGATCCAATCACGATCCGTCCCGCGATCACATCACGATCCGTTCGCGATTAAATCACGAATAGTCTCGCGGTCATGATCACGGTCCTTCCAATCTAGCGCCGAACGGACAGCGCCTCTGCGTTCAGCACACGTACAGCTCGATGACGATCTCCGCCTTCTTGATCCAGCAAGAGGGAGCGGAGAGGTAGATGAGTTCTCCGACAGCACAACGGCGTGGTGGCAGTGGTGGTGAACTAATCCTGCACGGCTTTGCCTAAGCACCGCAGAACTAATCTAGAGGAGAAACTGATCTATGGAAGAAGAGGACATCACGTGACAATTAGGGTTAGCTCTTTCCTCTAAATCCTCTAGTACATATAGGAGGGATGGAGGGGAGGAGGCAGCCTCAAACCCTAAGGTTTGGTCTAAATTGGAGGTGGAGTAGTCCTACTCCAATCCTATTAGGAGTAGGATTCCTCCTTTCCACTTGGAAACTCTTTGCACCTCTCACCTTTTGGTTTTTTTCCACCCCTAGACGCATGGTGCCTTGGTGGGGGCTTAGTCTAGCCCACCAGGGGCTGGTTAAACTCCTCCCACAGCCCATGAGGTCCTTTGGGTCGAGACATCCCTCCCGATGGTCCCCCGGCACCCTCCCGGCACTCCCGGTACACTACCGATAAGCCCGAAACTTTTCCGGTGACCAAAACAGGACTTCCTATATATCAATCTTTACCTCCGGACCATTTCAGAGCTCCTCGTGACGTCCGGGGTCTCATCCGGGACTCCGAACAACCTTCGGTCACCACCATTTATAACTCTATACTACCGAAACGTCACCGAACCTTAAGTGTGTAGACCCTGCGGGTTCGAGAACTATGTAGACATGACTGAGACACATCTACGGTCAATAACGAATAGCGGGACCTAGATGCCCATATTGGTTCCTACATTTTCTACGAAGATCTTTATCGGTTGAACCTCTATGTCAAGTATTCAGTAAATTCCGTATGCTGTTCCCTTTGTTCTTGGTATGTTACTTGCCCGAGATTCGATCATCGACATATCCATACCTAGTTCAACCTCATTACCGCTCTTTACTCGTTCCGTAATACAAGATCCCGTGGCTAACACTTAGTCACATTGCTTGCAAGGCTTATTGTGATGTTGTATTACCGAGTGGGCCCTGAGATACCTCTCCGTCACATGGAGTACCAAATTCCAGTCTTGATCCATGCCAACCAAACAGACACCCTCGGAGATACCTGTAGAGCACCTTTATAGTCACCCAGTTACGTTGCAACATTTGATACTCACAAGGCACTCCTCCGGTGTCAGTGAGTTGCATGATCTCATGGTTATAGGAACAGATACTTGACATGCAGAAAACAATAGTAATAAACTGACATGATCATATGCTACGTTTATAGTTTGGGTCTTGTTCATCACATCATTCTCCTAATGATGTGATCCCGTTTATCAAATGACATCTCATGTCCATGGCTAGGAAACCTTGACCATCTTTGATCAACGAGCTAGTCTATTAGAGGCATACTAGTGACATTGTGTTGTCTATGTATCCACACATGTATCTGAGTTTCCGATCAATACAATTATAGCATGGATAATAAACAATTATCACGAACAAGGAAATATGATAATAACCAATTTATTATTGCCTCTAGGTCATATTTCCAATAGTCTCCCACTTGCACTAGAGTCAATAATCTAGTTCACATCACCATGTGATTCACATTGTTATGAATCTAACACCCAATGAGTTCTGGGGCTCGATCATGCTTTGCATGTGAGAGAGGTCTTTTAGTCAACGGGTGTGTGACATTCAGATCCGTGTGTACTTTGCAAATCTCTATGTCATACTGTAGACACTCCTACCACACTCCACTTGGAGCTTTTCCAAATGGCTGCTCCACTATACGTATCCGGATTGCTACTAAGAGTCATCCGGATTGGTGTTAAAGCTTGCATCGATGTAACTCTTTACGACGAACTCTTTATCACCTCCATAACCGAGAAACCTATACTTAGTCCTTTAGTTACTAAGGATAATCTTGACCGCTGTCCAGTGATCCACTCCTGGATCACTTTTGTACCCCTTGACGGACTCATGGCAAGGCACACACAGGTGCGGTACACAGCATGGCATACTATACAGAGCCTATGGCTAAGGCATATGGGACGACGTTCGCTCTTTCTCTTTCTTCTGCCGTGGTCGAGATTTGAGTCTCACTCAACTTCACACCTTACAAATCAGGCAAGAACTCTTTCTTTGACTGGTCCATTTTGAACTCTTTCAAAATCTTGTCAAGGTATATACTCAATGAAAGTCTTATCAGACGTCTTTATCTATCTCTATAGATATCGATGCCCAACAATTAAGTACCATTATCCAGGTCTTCCTTTTAAAAACTCTTTTCAAATAACCCTTTATGCTTTCCAGAAATTCTACATCATTTTCGACCAACAATATGTCATCCACACATGCTTATCAGAAATTCTATAGTGCTCCCACTCACTTTATCGTAAATACAAGTTTCTCATAAAATTTTTACAGACTCAAAAACTTTGATCACCTCATCAAAGCATATATTCCAACTCCGAGATGCTTGCTCCAGCCCATAGAAGGATTACTGGAGCTCGCACACCTTTTAGCATCCTTAGGACTGACAAAACCTTTTGGTTGTATCTCATACAACATTTCCTCAAGGAAGGAAATGGTGTTTTGGCATCCATCTGCCAGATTTCATAATTGAAAAATGCAGCAACTGCTAACATAATTCCAATGGACTTCAGCATCGCTACGAGTGAGAAAGTCTCATCACAGTCAACTCCTTGAACTTGTCGGAAACTTCTTTGCGACAAGTCGAGCTTTATAAATGGTGACATTTACCATTAGCGTCTGTCTTCATCTTAAAGGTCCATTTGTACTCGACGACCTGTTGTCCAACGAGCAAGTCTACCAAAGTCTATACTTGGTTTTCATACATGGATCCTTTCTCGGATTTCATGGCCTCTAACCATTTGTCGGAATCCGGGCCCATCATCGCTTCTCCATAGCTCGTAGGTTCATCCTTGTCCAACAACATGACCTTCAAGACAGGGTTGTTGTACCACTCAGGAGCAGTACATGTCCTTGTCAACCTACGAGGTTCGATAGTAACTTGATCCGAAGCTCCATGATCATCATCATTAACTTCCTCTTCAACTGATGTAGGCTCCACAAAAACATCTTTCTGCGCCGCACTACTCTCTGGTTGAACAAAGGTTCAACAACCTCATCAAGTTCTAACTTCGTCCAACTCAATTCTTTCGAGAGAAACTCCTTCTAGAGAAAGGACCCGTTTTAGCAACAAACACTTTGTGCTCGGATATGAGATAGAACGTATACCCAACTGTTCTTAGGGTATTCCATGAAGATGCATTTGTCCGCTTTGGGTTCGAGGTCATTAGGTGAAACCTTTTTTCACGTAAGTGTCGCAGCCCCAAACATTAAGAAATGGCAGCTTAGGTTTCTATCAAACCATAATTCATACAGTGTCATCTCAATGGATTTAGATGGTGCCCTATTTAAAGTGAATGTAGTTGTCTCTAATGCAAAACCCCAAAACGATAGTGGCAAATCGATAAGAGACATCATAGTTCGCACCATATCCAATAGAGCACGACTACAACGTTCGGACACACCATCACACTATGGTGTTCGAGGTGGCGTGAGTTGTGAAACAACTTTCACATTGTCTAAAGTTGCATGCCAAACTCGTAACTCAGATAGTCACCTCCACGATCATATCGTAGACATTTTTACCTTCTTGTCACGATGATCTTTAAACTTCACTCTGAATTTGTTTGAACTTTTCAAACATTTCAGACTAGTGTTTCATTAAGCAAATATACTCATATATACTCAAATCATCTGCGAAGGTAAGAAAAATAACGATATCCACTACACGCTACAACACTCATTGGATCACATACATCAACATGTATTATTTCCAACAAGTTACTAGCCCGCTCCATCATACTGAAAACGGGCTCTTTAGTCATCTTGCCCAAGAGGCATGGTTCGCATGTCTCAACCGAATGAGTCCAAAGTCCATTAACATGGAGTTTCTTCATGCGATTTATACCAATATGACATTTAGCAGCAGTGCCACAGGTATGTGGTACTATCATTATTAACTTTGCATCTTTTGGCATCAATGTTATGAACATGTGTATTACTATGGTCAAGATTCAACAAACCATTCTCATTGGATGCATGACCATTGGAGGTATTATTCATGTAAAGATAATAACCATTATTCTCTCACTTAAATGAATAACCGTATTGCAATAAACACGATCTAATCATGTTCATGCTTAACGCAAACACCAAATAACATTTATTTAGGTTTGTCACTAACTCGAAGGTAGAGAGAGCGTGCGATGTTGATCACATCAACCTTGGAAACATTTCCAACACATCGTCACCTCACACTTAGCTAGTCTCCGTTTATTCCATAGCTTTTATTTTGAGTTACTAACATTTAGCAACTGAACCGGCATCCAATACACCTGTGCTACTAGGAGTACTAGCAAGGTACACATAAATAACACATATATCAAATATACTTCTGTCAACATTGCCAGCCTTCTTATCTACCAAGTATCTAGGGTTGTTCCGCTTCAGCGACAGCTCTCCTCATATTAGAAGCACTTAGTCTCGGGTTTGGGTTCAACTTTGGGTTGCTTCACTGGAGCAGCAACTGACTTGCCATCCATGAAGTTTCCCTCCTTGCCCTTGCCCTTCTTGAAACTAGTGGTTTTACTAACCATCAACACTTGATGCTCCTTCTTGATTTCTACCTTCGCGGTGTCAAACATCGCGAACAGCTCAGGGATCATCATTTCCATCCCTCGCATTTTATTGTTCATCACGAAGCTCTAGTAACTTAGTGACAGTGACTTGGAAAACTATATCAATCACTTTCTTATCTGGAAGATCAACTCCCACTCGATTCAAGCGATTGTAGCACCCAGACAATATGAGCACATGCTCAACGATTGAGCTATTCTCCTTCATCTTGCAGACAAAGAATCTTGTTGGAGATCTCATATCTCACAACACGAGCACGAGCCTGAGATCCCAATTTCAGCTCTTAGAAAACCTCATATGTTCCATGACATTCAAAATGTTTTGAAGCCTTAATTCTAAGCCGTAATGCATGACGCACTAAACTATCAAGTAGTCATCCAAAACGTGCCTGTCAGATGTTCACAACATCTATAGATGATGCTAGAGGGGGTGGCGCACCGAGCGGTGCATTAAGGACATAAGCCTTCTGTGCAGCAATGAGGACAATCCTCAGACCACGGACCCAGTCTGCAATATAGCTACCATCATCTTTCAACTCTATTTCTCTAGGAACATATAAAAATTCAAGGGAGCTACAACGTGAGCTAGTAATATACAACATAATTTGCAAATACACTACTGACTATGTTCGTGATAATGAGTTCAATTAATAATATTACTTAAGAACTCCCACTCAAATTGACATCCCTTTGGTCATTCGAGTGATACATGATCCAAATTCACCAACCCAAGTCCGATCATCACGTGAGTTGAGGTGGTTTCAATGGTGAACATCATCATGTTTATCACATCTACTATATGACTCATGTTCGACCTTTCGGTCTCTTGTGTTCCGACGCCATGTCTGTACACGCTAGGCTCGTCAAGTTTAACCCGAGTGTTCTGCATGCGCAACACTGGCTTGCACCCGTTGTATGTGAACGTAGTGTCTATCACACCCGATCATCACGTGGTGTCTCGACACGACGAACTTTTGCAACGGTGCACACTCGGGGAGAACACAATTTTACCTTGAAATTTAAGTGAGGGATCACCTTACAATGCTACCGTCGTCCTAAGCAAAACAAGGTGCATAAAATGATTAACATCACATGCAAATCATAAGTGACATGATATGGCCATGAACTTGCGCTTTTGATCTCCATCTTGAAAGCACCGGCATGATCTCCATCGTCACCGGCATAACAGCATGATCTCCATCATCGTGATCTCCATCACAGTGTCGCCATCGGGGTTGTCTTGCCCACCATGCTCATACTACTATAGCTACCGTTTAGCGATAAAGTAAAGCATTACATAGCGCTTAATGATTGACACACAGGTCATACAATAATTAAAGACAACCCTATGGCTCCTGCCGGTGGCCGTACTCATTCACATGCAAGTCATGATATTTTATACAACACATGATCATCTCATACATCACATATATCTCATCATGTAATTGGCCATATCACATCACAACATACCCTGTAAAAACAAGTTAGACGTCCTCTAATTGTTGTTGCTGCTTTTACATGGCTGCTACGGGTATCTGGAAAGAACAATTCTCACCTACGCAAAAACCACAATGGTGATACACAAATTGCTATTCAACCTTCTCAAGGACCGCCTTTGTCGAATCCGATCCAACTAGAGTAGGAGAAACAGACATCTGCCAACCATCTTTGTGCAACAAGGTTACACGTCAGTCAATGGAACCAGTCTCTTGTAAGCGTACGAGTAAGGTTGGTCCAGGCCGCTTCATCCCACAATACCACTGAACCAAAACACGACCAAGGGAGGAAGCAATCTAAGCATCAACGCCCACAAACTCTTTATGTTCTACTCGAGATCTCATCTACACACAGACCTAGCTCAGATGCCACTGTTGGGGCACATTGCATGGGAAACAAAATTTTTACTACGCACACGCAAGATCTATCCATGGTGATGAGCATCTACGAGGGGAGAGTGGATCTACATACCCTTGTAGATCGCTAAGCGGGAAGCGTTAAGAAACGCGGTTGATATAGTCGAACGTTTTCACGATCCAAATCGCCGAGAGTCCCACGATCCCATCACGATCCATCTCACGATCCAATCACGATCCGTTCCGCGATCACAACATGATCCATTCCGCGATAAAATCACGAATCGTCTCGCGGTCATGATCACGGTCCTTCCGATCTAGCGTCAAACGGACGGCGCCTCCGCGTTCAGCACACGTACAGCTCGATGACGATCTCCGCCTTCTTGATCCAGCAAGAGGGAGCATAGAGGTAGATGAGTTCTCTAGAAGCACAACGGTGTGGTGGCGATGGTGGTGAACTAATTCTGCAGGGCTTCGTCTAAGCACCGCAGAACTAATCTAGAGGAGAAACTGATCTAGGGAAGAAGAGGGCAACACGTGGCAATTAGGGTTAGCTCTTCCCTGTAAATCCAGTAGTATATATAGGAGGGAGGGAGGGGAGGAGGCAGCCTCAAACCCTAAGGTTTTGTCGAAATTGGATGTGGAGTAGTCCTACTCCAATCCTATTAGGAGTAGGATTCCTTCTTTCCACTTGGAAACTCTTTCCACCTCTCACCTTTTGGGTTTTTCCCACCCCTAGACGCATGGTGCCTTAGTGGGGGCTTAGTCCAGCCCACCAGGGGCTGGTTTAACTCCTCCCACAGCCCATGAGGCCCTTTGGGTCGAGACATCCCTCCCGATGGTCCCCCGGCACCCTCCCGACACTCCCGATACACTACGATAAGCCCGAAACTTTTTCGGTGACCAAACCAGGACTTCCTATATATCAATCTTTACCTTCGGACCATTCCGGAGCTCCTCGTGACGTCCGGGATCTCATCTGGGACTCCGAACAACCTTCGGTCACCACCATACATAACTCTATACTACCAAAACGTCACCAAACCTTAAGTGTGTAGACCCCACGGGTTCGAGAACTATGTAGACATGACCGAGATACCTCTACAGTCAATAACCAATAGCGGGACCTGGATGCCCATATTGGTTCCTACATATTCTATGAAGATCTTTATCGGTTGAACCTCTATGTCAAGGATTCAGTTAATCACGTATGTTGTTCCCTTTGTTCTTCGGTATGTTACTTGCCCGAAATTCGATCGTCGGCATCTCCATACCTAGTTCAACCTCATTATCGGCAAGTCTCTTTACTCGTTCCGTAATACAAGTTCCCGTGGCTAACACTTAGTCACATTTCTTGTAAGGCTTATTGTGATGTTGTATTACCGAGTGGGCCCTGAGATACCTCTCCATCACACGGAGTAACAAATCCCAGTCTTGATCCATGCCAACCCAATAGACACCCTCGGAGATACCTGTAGAGCACCTTTATAGTCACCCAGTTATGTTGTGACGTTTGATACACACAAGGCACTCCTTCGGTGTTAGTGAATTGCATGATCTCATGGTCATAAGAACAGATACTCGACATGCAGAAAATAGTAGCAATAAACTGACACGATCGTATGCTACGTTTATAGTTTGGGTCTTGTCCATCACATCATTCTCCTAATGAAGTGATCCCGTTTATCAAATGACATCTTATGTCCATGTCTAGGAAACCTTGACCATATTTGATCAATGAGCTAGTTTATTAGAGGCATACTAGTGACATGGTGTTGTCTATGTATCCACATATGTATCTGAGTTTCCGATCAATACAATCATAGCATGTATAATAAACAATTATCATGAACAAGGAAATATGATAATAACCAATTTATTATTGCCTCTAGTGCATATTTCCAACAGCCTTTGGCTCGCCGACAGACAGGTCCAGTATCTGGTCGGCCCCATGCGCCAGTGACTCAAAGGCAGGTAAAAGGCTAGGAGGCAAAGTCAGAGAATCTACGCCGCTCACCGGAGTACCGGGGTATTGTTGTTGCTTTATCAGACTGTTTGTGCATGAGAGAGCTGGATATGCATTTTCTATTGCGTCGCCTAATTTGGCACCGGAGCATGTAGTTGTTCCAATGCCTGAAATACTTTCTTGGGCACCGGTTAGGCAATGTAGGGCATCGATGCTAAATACCTCAAAAGTGAATTTGACACTTGTTTTGACCTACATAGTGGAGGGCCTTATGTGGTATGTATGTGTGCGGAGTAGTAGCCCAGACACAACATTAGTGCAAGACGGTAGTACACACACAGCAACACATACACGCACGCACACACATAAGAACACACATGCAGCAGCCCACACACAAAAGCACACACGAGCATAGTGCACACACCGAATAATCAACACTCATAGCAGCACACACGCACACAGCAGCACACAAAAACGCAGCACGCACACAATAGCACCACATAGAGCAACACATGCACGCATGCACACACAAACACAAATCAGCACACACAAGCAACATCAGTAGCAGACACATGTGCATGCCCGCACACACAAGCAGCAGCACGCACACGGGCGTGCACAATATGACATGAGGGGTAAAATATATTTTTTCAGGTATCATTTATGCTTAAAATGACAAAAGTATCATAAATGACATAAAATTTGTCGATGTCAAATAAAGCAATGTTAGACCCTCCTAATTCAAAGATCTGGTTACCATCCTAATTTTTTTCTATATTAAATAAGGAATTTTTTTCTATATTAAATAAGTGCAATGTTAAATAAGGAATTTTTTTCTATATTACCATCCTAATTCAAAGATCTGGTTAGGATAAAATATTTACTTAATAGACCTTGTCAGCCAAGAGACACTGATTAAACATTAGCCATTCAAGTACATTCATTTGGGCATTTTGTTATGTTCTACTTGAAGTTTAATTCTATTTTTTATATTGTAGATTACTGAACATTGATATCCGATAATGTGTTTTAGAATTTAGAAATACAAGGCATCCTTCTCAAGTAATTTTGTCCTTTATTTTATCACTATAGCAAGAACTTTGATGGCTACGTTTCTTTTATCAAAAAAGGTTTCCTCTGCTTTATATTATAAAGCAATCATCACCAACAAAGCATTAGCTGGAGCGAACATCAGATCAAGTCCAAAAGAAAAGAGAAAAAAATAGAAACTAATGCCAACAACGACAGCTCGACGAAACGCGGATGACTCGGCACCACTGCACCCTCCGGAGTTGTCCCACCACACTCCTAGACTACGTACCTCTGCGAGCCAAGCAACACCTCCAAAAAAATGTGTCGACAACGACACTGCTGCCCGGCCTTGTCCTAGGGTTTCCCCTGGCACGCAAAAGGGAGTGAGAAATGGATACATACGATGTCGGGGGGATGACCCCTGGGTACCCCAAAGACGGCGAGTCGGACGGGGTGCCAGCCCGCCTGGGCCGACTGCTCCGACTCACACCCATGGCCGGCTGCTCCGACCAGCCGGCTGCGCCCGCCAGCCAGTAGCCTGGAGCCAACCATGACGTCCCATCAGACACGTGCGGACCAGACAGACATATCCCATGGCAATGCACTAGTGGCGAGCAATAGTGCACTATACGCGTGTCGCACAGTACTCTCTACAGTGTAACCTGCCCCCTGGACACTGATTTATAAAGTGCACCAGGGGACAGACATAGCTTGGTCTACAAGCTATATGTGGCTTGACTTGTAAGCTACCCAAGGTAGCTTACACCTCAAGCTGCTTGGGATGTAAGCTACCCAGTATGGCTTACATCCCAAGCTACCCATCCATGCATATATAAAGGCCCCCTCTCACTCTCTCAAGGGGGTTAGCTACTCTCACACTCATGTATGAGGCAAGAAGGCTCATGGCTCTCCTCCCCAAACAGCTCCAGGAGCAACCATGTACAAAATGTACCTCAGTTATATAGACATGCAGGAGTAGGGGTATTATCTCTCCGGAGAGCCCCGAACCTGGGTAAACCACTACGTGCTATTCGCATACCCGCCCCGGATCATCCACGACAGCCTTGCTCTCACCTCGATAAGCCACCCCATGGCATCTGTCGTCTCGCGTGACCCCCCATGAGAAAACGATGACAATTGGCGCCCACTGTGGGGCTAGCTGCTGTTGGAACCATGGTCCTGGCGGGACCATCTTCGTCATCGCCACCGCGACATTGCCGTCGTCTCTCCGGCGAGGCTCGGGGGTCCGACATCAACACACCCCTTGGCACACGTGTCGTCATCGGCCACATCCTCGCTGTCGGCCTTAACATCGTCCATCTCCACCGTCGAATCCGTCTTCCCCGAGCAACGAATGGGGCCGGGACTGTCGGTGCGCTCGCCATCGCCGTCACCTTCACCCATGGCCGCGGCCTACTTTCGAGCTCGTCGATTGCGGTCCAGCCAGGGCCCTCTTAACCACCGCAGCGAAGGTCCCCGTCGCTGCCCCCGCGACACCAGCACGCTCACATGTGCCTCTCATCGCCATCGCTTCGGCAACGCTCGTGGGCTCGACATCAGCAATGCCCCCGACGCGCGCAAACATGACCGGCTGCTTTGGCGAATGTACGCACATATTTGCGTGAGCCTCGGCCGGAGGCATGCATGTGTGTACCGCCCTCTACACTGGATAGATACAATATAGACATCGCCTGGACGCAGGCGTCAGCCCTTGGGCCTCGCCGGCTTAGTTGCCGCGTGCCCGCGACGCCTCGCGGAGCCGGTCCGCCCGCCCGCGCATGCGGCGCCTGGTCTTGGCGCGCCCAACCGCACCGCACCTCCTGGCCGACACACCGCAGGCTCCGCACCACGGCGCCACCCGAGCCCGTCGCGCCGTGACCCCGGCGCCTAGCCGCGCGCGCGTCCACCCGCGCTCCTCCAACTCCGGGTGGCCGCCCCGCGCTGGGCCCTCCGCTGTGCACCGTCTCCCGTGCCCGGCTGCCTGGCCGTCCTGCGCTGGCTCCTCTGTCGCTCATGTCGGCTCCCGTGCCGGCTGGCTGGCCGCCCCGTAGTGGCCCCTCCGCTGCGCGCCGGTTCCCGCGCCCTGCTGCCTAGCCATCCCGTGCTGCATCCTCTATCGCCCGTGCCGGCTCCCGCACCTTGTCGGCTGGCTGCCCCGCACGGGCTCCTCCGTCGCCCGTGCCGGCTCCCGCGTCCGGTCGGCTGGCTGTCCCGTCATGTCGCGACCCCGGTGCCTAGCCGTGCGCGCGCGTCCGCTCGCGCTCCTTCACCTCCGGCAGGCAGCCCCGCGCTGGTTCCTCCGCCGCTCACGCCGACTCCCGCGCCGGCCGGCTGGCCACCCCGCGCTGGCCCCTCTGTCGCGCGCTGTCTCCCGCGCCTGGCCGCCTGGCCGCCCCGCGCTAATTCCTACGTCGCCCGTGCCGGCTCCCGTGCCTGGTCGGCTAGCCGTCCCGTCCCGCCGGCTCCTCCTCGCTCGCCTGTGCGCCCACGCGCCGGCTCAGCCTGGCCTCCAGAGCGACCGCTGGCTCTGCGCGCCTGCCGACCGCGGCTCCAACCAGCCCCTCCCCGCACCGTCCGCCTGCCAGCCTCTCGTCCACTCGGCGGCGCCTCACCAGTCGGCACCGCCCCGCACCGGCTCCGCCCCGGCCCCGTGCGCGCGTCGGCTACTGCCTGCCAACCGCCGCTCCAGCCGGCTCCGCCCCACACCCGGCCGGACCAGGCTGGCTCTGCCCCGTCCCCGTGCGCGTGTCGGCTGCCTCACTCCCCCATGCCGACTGTGCCAGATGCTGCCCACGCAAAGAAAAATAGAGGGGTCGCCTGCTTGGGAAAAGTCAAAGGCGCCGGCTGGCCCTAAAAAATGTCTGCCTGCCCATCCGCCTGCTTCGCCACTCGGACGGCCAGACGCGACCCGCCAGCCCGCCAGCTTCAACACCGGGTCGGCTGGAGAGCCTGTCCGACTACCGTCCGTCTCGATGCCTGCTCGGTTGGGTCCGACCGGCCAGGCCCCCCTTCGAGCACCCGGAGGCTTGAAGGCTACACCCAGCGGGTGTGCCGGCACGCTCCGCAAGCACCAAGCCACGCCGGCTGTCTTCGTCAACAACCACCTCAACAACGTCAAAAAAGCAATGAACCTCCTTGTCCACAGGCTCGGAGGCTACCCTTCGGCAGCGCCCTTATGCTCACCAGCCAGCGGACCCCGCGTCCGTCCTCGGCAGTACCTCGTGCTCATCAGCCGGCGGACCTCGCGTCCGCCCTTGACAGCGCCTCGTGCACACCAGTCGGGGGACCCCGTGTCCGCCTTCGGCAGCGCCTCGCGCACACCAGTCGGAGGACCCCGCCTCCACCTTCGGCAGCGCCGCACGCACACAAGCCGATGGACCCCGCGTCCGCCCTCGGCAGCGCCTCGCACACACTAGCCGGCGGACCCCGCGTCCGCCCTTGGCAGCGCCTCGCGCACACCAGTCAGCGGACCCCGCGTCCGCCCTCGGCAGCGCCGCGCGCACACCAGCCTATGGACCCCGCGTCCGCCCTCGGCAGTGCCTCACGCACACCCGCCGGCGGACCCCGCGTCCGCCCTCGGCAACGCCTTGCGCACACCGGCCCGCGGACCCCGCGTCTGCCCTCGGTAGCGCCTCACGCTCATTAGCCGACGGACCCCGTGTCCGCCCTCGGCAGCGCCTCGCGCACACCGGCCGGCGGACCCCGCGTCCGCCCTCGGCAGCGCCTCGCGCACACCGGCCGGCGGACCCCGCGTCCGCCCTCGGCAGCGCCTCGCGCACACCGGTCCGCGGACCCCGCGTCCGCCCTCGATAGCGCCTCGCGCACACCGGCCGGCGGACCCCGCGTCCCCCCTCGACAGCGCCTCACGCACACCAGCCGACGGACCCCGCATCCGCCCTCAGCAGCGCCTCACGCACACTAGGCGACGGACCCCGCATCCGCCCTTGACAGACCTCGTGCACACCAGCCGGTGGACCCCGCGTCCGCCCGTGGCAGCGCCTCCCTCGAGAGCGCCTCGCGCACACCGTCCGGCGGACCCCGCGTCCGCCCTCGGCAGCGCCTCGCGCACACGGGACGGCGGACCCCGCGTCTGCACCCGACAGCGCCTCGTGCGCTTCGGCAGGACCACGTCAATGACAAAAACACCTCGCCGGCACCCAAAAGCAATGTGAGATCTCCACGCGCATACCCTTGTACCGTACACACAAAACAAATAAACCCGAGCGACACCCGGGGGCCATCTCGGTATTTATTCTGGTGCCTTACTGCTCACCCTGGCACCAACTAGTATCGGCCCGGGGCTGGCTGCTTGGCCCGATACGTTCGTTCCCACGGGACGGTTTAGTAGCGTGTATGGGACCGAAGGCCCACTCTTTGTTTCGGCTACAGGCTGCACCGCGGCTATCCGGCTAGCAAGAGCAAAAGTTGGAGGTCACCACACGCAAAAAGCGTCCAAGGAGAAAACGGCTTGGGCAACCCGGCCATTTCATTTATGGGTATCTGCTCGGTCGAGTCTGCTCCCAGAGTCCGAGTACTGTATGCTCCATTCCGCGGCCCACTCTTCGTCTCAGCTACAGACCGTCTCCCGGCTATCTGGCTAGCAAGAGAAAAAGCCAAAGAGCGGAGGGAACATGAAAAAAACTTGGGGGGGGGGGGCTCAGACGAAACCGAGTCGTCACCCTCTGCTCCAACTTGCACTGCCAGAATCAAATATTTGATATATTTGTCCGACTTAACCTTGTCTTTTGCACGATCGTCCATGAGGAACCTCCTCACCCAGAGGCTTGGAGGCTACCTTTCGACAGGGCTCCACACCCATCAGCCGGCGGACTCTCCGTCCGCGCCCGACAGCGCCTCGTGCTCAACAGCCGGCGGACCCCACGTCCGCCTTCGGCAGGGCTCCGCGCCCATCAGCCGGCGGACTCCCCATCTGCTCCCGGCAGCGCCTCGCGCTCGACAGCTGGCAGACCCCGCGGCCGCCTTCTGCAGGGCCCCGTGCCCATCAGCTGACAAATTCTCCGTCCTCGCCCGGCAGCGCCTCGTGCTCGACAGCCCGCAGACCCCACGTCAGCCTTCGGCAAGGCTCCGTGCCCATCAGCCGGCGGGCTCCCCGTCTGCGCCCGGGAGCGCCTCGCGCTCGATAGCCGGTGGACCCCGCGTCCGCCTTCGGCAGGGCCCCGCTCCCATCAGCCGGCGGATTCTCTGTCCTCGCCCGGCAGCGCCTCGTGCTCGACAGCCGACGAACCCCGCGTCCGCCTTCGGCAGGGCTCCGCGCCCATCAGCCGGCAGACTCTCCGTCCGCAGCCAGCAACGCCTCGCACTCGACAGTCGGCAGACCCCGCGTCCGCCTTCGGCAGGGCTCCGTGCCCATCAGCCGGCGGACTCTCCGTCCTCGCCCGGCATCGCCTCGTGCTCGACAGCCGGCGGACCCCGCGTCCGTCTTCGGCAGGGCTCCGCTCCCATCAGCCGGTGGACTCTCCGTCCGCGCCTGACAGCGCCTCGCGCTCGATAGCCGGCGGACCCCACGCCCGCCTTCGGCAGCGCTCCTCGCCCATTAGCCGGCGGACTCTCCGTCCGCGTCCGGCAGCGCCTCGCACTCGACATCAAGTGGACCCCGCGTCCGCCTTCGACAGGGCTCCGCGTCCATCAACCGGTGAACTCTTCGTCCGCGCCCGACAGCGCCTCGCGCTCGACAGCCGGTGGACCCCGCGTTCGCCTTCGGCAGGGCTCCGCACCCATCAGCCGAGGGGACTCTCCGTCCGTGCCCGGCAGCGCCTCGCGCTCGACAGCCGGCGGGCCCCGCGTCCGCCTTCGGCAGGGCCTCACGCCCATCAACCGGCGGACTCTCCGTCCGCGCCCGCCAGCACCCCGTGCTCGTCAGCCGGCGGACCCCGCATCCGCCCTCGGCAGGGCTTCACACCTATCAATCGACGGACCCCGCGTCCGCCTTCGGCAGCGTCTCGCGCCCTTCAGTCGGTGGATCCCGTGTCTGTGCCCGACATCTTCGACACCACCGCCTGCTTCAGTAACAGCAAAGACCCTCCGCTCGACTCCTCGAGTAGCCCGGAGGCTCGGAGGCTACACCCAGCGGGTGCGCTGGCGCGCCCTCACTGGAAACCGCCAGCCAGTGAACTCCACGCTCGTCCCCGGCATCGCCTCGCGCAGTTTAGCCGGCGGACTCCGCATCCACGCTCGACATCCTCTATGCCATCGTCTACTTCAGCAATAGCAAAGACCCTCCGCCCGACTCCTCGGGTCGCCCGGAGGCTACACCCAGCGGGTGCGTTGCCCTCCCCCCCCCCCCGCTGGAAGCAAGCCGCGTCGTCCTCAACCCGCGATCGACCATCATCGACAACTTCTATAACAACGACAACAACTACGAAAACCCTCCGCCCAACTCTGCGAGTCGCCCAGAGGCTCGGAGGCTACTGTCGTGGGGATGACCCCCGGGTACCCCAAAGACGGCAAGTCGGACGGGGTGCCAGCCCACCTGGGTCGGCTGCTCCGACTCACACCCATGACCGGCTACTCCGACCAGCCGGTTGCGCCCGCCAGCCAGTAGCCCGGAGCCAACTATGACGTCCCATCACACACACGCGGACCAGACGGACATATCCCATGGCGGTGCACTAGTGGCGAGCGATAGTGCACTGTACGCGTGTCGCACAATACTCTCTACAGTGTAACCCGCCCCCTGGACACTAATTTATAAAGTGCACCAGGGGACATACATAGCTTGGTCTACAAGCTACATGTGACTTGACTTGTAAGCTACCCAAGGTAGCTTACACCTCAAGCTGCTTGGGATGTAAACTACCCACTATGTCTTACATCCCAAGCTACCCATCCATGCCTATATAAAGGCCCCATCTCACTCTCTCAAGGGGGTTAACTACTCTCACACTCATGTATGAGGCAAGAAGCCTCATGGCTCTCCTCCCCAAATAGCTCCAGGAGCAACCATGTACAAAATGTACCTCAGTTATACAGACATGCAGGAGTAGGGGTATTATCTCTCCGGAGAGCCCCGAACCTGGGTAAACCACTATGTGCTATTCGCATACCCGTCCCGGATCATCCACGACAGCCTTGCTCTCACCTCGATAAGCCACCCCATGGCATCTGCCATCTCGCGTGACCCTCCATGAGAAAACGACAACATACGATGCTCTTCAGGAAGGAATGGTTGCACCCGTAGGCGTCACCACATCGGTGCCAGATGAGCCGACAAGGATTTTTCCCAAACCCAAAACGCCACTACAACGCCAATCCAAAGCATTCCAACCAGCTTGCCACCCAACAACATGCACCACCATGGTCTTGACGACACCCTCGTCGTCTCACTAGGATCACCATCGCGAGGCCTAGATGACGGAAAGTGAGAGCGCTAGGAAGCGGAAGCGTCAACACCGAAGCCGCACGGGAGGGAACTACCTCCACCGTCGTCGTGCGGGAGTTCACTACCTCCAACACTGTCGCGCTAGCCGTCCGGACGCGGTAGCAGGGGCACACCAGGCCTCCCGGGCCTGGCTGGGCCCAGATTGAGGCCGCAAAGCCTCCGTCACCACGCTGCAGCGAGCCAGTGACGGCGCCGCCACCACCCAGCAACCTCACGTATCACCTCCGCCTCCAGGGAGTAGTGACGTCCGCAGAAGATGGGGCCCAAAGAGGCCTAGATCTGGACTGAGCAGGCAGCGCTAGCCCGCACCTCAGCGCACCCCGTCGCCAACGACATTGCCGCCACGTAGTAGATCCCCCACGCCAGCGGCACGGAGTCCCGCCACCACCTGGGAGCACCCCCAAAAATCCACGACGCCTTGTGCATGAACGGCTCCGAGAGGGCTGCCTCTGGGAAAGAGGGTGGGGGTGAGGGGTAGGGCTCGAGGAGAAGGGCGAACGCGTGGCTGGTCTAGCGCGGGGGGCGACACGTCGCGAGAGAGGAATAACCCCCCCCCCCCCCCGCCCCCCCCACACACACGCTCGGCTACGTTTTTTTTAAACATCTCCTGCTACTATACTGAGCTTTATTCAGTACATTGTATCTTGATTTTGATGGCTAGAAGTTGTGAATAAACATTTATTCAATACACGGTTCCCTGAATTTTTTTGCTTTGTTAAAGTGATGCATCGGCTAACATTTGCTCCACCTCCATGATAAAACACTTCAATTCCAAACAGAATAGTATGTTTGTCTCAAAAGGAAAAGAAAACCTGATTAGTATGTATGCACCCTGAGGTTTGTTTGTATATCCCATTTCCCTGTTTGCCATATACTCGAGCGTGCCACCGCTGACGATCGAGATGGACTACGTCGGTTTTCTGTACACATGTCAAATATTTTGTCTTTTTGTATGAAACCCAGGTCTAAAGTGATCCCTTTCCCAAAGTCAGAAGTGGTCAAGTTTATTTATTTGTTTCTTTTCTCAGACGATTACTCAATTGCTTGCGGATTAGGATTAGATGACTGCAGGTTAGTTGATTTTATAAACTCAGTGTGATGGCGGACGTAATTAAAGTTACTTTGTTATCGATATGAACCTCATGTGCTTTATATTCAATTCATTTGCATTACTTTTTGATTTGGTTATTAAATCACACTTCCTCTATCTGATAATACTTGTCGAAGAAATGGATATATCTAGACGAGAAAATACTATTCTTAAATGACATGAAAATATAGTTTAAAAAACTGGACCGGACCGCCGATCAGACCTGGAAAAACCAAAACCGGCGGTCTTTTAAACTTTGCTGACCATTCCGCAATTAGATCAGTCAAAACCGATCAAACCGTCCGATTTCTTGGGAAAATCGGATGATAAAGCCGGACCGGTTGAATTGAAAAATTATAAGCTATAGGAAAATGTATATGTAAGTTTTAGGGTTTGAACCTGCACCCTCTAGCTATGCGCGCCAAAGCAGCTAAAAGTGGCCTAATGACCAACTAGGCAATGATTAGTCATTGTACACTTGAAAGAAATCCATTACTTGGCCTTTATTCGGTTAGAAAATTGTACCTATAAAAACCAACATCAAACCGAATGAACCAGCGGTCCGATTGATAAAAAAAACTGAACCGTTAGGGAGTAAATAGCATAAAACTACTACTTTACTGGCTAAGGTTTCAAAAAACTATCGGTTTTTATTTTTTTAGATAACTACCAAACGGGTGGTCGACTCTTTTAAAAAACCCAAATCGTTGAGTGCTTTACAATTAATTGTGATTATGACAAGTCGGACCCACGTGTAAGACCTCTGATTGTTTGACCGTTAGAGGTGGGTCTGCACACAAATCAAAAAAAACAATCAGGTCCTTGTAAGTTTGTAAAAAAAGCAACCAGGTCCCTACCACATCACGGCAACCATTGGCCCAGGTCTGCCCGGACCTCGCGATGTCGGCTCCTTTGGCCGGCGAGCTGCCCGTCATCTGCCACCGATGATTACCGGAGGTTAACCCTGGCTGCTCCTCCACCTTACCTGATTCTCCACGGCCGCAGCTGACCCGGCCTAGACGACGCCGTCGGGCCAGTGGCCTCCTCTGTGCTTGGCAAGGACGCCGGCTCCCCATGGCAGGTGACGACCCTTAAGCGGCTCCCCATGGCGTACGGCGGCACGGTGACCCGAGCGGCGTCCCATGATGGGCGGCAATGTGTCGACCCGAGCGGTGCCGCATGGCGGGCAGCGGTGCGGTAACCCGAGCGGCGCCCTAGGAGGCTCCTAGTGGCGTGCGGCGGCGCGGCAACCCGAGCCGGAGCACGACAGTTGTGCGCGCGTGGCAGCCACCCCCGCTGTGGATGAGGACGTTGAGGCCGGTGGGCTCGTTGTCACCAGGAGCTTCGGCGAGCTCTACCAGCAGCAACAACGGAGGGGAGGGGGGAGGCGACGTAGCATAGGGCGGCGACCAGACATGGCATTGGATGACGGCGTGGGCCAGCTGTGTGGCCGGCGGCATGGCGGTTCTCCGACGTTCTTTGCGAGCAGGGAGAATGGAGGAGAAGGGAGGCAAAGAGGAGGAGAAGAAGATGACTAGATGAGAAGAGACACTGACATGTGGGCCCCACATGTCATTGAACGGTGAAACTAACGCTTCGTTTAGGTGTGAGTCACACCTGTCATAATCACGATTAATCGTAAAGCACTCGACATTTTTTTTTGACACAACCGACCACCCATTGGTAGTTATCTGAGAAAAATCAAAAACCGGTAGTTTTTTGGAACCTTAGCCTGTGAAATAGTAGTTTTATGCTCTTTACTCGCGAGGCTCACCGGTTCGATCGCCGGTTTGGTTTTTTTAAACTATGCATGAAAATACCAAATATTCTTTATTTAAGTACTTTTCTATCTTGAATATGCATGTATAGAACAATATCATTATTTTGCTATCCATTTCTAAACAAGTTCTTTGTTAAGCACTGAGCTCAATTTTATGTCACAATGTGAGTGATGCATTTACGGTATAGTCTAGTTATGTTTGCACAGTTTTTGGCCATCAGTCAAGCCTCATTCCTGGGTCTACCACTGCATAGGAGCATAGCTGTACGCTGTATAACTCTAGGCAAATTTGCAGGACATGAACCATGAGCCTGTTTGGTTTACGCTCACGCCCGCCTTGCCAATCACAGACACGGTAAATAGTTGGCGCAAGATTGGCCGCCCACGCCCTGCCAAAAAGTTGGCTACGAATTGAACTAAGGCTGCTCTGTGAGTCTGGCGCACCAATATTTGGGCCTCCATCCAAACGAGCGATCAAGCTGAGTCAACGACCAAATATTTGGCAGGGCATCCCAGGACACTGATCCAAACAGCCCCTATTATTTGATCTAGCTAAAAGGCAACAGGCCACAAGAGATAGTACTGTGTAATATCGCGACGGAAGAATAGAAACCGAAGTTAGTATATAGTGGGGGCGAGGTTATATTCTTCCACGATAGATCGGTGGAATTAGAATTGGGTGACAGACAGATAAACGAAGAGATGGGGACCGAAAATTACATGTGGACTGCTTTAGTAGTACATAGGAATAACATTCCTACATAGCGTTAATCTGAGGCCCGCAGTTGCGTACATAACGTGTCGATTTGCATGCGAGCAAGCCGTTTGCTTCCTTTTTTTTTTTTTTGAAACGGAGGCACTGTTTGCTTCCTTTTTTTCAGTTGACGTACATAGCGTTAATCTCAGGCCTGTCTTTGTGGCCTAGAACATCGTGTGTCGCAGTCTGAAGGAAGTTAATTTAGCAAGGTATAAGAGAGTGGTCCTTCAGTCTATGATTATGCGATGCAGTTGCACGCAGCTAAGATTAAACAGATATATCAAGAGCTAAGTTCGCAAGGTGCAACGATTGATCTACCTATCAGCAATCTATATCCAAACTAAGACAATTAAGCAGATAAGGCCTTTCCTAGAGTCTACACATAACAGGAAACGCGAGCGAAAATCGAAAACAGCCTATCATGGAGAGGAGGTTCCCTGGTTCTTTCTGATAAGGTCATGTCGACTTCAATCACGGTTCTCGCAAAACTAACCTCAACCATAAAGGCATTATTTTCGTTTAAAAAATGTAAGTTTTCATGATTGAAAGTATGAATACATTTCATGCTATAATTGGTATGTAAGCACAGGTTTGTGCCAATCTATTATCATAAGCATCGTGTAAAAGCCAAACAGATCGAATTATGCCGGTGTTTTGTGTCTCGGACTCATGTTACGTCGTCAATTTGTTTTCACTAATTCTGCAAGCCTATGTTGCAACCATAACTTTTATGACAAAATTGACACCTTGCAGAGTCATCGTTAATGTGGCTAAAATCGTTAACGTGCCTATCTTAATTGAGATGTGTTTTGGACCTGTTAGTTTGTTTACCTTGTTTGGTAAAGGCATTTGGTGGAGAATGTTGACTTTACTAAGAACCATGGTTCTTTTGGTGGCGAATTATGATATTATTAGAACAATATGGATATTATGATATTATTTGGCCAAATAAGAGAATTATGCATGGTATGGATATTATGGTTTATGGTTTAGGGTTTAGGATATATGCGGTGCATATTGCTGATTGCCGCATATTTTTAGAACCGCATATTTTTAGTACAATTTTTCTTTCTCCCTATAATAAACTGCCTTTCGAATTCGTCTGAAGGTGCAGATTGCTGATTGAAGTTACATCTCTGTGTTCGAATTATTTCTTCTTCCACTGCGAGTTCGACGTCATCATCCACCATAGTCTTCATTTATTGTCTTCTTAGAGAATTGAAGACTTTCTCTCTCTCTCTCTCCCTCTCTCTCTCTCTCTCCCCAGATTGCTTCCAATCAAATTATTAATGTTTCCATATTTTCCGTATTTTCTGAGACAAATAGGAGAATTGTTCGAAGAAGGTATTGAAGAATCAACCACGCACCTGCCACTTCCAAAGGTGCATGAGCTCATGGGTACAAACATCATGAAGGGAATCTGTTCTCAACAGTAGTGATTCTCTTTGTTGTATGTGCATGCTAAACAATATCAAGCTAGGTGCCTGCATACATATGTGGTTAAGACAAAAATGACATATTGACAAACAGTAGGCTAGCGAGAGAAAATGTATTGGTAAAATTAATCAATTCGAAGGATTAACACCAGATGTGCTTTGTGCACTTGTACATGTGTATTTCATGTGTATATTAAATCTAAAAGTATAACAACACACAAGAATTTATGTAGGAGTACTATACTCAGGCACAGTTTTGTATCAAGCACTTGGGCTGATCATCGAAATCCCCTAAAAAACACTGGGGCTGACAGACACTCTAGCGAGCCCATTGATACAATTACTGACACAACACCAATTGCCAGTGATACCATGTAAAGTCAGAAGTAGAGATCTTCCTCGTGGAATTTGGTGCATGGAAGAACCAAGATATATAATTCCATATAACTGATATGGAAAGGATATATGCCATTCTCAAACTTTTGTTCTTATCGGGAGAAAGAAAAAATTGCGCTAAAAATACTAGCAAGACGAAGGAATAATGTCTAAAATACTATCAAACAAGTAGAAGAGCATCTTGCGGAAAGTAGATCAAGGTAGGACTACTTTTCAAATTATTAGAATGCGAATGTGTGTGTGTGTGTGTGTGTGTGTGTGTGTGTGTGTGTGTGTGTGTGTGTGTGTGTGTGTGTGTGTGATCTTAGAGCCCTTTGGAGTCTATAAATAGCCCACAAACCCGTGTAATCTCCTAAGCTTTTGTAGTTCAATAGTGTATACACATAATGGCTAATGGCTCCTTGACAAGGGCACAAATAGTTGGAGATGTTCTAGACCCATTTGCTAGCTCGGTGCCTCTAACTGTGATGTATGATGGGAGGCCTGTGTTTAATGGCATGGAGTTTCGCTCTCCGGCAGTCTCTCTGAAACCTAGAGTTGAGATCGGCGGTGAAGATTTCCGTGTGGCCTATACCCTAGTAAGCCTATCACTTTGAACTCGAAAGAATACTCCATTGGAGGTAGGCTATATGCGTATGTGAGTATGTCCATGGTGCGAACTCCAGAGCTCTTGGGAGACAAATGGCTTCACCAAGCAAGTGCATTGTTACCTGTTGCATGAACTTGTTTGTTGGTAGCCCAGCCCCAAAAGTATTACCAATTTAATCTTATCCTCTAGCATGTTGACCATGTGCTTGTGTTAATTCCAAATAAATTAGGTTCTTGTGGATCCTGATGCGCCTAATCCCAGCAACCCAACCCTGAGGGAGTACCTGCATTGGTAAATCGTAGTTCTTACATATGTCCTGTCAGCATGCACTTTTCTGGGGTGACAACCATACATTGATGAACTTTTCTAATCACTTTTTCTTATGTATATATGCAGGATGGTGACGGATGTCCCAGCATCAACAAACGATAGCTTTGGTGAGTATATATATCATATTATATGAAATCAAGCATACTCTCTTCATTTTCTTATACAAGGTCACTATAAAAAATACATTTTGCATCTATATAAGGTCATTGACAGTAATCGAGGCAAAAATTAATGATGTTTTCTCGTAGTAGTAACTTATTTAATACTTGCATGCATGTAGTTATAATGACACATAATTTCTTTGTTCCCATTCCTTCTTTGCATGCATGTGACGTATTAATGATCCTGCTTACCGAGAAGAAAAGTTAGCATGCAAAGCAGTCATTAATATTTACCTTGGTACCTGTAATCTGCATTTGTGACCTTGTATAAGGGAATGGAGGGAGTACATAGCTGCAATACCTTGCATTTGTAAAAAGGTTTCTCTTCAGACACTCCATCAAGCTATGAATACATAAGATTAGTTCCAATAATGCTCAAGCTTTCATTCACGTCTCTTGCTAAACGGTGCATATTGGGTGCCATTCTGGGGCGTTCCATAGCCATGCGCCACCGTTTACTTAATATTATTTGAAAATTACTACTGTTAATCTTTAGGATGTACGAATCACATTAGCCTGCATATATTCTTACAATATTTTTTATCTGATTCAAGGAAAATTGTTTGTTTTTTATGGAAAAATATTTGTCAAACCCAATTGTACATTTTTCCAAATTAATTAGTGTGATGTTGCTATACATACACTTTTCATGTAGCAACTGCCATTTTAATGCCCAAATAATGGACATGCGCATAACTGCACTACAAACTTCCATTAAGAAATAGATGAAGGGTTAGGTGAAAATGGTGAATTCATGAAAAACATATATAAATGTAGCAGATAAGTTACATACCAGAGTCTGCAAATGTCTAAGATGTCATATATTATTTCTAAAAGACATCACATGTATAATGTATTTATAATTGGAAGAAGTGGAAAAATGCTCAGGGGTAGATTGAAAGCACATATCTAATCTGACATTTTAGGATAGATGTATTATCACACTTGAAGTTCGTTTTCTGTGACCACAAGTAACTAAGTGCCAGTTCTTCCATGTTAATCAACGTAAGCAAGCAACATTCTGGCATGTACATTAGTAATAGGTTCAAACAATGAAAATAATGATACATATACACCCTTGTTAAGCTTAAAGACGGTTTATAATTGTTAGTTCCGTCGCCTCCCACCTTATTCAAAATCAATGATTTCAAGAAAAGACACAAATACAGTAAAAGAAATCAAAAATCACATGTTATCGATTTTTCTTTTTCCTGGGAAAAGCGCATGCTTATCATATCTTAACCACCTCTATTCGTTGATGAAATGGCAGGCCGAGAAATTGTGCCATACGAGAGCCCAAGCCCCACCATGGGGATCCACCGCATAGTGCTGGTGTTGTACCAACAGTTGGGCCGGGGGACGGTGTTTGCGCCACAGGTGCGCCAGAACTTTAACTCGCGCAGCTTTGCACGCTGCTTCAACCTCGGTCAGCCGGTCGCCGCCATGTACTTCAACTGCCAGCGGCCGACGGGAACCGGTGGGAGAAGATTCACCTGATCAGTCCAACTGATCGATCAGCCATGTTCCGCGAGCTCAGCCAAAGGCAAAAGCTTGGGTTTGCCAGCACATGGTATACTATATATCTAGAAAAGCTGAAATAAATGTACTGGACGGTTCATGTATGATCTATTTAACTGATTGGTCAGCCATGTTCCAGCTCGAAGGCAATAAATTAAGCTCGAGCTTGCCGGTAGTTATGCGTGTGTGCTTACAAGTACATGATGGCCGCATCACACGGTACTTGCTAGAAGGGTTGGAATAATGTACCTGTGTTGTAACTTGTGTAGGCTTCTTAAATAATTTGCCTTCACGAGGATGCGTTGCTAATGTACAATAAGGGGTGTGGTTGTGCCACACCTAGGTATTTGTATATTTGTTGATCTGTTCGGTGTGTTTTTCTGTTCGTGTGTTGTGAGCTTGAAGTTGATAGATCTTGAGAGATGGGTGATAAGACGATCATGCTTGTATCAAGATCATGCATATCGTGTATATCTAAGAGAGTCAGTCCCACTGATTTATTTATCTCAACATGTAAGCATGTCACATCATCATATAATTATGGATGTGATAAGACACATCTCAATATGCAACCATGCATGGAAAAAGGCACACCACCACATGCAACCATGCATGGAAAAATATTTTCATTCTATCATTCTATTTATATTCAATAAATATTTTACAACTATACATAATCAAAGATATAAGTCCTATGTACTTTAAATTTTGGTTCATCTTCTATTAATCTAAATGTTTATATTCCATACAATAAATCCCATCAAAATATACTGTAATTGATTCCTGCATCAATGTGTAAGGTATCATCTAGTTCTTTGAATGTGTCGAGCCTGTGTTGGTGGCCACATCAAAGTGGTATTGGTCTATCTTGTTTTTCTATATTTATGTGAGTTGTAGTCATGATTGTTGCTCAGTTTCCCTCTTATTAACCAAGTAAATGTTTGACACTGGTTTTATTAATCCTCTACCAGATTTTTTATTTCCTAGTTGTCGCTGACTACGTGATCTAGTGACCTGACGTTGAGTTTGGTGAAAAATCCCTTTTTAGCAATGAGAACAGTAATATATATATATATATATATATATATATATATATAACTGTATATATATGAACATAATTATTCCAATACAGTGAATATTTTCTTAAATTTGTATGAATAGATGTGCAAAGCCGATCAAGAAACTGGAAAATTATTATTTTTCAAACGATCTAGAAAATTGACGAGGTTACACTATCAAAAGATAACGGAATAGAAACAAAAACCATTCAAAAATTGCCAACTGACAGCGATATGCAAGATCATTATCATTATCATTATCATCATCATCTTCTTCTTCTTCTTTTTCTTTTTTTTCTTCTTCTTCTTTTTTTTTTCTTTTTTTTTCTTCTTCTTTTTCTTCTTCCGCATGCCGCTGCACAGAATATGCCTTGCGATGAGGCTACTGCTATTTGTACATGACAGCTTGTATCCGACGGGGCATCGAGTTAGCCTAAGGCATTTCGTTTGCATGCAGCCTGCATAGTTGCATCTTTGACCGTGTGGAATAACTTGCTATGGTATCAAATTTTGTGACAGGCCGGGTACCACAGGACAACAGGGGTTCCTTTCCGAGGTTTACGATTGAGATGTTCCTGATCGCGCTAATATTTCGGAGTCCGAACAGGCAATTGTTTGAAAGCTGGTAAGGTTCGTGTAGTCCAACTTGATGTATAGATCATGGACAATGTTGTCACTAGCTATCACGAGGATTAGTTCTTCGATGTACAAGAAACTAAGAAGCACGAGTTAGGCGTGTGATTCTGCATGTCGGGCTGTCGAAAGCGTATATCATATGCTGTATGGAACATGATAACTGGTAGAAAGTAGAAACGTACAGAGCATAGTCAGCGGCAAATCCTCCAGTTTTTGCTAGAAAAAAAATTTAGTATGCATATACTAGAAGCCTTCTTTTTTTTTTGCGGAAAACTAGAAGCCTTCAACCGTGGAAGTTAATCACAAAAAGGATAACTTTAGTACATGCGGCAGCGGCGGTCATGTTTCCACCAGGTTTTGAGATAGAAAAAGGATCTGGTCCTAAATAAAGTGATGATAGAGTGTTGTTGTCGGGAAGCAGCGATTTGGCTCCCAGACTCAGCTGCACCCGTGCTGACGAAAAAATTCAAAACAAATAGTAAAAAAATTAAAAGATTCCAAACTTTTTTGTGTGGTAGAGCGTAAGGCCTGTTCCAAATTTAAACTCATTTGGGCATCTGATCAGCTCTTGGCAAAAAAGAAAAATCGGAATCTGTAAAAAAGGTTTACTGTTCATACACTGTTCATACCCAATTTGTCTTTTTTTGCCACGAGCTTTTCAAATTTTTTAATAAATTGAAATTTAGAGCAGACCTCACGCATCAAATTATCTACCATACAAAAAATGGAACTTTTTGAATTTTTCTAGTATTTCTTTAGATTTTTTTTCCTAACCGGGAGTAGATGAGCTTTGAAGCAGACTTGGATTTTCGGTTGTTGTCACCCTTCTATACGAAGGAAATGGGCCAACTAGCTGGCGTCAATCTCTTCACCGGTGGGCCGACCAGCTAGCTGGCTGGTGTCAATCATCTATCTCATTTTTTTATTTTTACATTTTTTATATTTGGGATTTAAAAATTGAATTCAACATAGGTCAATACTTTTCAAATGTTCTTGGTGTTTTAAATTTTCACAGTTTTGAAATAAGTTCATGAAATTGAAAATTGTTCATTTTTTCTAAAAAATCATAAATTTTAAAAATGTTCATGAATTACTAAAAAAATCGTATTCAGAAAATGTTCATGAATTTTAATTTTTTTATCAGATTTATTAAACTGTTCATGAATTTTAAAATTGTTTTGTGTTATCCAAAAGTGTTCTCCAATTTTTAAAAATGTTCAAATTTTTGAAAAATGTTCCCAGTTTGCAAAAAAGGTAATGAATTGTAAAAATGTTTTCAATTTTAGAATATATTCGAAATTAAAAAAAACATCAATAGTTTGGAATAAAATCCGAAATTTGAAAAACAAACATTTCAAAATATGTTCACAACATTGACAATGAGGAAAAGAAAAAAAAATTTGGAAAACGAAAGAGAAAAGACAAAGGTAGTTCAGAGAAAAACAAAACGAAACCAGTTCAAGGAAGGACCTAGAATCTTCCCAATATTGATCACGAGGAAACGGGAATCGTTTGACCCATATACCACGCGCTCGTTAACGGAGTCAAATCCGAAAGATCTCGGGTTGAGGATTCTAGGCTAAGGGTCTTGACACGATGATAACATGGGTTGTGGTTTCTACCCAGGTTTGGGCTCTCCTAGGAGATAAAACCCTACGTCATGCTTGTGTTTGTATTATTTAGGATGAAGTACAAAGTACCGTGACATCGTTGTGTATCATCTACGAGCCCTATAGTTTTGTTTATATATGTACCAGAGGGTCTAGGGTTACATCCTAGTTGTTTATGTACAAGGAAAACGTGTTGTAGACGACTTTCTAATATCTTGGAGTATACGTCAAGTGTTTGGGGGCCTTCCTTTCATACGCCATGGGCCGCCTTGAGGTGGTCCACTAGTGAACTGACATGGGGGTCCTCGACTTGACACACCTAGTTGGGAGATGACGTGGCAGGAGATCCCCTATCCAGGACATCGTCAGTTGCCCCTAAACGGGTCTTCAAGCCCGGGCCACTACTCTATTTTTCTGATATGTTCATCATCTTCGGTCGTTAGTTTGAAAACTGGTTCAACGAGTCCTTCCACATCCACATCCAGTTACTTGATTGTTTAACAATATTCGAAGTGTTTCATGCCCACCTCGCTTTCTTCCAAGCTCTTCATTATTTATGTGTTACTATGGATGTCAAAAATCCTATCACGCAATAATTCCTTAGCTGCGAAGTGATCGCGTGCACGATGTATCATGATGGTTCAGCCTGACACCGTCAAACCAGACCGATGACATCCATCACCCACATGGTCGTGAGGTGCACACATCTCGATGGTTGACATAACGTGCGGATCTAGGTAAGGGCCCGACTATTATCACGTCTTATAAAACGCGACCTTGAGCCTCAGCGCGTTAGTTAACCAGCCGCCCCCTTGATTCCGGTGCAAAATGCATGGGGAACAATGGAATTAACACCACTTAGATGAGGTGAGTCGACGTTGCTTCACAAGTAATCTTTGTATAAAGAGCACACAACAGTGAGGGTAGGAGGTTTACTCCCACATTACCCCCTTCTTCCTTGTCATCTTCCTTGCGCTCCCCCATTCCAATCTTTCTTTCGTGCCCCCTAGTCTCCTTGACCCCCTCTTTTACTTTCACAAATGTCCTGTGGTCGCTAGTAGAGGAGATGTAGGGCCGCAAGTTCCGGTACAACTTTGTTCTCGCGTGCGGCAGGCATCGTCAAAGGGGAATGGAAGCACTGTACAGTGTCCCAAGGCCAACTGGACTAACATCGGGTCCCGGTTAGCTGCCACCACATGACATCGCATGCGCATGCCTAGGGCTTATTTCCACTGGCCAAGATTTCTCCCAAGAATCTTCTCCTAATCCATGGGAGAATAAGCGGTATGCTTCATTCCCTTTCTCGTCAGGGGTTTGAGTTTTCTGATTCATCCCTTTTTGCGGGAACAATTGCATTTTTAGAGCATGCAATTACATCATCTTTCCCCCATTCCATCCTCCACATAAGGTGTATTTTCACGCTATGTGAATCTCGAATGCTTGCCGCACTTTGATTTGTGGCGCAAGTATTTCTGCATTCAACCATGCATGAGGGGCGATGTACTGCTGGATTCTAGAGGCACCCTCATCTACAGGGTGGCCGGATCTGGCTACCTTGATGGTCCCCTCGAAGAGATGAACAAGAATTGACAATAGGAGTGGTTTTATCTTCTTGGAGTGACACTCGGGGATCCCCTTCGAGCTGGCATAAACACCCCCTTTACGCCAGCTCCTCCCAAAAGTGGTACTCCTCGCGACCAAATATCCAATTACAGGAGGACTCCATGGTGATAGCCAAGTTGGTGAGACAGGTGGCGCGACTAAACCAATAGGGCCTTACATTGTCCAATGTGATGGGGGTGGCGCTCGCACAAGGAATCCAGCCGCTCCAGCAACGGGTTCATCCGATGTGGTAGTACAATGGTACCGATGATTCCACTTGGGCCATCCGGAGAGGGTTCTATGAAGGACGGTCTCTCAGCATATGCTCGCATTGATGTTGAAACTAGAGACATCCGAGTTTTTTTTAAGAACCCCGAGTTGACGATGTCTTCGCCTACAAGCCCATCCAAACAGTAAGTCCCTACAGTGTTACTGGTTTCCATCAATAGGACATCAACTACCTGATGTGCGATAGTTGTTCACTTCTATGAAACAGACCATTAACTACCTGATGTGTGATAGTTGTTTACTTCTATGCAACAGGAATGGAGATTATGGTCCACCAAGCTCCATTTTCCAACTACACATTCAGAACGGATAAATCTGGAGTTGTTAGAACTTGGTCGGGCCGAGGACCCTTTCACCACAACTTCCTGCTATGCGGTATCACCTATCAAGTAGGTGTGGACGGAGAGGACGTCTTCATGATCGATGTCCATCGTGAAGGTGCTCTGACCCAAAAGGATGCCATTGAAACCGAGCGTTGCGGTTTGCGAAAGCGGGCTTCGCACAGATGCTTCTTTGGCCGAGGACAACATCAACATTTTATCCGAGGATGGTTATCAAGGAAAATGTGCGAGTTCTTCAGACCATATGGCGCCTCCATGAGCCTATGTGCGTTCTAGGCCGGCCCCTAATGTAGTAATCGAAGACCAAAGGGACCAGGAAGAGCGAGTGCCGCAAGATCATCCCACGCCTACTCAATAAGTACCTAACATGCTTACAACATGAAATAAATCTTTCGATGCCACTTTATGATTCTAGGTTTGATTGACTTGTAGAACACCTCGGGCGTTTGCGATGGGTGCACATGGTTCCTCGATGGCGGGGCCGACAACCAAATCCACCTTTCCCCCACTTCTCACTGATCAGGCGGGTGAACATGGCATGGCCCATGAAGATGGCTTGGAGTTGTCAGCCATTTCTTGAGAGTACGCATGTGTGATTCATCATCGGGCGAAGAAAGCCTCGTGAAGCAACAGAGTATTAAAATCCCACAGAAGCGATGCTCTTCGGACCACCAATGAGCATTTTGAGACAACACAACTCGAAGTTCGGTAAATGGTCGACGTCATTGCAACTGACATGGAAGTAAGAAGTTTTTATGTCTAATTTAGACATGACAGTATACACAGTGGTGGGCATTAGTTCGAAATCGAGGCACACTTGAAGAAAAAACATAAAATGCCTCATCATGTAATTATATCACTAAGGCATAGCTCGACGGAGGAAGACATCACGGTTGGGGTAGGTTCATGAATAAGAATGCTGATTTCAGTAGCCCTTGAGACACAGATTGGGCGCCTACGATCGACCTGAGGATCAAATCCAACCCGTGATGTTGTTGTAAAAAACACGATATGCGGTAGCCCCGAGACTCTGGTCGAATTCAAATGGCTGATCTAAGGATCATTTCTAACTATCATGCTAACTTTCGTTGCACAAAGCGACACTAGAAGTGCAACTAATCGAGGAGTTGACGCTGGTGAACGAGCAGCTCAAAAAGTCCGAGCAAGAGGTCCAACACTTGCAACGAAGTTCAAGTGATGTTTTTTTAGCAGAGTACAATCGAAGTCGCTCACATACACGAGCAGACAATTCACCCCTATGAACACATGCACGCACACCCTATCCCTATGAGCATCTCCGAGAGACTAGCCGACACATAATCTTGAGATTGACAAAGTCGCCACAGACACCTTCATTATCGACGGGAACATCTCCTCCCACTGAAAGTACATCGCCAAAACACCTGGAATAATTCCAGGAAAATACCAGCACTAATGTCAAGTCCGGGACTTGGAACTCTGGTGGGCAGGGGATACCACTGTCCTCCTAACCATTCAACCACACGTTGGTTTGCAAGTGCAAGCGAGGTTACCAATATGTTTTTCTTGGCAATTGTTACGTTGTATACCGTGGAATTCACCACTTATTTATTTTTTGGAACCTAGCTTGCAGGGCAACACGTTGCCGAACTGGAGGCAGAGATGAGCAAGGCCCAAGCACAATTGTTGAGTCTTCAAACGGAAACACACAACCAAAAAAGGCTTTCGCCCCGTTATATATATAAACCAAACTACACATTACAACTGGCAATACACAAGAAACGGGAAATAAAATGACAAAATACAAAACACCACAGAACAGCTAATGAGCTCCGAAGGACATCGAAGTCCATGACGGCCTCAGATCACGCCATCAACTACCGCAACAAGGGAGCTATTCACCGCTGGAGGAAAGCCATGCTTCGTCCCTCCCAAGGCCAAACCTCTTATCCCGTCGCTGCCTCCGAAGAGGGCACCCCTACAATCTCGTCTTGGATCAAAGGACGTCATCCCATCGGCAGGTAGAGCAGCTCACCCCGAGCACGCATGGATAGACCAACCAGTTGCCGAGGATAGGACAACAGTCATGGCGACCTCACCTGTGAAGGAAACCCATACATTGCCAGCGTCTCCGGCCAAGACCCAAAATCCCCCTGCAGTTGTTGAGCAGGGACTACTGAAGACCAGCAACCACCATCACACCGAGCCCATGACCACGAACAACTCCCAAGGAAGCGGCTTCAAGAAGTAAGTGACGCCGATGCTCCGCCGCCGTCCTATCCGGAAATTTGAGGCTTTCGCTCAGTACCAAGAGGTGGAGGGCCGGGTGTAGGTGTCGATGTCACCCACATAGAGGGAGAACGGATCCACGAGGGTCGCCAAAATCGTGACCGACCTCGCCGGGCAAGGGTTTCCCTCGACCAAGAGCCGCATCCAACGCCCCTCCGACCTACAGAACGGGAGAACCAAAGGGCGCCCGAATCCCGGCTGGCCGTGAAGAACAAGGGACCACTAGGGCCACCACCTTCAGATCGGACCATGCTCACTATCGCTTCGCCGCCCGGCATAGCCAAGGACAACACCCCGTAGTGCGAGCGACATCCCCCATTGAAGAGGAGGAGGCGCCCTCTCCAACCATGGCCGCTGCCACCCACAACACCCACAGATCGGCTAGATCGGACATGTCTGACCTAACTGACACCGCCACCAGATCAACCTCGCACAACCGATCCCGTGCCGCCACCACAGCAGGGCTGCACCGCCACCTCCCAACACGGTAGCTACCGGATACACATGTCCCTGCCACCGGAGAGCCTGTCGGATCCAGCTCCCTTGCGAGCGGCTAACCCATGCTGCCGGAACCCTGACAGGGAAGGGAGGGGAGAAGTCCCGCTGCCGTTAGCACTGCACGGTCTTGGCCCAACGGACGCCCTCAGGCAACAGCGAGGAGGAGGAGGGGATGGGGGAGGGGCCTTTCGCCGGTGGCGTAGTGCGAGCTTCCATGACGCGCGCGCGGGGATCGTGGTCGCGGGAGGAGAATGAGCGAGCGACAAACGGAGACACACAAGGAAAAGCCGACTTGCTTCAAAATGAGAAAGAGGCATCTCAGGTGGCCCATACTGGCGATGTTGCTGGACAGGAGGTCGTCAAGAGATGCATGCAAGAATGCAATGACCTCAGGAGGAGAAAAGGTCCCTATCCAAGTGGGGCAAGGGGCAATAACTGGAGCTTTAGGAAATCAAATCCTTCCTAGCTAGCACCTAAGGGAAGGTGCATCCATGGTGGCTATATCCGGTAAAATCATCTGTCCCTTATCCAATGTTTAGGGTGTAAAAACCGGTTCTTTGGGCTGATCATGAAATTCCTTGTGCCAACATATTTTCCTGATCTTACCACTAGTGCTAGTAGGGCATGCCAGTTTTTAAAAATAGCCATGGCACTGCGCACAAGCCTTCTCGTTCCTTCGGGCTTCAATTTCAGGAACCTACACATCATGCTTCCCTTGGGGAGAGCATCTTGGGAGCTGAACAAGCTTCCTAGGCCGGCTATGTAGGAGGTTTTTAGGGTGCTTTGGCCTGGAGAAGGTAATCAGACAAATTCTTCGACCTCTTTCTCCGTCCCCGGGAGATGCATTATTAGATTGTTGTATAGATGGCATTGACTGCCCAAGAAGGTGCCTGAGAAGGAGGGAGTTTAGGGTGTCGATAACGATGGTGAAGAGCATCGGAGAAACAGGGTCGCCTTGGCGCAGGTCACAAGCATGGAGGATAGGAGGCTCGCCGTTGCCATTCATGAGTATCTGGGTGGAGGCGGTGCAAAGGAGGATCGAGACCCATTCGCCCCAACGGCATATGAATCCCAAGTGCTCGAGAACCTCAAGAAGGAAAGGCCAGGATACCGAATCGAAGGCTCGCACGATGTAGAGCTTAAGAAGCACCCACGTTAACTTGAGGCTATGCAGTTGCCTTTTCGTTTATTGAAAAAGCATGAACTTGTCATGGAAGGATCGTCCCGTGATGAAGAAACTTTGGTTGGTAGTGACAAGCTCGCCAAGCCGAGGTCCAAGCCTCAAGGATAACACCTTCCCGAAGAGCTTGGCGAAATGGTGGATCAAACTAATGGTCCGGTAATCCGAGATCATGCTAGCATCCGCTTTCTTGGGAAGAAGGGTGATCAAGGCCTCGTTTAGCTTTTGGAAGGCGTGCCCATTGAGCGAGTATAGTTACCAAACGCTTCCATGAAGTCAAGCTTGATCGTCTCCCAGCATCTGCGTAAGAACTCCACTATAAGAAATATGTCAACTTGTGACCTTTTGTCAGTGACCCTGGAAGAAATGGTCGTAAATCTACTACCATTTGAGACCAATTGGTCGTAAGCTGTTCGGAGGTCTCCAAACCTCAACTATAACGACCTTTTTGGTTAGAAAGGTCGTAATTTCCTTACACAAAATGGTCGTAAAGCAGACAACACTAGTCTGCTGCCTTATTTCTAGCTGATCACGACCAATATAGATGGTCATAACCTTGTTAATTGTGGTGGGTTGCGATGACTAGGCGCCACCTCATCAGTTTTGCCTATGTGTCATGTCCATGTGTCAATTTTTGCCTTAGGTTGTGAAGTAACCTATATTTCTGTTATTACCAAAATTCCCAAACAATTCTCATATATTCTTTGGATTATATCTTCGTCAAATATGTCAAAAACCTTCCTTGCCTAGTTCAAAAATAATTCAACAATATTCATTTTCCTATTTTGTTCAGAATAGCACTTTGTGAAGGAAGTGATACTTATATATTCTTGATTGCCCTCAAAATTTTTGGGCACTCTTTCCTATCTATATCATTGCCTCATGATAAAATTCAGCTCCATTTGCCCAGTAAATCTTCCTCGGAAATTTCCAAAGTTTTTGTTCAGCTAGAAGCTTTGTGAAGGAAGTGCTAGCTATGCATATCCTAATGAGTTTATTTTTTTCCACATCTTCTATGTACCCATATCATAGTTCTCCAAAAAAAAATTATCCCCATCTAACAATCCATGAGAGCTCACCATCCAATCTTTGTTTCTGGTAATATTTTCAGTTTGTGAAGCAACTATATTTTATATTGCTTTATAATTGCTGCAAATTTACCAGGACATGACCCTTCCCATAGAACCTCCCTCCGCCAAATTTTAGCTCATTTAATTTAACCATTTTCCCTCAATATGTTTCTCAATTTTCTGTTCAGTGGAGAGCATTGTGAAGAAAGTACCATTTATATATATCCAAATGGCATGAAATTCATACAGTGACTTCATATGCCCAAATTATCACCCTACTCAAAATTGCAGCTCAATCAAATCAAGTTTGTGATCCCAGGTTCAATTTCTATTTTATAGCCAGATTGGCACATTCCAAAGCAAGTGCTATCTAGACCCCTCCTATTACCCTCAAACTTTTTGGACATTCTTCCATACCCAAATCATTGCCACATGATAATATTCAGCTCCATTTTCCTGGTAAATCTTCCTTAGAAAATTTCCAAATTTCTATCTAGAGAGAAGCTTCGTGAAGTAAGTACTATCTAGGCTTATCCAAATGATCTTATATTTTTCCAAATCTTCCATATGCTCAAATAATAACCCTTCACAAAATTTGAGCTCTATAAAACAAACGATGTGAGCTCATCATCCAATCTTTTATTCTTGTCATATTTTTAGTTTGTGAAGAAACTATATTATATATTGCTTCATAATTTATGAAAATTTACCAGGACATGACCATACCTATGTAACTTACCTACACCAAATTTGAGATCATTTCATTTATCCAGTTTATCTCACTAATTTTCCCAAGTTTCTGTCCAGAGAAGAGCATTGTGAAGGAAGTACCACTTTGGCATGTCCAAATGGTATCAATTTTCTACAGTGCTTTCCTATGCCCAAATAACTATACTCCACCAAATTTTAGCTCAATCCATTTATTATTTTTAGCCTAGCTTCAACATTCATATTTCTGTCTAGTGTGGTACTTTGCAAAGCAAGTACCATCTAGGCTCCTCCATTTGAGCTGAAAATTTGTGAAGACATTCTTCTTAGTAGATGATCATCCTCAGCCAAAACTCATGTCGAGTGGCCATGTGCATTTCCCGTACCGCTAATCAAACACTTGGCTGCTGATTCATGTTTGAGCACAGTTCGGTCTCCTCGTGAGATTCTTATGCTGTCATTTTCTTCCTAGCACATACCTGGGGAGTACCCAACCCACTTGACATGCCTATGCCGCCCAAAACACATGGCAACACCACGGTCACGCGGTGACCATGCGGCGGGCATGCAAGTTTACACGCTCTGGAGTTGGAGCCTCGTACACCGTCCAAACCTCAACGTATCACCACCAAACTATGTATTTATAATTAAATATATACTTATGTAACTAGAAATGATTTTTTCAAAAAATAAAGAGCAAACTATAAGGCAGTTGCAGTTCAAATTTGACCCGTTTCCTCCTGAATCGGGGGAAATTTGTCTTTTTCATGAGAGGTGGATAAAAGCTTTGCACACCCAACCATTTTCTCAATTTTACATTAAATATGGCCTAATAGTTTACAAAAATGATGTGGTATCATTTTGCAACAAATATATGGTAGGTCCTTCACAAAAAAAAGTCATTTTGGGCACTCAAAAAAATGGAAAACTAATTTTCCGTACAAAGAAAATTGAAACTTCCTTAGGCAAATTTTTTTTCCATTCCAAGATGTAAACTTGTGAAAAGTATGAGATCATTTGAACAAACTATGCCATGAATGCAGCCAAAAGATTGATCATTTGGCTTGAAAGCCATGAATCTTCACACATGATAGCTCGTTTCTGGGAACACTTTTTTAAAATAATTTCCGTATCATAAGTTTATTATTTTTCCTGGTAACTTGGTCACATACAATGAAACAATTCGATAGTTTTTCAATTTTCTGACTTTTTATGAATTTTTCATGCCCGTTTCAAAATGCGGTCAAAACGGCGGGCATGACCGTTCCTAGCTAGTGGTTGAATCTTGGAAAAATTTGTTGTTTCTATGATTAAATAGATACTTATGTACCTATAAATTGTTTTTGGAGAAAGTAAAGAGCAAACTATGAGGCAGCTATAGTTCAAATTTGACCCGGTTCCACCTGAATCGGTAGAAAGTTGTCTTTTTCACGAGAGGTGGATCAAAAACATTTACCCCCAACCATTTGGTCAATTGTACATTAAATATGGCCTAATATTTTATAAAAATTAGTTGTCCAATTGTGCAAAAAATATTTGGTAGGTCCTTCACAAACAAACTCATTTTGGGCACTCAAGAAATGAAGAATTGATTTTTTATGAAAATAAAATGAAAAAAATCCTCTGGCAACAATGTTTGTAATTCCAAGATGCAAAATTGTGCGAAGTATGAAATCATTTGAACAAACTATGAGGCAACTGTAGTTAAAATTTGACCCGCTTCCTAGTGAATCGACGAAAATCCCACCTAGTATGAAACTACCTCTAGTTATTCGAGGGAACCGCACTTAAACATTGTCATAAAAAGAGAAGGGAGCTTACCGCCGGGTGTCTTGGTGCTACGTTGGAGCTCCCAGACGCTGCAAGGGAGCTTCGTCAGGCGCCGTGGTGCTGCGTTAGAGCTCTTGGCGTGCCGTTGAGAGCTGCAACGGAGGTTCATGGGGATGTCATTGGTGCTACGTTGAAGCTTTTTCACGCTCGGTGCTGTCATGACATATTGATGTGATCGAGCGACCACCAATGCGTAGATCGGACGGCTAGCTAGGCGGATGATTTCTAGACAAAATCATGTGACTGGCTCGTAGCAGCCGCCTATTGTTAATCGATTACGACCAATTTAGATGGTCATAATGTCATCAAAGCATGTACTTCGTTCTGATTGGTCTATGAGCATGTCATGCAGATCAAGCATCAGAGACCATTGGATACTTCTAGATCCAACGGCCCACACCTCCTCACCCTCTAACCCACCCACCACGAGTTACCCTAAAAACCCTGTAGCGACCCGACTCAAAATGAGTCAAGCCTCTGTGTGTTCTGTGCCATCCCTGGATCAGTATGCTGGCACACACAATACATCAATGTATATATCAAAGTGCAATCACATGTCAATAACGTAAAACTGATATATAACTTAAAATCTCAACGGAAACAGTCAACAGGAGTGGGGTCCCAATAACACCAACGACAGGTTGAGTGTAGACTGTAACCCTGAATTGTACTCTTACCCGTCGTAGAGCTTATCTACAACATAAGACGTTGCAGCCATGTAAGTCAGCATTTTGAATATGCCGGCAAGTCACAAAAGAGGGGGTGTAAAGTAATCATCTATTCTACATGCATATATGGCAAGTGGGGTAGTGGGTTTTGCATAAAGCCAAAATTTTCCTATAACAAGAGAGGGTAAAAGCATAATTACTACAATGTTGGTTGATTAATGAGATGGTTCCACCAACCAATTCTCATACCCAAGTTGACATTAATATCCACATCAATGTAATTAATTGTGTTGAGAGTTCCAGATAGTTTCAATTCCTTTGGCTCAAGTTGTCCATGACCGTGGACATGACTAATCGATTAGGTTTGAGTACTCTGCAGAGTTTTGCACACGTTCCCCACAAGATTTGGTCGCCTCCGTTTGATTTCTCGCACTTCAGGATGTTTGAGAAACGGATGACCAAAACATGGTCTTCTAAAGGGTTTCCCTAAGACTCTGTCGGTGCCCATCCTTTCCTACCGTTCTTCTACATCTCGTAGCACCGCCTGTCCAGGGTCACCACGATATCCAACCAAGCGAGAGCCCATAATGACTTGTGGCTGTGCAGGTAAGCCTTGGGTCTTGAAGCATCTATCCATCTCTTTGTGCCTGGGTGGACCTTTCCGCATGAATATTGGCACTTCCCCAGCAACACCTAGGCTAACCACTCGTTTCTCTAGGGCGCCGTTCAACCATCATCCACCTAGAGGTAAGTTGAAAACTCAGAGTCTTGAAGTCTTGATCATCTTGCAAGTCTTGAAATTATTACCTCACAACTCTCATGAATCACACAATCAACCCCGTCTACTAATAGCATAGCAAAATTAAATCAACGTTTCCCGGGGCCAATGTGTCAAAGGGTTGAGGGGTGCCTACCACATGATACTACATCAAGTAACCAAGTTTCCAATTTACCTACTTTGCATGCAATTGGGGAGATGGTAGAACTAATGCAATAAAAACATAGTTATACATGGTCAAAGTGACTTGCCTGTACTTTTGATGAAGATAAGATATCGCTCTCAGAAATAACTTGATAGAACTATTCGTCACTCTCCAATGAAAAATCTATAATCAAACATTGCATTCATATAAGCAATCATACTATCAATCAATACTAACACTCAATAGGAAACACACAACTAAAGACAACAAGGTTGTGATGAAAGAAATACTTAAGACAAAAGTTAGAATCAACAAAACTACATCAACACAATTAAGGTGGTGATGAAGGAAATACTTAAGACAAAACTCAAAATAACAAAACTACATCAACAGAACTAAGATTGGTTTTCCACTACAAACAACTATTTTCAATAGTAAAAAAACAAAGTAAAGTATAACAAAAGTATTTTAGTAAATATTTTACTTAGCAAAAAGAATTACTTTTCAAGAACAACTAGAAATCATGAAAACAACACTCTAAACGAACATAGGTTTTTTGCATAATAAACTAACAACAAGAAAACAAACAAAATAAATAGCAAAATACATAACAACTCAGTTAATAGAAAGTAAAACTTTGTAAAAAAATTATTTTAAATATTTTCAAAAAAGAACTCAACTAGCAATACTAGAGCATCTCAACAAAACAAAACAAGACAAAGCTATGGGCTCTAAGTTTAGGTGGCTAAACTATTATTAATATAAAACAAAACTATTTTTTTTCTTTGTAACCAAACTAATAGTTAACAGAAAAGAATTAATAAAAATATTTATTTTAAAACAGAATCAAATCATCTAAAACTTTTGTGAAAATAATCTCTACTAAAACTAAGCTGTTTTATAAAACATTACCTAATGAAGAGGGATATAGATTCCTATAGTAAACTAAACTATTTTATTTAAAACATTTCTTAACGGAAAAGTATTACTAAAAACTTTATTTGAAAACAAAATCTAATTACTTAAAACTTTTGTTAAAAGAATTATTACTAACTAATTTTTTTAATAAACTATACCTATTTGAAAAAGGGTATAGGTTCCTACAATAAAAATTCATAAACTAAACAAATTATCTTTTGTTAACAGCAAGTAAATTACTAAAGTTTAGAACAACAGAACTAAATGAAATCTAAAACATAAGTTAAATCAAATTCAGATTTCAAATTAAACCAAAAGAAAATCAAACTAATTAAACTAATAGGAAACTAAAACAGATTCTGTTTTGGTTAAGAATCCTAATCAAATTTATCCTAAAAATTCTCAAACTTTACCTACTGATAACTAAGATCACTAGTGACAAGTAGCAAAAAGAATCAACTAAAATAACTTTTAAACTCAAGATATTCAGAAAACAAAATTTAAATCAAATCTGTTTAAATTCAAATTTATATATTCAAAAATAGTCAAACTTGGTATCTACAGAAACTAGATAAAATTTGTTACACAATGCAAAAAGAATCAATCAAAAACTCTAAATATTTTAAAATATATACTAAAAACAAAAACAGACCACACTCTGTTTTCTAAAACAAAAACAGAAAAAGAAAATTTTAACTAACGGTCAGTGGTCTACGTGGCTGCCTCTGATTGGCTACGGAGTGTGCGTGCTAGATTGTTTCGGGTGGATGGCCGGTGACTAACAAAAAAAATGGTTCATGTTTTAAAATGAAATGCACGTTCTAATCGTGTCCCTAGATCTACGATCGAACGGCTAAGAGAGGGAGAGGGAGGTCACAGAGGAGAGGTTGCCGGCGATGGAGCTTCTCCGGCGAGGCAGGGACGACAAGGTTGTCGGGGAGACGTCTCCGGTGGTCTTCCGCGGTAGTTGAGGGGTCCATATGTGGCGGCGAGGCTCCGACGTCGATTGGTGGCGTCGGACGTGGCTGGGGACGATGGAGGCAACGGTGGCGAGCTCGGGGGGGGGGGGGGGCTTCGGGTGGAGGTGGAGCTCCGGCGAGGTGGTGGTGCGGCGTTTCCAGAGGGTTTCCGGCGAGGGTGAGGGCACTGGGAGGTGCGTACGAGTGCGGCGAGGTCAACGGTGGCCTCAGAGGGTCTCGGGGATGGCAGGGTGGAGTGGTGGTACGAAAATGGCGCGGCGGCCGTGGTTATCTCCGGCGAGGTATTACGGCAGCTAAAGGGCACGTGCAGAGGGGTTTCGGAGGGGAATGGGTAGAGGGGGCCTCGGGCTTTATATAGGAGGGGTCGGCGCTCGAGGGGAGGGATAGGAGGAGGGATCTCCGGCTCGGGGTCGCCAGCGAGGAAAGGGGAGGGGATGGAGGAGGAAGACGGGCGCGGGGACGACGCGGTCGGGCGGTGGGACCAGGCTGTCAGAGAGAGAAAGAGAGCGGGCACGGTGTCGGTTGGCCGATTAGAAGGAAAGTCGGGGAGGGAGATAAGGAAAGTGGGCCGGCTGGGTCTTTAAACGTTTTAAATGCTTTCCTTTTTTTCCTATTTCCAGCGAATCAAAAACTAAGAAATAGCCATAAATACTTTCCTAAAAATATAGATCTTTATACCAAAGTGAGCAGGAGAATTAATGCCATTTAATGAACATTTTTCCTCTGTCATATTGAATACTTAGAAAAATTATTTTTCAGAAAATTGCCTATTTGATTTTTAAATCCTTTTGCAAATATTTTTCAAATGACCCCCTGGTTTTATTGCTCAAATATTTCACCAAGATGCCCCTGGTGTGGAGTGTCATGTTACTCCTCTCAAAATTTGTCAAGGGGTTTGAATGCTTACAAATTCAAATATGGAAGTGAAACTCCATATGAGAATTTCTCAAGTCGTTTTCATATCCTTCTTTTAAACTTGCAACTCATATTTCATACAATTTGAAGAAGTCCTTTTATCCTCTCTCATGAAAATCATTGAGTTGCATGAAGTTTCTGAATTTGAAATATTTTCAAATGAAATTCAAATCACATGGGAAAGTCATTTTATTCCCTCTCATTCAAAAGTTTTTTTTAAAAAGTTCCAAATTTTCAGTCAATTTCAATCACTCAATTCAAAAACATTCATTCTAATATTTATTATAACATTCCAAAATTTGGGATGTTACAAACCTACCACACTTAAAATGAATCTCGTCCTCGAGATTCGAAAGGGCTAGAAAGAAAAGGTTAGGGTTTGAGGGTCTTCTTAGAAAATCCATTGACCAAGAAAGTGTGGGGATACCACACTTAAAATGCGAGTTACTGGTCCCTCAAAATCATGACACACCTTTGGGTGCATCTGTCTGTTCACATTCTTCACGATAGCTCCTTCGGTGATGCTCTTTCATTTAAAATCAAAAACTTGTGTTCTCATAACAAAATGTATTTCCTCCGATACTGAGTCTTCTTAGCTGGTAAGTCTTGTGATCAATTCTAAATAACTTATCGAAGATCTCATGGTGGTCTACCATTTGTGGTTGTCCTGCAGTGAAATGGGTCTTGGCTTCATTCCTCACCGTCAAATCCCTACATGTGACATCAACTGTCATGTACAAGGGTTTTATTCATACCATTCTAAGGCTTAAACAAAAGCTTCAAAGAACGTCGCCTCTTTACTATGGGTAAGTCACTCAGATTTACCATTCCGAATAGCAAGAGAATGATAAGAGTAAGTCGTCATGGTGGCCAAGCCATGTCGCACTGAAATCATTACCTTGTATAAGGTTTAGTGAATCTCGTATTCTAACACTTGGGCTTCCTCACAAGCGTTGCAGAAATTTCTCTTGTCAACGAACAAAGTTCGGCTAAATCCATTGATTCCGCAAGCTAAAGAAATGATTCTAGCGTTCCTTCATAACTCTTAGGTTATTGTATGCTCCTAAGAAAACATTTTGCTTCTCAGTCGTAGCTTCTTCCAAGTTTCTTCCTTCACAAAGGTGGGGCTTGATCCTTATCAATCCTGAGGTCAGTGAGTTGTGGGTTCACTTGAATACTTGAACAGTTTTAACTTACTCTTGGGGTTACTATCGTTCCATATCCCAACATTACCTTCAGTTCATTCCATTATACCCTTGAGGTAACAATTCACAGACTTATTCTTGTCTAGATTCCACTCTGTGGAGTTTATTTTCCTTTCCATTGGTCTGTTTAACCTTGGGTATGGTTTCATCACAATCATTCCTTTTCTCAATATTCGAACTTCAAAATTGCTTTGTCACAAAGGTTATCATCGAGATAGTTTGATGTGGTTCCACATTCTCTTCACCTATATTCACTTATTCAAACACCTTAATATGAATGGTATTCTCTTCATTCTTTTGTCCCTGTGGTTGCTACCACACTTAAAATGAAATGCACGCATGCCTGCATAGACTATATTTTCTCCTATCCTCGAAAATTGATCAGAGATCTTTGTTCATAGAGTGGCAACTCATATAATTCAACACAAGAGAATCATAACACCATAAATTCCATTGATCTCATGAATTTATTACAAACTGTGAGACGTCCATTACATAACTTCAAAATGATAAAAGTGCCACCTATTACATTTATTACTTCCAAAAATTCAAAACTCAAACTACTCATGTTTAGCCTTCTTCTCCGGGCAGGTATAGGAGTAATGTCATGTCTTCTTGCACCGGAAACACATGATCTGACTCAGATCCTTCTTTGCAGAAATTGGGTTGTTCTGAGAATGGCTTCCGTTTCTCTTCCTGGGCTTCTTTGTTCCGATCAAACTTTCAATTTCCTCTGGATCAAACTCCACTTCTTCTGTCGGGAAGTTTCCCAGATACTCTTTTCTTTCCTTCATACAGTCCTGTGAGAAATGTCCTTCTTCTCCACATGAATAGCAGGCATTGGAGTAAAATCTGGTTAGGCCTTCTCCATTAGGGTCTTCAACATCTTCCTTCATCACCAGTTCTCCTAAATTTTCTCTGAAGGCTTCCTTCATGGCTTCCTTCTGCTGCTTGATGACTTCATGTACCTTGGGGTACATTTGGCATTGCACCGGGTAATGCGTAGTCCCTTCGCACAAGAAACATGTCACTTTCCTAGTTGGGCATTCCTCAGCTCGGTGATTTTCTTCACAATGAGGGCATCCTTCCTTGTGTTCTTCCTGGGTGTGTCCTATCTCTCCACATATCCTGCATGCACAAATCTTCTTCACATCTTTGCCACGGGGCTTCTGGGTGTTGGTAACAACATGAGATCCTTGCAGAGTTATCTTGAATTCTTCCCAAGTGTTTGATGCTTACCTATCATGGATATCTTCATGCATCTTCCACCAATTTGCAGCACCTTCTGCAAAGTACCGAAAAGCATACTGGACCATCTCTTTTCTTGCAACATGGTTACTCCTTAGATGATCCTCCATGTTCTGAATCGATTCTTCTGTCTCTAATCGAGTCATCGATCCAGAATACATGAGTCCAGCTTCACTCATCATCTATTGGGTTCAAGGTTTTGGGGATGAGATGGGTAAGAGAGAGAAAAGAGGGGATACACACAATACGAACAATGGTTTTGAAAATAGATTTTAGTTGTGGATGTCGAAAATTACACACAAATGATAGCTCACAAATCATCGTATCTAACATAAGTATACAACAAGGGTTTGGTCTTCTAGGGCATAATATCTTGGAAATTCTTCATGGTCTTCAATTTCTTCGGGTCTTCACAGTCTTCAACTCGTGTAGCTTCAACTCTTCTAATGCAGGGTGAAATCTTCTTTACTTTCAAGTGACCATCAGTTGTTTCGATATCTTGTCCTTCTCGAAGTGGTCTCAGTTGATCCTTAGTGTGGTCAAGGGGAAAGGGTATTTTCTAACTTTTTGAGGTAAAAGAGATCATTTTCTAACTTTTTAAGTAATTAGATTCTGTTTTCAAATAAAGTTTTTAGTAATACTTTTCTGTTAAGAAATGTTTTAAACAAAATAGTTTAGTTTACTATAGGAATCTATATCCCTCTTCATTAGGTAATGTTTTATAAAACAACTTAGTTTTAGTAGAGAGTATTTTCACAAAAAATTTAGATGATTTAATTCTGTTTTAAAATAAATATTTTTAATAATTCTTTTCTGTTAACTATTAGTTTGGTTACAAAGAAAAAAATAGTTTTGTTTTATATTAATAATAGTTTAGCCACCTAAACTTAGAGCCCATAGCTTTGTCTTGTTTTGTTTTGCTGAGATGCTGAAGTATTGCTAGTTGAGTTCTTTTTTGAAAATATTTAAAATAATTGTTTTACAAAGTTTTACTTTCTATTAACTGAGTTGTTATGTATTTTTCTATTTATTTTGTTTTTTTTCTTGTTGTTAGTTTATTATGCAAAAAACCTATGTTTGTTTAGAGTGTTGTTTTCATGATTTCTAGTTGTTCTTCAAAAGTAATTATTTTTGCTAAGTAAAATATTTACTAAAATACTTTTGTTATACTTTACTTTGTTTTTGTTTTGTTACTATTGAAAATAGTTGTTTGTAGTGGAAAACCAATCTTAGTTCTGTTGATGTAGTTTTGTTATTTTGAGTTTTGTCTTAAGTATTTCCTTCATCACCACCTTAATTGTGTTGATGTAGTTTTGTTGATTCTAACTTTTGTCTTAAGTATTTCCTTCATCACAACCTTGTTGTCTTTAGTTGTGTGTTTCCTATTGAGTGTTAGTATTGATTGATAGTATGATTACTTATATGAATGCAATGTTTGATTATAGATTTTTCATCGGAGAGTGACGAATACTTCTATCAAGTTATTTCTGAGAGCGATATCTTATCTTCATCAAAAGTACAGGCAAGTCACTTTGACCATGTATACCTATGTTTTTATTGCATTAGTTCTACCATCTCCCCAATTGCATGCAAAGTAGGTAGATTGGAAACTTGGTTACTTGATGTAGTATCATGTGGTAGGCACCCCTCAACCCTTTGACACATTGGCCCCGGGAAACGTTGATTTAATTTTGCTATGCTATTAGTAGACGGGGTTGGTTGTGTGATTCATGAGAGTTGTGAGGTAATAATTTCAAGAACTGCAAGATGATCAAGACTTTAAGACTCTGAGTTTTCAACTTACCTCTGGGTGGATGATGGTTGAACGGCGCCCTGGAGAAACCAGTGGTTAGCCTAGGTGTTGTTGGGGAAGTGCCAGTATTCACGCGGAAAGGTCCACCCAGGCACAAAGATATGGATGGATGCTTCAAGAACCAAGGCTTACCTGCACAGCCACAAGTCATTATGGGCTCTGGCTTTGTTGGATATCGTGGTGACCCTGGACAGGCGGTGCTACGAGATGTAGAAGAACGGTAGGAAAGGATGGGCACCGACAGAGTCTCAGGGAAACCCTTTAGAAGACCATGTTTTGGTCATCCATTTCTCAAACACCCTGAAGTGCGAGAAATCAAATAGAGGCGACCAAATCTTGTGGGGAACATGTGCAAAACTCTGCAGAGTACTCAAACCTAATAGATTAGCCGTGTCCACGGTCATGGACAACTTGAGCCAAAGGAATTGAAACTATCTAGAACTCTCAACACAATTAATTACATTGATGTGGGTATTAATGTCAACTTGGGTATGAGAATTGGTTGGTGGAACCATCTCATTAATCAACCAACATTGTACTAATTATGCTTTTACCCTCTCTTGTTATAGGAAAAATTTGGCTTTATGCAAAACCCACTACCCCACTTGCCATATATGCATGTAGAATAGATGATTACTTTACACCCCCTCTTTTGTGACTTGCCGGCATATTCAAAATGCTGACCTACACGGCTGCAATGTCTTATGTTGCACATAAGCTCTACGACGGGTAAGAGTACGATTCAGGGTTACGGTCTACACTCAACCTGCCGTTGGTGTTATTGGGACCCCACTCCCGTTGACTGTTTCCGCTGAGATTTTAAGGTATATATCAGTTTTACGTAATTTACATGTGATTGCACTTTGATATATACATTGATATACTGTGTGTGCCAGCAAACTGATCCAGAGATGGCACAGAACACAGAGAGGCTTGACTCATTTTGAGTCGGGTCGCTACAAAACCCCAGCGCGAGCTCCTCTCTCTCTCCCCCGCGTAGTCAACCCTAGCCCCTCTCTCCCCCGCACACCACTCCTTCTCCCTTCCAGATCGCCGCTGCCACCTCCCTCCAAAGAAGCTCCTCATCGTCCATGGTCTCCCCCACGCCCTCCTCCTCTCTCCCATCCCCTTCCCTCACCACGAGCCCTTCTTCCCCTCAAGTCCTCTCTCTCTCCCTCCCACGACTCCTCTGCTCCACCCGATTCCGGCGAGTTGAGGCGGTTAACGCCGGTGTGCAGCACACCCTCGGGATCCCCTCATGCAGCTCTTTCCTTCCCTCCCATCAGATCCGTTTCTCGCACCCTCTAGTGTAAGCCCGCAACCCTCACCCGTGGCTAGAATTTCGGCCGCAACTTTAACTTTGTTGGTAGTTTGCCACATCCAGTGACGGCGAGGCCAGAGGTGGCCGGATCTGGCACCAGTAAGCCCCTCCCCTCCTTCCTCATGCACCATCTCCTCACCTCACCTCGTCTCGTGTTACTTTTTTGTAGATCCGCGTTCGCCATGTTCCTGGTTTCCGTCTATGGTGAGGGGCAGGAGCAAGTGCCGGCCCTCGCTGGCGGCCATCCCGGAGCTCGTCCGCCTAAACAGCACCAGCAGTGGCGGCAACGCCGACCGACCCAAAGAGGAGCAGGGCAGCGGAAGGAAGGGCGTGCCCAAGTAATGGGTGGTGCTGGTCTGCATGGTCGCTGCCGGCATGCAGTTCGGCTGGGCGCTGCAGCTCTCACTCCTCACCCCATACATCCAGGTACTAGTTACCCAACGAGCAGCCCTGCACCTCATCGGATCTCGCCCAAACCCCGCTCTTCTTGCTGCTCGTGGCAGGGAATACTCTCTATTGAGTATATTGAGGAATGAAGATCTGTTAAGTATGGAGTTAGGATTATTGACGGGGTTATTACCCCTGGGTAGGCCAAAGCAACGGGGTTCTCTCCCCCACTTCAAGGATAAAAACCCATGGCCGACTGCTTCCCGGCCGGCTGGTGCATGGCTGGCAGGCGCGTTGCCAGCTGGCTTGAGGCCGGCTATCCAAGGAGCCAGCTCGGCCCTGGTCGGCTGGGCGTGGCCGACTGCCTTTGGACCGGCTCCTCTGTTGACCTTTGGGCAGAAAAGCTCCCATCCCATCCCTCTGCACGCCGGTACGGCGACAAGACGGGACCCCCGCGACGGGCCCCAATGTAGCCACAATGACTGATGATGCGCGGGTGCGCATGGCTACAGTTCAGCCGGTCGTACCGCTGACCTTGGCCGACCGCGACTGGGCGGGGCAACAGTGCCGGCATGCCCCCGCCCACTCGATTACCTGCTCCGGCGTGGCTACAGTGCAGACGGTCGTACCGAAGACTTCGGCCGGCTAGCGCAAGACGATGCCACCCGAGCGACCCATGTCGTAGCAGGTGAGCGCGGGACAATCGCGGAGCCAGCTGGCAGGCCCCAGCGGGCGATGGGACCGTTCAGCCGGTGGACCCTACGGGCGATGAGACGGCTCAGGAGGCGGGGCCCCTGGCCAGCCGGAGAGGCTGCCAGCCGAGTCCCTCCACTCTATACCTTAAGGATATTGTTATCCGGGGGGTTGGCCTATAAAACCCCCCAAGCCCCTCATGCAACGGGGATGAAGGATTCATGCTCACACACCCACAGGACACTTTCCACACAATCACCCACGTAGCAGAGGAAGGCGAGCCGACTGCTCCCTCTTCCTCCTCTAGACAACAGCTCCACGAGCAACCATGTAGCCATAGCCATCTATCAACTAGACCGAGCAGGACTAGGGGTATTACCTCCCATGGAGGGCCCTGAACCTGGGTACGTCACGTGTCACCACCGCTTGTGCCTAATCCCGCTCTTAAGCCCGTCAGCGTGCTTCGGCCCCAACCACCTTCGATAAGCCTACCCATGCCATCTATCGTGAGAAAACGACGATAGTTGGCACCCACTTTGGGGCTGTACTCGGCGCCGGCCAGAGTCACGCTCCGGGTGGGACCCTTCGCCACCTCCCTCGTCCGCCGCATGTCCAGGCGGAACCGCATGCTCGTGGGGCTTGCTCCCGCAGGCCTCACAGGCAGCGCTATCGACCCCAGGCTCGACATCGATGAGCTCGTCGAGTGCTTCGGCAGGCTAAGCCTCGCCGACGCACCGGCGGCCGACGAGTACCCTAGCCGGGTGCTCGACTGCATCGACCCTCCCACGGCTGTGGCTGCGCTTGCAGTTGCCGGGTCCAACGGCCCTGGCGTCGGGGTGATGGTCATCGCTTCCACCACCTCGTCTATCTAACCACGGGCCGAGGCTGACATCGCCGCTACCCGCGTTGGCACCTCCGATCCGCTTGGCGTGGCCCTTCGGGGAGTGAGCACCCCCATCGCTACAACGACGAACCCTGATATCGCCACAGCTTAGATGGAGGTGGCTCGCCGCCTCCTGTTCCAGGACGCCAGTGCCCTCGTGGGCACGCGGTGTCGCATGGAGGCTGCTCAGCGGGAGTACGCCTCCGCTTACGGTCTCACCCCAGTTGGCATCGAGCCCAGCCGGCGTGGGGCTGTGAACGAACGCGGTCGCGTGGTCACCGAAATCTTGGGTGACAACATGCCCGTCTACGACACCCCCGCGGCCAACCTGCGTGTAGGGTAACGCAACAGAAAACAAAAAATTTCCGACGTACGCACCAGCCCAGGACAACTATGGAGACTGCATACAAGGTTTGATCGTTTTCGTTACCGACTCGTAGCGTAGCGGAAGTAGAGTCGATGACGAACGGCGGAGAAGATCCCCACAGCTAGGATTTAACAACCTCCCAACCGCGAGGATGTATACCCTCATCTGCCCCGCAGACAACCCTCCGGGAGGCGGTCGGATAGTCACCCGGATGGTGTCACGGACAGCCCTTCGGGAGGACCTCCAAAACTTGGACTGTCTCTCGGACAGCCCTTTGGGAGGACCTCCAAAACACGGACGGTCACACGGACAGCCCTTCGGGAGGACCTTCGAAACTCAGACGGTCACACGGACAACCCTTCGGGAGGCACTCTCGAACTAAGACCGAAACTACGATCTCTATACAGAGTTGCACACATACGGTGTCATCTATCCGGCAGGGCTTCGCCGTTCAGAACTAGTTCCTGCCGGGACCTAGACAGCCTTTCGGCTCTACAAAACTATTTCGCTGGGAGGGAGAGAAGAAGCCAGATCATGCATGGCACTTGTATGTGAGAAGGGATTGAGTTTTGGGCTGCCCCCTCCACCTCTTTTTGTAGGAGAAGGAGGGGTGGAGGGGCTGAAATTTCAGCCACATCCATCCATGTCATCTCCAAGATATTTTGGAGCAAAAGCACAAAAAGGTGGCTTTCCAAAAAGTAACCATAAAGCTGATTTCACTATTCACGATGACATTTTTCAGCGTCTGATCGAACTGAAAATATTTATGTGGGCTTAGAACATTTCTAGTAACCACTAAAATAATTTTCAACACTTTTCGAAACAATTCCAGTTTAGTGATTTTTATCTGCGAAAAGCATCTGAAGCGGTTCCGGCAGCTCCAGAACATTTCCGGTTTTTCTTCCGGAAAATTCCCAAAAGTTTCCAGAATGATTCTGGCACCCTCCAAGAATTATCAGGCATGTGCCGAAACCAATTTGACTTCATGGTATCCCCTGAAACAACTTTTCAGTTTTATCGAAACTGTTCTGGTGTTCTCCGTGCGGAACTTTTCCACTGTCCGAAACTTTTTCGGTGATTTTGTCTCAGACTCCCTGTCTAGTATTCAGCAGATAGATGACCGTTAAGTGTGTGACCCTATAGGTTCGGTGAAGCATAGACATGACCCGGAACCCCTTCCGATCAATGATCAACATCGGAGCCGTGGACACCCATACTGACCCCTATAACCACATGAATGAATATTCGAGTGAACCTCCAGTTGCCGTGTGCTATTCCTGTTGCTTCGCGATATGTTACAAATACCCGAGGTGAGACATGTTGGCATCCCTGTGGATCAACAACTTGTCCACTATGCCAGTTACCTCGTTGCCGGTATTGTTCTCTTTTCTCGTTCTCGTGTTCCGGCATCCTCGTGATCAAATCACAAAGTGTGTGGCCAGACGATGATGGATACCGTAACACCGAGAGGGCCCAGAGATATCTCTTCATCGTCGAAGGAGCAAATCCCAATATTGAGCTATCAAGTTACTTGACATACTTTTCCATGAACCCGTAAGCCGCCGTAATAGCCACCCATTTACGGATGATGTTTAACAAACCCCAAAGTTCATGAAGCAAGCATGAAGAAACTTGATACTCTCATGGTCTAAGGAATTATGCAAACATTAAATTCTCTGTGTTATTAACCATTAACTTATGACGAATGTATCTCATAGCATAACATCAATTCGGGTCAATTCAACACAAATGTTCTTCTAACATTGTGCCCTCAAAATAGCCGGCATAGCCATGCCCATGATCAGGAAAACAGGATCATCATGCAATACTTGATCCAGTCTTAGAGGCCAGACTAGGAATACATTTTACCGTTTATTATTCCACACGTGCAAATGAGTCTTCCTTCAAGCCTCGTGGTTATTGCAGACTCAAGAACCATAGCAGTTATTGCATGGAACATAAACCTAATTATGAACAGGGAGATGATCAATAACATTTATTATTGCCTCTAGGGCATATCTCCTACAGACTCCCACTTGCACTAGAGTCAATAATCTAGTCAATGCTAATGCACTTTACACCTATGGCATACTAGTGTAAAATATGCTTCGCTTGTGGTATAGCCTGATGTCCAACGGATCTGACAACTTCAGCTCCGTGTGTAACTTTGCATATCCTTGCGTTTTCACGCTTCCAAAAAATTCATATTTTGTGTGGACTTGGCTTTGCATATGTGTGAATCATTGGTCAAAACCCGATTCCTCAGACTAAGCTATGGAGCAACTATCTGCAATAGTGTCCCATAGATCAAAGCCATCTTGGAACCATACTAAGTTCATGAATGAACTATATGATTCAACAACTTCTTTGTCGCTTCTAAAGCATCAACATACTAAGCCTTTGTTATAGAATTCGCCACAGTATCTTGTTTGGAACAATTTCCAACTACCGTGCCACCATATTGTGCATTACACAAAACCCTTAACTTAAATCGAAAATCGCATGGAGCATCGATGAAGACTGTATCGATGTAATTACTTACAACGAGCACTTCATAATCTCTTCTTGCGAGAAACCATGTCATCAGTACTACTCTAGCACTTAATGACATCTTTCACTGTTATCCCATGATCAGTACTTTGATACTTTGGTATCCATACTCGCAACAGCTTTGGAGTATCGGACATATCTGGTTGTTTTAGATACCATCGAATACATGATTAATCCAAACACAAGATTGTGTGGAATATCCATCATGTATTTTACTCATCCGTGTTTTAGGACACCGAGTCTTGCAAAAATTCTTTCCACGTGACTTCGGCAAGAATCACTCCTTGGAGTTTTAAATGCTAAAAAGTTTTAGCATCTTGTCAATATGTATTCATAGCTTAGCCCCATTCGGTAAATCTATCTGCATAGATCATCATGCCTAATATTGAGGCTATTTAGCCTAAGCACTTCATCGAAAAACTATTTTCAAATGAAGTCTTAATTCGTGTCAAGAAATTCATTTCCAATTAACAATGTGTCAAGCACACAACGTTTTAGAAATATTATTATGCTCCCACTTACTTTCTTGAATCACAAGCATCTTTGTTACCCATTGATGAAGTCAAAAACCCTTTTTGACCATTTCATCAAACCACGAAGATTCCAACTCCATTTTGCTCTCTTCTGTCCATTGCTGGAACTCTGAAGTTTGCATACTTACTAGCATCCTCTAGATCGACAAATTACTTTGGACTGTATCACATACAAGTCCTAGGTTTCATTTCCATCAAATGGAAATCCTTTTGTCATCCATGTTTCATATCTCATGATTGATATATGTATTAATTGCTAGTTCAACCCGAACCGACCTTAAGCATCGCTACGGTGAAACAACCTCATCGTAGTCAACTCCTTGAACTTGTTATTTCAACAAGTCGAGCTTTATGGATAAAACATTTTTATCTGTATCAGTTTTTAGTTCCATAAATATTCGTTAGACTCTAAGTCCTCTGAAAGGTGTATCAAGGTTTTAATCTTGAATCACTTATATGGAAACTATCTCGGATTGTATTGGCATTTAGCCAATCCCGGAGTCAGGGCCCATCAACGCTTCCTTGTGTATTGTAGGTATACTGTTGTCTAACAACAATATCTCGTTTGCGCACCTGATAGGTTTGCACGAGCTTTGCCTACATGGTTCAGCTGCACGTTCGATCGAAGTCCATACATTTTATTGTAGATACTTCTGAATCAGTCGTAGTAGGAAAACAATGGAATCACTTCCAGGGTTTCTTCCCTTTGAACCGATGACGAAGATACTGGTTATCTCGTCGAGTTGCACTGTCCTGCCACTCACCTTTTGTAAGAACTATTCTCTTTAAAAGCATACCGTTTTGTGGTGAAACCCATTGCCTCGGTATAGAGGTGGGGGAATACCCAATGACTTGGGATAACCATACAAAGTAGCACTTGTCTGATTTGGAATAGGTTTGTAACCTTTTACACATGCCCCATATTCCAAATGTTAAGAAAAGATATAACATGGTTGGGCATACCATACCATGGCGTCATTTCAACAGACCTGATGGATCTCTTTTCAGTGTAAAAGCCGTAGTCTCTACAGCATCACTCTATAAAAGGGATAATGGCAAATCTATATATGTCATCTTTGATCTTACCATGTCATAAATGGTTTGATTACATCTTCACGGACTTTCCACTTGTAGTGGTGTTCCGGGAGGTGCAAGTTATGAAAATCTTTTCACAACTCATCCGACATTCGCTAAACTTGTAACTCAAATATTCCTTTCCGCAATCAAATCGCAGAAACATAACTTTTACAATAACTTCTACTTCATTTTTGAAAACCTTTCGAATGATTTCAAAAGATCCAGACTTACGTCTCATCAAGTAAATATCCATATATCTACTTGAGTCATTTCTGAAGATAGATAAATCCACTACTTGCAACAACATTTATTGGACTACATACATCATAATGTATGATCACCAATATGTTCTTTGCTCGTTCCTTATGGCTTGTGAACGGTATTTCAGTCACTTCACTTTTCAGAGGAAAGTTGCAAGTGTCAGATGATTCAAAATCAAACAACTTCAAAATCCATCAAAATGGAATTTTCCATGCGGGTTTTTCCACTGTGACCAAATGCAGTGCCACACTTGTGTGGTATTCTTTTAGTCTTGCGGCATTTAGTGTTAGTGTTTATGGATGTATCATATAACCATCAATATTCATAACATACATCCCATCTGGGATGGAAGCATGGCCCTTCATTTTATTCATAATACTGAACAACAATTGTTGTTTTTATGAACAACTCTATTGCAACAAACATGGTGCAATGGGCTAGAGTGTATGAAACTCTAAAATGAATTATGAAAGTAAACCCAGAGGTAATGTATTATTATCAATATTGATAGCATACGTCTCATTCATAATGGAATTATGGCCCTTATATTATTCATAACACCGAACATCAAAAGTTCTCTTATGAACAACCTTCTTGCAAGATACCTTATGCAAAGGGATAGAGTGTGAAACTCTAAATGAATTATGAAAGTAAATACATAGGGAATACGACGATGGAAGGCATAGTAACATTTACTATGTTCCCTGCGTGTATCTAAACCTCATCCCTGGCTAGTCTTTCAGGCCATAGTAGTTCTTACATCGAGTTGCAACAGAATGCAATCGAGCGGGTATCTTTGTGATTAACTCACAATACCGAAGAATTAATGATTAACATGTTTAACCATAATTCCCAAGAACTATATCTTTGACCAGCCTTCTATACATCAAAAACTTGTATGACATTCATACATGAGCTGGATATTCCAGTCTTCTTTCCTTTTGCCATTATACTTCTAACAGTTTAACTTTTAGTATTTCTCCTACTCTCAGAAGAAGCATCCAACTTAAGAGTGGCGTTAGCCCTGGACTTCCTAGGCGTGAAAGTTTCACTAACACCCTTCGGACACTTCCTTTCTCTTTAAGTTGTTGTTTTATTCACCATCATCATATGACAGTCGTTCTTCTGGATCCCTCTCTTATCAGTCTAATGCATAGTAAACTCCTTTACTAATAGTTTGCAAACAAACATTGCTTTGGATATCTCATATCTTTTAGCCTTTGTCTATCTCTGAAAATGATTTTCAAATTCATGAATATCACATAACTATCCAAACTTTTGAAGTTTGGGTCTCATCGAAGCAAACGTATTGCATTTGACTGAAATGGAATTATAGCTTCTGGATCGAAGGACGAGAGTCACATGATCCATAGCATTAGCGGGTGAATACCGAAAGCATGCGATAGGACAAGTCCTCGGCACTCTTGAGGACAATCCTCACAATTACGTTACCAACCGTAAAGTTTTAACCAGATATTTAACATCTATTCAATTTTAATAGGGAAGGTGGAAACGCGAGCCATTATTCTACAACTATTATGCAAATCACATTTAGACAGAGTTCAAAATTAATTGTACTGAGAATTAAACAAGTTAATTCTACAGTGCGCTCCCACTCAAATCAATATCTCTCATAATTGATTTTGAGTGATACAAGATCCAGACTTCAATTCATCGCCATAGAATCATCATCTCATGACGGGAATTTTAATCGATAGGCCAACTTGCCGATCACATCTCTATGTGACTCTTGTTCATCTTTCGATGCATGTGTTCCGAGCTCATGACTTTCATGCCTGAACGTCAAGACAACCAAGTGATCTCGCTGCGAGGTCTTTACTCACCCGCCTCACATATCCCTAATCGTTCATACCCATGCATCCATGGCACACCCCGAAAAGTTAGGTGCCGTGACGGTGCTACACTTGGGAGAACACTATCTACTTGATATTTTTGTGAGAGATCACCCTAATAAAAGCGACTATCGCGCAATGAAGAAGGGTGCATCGTAAGGGATAAACATCTCACGCAATTCATAATAGCATGATATGGTATAGCCCTTTCTGACGGAGAAGTCTTTCATTTCTTCGTCTTCGGCATTCACGTCGGTGTGCACCTTCGTGAAGATTGCCACCACCTTGGCGATGCACAAGATAATATTGCTATCTCTATAGCTAATAAAATAAGTGCATTACATAAGGTTGACACACATGTCATTAAAGTGCAATCATATGGCTCCAGCCATCATGCCGAATCATGACACACAGGTCATGTTAATCAATTTACATTATATAGTCATCTCATACATAATCAAATTATAATGAGCACTGCTATACCACATCACATGTACATGCACACCATCCTGCAAAACCAAGTTAGACGCCTCTAATCGGTCCATGCAAAAACTTGTTTTGCGTGGCTTCTAAGGTTTCGAAACAAACCGAAACTACCAACGTTCATCATCAAGCATGATAATCCAAGTTGCTAGATTAACTTTCCAGGGTGTATAAAACACGAGATAATAAAATCTTGAGCCCCATACTAAACTTCATCATACGCGTGACCCCCGTGCAAATCACATCTGCATTGCCCTTTCGTCTGCGAAACATCCATCTTTCTCAACTATGGTGGAACCCAAAGAACTGTTAGCACTTCTTTGATCTGTCAATCAGCATACTCAGGAGCAGCATGAAAGGATCGTGGATTGCCAGAACTTTGTGAGATTCGACCATTCTGTCAAGATCAGGAATATGCAAATTCAGGGGAAGCAAAAAGAACATCGGGTAACAGATTTCATATGCTACCCGCACAAATACTTTTTAGCAATAGATCTCATCTACTACCTAATTATATTGTGCAACACCCATACATCTCTATGTATTCTAGATCGCAACCTGCATCTACGCATAGCACGGCTCTTGATGCCACTGTAGGGTAACGCAGTAGAAAACAAAAAAAATCCGACCTACGCACCAGCCCAGGACCACTATGGAGACTGCATACAAGGTTTGATCGTTTTTGTTACCGACTCGTAGCGCAGCGGAAGTAGAGTCGATGACGAACGGCGGTGCAGATCCCCGCAGCTAGGATTTTACAACCTCCCAACCGCGAGGATGTATACCCTCATCTGCCCCGCAGACAACCCTTTGGGAGGCGGTCGGACAGTCCCCCGGATGGTGTCACAGACAGCCCTTCGGGAGGACCTCCGAAACTTGGACTGTCACTCGGACAACCCTTCGGGAGGACCTCCAAAACACGGACGGTCACACGGACAGCCCTTCGAGAGGACCTTCGAAACTCGGACGGTCACACGGACAGCCCTTCGGGAGGCACTCTCAAACAAAGACCGAAACTACGATCTCTCTACAGAGTTGCACACATACGGTGTCATCTATCCGGTAGGGCTTCGCCGCCCAGAACTAGTTCCTGCCACAACCCAGACAGCCTTTCGGCTCTACGAAACTATTTCGCTGGGAGGGAGAGAAGAACCCAGATCATGCATGGCACTTGTATGTGAGAAGGGATTGAGTTTTGGGCTGCCCCTCCACCTCTATTTATAGGAGAAGGAGGGGTGGAGGGGCTGAAATTTCAGCCACATCCATCCATGTCATCTCCAAGATATTTTGGAGCAAAAGCCCAAAAAGGTGGCTTTCCAAAAAGTAACCATAAAGCTGATTTCACTATTCACAATGACATTTTTCAGCGTCTAATCGAACTGAAAATATTTATGTGGGCTTAGAACATTTCCAATAACCACTAAAATAATTTTCAACACTTTTAGAAACAATTCCGGTTTAGTGATTTTCATCTGCGAAAAGCATCTGAAGCCGTTCCAGCAGCTCCGGAACATTTCCGGTTTTTCTTCCGAAAAATTCCCAAAAGTTTCCAGAATGATTCTGGCACCCTCCAAGAATTTCAGGCATGTGCCGAAACCAATTTGACTTAATGGTATCCCCTGAAACAACTTTTCAGTTTTACCGAAACTGTTCCGGTGTTCTCCCTGCGGAACTTTTCCACTGTCCGAAAAAATTTTGATGTCCGAAACTTTTTTGGTGATTTTCTCTCAGACTCCCTGTCTAGTATTCAGCAGATAGATGACCCTTAAGCGTGTGACCCTATAGGTTCGGTGAAGCATAGAAATGACCCGGAACCCCTTCCGATCAATGATCAACATCGGAGCCGTGGACACCCATACTGACCCCTGTACCCACACGAATGAATATTCGAGTGAACCTCCAGTTGCCGTGTGCTATTCCTGTTGCTTCGCGATATGTTACAAATACCCGAGGTGAGACATGTTGGCATCCCCGTGGATCAACAACTTGTCCACTATGCCAGTTACCTCGTTGCCGGTATTGTTCTCTTTTCTTGTTCTCGTGTTCCGGCATCCTCGTGATCAAATCACAAAGTGTCTGGCCAGATGATGACGGATACCGTAACACCGAGAGGGCCCAGAGATATCTCTTGATCGTCGAAGGAGCAAATCCCAATATTGAGCTATCAAGTTACTTGACATACTTTTCCATGAACCCGTAAGCCGCCGTAATAGCCACCCATTTACGGATGACGTTTAACAAACCCCAAAGTTCATGAAGCAAGCATTAAGAAACTCGATACTCTCATGGTCTAAGGAATTATGCAAACATTAACTTCTCTGTGTTATTAACCATTAACTTATGACGAATGTATCTCATAGCATAACATCAATTCGGGTCGATTCAACACAAATGTTCTTCTAACATTGTGCCCTCAAAATTGCCAGCATAGCCATGCCCATGATCAGGAAAACAGGATCATCATGCAATACTTGAGCCAGTCTTAGAGGCCAGACTAGGAATACATTTTACCGTTTATTATTCCACATGTGCATATGAGTCTTCCTTCAAGCCTCGTGGTTATTGCAGACTCAAGAACCATAGCAGTTATAGCATGGAACATAAACCTAATTATGAACAGGGAGATGATCAATAACATTTATTATTGCCTCTAGGGCATATCTCCTACAGACTCCCACTTGCACTAGAGTCAATAATCTAGTCAATGCTAATGCACTTTACACCTATGGCATACTGGTGTAAAATATGCTTCGCTTGTGGTATAGCCTGATGTCCAACGGATCTGACAACTTCAGCTCCGTGTGTAACTTTGCATATCCTTGCGTTTTCATGCTTCCAAAAAATTCATATTTTGTGTGGACTTGGCTTTGCATATGTGTGAATCATTAGTCAAAACCCGATTCCTCAGACTGAGCTATGGAGCAACTATCTGCAATAGTGTCCCATAGATCAAAGCCATCTTGGAACCATACTAAGTTCATGAATGAACTATATGATTCAACAACTTCTTTGTCGCTTCTAAAGCATCAACATACTAAGCCTTTGTTATAGAATTCGCCACAGTATCTTGTTTGGAACAATTTCCAACTACCGTGCCACCATATTGTGTATTACACAAAACCCTTAACTTAAATCGAAAATCGCATGGAGCATCGATGAAGACTGTATCGATGTAATTACTTACAACGAGCACTTCATAATCTCTTCTTGCGAGAAACCATGTCATCAGTACTACTCTAGCACTTAATGACATCTTTCACTGTTATCCTATGATCAGTACTTTGATACTTTGGTATCCATACTAGCAACAACTTTGGAGTATCGGACATATCTGGTTGTTTTACATACCATGGCATACATGATTAATCCAAACACAAGATTGTGTGGAATCTCTATCATGTATTTTACTCATCAGTGTTTTAGGACACTGAGTCTTGCAAAAACTCTTTCCATGTGACTTCGGCAAGAATCACTCCTTGGAGTTTTAAATGCTAAAAAGTTTTAGCATCTTGTCAATATGTATTCATAGCTTAGCCCCATTAGGTAAAACCAAGGCAACACCGACGCCGGCGGCGTCCCGACCGGCTGCCGACAACCGACAGCCGCAGAACAACAAATGCAAAAATGACCAGCGTGACTCCCGCTATGGGAGCCGGCAGGTTGCCACCATTGAGGAGCAGGAGTCGGCTGCCCAGCTTTCCAGTCAGCGCCAACGCACTGGCAAGGCTGCCTGGCAGCCCAAGCTCACGTTCGAGCAGATGCTCGACCTCCCCTGCAAGAACCACTCTGGGGCCAAGCCCTCCACGCACACGCTTCGGCAGTGCAGCTTCTCCCAGCGATTGGCCCGGGAGGACGGCCTTCCGGCTCCCCCCGCACCACCCGCCCGCGTGCCGGCCCCGGCAGCAGCTGTCGCCCCAGCGCCAGCTGCGGTTCCGGTCTAGAACGACGGTCGCCTGAACGACCAATTCCCCAACAAGGACGGTTTCTACGTCGTCTTCACCAGTGAAGAGAAGAGCAAACATGCTCAGCGCCGGCTCCATCGTGAGGTGAATGCCACCATGCTGGCAACTCCCTAGTTTATGCACTAGTCGGAGAAGAGGGTCATCTAGAGCCGGGCAGATCACCCGGCTATGATGCCGAGCCCCGGTAGTTACGCCCTGGTCCTTGACCCCACCATCGCCACCGAGAAATGCACCTGCCGCTTCACACGGGTGCTGATTGATGGTGGCAGCAGCATCAACATCCTCTACCTCGACACGATGCAGAAGCTGGGGCTGAAAATAGAAGACCTGTAGGCGAGCCGGACGGTTTTCCACGACATCGTGCCGGGAAACTCCTGCTTCCCAGTCGGCAAGATCAAGCTTGACGTCCTCTTCGGTGGCCCCGGTCATTTCTGCCGCAAGCCGGTGTTGTTCGAGGTAGTGGACCTCGAGAGTCCCTACCACACGCTGCTAGGCCAATCGGCTCTCGTCAAGTTCATGGCGGTCCCCCACTACACCTATCTCAAGCTCAAGATGACAGGCCCCAAGGGAATCATCACCACCGCAGGTGACTACAAGATGTCACTTTAGTGCGCTCGAGACGGCAGCCGGCTGGCCGAGGACCTAGAGATAGCTGAGGAACAGTGGCATCTCAACCGGTTCGTGGCCCTTGCTGCTAGCCAGCCGGCCCTGCCGGCTCCTCCCTTGCAGTCGGTCGGCGAGGCCTCCTTCCAACCGTCCAAGGACACCAAGCAGATCCCGCTCGACCCGGCCAACCCCGCGCAGTGCGTCACCATGTAACATCCCAAATTTTTAGATTTGGAATGTTAATAGGAATCATTCTTTTTCTTCATGATTCAAATGCATATTTTAAATTTTCTGAGTATTCAAAGTGTTTTCCAATTCAAGGCAAAATATTTGGAGTGGACATAATATGATTTCTTCCCTCTTAGTTATAGTTGGAAAATACTAAGAATATTATTTTGAGTTCATGCTATTTTTTTGAGATTTTACAAACTCTTGTTTATTTTTAAAGTTGGTCTTAGTGCTTTTTATTAGCATCTATTGCATGAAATATTTGTCACAGTTTTATTCGACTTGTAAAAAATGTGTACTGTTTTATAAAATTGCTATTATATTTTTCTGTGTGATTATGGTATTTTTAGGGATTAAACTGCGATTTTATTTCCTAGTGGGTATGGTTTTTTTCTGTTTAGTATTATCTATTCGCAATTTTCACTGTTCATATGGGCCTCCACAGCCGTGACCTTCTCTATTCCTCACCCCCGCGTGCACAACAGTAGCAGGCCGGCCCAATCGGACAGCAGACCACAACCCCTTCCTCTCTTTTGTTTTTTCCTTTCTTCTCCTTGTGCCACTGACGGGCATGTCCTAGGCACCATCTCCTTCCTCTGGACGGACTCCCGCACGCGCACGAGAGCTCAACTGTTCCCGATCCAAATCCTCGCCGATTCGGCATGGAACTTGCCCCCACCGCACGGAATCCACAATATAAATATTCCCCTACCTCCCGTCGTCCGATTTTTCGCAAAAACCGAGATCGTCCCCTGCCTTGGAGCCTGATTGGATCCCGCCGGAGTTCCTGTCGTCGCCACCGGCCACATAGGACAGCCCCGTCACCGTTCTTGCCACCGGAGTGACCCCCGTAGTCCGCCGCATCCAATACCCACCTCACCTTCGCCGGACGACCGCCGGAGAAGCGCCGCCCGAGCCGCCGTCGTTTTTCCTTTGCTTTTGGTGAGCGCACGCGTGAACAGAACCCACTTTGGCCAATCCCAACGTGACACGTGGCACGTGCTACATGCCGCAACAACTCTAGTTTTGGTCTGTTTATTCTTTTGGACAGATTTTCATCCAATTTTTAGTTAGCTCTAACTTTTAATCTGTAAATACTTTTTAGGTAATTCTTTTTCCTGTGATTTCACACTGATCGGTAGAATCCAGTAGAACCAAAATTTCATACTTTTGCATTTTTTTAAATTTGAATTCATTCAAATTTAATTTGAAACTTCTGAAGGCCACATCTTTCAAACCATTGATCCAATTCAAGTGATTCTTTTTGCATTATGACCCTATTAGGTTGTAGCTGATTTTCACCTACTGTTATGCTACTGTTGTTGAATTTAAAAAATGATTTCTTGCTGTTGGTTTTATTTGATGTTATTTGAGTGTGATGATTGATTTGTTGTGTTGTTTGAAATGTGTAGATTGTCCGGAGTGCGAGGCAAACCATTGTCAAGAATGTGAGTTTGAGAACTAGGAATAAGGTAAGTTACACCTTTGATCATCCTTCATCCTATTATTTTCTATGCATGTAGTTTTGTGTCACACTACTATATTGCATGTGTAGGAATTGTTATGTTAGTATGATATGCTAAACCCAGGTAGGATAGCCATATGCTTAGTCTGATCCTAATAATCCTTTTCGTCATATTGGGTACCGTTATATTGCAGTTATTGCTTAGCCTTGCTATGGTAGACCTGGATTGGGTTTTGTGTGTCACATGGAAGTTATGAGTGAAGTTAAGTAATGATTAATATAACAACATATATTTTATTGTATCCTTCGGGAGGCTTTGTAATATTAATATTTAATTAACGAATCATCTGGGCGAATTGGTATGCCGGGACTAGTCGACAAGTATGTATCCTCCGGGAGGCTCTACATGACTCAGGAACGGTGGGGAATGCTGCCCAGGTTTAAAAAGGTTGAGCATGTTTCATATCAAGTAGATTCCATGTGGGACCACTGGCTAATATGGGCTCTCGCTTAGTTGATCAGTTGTGGAAACCTTACCCGGATGTGCGAGCAGATGTAGCGGGATAGTTGGTATGGGCCTCCTTTGGGACTAGGTGATTGTTTCTGAAAGACTTCATCTCAATCTTCGGGTTGGGTCCAGTGGGTAAAGCGTACTAACATCTGCAGAGTGTAAAAAAACTAATCATGATTAGCCGTGTCCTCGGTTATGGACAATTTTGAGCAGCTAGACTTGAAACTTCTGGAAGATCTTATCACCTCAATACAATTAAATGTGAAGTGGGCTTATTTATACCTATGATCCTCGGAGGCTCTCATAGGCGGGTTAAATTGGAGGCGGTCCAGTTTAACAATTAATGAACTAAAGTGTAGTAAATATTGAATACTTGACTAGTAGGTATAAGTAAGACAAAATCAGCTTTCTGCAAAAACAAACCATAAGCCTTCCCTTTGTCATATCCTTGCATATAGATATGTTAGGTCTGTTATAACAATTTTGGTGTGATTTGCCAATACATTCAAAGTATTGACCCTTTGTGGCTGCAACATTTTATGTTGCAGGATTGTTATACGACGTGTGAGTGATTCGCATAGGGTTACGATGACTACACTCATCTTTGCCAGTGGCGTTGTTGGGACTCCACAGTTATCTTTTATGCTTTCCATTGTGTTTTATTTTGAGCTAGCCTTCGAGCTAAGCATGGTGTAATAAATTATACTCTGGATCTGCGATGTAATAATTATGACATGTGGATTATTCTTGGTATTTCATTTTGTACTGTGTGTGCTAGCTATTGATCCAGGGACTAGCACGGTAAGCACAGAGACATCAAATCTTATTAGGTCCGGGTCGTTACAGATTGTATCAGAGCCCATGTTGACTGTAGGTCGTGACCCTAGAAAATGGAGTAGGAAAAGCCATAGGAGTGAAAACTTATTTTGCAACCTTACTCTACTTGGTAGTTTTTACTCTCGTTCTTATACCTTCTCTTTTCAAGTGTAGATGTCCCCTAAAGTTACATTAGTATCATTTGACAAGTTTTAGCTAGCAGACCACCACTACTATGTTGAGCTTTATAAACGTTTCACGTGTAGTATGATGAGATCATATCTCTTGTAGATATGACCTTACCTGTAGGTTTTGCTTGTGTTGTGTGACTTGTGTGATTTGTTTGATTTGGAGTTTGTTGCTAGCATGTGGGTAGTGTTTTCCCCTTAGGCCTCATTCTGTCTATATCTCATCTATGCTTACCCACCAGATGTCGTCAAGACATCATACTAGAGCCAATGGTTCAGGAGACAACGACAACAATGATGTTCCACCATACATGCAACAATTTCTTCAAGGACAAGCCCAGTTGATCCAGCTTCTCACTCAGAACATGGGGAACAACAACAATCCACCTCCACCACCAGTGGATGCACTGACTCGTTTCTTGAGGTTGAATCCCCAGAGGTTTTCTAGCACCCCTAAACCTATCGTGGCTGATGATTGGCTTTGCTCAGTTAGTAGGAACTTTGAGACTTTTGGATGCACTGATGCAGAGAAAGTGAGGTTTGCCTCACATTTGTTGGAGGGTCCTGCCGCAGTTTGGCGGGACAACTACTTGGTCACCTACCCTATTGCTACTATCACCTGGGCACAATTTCAAGCAGGTTTCCATGCAGCCCATGTGTCTGCTGGTGCCATGAGTCAGAAAAAGAAGGAGTTTTGCAGCTTGCGTCAGGGAGGTCACACCGTGAACGAATATGTGCAGGAATTTAATAAACTTGCATGTTATGCTCCTAATGATGTCAACACTGATGCAGCTAGACATGAGAAATTTTTGGAGGGCTTGAATGATGATTTGGGTGTTCAGTTGATAGTGGCCACCTTTAATAACTGTCAGGAACTTATTGATAAAGCAATTGTCCTTGAAGGGAAGCATCAAGAGGTGGAGAACCGCAAGAGGAAGCACAACAACAGGTACAATCCAGGTGCTCACCAGAAGCCTCGTACTTCCTCAACATATGGGTACTATAATTCTGAAGTGGACGTTCATAATGGTCACAATCATCACCATGGCAATGGGCATAACCGTAGTGGGCATAATAATGGCAACAACAATGGAGGGAATATGAGTCACACATCCAACCCTTGACACCTAGAAAGGACATGAGCGAGATAACATGTTTTAATTGCAAGAAGAAAGGGCATTTTGCACGAGATTGCACTAAGCCAAGCAGCGAGGATAGGAGCTCTGGAGAGAAGAAGCCGGATCCTTTCAATAAGAGCCATGTTAACCACATGATGGTGGGAAGAGCTACTAATGCACCAGTCTTCGGTAAGATCTTAATCAAGTTCCAATATCATGACCGTCCTATCGATATTGATGCATCATATTTATGCATCTCAAGGGAGTATTGGATTTATGCATTGAGTGACCCTGAAAACCTTGGAATATGGATTTTGTCAAGTTCCCATCTAAAACCTTTGCTAGCTAACTCGAATCTCGAGGACGAGATTCACTTTAAGGGGGGTAGATTTGTAACATCCCAAATTTTTAGATTTGGAATGTTAATAGGAATCATTCTTTTTCTTCATGATTCAAATGCATATTTTATTTTTTCTGAGTATTCAAACTGTTTTCCAATTCAAGGCAAAATATTTGGAGTGGACATAATATGACTTCTTCCCTCTTAGTTATAGTTGGAAAATACTAAGAATATTATTTTGAGTTCATGCTATTTATTTTTAGATTTTACAAACTCTGGTTTAGAGTTGGTCTTAGTGCTTTTTATTAGCATCTATTGCATAAAAATATTTTTCATAGTTTTATTCGACTTGTAAAAATTGTGTACTGTTTTATAAAATTGCTATTATATTTTTCTGTGTGATTATGGTATTTTTAGGGATTAATGTGCGATTTTATTTCCTAGTGGGTATGGTTTTTTTCTGTTCAGTATTATCTATTCGCAATTTTCAGTCTTCATATGGGCCTCCACAGCCATGACCTTCTCTATTCCTCGCCCGCACGTGCATAACCGTAGCAGGCCGGTCCAACCGGACAGTAGACCACAACCCCTTCCTCTCTTTTGTTTTTCCTTTCTTCTCCTTGTGCCACTAACGGGTGGGTCCCAGGCACGATCTCCTTCCTCTGGACGGACTCCCGCATGCGCGCGAGAGCTCAGCTGTTCCCGATCCAAATCCTCACCGATTCGGCATGGAACTTGCCCCCACCGCACGGAATCCACACTATAAATATTCCCCTGCCTCCGCTCGTCCGATTTTTTGCAAAACCGAGATCGTCCCGTGCCTTGGAGCCCGATTGGATCCCGCAGGAGTTCCAGTCGTCGCCGCCGGCCACATAGGACAGCCATGTCACCGCTCTCGCCACCGGAGTGACCCTCGCAGACCGCCGCATCCAATACCCACCTCACCTTCGCCGGACGACCGCCGGAGAAGCGCCGCCGTCGACGCCCAAGCCGCCGCCGTTTTTCTCTGCTTTTGGTGAGCGCACGCGCGAACAGAACCCACTTCGGCCAATCCCAACGCGACACGTGGCACGTGCTACATGCTGCAACAACTCTAGTTTTGGTCTGTTTATTCTTTTGGACAGATTTTCATCCAATTTTCAGTTAGCTCTAACTTTTAATATATAAGTCCTTTTTAGGTAATTCTTTTTCCTGTGATTTCACAATGATTAGTAGAATCCAGTAGAACCAAAATTTCACACTTTTGCACTGTTTAACTTTGAATTCAGTCAAATTTAATTTGAAACTTTCGGAGGCCACATCTTTCAAACCGTTGATCCAATTCAAGTGATTCTTTTTGCATTATGATCCTATTAGGTTGTAGCTGAGTTTCACCTACTGTTATGCTACTGTTGTTTGAATTTTAAAAGTGATTTCTTGTTGTTGGTTTTATTTGATGTTATTTGAGTGTAATGATTGATTTGTTGTGTTGTTTGAAACATGTAGATTGTCCGTAGTGCGAGGAAAACTATTGTCAAGAGTGCGAGTTTGAGAACTAGGAATAAGGCAAGTTACACCTTTGATCATCCTTCATCCTATTATTTTCTATGCATGTAGTTTTGTGTCACACTACTATATTGCATGTGTAGGAATTGTTATGTTAGTATAATATGCTAAACCCAGGTAGGATAGCCATATGCTTAGTCTGATCCTGATAATGCTTGTCGCCATATTGGGTACCGTTATATTGCAGTTATTGCTTAGCCTTGCTATGGTAGACGTGGATTGGGTTTTGTGTGTGACATGGAAGTTGTGAGTGAAGTTAAGTAATGATTAATATAACAACATGTATTTTATTGTATCCTCCGGGAGGCTCTGCAATATGAATATTTAATTAATGAATCATCTGGGCGGATGGGTATGTAGGGACCAGTCGACAAGTATGTATCCTTCGGGAGGCTCTACATGACTCATGAACAGTGGGGAATGCCGCCCAGGTTTAAAAAGGTTAAACGTGTTTCATATCAAGTAGCTTCCATGTGCGACCACTGGCTAATATGGGCTCTGGCTTAGTTGATCAGTTGTGGAAACCTTACTCGGATATGCTAGTAGATGTAGCGGATAGTTGGTACGGGCCTCCTTCGGGACTAGGTGACTGTTTCTGAAAGACTTTGTCTCAATATTCGGGTTGGGTCCAGTGGGTAAAGCATACTAACCTCTGTAGAGTGTAAATAACTAATCATGATTAGCCGTGTCCCTGGTTATGGACAATTTTGAGCAGCTAGACTTGAAACCTCTGGAAGATCTTATCACCTCAATACAATTAAATGTGAAGTGGGCTTAATTATACCTATGATCCTCAGAGGCTCTCATAGGCGGGTCAAATTGGAGGCGGTCCAGTTTAACAATGAATGAACTAATGTGTAGTAAATATTGAATACTTGACTAGTAGGTAGAAGTAAGACAAAATCAGCTTTCTGCAAAAACAAACCATAAGCCTTTCCTTTGTCATATCCTTGCATATAGATATGTTAGGTCTGTTATAACAATTTTGGTGTGATTTGCCAATACATTCAAAGTATTGACCCTTTGTGGCTGCAACGTTTTATGTTGCAGGATTTTTATACGACGTGTGAGTGATTCGCATAGGGTTACGATGACTACACTCATCTTTGCCAGTGGTGTTGTTGGGACTCCACAGTTATCTTTTATGCCTTCCGTTGTGTTTTATTTTGAGCTAGCCTTCGAGCTAAGCATGGTGTAATAAATTATACTCTGGATCTGCGATGTAATACTTATGACATGTGGATTATTCTTGGTATTTCATTTTGTACTGTGTGTGCTAGCTATTGATCCAGGGACTAGCACAGTAAGCACAAAGACATCAAATCTTATCAGGTTCGGGTCGTTACACACCACCGGCTCCCGCCTCAACATCAAATAGGAAGACGAGCTCGTCGACTTCCTCCGTGAGAATCGGGACATCTTTGCATGGTCCCCCAAAGACATGTCGGGTGTTCCGAGGAAGTTTGCCAAGTACAAGCTACACGTTCGACCGGACGCTAAACCGATGAAGCACCCCCTACGCTGTTTCTCTAAGGAGAAGCGGCACACTATAGGAGAAGAGATCGCCTGGCTGCTAGCAGCCAGCTTCATCATGGAAGTTTTCCACCCGGACTGGCTGGCCAATCCAGTCCTACTACTGAAGAAGAACAAGACTTGGCGCATGTGCAGCGACTACACCAGCCTGAACAAGGCGTGCCCCAAGGACGCATTCGCCCTGCCATGGATCGATCAAGTCATCGACTCCACGATCGACTGTGATTTGCTGTCTTTCTTGGATGCCTACTCCGGCTACCACCAGATCAAGATGGACCCGGAGGACCGGCTCAAGACCTCCTTCATCATGCCTTTCAGGGCCTACTGCTACATCACCATGTCCTTCTGCCTGAAGAATGCAGGCGCTACTGTGCAGCGGTGCATGCAGAAGTGCCTCTTGCCACAGATAGGTAGGAACGTCCACGTCTACATCGACGACATCGTCGTAAGGACCAAGAAGCACTTTAGCCTCCTCGACGATCTCCGGGAGACCTTCGCGAACCTGCACAAATACAAGATCAAGCTCAAACCAGAGAAGTGTGTCTTCGGCGTCCCAGACGGCCAGCTTTTGGGATTCTTCGTGTCCGCTCGCAGCATCGAAGCCAACCCGGAGAAGATCGGCACGATCGAGCGCATGCCCAAGCCAACCCGGCTCCGCGACGTCCAGAAGATCACTGGCTGCCTTGCCTCCCTCAGCCGGTTCATCAGTCGGCTGGGGGGAAAAGCTTTGCCCCTCTATAGGATCCTTCGCAGGACGGCTGTGGTAGAGCCGGGCCACATGAAGAGGCCAGGCATGTTCAACTGGCCCGACGAGGCGGACGAGTCCTTCCGTGGCCTCAAGCGGGCCCTCACCCACGCACCCATCCTATCCGCGCCGACTGATAATGAGCCCTTGCTCGCCTACATCACGTCGACCACACGCGTCATCAGCATCGTCTTGGTGGTCGAGCGCCCGGAGGAGGGTAAGTCCCTGCCGGTCTAGCGCCCCGTCTACTACGTTAGCTAGGTCCTCTCTACCTCCAAGCAGAATTATCCCCACTACCAGAAAATGTGCTACAACATCTACTTCGCCACCAAGAAGGTCAAGCAGTACTTCTAGGAGCATACCATCACCGGGGTGAGCACGGCCCCGCTCGGTGAGATCATGAGCGGCCGGGACTCCACCGGCCGGATTGCCAAATGAGTCATCGCCGTCGCCGATCACGAGATCCGGTACGAGCCACATACCACTATCAAGTCACAGGCGATGGCTGACTTCCTCTTCGACTGGGCCGAGACCGAGTTAATTGCGCTGCCTCCAGACTCCACGAATTGGCGCGTGCATTTCGACGGCTCAAAGATGAGGACCGGCCTGAGTGTCGGCATAGTCCTCTCCTCTCTGAAAGGTGACCAACTCAAGTATGCCCTCCAGATTCACTTTGCCGCCTCTAACAACGTGGCCGAGTACGAGGCGCTCGTCCATGGCCTCCGGCTCGCCAAGGAAATCGGCATCAGGCGCATCTTGTGCTTCGGGGACTCAAAACTCGTAGTACAGCAAGTCTTTGGCGAATGGGATGCCAGGGATGCCAACATGGCCACCTATCGCTTCCTCGTCCAGCAGCTCACCGGCTCCTTCGAGGGCTATGAGTTCCACCACATCCCGCGGGTGGACAACGAGGCGGCCGATACACTGGCAAAGATCGGCCCGACGTGGCAGGCCATCCCAACCGGCATCTCCCTCGAGCGGTAGCTCAAACCGTTGATCAAGCCCTCCCCGGAATCGAAGTCCATCTCCGTGCCGGCTGATGCTGCCGGCCCTCTAGCGGCTCCGGCCGCTCCCCCACATCTTTGCCACCGGCTCCATCAACGTCGGCTACCTTCCCGGTACCGGCTTTGCCGGTCGAGCCGGCTTCATCCGATGCGGCCGGCTCTGATGCCACGACGGTCATGATGACGATCGACGCCCCTCCCACCGTCTCCAACTCGGGGGCTGGCGAGCCGGTCCTGGGTGCTGGTGAGCCGGTCCAGAGGGCTAATCACCCGGGCACGGGGGTTCCAGAGCCGGCTCCCGTCTCGGCTCCCTAATGGGCCCAACACATTCTGGCGTTCCTTCTGCGCGGCGAGCTCCCCCCGGATGAGGCCACAACAAGTCAAATCCAGTGCCAGGCTCCGGCCTATAGCATCATCAATCGCGAGCTCATCCACCGCAGCACCACCGGCGTCTTCCAACGGTGCGTCAAGCCGGAGAAGGGTCACGAGATCCTCCTAGACATCCACTAGGGCGAGTGTGGGCACCACACTACCTCCAGGACCCTGGTGGCCAAGGCCTTCCGCCACGGATTCTACTGGCCGGCCATCTTGGAGGCGGCCAAGAAGTTGGTCAACGTGTGGGTTGCCAGCGCTTCAGCACGCAGACCCACCTATCGGCTATGGCCCTGTAGACCATTCCCCTCTCATGGCCCTTTTCCGTTTGGCGGCTGGACATGGTGGGTCCCTTCAAGACCGCATGAGGCTGCATGACGCATCTGTTGGTGGTCGTCGACAAATTCACCAAGTGGATCGAGGCTAGGCCGATCAAGAAACTGGATGGCCCGATGGCCGTCCGGTTCATCGAAAATATCACGGTCCGCTACGCATTCCCCACAACATCATCACCGACAATGACATGAACTTCGCCAAGGGCGCACTAGCGCGTTTCTGCTCCAAGCAATGCATCTGGCTCAACCTGGCTTCCGTCGCTCATCCACAGTCAAGTGGCCAGGTCGAGAGGGCAAACGGCCTAATCCTTTCTAGCATCAAGCCCCGGCTCGTGACGCCACTGGTTAGGTCGGCTGGCTGCTGGATCGACGAGCTACTGGCTATCCTTTGGAGCCTGAGAACCACGCCCAACCGGTCGACCGGCTACACCCCCTTCTTTCTCGTGTACGGGTCCGAGGCGATCATCCCCACCGACATCGAGTTTGACTCGCCTCAGGGCGCCTTGTACATGGAGAAGGACGCAAGGGAGGCACGAGAAGATGGCTTCGATCTACTCGAAGAAGCACACAAACTAGCCTTGAGCCGGACGGCCATCTACCAGCAGAAGCTCCAGCACTAGCACAACAAGCGGATCTGGCTGCTCTCCTTCCGTGAAGTAGACCTAGTGCTCAGACGGATCCAGCGAACAGCCGGCCAACACAAGATGTCCTCCCCATGGGAGGGCCCGTTGATCGTCAGCAAGGCACTACACAACAATGAGTACTACCTAATAGACACCCAGAAGTCGCAGAAGCGCAAGAGAGACGCCTCCGGCAAGGAGACAGAGTGCCCGTGGAACGCGATGCTCCTCCGCCCGTTTTACTGCTCATAAACCAATGTATGTCTGTATCTTTCCCTCTTCGGAGCTTATGACTGCAATTGGTGCCTCGGGCCGGCTCTTGGGGCACACCCTTTTCGTTTCCATCCAAGGTTTCCTCACTCACCGGCTCCTGGACCCGGATCCCAAGCCCGGGGGCTCTCCTGCTGGTCCTAGGCAACCTCCCCCGAAACCGACCAAGTAGTGTGAGCTAAACGAGCCCTCCCACCCCTCCCAGCTATAGACCGGCTACCGACTGTCCGACTGATGGGGCCTCGTGTTGGAAATATGCCCTAGAGGCAATAAATAAAGTGTTTATTATTATATTTCCTTGTTCATGATAATCATTTATTATCCATGCTATAATTGTATTAATTGGAAACACATTACATGTCTGGGTAAATAGACAACACTTTGTCCCTAGTATGCCTCTAGTGAACTAGCTCGTTGATCAAAGATGGTCAAGGTTTCCTAGCCATTGACATGTGATGTCATTTGATAACGGGATCACATCATTGGGAGAATGATGTGATGGACAATACCCAAACTACAAACATAGCATATGATCGTGTCAGTTTATTGCTACTGTTTTCTACATGTCAAGTACGTGTTCCTATGACCATGAGATCATGCAACTCACGAACATCGGAGGACTGCCTTGTGTGTATCAAACGTCGCAACGTAACTGGGTGACTATAAAGGTGCTCTACAGGTATCTCCGGGGGTGTCTGTTGAGTTGGCATGGATCAAGACTGGGATTTGTTACTCCGTGTGACGGAGAGGTATCTCAGGGCCCACTCGGTAATACAACATCACAATGAGCCTGGCAAGCAATGTGTCTAAGTGTTAGTCACAGGATCTTGTATTACGGAATGAGTAAAGAGACTTACCAGTAACGAGGTTGAACTAGGTATGAAGATACCGACGATCGAATCTCGGGCAAATAACATACCGAAGAACAAAGGGAACATCATCCGGGATTAACTGAATCCTTGACATAGAGGTTTGACCGATAAAGATACTCGTAGAATATGTAGGAACCAATATGGGCATACAGGTCCCGCTATTGGTTATTGACATTAGAGGTGTCTCGGTCATGTCTACATAGTTCTCGAACCCGCAGGGTCTGCACACTTAATGTTTGGTGACGTTTCAGTAGTATAGAGTTATGTATGGTGGTGAACGAAGGTTGTTTGGAGTCCCGTATGAGATCTCGGACATCGCGAGGAGCTCCAGAATGGTCTGGAGGTAAAGATTCATATATAGGAAGTCCTGTTTTGGTCGCCGGAAAAGTTTCGGGCTCATCGGTAGTGTACCGGGAGTGCCGGTAGTGTACCGGGAGACCACCGGGAGTGAGATTTCGACCCAAGTGGCTTCATGGCTGTGGGAGAGTGAATACAAACCTTTTGTCGGCTGGTGGAAGTCCCACACAAGGCCCATGCGGCTGGGAAGAAAAGCCCAAAAGGAAAAGGTGGAAAAAGGCAAAATAAGGAAGGAGTCCTAATCCTACTAGGAGTGGAGGAGGTCGACTCCTCCCTCCTGTTTCGGCCGAGCCTCCTTGGCTTGGAAGACAAGGCTGCCTCCTCTCCTCCTATCCTCCTATATATACTAGAGGGTTTTAGGGTTTTTGGACAAGATTTTCAGCCACGTGCAACCCTACCCTCTAGTCCATAGTTTCTCCTCTAGATCGGATTTCTGTAGTGCTTAGGCGAAGCCCTGCCGGAATAGCTCCACCACCATCGCTGGAGCACCGTCACGCTTCCGGAGAACTCTTCTTCCTCTCCGATCCTTCTTGCTGGATCAAGAAGGCGGAGATCGTCATCAAGCTGTACGTGTGCTGAACGCGGATGTGCCGTCCGTTCGGTGCTAGATCGGAAGGATCGTGATCAAGCTCGTGAGACAGATCGTGATCAAGTTCGCGGTACGGATCATGATTGGATCGCAGGATGGATCGTGATCGGATCGCGGGACGCATGGCGATTTGGATCGCGAAGACGTTCGACTACACCAACCGCGTTTCTTAACGCTTCACGCTTAGTGATCTACAAGGGTACGTAGATCCACTCTCCCTCTCGTAGATGCTCATCACCATGGATAGATCTGCGTGTGCGTAGGAATTTTTTTGTTTCCCACGCAATGTTCCCCAATAGTGGTATCAGATCTAGGTCTATGTGTAGATGAGATCTCGAGTAGAACACAAAAGGTTTGTGGGCGTTGATGCTTAGATTGCTTCCTCCCTCGGTCGGATTTTGGTTCAGCGGTATTGTGAGATGAAGCGGCCCGGACCAACATTATTCGTATGCTTACGAGAGACCGGTTCCCTCGACCACAACTTGTTGCATAGATGGCTTGCGGGTGCCAATTTCTCTCACTTTAGTTGGATCGGATTCGACAAAGGCGGTCCTTGAGAAGGTTGAAAAGCAACTAGTGTATCACCGTTGTGGTTTTCGCGTAGATGAGAATTGTTCTTGCTAGATAACCATAGCAGCCACGTAAAACATGCAACAACAATTAGAGGATGTCTAACTTGTTTTTGCAGGGTATGTTGTGATGTGATATGGCCAATTACATGATGTGATATATGTGATGTATGAGATGATCATGTGATGTATAGATTATCACGACTTTCATGTCGATGAGTATGGCAACCGGCAGGAGCCATAGGGTTGTCTTTAATTATTGTATGACCTGCATGTCAATCATTAAGCGCTATGTAATGCTTTACTTTATAGATAAACGGTAGCAATAGTAGTAGAAGCATGTTGGGCGCGACAACCCCGATGGCGACACGTTGATGGAGATCAAGATGATGGAGATCTTTGTGTCTTGCTGGTGACGATTGAGATCATGCCGGTGCTTTCAAGATGGAGATCAAAAGCACAAGTTCATGACCATATCATGTCACTTATGATTTGCATGTGATGTTTATCCTTTTATGTACCTTGTTTTGCTTAGGACGACGGTAGCATTATAAGGTGATCCCTCAGTTAATTTCAAGGTAAAATTGTGTTCTCCCCGAGTGTGCACCATTGTGAAAGTTCATCGTGTTGAGACACCACGTGATGATCGGGTGTGATAGACTCTACGATCACATGCAATGGGTGCAAGCCAGTGTTGCACGCGCAGAACACTCGGGTTAAACTTGACGAGCCTAGCATGTACAGACATGGCCTCGGAACACAAGAGACCGAAAGGTCGAACATGAGTCATATAGTAGATATGATCAACATAATGATGTTCACCAATGAAGCCACCTCAAATCACATGATGATCAGACTTGAGTTGGTGGATTTGGATCATGTGACACTCAGATGACCCGAGGGATGTCGATTTGAGTGGGAGATTTAGTAATTTGATTAACTAAACTCATTATCTTGAACAATAGTCTAAGTAAACTTTGCATATTTATGTTGTAGATCAATGGCTCGCGCAGTAGCACCCCTGAATTTTAATGCGTTCCTAGAGAAAGCTAAGTTGAAAGATGATGGAAGTTTGTTGACTGGGCCCGTAATCTGAGGATTATCCTCACGGCTTCCCAGAAATCATAAGTCCTTGATGCACCTGTTGGTGACCAACCAGAAGACATGACCTCCGAAGACATTAAGAACGCTTGGGAGGCATGTACTGGAGATTACTCAATAGTTCAGTGTGCAATATTGTATGGCTTAGAACCGGGACTTCAAAGACGTTTTGAACGTCATGGAGCATATGAGATGTTCCAGGAGTTGAAGTTTATCTTTCAGAAGAATGCCCGGATCGAGAGGTATGAAACCTTCGATAAGTTCTATGCTTGCAAGATGGAGGAGAACGGGTCTATCAGTGAACATATACTCAGAATGTCTGGGTATTCAACTCGTCTAGTGGAGTTAGGAATTGCCCTTACGCCAGAGGCGATCACTGACATAGTTCTTCAATCACTGCCACCTAGTTACAAGAGCTTTGTGATGAACTATAACTGGCACGGGATGAACAAGTCAGTCGCTGAGCTGTTTGCGATGCTAAAAGTCGCTGAGTCTGAAATCCAGAAAGAACATCAAGTCTTGATGGTCAATAAAACCACTAGTTTCAAGAAAAATGGCAAGGTCAAGGGCAAGGGCAAGAAGGGTAAAACCAAGAAGGATGACAAAGCAGTTGCTACTCCTATAAAGAAGCCCAAGCATGGACCCAAGCTAGAAACTGAGTGCTTTCATTGCAAGGGAACTGGTCACTCGAAGCGGAACTGCCCCAAGTACCTGGCTGACAAGAAGGCGACCAATGACAAACAAGGTATATATGATATACATGTTATTGATGTGTACCTTACTAGCTCTCGTAGTAGTACCTGGGTAGTTGATACCGGTTCAGTTGCTCACATTTGCAACTCAAAGCAGGAACTGCAGAATAAACGAAGGCTAGCAAAGGACGGAGTGATGATGCGCGCGGGAAATGGTTCCAAGATTGATGTGATCGCCGTCGGCACGCTCTCTCTTCGATTACCATCAGGATTAGTGATGACCCTGAATAATTGTTATTTAGTGCCTGGTTAAGCATGAACATTATATCTGGATCTTGTTTATTGCGAGACGGTTACCCATATAAATCAGAGAATAAATGTTGTTCTATTTATATGAGTAATATCTTTTATGGTCATGCACCCAATGTTAGGGGTTTATTCATATTGAATCTTGATAGTGATGACACACATGTTCATAACATTGATGCCAAAAGATGTAGAGTTGATAATGATAGTACCACTTTCTTGTGGCACTATCGTTTAGGTCATATTGGTGTAAAACGCATGAGGCAGCTCCATGCTGATGGACTTTTGGAGTCACTTGATTTTGAATCACTTGACACATGTGAACCATGCCTCATGGCAAGATGACTAAAATGCCGTTCTTTGGAACAATGGAACGGGCGAGTGACTTATTGGAAATCATACATACTGATGTGTGCGGTCCAATGAATGTTACAACACATGGTGGATATCGTTATTTTCTCACCTTCACTGATGACTTAAGTAGATATGGGTATATTTACTTGATGAAACACAAGTCTGAAATGTTTGAAAATTTGAAGCAATTTCAGAGTGAAGTTGAGAATCATCGTAACAAGAAGATTAAATTCCCGCGATCTGATCGAGGAGGTGAATATCTGAGTTATGAGTTTGGCAGTCACTTAAGACAGTGTGGAATTGTTTCAAAGTTGACACCGCCCGGAACACCACAGTGTAATGGTGTGTCCGAACATCGTAATCGAACCTTATTAGATATGGTGCGTTCTATGATGTCTCTTGCTAATTTGCCACTATCGTTTTGGGGTTATGTATTAGAGACAACTGCATTCACTTTAAATAGGGCACCATCGAAATCTGTTGAGACGACGCCATATGATCTGTGGTTTGGCAAGAGACCAAAGTTGTCGTTTCTTAAAGTTTGGGGATGTGATGCTTATGTCAAAAAGCTTCAGCCTGAAAAGCTGGAACCCAAAGCGGAAAAATGCGTCTTCATAGGATACCTGAAAGAGACAGTAGGGTATACCTTCTATCTCAGATCCGAAGGCAAAGTGTTTGTCGCTAAGAACGGAACATTTCTTGAGAAAGAGTTTATCTCGAAAGAATTGAGTGGGAGGAAAATAGAGCTTGATGAGATTATTGATCCTTTACTTCAACCAGAAAGTAGCGCAGCGCAGAAAGATGTTTCTATGGAACCTATGATGGTAGAAGAGGAAGTTAATGACGATGATCATGAAGCTTCGGATCAAGCTACTATTGAACCTCCTAGGTCGACAAGGCCGCGTACTACTCCTAAGTGGTACGGCAACCCTGTCTTGGAGGTGATGTTGTTCGACAACAATGAACCTACGAGCTATGGAGGAGCAGTGATGGGCCTGGATTCCAAGAAATGGTTAGTGACCATGAAATCCGAGATGGGATCCATGTATGAAAACAAAGTATGGACTTTGTAAGTATTACCTGAAGGGCGAAAGGCCATTCAGAACAAATGGATCTTTAAGAAGAAGACAGACGTGGACGGTAATGTCACCGTCTATAAAGCTCGACTTGTGGCAAAGGGTTTTTCACAAGTTCAAGGAGTTGACTACGATGAGACCTTCTCACCCGTAGCGATGCTTAAGTCTATCAGAATCATGTTGGCAATAGCTGCTTATTTCAACTATGAAATTTGGTTGATGGATGTCAAAACAGCGGTTCTCAACGGTTTCCTTGAGGAAGAGTTGTATATGATGCAACCAGAAGGTTTTGTCGATCCAGAGAATGCTGACAAAGTTTGCAAACTCTAGCGATCTATTTATGGGCTGGTGCAAGCATCTCGGAGTTGGAATAAGCGTTTTGATGAGGTGATCAAAGCGTTTGAGTTTATACAAGTTTATGGAGAAGCTTGTATTTACAAGAAAGTGAGTGGGAGCTCTATAGCGTTTCTAATATCATATGTGGATGACATATTGCTGATTAGAAACAATATAGAAATGCTGGAAAGCGTGAAGGAATATTTGAACAAAAGTTTTTCAATGAAGGGCCTAGGAGAAGCTTCTTTCATATTAGACATTAAGATCTATAAAGATAGATCGAGACGCCTAATAGCACTTTCACAGAGCACATACCTTGATAAAGTTTTGAAGAAGTTCAAAATGGATCAGTCCAAGAAGGGGTTGTTACCTGTGTTACAAGGTGTGAAGTTGAGTAAGACTCAATGCCCAGTGACTGCAGACGATAGAGAAAAGATGAGTGTCATCCCCTGTGCTTCAGCCATAGGCTCTATCATGTATGTAAAGTTGTGCACAAGACCGGATGTCAGCCTTGCCATAAGTATGGCCGGAAGGTTTCAAAGTGATCCTGGAATGGAACACTGGGCAGCGGTCAAGAATATCCTTAAGTACTTGAAAAGGACTAAGGAAATGTTTCTCGTTTATGGAGGTGATGAAGAGCTCGTCGAAAAGGGTTACGTTGATGCAAGCTTTGACACTGATCCGGATGACTCTAAGTCACAAACCGGCTATGTATTTATTCTTAACGGGGGAGCGGTAAGCTTGTGCAGTTCCAAGCAAAGCATGGTAACCGATTCTACATGTGAAGTGGAGTACATCGCAGCCTCAGAGGCGGTGAAGGAAGGTGTCTGGACGAAGCAGTTCATGACACATCTTGGAGTAGTGCCCGGTGCACTGAATCCAATGAACCTATCCTGTGACAACACTCGTGCCATTGCTCTTGCCAAGGAACCAAGGTTCCACAAGAGGACCAGACACATAAAGCGATGCTTCAACTCCATCCGTGATTACATAAAGGAGAAGGACATAAATATTTGCAAAGTGCACATGGATTTGAATGTTGCAGGCCCGTTGACTCAACCTCTTCCAAGGGATAAACATGATCAACACCAGAACTGCATGGGTGTTCGATTCATTACAATGTAAATCACATAGTGATGTGGGCTAGATTATTGACTCTAGTGCACGTGGGAGACTGTTGGAAATATGCCCTAGAGGCAATAAATAAAGTGTCTACTATTATATTTCCTTGTTCATGATAATCGTTTATTATCTATGCTATAATTGTATTAATTGGAAACACATTACATGTGTGGGTAAATAGGCAACACTTTGTCCCTAGTATGCCTCTAGTGAACTAGCTCGTTGATCAAAGATGGTCAAGGTTTCCTAGCTATTGACATGTGATGTCATTTGATAACGGGATCACATCATTAGGAGAAAGATCTGATCGACAAGACCCAAACTACAAACATAGCATATGATCGTGTCAGTTTATTGCTACTGTTTTCTGCATGTCAAGTATGTGTTCCTATGACCATGAGATCATGAACTCACGAACATCGGAGGAGTGCCTTCTGTGTATCAAACGTCGCAACGTAACTGGGTGACTATAAAAGTGCTCTACAGGTATCTCCGAGGGTGTCTGTTGAGTTGGCACGGATCAAGACTGGGATTTGTTACTCCGTGTGACGGAGAGGTATCTTAGGGCCCACTCGGTAATACAACATCACAATGAGCCTTGCAAGCAATGTGTCTAAGTGTTAGTCACGGTATCTTGTATTACAGAACGAGTAAAGAGACTTGCGAGTAACGAGGTTGAACTACGTATGAAGATACCGACGATCGAATCTCGGGCAAGTAACATACCGAAGAAAAAAGGGAACATCATACGTGATTAACTGAATCCTTGACATAAAGGTTCGACTGATAAAGATCTTCATAGAATATGTAGGAACCAATATGGGCATCCAGGTCCCGCTATTGGTTATTGACCGTAGAGGTGTCTCGGTCATGTCTACATAGTTCTCGAACCCGCAGGGTCTGCACACTTAAGGTTTGGTGACGTTGCGGTAGTATAGAGTTATGTATGGTGGTGACCGAAGGTTGTTCGGAGTCCCGGATGAGATCCCGAACATCACGAGGAGCTCCAGAATGGTCCGGAGGTAAAGATTCATATATGATAAGTCCTGTTTTGGTCGCCGGAAAAGTTTCAGGCTCATCGGTAGTGTATCGGGAGTGTCGGTAGTGTACCGGGAGACCACAAGGAGGGGTATTTCGACCCAAGAGGCTTCATGGTGTGTGGGAGAGTGAATACCAGTCTTTTGTGGGCTGGTGGAAGTCCCACACAAGGCCCATGCGACTGGGAAGAAAAGCCCAAAAGGAAAAAGGTGGAAAAAGGCAAAAAAGGCAAAATAAGGAAGGAGTCCTAATCCTACTAGGAGTGGAGGAGGTGGACTCCTCCCTCCTGGTTCGGCCAAGCCTCCTTAGATTGGAAGCCAAGGCTGCCTCCTCTCCTCCTCTCCTCCTATATATACTAGAGGGATTTAGGGGTTTTGGACAAGATTTTCAGCCACGTGCAACCATACCCTCTAGTCCATAGTTTCTCCACTAGATCGGATTTCTACAGTGCTTAGGCGAAGCCCTGCCGGAATAGCTCCACCACCATCGCCGGAGCGCTGTCATGCTGTTGGAGAACTCTTCTTCCTCTCTGCTCCTTCTTGCTGGATCATGACGTCGGAGATCGTCATCAAGCTGTACGTGTGCTGAACGCGGAGGTGCCGTCCGTTCGGCGCTAGATCGGAAGGATCATGATCAAGATCGTGGGACGGATCGTGATCAAGTTCGCGGGACGGATCATGAATGGATCGCTGGACGGATCATGATCGGATCGCGGGACGCATGGCAATTTGGATCGCAAAGACGTTCGACTACACCAACCGTGTTTCTTAATGCTTCCCGCTTAGCGATCTACAAGGGTACGTAGATCCACTCTCCCTCTCGTAGATGCTCATCACCATGGATAGATTTGTATGTGCGTAGGAAATTTTTTGTTTCCCATGCAACGTTCCCCAACACCTCGGGGCAGTGAAACTTAGCGCACACGAGAAATCGATCGCAAGGGGGTTGCCAGCGAGGTCTAGCCGGACCACCGCCTCGCCTCTGCCACTCAACTTACCCAAAAAACTCTCACGGTTCCTAAGCTTAGTACCAGCTCCCTCGAGGCGCACGCCCTGGCCCAGCTACAGACCGGCTCCCGGCTAGCAGTCTGGCGGGGCCGAAACCAAAGTGAAAAAGGGGCCGAGCAGATGGAACCAAGGGGGGAAAAGGTGTAAGGACGAGCCGGCACGCATGATAAACAAACACACTAAGCATTCAAAGCACAAGTTAAAAATAGTAGAGGCCCATGGCCATGCGTTCATTACAATACACCCCCAATGGGTGGAAATGAGTCTAACATGCAGCAAAAGAAAGGACAAGTAAAAAACACCCAAGGGCTCAGCCTTCCGGGGCGCCACCAGCCAACGCATCACCAGCCGGCTTGACCTGCGGCCCGGAAGATGCTGCGGCCTTCGGGTCCGCGTCCGTGGTTCCCGCCGTCTCATCGCCACTATCGGTGCTGGAGTCGGTACTCTCATCGGCGACCTCCTCGTCCTCCAGACCTTGGGGGTTGTCGAAGGAATCCTTAGCGACCAGCTAGCTATCCTCGCCTAGAGCCGGAAGGAGCTTGTTCGGGTCAACATACGAGGCAAGCTTGTTGGCCTGACGGACTAGGGCAGTCTCGCGTGCCACCCGCTCCTCCTCCGGCTCATCCCGCATGGTGGTGAGCCGGTCCAAGTCGACGTCGCGGTACCAGGACGTGACCGGAGCGCCATCTACGCGCCGGCTCGAGCTGCTGACGCCTTCCAGACCTCGAGCTGGGCCATGGTGTTCTCCAGCCACAAGGCCACACGGCTCTCCACAGCCCCACGACCTGGCCACAAGGCGGCAATGACCTCCTTGCCGGCCATCTTCACCCGCTCCATGCTCCGCTCGAGGTGGACCAGCCAGTTCTCTATGGCTAGCCCAAGCTCTGCCATGTCCCAACCGGCATCCTCCTCGATGTTGCGCCCGCACCCCTAAAGATATTCCCGATGCTCCTCGACGGCACGCTCAGCGCAGCGCTGGGTTTCCGGGAAGATTTGTAGAAAAGAGAGGGGAAAATCAGAAGAAGGCAACTCAAAGTCCAAGAAGAACACAGCCGACCGAAGGAGAAAAAACCAAGACTTACATTGGAAGGAGTCGTCCAGCTCGATGGCAAAGTGGAGCGACGAGTCCCGCTCTGATAGGAGCGCTGCCTCCGCCTCGGCGAGGGAAACCCTGCGCTCCTCGAGCATCTTCATGAGGCGGATCACCTCGCTTTGGAGGGCGATGGTCTGTTGGGCGGCGTCAGCCGCTTCCTTGACGATTTTCTCCTTGGCCGCCACCTCCCGCGCCACGTCGGCTCTCAGGCGGGCTTGAGCCGCCTGCCCGTCCACCAGCAGGGCGCCCAGCCGGTCCCTCTCCAGGGTGATCGCCTGGACGCTCTACGTCAGTTGGTCTTGCTTGGAGACTGCCTCGGACTTCTCCCCCTAGAGGGTGGTCAGCTCCCGTGCAAAGCAAAACCGGTGTCAGTTAGGACATTCCAGACCCGGCCCGGCTGCCAAGCAGCCGACCCAACTCTCGGGGGCTACACGCCCCCACCAGACCTAGCGTACATCGGACCCTCGTCAGCTCCTCCTCCAACCAGTAGAAGCCATGCTTGCCACGATTGTGGATGGCGACCGCCTCGTCGAACAGCTCCTGTCGCCGGGCGTTCCCCGCCTGCCATAGGAGGCTGAAGTTAGATTATGCACAAAGAGATCTGGCTCGACTGCCACATAGCCGGTCATCCGGCCCGCATCTCAGGGGCTACACCCAGTGGGTGCGCCCACGTGCCCCCACTGAAAAATTTAACAAAGACAAGTGATGCCTACCTCCGCACGCTGTAGGGTGTTGTCAGCCGCCTTCGGAACCGAGCCAGCTCCTCGCAGCACCGTGCCAGGACGGTGCCTAGCTCCCGAAATGTCGGGACCGGGCCGCCTGCCGGCGGAGGCGGGACGACGGGGATGCGCACCAGCGCCTCCCAGTCCCGGATCACGTCCAACATGGACCTCCGGGACCGGCTCTCCTCGCCACCCGCCTCAGCATTCGTCATGACACCGGCTGCAGGGGGAGGGTTGTGAATGACGATGGCGCGGGAATCAGCTCCCGGTCGTCCCTCGTTCGGCGCCGGTGCCGCCTCCCCGTCCGACCGACTCGGCGCGACGATCGTGGCGACTGGCGTCTCCGCCGCCATGATTGGCACCTCTGGTGCCACCTCCATAGCCACCGGGGCCTCCGGCACGTCGACCTGGGCCGGCTTGGCAGCAGGCGGCATCACATCCGGCACCTCCACTCGGGTCTCCTAGTGAGCTGGCTTCATAGTAGCCGCCGCTGGCCGGGCCGTTTCCTCCGTGAACGGAGGCGCGGCCGGCTCCATGGCCACTGCTCGTGGCTCGCTCGATGGGGGCCTCGACATGCGAGTCGACTCCACCATCGAGTCGGATGCTCACGCGGGGTCCATGGACCTTCTCCGCCTCCCGCCGCTTGAGGTCCCGGAGCGCGAGGCCCCGCCCTGGACCCCAGACTTCGAGGCCCGTAGCTCCACGAGCCTCCTCTTCTCCTCGTGTTGCTTGGCCGCATGCTCATGGGCCAGCCGGCTGGCGGACTCCCCCGGGTCGGTTGTTGACTCCACATCATGGAGGTAGATGGGGTCCCTAGGGTAGAAAAGACTCAAATGGCTGTCGGCACACGACCTAGAGAGAAACCCATGCAAGAGATAGAACACTTACCCGGTGACGACGGGCAAAGCCCGCCTGGCGCACGCTGTCAGCTTCAAAATGGACGCCTTCACCCTATTGCGGGCCGCCGCCGGCTCCTCCTGAGCCGGCCTCTTCCCCTGGCTGGAGGTCCCGACCGTCGGGGCACGCATCGGCTGCTCCTCGCTCCGCCCGCATGGGCCCTGCCGAACTATGGGGGAAGGCGCGTTCAGGATCCGAACATCATCATCATCATCATCATCATCATTGTCATCATCAGTCCAATCCCTGATCGTCGGGCTAGGAGGGAACTCACCGACTGCGCTGGGCCCTCTAGCTCCCAGGTCGACTACCGCCTTGGCCTCCGCTAAGGAGTCGACCCCCTCTTCGGGCGGGCCTCCCTGCTCGTAGTCCTTGGAGTCGGACTGGTCATGCTCCACCTCGAAGATCTGGGGGTGCAGGCTGTCCGACGTGTTCTGTCGCACGAACAACTACGGTCAGCACAAAAAGTAAGGTCGGGAGCTGGCTGGAAGGATTCGGAAAAGAAAGGGCAGCTCGATGGAACGTACCAGGGGTGCCCGATGGTGTCAGTCATACGGCTACTTGCCGAAGGTCCATGTCGCGGGCGCCAGCCGGAAGGTCGTGATGGTGTTCACTCGCTTCGCCACCTGCGCCGACGTCTGTTCGATGGTCGTCAGCCGGCAGGGGTCCCGGCGGCCGGACATGTCGTAGATCCGATGCGGGCTCACCTGGAGAGGCAGCACCCAGCACGCGATGAAGGCGACCACCAGATCGGCGGCGACCAGTCCTTCCCCGCTCCTCATCTCCACGAGACGCCCGAGCTCCTCGAGTGCGGTTCCGCATGGAGCGGTCCCCGACCAGTTCACCTCGGAGGACGGGGCATTGACGTACGTCGATAGCCAGATGTAATCCCGCAGCGGGTCAGCATTCTTGACATAGAAGAACGTCCGATGCAAGCCCTTGATAGATTCGATGAGGCTGAAGTATGGGAAGCATGAACCGTGACAGCACATCACCGCGCCCCCGCAGGCATACGGCTCCTCGGCGCTTTTCAGCGCCTTGAGGTAAAACAGCGCCTTGAATAAATCCACGAAGGGGCGCATCCCCAAATAACCCTCACATAGCGTCACGAAGCCCGCAATGTAAAGTATGCATTGGGGTCAAGGTGGTGCGGCTGGAGATCAAACGTGTCTAGCATGAGGCGAAAGATGAGGCTCACCGGTAGCCCGAAGCCACGAGAAAAATGGCAGGCGAAGATGACGAACTCCCCCGCCTGCGGCTGGGCACCACTTAATCATCCGGCACGCGCGCGATCACACGCTCCTCCGACGGCAACATGCGCGCGCGGCAAAGCTCTGTGATAGTGGCCTCCGTGACGATGGAGCCAGCCCAGTTCCCTGAGCGACCTCCATCCATCGTGATGTTGGGGCTGCACGAGAAGGCGAGCGACCAGAGTCGCGTGCGAGAGGAGCGGCAACGCAATGAGAAGCTGGGAAGACAAAGAAGAGGGGAACCGAGGTGGCAAATGGGGCGCGGGTGCCTCCACCCCTTGCCTTCTCCCCCTTTTTAAACAAAGGAAGCCATGACCGGGGGAGGTGGGGATTAACTGCGCACACTCCCCTGGAATCTCCACGCGCGCGTGGGCACCCTGGGCTGCAACTGCCGCGTCGGGGCATAGAAGATCTCGGCCTGCGCCCCGAGGCTTACTGGGCTACGCCCGTCGCCTAGCGGGCTAGGTCCAGGGTGACGTCCCGTCTGCCCGCGTGCGCGGGCCCCACGACATCATCACTCAATGCATGGCGTGTTGTGGGCCAGCCCAGTTCCCGAGGTGGCACGTTGGAACCCGAGGCGTCAGGAGCGGCCGCCGACCCGACTGGCCGTTCAGCTTCGTGCTGGAGGCGAACATCGCGTGTGGGAAGCCGCCGGCTCCCCTCCGTATGGCGGACGCGAGCCCCCGCAGGCTTCGGGGACTACTGACGGGGTTATTACCCCTGGGTAGGCCAAAGCAACGGGTTTCTCTCCCCCGCTTTAAGGAAAAACACACATGGTCGGCTGCTTCCTGGCCGGCTGGTGCGCGGCCGGCACGCGCGTTGTCGGCTGGCTTGATGCCGGCTGTCCAAGGAGCTAGCTCGGCCCTGCCCGGCTGGGCGCGGTAGGCTGCCTTTGGACCGACTCCTCCATTAACCCTTGGGCGGACAAGCTCCCGTCCCATCCCTCTACACTCGGGTATGGCGACAAGACGAGACCGCCGTGACAGCCCTAATGTAGCCACAGTGACCGCTGACGTACGGGTGTTTATGGCTACATATCAGTCGGTCGTACCACTGACCTTGGCCAACCAGGACTAGGCGGGGCAACAGTGCCCTCCTCCCACTCGATTACTTGCTCCGGCGTGGCTACAGTGCAGCCGGTCATACTGGAGACTTCGGCCGGCTGGCGCAAGACGATGCCACCCGGACGGCCCATGCCGTAGTAGGTGGGCGCGGGCCAATTGCGAAGCCGATTGGCGGGCCCCAACGGGCGATGGGACCGCTCATCCGGTAGACCCTGCGGGCGACGAGACGGCTCGGGAGGCGGGGGCCCCTGGCCAGCCGGAGAGGCTGCCAGCCGGGTCCCTCCACTCTGGACCTTAAGGATGTTGTAAGCCGAGGGGTTGGCCTATAAACTCCCCAAGCCCTCCATGCAACGGGGACGACGGATTCACGCTCACACACCCACGGGACACTTACCACACAATCACCCACGTAGCAGAGGAAGGCGAGCCGGCTGCTCCCTCTTCCTCCTCTAGACAACAGCTCCAGGAGCAACCTTGTAGCCATAGCCATCTATCAACTAGACCAAACAGGACTAGGGGTATTACCTCCCACGGAGGGCCCTGGACCTGGGTACACCACATGCCACCACCGCCTATGCCTAATCCCGCTCCCAGAGCCCGTCGACGTCCTTCGGCCCAACCACCTTCGATAAGCCTACCCATAACATCTGTCGTGAGAAAATGACGACAATTATCTAATAAAATTTCTGCTATATATGCATGAAACTGAGATTGCTAGCATCATTTACACAAGATACACCCTTTGAATTGAATTGATTGGTTTAGTTTCGTACATTCTCCACCCACCTGTCCTTTTTATCTTCATAGACGTTGCTATCAGCCTTTCATTGGTAACTTAATGTGTTAAATAACACTCAGTGGACCTTTCTTTGCTTGGTGGACCTCTTGCGAAATAAGTAGTCTTTACATGATGACACTTTGAGCATTTGGTCCCTATTATTAATGAGCTATCTATCTATATATGCTGCATCATGATATCATTTTAATGTTGTAACCAATAAAACCGAGCAACTTGTGGAACTAGTGCTTTGCTCATGTTGTAAGACATGATTTTCACTTCCTGCCATCCCAGCCTTCTATCATGCTTACAAGATTTTTTCTCTTTCTTCAATAGGTCACTTGTTCTTGCTAGCATCCCGGTTGTTGAATCATGGCTTGTTAAGCATGCAACTGGGATTTCTAATAAAGTTTGCCATATGGCTTTGCGCATGCATGGAATTGGGATTACTAGCATCACCATTGATTTGTAGAGTTAACCATTGATTCATAAGAGATAAATCTGGTTGGGTGATGCTGTTGAATGCTTCAGTTAACCATTCACTAGTATATATGTACATAAATATGTGTGTGCAGCTTGTAATCAATGAGAACAAGTGTAGCTATGTACTGACTATGCCTACTGAAATAGTATATGGTTCCAATTTTAAATTTTTGTGTGCTCTTTAGTAGCTCGGCCCACCCAATTTTTTCCTTGTAGATCCGCCACTTCTTGTAATGACACCGCAACTGTAGTATCATGGGACGAAACATGTGTTGTTGGTCTATGAATTGTTAGCATGGATTAGAACTATTGATGTGAGCACGACAAAGTGTTTAGCTATTCCCCCTTGCATGTCTATCCGTGCTTCACATTTGTGATCCCGCTCAATATAATAATTTGAACTCTACTGGCATGTTCATTTATGCACACTGTCTATTAGTGCATCATCTATGTTGTTTGATTTCTACAAACCTGATGATCTTGCCCACCTTATGTCTACCTACCTACAGATCAACGGGTCTCTGGCTCGCAGGGCCATCAAGGACCTGATGGAGAGAGGGCTCATCAGGATGGTGTCATCATTTTGGGCTGCCTTCAGGTTTCATTGCCTTTGCCGCCGGTTAGTAGGCGTTGATGGGTAACATGAGGTAGGAGGAACACTTGTAGTCATAGTAGCTGAACATGATGTGCCTGTATGTATGTCTGTAGCAGAATGTATGTATCTGGTCCTGGTGCTGCGTCGGCCTCTGGTACGTAGCAAGAATGCATGCGGATGTTGGTTTGTTGTGCACTAGTTGGTGCTATGCTACATCCTGGGTTCTGAGTTTTATTTTAGAGATCTAGTATAGCAAACTAGGACTACAGGCGCGCCTTGCCCGTCCCCTTGCTGTTACATCCCTGGCAAGTGCATTTCCTGTCGTGCTTGATATGATGAAATGTAGATCTGGAAGGGTTAGATTTGATCTGGATGTACTAATCCGACTAGCATGTGTTGGATATACCTCTCTTTTTATGTTTCATCATTACCAATATGCCGATTGCTTGCTTGTTGTGTTCTGTAGGATCTGTATAAATAGTTAAACATTGATATTTTTATATGTATTATTCAGAAGTTCTAACTGCTGTGGTTGGGTGTTGGTAGTCTGTTGTTCGATTATCAAACCTTTGAAGTTAATTTTGATCATATGTGCATCTGTGTGATATATCTAGGTTCAGCTTTGACGCTCCATCGACAACCAGTTGTTTAATTAAGTCTGTTTTTACAATTATCTATATCAAGTGTTACTTTGTGAATACTGGAAAGGTGTCCTTAGTTGGATCAATTTACAGTCTGCTACAAGAGCTTCTTGTATATGATGTACACCGGTGGTGTTCTTTTTGGAAGTTGAATCATACTCACATGTAGTCGCTTCATTTGTTTGACCTGGAAGACGTTTCTCTTTCTCAGGTTCCTATTGGGAGGGCCACCCTTGGACGTGTCATTAATGTTATTGGTGAGCCTTGGTGGTCCCCGGTGAGGGGGACAGTGAGGACGCCATTGGATCCTAGCACGGCAGCAGCACCAGTACCTTGCTGCTATTGGGAATGGAAATGAGCTATTCCATGCACCGAATCCAGGGAGAAAATCACCTTCGGCATGTACGCCATCACCTTGGGCATGCTCGTGGCGCTGCTGCTCGGCCTCAACATGTCCTAGAGCGCCATTACCGCCGCCCTCACGCTCATCTTCCTCGACTTCAAGGACGCCCACCCTTGCCTCGAGAAGGTAATTGTCTGTCTATCCGTCCGTCCGTCTGCAGTTAACTAAGTTGTGCCCCATTGATGTCCTACTATTATTAATTGTTATTGCCATGGTGCTGATGCTGTTCAGAATATGATATGTGCCTTAATTCTAAGTTCTGGTCTCTCTTAAGAGACACTTCTAGCTTTTCTGACTCAAAGTTATTAACGTGGTACTGCATGAGTTTTACTACTGCTAACACAAAGAGTATTTACTAGTGCCAACACGGAGATTTTGTATGCACTGCTACCTGATGAGTGCTTTCTTTGTAATATTTCACCTTCGTATGCATAGGTTTATTTGGTTTGAACTTTGCATGACATGAAATAGATATTTACAGTGTTTTTCTCAACTTGTGTTTCACTATCACTTGATACATACTTAACTTGTACTTGAAGTTGTGGGTTAATGATAGTGATTTTGTTCTACATGGATGCATTGGTACCCCCATCATCGAGCGAACGGATGCAACAGCGGCAAGAAGCTCACGGACGTGTGCATCTAAAGTAGACCATGGACATCATCCACCTCCTCACAGTGGCAAGAAGAGCTCCATGCTGAAGAACATAACACTTGTAGGGCTTGTAAAGTACTGTATCTAGTTATTGAACTTGTGGAGCTTGTATGTTAGAGCTCATTACGTGTTATTTGTACAACAGGAGCTCTGTAGTGAATTTGGTTGATAATATTTGAAGTATTTCGTGTGTTTTCTGTGTGCCAATTTAAATACTAGGTATTTATTTATGTCAAATTAGAAAATGAAGAATATGGCCCTGAGAGCTAGGACCTATCACTAGAGTCTGACAATGGGGACCCACCTGACTAGTGAACCCATTTTATAAAAAAAGAAAACTGAAACTGTTGAGACAAAAAGGCGACGGCCAAAAAATAAAAAGGCTGCAATGTTGGGCTTGGCCCATGAAGCTCACCAGAATTAACAAGGAAAACTAATATAATAAATGCACTGAATTGTTGGGCTAGGACCATGTAGAACACCGAATTGGACCGGGCCGATTCTTATCAATGACCAATCCAATTGGTTGTAATTTTGCCAGGTCAGCTTGTCACGTTGGATCCGACATGGTTTGGGCAGACTTCTTACGACCAAAATGATTGGTCGTAGAACCTACGACCTTTTTTCTGGTCGTAAACGTCTACGACCAATCCAAAAGAAAGGCCGTTAATTTCCATTAACGATGGTCAGCTTTTGACCAACTGTTTTTGGTCATAAAAAGGTCGTAAATGAAAAACAATGACCATTCGGTGACCAATATTGATGATCGCAAGTTAGAATATTTCTTGTAGTGGTCGGCCGTGAAGCCATCGGGGCCGGGTGCCTTACCGGAGGGAAGTTTCTTGATGGCCTCCCAAACCTCATCCTCCGTGAAGGGCCGATCCAGCTCGGAGAGATCAAAGCTACGTGGGTCGATGGCCGAGATGTTTGTGGAGTGAGCACACTCAGAATGGGTCGCGAGGGTAGAGAAGAAGTGGTTGAGGGCAACTTTAGCCAAGTTGTTGTCACTTTTGATGCACGTGTTGCCATCATGGAGCTCCAAGATGCGGTTATTATTTCTCCGGTGAGCAACACTGATCTTGGAGAAGGCGGAGCATGATTCTCCATGCCCGAGCCATGCTAGTCGAGTATACTTCCTCGCAATGGTTCGCTCAAGAGAGGCCAAGCCGAGGTAAGTACGTTTCAAATCGCGTGGTAGCCAGGCCTTAGTGGGAGATAGCTGCCGCACGTCTTGGGCCACATCAAATTCGAGAATGAGTTCGCGGGCTACCGTGAGACAAGTAGAAATCCCAGAAAGGGTACGAATGCTCCATCCCTGGAGGCGGCATGCGACCGCCTTAAGTCACGCGAAGATGGGTCCGACTCCGAATCAGTGGAGGCCCAGGCCTCGGCCACCACTTGCTCAAAGCCTTCTAGACTGGGCCAGAAACTCTGAAATTGGAATCTTCTCGCACCGAAAGAATGGGTAGAGCAGTCAATGACGAGTGGACAATGATCCGAGGCTGCCGAGGCAAGGAATGCAAGAGGCAAGAGGGGTGCGCCGAGTCCCAATCCGAGGTGCAAAGCACACAATCATTTCTGACAAGCGTCGGGTTTTGCTGTTCATTAGACCAGTTCTAGCGTCGGCTGTGCAAATAGATGTCCTAAAGGGCCAAATCTGCGATGAAGCCACGAAATCGATTCATCGTCCTATGATCGATGCAATTATTGTTCTTGTTAGCGACAGAGGATATCGTATTGAAGTCCCCTCCGACAAGCCAAGACCCAAAAATTGAATCCCGAAGGTCTTGCAGCTCGGAGATGAACGCGGGCTTCTCCGGGGTACCTTGGGGCCCATAGACTCCTGAGATCCACCAATGAGCACCACCCGAGACCGGAGAGACCAGGGCCGAGACATGGTGATTGCCAATTATGGGATTAAAGAGTGGTCCGTCGCCAAGCAAGCAGGATCCCACCACGCGTACCACTCGCGGGAAGGTAGTAGAAGTCCTCGAAGGGAGCGTCGAGCGTTTCAAAGACAAGAGCCGACGAGACCAAATCGAGTTTCGTTTCTTGAAGACAAACAATACAAGGCATAGTGGAGGAGATCACACTACGAAAAGTCCTACGCTTGGCCGGGCTGTTAAGGCCACCTATGTTCCAAAAAATTACTTTAAAGTTGTCAATCATGGAGAACAGTTGGGAGGAGGGGGGAGGGGGGCGATGGTACTGTATGCAGGCAGGGATCAACCCAAAATCTGGCAGGACGGGGATGACGGCGGGGCAAGGCCCGCAATCACCTGTTGTGGGATGGTCCAGCTGTAGAAGTCCGCAAACGCAAGAACAACCTCGGCTGCAAGCGGGCGCTCAAAAAACTTGTAGTACTTGGCCATTAGAGCATTAGAGATCGAGAATATGATTTTTCAGAAAATTACCCTTAGAACAACATAATACAATAAGATAACATGTCGATTATCGCCTCGCCAATAATCACTACACATATATACCAACCAGGCAACAAGAAAAAGCACACGCATATTTATTCATCCATATATACTCCGTCCTCTATAAGTATATCGATACACGCTATGCTAGGCTAGCTAGGAATGCATCGTTTGAGATAGTACCCACGCCATACACTCATGCATACCTCCAATTATTGCTCCTCTCTTGGGCGTGTCGATCGGTCCCAACATGTATACCGCACGGTTCTTAATTTACTACTAGGGAGTTCATTAAGCCCGGTCGACGCTCTTGGTGATCTCGCGCAGTGGCTTGCCGGTGTGACGGACGAGGCCGTAAGCCCAAGCTCCGGCCGCCCCGCCGGCGAACGGCCCGAGGATGTACACCCAGAGCGACTTGAACTTGCCCGCCACCAGCGCTGGCCCGATGCTCCTCGCCGGGTTCATCGATGCTCCCGTCACCGGCCTGTCGTCGTCGACCAAACGTACGTACGTACCCAGGTAAATATGCATGCGTAAACATCAATGGTCATGCCGCAAAGTAAAACGACAAACAGCGCAAGAGAGCGTACGTACCCAGAGAATAGCGCGTTAAGCATGATGGTCGCGCCCACAGCCAGCCCAGCCATCTGCCCAGACTGCATAAAAACGAAAAGGGAGTATCTAGGTCTTCGAGTACTATAGCATGTAAGAAAAAAAAACTAAAAACATATGTTTATACGAATCTCGATGTAAGATCAACGGATTGTAGTATTGACTGAAGTCTCAGTCAGTCGACTGATTTTTAATAAGCCCGAGAAATGTAAGTACGTACGTAGGCGCAGGTGTGCATGCACGTGCATGTCCCTCGTCAGTGCGTGCATGCATGCATGACCGCCTAGCTAACTTACTGCTCGGTCGTCTGTAGCCACGGCCATGACGACGAAGACGAGGTAGAAAGTGGTGATGAACTCCATCACCAGCGACTGGAGGTTGGAGCCCGTGGGCAGCGTCACCGGCGCGAACTCGTCCTTCCCGTGGAACAGCAGCCGGAGCAGAAAGCTCGCTATCAGCGCGGCCACCATCTGCACCGCCATGTACGCCGGCACCTGCATGCACATGTACGGAGCGCGCACGTATACAGATATGTCATCTGCACGCTGTTCACTCTTGGTCACGGGGCGAATCTGACGGCGACGCTTACCCGCCTCCACGGGAACCGGTGGGCGATGGCGAAGCCGACGGTGACGGCGGGGTTCATGTGCGCGCCGGAGATGTGGCCGACGGTGTAGATCATGACCATGACGGCCATCCCCCACACCACGGTGATGCCCGGGAACGTGACCGCTCCCTGCTTCTCACCGTTCACCACGATGGCGCCCATTCCGGCGAACAACAAGAAGAATGTGGAGAACAGCTCGGCAAGGAGCTACATGCACATGCAAGCATGACCAAACAGAGGTTGGATGAAAACAGAATATACACGAGCATATACGTACATCCAACAAGAGAATCTAGGCTCACCATCTGAAGAAAAGAAACGGAGACGGGGAAGCCACAGACCATGTCCTCGTCAGGGTGGTAATCAGCCGACACCTCCTTCTCCTTCCTCCCGTCCTCCACGGAGAAATCGTTTACCGACACCGATCCATTCGTGTAAGCAGAGTCGTCGTCCCGCCTGGCCATTTCTGCCTCGATCTCCCGGTACACGCTCCAAGTGACAAAACTAGCTAGGGCGACCAGAATCTGGAAGTGGAAACACTGAGATGACAGAAGAGGGTACTGAGCTCTGAGCAAGTCGAATGAACTATATATACACCAGCAAGGAGAACTTGTCATGTGGTACATATTATAACCATCGGCTTGTTTTGCTAGCTCCACCATGTTATGTCGCTTCTCCTCCATCCCTCGGATTTGTCGAGACTGGAAATGTTAAAGAAGAATTCCGTTGCTACTTTAGGTGTTTAGTTCAAACCAACTAGAAATTTTGTGGAAGATTCACCAACCCAGACATCGAGGGCGGAAGGTGATAGATAATTTGGTTCTGCATTGGACAGATTAACCGCAAGCGAGAACTCCAAGGACACGCCAGACACGACAAGCGTGCACTTAGGCCCTTAGGTTTACGCGACAGTTGACGGGGACGCGCGCAGTGCGTCAACATTACCACTTTGCCAAACATATCAAATTACAAGCATGACATACACTCCAACGCACACATCTACTCGGATCGAGTGTGCCTCTAAATTACAAGGTAGAACTGGCAGGATAAATTTGTAGGCACTTGTGCGTAAACGTGGGTACCAAAATTTCAGGACGATGCTGCTGCAGAGCGACGGACGACCCATATGTTCATGCTGATTGGTGAGGACGTAGAATGGCCAAATAGTACAGAAATGTCGTTCCTTCGCCGGCCGATCTCAGACGACACAAACAATCGCCTTGTTTGCGCTCCCCCCGTCCCCACGAGAAATTTTCTTGATGATCGGTGGAGTGTTATTGTGCCTATTCCCGTAAAAAGACGAAAAAAGTTACAAATCTGACGTCAACTTTTTACCTCCTGCAGACATAAGAACATCTATACCCGGACCCCTCATACTCTTTCAAATGCCCGGTCAGACCACCCGGTCACTGTCCGGTCGAAAATAAATCGACCCAGACAGGCCTGGCCTCAAACATTCGGGCTGACCTACACCCCTCATTTTCAGGCCAAATATGGGGCGGGTATAGGGAGCCCGGGCATGCCTGCCACGTCAGATCCGACAGCCCGACCCCACCTCAAATTGCCCCAAATTCCTCTAAAGCCTTCCTCCTCCTCCCGCCGCCCTCCACCATTTCCCGTGCCCAACCCTTCGTCGTCCGGCACCCTTGCTCTCCATCCTCACCACCTACCCCGATCCGCTCCCGTCACGTCTTCCACCCCGTCCCCGACCGCCATGACGGAGACGCAGTCCGCCTCGTCCGTCAGCATCCCTTCCTTTACTCCATTTTGCAAGTCGGAGATCATCGCCCATAAGATGCGTCGTCGCCGGCAGCGCAGGTAGGTGCAGGCATCGTCCATGAGATGTCTTCCCGGGCATGCCGGGCTCCCTGCACTCCATCCATCCAAGCGTCGGCACCGATTGTGTTGTCCGGCACCGTCGAGACTGAGGAGGATGTGACGGCCGACTGGACCATTCCAGAGAGCTTTCCGGCAACGCTGCAGCCGCCGGTCCTCAAGTGTGAGTCACTGCAGCTGGTTCAGGAGCGGGTGAGCTCGAATACCCCCATCGCTCGGGATACACTCGACATGTTCGACGGAATGTCTGAACAAGACCGGGTATGTGTCCTCTTGTCTGATCGCATGATTAATGTTTCGTATATATCACTAGTTCGCACATGATGATTGCTTGCAAACCATGAATGTGTAGGAGACGTACTTGGAAAGCATGATCAATGAGAATGAAGATCTGGCCCATGTGGAATTTGAAATGGAGGAGACGGCTGCATTTGTGATGGAGGCAACATTCGATCCCAATCCTACCAAGAAGAAGAACATGATCAAGATGCCGAAGGCAAGAGGTCTTGATTTCTCGAGATATGAGGACATCTTGTTGGCCAATTCTTGGTTGAGCACAACATTGGATCCAATAAGCGGCACCGCGCAAAAGGGGAGCACGTATTGGGAGAAGATTTGGAAGGACTATCATGAACGAAAGGAGTAAGTGTAACTGCATCCTATCGTGAGCACCCGGGATGTGACATCTCTTCAACATCGATCGGGGTTCATTCAAGAAGAAGTGAACAAGTACGTCGGTTACTACTCACAAGTGACCAAACGGAATCAAAGTGGGATGGGAGTGGCAACACATGTAAGTTTGATTGCCACATCTTATTGTAATTTCAATATTTATGTGTGCTTTTTATTCTTGTGCTCATATGTTTGTTCTGTGCTAGGCGGCGGTGGTGGCCACTTTGTATCACGAGACCGAGAAGTGGCCATTTACTTTTAGCCATTGTTGGCTCTTATTGGATGACAAGCCAAAGTGGCAACAAGTTGTAGCTGATCTCAAGGCCGTCAAGAAGAGGAATGATGGCTCAAGCTCCCAGCAATCCATTGGGTTGGACGATGAGGAGGACGACGTTGTTGGCACCGATGAAAGAGCTACCGCGCCAAAGAATAACAAGCAAGTCATGGGCAACAAATGGGAGAAGGCAAGGATCGCCCGTGATGTCACGGCTACAAAAATGTCATCCACATGGACGAACATTTTTTCGACAAGGGAGAGCAAGAAAAAGGAGAGGTATAAGGTTTATTTGGTGGAAGATTATATGTTTAGATCCATTATGCTATTTAATACTCCTATGATCTTGAGCATGAACATTACTTGTGAGTAGTTACCTTTGTTCTTGAGGTCACGGGAGAAGTCATGTTGCAAGTAATCATGTGAATTTGATATGTGTCCAATATTTTGATGATATGTATGTTCTTATTCTTTTAGTGGTGTCATGTGAACGTCGACTACATGACACTTCACCATCCTTGGGCCTAAGGGAATGCATTATGGAGTAGTTATTAGATGATGTGTTGCTAGAGTGACAAAAGCTTAAACCCTAGTTTATGCGGTACTTTGTAAGGGGCTGATTTGGATCCACATATTTAATGCTATGGTTAGACTTTGTCTTAATACTTGTCTCGTAGTTGCGGATGCCTGTGAGGGGGTTAATCATAAGTAGGCTGTTAGTTCAAGTAAGAACAACACCTTAGCAACGGCCCACCCACATATCAAATTATTAAAGTAGCAAACACAAGTCAAACCAACATGATGAAAGTGACCAGATGAAATTCCCGTGTACCCCCAAGAACACGTTGCTTATTATAAGAGATTGTTTTGGCCTGTCCTTTGCCACAAAAGGATTGGGATACCTTGCTGCACTTTATTTACCGTTATCGTTACTTGCTTGTTACCAGTGATCTTGCTATCAAACTATCTGTTACCTATAATTTCAGTGCTTGCACAAGCTACCTTGCTGAAAACCGCTTGTCATTTCCTTCTGCTCCTCGTTGGGTTCGGCAATCTTACTTATCGAAAGGACTACGATTGACCCCCTACACTTGTGGGTCATCAAGACTCTTTTCTGGCTCCGTTGCCGGGTGACGTGGCTTGAGACCGCGTCGGTATTTCCCCAAAGAGGAAGGGATGATGCAGCACAACGACGGTAAGTATTTCCCTTAGTTATGAAACCATGGTATCAATCCGTAGAGTAAGATCACGCACCCACGCAAACAACACCTTGATAACCCATAAGTATAGGGAATCGCAACAGTTTTCCAGGGTAGAGTATTCAACCCAAATTTATTGATTCGACACAAGGGGAGCCAAAGAATATTCTCGAGTATTAGCAGCTGAGTTGTCAATTCAACCCACCTGAAAGACTTAATATCTGCAGCAAAGTATTTAGTAGCAAAGTAATATAGTAGTAATGGTAACTCTGGCAAGGTGATAGTAGCAGTTTGTAGTGATTGTGACAGTAGCAACGAAAAAGTAACTTAGCAAAGATCAATATATGAAAAGCTCGTAGGCAATGGATCATTGATGGATAATTATGTCGGATGACATTCATCATGCAACAATTATAACATAGGGTGACACAGAACTAGCTCCAATTCATCAATGTAATGTAGGCATGTATTCCATATATAGTCATACGTGCTTATGGAAAAGAACTTGCATGACATCTTTTGTCCTACCCTCCCGTGGCAGCGGGGTCCTATTGGAAACTAAGGGATATTAAGGCCTTCTTTTAATAGAGAACCGGACCAAAGCATTAGCACTTAGTGAATACATGAACTCCTCAAACTACAGTAATCACCGGAAAGAATCCCAGTTATTGTCACCCTGGGGGATGCGGATCATAACTCGTAATAGGTGTCTACAACTTGCACGATAGGATCAAGAACACACATATATTCATGAAAACATAATAGGTTCAGATCTGAAATCATGGCACTCGGGCCCTAGTGACAAGCATTAAGCATAGCAAAGTCATAGCAACATCAATCTCAGAACCTAGTGGATACTAGGGATCAAACACTAACAAAACTAACTCGATTACATGATAAATCTCATCCAACCCATCACCGTCCAGCAAGCCTACGATGAGATTACTCACGAACGATGGAGAGCATCATGGGATTGGTGATGAAGGATGGTTGGTGATGACGAAGACGTTGATTTCCCCTCTCCGGAGCCCAAAACGGACTCCACATCTGGTCTCCCGAGGAAGAACACGAGGTGGCGGCTGCTCCGTATCGTGAAACGCAATGAACTCTTCTTCTTGATTTTTTTCTCCCCGAATAGGAATATATAGAAGTGGAAACAAGGTCAGAGGATCAGCAGGGGGCCCACAAGCCTGCCTAGCGCGCCCTAGTGGGGTGGGTGCGCCCACCAGGATTGTGGCCAGGTGGTGGCCCCCCTGTAGTTGATTCTTTGGCCAGTATTTTTTTTAATTCCAAAAATATTCTCCATAAATTTTCAGGTCAATCCAAGAATTTTTATTTCTGCACAAAAATAACACCAAGGCAATTCTGCTGAAAACAACGTCAGTCCGGGTTAGTTCCATTCAAATCATGCAAATTAGAGTCCAAAACAAGGGCAAACGAGTTTGGAAAAGTAGATACGTTGGAGATGTATCAACTCCCCCAAGCTTAAACCTTTGCTTGTCCTCAAGCAATTCAGTTTATAAACTGAAAGTGATTAAGAAAAACTTTTACAAACTCTGTTTGATCTTGCTGTTATAGATATGTCTAACTTATGTTTAGATTTTCCGCAAGGATTATACACTAACCACATTCACAATAACATTTAGGTCTCACATTTACTCATATCAATGGCATAATCAACTAGCGAGCAATAATAATAAGTTTCGGATGACAACAATTCTATCAAAACAATCATGATACAATATAACATAATGGTAGCTCGCTAGCCCTTTCTGAGACCGCAAAACATAAATGTAGAGCACGTCTAGAGAACAAGGACTGACTAAACATTTTAATTCACGGTGAGAGAGATCCAGTCATGCTCGTACTCAATATCAATTAATAGCAAGGAATACAAATGATGATGGCGTTCTCTAACTAGTGCTTTTTTATAAGAGGAAGATGACTCAACAATAAAGTAAATGGAAAGACTCTTCGCAGAGGGAAGCATTGAGTTGCAAAGGTGCCATAGCTCAAGCTTTTTAAAATAGATATAAGTAATGATTTTTGGAGCGGTATGCTTTGATTGCTCACATAACGACCAAGAGGTTTTCAATATCTTCCATGCTAGATACATTATAGCCGGTTCCCAAATAGAATAGTAAAGTTTTTACTCCCCCTCCACCAATCAGTCACACTCCACGGCGAGCCGAATCCACATGTACCGTCCATACAAACATAGTCCTGGGGGAGTTTTGTTTAATTATATTTTGCCTTTTATTTCGAGCATGGGACTGGGCATCCCGATTACCATCCACTTTCTTGTGAATGATAGTGAATCAACACATATCGTGAGAATAACCCACCTAGCATGGAAGATACTGATAGCCCCCAGTCGCCACATGAGCGATTTGGGCATACAAAACAGAATGTGCATTTGAAGGTTTAAAGTTTAGCACATGCAAATTTACTTGGAATGGCAGGTAAATACCTCATATAGGTAGATATGGTGGACTCATATGGAACAACTTTGGGTTTATTGAGATGGATGCACAAGCAGTATTCCCGCTTAGTACAAGTGAAGGCTAGCAAAAGACTGAGCAGCGACCAACTAGAGAGCAACACAGTTATCAACATGCTTTGAGATTAACCAACATTGAATGCAAGCATGAGTAGGATATAATTCACCATGAATATAAATATCTTGGAGGCTATGTTGATTTGTTTCAACTACATGCGTGAACATGTGCCAAGTCAAGCCACTTGAATCATTTAGAGGACGATACCATTCTATCATACTACATCACAACCATTTTAATGCGCATGTTGGCACTCAATACGAACCATTATCCACTCTTAGCTAATTAAGCATGGCATGAATAACTATAATCTCTAACTATCATTGCAAACACGTTCAACCCATAATGTACTGAATTCGAAACGATGAGCTAATCATATTTACAAAAGCAAGATAGGTCGAGTTCATACCAGCTTTTCTCCATCTCAATCTTTTCATCAAATATTGTCATTATTGCCTTTCACTTGCACGACTGAACGATGTGAATAATAATAAAGAGTGCGCGTGCATTGGACTAAGCTGGAATCTGCAACCAAGAAACCAAAAGAGAAGACAAGGCAATATAGGATCTTTGTAAGATAAACAATAATGAATATGGGAGCCACTCAACAGGTCATCGTGGTCTTCTCCTTATGATCCAAAGAGAAGAAAGGAAAATTATTTACACGGGAAAGCTCCCAACAAGCAAAAGAAGAACGAGAAATCTTTTTGGGTTTTCTCTTTAATGCTACAACTAAGCAACTAGGAAATAAAGCTAGAACTTATTTTTTGTATTTTCCTCAAGTTAGTTAAATACACAAGAAGAAATCAAAACAAGAAATAAACTACCATGGATAGTACAATGAAAAAGTATGAACACTGACAACTGGAATGAGTGTGTGAACATGAATGTAATGTCGGTGAGAAATACGTACTCCCCCAAGCTTAGGCTTTTGGCCTAAGTTAGTCTAGGGCCACAACTATAAATAACCTTCTCTAGGATACTCCGGAGAACACCAAGGATTCCATTGATTAGCGACCTCCTGTGGCTTCCCACTGAAAGACCAGGGCCTGATATGGATCAAGGGCCGGTGCTTGCTCAGGTGCTGGAGGTTGCGACAAACCCCAATATCGGTAGATATCATCGGGCATAACAGTTTACCTGCCTGAATTAATATCAAACAGAGAAGAAGCAGGTAGGGTAATAATCTCACAAGTACCCTGAGTAAATACTAAATTGTAAAGCAGCCTCCTATCATCATTCTTTTTAATAACATCATGGGCTACCATACGGTCATAATCTAAAAACTTCGCGGGTATCAGCCTCTCATATTTATCATGAAGCCTAATGGGTATCTCAAAATGTTTAGTTAAACGAGATGCATAGATAACCCCGAATATGGGCCCCTTCGAACGGTTGGTGTTCAACCATTGGGCCACCATAGAGCCCAGACTAAAGGTTCTATCAGCAAATAAAGCATGGTGCAAAATAGCGAGGTCAGGGGCACTAAGGATTCCACTCTCCCAGCGACCAACTAAACATCTTCCCGCAAATAATGAATAATAGCGTAGCACAGAAAAATGTAAACTAGCTGCTCTTGCCCTTGACACGCCTCTCTCTTCTCCTATAGTGACCGCAGCAATAAAATCTTCCATGTCTTGAGGACGTCATTCCCTGATGCTGCCCACATAGGGTATCTTTCAAACTTTGCAAAAATCATAAAGGTTCATTTTCTTAGGCACATCATATAAGTGAAATTCTACTGTAGGAGGGTCTTCCCTAGGATGAAAGGGAAAATTTTGCACAAAGGTATTAGTGAGCAAGAGGTACTGGTCACACTTATCATCGAGGAAGTCGGTGATGCCTGCATTCTTGGCCAAATAATAGAAATCTTCATAAATTCCAGCTGCCCTCAAGAATGTGTCACACGACCACTCACATGGTCGAATTTCTGCTATGTGAGGAAGATTATATTTGGGTTTCTCCTTCATTTCATTTTCATCTTCCTTAGAACCCCGGCTTGAAGAACCTCTTAATAACCTTCTCAACATTTCTAAAAAATTCTGAAATTTTAGTGAACGAAAATAAGGGTGAACAAAACTCAACAAAACTCATAGCAACTACTCCCTCAAGTGCCTAGAGACTATATCATGCATCAAAACTACTTGGGACCATGTAAATTTGACATGCAAGCTCAAAACACAGTCACCACGATAGCGAAAAACTACAACATATAAGGCACTAGAGCAAAAACTAATTGGACCATTGGAGGAGTCACATACCGATGAGCAATCCCCTAAAACAGTTTTGTGAATGGAGCTTTGAGCAAGGAGATCAAAAATGGCAGCAAAATGAGCTAGAACACGAATTTGAGCAATGGTGGGATTTTTTCTGGAGGAAGATGAAGTGAATGGGTGCTGGAATAGGTGGAGGAGGGCCACGTGGGACCCACAAGCCACCAGGGCGTGTCCAGGGGGATGGGCGCGCCCTGCAGGCTTGTGGCCCACCTGGTGCAGCCCCGTGATGCATAATAAGTGCCAAAAAATTAAATATTCCAAAAAAATAATACTTCATTTTCAGGACAGTTGAAAAACTTTTTTTTCTGGTCACTTTTTTTATTGCATGGGAAACTCAGAAAACAGAAAAATAATAGCATTTTTTACTTAATTTCATCTAGATAACAGAAAGTAAAAGTTAGGTACAGGAAGTTGTTCTTTCTAAATTCATCCATCTCATGCTCATCAAAAGGAATCCATCAATAAGGTTAATCAAGTCTTATTAACAAACTTCTTTCTAATAACAAGAAATCGGAGAATTTTTGAATAACACTAAGTTACTTCAATGGGGATATGCATTTCCCCAACAATAAGTATATCATATTTCTTCTTGACAGTAGGAAGAGGGAACTCAAAGTCTCCAATAATAAGCGTTGGAATTTTTTCAATAGAGTTGATACTATGAACTTGAGGTTGTTTCTTGGAAAAGTGTACCGTATGCTCATTACCATTAATATGAAAAGTGACATTGCCCTTGTTGCAATCAATAACATCCCTTGTAGTATTCAAAAAGGGTCTACCAAGGATGATCGACATACTGTCATCCTCAGGAATATCAAGAATAAAAAAGTCCATCAAGATAGTAGCATTTGCAACGATGACAATTACATCCTCACAAATACCAATAGGTAGAGCAGTTGAGTTATCGGCCATTTGCAAAGAAATCTCAGTAGGTGTCAACTTATTCAAATCAATTCTATCGTATAAAGAGAAAGGCATAACACTAACACCAGCTCCAAGATCACATAAAGCAGTTTTAACATAATTTCCTTTAATAGAGCATGGTATAGTAGGTACTCCGGGATCTCCTAGTTTCTTAGGTATTCCACCTTTAAAAGTATAATTAGCAAGCATGGTGGAAATCTCAGCTTCCGGTATCTTTCTTTTATTTGTCACGATATCTTTCATATACTTAGCATAAGGAGACATTTTCAAAACATCAGTCAAGCGCATACGTAAAAAGACAGGTCTAAGCATTTTAGCAAAGCGCTCAAAATCCACATCATCCTTTTCCTTGGATGGTTTGGGAGGAAAGGGCATGGGTTTCTGAAACCATGGTTCTCTTTCTCTACCATGTTTCCTAGCAATGAAGTCTCTTTTATCATATCTTTTATTCTTAGATTATGGGTTATCAAGATCATTAGCAGGTTCAATCTCCACATCATTATCATTACTAGGTTGAGCATCAACATGACCATCATTATTAATGTTATCACTACGCTCATGTTCTTCACCAGATTGTGTCTCGGCATTAGAAATAGAAATTTCATTTGGATTCTCAGATGTATCTATAATAGGTTCACTAGCAGTATGCAAAGTACTCTCATCATTCTTTTTCCCACTCTTATTGGAACGGATAGGTGCATCAGTATTAACTCTGTGAGAATCTTGCTCAATTCTATTAGGATGGCCCTCAGGATACAAAGGTTCCCGACTCATTCTACCTCCTCTAGTCAAAACTTTAACAGAATGATCATTGTATTTACTATTCATCTCATTAAGCAAATCATTCTGAGCCTTAAGTACTTGTTCTACTTGAGTGGTTACCATGGATGCATGTTTACTAATAAGCTTAAGATCATTGACAGTTCTACTCAGATAATCACCCAAGCGATCAAGAATATAAGCATTATGTTTCAATTGTCTACTAACATAGGCATTGAAATTTTCTTGCTTCATGATAAAATTATCAAATTCATCCAAGCATTGGCTAGCAGACTTATTATAAGGAATATCTCTTTCATCAAATCTACTGAGAGAATTTACCTCTACTACCTGTGTCGGGTTATCAAGACCATGTATTTCTTCAATAGGTGGTAGATTCTTAACATCCTCAGTTTTAATACCCTTTTCTTTCATAGATTTCTTTGCCTCTTGCATATCTTTAGGACTGAGGAATAGAATACCAGTTTTCTTGGGACTTGGCTTTGACGGTGGTTTGGGAATGGTCCAATCATTATCATTGCTCAATATACTATTCAGTAGTAATTTGGCTTGTTTAATAGTTCGTTCCCTGAAAACACAACCAACACAACTATCTAGGTAGTCCCTAGAAGCATCAGTTAGTCCATTATAAAAGATATCAAGTATTTTATTTTTTCTTGAGAGGATGATCAGGCAAAGCATTAAGTAATTGGAGAAGCCTCCCCCAAGATTGTGGGAGACTCTCTTCTTCAAGTTGCACAAAGTTAAATATTTCCTGCAAGGCACCTTATTTCTTATGGGCAGGAAAATATTTTTCAAAGAAGTAATAAATCATATCCTGGAGAATACACACACAACCAGGAGCAAGAGAATTAAACCATATCTTAGCATCACCCTTTAATGAGAAAGGAAACAACTTAAGAATATAGTAATAGAGATTTTTCCCTCATGAGTAAATAGGGTGGCTATATCATTCAATTTGGTAAGATGTGCCACAACAGTTTCAGATTCATAACCATGGAAAGGATCAGATTCAACCAAATTAATTAACTTAGGATCGATAGAGAATTCATAATCCTTATCAGTAACAAATATAGGTGAAGTAGCAAACTTAGGATCATATTACATTCTAGCATTCAAAGATTTTTCCTTCCACTTGCGAAGGAATTTCTTAAGATCATCTCTATCCTCACAAGAAAGAAAGACCCTAGCCACCTCTCCTTCCATAACATAACCCTCAGGTATATTAGGCAATTCATATCTAGGAGAGGTAGGTCTAGAAAGTTTATCATAGTGTTCAGTTTCAATAATTTCATCAGATTCAGAAATATTATAAGTTTCAGCATTGGCTCTAGCAATTTTTTCATCAAGAAATTCACCCAGTGGCATAGTATCATCAAGCAAAGTATCATCATAAGCATCATGCATAGTAGAAGTAGCATCATCAGTTACTTGCGACATATCAGAATTACCAGCAGGTGGTGGTGTCGCAAGCTTACTCATAACAGAAGGTGAATCAAGTGCAGAGCTGGATGGCAGTTCCTTACCTATCCTCGTAGTTGAGGGGTAGATCTTGGTTTTTGGATCTTTAAGATTCCTCATAGTGATCAACAGATATATATCCCAAGTGACTCAGAGAATAAAGCTATGCTCCCCGACAACGGCGCCAGAAAAAGGTCTTGATAACCCACAAGTATAGGGGATCGCCACAATTTTCGAGGGTAGAGTATTCAACCCAAATTTATTGATTCGACACAAGGGGAGCCAAAGAATGTTCTCGAGTATTAGAAGCTGAGTTGTCAATTCAACCACACCTGAAAGACTTAATATCTGCAGCAAAGTATTCAGTAGCAAAGTAATATAGTAGTAACAGTAATTGTGGCAAGGTGATAGTAGCAGTTTGTAGTGATTGTGATAGTAGCAATGGAAAAGTAACTTAGCAAAGATCAATATATGAAAATCTTGTAGGCAATGGATCAGTAATGGATAATTATGTCGAATGGCATTCATCATGCAACAGTTATAACATAGCGTGACACAGAACTAGCTCCAATTCATCAATGTAATGTAGGCATGTATTCCATATATAGTCATACGTGCTTATGGAAAAGAACGTGCATGCCATCTTTTGTCCTACCCTCCCATGACAGAGGGGTCCTGTTGGAAACTAAGGTATATTAAGGCCTCCTTTTAATAGAGAACCATACCAAAGCATTAGCACTTAGTGAATACATGAACTCCTCAAACTACGGTAATCACCGGAAAGAATCCCAGTTATTGTCACCCTGGGATGCGGATCATAACTCGTAATAGGTGTCTACAACTTGCAAGATAGGATCAAGAACACACATATATTCATGAAAACATAATAGGTTCATATCTGAAATCATGGCACTCGGGCCCTAGTGACTAGCATTAAGCATATCAAAGTCATAGCAACATCAAGCTCAGAACATAGTGGATACTAGGGATCAAACCCTAACGAAGCTAACTCGAGTACATGATAAATCTCATCCAACCCATCACCGTCCAGAAAGCCTGCGATGAGATTACTCATGAACGGTGGAGAGCATGATGGAATTGGTGATGAAGGATGGTTGGCGATAACGAACGCGTCGATTTCCCCTCTTCGGAGCCCAAAACGGACTCCAGATCCGGTCTCCCGAGGAAGAACAGGAGGTGGCGGCGGCTCCGTATTGTGAAACGCGATGAACTCTTCTTCTTGATTTTTTTCTCCCCAAATAGGAATATTTATAAGTGGAAACTAGGTCGGAGGATCAGCAAGGGGCCCACAAGCCTACCCGGCGTGCCCTAGGGGGTGGGCGCTCCCACCAGGCTTGTGGCCAGGTGGTGCCCTCCCTACAGTTGATTCTTTTTCCAGTATTTTTTTTAATTCCAAAAACATTCTCCCTAAATTTTCAGGTCAATCTGAGAACTTTTATTTCTGCACAAAAATAACACCAAGGCAATTCTGCTGAAAACAGCGTCAGTCCAGGTTAGTTCCATTCAAATCATGCAAATTAGAGTCCAAAACAAGGGAAAAGAGTTTGGAAAAGTAGATACGTTGGAGACGTATCACACCTGCACACAAATAACAAAGACTTGCAACCCAGACGCGAAAGAGAGGTTGTCAATCTCTCTAGGGTAATATGATAGATTGGATTATGATAGTTTTGGCAAATAGATCTTGCAAGAACACAAAATAAAAGCAATAAACAAAAAGTGCAGCAAGGTATTTTTGGATGTTTGGTTTTGTAGATCTGAAAATAGAGAGTGCAAATAGTAGATTGGAAAGCAATATGTTGGCAAAGTAGACCCGGGGGCCATAGGTTTCGCTAGTGGCTTCTCTCATGAGTATAGCGCACGATGGGTGAACAAATTACTATTGGGCAATTGATAGAAGATAAATAATCATGCCAATATCCAGGCACTGATCATTATATAGGCATAATGTGCAAGACAAGTAGACCGAAACAATTCTGCATGTACTTCTATTACTCCACACTTCGACTGCTATCCAGCATGCATCTAGTGTATTATGTTCATTAAGAAACAGAGTAATGCAATAAGAACGGTGACATGATGTAGAGAAGATCTATTCATGTAGGAATAGACCCCATCTTGTTATTATTAATGGCAATTATACATGCATGTCTTGTTGCCCCTTCTGTCACTGGGAAAGAACACCGCAAGATCGAACCCATCACAAAGCACCTGTTCCCATGGCAAGAAAAATCAATCTAGTTGGCCTAACTAAACCAAGGATTCGAAGAAGAAATATGATGCTATAAGTAATCGTGCAAATAAGAGATCAAAGAAGACTCAAATTATATTCATGGATAAAAAATGATCATGAACTCAAAATTCATCGGATCCCAACAAACACACCGCAAAAGTCATTACATCAAGTGGATCTCCAAGAGACCATTGTGTTGAGAAACATAGAGAGAGAGAGAGGAAGCCATCTAGCTACTACCTATGGACCCGTAGGTCTATGGTGGAGTACTCACGTATCATCGAAGAGGCACCTATGATGAAGACGAACCCCTCCATGATGGTGTCTAGATTGGATCTCACGGTTCTAGAACATGCGGCGGCTGGAATTGTGTTTCATTGACTCCCCTAGGGTTTTTGGATTTTCAGAGAATTTATAGGGTCAATAGTCGATGGAGGGGGTGCCCGAGGTGCCCACAACCCACCTGGCCATGCCAAGGGCCTTTGGCGCGCCCAGGTGGGCCGTGGCCACCCTAGGCCCCCTCCTGTGGTGTACTTTGGCCCTTGGACTTCCTTCTGGTCCATAATAAATCCACAAAATCCCCGGATCATTTCGACTCCGTTTGGTATTGATTTTCTGTGAAGTAAAAAAACAAGAAAAACCAGCAACTGGCACTTTGGCACAAGGTCAATAGGTTAGTCCCCAAAAATGATATAAATTTGCTATAAAATGATTGTAAAACATCCAAGATTGATAATATAACAGCATGGAACAAGCAAAAATTATAGATACGTTGGAGACGTATCAGCATCCCCAAGCTTAATTCCTACTCATCCTCTAGTAAGTAAATGATAAAAACAGAAGTTTTGATGTGGAATGTTGCCTAACATGTAATCACATAATCCTTTTATTTATAGCATGGACATTTGGAATTTTCATTTGGTTCAAAGCAATAGTCCAATTTTGACATGGAAAGTTTAATACTCAAGAATATCAACAAGCAACTATGTCTTTCAAAATATCAATGCTAAAACAAGTTATCCCTAGCCCATCATGCTCAATCATTGATCCATTCACAATACATACTCAAATATTAGCTACATCTAATGCTCAAGTACGATCTTAGTGCCCCCTAGTTGGTGCTTTATAAGAGAAGATGGAGACTCAAATTGAAAAATAAAAATTGCATAAATTAAATAGATAGGCCCTTCATAGAGGGAAGTAGGGATTTGTAAAGGTGCTAGAGCTCAAGTGTTTAAATTGATAGAGAAAAAAATATTTTGGGTGGCCTGGCTTTCTTGTCAACGAAAATGACTAAAAGTCTCAATATCTTTCCACACTGGATGCATCATAGGCGGTTCCCAAACAGAAAATAAAGTTCATTCCTTTTTCCAACATACTTTCACTTTCCATTGCTTGCCGAGTGCACGGTTGCCTTCCGTACCAACACTTTCCAAGTAATTTATTATTTGACATAAAGTAAAATTCTTTTCTTTTTTTCTCTCATTTCATTTCAGGACTGGGAATCCCTATTACCGCCATACTCTCGTGCAATGACAAGTGAATAAACACTCATCTTGAGAATAACACATCTAGCATGGAAAAATATCGGTCACCCCCTACCGTAGCATGAGCGGTACGAGCACAAAGAAAGGAAAAATTATTTTTGAAATTAGAGATGGCGCATACAAATTTGCTTGGAACGACATAGAAATACCGTATATATCTAGGTATAGTGGACTCATATGGAATAACTGGTTTACGGATTTTGGATGCATAAGTAGCATTTCTACTTCGTACAAGTGAAGGCTAGCATGAGATTGAGAAGCATCCATCCAAGAAACTAAAAATCACATAAGCGAGCATTATGCATAACTAACACTAAATAATGCACGATAAATAGGATGTAATTTCGTAGCACAACTATTGACTTTTGTGCTTGCCTAGGGAATCACAACCTTAACACCAATATTCTTAATAAGCATAATTACTCACTAACATAACTCACATATTACCATTGTCAAGTCTCAAAACTATTACAAAGAATCAAGTTTAATTTGTCCAATGATCTTCATGAATTTTTTTATTATATCCCTCTTTAATATCTATCACTTTGGGACTATTTTCATGTGTTGCAATTGCTTTTGTCAAGCTCACATGGATATAAGTGAAGAAGATGAGCATACAAGTTTCATATCTCAAAATAGTATAAGTGAAGCATGAGAGGATTTCTTAAAAATTAACAACTCTCAAATTAATATAAGTGAAGCATGAGAGCATTTCTTAAAAACATGTAAAAGCACGTCATGCTCAAAAAGATACAAGTGAAGCACGAGAGCAATTCCTTTGCTCAAAAGATCTAAGTGAAGCATAAAGAGAAATTCTAACAAGTCATAGCATATTTTGGCTCTCTCAAATAGGTGTGTCCAGAAAGGATACTAATGAAAATGTAAAAAGCAAACAAGCAAGGATACAAGACTCTCCAAGAAAAACTCATGATATGTGACGAATAAAAATATAGTTCCAAGTAGTCTACCGATGGTTGTTGGAAGAAAGCGGGGATGCCACTCGAGGCATCCCCAAGCTTAGTTGCTTGATGCTCTTTGGATATTATCTTGGGGTGCTGTATCATCCCCAAGATTTGACTCTTCTAACACCTTATTCCTTCATCCATTGTGATCTCACTCAAAACTTAAAAACTTCAATCACACAAAACTTAACAAAATTCTCGTGAGATTTGTTAGTATAATAAAGCAAATTACCACTCTTGGTACAGTTTTAAACCCATTCAAACTTTATTATTGCATTATATCTACTGTATTCCATCTTTACCATTACTTATACCCCCAATAAAAGCCATAGATTCATCAAAACAAGCACACAATGCAATGAAAAGAGAATTTGTTTCAGACAGAACAGTCTGTAGTAACATGTACTCTACCCATACTTTTAGAACTCTGAAAATTCTTAAAAAATAGGAAAAGGTAAAGAATTTGTATAGAAATATTGTGTTAAAATGTCAGCTCAATATCACGTTCCATTAAAAAAACTAAAATTCAAATTCAGCATTGGTTCTACTCATCTTATGGACCATCCTAAAGGCATTACTTGGCACAAACACTAAATAAAACATAGAAACACAACCATAACATAAAAATAATTGTGCAAACACTCAAAAACATAAATAAAAAGATAAACATTGATTTATTGATTGGGTTGCGTCCCAACAAGCGTTATTGTTTTATGCCCCTAGCTAGGCATAAAACATAGATTCAAGTATTGTCATCTTTAGTTTCCAAGTCCTTAAGCACACAACGAGAATTCTTCAAGAATCTATCATGCATAGTTTCAATGACAATACTTCTAGGAATAAGATTGAAAAAATAATTCTTGCTATGAAGGTTGTTTACCACTTCAAAAAAATTGGGATGGATGCTAATGATTTTAAGATCCTCATTGGTTTTACTAGAAGCAAGACCCTCGTTCTTAGGAACTAGCATAGATTTGCAACCTTTGCTAACAGGAGTTTTTTGAAAAGTATTAGCGGTAAAAAGAGCTGAACTTAAGTTACGAAAGATTTCTTCCAACTTATCAATTATAGTGGGGCTTTCCTTCATTCTTTTATTGACTACGGGTTCTTTTTTAGTATTTTAAGAGAAACTCCCGCTTTTTTGACCCAATTTTATTAGCAATATTATGCATCCTTTTATCCAAATTCAATATTTCCTCGGTGAGCATTTTCTTTTCAGTAGCATTCTAACCTTTTCATGACATGCTCAAGAGTTAAAATTGTTTCATTGACAAAGATAGGTGGGGAACCCACTAAATTTCCCATAGCATTATAAGCATCCAATGTAGGGCAGATCAAGAAATTCCCATCGGTAATCGTGTCAAGGACAAATCTATACCAAGTGGTGATGCCCACATAAAAACAACAAAAGAAGAACAATGGTAGAATCTTTGCGAATAGATCTATTATGAGCATTGCAAATCCTATACCAAGCATCTTTAAGATTCTCTCCTCCCCTTTGTTTAAAATTAAGAACCTCATTCTTGGGAGTAAACGTAATAACAGAGGAACTAGCCATAGTGAAGAGTTTGGCAAACAAGAGATCTAGCGACAGAAAAGGCAAACGAAAAATAGAGGGCGAATAAAATGGAAAAAGAAATAAAAGGAAAATAGAGAGGCAAAAGGCAAATAATGTAAATTGCAAGGAGATGAGATTTGTTATTAGGAACCTGGTAGATGAGATTGCTTCTTCCCCGGCACAGGCGCCCGAAATTCCTTTGACGTGGCTTGAGACTGCATCGGTATATCCCCAAAGAGGAAGGGATGATGCAGCACAACGACGGTAAGAATTTCCCTCAGTTATGAAACTAAGGTATCAATCCATAGAGGAAGATCACGTACCCACATAAACATCACCTGCACAAAAATAACAAATACTTGCAACCCCCACGCGAAAGAGAGGTTGTCAATCTCTCTATGGTAATATGATAGATTGGATTATGATGGTTTTAGCAAATAGATCTCGCAAGAACACAAAATAAAATAAATAAATAAAATGTGCAACTAGATATTTTTGGTTTTGGTTTTGTAGATCTAAAAACAAAGAGTGCAAATAGTAGATGGGAAAGCAATATGTTGGAAAAGTAGACCCGGGGGCCATAGGTTTCACTAGTGGCTTCTCTCATGAGTGTAGAGCACTGTGGGTGAATAAATTACTGTTGGGAAATTGATACAAGATCAAGTAATCATGACAATATCCAGGCAATGATCATTATATAGGCATCATGTCCAAGACAAGTAGACCAAAATGATTCTGCATCTACTTCTATTACTCCACACTTCGGCCGCTATCCAACATGCATCTAGTGTATTAAGTTCATGGAGAAACGGAGTAATCCAATAAGAACGGTGGCACAATGTAGACAAGATTTATTCATGTAGGAATATACCCCATCTTGTTATACTTAATGGAAACAATACATGTTTGTTCTCTTGCCCCTTCTGTCACTGCCAAAGAACACCGCAAGTTCAAACCCATCACAAAGCACCTATTCCCATGGCAAGAAAAATCGATCTAGTTGGCCTAACTAAACCAAAGATTCGAAGAAGAAATGCAAGGCTATAAGTAATCCTACAAATAAGAGATCAAAGAAGACTCAAATCATATTCATGGATAAAAACTGATCATGAACTCAAAATTCATCGGATCCCAACAAACACCATGCAAGAGTCATTACATCAACTGGATCTCCAAGAGACCATTGTATTGAGAAACATAGAGAGAGATGAAGCCATCTAGCTACTGCCTACGGACCCGTAGGTAAATGGTGGACTACTCACGCATCATCGAAGAGGCACCTATGATAAACATGAACCCCTCCGTAATGGTATCTATATTGGATCTCGCGGTTCTGGAACTTGCGGCAACTAGAATTGTGTTGCGTCCAATCCCCTAGGGTTTTTGGATTTTTAGGAATTTTATAGGCTCAATAGTCGGTGGAGGGGGTGCCCGAGGTGCGCATAACCCACCTGGCCATGCCGGGGGCCTCTAACGCGCCCAGGTGGGGCGTGGCCACCGTGGGCCCCCTCTTGTGGTGTTCTTTGGCACATGGCCTTCCTTCTGGTCCATAAAAAAATCCACAAAAATCCTGACAACATTTTGAATCCGTTTGGTATTGATTTTCTTCGAAGTAAAAAACAAGCAAAAACAACAACTAGCACTTTGGCACTAGGTCAGTCCCAAAAAATGATATAAAGTTGCTATAAAATGATTGTAAAACAGCCAAGATTGATAATATAATAGCATGGAACAAGCAAAAATTATAGATACGTTGGAGACATATCACCGGGGAGTGAAGCACTCTTGGTAAGTGGAAATTGGTAAGGAAAAACTTATACTACTTGCTGAAATTTACTATTACTTGCTACAATGGAAAACAATCCTATGAGGGATTTGTTCAGGGTATCTTCACCTCTACCGGAACCACAATTAGTTGCCCCTCTACCTACTACACCTACTAAAAATATTGTTTACGAAATTCCTTTGGGTATGATAGAACAACTGCTAGCTAATCCTTATGCAGGAGATAGAACTAAACATCCCGATATGCACGTAATACATGTGGATGAAATTTGTGGATTATTTAAGCTTGTGGGTTTATCCGGATATGAAGCTAAGAAGAAGGTTTACCCTTTATCTTTGAAGGGAAAAGCATTGACATTGGATCATGGAACTGAAATCGATTAAAAGTGGAATTCCACCAAAAGTTTTATCCTATGCATCTAGTTCATCATGATTGGAAAATTATATATATTTTTTGGCCTCATGAAGAAGAAAGCATCTCTCTAGATCGGGGGAGGCTTAAGTCAATGTTATATTTATGCCCCAATCATGATCTCTCTCGAGAAATTATTATTGAAAAAATTATGCTTGGCTTTCTCATAATGACCGATCCATGCTCGATACTTCTTGTACTCACTCTTTTATGAAGAAGTCTGTTGAATTTAGGTGGGATCTATTGGAAAGAAGTAACACAACTCTGAAGATTGGGAACTCGACGAAGGTAATGAGTTAGGTATTAAGCTTGAGTTTGATTGTGTTAAATCTTTTATGAATACCGATGCTTTTCACAAGTTTAGCACTGATATGTCTCCAACGTATCGATAATTTATGAAGTATTCATGCCATATTCATCTATGTTTACAATACTTTTATATGGTCTTGATGCACTTTATATGATTTATTTAGAACTAACCCGGACTGACGCTATTTTCAGCAGAACTACCGTGGTGTTGTTTTTTGTGCAGAAAATGAAAGTTCTCGGAATCTCCTGATTTTTGACGACTTTTTTGGAACAAAAGAGGCACTGGGGAGGGTAGAAGAGCCACAAGGTGGATACCCTCCCCCTGGGCGTGCCACGCCCCCTACCCGCGCCCTGGTGGAGCGTTCCCACCTCATGTCCCAGCTTTGCGTGAAATCAACGCCAAAAATTCCTATATATATAGAAACCCTCGGAAATAAACCTAGGCTCCTCGTTTCGCTGCTGCAAGGCCTCTGTATCGACAAAAAACCAATTCGGAGAGTAAACGGTACCCTACCGGAGAGGGTAGATCATCTCCGGTGGCCATCTTCATCATCCCGACGTAGTCCATGATGAGGAGGGAGTATTCCACCCTCTTTCTTGTGTACTTGAGATGGCATGATCTTAATGTATCATAGTCTTTGTTAATATAGTTGGATCATATGGTGTGTTTCCCTCTTTATCTTGTTGTGATGAATTGAGTTTTCCCTTTGAGATTTTGTTATGTTGGTTTCAATATTGGATTTGAGAACACTTAATATATGTATTGCATGTGAGTACCCGTAGTGACATTGGGATATTCAAGTGATTCACTTGATCTATGTCTTGCTACTCAACTTGCGGATTCCCGAGGTGACATTGGGGTAATCTATGCATAGGGGTTGATACACGTTCTGGTCCTAGCTTGTCCGGTAGAAATCTTGGGGCACTCTTTGAGGTTCTTCGTGTTGGATTGAGTATTATGAATATGGAATTGTTTGATGCGTATCGTTTAATTAACTCATGGATACTTGTGGTGACATTGGAGTATCTAGGTGACATTAGAATTTGTTGATGCCTATCATATGGTGTTTTTGTAGTACAAACTCTTAGATAGATCGATCGGCAAGGATAACTTGGTTATTTTAGTACGAACTCTTCGATAGATCGATCGCAAAGGATAACTTTAAGGTGGTTTCGTACCATACAAACAATTTCTTCTTATGCTCTCCGCTAGATAAGAACTTTGGGGTGATTATTCGTTGCATGTTGAGGGATAGTTATGTGATCCAATTATATTAGCATTATTGAGAGATTGCACTAGCGAAAGTACGAACCGTATACCTAGTTTCCAAGAGTTGCAATACCATTTGTGCTCACTTTGGTTACTTGCTACCTTGCTTTTTTTTACTATTACAAAAATCAGTATCTACTATCATTACTACACTTGTATCACCATCTCTTCGCCAAACTAGTGCACCTATATAATTTGGCATTGTTTTGGGTGTGTTGGGACACAAGAGATTTCTTGTATTTGATTGCAGGGTTGTTTGAGAGAGACCATCTTTATCCTACACCTCAACGGATTGATAAACCTTAGGTCATCCACTTGAGGGAAAGTTGCTAACGTCCTACAAAACTCTACGCTTGGAGGCCCAACACAAGTCTACAAGAATAAAGTTGCTAGTAAACATCAAGCTTTTTTCTGGCACCGTTGCCGGGGAGGTGAGTGTTTGAAGGTATATCTTTAGATCTTCCAATCAATCTTTTAGTTTCTTGTTTTTGAATAGTTTGGTTTTATAAAATAAAACTACAAAAAAATTGAGTTTAGGTTGCATCAATTGTTTCATCTCTTTAATGTCTTTCGTGAAAATGATGATTCGGCCAATTGTGCTCAATTGGTAGATGAAGAATTTATGAAAATACTTAATGAGAATTCCTTGAATGATGATCATGATAGAAATATTGCTAGTATGAATTCTCTGAATATCCATGATGCTAATGATATGCGGAGCCACAAGCTTGGGGATGCTATGTTTGCTGAAGGTAGTATTTTTAGTCCCTCAAGTTTTGATGAGAAAAACTATTATGATGATGGTATGCCCATTATATATGATGATTATTATGATGAAATGTATGCTATAAATAGTAACGAAAAGCATGAAACTTTTCATCAAGATTTTAAAATTCTAAGTGGTTATGTCAATCAAGCATCACATGATAGTTATTTCGTCGAGTTTGCTCCCACTATTATGAATGAGAATAAGTTTGCTTATGTGGAGAGTGATAAATTTTCTATGCTTGTAGATCATGAAAATAATGTTTAATGTGATGGTTATTTTATTCAATTCCTTCATGAATCTACTGAAAATCATTATAAGGGAGGAACATATGCTTGTAGGAATTGCAATAATATCAAGTTTCCTCCCTATGTGTTCAAAGTTTTGAAGTCATGCTTGTTTTGCCTTCCTATGCAAATTGATTCTTGATCCCATGAATTGTTTTATCACAAAATCCCTATGAATAGGAAGTGGGTTATACTTAAATGTGCTTGTCATGAGATTCATTATGCTCTCTTGCGTGTTTCAATTACTAGCTTTTATACGAGCATCATTGAAATCATCATGCCTAGCTAAAAGGCATTAAAGAAAAGCGCTTGTTGGGAAACAATCCAACAATTTAATTTATGTTTTTTTGTTTTCAAATGATTAATCTAAGGTAGTAATCATGTTTTGTTTCTTTTATTTCAATAAAGTACCAAGTAAAGCTTTTGGGACAATTTGGATACGTGCTTGCTTGATTCTGTGCAAAAACAGAAACTTTTCCGTCCAGTATATGAATTATATGATTTTAATTGAGATTCAAAAAATTCTGAATTTTTTACAAATGATTTATATACAAAGTTTATACCTATTCCTATGTTTTCAGAATTTTTAGAGTCAAGGAAGTATGGTGATCATTCAGAACTTCACACACTATTATGTTTTTGGCAGATTCTGTTTTGTAGGCATAGTTTGCTTGTTTCAAGTGTTTCCATAGCTTATATTTGATGATATAAATTGTGGAAATGATGTAATACAGTAGGTATTATGTGAGAAAAATTATAAATCTTGTATTGACAGTACCTAAGTGAATGATCTATATTTACAATACTAAGCCATCTCGCCAAGTTCAGTTAAGTTTTGTGTGATTGAAGTTTTCAAGTTTTGGGTGAGATAATGATATGAGGTGAATAAGGAGCATCAAGGACCTAACATTGGGGATGCACAGGGCACCCTAAGGTAATATGTAAGTTAGACTCAAGCGTCTAAGCTCCAGGATGCCCCGGAAGGCATCCCCTCTTTTGTCTCCAACATTGTCGGTACATCTTACTTGGAGCTAAAAATTTATTCGTCACATGATATGTGTTTTGTTTGGAGCGTCATTATAATTTGTTGATCTATGTTAGATTATATTTATAATCTTGTTTTTAAATAAAAAGTTCCAATAATTTCCTCTTAGGATGCTTGAGTTACATGTTTGATATTTGCTGTGTAAAAATAGAAACTTTTGCTGTAGTGTTTGAATTTTAGTATTTTACTGGAATGTGAAAAGTTTCTGAAATTATTACACAGTGCTTTCATATAAATTATTTAGCATGTCATACTTTTTTAATTATTTTTTCAGTTACATAAGTACACTCATTTAATAAATTGCTACAGACTGTTCTGTTTGGACAGATTGCTGTCATAGATTTCTTATCTACTTTTCCTATAGTTTCCATAGCCTACATTGGTAGATATAAATTGTGGAAATGATATTAAGTAGTAGATGATGTTTTAAAATTATTGTGAAAATTTTCTTTTCAGTACATGAAGTGTGGATTTATTCTTATGTTTCCTAACCTGTCTCACGAGTTTTTTTCGAGTTTTGTGTGGATGAAGTTTTTGAGAATAGGTGAAACCGTGATATGAGAGGATTGAACAAGATAAAAAAATCTCAAGATTGGGGAAGACCAAGGCACCCCAAGAAAATATTTCAAGAAGTCTCAAGCAACTAATCTTGGGTATGCTACGCATCCCACCTCTCATCAACAACTATCGGTTAGCCTATGTTGAGCCTAAATTTTTCTTTGTCCACATGATGTGTGCTATTCTTTGAGTGATGTTTTTATTTTTCTTGATGTTAAAATAAAATACTCAGATCTAAAAATCTTTATGGAGAGAGATAGAGAGTTCTCACATAGCTACTTGATTGTTTACCTACTCATTGATCTTCACTTATATCTTTTGAACAGTAGTTTGATGTTTACTCTCGAGCTTCACTTATGTCCTATGAGTAAATAGTGAATCAATGAAATATCATAAATATGAAATTATCAATGTGCCTTATGCTTAGTAGTAGATTCACATCTGATTTAGAAATTAAAATCTATTGAAGTTTTACAATCACAATATTGGTCATACAAGCAATTTGTGAATGATAAGTATAAGGAAGAGAACTTTCACATACAAATATATTATCTTGGACATCTTCTATGATTGTGAATACCAATTAATTATTTTCAAACTTGAGCAAATTATTTGAAGTTGGACAAGGAAGACAACGTAATGAGTTATGGTTGTGTATATTTGCATAGAAGTTATATTGTTATGGATCCTCCAACATGTGGTGTTTGCTTAGAACCTTTTTGCTAGCCAAAAATTCCTACTAAGTAGAGATACTACTTGTACATCCAAAAACCCTTAAACCCAGTTTATTGCCATGATAGTCCACTATAGCTACCTATATGCGGTATTACCCTGCCGTTCCAACTAAATTTGCATGTGTCACCTCTAAAATTTCAAATGAGCATCTGATGACCCACAAGTATAGGGTATCAATCGTAGTCCTTTCGATAAGTAAGCATGTCGAACCCAACGAGGAGCAAAAGGGAATGACAAGCAGTTTTCAGCAAGGTAATTGTTGCAAGCACTGAAATTGTAGGTAATAGATAGTTTGATAGCAAGGTAATTTGTAACGAGCAAGTAACGATAACAGTAAGCAAGGCGCAGCAAGGTAGCCCAATACTTTCGAGTCAAAGGATAGGCGAGAACAATCACTAGTCATAGGCAAATTGTTCTTGAGGGTCCACGGGAATTTCGTCTAGTCACTTTCATCATGTTTGTTTGCTTCGTGTTCGCTACTTTGATAATTTGACATGTGGGTGGACCGATGCTAAGGTGTTGTTCTTACTTGAACTAACAACCTACTTATGATTAACCCCCTCGCAAGCATCCACAACTACGAGAAATGTATTAAGACAAAGTCCAACTATAGCATTAAACATGTGGATCCAAATCAGCCCCTTACGAAGTAGCGAATAAACTAGGGTTTAAGCTTTTGTCACTCTAGCACCCCATCATCTAATAACTATTCCACAATGCGTTCCCTTAGGACCATGAATGGTGAAGTGTCATGTAGTCAACGTTCACATGACACCACTAAGGGAATCAGAACATACATATCATCAAAATATCGAACACATATCAAATTCACATGATTACTCGCAACATGACTTCTCCCGTGACCTCAAGAACAAAGGTAACTACTCACAAATAATATTCATGCTCAAGATTAGAGGAGCATTGAATAGCATAATGGATGTGAACATATAATCTTCCACCAAATAAACCATATAGTAATCAACTATGCAAGGTAATCAACACTACTAGTCACCCACAGGTACCAAGGTTCTAGTACAAAGATTGAACACAAGAGATGAACTAGGGTTTGAGTGGAGGTGGTGTCGATGTATATGTTGATGAAGATTGGCCTCCCAAAGATGAGAGGGGTGTTGGTGATGACGATAACTTCGATTTTCCCCTCCGGGAGGGATGTTCCCCCGGCGGAATCGCTCCGCCTGAGGGCAAAAGCAGTCCTACCCAAGTTCCACCTCGAGGAAGTGGCGCTTTGTCCCGAAAGTCCTCCCTCTATTTTTTAGGTTTGGGGAATTTATACCAGAAGATGGGCACCGGAAGCAGGCTAGGCCAGGCACAACCCACCAAGGCGTGGCCAGGGGGGCTTGGTGTGCCCTGGTGGGTTGTGCCCACCTGGGGCCCTCCTCCGCTAGTTTTCAGCTCCAGTAATTTTTATTAAATTCAAAATAATCTCCGTAAATTTTCAGCTTCATTGGAGTTGTGCATAATAGGTATCTCTAGCATGCTTTTCTTGGGTCCAGAATTCCACTTGTCGGTATTCTCCCTCTTTGTGTAAACCTTTCATATTATGAGAGAAAAGGCATTTGAATCACTCCATAAAGCATTATTATTCAACAAAACAAAGTAAATAATCGTAATAAATCAAGATGCAAAATGGACGTATCAACTCCCCCAAGCTTAGACCTCGCTTGTTGTCATGGGGGATGAACACCTATGGGATCAAGAGGACCCCTTTCGGTTTGGCGGGGAGACGGATATGCACGAAGAGCAGGTCAAATGAGCAACGCGTTTTTTTAACCCAGGTTCGGGCTGCTGAGAAGCATAAAACCCTACTCCTGCTTTGTGTATTATGGGTGTTCTTGGGTTCTAGCCACAAGAGCGCTATGTGTGTGATCGAGCACAGCCGCTATGCGTGTGAGCTAGAAGATTGGTCCCAAAGATCCTCCAATGTAACGCCACGAGCCTCCTTTTATATGACTAAGGGGATCCCAATAGCGGTGTACAGTACGTACACGAGGTGTATAGTGCTACAGTGTTATCGTACCTAACACTGACGGTGTAAGAGAAGTGCATTTAACGCTCCGTCAAGTGCCCCTGACCATCTATGGGGCGGGGCAGGACCCCATCCCATCAGCACCGCTTAGCCTCCTCCATTGCCGGCGCACTGACACATGCCCAGGTGGAGCGACACCTGGCCTCTATGCTGGTGGCATCTTGCCAGGGTTTCGCTTTGCTGGGGTTTTTGAGGCCATCCCGGCACGGTCTTGCCAGGGGTCTACCTTTCGGTCTTGATCTCGATTGTTTGTTTGGATGTTCTCTTGATTTCCCTGCATCTTCATCTAGCAGCCCCCTGTCGGGCCTTGCTGTCGGAGTGGCTACTACTGCCCTTGCACGAGTAAGGGTCACTGGAGAACACAAAACTCTAGTGCACCGACAGGAGCCCCCGGGCCTGGGCCACACATGATGCGAGGCGTTGTTGGGCTAGGCCCGAACAGTGCACGGGCACGCGTGGCAGGAGGCTGTGGTTGCGATCATTCCGCTTATTGCGCCTCCCCATGATGTGCGCAGGGTGTGCGTCGTGGGATTCGTGTGCGGAGTGGTAGTAATTATTTCAATTTTTGCGTCGGGTGCCGTATGCATAGCGGGGACCCGGCAATGGGCGCCCGTGACTTAAAGTCCTGGCTGTGGCAGAAACTTTAGCGTCGTGGATTGGAGCTACAGGGCAGTTGTTGTTTGCCCCTTGATCATGGGCGACACTATTGGAGGAGGTGGGCAGCGACTCTTAGAGCAAGGGAGAGCCAGCCCCCACACTCTCCCCTATAAATTGAGGGGTAGCAAGGGTGGTGCTCATCCATCCTTCCTTCCTCTTTGAGCACGAACCTCCAGAGCTTGCCCTTCCACCTCTTCCAAATCTTGAGTGGTGCCCACCCTTAGCTATGAATAGGGGGCGAGGGCGGCCACCGTTCTCCGCACCAAGGAGGAGTTCTCGTCGGGATTATGCCACCGCTTCCGCCGCAGAGGTGGAGGCTGACCCGGGTGCACGTGGCGGGAGAAGCACGAGGGGACGTGGTTGCTCTGGAGGCCGAGGCCGGGGGAGGCGGAGTGTTGTTCCACCTCTCCCTCTGACGTTAGGCCTCTTGCTCGAAGAGACCCACGTCGAGGGGACGGCGTTGGAGTTCGTCCTCAAACTGTGCGGTCCCCTTCGAGGCCATTTGTGCCTCCCTCACCCTTTCGCCAGACCGATGAAGACGGACAAGCCATCCGTTTTGTTGTCGCGGGCGCATGGCTGATGTAATGGCACCACGCGGGTGGACTTCGAGTATACGGAGAGCCGCATCATGTTCTTCAGGCGCGGCTAGAAAACATTCGCCCGCGCCCACAACCTCCAGGATGGGAATGTCCTTCGCTTCAAAATGACGGAGGCCGATATGCTCTCCATCAAGATTTAAGAGCGTTCAGGCGTCCGTCTCAACTGCTGCAAAGAGAGCTCGAGCGGAGCTGAAAGTTCCTCTTCAAGCGACGGTGACGACGAGGACAGTGGTGAAGACGACGACGATGAGTCCGGTCTTCAGGCCGTCAAGTTGGAATAGGACGACCTGGACTCGGACTGACCGTCGACTGCACCATCACCGTCAGCTCTACGCCTCTTGCTCTCCTGGTAGGGCGGTCTTGCCGGGGGTCCTTGTCTCGGGCGCTGCCTCATCTTCCAGCTGAATCTTCCGGTAGGCCCCTGGACTTCGGCTTCCGCCCCCCCTCTCGTCTGCGCAGTGCTGGTCTTCTCCTCTGTGCAATGCTGGCCCAGGAGGGGCCAGGCTCTCGTTGTTGGCCCTTTGCTATCTTTTTTCTTCTTGTAATCTGCCTCCTCCTCCTATCAATTACTTCTTATAATTTCCCCTAGGGGAGAAAGTCAAATAACGATGTACTTAGGAAGAGGCGACATCTCATGTAAATTTCACCCTATTTGAATGACCGTGGATTATTCTCCTTGTTAGATTCCTCTTTGCATGTTGCCTTCCCTATGCTTTTTTAGAAATATCTTGCCGGCATGTGTAGCCCTACCACGAGCGCTTTGAGGAGTGGGTCCTCAGCAGCCTGCTGGCGGTGCTACTGCCGGCAAGATACCTTGATGTTCTTGGTGTGGCCACTTAATCTGTTGAGCGGACTCGAAACAGAGTAAGGGCACCGTTGATCGCGGGAAGGTTACTTAGCATGCTGGTTTTACATACAAAAGTCGAAATCATCCAAGGAAAATGATTTCACATAAAAAATTCACTTAGAGTTTAGCAATTTATCTTTCCGTCACGGTACTCTTTCCCGCTCCTTCCCGTAAGATGCCAATTTTGGACGTCGCCCGTTTGGTGTCTATACCATCTCATCCCCCCGGCAAACTTGCACGCAAGAGAACCTTCTGTCTTTTAAGAGAAATAAAGAAGAGAAAATAGAGATGTGGAACCTTGACGGTCCGTTAGTACTTGTCGGGAAGAGGCGTAATGCAACATCTTGGATAAGCATGCAAAACAAGTAGACATGGAAATTGACAAGAGTTGCAGAACGCTCGTCCGTATTTAGCTATGCACAGGGTCTGCGCCTGGCTTTGTACAAAGGATCACATGCCTTGCCGGTAATACTCATACAAAAGGTGGTTTCTAGGGGGCCTGACAACCGCGCATTATGGGTAGAACTTATGAAGATGCTCGATATTCCAGGAGTTGCTCAACGGAATGCCATCTTCGGTCTCTAGGCGGACTGCGCCAGGCCTGGTGACTTGTACTACCCGATAAGGGCCTTCCCACTTCGTCATCAACTTGTTGGAATTATTGGTTGCCTGAATGTGCGGAAGAACAAGGTCGCCTTCCTCAAGGCTTCGAGCATGAACCTTGTGGCTATGATAGCGGCGCAAAGCTTGCTGGTAGCGTGCAGCTCTCACAGCAGTCTGAAGACGGTCTTCCTCAAGGAGCGTCGCGTCATCTTGTCGCAACTGCTCTTGCTCAAGCTCATCATAACCAAGCAATCGAGGTGACCTGTATATGAGTTCCGTGGGGAGAACTGCTTCTGCCCCGTACACCAGGGAGAAGGGTGTTTGGCCGGTGGCTCGATTTGGTGTCATTTTGATCGACCAAAGAACAGTTAGCAGTTCGTCAATCCAGCGCCTTCCGTAGTAGTGCAGCTTGTCGAAAGTTCTCGTTTTAAGCCCTCACAACACTTCAGCATTCGCCCTTTCCGCTTGGCCGTTGCTCCTTGGGTGAGCAACAGAAGCAAAATAGATTTTGCTGCCAAGGTCCTGGACATACTGCATGAAGGTGCGGCTTGTGAACTATGTGCCTTTGTTAGTGATGATCCTGTTGGGAACACCAAAGCGACAGACTAGTCCTTTGAAGAACTTGATGGTTGACTACGCTGTCACCTTTCTCACTACCTCCACTTCTGGCCACTTCATGAACTTGTCGATTGCAACGTACAAGTACTCAAAGCCCCCGGTAGCACGGGGAAAGGGGCCCAAGATGTCGAGCCCCCAGACTAAAAATGGCTAGGAGAGAGGGATTGTTTAAAGAGCTTGAGCTGGTTGATGTAGCTTCTTTGAATGGAACTGGCATGCTTCACACTTGGTAACTAGTGCAGTTGCATCCTGGAGGACGATGGGCCAAAAGAAACCTTGCCGAAATGCTTTGTCGACCAGTGCTCTTGACCCTATGTGGGAGCCACATATGCCTCCATGTATCTGTACCAACAGCTCCAGTCCATCCTCCCGACGAATGCACTTCAATTTCACACTGTTTAATCTCTTTCTGTACATGACATCGTCCACAAACTGGTACATACTGGGCTGACGGGCTACTTTCTCCGCTTCCTCCCGTTTCTCAAGGAGTTCTCCTGTTTGGAGGAACTGAACAATGTGTTGCGCCCATGCCCGAGCCTGGTGCTCGACAGCAAGGACTAAAGGCATGTCTTCTGTTGCGGGAGTGTTTGTCTCTATGGCGAAGACCTGAGGTCTTGCCAGAGCCTGTTGCTACCTGGCAAGCTTCGCGTCGTTCTCGGCAACTTCCTCACCGGCGGCTTCTGGGAGCTCTATGGGGAAATACTGGCTGAAATTCAGCTTTATTCTCATATCTTGCTTTGTTGATGATGCTACGGACGGCTGAGTTAGCTTGAGCACAAAAGTTCCTGGTCCCACATGTAACTTGAGGGCAGCATGCAGCTCTTCGGCAATGCTGTTCTCCGCACGAGGAACGTGCTCTGTTTGCAAGTCATCGAAGCGCTCCTCCATCTTTCTCACTTCATTCACGTAAAGCCTCCATCAATGGGCTATGATAGTCCTTGTTAACTTTCCTGATGACAAGTAGTGAATCACCTCTGACGATGAGCTTCTTGATTCCAAGGTCTGGCGCGATCCTAAGACCGGCAAGCAGTCCTTCATACTCCGCTGTATTCTTTGTTGATCTCTCCAGGGGGAAGTGCATCTGAATTACCTACTTGAGGTGCTCTTCGGTGGGTGCAACAAGCAGCACGCCGACACCGTCCCCTTTCACGGATAAAGCCCCATCAAAATACATGACCCATTCTTGCTAGTTTCCTTGCCGGGAAGAGATGTTTCTTGGACCTCTTTGTCTCGCATTGGAGTCCATTCTGTAGTGAATTCTGCTTGGGGTGTGCTCTGGATAGTTGAAGTACTTTCAAACTTGAGACCAAAGCTCGACAACTCCAAATCCCACTCCACAATCCTGCTAGTGGGATATGGATTCCGCATAATCCGTTGCAGCGGAAGTGAGTGACGACGGTGACCTCATGTGATTGGAAGTAGTGGTGCAGCTTTCTCGAAGCCTTAAGGAGAGTGAAAAGTAGTTTTTGCACACCAGAGTATCTTGACCTAGCTCCCTGCAAGAGGGAACTGACAAAATAAATTGGGCACTGCACCATCTTCTTCTTCTGTGTTGCTTCTTTTGTCTGTACTAACCCTTCCTTGCCGGCATCCGGACCTGCCGGGGGAGTTCCTGGCTCATCGCTTGGTGGTCTCGCCTCTGTCGTCGTTTCTTCGTTAGCTTCCCTTTATGCCACCAGTGCAGTGCTAACCACTTGATTCTTCGCTGCTAGGTATAGCAGCAACGGTTCTTGTGGCCTAGGTGTGACTAGTGTTGGCAGAGAGGAGAGGTACTTCAAATCCTGCAGCGCTGCCTTCGCTTTCGGAGTCCATTTCATCGGACCTGCCTTCTTCAAGATTTTGAAGAACGGCAGGGCGTGCTCAGCGGTTTTTGAGTTGAACCCGCTTAGAGCTGCGACGCAACCGGCAAGACGGAGTACATCGTTGACGCGCTTTGGTGCTTCAATCTGTTCACTCACCTTGATCTTATCAGGGTTTGCTTCAATCCCATGATGAGACACAAAGAACCCGAGAAGCTTGCTGGACGGAACGCCAAACACACACATTGTAAGCAAAGTGGGTGGCCGCCATGAACTTGGCCAACACTGTGCGGCCAAGGATACCGTTGCATTGTAGTGAGATCTTGGCGATGTCAAAAACGATCTTCTCTGTTTTGAAATTTATGTCACTACCAAATGTTATCGACAGTGTGATTTTCCCCTTCGTCTGAGTCCTCCATGAATTGATCACTTGGAATGTGCGTGTCGGCTCGAGATCTTCATCAGGAATTTGCAGCCTGGAGGACATCTGGTGAGATTAGGTTCAGGCTAGCCCCACTATCGACTAGCATATTCGTCACCTTGAGGTTGTGAATTGTCGGCGAAACCAACAATGGAAAACACCCGACCACAGTTGTGCGATCAGGGTGATCCTCGACATCGAAAATGATAGGAGTGTTGGACCACTTCAGAGGTTTCTAGGCACCGATAGACGGCTCCGCTGCATTAACGTCGTGCACCCACTGTTTAAGTTGGCGGGGAGAGGAATGCGATGAGGCACCTCCCTCGATGCACATCATCTCTGTAGCCTTCTGGAATTCATGCTCGCTAGACTCATCGTCCTCTTTGTTGGAATCATCATCCCCTCCTTCTTTGTCGTGGCCTCGAGCGGGCCTCTCCTTCTATTGCTTGGCTTTGTCACAGAAACCTCCTCGCTCGCCTCATTTCTTGCTGGACCCTTCCGCACCGTTTTGGGCTTTCTCCTTATCTCGTCTTACGTACTCAACCTTCTACTTCTCGATGAGTTGCTTGACCTGTCAGCAGTTTTGGAGGTCGTGGCCCTTGGTGCGATGGATCTTGCAATATTTCTTGTTGGAGCCTTCCGTCTTGTCGGCGGCCCCCAAGCCTGGCACGAGGTGCACCCGAAAACCTCCTTATCGGGACTGTCAACCTTAGTTTTCTTGGTAGCTTCGACATTGGCGGATCTCTCAACGGCAAGCACGGTCTTACTCTTGCGCTTCTTGTTCTGCCGTCGATTTTTGTTTGCCGGGGTGGTGTCATCTTCATCATTAGAGTTGACTCCAACATCAGCTTCTTCACCAGGAGTCTCCTCCCTTATTCGGGTTGGGCACATCTATCGGCCAGAGCATTAAGGTCGGCAATATCTCTGACCTTGTTCATTGCCAGCTCTTCACGCATGCTATGGTTGCGCACATTCTGGTGGAACGCCCTAATAACGACGACAGGATGAACGTCCGGGATGTTGTGATGCACACAGCTGAACATTTGAATGTACTTGCGCAAGGTCTCTCCTTCTTTCTAGGGAATAATGTGCAAGCCACTTTCTTGACCAGGAGCTTGGTGGCCTCCGGTAAAGGCGCCAACAAACTCATGGCATAGGTCTGCCTAGGAGGTGATGGAATTCTCCGGCAGGTGCATCAACCACGACCTGACATTGGGCTTGAGTACCAACGAGAATTAGTTGGCGAGGATCTTGTCATCGCGAGCCCTAGCAGCCTGCACCGCAATGGTGTAGATGCTCAAGAACTCCGACGGGTGAGTCTTGCCGTCATATTTCTCCGGGACATCTGGCTTGAATGTTCGGGAGTTGGGCCACTGGACTCGCCGCAGCTCATGGGTAAACGCTGGACAACCCACCTCACAAGGTAGGCTGACAGGATACCCTGGCGCGGATTTGTCATTAGCGTGTCCCGTGTGCTTATCAGATTGATGGCGCGCTTCCCGCTGCTGCTCAATTGTAGTACGAGCGTCTTCTTTGCTTTGCTCCTGAAGAGCTTGACACTGATTGCGACGAGTCTGTGGATCAGACAACGCCGTCAAGTAATCATCACAAGCGTCGGTCCGACAAGTCAGCAACCGGCGTTGTTGCTGTGGAGGAGAGTGCACCATGGTTGCACCATATCCGGCCTTCTCGCCACTAGTGCGAGCCGGCTCGGTGGACCGAAACTTATTGGCTAGGCTGAGGAGGCTCTGAATAGTGGCTCTCCATTCGCCGAGCTTCTCCGCAACAGGAGGGAAGTTCAGGAGCAGTTGTGCCCGTGCCATTGCTTCTTCCGATGTGGTCGGCAGAGAACAACGCGAATAACGTGAGGTTCTCTCACTCCTAACCATGTTCGAAGGAGCTTCGTCACGGTCCCGCGATTGCACACCACTCCCACTAGCATGTTGGCATGCATGCTGGTCCTGCGCATCTTGGGAGCGATGCGTAGGAGCTTTTTCGTGGGGATGTTGGGAACCACCGACGCCACAGCGCTGCTCTTCGCGTGCGTCTTGAGAAGGTCATGACATACGCGCCAGAGTGGGTGTCTTGGAGGGTGCCCTTCCGTCCCTGGAATTCACCGTATCGCCTGTAGGCAGTATAGCTCCGTCCTGAGACCCAACAGCGCGGGAGTTACCGCCGCCGCCGTGAGCGTCTCTGATGCGGGCGTCGCCGCTTCCTCAGCCTTGATCATCGGAGCGCCGCATGGGAGCAGGTTCTCCGCTCCCTCTGCCCGTGTTCACTCCGTCGCCCACTTCGGCAGCTACGGGTGCAGCGGACGTGTAGGGTTCCACCGCTGTGAAACTATTCTTCTTGGGAGCCATGGCAATGGATATGATGAAGGAACTGATGTGTTGATCGTTGGACTAGGGTTACGCAACCAATCCCCCTACCTGGCGCACCAGAGATGTCGTGGGGGACGAACACCTATGGGATCGGGAGGACCCCTTTCGGTTCGGCAGGGAGATGGATATGCGCGAAGAGCAGATCGAACGAGCAATGCGGGGGAGTTTTTACCTAGGTTTGGGCTGTTGAGAAGCATAAACCCCTACTCCTGCTTTGTGTATTATGGGTGTTCTTGGTTCTATCCATAGGAGGGCTGTGTGGGCGATCGAGCATAGCCGCTACGCGTGCGACTAGAAGACTGGTCCCAAAGATCCTCCACTGTAATGCCTTGGGCCTCCTTTTATATGAATAAGGGGATCCGAACAGCGGCGTACAGTATGTACACGAGGTGTACAGTGTTACAGTGTTATCGTACCTAACACTGACGGTGTAAGACAAGCGCATTTAATGCTCCGTCAGGTGCCCCTGACCATCTATGGGATGGGATAGGACCCCTTCCTAGCGACCGCGCTTAGCCTCCTCCATCGCCGGTGCCTCAACACGTGCCCAGGTGGAGCGACACCTGGCCTCTGCGCTGGCAGGATCTTGCTGGGGCTTTGCCTTGCTGGGGGTTTGGAGGCCATCCCTGCATGTACTTGCCGGGGGTCTAGCCTTCGGTCTTGATCTCAATTGTTCGTTTGGATGTTATCTTGATTTCCTTGCATCTGCATCTAGCAGCCTCCTATCGGGCCTTGCCACCGGAGTGGCTACTACTGCCCGTGCACGAGTAAGGGGCACTGGAGAATCCAAAACTCTAGTGCACCGACACTTGTCCTCAATCGAAAGCCGAAATTGAAAAGCATGTTCACATGGTTTGTGAGAGATGTGTCAATAAAAATAAAATATGGACATAGAAGCATCATGATTATTAACATAACATCAACAAATTCTAACATAAGAACTTATTTCAATACATTTTTATCATAAAGCTTCTCATGAACAAGTAACAATTTATCACATCACAGAAATATAAAGAATAAACCTTATTGGAAACCAACAAACTATGTTCTCAGTCAACTTTGCAACTACAATTCATCATATTTTCAGGAAGGGTCTCATGTCGGAGCCCTTTTGGAAAGTCCACATACTCAACTATCATTCAGTCTTCTATGATTGCTAACACTCACGACTTACCCATGAACAAAAAGTTTCAACCGGACACGTAGGAAGATAGGGGCTTATAGTTTTGCCTCCCAACTCAATCACCTCAAGGGTGATGTCAACAACAATAACTCATGCCCACCCATATCCAGCTAGATATATGTGCCTAGATCTTTCCTCACCACATGATGCTTGCAAAAGGAAAAAGTAAAAAGGGAATAGGGAAGAATACTTTGACTCTTGCATAAAAGTAAGTGCATAGAAGTAAAAGATAGGTCCCTTCACAGGGGGAAGTATAGGTTGTCATGCGCTTATTGATTTGTATGCCCAATCCCTTAATGTAAAAGAACATCACGCTATATTGCCCCCTATGATAGCAACCTTTATTATGAAGTCCGTCGCTTTTATTACTTTGCCATCATACGTTTGTATAACGCTCAGTTTTCTCTTACACTAATTGATGACAACTTACATGAAGGATCTTTCTCAATCCATAGGTAGGTATGGTGGACACTCAAAGAAAGAGTTTGGTTTGGGTTTTTGGATGCACAAGTAGTATCTCTACTTAGTGCAGAATTTTTGGCTAGCAAAGATAATGGGCAAGCACCACATGTTAAAGGATCTATGAGAATATAACTTCTATGTGGATATGAACAAACATAAATCATTATGTTGTCTTCCTCGTCCAACATCAACAATTTTGACATATAATATTTGATGGGGGCTCACAATCATAAAAGATGCCCAATATAGTGTATTTGCATGTGAATCTTCTCTCCCCTTATTAATTCTTTCATGAATTGCATCATTGACCAATGCTATGTTTGTCAATCTCCAACAAATTTTACAACTTATACTTTTCCTTATGTGATGTCATTACTCACCATAAGGTTAGCATATGATTTTTTTATTTGTTTATTTTCCTTTATTTGATTGCAACCAAAAAGTAAAGAGGAAAAAGCTAAAACTAAATTTATTATATAAATTTCACTCGATTACATAGATAGATAGGTCACAAAACTAAGACACGAAAATAGATCATGCTAACTTTTATTCAACTAAAGCAGAAGAAAACTAAGTCTCAAACTAAAATAGGTGAAGGTGAATAAAAATGGTGGTGATATGATACCGGGGCACCTCCCCCAAGTCTGGCTTAAGCCAAGGGGAGTGCCCATACTTGTGTGCTCAAGTATACTTTGGTGGTGGTGATGAAGAAGGTGGAGGTGTAGAGTAGGCCTTCTTCTTCAACTTATATTTAAGCATAAAGTTTTCCTGCCTTAGACCATCGTTCTCCAATTCAAGCTTTAATATCCTTTCGCATAGGGCCTCCTTGCTTTCCTGTAGAAAATGAGAAGGGATAAATTGGACCTTAGGTCTGTATCTTCTAGGGAGGCTTGACTTGTTGAATTCCACATGCATGTCTCCGGGTTGAGGCAATGGATCATCCTCTTCCTCAGGGCTGTCATCTTTTGTTTCCTGCATGGTAGCATCTTCTTCCTCCTCCGAGGTCCACATATAAGGGTAAATATCCCTAAGCATATTTGGGTCTAGAACATTGGGATCAACATGGCTCTATCCGTCTAAATCTTGGGACGACATGTTTTCAGATCTGTCAGGAACAAAAGCATGAAACAAGAACAGAGGATTTTTCTATGATGTGGTCGTCAAAACAGTTGGGGGTATATATATAAAAAATTTATTCTTCGGAAACAAGTATTTGGAAGGAAAACAGAGTCGGGAAGGCATCCGAGGTGGGCACAACCCACCATAGCAGGGCCAGGGGTGCTTGGCACGCCCTGGTGTATCGCGCTCACCTTGATGACCTTCCGGTTTATTTATTTGTTTCCAAAATTCTAAAATATTTCAAAACTGACAGAAAATATTTTTGCGGATTTTTCAAAGTCCGTTTACTTCTCGAATCACGTACCTCCTATTTTTAAGAATTCTGGAGTGTTCCGGAAGGTCTCTTTTATGTGCTCCTTCGGTGTCATGGTCTGGATAACATTGCTTTCAATGTTAATAGGCGTACTGAGATATAGTGCTTAATTCTTTGTCCATTGACCACCTTCGGGTTAGTACCCTTGGCATTATTAAACTTGATATCTCCAGAACGATAGACCTCTTCAATAATATATGGCCCTTCCCATTTGGAGAGAAGCTTTCCTGCAAAAAATCTTAAACGAGAGTTGAACAAAAGAACATAGTCTCCTATTTTGAATTCCCGCTTTTGGATTGTCTTCTCATGCCATCTCTTTATTTTTTTTCTTTGAATAGTTTGGCATTTTAATACGCTTGAGTTCTCCATTCATCTAGTGATCTAATATCAAATAGCCTCTTCTCACCGGCAAGTTTGAAATCATAGTTGAGCTCTTTGATTGCCCAAAATGCTTTGTGTTCTAGTTCTAGAGGCAAATGAAAAGCTTTTCCATACACCATTTTATATGGAGACATACCCATAGGATTTTTATAAGTTGTTCTATAGGACCAAAGTGCATCATCTAATTTCTTAGACCTATTGACAGTTTTTTGTGATATTAATTTTATTTCTCTATTGCTAAGTTCTACCTGACGACTAGACTGAGGATGATAGGATGATGCAATTATATGGTTAACATCATATTTAGCAAGCATCTTACGAAAAGCACGATGAATAAAGTGTGAACCGCCATTGGTCATTAAATATCTAGCGACTCCAAACCTTGGAAAGATAAACTCTTTAAGCATTTTAATGGATGTGTGGTGATGAGCACTACTAGTTGGAATAGCTCCTACGCACTTAGTGACATAATCAACCGCAACTAAAATATGAGTGTATTTGTTAGAGGAAGGAAAAGGTCCCATATAATAAAAAAAACATACTTCAAACGTTCCAGAACAAGTGAATAATTCATAGGCATTTCTTTATGCTTATCGATATTACTAGTTCTTTGACATTCATCACAAGACAAGACAAACTTACGAGCATCCTTGAAGAGAGTAGGCCAATAAAAACCAGACTGCAATACCTTGCGAGTAGTTCTATCTCCCACATGATGTCCTCCATAAGCTTCGGAATGCCATTTTTGTAGAATTTGTTCCTATTCATGCTTAGGTACACAACGTCTAATAATACCATCCACTCCTTATTTATAAAGATGTGGGTCATCCCAAAAGTAATGTCTCAAGTCATAGACGATTTTTTTCTTTTGTTGATATGTAAATCTAGGTGGTATATATTTATGGCAATGTAATTAGCATAATTAGCATACTAAGGTGTGTTGTGTGAGATACTTATTTAAGATAGATGTTCTTCAAGGAAACTATCATCCATAGATAGTGGGTCATCAAGAATATTTTCTAACCTAGATAAGTTATCGACCATAGGGTTCTCAACTCCTTTCCCATCAACGATATGTAACTCAAATTCTTGAAGCAAAAGAACCCACCCAATAAGTCTAGGTTTAACATCTTTCTTTTCCATAAGATATTTTATAGCAGCATGATCGTTGTGAACAATAACTTTGGATTCAACAATTTAGGGTCTAAAATTATCACAAGCAAACACAACCACTAAAAATTCTTTTTCAGTAGTAGCATAATTTTGTTGGGCACTGTCTAGAGTTTTACTAGCATAATGGATAACATTAAATTTCTTATCTACTCTTTCTCCTAGGACAACACCAACAACACAATCACTAGCATCACACATAATTTCAAAAGACAAGTTCCAATCAGGTGGTTGAACGATAGGTGTAGAGGTTAAGGCTTTCTTGAGTGTTTCAAAGGCTTCTATACAATCGTCCTAAAAAATGAACGGGATATCCTTTTGCAAAAGATTTGTAAGAGGCCTATAAGTCTTTAATGAACCTCCTATAAAAACCAGCATGACCAAGGAAACTTCGAATACCTTTAATATCTTTAGGACTTGGCATTTTCTCAATTGCATCAACTTTAGCTTTATCCACCTCAATACCTCGTTCAGATATTTTAGGCCCCAAGACAATACCTTCATTAAACATAAAGTGACACTTCTCCCAATTCAAGATGAGATTAGTTAGTTCACATCTCTGCAAAACTCGATCAAGATTGCTTAAGCAATCATCAAAAGAAGTTCCGTAAATGGAAAAATCATCCATGAAAACCTCCACAATCTTTTCACAAAAATGAGAGAGTATAGTAGTCATACATCTTTGAAAGGTAGCAGGTGCATTGCATAAACCAAAAGTCATACATCTATAAGCATAGGTTCCAAAAGGGCAAGTAAAGGTAGTTTTCTCTTGATTGGATTGTGACATAGGTATTTGACAGAAACCAGAATATCCATCTAGGAAACAAAAGTGTGTGTGCTTAGATAATCTCTCTAGCATTTGAGCAATGAAAGGCAAAGGGCAATGATATTTCCTAGTAGCTTTATTTAATTTTAGAAAATCAATTACCATTCTATAGCCAGTGATAATTCTTTGTGGAATGAGTTCATTCTTATCATTAGGAACAACGGTAATACCTCCTTTCTTAGGGACACACTGAACGGGACTTACCCATCTACTATAAGCTATGGGATATATTATACCTGCTGCGAGAAGCCTTAATATTTCATTTCTTACCACTTCCTCCATCTTAGGATTCAATCGTCGTTGGTGATCAACAACGGTTTTAGCATTAGGTTCCATATTGATCTTGTGCTGACATAGAGTTGGACTAATGCCCTTAAGATTATCAAGAGTATATCCAATAGCATCCCGATGCTTCCTTAGAACTTTCAATAATCTTTCTTCTTCATGTTCTGAAAGGTTAGCACTAATAATAACAGGATATATATTTTTCTCATCAAGGTAACCATATTTTAGAGTATCATGCAATTGTTTTAGTTCAAACACAGTATCACCTTTAGCTGGAGGAGGACCTCCAAGATTTTCAATAGGCAAATTGTGTTTCAATACAGGTTGTTGTTCAGAGAAAATTTTATCTTTCTCGTTTCTTTCAAGAAATTGCAAATCATTTTTATGGTCTATTAAATATTGTTCTAGTAGGTTGGTAGGAGGAATGGCAATAGAAGCAAGACAATTTATTTCATCCTTATTACGTAATTCTCTATCACGGGGTTGTTTGCAAATCTTGGAAAAATTAAAATCATGAGACGCGTCACCAAACTTGACACTGACAGATTCCTTTTTGTAATCTATCTCAGCATTAACAGTGTTCAAGAATGGTCTTCCAAAGATAATGGGACAAAAGTCATCCTGTGGGGAACCAAGAACTAGAAAATCCATAGGATATTTCATTTTCTAACACAAGACTTCAACATCTCTAACAATCCCAAGTGGTGTGATGGTGTCTCTATTAGCAAGTTTAATAGTAACATCAATATCTTCTATTTTAGTAGGTGCTATTTCATTCATTATTTCTTGACATAAGGTAAAAGTAATAGCACTCACTCTAGCATCTAAATCACATAAGCCATGATAACAAGGATCTCCTATTTTTACTCAGACAACAGTCAAGCCAACTACGGGTCTATGTTTGTCTTTTTCATCGGGTTTAGCAATCCTAGCAGCTTCATCACGGAAGTAAATTACATGACCATCAACATTTTCTACCAAGAGATCTTTAACCATAGCAATACTAGGTTATACTTTAATTTATCCAGATGGCTTAGGCGTTCTAATATTGCTTTTATGAACAACAGTCAATACCTTAGCATGTTCCTTTATCCTAATAGGAAAAGGTGGTTTCTCAATATAGGCAGTAGGCACAACTAGATCAACATTGTAAACGATAGCTTCTTCTTTAGCTATGACCAGTTCTTTAATTCCTTCTTTAATAGGGGGATGATATTTAAACCACTTCTCCTCAAGGGGGTCGACACAAGTAGCAAATTCTTCACATAAAGAGGCTCCTATCTCAAAGTCAAGTCCATATTTAGTGCTAAACTTATGGAAAGTATCGATATTCATAAAAGATTTAACACAATCAAATTGAAGCTTTATACCTGACTCATTACCTTCGTTGAGTTCCCAATCTTCATTGTTGAGTTTAATTCTTTCTAAGAGATCCCACTTGAAATCAATAATTTTCTTCATATAAGAACCAACACAAGAAGTATCGAGCATGGATTGATCATTATGAGAAAGCCGAGCATAAAAATTCTGACTGATAACTTCCCTCAGAATGTCATGATTGGGGCATGAATATAACATTGACTTAAGCCTCCCCTAAGCTAGAGAGATACTTTCTCCTTCATGAGGCCGAAAATTATATATATAATTCCGATCACGATGAACTTGATGCATAGGATAAAACTTCTGATAGAATTCCAATTGCGAACGATTCCAGTTCCACGATCCAAGATCATCACATAGCCTATACCATGCAAATGATTTTCCCTCCAAAGATAAAGGGAAAAACTTATTATCAACTTCATCTCCGGATAAATTTGCAAGCTTAAATAATCAACATATTTCATTCACATATAACAGATGCATATCAAGATGTTCAGTTCCATCTCCTGCATAAGGTTTAGCAAGCATTTTTTCTAGCATACCCTAAGGAATTTCATAAGTAACATTTTCTATAGGTGATGTTGGTAGAGGGGTAACTAATTTTGGTTCCTATCGAGGTGAAGATACCCAGAACAAACCCCTTCAAAGGATTACTTTCCATAGTTACAAGTGAAAGTAAATTTCAGAATGTGGTATAAATTTTTGCTTACTGATTTCCACTTACCAAGAGTGCTTCACTCCCCGGCAACGGTGCCAGAAAAGAGTCTTGATGACCCACAAGTATAGGGGATCAATCGTAGTCCTTCCAATAAGTAAGAGTGTCGAACCCAATGAGGAGCAGAAGGAAATGACAAGCAGTTTTCAGTAAGGTAATCTTAGCAAGTACTGAAATTGTAGGTAATAGATAGTTTGGTAGCAAGGTAATTTGTATCGAGCAAGTAACGGTAATAGTAAGAAACTTGCAGCAAGGTAGCCCAATCCTTTTGAGTCAAAGGACAGGCCAGAACAATCACTAGTCATAGGCAATGTGTTCTTGAGGGTACACGAGAATTTTGTCTAGTCACCTTTATCATGTCGGTTTGATTCGTGTTCACTACTTTGATAATTTGACATGTGGGTGGACCGGTGCTAAGGTGTTGTTCTTACTTGAGCTAACAACCTACTTATGATTCACCCCTTCACAAGCATCTTCAACTACGAAAAAAGTGTTAAGACAAAGTCTAACCATAGCCTTAAATCTGTGGATCCAAATAAGCCCCTTACGAAGTAGCGCATAAACTAGGGTTTAAGCTTCTGTCACTCTAGGAACCCATCATCTAAAAACTATTCCACAATGCATTCCCTTAGGCCGATGAATGGTGATGTTTCATGTATTCGACGTTCACATGACACCACTAAGGGAATCACAACATACATCTCATCAAAATATCGAACACATATCAAATTCACATGATTACTTGCAACTTGACTTGTCCCATGACCTTAAGAACAAAAGTAACTACTCACAAATAATATTCATTCTCAACTTTAGAGGAGTATTGAATAGCATAATGGATCTGAACATATAATATTCCACCAAATAAACCATATAGTAATCAGCTACGCAAGGTAATCAACAATACTAGTCACCCATAGGTACCAATCTGTATTTCCCGTACAAAGATTGAACACAAGAGATGAACTAGGGTTTGAGAGGAGATGGTGATTATCAAGATTGGCCTCCCAAAGATGAGAGGGGTGTTGGTGATGACGATAGCTTTGATTTCCCCCTCTGGGAGGGAAGTTCCCCTGGCGGAATCGCTCCGTTGGAGGGGGAAAGTTCTCCTGCCCAAATTCCGCCTCGAGGCGGTGGCGCTTTTTCCCAAAAGTCCTCTCTCTAATTTTTTTAGGGTTTTGGGGAATTTATACTAGAAGATGGGCATCGGAAGCGGTCCAAGCTGGGCACAACCCATCAAGGCATGGCCAGCGGGGCCTGGCGCGCCCTGGTGGGTTGGGCCCACGTGGCGGGCCTCCTCCGGTAGTTTTCAGCTCCATTAATTTTTAATAAATACAAAAATAATCTTCGTAAATTTTTCAAATTCATTGGAGTTGTGCAGAATAGGTATCTCTGACGTGCTTTTCTTGGGTCCAGAATTCTAGCTACCAGTATTCTCCCTCTTTGTGTAAACCTTGCATATTATGAGAGAAAATGCATTAGAATCACTCCTCAAAGCATTATTATTCAAAAAACAAAGTAAATAACAGTAACAAATCATGATGCAAAATGCACGTATCAGCATCTGTTTTCTGTGTTTGGACCGCTCATGGAGCGAAAGGAGACGGTCAGAGCTTCCATGTTAAGCAGGTTATTCTCATGATGATTGTTTATTCACTCATCCTTGCACGAGAGGGGAGGTAATAGGGATTCCCAGTCCCAAAATAAAAAAAATTCAAATATGTAAACAAAACTCCCACATGAATGTTGTTGGTATGGATGGTACCTGTGGATTCGGCTAGCCGTGGAGTGTGTTTGTTTGTAGAGGGGGAGTAAACCTTTATTTTTACCGCTTGGGAGCCTCCGCTAATGTGTTTAACATGGAAGATATTGATAACTCGTAGTCGTAACATTGACTGGAAGGGTGCACCTCCCAAAATTATAATTATCTCTGTTTTAAAAATGAGCTCTGGCACATATGCACATCTCTTCTTCCCTCTACGAAGGGACAATCTATTTACTTTTCATGCTGAGTGAACTTCTTATTCCAACCTCAAACTATTAGTTGGCAAGCATCATGTGGTGGGGAAATATCTAGGCACATATGGCCAGTCAAATATATTTGATCATGTGGTGGGGAATTATCTTTATGATAAGTATGTTGGGAGGCAAAACCTTAAGCCCCTATCTTTCTATGTGTTCGATGGATGCCATTTGTTCTAAAAATATGCTCTGAGTACTAGCAATCATAGAAGACTATATGATGATTGAGTATGTGTAGCTATTACTTAAACTTTGTTGGGAATAAGTTGAATTGCAATTGTTCGGTGACTAAGAGCATAGGTTATTATGTTTCAAGAGAATTCATTGTTTGAACCATAACCTGTGAATTGGCTGCTACTTTATCATGATGAGTTTTATGAGAAAGAGTTGCTATTATGATGCTAGGAAAAGGGATTGAAATTATCATTGATCAAACTTATGCACTAAGCTAGCATTCACACTTCATAAATTATTTCTTTTATCATTTACCTACTCGAGGACGACTTGGAATTAAGCTTGGGGATGCCGATACGTCTCCAACGTATCGATAATTTATGAAGTATTCATGCCATATTCATCTATGTTTAAAATATTTTCATATGGTCTTGATGCACTTTATATGACTTATTTAGAACTAACCCGGACTGACATTGTTTTTAGCAGAACTACCGTGGTGTTGCCCTTTGTGCAGAAAATGGAAGTTCTCTGAATCACCCGAATTTTTTTGATGATTTTTTGGAACAAAAGAGGCACTAGACACTTCGTGGGAGGGCCAGAAGAGCCACGGGGTGGGCACCCTCCACCAGGGCATGCTAGGTCGCCTACTCACGTCCTGGTGGAGCATGCCCACCTCATGGCCCACCTTCGCGTGAAATCAATGCCAAAAATTCCTATGTATAGAAACCATCAGAAATAACCCTAGACTCCTCGTTCCGCCTCCACAAGGCCTCTGTATCGACAAAAAACCAATCTGGAGAGAAAACAATACCCTGTCGGCAGGGTAGATCATCTGTGGTGGCCATCTTCATCATCTCGGCGGAGTCCAGGTTCTTTGTGTTGGATTGAGTATTATGAATCTGAAATTGTTTGACGTGTATCATATAATTAAGTCATGGATACTTGTGGTCACATTGGACTATCTAGGTGACATTAGAGTTTGTTGATGCATATCATATGGTGTTATTCTAGTACGAACTCTTAGATAGATCGATCAGACGTGATAACTTGGTTATTTTAGTATGAACTCTTGGATAGATCAGTAGGAAAGGATAACTTTAAGGTGGTTTCCTACCCTACAAACAATTTCTTCTTATGCTCTCTACTAGATAAGAACTTTGGTTTTATTATTCGTTGCACGTTGAGGGATAGTTATGTGATCCAATTATATTAGCATTGTTGAGAGATTGCACTAGCGAAAGTGCGTGTCGTAGGCCTTGTTTTCAAGCATTGCAGTCTCGTTTGTGCTCACTTTTGTTACTTGCTACCTTGTTTTTTTTTATTGTTACTATTACAAAAATCAATATCTACTATCATTACTACACTTGTATCTCCATCTCTTCACTGAACTAGTGCACCTATACAATTTGCCATTGTATTGGGTGTGCTAGGGACACAAGAGATTTCTTGTATTTGATTGAAGGGTTGTTTGAGAGAGACCATATTCATCCTACACCTCCCACGGATTGATAAACCTTAGGTCATCCGCTTGAGGGAAAATTGCTCTTGTCCTACAAAACTCTGTGCTTGGAGGCCCAACACGAGTCTACAAGAATAAAGTTGCATAGTAGACATCAAGCACTAAATATGGACTTGACTCTGAGATAGTAGCCTTCTTTTGTGAATCATTTGCTACTCATGTTGTTCTCCCTAAGGATAAGTGGTTTAAATATCATCCCCCTATTAAAAAAAGAAATCAAATAACCGGTCATAGCTAAGAAGAAACTATCATTTACAATGTTGATCCAGTTGTGCCAACTACCTATATTGAAAAACCACCTTTCCCTGTTAGGATAAAGAAACATGCGAAGGTATTAACCTTGGTTCGCAAAAGTATTATTAAAGCACCTAAGCCCTCTTAACAAATTAAAGTAGAACCTAGTGTTGCTATGGTTAAACATCTCTTGGTAGAAAATATTGACGGGCATGTTATTTACTTCTGTGATCAAGCCGCTAGAATTGCTAAACCCGATGAAAAAGATAAACATAGACCCATAGTTAGCATGCCGGTTGTCTCAGTTAAAATAGGAGATCATTGCTACCGTGGCTTATGTGATTTGGATGCTAGTGTGAGTGCTATTCCTTTTCCTCTATACCAAGAAATTATGCATGACATAGCACCTGGTGAAATAGAAGACATTGATGTTACTATTAAACTTGCTAATAGAGACACCATCACACCGCTTGGGGTTGTTAGAGATGTTGAAGTATTGTGTGGGAAAATAAAATATCCTACTGATTTTCTAGTTTTTGGTTCCCCACAATATGTGTCTGATGAGTTTAATTTTCCAAGTTTAGTAGACAAGCCCGTGATAAATAATTACCTAGTAAGGATGAAATAATCGGTCTTGCTTCTATTGTCGTTCTTCCTACTAATCCACTAGAACAATATTTCCTAGACTATGAAAATGATATGCACTTGCGTGAAAGAAATGGAATATATAAAAAAAAATCTTTGAATAACAACCTCTACTAAAACACAATTTGCCTATTGAAACTCTAGGAGGTTCTCCTCCACCTAAAGGTGATCTTGTTTTTGAAATAAACAATTGTGCGACACTTTAAAGTATGCTTATCTTGATGAGAAAAAGATATATCTTGTTATTATTAGTGCTAATTGACATGGCTTGAGACTGCATCGGTATTTTCCCAAAGAGGAAGGGATGATGCAGCACAGCGATGGCAACAATTTTCTGATTGCAATACTTGCAACCCGACACAAAAGAGAAGTTGTCAATCTCTCTAGGGTAAGATGATAGATTGGACTGCAATAGGTATGGCAAATAGATCTCACAAGAAAACAAAATAAAATAATTAAACAAAAACTACAACAAGGTATTTTTGGGTTGTTGGATTAATAGATCTAAAAAAATGACAAAATAGTATATCAGAAAGCAATATGTTGGAAAAGTAGACCCGGGGGGCGTAGTTTTCACTAGTGGCTTCTCTCATGAGTATAGCGCATGGTGGGTGAACAAATTACTAATGGGAAATTGATAGAAGATCAAATAATCATGACGATATCCAGGCAATGATCATTATATAGGCATCACATCCAAGATCAGTAGAGCAAAATGATTCTGCATCCACTTCTATTACTCCACACATCGACCGCTATCCAGCATGCATCTAGTGTATTAAGTTCATGCAGAAACAGAGTAATGCAATAGGAATGGTGACATGATGTAGACAAGATCTATTCATGCAGGAATAGACCCCATCATGTTATCCTTAATGGCAAGGATACATGCGTGCCTTGCTGCACCTTCTGTCACTCGGAAAGAAAACTGCAAGATTGAACCCATCACAAAGCACCTCTTTCCATGGCAAGAAAAATCGATCTAGTTGGCCTAACTAAACCAAAGATTCGAAGAAGAAATATAAGGCTATAAGTAATCATGCAAATGAGAGATCAAAAGACTCAAATCATATTCATGGACAGAAACTGATCATGAACTCAAAATTCATCGGATCCCAACAAACACACTGTCGGTGCACTAGAGTTTTGGGCTCTCTAGTGCCCCTTACTCATGGACGGGCAGTAGTAGCCACCCTGACAGCAAGGACCAACAGGGACATTCCAGATACCAGCACAAGAGAATCAAGACCACCGGCAAGGTCTTGCCGGGAGGGCTATTGAACCCCGAGGCAAAGCTAGGCCCCGGCAAGGCGAAGCCGTAGCAAGGCCCCGCCAGCGCACGTGCCAGGTGTCGATCCACGTGCACGCGTGTCGCAGCATCGATGTTGGAGTAGTCTAAGAGGTGCCGATGGGATGGGATCCCGTCCCATCCCACTGACGGACAAAGATGCCAGACGGTGAATTAAATGTGCCTGTCCTACTCCGTCAGTGTTAGGTATGATAGCACTATAGCTCTGTACACCGCGTGTAGACACTGTACGCCACTGTTGGGATCCCCTTCAAAGTATAAAAGGAGGCCCAGGGCGATACTGTAGAGGACTTTTTGACTTTTGGGACCTTCTAGCTCACACGCATGGCGGCTGCTCATAGCGCTCATGTAGCTAGAACCCTAAGAACACTCTCAATACAACCAAGCAGGATTAGGTTTTATGCATCCGTGCGGCCCGAACCTAGGTAAAGATCCCCGCGTGTTGTTCATCAGACCGACTCTTTGTACGAGCCTCCCCCGCCAAACCGAAAGGGGTCCCTATGATCCCATAGGTGTTTGTTCATCACGAAATTTTTGGCACGCCAGGTAGGGGGACGCTAGGTCGTGCAAACCCGTTCTGGTAATCAGTGCGCCAGTTTCTTCATACTCATCATCGCCATGGCCCCCCAAGAAGAAGGGCTTGACAGCAGTTGGCCCATCCATGTCCGCCATCCCTATATCTGCGCAGACAGGAGATGACATAGACGTGGGTGGAGCAAGAGGAGGCGGAGGTTCGGAACTTCTGTGACGCTCCGGTGACAGAGGCCAAGAAAGCGGTGACGCTCGCCGCGGAGACGCCCATGGCAGCGGAGGGAACCCCCGCGCCCCTGGGTCACAGGATGGAGCGGTACCGCCTGCGGTGGTACGGCGAACTCCGGGGGCGAAAGGGTATCTTTTACGGCACCCACGCCGGCGCCTATGTCTGATCTTATCAGGACGTGCACGGAGAGCCATGCCATGGCGCTCGTAGTTCTCAACGTCCCCACGGGAAAGCTCCTACGCACCATTCCGAAGATGCACGGGACCAGCATGCTCACCAACATGCAAGCGGGAGTGGCATGCTGACGTGGGACCGCGACGGTGCTCCTTATAACCCGGTTAGGAGTCAGAGCACCTCGCGTTCCACACACCGTTCGATTTCGACCACGTCGGAGGAAGCAATGGTGCGGGCGCAGCTACTCCTAAACTTCCCTCCTGCTGAGGAGAAGCTTGACAAATGGAGAGCCACCATTCAGATCCTCCTTAGCCTCGCAGTTAAGTTTCAGTCCACGTAGCCAGCTCACGCCAGTGGTGAGAGGGTCGGGGGCGGCACGAGTCTCGTGCACTCTCCTCCACAACAACATTGCCGATCACCGACTCGACGGACCGACGCTTACAATGGTTACTTGACGACGTCGTCTGACCCACGGACACGCCACGATCAGCGTCAAGTTCTTTGAAAATGTGGCAATGAAGACGCTTGAACTACAATTGAGCGGCGGTGGGAAGCGCGCCTCCAGTATGATATGCACGCGAGGCCCACTATACACAAGTCTACGCCAGGGTATCCTGTCAACCTACCTTATGAGGTGGGTTGTCCAGCGTTTACCCGTGAGTTGCGACAAGTCCAGTGGCCCAACTCCCGCACGTTCAAGACAAAAGTCCCAGAGAAGTATGATGGCAAGACTCATCCATCAGAGTTCCTGAGCATCTACACCATTGCGGTGCAAGCTGCCAGGGGTCGCGATGACAAGATACTCACCAACTACTTCCCGTTGGTGCTTAAGACTAACCTCAGATCATGGTTGATGCACTTGCCACATGGGTCCGTCGCCTCCTCGGCAGACTTGTGCCACGAGTTTGTTGGCGCCTTCATAGGAGGTCATCAAGCTCCAGGCCGAGAAAGTGATGTACACATCATCCCTCAGAAGGAGGGCAAAACTTTACGCAAGTACATCCAAAGGTCCAGCCGCGTGCATCACAACATCCGAGACATTCATCCTGCCACTGTTATCAGTGTGTTCCATCAGAACGTGTCCAACCGCAGCATGCGGAAAGAGTTGGCGATGAATAGATTTAGGGACATTGCCGAGCTTTATGCTTTGGCAGACAAATGTGCTCCGACTGAAGAAGGGAGGAGACTCCCGAAGAAGACGCCGATGCAAGGGTCGACTCTGAAGATGAAGACACCGCTACCCCGGCAAAGAAGGACCGACGGCAGAAGAAGAAGCGCAAGGGCAAGACCGTACTTGTCGTCGAGGGATCAGACAACCCCGATGCCGCCAAGAATGGCAAGGTTGATGACCCCGGCAATGATGTTGCAGGGTGCGCCTCCTACCACGCCATGGCAGCTGCCAGCAACCCAGAAGGCTTCAGCAAGCAGTATTGCAAGATCCATCGCACCAAAGGCCACAATCTCCAAGACTGCCGGCAAGTTGAGCAGCTTGGTGATAAGCTAAAAGCCAAGTATGAGAGGCGAGACAAGGAGAAAGGCCAGGATAGTGCCGAGTTGTTTGGCAAGAAGCGTGTCGGCCGAGGAGGTCACCATGGCAAGCCCAAGAAACTAAAAGACCGGCCCGCCCGTGGCCGCGAAAAGCAAGAGGGAGATGATGATGATGTCGAAGAGGACGACGAGTCCAGCGAGCATGAGTTTTAGAAGGCTACATAGATGATGTGCATAGAGGGAGGTGCCTTGTCGCATTCCTCTCACCGCTAACTCAAACAGTGGGCATGCGAGGTTAATGCGGCAGAGCCCTCTATCGGGGCAGAGAGACCTCTGAAGTGGTCCAACACTCCTATCATCTTCAACATCGAGGATCACCCTGATCGCGTAACTGCAGTCGGGTGTTTGCCATTGTTAGTTTTTCCAACAATCCTCAACCTCAAGGTGACAAAGATGTTAGTCGACAGTGGGGCCAGCCTGAATCTGGTCTCACCTGATGTCATTCAGAGGCTTCAAATTCCTGACAAATATCTTGAGCCAACAGGCACTTTCCAAGGGGTCAATTCAGGAAGAACTTAGCCGAAGGGCAAGGTCACGCTGCCGGTGACGTTTGTCAATGATATCTATTTCATAATGGAGAAGATTGTTTTTGACGTCGCCAAGATCTCATTGCCGTACAACGGCATTCTTGGTCACCCAGCACTGGCCAAGTTCATGGCATCCACCCACTTCGCTTACAACATGCTGAAGATGCCCGGGCCAATGAGCATCATCACTATCAACTCCGACAAGAAAAGTGCACTTATCTACGCCGACCAACTCTACCGGGGTGCAGTCGCAGCACCTGCCGCCAAGGCACTTGCTCCTGCCGTTGAAGCTCTCGAGGGGAGAAGACTGGCAAGGCCTCTGGCGCATGTTCTGGCAAGCATACCTCCTCCAAGTGTTGCGGTCCCGTTGACGATGTGCTAGTGAGCTCCACCGGCAAGAGAAAAAAATCCAAGGCTGCGCCGCTAGAGGACAAGAAAGTGCCCGCCAAGGAGGACGGCATGGGGGGAACTTTCACCATAAGTTCCATGCTTGATGACAAATAGGAAAGTGCGCTTGGCGCGTTCCTGCGGGCGAATGTTGATGTGTTTGCATGGAAACCATCTGATATCCCCGGTGTTCCCAGGGCGGTGATTGAGCACTACCTTGTTGTCTGGCCACAGGCGCGGCCCGTCAAGCAGAAGGTCCGGAAGCAAGCTTTGGAGCGTCAACAGTTTATTGCCGAAGAGATCAAGAAACTAAAAGCAGCTATCTTGATTAGAGGAGTACTCCATCCGACATGGTTGGCTAATCCAGTCGTAGTGCGCAAGGCGAACGGAAAATGGAGGTTGTGCATTGATTTCATGGACATCAACAAAGCATGCCCCAAAGATAATTTTCCCTTGTCGTGCATTGACCAAATTGTGGACTCCATCGCCGGTTGCGACTTCTTGTCTTTCCTTGACGCCTATTCCGGTTATCATCAGATTTTCATGGCAAAGGAAGACGAGGAGAAGACCACATTTATCACCCCATGTGGTACGTATTGCTTTTTGCGTATGCCTTTCGGGTTGAAAAGTGCTGGTTCTAATTTTGCAAGAGCAGTCCAGATTGGTTTTGAGACCCAGATACATAAAAATATGGAGGCTTATATGGATGACATAGTGGTCAAAACCAAGGACAAGGCTACGCTCATATCATGCCAAGAAGAAACCTTTGCCAATCTGCGCAAGATCAACATGAAGCTCAACCCCGAGAAGTGTGTGTTCGGTGTCCCATCTGGCAAGCTTCTTGGGTTCTTTGTATCTCAATGCGGAATCGAAGCGAATTCCGACAAGATCAAAGCAATCGAGCAAATTGAAGCACCATGAGTCAAAGATCTGCGCTGTCTTACCGGCTGTGTTGCCGCTCTTAGTAGGTTCATCTCAAAATCTGCTAAGCGCGCCCTGTCCTTTTTCAAAATATTAAAGAGGGTAGGTCCAATGAAATGGACTCCGGAAGCGGAGGCAGCGCTGTGAGATTTGAAGAAGTACATCTCCTCTCCGCCAGTCCTAGTTGCACCAAAACCAAAAGAATCGTTGTTGCTATATTTGGCGGCAACAAATCAAGTGGTGAGTGCTATGCTATTGGCTGAAAGAGAAGTTGATGAGGAAGCAGCGGCAACGGCAGGGCCGCCAAGCAATGAAACAGGACATTCCCCGGCAGGGTCTGGTGCCGGCGAAAAAAGATCTGTGCAGTTAAAAGAGACAATCCAGAAGAAGAATGTGGCGCAGCGACCAGTCTATTTTGTCAGCTCCTTGTTACAGGGGGCTAGGTCGAGATATTCTGGCATGCAAAAGTTGCTCTTCGGCCTTCTTATGGCCTCGAGGAAGCTGTGCCATTAATTCCAAGCATATGAGATCACCGTTATCACCCGCTTCCCTCTACAACGGATCTTGTGGAACCCAGAAGCTACCGGCAGGATTGTGGACTAGGCTTTGGAACTACCAAGCTTTGGTCTCAAGTTTGAAAGCACTTCGACCATTCAGAGCAGGGCCTTGGCGGGGTTCATTGCAGAGTGGACCCCAATGCCCGATGAATATGTTCCAGAGTGGACCCCAGTAAGGAAACCGATCAAGAGTGGATCATGTATTTTGATGGAGCTTTCTCGCTGCAAGGCGCTGGTGCCGGAGTGCTGCTTGTCGCACCCACCGGAGAGCACCTTAGATATGTGGCCCAGATGCACTTTCCACGGGAGAGATCAATGAACAACACTGTTGAGTACGAAGTACTGCTTGCCGGTCCCAGGATCGCGGCAGACCTTGGGATCAAGAAACATATTATCAGAGGTGATTCTCAACTTGTCATCAGGCAAGTGAAAAAAGATTACCAGAGCCCGTTGATGGAATCTGATGTAGATTAAGTAAGGAAGTTGGAAGAACATTTTGACGGCCTGCAAATGGAGCATATTCCACATGTAGAAAATAGCTTTGCCAATGGCCTGTCAAACTGTGTTGCCCTTAAGTTACCTGTGGAACCAGGAGCTTTCGTGCTCCAACTAACTCAACACTCCATGACACCATCAACTGGACAAGAGAAGAGAAGGAAGTTATGTTCCGGAAAGTATTTCCCGGCAGGGCTCCCGGAAGCCACCGGCGAGAAGGTTGCTAGAGAGAATGACAGACTTGTCGGTGGGTACTATGCTTCGGCAGGGCCCCCGGCTCTTGCCATGGAAGAACATGCTCCCGCCAGGCTTGCTGGGGTGCAGCAGGCTCTGGCGAGTCCTCATGCCCTTGCTATTGAGACAAATGCTACCCCGACAGAGGATATGCCTTTAGTACTTGCTGTTGAGCCCCAGGCTCTAGCATGGGCACAACACATTGTCTGTTTCCTTCAGACAGGAGAACTTCCCAGGGATGAAGAAGAAGCAGAGAAAGTAGCCCACCGGTCTAATATGTACCAGTTAGTGGAGAACGTCCTGTACAGAAAGAGGCCGAACGGTGTGAAACTCAAATGTATTTCTCGGGAAGATGGACTGGAACTGTTGGCAGAGATACATGGAGGTATATGTGGCTCCCACATAGGATCAAGAGCCCTTGCCGGAGTGACATTCCGGCAAGGCTTATTTTGGCCCACTGCCCGCCAGGATGCGACGCCATTAGTAACCAAGTGTGAGGCATGCCAGTTTCATTCGAAGAGATTACATCAACCAGCTCAAGAACTTCAAACGACCCCTCTCTCCTGGCCATTTTCGGTCTGGGGGCTTGACATCTTGGGCCCCTTTCCTCGTGCCGCCGGGGGCTTTGAGTACTTGTATGTTGCAGTCGTCAAGTTCACAAAGTGGCCAGAAGTGGAAGCAATGAGGAAGGTGACATCCCACTCAACCGTCAAGTTCTTCAAGGGACTAGGTTGTCGCTTTGGTGTTCCCAAGGGGATCATCACTAACAATGGCACACAGTTCACGAGCCGCACCTTCATGAAGTATGTCCAAGACCTTGGTAGTAGAATTTGTTTTGCTTCCATTGCCCACCCGAGGAGCAATGGCCGAGCTAAGAGGGCTAATGCTGAAGTGCTGTGAGGCCTCAAGACAAGAACTTTTGACAGGCTGCACAAGTACGGAAGGCACTGGATTGATGAGTTGCCGATGGTTCTTTGGTCAATTAGAACGACAATAAAATCGAGCTATAGGCCAGACACCCTTCTCCCTTTTCTATGGTGCGGAGGCAGTCCTTCCCATGGAACTCATATACGGGGCGCCTCGAGTGCTCGCTTATGATGAGCTAGAGCAAGAGCACGTGCGGCCGGACGACACGACGCTCCTTGAGGAAGACCGTCTTCAGGCTCCTGTGAGAGCTGCACGCTACTAGCAAGCTTTGCACCACTACCATAGCCGCAAAGTTAATGCCAGAAGTCTTGAGGAAGGCGACCTTGTTCTTCGGCGAGTTCAGTCCACCAAGAATTCCAACAAGTTGACGCCAAAGTGGGAAGGCCCTTATCGGATAGTACGGGTCACCAGGCCTGGCGCAGTCCGCCTGGAGACCGAAGATGGCATCCTAGTGAGCAACTCCTAGAATATCGAACACCTTCGCAAGTTCTACCCATAAGGCGCAGTTGCTGGACCTCCCGGCAACCACGTTTTGTACAAGTCTTGCCGCTGAAGTATGTAATCCTTGGTACAAAGTCAGGCTCAGACCCTGTGCGTAGTTGAATAAAGATAAGTGTTCTGCAATCCTGATCAATTCTCATGTTTACTTATGTGCATGTTTTTCTAAAGTATTGCATTACACTTAATCCCAGCAAGGGCTAACGGACCGCCAAGGTTCCATATCCATGTTTTCTCTTCTTTCTTTTTCTCAAAGGACAAAAGGTCACCTCGCGTGCAGATTTCCCAGAGGGGGGGGGCTGGTGGTACGGATACCTATGAGCGATGTCCCAAACAAAAAAACTTGCTGAAGGGAGCACGACAACAAAAAGACAAGTTGCAAAAACCCCAAGTAAATTATTGCCGTGAAGTTATTTTCCTTGGGCGATTTCGGCTTCTGTACGGAAAATCTGCACGCACGGGAACCTTGTCGTGATTGGCTGCACCCTCACCGTGTTCCGGACTGCTCGAGACTTAAGTGGTTGCGCCCGCGCTCCTTGTTTTAGTTTGAGTCCTCTCTATGACTCAACTGACAGCGCTCGCGCCTTTAATCTGTTTCGAGCGAGACCAACTCCTTCAACGGTTGTACCAAGGACTCCAAGGTATCTTGCCGGCAGCACCGCCAGTAGGCTGCTAAGGACCCGTTCCTAGAAGCGCTCATGGTAGGGCTACGCATGCCGACAAGATTTTTTCGAGAAGGCGTAGGGAAAGTTCCATAGACATAAAAGTTCTAGCAAGGAAGATAATACACAATCATTCAAAATAGGGTGAAATTTACATGAGATATCGCTTTTTCCTAAGTGCCTCTTTATTTGACTTTCTCCCCTAGGGGAGATTACGAGAAGAAAAAGATGGAAAGGAGAGGTGGGCTACAAGAAGAAAAACATGGTGAGAGGCCCCCGGCAGAAGCCCGGCCTGGCCCCTTTGGACCAGTACTGCATGGAGGAGAGGGGCTGCCAGATGGGTAGGCAAGAACCTGGCCCCTCCTGGACCAGCATTGCACGGAGTAGAGGGCCAACACGGGCAAAAAGGGGGGTGGACCCCCGAAGCCAAAGTCCACGGGCCTGTCGGAAGACCCAGCTGGAAGATGAGGCAGCGCCCGGGACTAAGGCCCCGGCAAGGACATCCTACTGAGAGGAGGAGAGGCGTGAGGCTGGCAGTGATGGTGCGGTTGGCGGTCATTCCGAGCTTGATTCTTCGGGCTCCGACTTGACCGCTCGAAGACTGGACTCATCGTTGTTGTCTTCGCCGTTGTCCTCCTCGTCACTCTCGCCCAAGGACAGGCTTTCGACGCTGCTCGATCTCTCTTCGCAGTAGCTGAGACAGATGCCGGAGCACCCATAAATCTTGATGGAGAGATTATTGGCCTCCGTCATTTTAAAGCGAAGGACATGCCACACCTGGAGGTTGTGGGCGCTGACGAAGATCTTCCAGCCGTGCCTGAGAAACATGACGCGGTTCGCTGGGTACTCAATGTCTACCCGCGTCGTGCCGTTACAACAACCAGCCACCAGTAACCACGGGACGGGCAGCTCGTCGCCCTCCATTGCTCTGGCAAAGAGGCAAGGGAGGCGCAGATGGCTCCGGAGGGGACCGGCCAGCTCGAGAAGGAAATCCAGCGCCGTCCCCTCGGCATGGGTCTCCTCGATGGATAGGCCTGGCGTCGGAGGAGGGGGTGGAGTAGCGCCCCGCCTCCCTCGACCTCGGCCTCCATGGCGGCCGCGACCCCTCGCACCTCTTTCACCGTGCAAGCTCAAACCACCCTCCACCTCCGTGGCTAAAGTGGTGGCATTATCCCGATGAGAGGTCCTCCTCGGAGCGAAGGACGTTGGTCGCCCCCGCCCCCTATTCATGGCTAAGGACGAGCGCTACGTGAGGGTTAGGAACACGTGGAAGGGCAAACTATGGAGGTTTGCACTCAGAAGATGGAAGGAGGGTGAATGAGTATCACCCTCGCTAGCCCCCAATTTATAAGGGGAAGCGCGGGGGCCGGCTCTCCCCCACTCCAAAGGATGCCGCCCACCTCCTCCAATAGCGGCACCCTCGATCACGAGGCGAACAGCAACTGCCCCATTGCCCCAAATCCATGGCGCTGCAGTTACTGCTTTTCCCAAGGACTTTAAATCATGGGTGCCCATTGCTGGCTCCCCGCAATGCATGTGGCACGCATGGCGGAAATGACCTAACGCGGTAATTAAAAATTTGAAGGCTGCACTGTGCACATATCCCACGTCCCGCATTCAATGGGCATCGTGAGGAAGTGCAGCAAGCGCAATGATCACAACCGCAAGGCCGTGACACGCGTGCACGTACATTGATTGGGCCTAGCCCAACAACGCCTCATGACGTGTGTGGACCAGTCCTGGGGGCTCCTGTCGGTGCACTAGAGTTTTGGGCTCTCTAGTGCCCCTTACTCGTGCACGGGCAGTAGTAGCCACACTGGCAGCGAGGCCTAGCAGGGACTTGCCAGGTACCAACACAGGAGAATCAAGGCCACCGGCAAGGTCTTGCCGGGAGGGCTATTGAGCCCCCAGGCAAAGCAAGGCCCTAGCAAGGCAAGGCCCCGGCAAGGCGAAGCCCCGGCAAGGCCACACCAGCGCACGGGCCAGGTGTCGATCCACCTGGACGCGTGTCGCCGCGTCTATGTTGGAGGAGGCTAAGCGGTGCCGATGGGATGGGCTCTCGTCCCGTCCCACTAACAGATAGAGATGCCTGACGATGCATTAAATGCGCATGTACTACTCCGTCAGGTTTAGGTATGATGGCACTGTATCTCTATACACACCGTGTACACACTGTACACCACTATTGGGATCCCCTTCTGAGTATAAAAGGAGGCCCATGGCGATACGGTAGAGGAATTTTCGACTTTTGGGACCTTCTAGCTCACACGTGTGGTGGCTGCTCATAGCGCTCCTATAGCTAGAACCCTAAGAACACTCTGAATACAAGCAAGCAGGAGTAGGGCTTTACGCATCCGTGCGGCCCAAACCTGGGTAAAGATCCCCGCGTGATGTTCATCAGACCGGCTCTTTGTATGATCCTCCCCCCACCGAACCAAAAGGGGTCCCTATGATCCCATAGGTGTTCGTTCCCCACGACACACACCGCAAAAGTCATTGCATCAAATAGATCTCCAAGAGACCATTGTATTAAGTATCAAAAGAGAGAGAGGAAGCCATCTAGCTACTTCCTACAGACCCGTAGGTCTATGGTGGACTACTCACGCATCATTGGAGAAGAACCCATGAAGACGGTGCACCCCTCCGTGATGGTGGTCAATTGGATCTCGCGGTTCTTGAACTTGCGGTGACTGGAATTGTGTTTCTTTGACTCCTCTAGGGTTTTCTAAATATTTGTGAATTTATAGGGTCGATAATCATTGGAGGGGGTTCTTGAGGTGGGCACCACCCACCAGGCCGTGCCAGGGGCCTCTGGCGTGCCCTGGTGTCTTCTGCCCTTCGCGGCTTTCCTCTCTGGCACTTCTTTGGCCCAATGGATGTATTCTGGCCCAAAAAATCTCCAAAAATTTACATAATGTTTGGGATTCGTTTGGTACTGATTTTCAATGAAGTAAAAAAAGCAAAAAAAGCAACTATCACTTTGGCACTATGTCAATAGGTTAGTCCAAAAAAATGATATAAAGTTGCTATAAAATGATTGCAAAACATCCAAGATTGACAGTATAACAGTATGGAACAAGCAAAAATTATAGATACATTGAAGACATATCAGCATCCCCAATCTTAATTCCACCTCGTCCTCGAGTAAGTAAATGATAAAAAACTGAATTTTTGGTGTGGAATGCTGCCTAACATGTTCAACACATATTATTTTATTTGTAGCATGGACATTTGGACTTTTAGATGGTGCAAAGCAATAGTCTAGTTTTGACATGAAAACTTTAATACTCAAGCATAGCAACAAGCAACCATGTCTTTCAAAATATCAATACTAAAGCAAGTTATCCCTAGCCCATCATGCTCAATCATTCATCCATTCATGAAACACACTCAAATATTAGCTACACCTAATGCTCAAGTACGATAATAGTGCCTCCTTGTTGGTGCTTTATAAGAAAAGATGGAGCCTCAAGTTAAAAATAAAAATTGCATAAAGTAAATAAATAGGCCCTTCATAGAGGGAAGTAGGGATTCGTAGAGGTGCCAAAGATCAAGGTTTACATTATAGAGAACAATATTTTGGCTGGCATGCCTTTCCTATCAACGAAAACGACCGAGAGATTTCAATACCTTTCCATGCTAGATACATCATAAGCGGTTCCCAAACAAAAATAAGGTTTATTCCTTTTTTCACCATACATTCACTTTCCATGGCTAGCCAAATTTACGGTTGCCTTACATACCAACACTTTCCAAGGAATTTATTATTTGACAACATAAAGTAATTTTCCTTTTTCATTTTGAGAATGGGCATCCCTATTACCGTCGTACTCTCGTGCAATGACAAGTGAATAAACATTCATGTTGAGAATAACACATCTAGCATGGAAAAATATCGGTCAACCCTACCGTTTCATGAGCGATACGAGAACCCAAAAAATTAAAATTTGTTTTGAAAATTAGAGATGGCACATACAAATTTGCTTGGAACGAGATGGAAATACCGCATATAGGTAGGTATAGTGGACTCATGTGGCAAAACTGGTTTAATCATTTTGGATGCACAAGTAGTATTTCTACTTAGTACAACTGAAGGCTAGCAAATAGGTTGAGAAGCATCCAACCAAAAAATGAATCACATAAGAGATCATTAGGCATAACTAACACCGAATAATGCACCCGAATTAGGATGTAATTTCATTGCATAACTATTGACTTTCGTGCTTGCATAGGGAATCACGAACCTTAACACCAATATTCTTACTAAGCATAATTACTCACTAACATAACTCACATATTACTATCGTAATGTATCAAAACTATTATAAAGAATCACGTTTAATTTATCCAATGCTCTTCATGAAAGTTTTTATTATATCACTCTTGAATATATATCACTTTGGGACAAGATTCTTATGTTGCAATTGCTTTTGCTAAGCACACATGGACTAGATTCATATACGGAGCTTCTTTTGATGATTGCTTAAGCAACCTTGATCAAGTTTTGCAAAGATGTGAACAAACCAATGTCGTCTTGAATTGGGAGAAGTGCCACTTTATGTTTAATGAAGGTATTGTCTTGGGGCACAAAATCTCTGAACGAGGTATTAAGGTGGATCAAGATAAATTTGATGCAATTGAGAAAATTACATGTCCTAAACATACTAAAGGTATTCGGAGTTTCCACGGTCATGCTGGTTTCAATAGGAGGTTTATCAGAGACTTTTCTACAATTTCTAGGCCTCCCATTAATCTTTTACAAAATTATATTACATTTGTTTTTTTCATGATTGTTTAGAACCTTTAAAACTCTTAAGAAAGCCTTAACTTTTGCAACTATTGTTCAACCACCTGATTAGAACTTGCCTTTTGAAATTATGTGTGATGCTAGTGATTATGTTGTTGGTGTTGTTCTAGGACAAAGAAATGATAACAAATTAAACCTTATCCATTATGCTAGCAAAACTCTAGATAGCGCCCAAAGAAATTATGCAACTACTGAAAAGGAATTCTTAGCAATTGTGTTTTCTTGTGATAAATTTAGATCTTACATCGTTGATCCCAAAGTTATTGTTCACATTGATCAAGCTGCTATAAAATATCTTATGGAAAATAAAGATGCTAAACCTATACTCATTAGATGGATTCTCTTGCTTCAAGAATTTTATTTACATATTACTGATAGGAAAGGAGCTGGGAACCCCATGGCTGATAACTTGTCTAGGTTAGAATTTTTTCTTGATGGCCCACTACCTATTGATGATAGTTTTCCTGATGAACAGTTAGCTGCAATAAATGTTTCTCCAAACACTCCTTGGTATGCTGATTATGCTAATTACATTGTTTCTAAATATATACCACCTAGATTCACATGTCAGCAAACGAAAAAAATTCTTCTATGATTTAATACATTACTTTTGGAATGACCCACATCTTTATAAAAAGTAGTAGATGTTATATTAGACATTGTGTAGCTGAGCATGAACAGGAACAAATCCTACGGAAATGTCATTCCAAAGCCTATGAAGGATATCATGCGAGAGATAGAACTACTCATAATGTATTGCAATCTGGTTTTTATTGGCCTACTCTCTTCAAGGATGCCCGTAAGTTTGTCTTGTCTTGTGATGAATGTCAAAGAATTGGTAATATCAGTAAGCGTTAGGAAATGCCTATGAATTATTCACTTGTTGTTGAACCATTTGATGTTTGGGTTTTTTATTATATGGGACCTTTTCCTTCCTCTAATGGGTATACTCATATTTTTGTTGTTGTTGATTATGTTACGAGTGGGTAGAAGCTATTCCAACTAGTAGTGTTGATCGTAACACTTCCATTAAAATGCTTAAATAAGTTATCTTCCCGAGGTTTGGAGTCCCTAGATACTTAATGACTCATGGTGGTTCACACTTTATTCATGGTGCATTCCGTAAAATGCTTTCTACATATGATGTTAACCATAGAATTGCATCACCCTGTCATCCTCAATCTAATGGTCAAGTTGAACTTAGCAATAGAGAAATAAAATTAATATTACATAAAATTGTCAATAGGTCCCGAAAGAATTGGTCTAAGAAACTTGATGATGCACTTTGGGCCTATAGAACAGCTTATAAAATCCTATGGGTAAGTCTCCGTACAAAATGGTATATGGGAAAGCTTGATATTTGCCTCTAGAGTTAGAAGACAAAGCATTTTGGGAATTAAAGAACTCAACTATGACTTCAAACTTGCCGGTGGAAAGAGGTTATTTGATATTAGCTCACTAGATGAATGGAAAACCTAAGCTTATGAAAATGCCAAACTATTCAAAGAAAAGGTTAAAAGATGGCATGACAAAAAGAATCCAAAAGAGAGAATTCAAAGTTGGAGAATATGTTCTTTTGTACAACTCTCGTTTCAGATTTTTTGTAGGAAAACTTCTTTCCAAATGGGAAGGAACTTTTGTGATCGAAGAGGTTTATCGCACTGGAGCTATCAGGATTAATAATGCCGAAGGTACTAACCCGAAGGTGGTCAATGGACAAAGAATTAAACACTATATCTCAGGTACACCCATTAATGTTGAAAGCAATGTTATTCAAACCATGACACCCTAGCAACACATAAGAGAAACCTCCAAAACACTCTAGAACCGTGAAAAAGAAGAGGTACATGATACGGTAAGTAAATGGACTCCGAAAAATCTGTAAAAATATTTTTTGTCAGTTTTACAATATTTGGAAAATTTGGAAAATAATAAATAAACAAGAAAGTAATCGAGGTGAGCACGATACACCATGGCGCGCCTGCCCTCCCTGGCGCACACTGGTAGGTTGTGCCCACCTCGAGAACCTTCCTGACTCCTTTTTCCTTCCATATGCTTGTTTTCCAAGAATAAAATTCTATCTATATATCCCTGATTGTTTTGACAACCGCATCGCAGAAATATTATATGTTCCTGTTTTGTGTTGTTTTCCTGACAAATCCAAAAATATGTCGTCTCAAGATTCGGAAGGGGATAGCTATGTTTGCTGACTATATTGCAAACCCTAATGTTTATGCAGAGGTGGGTCATTATGGATGGATTACTGACGAGGAAGAAGTCGCCAACATGAAGGAAACAAAGGATGATAGCTCTAAAGAAGAGGATGGCCCACTACGTCAGCCTGCAGATATGCATGTGGAATTCAAGAAGTCAAGCATCCCTAAAGTATACAAACCAGAGGTTCAATTTATTCCATCTTGTTTTCTGCACGAGAGCAAGATAGCATTATGCAAAAAGATATAAAAGCTTGAATTAGAGAACAACGATCTAAGGGAGGAAAATTTTATGCTCAAGTATAAGCTGCAGAAGAAGGCTTCTTCATCATCACCACCTTCATCATCTTCACCACCAAAGGAGACTTGAGTACATGGGTATGGCACTCCCCTTGGCTTGAGCCAAGCTTGGGGGAGATGCCCCGATATGATATCACCATCAGTTTTTACCTTTACTTTCTATTCTGATCCTTAGCTTTGTCGTGATTTCGTTAAATAAAAGTCTAGTATGATCTATTTCTTAGTTCTAGTTTTGTGATCTATCTATCAATGTAATCGAGTGAGAGTTATATAAAAAATTTTAGTTTGAACCTTTGCCTCTTTTCTTTCTTGTCGCAATCATAATAAAAGAAAACAAATTGAAAACGATCATATGCTAATCTTATGGAGAGTAATGACATCACATAGGAAAAGTATAAGCGGTAAAATTTATTGGAGATTGATAAACATAGCATTGGTCAATGATGCAACTCATGAAAAAATTAATTAGGGAAGAGAAGATTCACATGCATATACCCTATCTTGGACATCTTTTATGATTATGAGCCCCCATTAAATATTATATTCCAAATTTTTTGATGTTGGAAAGGAAGAGAACATAACGATTTATGTTCGTTCATATTCACATAGAAGTTATATTGTCATAGACCCTTCAATATGTTGTGCTTGCTCAATATCTTTGCTAGCCAAAAATTCCGCACTAAGTAGAGATACTACTTGTACATCCAAAAACCCTAAACCCAAACTCATTTTTTGAGAGTCCACCATACATACCTATGGATTGAATAAGATCCTACAAGTAAGTTGTTATAGTAAGGCAATACAATTGCTTCTAAATGTGTTTTATTAATTAGTGTAAGAGAAAATTGAGCGTTGTATGAACTTGTGATGGCAAAGTAATAAAAGCGACGAGCTTCACAATAAAGGTTGCTATCACCGGGGGCAATATAGTGTGACATTCTTTTGCACTAGGGGATTTGGCATACAAACTAAAAAGTGCATGACAACCTCTGCTTCCCTTCGCGAAGGGCCTATCTTTTACCTTTATGAATTTACTTTTATGCAAGAGTCAAAGTATTCTTCCATATTCCTTTTTTTGTCTTTCTGCAAGCATCATGTGGTGAGGAAAGATCTAGGCACATATATCCATTTGGATATGAGTGAGCATGAGTTATTATTGTTGACATCACCCTTGAGGTGAATACGTTGGGAGGCAAAACTATAAGCCCTTATCCTTCTATGTGTCCGGTTTAAACTTTTTGCTCATGGGTACACTATGAGTGTTAGCAACCATAGAAGACTAAATGATGGTTGAGTATGTGGACTTGCCAAAAGGCTCCAACACGAGACCCTTCCTGGAAATATGATGAATTGTAGTTGGAAAGTTGGCTGAGAACATAGTTTGTTGGTTTCCAATAAGGTTTATGATTTATACTTCCATGTTGTGATGAATTGTTACTTGTTCATAAGAAGTTATATGATTTTGTTATAAAATCAATTTTATATGAAAGAGTTTTATGATAAAGTTTGTTGTTGTTATGATAATAATGAAAGTGTGTTATATCAACTAGAAGGGGGGTGAATAGGCGATAGTTACAAATTCTTCATAGAGGAATTACTTGTTGAGGAATGTCAGAGTGACGAACAGCTAGCAGCGGAATAAGTACCCAAGTGCATGCAAAGCAGAGTAGTAGCATAGTCATCATGATGAAAAGAACATGCACAACTTATAGGTAGCGTGAAACAGGATGAGCAGGTGAAAAAAGGTGAATGCAGAATTCGAGATGAGAAATTGGGAAAGTCTTCAGTCACAGTCTTCAAATAGTAACAATCAATTTCATTAACAAGTATTCAAGTAAATGAGGGAGTTGAGGAAATAGAACCAGGAGCTCGATGAAGATAATGGTTTGATGACCCAGTTCCAACTGTTGTGACAGTCATACGTCTGATTTGGAGTGGCCCAGGACAGATAGTCCTTACCGTATTCTCCTTGAGCTCAGGTCACACAGACATCGCCCAACACTCCTAGTAAGTCTTTAGGGAAGACTTCCAAACCCTCACAAACTCGGTCACCTGGCGATCCACCATTTCCTCTTGGATGCTCTAGACCATGATGCCTAACGGTCCGGAAGATACACGGTTGTCAAAGGTAACAAGCGTCGGTTCCACACACGAACAATCTATGCAATGATGCTTAATCACTTTGGGTTTGGGTAGTTTGGTTTTGGGGTTTTCCTCACTAAAGATTTCTTCACAAAGTCCTCGAGGAAAGGGTTGCTCTCAATTGACAAGTGCCAAGTTCTTTCTCGGAGCCACCAACCGACTAGTGGTTGTGGCGGGCGGCTATTTATAGCCAAGGTGCAACCTGACATGATAAGACATAAATGCCCCCAAATTATATGACTGTTATGTGGATAAGATATCTAGACAGCTCGCGCAAAGCACATCAACGGTCATAAGTTGAACTCTCAAATTCCTCAAGGCTTATCATATTCCTCAAGGTAGGCAATTCGCACTGGCGAAATCCTACCTCCTTAGTTAGACCAATTTCCTCAGACACCAGAAGAACATCGTCTCTGTCACTAAAGAACTTGACTGAACTGTAAGAGATTTCCAAAGGCTTCACTCAAAGGATTGGATATGTTGAGGCTTTTGAGTTGAGCATCACTTGCAAATTCTTTCCTTAGTTTTCCCTCGACCCCCTTTACTAGTATGGTGATTCCTATGACTCAAATAAAGGAAATAAAACTACGAAAAAAAGTCTTCACGCTTCATAGTCATCGTATTAATATCTTCAAGGTCACACCGAGTTCTTCAGATTTAAAGTCTTCAGGGAATTATCAAAGTCTTCAGCTAAAGACATTCATTTTTGGGGGTCGACATTCTTCGAATATATCAAACACCTCATCGACTTGTAGAACATGTGTACACTCACAAATACATTAGTTCCTTAACCTATAAGTCTTCAATACACCAACATTACCAAGGGGCACTAGATGCACTAATAGTCTCCCCCTTTTTGGTGATTGATGACAAATAGGTTAAGTTTTCAACGGGGATAAACATATGAAGTGTAAGTACTGTGTTTGAGGAATTTGAATGCAAGATTTAGAAGAACTCCCCCTGAAGATGTGCATATTTGAGGAATTTGCTTCGGACTGCAAATGCACATGGCAGGATAAAATCATGGAGATATCCCCCTATATCTTGTAATCCATACACGCATTTAAAATATATCATGAGGAAATTTAAATGCATGATGGAAAATAGTATCTAACGAAATTCAGCATGCGTGCATTGAAGAACCACAAGTGTAACGACGTGCTACAGAAATGGTTTTTAACCCCTTTTCGCGATGTAGTTCCAAACCATCGCCTTGCATGTGTGGGTGATAGGGGGGTCCATCCCACACGAACCCGAAAAACCATTGGCGATGGTGGCCAACGAATGCAAACAATCTGCAAATATAATCGTGTGCACGGCAGGAACAGATCGCACACATAATCTTTTGGTCGTATGTGTGAGATTTTGGATCAACCACACACGTCCAAGATGAGTGAAACGCGTCTAATTGCTCATCGAAAAAAACAGAGTTGGACCTTTGACCATTTGCAAAACATTAACTAATCCACATGGGCCATTGTAGACACTGTGTGTGATATCTTCATCATCGCACAAGAGATTTCTCTGGGAACCATGTACCATATATAACATTGTCGGACACGTTTCCCAAAAACGTATGCGTGGGGTCGTCTTTGCATCGGGCACGGTTTCCTGATGGCTCACGTGTGAGATACAGTGCTATCACAAATGATTGAGTAGCTCCTACGCACATGTCCAAGTGTTGCAAACCGTTTACGATTTCTTATGTATCATCAATGTTTTAGATTATATCTCATGTGCTTTTCCTGTGGACCACAGGCGATTGCGCTATGAGTTGCATGTGATTTCCGTTCTGGACTGCACATTCTTAGTTGCTTGAATCGTGTGCGCCGAAATTGCGAGGTTATTGTAAAATATCGCATTTAATTCACCCTGCATATAGCAAATTCGCCACAATATGCAATCGACAAATAGTGTCCACATGAAGAACATTCATCATAATTCGCCACAATATGCAATTGAACGCATAGTGTCCACAAGCAGAGGATTCATCATATTTCACGACAATATGCAATTCAAAAAATGCTAGCTAAATTCCATAGCTGTTAAACCGACATATCCAGTATATAATCATAGTGTACGAAATACGAAGACATGATCACATGGAAAATAATGGATCCATGTGTATATGTTTAGATAATAACACTATATGAATGCGTACTTATTTTTAGGAGATTTGATTCCGGAAATCTTCGTCGTCTTTAGAGGCTTGATGTAGTGTTTCAAAAAGAAGGTGCTGATAAATTTCCTAACAGACAACAATTCATCGGCGGCAAGTGGTTTAGAAGTCATCGGTATGAAGATCAGTTGCATGACTTTTATACCAGAATGTGACATACATGTGGAGGAGAAGATAGTAATTAAGAAGCTGACTTAGTGGTTTTATCTTGTCAGCATCGACACCACAGTCAGCATGTCTACATAGGTTGATCATGTGTGCACAAACGTAGTATCCACATAGGCTGGTACCTTGTTGTTGCTGAGGACACTGAAATTTTTTGTATAATATTAATCATGTATTTGCCCTGTTAGGAACAACCTAACTGGTGTAAGTTGTTTTTTCCATGGAGAGAAATAGAAAGAGGTTTACATAGAAACTTGAACATCTGACTTGCATTTTCTGAAAATAACGAATTTCGTTGTCTTACCGGAGAAATGATCACGTGCTGCAAAGGTTGTTGGTGGTAGAATCTATTCCCCCCTAAAGTTATGTTGTTTCACAATACACTGCAAATGAAGATAAATTTTCACACACACCCAATTCTAGAACCAGATATGAACACAACGCATTATCATCAAAGAATTCTATACCTAGCCATGAAATCCCAAAGACCATTTAGATCCTGAGGCGCATTTGACTCTCTGAGAGAATCCATGTAGTAAACTGTGTTAAATTTTGGAACAATGACCACCAAGATCCAGTGACCTCTATAGTTTAAGACAACCATGAACATATGAACTATGTCTAAAATTGCAAGACGATCAATGTATGCGTGGTTGTATATTTATACTTACTATTCATGATATGGCCAAATGAAGAATTCTCCTACCGATAATTCGAACAAGATCTTGGGGACATAATCAATGGAAGTCGTGTGTGAGCCTTTATTTTTTAACAAAACACCGTTTGCTTAATCAGGATCTATGAAATACGCATGCACCCTTGATTTTCTTTGCATCGTCAGTCCTCTAAGAGGAATATGGTACAGTTAGTTTTTTGTCATTTGTAGCCTTATATGGACAAGTTGATCAAAGTTTGTGAAGTACTTACAACATCAAGCATTTGAGAAGAGTGGTAGCAAGCTGATCGAAGTTGAAGAAGAGATGAAAGTCCTCGAATTCCACATTGATGGTACCTAGAACGTGAGAGAAATGCCATTTGTCGTAGTGCAATTCCACAATGTTAGTATCTTCTCCTTCCGACATTCTGTCCATGCCATATTTATGTAACTTGCGAGCACTAGAACTGCACTCATCCCAGAAATCGCCAACAAGGAATGGCTGGCCATGTTTGAACTCGCGTTTCTCATATGTGTCTACTTTCGTACTAGCAAGATGCTTTTGAAGGTCTGCTTCAGCCATGTGGTCAGAACCGTGATTATCCAGCCCTTCGAAAACCTTCTTGTTAATTTGGGTACAGTCGATGATTCCTTGTAGAAGGAGGCTCTTGGTCTTACCCCTCCTTGCTCTTTATAGGTCCCAACTTCTTGTGTGCAATCCTGCCCACTTGTGTATTCTTAGCTGAAGCACTTCTTGTTCGATGTCTGGTTTCATCAACGACATGTTGTTGAGAAGCGTGTGAAGGTACACTAAACTGCTAAACTAATGATGCCGCTATGGTGGACTACTAAGCTGTAGTGCCAGAGTCGACGGACTGATGAGCACCCGTTGAAGCTGGTGCCAACGTGTTAGTGTGTTGGTGCGGCTATGACAGTGTATTGGCTTGCTGAGCAGGCAATACCGATCGGTATGCTTATCAGGCGGTTGCGAACCAATGGACTGATGAGCAGGTGGTTCCTGACTTTCAGAGTGCTTAGAAGGCGGTCCCGGACTTTCGGCGTTCTTCGCAGGCGGTTCCAGATATTCAGACTCCTTAGCACACGGTTCGGTCGAGTTTATCTGGTGAGCATGCATTGTCGGTGTGTCTGCACTTTCTGCTTTAGTGGCCGACATTTGACCCGATGATACGTCTTCGGCAATTGTAGGCCTTGCCATAGGCTGCTCCGGATGGGACGATGACCTGGAATCTATGGCAGGAAGTCGGCCGGGTTGACACAGGTTGAAGCCTCAGGCATCTGATTCCCAAGAGTATGTTCATCGGGGGAATCACACAAGATTTGTTGTGGCAAAATGTGATATTTCCATTTTGCATCATGTTTTTGTATTGATATTTATTGCATTATGGGCTGTTATTACATATTATGGTACAATACTTATGCCTTTTCTCTCTTATTTTACAAGATTTACATGGAGAGGGAGAATGCTGGCAGTTGGAATTCTGGACTGGAAAAGGAGCAAATATGAGAAACCTATTTTGCACAACTCCAATAGTCCTAAAAAGTCATGGAGAATTATCTTGGAATATATAAAAAATATTGGGTGAAAGAGATACCAGAGGGGACCCACCAGGTGGTCACAAGCCTGGGGGGGCGCGCCCAACCCCCCAGGGCGCGCCCCTATGGCTTGTGGACCCCCTGGCAGCCCTTGGGTGCCCATCTTCTGCTATATGGAGGGTTTTGACCTGGAAAAAATCATCAGTGAGTTTTCGATATGAAGCGCTGCAGTCTCGAGGCGGAACTTGGGCAGAACCAATCTAGGGCTCCGACAGAGCTGTTCTGCCTGGGAAACTTCCCTCCCATAGGGGGAAATCAAAGCCATCATCATCACCAACGTTCCTCTCATCGAGAGGAGGTCAATATCCATCAACATCTTCACCAGCACCATCTTCTCTCCAAACCCTAGTTCATCACTTGTATCCAATCCTTGTCTCAAAACCTCAGATTGGTACCTCTGGGTTGCTAGTAGTGTTGATTACTCCTTGTAGTTGATGCTAGTTGGTTTACTTGGTGGAAGATCATATGTTCAGATCCTTAATGATAATTCATACTCCTATGATTATGAACATTAATATGCTTTCTGAGTAGTTATGTTTGCTCCTGGGGACATGGGATAAGTCTTGTTATAAGTAATCATGTGAACTTGGTATTCGTTCGATATTTTTATGAGATGTATGTTGTCTCTCCTCTTGTTGTGTTACGTGAGTGTCAACTACATGAAACTTTACCATTATTTGGGACTAGGGAAAAGCATTGGGAAGTAATAAGTAGATGATGGGTTGCTAGAGTGACATAATCTTAAACCCTAGTTTATGTTTTGCTTTGTAAGGGGCTGATTTGGATCCATATGTTTCATGCTATAGTTAGATTTATCTTAATTCTTCTTTCGTAGTTGCCAATGCTTGCGAGAGAGGTTAATCATAAGTGGGAGGCTTGTCCATGTAAGGGCAGCACCCAATCACCGGTCCACCCACATATCCAATTATCAAAGTAACGAACGTGAATCATATGAGCATGATGAAAACTAGCTTGACAGAAATTCCCATGCGTCCTCGGGAGTGCTTTGCTTTATATAAGAGTTTGTCCAGGCTTGTCCTTTGCTACAAAAAGGATTGGGACACCTTGATGCACCTTTGATACATTTATTACTTGCTACTCGTTACGAATTATCTTCTCACAAAACTATCTGTTACCAATAATTTCAGTGCTTGTAGAGAATACCTTAATGAAAACCGCTTGTCATTTGCTTCTGCGCCTCATTGGGTTCGACACTCTTACTTATCTAAAGGACTACAATAGATCCCGTATACTTGTGGGTCATGAAAACTCTTTTCTGGCGCCGTTGCTGGGGAGTGAAGCGCCTTTGTTGAGTGGAATTTGGTAAGGAAAAAATTATATAGTGTGTTGAAATTTACTATCACTTGTTACTATGGAAAATAATCCTTTGAGGGGCTTGTTCGGGGTATCTTCACCTCGACTGGAAGATCAAAGAGTTTCTCCTCAACCTACTAAACCTACTGAAAATATTTATTATAAAATTCCTTCAGGTGTGATAGAGAAACTGCTAGCTAATCCTTATGCACGAGATGGAACACTAATCCTAATTTGCATCTAATCTATGTGGATGAGGTTTTTGGATTATTTAAGCTTGCAGGTTTGCCCGAGGATGATGTCAAGAAGAAGGTCTTTCCTTTATATTTTAGGAGAAGGCATTGACATGGTATAGGCTATGTGATGATATTGGATCATGGAACTACAACCGATTGTTGGAATTTCATCACAAGTTTTATCCTATGCATCTCGTTCATCGTGATCGGAATTATATTTATAATTTTTGGCCTCGTGAAGGAGAAAGTATCACTCAAGCTTGGGGGAGGCTTAAGTCAATGTTATATTCATGCCCCAATCCTGAGCTCTCGAGAGAAATTATTATTTAGAATTTTTATGCTCGGCTTTCTCGTAATGATCAATCCATGCTTGATACTTCTTGTATTGGTTCCTTTATGAAGAAAGATATTGAATTCAAATTGGATTTATTAGAAAGAATTAAACACAACTCTGAAGAATGGGAACTCGGCGAAGGTAAGGAGTCAGGTATAAACCTTAAATTTGGCACTAAATATGGACTTGACTATGAGATAGTAGCTTCTTTCTGTGAATCATTTGCTACTCATGTTGATCTCCCTAAGGAGAAGTGGTTTAAATATCATCCTCCCATTGAAGTGAAAGTAGTCGAACCTATTAAAGTTGAAGAAAAAACTATTACTTATAATGTTGATCATGTTATTCCTGCTGCTTATATTGAGAAACCACCTTTCCCTATTAGAATAAAGGAACATGATAAAGCTTCAATTGTGGTTCGTAAGAGCTATGTTAGAACACCTACACCCCCTAAACAAATTAAAGTTGAACCTAGTATTGCTATGGTTAAAGATCTCTTGGTTGATAATATTGATGGGCATGTTATTCATTTCTGTGATGAAGCTGCTAGAATTGCTAGACCTGATACTAAAGATAAACAGAGACCTATAGTTGGCATGCCTGTTGTTTCTGTTAAAATAGGAGATCATTGTTATAATGGCCTATGTGATGTGGGTGCTAGTGTGAGTGCAATTCCCTTTACCTTATATCAAGAAATTCTGAATGATATTGCACCAGCTGAATTAGAAGAAATTGATGCTACCATTAGGCTTGCTAATAGAGATACTATAGCACAAGTTGGGATTGTTAGAGATGTTGAAGTCTTGTGTGGTAAAATAAAATATCCTACTAATTTTCTTGTTGTTGGTTCCCCGCAAGATGATTTTTCCCATTATATTTGGTAGGCCTTTCTTGAATACTATTAATGCAAAGATAGATTGTGAGAAAGAAACTATTATAGTGAGTTTTGGGGATGTGTCCCATGAGTTTAATTTCTCTAAATTTCATACACAACCCCATGATAAAGAACTGCCTAGTAAGCATGAAATTACTGGTCTTGCTTCTATTTCTATGCCTCCTACTGATCCCCATGGAGACAATATGAACAAGAATGAAAGGAATGAAATAGATATCATTTGTTTGATCAGCATCCTATTTTGAAACACAACTTGCCTGTTGAAATACTTGGGGATCCTCCTCCACCCAAGGGTGATCCCGTGTTTGAGCTTAAACAATGACTGGATACTCTGAAATATGCTTATCTTGATGAAAAGAAGATATATCCTATTATTATTAGTGCTAACGTTTCATAGCATGAAGAAAAGATATTACTGAAAACTCTAAAGAAGCACCGTGCTGCTATTGGATATACTCTTGATGATCTTAAGGGCATTAGTCCCACTCTATGTCAGCATAAAATTAATATGGAACATGATGCTAAACCAGTTGTTGATCACCAATGATGGTTAAATCCTAAAATGAAAGAAGTGGTTAGAAATGAAATATTAATGCTTTTAGAGGCAGGTATAATTTATCCTATTGTTGATAGTAGATGGGTTAGTCCTGTTCATTGTGTCCCTAATAAGGGTGGTATTACTGTTGCTCCTAATGATAAAAATGAATTGATCCCGCAAAAATTGTTACAGGATATAGAATGGTAATTGATTTTAGGAAATTAAATAAATCTACTAGGAAAGATCACTACCCTCTACCCTTTATTCATCAAATGCTAGAAAGACTATCTAAACACACACACTTCTGCTTTCTAGACGGTTATTCTGGTTTCTCTCAAATACCCGTGTCAAAAGAGGATCAAGAAAAGACAACTTTTACTTGCCATTTCGGTACCTTTGCTTATAGATGTATGCCTTTTGGTTTAGGAAATGCACCTTCTACCTTTCAAAGATGTATGACTGCTATATTCTCTGACTTTTGTGGAAAGATTGTTGAGGTTTTCATGGATGATTTCTCCGTTTGCGGAACTTCTTTTGATGCTTGAGCAACCTTGATCGAGTTTTGCAGAGATGTGAAGAAACTAATCTTGTCTTGAATTGGGAGAAGTGCCACTTTATGGTTAATGAGGGCATTGTCTTGGGACACAAAATCTCCGAAATAGGTATTGAGGTGGATAAAGCTAAAGTAGATGCTATTGAAAAAATGTCGTGTCCCACGGATATCAAATGTATAAGAAGTTTCCTTGGTCATGATGGTTTATATATGAGATTTATTAAAGACTTCTATAAAATTTCTCAGCCTCTCACTAATTTCTTGCAAAAACATGTTCCTTTTCATTTTGATGATGATTGTGTAGAAGCATTTGAAATCCTTAAGAAAGCCTTGATTTCTGCACCTATTGTTCAACCACCTGATTGGAACCTACCCTTTCAAATTATGTGTGATGCTAGTGATATGTCATTGGTGTTGTTCTACGATAAAGAATTTATAAGAAATTAAATGTTATCCATTATGCTAGTAAAACTCTAGACAGTTCTCAAAGAAACTATGCTACCACTGAAAAGGAATTTTTAGCAGTTGTATTTGCTTGTGATAAGTTCAGACCTTATATTGTAGATTCCAATGTAACGGTTCACACTGATTATGTTGCTATTAAATATCTTATGGAAAAGAAAGATGCAAAACCAAGACTTATTAGATGGGTTCTTCTTCTACAAGAATTTGATTTGCATATTATTGATAGAAAGGGTGTCGAGAACCCCGTAACAGATAACTTTTCTAGGTTAGAGAATGTTCTTGATGAACCACTACCTATTTGTGGTAGTTTTCATGATGAACAATTAGCTGTCATAAATGCTTCACGTAATGCTCCATGGTATGCTGATTATGCTAATTACATTGTTGGCAAATTTATACCGCCTAGTTTCACATAACAACAAAAGAAAAAGTTCTTCTGTGATTTAAGGCATTACTTTCGGCATGATCCACACCTTTATAAAGAAGGGGTAGATGGTGTTATTAGACGTTGTGTACCTGAGCATGAACAGGAACAGATCCTACACAAGTGTCATTTTGAGGCCTACAGAGGACACCACGCTCGAGATAGAACTGCACACAAGGTATTACAGCCTGGTTTTTATTGGCATACTCTCTTCAAGGATGCTCGTAAGTTTGTCTTGTCTTGTGATGAATGTCAAAGAATTGGTAATATTAGTAGACGTCACGAAATGCCTATGAATTACTCTCTTGTTATTGAACCTTTTGATGTTTGGGGTTTTGATTATATGGGACCTTTTCCAAAGTCCAACGGGTATACTCATATTCTAGTTGTTGTTGATTATATTACTAAGTGGGTAGAAGCTATTCCAACTAGTACTGCTGATCATAGCATTCTATTAAAATGCTTAAAGAAGTTATTTTACCTAGATTTGGAGTCCCTAGATATTTAATGACAGATGGTGGTTCACACTTTATTCATGATGCTTTCCGTAAATTGCTTGCTAAGTATGATTTTAATCAGATAATTGCATCTCCATATCATCCTCGGTCTAGTGGTCAAGTAGAATTAAGCAATAGAGAAATTAAATTGATCTTGCAAAAGACTGTTAATAGATCAAGAAAGAATTGGTCTAAGAAACTTGATGATGCATTATGGGCTTATAGAACTGCTTACAAAAACCCTATGGGTATGTCTCCGTATAAAATGGTTCATGGTAAAGCATGTTACTTACCTCTTGAACTAGAATATAAAGCTTATTGGGCAATTAAAGAGCTCAACTATGATTTTAAACTTGTTGGTGAGAACAGGTTATTTGACATTAACTCACTTGATGAATGGAGAACCCATGCCTATGAGAATGCAAAGTTGTTTAAAGAAAAGGTTAAGATATGACATGATAAAAGGATACAAAAATGTGAACTCAATGTAGGTGACCATGTCTTGCTATACAATTCTCATTTAAGATTTTTTGTAGGAAAACTTCTCTCTAAATGGGAAGGGCCTTACATTGTCGTGGAAGTATATCATTCCGGTGCCATCAAGATCAACAACGCCAAAGGCACTAACCCGAAGGTGCTAAACCGGCAAAGAATCAAACATTATATCTCAGGTACTCCCATAAATGTTGAAACAAATATTATCAATACCATAACTCCGGAGGAGTACATTAGGGAGACCTACCAGAACATTTAGACTCTGAAAAGGAATAGGTATGTGGTACGGTAAGCAAACCGACTCTAAAACTTTTCCAATAGCAATTTTTCTCTATTTTGGAATATTTAATAAATTAGGAAAATTTAAAGTAGTCCGGAAAGTGCATGATACATCTCCAACGTATCTATAATTTTTGATGATGGCGTGCTATTATATTATCTATTTTGGATGTTTTATGTGCATTAATATGCTATTTTATACTATTTTAGGGACTAAACTATTAATCTAGAGCCAAGTGTCAGTTTCTGTTTTTCCTTGTTTTTGATTTTTGCAAATATAGAATATTGAACAGAGTCCAAACGGAATAAAACCTACGGAAGGAATTTTTCTAGAAGGAAACAAGTCATCCAAGCTTAGAGTGCACGTTAGGGGAGCTGCCAGGCCACCACAAGCCTGCTAGGCGCGGCTTCCCCTGGTCGCGCCTAGTTGGCTTGTCGCCTCCTGGTAGGTCTCCTAACCCTAATTCTTGGCCTATAAATACCCAAATATTCCCCCAACATCAAAAAGAGCCACACAACTACTTTTCCGCTGCCGGAAGCCTCCGTTCTAGAGAGATCCAATGTTGGAGCCTTTTCCGATAATCTGCGGACGGGGTTTCGATCACGGAGGGCGTCCAGATCAACTCTATTGCCCGTCTGATGATGCGTGAGTAGTCCACCACAGATCTACGGGTCCATAGCTAGTACCTAGATTGCTTCTTCTCTCTCTTTGATCTTCAATACCATGTTCTTCATGATCTTCATGGAGATCTGATGTCTACTATGCAACTTTATTCTTGAAGACACGTGTTGGGCCTCCAAGCGCAGAGTTTTGTAGAACAATAGCAATTTTCCCTCAATTGGATGTCTAAGGTTTATCAATCCGTGAGAGGTGTAGGATGAAGATGGTCTCTCTCAAACGATCCTGCCACCAAATACAAGAAATCTCTTGTGTCCCCAACACACCCAATACAATGGCAAATTGTATAGGTGCACTAGTTCGGCGAAGAGATGGTGATAAAAGTTTAATATTGATGGTAGAAATATATTTTTATAATCTGAATAAATAAAAACAGAAAGGTTGCAAATAGTAAACGGGCACAAAAACAGTATTGCAATGCTTGAAAATGAGGCATGGGGTCCGTACTTTTGCTAGTGCAATTTCTCAATAGTGCTAACATAACTAGATCATATGACCACCCCTCAAAGTGCGATAAAGAATCACTCCCGAGTTCCTATTAGCGGAGAACAAAAGATAGAAATTGTTTGTAGGATACGAAACCACCTCAAAGCTATTCTTTCTGTTCGATCTATTCTACAGTTCGTACTAAAATAATGCAAGCTATTCTTTCCGATCGATCTACTCAAGAGTTCATACTAGAATAATACCAAAGCAAATTCATATTAATAATACACTACAGGAATCACGCACTTTGTTGTCAGCCATCCCGAACGGCAAAGGCATGCATGCCGGATGGCGAAGGATTTGTCGTCCGCCAGCAGACGACCAACCGTCCGGCTGAATAAGCCATGGTAAAGGGCACTTGGCCGTCTGCTAGCAGACGACAAAGACCTTTGCATATTTGTCATCTGCCAGCAGACGGCAAAGGGCATGGACGGCACACGTGGCAACTTAGGTCGGTTAAGGGCTTAACGGTGTGCTTTGTCGTCCGCTGGCAAATGGCAAAGACCTTAGTTCTTTGCCGTCTGCCAGCGGACGGCAAAGCACCTGTTTCTTTGCCGACCTAGGTGGGTTCTTTGCCGTCCGCTGACAGATGGCAAAGAACTAAGGTCTTTGCCGTCTGCCAGCGGACGCAAAGAACCCACCTAGGCCAGCCTAGTGCTACCCCAGGTTGCACAGGTAGCTGCCATGTGGCAGCTTTGCCGTTTGTTGGCTCATGACAAAGTTGCTATATAGCCCCTGTTTTTTCTGTTTTTTCTTAAAATCATTTAATTTGACAGAATTTCACATATATATCCAACATATCAACAATACAAGTTTCCAACAAGCATACCAACAATAAGTTTCAACAAGCATACCAACAATAAGTTTCCGACAACATATCCAACATACAAGTTTCCAACAACATATCCAACATACAATCGTTTCCAAAAACATATCCATACATACACATCCAAAACAAAACAAGTTTCCATAAACAAAAAGGAAGCACAAGTAGAAGAGTACACGCCATCAATGCAAGCTTCCTCATCTATAGCAAATCTGCAAATTAGGAAAGATGAAAGTTAGAAGAAGAAGAAGACTAGCTAGAAGAAAAAGAAGAAAAAGAAGAAGAAGAACAAGAAGAATAAGAAGAAGAAGAATTTATCTTCTCTTTCTTTTTCTCCTCTCCTCTTCTTTATCTTCTTCTTCTAAATTAGTTAGGTAAAAATGCCATATTTTAGCTAAGGTAGGTAAAAATGCTAAGTGTGTAGGTCATTTTAGAGCTAAGATAGGTAAATAGGTCATTTTGGAGCTAACCTAGGTAGTTATGCCATTTTTAGCCAACTAAGCATATTTATTCATTTTGGAGGACAAAATGGTAAGTGTAGGTCATTTTAGAGCTATCCTAGTTAAAATCGGTCATTTTGGAGCTAGGTAAGGTTATATTATCATTTTGGAGGAAAATAAACTAATTATATGATAGTTTGGAGCTAAACCAAGGTTATTATGCCATTTTTACCTAAGTAAGCTAATTATGTCATAAATGAACTAGGTAATCTAAGTATAGATTATTATTTAGCTATCCAAGGTAGTTATGACATTTTTCAGCTAACTATGCATATCAAGTCATTTAGGAGGAAAAATGGTAAGTATAGGTAATTTTATAGATATCCTAGGTAGAATATATCATTTTGGAGGTAAGTAAGGTTATTATGTCATTTTTGAGGCAAATAAGCTAAGTATAGGTCATTTTGGAGCTAAACCAAGGTTATTATGCCATTTTTTACCTAAGTGAGCTAATTATGTCATAAATGAAGTAGCTAAGCTAATTATAGATCATTATTGAGCTATCCTAGGTAGTTATGCAATTTTGTACCTAAGTGAGCCCACCATCTGTCAACACCTGCAATGACAAAGAGTGAACGAAATTTGTTCAACATAAAAAAATTGAATACCTAATAACATGAACTAATTAATAATATATATGTACATAATAATAATTGAATACCTCACATTACTAATATTAATCTTCATCATCTATATATGTTCCAGGATCAATAAATGCATAATCATCATCACTATCCATAATGACGTGCTCATCAACATCATAAATAAATGCATCAACATGCGGAAGGCATTTATGTAATCAGTCAAGGATTGCCAGGTCATCCGCAGTAGTAACCTCATCTTCTTCCGTCTCTTCTTGTTCCGGTTCAGGGGTGAACTCGGGTTCACTGTCGCTATCCACCTCAATGTTCTGGGGTGAAGTAGAGCGGTTCTTGAAACGTTTTTTTGGAAACACATGTTTCTTGGAAGAATTCTCCTTCATATGTGTCTGGGTTAATGTGAGGTTCATAATCATCATCATTGAGGGGAGGTGGTCTAAAATGTAGTGGCACATCATAAACAACATCCCAACCTTTCAAATTTGGATCCATTTGGCAGGCCCACGGTAGATAGAAAACTTGGGTCGCCTGTTGCGCCGTAATATAGACATCGGGAACATATAAATGGGTTCTTTGTTTGATTTCCACTATCCCTATATGTTCATGAGTCCTTCTAGTCTCCTTCAGCTGGAACCAATAACATTTGAAGACTACGACATTTGGTGGGTTTTCACCAAAGAATGTAAGTTCATAAATTGCTTTAACTCTTCCATAATACTCGAGCCCTCCTTTGCCGACAACGGAGACACAACAATTTGTAGACTTCCAGTCGGCCATAGATAGCTCTTTGCCAAAAGTACGAAAGTGATACCCGTTGATGTCGTATTTGTTAAATGAATGGACCTTATAGTCAAAACCATTAGCGACTTGTCTCAATTCGGAGTCCATAGACTCTGCATTAGCCTACAAGTTTAATATGAAAGGATTGTTGCATTAGCCGAAAACTAGGCGAAGAAATGAAATCGTCTAATTAATGGAAATTACCGTTTGCTTGAACCAAGAGATGAAACCAGGATAGCTGCCTCCATACTCTTCGATGGAATCCTTTTGGATCACCGCTCCATCCGAGAATTTGGCGACATATCGATTGTATCACATATCCGGGAATAAGAGCATTTCAAAGGAATTAGAAGTTGCGAAACAATGTACTAAGAACTTACTCGATGTACGGCCACACTTCTGTTAGGTTGTTGAAGATATACAATGAAATGGTCCACCATTCTTCGACATCAATGCTATTGATTTCGAAGCACCAGCTGGTGCGAGCTTCCCTTTGAATAGGCTGAGGTTGGATCGACCTTTTCACAATCGCAATCATTGTACCAAGGCTTTCGATTATGCAAATTACGATTCTTGGCTTTGTAGTGTGCTGTCATGAAGTTTGCCGCCTCCTCAGTAATGAATGCCTCGGCCATCGATGCTTCAACTCTACGTTTATTTTTACATTTTGCTCGAAGCGTCTTCTGCATCCTCTCAGTTGCGAAACACCAACGATTTTGCATGGGCCCCCCCAATCTTGCCTCGGTCGGGAGATGCAAAATCAAATGCTGCATTGGATTAAAGAAGCTCGGTGGATAGATCTTTTCTAACTTGTAGACCAACTCCGGCGCCAACTCTTGCAGTTCGACTACCACGTCAGATGATAGTTCTTTCGCATAAAGAGCACGGAAGAAATAGCTCAACTCTACCAGTACTAGCCATCCATCCTCAGGGATAAAGCCATGCAACATCACCCGCATTACCTGCTCAAGCCATATGTGCCAATCATGACTCTTGAGACCAAATATTTTCAATTTGTCAAGACTCGCTCCCCTCTTTAGATTCACTGCATACCCATCGGGGAACATCAACTGCATTTTCACCCACGAGATCATTTCCCTCATAGCTGGCCTTCCAAGATTGAACCATGCCTTTGTTTCCTCTAGTTCTTCTTTCCTTTCGGTTGTCGAATGTTTTGTAATGGTCTATCACATAGAGCCTCCTGGTCGACTCTAGCCTGAGGATTATCCTTCGACTTCCCCTCTATGTCGAACAATGTACCAAAAAGGGCCTCCGTGATATTCTTTTCAGTGTGCATCACGTCGATGTTGTGTGGGCAAATGAGGTCTTTAAAGTAAAGCAGATCCCACAAACATATCTTGTGAGTCCAGGCATGTTCCGTATTATACCCTTTGAAATACCCTGGACGATCTGGATCCGGCTCGAGAGCATTTATCTGATCCAGGATCTGGTGGCCTGTCAACGTAGGTGGTACAGTGTTTTTGACAACTCTACCTTTGATGAAATTCTTCTTGTCTTTTCTGAACTTATGGTCAGGATCCAGGAACTTTCTATGCATATCGAAGTAAGAAAACTTGTGACCCGCCTCCAGCCAACGGAAATGAAGAGCTGCCTTGCATGTGGGGCACGAAAACCTTCCATGCACACACCAGCCATCGAATAGCGCATACGCTGGCAAGTCATGCATCGAGTACATGTACCACACATGCATTTTGAAGTTCTTTTTTGTGGCAGCGTCGTATGTCTTGATCCCATTATCTTAGGCTTCTTGCAATTCATCCTTAAGCGGTTGCATGTACACTCTTCCCCGGATATTTGGGCCCTGGAATTATCAACGTCAGGAAAATGTTCTTTCTTTTCATAATCTCTCCGGGGGGAGATTGAGTGGAATGACAAATACAGGCCAACAAATGTATTGTGCTGCCGTCATACCATACACATCGAACCCACTCGTGTTGATGGCAACTCGAGGATGCCTTCGATCTGCCGCTTTATCCTTATGTAATGCATCGAATTGCTTCCCATCTGCATCTAGTTCTGTTCTTTTTCCCAATTTATGCCACGTCATTTGTCCGGCCGTCTCTTCGACCATGAAAAGACGTTGAAGTCTTGGTATGATTGGCAGATACCTAAGAACATTAATGGGAATTTTGGTCTGACTCTTCTCACCCATACCGTTGTCTACCAGAACATACCTGGAAGCATTGCAAATGGGGCAATAGTTCAAGCCGAAATACTCAAGCCTAAATAAGGCACATCCATTCTCACAGACATCTATCTTCTCATACGACATCTTAAGTGCACGTAGGATTTTGTCTGGCTGGTACAAGTTTGGTGGCAATACATGGCCTGTGGGTAGAAAGTGTCCAAATATAGTCATCATCGCGTCGTAGAATTCTCTGCCCAGGTTGAACTGAGCCTTCAGAGCCATTACTTGCGCGATGGCATCAAACTGACAAAGCTCAGTGTGCTCATGGAGAGGACGTTTCGAAGACTCCAACATTTTATAAAAGGCCCTTGCAGATTCCTCCATCTCATCATCTGAATCCCGAGCATCACCAAAGTCTTGCACCATGTCTTTGATCCCGGTACCATGCTCGTCGGTGCGACGATGAACCACCTCAGCTCTGGCACGTTGGGCAGACTCACCATGAAATGTCCAGACCGTATAATTAGGCGTAAAACCCCACTTCTACAGGTGTTTGATCATTTCAAACTTTCACTTCTTACAGTTGTCGCAATCGACACAAGGGCACCAGGTTGTTTTCTGTCCACTTGCAAATGTGACTCTCACAAACTCCTTGGTTTTTGTTATCCATTCACGGGTCATGTCTTTCTGACTAGTGTGACCGGTGTGCATCCACCCACGATCACTCATCTTGCCTAGCTACTGGACACACAAAAAATATATACATAATTCAGCAAACCATATTCATTAGTTAATAGAGTTTGTCAGTTTTATTATGTCGATGCAACCTAGACGCTAGTAGGTAAAGATAGGTCCTAATCTCACCCGAGTATGTGTAGATTGGATTCGTTTTCCCATGCTCTGCTATGGATCTGACGCATAATTTCGGGAGCACCTCCCCGCTGTTCTCCTGATACACATCTCGGCAATAAGCAGAGAGGATGTGTACCCAGAGAACAACAGGGAGGCACTGACAAAATTCTGCATCGGATCCGGAGCAGAGCATATGGGAAAACGAACCCAATCTACACATACTCGGGCTGTCCATGGATAACATTGGACAATTCGAAAGAATCACGGTTATAAATATGCTAATGGATGCATATTTATAGATGCAACCCTTTTGAACGGGAGACGCATAGTGGTCACGCATACTGAGGATTGAAGACACCTATAGCTAGCAAGTTTCATCTGCACGAAGACCGGAACATAGGAAATGAAGTGGCAAGAGGAGATGTCATTTGTGCTCACCCACGAACGTAGGGGCGGAGCTCGTCGAACGCACAGGGAGGTCGTCGAACACCAGACCCTCGCAGCGATGAAACAACTGCACATTTAAATCCACCTGATCAACATAAATATGATGTTCTGTATAACAAAATCGAAAAATATATGACCTAACTCATAATCCACAAATATATGACCCGTCGCCTCTAGAAGGCCAAAGAGCACCTTTTTCGGGATCGGGGTGTCGGGGGTTTTGTGTCGGGGTCGGGGTGTCGGGGGTGTCGTGTTAGGGTAGGGTTTTTGTGTCTGGGTCTGGGGTGCCGTGCCGGGGTGTCGGGGTGTCGTTTCGGGGGTCGGGGTCAAGGTGGTGTCGGGGGTCGGTGGCATTGGCGGTCGGGGGTCGATGGTGTCGGTGGTTGGGGGGCGATGGCGTTGGTGGTCAGGGGTCGGGGGCATCGGGGGTCGGTGGCATCGGGGGTCGATGGCGTCGGACGTTGGGGGTTAGTGGCATCGGGGATCAGGGGCTCTTCTCTTCTTTTTCTTTTTCTTCTTCTTCTTTTTCTTCTTCTTCTTCTTCTTCTTCTTCTTCTTCTTCTTCTTCTCCTTCTCCTTCTTCTTCTTCTTCTTCTTCTTCTTCTTCTCCTCTTCTCCTCCTCATCATCATCTTGTTCTTCTTCTTCTTCTTCTTCTTCTTCTTCTTCTCCTTTTTGTACTAACCTAATAAAGCTAAACTAACACTAACCTAATTAACACTAACCTAATAAACCTAAACTAAGACTAACCTAACTATCACTAACCTAAACTAACACTAACCTAATTAACATTAACCTAATTAACACTAACCTAATAATATAATCTAAACCTAAACTAAAAACAAAAAACAAAAAAAGAGGAGGGGAAGAGCTTACCAGAGGGGGGAGAAGCAGGGGCGTCGGGGAGGGGTGGGGGAGGGCCGGGGAGGGGCAGGGAGCACCGGGGGCCACAGGGCCGGAGGGGCGTAGGGGGGCGGAGGGGGCACAGGGGGGCCGCAGGGCACCGGCGGGGCCAGTGGGGCGGCGGGCGCGGGCGGCGGGCAGCGCTGGTGGGCAATGGGCGGCGGTGGCGACGCGGTGGACGGTTCCGGGGTGGTGGGGCGTAGGGGGGCCGGGCGCGCGGCGACGGGGGCAACGCGGCGGCGGGGGGGGCGCTGGGGCGGCGGTGGCGCCCGGGGGCGATGGGCCGGTGGGGCGGCGGGATGGTGGGGCGCCGAGGAGGCGGCGCATGTGCGGTGGGCGGCAGGAAGGAGAGGGAGAGAAACAGAGATCAAGAGAGAGAGGCGGGCCGGGGTGGGGCACTGCCATTAGTTAACCCCCCTCTTTGTCGTCCGCTAGCGGACGACAAAGAGGGGGCCGTTAGGTTAAGTTCTAAGCGGCTCGTTAGTGGGGCCCCTCCCTCTTTGCCGTCCGCTAGCTAACGCCAAACCTCCTTCGCCGTCCACTAGCGGACGACAAAGAACTGGCTGATGGCAAAGCCACCCTTTGTCGTCTGCTAGCTCTTTTCCATCCGTTCTTGGCTAGCTGATGGCAAAGCCACTCTTTGCCATCCGCTAGAAGATGGCAAAGATGTGGCAGATGTCAAATCTTCTGATTCGATTAGTGATAATCAATCCACAGAAAGAACTACAAGGGGTCCCCACAGTTTCTATCGGAGAAAAGATAATAAAAACGTGCATCAACCCCTATGCATAGATTACCCCAATATCAACGCGGGAATCCGCAAGTTGAGTGCCATAACGTATATCAAGTGAACCAATAAGATACCCCAATGTCACCTCAAGTATTCATACCGCAAGACATACATCATGTGTTCCCAAATCTGAACATTCAATCCGACACAACAAAACTTCAAAGGGTAAAGATTCAATTCATCACTATAAGAGTATAGAGGGGAGAAACATCATATGATCCATCTATATTAACAATGCCCATGATATAGATCATGATAGAGAGATTAAACACATAGCTACTGGTACAAACCCTTAGTCCCGAGGGTGGACTACTCCCTCCTCATCGTGGTGGCCGCTGGGATGATGAAGATGGCCACCGGAGATGATTCCCCCCTCCGGCAGGGTGCCGGAACGGGGTCTAAATTGGTTTTTGGTGTCTATAGAGCCTTGCAGCGGCAGAACTTCTGATCTAGGTTAACCCCGAAGGGTTTCGGAATATTTGGGAATTTATAGTGCAAAGAGGCGGTACGGGGGGGGCAGCCGAGGTGGGCACAACCCACCAGGGCACGCTTGGGCCTCCTGGCGCGCCCTGGTGGGTTGTGCCTCCCTCGGGGCAACCCCCAGGTGCAGCCAGGGTCCGTTGTGTTCCTTCTGGCCCATAAAAAATCATTGTGAAGTTTCGTGGCATTTGGACTTCGTCTGGTATTGATTTTATGCGATATAAAAAAACATGGAAAAAACAGCAACTAACACTTGGCACTATATCAATAGGTTAATACCAAAAAATGATATAAAATGACTATAAAATGATTATAAAACATCCAAGATTGATAATATAACAACATGAAACAATCAAAATTTATAGATACGTTGGAGACATATCAGGATCCCCAAGCTTAACTCCTACTCGTCCTCGAGTAGGTAAGTGACAGAAACAGAATTTTTGATGTGGAATGTTGCCTAACATGTCATATCATATTGTTTTCCTTATAGCATGGACATTTGGACTTTTAGTTGTTCAAAGCAATAGTCTAGTTTTGACATAATAATTTAGATACTCAAGCATATCAACAAGCAACCATGTCTTTCAAAATATCAACGCTATAATAAGTTATCCCTGGCCCATCATGCTCAAACATTGATCCATTCATGAAACACACTCGAATATTAGCTACACCCAATACTTAAGTACGATCATATTCCCTCCTAGTTGGTGCTTTGGTAAGAGAAGATGGAGACTCAAATTCAAAAATAAAAATTGCATAAAGTAAAAGAAAGGCCCTTCATGGAGGGAAGTAGGGATTTGTAGAGGTGCTAGAGCTAAAAGCGGAAAACTTAGAGATAAAAACATTTTGGGAGGTGTATCCATCCCACCAACGAAAACGACTTAGAGTTCCCAACACTTTCCATGCTAGATATATCATAGGCGGTTCCCAAACAGAAAATAATGTTTATTCCTTTTTCCACCATACTTTCACTTTCCATTGCTAACTGTATCTACGGGTTCCCTCCATACCAACACTTTCCAAGGAATTTATTATTTGACAACATAATGTAAATTCATTTTTGCATTTCGGGACTGGGCATCCCTAATACCTTTGCCTTACTCTCGTGCAATGACAAGTGAATAAACACTCATCGTGAGAATAACACATCTAGCATGGAAAATCTTAGCCACCCCTCACCGCTCCGCGAGCGAAACAAACACACAAAAGAGAAGTTTATTTTGAAAATTAGATATGGCACATACAAATTTGCTTAGAACGGCACGGAAATACCGTATATAGGTAGGTATAGTGGACTCATCTGGCAAAAACTGGGTTTAAGGATTTGGATGCACAAGTAGAGCTCATACTTGGTACAAAATGAAGGCTAGCAAAAGATTGAGAAGCGACCAACCAAGAAACGGATAATATCATAAGCAAGCATTAAGCATGAATAACACCGAATAATGCACATAAGTAGGATATAATTTCATTCCATGACTATTGACTTTCGTACTTGCATAGGGAATCACAAACCTTAACACCAACATTCTTACTAAAGCATAATTACTCATCAACATAACTCACATATCACATCATTATATCTCAAAACTATTACTAAGAATCAAGTTTATTTTGTCCAGTGATCTTCATGAAAGTTTTTATTATATCCTTCTTGGATATCTATCACTTTGGGACTAATTTTCATGTGTTGCTTTCCATAAGCTCAAACAAATGTAAGTGAAGATAAAGAACATAATTTTATTATTTCTCTCAAAATAATTTAATTGAATCTAGAGATAATTTCTTGAAAAATACTAAGCACACCGTGCTCAAAAATATATAAGTGAAGCACTAGAGCAAGTCCATTGAAAAGAGCTTCGTTGACGGGATGTGAATGTCGCTTACTTAGACTCCTTGGAAACTAATTGAGGACTCTATTTTATTTAAAACTTCCATATCTAAGTATTTTATTAAAAAATCAAGTAAAAAATAAATAAAATGACATTCTAAAAATAGCACAACTCATGTGAAGAAGCAAAAACTTAGGCTCAACCGTTACTAACCGATAATTGTCGGAGAAGAAAGGTGGGATGCCTACTGGGGCATCCCAATCTTAGATGCTTGAGACTTCTTGAATATTATCTTGGGATTACTTGTTCATCCACAAGCTTGAGCTTTTGTGTCTCCTTAATTATTCTCATATCATGGTTTTCCTAATACTGAAAACTTCATCCACACAAAACTCAACAAGAACTCGTGAGATAAGTTAGTATAAACTAATGCAAAAACCTTATCATTCTCTACTGTAGAAAATCACTAAAATTATTATTAGACATTTCATACTAAATTCCTCTGCATATTTACTACTCCTATCCTCAAATATAATCATTAAACAAGCAAACATATGCAAACAATGCAAACATAACAGCAATCTGCCAAAACAGTACAGTCTGTAAAGAATGCAAGAGTATCAATACTTATTAAACTAAAAATGTTATGAAAATTTACCACAGTGTATAATATTTATCATATCTTATTATACAAAAAATTTCAACATTTTATCACATTCTTGCTTTTCTAGGGAATTTTTGCAACAGTGGTAAACTTTCTGTTTTGAAACAGCAACATGTATACTTGCAAAATAAGCATGGTGAGGGCTATCCTTGACATTTTTATTGAAATAAAGATGAAAAATATTATTCTAAATAAAATAAAACAAATAATAACAAAATAAATTGACGCTCCAAGTAAAACACATATCATGTGACGAATGAAAACATAGCTCCAAATAAGGTTACCGATAATGTTGGAGACGATAGAGGGGATGTCTTCCGGGGAATCCCCAATCTTAGTTGCTTGTATATTCATTGAATGTTACCTTGGTGTTGAATTGGTAATCCCAAAGATTAGATCCTTGTCACTCCTCATTCTACTCATATCGACATCTCATCCAAAACTTGAAAACTTCAATCACACAAAACTTAACGGAACTTCGTGAGATGGGTTAGTATCATAAAGACCAAACCAGTTCACTTTGGTACTGTAAATACAAGATATATAATTGTTCTCACACAATTCGTACTATATCATATCATTTCCGCAACTTATATTGAGCAATATAAGCCATAGAATCTTGAAAAAAAGCAAACTATGCATTGAAAACAGAATCTGTCAAAAACAGAACAGTCTATAGTAATCTGTACTCCAACCATACTTTTGCTCCTCTAAAAATTCTGAAAATTTTGTAACACGTGAAAAATTTGTATATTAATATTCTGCAAAAATAATCAACTCAAAATCACTCTTCTGTTAAAAATTAGAATATTTTCGTGAGCGCAAAAGTTTCTATTTTTCAGCAAGATCAAATCAATTATCACCCCACATGATCCCAAAGGTTTTACTTGGTACTTTATTGAAACAAAAGCAATAAAAATTATTACTAAAGTAGCTTAATCATGTGAAAACACAAAAACAGTAGGTAAAAGTGTTGGGTTGTCTCCCAACAAGCGCTTTTCTTTTATGCCTTTTAAGCTAGGCATGATGATTTCAATGATGCTCGCATAAAAGTAAAGAATTGAAACATAAAGAGAGAATCATGAAGCATATGACTAGCACATTTAAGCCTAACCCACTTCCTATGCATAGGGATTTTGTGATCAAACAATTTATGGGAGCAATAATAAACTAGCATATGATGGCAAAACAAGCATAGCTTCAAGATTTTCAACACATAGAGAGGAAGCTTGATATTATTGCAATACCTACAAGCATATGGTCCTCTCTCATAATAATTTTAAGTATAATCATGAATGAATTCAACAATATACCTATCACATAAAGCATTATTTTTATGATGCATAAGCATAGAGATTTTGTTACTCTCCACATAAGCAAGTTTATTCTCATCAATAGTAGTGGGAGCAAACTCAAAAAAATAACCATCATGTGATTGAAAATTAAAATCATGATGACAAGTTTCATGGTTATCATTATTATTTATAACATACATGTCATCATTATAATCATCATATATAGGAACTTTCTTGTCATAATCAATAGCAACCTCTTCCAAAATAGTGGATTCATCATTAAATAAAGTCATGACCTCTCCAAATATACTCTCATAAATATAATCATCATAAATAGGAGGCATGCTTTCATTATAAAAAAATCCACATAAAAACTTGGGGGACAAAAAATATCATCTTCATCAAACATAGCATCCCCAAGCTTATGGCTTTGCATATCATTAGGACCATGGATATTCAAAAATATCATACTAACAACATTGCAATCATGCTCATCATTCATTCCAATCATTTTATTGAATTCTTCTTATATCAATTGAGCCCAATTTTCCGATCCATCATTCTCAAGAAAGATATAATAAAGATGATCAATAATATGATGCAACATCAATTCCATTTTATGTAGTTTTTTTATAAACCAAACTAGAGATAAAACAAGAAACTAAAAGATTCGATCGCAAGATCTAAAGATATACCTTCATGCACTCACCTCCCCGGCAATGGTGCCAGAAAAGAGCTTGATGTCTACTACACAACTTTATTCTTGTAGACACGTGTTGGGCCTCCAAGCGCAGAGTTTTGTAGGACAGTAGTAATTTTCCCTCAAGTGTATGACCTAAGGTTTATCAATCTGTGAGAGGTGTAAGATGAAGATGGTTTCTCTCAAACGACCCTACAACCAAATACAAGAAACCCTTGTGTCCCCAACACACCTAATACAATGGCAAATTGTATAGGTGCACTAGTTCGACGAAGAGATGGTGATAAAAGTGTAATATTGATGGTACAAATATATTTTTACAATCTGAATAAATAAATAAAGCAAGGTTGCAAATAGTAAACGGGCACAAAAATGGTATTGCTATGCTTGAAAATGAGGCCTAGGGTCCGTACTTTTGCTAGTGCAATTTCTCAACAGTGCTAACATAGTTAGATCATACGACCACCCCTCAAAGTGCGATAGAGAATCACTCCTGAGTTCCTATTAGCGGAGAACAAAAGATAGAAATTGTTTCTAGGGTACGAAACCACCTCAAACTATTCTTTCCGTTCGATATATCCTAGAGTTCATACTAAAATAACGCAAGCTATTCTTTCTGATTGATCTACTCAAGAGTTCGTACTAGCATAACATCAAAGCAAATTCATATTCATAATACTCAATCCACACAAAGAACTACAAGGGATCCCCAAAGTTTCTATTGGAGAAAAGATAATAAAAACGTGCATCAACCCCTATGCATAGATTACCCCAATATCACCGCGGGAATCCGCAAGTTGAGTGCCATAACGTATATCAAGTGAACCAATAAGATACCCCAATGTCACCTCAAGTATTCATATCGCAAGACATACATCATGTGTTCCCAAATCTGAACATTCAATCCGACATAACAAAACTTCAAAGGGTAAAGATTCAATTCATCACTATAAGAGTATAGAGGGGAGAAACATCATATGATCCATTTATATTAACAATGCCCATGATGATAGATCATGAGATAGAGATATTAAAAACATAGCTACTGGTACAAACCCTTAGCCCCAAGGGTGGACTACTCCCTCCTCATCGTGGTGGCCGCCAAGATGATGAAGATGGCCAACAGAGATGATTTCCCCCACCGGAAGGGTGCCAGAACAGGGTCTAGATTGGTTTTGGTGGCTACAGAGCCTCGCGGCGGCGGAACTTCCGATCTAGGTTAACCCCGAATATTTGGGAATTTATAGTGCAAAGAGGCGGTCTGGGGGGCACCTGAGGCGGGCACAACCCACCAGGGCGTGGCTAGGCCTCCTGGCGCGCCCTAGTGAGTTGTGCCTCCCTCGGGGCACCCCCCAGGCACAGCTAGGGCCCGTTGTGTTCCTTCTGGCCCATAAAAACATCGTGAAGTTTCGTGGCATTTGGACTTCGTCTGGTATTGATTTTCTATGATGTAAAAAACATGGAAAAAACAGCATCTGGCACTTGGCACTATGTCAATAGGTTAGTACCAAAAAATGATATAAAATGATTATAAAACATCCAAGATTGATAATATAACAGCATGGAACAATCAAAAATTATAGATACGTTGGGGATGTATCAAGATCTATCCGATGTAATCCTGTTTTGTGGTGTGTTTGTCAAGATCCGGTGAATTGTGAGTTTATGTTCAGATTATCCATGAATATTATTTGAATCTCCTTTGATTTCTTATATGCATGATTTCATATCCTTGCAAGTCTCTTCGAGTTATTGGTTTGGTTTGGCCAACTAGATTGGTAATTCTTGCAATGGGAGAAGTGCTTGGTTTGGGGTTCAATCTTGTGGTGTCCTCACCCAATGACATAGTAGGGGTAGCAATGCACGTATTGTATTATTGCCATCAAGGGTAACAAGATGGGGTTTTCATCATATTTCTTGAGTTTATCCCTCTACATCATGTTATCTTTCTTAATGTGTTACTCTGTCCTTCATGAACTTAGTACTCTAGATGCAGGCAGGAGTCGATCGATGTGTGGAGTAATAGTAGTAGATGAAGAATCATTTCGGTCTACTTGTCACAGACGCAATGCCTATATGCATGATCATTGCCTTGGATAACTACATGACTATTCTCTTTTCTATCAATTGCTTGACAGTAATTTGTTTACCCACCATGATATTTGCCTTCAAGAAGAGAGAAGCCTCTAGTGAAACCTATGGCCACCGGGTCTATTTTCCATCATATATTTTCAAATCTATACTTGCTACAATTTATTTACCATTTAATTTTCGCACTCGTTACATCTATCTCTATCGGATCTAATCCTTGTAAATAACCGTGAAGGGATTGATAACCTCTCAAGTGTTAGAAGAAGAACTTATTAAAATGTTTGGCACTAAATCTTTGAGTGATGAGCATGATTGCAATGTTGTTACTATGAATTCTGTAAATATCCATGATGCTAATGATATGCAAAGCCACAAGCTTGGGGATGCTATGTTTGATGAAGATGGTATTTTTAGTCCCCCAAGTTTTGATGAGCAAAACTATTATGATGATGGCATGCCTCCTATCTATGATGATTATTGTGATGACATGTATGCTATAAAGAGTAATCACAACCATGAAACCTATTATCATGATTTTAATATTCAATGTGGTTATGTCAATCAAGTGTCACATGATAGTTATTTTGTTGAGTTTGCTCCCACTATTATGAATGAGAAGAAGTTTGCTTACGTGGAGAGTGATAAATTTTCTATGCTTGTAGATCATGGAAAGAATGCTGTATGTGATAGTTATATTGTGAAATTCCTTCATGATGCTACTGAAAATTATTATGAGGGAGGAACATATTCTTGTAGGAATTGCAATAGTATGAAGTTTCCTCTGTATGTGTTCAAAGTTTTGAAGTTATGCTTGTTTTGCCTTCGTATGCTAGATGATTCATGTTCCCATAAATTGTTTGCTCACAAAATACCTATGAATAGGAAGTGGGTTAGACTTAAATGTGCTTTTCATGTGATTCATGATGCTTTGTAGCATGTTTCAACTATTATTCCTATACGAGCATCATTGAAATCATCATGCCTAGCTAAAAGGCATTAAAGAAAAGAGCTTGCTAGGAGACAACCCAACACTTTTACTTTATGTTTTTATGTTTTCACATGATTAAGATACTATAGTAATCATGTTTTGTGTCTTTTATTTCAATAAAGTGTCAATTAAAGCCTTTGGGATACTGTGGATACTTGCTTGTTTGATTCTGTGCAAAAACAGAAAGTTTTGCGTCCAGTATATGAATTATATAATTTTACAGGAGCGTCAAAAAATTCTGTAATTTTTAAGAAAAATTTCTACGAAAGTTCTGTGACATGACATAATTTTTCAGAATTTTTACAGTCAGGGAAGTATGGTGATCATTCAGATATTTACAGACTGTTCTGTTTTTGCCAGATTCTGTTTTGCATGCATAGTTTGCTTATTTTAGTGTTCCCATAGCTTATATTCGGTGATATAAATTGTGGGAATGATTTAATACAATAGGTATCATGTGGGAATAATTATGATTCTTGTCTTGACTGTACTAAGTGAATGATCTATCTTTATTACACTAACTCTTCTCACAAAGTTTCGTTAAGTTTTGTGTGATTGAAGTTTCAAGTTTTGGGTGAGATACCAATATGAGGTGAATAAGGAGTGACAAGAAACTAATCTTGGTGTCGGGGTACGAAACCTATGGTATTGCATGGATCCCTTTGTGGTTCGGCAGGGAGATGGTGTGCACAAAGAGTAGATCTGACGAGAAGCGCGGGGGAGATTTTTACCAAGGTTCGGGCCGCTGAGAAGCATCAAACCCTACTCCTGCTTTGGTGTATTATGAGCATTTGGGTTCTAGATACAGGAGTGCTATGTGATGAACAGTACACAGCTGCTACGTGTGTGAGCCAGAAGGACGAACAAGATCCATCTCTTGTAATGCCTTGGGCCTCCTATTATATGACTAAGGGGTCTCCAACAGTGCCGTACAGTACATACACGACGTGTGCAGTTGCTATAGTGTTATCATACCTAACACTAATGTAATAGAAAAAACGCATTTAATGCTTCGTCAGGTGTCCCTGACCTTCTACGGATGGGACAGGAGCCCGTCCCATCGGCACCGCTGAACCTCCACCTTCGCTAGATGCCTTGACACGTATCCAGGAGGGATGACGCCTGGTCTTTGCGCTAGCAGGATGGCAAGATCTTGCCGGGTGCATGCCTTGCCAGGGCCCTATAAGCCATCCTGGCAAGATATTTCCATGGTTCTAGCCTTTGGTCTTTGGTCTTGTGATTTTTCTCTTGAACGTTTTCTTGACATCTTAGCACTTGTACCTAGCAAGCCTCTGGCAGGCCTTGCCGCTGGTGTGGCTACAACTTCCTATGCACAAGTATGGGGTACTAAAAGGCCCAAACTTTAGTACACTGACACTTGGGTATGCCCAAGTCACCCCCAAGGTAATATTCAAGGAATACTCAAGCGTCTAAGCTTGGGGATGCCCTGGAAGGCAATCCCTCTTTCGTCTTCAACACTATCGGTATATCTAGCTTGGAGCTATATTTTTATTCGTCACATAATATGAGTTTTGCTTGGAGTATCATTTTATTTTGTTGTTATCTGTTAGGTGTTATTTATAATCTTGTTTTTCAGTAAAAATTTCCAAGAATTCCCTTAGGATGCTTGCATTGCATATTTTGATGCGTGCTTTGTGAAAACAGAAACTTCTGCTATAGCCTTTGAATTTTCATATTTTACTATAATGTGGAAAGATTCTGAAACTTTTACACACTATTTTCACATAAATTATTTAGCATGTCCTAATTTTTCATAAATGTTTGAGTTATGGAAATACACTGTTTTCATAAATTTCTACAGACTATTCTGTTTGGACAGATTGTTGTCATAGTTTTGTTATCTACTTATCCTATAGTTTCCATAGCCTATATTGATAAATATAAATTGTGTAAATGATAGTATATAGTACCTAATGTTTGAAAATTATTGTGAAACTTGTCGGCAGTACATAAAGAGTTGATTTATTATTATGTGTACTAACCTATCTCACGAGTTCTTTTTGAGTTTTGTGTAGATGAAGTTTTTGAGAATAGGTGAAACCATGGTATGAGAGGATTGAACGAGATAAAAAATATTAGTATTGGGGATTAACAAGGCACCCAAAGTAAATATTTCAATAAGTCTCAAGCATCTAATCTTGGGGATGCTACGCATCCCACCTCTCTTCTTCAGTAATTATCGGTTAGCCTATGTTGAGCCTAAATTTTAATTCGTTCACATGATGCCTGCTATTCTTGGAGTGATATTTTTGTTTTGCTTGATGTTTACATAAAATAATCAGATCTGAAAATCTTTATTAAGAGAGAGAGATACAAGGTCCTCACATAGCTACATAATTGTTTGACTACTCGTTGTTCTTCACTTATATGTTTTGGAGTAGTTTTGTCATTTACTCTCGTGCTTCACTTATATCCTATGAGTAAGTGGTTGAATGAATTGAATATCGTAAATATGAAATTATACATTTTTTATATGCTTATCCCATGGAAAGTAATGACTTCACATATAAGAAGTATTGGTGGTAAAATTTATTGAAAGTTAGCAAACACCGCATTGATCACTTGAACCATTCATGAACGAATATTGAAGGAAGAGAGATTTCACATATAAATATAGTATCTTGGACATCTTCCATGATTGTGAATACCCATTAATTATTTTCAAACTTTAGGAAATTAGTTGAAGTTGGACAAGGAAGACAACGTAAAGAGTTATGCTTGCTCTCACCTCATACTAGCCAAAACTTCCGCACCAAGTAGAAATAATACTTGTGCATCCACGCACCCTTAAACCCAAAGTTTTTTCATATGAGTCCACCATACCTACCTATATGCGGTATTTACCTGTCGTTCCAAGTAAATTTGCTTGTGCCAAACTCTAAGCCTTCAAATAATATTCTGTTTTGTATGCTTGAATAGCTCATATAGTAACTAGGGCTGTTGGTATATTCCATCCTAGGTGGATTATTCTCATGATATTTGTTCATTCACTATCATTCACGAGAAAGTGGCTAGTAACAGGGATTCCCAGTCTCGAAATCAAAGAAAAATGCAAATAATTAAACAAAACTCCCCCAGGAATGTTGTTGGTATGGACGGTATCCGTGGATTCGGCTCATCGTGGAGCATGATTGATTGGTGGAGGGGGAGTAAAAAATTACCATTCTATCTGGGAACCACTTATAATGTATCTAGGATGTAAGATACCGAGATCTCTCAATTTTTATGGTGACAATGAAAGCATACCACTCAAAATTATTATTCATTTCTATTTTAAAAGCTCGAGCTCTAGCACCTCTACAAATCAATGCTTCCCTATGTGAAGGCCCTATCTTTTACTTTCAAGTACTTACCTTTATGCAAGAGTCATGGTGATCTTCACCACTTCCTATATTTTGCCTTTTTCTCTTGGCAAGCATCATCGTGATCCAAGCATTTATGGCCATTCAAATATATTTGATCATGAATTATTATTGTTGAAAATTATCTATATGATAAATAAATTGGGAGGCGAAACTCTAAGCCCCTATATTTCTCTGTGTTCGATGGCTGTCATTTGCTATAAAAATATGCTTTGAGAGTTAGCAATCATGGAAGGCTATATGATAGTTCAGTATGTGGAATTTGCTAAATCAAAGCTCTTACATAGACCCTTCCTGAAAATAAGATGAATTGCAATTATTTGCTGACTGAAAGCATAGTTTGTTAGTCTATACTTGAACATGTGTATAGCTTGTTACTTTATCATGAGAAGTTTTATGAGATGAACTACTGTTTATGATATATAATGATGCTAGAAAAAGTGATTGGAATTATCATTGATTAAACTGTGCACTTGCTAGCATTCACACTTCGTTAATTATTTCTTTTATCATTTACCTACTCGAGGACGAGCAGGAATTAAGCTTGGGGATCCTGATACGTATCCAACATATCTATAATTTATGAAGTATTCACGCCATGTTTACAATAATTCTATATGATTTTAGTATGATTTTATTAGAACTAACCCGGACTGGCGCTGTTTTCAGCAAAACTACCATGGTGTCGCTTTTTTGTGCAGAAATAGAAGTTCTTGAAGTGGGCTGAAAATTTAGTATGATTTTTTTGGACCAAAAGAGGCCCCCGAAGCATTGGAGTTGGGCCAGAAGAGCCACGAGGAGGTCACAAGCCTGCTGGGCGCGGCCACCCCCCCTAGTCGCGCCTTGCGAGCTTGTCAACACCTCGTGGACCCCCTTGACGTGAGATCAACGCCAAAAATTCCTAAAAATACCCAAACCTTCGAAAAGAAACCTAGATCGGGAGTTCCACCGCCGCAAGCCTCCAAAGCCACGAAAAATCAATCGGGGGCCCGTTCCGGCACCCTGTCGAAAGGGAAAACCATCACCGGAGGCCGTCTTCATCATCCCGCACTCTCCATGATGAGGAGGGAGTAGTTCACCCTCGGGGCTAAGGGTATGTACCACTAGCTATGTGTTTGATCTTTGTCTCTCTCTCTCTCGTGTTCTTGAGATGGCACGATCTTGATGTACCGCGAGCTTTATTGATGAATCATATGGAGTTTTCCTCTCTCTATCTTCTTGTGATGAATTGAGTTTTCCCTTGACAATGGGATGTTCTATTGATCCACTTGATGTATATTTTGGTGATCAACTTGCGGGTTCCGTGACCTTGGGAATCTATGCATATGGGTTGGCACACGTTTTTGTCTTGACTTTCCAGTAGAAACTTTGGGGCACTCTTTGAAGTTCTTTGTGTTGGATTGAACATGATGAATCTGAAATTATGTGATGCATATCGTATAATAAATCCCATGGGTACTTGTGGTGACATTGGAGTATCTAGGTGACATTAGGGTTTTGGTTGATGTGTATCTTAAGGTGTTATTTTAGTACGAACTCTAGGGCTGCCCATGACACTTATAGGGATAGCTCATAAGATTGATCAGAAAAGATAACTTTGACGTGGTTTCGTACCCTACAATGATTTCTCCGTTAGTTCTCTGATATTTGTGACTTTAGAGTGAACTCTTTGATGCACGAGAGGGACTTATATATGATTCAACTATGTCAATATTGTTGAGAGAAATTGCACTAGTGAAAGTATGGACCCTAGGCCTTGTTTCCAAGCATTTATACAACGTTTTGCTTGCTGATTACTATTTGCTACCTTTTTGTTTTTATATTTTCAGATTACAAAAACCTATATCTACCATCCATATTACACTTGTATCACCGTCTCTTCGCTGAACTAGTGCACCTATACAATTTACCATTGTATTGGGTGTGTTGGGGACACAAGAGACTCTTTGTTATTTGGTTGCAGGGTTGTTCGAGAGATACCATCTTCAACCCGCGCCTCCTATGGATTGATAAACCTTAGGTCATCCACTTGAGGGAAAATTCCTACTGTCCTACCAAACTCTACGCTTGGAGGCCCAACACGAGTCTACAAGAAGAAGGTTGTGTAGTAGACATCAGTGCTTTATCCATAAAAACTTACAATGGCGCAAATACACGGTTTTGCACGAGTTGGAAAATAATATACTCTCGGTCCTATCCATGCATGTGACACATCCTACTGGTCCCTTTGTTTTCAGCCCTGAACTGTTGCCTAATGTCGGCATATCTTGAATGGTGTGCAGCAGCAACGCACGTAGCAAGTAAAACTCCTTTGTGTTAGCATCATAACAGTTCACACCAGACTTCCACAATATCTTCAGTTCTTTCTACCAGTAGCTCAAAGTAAATGTCGATATAATTTCCAGGTTGCTTTGGGCCTTGGATAATAATCAGCATCATGATGTATTTTTTCTTCATACACAACCAAGGAGGAAGATTATATATGCAGAGAAGCACCGGCAAAGTGTTGTGTTTGGTGTTCATATCGCCAAATGGATTAAATCCATTAGTACACTCCCCTAGCCATATAATTATAGGATCCTTTGCAAAATATTTAAACCTTTCAGCGATTTGTTCCCACTGAGCCCCATCTTTTGGGTGCCTCATATACTTATCCACATTTCGCTCATCATGGTGCCACCGCAACCTCTTTGCCTCTCTAGGGTTTGCAAACAAACGCCTCAACCATGGAATTATAGGCAAGTACCAAACAATCTTGAATGGGATTCCCATATCCATCTTTTCATCCAATTTGTACTTGTCCTGTGCTCTCCTATGCTTGTATCGTGCGTGCTTGCATATGCGGCATAAACGCAAATCTTTGTAATCACCGCGATAAAACATACAATCATTCATACAAGCTTGTATCTTCTGGACTTCAAGTTCCAATGGACAAATAATTTTCTTCGCTTCATTCGTGCTTTTAGGGAGCACATTATCTTCTAGAAGAATGTCTTTGAAAAGACTCAACAACTGTGTGAAGGCCTTGTTTGATAGATCGCTTTCTGCTTTAAATCTGAGAAGGGCCAGTGTGACACTCAACTTGGATTATTTCTTTTTGCAACCTGGATACAAATCTTTCTTGGAGGCCGCAACAATGCTTGGCAGCTCCTTGTACCCGGCAAAATCTTTTGTTGGGCCCTGGAAATCTGCAATGACACTAAGCAACTAGTCAATTTACAAGCATCGTCAGTACTGCCATTATATGAATTTAATACCTTAATTACGTCACTCAAGGAAAATAATACTTAATTAATTAGCAGTGGCACGGTGAGACAGCAGGGTCGAGGAGCAAAGCTTAGCGAGGAACCTGCCTATAGTCCAGGCTCTACTATCTCACCTACGACCGTGAGGGGCGTGCTCTAGTCACGCCGACGCCGACCACGAGGATTGAGCTCTTCCTATATCTCTTGCCGCCAACCAAGGATTTGTTGGGGAACGTCACATGGGAAACAAAAAATTTCCTATGCACACGCAAACCTATCCATGGTGATGAGCATCTACGAGAGGGAGAGTGGATCTACATACCCTTGTAGATCGTTAAGTGGGAAGCGTTAAGAAACGCGGTTGGTGTAGTCGAACATCTTCGCGATCCAAATCGCCGAGCGTCCCGCGATCTCATCACGATCCGTCCCGCGATCCAATCACGATCCGTCCCGTGAACTCATCACGATCCGTCCCGTGATCTCATCACAATCCGTCTCACGATCTGTCCCGCGAACTCATCACGATCCGTTCCGCGATCTCATCACGAACTGTCTCGCGATCTCGATCACGGTCCTTCCGATCTAGCGCTGAACGGACGACACCTCCGCGTTCAGCACACGTGCAGCTTGATGACGATCTCCACCATCTCGATCCAGCGAGAGGAGGTGGAGAGGAGAGAGAGTTCACCGGCAGCGTGACGGCGCTCCGATGATGGTGGTGGAGTGATTCCGGCAGGGCTTCGCCTAAGCGCTGCGGAAAACCGATCTAGAGGAGAAACTGTGCACCGGTGAAACGGGTAGCACGTGGCCGGAAATTCTGTCCAAAAACCACCCAATCCACTATTATATATAGGAGGAGAGGATAGGAGAGGCAGCCAAGGCCTTTGGGTCGGCCGAAATAGGAGGTGGGAGCAATCCTACTTCACCTCCAATCCTAGTTGGAGTAGGATTGCCTGCTATTGGCTGATTTTCCACTTTTTGCTTTAGGACTTTATCTCCTGCGCCATGGGCCTTTGTGGCTGTTTTCCCAGCCCACTAAGGGCTGTTTATTATTCTCCCACAGCCCATGGACCTCTTGGGGTCGAAATACCCCTCCCGGAGGTCCTCCGGTACACTACCGACACTCCCGGTACAATACCGATACTCCCGGTACACTACCGATGAGCCCGAAACTTTTCCGGAAACCAAAATGGGACTTCCTATATATGAATCTTTACCTATGGACCATTCCGGAGCTCCTCGTGACGTCCGGGATCTCATCCGGGACTCCGAACAACCTTCGGTCACCACCATACATAACTCTACACTACCGAAACGTCACCGAACCTTAAGTGTGCAGACCCTGCGGGTTCGAGAACTATGTAGACATGACCGAGACACCTCTACAGTCAATAACCAATGGCGGGACCTGGACGTCCACATTGGTTCCTACATATTCTACGAAGATCTTTATCGGTCGAACCTCTATGTCAAGGATTCAGTTAATCCCGTATAACGTTCCCTTTGTTCTTCGGTATGTTACTTGCCTGAGATTCGATCGTCGGTATCTCCATACCTAGTTCAACCTTGTTACTGGCAAGTCTCTTTACTCGTTCCGTAACACAAGATCCCGCAAGTAACAATTAGTCACATTGCTTGCAAGGCTTATTGTGATGTTGCATTACCGAGTGGGCCCCGAGATACCTCTCCGTCATACGGAGTAACAAACCCCAGTCTCGATCCATGCCAACTCAACAGACACCATCAGAGATACCTGTAGAGCACCTTTATAGTCACCCAGTTACGTTGCGACGTTTGATACACACAAGGCACTCCTCCGATATCTGTGAGTTGCATGATCTCATGGTCATAGGAACATATACTTGACATGCAGAAAACAGTAACAATAAACTGACACGATCATATGCTATGTTTGTAGTTTGGGTCTTATCCATCACATCATTCTCCTAATGATGTGATCCCGTTATCAAATGACATCTCATGTCCATGGCTAGGAAACCTTAACCATCCTTTGATCAACGAGCTAGTCCATTAGAGGCATACTAGGGACATGGTTTTGTCTATGTATCCACACATGCATTTAAGTCTCCGATCAATACAATTATAGCATGGATAATAAACGATTATCATGAACAAGGAAATATGATAATAACTAATTTATTATTGCCTCTAGGGCATATTTCCAACAGTCTCCCACTTGCACTAGAGTCAATAATCTAGTTCACATCACCATGTGATTCGCATTGTTATGAATCTAACACCCAATGAGTTCTGGGGCTCGATCATGCTTTGCATGTGAGAGAGGTCTTATAGTCAACGGGTCTGCGATATTCAGATCCATGTGTACTTTGCATATCTCTATGTCAAACCGTAAACACTGCTACCACACTCCACTTGGTACTATTTCCAAATGGCTGCTCCACTATACGTATCCAGATTGCTACTACTAGTCATCCGGATAGGTGTTAAAGCTTGCATCGACGTAACTCTTTACGACGAACTCTTTATCACCTCCATAATCAAGAAACATTTCCTTAGTCCTCTGGTTACTAAGGATAATTCCGACCGCTGTCCAGTGATCCACTCCTGGACCACTCTTGTACCCCTTGACAGACTCATGGCAAGGCACACATAGGTGCGGTACACAGCATGGCATAATATAGAGCCTATGGCTAAGGCATAGGGGACGACATTCGTCCTTTCTCTTTCTTCTGCCGTTGTCGAGCTTTGAGTCTCACTCAACTTCACACCTTACAAATCAGACGAGAACTATTTCTCTGGCTGATCCATTTTGAACTCTTTCAAAATCTTGTGAAGGTATGCACTCATTGAAAGTCTCATCAAGCATCTTGATCTATCTCTATAGATTTTGATGCTCAACAATTAGGTAGCTTTATCCAGGTCTTCCTTTGAAAATCACTTTCCAAATAACCGTTTTATGCTTTCCAGAAACTCTACATTATTTCTGATCAACAATATGTCATCCACATATACTTATCAGAAATTCTATAGTGCTCCCACTCACTTTATTGCAAATACAAGTTTCTCGTAAACTTTGTATAAACATCAAAACTTTGATCACCTCATCAAAGCGTATATTCCAACTCCGAGATGCTTGCTTCAGTCCATGGAAGGATCACCGAAGCTTGCACACCTTTTAGCATCCTTAGGCCTGACAAAACCTTCTGGTTGTATCACATACAACCTTTCCTCAAGTAAACCGTTAAGGAAACGATGTTTTGACATCCATCTGCCAGATTTCATAATTGAAAACACAGCAACTGCTAACATAATTCCAACAGACTTTAGCACCACTACGAGTGAGAAAGTCTCATCGTAGTCAACTCCTTGAACTTGTCACAAACATCTTTGCAACAAGTCGAGCTTTACAAATAGTGACATTCACCATCAGTGTCTGTCTTCATTTTAAAGATCCATTTGTACTCAACGACCTGCCGTCCAACGAGCAAGTCTACCAATGTCTACACTTGGTTTTCATACATGGATCCTATCTCGGATTTCATGGCCTCCAACCATTTGTCGGAATCCGGGCCCATCATCGCTTCTCCATAGCTCGTAGGTTCATCGTTGTCCAACAACATGACCTCCAAGACAGAGTTGTCGTACCGCTCAGGAGCAGTACACATCCTTGTAGACCTACGAAGTTCGATAGTAACTTGATCCTGAAGCTTCATGATCATCATCATTAACTTCCTCTTCAACTAACGTAGGCTTCACAGAAACATCTTTCTGCGCTGCGCTACTCTCTGGTTGAACAAAGGTTTAACAACCTCATCAAGTTCTATCTTCCTCCCACTCAATTCTTTCGAGAGAAACTTTTTCTCGAGAAAGGACCCAGTTCTAGCAACAAACACTTTGCAGTCGGATCTGAGATAGAAGGCATACCCATCTATTCTTAGGGTATTCTATGAAGATACATTTGTCCGCTTTGGGTTCTAGCTTATTATGTGAAAACATTTTCCACACAAGCATCGCAGCCCCAAACATTAAGAAATGACATCTTAGGTTTCTATCAAACCATAATTCACACGGTGTCATCTCAACGGATTTAGATGATGCCCTATTTAAGGTGAATGTAGTTGTCTCTAATGCATAACCCCAAAAATTATAGTAGTAAAACGATAAGAGACATCACAGTATGCACTATATCAATAGAGCATGAATATGATGTTCGGACACACCATCACACCATGGTGTTCCAGGTGGCGTTAGTTGTGAAACAAATTTCACGTTGTCTTAAGTTGTATGCCAAACTCGTAACTCAGATATTCACCTCCACGATCATATCGCGGTCATTTTTATCTTCTAGTCACGATGATCTTTAAACTTCACTTTGAATTTGCTTGAACCTTTCAAACGATTCAGACTTGTGTTTCATTAAGTAAATATACACTATATCTACTCAAATCATCAGTGAAGGTAAGAAAATAACGATATCCACCGCACGCTACAAGACTCACTAGATTGCATACATCAACATGTATCATTTCCAATGAATCACTTGCCCGCTCCATCCAACGGGGTCCTTTAGTCATCTTGCCCAAGAGGCATGGTTCGCATGTCTCAACCGATTCGAAATTGATGAGTCCATATATCCATCAGCATGGAGTTTCTACATGCGCTTTATACCAATATGACATTTAGCGGCAGTGCCACAAGTATGTGGTACTATCATTATTAACTTTGTATCTTTTGACATCAATGTTATGAACATGTGTACTACTACGATCAAGATTTCAACAAACCATTCTCACTGGGTGCATGACCATTGAAGGTATTATTCATGTAACCAGAATAACTATTATTCTCTGACTTAAATGAATAACCGTATTGCAACAAACATGATCTAATCATGTTCATGCTCAACGCAAAACACCAAATAACATTTATTTAGGTTCGTCACTAATCCTGAAGGTAGAGAGAGCGTGCGATGTTGATCACATCAACCTTGGAAACATTTCCAACACACATCGTCACCTCACCCTTAGCTAGTTCTCTGTTTATTCCGTAGCTTTTATTTCGAGTTACTAACATTTAGCAACCGAACCGGTATCCAATACCCAGGTGCTACTAGGAGTACTAGCAAGGTACACATCAATAACTCGTATATCAAATATACTTCTGTCGATGTTGCCAGCCTTCTTATCTACCAAGTATCTAGGGTTGTTCCGCTTCAGCGACCTCTCACCTCATAATAGAAGCACTTAGTCTCGGGTTTGAGTTCAACTTTGGGTTGCTTCATTGGAGCAGCAACTGACTTGCTATCCATGAAGTTTCCCTCCTTGCTCTTGCCCTTTTCGAAACTAGTGGTTTGATTAACCATCAACACTTGACGCTCCTGCTTGATTTCTACCTTCGCGGTGTCAAACATCGCGAACAGCTCAGGGATCAATACTTCTATCCCTGGTGTATTATAGTTCATCACTAAGTTCTAGTAGCTTTAGTGATAGTGACTTGGAGAACTATATCAATCACTATCTTATCTGGAAGATCAACTCCCACTTGATTCAAGCGATTGTAGTACCCAGACAATCTGAGTACATGCTCAACGATTGAGCTATTCTCCTTCATCTTACAAGCAAAGAATCTTGTTGTAGATCTCATATCTCACAACAAAGGCACGAGCCTGAGATCACAATCTCTGCTCCTAGAACATCTCATATGTTCCGTGACGTTCAAAACGTTTTGGAGCCTCAATTCTAAGCCGTAATGCATGACGCACTAAACTATCAAGTAGTCATTGAAACGTGCCTGTTAGATGTTCACAACATCTATAGACGATGCTAGAGGGGGTGGCGCACCGAGCGGTGCATTAAGGACATAAGCCTTCTGTGCAGCAATGAGGACAATCCTCAGATCACGAACCCAGTCCGCAATGTTGCTACCAACATCTTTCAATTCTATTTCTCTAGGAACATATAAAAATACAAGGGAGCTACAGCGCGAGCTAGTAATCTACAACATAATTTGCAAAGACACTTTGACTATGTTCATGATAATGAGTTCAATTAATCATATTACTTAAGAACTCCCACTCAAATTGACATCCCTCCGATCATTCGAGTGATACATGATCCAAATTCACCAACTCAAGTCCGATCATCACGTGAGTTGAGGTGGCTGCAATGGTGAACATCATCATGATGATCATATCTACTATATGACTCATGTTCGACCTTTCGGTCTCTTGTGTTCCGAGGCCATGTCTGTACATGCTAGGCTCGTCAAGTTTAACCCGAGTGTTCTGCGCGTGCAAATCTGGCTTGCACCCGTTGTATGTGAACGTAGAGTCTATCACACCCGATCATCACGTGGTGTCTCAACACGACGAACTTTCGCAACGGTGCACACTCGGGGAGAACACAATTCATACAAGCTTGTATCTTCTGGACTTCAAGTTCCAATGGACAAATAATTTTCTTCGCTTCATGCATGCTTTTGGGGAGCACATTATCTTCTAGAAGAATGTCTTTGAAAAGACTCAACAACTGTGTGAAGGCCTTGTTTGATAGATCGCTTTCTGCTTTAAATCTGAGAAGGGCCAGTGTGACACTCAACTTGGATTATTTCTTTTTGCAACCTGGAGACAAATCTTTCTTGGAGGCCGCAACAATGCTTGGCAGCACCTTGTACCCGGCAAAATCTTTTGTTGGGCCCTGGAAATCTGCAATGACACTAAGCAACTAGTCAATTTACAAGCAACATGAGTACTACCATTATATGAATTTAATACCTTAATTACGTCACTCAAGGAAAATAATACTTAATTAATTAGCAACGGCATGGTGAGACAGCAGGGTCGAGGAGCAAAGCTTAGCGAGGCACCTGCCTATAGTCCAGGCTCTACTATCTCACCTACGACCGTGAGGGGCGTGCTCTAGTCACGTCGACGCCGACCACGAGGATTGAGATCTTCCTATATCTCTTGCCACCAACCAAGGATTTGTTGGGGAACGTCGCATGGGAAACAAAAATTTTCCTACGCACACGCAAACCTATCCATGGTGATGAGCATCTACGAGAGGGAGAGTGGATCTACATACCCTTGTAGATCGCTAAGTGGGAAGCGTTAAGAAACGCGGTTGGTGTAGTCGAACATCTTCGCGATCCAAATCGCCGAGCGTCCCGCAATCTCATCACGATCCGTCCCGCGATCCAATCACGATCCGTCCCGTGAACTCATCACGATCCGTCCCGCGATCTCATCACAATCTGTCTCACGATCTTGATCATGATCTGTCCCGCGAACTCATCACGATCCGTTCCGCGATCTCATCACGAACTGTCTCGCGATCTCGATCACGGTCCTTCCGATCTAGCGCCGAAAGGACGGCACCTCCGCGTTCAGCACACGTGCAGCTTGATGACGATCTCCACCATCTCGATCCAGCGAGAGGAGGTGGAGAGGAGAGAGAGTTCACCGGCAGCGTGACGGCGCTCCGATGATGGTGGTGGAGTGATTCCGGCAGGGCTTCGCCTAAGCGCTGCGGAAAACCGATCTAGAGGAGAAACTGTGCACCGGTGAAACGGGTAGCACGTGGCCGGAAATTCTGTCCAAAAACCACCCAATCCACTATTATATATAGGAGGACAGGAGAGGAGAGGCAGCCAAGGCCTTTGGGTCGGCCGAAATAGGAGGTGGGAGCAATCCTACTTCACCTCCAATCCTAGTTGGAGTAGGATTGCCTCCTATTGGCTGATTTTCCACTTTTTGCTTTAGGACTTTCTCTCCTGCGCCATGGGCCTTTGTGGCTGTTTTCCCAGCCCACTAAGGGCTGTTTATTATTCTCCCACAGCCCATGGACCTCTTGGGGTCGAAATACCCCTCCCGGAGGTCCTCCGGTACACTACCGGCACTCCCGGTACAATACCGATACTCCCGGTACACTACCGATGAGCCCGAAACTTTTCCGGAAACCAAACTGGGACTTCCTATATATGAATCTTTACCTCCGGACCATTCCGGAGCTCCTCGTGACGTCCGAGATCTCATCCCGGACTCCGAACAACCTTCGGTCACCACCATACATAACTCTACACTACCGAAACGTCACCGAACCTTAAGTGTGCAGACCCTGCGGGTTCGAGAACTATGTAGACATGACCGAGACACCTCTACGGTCAATAACCAATGGCGGGACCTGGACGTCCACATTGGTTCCTACATATTCTACGAAGATCTTTATCGGTCGAACCTCTATGTCAAGGATTCAGTTAATCCCGTATAACGTTCCCTTTGTTCTTCGGTATGTTACTTGCCCGAGATTCGATCGTCGGTATCTCCATACCTAGTTCAACCTCGTTACTGGCAAGTCTCTTTACTCGTTCCGTAACACAAGATCCCGCAACTAACAATTAGTCACATTGCTTGCAAGGCTTATTGTGATGTTGCATTACCGAGTGGGCCCCGAGATACCTCTCCGTCATACGGAGTAACAAATCCCAGTCTCGATCCATGCCAACTCAACAGACACCATCGGAGATACCTGTAGAGCACCTTTATAGTCACCCAGTTACGTTGCGACGTTTGATACACACAAGGCACTCCTCCGATATCTGTGAGTTGCATGATCTCATGGTCATAGGAACATATACTTGACATGCAGAAAACAGTAGCAATAAACTGACACGATCATATGCTATGTTTGTAGTTTGGGTCTTATCCATCACATCATTCTCCTAATGATGTGATCCCGTTATCAAATGACATCTCATGTCCATGGCTAGGAAACCTTAACCATCCTTTGATCAACGAGCTAGTCCATTAGAGGCATAGTAGGGACATGGTTTTGTCTATGTATCCACACATGCATTTAAGTCTCCGATCAATACAATTATAGCATGGATAATAAACGATTATCATGAACAAGGAAATATGATAATAACTAATTTATTATTGCCTCTAGGGCATATTTCCAACAGGATTGACCTCCTGTCAGACCACCGCCGCTGACCAAGGATTGACCTCCTGTAACGCTGCCACCATCGACCAACCGAGGAAGGACTCCCTATAACACCGACACCGGATTGACCTCTTGTCCCTAAGCCGTTGCCTCGGTCGCCGTCGACATCTCTATGAGTATAATGGTTTTTGGGGGGGGGGGGTCCAGAGAGCGGCTGTTTACCGTACCCATATGTACCGGGAAGCACATCCCCAATGGTCATGTTATGGAAACCGTGTATCACGCACATTCTATCTCACATGATTTGATTTGGGAAACCGTGTTCCGTATACAACAGAATGCGATAAATAGTTCACCCGGCCGTTATCATCAAATCCCCATAGTTTCCCTATCTTCCCCCAAATACCTAAATAGCTTCAAAATCCCTAGCGCCCAAATTCCCTCGCGTGGATCAGACATTGGGGAAATGCGGACGAGTGGTGTTGATGGTTTCAGTGCGGCTGCATTGGTCCATACAGTCGCTCTTAGCAGCGCTATTGGTGGCGCAACCACGACGACGGTCATCGTCGAGCACTTGCCAAAGGTCACCAGGAGGCCGGTGTACTATGGATCCGAATCGTCTTGCCAGTTCCCAATCATTTCTCATCTTTTTAGCATGACACACATACATGAAATCTATCAAATGCCGGATCCAGAGTTTGACTCCGGCAGACTCCCACAACATGAGTTCGATTCTGAGTTTTGCGCCACCAAGAAGTACCAAAAGTTGAGTTGTGTGCACGTACACACTCCTTCTTGATGTGTATGCATGGAGGGATCGGACATTGGCAGGCGATTTCTAAGTTGCCCCTTAGAGGTTAGTGATAAGTTCATCCCTTAAGTTATGTCAATGCACTAGAGTTTTTAGGCCATCTAGTGCCCCTTTACTCGTGCACGGGCAGTAGTAGCCGTCCCGGTAGCAAGGCCCAGCAAAGACTAATCAAGCACCAGTGCAAAAGACTCAAGAATACTGGTAATACCTTGCCGAGAGGGCTTCGGAGCCTCCAGGCCCCCAGCAGGGCAAGGTCCCGGCAAGGCAAGGCCATGGCAAGGACCGCCAGCGCATAGGCCAGGTGTCGATTCACCTGGACGTGTGTCGCGGCGTCAACGTTGGAGGGAGCTAAGCGGAGCCGATGGGACGGGCCCTCGTCCTGTCCCACTGACGGACTGAGGCCCCTGACAGTGCATTTAATGCTCTTGTCCTACTCCGTCAGTGTTAGGTACGATAGCACTATAGCACTATGCATCCCGTGTGCACACTGTATGCCACTGTTGGGATTCCCTTAAGTATAAAAGGAGACCCAGCGTCTTATGGAAAGGGACTATTGGGACTTTTTGGCTTTTGGGCTTTCGGACAGTTAGGCAGTTGAACAATCGGACAGCCCGACAGTTAGAGCGCTGGAGGTTCCCAAGCTCACGTAGCAGCCGTTCATGGCGCTCCTGTAGCTCGAACCCTAGAACATGATCAATACAACCAAGTAGGAGTAGGGTTTTACGCATCCGTGCGGCCCGAACCTGGGTAAAAACTCCCCGCGTGCAGCCCACCAGACCGGCCCTTTGTGCCGGCTCACCTCCCGCCGAACCGAAAGGGGCCCCCGCGGTCCCATAGGTGTTCGTTCCCACGACATCTTTGGCGCGTCAAGTAGGGGGCATGAGTGGTGTGAACCCGTTCTGGTGATCTGCGGCCCAGCTTCATCATCGCCATGGCCCCCCAGAAGAAGGGTCTGACAGTAGTTGGCCCATCCGCGTCTGCCATTCCTGTGAATGCGTAGAGAAGAGACGGCGTAGACACCGGTGGAGGAGGAAGAGGCGGAGGTTCCGAACTTCCGCGGTGCTCTGGTGGCCAAGGCCAAGCGGGTGGCGACTCTCACCGTGGTGACGCTCATGGCGGCGGTGGGAACCCCCGTGCCCCTGGGTCTCAGGACGGAGTAGTACCGCCTACAGGTGGTACGGCGAACTCCGGGGGCAGAAGAGTGTATTCTAGGGCACCCACGCCAGCGCCTACGCCCCGACCTTCTCAGGACGCGTGTGGAGAGCCACGCCACGGCACCCGCAGTTCTTAGCGTCCCCACGAAAAAGCTCATGTGCATCATTCCCGAGATCTGTGGGACCAGCATGCAAGCGGGAGTGGCATGCCAACGCTGGACCGTAGAGCTGCTCCTTCTAACATGGTTAGGAGTGTGAACACCTCGCGTTCCTCGCGCCGCTCGATGCCGTCCACGGCGGAGGAAGCGATGGCGCGAGCGTAGCTACTCCGGAACTTCCCTCCTGTTGTGGAGAAGCTCGACGAATGGAGAGCCACCATTCAGAGCCTACTCAGCCTCGCAGATAAGCTTCAGCCCACAAGGTCGCCTCAGACCAGCGGTGAAGTGCCCGGAGTCGGCGCGACCTCGGCGCACTCTCCTCCGCGACAGCATTGTCGGTCGCTGACCCGACGGACCGACGCCCATGACGGTTACTCAACGGCGTCGTCTGACCCATGGACGCGCCGTGATCAGCGTCATGTTCTTTGGGAACGTGGCAAGGAGGACGCTCGAACCGCGATCGAGCGGCGATGGGAGGCGTGCCTCCAGTCGGACAGGCGCACGGGGCCCATTGTAGACAAGTCCGCGCAGGGTATCTTGTCAGCCTGCCTTACGAGGCAGGTTGTCCAGCGTTTACTCATGAGCTGTGGCAAGTCTAGTGGACAAACTCCCAAATGTTCAAACCAGAAGTCCCAGAGAAATATGATGGCAAGACCCATCCGTCAGAGTTCCTAAGCGTCTATACCATTGCGGTGCAGGTTGCCAGGGGCCGCGACGACAAGATATTGGCCAACTACTTCCCGTTGGTGCTTAAGCCCAACGTCAGATCATGGCTGATGCACTTGCCAGAGGGGTCCATCGCTTCCTAGGTGGACCTGTGTCACTAGTTCGTTGGCGCCTTCAACGGAGGTCATCAAGCTCCTAGCCAAGAGAGCGATCTGCAAATCATCCCCCAGAAGGAACGCGAAACTCTGCGCAAGTACATCCAGAGGTTCAGCCGCGTGCACCACAACATCCCAGATGTTCACCCTGCCGCTGTTATCAGCGCGTTCCATCAGAACGTGCGCAACCGCAGGATGCGGGAAGAGCTGGCGATGAATAGAGTCAAGGACGTCGCCGAGCTTTATGCTTTGTTACACAAGTGTGCTCGAGCTAAATAAGGGAGAAGACTCCCTGGCGAAGATGCCGGTGCGGAGGTCGACTCTAAGGACGAAGACACCACGACCCCGGAAAAGAAGGGCTGGCGACGGAACAGGAAGCGCACGAGCAAGACCGTGCTAACCGTCGAAGGATCCAGCAACCCCGGCACCGCCAAGAAAGGCAAGGTCGATGACCCCGGCAACGATGTTGCCGGGTGCACCTCCTGCCATGCCCTGGCGGCCGCCAGCAAGTCAGAAGACTCCGGCAAGCAGTATTGCAAGATCCATCGCACCAAAGGCTATGACCTCCAAGACTACTGGCAAGTTGAGCAGCTTGCCGAGAAACAGAGGGCCAAATATAAAAGACGCGACAAGGAGAAGGGTCAAGATGGTGCTTAGGGGTCTGGCAAGAAGCGTGTTTGTCGAGGAGGTCGCCGCGGCAAGCCCAAGCAACAGAAGGATCGGCCCGCCCGCGACCGCGACAAGCAAGAGGGAGATGATGATTATGTCGAACGGGACTACGAGTCCAGTGAGCATGAGTTTCGAAGGGCTGCGGAGGTGATGTGCATAGAAGGAGGAACCTCATCGCATTCCTCTCACCGCCCGCTTAAATAGTGGGCGCGCAAGGTTAATGCGGCAGAGCCCTCGATCGGGACATAGAAACCTCTGAAATGGTCCAACACCCCAATCATCTTCGTCGTCGAGGATCACCCTGATCGCATAACTACGGTCGGGTGCCTGCTGTTGTTGGTCTCGCCAACAATCCGCAACCTCAAGGTGACGAAGATGTTAGTCGACAGTGGGGCCAGCCTGAACCTGATCTCGCCCAATGTCATTCAGAGGTTGCAGATTCCCGACGAAGATCTCGAGCCGATAGGCGCTTTCCAAGGGGTCAGTTCAGGAAGTACTCAACCAAAAGACAAGGTCACGCTACTGATGACGTTGCCGAGATCTCATTGCCATACAACAGCATTCTCGCGTGTCCGGCATTGGCCAAGTTCATGGTGGCCACTCACTTCGCTTACAACGTGTTGAAGATGGCTGGACCGATGAGCGTCATTACTATCAACTCCGACAAGAAGAGCGCGCTTATCTACACCGAGCAACTCTACCGGGGCGCAGCCACAGCACCTGCCGCCAAGGCACTTGCTCCTGCTGCTGAAGCTCCCGGAGGGAAGAAGACCGACAAGGCCTCTGGCGCACATTCTGGCAAGCGCGCCCCTTCGGAGTGTTGCGCTACTATTGACGATGTGCCAGAGAGCTCCACCAGCAAGGGCAAGAAGTCCAAGGAAGCTCCACGAAAGACCAAGAAGGGGCCCACCAAGGAGGATGGCACGGGGGAACTTTCACCATAAGTTCCACCACTGACAACAAATAGGAAAGCGCGCTCGTCCCCTTCCTGTGGGCGAATGTCGATGTGTTTACATGGAAACCATCTAACATCCCCGGTGTTCCCAGGAAGTTGATTGAGCACCACCTTGCCATCTATCCACACGCGCGGACTATCAAGCAGAAGGTTCGGAAGCAAGCTTTGGAATGGCAACAGTTTATTGCCGAAGAAATCAAGAAGTTAGAGGCTGGTCTGATCAGAGGAGTACTCCACCCTACGTGGTTGACCAATCCAGTCGTAGTGCGCAAGGCGAATGGGAAGTGGAGGCTATGCATTGATTTCATAGACATCAACAAGTCCTGCCCCAAAGATCCTTTTCCCTTGCCGCGCATCGACCAGATTGTGGACTCCACCGCTAGCTGTGACTTGTTGTCTTTCCTTGATGCCTATTCCGGTTATCATCAAATCTTTATGCCCAAGGAAGACAAAGACAAGACCGCGTTTATCACCCCATGTGGTACATACTGCTTTTGCGTATGCCTTTCGGGTTGAAAAACGCTGGTTCTACCTTTGCGAGAGCAGTCTAGATTAGTTTTGAACCCCAGCTGCATAGATATATGGAGGCTTATATGGATGATATAGTGGTCAAAACCAAGAATAAGGCCACGCTCATAGCGGACCTAGAAGAGACGTTCGCCAATCTGCGCAAGATCAACATGAAACTCAACCCCGAGAAATGTGTGTTCGGCGTCCCATCCGGCAAGCTTCTCGGGTTCTTTGTGTCTCAACGCAGAATTGAAGCGAATCCCGACAAGATCAAAGCAATTGAGCAGATTGAGGCACCAAGACGAGTTAAAGACGGGCGACCCCTTGCCGGTTGTGTTGCTGCTCTGAGTAGGTTCATCTCAAAGTCTGCCGAGCACGCCCTGTCCTTTTTCAAAATCTTGAAGAAGGCAGGTCCAATGAAATGGACTCCCGAAGCGGAGGCGGCGCTACAGGATTTGAAGAAGTACCTTTCCTCTCCACCGGTCCTAGTCGCGTCAAAACCACAAGAGTCGTTGCTGCTATACTTGGCGGCAAGGAATCAAGTGGTGAGTGTTGCACTAGTGGCTGAAAGAGAGTTTGACGAAGAAGCAGTGGCAACGGCAGGGACGCCAAGCAAAGAGCCAGGACAGTCTCCCGCAGGGTCTGGTGCCGGAAAGGAAGGATCCGCGCAGTTGAAAGAGATAGTTCAGAAGAAGAAAGCGGTACAGCGACCAGTCTATTTTGTCAGCTCCTTGTTGCAGGGGGGCAAATCAAGGTATTCTGGCATGAAAAAATTGCTCTTCGGCCTTCTTATGGCCTTGAGGAAGTTGCGCCATTACTTCCAAGCACTTGAGATCACCATTATCACCCGCTTCCCACTACAGCGGATATTGAGGAACCCAGAATCTACCGGCGGGATTGTGGAGTGGGCTCTGGAACTATCAAGCTTTGGCCTTAAGTTTGAAAGCACTTCGACAATTTAGAGCAGGGCCTTGGCGCAATTCATTGCAGAATGGACCCCAACGCCCGATGAAGAGATTCCAGAGTCAGCTCTCCCCGGCAAGGAGACTGATCGAGAATGGATCATGTATTTTGATGGGGCTTTCTTGCTGCAGGGCACTTGTGAGGGAGTATTGCTTGTTGCACCCACCGGAGAGCACCTCAGATATGTGGTCCAGATGCACTTGCTGTCACGCCCAAGATGTGGTCCTATCCTTATTTCAGCACGAGGGCCTCGACAGGGATAGAAGCGCATCTCGATGCGTTCGCAAGAATGAATATCATTACAAGTACATGTACAGAAGAGATGAGTATATGGAATTGGCTTACACTCGCCACAAGCTACATCAGAGTCACATCAATACAATAACATACTCAATCATCATACAGAAGAGCAAGGTTCGACTACAGACGAAATCAAACGATAAAATGACATCCACCCTTGCTATCCCAGGTTGCCGCCTGGAACCCATCCAAGATTGAAGAAGAAGAAGAAGAAGAAGAACTCCAAGTCAATTCAAGCAACGCGCTCACGACAAATCATCGCATTACCTATACCTGCAAGTGTTGTTGTAGTAATCTGTGAGCCATACGGACTCAGCAATCTCATTTCCAAGGGTATCAATACTATTAAAGCTTAATAGGTGGGGTATGGTTAAGTGGTGAGGCTGCAGCAAGTGGCTAAGCATTTATTTAAGTGGCTAACTTACGAATACAGAAAGTAAAATATGGTGGTCTACGCATAACGGACGAGAACTAGAAATGATCACTAACTGATCCTGAACACCTACTTACGTCAAACATAACCCCACCCTGTTCTCTTTCGGATAAGGACTCACGAGAAGAGACAGTCACGGCTACGCACACAGTTGGTGTATTTTTATTAGAGTTTACTTCAAGTTTGCTATGACCGGGTGTTAAACAAAGTGTCCAAGTTTGCCACATAACCGCGGGCACGGCTTCTCGAAAAGATTTAACCCTGCAGGGGTGCTCCAACTCATCCATCATAAATTAACCACACGCAGCGGGAATAACCTCAACCACGGATCTCATGATCATCCTAGGCAATTCCAAAGGAAATCCAACACCTCGAGATAGCCCGAAGAATAATCAAAATTCCTCACTCAGGACGTTCAAGAAAGGTAAAGCAAATCCAGCAAGGCCGCCCGGCGTGTCGACGAACCCGATAGGAGCCGCGTATCTCGTTCTCAAGACACGACCAGATGAGCACAGCATATAGTGGCCTGATAGAAATCTCCCGAGTTGCCCCGGGTTGGCCCCGCACACGACTCTAGTTTGGACCAACCCTCATGAGGAGCACTGGCCGGGGGTTGATTAAATTATCCACGTGGTCTGGAAAGCCCCTATGCAAATTCATTAGTTATTAGGCAAATGTAGTACCAATGTTGGGCCTTGCCAGACAAGCTTTATTCTAACCCAAAAATCAAGGGGGTCCCCATAACAACCCCGAGCATGTTAGGAGCGCTCATTTATGGAACATAATACCGGTTCACAAGTAACTAGGGCGACCAGAGCAGAACAAAACACCGAGCAAAAGGCCAAGCCTTCCACCCTTTACCAAGTATATATGTGCATTAAATTAAATAGCAGCAATATTGTGACATAACCAAAGAATGTCCATGTTGACACATGGAATCAATTGCACCTACACCTAGCAACGCTATAAGGAGGGCTGAGCAAGCGGTAACATAGCCAAACAAAGGTTTGCTGGGATATGGAAGGGTTAGAGGCTTTTCATGGCAATGTTGGGAGGCTTGTCAAACAAGTGGTAGGTAGCGAGACATAATGATAAAAGTCGAGACAACTAGCATGGCAATGATAGTAATGGTATCCAGGGAAATGTGTCATCTTGCCTGAGATCCCGCTAGGAAGAAGAACGAGTCCATGAAGAAGATGAGCCAACGTAGTCGAACGAATCCTCACACTCCGAACGCTTTCGGAACACTATCGAGAAGAAGCAAACCGAAACAAACAATCAATGCAAGATACACCACAACATATGCATGACACGATGCACAAACAAATATGATGCATGTCCGGTTTAATATGCAATGCATGACAATTCACACCAAACACTTCTACACATTAAAGTGAAGCTCAATATGCAACGAGTTGCATATTGACGAAACTCCACATAGGCATTATTTAGTTCACTCCCGTTAGGTACACAACAATATTAAATTTTCTTAAACATGGCAAGAGGTGAAGCATAATTAAACTAACTATCTAGGCAACTTAAATGAGGTCGGAAACAACTTATAGTATTTCCGAAATGACCCCATATGTTAATTTTGAAATTGGTCCAGATCTGATCTAAACATATTTTATATTTGTTAAATAGCAGAATCAAGCATACCATGTTATTCTACATGTCATTTTAGTCGATTTACATATATAGAACACCTCAAATGGAGCTACGATCTAAAAGATATGAGCAACACAAGATGCACATGTCATGAATGCAAATGCATGGGAAATGCAATCACAAACATCTCAAATCATGAATGCATCAATTTATTATGAAACTACAAGAGATTATAAGAAAGTTTCATATATGGAATGTCCAAAACGGAGCTACGGTTCAACCACATTCAACAAAACAAGTTTTAGTTGAAATCTGACCAAAACGGCAACTTAGCATTTCGCACACATGAAAACAACCAGCTACAAGATTCCAAAATGCACAAACTAAGCATGGGGAAATAGCATACAACACATACTTCATTTCATCTTCACAAATCATATTCAAAACATGCATGTATCACTTGGTAGGAAGCTCACAAGAAGGCTACTTGATAACAGTTTCAGACTTAGTGAAAATAGCAGTTCTGACAGTGAGGTTATTATCACGAAGGCATATTGACAGCAGTGAAACTATATATTACAAGTCATATTATGGCATGAAACTTAACAGCATACTAAAGGACATTATCAACAACAAATAACTCCATTACACCAACCACAAAATAGTTCTAGATCACTAGCAAATCACATGGCAAGACAACAACAAAATATAACAGATTCCAGACTTAGAAATATTTAGGACCCTCAAAATAGCAGATTTTTTATAGCAAGTTGACAACATCAAAACAACACATAACATGCATTTCTATGACAAGCAAAATGTCCATGGGCTAGGACACATACCAAAGAGCATTTTTCATGTTGAAAATTAATTCATAACATGCACGGATTAAATCACACGAAAATGACAAAAGGGCATCAAGACATAAATGACATGCGCACAAACATGCTCAAATGCCAAAACTAAATACACAGATAAAACCTATGGATTTTTTTACCCCGGAAACATATATAATATGCATATGTTCTTGTGGAAAATTAATCACCATTAAATGTGCGAGTATTAGACCTAATCACGTTAAAGCAATTCATTACTACAAATTAAATGCAAACATCATGCCAACCATTTTATCATGCATGAAAATGCGGTGCAAACGGGATGAACATTTTTAATATGTGATTTTATTAATTCGGATGCGCATTAATAATTATGACAATGCAATATATGTGCGAATATGCAAAAACAACACAAATGGCATGTTAGATATTTTTAGCACGGATGCAACTGGCATATTAATAATCTACATGCTTTTCTAATCATCTCCCATATATAAATTATTTCGAAACGATGCACGGATAATTTACTATTAACGTTTTTAATACGTGAAATACATAATAATAAAAATACAAAAAAGGGGGGCTGCTCACCAGGCCTCATGGGCCGGCCTGCTCACCAGGCCTCATGGGCCGGCCTGGGCGACAGGGGAGCAGCTAGGCTGGCTCGAGCGCTGCTGGGCCGAAGGAGGGAGCCGGTTGGGGCAGGCCCATGCGGGCGCTGGCGCACGAGCGGGCACGCTCGGTCAACGGGGCGACGCTCGTCCTCCCGAGCATAGGGAAGCGACGGCGGCAAGCGCCACCGGCGAGGGGAAGGCCATGGGAGGCCGAGACCTGGCGGATCCGGGCCAAGGGCTTGGGATCCGGCACCTCCTCGCCGGATCTGGAACGGCGACGGCGGAAGAAGGGCCGGCGACATGGCTGCGAGCTGCGGCGCTTCGGACCTGCAACGGAAGAGAGAGGCCATGGGGCTTAGAGGAGGGAGAGGAGAGGGAGAAGGACAAGGTGAGGGAGAGAAAGGACAGGAGAGGTCCGGCGACGACCGTCGGCGGCTCCGGCGAGCATGCTCCGGCGAGGCCGGTGGAGCTGCGGTTGCGGCTCGGGAGGAGCTGCGGGACGCCATGGGAGAGCTCGGGGAGCTCGGGAACAGCGGGATCTGGGCCCGAATGGGCTCGAATGGGCCCAGATGGGCTCGGGCGGGCTGGGGGCTGGAGGAGGGAGAAGGGGCTGTTGTTTGGCACGCGGAACGAGGTGAAGCTAGGGTTAGGGGTCCTATATATAGGTTTAGGGGCTAGGGTTAGCTGACGTTGTCCGTTTTTCGACCGTCGGGTGTCGACTCGACGGACCGGAAGCGGAGAGGGGCTACGGTGGCTGTGCAGATGGTCTAGATGGGGAAGAGAGAGAGAATGGTGACCCGTGGCACAGAGGTTTAAAAACACCGACACGTCCGATAATAAAATGATGACCTCACTGCTATGACTGTCCGACGGGGTATCAAACGAACTCGGATTGCGACGAAATTCAACAGGCGGTCTACCTAAGCGATAACATGACCGCACGCCAAGTTTCAACTGCATCCGAGAATATTTTTGCGCGCACTTAAAAACGGTTTTATTTAAATGGTGTCGCGGGCGCGGGCGTGTGTGGTTGGTCTCGAACGGGCAACGGCAAGAACAAAGAGAACCGGCAACTACGAACGGATGCGAGTTTTCGAAAAAACGGGTGACGATGCTATGCAGATGACGCGAATGATGCGACGATGAATGCAACAACTAAATGAAACACAGACGAGAACAGAAATAAAAGGGGAATCTTCTGGAATCTTCTAGAACGTCGGTCTCGGCTGTCACACTTTCCCAAGGAGAGATCAACAAACAACACTCCTAAGTACGAAGGGTTGCTTGCCTGTCTCAGGATCGCGGCGAACCTTGGGATCAAGAAACTTATTGTTAGGGGTGATTCTCAACTTGTCGTTAGGCAAGTGAACAAAGATTACTAGAGTCCGTTGATTGAAGCTTATGTAGATGAAGTGAGGAAGTTGGAAGAACATTTTGACGTCCTGCAAATGGAGCACATGCCACGTGTAGAGAACAATGTTGCTGATGTCCTGTCAAAATGTGTTGCCCTTAAGTTACCTATGGAACCAAGAACTTTCGTGATCCAACTAACTCAAACCTCCATGACACCATCAACTGGACAAGAGAAGAGAAGGAAGTTAAGTTCCGGCAAGTATTTTCCGGCAAAGCTCCCTGAAGCCGCCGGCGAGAAAGTTGCCCAGGAGAACGGCAGGCTTGCCGGTGAGTACTATGCTCCGGCAGGGCCATCGGCTCTTGTTGTGGAAACATACGCTCCTGCTAGGCTTGCCGGGGTGCAGCAGACTCTGGCAGGCCCTCGGGCCCTTGATGTCAAGGCAAATGCTCCCTCGGCAGGGGATACGCCTTTAGTCCTTGTTGTCGAGCCCCAGGCTCCAGCATGGGCACAACATCTTGTCCAATTCCTTCAGATAGGAGAACTCCCTGAGGAACAAGAGGAAGTAGTGAAAGTAGTTCGCCGGTCTCATATGTACCAGTTCGTGGACAACGTCCCATACAGAAAGAGGACGAACGGCGTGAAACTCAAGTGCATTTCTCAGGAGGATGGACTGGAGTTGTTGGCAGAGATACAGGGAGGTATACGTGGCTCCCACATAGAATCAAGAGCAGTTGCCAGAAAGGCATTCCGGCAAGGTTTCTTTTGTCCCATTGCCCTCCAGGATGCGACTGTAGTTACCAAGTGTGAAGCATGCCAGTTTCATTTGAAGAAACTACATCAAACAGCTCAAGCCCTTCAATCAATCCCTCTCTCCTAGCCTTTTTTGGTCTAGGGGCTCGACATCTTAGGCCCCTTTCCCCGCGTTGTCGGGGGCTTTTAGTACTTGTACATGGCGATCGACAAGTTCACAAAGTGGCCGAAAGTGGAAGCAGTGAGAAAGGTGACATCACAGTTAGCTGTCAAGTTCTTTAAAGGACTAGTTTGTCGCTTTGGTGTTCCCAACAGGATCATCACTGACAATGGCACACAGTTCACGAGCCGCACCTTCATGCAGTATGTCCAAGACCTTGGTAGCAAAATATGTTTTGCTTCCGTTGCCCACCCGAGGAGCAATGGCCAAGCAGAGAGGGCTAATGCTAAAGTGTTGCGAGGTCTCAAGACAATAACTTTTTATATGTTGCACAAGTGTGGACGAAACTGGATTGATGAGTTGCCGGTGGTTCTTTGGTCAATCAGGATGACACAAAATCGAGCTACCGGGCAAACACCCTTCTCCCTTGTCTATGGGGTGTTGGCAGTGCTCCCCACTGAACTCATATATGGATCACCTCGAGTGCTCGCTTATGATGAGCTCGAGCAAGAGCAGTTGCGGCAAGACGACGCGACACTCCTCGAGGAAGACCGTCTTCAGGCTGATGTGAGAGCTGCACGCTAGCAGCAAGCCTTGCGCCGCTACCATTGCCACAAGGTCAATGCCAGAAGTCTTGAGGAAGGCAACCTTGTTCTTCGGCGAGTTCAGTCAGCCAAGAATCCAAACAAGTTGACGCCAAAGTGGGAAGGCCCTTATCGGGTAGTACGACTCACTAGGCCCGGCGCAGTCCGCTTGGAGACCGAGGATGGCATTCCGATGAGCAACTCCTGGAATATCAAACATCTTCGAAAGTTCTACCCATGAGGCGCAACTATCGGGCCAGCCCCGGAAACCACCTTTTGTACAAGTCTTGCCGCTAAAGCATGAATCCTTGTACAAAGCCAGGCTCAGACCCTATGTGTAGATAAATAAAGATAAGTGTTCTGCAATACTGTTCAGTTCTCATATTTACTTATGTGCATGTTTATCTAGAGTGTTGCATTGCACTTAATTTCGGCAAGGACTAACGAACCGCCAAGGTTCCATATCCATATTTTCTCTTCTTTCTTTTTCCAAAGGACGAAAGGATCCCTCGCGTGCAGCTTTGCTAGGGGAATGATGGTACGGATACCTATGAGCGATGTTCCAAAAAAACTTGCCAAAAGGAGAAAGGCAACAAAAAGATAAGTTGCAAAAACCCCATGTGAATCCTTATCGTAAGGTTATTTTCCTTGAGTGATTTTGACTTCTGTATGGAAAACCTGCATGCACAGGAACCTTGCCGCGATTGGATGCGCCCTGACTGCGTTCGGGACCACTCAATGGTTTAAGTGGTTTCGCCTGTGCTCCTTGTTTCGTTTCGAGTCCGCTCAATGATCCAAGTGACAGCGCTCGCGCCCTTTTCCCGTTTTTGAGTAAGGCCGATGCCTTGAACGGTCGCGCCAAGGATGCCAAGGTTTCTTGCCGGCAGTGGCACTGCCAGTAGGCTGCTAAGGACCCGTTCCTCAAAGCGCTCGCGGTAGGGCTACACATGCCAACAAGACTCTTCCAAAAAGGGTGTAGGGAAAGTTCCATATACAGAATCAGTCTAACAAGGAAGATAATACGCATTCATTCAAAATGGGGTGAAATTTACATAAGATACCACTTTTTTCTAAGTACATTTTTATTTGATTTTCTCCCCTAGGGGAGATTGCAAGAAGAAAAAGATGGAAAGGAGAGGCGGGATACAAGAAGAAAAAGATGGTGAGAGGCCCCCGGTAGAAGCCTCGCCTGACCCCTCTAGACTAGCACTGCGTGGACGAGCAAGGCTGCCAGATGGGCAGGCAAGAGCTGGTCCCTCCTGGACCAGCATTGCGAGGAGGAGAAGGATGGAGCAGGTGGAAAGGAGGATGGACCCCTGAAGCCGAAGTCTACGGGCCTGCTGGAGCTGGAATATGAGGTAGCGCCCGGGACTGAAGCACCCAGCAAGGACATCTTGCCGGGAGGGGGAGAGGCATGAGGCTGGTGACGATGGTGCGGTCGGCGGTCAGTCCGAGCTCGAATCTTCGGGCTCCAACTTGACCACCCGAGGACCGGACTCATCGCCGTTGTCTTCGCCGCTGTCCTCCCCGTCGCTCTCACCGGAGGACAGGATTTTCGCACTGCTCGTGCTATCTTCGCAGTAGCTGAGGCGGATGTCGGAGCTCTCATAAATCTTGATGGAGAGCATATCAGCCTCCATCATTTTAAAACGAAGAACGTGCCCACCTGGATGCTGTGGGCACAGGTGAAGGTCTTCCAACCGTGCCTGGGGAACATGATGCGGCGCGCTGGGTACTCAACGTCCACCCGCGTCGTGCCATCGCAGCACCCTGCCACCCGCAGCCATAGGAAGGGCGGACGGTTGTGCTCCATCGCTCTGGCGAAGGGGCATGGGAGGCGCAGGTGGCTCCGGAGGAGACCGCCTAGCTCGAGGATGAAGTCCAGTGTTGTCCCCTTGGCGTGGGCCTCTTCGATGGAGATGCTTGGCATCGGAGAAGGGGGCGGAGCAGCGCTCCGCCTCCCCCGACCTCTACCTCCGCGACGGCCACGGCCCCTCGCGCCTCCTCCACCACGCGAATCAAGCCTCCCGCCGCCTCTGTGGCTGAAGCGGCGGCATGATCCAGACGAGATCCCCTCCTTGTAGTCGAGGAAGGTGGACTCCCTCGCCCCCTGGTCATGACAAAGGGCGAGCGCTACCTGAAGATTGAGAAGATGAGGGAGGAGGCGGACTGCAAATTCTTGCACTCGAAGGGCGGAAGAAGGATGGATAAGCTCCACCCCTGCCGTCCCCAATTTATAGGAGGAAGCACGGCTCCCCCACTCCAAAGGAAGCCGCCCACCTCCTCCAATAGCGGCGCCCTCGATCACGGGGCGAACAGCAACCGTCCCGTCACCCCAATCCATGGCGCCGTAGTTACTGCATTTTCTCAGGGACTTAAAATCACGGGTGCCTGTTGTTAGATCCCCGCTATGCATGCGGCACGCATGGCGGAAAAGACCTAACGTGGTAATTCAAAACTCGACGGTCGCGCCATGCACATATCCCACTACCCGCATTCAATGGGCGTCATGGGGAAGCGCAGCGAGCGCAATGATCACAACTGCAAGGCCATGCCATGCGTGATCGTGCACTGTTTGGGCCTAGCCCAACAACGCCTCGTGACATGTATTGCCTAGGCCCGGGGCCTCCTGTGGGTGCACTAGAGTTTTTAGGCCATCTAGTGCCCCTTTACTCGTGCACGGGCAGTAGTAGCTGCCCCGGTGGCAAGGTCCAGCGAAGACTTATCAAGCACCAAAGCAAAAGACTCAAGACTACCGGCAAGAACTTGCCAGGAGGGATTCGGAGCCTCCAGTCCCCCGGCAAGGCAAGGTCCCAGCAAGGCAAGGCCCCGGCAAGGACCGCCAGCGCAAAGGCTAGGTGTCAATTCACCTGGACGCATGTCGCGGCATCAACGTTGGAGGGAGCTAAGCGGCACCGATGGGACGGGCCCTCGTCCCATCCTACTGACGGACTGAGGCCCCTGGCGGTGCATTTAATGCTCTTGTCCTACTCCATCAGGGTTAGGTACGATAGCACTGTAGCACTGTGCATCCTGTATGCACACTGTATGCCACTGTTGGGATTCCCTTAAGTATAAAAAGGAGACCCAGGGCGTTATGGAAAGGGACTTTTGGGAGTTTTTGGCTTTTGGGCTTTCGGACAGTTAGGCAGTTGAACAACCGGACAACCTGACAGTTAGAGAGCTGGAGGTTCCCAAGCTCACATAGCAGCCATTCATGGCGCTCCTATTGCGCAAACCCTAGAATAGGATCAATACAACCAAGAAGGAGTAGGTTTTACGCATCCTGGCGGCCCAAACCTGGGTAAAAACTCCCCGCATGCAGCCCACCAGACCGGCTCTTTGTGTCAGCTCGCCCCCCGCCGAACCGAAAGGGGCCCCCTCGGTCCCATAGGTGTTCGTTCCCACGACAAGTTCAATTAATGTCCCCACTCATCCTGATTATTTAACATTTGCAGGGATATGAGGCTTGTGCCTTTGTTAACTGGCTGGATGTTGAATGGCATGGCAGGGCTTGGAGTGTTATCACCAAGCTTGTAGAAGATAACGTAAAGCTGAAGAAGAAACTGGCTAATCTGGAGTGTACAATCACTATGATGAAGCAAGAAAGAATCAATCACAGGCAGCTAATGAAAGCAAGAGACAAGAAGAAACTAGCATGTGTAGTTGTAGTTGCAGCATTAGCCATCTTCTATGCGCTGTTTGCAATGATCATTAGGGTTTTGTTTGATTATTAATGGCTACATCAATAAGCAGGGCTCATCTATTGCTTGCCAACTGGCCTATGTAAAATGCTTACTCACACCCGTTGTGTTTCACATAAGCGTGTGTGTAGTTGAACAATGCATCTAGCAAACCATGTGAACTCCTAAAATGTACACATGTGAAACATTTAGCATATTGAGAACTGCACAATAGTGGTAATTTAGAGCGACGAATCGGGTGCACACAATTGCGGTTGATTATATCGGAATGCTAATCGCCTACCAAGGCGCCAATATAATTTGTCAATCCCCTTCTTCAATAGCCATTCCTCCTGTCTTCACATCACGCTTCAGTTGCCACCATCTTCATCGTCCCGTCCGGCCACTCTGCACTTCCATGCACTCTGCAATCTCGCTTTCTCGCCGGTTGTTTAATTAGGTAGCACAGCAATATCGAGCAATAGCGAGGACGATTGTTCCGCCAGTCTGGGGTCAACCATAGAATCATCACGCTCGTCTTTCATGAGTCCGGCTTCAAGCCCTGACCTTCATTTTATCTGGCTCATGGAAGGGACGTCACCGTCGGAGTCATCAAACGACGACCAGACAGATGAGGAGCCGCGAAAGAACAAAGAAGACGACAACAATGAGGAGGAGGAGGAACGTTCGGACAAGGAGGAGGATGCCGAGGAGCCTCTAACGGACGAAGAAGACGACGACGATGAGGAGGAGGAGTAACGGTCGAACAAGGAGAATGACAATGAGGACATCAATGACGATGGCAATGAAAATCTAGCGGCCAGTGGCAAGAAGCGTCCATGTCAAGAAGATGGCGCGGGGCCATCTAACAACAACAAGAAGAAGTTAAACAATCCGTAATCATTAAACCTATTGTCGTTTACTCATATTTATTCCTTAACTCTGTCTACCTTCTCGATCTCATTGCAAAAGTTAAGAATACAGATTCGTCCATGATCATTCACAATATCACACACATTTGGTTCCTTGAATTGTGTGCCATTTTCAGCACACAATTCAGAAAAACAAATCGCTTGTGTTGTCCAGAATTATAGCACACAGTTCTGATTATTTGCAGCCTATCACACACATCTTGTGACGCCGCACCGTTCGTGTTCTTAGTATCATCGCAAACAGTTCATATGAGGGACATGTATGTCGTACATCACACACATCTATATTGGATTAACCGTTTGTTCCATTTCACCCCATCACAAACAGTTCTAAAAAGTCAACCATTTGTCATAGATTGCACACGCAAATATTTTTTGTATTGTATTTGATGGATCCTACATCGCACACAATCCGTGTCTTTAGCGACGAAGCTTGAACTATACCGTTTGCGATTCATGCATCGCACACAGTTTCATCGAAGGGTCTCTAATTACAGTGTCACGTTAGCAGCATTCTACAGTAGTGAACTTGAAGAAATAAGGATGTAGATAGCAGTTCGAAAGAGTCAGACCACCATCAGACTTATGTTTACAACTCAATCAACAAATGCTTCAGAAGAGCAAGAGTTGTAACTTAAACAAAAACAGCCCATAATATAAAGACCCACTTGAAGACTAACTCAAATTTCACCCGGTTTATCATCAGTGGCCAAAAGGGACGAAAAATGAGTACTAATGCACTTAAAGAATTTCATCTTGAAGGTGGTGGAGGAGCGCCACGTTGTCGGGGTCATTTGTCGATGTGGGGCTGGCCACAGTGTCATCAAGCTCCTCAGCTTCATCCATCGTGCACAATGAAGAAAATGAGCTTGTGACCAGTAGAGGAACTTGAACTTTCTTCCATTTCTTCTTTGGTGGGTAATACTAATCAAACTCTTGCTGAAATTCCATCTCCTTGAGTTTTCAGGAGTCTTGAGGTGAGACATAATGGCCTAGGTATGATCAAAGACTTCATGCCGATAATAGTGATTCTTCCTCACTGCATTATGCATGACAGCCATATCTTGAAGAAGCACACCAAGCTGACATTTCACCCACTTGTGATTGCGATCAACATTTTGGTGAAGACTTATGAGGAGTTCACTTTCAATCATCACACGTGGTGCAGTGGGTTGAGACTTTTGCTCAAAGGTCTTGGCAGTTGTATCTTGGCTTGCAGTGTCATCATTGGTGGAGTAGGATTTAGCTTTACGGAATTGAACATCCAACGGACGAGTTCCTTCATTGATGATAGCAGCCTTTCCCTTTCCGTCTTATGAGGAAAGTGCCTTTTGATGACTTCAAGTTGAGGCAAGTAGCTGGTATGATTCAGAAAGTCGGCTTCATAAGGGATTGAATACCTTGTTCTGATGAACTTCATTATCCAAGGGGAATAAGGCTTTAATTCAAATGGTGACATTGCAATTGTTGCCAAAGTCCTCATGAAGAAATCATGATAGTTGATAGGAATACCATGAATGACATTGAACAGCAGATTCTTCATGATGCCAACAACTTCTTCTTCAGAGTTGTGTCTTGTATGGGGCAGAAAGTTTTCTTGAGAATACCAAAGACTATTTTGGCCACATAGAGTAAATCCTTCACAAGAAATTTAGTTCTTGGAACTTGGCCAGGGCGCACAGGCTTCATCAGTACTTGCATCAGATGACTGGGTAGTTCAGGTCATCATAAACGAGTCTAGCATCGAGCGATGGAGGACTGACTAGAACGGCATGAAGATTTTCAGATATCGGTGCCTTGCGATTAGTATATTCAGTCATCCAGTCGAGAATAGACGAGTTGATGTATTTGGCATTTCCTAAGAGCTGCAAAGTTGCATATAATAGAAGAATCAACTCTTCATTCCAATCACAGATTTCACAACAGAATGGAAGAAGCCCTGTGTCAAGAAGAACAGCCAGCACTGGAGTGAAGCAAGGAATGGACTCCATGTCTACGTGAGGAAATGATAGTTCCATTTTGCATCATATTTTACTATTCTTAAATGTTTTTATGCATAATAATGCTTTGGGGAGTAATTCAAATGCCTTTTCTCTCACAATTTGCAAGGTTTATATCAAGAGGGAGAATGCCGGCAACTGGAATTCAGCACCCTGAAAAATCACGTCAGAGATACCTATTATGTACAACTACAATGAAGCTAAAAATTTACAAAGTTTTTTTATTCAATAAATGAAAAATACTGGAGTTGTAAACTCCCAGAGGGGGGCCACCAGGTGGCCACGTCACACCAAGGTGCGGGTGCCACCCCTAGCGCCCTCTGTTGGAGCGTGGGAACCCAAGACCACCTCCGAAGCCCACCTTCTGGTATAAAATACCGAAAACTCCAAAAAATAGAGGGAGGACTTTCGGGACAAAGCACCGCCGCCTCGAGGCGGAACTTGGGCAGGAGCACTTTTACCCTCTGACAGAGCGATTCACCGGGGGAACTTCCCTCCCGGAGGGGGAAATCGAAGCCATCGTCATCACCAACAACCCACTCATCTTGCGAAGGCCATTCTTCATCAACCCTCTCAAACCCTAGTTCATCTCTTGTGTTCAATCTTTGTACTAGAACCTCAGATTGGTACCTGTGGGTGACTAGTAGTGTTGATTACTTTGTGTAGTTGATTGCTATATGGTTTATTTGGTGGAAGATCATATGTTTAGATCCATTATACTATTTAAAACCCCACTTATCTTGAGCATGAATATTATTTGTGAGTGGTTACCTTTGTTCTTGAGGTCACGGGAGAAGTCATGTTGCAAGTAATCATGTGAACTTGATATGTGTTTGATATTTTGATGATACGTATGTTGTGATTCCCTTAGTGGTGTGATGTAAACGTTGACTACATGACACTTCGCCATCCTTGGGCCTAAGGGAATGCATTGTGGAGTAGTTATTATATGATGGGTTGCTAGAGTGACAAAGCTTAAACCCTAGTTTATGCAGTACTTCGTAAGGGGCTAGTTTGGGTCCACATGTTTAATGCTATGGTTAATCTTTGTCTTAATACTTTTCTCGTAGTTGCGGATGCTTGCGAGGGGGTTAATAATAAGTAGGTTATTAGTTCAAGTAAGAACAACACCTTAGCACCGATCCACCCACATATCAAATTATCAAAGTAGCAAACACAAATCAAACCAACAAGATGAAAGTGACTAGATGAAATTCCCGTGTACCCTCAAGAACACTTGGCTCATCATACGAGATACTTTTTGCCAGTCCTTTGCAACAAAAGGATTGGACTACCTTGATGCACCTTACCTATTGTTACCATTAGTTGCTCGTTACAAACTACCTTGCTATCAAAATACTTGCTACTTACAATTTCAGTGCTTGCAGAAATTAACTTGCTGACCGCTTATCATTTTCTTCTGCTCCTCATTGGGTTCGACACTCTTACTTATAGAAAGGACTACGATTGATCCCCCATACTTGTGAGTCATCAAGACTCATTTCTTGCATTGTTGTCAGGGAGTGAAGCGCTCTTGGTAAGTGGAAATTGGTAAGGAAAAACTTATACTACGTGCTGAAATTTATTGTCACTTGTTACTATGGAAAGTAATCCTTTAAGGGGTTTGTTTGGGGTACCTTCACCTTGACCGGAACCACAATTAGTATCCCCTCAACCTACAGCACCTACTGAAAATATTAGTAGCCTCATTTCGTGAATCATTTGCTGCTCATGTTGATTTCCCTAAAGAGAAGTGGTTTAAATATCATCCCCCTATTAAAGAAGAAATTAAAGAACCGGTCATAGCTAAAGAGGAAACTATTATTTAATATGTTGATCCAGTTGTGCCTAGTACTTACATTGAGAAACCACCTTTTCCTGTTAGGATAAAGAACATGCTAAGGTATCAACTGTGGTTCGCAAAAGTAATATTAGAGCACCTAAGCCCTCTGAACAAATTAAGGTAGAACCTAGTGTTGCTATGGTTAAAGATCTCTTGGTAGAAAATATTGATGGCATGTCATTTACTTCTATGATGAAGCAGCTAGAATTGCTAAACCTGATGAAAAAGACAAACATAGACATGTAGTTGGCTTGCTTGTTGACTCAGTTAAAATAGGAGATCATTGTTATCATGGCTTATGTGATGTGGGTGCTAGTGTGGGTCATATTCCTTTTACCTTATACCAAGAAATCATGAATAACATAGCACCCGCTGAAATAGAAAATATTGATGTTACTATTAAACTTTCTAATAGAGTCACCATCACACCACTTGGGATTGCTAGAGATGTTGAAGTCTTGTGTGGGAAAATAAAATATCCTACTGATTTTCTAGTCCTTGGTTCCCCACAAGATGACTTTTGTCCCATTATCTTTGGTAGACCTTTCTTGAACACTGTTAATGCTAAGATAGATTGTCAAAGAGAAACTATCAGTGCCGAGTTTGGTGATGTGTCTCATGAGTTTAATTTTCCAAGTTTAGTAGACAACCTCGTGATAGAGAATTACCTAGTAAGGATGAATTATTTGGTCTTGCTTTTGTTGTCGGTCCTCCTACTGATCCACTAGAAAAATATTTGCTAGACCATGAAAATGATATGCACTTTCGTGAAAGAAATGAAATACATAAAAATTTCTTTGAAGAACAACCTCTACTGAAACACAATTTGCCTATTGAAACTCTTGGAGGTCCTCCTCCGCCTAAAGGTGATCCTGTGTTTGAACTAGAATAATTTCCTGACACTTTAAAGAATGCTTATCTTGATGAGAAAAAGATATATCCTATTTTTCATAACATCAACAAGAGATATTATTGAAAATACTAAGGAAGCATCAGGCTGCTATTGGATATACTCTTGACGATCTTAAGGGCATTAGTCCCACTCTATGTCAGCACAAGATTAATATGGAACCTGATGCTAAACCCATTGTTGATCACCAACGATGATTGAATCCCAAAATGAAAGAAGTGGTAAGAACTGAAATATTAAAGCTTCTAGAAGCAGGTATAATCTATCCCATAGCTGATAGTAGATGGGCGAGTCCCGTTCATTATGTCCCTAAGAAAGGAGGTATCAATGTTGTTCCAAATGATAAAAATGAGCTTATTCCATGAAGGATTGTTACTGGCTATAGGATGGTAATCGATTTTAAAAAATTAAGTAAAGCTACTAGAAAAGATCATTACCCCATGCCTTCTACTGATATTACCCCATTGCTTGAAAGATTATCTAAGCACACACACTTCTGCTTCCTAGATGGATATTCTGGTTTCTCTCAAATACCTGTGTCACAATCTGATCAACAGAAAACCACCTTCACTTTTCCTTTGGAACATATGCTTGTAGATGTATGCCTTTTGGTTTAGGCAATGCACCTTCTACCTTTCAAAGATGTATGAATGCTATATTCTCTGATTTTTGTGAAAAGATAGTTGAGGTTTTCATGGATGATTTCTCCGTTTACAAAACTTCTTTTGATGATTGCTTAAGCAACCTTGATCGAGTTTTGCAAAGATGTTAACAAACTAATCTCGTCTTGAATTGGGAGAAGTGCCACTTTATGGTTAATGAAGGTATTGTGTTGGGGCATAAGGTCTCCAAACAAGGTATTGAGGTGGATCAAGCTAAAGTTGATGCAATTGAGAAAATGCCATGTCCTAAAGATATCAAAGGTATTCGAAGTTTCCTTTGTCATGTTGGTTTCTATAGGAGGTTTATTAAATACTTATCAAACATTTCTAGGCCTCTTACTAATATTTTGCAAAAGGATATTCCCTTTATTTTTGATGATGATTGCATAGAAGCCTTTGAAACACTAAAGAAAGCCTTAACCATTGCACCTATTGTTCAACCACCTGATTGGAACTTGCCTTTTGAAATTATGTGGCATGCTAGGGATCATATTGTTGGTGTTGTTCTAGGACAAAGAGTTGATAAGAAATTAAATGTTATCCATTATACTAGTAAAACTCTAGAGAATGCCCAAAGAAACTATGCCACTACTGAAAACGAATTATTAGCAGTCGTTTTGCTTGTGATAAATTCAGACCTTACATTGTTGATTCCAAAGTTATTGTTCACACTAATCATGTTGCTATAAAATATATTATGGAAAATAAAGATGCTAAGCCTAGACTCATTAGGTGGGTTCATTTGCTTCAGGAATTTGATTTACATATTGTTGATAGGAAAGGACCTGAGAACCCCGTAGTTGTTAACTTGTCTAGGTTGGAAAATATTCTTGATGACCCACTACCTATTGATGATAGTTTCCCTAATGAACAACTAGCTACAATAAATATCTCTCAAAACACTCCATGGTATGCTGATTATGCGAATTACATCGCTGCTAAATATATTCCACCTAGCCACATACCAACAAAATAAAAAAATCTTCTATTACTTGAGACATTACTTTTGGGATGACCCACATCTTTATAAAGAAGGAGTATATGGTATTATTAGGCGTTGTGTACCTGAGCATGAATAGGAACAAATCCTATGGAAATGTCATTCTGAAGCTTATGGAGGGAATCATGCTAGAGATAGAACTGCTCACAAGGTATTACAATCAGGTTTTTATTGGCCTACTCTCTTCAAGGGTTCCCGTAAGTTTGTATTGTCTTGTGATGAATGTAAAAGGGTTGGTAATATCGGTAAGCGTCAAGAAATGCCTATGAATAATTCACTTGTTGTTGAACCATTTGGTGTTTGGGGTTTTGATTATATGGGACCTTTTCCTTTCTCTAATGGGTACACTCATATTTTGGTTGTTGTTGATTATGTCACTAAGCGGGTAGAAGCTATTCCAACTAGTAGTGCTGATCATCATACTTCCATTAAAAATGCTTAAAGAAGTTATCTTTCCGAGGTTTGGAGTCCCTAGATATTTAATGACTCATGGTGGTTCACACTTTATTCATGGTGCTTTCCGTAAAATGCTTGCTAAATAGGATGTTAACCATAGAATTGCATCACCCTATCATCCTCAATCTAGTGGTCAAGTTGAACTTAGCAATAGATAAATAAAATTGATATTACAAAAAACAGGCAATAGGTCTTGAAAGAGTTGGTCTAATAAATTAGATGATGCACTTTGAGCTTATAGAACAGTTTATAAAAATCCTATGGGTATGTCTCCACATAAGATAGTATATGGGAAAGCTTGTCATTTGCTTCTAGAATAAGAACATAAAGCATTTTGGGCAATTAAATAAATAAATTATGACTTCAAATTTGTCGGTGAAAAGAGGTTATTTGAGATTAGCTCATTAGGTGAATGGAGAACCCAAGCTTATTAAAATGCTAAGCTATTTAAAGAAAAGGTTAAAAGATGGCATGACAAAAGAATCCAAAAGAGAGAATTCAAAGTTGGAGAATATGTTCTTTTGTACAATTCTCGTTTCAGATTTTTTGGAGGAAAACTTCTCTCCAAATGGAAGGGCCCTATGTTATCAAAGAAGTTTATCGCTCTAGAGTTATTAAGATTAATAATGCCGAAGGCACCAACCCGAAGGTGGTCAATGGACAAAGAATTAAACACTATATCTCAGGTACGCCTATTAATGTTGAAAGCAATGTTATCCAAACCATGACACCGGAGAAACACATAAAATAAACCTTCCAGAATGCTCCAGAATCGTGACAATGAAGAGGTACGTGATACGGTAAGTAAACAGTCTCTGAAAAGTTCGCAAAAATAATTTTTATCTATTTTGGAATATTTATGAATTTTAGGAATTGAAAAATAAACCGAAAGGTATCCGAGGAGGTCACGGCATACTAGGGCGTGGTTGCCGTCCCTAGCACGCCCTAGTGGAGCGTGCCCACCTTGAGAACCTTCCCGAGTCCGTTTTCCTTTCGTTTGCTTGGTTTCCAAGAATAAAAACTATCTATATATACCCCAGACAACCGCATCGCGAGATTTTCTTCTGTTCTTGTTTCATGTTGTTTTCTTGTCAGATCTAAATTCCCATGGCTTCCTCAAGTTCCCCCAAGGACAAGTTCTTCGTGAAGGTAATCAACTCGTACCTACCGAAGGTGATGAAGCACCCTCAAACCATTGAGATGCGTGAGGGGGTGCTACACATCCGGGATGCTCAGGTGCCTAAGAAGATGGGGATCATTGAGGCCAGGCTAGAAGCTGTGGGTCAAGACGTCTTCAAGTGCAAGGGGATGGCGGAACGTGGACTCAATGCCAACCACTCCATGATCACAGAATTCATGCATGACCACATGGGGGATGGCCAGTCCATGAGACATCGTCTTTAACTTCAACGAGCAAATCAACTTTCTTCAGAGTCAAATCTATGATCTCCAAAATCAAGTTTTTAAATATGAAGTGAGATTTCAGGTTATGAGTTTAGCTGCCAAATGGAGGACTCCAGGGACTCGTGCATCAACTTTCGATGGTGAACCCTTGCCCTAGAAGCCGAATGACAAACCTACTACCGCTTCATCACCACCACCGTTATCATCACCACCACCAAAGGAAACCTAAGTACACGGGTATGGGCACTCCCCTTGGATTGAGCCAAGCATGGGAGAGGTGCCCCAGTATTGTATCACCATCACTTTTTACCTTTGCTTTTTATTTCGATCCTTAGCCTTTTCATGATTTAGTCGAATAAAAGTTTAGTGTGATCTATATTCAAGAGTTAGTTTTGTGATCTATATACCTATGTAATTGAGTGAGAGTTATATAATAAAGTTTAGTTTGAGCCTTTGCCCCTTTACTTTCTTGTTGCAATCATGATAAAAGAAAATAAATGAAAAAAGTTCATATGCTAATCTTACGGTGAGTAATGACATCACAATAAAAAAGGTATAGGTGGTAAAATTTGTTGGAGATTGGCAAACATGGCATTAGTCAATGATGTAATTCATGAAAGAATAAATTAGGGAAGAGAAGATTCACATGCAAATACACTATCATGACATCTTTTATGATTGTGAGCCCCCATTAAATATGATATGCAAAAATTGCTGACATTGGACAAGGAAGATAACATAATGATTTATGCTTGTTCGTATTCACATAGAAGTTATATTGTCATAGATCCTTTAACATGTGGTGCTTGCCCAATATCTTTGCTAGCCAAAATTCCGCACTAAGGAGATATACTACTTGTGCATCCAAAAACCCAAAACCCAAACTCATATTTGAGAGTCCATCATACCTACCTGTGGATTGAATAAGATCCTTCAATTAAGTTGTCATCGGTGCAAAAAGGCAATAAAAATTTCTTCTAAAAGTGTTGGATCAATTAGTGTAAGAGAAAATTGAGCGTTGCACGAACTTGTGATGGCAAAGTAATAAAAGCGATGGACTGCATATAAAGGTTGATATCCCAAGAGGCAATGCAACGTGACGTTCTTTTGCGCTAAGGGAGTTGGCATACAAACTAAAAAGCGCATGAAAACCTCTGCTTCCCTTTGTGAAGGGCCTATCTTTTACTTTTATATACTTACTTTTATGCAAGAGTCAAAGTATTTCTCCAATTCCTATTTATTTTTCCCCTTAGGCAAGCATCATGTGGTGAGGCAAGATCTAGGCACATATGACCAGTTGGATATGGGTGAGCATGATTTATTATTGTTGACATCACCCTTGAGGTGAGTATGTTAGGAGGCAATATATAAGCCCCTATCTTTCTATGTGTCCGGTTGAAACTTTTTGTCCATGGGTATGCTGTGAGTGTTAGCAATCATACAAGACTAAATGATGGTTGAGTATGTGGACTTGCCAAAAGGCTCCTACATGAGACCCTTCCTGGAAATATGATGAATTGTAGTTGCAAAGTTGACTAAGAACATAGTTTGTTGGTTTCCAATAAGGTTTATGCTTTATACTTCCATGTTGGGATGAATTCTTACTTGCTCATAAGAATTCATATGATATTGTTATGAAATAAAAGTTTTATGAGAAAGTTTTGTGTTAGCTTTTCTTGCTGTTATAATAATAAGCATGATGCTACTATGTCCATATTTTGTCTTTATCGACACCTCTCTCTCTCAAACCATGTGGGCATGATATTCGATATCGGTTTTCGCTTCAGGACAAGTGAGGTCTAAGCTTGGGGGAGTTGATACGTCCATTTTGCATCATGTTTTACTACTGTTATTTATAATGTTTTTGTGCATAATTCTTTGGGGAATAATTCTACTGCCTTTTCTCTCACAATTTGCAAGGTTTACATCAAGAGGGAGAATGCCGGCAAGTAGAATTCACCACCCCGAAAAAGCACACCACAGATACTTATTCTGTACAACTCCAATGAAGCTGGAAATTTACGGAGATATTTTATTCAATAAATGAAAAATACTTGAGCTGGAAACTCCCGGAGGGGGACACCAGGTGGCCATGCCCCACCAGGGCACGGGTGCCACCCCTGGCACCCTGTTGGAACGTGGGCACCCAGGCCTACCTCCAAAGCCCCCTTTCTGGTATAAAATCCCAAAAACCCTAGAAAATTAGAGGGAGGACGTCTGGGACTAAACGCCGCCGCCTCAAGGCAGAACTTGGGCAGGATCACTTTTTCCCTCCGGTGGAGCGATTCCATCGGGGGAACTTCCCTCCTAGAGGGGGAAATCAAAGCCATCGTCATCACCAACAACCCTCTCATCTTGGGGAGGCCATTCTTCATAAACATCTTCAACCGCACCATCTCCTCTCAAACCCTAGTTCATCCCTTGTGTTCAATCTTTGTACCGGAACCTCAGATTGGTATGTGTGGGTGACTAGTAGTGTTGATTACCTTGTGTAGTTGATTGCTATATGGTTTATTTGGTGGAAGATCATATGTTCAGATCCATTATGCTATTTAATAATCCTCTGATCTTGAGCATGAATATTATTTGTGAGTAGTTACCTTTGTTCTTGAGGTCACGGAAGAAGTCATGTTGCAAGTAATCATGTGAACTTGATATGTGTTCGATATTTTGATGATATGTATGTTATGATTCCCTTAGTGGTGTCATGTGAACGTTGACTACATGACACTTAACCATCCTTGGTCCTAAGGGAATGCATTGTGGAGTAGTTATTAGATGATGGGTTGCTAGAGTGACAGAAGCTTAAACCCTACTTTATGCGCTACTTCCTAAGGGGCTGATTTGGGTCCACATGTTTAATGTTATGGTTAGACTTTGTCTTAATACTTTTCTTATAGTTGCAGATGCTTGCGAGGGGGTTAATAATAAGTATGTTGTTAGTTCAAGTAAGAACAACACCTTAGCACTGGTCCACCAACATATCAAATTATCAAAGTAGCAAACATGAATCAAACCAACATGATGAAAGTGACTAGATGAAATTCCCGTGTACCCTCAAGAACACTTTGCTCATCATAAGAGATACTTTTGGCCTGTCCTTTTACACAAAAGGATTGGTCTACCTTGCTACATCTTACATATTGTTACCGTTACTTGCTCATTACAAATTACCTTGCTATCAAAACACTTGCTACTTACAATTTCAGTGCTTGCAGAAATTACCTTGCTGAAAACCGCTTATCATTTCCTTCTGCTCCTCGTTGGGTTCGACAATCTTACTTATCGAAAGGAATACGATTGATCCCCTATACTTGTGGGTCATCAGGAATATGCATGTGCTCGAAGACTTTGTCTTTTTCAAGTGGAACTAAGGCATAGAAGTCCATCTGAGTATGAGTCCAGAACCGTTGACGTCTGATCCTTGGTGAGTCATAAGGCTTGGATCCTGTGAAGAAATGGTGCTCAGTGGAGAACTTGTCATTGTTAAACTTCACTTTCCTTGAGTACGGAGTTATGGGCTTGGGCTGAAGATTTGAAGAGGATGGTTTGAAAACCTCAGTTATGACAATAGCAGTTTCTTCAGCCTGAGGAATGTGAGCAATGATTTCGTTAGTAGCAACCAGAGGTTCTTCCGCTTGAGGAGTGTGTGCCACAATCTCATTGGTGGCAACCTGAGTTTCTTCAATTTGAGGTTCTTCACATGATGCAGGTGGTAGTTCTGCCGTGTACGATAGTTCATCATATCCCATAGCAAATTCTTTAGTTTGGGTTGGGGACTAAGGAATCAATGTAAGTGGAGTGGTCATTGGTGAGTTTCGGTGAAGAGTTTCCCAATATTCATCATTGATCAGTGGTGTTGTGTTGCCAATGTCCATGTCTTCATCAATTTCTTCAACTCCGGCCTCTTCAGCGGTAAACTGAGGCTGGGGTGATGATACCTGAGGAGTTGAAACATTTGCTTCAACTTCAATTTCTTCATCAAACTGCTCTGTGGAAGCAGCAGAGTGATGATCTTCATCATCAGAGTCGTGTGGAATGACATAGTCTTCACCATAAGGAACAATTGCATATGATTGTGTTGCAGAAATGGGAACGTCATCAATTGGATCAATTCAGGAACTTGTCAAAGTCTTCAACTTCTTAGCAAGTGAGGACTCTGTTGGTGCTAATGCTTTCCTTTTCTTTGCAGCCTCTTTCGCTGTAGCCTTTGTTTTCTTTGCTTCTGATGTAGAAGGAAGTGTGATTTATTCATTTTTGAGGACTTTGCAGAAGAAGCAGAAGATGAAGGTGGGGCAATTTCTCCAGGCACAACTGATGCAGTTGTCCTGGTAATTTCTTCAGGAACAGGAATTTCTTTACCTGACCTGGCAGCTTCATCAACAAGCGGTCAGATGATGCACCCTGAGGATTTTGTGAGGTGATCTAGCAGCAACCTTTGTTTTGTGATCTTTGACTGTAGCATGAGCTTCCTTGACGAATCTGACCTTTGATCCTTTCCACTCAACATCATAGCGCTCTTGTTCTTCAGTGAGGCATCTGATTTCAGACTAAACTGTGATGAGATGATTAGGAGTCAATTCATCACATTGTTCTTCAAGAATTGATCCTTTCTTGTTCTGTTCCTCTTGGCCCTTTGGGCTTGTTCTCTTTTCCATTTTTCTTCGGCAATGAAGTGTGTGAGAACATGATCTACACCCATTGGCAGATTGAGTGAGCAAAGGGGAGTGATTGGATCCTCATGCCATATATCAATGAAATCGACAAAATATCTTTGGATCCAGCAGAAGAGGAATTGAACTTCCCTTGGCAATTGCAGCCTTCCGTTATCTTCTTTGATGCGAGCAGCAAGTTCCTCATCATCAGCTTCATCATCCTCACATTCTGAGGGGACATTGAACATGACTTGCGTGTTGTGAGGACTTGGCCTCTTTCCTTGTCCAGCTAAGGTTTTTATCTTCAGTAGTGTTGGACTTCTTGAGGAATGTGGTTGAGCAAATGAGGAGGCACATGCTCCTGAGGCAAGATGCACGGGACTTGAGGATTTTCCAGCAGCAGCTAAAGACTGTGCAGCCACAGAATCCTTTGAAGAGGTTCCTTGAGGAATATGTGCTAAAGATTGTGCAGCTGAGGAACTTCCTCACCACGAGCAATGCTGGTAGGATCAACTTCTTGATTGGCAGAAGGAGGAGGCCTTTTGCAACGAGGTTTGGTTGCAAATTGCCTCATATACTTATGGATACATCCCCAGCGTATCTATAATTTATGAAGTATTCATGCCATGTTTACAATAATTCTATATGATTTTGGTATTATTTTGTTAGAACTAACCCGGACTGACGATGTTTTCAGCAGAACTACCATCGTGTCGTTTTTTGTACGGAAATAAAAGTTCTCGGAATGGGCTGAAAATTTAGTATGATTTTTTCTGGACCAGAAGAGACCCCCAAAGCATTGGAGTTGGGCCAGAAAAGCCACGAGAACATCACAAGCCTGCAAGGCACGGCCACCCCCTAGTCGCGCCTAGCAGGCTTGTCACCGCCTTGTGGCACCCCTTGACGTGATTCCAACGCCAAAAATTACTCTAAATATAGAATCCTCCGAAAAGAAACCTAGATCGGGAATTCCGCCACCGCAAGCCCCCAGAGCCACGAATAACCAATCGGGAGCCCGTTCCGGCACCCTGGCGGAGGGGGAAACCATCATCGGAGGCCATCTTCATCATCTCGGCGATCTCCATGGCAAGGAGGGAGTAGTTCACCCTCGGGGCTGAGGATATGTACCAGTAGCTATGTGTTTGATCTCTCTCTCTAGTGTTATTGAGATGACACGATCTTGATGTACTGCGACATTATTGATATAGATGAATCATATAGAGTTTCCCCCTCTTTATGTTCTTGTGATGAATTGAGTTTTCCCTTTGAAGTTTTCTTATCGGATTGAGTCTTTAAGGATTTGAGAACACTTGATGTATGTCTTGCGATGGGATATCCGTGGTGACAATGGGATGTTCTATTGATCCACTTGATGTATGTTATGGTGATCAACTTGCATGTTTTGTGACCTTAGAAATCTATGCATAGGGGTTGGCACATGTTTTCGTCTTGAATTTCCAATAAAAACTTTGGGGAACTCTTTGAAGTTCTTTGGGTTGGATTGAACATGATGAATCTGAAATTGTGTGATGCATATCATATAATCAAGACCATGGGTACTTGTGGTGACATTGGAGTATCTAGGTGACATTAGGGTTTTGGTTGATGTGTATCTTAAGGTTTTATTTTAGTATGAACTCTAGGGTTGTCCGTAACACTTATAGGGATAGCTCATAAGATTGATCAGAAAAGATTACTTTGAGGTGGTTTCGTATCCTACAATAATTTCTACATTAGTTATCCGCTATTTGTGACTTTGGACTGAACTCTTTGTCGCACGAGAGGTACTTACATATGATTCAACTATGTCAATATTGTTGAGAGAAATTACACTAGTGAAAGTATGGACCCTAGGCCTTGCTTCCAAGCGTTTATACAATGTTTTTATCGCTGTTTACTATTTGTTACCTTGATTTTTTTTTATATTTTCAGATTAAAAACCTATATCTACCATCCATATTGCACTTGTATCACCATCTCTTCGCCGAACTAGTGCACATATACAATTTTCCATTGTATTGGGTGTGTTGGGGACACAAGAGATTTCTTGTATTTGATTGCAGGCTTGTTTGAGAGAGACCATATTCATCCTACACCTCCCACGGATTGATAAACCTTAGGTCATCCACTTGAGGGAAAATTTCCACTGTCCTACAAAACTCTGCGCTTGGAGGCCCAACACGAAGTCTAAAAAAGGAAGGTTGTGTAGTAGACAACAAGCTCTTTTCTGGCGCCGTTGCTGGGGAGGTGAGTGCTTGAAGGTATATCTTTAGATCTTGCAATCAAATCTTTTAGTTTATTGTTGTTCACTAGTTTGGTTTTATAAAAGAAAACTACAAAAAAATGGAATTGAGGCTGCCTCATATGCTTCATCTTTTTAATGTCTTTCGTGAAAATGATGGAATGGAAAATTGTGATCAAGTGTTAGAAGGAGAAGTTATTAAAATGTTTGGCACTAAATCCTTGAATGATGAGCATGATTTCAATATTGTTAGTATGAATTCTCTGAATATTCATGATGCTAATGATATGCAAAGCCACAAGCTTAGGGATCCTATGTTTGATGAAGAAGATATTTTTAGTCCCCCAAGTTTTGATGAGCAAAACTATTATGATTATGACATGCCTCCTATCTATAATGATTATTGTGATGACACATATGCTATAAAGAGTAATGACAACCATGAAACTTGTCATCATGATTTTAATATTCAAAGTGGTTATGTCAATCAAGTATCTCATGATAGTTATTTTGCTGGGTTTGCTCCCACTATTATTAATGAGAAGAAAATTGCTTATGAGGATAGTAGTAAAATGTATATGCTTGTAGATCATGAAAAGAATGCTTTATGTGTTGGTTATATTGTGGAATTCCTTCATGATGCTACTGAAAATTATTATGAGGGAGGAACATATGCTTGTAGGAATTGCAATAATATCAAGTTTCCTCTCTATGTGTTCAAAGTATTGAAGTTATGCTTGTTTTGCCTTCCTATGCAAGTTGATGCTTGTTCCCATAAATTGTTTGCTAAAAAATCCCTATGGACAGGAAGTGGGTTAGACTTAAATGTGCTTGTCATGAGATTCATGATGCTCTTTTGCATGTTTCAACTATTATTCCTATACGAGCATCATTGAAATCATCATGCCTAGCTAAAAGGCATTGTCGGTGTACTGAAGTTTGGGTCCTTTAGTACCCCTTACTTGTGCACGGACAGTTGTAGCCACACCAGCAGCAAGGCCCGCTAGGCGACTGCTGGATGCTAGCACAAGGAATTCAAGAAAGCATTCAAGCCAACAACAAGGACTGAAGACCGAAGGCTGGGACCCTGGCAAGATCTTGTCGGGATGGCCTACGGAGCCCCGGCAAGAAGTGCACCTGGCAAGGCCTCGCCATCCTGCCAGCACAGAGACCAGGTGTCATCCCACCTAGGTACGTGTTGAGGCTCCGAGGATGGAGGAGGTTAAGCGGTGCCAATGGGATGGGCTCCTGTCCCATCCCGTAGAAGGTCAGGCATGCCTAACAAAGCATTAAATGTGTTTCTCTTACACCATCAGTGTTAGGTACGATAATACTTAGCACTTTACACATCATGTATGCACTATACACCACTGTTGGTGACCCCTTTGAGAGTATAAAAGAAGGCCCAAGGCACAGCTACAGGGGGAGGATCTTCTCAGGCCGATTCTGCATGAGTAGCAGTTGTGTACTGTAGCGCTCCCAAAACTTGAACTAGAACTCATCCAATACAACCAAGCAGGAGTAGGGTTTTACGCATCTTTGCGGCCCGAACCTGGGTAAAATCCAGTGTGTTAATCATCCGATCTGCTGTCTATGTGAGCCTTCTTCCCTGCCGAATTGTAAAGGGATCCTTCCGATCCCATAGGTGTCGTTTATCCCACATCTTTGGCACGCCAGGTAGGGGTGAAGGTTGCACAGATCTGATCTGGTGACTAGCGCGCTAGTTCCTTCATAATCATCATCGCCATGGCCCCCAAGAGGAAGGGTTTGGTTGGTCCATCCACGTTTGTTGTCCCTGTAGCTACACAGACATGCGATGGTGTAGACACGGGTGGAGGAGGCGGAGGTTCAAAGGTTCCATGACTTCCCGATGATCATAGACAGGCGAGCAGCGGCGTCCACGATGCTAGACCTAAGGATGGCGCTGTACTGCCAATAGGCGATCCAACAAACTCCAGAGACAGAAGGGCGCCTTCCAAGACACCCACACCAACGCACACGCCACGACCTTCTCATGGCGCGCGTGATGAGCACCGCCGTGATGTTGCTGGGTCCGGTCGTCCTCATGGAAAATCTCCTGAGCATCATCCTCGGGATGTGCAAGACCAACATGCACGTCCACGTGTTGGTGGAAGTGGCGTACGATCGCGGGACCTTGATGTATCTCCTTACAACATAGTTGGGAGTTAGAGCACCTCATGTTCCTCGCACGAGTCGCTGCCGCCTACGCGAGTAGAAGCATTGGCGCAAGCACAATTGCTCCTAAACTTTCCTCCTACTGTGGACAAGCTCGAAGAATGGAGAGCTGCCACTCAGAGCCTTGTTGGCCTCGCCAACGAAGATAAGCCATAGCTGGTGGAGCCTTCACGGTGATGGTCCATCAAGCTGACGTGCGCCGGTGGCGAGAAGACTGGAGGTGGTACAATCACAGTGTACTCTCCTCCACAGCGGCAGCTGCGATCGCTAACTCATCGGATCGACACTCATGATGACGATTCCACGGTGTCTTCCGATCTGTGAACTTGCCGCGAGCAACGTCAAGTTCTTCGGGAGCGAGGCAAGGAAGATGCTTGAACTACCATCAAGCAGCAGCGGGAAGCACGCTATCAGTCCGACAAGCATGCAGGACCTACTGTAGACAAGCCAGCGTCGGGGTATCCTGTCGATCTACCTTATGAGGTGGGTTGTCCAGCGTCTACCCGTGAGCTGTGGCGAGTCCAGTGGCCCAATTCCCGCACGTTCAAGCCGGAGGTCCTGGAGAAATATGACGGCAAGAATCATCCGTCGGAGTTCTTGAGCATCTACACCATTATGGTTGTCGGGGCTCGCGACGACAAGATACTCGCCAACTAGTTCCCGTTGGTGCTTAAGCCAACATCAGGTTGTGGTTGATGCACCTGCCGGAAAGATCAATTTTTTCCTGGGCAGATCTATGCCATGAGTTTGTTGGCGCCTTTACCAGAGGTCATCAAGCTCCTGGCCAGGAAAGTGGAAGAAGCCCGGCAAGACCTATCGCACAGACTCCGGCAAGCGCACTTCCTCAGAGTTCTACGCTCCTGTTGAGGACGTGCTAGAGAGTTCCACCGGCAAGAGTAAGAAGTCCAAGGCAGCTCCACCAGAGACTAAGAAGGTGCCCGTCAAGGAGGATGGTACGGGAGGAACTTTCACCATAAGTTCCACCCTTGAAGACAAATAGGAAAGCGCGCTCATTGCCTTCCTGTGGGCAAATATCGATGTGTTTGCGTGGCAACCATCTGATATCCCCGGTGTTCCCAGGAAGGTGAATGAGCACCACCTTGCCGTCTGTCCACATGTGTGGCCCGTCAAGCAGAAGGTCAGGAAGCAGGCTTTGGAGCGGCAACAGTTTATTGCCAAAGAAATCAAGAAATTAGAAGCGGTTGGCTTGGTTAGAGGAGTACTTCATCCAACAGGGTTGGCCAATCTAGTTGTAGTTCGCAAGGCGAATGGGGAATGGAGGCTATGTATTGACTACACAGATATCAATAAAGCCTTCCCCAAAGATCCTTTTCCCTTGTCGCGCATCGACCAGATTGTGGACTCCACTGCTAGCTGCAAATTGTTGTCTTTCTTTGATGCCTATTCAGGTTCATCAGATTTTCATGGCCAAGGAAGACGAAGAGAAGACCGCATTTATCACCCCATGTGGTACGTATTGCTTTTTGTGTATGCCTTTCGGGTTGAAAAGTGTTGGTTCTACATTTGCAAGAGCGGTCTAGATTGGTTTTGAGCCCCAGCTACATAGAAATATGGAGGCTTATATGGGTGACATAGTGGTCAAAACCAAGGACAAGGCGATGCTCATATCAGATTTAGAAGAAACATTTGCAAATTTGTGCAAGATCAACTTGAAGCTCAACCCTGAGAAGTGTGTGTTTGGTATCCCATTCAGCAAGCTTCTTGGTTTCTTCGTATCTCAATATGGAATTGAAGAAAATCCCGACAAGATCAAAGCAATTGAGCAAATTGAAGCACCAAGACGTGTCAAGGATGTGCGTCGTCTTCCCAGCTGTGTTGCCACTTTGAGTACGTTCATTTCAACATCTATTGAGAATGCCCTGCCCTTTTTCAAAATCTTGAAGAAGGCAGGTCCAATGAAATGGACTCCGAAAGCGGAGGCAACGCTATAGGATTTGAAGAAGTACCTCTCCTCTCCGCGAGTCCTAGTCGCGCCAAAACCACAAGAGTCGTTGCTGCTATATCTAGCGGAAACAAATCAAGTGGTGAGTGTTGCGTTAGTGGCTGAAAGAGAAGTTGATGAAGAAGCAGCGGCAGCGGCAGGACCACCAAGCGACAAGCCAAGATATTCCCCGGCAGGGTCTGGTACCAACAAAGCAGGATCAGCATAGTCGAATGAAATAATTCAGAAGAAGAAGATGGTGTAGCGCCCAGTCTATTTTGTTAGCTCCCTTTTGCAGGGGGCTAGGTCAAGATATTCTGCCGTGCAAAAGTTGCTCTTTGGCCTCCTCATGGCCTTGAGGAAGTTGCGCCATTACTTCCAGGCACATGAGATCACCGTTATCACTCGCTTCCCGTTGCAGCGGATTTTGCGGAACCCAGGTGCTACCGGTAGGATTGTGGAGTGGGCTTTGGAACGGTCAAGCTTTGGTATCAAGTTTGAAAGTACTTCGACTATCTAGAGAAGAGCCTTGGCGGAGTTCATTACGGAATGGACCCCAACGCCATATGAAGAAGTTCCAGAGTGAACTCTCCCTGGCAAGGAAACAAATCAAGAGTGGATCATGTATTTCGATGGGGCTTTCTTGCTGCAAGGCGCCGGTGTTGGAGTGCTGCTTGTTGCACCCACCGGAGAGCACCTCAAATATGTGATTCAGATGCATTTTCCCCGGGAGAGGTCAATGAACAATACTGCAGAATACGAAGGACTGCTTGCCGGTCTCAGGATCGTGGCAGACCTTGGGATTAAGAAACTTATTGTCGGGAGTGATTCTCAGCTTGTTGTCAAGTAGGTGAATAAGGATTATTAGAGTCCATTGATGGAAGCTTATGTAGATGAAGTGAGAAAGTTGGAAGAACATTTTGACGGTCTACAAATGGAGCATGTTCCACGTGTAGAGAACAGTGTTGTCGATGGCATGTCAAAGTGTGTTGCCCTTAAGTTGCATGTGGAACCAGGAACTTTTGTGCTCCGACTGACTCAAACAACCGTGACACCATCAATTCGACAAGAGAAAAGAATAAAGTTGAGTTCCGGCAAGTATTTCCCAAGAGAGCTCCCAGAAGCCGTCGGCGAGGAAGTTGTTGGGAACGACGCCAGGCTTGCCAGTGAGCGTCATGCTCCGGCAGTGCCTCGGGCTCTTGTCATGGAAGCACACGCTCCCACCAAGCTTGCTAGGGGCAATGGGCTCCGGCAAGGCCACGAGCCCTTGACGTTGAGACAAATGCTTCCCCAGCAGAGGATATGCCTTTAGTCCTTGTTGTCGAGCCCCAGGCTCCAGCATGGGCACAACACATCGTCCATTTCCTTCAAAACAGGAGAACTCCCTGAGGAACAAGAAGAAGCAGAAAAAGAAGCCCGTCGGTCTAATATGTACCAATTCATGGGTAACGTTCTGTATAGAAAGAGACCAAATGGTGTGAAACTCAAGTGCATTTCTCGGGAAGATGGACTAGAGCTGTTGGCGGAGATACATGGAGGCATATGTGGCTCCCACATAGGATCAAGAGTGCTTGCCGGTAAGGCATTCCGGCAAGGTTTCTTTTGGCCCACTACCCTCCAGGATGCAACTACGCTAGTAACCAAGTGTGAAGCATGCCAATTTCATTCAAAGAAAATGCATCAACCAGCTCAAGCTCTTTAGATAATCCCTCTCTCTTGGCCATTTTTGATCTGGGGGCTCAACATCTTCGGTCCTTTTTGTTGGAAATATGCCCTAGAGGCAATAATAAATTAGTTATTATCATATTTCCTTGTTCATGATAATATTTTATTATCCATGCTATAATTGTATTGATCGGAGACCTAGATACATGTGTGGATACATAGACAAAACCATGTCCCTAGTATGCCTCTAATAGACTAGCTCGATGATCAAAGATGGTTAAGGTTTCCTAGCCATGGACATGAGATGTCATTTGATAACAGGATCACATCATTAGGAGAATGGTGTGATGGACAAGACCCAAACTACAAACGTAGCATATGATCGTGTCAGTTTATTGCTACTGTTTTCTGCATGTCAAGTATATGTTCCTATGACCATGAGATCATGCAACTCACGGACACCGGAGGAGTGCCTTGTGTGTATCAAACGTCGCAACGTAACTGGGTGACTATAAAGCTGCATTACAAGTATCTCCGAGGGTGTCTGTTTGTAGCGACCCGGCCTGAAAGGTCGAATCTCTGGTGTTTCTGTACCATCCCAAGATCATGCTGGTACACACACGGTACATCAATGTATATATCTGTCACATCCCAAAATTCGATTTTGGAATGTTATGAAATATAGCTATGCATCCATCATCATCATTGTTTGAATACATGTATTGCTGAAATGCCCTTTCTAAATTTCTGAAAGCCCTTTCTATTTTCAAAATGTTGCTTTCACCTATTTGAAAATCTTGGTAAAAGGTTCAAATAAGAGGGGAGGAATATGACACTCCACACCAAGACCCATTTGGTGATCTATTTGAACAAAAATAACCAGGAGTTATTTTGAAAATATTTGCAAAAAAAATGATTTAAAAACAATTAGGCAATTTCTGAAAATATTATTTTTTTCAAAGTCTTCAAATGATAGAATAAAAATGTTCAATAAATGGCATTTATTATTCTGTTAATTTTGATATATAATACTCCTATTGTTAAAACAGTTTTGAATGCTTTTAAAGACGTTTTACTACTCTGGTTAATAAAAAGAGTAACGGTTTTAGTATTAAACGGGCCGGCCCACCGCAGTTACTCGCGAAATTAATACGAGCCGACCGACCGTTCGCCCCGCGCGGTCACCTTCTTCCTCCCGCGCGCGTCGCCGCCGGCAGTTTCTTTTCCCCCCGGATCTCTCTCCTATCTCCTCCCCCGCAGCCCCCGAGCATCCTATAAGTAGCGTTGCCCCTCCTCTCTCCATTCCCCCCTCGAGCCCCCTCTCTCCCTCGCCGAGGCGCTGCCAAATTCCTCGCCGGAGTTGCTTCCACCACCAGAGCTCCCATCGCCCGTAGCCATCGCCTTGGTCATCCTCGCCACTCTCCGACACCACCAATCGGCACTGGAGGACCTCCTCTGCCATCTGAGCCCGTCCGCGCTCCGCTTTGACCACCGGAGCCACCTCAGACGGCGTCCTCGACCACCGGCCGTCGTCACCATCGCCGGAGTCCATCTCCCCCTCCGGTAAAATCTTCGAGCTCACCCCCTCCCTCCGATCCAAACGCAACGGCCCAGATTAGATCAACTTAATTCCCGAATCGTTTTCCTCTTCGGTCCGGTCGACCGCCCGCAACCATCCAACACACGCACTAGCCAACCAATAGGATAGTGCCACGTCACCCCTGGCCGTCCGGTAGAAATTTTTCTTCTTTTGTTTAGTTTTAGTTAAACAGAATGTTTTAGAAAATTGTTTTAGCTATAAATTTTAACCTATTTAATGTTTTGAGTTGATTCTTTTTGCAATAGCTCACGTTTTCTATGTAGTTTCACCCTGTACTTTTAAATTTCAAATTTGAACTATAAAATTTGAATTGAATCAAATTTGCTCAAAACATTCAAATCTGAATAACTAGAGTTTGAAAATAGATTTTGATATGAATCTTTTTGCTACTGTTTGGTATTAGTTAGGACGACCTTCATGCTTAGTTTCAGAATTTTTAAGATGATTTTTCTTAGTGTTTTATCTATAAACAGATTCTGCCTATTAGTTAGTATAGTTTAAATTAACTTAGTTTCAGTTGTTTTAAATTAGATTTAGTTTTATTTGTTTAATAGGTTCTATTAGTTAAACTTTAGGTGTTTTACTTATGTTAATAAAAATATAAATTTGCTTATTTTGTTTCTTTATTAACATAGGAATCTCAACACATTTTCAAGTAGGTTTAATTTGATTAAAACAACTAGTTTAGTAATAGATTCTTTTTAACAAAGTTTTATATAATTTAATTTTGTTTTCTAAGACAAGTTTATTTGTATATTCTTCCCTGTTAAGAACATGTTTTGTTAATAGATAATAAGTTTTGTTTTTGCTCTTTTGTTAGTAAAACTATAGTTGTTTCATATAGTGTTTATCAAAACTTTCAAAAACTTTACTAAAAGTTTTCCCAACTAACTTAATGTGGTTTTATTCTGTTTATTAATAAAATATTTTATTGTTTTCTTGCTGTCAACTATTGTTTTGGTTAATACCAATAGTTTCATTATGTTAGTAGTGTTTTATCAATCATCTTTTAGAAAACAAAACTTTGTGTGTTTTCTTGCTTGTGATTTTTGTGCATTGTTTTGTCTTGATTGTTTACTAGTTCTTGGTTGATGGTTGTGAGTTACAATATTTTGTTGTATGCTTATTTGAGTGCTCTTGTTTGCTTCGTTAGATTATCCGGAGTGCGAAGCTTGTTACTTAGAGTCACTCACGTACGAAGATCGTCAATCAGGCAAGTCACTTTGATCATGTTTACCCATGTTTTATATGCATTAGTTCTACCATCTTCCCCAATTGCATGCAAGATAGGTTAGTTGGAAACTTGGTTACATTGTAGTAGTATCATGTGGTAGGACCCCCTCTCAACCCTTGACACTTTGGCCCCGGGAAACGTTATTTTACTTTTTGCTATGCTATTAGTAGACGGGGTTGGTTGTGTGATTCATGAGAGTTGAGAGAGTTAATAATTTCAAGACCTACATAATGATCAAGATTTCAAGACTCCGAGTTTTCAACTTACCTCTGGGTGGATGATGGTTGAACGGCACCGTGGAGAAACCAGTGGATTTGCCTAGGTGTTGCTGGAGATGGCCAGTATTCACGCGGAAAGATCCACCCAGGCACAAAGATATGGATGGGTGCTTCAAGACCCAAGGCTTACCTGCACGGCCACAAGTCATTATGGGCTCTGGCTTGGTTGGATATCATGGTGACCCTGGACAGGCGGTGCTACGAGATGTAGAAGAACGGTAGGAAAGGATGGGCACCGACAGAGTCGCAGGGAAACCCTTTGGAAAACCATGTTTTGGTCATCCGTTTCTCAAACACCCTGAAGTGCGAGAAATCAAACGGAGGCGACCAAATATTTTGGGGAACGTGTGCAAAACTCTGCAGAGTACTCAAACCTAATCGATTAGCCGTGTCCACGGTCATGGACGACTTGAGCCAAAGGAACTGAAACATTCGGAATTCTCAACACAAGTAATATGATGATGTGGGTATTAACAATTTGGGTATGAGAATTGGTTGGTGGAACCATCTCATTAATCAACCAACTTAGTAATATTTTTGCTTAGCCCTCTCTTGATGTAGGAAAAATTGGCTTTACGCAAAAACTTACCACCCCACCTGCCATATAAGCATATAGACTAGATGATTATCTTTTCACCCCTCTCTTGTGATTTTGCCGGCATATTCCATATGCTAACCTACACGGCTGCAACGTATCATGTTGCAGAGTATTTTTCCGACCAGGAGGGAGGACACGTTCTATGCTCGGTGAGATGCCCTTGGAGTCAGATGGACTCATCTACCTTCGACGCTTCCGCAAGATTTAGACATTCTCATGAGTTGGCCTTCATGCCACTTTATTGTAATCTTTATTGTAATAAAGGACTCGATGTGAGATTTCGATTAATATAATGTTGTGTGATTTCCCTTTGATATATACATTGATGTACCGTGTGTGTACCAGCATGATCTTGGGATGGTATGGAAACACCGGAGATTCGACCTTTCAGGTCGGGTCGCTACAGAAATGGTATCAGAGCACACGCTGACCGTAGGACGTAACCTCTAGGATTGGAAAGCCTTAGGATTGTATCTCTTTGTCTTTTGTCTTTAAAATTCTTATACTCTCATCTACTCATTTCTGATTTCTCTCCGGTTATTTCAAAATTTATAGATGGCCACCTTCATCCCAGTGTTGATCACGGAGTTTTGCCAGCCTGACGCAAAGATGCCTTTTGGTAAGGAGCTGATGAGGATCGTCAAGGACGTGAGGATTGCTTTGCCGAGCATCACCGGGACTCCTATCATGTCATTTCCACAAGATGGATGCTACAGGATCGAGGTGCACATTCCAGGGAAGACCTTTGGGAATCGGAAGGAACCCATCGACTTCAAGTTTGTGGCACCCAGCTGGATACTTGGAAGAGACATGGCCATTCATCGTGCCCTTGGACGTATTCAGGAGGAATACAGAGGTGGAACCATTTCACCAGGACTCAGCATGGTTTGCCGCAGAGATGCCCATGGCAACATCATCACCAACCCCACTGGAGACTCCACCATGTGATATATCCAGACCCTGGAGACGCACATCAGGACTCTGGAGCTTCGAGTTCGTGCTGATACGAAGACAATCCAGAATCTGATGAACCGCGAGATTGACCTCAAAGTTGACTTACGGGAAGCCGAGTACGAGCATGAGTATGAGGTGAAGGATTTCTTAGAGAGGATCGACAAGTTGAATACTCGCATCGCCACTCTGGAGGAACAGATGGACATGGGTGAAAATCTTCATCCTGAAGGAGACTTGGCTCCTTTCATCAGCGACGATGATGACTATGAGGAGAGCACCACTGGAGGAGACTCAGTCACCATGTACTTCTGAGGAAAACTTTAGTTATGCCCTCCATGTATCTTTTATTTTCAACGTTAAGAGCGTAAGTCGATGTGTAGTTTGATTGAGACTTGTATTCCCGATGTTTGACATTGATTGAATAAATGAATGAGTGTTTGGTGGGATATGTTTGTTGCATTGCATATGGGTAGTGAATTTCTCCTTTTAGGCCCTTGTTCTATTCTAATTCTCACCCCTCTGAAAACAGCAAGATGCCTCCACGACGTGAGTCCGACTTCACCTTCCCACCGGAACTCACGCAACTCCTTCAGCAGCAGAATGCACTGATGCACCTATTGATCCAGAATCAGACCAACAACCAGAACAACAACCACCACCATCCACCCCAGGCTAACAATCTCACCCGTTTTCTGAGGTTGAATCCTCCAACTTTCTCCAGCAGCACTGAGCCCATTGTAGCAGATGACTGGCTCCGTAAGATGGAGAGAGAACTTGTCACCGCTGGATGTACTGACGCTGAGAAAGTGCACTTTGCCGCACATCAACTGGAAGGACCAGCAGCTTCGTGGTGGGAGAACTACACCACCACATATCCTATTGCTGATATAACTTGGGAGCAGTTCCAGCAAGCTTTCCGCACCGCACATGTGTCAGCTGGAGCCATGAGTCTGAAGAAGCGTGAGTTTCGCAACTTGCGCCAGGGAAATCGCTCTGTGGCCTAGTACATGGACGACTTCAGCACATTGGCTCGTTATGCACCAGGAGACGTGGCCGATGATGCGGCCAAGCAAGAGAAGTTTCTGGAAGGACTCAACGATGAGTTGAGCATGCAGCTGGTAGTGGCTACTTTCAACAACTACCAAGAGCTGATGGACAAGGCCCTCATCTTGGAGGGTAAACAACAGCAAATTGAGAATCGCAAGCGGAAGTACACTCAGGGGAAGTTTAACTCTGGAGCTCATCAAAAGCCCTGCTACTCCCCGTACTCAGGGAATACCAGATCAGGGACTGGTAAGTTTGGAAGGCACACTCATGCGGTGCACAACCATGGAGTCCATCTGACTCCAAGGGCATCTCACCGAGCGTAGAGCGTATCCTCACTCCTGGTTGGAAAAGTACTCTGCAACATGATACGTTGCAGCTGTATAAGTCAGCATATTGAATATGCTGGCAAAGTCACAAGAGAGGGGGTAAAGTAATTATCTAGTCTATATGCAAATATGGCAAGTGGGGGTAGTAAGTTTTTGCATAAAGCCAAATTTTTCCTACAACAAGAGAGGGCAAAAGCATAACTACTACAACGTTGGTTGATTAATGAGATGGTTATACCAACCAATTCTCATACCGAAGTTGACATTTAAAAATACCCATATCAATGTAATTAATTGTGTTGAGAGTTCTAGATAGTTTCAGTTCCTTTGGCTCAAACTGTCCATGACCGTAGACACGGCTAATCGATTAGGTTTGGGTACTCTGCAGAGTTTTGCACACGTTCCCCACAAGATTTGATCGCCTCCATTGGATTTCTCGCACTTCATGGTGTTTGAGAAACGGATGACCAAAACATGGTCTTCTAAAGGGTTTCACCGAGACTTTGTCAGTGCCCATCCTTTCCTACCATTCTTCTACATCTTGTACCACCGCCTGTCTAGGGTCACCACGATATCCAACCAAGCCAGAGCTCATAATGGCTTGTGGTTGTGTAGGTAAGCCTTGGGTCTTGAAGCATCCATCCATCTCTTTGTGCCTGGGTGGACCTTTCCCCATGAATACTGGCACTTCTCCAGCATCATCTAGGCTAACCACTGGTTTCTCCAGGGCGCCGTTCAACCATCATCCACCCAGAGGTATGTTGAAAATCGGAGTCTTGAAGACTTGATCATCATGTAGGTCTTGAAATTATTAACTCACAACTCTCATGAATCACACAACCAACCCCGTCTACTAATATCATAGCAAAATGTAAAACAACGTTTCCTGGGGCCAATGTGTCAAAGGGTTGAGGGGTACCTACCACATGATACTACAACAAGTAACCAAGTTTCCAATTTACCTACTTTGCATGCAATTGGGGAGATGGAAGAACTAATGCAATAAAACATAGGTATACATGGTCAAAGTGACTTGCCTTGCTGACGATCCTCGAAATCAAGTGACTCTAGATAACAAGCTTCACACTCCGGATGATCTAACGAATCAAACAGGAGCACACCATAAGCATAAATGCAATACAATTCATTCAACAGCAAGGTAAACAAATGCTTCAACAAACAAAAGCACAATCAAAAGAAGAAACACTCAAAGTATAAGACTATAAAAATAGTGGGGTCAAACTTCTACTAAGACATAACAAGTCAAAAAAATATTGTTTTGAACAACTAGGTATTTAGATAATAGAAAAGTAAATATAAAATTTTATTTGAAAACAGAAAGTATTTCATTATAAAAGAATTGTGCTAGAAGAAGTACTACAAAACTTTTTCTACATAATATACATGGGGAAAACAGGATGAACCTATTCAAACTAGAGCACAAAACAATTTGAAAAAACATATTTTATTTACAAAAAAAATACACCTAAAGTTGAATCAACAGAACCTAATGAAATCTAAAAACAAAAGATAACTAATTCAGGTTCAAATTAATTAAAAGTCAATTTAGTTAAAATCTATTAAGAACTAACCAGATTCTGTTTTAGTTAAAAACAGTAACCAAATTCATTCTAAAAAATCCTCAAATTACGTAGAATGATAGGTTTAACTAATACAAAACAGTGGCAAAAAGATTCACTCAAAAATATATTTTAAAACTCTAGTTATATAGATTTTAGTAATTTAAACAAATTTGATTAGATTCAAAATTTAAAGTTCAAATTTGAATTCTAAGCATACAGACATGAACTACATCAAATTTGTGAACTAATGCAAAAAGAATCAACTAAAAACACCAAATATTTTAAAAGATTTGATAAAAACAAAATCAGATTACCTTCTGTTTTGTAAAACAGAAACAGAAAAAGAGAAACTAATATCGATCGGTTAGGGGCTACGTGGCAAGATATGATTGGTCGGGGCCGTGTGCACGTGGGTGTTAACGAACGGACGACCAAAGCATAGAGGAAAACGTTTCGCTGTTTAAATCTTATAATCGGAAGCGTTGGATCTAAATCTAACGGTCCAAGGGGGTTCGGTGGCTTACACAGGGGAAGAGTCGAGGTTCCGGCGAGGTCGACGGCGGCCGGAGGTCGAAGGTGGTCGGAGGCGATGGTGCGGTGGTCGGGGGGCGACATCCTAAGTGCTCAGGCGACAGCGGCAAAGCTCCGGCGTCGATTGGCGGCGTCGGACGGGGCTGGGGACGACGGAGGCGACGGCCTCGAGCTCGGGAGGGTTCGGTTGGAGTCCGAACTCTGGCGAGCTGGTGCGGTGGCGTTTTGTGAGGTAGAGGGGGGGCTCGGGGTGGAATGGAGCGTGGCGTGGGCTGGGGCTTTTATAGGCCAGGTGCGGGGTCGGGGAGGGAGAGAGGAGGGAGATCCGGAGAGAGGGAATCTCCGGCGACGGTGGCGCGCGCGAGGAAGGAGACGGGTGCGCGGATGATGTCGTCGGTTAGTGGGTCCCGCGTGCCAGTGAGAGAAAAGGCGAGGTTGGCGCGTCGTTTGACCGATTCGAATTGAATTCGGAAGTTAAGACTGTGAGCCGGCCCGATTCGTTTTAAAAACTTTCCTTTTCTATTTCCAGTGCAGTAAAAACTCTTTTAATGCATTCAAAACATTTCCAAACATAAGAAATATATATATCAAAATGATCAGGAGAATTAATGCTATTTAATGAACATTTTCCTCTGTCATATTGAATATCTTTAAAAAAAATATTTTTAGAAAATGCCTAATTGATTTTAAATCCTTTTGAGATAAATTTTCAAAAAAAACCTGGTTTAATTTGCTCAAATAACTCACCAAGATATCCCTGGTGTGGAGTGTCATGTTACTCTCTCTTTCTTTGAACATTTCCAAGGTTTTCAAATAGATGAAACAGATACATGGAAAATAGAAATGGCCTTTAAGAATTTCAAAAGAAGCACTTCAACAAATTCATTACATTCAAACAAAGTGATGATGATGCATAGCTATATATCATAACATTCCAAAAATGAAATTTTGGGATGTTACAAACCTACCCACCTTAAGATGAATCTCGCCCTCGAGATTCGGGTTGGCTAGAAAATAGGTGCAGGTGGTCTCTACGAAGATCTTCTTCGCGTTCCCAGGTGGCTTCTTCCTCGGTGTGGTGACTCCACAGAACCTTACAGAACTTGATGGTCTTGCTTCAGGTAACTCTGTTGGTAGTCTCGAGGATTCTGACAGGCTTCTCCTCGTAGGTCAGGTCACTATCAAGTTGTATGGCCTCTAGGGGCACTGTATCTCTCAAAGGAATATCAGCCATCTCAGCATGGCATTTCTTTAGCTGGGAAACATGGAAAACATCATGAACTCCAGACAGTCCTTTCGGCAATTCCAGCTTGTATGCAACTTCGCCTCTACGTTCCAGAATTTTGTAGGGGCCTATGAATCTGGGTGCTAACTTTCCTTTAACACCAAACCTCTTGATTCCTCGAAGTGCGGACACACGAAGATATGCTCGATCCCCTACTTCATATGTCACCTCCTTGCGTTTGTTATCAGCATAGCTGTTCTGCCGGGATTGAGCTATCTTGAGTCAGTCTCGAATCAGTTTGACTTTCTCTTCAGAATCTCCGATAAGATCGGGACCAAAAAGTTTTCGGTCTCCAACACCATCCCACGTCAATGGTGTTCTGCACCTCCTTCCGTATAAAGCTTCAAAAGGGGCCATCTTCAGACTGGTCTGATAACTGTTGTTGTACGAGAACTCTGCGTAAGGTAAGTTGTCATCCCAACTAGACCCATAGTCTAGCGCACAGGCTCTCAACATGTCCCCCAGAATCTGGTTGACTCTCTCAGTCTATCCAACGGTCGGTGGATGAAAAGCTATACTGAATTCCAGCCTTGTACCCAAAGTTTCATGTAGCTGATGCCAAAACTTTGAGGTAAGTTGTGTTCCTCTATCTGACACGATACTCCTCAGAACTCCATGCAGACATACGATCTTGGTCATATATATCTTGGCTAGCTTAGCACAGGTATAGGTGGTCTTCACCGGAATGAAATGAGCCACCTTGGTCAAACGATCGACCACTACCCAGATGGAATCATATCCTGAGCGGGTCCTAGATAGTCCTGTGATGATGTCCATACCCAGCTTATCCCATTTCCACTCGGGTATCAGCAAAGGTTGGAGTAACCCTGCTGGTTTGTGATGTTCCGCCTTTACTCGCTGGCAAACATCACACACCGCAACATGTTCGGCAATATCTTTCTTCATACCTGTCCACCAGTAACTTTCCTTCAAATCTAGGTACATCTTGGTGTTGCCTGGGTGTATTGAGTATGGTGAATCATGGGCTTCTTGAAGTATCAACTTCCTGAGCTCTGGGTCATTGGGCACATAGATTCGGTTCTCAAACCATAGAGTACCCTGTTCATCTTCACGAAAGTCAGCCTTTCCTTCCTTCATTCTCTGCTTTATCTCAGCTATCTCCTTGTCTGATTTCTGGGCTTCATGAATTCTTTCGGTCAAGGTGGACTGAATCTCTAGTGTGGCAACATATCCTTTTGGAACTATCTCTAACCGAAGCTCTCTGAGATCTTTGGTTAACTCCTGGGGTAATCCTCCGGCTATGAGTGTGTTCACATAACTCTTCCGACTCAAAGCATCTGCCACAACATTTGCCTTTCCTGGATGGTAATGTAATCTCATGTCATAGTCCTTGATTAACTCTAACCATCTCCTCTGTCTGAAGTTCAACTCCTTCTGCGTGAAGATATACTTCAGGCTCTTATGATCAGTGTACACATCACAACTATTTTCGATAAGGAAATGTCTCCAGGTCTTGAGTGCGAGCACTATGGTTGCTAGTTCCAAGTCATGGGCGGCATAATTCAACTCATGGGGTCATACCTATTTGGATGCATATGCTACAACTTTTCCCTCCTGCATGAGTACTCCTCCAAATCCTTGACGGGATGCGTCACAATAAACCTGGAAGTCCTTCCGAATGTTTGGCAGTATCAATACTGGGGTTGTGACCAAACGTTTCTTCAACTCCTGGAAACTGGCTTCACATTCCTCGGTCCAGATATACTTAGACTCTTTCTTCAACAGCTCTGTCATGGGCTTGGCAATCTTTGAGAAATTCTCAATGAATCTCCAGTAATATCCGGTAAGTCCGAGAAAACTGCGGATCTCCTTAACTGAGGTGGGTGACTTCCACTCAGTGACTGCTTCAACCTTAGTAGGGTCTACTGCTATTCCTTCTTCGGAAATAACATGTCCAAGGAATCCGACTTCCATCAGCCAAAATTCACATTTACTGAACTTGGCATATAACTGATGCTCTCTAAGCTTCTCCAGAACTAAACACAAGTGTTCCTTGTGTTCTTCCTCGCTCTTGGAGAATATCAAAATGTCATCGATGAACACCACGACAAACTTGTCCAAATATTCCATAAACACTTTGTTCATAAAATTCATGAAGTAGGCAGGAGCATTAGTCAAACCAAAGGACATGACTGTATACTCATATAAGCCATACCTAGTCGTGAAAGTTGTTTTGGGTATATCCTGTTCACGAATCTTCAGTTGGTGATACCTTGATCGAAGATCGATTTTGGAGAATACTTTGGCACCTACTAGCTGGTCAAACAGGTCATTAATCATCGCTAGAGGGTACTTATTCTTGATAATCACCTCGTTCAATGCACAATAATCGACCACCATCCTCAAAGTTTTGTCTTTCTTCTCCACTAAAAGAACTGGGGCTCCCCAAGGTGATGAACTTGGGCGAATATATCCCTTATCCAATAGCTCCTTAATATGCTTCTTGATTTCTACTAAATCATTTGCGGGCATCCGATAGGGTCTCTTGGAAATTGGGGCTGTCCCTATCTGGTGGCATGCCTAGTAATTCCTCCGGGAATACATCTGGAAAGTCTTGTACAACCGGCACTTCCTCCTGAACAACTCCTGTGAGGGAATTTAACCGTGCACTCATCTGTGTGCGTCGAGATACATACTTAATCCTCTTGTTCTCTGGAGTGGTGAGTGAAATAGACTTGCTGGGGCAATCAAGGTTTCCTTCATACTTGGTCATCCAATCCATGCCTAGGATTACATCCAATCCCTAGGATTCTAAGACGATGAGGTCGGTAGGAAAAACATGGTTTCCTATGTGGAGTTTCAGAGCATGGCATCCTATCCCTCCATCATCATACCTCCTGGGGAATTGACCTTAATGGGCTAACTAAAGGTTCTGGTGGGTAAACCATACTTTTCCACAACTACCCTTGATATGAATGAATGAGTTGCACCAGAATCAAAAGGTACCATAACTGGACGTGAATGCAGTAAAAACTTACCAACCACTGTCTCGGTTGATCATAGACTTCTTCCACATCAAGGTGGTTCACCTGAGCACGAGGAAAAGGATTTGGCTTCTTAGCTGCGGACTTGCCATTGTTGTTGCTGTATCCATTTCCTTGGTTGTTCTGAGGGCATTCAGTGGCATAGTGCCCTGTCTTCTGACACTTGAAACAGGTGATATGGTTCAGATCCTTCTGAGCTGGAGCGGGATGGTGTTGGTTGCCATTCCCACTTCCATTACAATTCTTGAAGATGCCATTGTTGGGACGATTATTCCCATTTCCTCCATGGTTATGGCCTCCATGGTTGTGCACGCGATGAGTGTGTCCTCCGTACTTACCGGTCCCTGATCCGGTATTTCTTGAGTACAGGGAGTAGCGGGGCTTCTAATGAGCTCCAGAGGTAGACTTCCCCTGTGCATACTTCCTCTTGCGGTTCTCGATTTGCTGCTGCTTCCCCTCCAAGATGAGGGCCTTGCCTACCAGCTCCTGGTAGTTGTTGAAAGTAGCCACCATCAGCTGCACGCTCAACTCATCATTGAGTCCTTCCAAGAACGTCTCCTGCTTGGCTGCATCATTTGCCACATCTCCTGGTGCATAACAAGCCAACCTGCTGAAGTCATCCACGTACTGGGCTACGGAACGGTTCCCCTGGCCTAAGTTGCAAAACTCACACTTCTTCAGACTCATGGCTCCAGCTGAGACATGAGCGGTGCGGAAAGCTTGCTTCAACTGCTCCCAAGTCACATCAGTAATGGGGTACGTGGTGGTGTAGTTCTCCCACCATGAAGCTGCTGGTCCCTCCAGCTGATGGGCGGCAAAGTGCACTTTTTTAGCCTCAGTGCATCCTGTAGTGGTGAGTTCCCTCTCCATCTTGCGGAGCCAATCATCTGCCACAATGGGCTCAGTGCTGCTGGAGAAAGATGGGGGATTCAGTCTCAAAAAATGGGTGAGGTTGTCGCCTTGAGGTGGAGGGTGGTTGTTGTGGTTGTTGGTCTGATTCTGAATCAACAGCTGCATCAGGGTGTTCTGCTGCTGGAGAAGTTGTGTGAGCTCTAGCGGGAAAGTGAAGTCGGGCTCAAGTCATAGAGGCATCTTGCTGTTTTCAGAGGGGTGAGAATTAGAATAGAACAATGACCTAAAAGGGAAATTCACTACCCATATGCAATGCAACAATCATATCACACCAAACACTCATTCATTTATTCAACTCAAGGTTTCAAACATCGAGATACAAATCTCCAAAATCAAACTAAACATCGACCTACGTTTTAACGACAAAAATGAAGATACATGGGGGCATAACTAAAGTTCTCCTCAAAAGTACATGGTGAAGGGGCCTCCTCCGGTGGTGCTCTCCTCATAGTCATCATCGTTGCTGATCAAAAGAGCCATGTCTCCTTCTGGATGAAGATTTTCACCCATGTCCATCTGTTCCTCCAGAGTTGCGATGCGAGTGTTTAGCTTATCGATCCTGTCTAAGAAATCCTTCACCTCATACTCATGCTCGCACAATCAAAAGAAGAAACACTCAAAGTATAAGACTATAAAAATAGTGGGGTCAAAATTCTACTAAGACATAACAAGTCAAAAAAATATTGTTTTGAACAACTAGGTATTTAGATAACAGAAACGTAAATATAAAATTTTATTTGAAAACAGAAAGTATTTCATTACAAAAGTATTGTGCTAGAAGAAGTACTACAAAACTTTTTCTAAACAATATACATGGGGAAAACAGGATGAACCTATTCAAACTAGAGCACAAAACAATTTGAAAAAACATATTTTATTAACAGAAAAAAATACACCTAAAGTTGAATGAACAGAACCTAATGAAATAAAAATACAAAAGATAACTAATTCAGGTTCAAATTAATTAAAAGTCAATTTAGTTAAAATCTATTAAGAACTAACCAGATTCTGTTTTAGTTAAAAACAGTAACCAAATTCATTCTAAAAAATCCTCAAATTACGTAGAATGATAGGTTTAACTAATACAAAACAGTGGCAAAAAGATTCACTCAAAAATATATTTTAAAACTCTAGTTATATAGATTTTAGTAATTTAAACAAATTTGATTAGATTCAAAATTTAAAGTTCAAATTTGAATTCTAAGCATACAGACATGAACTACATCAAATTTGTGAACTAATGCAAAAAGAATCAACTAAAAACACCAAATATTTTAAAAGATTTGATAAAAACAAAATCAGATTACCTTCTGTTTTGTAAAACAGAAACAGAAAAAGAGAAACTAATATCGATCGGTTAGGGGCTACGTGGCAAGATATGATTGGTCGGGGCCGTGTGCACGTGGGTGTTAACGAACGGATGACCGAAGCATAGAGGAAAACGTTTCGCTGTTTAAATCTTATAATCGGAAGCATTGGATCTAAATCTAACGGTCCAAGGGGGTCCAGTGGCTTACACAGGGGAAGAGTCGTGGTTCCGGCGAGGTCGACGGCGGCCGGAGGTCGAAGGTGGTCCGAGGCGACGGTGCGATGGTCGGGGGCGACATCCGAAGTGCTCAGGCGACAGTGGCGAAGCTCCGGCGTCGATTGGCGGCGTCGGACGGGGCTGGGGACGATGGAGGCGACGGCCTCGAGCTCGGGAGGGTTCGGTTGGAGTCCGAACTCCAGCGAGGTGGTGCGGTGGCGTTCTGTGAGGTATAGGGGGGGCTCGCGGTGGAATGGAGCGCGGCGTGGGCTGGGGCTTTTATAGGCCAGGTGCGGGGTCGGGAGAGGGAGAGAGGAGGGAGATCCGGAGAGAGGGAATCTCCGGCGACGGTGGCGCGCGCGAGGAAGGAGACGGGCGCGCGGATGATGTCGTCGGTCAGTGGGTCCCGCGTGCCAGTGAGAGAAAAGGCGAGGTTAGCGCGTCGTTTGACCGATTCGAATTGAATTCGGAAGTTAAGACTGTGGGCCGGCCCGATTCGTTTTAAAAACTTTCCTTTTCTATTTCCAGTGCAGCAAAAACTCTTTTAATGCATTCAAAACATTTCCAAACATAAGAAATATATATCAAAATGATCAGGAGAATTAATGCTATTTAATGAAAATTTTTCCTCTGTCATATTGAATATCTTTTAAAAATTTATTTTCAGAAAATGCCTAATTGATTTTAAATCCTTTTGAGATATATTTTCAAATAACCCCTTGGTTTAATTTGCTCAAATAACTCACCAAGATATCCCTGGTGTGGAGTGTCATGTTACTCCTCTCTTTCTTTGAACATTTCCAAGGTTTTCAAATAGATGAAACAAATACATGGAAAATAGAAATGGCCTTTCAAAATTTCAAAAGAAGCACTTCAACAAATTCATTACATTCAAACAAAGTCATGATGATGCATAGCTATATATCATAACATTCCAAAAATGAAATTTTGGGATGTTACACTGTTGAGTTGGCATGGATCAAGACTTGGATTTGTTACTCCTGTGACGGAGAGGTATCTCAGGGCCCACTCGGTAATACAACATCACAATAAAGCCTTGCAAGCAATGTGGATAAGTGTTAGCCACGGGATCTTGTATTACGGAACAAGTAAAGAGACTTGCTGCTAACGAGGTTGAACTAGGTATACAGATACCAACGATTGAATCTCGGGCAAGTAACATACCGAAGAACAAAGGGAACATCATACGGGATTAACTGAATCCTTGACATAGAGGTTCGACCGATAAAGATCTTCGTAGAATATGTAGGAACCAATATGGGCATCTAGGTCCCGCTATTGGTTATTGACCGTACAGGTGTCTCGGTCATGTGTACATAGTTCTCGAACCCGCAGGGTCTGCACACTTAAGGTTTGGTGACGTTTCGGTAGTATAGAGTTATGCATGGTGGTGACCGAAGGTTGTTTGGAGTCCCAGATGAGATCCCGGACGTCACGAAGAGCTTCGGAATGGTCCAGAGGTAAAGGTTAATATATAGGAAGTCCTATTTTGGTCGCTGGAAAAGTTTCGGGCTCATCGGTAGTGTACCGGGAGTGCCGGTAGTGTACCAGGGGACCATCGGGAGGGGTATTTCGACCCAAGAGTCTACATGGGCTGTGGGAAGGTGTATACCAGCCCTTTGTGGACTGGTGGAAGTCTCACACAAGGCCCATGCGACAGGGAAGAAAATCCCAAAAGGAAAAAAAGGTGGAAAAAGGCAAAAAAAAGGCCAAAGAAGGAAGGAGTCATAATCCTACTAGGAGTGGAGGAGGAGGACTCCTCCCTCCTTGGTTTGGCCGACCGAAGGGCTCCATTTTGGGCAGCCAAGCCTCCTCCTCCTCTCCTCCTATATATACTAGAGGATTTTAGGGTTTTGGCACTAGATTTTCAGCCACGTGCCACCCGTTCCTCTAGTGCATAGCTTCTCCTCTAGATCCGTTTTCTGCAGTACTTAGGCGAAGCCCTGCCAGGATAGCTCCACCACCATCGCCGCAGCGCCGTCACGCTGCCGGAAAACTCTTCTACCTCTCCACTCCCTCTTTCTGTATCAAGAAGGCGGAGATCGTCATCAAGCTGTACGTGTGCTGAACGCGGAGGTGTCGTCCGTTCGGTGCTAGATCGGAACGACCGTGATCAAGATCGCGAGACGGATCTTGATGAGTTTGCGGGACGGATCGTGATGAGTTCGCAGGACGGATCGTGATGAGATCGCGGGTCGGATTGTGATGAGTTCGCGGGGCGGGTCGTGATTGGATCGCGGGACGGATCGTGATGAGATTACGGGACACTCGGCGATTTGGATCGCGAAGACGCTCGACTACACCAACCGCGTTTCTTAGCGCTTCCCGCTTAGCGATCTACAAGGGTATGTAGATCCACTCTCCCTCTCGTAGATGCTCATCACCATGGATAGATCTTGCGTGTGCGTAGGAAAATTTTTATTTCCCATGCAACGTTCCCCAACAGTGGCATCATGAGCTAGGTCTATGTGTAGATGAGATCTCGAGTAGAACACAAAGAGTTTGTGGGCGTTGATGCATAGATTGCTTCCTCCCTTGGTCGTGTTTTGGTTCAGCGGTATTGTGGGATGAAGCGGCCCGGACCAACATTACTCGTACGCTTACGAGAGACCGGTTCCATCGATTGACGTGTAACTCCATTGCACAAAGATGGCTGGCGGCTGTCTGTTTCTCCTACTTTAGTTGGATCGGATTCGACTAAGGCGGTCCTTGAGAAGGTTGAAAAGCAACTTATGTATCACCGTTGTGGTTTATGCGTAGGTGAGAATCGTTCTTGCTAGATACCCATAGCATCCACGTAAAACATGCAACAACAATTAGAGGACGTCTAACTTGTTTTTGCAGGGTATGTTGTGATGTGATATGGCCAATTACATGATGTGATATATGTGATGTATGAGATGATCATGTGTTGTATAGAATATCACGACTTGCATGTTGATGAGTACGGCAACCGGCAGGAGCCATAGGGTTGTCTTTAATTATCGTATGACCTGCATGTCAATCATTAAGTGCTATGTAATGCTTTACTTTATCGCTAAATGGTAGCAATAGTATTAGAAGCATGGTGGGCGCGACAACCCCGATGGTGACACATTGATGGAGATCAAGATGATGGAGATCATGGTGTCATGCCGGTTACGATTGAGGTCATGCCGGTGCTTTCAAGATGGAGATCAAAAGCACAAGTTCATGGCCATATCTGAAATGTTTTGAACATCACGGAACATATGAGATGTTCTAAGAGCTGAAATTAGGATCTCAGGCTCATGCCCGTGTTGCAAGATATGAGATCTCCAACAAGATTCTTTGCCTGCAAGATGAAGGAGAATAGCTCAATCGTTGAGCATGTGCTCAGATTGTCTAGGTGCTACAATAGCTTGAATCGAGTGGGAGTTGATCTTCCAGATAGGATAGTGATTGATATAGTTCTCAAAGTCACTGTCACTAAGCTACTAGAACTTGGCGATGAACTATAAAATGCCGGGGATAGAAATAATGATCCCTGAGCTGTTCGTGATGTTTGACACCACGAAGGTAGAAATCGAGAAGGAGCGTCAAGTGTTGATGGTTAGTCAAAACCACTAGTTTATAGAAGGGCAAGAGCAAGGAGGGAAACTTCATGGATAGCAACTCAGTTGCAGCTCTAGTGAAGCAATCCAAAGTCTAACCAGAAACCGGAGACTAAGTGCTTGGATTATGAGGAGAACGGTCGCTGAAGCGGAACAACCCTAGATACTTGGTAGATAAGAAGGCTGGCAAAGTCGATAGAAGTATATTTGATATATGTGTTATTGATGTGTACCTTGCTAGTACTCCTAGTAGCACCTGGGTATTGGATACCGGTTCGGTTGCTAAATGTTAGTAACCCGAAGTAAAAGCTAGGGAATAAACGGATACTAGCTAAGTGTGAGGTGACGATGTGTGTTGGAAATGTTTCCAAGGTTGATGTGATCAACATCGCACGCTCTCTCTACCTTTGAGATTAGTGACGAACCTAAATAAATGTTATTTGGTGTTTTTGCGTTGAGCATGAACGTGATTAGATCATGTTCATTGCAACAGGGTTATTCATTTAAGTTAGAGAATAATGGTTATTATATTTACATGAATAGTACCTTCAATGGTCATGCACCCAGGAAGATTGGTTTGTTGAAACTTGATCGTAGTAATACACATGTTCATAACATTGATGCCAAAAGATACAAAGTTAATAATAATAGTACCACATACTTGTGGCACTGCCACTAAATGTCATATTGGTATAAAACGCATGAAGAAACTCCATGCTGATGGATCTTTGGACTCATTCGATTTCGAATCGGTTGAGACATGCGAACCATGCCTCTTGGTCAAGATGACTAAGGACCCCGTTTTCTGGTTTGATGGAGCGGGCAAGTGATTTATTGTAAATGATACATGTTGATGTATGCAATCCAATGAGTCTTATAGTGTGTGGTGGATATCATTATTTTCTTACCTTCACCGATGATTTGAGTAGATATAGTGTATATTTACTTAATGAAACACAAGTCCGAATTGTTTGAAAGGTTCAAGCAAATTTAGAGTGAAGTTTAAGATCATCGTGACAAGTAGATAAAAATGTGCACGATATGATCGTGGAGGTGAATATCTGAGTTACGAGTTTGGCATACAACTTTAGACGATGTGAAAGTTGTTTCACAACTCACGCAACCTGGAACACCATAGTGTGATGGTGTGTCCGAATGTCATAGTCGTACTCTATTGGATATGGTGCGTGCTATGATGTCTCTTATCGTTTTGCTACTATAATTTTGGGGTTATGCATTAGAGACAACTACATTCACTTTAAATAGGGCACCATCTAAATCCGTTGAGATGACACCGTGTGAATTAGGGTTTAATAGAAACCCAAGTTGTCATTTCTTAATGTTTAGGGCTGCGACACTTGTGTGGAAAATGTTTTCACCTAATGAGCTCGAACCCAAGCGAGACGGATCGTGATGAGTTCGCAGGATGGATTGTGATGAGTTCGCGGGACGAATCGTGATGAGTTCGCGGTGCCAATCGTGATTGGATCACGGGACGGATCGTGATGAGATCATGGGACACTCGGTGATTTGGACTGCGAAGACGTTTGACTACACCAACCACGTTTCTTAACGCTTCCCGCTTAGCGATCTACAAGGATATGTAGATCCACTCTCCCTCTCGTAGATGCTCATCACCATGGATAGATCTTGCGTGTGCATAGGAAAATTTTTGTTTCCCATGCAACGTTCCCCAACACTTTTCTCCATGCTACCGGGAGCTTTGAGTACTTGTAGGTCGCAATCGACAAGTTCACAAAGTGGTCAGAAGTGGAAGCAGTGAGAAAGGTGACAGCACAATCAGCCATCAAGTTCTTTAAAGGAATAGTTTGCCACTTTGGTGTACGAAACAGGATCATCACCAACAACGGCACATAGTTCACGAGCCACACCTTCATGCAGTATGTCCAAGACCTTGGCGGCAAGATCTGTTTTGCTTCTGTTGTCCACCCAAGGAGCAACGGCCAGGCGGAAAGGGCTAATGCTGAAGTGTTGCGAGGCCTCAAGACAAGAACTTTCGACAACCCGCGGAAGTGCGAAAAGCGCTGGGTTGATGAGTTGTCGGTGGTTCTTTGGTCAATCAGGATGACTCCAAATCGAGCTACCGACCAGACACCCTTCTCCCTAGTATATGGGGCAGAAGCAGTTCTCCCCATGAAACTCGCTTATGATGATCTAGAGGAAGAGCAGTTGCGGCAAGACGACACGACGCTCCTGGAGGAAGACCGTCTTCAGGCTGCTGTGTGAGCTGCGCACTACCAGCAAGCTTTGCGCCGCTATCTTAGCTGCAAGGTTCATGCCCAAAGTCTTGAGGAAGGTGACCTTGTTCTTCGGCGCGTTCAGTCCGCCAAGAATTTCAACAAGTTGACACCAAAGTGGGAAGGCCCTTATCGGGTAGTGCAAGTCACCAGGCCTGGCGCAGTCCACCTGGAGACCGAGGATGGCATCTGAGTGAGCAACTCCTAGAATATAAAACATCTTCGTAAGTTCTACCCATGAGGCGCGGTTTCCAGGTCTCCTGGCAACCACCTTTTGTACAAGTCTTGCCGCCGAAGCATGTAATCATTTGTACAAAGCCAGGCGCAGACCCTGTGCATAGTTTAATAAAGCTAAGTGTTTTGCAAATCTTGTTGATTCTCATGTTTACTTATGTACATGTTTGCCCGAGATATTGTATTGCGCTTACTCCCAGCAAGAGCTAATGGACCGCCAAGGTTCCATATCCTTATTTTCTCTTCTTTCTTTTTCTCGAAGGGCAGAAGGTTACCTCGCGTGTAGCTTTGCCGGGGGGTGGTATGGATACCGACGGATGACATGGATACCGATGGACGATGTTCAAGTCATGGATATCGACGGACGACGTTCAAGGAAAACATCTTGCCAGAAGGAGTATGGCAACAAAAAGCTAAATTGCAAAACTCTGAGTAAAAATTCTTACTGTGAAGTTATTTTCCTTGGACGATTTCGACTCTTTATGGGAAACCTGCACGCGAAAGAACCTTGTCGTAATCGGGCGCACCCTTACTCTGTTTCGAGTCCACTCAACAGCTTAAGTGGTTGCACTGAAAATGTCAAGGTAACCTTGTCATGTTTAGTTGCGCCCTTACTCTGTTTCGAGTCCGCTCAACAGCTTAAGTGGCTGCACTGAAAATGTGAAGGTATCTTACCGGTAGCAAGACCGCCAGCAGGCTGCTAAGGATCTGCTCCTCAAAGCGCTTGTGGCAGGTCTGCGTGTGACGGCAAGTTTCCGATAAAGCGTAGGGAGCAAACCCTATAGAGAGGCACCAGATAAGAGGAATATCATGCAAAACACAGCCAATCATTCAAAGAGAGTGAAATTTACATGAGATGGCGTCTCTTCCTAAGTACATCTTTATTTGACTTTCTCCCCTAGGGGCCGATTACAACAAGAAAAAGATAGGAAGAGGCCTCCAACAGAAGCCCAGCCTGACCCCTCTACACCAGCACTGCACGGAGGGGCAGGGCTTCCAGAAGGGAAGACGAAGCCGAAGTCCATGGTCCTGCTGGGAGATCTAGCTAGAAGATGAGGCAGCCCCCAGGACAAGGACCCCTGGCAAGATCGTCCTGTTGGGAGGGGAGAGGCATGAGGTTGGCGATGGTGGCGCGGCCGCTGATCAGTCAGAGCTCAGGTCATCGTATTCCGACTTGATGGCCTGGAGCTCGAACTCATCATCGCTTTCACCGACATCGTCCTCCTCTTCGCTGTCGCTCGAGGATGAGCTTTCAGCGCCACTCGATCTCTCTTCGCAATAGCTGAGACGGACGCCTGAGCGCCCATAAATCTTGATGGAGAGCAGATCGGCCTCCGTCATCTTGAAGCGGAGGATGTGCCAGTTCTGGAGGTTGTGGGAACGGGCGAAGGTTTTCCAACCACGCCTGAGGAACATGACGCGATGCTCCAGGTACTCAACCTCCACCCGCGCCGCACCATTACAGCAGCCATGCGCTCGTAACCATAGGGAGGACGGCTTCTCGACCTCCGTCGCCCTGGCAAAAGGGTGGGGAAGACGCAGACGACTCTGAAGGGTACCGCGCAACTCAAGGACCAACTCCAGCATCGTCCCCTCGGCATGGGCTCCTTCAAGGAGGTGGTTTGGCGCTGGAGGAAGAGGTGGGACGGCACTCCACCTCCCCCGACCTCAACCTCCATGCCGGCCACGAGTGCTCGCGCTTTTTCTTCCATGCGCACTCGAGACGCCCTCCACCTCTATGGCTGAAGCGGTGGCATGATCCCGACGGAAACTTCTCGTCCTCAGTGGGAGGACGTAGGATGCCCTCGCCCCCTATTCATGGCTGAAGGCGAGCACAACTCAAAATCCGGAGAGAATGGAAGGGCAAGCTCTAGAGACCTGCACTCGATAAACAAAGAAGGATGGATGAGCATCGCCCTCGCTACCCCTCAATTTATAGGGGGGAAGCGCAAGGGCTGGCTCTCCCCCGCTCAAGAGTCGTCGCCCACCTCCTCCAATAGTGTCGTCCACGATCACGGGGCGAATAGGTAGCCACCCTGTTACTCCAATCCATGGCGTTGCGGTTTCTGCCATGATCAAGACTTTAAGTCACAGGCATACGTTGTCAACCCCCCGCTATGCATACGGCGCACGTGGCGGAAACAGCCGCTCCGCGCATGTATCCCATGTCGCGCACTTAACGTGCATCGTTGGGAGGCGCTGTAAGCGAAATGATTACAACTACAGACTCTTGCCACGCGTGCCCATGCACTGTTTGGGCCTAGCCCAACAATGTCTCGTGCCTGTGTATGGCCCAGGCCCAGGGGCTCCTGTCGGTGTACTAAAGTTTGGGTCCTTTAGTACCCCTTACTTGTGCACGGATAGTTGTAGCTGCACCAGCGGCAAGGCCCGCTAGGCGACTGCTAGATGCAAGCACAAGGAAGTCAAAAAAGCATTCAAGCCAACAACCAGGAATGAAGACCGAAGGCTGGGACCCCGGCAAGATCTTGTCGGGATGGCCTACGGAGCCTCGACAAGAAGTACACCCGGCAAGGCCTCGCCATTCTTCTAGCACAGAGACCATGTGTCATCCCACCTAGGTACATGTCGAGGTGCCAAGGATGAAGGAGGCTAAGCGGTGCCGATGGGACGGGCTCCTGTCCCGTCCCGTAGAAGGTTAGGGACGCCTGACAGAGCATTAAATGCGTTTGTCTTACACCGTTAGCGTTAGGTACGATAACACTGTAGCACTTTACACCTCATGTATGCATTGTACGCCATTGTTGGTGACCCCTTCGAGAGTATAAAAGGAGGCCCAAGGCACAGCTACAGGGGGAGGATCTTCTCGGGCCGATTCTGCATGAGTAGCAGTTGTATACTGTAGCGCTCCCAGAACCTAAACTAGAACTCATCCAATACAACCAAGCAGGAGTAGGGTTTTGCGCATTTTTGCAGTCTCAACCTGGGTAAAATCCCGTGTGGTAATCATCATATTTGCTCTCTGTGCGAGCCTTCTTCCCTGCCGAATCGTAAAGGGATCCTTCCGATCCCATAGGTGTCGTTTCTCCGACAGGCATTAAAGAAAAGCGCTTGTTGGGAGACAACCCGACACTTTTACCTTCTGTTTTGACGTGTTCACATGATTGATACTGTAGTAATCATGTTTTGTGTCTTCTGTTTCAATAAAGTGCAAATTAAAGCCTTTGGGATTGTGTGGATACTTGCTTGTTTGATTCTGTGCAAAAACAGAAAGTTTTGCGTCCAGTATATGAATTATCTGATTTTACTTGAGCGTCAAAAAATTCTGAAATTTTTACACAACATTTATATGCAGTGTTTCTTGAGTTTTCCTAGTCTTTCAAAACTTTAAGAGTCAAGTAAGTATGGTGATAATTCAGATCTTTATAGACTATTCTATTTTTGACAATTCTGTTTTGCTTGCATAGTTTGCTTGTTTCAAGTGTTCCTATAGCTTATATTGAGTAATATAAATTGTGGGAATTGTGGAATACGGTAGGTATCATGTGGAAAAAATTATGAATCTTGTCTTGACAGTACCTAAGTGATTTATCTTTATTACACTAATCCTTCTCACAAAGTTCCTTTAAGTTTTGTGTGATTGAAGTTTTCAGGTTTTGGGTGAGACACCAATATGAGGAGAGTAAGAAGTGACAAGAAACTAAGCTTGGGGATGCCCAAGGCACCCCCCAAGTTAATATTCAAGGAATACTCAAGAGTCTAAGCTTGGGGATGCCCCGAAAGGCGTCCCCTCTTTCGTCTTCAACACTATCGGTATATCTTACTTGGAGCTATATTTTTATTCGTCACATAATATGAGTTTTGCTTGGAGTGTCATTATATTTTTTTATTTTATATTTGGTGTTATTTACAATCTTTTTTTCAATAAAAACTTCCAATAATTTCCTTTAGGATGCTTGAATTGCATGTTTGAGGTGTGCTGGGTAAAAACAGAAACTTCTCCTGTAGTGTTTGAATTTTCATATCTTACTGGAACGTGGAAAGCTTTTGAAATTTTTACACAGTATTTTAATATAAATTATTTATCATTTCCTAAATTTTCATAATTTTTTGAGTTACATAAGTATACTTCTTTCACAAATTTCTACAAACTGTTTTGTTTAGATAGATTGTTGTCATAGTTTTGTTATCTACTTATCCTATAGTTTCCATAGCCTATATTGGTAGATATAAATTTTGGAAATGATAGTATACAGTACCTAATGTTTTAAAATTATTGCACAACTTGTCTTGGAAGTACATGAAGTGTTGATTTGTTCTTATGTGTACTAACCTATCTCACGAGTTCTTTTCAAGTTTTGTCTGGATGAAGTTTTTGAGAGGAATGAACGAGATACAAAAGCGCAAGCTTGGGGATACCTAAGGCACCCCAAGTAAATATTTCAAGAAGCCTCAGGTATCTAAACTTGGGGATGCTACACATCCCATCTCTCTTCATCAACAATTATCGGTTGGCCTATGTTGAGCCTAAATCTTAATTTGTTCACATGATGCATGCTATTCTTGGAGTGCTATTTTTCTTTTGCTTGCTATTTAAATGAACTACTTAGATCTGTAAATCTTTATTGATATAGAGAGAGAAAGTCCTCACATAGCTACTTAATTGTTTGACTACTCATTGATCCTCACTTATATGTTTTGGAGTAGTTTTGTCATTTACTCTCGTGCTTCACTTATATCCTATGAGTAAATGGTTGAATGAATTGAATATCATAAATCTGAAATTATATATGTTTTATATGTTTATCCCATGGGGATTAATGACTTCACATATAATAAGTATAGGTGGTAAAATTTCTTGAAAGTTAGCAAACACCGCATTGGTCACTTGAACCATTCATGAAAGAATATTGAAGGAAGAGAGATTTCACATATAAATATACTATCTTAGACATCTTCTATGATTGTGAATACCCATTAATTATTTTCAAACTTGAGCAAATTAGTTGAAGTTGGACAAGGAAGACAATGTAATGAGTTATGCTTGGGTATATTTGTATAGAAGTTATATTGTTATGGATCATCCAACATGTGGTGCTTGCTTCCACCTCATATTAGCCAAAAACTTCCGCACCAAGTAGAAATACTACTTGTGCATCCAAACACCCTAAACCCAAAGTTGTTCCATATGAGTCCACCATACCTACATATATGCGGTATTTACCTGCGGTTCCATGTAAATTTACATGTGCCAAACTCTAAACCTTCAAATAATATTCTGTTTTGTATGCCTGAATCGCTCCTATAGTAACTAGGGGCTGTCAGTATCTTCCATGTTAGGTGTCTTATTCTCACGATATGTGTTCATTCACTATCATCCATGAGAAAGTGGCTGGTAATAGGGATTCCCAGTCCCGAAATAAAAAATGCAAATAATTAAACAAAACTCCCCCAGGAATGTTGTTGGAATGGATGGTACTCGTGGATTCAGCTCGTCGTGGAGTGTGATTGATTGGTGGAGGGGGAGTAAAAACATTACCATTCTGTTTGGGAACCGCCCATAGTGTATCTAGCATGGAAGATACCGAGATCTCTCCGTTGTTATGGTGGCAATGAAAGCATACCGCTCAAAATCATTATTCATCTCTGTTTTAAAAGCTTGAGCTCTGGCACATATGCAAATCCATGCTTCCCTCTGCGAAGAGTCTATCTTTTACTTTCATGTATTTACTTTTATGCAAGAGTCAATAGTATTCCTTTTTAGTTCAACCTCAATTATTCTTTAGTTCGCAAGCATCATGTGGTGGGGAAATATCCAAGCATATATGGCCATTCAAATATATTTGATCATGAATTATTATTGTTGACAATTATCTATATGATAAATAAGTTGGGAGGCGAAACATTAAGCCCCTATCTTTCTCTGTGTTCAATGAATGCTATTTGTTCTAAAAATATGCTTTGAGTGTTAGCAATCATGGAAGACTATATGATAGTTGAGTATGTGGAATTTGCTAAATCAAAGCTCTTACATAGACCCTTCCTGAAAATTAGATGAATTGCAATTGCTTGGTGACTGAAAGCATAGTTTGTTAGTCTATACTTTAACATGTGGATAGCTTGTTATTTCATCATGAGAAGTTTTATGAGATGAGCTACTGTTTATGATATATAATGATGCTAGAAAAATTGTTTGCAACTATCACTGATCAAATTTTTGCACTATAATAGCACTCACACTTCATAAATTATTTCTTTTATCATTTACCTACTCGAGGACGAGCAGGAATTAAGCTTGGGGATGCTGATACGTCTCCAACGTATCTATAATTTATGAAGTATTCATGCCATGTTTACAATAATTCTATATGATTTTGGTATGATTTTATTAGAATTAACCTAGACTGACGTTGTTTTCAGCAAAACTACCATGGTGTCGTTTTTTGTGCAGAAATAAAAGTTCTTGGAATGGGCTGAAAATTTAGTATGATTTTTTCTGGACCAAAAGAGACCCCCCCCAAAGAATTGAAGTTGGGTCAGAAGAGCCACGAGGAGGTCACAAGCTTGCCAGGCATGGCCACCCCCTGGTCGCGCCTAGCAGGCTTGTCACCGCCTCGTGGCACCCCTTGACGTGATTCCAACGCCAAAAATTCCTATAAATATAGAAACCTCCGAAAGAAACCTAGATCGGGAGTTTCGCCACCGCAAGCCTCTAGAGCCATGAAAAACCAATTGGGAGCCCGTTCCAACACCCTGTCAGAGGGCGAAACCATCACCGGAGGCCATCTTCATCATCTTGGCGATCTCCATGATGAGGAGGGAGTAGTTCACCCTCGGGGCTGAGGGTATGGACCAGTAGTTATGTGTTTGATCTCTCTCTCACGCGCGTTCTTGAGATGACACGATCTTGATGTATCGTGAGCATTATTGATATAGATGAATCATATGGAGTTTTCCCCTCTCTATGTTCTTGTGATGAATTGAGTTTTCCCTTTGAAGTTTTCTTATCAGATTGAGTCTTTAAGGATTTGACAACACTTGATGTATGTCTTGCGATGGGATATCCGTGGTGACAATGGGATGTTCTATTGATCCACTTGATGTATGTTATGGTGATCAACTTGCGGGTTCCGTGACCTTGTGAATCTATGCATAGGGGTTGGCACATGTTTTCGTCTTGAATTTCCGGTAGAAACTTTGGGGCACCCTTTGAAGTTCTTTGTGTTGGACTGAACATGATGAATCTGAAATTGTGTGATGCATATTGTATAATCAAGACCATGGGTACTTGTGGTGACATTGGAGTATCTAGGTGACATTAGGGTTTTAGTTGATGTGTACCTTAAGGTGTTATTTTAGTACAAACTGTAGGGCTGTCCGTGACACTTATAGGGATAGCTCATAAGATTGATCAGAAAAGATAACTTTGAGGTGGTTTTGTAGCCTACAATAATTTCTTCGTTAGTTCTCCGCTATTTGTGACTTTGGAGTGAACTCTTTGTCACACGAGAGGTACTTACATATGATTCAACTATGTCAATATTGTTGAGAGAAATTGCACTAGTGAAAGTATGGACCCTAGGCCTTGTTTCCAAGCATTTATACAACGTTTTCATCGCTGTTTACTATTTTTTACCTTGCTATTTTTATATTTTTAGATTACAAAAACCTATATCTACCATCCATATTGCACTTGTATCACCATCTCTTCGCCGAACTAGTGCACCTATACAATTTGCCATTGTATTGGGTGTGTTGGGGACACAAGAGATTTCTTGTATTTTATTGCAGGGTTGTTTGAGAGAGACCATGTTCATCCTACACCTCCCACGGATTGATAAACCTTGGGTCATCCACTTGAGGGAAAATTGCCATTGTCCTACAAAACTCTGCGCTTGGAGGCCCAACATAAGTCTACAAAAAGAAGGTTGTGTAGTAGACATCACTTATCTATGACATGGCGATATTCTTTCCATTCGCGAACCCATCTCCTTTCAATCCTTTGTATACATATTTTCCTCTGTTCCTTTATTTCTTGTCCATGAGCTTCCTCATCTGGAGTGCAGTATTGATCATATAAATCATCAGGAATTTCAAAAGTAGTCTGCAGTACCCTTTTCTTTCCTCGTTTATGTGGCTTCCTTCCACTAGCCATTTTGTTCACTTGAGGAATTTGTACTCTTGAAGATTCGGAAGAAGTGTTTAAATTTTCTTCAAGAAATGGTGGAAATGAGTTAAGTTGATGAGAACCTAGAGATTCATCAACAGACATTTTTTTTACCTGTGAACATAGTATAGGTGTGAAGAATTTGAAGAGGTCATATGTGTTCTCAGAAGTTTTGCAAAGATTAATAAGTTTGAGCAATTTGAGCATTGATGCCTTGAAGAATTTCACGAGGTGTTCTTGACTTAGGTTCCAGAGTTGTGCAGATTCGGAAATTCGCACAATTGAGGAATATTTTGAAGAAAATCATTACTTAGAGAAATAAATCAAGGGAAAGGGGTTTTAAGTGTTCTTAGAAATGAATTGTAGAGGAAGAAACACTTTTTGAGGACTATGAGGAATTTATAAGAATCAAACGTGGTAATAAAATTCCTTTTAATTACCAGTGATGAAGAACACGATGAACAGAGAAAGAAAGGGGTGAAGTTCGTCCGTTCAGATCTCTAATGCCCTAACTTGCCATAGGGATACAACTACAGCAGCAGCGGAGCGAAGACTTCCGTGGCTGATGCGAGTACGACGACAACGAGGTTGAGGCAGCGAAGATCTTCCTCTCCAATGACGGTGAGGTTAGTGGCGGCACTAGGTCTTGAGCTCGGGAGAGATGGAAGTGAGGAGTAAATTGAGCATAGTGGAAGGGAGGGGGTATATATAGGGAGCTGAAAAACTAAAGGGTCTGAAGATTTTGGACATGTATACCCATGACCCTTGCTATCTTGTCGACATGTGTCACCGTCGTACTCAGGGGTGGAGATAGTGGGGGATCGTGGGTTAGCCAGTCATGGGAAGTGGGATTGGTTAGAGCGGCAACCGCCAAAATTGAAGTTTGAAAATTTTAACATTTCGTTCGCAAATTCTTCAGCTAACAAAGACACAATGAAGACTTTGAACATGTCTCAAATAGAACGCATATGAAGAATTTGTGAACAAACTGGGTTGAGTTTAGCATGGAGAGGGAAATGGGTCCAACCACATTCACTTGGAAGAAAATCAAATTGGAGAATTAGCAAAAAGTGAATGCTGTTGAGGACACTGAAAGCTCAAATATATGTGTATATAGTCAATGAAGAATACCAATCACATAGTTTGAAGAATTTGAAGATTTGAGAAATTTGCAAACCTGAGGAATTTGAAAATCTGAGGAATTTGCAAATTGATGAAAAACCCAACTTTGAAGAATTTCGACTATGGTTGGCGGTGTGACCCATCGTATAAGAATGATGATTTTTGACATTGCATACAATTGTCGTAGGTTCTCAGAATCAAATTATTCATTAATTTATTCACACTTAGAGGGTTATTCTTCATTGATTGAAGAAAAATGTTACTTCGTGTGTTGCACATCTAAGTCATCAATTTTGCATAAGGGTTAGGATGTGTGTCTTTTCAAATAACATTTGAAAATTCTAAGATATTTAGCTCACACCGCAACTTGCAAAATCTTTTCTCATCCAAGGCCTTTGTGAAGATACCGGCCAGTTGTTCTTCAGTGTTCACGTGGTCAATGGAGATGTCGCCCTTCAATACATGATCTCGAAGAAAATGTTGACGAATTTGGATGTGCTTGGTCTTGAAATGATGAAGTGGGTTGTAAGCAATCTTGATAGCACTCTCGTTGTCACAGTAGAGAGGCACATTCTTCAACTTGATGGCGTAGTCCTTGAGGGTTTGCTTCATCCATAGCAACTGAGTGCAACAGGAACCAACAACAATGTACTTAGCTTCAGCAGTGGATAATGACACGCAGTTTTGCTTCTTTGAGGACCAATGGACTAAGGATTGTCTGAGGAAATGACATGTGCGTGAGTTTGAATTGCGATCCACTTGATCACCAGCATATTCTCCGTCGAATTATCAGATGAAGATTTGAGCCCTTGAGATACCATAGTCCAAGTGTTGGTGTGTGAGCTAAGTATCGAAGAATATGCTTCATAGCCTTATGGTGTGATTCCTTCGGTGTTGCTTGGAATTAGGCACACATGCAAACACCAAGCATAATATATGGCCTAGATGCACGTAGATACAATAAAGGGCCAATCATGGAGTGATATACATTCTGATCAAAATCTTTACCATTTTCGTCAGTGTAGAGGTGGCCTTTTGAAGGCATTGGTGTTGTGTCACCTTTGCAGTCTTGCATGCCGAATTTCTTTAGGACATCCTTGAGGTATTTCTCTTGAGAGATGAAGATGCCATTGTGTTGCTAACAAATTTGAAGACCTAAGAAGAATTTCAACTCCCCCATCATAGACATCTGATATTCTTCACTCATCATATAAGCAAATTCGTCACTATAACGTTTGTCAGTGAAGCCAAAGATAATATCGTATACATATATTTGGCACACAAATAATTCATTATCATAGGATTTTGTGAAAAGAGTTGGGTCTAGTGAACCGGGTTTGAAGCCTATCTTCATGAGGAATTCCTTTAGAGTGCCATACCACGCCCGAGGGGCCTGCTTGAGGCCATAGAGGGCCTTCTTGAGTCTGAAGACTTTGTCAGGATACTTAGGGTCTTCAAAACCTGGGGGTTGAGCAACATATACTTCTTCCTCAAGCTTACCATTGAGGAATGCAATTTTCAAATCCATTTGATATAAGATGATATTGTGATGGTTAGCATAAGCAAGCAATATGTGAATAGCTTCAAGTCTAGCAGCAGGTGCAAACCATTGCATCAAAGTCAGTTCCCTCAACCTGTGTGTAGCCCTGTGCTACAAGACGAGCCTTATTCCTCACCACTTGGCCATTTTCATCTTGCTTGTTGCGGTAGGTAACTATGATGTTATGCTTGCGAGGATCTGGCCGCTTGACAAGTTCCCACACGTTGTTGAGCTTGAATTGACGCAATTCCTCTTGCATAGCTTGAATCCACTCAGGCTCTAGAAATGCTTCATCAACTTTGGTGGGCTCTATGATAGAGATAAAAGCAAAATTCCCACAAAAGTTAGGAAAATGTGAAGCTTTTGAGCGAGTGAGGGGACCTGGTCCATTGATGTCCTCAAGGATTTTGTCAATCTGCACTTCATTTTCCACTCTTGGATGAGCATGTTGACGAGGCTGAGGATTTTCTTCAGCACCATTTTCCTCAGGTGTATCAGCATGAATGTCTTCATCGATTGGTATGACTTCCCCATTTGGTAGAGGTTCTTTAGTGGGTACGATGTCTTCAGTTGCCTTCAACTTAATGGATTCCTCAGGAGACATTTTATCTAGCACAGGAGATAGATGCTCTCTGTGCGAGCCATTTGTTTCATCAAACCGCACATCTACAGTTTCAACAACCTTGTTGAGGTAGGTGTTGAAGACTCTATAGGTGTGCGAGTGCTTTCCATCACAAGGCATAAAGCCCTCATGTGCTTTTGGTGCAAATTTAGAACTATGGTGAGGATCTATAATCCAGCATTTAGCATTGAAGACTTTGAAATAACTCACATTGGGTTACTTGTCAGTGGTGAGTTCATAGGAAGTCTTCTTGAAGAATTTGTGAAGATATACCTTGTTGATGATGTGGCTGGCAGTATTGATTGCCTCGGACCAGAAGCAATGAGGAGTCTTGTATTCTTCAAGCATAGTGCAAGCCATCTCAACAAGAGTCATGTTCTTGTGATCCACGATGCCATCCTGCTGAGGAGTATATGGGGCAGATAGCTCATGAGTAATACCAAGTTCATCAAGATATTCATCAAGACCAGTGTTCTTGAACTCTGTCCTATTATCTCACTCCCCATGTGCTTGATATTGACGCCAAAGTTCGTTGAGGCCCTTGAAGCAAATTGTCTGAAGACATCCTGCACTTCAGACTTGTACAGGATAATATGCACCCAAGTGTAGCGATAGTAGTCATCAACAATAACAAAGCCATACAAGCATGAAGTTTTTGTTAGTGAGGGATAATGAGTGGGTCCAAAGAGGTCCATGTGAATCAATTCAAAGGGTCGAGTGGTGGTCATGATAGTCTTCGAGGGATGCTTGGATCTGGTCATCTTTCCAGACTCACAAGCACCACAAAGATGTTCATTTAGGAATTTGACACCTTCGATGCCTATGATGTGCTTTTTATTCACGAGCGTGTGCAAGATCCTCATGCCAGCATGTCCTAGTCGTCGATGCCACAGCCAGCCTTCTGAAGCTTTTGCAAGTAGGCACGTGGTAGGCTGAGGACCTATAGGGAAATCAACAATGTACAAGTCTCCTCTCCTGAAGCCTTTGAAGACTTTGGATTTGTCAGAATCCATGACAACAACACAATGATATTTTCCAAATATGACAACCATATCAAGATCACAAAGCATTAAGATAGACATGAGGATGAATCCAAGGGATTCAACAAGCATCACCTTATCCATGTGTCAGTCCTTTGAGATAGCAACCTTACCTAGGCCCAATACCTTGCTTTTTTCCTTTGTCGGCGTAGGTGATATGCTTCAAATGAGATGGACATAGTGGCATGTTTATCAGAAGATTCTTGTCACCAGTCATGTGATTGGTGCATCCACTATTGAGGAACCACTCAGTAGCTTTAGGTGTATCATCCTGCAGATGAATCAGTACAACTTACGAACTCATATGCTTCAATGTGAAGAATATGACATCAAATTCATCAGATAGAATTTTGTCACACAACATAGTAAGTAAAGCAGTGTGAGGACATGAGAAATGAGGAATTCATTTTGGTATGATTAGCTTGCATACTTTCAAGCATTTCCTCAGTTCTCCAGTAAATTTATCATACGTTCAAGTTCGTCTAGAGACCTGGCCCTCCATAAGAGATTAGTTCAATTTCTTCACCACCCACATCTGGAGGGGTGGCAAAGAGTTCATCATTATGCGAGCTCCATATGAGAAGGGAGGCATTGAAGCTAGCGCACTTTGTTTCACAGGAGAGGGGTTAGAGTACTCATATGAATAAGTAGATAAATTCTTCGAGGACTTGTGAACATAATGATTTGAAGAATAATGCACATATTCATAACCTTTGGATTTTCCCTACGAAAAAGATGCATTAGCACTAGAATGATATGACTTTTGACCATTCGAGGAATTTGGTCCAAGTGAAGACTTTGGTCCATATGAGGAGTTTGATCTGAGGTTCCTTTTCTTCATTGGTGGTGTCATGAGGACATTCACTTGAAGACTTTCCGAGCAGCTCTTGGGAATCCAGATTTTCCTCATAGGGGAACCGTTCATGTAGTTAGTTCCAACATATCTGGAAAATACTTCATAATTCTGATTTTTGAACAGTTTATAGTTGGAGTCAAATGACTCATCAGAGGAATATGAAGTTTCACAAGTAAAGGGAGATAAAGTGGATGGATTTACAGGAGGCCCTTTTGAAGTAACCCATGAGGTTTTGGGATACTTCTCAGGTTTCCAGTATGATCCATCAGCATTGAGTTTCCTCTCAAATGCAATACCCTCTTTCCTAGGGTTCTTGTTCAGAATCTGCTTTTTGAGCACATCGCAAAGGGTTTGATGCCCTTTGAGACTTTTGTATATGCCTGTCACATACAATTCCTTCAACCTTGCATTTTTGTCAGTGACACTTGTGATATCCTCAGATGAGGAATTTCTGACCATAGAAACAGTGAAAGAATTTGCAGTAATAGAAGCACTTGAACTTTCAGGTAAAGAATTAGCAGTTTCACGTTCAATGCATTTCAAACAAGGTGGAAAGAAATCTTCCTGAGCGGAAGTGGTCTGTTGAGCAAGCAAGGAATCATTTTCCCTTTGAAGATCCTCATGAAATATCTAAGTATCTTAAGATCTTGCTTCCTTTGAAGAAGTTCATTGGAAAGCTTCTCATGATCAACTACGAGTGTCTCATGACGACTTTGAAGGTTATCATACTTTGACTGAAGACTTTTGAGATCGTCGGTCAGAGTTTGAGTTTGATCCATTTCCTCTTTTAGTAGATCGTCACTTTTGTCTAGCAGTTTCTGAAGCTTTCCAATGGCACTTTGTTGTTTATGGTAATATCAGCAAGTATGGAATATATAGGTTTCAGATAATCTTCAGATTCACCTGCACTTGAATCAGAGAAGGAAGGATTCTTGGATACCTTGGAGGCTTTTGCCATGAGGCACATGGATGAAGAATATGAAGCAGGATCTATTTCTTGGGATTTGAGGAAATTCTTGTATTTGATGAACATGGAGTCTTGACGAGTATGATAGCCTTCATTGATGTCTGAGATCCTATCCCAGATGAGCTTTGCGTTTTGGAGATGACATATGCTCTTCAACATGACCTTTGATAGGCTAGAGCAGATGATATTCCTCGCCTGAGCATCCAGCTGAGTGTACTTACGAATGTCCTCAGCATTGGCCATTTTGCAAAGATCCGTCGGTCCTAATTCTGTAAGAATCCATAACTCATTGTTCATCAATATGAGGTGCTTCTTCATCAAGACTTTCCACTTGGAATAATCCGTGTCATCAAAGATGGGGCACTATGTGTATGCTTTGGCACTTTTTTCCATAAAACAATAGGTGGGAGCAAAGTCATCGTTGCTGATGTCAGAGTCATTGAGGTCATCATTTTCTTCATTGTTGAAGATAGACTAGCTAACGAAAGTAATGGTAAGAGCAAGGCTCGCCACACCAGAGTCTGACTCCTCCTCTGATTCCTCCTCTTCATATTCTTCATATTCATCAACTGAGTCCATTTCCTTGCCAATGATATCACATGACTTTCTAGAACTGTTCTTCTTGTGCGATGAGGACTTTGAAAATTTCTTCTTCTTCTTCGAGTCATCAGAATAGTCGTCCTTGTACTTCTTCTTCTTCTTTTATTCTTTCTCCTAGAGAGGACAATCAGCAATGTAGTGGTCGTACTTCTTCTATTTGTGGCAAGTTCTCTTATTGTAGTCGCTTGATGAAGATTCTGATTTCTTCATGCCACTTTTTGATGATTTTCCAAATTGGCCTCACCTTGAGAACTTCTGGAATTTTCTAACAAGCATTGCCAGCTCCTGACTCGGTTCTTTAGGACCACCAAGACTACTGTCAGATTCTTCTTCTTCAGATGAGGAAATTGCCTTGGCCTTTAGCACACGAGATCTTCCATAGCTTGGCCTGTAGAGGTCTCTCTTCTTAGCTTGTTGGAATTCATGAGTATTGAGTCTCTCAATAATATCAGCAGGATCAAGTGACATGTAGTCTACATTCTCTTTAATCATCAAAGCCAGTGTATTGAATGAGGAATCGAGAGATCTTAGTAGTTTCTTCACCACCTCATGGTCGGTGATGTCAGTGGCACCAAGTGCTTGAAGCTCGTTGGAGATATTAGTGAGACGATCAGAAGTTTGATGAACATTTTCATTGTCGAGTCTTTTGAAGCGGTTGAAGAGATTGCAAAGGACGTCAACTCAGAAGTCACGTTGAGTTGAAACACCCTCATTGACTTTGCACAGCAGATCCCAGATAAGCTTAGCAGATTCCAAAGCACTCACTTTGCCATACTGACCTTTGCTCAGATGGCACATATGATATTCTTTGCTTGGTAGTCGAGTTGCTTGAATCTCTTCATGTTGGCAGCAGTGATAGTTGGAGTGATGTGGGGAACACCATTTTCCACAATGTACCAGAGATCATTGTCAATTGCCTCAGGATGCATGTGCATCTTGTTCTTCCAGTAGGGGTAGTCCGTCCCATCTAAGGTAGGACATCTTGCGAAAACCTTGATCATACATGTAGTTGACATAACTAGAAGGCCAGGTGGTTAAACCAAAATCACATAGAACAAGGGAGTACCTCGCTCTGATACCAATTGAAAGTGCATTATATCGACAAGAGGGGGGTTAATAGGCGAATTTTACAAATTCGTCACAAAGGAATTACTCGTTAAGGAATTTGCTAAGTGATGAACAGCTAGTAGCGGAATAAGTACTCAAGTGCATGCAAAGCAGAGCAGTAGCATAGTCATCATGATGAAAAGAACATTCACAGATTACAGATAGCGTGAAATAGCATGAGCAGGTGAATAACAAGGTGACTGAAGAATTTGAGATGAGGAAATTGAGAAACTCTTCTATCAAAGTCTTCAAACAGTAACGATCAATTTCATTAACAAGTATCCAAGTAAATGAGGGAGTTGAGGAAATAGAACCAGGAGTTTGATGAAGACAATGGTTTTATGACCCGGTTCCAACTGTTGTGACTGTTTGGAGTGGCTTGGTATTTAAACCAAAGGACACACAGTCCTTACCATATTCTCCTTGAGCTAAGGTCACACAGACCTCGCCCAACACTCGTGGTAAGTCTTTAGGGCAGACTTCCAAACCCTCACAAACTCGGTCACCCGGAGATCCACAATTTCCTCTTGTATGCTCTAGACCATGAAGCCTAACCATGTGGAATATACACAGCCTTGAAAGGTAACAAGCGTCAGTTCCATACAGGAACAATCTCTTAACTGGTGCTATATCACTTTGGGTTGTTAGTTTGGTTTTTGGAGTTTTTGCTCAGTAATGATTTTCTCACAAAGTCCTTGAGGAATGGGTTGCTCTCCAATGGCAAGTGTCCGGTTCTCTCTCAAAGCAGCCAACCGACTAGTGGTTGTGGGGGCGGCTATTTATAGCCAGGGTGCAACTCGACATGATAAGACATAAATGCACCCCAATGATATGATCATTATGTGGATAAGATATGTGGACAGCTGGCACAAAGCACATCAACGGTCGTAATTTGAACTATCAAATTTATCAGGGCTTATTATATTCGTCAAGGTAGGCAATTCGCACTAGCGAAATCCTAACTCCTTAGTCAGACCAATTTCCTCAAAGACCATAAGAACCTCATCTCTGTCACCGAAGAACTTGACTGGACTGTAAGAGATTTCCAATGGCTTCACTCGAAGGATTGGGTATCTTGAGGCTTTTGAGTTGAGCATCACTTGGAAATTCTTTCCTTACTTTTCCCTCGACCCCCTTTACCAGTACGGTGTTTCTTGTGACTCAAAGAAAGGAAATGAAACTACGAAAAAAATTCTTCACGCTTGTTAGTCATCGTATCAATAACTTCAAGGTCAAACCAAATTCTTCAGCTTTAAAGTCTTCAATGAAATATCAAAGTCTTCAGTTGAATACATTCATTTTTAGGGGTCGACGTTCTTCGAATATATCAAACTCCTCATCGACTTATAGAACTTGTGTACACTCACAAACACATTAGTTCATTCACCTATAAGTATTCAATAAACCAAAATCACTAAGGGGCACTAGATGCACTAACAAATAAGCATGATGCTATTATGTCCATATTTTGTTTTTATCGACACCTCTCTCTCAAACCATGTGGACATGCTTTCGCTATCGGCTTTCGCTTGAGGACAAGCGAGGTCTAAGCTTGGGGGAGTTGATACGTCCATTTTGCATCATGTTTTCCTACTGTCATGCATAATGTTTTTATGAATAATAATGCTTTATGGAGTAATTCTAATGCCTTTTTCTCTCCTAATATGGAAGATTTTCACAAAGAGGGAGAATGCCGGCAGCTGGTATTCTAGACCTGAATAAGCATATCAGAGATACCTATTCTACACATCTTCAAATGAGATGAAACTTCATGGAGATTTATTTTGGAATATATAATCAATATTGGAAAAAACAACTACCGGAGGCGGCCACACTGGTGACCAGAAGACACCGGGGCGCGCCAGGCCCCCCAGGCATGCCCTGATGGGTTGTGCCTGGCACGGCCCACCTCCGGTGCCCATCTTCTGGTATATAAGGTCTTTTGACCTAAAAAAATATGGAGAGGACTTTCAGGACGAAGCACCGCCGTCTCGAGGCGGGCCTTGGGCAAGAGCACTTTTGCCCTTTGGCAGAGCGATTCCGTTAGGGGAACTTCCCTACCAGAGGGGGAAATTGAAGCCATCGTCATCACCAACAACCCTCTCGTCTTTGGGAGTCCATTCTTCATCAGAATCTTCAACAGCACTATCTCCTCTCAAACCCTAGTTCATCTCTTGTGTTCAATCTTTGTACCAGAACCTTAGATTGGTACCTCTGGGTGACTAGTAGTGTTGATTACCTTGCGTAGTTGGTTACTATATGGTTTATTTGGTAGAAGATTATATGTTCAGATCCATTATCCTATTTAATACTCCTCTGATCTTGAGCATGAACATTACTTGTGAGTAGTTACCTTTGTTCTTGAGGTCACGGGAGAAGTCATGTTGCAAGTAATCATGTGAATTTTATATGTGTTTGATATTTTGATGATATGTATGTTGTGATTCCCTTAGTGGTGTCATGTGAACATCAACTACATGACACTTCACCATCCTTGGGCCTAAGGGAATGCATTGTGGAGTATCTATTATATGATGGGTTGCTAGAGTGACAGAAGCTTGAACCCTAGTTTATGCGCTACTGCGTAAGGGGCTAATTTGGATCCACATGTTTAATGCTATGGTTAGACTTTGTCTTAATACTTTTCTCGTAGCAACGGATGCTTGTGAGGGGGTTATTCATAAGTAGGTTATTAGTTCAAGTAATAAGAACACCTTAGCACCAGTTCACCCACATATCAAATTATCAACGCAGCGAACGCGAATCAAACCAACATGATAAAAGTGATTAGACGAAATTCCCGTGTACCCTCAAGAACACTTTGCCTATTACTAGTGATTGTTTTGGCATGTCCTTTGCCTCAAAATGATTGCCTTGCTGCACCTTGTTTACCTTTACCATTACTTGCTCGTTACAAATCACATCGCTATCAAACTATCTATTACTTACTATTTCAGTGCTTGCAGAGATTACCTTGCTAAAAACCGCTTGTCATTTCCTTTTGCTCCTCATTGGGTTCGACACTCTTACTTATTGAAAGGACTACGATTGATCCCCTATACTTGTGGGTCATCAAGACTCTTCTCTGGCACCGTTCCCGTGGAGTGAAGCGCTCTTGGTAAGTGGAAATCGGTAAGGAAAAACTTATACTGAGTGCTGAAATTTATTGTCACTTGTTACTATGGAGAACAATCCTGTGAGGGGTCTGTTCGGGGTATCTTCACCTCGATTGAAACCACAATTAGTTACCCCTCAATCTACATCACCTACTGAAAATGTTACTTATGAAATTCCTTTGTGTATGCTAGAAAAACTGCTTGCTAAACTTTATGCAGGAGATGGAACTGAACATCCTGTTGGAGATATGCCCTAGAGGCAATCATGTATGATGATATTTCCTATGTGTTTATGAATAAAGATAGTCCTTGGACATTATCAGTGATGTGTATTAATAAGTATGTGACTTGTTTGTGAGACTATGCATTGTATGATAACTGTCCTAAATGGTCCCTAGTGGAAAGGGTTGTGTGGACGTGCAACTAATCAGACTAGCATATGACACGGTGGATGGTTCGGTCTCACTGACCATGTAGCATTGGATGCTAGCCGGATAATATGGACTCAGAAAGGTCTGGTCAGATTCGACATAGTCGGATCGGAGTCGAGATAAGGTCTGAGTTGGACAAATCCAACTATGAGATGTAGCAATAGGTCATCTATAAGTCTCTAGTACAATATACGTTCTATGTCCTAAGACCTGAGCTGGCACATGTACTCGGGATGGTGACAGACTTGCTTTGGGCTAACCAAATGCTACTATGTGACTGGGTAGTTACAAAGGTAGGTTTCGGGCTTGTCCAGACCCATGCTGCGAGACATGGTCGAGCAAGATGGGATTTGCCCCTCCTACCAGGAGAGATATACTCTGGGCCCCCTTGGGTGATTCGACCTGGATAAGCATGGTCATGCAATGAGGATTATGAGATAATCCAAAGTGTTGGTCGGATTCACCGGAACAAGAAAGAGGTCGTGCTGCAACAAGGATGACCATGAAGCCTTGTGCACGACAACATATATCATGTGGCAAAGGGAATAGAAGTGTGAAGTACAAGTTTGCCTAACCAGCTTCATCGGACACTTGGAGTCGGCACGTCTTGCTAGAGGCCGCTACCGACCGGTCGAGTCGGATGTGCTATGAATCGCGACCAAGTGGATGAGAACCTAAAGGGTCGCGCGCTTAAGGGAAGGAACACGTGGGCTTTAGGATCCGTGCGAGGCCCAAGAGTTGAGACTACGCCGGATGCCTATATATGGAGGTGCAGCACACCCATCCGGTTGATCATTTTCATGCCGTCATTAGGGCTTTGCATGAGTTGCAAATAGCCACCTCCACTCGCCGCTGCCAACCGTGTGATAGGACCTAGCAGTCTGCCGCATCGGTGTTCCACCTGCACACGCGGATACCATTAGAGGCGGTGCACTTGCGCCACTCCGGCGAACCTGTACGTGGGATCCAGTGACCGGCTGTTCGAGGGAGATCGGAATGGTTGTTCGAGGGAGATCGGACAAGGAGGAGACGTACCACACGAACGCGCTGCCCCAACTCTACTTCCGCTGCACGGCACTGCACGTCTAGTGGTAATGAACTCTGATCCATCTCCGTAGCATGTTCTTGGATGTTCTGCGCGTAGGAAAATTTCAATTCGCATGCGATGCACCTACGGTAGAACCCAACAGTGGTATCAGAGCCTCTGTTATTTGATTTGGATTCAGATCGGGTGCATATTTGATATGTGGAGGTGGCGGATGAGATCCATCGTCGTTCATGACATCGGCTATGTGCACGATTGATGAGATCAACTGCACATCGAGATAGATTGAGGCTATGTTTTTTGTCAATCAGAATTGATGAGGTCGTGACACAACCTACCCCTACCGGTCGGTATCTACCATCGGGGTTAACTGTGAAACGTAAATTCGAATCGGGTTCGCGATGATCGATGAGATCGATCAGATCAGAAAATTCGGGACCATCGTGTGCGTAGTGCCTTGCATTTCGTACATGATCACACAAACCGGTAAAATTTGATTCTATGCATAAGTTTATTTTGCAGGTTTTATGTGAATAGTATGGCTCATATGTATGTGATGCATGTGTGTAACTTAACATAACCTGCGTGTCATGATTGTCAGCCGGCAGGAGCCAAAGTGTTGTCATTATATTGTATAACGACATGCGTGTCGACTTGTGATTCTTTGTAAATTCATTACTAGTTGTAGTATTTGGAGGACAGAGATCAAGTTCGAGGGTTTGGCGTCTTGGCATGACGGACAAGATGGAGTTCCGCCCTGGTCATCGGAGTTGGAGCCGACCTAGAAGGATGTCCATGAAGGAGCCATGCTATTTCACATATTTATCTTTATATGTGATTGATATTGCTTCTTGTTTCTATGCATGTTAGTATGGTAGAAATATCCCTCATTCATATCAAGCACATTGCCATTCCGGATGTTGCACCTTCGCATGTCAAGTACGTCTAGTGGTGACCTCATAAAATTGAGGTGCTACTAGGTGTCCTTGAACTGGAAGGTTCGTGTTGGACATGGACATTCACTGCATCAGGTTAACTTGACAAGGCTACCAAAATGGTTTTGGGCCTTATGGTAAAGAAGGCTGGGAGCCAAGGTATAAGATACCTACCCGACTGACAGGAGTCGTATAGAGATACGATTAACAAGGAGTTGCTTACCGAATAGGCAAGTTGGCTAGCAGTGATGCTAAATCTCACTAGTCGCTCGCGCTAGACGGGTCCTGAATCACTGAGAGTTTGCGGAGGGATGCGGACTTCAGTGGGAGTAGTTCTGTTTAAGGCTTGAATTACTCTACATAAACACATTGCTTAGTGATTGCATATTTTCTGTTGTAGATCAATGGCACCACCTGCTCAACCCAACTTTGCACTGAAATCAATTCTAGAAAAGGATAAACTAAATGGAACAAACTTTACCACCTGGTATAGAAATCTAAGAATTGTCCTCAAGCACGATAAAAAGGAACATGTTCTAGAGGATCCACTTCCAGAGGAACCTGCCGAGAATGCTAACGCCACAACCAAGAATGCCCACCAGTAACTCGTTGATGAATCAAACGAGATCAACTGCCTCATGCTGGCTTGTATGGAGCCCGATTTGCAACAGCATTTCAAAAACATTCAGGCTTTCGATATGATCGAGAGTTTGAAGAGCATGTTTCAGGTGCAAGCTAGGAGCGAAAGGTTTAACATCTATTAGTCCTTGACGGATTGTAAGCTGAAGGAGGGTGATCCACTAAGCCCGCATGTCATCAACATGATCGGGTACGTGCAAGCTTTGGATCGGTTAGGCTTCCCACTTGGGAACGAGTTGTCCACAGTGCAATTTTGGGTTCTCTTCCACCTAGCTATGGGACGTTCGTCTCGAACTATCATATGCATGGCATGGATAAGAAGCTCACTGAATTGCATGGGATGCTCAAGGTGGCAGAGCAAGATATTAAGAAAGGCACACATAAAGTGTTGATGGTGTAGAACTCGGCTAAGTTCAAGAAGAGTTGGTCCAAGAAAAAGGGCAAGGCAAAGGGCACGGAGAAGGTTGTCTCCGCTGCTGAGCCAAAGTCTGGACCGAACTCAAAGACCATTTGCTTTCATTGCAAGGAAGCTGGTCACTAGAAAAGGAGCTGTAGCAAGTGGCTTCCTGAGCACAGCAAGAAGGTCGGAGATGCTTCTTCAGGCAAAGGTACACTTGTTACATATGTTATAGACATTTACCTTGCTGACATACCTAGTAGCTCTTGGGTATTTGATACCGGATCAGTTATTCATATTTGCAACTCGGTGCAGGGGCTGGTAAGAACTAGGCGTGTGGCACAAGGGGAGATTGACATCAAGGTCGGCAACAAAGCAAGAGTTGTTGCGTTGGAGGTCGGCACGATGCAGCTCAAGCTTCCTTCTGGATTTATTTTGGAATTGAATAATTGTTATTACATTCCCGCACTTAGTCGGAACATTATTTCTGCCTCATGCTTGATGAGTCAAGGTTATGAATTCAATATAAAGGACAATGGTTGTTCATTTTATTTGAATGGAATGTTTCATGGCTATGCACCCATAGTAGATGTGCTATTTATTTTAAATCTAGAAACGGAACCAGTCTATAACGTGAATGTCAAGAGGCATAAGCCTAATGAGATAAATCCGACATACTTTTGGCATTGCCGGCTTGGACACATTAGTCTGAAACGAATGAAGAAGCTCCAGATGATGGACTCCTAACTTCGTCCGACTTCGGGTCGTTCGAGACATGCAAATCATGCTTGCTAGGAAAAATGACTAAGTCTCCTTTTGCAAAGAGTTGTGAGAGGGCATCCAAGCTGTTGGAGCTTATACATAGTGATGTGTGTGGTCCGATGAGCATAACGGCCACAGGTGGCTATCAGTACTTCGTGACTTTTACCGACGACTTGAGTAGATATGGATATATCTATTTGATGAGGCACAAGTCGGAAACTTTTGAAAAGTTCAAAGACTTTTAGAAAAAGGCTTAAAATCAGCTCGGCAAGATGATAAAACTTCTATGATCAGATCGTGGAGGTGAGTACATGAGCCAGGAGTTTGATAATCATCTGAAAAGCTGAGGTATAGTACCTCAGCTCACACCTCCGGGTATGCCGCAAAGAAACGGTGTGTCAGAAAGGAGAAATCAAACTTTGTTGGACATGGTCCGGTCGATGATGAGCAAATCGGATTTACCCTTGTCATTCTGGGAATATGGTCTAGAAACTACAGCTTTCACACTTAATAGGGTACCATCAAAATCCATAGACAAGACACCACATGAGATGTGGACTGGGAAGAGTCCTAGTTTGTCTTTTCTAAATATTTGGGGTTGTGAAGAATTTGTCAAGCGACTCATGTAGGACAAGCTTACACCCAAGTCAAATAAATGCATATTTGTGGGATGTTCGAGGGAAACCTTGGGATATAACTTCCACAACCGAGAAAAGAACAAAGTGTTTGTTGCTCGGAACGGGGTTTTCCTAGAGAAGGAGTTTCTCAGTCGGGAGGCCAGTGGGACAACGGTGCGACTCGAAGAAATTCGAGAGCCACTCGGGGACAACTCAGCTGGTGATGAGATCACACCGGAGTCGGTCAAAGAACCCGTAGTGGAGTCAGCATAGGAGCCATGGAGGTCAGAAAGATTGCGTAGAGTGCGTGATGTTTTGTTGCTAGAAAGCGACGAGCCGGCCACAAATGCGGAAGTGATGGTGAGCCCATATTCCGAGGCATGGCTAGAGGCCATGAGATTCGAGTTAAAGTCCATGGATGACAATCAAGTCTGGGACTTGGTTGATCCGCCACCTGGCGTAGTTTCCATTGGTTGCAAATCGGTCTTTAAGAAGAAAATCGATGTGGATGGAAATGTTCAGATCCACAAAGCTCGGCTTGTCGCTAAAGGTTATGGACAAGTTCAAGGTATTGACTATGACGATACCTACTCGCCGGTAGCGATGCTAAAGTCGGTGAGGATCATACTAGCTATAGCTGCATATTTCGATTATGAGATATGGAAGTTGGATGTCAAAACGGCTTTCCTTCATGGAAATTTAAAAGAGGATGTATACATGATACATCCCAAAGGTTTTGGCGATCCAACTAACGCTGGTAAAATATGCGAGCTCAAGAGATCCATTTATGGATTGAGGCCAGCAGCTCGGAGTTGGAACATTCATTTTGATGAAGTCATCGTTGACCTTGGTTCCATCAAGAACGAAGAGTACTATTGTTTATACAAGAAGTCTAGTGGGAGCTCGGTAGTATTTTTGATCTTGTATGTGGATGACATACTGCTGATCGAAAATGATGTTTCGATGCTGAACTCAGTCAAGGAATCATTGAATGGCAAGTTTGCGATGAAGACCTTGGAGAGGCAGTGTACATTTTAGGCATCAAGATCTATAGAGATAGATCGAGGAGGCTGCTCGGCTTAAGCCAGAGCACATACATAGACAAAGTGTTGAAGAGATTCAACATGAGTGAGGCCAAGAAAGGGTTCTTGCTCATCTCACATGGTGTAAGTCTAAGCAAGACTCGGAGTCCTAGGACTTCTGATGAGCGAAACCGGATGAGTAGGATTCCATATGCCTCGGCAATTGGATCCATCATGTATGCCATGCTATGTACAAGGCCTGATGTTGCCTATGCAATAAGCTTAACAAGCAGATACTAGGACGACTTAGGTGAGAGTCACTGGGCAGCGGTGAAAACTATCTTGAAGTACCTAAAAAGGACTAAAGAGATGTTCCTAGTTAATGGAGGTGAGGAGGAGCTCTACGTAAAGGGTTACGCTGATGCTAGTTTCCAAACCGATAGGGATGATTGTCGATTGCAAACTGGATTCGTGTATGTCATTAATGGAGGAGCACTGAGGTGGACGAGTTCCAACAAAGATACGGTGGCTGACTCCACAATAGAGGCCAAATACATTGCGTCTTGTGAAGCCGCAAAGGAAGGTGTTTGGATTCGGAAGTTCCTGGAAGATGTTGGTGTGTTCCCGGGCTGGTCAAAACCGTTGGACCTTTATTGCGATAATTCAGGTGCCATTGCACACGCCAAGGAGACGAGACAACACCACAAGACCAGGCACATAGACCGAAAATATCACTTGATACGAAAGCTCATAGAGAAAGGTGGTACCAATTTATGCAAGATTCATACAGATGGAAATGTTGCAGATCCGTTGACTAAGCCGCTTCCACAACCCAAGCATGAGGGGCACGTTAGAGCTATGGGCATTCGATGTCTATTTGATTGACTCTAGTGCAAGTGGGACACTATTGGAGATATGCCCTAGAGGCAATCATGTATGATGATATTTCCTATGTGTTTATGAATAAAGATAGTCCTTGGACATTATCAGTGATGTGTATTAATAAGTACGTGACTTGTTTGTGAGACTATGCATTGTATGATAACTATCCTAAATGGTTCCTAGTCGAAAGGGTTGTGTGGATGCGCAACTAATCAGACTAGCATATGACATGGTGGATGGTTCAGTCTCACTGACCATGTAGCATTGGATGCTAGCCGTATAATATGGACTCAGAAAGGTCTGGTTAGATTCGACATAGTCGGATCCGAGTCGAGATAAGGTCTGAGTTGGACAGACTCAACTATGAGACGCAGCGATAGGTCATCTGTGAGTCTCTAGTACAACATACGTTCAATGTCCTAAGACCTGAGTTGGCGCATGTGCTTGGGATGGTGACAAACTTGCTTTGGGCCGACCAAATGCTACTCCATGACTGGGTAGTTACAAAGGTAGGTTTCGGGCTTGTCCAGACCCATGTTGTGAGACATGGTCGAGCAAGATGGGATTTGCCCCTCCTACCAGGAGAGATATACTCTGGGCCCCCTCGGGTGATCCGACCTGGATAAGCATGGCCATGCGATGAGGATTATGAGATAATCTAAAGTGTTGGTCGGATTCACCGGAACGAGAAAGAGTCGTGCTGCAACAAGGATGACCATGACACCTTGTGCACGACAACATATATCGTGTGGCAAAGGGAACATAAGTGGGAAGTACAGGTTTGCCTAACCAGCTTCATCGGACACTTGGAGTCGGCAAGTCTTGCTAGAGGCCGCTACCGACCGGTCGAGTCAGATGTGGTCTGACTCGCGACCAAGTGGACGAGAACCTAAAGGGTCACGCGCTTAAGGGAAGGAACGCGTGGGCTTTAGGATCCGTGCGAGGCCCAAGAGTTGAGACCATGCCGGATGCTTATATATAGTGGAGGTGCAGTACACCCATCCGGTTGATCGCTTCGGCGCCGTCATTAGGGCTTTGCATGAGTTACAACTAGCCACCTCCACTCGCCGCCGCAGACCGTGTGATCAGACCTAGCAGTCCGCCGCACGGGTGTTCCTCCTACATGCGCGGATACCATTAGAGGCGGTGCACTTGCGCCGCTCCGGCGAACCTGTACGTGGGATCCGGTGACCGGCTGCTCGAGCGAGATCAGAACGGTTGTTCGAGGGAAATCGTACAAGGAGGATACGTACCACACGAACGCGATGTCCCAACTCTACCTCCGCTACATGGCACTACGCATCTAGTGATAACGACCTGTGATCCATATCCGTAGCATGTTCTTGGATGTTCTGCGCGTAGGAAATTTTTAATTCGCATGTGATGCACCTATGGTAGAACCCAACACATCCTAATATGCATATTTTATATGTGAACGAAATATGTGGATTATTTAAGCTTGTAGGTTTATCCGAATATGAAGTTAAGAAGAAGGTTTTCCCTTTATCTTTGGAGCAAAAAGCATTGACACGGCGTAGACTATGTGATTATCTTGGATCGTGGAACTGGAATCGTTTGCAATTGGAATTCCATCAAAAGTTTTATCCTATGCATCTAGTGTTGGAAATATGCCCTAGAGGCAATAATAAATTAGTTATTATCATATTTCCTTGTTCATGATAATTGTTTATTATCCATGCTATAATTGTATTGAATGGAAACACATTACATGTGTGGGTAAATAGACAACACTCTGTCCCTAGTATGCCTCTAGTGAGCTAGCTCGTTGATCAAAGATGGTCAAGGTTTCCTAGCCATTGACATCTAATGTCATTTGACAATGGGATCACATCATTAGGAGAATGATGTGATGAACAAGACCCAAACTACAAACGTAGCATATGATCGTGTTAGTTTATTGCTACTGTTTTCTGCATGTCAAGTATATGTTCCTATGACCATGAGATCATGCAACTCACGGACACCGGAGGAGTACCTTGTGTGTATCAAACATCGCAACGTAACTGGGTGACTATAAAGGTGCTCTACAAGTATCTCCGAGGGTGTCTGTTGAGTTGGCATGGATCAAGACTGGGATTTGTTATTCTGTGTGACGGAGAGGTATCTCAGGGCCCACTCGGTAATACAACATCACAATAAGCCTTGCCAGCAATGTGACTAAGTGTTAGTCATGGGATCTTGTATTATGGAACGAGTAAAGAGACTTGCCGGTAACGAGGTTGAACTAGGTATGGAGATACCGACGATCGAATCTTGGGCAAGTAACATACCGAAGAACAAAGGGAACATCATACGAGATTAACTAAATCCTTGACATAGAGGTTCGACCGATAAAGATCTTCGTAGAATATGTACGAACCAATGTGGACATCTAGGTCTCTCCATTGGTTATTGACCTTAGAGGTGTCTCGGTCATGTCTACATAGTTCTCGAACCCGCAGGGTCTGCACACTTAAGGTTTGGTGACGTTTCGGTAGTATAGAGTTATGTATGGTGGTGACCGAAGGTTGTTCGGAGTCCCGGATGAGATCCCGGACGTCACGAGGAGCTTCGTAATGGTCCGGAGGTAAAGATTCATATATAGGAAGTCCTATTTTGGTCGCCGGAAAAGTTTCGGGCTCATTGGTAGTGTATCGGGAGTGCCGGTAGTGTACCGGGGGACCATCGGGAGAGGTATTTCGACCCAATAGGCTACATGGGCTGTGGGAGGGTGGAAACCAGCCCTTAGTGGGCTGGTGGAAGTCCTCTAAGAGGCCCATGCGGCTGGACTTGAGAAAGAGAGAAAAAAAGCCAAGGTGGAAAGAGATTCCAAGTAGGAAAGGAGGAATCCTAGTCCTAATAGGGTTGGAGGAGGATTCCTCCTCTCCTCCTTTCGCAAGGGCTGCCTTGTGCGCCAGCCCTCCTCCTCCCTCCCTCTTATATATACTGGTGGTATTGGGTGTTTTGCACTTCATTTTATGGCCACGTGCTACCCGTTCCACCGGTGCTCCTCTAGATCGGATTTCCGTAGTGCTTCGGCGAAGCCCTGCCGGAATTGCTCCACCACCATCGCTAGAGCGTCGTCATGTTGTCGGTGAACTCTTCTTCCTCTCCACTTCCTCTTGCTGGATCAATATGGTGGAGATCGTCATCAAGCTGCACGTGTGCTGAATGCGGAGGTGTCGTCCGTTCGGCGCTAGATCAGAAGGACCGTGATCAAGATCGCGAGACGGTTCGTGATGTGTTCGCGGGACGGATCATGATGAGTTCACGAGACGGATCATGATGAGATCGCGGGACGGATCATGATGAGTTCATGAGACGGATTGTGATGAGGTCGCGGGACGGATCGTGATGAGTTCGCGAGATGGATCATGATGTGTTCGCGGGACGGATCATGATTGGATCGCGGGATGGATCGTGATGAGATCGCGGGACGCTCGGCGATTTGGATCGCGAAGATGTTCGACTACACCAACCACGTTTCTTAATGCTTCCCGCTTAGCAATCTACAAGGGTATGTAGATCCACTCTCCCTCTCGTAGATGCTCATCACCATGGATAGATCTTGCGTGTGCGTAGGAAAATTTTTGATTCCCATGCGACGTTCCCCAACATCTAGTTCATCATCATCGGAATTATATATATAATTTTTGGCCTCATGAAGGAGAAAGTATCGCTCTAGCTTGGGGGAGTCTTAATTCAATGCTATATTCATACCCCAATCACGACATTCCGAGGGAAGTTATCATTCGGAATTTTTATGCTCGGCTTTCTCATAATGATCAAACCATGCTCGATATTTCTTCTGTTGGTTCTTATATGAAGAAGACTATTGATTTCAAGTGGGGTCTCTTAGAAAGAACTAAATGCAACTCTGAAGATTGGGAACTCGACAAAGGTATTGAGTCAGGTATAAAGCTTGAATTCAATTATGTTAAATCTTTTATGAATACCGATACTTTTCATAAGTTTAACACTAAATATGTACTTGACTCTGAGATAGTAGCCTCTTTTTGTGAATCATTCGCTGCTCATGTTGATCTCCCTAAAGAGAAGTGGTTTAAATATCATCCCCCTATTAAAAAGGATATTAAATAACCGGTCATATCTAAAGAATAAACTATCGTTTACAATGTTGATCCAGTTGTGCCTACTGCTTACATTGAGAAACCACCTTTCCCTGTTAGGATAAAGGAACATGCTAAGGTATCAATTGTGGTTTGCAGAAGTAATATTAGAGCACCTAATCCCTCTGAACAAATTAAAGTAGAACCTAGTGTTGCTATGGTTAATGACCTCTTGGTAGAAAATATTGATGGGCATGTCATTTACTTCTGTAATGAAGCTGCTAGAATTGCTAAACCCGATGAAAAAGACAAACACAGACCTGTAGTTGGCTTGCCTGTTGTATCAGACAAAATATGACATCATTGTTATCATGGCTTATGTGATTCCGGTGTAATAAGTCTCCAATGTATCTATAATTTTTGATGATGACATGCTATTATATTATCTATTTTGGATGTTTTATATGCATTAATATGCTCTTTTATATTATTTTTGGGACTAACTTATTAATCTAGAGCCAAGTTCCAGTTTTTGTTTTTCCTTGTTTTGAGTTTTGCAGATATGGAATATTAGATGGAGTCCAAATGGAATAAAATAGGCGGAAGGAATTTTTTGGAAGGAAACAAGTCATCCAAGCTTGGAGTGCACATCAGGGGAGGTGCCAGGGCGCCACAAGCCTGCTAGGCGCGGCTCCCACTGGCCGTGCCTAGCAGGCTTGTGGCCTCCTGGCAGGTCTCCTAACCCTAATTCTTGGCCTATAAATGCCCAGATATTCCCCTAACATCAAAAAGATCCACGCAAATACTTTTCCACATCTAGAAGCCTCCGTTCCTGAGAGATCCAATCTTGGAGCCTTTTCCAATAATCTGCCGAAGGGGGTTTCGATCACGGAGGGCATCTACATCAACTCCATTGCCCCTCCGATGATGTGTGAGTAGTCCACCACAGATCTACGTGTCCATAGCTAGTATCTAGATGTCTTCTTCTCTCTCTTTGATCTTCAATACCATGTTCTTCATGATCTTCATGGAGATCTATCTGATGTAATCCTCTTTTGTGGTGTGTTTGTCAAGATCCGATGAATTGTGAGTTTATGTTCAGATTATCCATGAATCTTATTTGAATGTCCTCTAATTTCTTATATGCATGATTTCATATCTTTTCAAGTCTCTTCGAGTTATTGGTTTGGTTTGGCCAACTAGATTGGTAATTCTTGCAATGGGAGAAGTGCTTGGTTTTGGGTTCAATCTTGCGGTGTCCTCACCCAGTGACAAAGTAGGGGTAGCGAGGCACGTATTGTATTTTTGCCATCAAGGGTAACAAGATGGGGTTTTCATCATATTGCTTGAGTTTATCCCTCTACATAATGTCATCTTTCTTAATGCGTTACTTTGTTCTTCATGAACTTAATACTCTAGAAGCAGGCAGGAGTCGGTCGACGTGTGGAGTAATAGTAGTAGATGCAGAATCGTTTCGGTCTACTTGTCACGGACGTGATGCCTGTATGCATGATCATTGGCTTGGATAACTACATGATTATTCGCTTTTCCATTAATTTCTTGACAGTAATTTGTTCACCCACCATGATATTTGCCTTCAAGAGAGAAGCCTCTAGTGAAACCTATGGCCCCTGGGTCTATTTTCCATCATATATTTTCAGATATATACTTTCTGCAATTTATTTATCTTTTACTTTCCGCACTTGTTTACATCTATCTCTATCGGATCTAATCCTTGCAAATAACTGTGAAGGGATTGACAACCCCTTTATAGCGTTGGGTGCAAGAGTTTGATTATTTGCATAGGTGCATCCATTGGTGACTTGCTTGTTCCTCCTACTGGATTGATACCTTGGTTCTCAACAACTGAGGGAAATACTTACCTACTTTGCTGCATCACCCTTTCCTCTTCAAGGGAAAACCAACGCATGCTCAAGAGGTAGTTGGGTGCTAGCGTGAGTGCTATCCCTTTTACCTTATATCAAGATATTATGAATGAAATAGCACCTGTAGAAATAGAAGATATTGATGTTACTATTAAACTTGCTAATAGAGACACCATCACACCGCTTGGGATTGTTAGAGATGTTGAAGTCTTGTGTGGGAAAATAAAATATCCTACTGATTTTCTAGTTCTTGCTTCCCCACAAGATCACGTTTCTCCCATTATCTTTGGTAGACCTTTCTTGAACACTGTTAATGCTAAGATAGATTGTCAAAAAGAAACTGTCAGTGTTGAGTTTGGTGATGTGTCTCATGTGTTTAATTTCTCCAAGTTTAGTAGACAACCTCGTGATAGAGAATTATCTAATGAGGATGAGATAATTGGTCTTGCTTCTATTGTTGTGCCACCTACTGATCCACTAGAACAATAAATGCTTGACCATGAAAATGATATGCACTTGCGTGAAAGAAATGAAATAGATCAAATTTTCTTCGAACAACAACCTCTCTTGAAACATAATTTGCCTATTTAAACCCTTGGAGGTCCTCCTCCACCTAAAGGTGATCCGGTGTTTGAATTGAAACAATTGCCTGACACTTTGAAGTATGCTTATCTTGATGAGAAAAATATATATCATGTTATATTAGTGCTAACCTTTCAGAACATGAAGAAGTGAGATTATTGAAAGTTCTAAGGAAGCACAGAGCTGCTATTGGATATACTCTTGATGATCTTAAGGGCATTAGTCCCACTCTATGTCAGCACAAGATCAATATGGAACCTGATGCTAAACCCGTTGTTGATCACCAACGGCGATTGAATCCTAAGATGAAGGAAGTGGTAAGAACTGAAATATTAAAGCTTCTGGAAGCAGGTATAATCTATCCCATAGCTGATAGTAGATGAGTAAGTCCCGTTCATTGTGTCCCGGAGAAAGGAGGTATTACTGTTGTTCCCAATGATAAAAATGAGCTCATTCCACAAAGAATTTTTATTGGCTATAGAATGGTAATTGATTTTAGAAAAATTAAATAAATCTAATAGAAAAGATCATTACCCTTTGCCTTTCATTGATCAAATGCTAGAGAGACTATCTAAGCACACACACTTTTGTTTCCTAGATGGATATTCTGGTTTTTCTCAAGTACCTATGTCACAATCCGAACAAGAGAAAACTACCTTTACTTTCCCTTTTGGAACCTATGCTTATAGATGTATGCCTTCTGGTTTATTCAATGCACCTACTACCTTTCAAAGATCTACAACTGTTATATTCTCATATTTTTGTGAAGAGATTATGGAGGTTTTCATGGATGATTTTTCAGTTTACGAAACTTCTTTTGATGATTTCTTAAGCAATCTTCATCGATTTTTGCAGAGATGTGAACAAACTAATCTCATCTTGAATTGGGAGAAGTGCCACTTTATGGTTAATGAAGGTATTG